>CM041215.1:24231462-27032409 GCA_023065735.1 Coffea humblotiana | reverse complement strand
CAAGCTTGGCCTTATGTAAAATCCAATTCTGGCCTGCTAGTTTCCCAGACTTGCCTCCTAATTGCGTATGAACAACACAAACAAGAAAACACTGCAGGGCAACTTTATTCATGTCAAATTCTGAATCAACGCACTCTGTCGAAGGTTAGTTTCACATCTACTATTTTAGTAACATTTTCCATGAGTAACTAGACGTTTTGGCATTCACAAGAAATACTCCCCCTTTCTTGCTTAAAAAAAAAAGAAGAAATGCTCCATCTTTCTCATTTTGATAGTTTTAAATTTTTTTACATAATTTAAGAAAAGTTAGTTAATTTTGTTGGAAAACTTAAATTTAGCCTAATATTTTTCTAAAACACTCTTATATTAATATTAGAAATATCACTAATCATTATACCTTTGCATTAATTACAACAATACTAATGATGGTATATTGCACCATTCAAGACATATATTGAGGCAATTGTTAGTGAAAAAATTGACTGTATTAAATAAGATAGGTTGTATTTAATGATAAAGAAGTGTATTAAATAAAGATATTTTAGACAAGCTAAAAGTTAACTATATTCTTCTAATTGCACTATAATTTGAGATGAATAAAAAAAAAAAATAAGACTATGAAAATGGAATGGAGGGAGCAGTAAGATACATATATATTATTGGCACGACACGATAGTGAGAATTCGCCGGCATGTTGATTGTTACCATTTATTTAAGACGAGTTGTCATGGACTCGCAGATAATACCGCCATTTCTATGAAAATCAAAGGATCCATCGGCTGGCAATCTTCATACCTGGGGAAAGTGGTGATGTGGGGGAGCTCAATTTGAGCCTTGGAGAAAGGGTGTAGCAAACTCCTCTCTCCCGAAACCCCAAGGGCAATGAACCATCCTCTAGATTCCATGCATTTTTTCCCGCTAGCCTTCGGGAGGAACAGCCTCCTGCAGATCCTACCCTTTGCAAGGCTGTAAAATTCTCGATCGTCACCCTCTTTATTTTCTGCAAGCATAATCTAGGGAGGTCCGGGCCACGTTTTATTAAAATTCGCCTCGCTAGATGCCGCCCTCTACGAGGTGCAAACGTCGCGGAATGCAAGAAAGTCTTCTAAAAGATCTACACGCTTGCTTATTTGAGTCAACAATTCTGGCAAAAGCTGCGACCAACCTGCCGTGATTTATTCCAGTATAGTACACATCGAAAAACAAAAACTCCAACAAATAACTAAATAAGTTACTACAGATCTGGCTGCTGAATAAATAACAGATCCACGCTTACAGAAAGAAAAGATAAATAACAGATCTAAAAGATCCCGTTTTAAGGTCTCTATTTGCTTCTTGTTTGAAAAGCAATTTTTCACCAATTTTCAATCAACTCTTTACTTCATATTACAATATATTTTTTATAAAAAAAATTCTAGAAAATTGCAAAGAAGAAGTCTTGATATACTTTGGAAAAAAGAGAATGTAGGTGTCAAATTGCGGGTTAGTAGCGGAAAAGCCTATGAAAGATTGATGTGGAGACCTATGTGCCCTCACACACGGTTGCACCAAATTTATAGAGCAATTACAACTTAAAAAGTCCAACTAAACAAACTAAAAGGCAGGTCTAACTTCTACTCCATACAAAATTTGATTTTGTAAAAATTAAAAGAAAATCCGTGCTCAAATTGGATTTAGAAATGACTTTTAAAGAGAGTAATAAAAGTAGAAAATGAAAATTTGTAAAGTTTTTTTTTCTTTTCTTTCCCTTTCCTCGTAAGGATTTGATTTGGAAGTTAACCAAGGAAAAATGAAATGGCAAGTAGTGGTACATATAGGAAGCTTGTGGGAATAACAAGTACTCCATATGATATCTCAATCCCAAGTATTGATCATACAACTCGTTGCCAGAACTTTCCTGGCTTCTTTCCCACGTTACGGACGTCGAGTCGATTGCATAAAGAAAAAGTTCCAATCTTTTCAGTGTTTCAACGTTTCTTACCAAAAAAAGAAAAAGAAAAAGTATTTCAACGTTGTATAAGGGCTGGGTTGGTTCCTCACCACTCATCAGATCTCAATCGCTCTCTGCAAGAGCTTGATTCTCATCTCTAATCCCTCACTAGTCACTACTGACCCCCGAAGAGCAAGACGAAGTTAAAAGGGTTTGCTGATCGCGGGTCTCAGCCATCACAAGCAGAGAAGAGAGAAAACCAAGAAGATGGAAAGAGCCTGGCATTGGGACTGGTGACATTTTGAACATATGAAAATTTGATAATGGAAGAGAAGAGGAAGGTCCACTATTCTGCAGCCAGACGTGCCACTCATTTATGGCTATGCAATATTTCTCTTTCTATTCCAGTTGGGGGACCAAAATTTTGGCCCATATCTCCCTTGGTCTCCCAAGTCGAGGCAACTTTAAATTAGCTAATACAAGAAAAAAAATGAGATTCCGCAGATAGAGGGTTCTTCTGCAAATAATAAAAGTAGGGCCATATCTTGAAAAGCCCAGCAAATTCATCAAACTGCTATGGGCCTAGAGCACCTCGGCCCCCACTTTACTGATGTCTTTCAACTTTGTAATCAACTTTCGTGCTTTAATTGTTACAAAAAGCTGCAACATTATTATTTTTTTTTTCCAAAAGTTGCAACATTAGCTAATTTTTTTTGGCTATTGTGCTCCAACGGAACGGAGCTGAATCGATCAATTGATTGAATTTCATCTAATCACTTCACTGATTCACTTACAAAACTCTACGAGAGACCAATATGATCCTCCATTTGTTAAGTGACACTAAAGCTGTGTATTGAGCTTTTAACGTATAGTGCTAAAAAATACATAGACTTGTAATAGTTAAATTGAAGAATTAGTAAATGCGTGGGAGTTGATAATTGGGCTTAACAGTATGCTCAGGTCCAAGACATTCCAATGAGGCTTCAAGATTGTGGTCGACTTTGGCTGTATTGAAATTATATGAGTTTTTCTTTTCCCTAAACGTCTAAAGCTAAATGTTTCTCTTGAAATAATCAACAAAATGAATTTCAACATCGCTAGCATCTTTAATGAAATCCTCCGTCTTAATGAAATTCTCTTTTATTTCATTTGCTAATTGTCTTATGAGACATTTGCAAACAACTTATCCTGAACTGGACAATAAAGAGGAAACTAGCAAGTAGTGAGTGCTAGGAAAAGTGTTATATTTGAAGTGTTATCTCTTTAAGACCTCCCCACCCCCCCCCCCCCTCTCCCTCTCTTAAAAAAAGTGTTTTCCAAACCAAAAGTTCAAGAAGAATGCTTTTCGCTTATTAAGTTTTAATTGAAATTCTTTTCTTTGAAACTTTTAACTTTTTTTTGTGTCGCAACGATAATATTAGTATAACCTATTTTAGTCTAATCTAGCGGGTAGGGGAGGGGGGCTTAATTGATGGAGAACTCCGTCGAAGGCAGCCACAATTAAGTGGCAGCCACGTTTTAGTATAACCTATTAGTACAACACTAAGATTTTAAAGTTTTGGGATGACCAACAGCCTAGGAGGCTGTTGACTGTTGGCCTTGAAACTTTTAACTTAGTTGTTAATTTTCCAAAACAAGGATAAGAACTAGGGTTACAAATGAGTCAAGCTGGCTTGCAAATATTTATTCAAAGTTCAACTTGAATTTGATCAACATTTGAGCTCAAGTTGACTTGGTGAGGAAGTTGAGTCGAGTTGAATACATAAATGTTCAACTCGTTAACTTGTCGAACCAGTTAAAATTTATATATTTTTATTAGTCATATTACATGTATGTCCCCTATTATTTAATAAGGCGAAATATCCATCTTGAAAAAAATAAAAATTATTTTTTATTTTATTTGAGTTTGAGTAGACTTAAACTCGAGTTTGACAAGACTCGAATTAGAATACAAATTCGAAATATGTGTTTTAGAGTGAAAGCCCATCGCATTCAAATTCGACTTCAAGCCTAGTCACAATTGAATTGAGCAAGACTCATTTAAACAAAAATTCGACCCATTCGATTTGTTTGTAACTCTAACCAAGGGCGCTCCTCCGCCTTATCCATACAAGCAGCCAACTGAGTTCTTAACAATTAACTCCTTGGTATTCGGAACAAGACCCATTCCCTATCCTTAGCCTATCAATTGTGGTAACTCGTGAATCTGCAATTGAATGCAGTCTAAGACTATGGGTCAATGTAATTTGTCCATATCATATTTTTGACACGTTCCGGCTGGAAAATCTTCGATATATGATTGGATTTTTTTATTTGAAATCATACTATTTGCTATCCAGTTAAATGGGCATTCATTTGTCTAATTTGATTTCTAAATTATTTTTTTGCGCACCAATCTATATATATTTTGTGCGTATTAGGCATAGGATTTAATCAATGGACAGCTTAGGATTTTAGTTAAACTATTACTGCAGGGTATGTACTCATCAAGCTTTCCCATTTTCTGAGAGTGACTAAATGTAATTCGTTTCAAAAAAGGAAAATGGACAATTCATGCATAGAGAAATGATCACAAAAATGAGACATAAAATAAAAAAAAAATGTAATATCCGATTATTGTTTTAGTCATTTGCAGTTTAATTTTCACTTCATTTCTTCATCGCCTATTCTATTCTTTCTTTGGTTTCTTACATTTGGATAATGTTGGTATACTTTCTCTTTTGATTCAATGGATTCACCTTTCTAAAATAAAAAATTAGTATTATATTTTTGATAACTTTTTTATACACTGTTAATTTATAATTTGTTATACCCTGGTAGGATTAGATCATGCCACTTAATATAAATATACATTTAAAATTTAAATCATGAACATCTGAAAACATGTGACATACATTTAAAGTTATTAATGTAAAAAAATTACTACACTATTAAGTACATAAAAAGCTAACCCTTATATCTTACTTAACAAAATTGGAGAACATGTATTATATGCATATTCAAAATATATTACATAGCATGTTTATCCAAATCAAGTTAGAAAAACAAATACAATGAGCAAAGAAGAAAGAAAACCAAGAGGAAGGAAAGATCTGGCCAGCTAGCATTTGGACTAGTGACTTTTGTAACTTTTTTTTCCCAACAACGATAACAGTTTGTATAACCTACTTTATCCTAATCTAAGGAAAAATGAAGGAGAAACCACAACTAGTGACTGGTGAGAGACAAGGATTTAACCTTGAACTCCCACATCTGCCAAAACTTGAAGATGTCCTGGTTGAAAACTGTTTGGATTCACTAGTTTTTCAAAAACTATAAAATTTTTAAAAAGTACTCCGAAAAGTAGTCTAAATTTTTTTAATACTCAAAAAATATCTCAAAATATATTTTAAAAACTCTACTATTATTAAATATTCTAAAATATTTGCTAAAAATATCCCAAAATATACTCTAAAAACTCTGTTACAGTAAAATTTTTTAAAAACACCTTCAAAAACAGCTAATTCAAACAGAGTATAATCTCCTGAGAATATCATCTCTATTTATACCAAAATCTTGTTGAAAATCCTAAAAGAACTCAACAGGCATATTGCTACGAGGTCAAATGACAGAATTGTTGATTAGGCTCTTCTCGAAGGTAGCTTTGATTGGCGCAAAATGATCTATGCCATGCAACCAAAATTATGGTTTCAAAGACCTGGTAATTCTCATCATTCTTGCAGTACATAAAAATTTTATGATATCTAAAGGGAATCTGATTATTAGATTGAATTTTAAGATAAGGGGATCTGATTATTCTTGCAGTCCACTGTTGTTCTGTGATTAAACGTGCCTCTCATTATGTCTATGCAACATCATTATGTCCGGGCAGTATCTCTCACTTTCCATCCCAACCAATGGGACGGCCACAACAAATTGGCACGTATCAGCCTTGGTCTAAAGCAATCAATAATTGAGCTATTTGCTAGTAATTTGTGAGCAGTTTAACTAGATTGATGATCTAACTCGGGTCAAATTCGAGATGATATTGTTCTCGAGTACTCATTGAACAAATTTATTGAAATGCTTTAACTTTTAGATAATTTATATATTTTACCTATAAGTAATTGAGCTCGAACCCAATTTGGAGATACTTAAATTTTATCGAGTCAATTTTGAGCATTAAATTTAGCATTTGATTGGGTTCAAACTTGAAATCGAGTACAGGTAAATTGTTCAATGTCAAGCAGATACTATTCGTGCTTCACTCGACTCGTTTACGCTCACATCTTGGCCTTCAACTCAAGGCAATCGAGTGTGTTTGAATAGGAGATTATTTAAATAATACTTTAGAAAAAGTACAGTAATATTTTTTTAATATGATGTATATGAAATAAAATAATTAAAAAATAAAAAAATATGTTCATGATGTAATCAAATAAAATTTGGCAAATAAACCATTATCCAAACAGACTTAGAGATTTCGTAGTTGTAACTTGTAAATGGAGCGGTTCTTCTCCAATTGTAGGAGAACCTCCATATCTCAACAAAGCCAACTAAAAATCGTTAAACTCCTATGGGCTTAAATCAACTCTAAGGCTTAACTTGTGAATTGGGCCTCGTGGGTCCCATATGACGGACGTCGATTTAATTGTGGCGCTCTCTCGGCCGTTCCAGTCTTCCGGTCTTTCAACGTTTTAAACGACTTTCATACATGTTTTCCTCCGGAAAAAATGTTTATATAAAGGCTGGGCCGAGTCCTCATCACTCATCAGATCTCGATTGCTATCTGCAAGAGCTGGAACCTTATCTCTAATCCCTCACTACTGCCCCCTAAAGAGCAGGATGAAGTTAAAAGTGTTTGCTGATCGCGGGTCTCAGCCATCACGGGCAGTTTCTCATATTCTGCAAGTAAGGATTTTTTTTAATGATTTGTTCTTTTTTCTTGATTTCTAGCCACTCTCTCTCTCTCTCTCTCTCTCTTCATTTTTGAGATTAATCAATCTAAATTGTTTCATGGCTCTTGGACTTATCTGTGAAAAGGGCTAATGGGATTGAGTTTGAAGAAGTCCAAATCCAGCTGGCTAAAGGGGAGCACAAATCTCCTGACTACGAAGGTGAGTAAGTATGCTGCTGTACAGACTTCTTGTATTTTGGGTCAAAATATGAAGACAGGATTTTGCCTTTTCCTTCTGGAATATAATCATGATTTTGATCTTGTTTCCAGCAATCAATCCCATGAAGCAAGTCCCAGCAATAGAAGTTGATGGAAAATTCAGGCTCTTTGAGAGGTAATTTAAGTGTGAAGCTGGAAGATATGTATAGGACTCTATAGTAACTAATCATCGGATAGGAGAAAAAAACCGTGATGTGTTTTTATTCTTATGGTTTGTACGTTAATTTTTGCTTCTGGGCCAGCATCTAGTGCGATATAAAGGAAATTATAGTTTTCAAATTGCTAATTGTTATGCTTTAGAAAGATTTCTTTTGAAAAAATCTCAAAATTTGAAGGGGTAAAAATAAATCTTTTGAATATTGGATAGCGGGTGCCCCTCTTATTCTCTCTTGTGGGAAGTGTGATGATCCCCAATGTCAATTTAAGGTTCTTCGTCATGCAAATAGTTATGGTTGATATATGATGAAATTATGTTAATTGAGGCCGATCCAATGATGTCAATTTAGGTTCTTTTCGGTCTTACTGACATTGATTTGTAGCAATAGACTCAAAGTTGAGACTTAGTTTCATTTCCATTTCTGGTACTAATGGCCTGCCTTCCTCTTCCCTGAAAGAAAGGAAAAATGAAAAGAAATGAAAGGGAAAATAATGAAGCACAAGTGGCTTCTCTGGTTTTTCTGGATTTATTTCCTAGTCTCCATTTATTTGATCTCATTTTCTCCTACCCGTCTAAGCTAACTGATCCCTGAACTTTCTGTGCGCAATATTAATGGTATTCACATCTAATGTCCGCTGCAGTCATGCTATTCTTCGGTTTCTGGCAACTGCTTTTCCTGGAATTGCAGAACATTGGTAAGTCTCATCATTGTACATGCTAGTTTAGAAGGTGTTTCACATTAAATAAACGCATGCTAGTTTCTAAGACAAATATGAATTCAGTCGTCCCCTGAATTTTATTTCAATATGCTAATGGACTCCCAAAAGCATGCACCTTTACAAGTGCCTCTATTTTTTACCAGTTATAGATCCTACATATGCTTCCACATCTGTTTTTTCTTTGGGATATCCATTCTATTCTTTCTTGATGCCATAATCATGGACAATGGGAAGGGTACAAAATCGGAAGTCAAGGTTTTCATGTATTTATATAAGTGGGCATGCTTCTTGGATATTCCATACAAACTGGTTGTCCTAATCCCAGTTCTACATTGAGCTTTTCCACTAGCTGATGTTGGAATGTGCTCTAATTATTGATTTCACGATTCTTATTACTTTGAACATTCATGTTCCAAGGTATCCTGCAGACGTGTTTAAAAGAGCACAGATTGACTCAGCTTTAGATTGGCATCACTCCACTATACGACGTGGTTCAGGTGCTAATCTTTGGCTTTGAAGCACTATTCTTGTTCTTATCTGTGGTCTGGTGTTATTGGAAAGCTATTTGTCACCAAATTACAAAAAAATCAAAACAGGGAATTGTAGGGTGAATCTTGATAATATATAAGAAAGATCTGGGATGGTTTCGAATGAGCTCAATTTTCCTTGTGGGAATTCTGGGTTTTGATATCTACCTCTCATTTTTTGAACAAAAAGACACGAGATGAATGAGTGGTACTTTGTTCTTGTCTCCTTGCTAGAGTCACTTAAGGGACTGCAAAAAGATGAGTATATATGAGGGTCACTTAACACTTAAAACGTCCATGACCAATTGGGCAAAAATGTCGAAACAAGCAAATACCTTTGAACTTATTATCGAAACCCAAGTGCAGCATGTGAAGAAGTCTAAGAATCATGGTAGAGTTACTGGATATAGTAGAAATCTGAGTAAGCTGGCCTGTTCCTAAAATTTGGCAATTGCAGCAGTAAATGTTTGTTGGCCGCCCATCCCTTATTGAAGAACTGCAGAAGGAAAAATTAATCTTTTTGAATAACTGGATTTTGTCTAAAAATGACCCAGTTACATATAGAGCAGTCTCATTTTTATTTTCCGGCTTCATGATCAGCACTGTTTACCTGTTAATGTTATACCACATTCTGAAGTATGCTTATCTTGACAGTTGGGGTAGTCCTCAATACTACGCTTGGACCTTTATTTGGCCGGCCTTTGGATCCTCAAGCAGCAGCAGAAGCTGAAAAGCTCCTGTCAGCTTCTTTAGCAAAGATTGAATCCTTTTGGCTCAAGGGAGATGGACCATTTCTGCTGGGAAACTCTGAACCTTCCATAGCAGACCTGAGTTTGGTCTGTGAAATTATGCAACTTGAGGTAAAAAAAGGTGTCTTTCCTCTTGTTAGTTGTATTTCTTTGCAAACACATTGATAGTTTCTATATCAACCTTGTGATATCAACCTCGTGAAAAGCGATTTAGATATTAAAAAAGCTGTACCTCTGAAAGCCCAAGTGAAATAGTCATCCTGTTGTTTCTGCTTGTCTTCAGCTAGGTTTCTTCTAGGATGGTAGTTTCACTTGCTGGGATGCACATTTTAATAGGAAATTTTGAGTCCTTGTCGACTTCTAGAATAAAGTGATTACCCAATCTATGGCTATGATTCTGGTTTGCACCTTGTGTTTGTCGAGATGAGTCATGTTGATTGAGATGGCTTATTGTCAATGCTTGAAGAGCCATGGCTAAACTGGAACAACCGTCTTGATAGAGTTTTCTTGTTTCTGATCTTGGTTTCCTAGTTGTTCACTCTTCTGGCGGTTAAACTTGTAGGCAAGGGGCCCTTTTACGCCTTCTCTTTTCTTATATTTACCTTGACTTTGAGAAGAAATCTTGTATGAACCACTTTATTGTGATAAACTCTCATTTCAGCTTGGTTTTGAATGTAGCTTGTGGATGAGAAGCTTCAGAAACGGATATTGGGCCCATATGAGAAAGTTCGGAAATGGGTTGAAGATACAAAGAAGGCAATACAACCTCATTTTGATGAAATTCATGCTGCCGTCTTCCAGATGAAAGAGATGATAAAGAAGGCGCTGGCTGGTGCGGGCAGTGGTGAGACGAAAACCGGCTGACAAGCTGCTTAGGATTCAAAAGATGTGGGTTGCTGCTATATGTTGAAGCCCTATAGAATTTCCAGAATCTTTTCCAATCATGATCTCAGATGTTGGTGTAAGAAATAAGGCAGTTTGGGCAATAAGGGCAGTTTGTGTTTGTAGTGTGAAAAAACTGGAAACCGAGTATGTAGTGGGAATATGCATGCTAGAAGAGAAATTGTTCCTGTTGCAGCTAATTTCAAGTAAAAGAATGTGAAATATCTCGTACAATTGTTACTGTTTCATGTCCGTCCTAATTTGTTCAAATTTGCCCCATATGTCTCTTGTCCAATGCTGTACTGGAAACGGAGGATTAGGGGTTGGGGAGTGAGGAGTTAACTACATGCAATGCAAAAATATAAAAAAATATAAAAAAAGGTTCCAAAGTTTTCATTGATTGACCTTTGATAATAAAGATTGGATTTCTTTTTTTTCAGAATGGTCTTCTCCCCATCTTTTTTTTATTTTGTAGTTTAATAAATAAAAATTATATAATAAAGATAACAGTGGGAGTGTTGTTATAAAAAGTGAAGTATGATTAATATTTGTCAAAATATTGTCATTCCCTACAAAACATATATACAAAAGAGGCAATAAAATCCAATTTGACAATACAACATAATGGTGCTGATAATGTTGCAACCCATTTTTTGGTCCTACAATCATTTGTGTACAAAATGTCAAAATTCAAGTGGCAATGTTTGGACTTATTAGGAGGGATAATTTTATTATTTCAATATAAATTTGCCGTGGAAATAAAATATGATTTGTGACATTAAATTTAAAGCCCGGGCTTGGGGGCATAGTTATCTGCCTTTGGAAACTTTAAGAAATAAATGTTGCTAGAAAAAAGAATAGAAAGAGCATTGGTGCGGGATGGGCATGTGTCACATCCCAAACCCGTACGTGCCCGTCACGCGACATCCACCGTTTTCTCAAATTTCCCGCTTAAAAATACAAAACAACATTTAACTAGACTAAACTTTAAAAGTACTAAATAGTATAACTAAATAAAGTGCGGTACAAACATCATATAAAAGGTAGTTTATGAATATCCAATAAATTCGTACATTTATTTTCTGGTTGAAACAGCGGAAATAAGCAAATAAAATTAACTAGAAGTGGCTAGTTTGCTAACTTCTGTTCACTTAAAAACTAATAAAAGTCATCATCAAGTCTTTTACGTAAATCAACTCATACTCTTCAAAATCTGTAAAGATGGTAAAAAGTGGGTTGAGTGACAAAATCGCTCAATAGGTAATATCTACCACTCTGTTGGACCATACATTCATAATCTTATAGGTACATATATAGATATAAATCAAATCATTTGCACACCATTCACATCCATAATCATGAAATAACGTTGTTTATAAAACAATCAATAGTAACGAGTGACAAGCAATTTAAAAGCATCTTATTGATAACTATACATGAAAAATCATAAAGTCATAAATCATTTCATATCAATTCATAAGTCTCTTCATATCAGTTCATAATATGAAAATTCATATCAGTTCATAAATCATTTCATATCAGTTCATAACAAATACATGTAATGACCGACTATTGAGTACTCAACTTAGAGATTAAACTCTTTTTAGGTGGGCAACCAATAGGTTTCATAACTACCGATTGGTTTTTTTATATACATGGGTCATCAGCCGGACTCTATACCAGGATACCATGACCTTGTCAATCGGGTGGAATCTATACCAGATTATCATGACTATTAGATAGGACTATAACCCTTACCGTCTATTCTATGACTGTTTTGAGTTTTTTTTGACATAAATTCATTTCACACATTACACGCATAGTTCTTGATTTCATAAAAGATACAGTTTATTTGGTATATAATAACATATCAAGAAGTTTTAAATAAGTCACATGGTCCATTTTTTTGTATAGTCAAAATAGAACTTGGTTAAACAGTCAAGTAAATCATTTAATAAAAAATAATTTAGATTAACCCGTAAAAATATAATCGATGACAAAAATTTTACTTTAAACTTTTGAAATCTCAGAAAGGTAAGTATCACTTACCTTTGGGTTTGTTTGGATAGCAAATTATTTGTCCAAATTTATTTGCTGACATCATCTTTACAATTTTCAATACACCTTTTTATATTCCCAATCACCTTTTTATCTCACATACATCACATCACAAAAAGTGCTACAGTAATTATTCCAAATAATATTTCAAATAATACACTATCCAAACAAACTCTTTGTCTGGCTCCTCGATTAGGGTTACCTTAGATCTTTTGAAACTTGTGTCGTACTAGTTGATATTTCCTACGGATGCATAAATAATACAGACTCTGAGCAAGTCAAAAATTCATGTCTACACCATAATATGAACTCTAGTAACATTTTTTCAAATTGGACGATTTCTATTTTTGGAAAATTTTCTAAATTGGAAGGTTTCTATTTTTAGAAAGTTTCTTAATTTGGAAAGTTCTCCTTTTTGTAAAGTTTCCTAATTTATAAGAAAATAATTATTCATAATCATATTTATTATCTTGACTATTATTTTTACTATACATATTTATAATTCATTATTATCCATTCTTATTATCATCCTCGTCACCTCTATTTTATTTTATTACCACTTATATATACTTGTTAATCAGTTACTATTATCTTTTTCTCTACTTCCACTTTTATGCATGTGTAGGTGTCATATATTGACTTATTATTATAATTATTGTTTTAGTTTATTCTACTTGTATTTATCTTTTTATTTCATTTATAACCTTAATTTATTTCATCCATATCTATATTGTTATTATTATTACTATTATTTCTTTATTGATTATTATTATTATGAGTTTAAGCATTTCGTTTAACAATCTAAAACTCATCGTACATTATCTAAATTAATCTAATAAAGTTAGATTAAGATGTTTTAAATTTTATTTAAGTATCTTAGACTTAATCAATTAAGTATAATTTTAGATAACTAATCTTTAACTCCGAGAATTATCTTTAAGTTGGGTTTGAAATTTTAAATTCCTATGTTAGTCTGTAGAAGATAGTTCATTTATTCTACAATTTATTTACTGCATGTCCACTAAACCCATACTATCTTTCTAATCCAAATATACTTGTCATTATATATAAACTAGTTTTGTACCCATTCGTTGAATGGGAATTGTTTAAAAATAATAAATTATTTAGTGTAGTTCATAAAAATATTGCATAAAATATAAACTTATTGTATAATCCATTATAACTTTTCTTAAATACATTACTATGTGCACATTGTTATTAAAAAATAGTGTTATAATGTAAATTTAAACATTTAATTCAGTGATTAATAATTCAAAATGCAAAAAAAAAACATTTGACGATATGATAATATTCAAAAACTTAAAAATAAGCAATATCAAATCTTGGCTGATTCTTCTGTAAACAAAAGAATAGCTAACCCGTTACCAAAGCATCAATTTTTGTACTTAATATAAATGAAAGATCAGAATTTAGAATCAATCAAGTCATACGAACAACAAGCAACCTTTTAAATCTGTTCACGGCTAATAGAAGCAAAACGAAAATATAAGATGTATTTTGCTCTTAAATAAAAAATATAAAAAAATCTAAATAGTCTGATGTATATTGCATGACGTGAACTGCTGTATGACAATGAACTTAATGCTTTGCAATTTATATAATCAGTGACACCTTCTTGTTCTTTAGAAACTTTCTACCAAAGTCTAAAAAAAACATTGAAAACTACACAAATTTTTTTACCTCCAGAAACCTAGAAAATAAAAAAATTTTAGTACATTGTTGAAAACAATTAATAAATTCTCAAAGGCAATTAAAAAATCGTGTGAAAACACATAGTTTAAAAGTTCACTTTCAAATCACTAACCAAAAAGCAATATGTGTTTTATTTGAATTGAAGAGTGAATCCATAAATTGAAATAACAAATTAATTACAAAAATCTTGTCAGAAATAAAAACTAAACTGTAACTTTTGAAGACTTATTTAGAAAATTCAAATTCAATGACCTAACTATGAAGAAAGTGTTGGAAATTACAGACCACATACAGCGGTCCTTGCATTGAAGGGAATAAAAAAGAAATTTCAAATCCGGTCCCTTGCATTGATATAAAAAAAACTTTCCAAAAAAATTGGTGAAAAAGTGTAAACATTTTCATTACTTGATATAGTGATGAGTAATAGATCGAGAACCATATATATGAGTAAAAATGTAGAGTATCTGCGATAGCGATAATCTGATAAAGATAATCTAATATTTGAATTGATATTTCAAACTTTTGAGTTGAAGATGAGAGAGAGTTAAAAATATAATTCAAAAAAAAGGTGAAAGAATGGAAGAGATAATTATGAAAAGATTATCTAGAAATGTAAAAGCAAGAGAAAAAAGAGGGATGGAATAACGTAGGTTATTAGGGGGTTAACTCATAAAGCGCGTTGCACCTACTTGACCTGTCGTTCAACCACGTAGGAAAGAGACAAAATAAAAAGATAAGGATGAAAATACGACTTTATTATATATATATATGATGTGTATATATATATATTATACTATTACTATTATATTTTTTTCCTTGGCCATCCTTGCCTGGCCCTTTTTGTTTCTTACTTCACTTGGCGAGTTGGCGTTGCTAAAACTTTTGTCAAGCTTTGGCAGCGCCGCAATTCTTGACTTCAAAATTTTTTTTCTTTTGTCCTGGCCAAGCTTTTCATGTCGCCAGCAGGTGCTGGTGGCGTTGCCTTCACATACCAAATTTTCTGTGTTGCGTTTCAGCAATGGCGCACAACAGCGGCGGCGGGGCTACTGCTCCAACCCCCTCTTCTCCTCTTTTTTTATTTTATGACAGAATAAAAATTTCAATTCCATCCTGTGACAGCCCCACCTTACCCTAAGGCGAACCAAAGGGTTCGGCGGACCGCCTGCCCAGCTCTCGCCAGGACTCGTTCACTCACATCAAAGAAAGTAAGATAAAGCCTCGAGAATAAGCGGAAACGAAAACCCAATCTTGAACCATAAATTACATTCACCTCAAGCTCAACCAAAAATACAGTCCCACATATATACATAAGCTTTTAAATTCTTAGTACATTCCAGCCCTAATCAAGCACTAGAAACGAGATCAAAACCAAAACAATACCAAAGGCTAAACTATACTATACAGGTCTCTCGCCCTTGCTCGCAACCCCTGTTAAGGAAAACAAAAGACGTGAATGAGCTAGAAGCCCAGCGAGGTTCTATATACATAACCAAACAATTAAACAAGGCATTTAACACGTAATAGCATGAAATCTCGAAAACATTTACAATATAAAGCAATTGTAACACATTCATTAAAAAGGATACGGGCTCACGAGGAGCCATTCGTTCATTCATTCGTTCAACATTTTCCTTATTTCTCCGATCATTAAAAACATGTTTGTAAGTGAAAACTCCTTCATTTCATGTCATTCGTTCATTCATTTCATTCCCCAAAACTCCGCCAACTTCATGGTCATACTCGAAGTATACCAAACATTCACATTCACCCAGGGTCACTAATCGCCCGACCGAGTCCGCTTCTGGCTCGAGTCGACCAATAACCAAGGGCAAGGGCCCAGTTCAGCCCGAAGGCTTACATTCATGCACAAGTAACATTTAATCATTCAATCATTGAAAGTTCACGTTCATTTAGGTCGAGTGCGATAAAGTACACACTCGCCTAGCAAAAATCATTTTGGAACCATAACATACCTCAATCACGTAATAAAGCAACAATCCAAATAGTCCACAATAGTTCACATAGTCATTAGAAACAAAGCGTATATAGAACACTCACCTAATTAAGCAAAATTACGTCCAAAGTATCCCTCCGGATATCAACTTTGGTCACCAAGAAACCCTAATAACAATTATGAGAAAATATTATGGTTCTATCATCAAAATATGTGGGTGAGTCAAAGAAATCCGAATAAAACTAATACAAAGTAAAAGTATGATTTAGAAGTGGAAAGAGTACATTTTGATCAAAGGAAATGAGTAACTAAAGGTTTTCTCAAACCAAACATAGAATTAACCTCAAAAGAGTTTTAGAAAATTTCATCGGGAAAATTCGGAACAGTGCCACGTCAGAATCTGGCCAGAACTTGGCCGGATAGGCGGCTGAATAGTGAACAGTAGAATTTTTCCTCTTTTTTTCGTAAAACGTGTTTTGGGCTCAAAACTAACACATTTGCAAAGAAATAATGTGCAACAATTGTCTTGGTGAAAACCATATGCAAAAGGTAGACAAAATACCTTAAATTCACACTTTAAAACCTTGCGCGTTAAAATTAGGTTTTGTGGCCGAGAAACCCTAGGCCACTCTTGTTTGTTTTTGGAAAACAATTGAGTAAACATTTGAAGTTCAAACTAACCTTTGCAACTACGCATCATGGTTAAACGGAAATGTACAAGTGCAAGTGAAACAGCTCATATAACTCTACTAAAGTGGCACTAAGCTATTCTAAGCAAAGTAAGCAAAATAAGTCTAATGCATCACAAAACTACATTCCAATCTCATATCCATTCACTCAAGTCCAAGAAAATAAACGGACAGCATTTCCCCTTGTTTTCCTTACTTTCCACAACACAACCCAACCACCAACTCATATCATTCAACCACAATTTCAAATACCAACTATAAGCTATCGAACACCCTTAAAATGTAAACCCATTAAAGCTTTACAACCATCCAAAACCAGGCCCAAATATTCCATCATAACTCAGCACACACAACTCCAATTCAGTTGATTCCAAAGCCATATGAAAGCTAAGATACAAGGCTACAATTCTTAAGAAGGCATCAAAACTAATTCCGTAATCTTCCCAGCCAAAAGAGCCAAATACAGGGGCTGATTATCATTTCCGGACAGAAACAGGGCAGCAGGGGTAAAATAGTCATTTCACAGGCTACCGTGCTCCGATTGAGCTGAAATTTTACAGGCATAATCTACACTTAATTTCTACAACTTTCATGTTTTGAGCTAAGGCCAATTCGGCCTCCATCATGGACGAACAGAACTGATCAGATTAGGGCAGAAAATTCACAATAAATCAGAAATTTAACCAACTCTCCATTAATCCACAAAATCATCCCTTAATCATGTTAGCAAGCCACCATAGGCCACTAATTATCATCTATTGGAACCAAAGAAGGGTGTTCTTAGCAACCTTACCTTCAAACCTCAAAGAAAGTTGTAGCTTAGACTTCCTCCTCCCAAAACAACTCCACCAAGGCCTTCCAATTTCCCTTAGCTAGTACTTGTATGGTGTAGTTTTCAATTTGGTTGGTTAAAACTCAAGATTTGGCCAAGATTAGAAGCTAGAAATGGAAGAGGTTTTCCTTGTTTTTCTCTCCATGAAATTCGGCCAAGGCAAGGGAAATGAGAGGAAAATTGGTCAAAAATTTGGTTTGAAGAAAGTTAATCCTCTTGGTCAAAGTCCAACCTCCAATCCAAACATGACATGTGGCCTCTTGAAGTTTCTAAGCTTATCTCCTTCCTTCCAATGATTCAAGTAGCTAACTAACCTCCAATTATCTTCTAACACAATGTAGAATAATATCACTTAGTATTTCATCACCTAATCGGCAAAATTATATCGCACTAACGGGCCCCACATCGAACAATTGCACTTCAAGTTATGTACACTAACTTGTACTAGGAAAATGATTTAAAAAATTGTACTTACTTGTAAAATGTACAAAACATTTAATATTTTCAAAGGACAGTATAAATATAGGCACAGAAAAAATAATACTTGAAAATGTGAAAATTTTCGGGTTCTCACACTCTCTCCCCCTTAAGAAATTTCGTCCTCGAAATTTTACCTTCCGTTTCTTCATGTGATCCCGGAGCTTGTTGCGGTTCTATGGCATATATCTGAGCTGGTGTTGTTGTTCGATTCCCTCGTTCGCTAGTCGGTTTCGGTTTGGCTCCACTTACTTGTTGAGTACTAGTCTCTCGTGGCTGTTTCTTCGGGCAAGTACTCAGTTGGTGATCACTACTCCCACAAATCAAACACTTCCGCCCTTTCCTCCAGCAATCATTCTCAGTGTGGTTTACCTTCCCACAATATCCACAAACCAAACGAGGAACTACTGTTTGGCTTTCGCGAGAAGTCTTCTCAGGTCCTATTTGACTTCCTTTTGTAGATCTCTCATGTAGTGCTCCAAATGTCCAGGGTGGATGAGGGAAAGGGTTTACTTTTTGCACTTTGGAGGGCGTTATCCTTTCTCCAGATTCCTCAGGTATGCTACTAGGTATACCTCTTTTCCGCATTTGAAGAGCTTTTACTTGTGCTTTCGCGTCCTCAATTCTTTGTGCCTTCTCAAGAGCTTCCGTAAAAGTGTTAATTTGAACCGCCGCTAAAGCTTCTTGAATTTCCAAATTCAGGCCTTGTATGAACCGCCTTATCCTCCTTCTCTCCGTAACCACTAATTCGGAGGCGAACTTAGACAGCTTAGTGAATTTCGTTTCGTACTCGGCCACACTTTGGGTTCCCTGACGCAGACTAATAAATTCATCCTCCCTCCTTTCTTGGACCAGAGGTGGGAGGTATTTCTCGTTAAATTCCCGTATAAAGTTCACCCATGTCCAGGCAGTCTGTTCTCTTTCCCATTTTGCCCTAATAACATTCCACCACGCTCGGGCCGGTCCTTCGAATTGAAATACAGCAAAGTTCACTTGTCTTTGCTCCGTGTAGTTCAAGGCCGCAAAAATGTTAATCATAGCTTCTAACCACTGTTCGGCCATATCTGGATCAGGTCCTCCAAGGAATTTAGGCGGATTAAACTTTTGAAATCTTTCCAAAGCCTTATCCTCTCCTATTTCTCTTATCTCAGGGTTCTGGGGTTGATTTACTGGCAATTGGCCTTGTTGATCTACCAATCGCGCGAGGATACTAGTCATTTGTTGTATCGCCGTCGCCACTTGATCTCCGGCCTCAACCCTCGGTCCACTCTCTTGCTCAGTTACTGTGGCTCTTTCTTTACTGGGTTCTCGAGTTTGCCTAGCCCCACGGCCACGACCAGCTCCACGTCCGCGTCCACGACTACGTCTCCCGTCCATTCCCTTTTTCTCTCTCTTTTTTTTTTTTTTTTTTCAAAAGGCGTTTTAGTATGCAAATAAAGTAATTGACTAAAATGGCAAGATATAACACACCAAATATGCAAGAAATCGTATCAAGTTAGACAAATTAAGCCAAATTAAAAAGTCACAAGTTAAGTACACACAGTAGTAACCAAATATATATACAGTTAGCAGTACAGGGCAAAACAGGAAGAAAACACAACGTGCCATACCACACTCAACTAAAACACTCCCTAACCGATCTCTCACTTCCCTTACTATCCGAGCTATACATCCGTTAACACTTTACACTTACTCTCACCAAACATTAGCCCCATCCTGTTTCCCACGAAAGATCGCAAATCCTTAGTACTACCCGCGTACTCGGGTACAAGAATCCGAGATAATTCACCACTCGAGCTGGCCAGTCCCAAGTGTAAATTATCTACAATCGAGATTCCTACCGGACGTACATTTCTATTGTCATCAAGTACCATAGAAAGGATGTACACTTATAACAGGCACGATTCATAACTTATGCTCAAGAGAGCACTTAGTCCTTCACACTTATCCACGGAATCAGGACCATACATCACTTGGCCCAAGCTCACTCCGCGCAGAGACCACGCGAAGCTGCTCTGATACCACCTGTGACAGCCCCACCTTACCCTAAGGCGAACCAAAGGGTTCGGCGGACCGCCTGCCCAGCTCTCGCCAGGACTCGTTCACTCACATCAAAGAAAGTAAGATAAAGCCTCGAGAATAAGCGGAAACGAAACCCAATCTTGAACCATAAAATTACATTCACCTCAAGCTCAACCAAAAATACAGTCCCACATATATACATAAGCTTTTAAATTCTTAGTACATTCCAGCCCTAATCAAGCACTAGAACGAGATCAAAAGCCAAAACAATACCAAAGGCTAAACTATACTATACAGGTCTCTCGCCCTTGCTCGCAACCCCTGTTAAGGAAAACAAAAGACGTGGAATGAGCTAGAAGCCCAGCGAGGTTCTATATACATAACCAAACAATTAAACAAGGCATTTAACACGTAATAGCATGAAATCTCGAAAACATTTACAATATAAAGCAATTGTAACACATTCATTAAAAGGATACGGGCTCACGAGGAGCCATTCGTTCATTCATTCGTTCAACATTTTCCTTATTTCTCCGATCATTAAAAACATGTTTGTAAGTGAAAACTCCTTCATTTCATGTCATTCGTTCATTCATTTCATTCCCCAAACTCCGCCAACTTCATGGTCATACTCGAGTATACCAAACATTCACATTCACCCAGGGTCACTAATCGCCCGACCGAGTCCGCTTCTGGCTCGAGTCGACCAATAACCAAGGGCAAGGGCCCAGTTCAGCCCGAAGGCTTACATTCATGCACAAGTAACATTTAATCATTCAATCATTGAAAGTTCACGTTCATTTAGGTCGAGTGCGATAAAGTACACACTCGCCTAGCAAAAATCATTTTGGAACCATAACATACCTCAATCACGTAATAAAGCAACAATCCAAATAGTCACAATAGTTCACATAGTCATTAGAAACAAAGCGTATATAGAACACTCACCTAATTAAGCAAAATTACGTCCAAAGTATCCCTCCGGATATCAACTTTGGTCACCAAGAAACCCTAATAACAATTATGAGAAAATATTATGGTTCTATCATCAAAATATGTGGGTGAGTCAAAGAAATCCGAATAAAACTAATACAAAGTAAAAGTATGATTTTAGAAGTGGAAAGAGTACATTTTGATCAAAGGAAATGAGTAACTAAAGGTTTTCTCAAACCAAACATAGAATTAACCTCAAAAGAGTTTTAGAAAATTTCATCGGGAAAATTCGGAACAGTGCCACGTCAGAATCTGGCCAGAACTTGGCCGGATAGGCGGCTGGATAGTGAACAGTAGAATTTTTCCTCTTTTTTTCGTAAAACGTGTTTTGGGCTCAAAACTAACACATTTGCAAAGAAATAATGTGCAACAATTGTCTTGGTGAAAACCATATGCAAAAGGTAGACAAAATACCTTAAATTCACACTTTAAAACCTTGCGCGTTAAAATTAGGTTTTGTGGCCGAGAAACCCTAGGCCACTCTTGTTTGTTTTGGAAAACAATTGAGTAAACATTTGAAGTTCAAACTAACCTTTGCAACTACGCATCATGGTTAAACGGAAATGTACAAGTGCAAGTGAAACAGCTCATATAACTCTACTAAAGTGGCACTAAGCTATTCTAAGCAAAGTAAGCAAAATAAGTCTAATGCATCACAAAACTACATTCCAATCTCATATCCATTCACTCAAGTCCAAGAAAATAAACGGACAGCATTTCCCCTTGTTTTCCTTAGTTTCCACAACACAACCCAACCACCACTCATATCATTCAACCACAATTTCAAATACCAACTATAAGCTATCGAACACCCTTAAAATGTAACCCATTAAAGCTTTACAACCATCCAAAACCAGGCCCAAATATTCCATCATAACTCAGCACACACAACTCCAATTCAGTTGATTCCAAAGCCATATGAAAGCTAAGATACAAGGCTACAATTCTTAAGAAGGCATCAAAAGCTAATTCCGTAATCTTCCCAGCCAAAAGAGCCAAATACAGGGGCTGATTATCATTTCCGGACAGAAACAGGGCAGCAGGGGTAAAATAGTCATTTCACAGGCTACCGTGCTCCGATTGAGCTGAAATTTTACAGGCATAATCTACACTTAATTATCTACAACTTTCATGTTTTGAGCTAAGGCCAATTCGGCCTCCATAATGGACGAACAGAACTGATCAGATTAGGGCAGAAAATTCACAATAAATCAGAAATTTAACCAACTCTCCATTAATCCACAAAATCATCCCTTAATCATGTTAGCAAGCCACCATAGGCCACTAATTATCATCTATTGGAACCAAAGAAGGGTGTTCTTAGCAACCTTACCTTCAAACCTCAAAGAAAGTTGGTAGCTTAGACTTCCTCCTCCCAAAACAACTCCACCAAGGCCTTCAATTTCCCTTAGCTAGTACTTGTATGGTGTAGTTTTCAATTTGGTTGGTTAAAACTCAAGATTTGGCCAAGATTAGAAGCTAGAAATGGAAGAGGTTTTCCTTGTTTTTCTCTCCATGAAATTCGGCCAAGGCAAGGGAAATGAGAGGAAAATTGGTCAAAAATTTGGTTTGAAGAAAGTTAATCCTCTTGGTCAAAGTCCAACCTCCAATCCAAACATGACATGTGGCCTCTTGAAGTTTCTAAGCTTATCTCCTTCCTTCCAATGATTCAAGTAGCTAACTAACCTCCAATTATCTTCTAACACAATGTAGAATAATATCACTTAGTATTTCATCACCTAATCGGCAAAATTATATCGCACTAACGGGCCCCACATCGAACAATTGCACTTCAAGTTATGTACACTAACTTGTACTAGGAAAATGATTTAAAAAATTGTACTTACTTGTAAAATGTACAAAACATTTAATATTTTCAAAGGACAGTATAAATATAGGCACAGAAAAAATAATACTTGAAAATGTGAAAATTTTCGGGTTCTCACACATCCGACCCGAAAGCTAAATTTTAGCACCCTATTCCTATCGATCCAAATTTAAATCTTCCTAAATTTCTCCAACAAGCCTAAATATATCATCATGTATATGTACACGAAATTTTCAAAATAATTCATGGAATTAGATAGACTTAAGAAAAAAAAGAATTTTAGCGTACGCTTGAAACTTATAGGTCTAGGCGTTTAATTATCTGCTTGTTCGACAGCGACGTCCTCTTCTTCTCCTCTAGTCTTAGTTGATTCTTGCTCTAGGGAAGACAGATGAAAGAAAGGTAGGGATGGTATTTTTTTTTTTCTCTATTGTTTTGATAAAACTCTAAATCCTAGCACTATCCACTAGTAGGTGGTTTAGATAAGAGTTTTAGTTTATTATGAACTCTTATCCCCTTACTAACCCCTAACAAATCCTTTACCCTATTCTACTAATAAATTACTATTATCATTATTATTTTTACCCGTAGTAATTTTTTTACTATTTTTTTAATTGAAAAAAACAAAATAATAAATACATGTGCCAGAACGTGAGTTTACAGTATGCCCCAGAGATTGAGGGGAAAACTGAAAGAATTGACTGTATTAAATAAGATGGGTTATATTTAATGATAAAGAAGTGTATTAAATAAGGATACTTTAGAGAAGCAAAAAATTAATTATATTCTTCTTATTGCACTATAATTTGAGATGAATAAAAAGGAAAATTGTGCATAAAAAACTAATTCTTATATCTTACAACAAAAATTACTATACTATTAAATGCTAATCCTTATATCTTACTTAACAAAATTTGAGAACATGTATTATATGCATATTCGAAATATATTACACAGCATGTTTATCCAAATCAAGTTAGAAAAACAAACACAATGAGCAAAGAAGAAAGAAAAACAAGAGGAAGGAAACATCAGGCAAGCTAGCATTTGGACCGGTGATTTTTGTAGCTTTTTTTTTATATCAATAACGATAACAATTTATATAATTTATTTTAGTCTAATATAAGAGGAGAGAGAGGAGAAGCCACAACTAGTGACTGGTGAGAGACGAGAATTGAATCCTTGATCTCCCACCTCTATCAAAACTTAAGGATTTCTTGGTTGTAACTTAGGACGTGAAAATCTTAGTACGATGGGAAGGGGAGGGTCCACTATTGTTTTGTGATTAAACGTGCCTCTCATTATGTCTATGCAATATCATTATGTCCGGGCAGTATCTCTCACTTTCCATCCCAACCAATGGGACGACCACAACAAATTGGCACGTATCAGCTATTCGCGAGTAATTTGTGAGCAGTTTAACTAGACAGATGATCGAACTCAGGTCAAATTCGAGATGATAATGTGCTCCAGTACTCAGTGAACAAAATTATTGAAATGCCTTAACTTTTAGATAATCTACATATTTTACCTATAAGTAATTGAGTTCTAACACAATCTGGAGATACTTTAAATTTTGGAGATAACTTAAATTTTATCGAGTCAATTTCAAACATTAAATTTAGCATTTGATCGAGTTCAAACTTGAAATCGAATACAGGTAAATTGTTCAATGTCGAGCAGATAATATTCGTACTTAACTCGACTCGTTTATACTCACATCTTGGTCTTCAACTCAAGGCAACTTGAGTGTGTTTGAATAGGAGATTTTTTGAAATAATTTCAAAAAAATACAGTAGTACTTTTTTTAATGTGATGCATGCGAAATAAAAAAAGATTGAAAAGATAAAAAATTATTAAAAATATGTTTATGATGTAATCAAATAAAATTTGGCAAATAAACCATTATCCAAACACACTTAGAGATTTCGTAATCGTAAATGGAGCGGTTCTTCTGCAATTATAGGAGAGCATCCATATCTTAACAAGCCAACTAAAATCGTTAAGCTCCTGTGGGCTTAATCACTTTAAGGCTTAAACTTGTGATTGGGCCACGTCGGTCCCATATGACGGACGTCGATTTTATTGTGGCGCTCTCTCGGCCGTTCCACTCTTTTGGTCTTTCAATGTTTTTAAAAAGAAGCAACCTGGAGAGCTAAATCAAATCTCTTTGGAGCAATGTTTTGAAAATGGGACCGGACCGGTCGGTTCGACCGATTGAACTGCGAATCGGCCATGGCACCGGTTCGATTCTATGTCATAGTTGACTTTGTCGAAAACTAGTCGAATCGTGAAAACCGCTGAACCGGATTGCGGTTTCCGGGTTTCAACTTTCCCCTCTTTTTTTTTTTAAGGTTTTGCAAAATGCAACTATCAAGATTCGAACTCAAGATCTTTGTAATAGAAGACCAATGTATTAACTGTTGCACTATCACATCTTATTAGTTTTTTTTGATAACTTATTTATATAAAACAAACACTCATATTTTTTTTTTCCATTTTTCTTACAAAATCTCATTCTCTCATGATTCTTTCTTTTTAATCTTCAGCTCTCTCTTTCTCTCTCTCTATCCTCTTTTCTTTTGTCACTCGCTTTTTAATCAAATCTCTTTATTTTTAATTTATTGATGTTTTCTTCCATCTTTTAATTTTGTTTTTGTCCATTAAATTGAAAAAAGTTAAAAAAGAATTATTTTTCTTTAACCCAAATTATTTAATGCCACAACCACTCACTTTGATCTCATTTTTTGTTTCTTATCAAGTTTATATTTTTATTTTCAATTCTTTTGATTTCCTTCGAACTCCAAACTTCCTTTTTTAAATTGTAATTTCTAAATTCCAAAACGTAAATTAAAATTTAATTTCACAATATGTAAATTCTCATAGATGGTGAATTTTGTATAATTTCAAAATATTGTGATATTTTTGGGCTGGATTTAGATATAATTGAAATTGAGATGAAGTTTATTTGTTTTAACTTATAATTTAAAAAATTTATTTTTAAAAATCCAAGTTATTAAAAAATAGTAAACTTTTCATCATATAAAATATTAAATTAGTCCATTACATGTCTTCTTTTGTGCATATATATATATTTATATAAATTATTTTTAAAAAAATTCATTGAATCGGAATTGAACCAGTATGACCGATTGAATCTCGGCTCTTTCACTTCACCGGTTCAATTAACGGTCCGATTTTTAAAACATTACTTCGGAGTTGGAGCGAAAAGCCCGGCCCCGGATTCAGTTCACCTGATAGGTGATTCGCATACCATTCCTCTTGTTCACCGGTAAGGTATTCAATTGGTGATGGCATGCTTTCAAGTGGGAAATTATCCAAGGGTAACCTACTCAAGATTGTGGTGTTATCCTACCTCCGTTCTCCACCGCTGTAAGGTATTATACATTCCTTTCATCTTAAGGTGTTGAGTGCTTCGGCCTTGCTCTAGCTTCTTTAGGTGTTATTACTTCCTTGGTAGCTCAACACATATACTCTTCACCTGCTTATGCATTCATAGCACAAGACTTTACTACGCTAGTGTAGTAGGTTCAAGAGCTTCTGGGGGCGGGTTGTTGCGTGATCATTCGGGGAAGCTCATCTTTTCCTTTTCTAAGGAATTCGGTGATGTACAGGTGTTACAGGCGGAAGCTTCAGCTTTGTCTTATGGTCTACAGATTTGCATTTCAAAGAGGTTTCGTAAAGTCTTGGTTGAAGTTGACTCAAAAGTACCGGTCTCGCTCCGACATGTCTAATTAGCCTTTGTCCGGATAAAATATTTATATAAAGGCTGGGCCGAGTCCTCATCACTCATCAGATCTCGATTGCTATTTGCAAGAGTTGGAATGTGACAGCCCCACCTCTCCCTAGAGCGTACCCTAGGGTATCAGCGGACTGCCTACCCAACTCTCGCCAGGACTACTAAACGGTCACACACGCGAAACCA
Organism: Coffea humblotiana; assembly: GCA_023065735.1. NCBI lineage: Eukaryota > Viridiplantae > Streptophyta > Magnoliopsida > Gentianales > Rubiaceae > Coffea > Coffea humblotiana. The sequence continues at coordinate 27,005,778 of CM041215.1, read as the reverse complement.
ATTACAAAAGACCCTTAGATAGGGCGATTACATACATTCCCAACATATAATATCCATTACACATGAAGCACCATTTACATATACATGTTGCCAAAATTCACAATCCAAAAGGGGATATTCAAATAAGATACAATTAGGGTTTCTACTGGCCGAAGAGCTAAACAAAGAAACAAAACTATTTCACTAGCTCAACTCGCTTCTCAAAATCAGGAATTTTCCAAAAATTTGCCTGTAAGGAAAACAAAGGTAACGGGGGTGAGCTTTCGCCCAATGAGGTACTAACAATCATGCAACCCCAAATTCACAAGTAATCAAGTTCAGTATTTACAACCATCGCACATAGAATAAAAGTGCATAACAAATTCAAATAAAAGGATACGGGTGGCTCTCAGGAGCCAGTTTCCCCAATTCAGTTCTTGTTCGCACCCCGTTGACTCTCCGTCAACGTTTAAAGAAAGTAACATGACCGTAGACCCCACTTTACTCCCATACCTTCCACCGTACATTCCCCTTACCGGGCCCGAACACCTCACAGTGATTAAGAAGGTAATACTCGAGTATACCGTAGGGTCGAGGAGATACACTCCATTCGACAAGCAGTGACCCTATGGTTGTTACCTAGTCGACCGGCCCTTGCTGGCTCGACTTGAGTAACTTCCACTAGGGCTTGAGCTCAATGATCACAGTACAGTGGTAGGGCGTATGCCCATGATTCAAGTCATACACAGTGCAATTTCTCAAGTATATCGGAAAGCAGTTATACAAGTAAGAGAATGAGAGCGGTAAAGTACACTCTCATCTCATGCACAGTTCACAATCACTTAGTTCACAGTTTCAAGGACAAATAACCACTTAGGCATTTAAATCATGCAATAGTACACTCACCACTTCAAAAAGGTAAGTTCACAGATTTCCGTCCGGCGGATGCTTTGGATCACCCACACGTCGTATAACAATCAAGAAAATGCAATTGAAACTCAAATGCGGATTAAGCACCTCTTAAACGGTTTACTAAAGCAAAATTCAACTATAGCTTCAATTATAGCTCAAAATGGAAAATACATCGAATTTAGGGTTAAAAGTTCAAGAAAACACTAAAGCATTTCACATTCACTCATTCTTAACCTAGACTCACAAGATCCTAATTTCTCGGTAATCGGACAGCATTTCCCCTAAAATTTCAGCATTTCCACCCTACAAATAAGCACTCAAATTCACCCAACCAACCACAATTTCACATATCAACCATAAACTATTAAATACACAACATTAGGTCACAATACCCTTCAATCATAGTCAATTTCAAGCTCAATAGGCAACCATAAGAAAGCCCCAATTCACAAACCCTAAAGCTGAAATTTCCATGGAAAGCTGAAATTTTCCGCAATTCGCTATAATTATCGCATAATAACCTTAATTACACCATATTAAGCCATCAATCCAAGCCAATCATAATTATAATAGGAAAACAGAAAAATTTCCAAGAAAATAATAAATTCATCAACTTCGCTTTAATCCATGAAACTAGCCATAATCAAGCTCCTTTAACCGTTATAAACTACTAATTCATCATTATTATGAACAAAAGTGAAGTTTCAAGCAAAATACCTTAATCTCCAAGAAAGGTAGCAACTTAGAGATTTCCCTTGTAAAATCACTCCACTAGCACCTTTAATCTTCCTTAATAAGCGATTTCTATGGAGGGATTCGGATTTTTATCGGTTGGTTTTCAAGATTTGGACAAGAAATTGAAAGAAAAGTTGAAGCTTTCTTTTCTTTTTTTCCTCAAAAGTTTCGGCCAAGATGCTTGAAGAATGAAGATGATTTTGGTCAAATTTAGCTTTTAGTAAAGTTGTAAGAAAGTTAGGCAAACTTGGCCCAATCCCGTCGCGACACTTGGCACCTTTTTAGAATTCTTTCTTATCCTTTAGCTCACTAATGACCAAGTATCTAACCAACCTCTAATTATCTCTTAGCACTCAGTAATTTAATGTCTTCCTGCAAAACTTAACCTAATTGGCCGAATTTCTCTCACTTAAACGCACTAGCGGGTCCCACATCCGCTATTCGCTCCAAATTTCTCGTGAACTCACTTATACTAGAAAAATGGTTTAAAAACTATATTTACTTATAAAATATATGTAAAATGAATATAATAAAAAAAATAAAAAAAAATATGTGCACGAAAATCGATAAAATCCTAAAACCCTAAAATCGGATTTTTTTTTTCGAGTTCTCACATGGAACCTCATCTCTAATCCCTCGCTACTGATCCTGAAGAGCAGGATGAAGTTAAAAGTGTTTGCTGATCGCGGGTCTCAGCCAGCACGGGCAGTTCTCATATTCTGCAAGTAAGGATTTTTTAATGGATTTGTTCTTTTTTCTTGATTTCTAGCCACTCTCTCTCTCTCTTCATTTTTTAGATTAATCAATCTAAATTGTTTTCATGGCTCTTGGACTTGTCTGTGAAAAGGGCTAATGGGATTGAGTTTGAAGAAGTTCAAATCCAGCTGGCTAAAGGGGAGCACAAATCTCCTGAATACGAAGGTGAGTAAGTATGCTGCTGTACAGTCTTCTTGTCTGTTGGGTCAAAATATAAAGACAGGATTTTTACCTTTTCCTTTCTGGAATATAATCATGAATTTGAACTTTTTTCAGCAATCAATCCCATGAAGCAAGTCCAGCAATAGAAGTTGATGGAAAATTCAGGCTCTTTGAGAGGTAATTTAAGTGTGAAGCTGGAAGATATGTATAGGACTCTTTGGTAGCTAATCATCGGATTGGAGAAAGAACCGTGATGTGTTTTTATTCTTATGGTTTTATGCGTTAATTTTTGCTTCTTGGCCAGCATCTAGTGCGATATAAAGGAAATTATAGTTTTGAAATTTCTAATTTTTATGCTTTAGAAAGATTTTTTTTGAAAAAATCTCAAAATTTTGAAGGGGTAAAACTAAATCTTTTGAATATTGGATAGCGGGTGCCCCTCTTACTCTCTCTGTGGGAAGTGTGATGATCCCCAATGTCAATTTAAGGGTCTTCGTCATGCAAATTGTTATGGTTGATATATGATGAAATTATGTTAATTGAGGCCGATCCAGTGATGTCAATTTAGGTTCTTTTCGGTCTTACTGACATTGATTTGTAGTAATATTCTCATAAGTTGAGACTTAGTTTCATTTCCATTTCTGATACTAATGGCCTGCCTTCCTCTTCCCTGAAAGAAAGGAAAAATGAAAAGAAATGAAAGGAACATAATGAAGCACAAGTGGCTGCTCGGGTTTTTCTGGATTTTTTTCCTAGTCTCCATTTATTTGATCTCATTTTCTCCTACCCGTCTTAGCTAACTGATCCCTGGACTTTCTGTGCACAATATTAATGGAATTCACACATCTAATGACCTCTGCAGTCATGCTATTCTTCGATTTCTGGCAAGTGCTTTTCCTGGAATTGCAGAACATTGGTAAGTCTCATCATTGTACATGCTAGTTTAGAAGATGTTTAACATTAAATAAACACATGCTAGTTTCTAAGACAAATATGAATTCAGTCGTCCCCTGAATTTTTATTTCAATATGCTAATGGACTCCCAAAAGCATGCACCTTTACAAGTGCCTCTTTTTTTTTACCAGTTATAGATCCTACATATGCTTTCACGTCTGTTATTTTCTTTGGATATCCATTCTAATCTTTCTTGATGCCCTAATCATGGACAAGGTTTTCATGTATTTATATAAGTGGGCATGCTTCTAGAATACACGGATATTCCATACAAACTGGTTGTCCTAATCCTAGTTCTACATGCAGCGTTTCCACTAGCTGATGCTGGAATGTGCTTTAATTACTGATTTCACAGTTCTTATTACTTTGAACATTCTTGTTCCAAGGTATCCTGCAGACGTGTTCAAAAGAGCACAGATTGACTCAGCTTTAGATTGGCATCACTCCACTATACGACGTGGTTCAGGTGCTAATCTTTGGTTTTGAAGCACTATATTATAACTATTCTTGTTCTATCTGTGGTCTGGTGTTATTGGAAAGCTATTTGTCACCAAATTACAAAAAAAAATTAAACAGGGAATTGTGGGGTGAATCTTGATAATAATATAAGAAAATATGTTTTTAGATCTGGGATGGTTTCGAATGAGCTCAATTTTCCTTGTGGGAATTCTGGGTTTTGATATCTACCTCTGATTTTTCGAACAAAAAGACATGAGATGAATGAGTGGTACATTGTTCTTGTCTCCTTGCTAGAGTCACTTAGCAGACAGCAAAAAGATGAGTATATATGAGGGTCACTTAACACTTAAACGTCCATGACCAAATGGGCAAAAATGTCAAAACAAGCAAATACTTTGAACTTATTATTGAAACCCAAGTGCAACATGTGAAGAAGTCTAAGAATCATGGTAAAGTTACTGGATATAGTAGAAATCCTAGTCTGAGTCAGCTGGCCTGTTCCTAAAATTTGGCAATTGGAGGGGTAAATGTTTGTTGGCTGCCCATTCCTAATTGTGAACTCCTTTCTTAGAGGGATGGGACATAAGAAGATTAATCCTTTTGAAGAACTGCAGAAGAAAAAATTAATCTTTTTGAATAATTGGATTTTTCTCTAAAAATGACCCAGTTACATATAGAGCAGTCTCATTTTTATTGTCCAGCTTCATGATCAGCACTGTTTACCGGTTAATGTTATACCACATTCTGAAGTGTGCTTATCTTGACAGTTGGGGTAATCCACAATACTACACTTGCACCTTTATTTGGCCGGCCTTTGGATCCTCAAGCAGCAGCAGAAGCTGAAAAGCTCCTGTCAGCTTCTTTAGCAAAGATTGAATCCTTTTGGCTCAAGGGAGATGGACCATTTCTGCTGGGAAACTCTGAACCTTCCATGGCAGACCTGAGTTTGGTCTGTGAAATTATGATACTTGAGGTAAAAGAAGGTGTCTTTCCTCTTGTTAGTTGTATTTCTTTGGAAACATATTGATAGTTTCTATGTCAACCTTGTGACAAGTGATTTAGATATTAAAAAGCTGTACCTCTGAAAGCCTAAGTGAAATAGTCATCATGTTGTTTCTGCTCGTCTTTAGCTAGGTTTATCCTAGGATAGCAGTATCACTTGCTGGGATGCACATTTTAATAGAAAATTTTGAGTCCTTGTCGACTTCTAGAATAAAGTGATTACCCAATCTATGGCCATGATTCTGGTTCGCACCCTTTGTTTGTCGAGATGAGTCATGTTGATTGAGATGGCTTATTGTCAATGCATGAAGAGCCATGCTAAACTGGAACAACCGTCTTGATAGAGTTTTCTTGTTTCTGATCTTGGTTTCCTACTTCTTCACTCTTCTGGCGGTTAAACTTGTAGGCAAGGGCCCTTTTACGCCTTCTCTCTTTCTTATATTTACCTTGACTTTGAGAGGAAATCTCGTATGAACCACTTTATTGTGACAAACCCTCATTTCAGCTTGGTTTTGAATGTAGCTTGTGGATGAGAAGCTTCAGAAACGGATATTGGACCCATATGCGAAAGTTCGGAAATGGGTTGAAAGATACAAGGAAGGCAATACAACCTCATTTTGATGAAATTCATGTTGCCTTCTTCCAGATGAAAGAGATGATAAAGAAGGCGCTGGCTGGTGCGGGCAGTGGTGAGACGAAAACCGGCTGACAAGCAGCTTAGGATTCAAAAGATGTGGGATTGCTGCTATATGTTGAAGCCCTATAGAATTTCCAGAATCTTTTCCAATCATGATCTCAGATGTTGGTGTAAGAAATAAGCAATTTGGCAATAAGGGCAGTTTATGTTTGTATTGTAAAGTAATAATCCAGTTTCCTATTTGGTAACTGGGAAACAGAGGAATATGCTAGGAGAGAAATTGTTACTGTTGCAGCTAATTTCAAGTAAAAGAATGTGAAATATCTGGTACAATAAGCTCCAGCCATACTTGTCCAACGCTGTTTCATGTCCGTCTAATTTGTTCAAATTTGCTCCATATGTCTCTTTTCCAATGCTGTACTGAAAACGGGGGATTAGAGATTGGGGAGTGGGACTGGGGAGTCAATTACATGCGATGCCAAAAATATAAAAAAATATAAAAAAAGGTTCCAAAGTTTTCATCGATTGAACTTTGATAATAAAGATTGGATTTCATTTTTTTCATAATGGTCTTCTCCCCATCCTTTTTTAATATGTAGTTTAATAAATAAAAATTATATAATAAAGATAATAGTGGGAGTGTTTTTATAAAAAGTGAAGTATGATTAATATTTGTCAAAAGATTGTCATTCCCTACAAAACATACAAAAGAAGGCAATAATGCTGCAACCCATTATTTGGTCCTACAATCAGTTGTGCACAAAAATGTCAAATCCAAGTGCAATGTTTGGACTAATAAGGAGGGATAATTTTATTATTTCAATATAAATTTGTAGTGGAAATAAAATATGAATTGTGACATTAAATTTAATCCCCAGGCTCGGGGGCATAGTTATCTTGAAGAAATAAATGTTGCTAGAAAAAAGAATAGAAAGAGCATTGGCGCGGGATGGGTATGACCCCGAGATTGAGGGGAAAACTGAAAAGGAGTCCTGTTTTTTGGCCCTTTCTCTTCCCCTCTTCTCCTTCTCCCTCTCCCTCTCTTTCTTTCTTTTTTCTTATCTTTCCTCTCTTCTTCTCCCTTCCCCTCCCCCGGCACCTCTGCCTCTGACTGGCAAAAACCAGCAGCCATGGGAAAATTTTTTGCCCTTTTTCTCTCCCCCTCTTCTCCCTCTCCCTCTCTCCCTCTGCTCCCCCATCCCCGTCGCCCTCAGCAGCCATGAGAACTTGCAGTCATGGATTTTTCTTTTGCTTTTTCTCACCCCACTCTCCTCCCCCTTTCCCCGCCACCCTCCCCCTCCCCCTCCCCCTAGTTACAATCTGGTCGCCCAGCAGCCATGGGAATTTTTTTTCCCTTTCTCTTCCCCTCTTCTCCCTCTTCCTCTCTTCTTTCTTTTTTCTTATCTTTCCTCTCTTCTTCTCCCTTCCCCTCCCCCGGCACCTCTGCCTCTGACTGGCAAAAAGCAGCAGCCATGGGAAATTTTTTTTTCCCTTTTTCTCTCCCACTCTTCTCCCTCTCCCTCTCTCCCTCTCCTCCCCCATCCCCGTCGCCCTCAGCAGCCATGAGAACTTGCAGCCATGGATTTTTTCTTTTGCTGTTTCTCTCCCCACTCTCCTCCCCCTTTCCCGCCACCCTCCCCCTCCCCCTAGTTACGATCTGGTCGCCCAGCAGCCATGGGAAATTTTTTTTTTCCCTTTCTCTTCCCCTCTTCTCCCTCTCCCTCTCCTCTCCCCTCCCCCTCACTGAGGATGAACTAAATCTATCCTTAAATTTCCTTTTCTCCTCCTCATATTAGCTAGGTGATTTCTAAACCAGCTTTTCATGCATGGTGTTTACACATTTGGTGTCCTCTGCAGTCCATGCAATTCTGCGGTTTCTGGCTTCTGCTTTCCCTGGAGTTTGCTGATCATTGGTGAGTCTATGTCCTGTACTAGATGATAGTTGAACTGCATTTTTCCATCCCAGGTCCATTATGAGGCTTTATCTGGTAGTAATTTCCAAGCAAATATGTGGAGTAGCATTTGATAATTGATATTGATAAGTCTTTTCCCTTATATTTTTCATACTTCAAGGTATCCTGCTGACCTGTTCGAAAGAGCACAGAATCGACTCAGTTTTAGATTGGCGTCATTCCAATCTGCGACATGGTACAAGTATGTATCTTTCCTTTGCTTTTATTTACTGGGAGGGAATTTTTGACAAAATTTGACCTCGATACAAGAAATTAATTGCATTCGTCCCTTAACAAATATGTCCGTCAGACCACACAATGACAAAAAGTGAAGAAACAAGAAGAAGCCATCTATGAATAATCCCTGTTGACAAGTTAAATTTGTTGAGATAATCATCTGTATTTTATAGGATGGTACTCTGAACGATGCTTATGTTTACAGCTGGATTAGTCTTCAACAGTACAGTTGGACCTGCCTCCGAATTTAGAAGCAGCAGCTGAAGCTAGAAAAGTCCTCCTAGCTTCTCTTCCAAAGGGTCGAATCCTTCTGGTTCAAGGGTGATGGACCACTTTCTGCTGGGAAGATCTCAACCTTCCATAGCAGACCTGATTTTAGTCTGTGAACTTATGCCAACTTGAGTGAAGATAGATGTCTTCTGCATCTCCCTTTTTTTTTTTTTTGTTTATGCTCATACAGATATTATGAACCTATTTCTCTTGAGTTCAGAGATCCTACCTGCATTTTATCTTTTGAGTATATATGACAAAGGAATTATCCTTCAATTTCAAGATTATGGTTGAATTTAGGTCTTAGATGAGAAGGTTCGCAAACAAATATTAGACCCATATAAAAATATGGGGAAGTGGATTGACGATACAAGAAATGCAACTCAACCTTATTTTGATGAATTTTCATGCCGTCCTCTTCCGAGCCAAAGAGAAGCTAATCAAGATACGGTCTACTGGAAGCAGTGATGAGACAAGACATCAACTGAAATTCTGCTTGATACTCAGAGATGGAGGAATGCTGCTGCTGCTTGTTGTAATCCCACATGATTTTCAAGCTCCTCTCCAAACAGGATATGGGATCTTGGCGTATTAATAGTTAGTGAGACTCCCAAATAAAGACAATTCGTCTTGTTTGTGTTGTGAAAGTAGTAGTAATTTGTATTTTCTGGTTTTGGTTGCTGCCAGGCGATGTGATACAAAACAGCATATGAAACGAATTTGACACTGCTGTATTAAGCCAAGGCCAAATAAATCAATGTGAAAAATCTTTTGTGTATTATCCTATTAGATTCGCAAATTTTTTTTTTTGGACAATAAGGTTGGAGAATAAGGAGGGTGCAAACCATACTTCTAGATTTTTTTAGAGGCATTGTTTTTAATGGGAGATTTTGTTCCACCTCTCAACAAATCACTAGTGTCATCTTCTTTAAAGAAAAGCATTGAATGGATAAGGTGCATTGCATTGAGATTGGGACTGGAGTTTGTCATCAAGTCCTCATCAGCTGATTCTGCTCGACAACAAGTCAAAAAGAAAATCACCTACTCCAACCACTTTTTGTGTCTTTTGCTTCTTTTATCCAACATTGCTTTATAGTTTATTGATAGTGGAGTATCTGTTTCCTCTGCTCCGGTTAGAAGTCATCTACAAGCCATGCAGTAAGAAGTCAAGAACTTATGGCCAAGTTCCTATAACAAGATTTGCTCCTTATAATTGAAAAGAAAATAAATTTCCTCTTGAAAAAATTTTGGATCACTATTGTGATTAAATCGACATAGGCTTCTACTTGAAAAGAAGAATGACTGTGTCCCAGTTACAAGTTACAACATTAAAGGGGGGTAAAAAGAGGAACAGCACAAAACTAAATTTAAAGTTCAGAAATTTGTAACACACAAAAACTTCCCTAAAAAAAAACGAGAAGAAAATGTTTGTGCTTATAGTTTCTTTTTATTATTATAATTACTTTTGGAAACTCACCGTTTATTTATCATATAGTATAATAAATGAAAATACTATAATAAAAATGAAGTGCAATATTATTTGAAATATTATTTGGAATAATTACTGTAGGCATTTTTTATGATGTGATGTATGTAAGATAAAAAAGATAGTTGAGATATAAAAAAATAAATTAAAAAATGTGTTTATGATGCAAGTGAATGTTACGTGAAATAATTAGACAATCCAAACACACTATTTAAAGTTGTAGCGCGTAGACCCATCTCGGCCAGAAAAATTTGAGGCCCAAGTTTAAAGCAAGCCCTGGTCTAAAGATTCCGCTGCTAAACAGTTATCACTATCAAGGCCCAATGTTTTTAAGGCCTTATGGGTCCCACCTTAGCTAGTGCTCCTCATCCGTAAAAATATTCCGCAATTTTTTTTTTTGGGAGTAGAAGTGTGAGGTCAACAACTCCCACTCAGGGAAAGGGTCAATGCCGTTGAGAATCTGCTATGGTTGAATTCGATTGTTGTACTTTTTATTTTTATTTTATTTAGTGTATAATACATTTCATTATTATATTTAAAATAAAAATGATGTACATAAAAAAAATGATCTGACATATATTTAATACAATATTATAACATATTTGTATACAAAAAATTTAAACATGTATAACGATTGAACGAATCGTACAAAACACAATTATATTGAGTCCGTTCCTCCCGCCTACAATCCCTTCCACTTTATTAGTCAACCGAATCCTCGCAATATGAATCACTTCCGTTTCATTATTTCCCCTGAATTATGTATCGCATTTTCTTTTTCTTTCCTCGGGAGAAAAAGTCATGAATGGCCTCTTTGACTCGAATTATTTTTTTATCTTGCTCAGTCATGCATGACTTCATGGACTTGATTAAGTATGCATGTTCCTGCAGGCCAAAAAGCAACGAAGGTGCTCCTCTCTTAAATTAATATATAGTAGCTACCCTCACACTAGCCTTTCAAGCTAGGATAACTGAAATAGTAGTAGCAATCAAGTAAATTATCAACTAGCAAAGTTGAAACTTGGAGGCTAAAGAGGGGATTCACCAAAGAGAGAGATGAAGCTCAAATTGTTTGTAGATCGTCTATCTCAGCCATCCCGTGCTGTTCTCATCTTCTGCAAGTAAACTTAATTTTCCTTGTCCTTCACTAATCTTTTTTACAAATCTCAAATTTTTTTTTACCCCTTTGTAATATATACATACATGTATATGAATATGTGTATATATTTTGTTGTAACTTGATATTGCTCCTTAAAAGGTTAAATAAAATAGAGTTTGAGGAAGTCCAAATTGATCTCTCTAAAGGCGAGCACTTGTCTCCTGAGTTTAAAGGTTAACGATTAATTTTGTTCCTTAAAAATTTTGTCTTTTGTTGGCATATATATAAAACCATTCTTTTCCTTGTAATTTAGTTTATGAACATGTAATATTGCTCGTATTGTTGCTTCAGAAATCAATTCCATGCAGAAAGTGCCAAGCCATGGAAGTGGATGAAGGATTTAAGCTCTTTGAGAGGTAAGTATGGCCACTTTGCAGCTAAGAAAGAGACGAATTAATTATGTATGATGCATGTTTGCTGGTGATTAGGGCTGTAAACGAACCGAGCTGCTCGCGAGCGGCTCGAGTCAACTCGACTCGAACTCGATCAATATCGAGTTCGAGTCGAGTTCGAGCTGGTTCGAGTTGAAATCGAGCTCGAACTCGAGCTCAAGATATTAAGCTCGTTAGCTCGCGAGCCGGCTCGCGAGCTCGAGTATATATATATATATATATTTTTTATTTTTTATTTTAAGTATATAGATATTTTATTTTTTAAATTTTAAGTATACATATATTTTTTTATTTTACTAGTAAAATTACATATATATCCTTAATATTTTTATTATTTATTAAGAAAAATAGTATTTTATTTATTTTTTAAAAAATAAATTTTTTATTTTTTTATTTTTTTCGAGCTCGAGCTTGAAATTGTTGGCCTCGTCCGAGCTCGAGCTCGAGTTCGAGTTCACTAAATTAGTCAAGACTCGGCTCGATTGGGCCAAAACTCGACTCGACTCGGCTCGGCTCGTTTACAGCTCTACTGGTGATAATAGCCGCCCCCCCCCCTCTTTCCCCTCTCTCCTTTTTTTGGTCCCTCTGGATTTTTTGTGGCTAGTTTCGAAAAAGAAAAAAAAAAAGGAGCAGCAAAAGGGTAAATCTTCAAAATTCTAGCTTGGTCTTCAAAAGAACAAAACAAAAATTTAAGTCCAGTCAGAGCAATACGAGCTGCAGCCTAATATCGGGCTCGTTTTGTGCATCTGTCTTTTGCCATCTTTTATTTGTCTTTCCTCCTCCCAGTTTCATTTTGGCGAGGTCATTTCCAAATCTGCTTTCCATAAAAGTAAATTTCTCTTCCAAACTTTTTACAATGTGATGTCTTGCAGTCATGCAATTCTACGGTTTCTGGCTTGTGCTTTTCCTGGAGTTGCAGATCATTGGTGAGTCTCCTTACTGTACATGCCAGCTTATACGCTATCTGATACTACTATAAACATTTTGTTATAAAACGTAAAGTATCAGCAAAAAAGAAAGCACATATTAGTTTCTAATAAATATATGAAACACCTCATAACCGAACTTCTTTCCTATTATTTCTTGGCGTTTAATTATGACAATATTGATGTGACTAAGTCCCGAGATTGACTGTTTCACGTGTTTATGTGGGTCAAATATTGAACATGCCTTGTAAAGTATGAAACCCAATCCTAAACTGAACCTGCATCGTACAAAAGCTAAGTGAATATTTGGAATTAAATCAACAACTGATACTCGATCGTACTATTTTTGATCACTTGTGCTTCTTCATACCAAAAAGGTATCCAGGAGACCTGTTCAAACGAGCTGAGATCAATTCAGTTTTAGACTGGCATCACGCCAATCTACGATATGGTTCAGGTGCCACTCTTAAGTTTTGGCTCTCTATTGAATTATTACTACTCTAGCTATACATTATTGGTTTGTCTTCGATTATCAAGAGAATTGGGATTTGTCTAGTAATGTCTAGATACAGTTATTCCAAGTTTCATTTTCACTATTTTCCTTATAATGAAACGTCATCATCAATATTAATGTTGTACTCCTTGATACATGCGCTTATTTTTGTTACAGCTGGATTAGTCTACCATAGCAAACTGGCACCACTTTTTGGTCTGCCTTCGGATGTACAAGCAGCAGCTGATTGCGAAAAAGTGCTCTCAGCTTCTCTTGCAAAGATCGAGTCCTTTTGGCTCAAGGAGAAAGGACAATTTCTGCTGGGAAATTCCAAACCTTCAATTGCAGACCTGAGTTTGGTCTGTGAAACCATGCAACTTGAGGTAAAGAGATAGAGACTGTCTTCTTGATCTTCTCATTTGCAGTTTGTTATTTACTATATTATATGAATTTCTTTATCAACTTAACTTGAGAACAAAGATCAAGACACTATAGAGGATTCCGACTAAAAACCTAAACACTTCCTAAATCTATTAACATGGTCTCCTCAGTTTCGCCAAACTTTTTAGTTATGCAAATGTCCTGAAACATGTTTTGTTTCTGGATTTGATTTTTTTTTTTTGAGGTAGCATTTAATATCATTTGTATCAAGAGTACTGCTACATGATGTGACAACTTGAAACTTTCAAAGAACAAAAACTATGTACAGAATCAAGTGTTCAGTAATGGGGTATGGAGAGTACTATCTAGTCCACATAATATACGAAGGTTTTTATGACAAGCGAGATGTAATTGATTACAACTTCACTGTGGAATTTAGGCCTTGGATGAGAAGGTTCGTCAACGGTTATTAGATCCACATGAGAAAGTTCGGAAGTGGATGGATGATACAAGGAATGCAATGCAACCTTACTTTGGTGAAATTCATGGGCGTCCTATTTTCAATTTAAAGACAAACTAAAGGAGATGGGGTCTGATGAGTGATGTGGCAAATTAAAATAAACTGATATATAGTCTGCTTAAAATCCAACAGATGCGGCATTGCAGCTATCTGTTTAGTTCCCTCAGTATGATTTCCAGGTTCTTTAAACATTGAACAACCATATGATTGTGTAAGTTTGAGTTACAGTACTTTATTTTTTACGTTTTTTTTTAACGTGGTGTTACTGGACAAAAGATGTTAATTGAATAAAATCTGTGTTGGGTCTTTGGGTAAATCTTTTGTATGTGTGATTTCAAGAACGAGAAAATGATTGATTAGAGATCCAATGCGTCCAGCGCTGGTTTTGTTGGAAGATGCCCTTCAAGCCATGAACACTTTCTCATGTTTCCCACAACTAGCAAATTGCTTCACTGGTGCATGTATATGAAAGACTAAATTCCAGACTCTGCGAAGCTTGTTTGGATAGCAAATTATCCCAAATAGTATTTCACTTGCATTATAAACACATTTTCCAATCAACCTTTTTATATTTCCAATTACCTTTTTATTTCACATACATCACATCACAAAAAGTGTTACAGTAATTATTCCAAATAATATTTCAAATAATTCAACTCTCTATTTCAAATAATGCCTTACGTGTGAATTAAACGCTGATTCTTCTCTGTTTGGGATATAGTTATACTGACACATCTCAAGTGGTATAGCGGAAGTCCTAGTTTCTTGATTTTTCTCTTTTAGTCTTTCATTGTTTTATTAAAGCACTATATATTTCTTTATGGACTATAAAAGTAAATTTGTTGACTTCCCTCCTCAAAATTTCCATGGATTTTCGGATATAAAAGTCTCACTCGCATGTGGGGTGAGGAGTTTTTTTTTTTGTTAATTTTGGTGACAGAGTTATCAATTGTGATTGCTCGAGTGTGGATAATCTAGGAAGAAGAATTTTTGAAAGCTCATTTTTCTTCTTGTTTTTAGGGATTAATAGCAAATTAAGCCTAAATTGGACTACAACCCTTCAACAGTTCGAATGTTTACCCAAAAAAAAAAAATACTAATAATAATAAACAGAACACCTCCAGAAACCTAGACTTAGGCCCTATTTGACAATTTAATTTAACACTTAAATTTAATAAATTCAGATCTTAATATGTTCCGACGCATTTGATAACAAAAAATAGGACATCTAAATTAATTAAAGGGTTAAATGCAAAAAACCCCCACAAACTATATACTGAGTTGTAGTTTACCCCATAATCTATAATAATAGGCATTTTGCCCCCTTGAATGATATGTTTGGACAAATCTACCCCTTTTATTTTTAGCATTGTTATTTTTCTTTTTTCCCTATCATTTTCTTTTTAAATTCTTTCTTTTTTTTTCTTTAAACATTGTTTAAATAAGTAAACTAGATTAGTCAAAATTTGTTTATTTCTTAATTTCGTATGTCAATATTTTATTTAAAAAAAACTATGGAATACAAGATTTTTTTTCCAAATGTTGAAGTCAATGTCATTTAAGAAATTGAACTTTTCAAATATATAATAACAAAATAGAGAAATTGATTAGTCAATTATTAGTAGTATCAATAACAAAAAGATGAACTACTATTGTTGTTTATTCTTATTTTTTATTTCACTACAAATAACAATTGCTAACTTTTCTTTTTTATGTGATTTATAATATGTTACTTTTATTATAAGTAGTTGAGTAACTGTGAACCCTTAATTAGTTTATAGGTACTTAAATTGTTGAATTACTAGATTAATACACTTTACAATATAAGCTACATATATTTTGTAATAACAAAGAGTTTATGACAAATTATTAAGAATGAATTTAACAAATAAACAAATTAAAAAAGCAGTTTAAAAAATATTAAAAATTTTGATGTAAGTCTTTTCACATCGGAGAGAGATGTTGGCTAGTTCCAAGAGAGGAGGAGAACAAAAAGAAAATAAAAGGAAAAAAAATGAAAAAAGCTAATAGAGAAAAAAAAGAAAGGATTTAAGATAGTAGGGGTATAATTGTCCAAAACATATCATTCAAGGGGGCAAAATGCCTATTATTATAGATTAGGGGGTAAACTGCAATTGGGTATATAGTTTGTGGGGGGTTTTTTGCATTTAACCCTTAATTAAATAGTATTAAAATTTTTAGTCAAACTTGTTCCAAAAAATATGTGATAAGTTATTCACTTGTCATTTATGTGATATACACTCAAATGTATCAAATTTATAGACTCTCAAATGTATCAAATTTAGACCTTGTTTGATAAATCAATTCAATACTTAAATTTAATGAATTTAGATGTATTTGATAACAAACATTAAAATATCTGAATTAATAATTAAGTGGCACCAAATTTTTTAGGCAAAAACTTACTCTAAAAAATAAGTGATAAACTATTCACTTATCATTCAAATGTATTATATTTAGTACTTAGCAATTCAATAATTTAATGGATCTAGACTTCGATGTTCAAATTTTAGATTTTAGTTTTCAAATATCAGTTTTATCAAACGCACCATTAGTACTCAATCATTCAATAACTTAAAGGATTTAGACTTTAGATTTCGTATTTCAAATTTTAGTTTTCAGATTTCAATTTTATCAAACATACCTTAATGAATTTCTCTAACTCCAAATGAATAATCAATTATCATAAATTCTGTAATGATTATAACTGCATAAATCCAATCAAATTTTTCATAAGAGATCACAAAGATTCCAAAAAAAAAAAAAAGGAAAATGAGAAAAAGATTGAAAAGCTCCTGTCAGCTTTATTTGGCCGGCCTTTGGATCCTCAAGCAGCAGCAGAAGCTGAAAATCTCCTGTCAGCATCTTTAGCAAAGATTGAATCCTATTGGCTCAAGGGAGATGGACCATTTCTGCTGGGAAACTCTGAACCTTCCATGGCAGACCTGAGTTTGGTCTGTGAAATTATGATACTTGAGGTAAAAGAAGGTGTCTTTCCTCTTGTTAGTTGTATTTCTTTGGAAACATATTGATAGTTTCTATGTCAACCTTGTGACAAGTGATTTAGATATTAAAAAAGCTGTACCTCTGAAAGCCTAAGTGAAATAGTCATCATGTTGTTTCTGCTCGTCTTTAGCTAGGTTTATCCTAGGATAGCAGTATCACTTGCTGGGATGCACATTTTAATAGAAAATTTTGAGTCCTTGTCGACTTCTAGAATAAAGTGATTACCCAATCTATGGCCATGATTCTGGTTCGCACCCTTTGTTTGTCGAGATGAGTCATGTTGATTGAGATGGCTTATTGTCAATGCATGAAGAGCCATGCTAAACTGGAACAACCGTCTTGATAGAGTTTTCTTGTTTCTGATCTTGGTTTCCTACTTCTTCACTCTTCTGGCGGTTAAACTTGTAGGCAAGGGCCCTTTTACGCCTTCTCTCTTTTCTTATATTTACCTTGACTTTGAGAGGAAATTTTGTATGAACCACTTTATTGTGACAAACCCTCATTTCAGCTTGGTTTTGAATGTAGCTTGTGGATGAGAAGCTTCAGAAACGGATATTGGACCCATATGCGAAAGTTCGGAAATGGGTTGAAGATACAAGGAAGGCAATACAACCTCATTTTGATGAAATTCATGTTGCCTTCTTCCAGATGAAAGAGATGATAAAGAAGGCGCTGGCTGGTGCGGGCAGTGGTGAGACGAAAACCGGCTGACAAGCAGCTTAGGATTCAAAAGATGTGGGATTGCTGCTATGTGTTGAAGCCCTATAGAATTTCCAGAATCTTTTCCAATCATGATCTCAGATGTTGGTGTAAGAAATAAAGCAATTTGGCAATAAGGGCAGTTTATGTTTGTATTGTAAAGTAATAATCCAGTTTCCTATTTGGTAACTGGAAACAGAGGAATATGCTAGGAGAGAAATTGTTACTGTTGCAGCTAATTTCAAGTAAAAGAATGTGAAATATCTGGTACAATAAGCTCCAGCCATACTTGTCCAACGCTGTTTCATGTCCGTCTAATTTGTTCAAATTTGCTCCATATGTCTCTTTTCCAATGCTGTACTGAAAACGGGGGATTAGAGATTGGGGAGTGGGACTGGGGAGTCAATTACATGCGATGCAAAAATATAAAAAAATATAAAAAAGGTTCCAAAGCTTTCATCGATTGAACTTTGATAATAAAGATTGGATTTCATTTTTTTCATAATGGTCTTCTCCCCATCCTTTTTTAATATGTAGTTTAATAAATAAAAATTATATAATAAAGATAATAGTGGGAGTGTTTTTATAAAAAGTGAAGTATGATTAATATTTGTCAAAAGATTGTCATTCCCTACAAAACATACAAAAGAAGGCAATAATGCTGATAATGCTGCAACCCATTATTTGGTCCTACAATCAGTTGTGCACAAAATGTCAAATCCAAGTGCAATGTTTGGACTAATAAGGAGGGATAATTTTATTATTTCAATATAAATTTGTAGTGGAAATAAAATATGAATTGTGACATTAAATTTAATCCCCAGGCTCGGGGGCATAGTTATCTAAATTTTGAAGAAATAAAATGTTGCTAGAAAAAAGAATAGAGCAGCATTGGTGCGGGATGGGTATGCCCCAGAGACTGAGGGGAAAACTGAAAAGGAGTCCTCCTTTTTTTTTTCTCATATACAGTAAGAATCATAGCGTGCCATCTCCGATTACTCGATAATTTCCACCGCTTGGGACCTCAATCATTGATTCTTCATTGACTTAATCGGTGCATATGTCTGACCCGAAAGATAATGCAATAATGGTGCTACTGTTCTAGCACTAGTGCCTCTTTATACGTAAAGCACTGGCACGCTTCAAAGCCTCCGTTGCCACTGACGAAAGAGATATGAAGCTGAAACTGTTTGTAGATCGTCTGTCTCAGCCATGTCGTGGCAATTCTCATCTTCTGCAAGTAACAATTCATGATAATTGTAGTCTTATTTCTTGATGCCTAATCATTTGGGCTTTCATTTCTAATTTTTTGGGTACTTGGAATTGTTTGTGGAAAGGTTAAACGGGATAGAGTTCGAGGAAGTCACGATTGATTTTTGCAAACGCGAAAACTTATCTCCTGAATATCAGAGTGAGTCGTGACTTTGTTTTGTCAACTTGATAGTAATGAAAAAGGTTTCTCTTGAGATATAAACACCTCTCTGATTGTGCCTCAGAAATCAATCCTATGCAGCTGGTGCCAGCAATAGAAGTGGATGGAGAATTTAAGCTCTTTGAAAGGTACTGTAAGGGTGTGAAGTTGGATCACTTTTATGTCTATTCTTTGCTCATAGAAAGGCAGAAGAAATCAGATGAAATGTTTTAATTGTTGTGTTTTTGGATGTCAAATTATTTGCTTCGAGGAGGCAAAGTTTATATTGACATCGACAAAGTAGTGCAACTTGAATTCTGTTGCTAATCCAAAAGCGCAGACCTTTATTTTTCAGAAAGTATCTAAATCGAAAATCTCCATATTTTGAAGGGGCAAAAATCTTTCTTTTTGTTTCTTTGAGTGATGATCCTGTATAGGGATGCTCTTTCTGCCTTTTTTTGTTTTTTTTTTATCATATTTAACTGAGGATGAACTAAATCTATCCTTAAATTTCCTTTTCTCCTCCTCATATTAGCTAGGTGATTTCTAAACCAGCTTTTCATGCATGGTGTTTACACATTTGGTGTCCTCTGCAGTCATGCAATTCTGCGATTTCTGGCTTCTGCTTTCCCTGGAGTTGCTGATCATTGGTGAGTCTCTGTCCTGTACTAGATGATAGTTGAACTGCATTTTTCCATCCCAGGTCCACACTGAGGCTTCATCTGGTAGTAATTTCCAAGCAAATATGTGGAGTAGTATTTGATAATTGATATTGATAAGTCTTTTCCCTTACATTTTTCATACTTGAAGGTATCCTGCAGACCTGTTCGAAAGAGCACAGATCGACTCAGTTTTAGATTGGCATCATTCCAATCTGCGACATGGTACAAGTATGTATCTTTCCTTTGCTTTTTATTTACTGGGAGGGAATTTTTGACAAAATTTGACATTGATACAAGAAATTAATTGCATTCGTCCCTTAACAAATATGTCCATCTGACCACACAATGACAAAAAGTGAAGAAACAGGAAGAAGCCATCTTTGAATAATCCCTGATGACAAGTTAAATTTGCTGAGATAATCATCTGTATTTATAGGATGGTACTCTGAACAATGCTTATGTTTACAGCTGGATTAGTCTTCAACAGTACAGTTGGACCTTTACTCGCTGGCCTGCCTCCGAATTTAGAAGCAGCAGCTGAAGCTAGAAAAGTCCTCCTAGCTTCTCTTCCAAAGGTCGAATCCTTCTGGCTCAAGGGTGATGGACACTTCCTGCTGGGAAGATCTCAACCTTCCATAGCAGACCTGATTTTAGTCTGTGAAATCATGCAACTTGAGGTGAAGATAGACGTCTTCTGCATCTCGTTTATTTGTTTATGAACCTATTTCTCTTGAGTTCAGAGATCCTACCTGCATTTTATCTTTTTTGAGTATATATGACAAAGGAATTATCCTCATTTCAAGATTATGGTTGAATTTAGGTCTTAGATGAGAAGGTTCGCAAACAAATATTAGACCCATATAAAAAGATTGGGAAGTGGATTGACGATACAAGAAATGCAACACAACCTTATTTTGATGAATTTCATGCCGTCCTCTTCCGAGCCAAAGAGAAGCTAATCAAGATACGGTCTACTGGAAGCAGTGATGAGACAAAAATCAACTGAAATTCTGCTTGATACTCAGGGATGGAGGAATGCTGCTGCTGCTTGTTAAAATCCCACATGATTTTCAAGCTCCTCTCCAAACAGGATATGGGACCTTGGCGTATTAATAGTTAGTGAGAATCCAAAATAAAGACGATTCGTCTTGGTTGTGTTGTGAAAGTAGTAGTAATTTCAAATTTGTATTTTCTGTTTTGGTTGCTGGCCGGGCGATGTGATACACCAGCATATGAAACGAATTTGACACTGCTGTATTAAGCCAAGGCCAAATAAATCAATGTGAAAAATCTTTTGTGTATTATCCTATTAGATTCGCAATTTTTTTTTTCTTTTTGGACAATAAGGTTGGAGATAGGGAGGGTGCAAACCATACTTTTAGATTTTTTTTTTGAGGCATTATTGTTTTAATGGGAGATATTGTTCCAGCTCTCAACAAATGACTAGTGTCATCTTCGTCATCTTCTTTAAAGAAAAGCATTGAATGGATAAGGTGCATTGCATTGAGATTGGAATGGAGTTTGTCATCAAGTCCTCATCAGCTGATTCATCTCGAGAACATGTCAAAATGAAAATCACCTACTCCAACCACTTTTAGTGTCTTTTGCTTCTTTTATCCGACATTGCTTTATAGTCTATTGATAGTGGAGTATCTGTTTCCTCTGCTCCGGTTAGAAGTCATCTACAAGCCATGCGGTAAGAAGTCAATAGCTTATGGCCAAGTTCCTATAACTAGATTTGCTCCTTATAATTGAAAGGAAAATAAATTTCCTCTTGAAAAAATTTTGGATCACTATGTGATTAAATCGACATAGGCTTCTACTTGAAAAGAAGAATGACTGTGTCCAGTTACAAGTTACAACGTTAAAGGGGGGCAAAAAGAGGAACAGCACAAAACTAAATTTAAAGTTCAGAAATTTGTAACACACAAAAACTTCCCAAAAAAAAAATCGAGAAGAAAATGTTTGTGCTTATAGTTTCTTTTATTACTATAATTATTTTTGAAACTCACCGTTTATTTTATCATATAGTATAGTAAATAAAAATACTATAATAAAAATGATTGTTGGGGTGTGATTAATAAAAATGAAGGGCAAATTATGTGTGTTTGGATAAAGTATTATTTGAAATATTATTTGGAATAATTAGTGTAATACTTTTTGTGATATGATATATGTGAGATAAAAAGATAATTGAAAATATAAAAGGTGAGTTGAAAAATGTATTTATAATGTAAGCGAAATATTATATGAAATAATTCAATAATCCAAACACACTGTTGCGTTTAAAGTTGTAGCGTGTACGTGCATCTCGGCCCAGGAAATTTAGAGGCCCAAGTTTAAACAAGCCATGGTCTGAAAGATTCCGCTGTTATACACTATCTAGGCCCAATATTTTAAGGCCTGACGGGTCCCACCTTAGCTATCCGTAAAATTACTCCGCATTTTTTTGTTTGGGAGTAGAAGTGTGAGGTCCTGGACAACAACACCTGCCACTCAGGGAAAGGGTCAATGCGGTTGAGATCGGCTATGGTTGAATCCGATTGTTGTATTTTTAAAAAATATTATTTAGTGTATAATTATATTTCATTATTATATTCAAAATAAAAGTGATACATATAAATAAAATATCTGACATATATTTAGTATAATATTATAATATATTTGTACACAAAAAATTTAAATATATATAACGATTGGACGAAATCGTACAAAACACAATTATATTGAGTCTGTTTCCTCCCACCTACAATGCCTTCCACCTTATTATTCAACCCAATCCTCCCCATTCTCCGTGCAATATGAACCACTTCGGTTTCATTTTATTTCCCTGAATTATGCATCGCATTTTCTTTTTCTTTCCTTGGGCGAAAAAGTCATGAATGGCCTCGTTGACTCGAATTATTTTTTTTTATCTTGCTCAGTCATGCATGACTTCATGGACTTGATTAAGTCCCCGTTTGGATTGCATTTTCCGTCATTTTTCATGGAAAAATTACTGTAACGATTTGATGTATGTGAGGGAAAAAGGTAATAGGGAAATGTGATCATGGAAAACGACGTAATTTTTCGACGGAAAACAGCAATCCAAACAAGGCTGCAGGCCAAAAGCAACGAAGGTGCTCCTCTCTTAAATTATATATAGTAGCCACCCTCACACTAGCCTTTCAAGCTAGGAAAACTGAAACAGTAGTAGCAATCAAGTAAATTATCAACTAGCAAAGTTGAAAATTGGAAGCCAAAGAGGGGAGTCACCAAAGAGAGAGATGAAGTTCAAATTGTTTGTAGATCGTCTATCTCAGCCATCCCGTGCAATTCTCATCTTCTGCAAGTAAACTTAATTTTCCTTGTCCTTCACTAGTCTTTTTTTACAAATCTCAAAATTTTTTTTTACCGTTTTATAATATATACATACATGTATATGAATATGTGTATATATTTTGTTGTAACTTGATATTGCTCCTTAAAAGGTTAAATAAAATAGAGTTTGAGGAAGTCCAAATTGATCTCTCTAAAGGCGAGCACTTGTCTCCTGAATTTAAAGGTTAACGATTAATTTTGTTCCTTAAAAATTTTGTCTTTTGTTGGCATATATATAAAAACCATTCTTTTCCTTGTAATTTAGTTTATGAACATGTAATATTGCCCGTATTGTTGCTTCAGAAATCAATCCCATGCAGAAAGTGCCAGCCATGGAAGTGGATGAAGGATTTAAGCTCTTTGAGAGGTAAGTATGCACTTTGCAGCTAAGAAAGAGACGAATTAATCATGTATGATGCATGTTTGTTGGTGATAATAGAACCCCCCCCCCCCCCCCCCCCCTTTTTCTCCTTTTTTCGAAAAAGAAAAAAAAGGGAGCAGCAAAAGGGTAAATCTTCGAAATTCTAGCTTGGTCTTCAAAAGAACAAAACAAAAAATTTAAGTCCAGTCAGAGCAATACGAGCTGCAGCCTAATATCGGGCTCGTTTTTTGCATCTGTCTTTTGCCATCTTTTATTTGTCTTTCCTCCTCCCAGTTTCATTTTGGCGAGGTCATTTCTAAATCTGCTTTCCATAAAAGTAAATTTATCTTCCAAACTTTTTACAATGTGATGTCTTGCAGTCATGCAATTCTACGGTTTCTGGCTTGTGCTTTTCCTGGAGTTGCAGATCATTGGTGAGTCTCCTTACTGTACATGCCAGTTTATACGCTATCTGATACTACCATAAACATTTTGTTATAAAACGTAAAGTATTAGTAAAAAAGAAAGCACATATTAGTTTCTAATAAATATATGAACACCTCACAATCGAACTTCTTTCCTATTAGCTCTTGATGTTTAATTATGAGAATATTCAATGTGACTAAATCCTGAAATTAACTGTTTCATATGGTTATGTGGGTCAAATATTGAAAATGGCTTCTAAAGTATCAAACCCAATCCTAAACTGAACCTGCATCGTACAAAAGCTAAGTGAATATTTGGAATTAAATCAACAACTGATACTCGATCGTACTTCTTTTGATCACTTGTGCTTCTTCATACCAAAAAGGTACCCAGCAGACCTGTTCAAACGAGCTGAGATCAACTCAGTTTTAGACTGGCATCACGCCAATCTACGACATGGTTCAGGTGCCAATCTTAAGTTTTGACTGTCTATTAAATTATTACTACTCTAGCTATACATTATTGATTTGTCTTCCATTATCAAGAGAATTGGGATTTGTCTAGTAATGTCTAGATACAGTCATTCCAAGTTTTCTTTTCACTATTTTTTTGTCTAGTAATGTCTAGATACAGTTATTCCAAGATTCATTTTCACTATTTTCCTTATAATGAAACGTTATCATCAATATTAATGTTGTACTCCTTGATGCATGCGCTTATTTTTGTTACAGCTGGATTAGTCTACCATAGCAGACTGGCACCACTTTTTGGTCGGCCTTCGGATGTACAAGCAGCAGCTGATTGCGAAAAAGTGCTCTCAGCTTCTCTTGCAAAGATCGAGTCCTTTTGGCTCAAGGAGAAAGGACAATTTCTGCTGGGAAATTCCAAACCTTCAATTGCAGACCTGAGTTTGGTCTGTGAAACCATGCAACTTGAGGTAAAGAGATAGAGACTGTCTTCTTGATCTTCTCATCTGCAGTTTGTTATTTACTCTATTACATGAATTTCTTTATCAACTTAACTTGAGAGCAGAGATCAAGACATTATAGAGGATTCCGACTGAAAACCTAAATACTTCCATAACCTATTAACATTGTCTCCTCAGTTTCGCCAAACTTTTTAGTTATCCAAATGTCCTGAAACATGTTTTGTTTCTGGAGTTGATTTTTTTTTTTTGAGATAGCATTTAATATCATTTGTATCAAGAGTACTGCTACATGATGTGACAACTTGAAACTTTCAAAGAACAAAAACTATGTACAGAATCAAGTGTTCAGTAATGGGGTATGGAGAGTACTATCTAGTCCACATAATATACAAAGGAATTTATGACAAGCGAGATGTAACTGATTACAACTTCACTGTGGAATTTAGGCCTTGGATGAGAAGGTTCGTCAACGGTTATTAGATCCACATGAGAAAGTTCGGAAGTGGATGGATGATACAAGGAATGCAATGCAACCTTACTTTGGTGAAATTCATGGCGTCCTATTTCAATTGAAAGACAAACTAAAGGAGATGGAGTCTGATGAGTGATGAGGCAAATTAAAATAAACTGATATATAGTCTGCTTAAAATAAAACAGATGCGGCATTGCAGCTATCTGTTTAGTTCCCTCAATATGATTTCCAGGTTCTTTAAACCTTGAACAACCATATGATTACGTGCAACGTTGTGTAGGTTTGAGTTACAGTACTTTCTTTTTTTATGTTTTTTTTTTAACGTTTTGTTGCTGGACAAAAGATGTTAATTGAATAAAATCTGTGTTGGGTCTTTGGGTAAATCTTTTGTATGTGTGATTTCAAGAACGATTGTTTAGAGATCCTATGTGTCCAGTGCTGGTTTTGTTGGAAGATGCCCTTCAAGCCATGAACACTTTCTCATGTTACCCACAACTAGCTAATTGCTTCACTGGCGCATGTATATAAAAGACTAAAATCCAGACTCTGGGAAGCTTGTTAATATAGTATTATTGCTCGAGTGTGGATGGTCTAGGAAGAAGAATTTTTGAAACCTCATTTTTCTTCTTGTTTTTAGGGATTAATAGCAAATTAAGCCTAAATTGGACTACAACCCTTCGACAGTTAGAATGTTTACCCCCCAAAAAAATTCTAATAATAATAAAAGAACACCTCTAGAAAACCTACACTTAGGCCCTATTTGACAATTTAATTTAATATTTAAACTTAATAGATTCAGATTTTAACATGTTCACATGCGTTTGATAACAAAAAATAGGAGATCTGAATTAATTAAATGGTATTAAATTTTTTTGACAAAACTTCCTTCCAAAAATAGGTGATAAGTTATTCACTTGTTATTTATGTGATATGTACTCAAATATATCAAATTTAGATCTTATTTGATAAATCAATTCAATACTTAAACTTAATGAATCTAGATGCATTTAATAACAAAAAATAGAACATCTAAATTAATAATTAAGTGACACTGAATTTTTTAGTCAAAACTTGCTCTAAAAAATAAGTGATAAACTATTCACTTATCATTTAAATATATTATATTTAGTACTTAATAATTCCATAAATTAATGGATCCGGACTTCGATTTTCAAATTTCAGATTTGAGTTTTGAAATATCAGTTTTAGCAAACACACCATTAGTACTTAATAATTCAATAGCTTAAAGAATTTAAACTTCAAATTTTGTATTTTAGATTTTAATTTTCACATTTCAATGTTATCAAACGTACCCTTAATGAATTTCTCTAACCCCAAATGAATAATCAATTATCATAAATTGTGTAATGATTATAACCGCGTAAATCCAATCAAATTTTTTGTGCTGCTGGACCCAGCCTAGATTTTTTTTCTGAAGGCCCATATATCAATTGAGGACCCAAATTGCAGACGGCTCTGTCGTCCACAGTTCTACAGGCCCAATACCCTTTGTGCTACGAGGTGCCGCTTTATCTGCCCGATGCTCCTTTCTAACTCCACCGTGCAGCTGACTTCTTCCTCTCCGGTAATCAGTTCCTCTCTCAGAAACAAAGCCAGCAAAGTTCAAAACTTTGTCTCATCATTCATTACGTTCTCTGTGTATATACCAGCGTGTGTTAGTGCGTGAGAAAAGAAAGAAACTATAGCAAAATGAAGCTGAAATTGTATGCAGATCGTATGTCTCAACCGTCACGTGCGGTTCTCATCTTCTGCAGGTAAATTTATTCATTGCCTCCCTAAATTCAACTTTTCTAATGCCTTGCTCCCTTTTTCTTGTTTTTAATTAGATTTTCCTTGGTTCTGGGGCTTATGTGTGTAAAGGGTAAATGGGATAGACTTTGAGGAAGTTAAAGTTGACATTTCTAAACGCCAGCACTTAACTCCTGAATTTGCAGGTTAGTTTTCCCTCAAGAAATCTTCTTTAAATGGTGCATAGTGACAAAAATTGTTTGTTTTTTTTTCATGTTATTGTTTTTGTTTAATATTAAAGTTTGGCTATGATGCTGTTTCAGAAATCAATCCCATGAAGAAAGTACCAGCGATAGTCGACGGAAGATTTAAGCTCTTTGAGAGGTAGTATTATAGAGTGATATTAATTGAATGCACCATGAGATGGATTTAGGATGATATGCTTCTAGTTCTAGTTCCAATTCCACGTTTTGCCTTTAGGCCGTGGTTAAGAAATTTATATACTATGAACTATGCACCAAAAGAAAAGGATGAATGTCATGGGGAGCATGACGGCCGATGATCTTGATTCTTGAGTAAGAACTCAACTTCTTTAGGCTTATCAATCATTATTAGATAGTAATGCATATCAGAGTTTAGGAGTTGGTTACTTGTTGCATTTTACATGGCCTAGTTTCCCCAAAGATGCAAGTATAAGAAGCAGAAGGGGCTACTGAGTGTGATATTATCTATTTTGTCGGTTTCTCTTTCATTGATTCCTTTTTTTAACTCCCATTATGATCTAGGATTCCTTTACCTGCTTTTCAAAATGAGTTTTATTCATTGGTATCTCTTCTTTTCAGTCATGCAATTCTTCAATATCTGGCTTCTGCTTTTCCTGGAGTTGCTGATCATTGGTAAGTCTGGTTTTTTGAACTCCGGGTTCCTGGTTAGAGATCTCTCACATTAAAATTCATGTTTCGTGCAACTATAAGCATCAGTGACAGGAATCAGAAATATATTTTAATTCCTAAAAGATATGTTTTTTGGTCAGAACTTATAACTCAAACTTTGAATCAACTATGTTACAGGACCTTGAAACCTGACCACTTCTCACAATTTCTTTTAATTCTTCACCAGCCTGACATCCTCTATAATTGTGATCCGTTTGTTGGTTTTTTTCTATGGCTTTTGCTGTACCACCTTTTACAAGTTGTTGCTAATCAACATAAGCTAGAAATTACTGCCACAATTTTTTTTTTTATCATTTCTTCATTCAATGCTTTTATCCTAATTGTAGAATAACCTTGCATCTTCTAACCATTTGGCATTCGGCTTTGTCAATGGATATTCCCAATCATCTTTCTGTTTCCTCTTCCTATTGGAAGGTATCCTGCAGACCTCTTCAAAAGAGCAAAAATCAACTCGGTTTTAGATTGGCATCATTCGAATTTACGCCGTGGTGCAGGTACCTTGTCTTTAACTTTGGCCATGTATTGAATTCGTAAGATTGGTTTCTCTTTGTTTGCTTGGTTCTCTTTTAAGGAGATATGGTACAAAATCTTTCAAGTCCAAATCCAACTTGAGCAGAACAATCTAGCAATAAATCCCTGAATGTTAATCTTCATGATTGAATTTGAGTAGGTATGTAATATGTTATGCCCTCATCAGAGTCCATTAATGGTTTCAATATTATATGCATGAATCATCATAATGTTAGTCTTGCAACCCAAATAATTTGCATAAGGTACCCAACCAACCATAGTAGGCTACAAGATGATTGTGGTCCTTCCTCCTTATCATGTCAAGGCTGCTAGTCCTTATGAAGGGAATTTGGAGGCTTAATAATGTATGGATACCTGTTGATTAGGCTGAGCACTTTTTCTGTTAATGATGCAAAGTAAAAAGGAAAGTTTTTTTGAAGAATTGGGGATCTTCCAATGATGGCAAGTCACGTTAATTTGCAATAGCTATACTGTCTCTAACATTAAGCAGTTATTGATGCCAGACCCTTGCTTCATTAGGATAATGACCTTAAAGCTGTTTTATGTTTACAGCTCCACTTGTTCTTAACAAAGCACTTGGTCCTGCACTTGGTCTGCCTTTGAATCCAAAAGCAGCAGCTGAAGCTGAAATAATCCTGTCAGCTTCTCTTGCAAAGATAGAATCCTTTTGGCTCAAGGGGAATGGGCGGTTTTTGCTGGGAAGCTTGCAACCTTCCATAGCAGACCTGAGTTTAGTCTGTGAAATTATGCAACTTGAGGTAAACAAAGATGTTATTTTCATCGTGTTAATTTATTATTTTTGAATTTCAGAGAACATTATTTACCACGTTTTCAGCCAAATCATTACTTGACCAAAATAGTAATTCTTCTAAAGGACAGATATTATCCTTGTAGTATTACTAAGTCTAGCTAGGTACTTTTTACAATCTAATGTTCAGCCTAGAAATGCACCAGTGCTATAAAAATCTGGAATGGGTTCTTATTTTTGAATGAGATACTATGACGAAGCAGCAATGTATGTCAATGGACCTCTAGTTTCACTGCTTATTGAGCTGATGCCAGCTTTTGTGTGTTTTGACGTTATGTAAATCGCTTCCCCATGGATGCATGTAGAGTTCATTAGCGCTAGTCATGAATATAAAACTTGGTGTCTGCAACCTCCCGTCTTGTACTTGAGTGACTTTGTCTTTACTCCTCTAGACGCTGTTTCAGCATTTTTTTTTTCTCTTCTGATGCTGTGAACAGTTAGACCTTTTTAGAAATAATATCATCTAATATAATAATTTACCAGGTGTTCCCCTGCTTCGAGTTTGTAATCTCTTCTAGTTAGCGGTGGGGAATTTCTTTGCCGCGCAGTCGAGCTTTCTTAGTTTGTAGCTTTATTTTCTATGATTATGTTTTCTTTTAAGTAAATTGCTGTTGGGAAGCTCCCCCGGCCTTTTCTTTTCTCCTCATTTAGATGAGTCTGATTGATAATTTAACTGTAAAAAGCTTATACTATAATAAGCTTAAATTCCAACTCCACCTTTCCAATGTAGGTCTTGGATGACGAGGTTCGTGCAAGAATTTTAGGCCCACACAAGAAAGTTATCAAATGGATTGATGACACAAGAAATGCTACTCAACCTCATTTTGATGAGATGCATGCCATTCTCTTCAAAGCAAAAGAGAAGCTATTGAAGATGCACTCAGATGCAGGCAGTGATCAGACAGAAAGTAGCAGAAAACCAGCTTTGCCTTCAAAGATCTGAGAATGCAGCTCTAATGGTCAAGTAGCGTGTCATTTTCAGGTTGTATGTCAGCCAACAAGCCGCCGGATCTGGTATGTAAAAGGAAATCCAGAATGAAGACATGTTGTTGTCAGTTTCTGGGTAATAATTCGGTTATTTCTAAGGATCTTAACGCGCCATATGCTTGAACTAAAGCTTTTTGTATTTGTTGTACGCATAGTAGCTAGTGCAATAACGTGATTCGAATATCTTCTTACCTTGTGATACATGATTCTTGTCTTTTACCCTGTTATCGTGTCTTTTGTTAATATAATTACCACTTCAGAATCTTGTAGCAATCGGCAACATCTCAGATGAAAAAGAAAGCAGACTGACAATATTTACAAGTTTCTTTATACTATAACTACAACATAGCCTGGAAATCAGACGCATGATGGAAAAGTTATCCACAATTGAGGAAGCGGGAGATATCATAGTTCTTATATTTGTTTCATGCATCTTCACTCTACAGTTAATCCTTGCAACTCCAGAGCATCTAACTTCTTAGGTCTCCGATAGTTCTTCAACAAAAGGGAGCAGCAAACAACAGTCAGAGAAGAAGCTGCCATTGCAGCCCCAGCAACCCATGGGGGTAAACAAATTCCAGTAGACGGAAAAAGTGCCCCAGCAGCAACCGGAATGGCAATGAGATTATATGCCAAAGCCCAAATGTAGTTGAGGCAAATTCGACGAAAAGTGTACCGAGAAAGGTCTATGGCAGTAATTACATCCTCCAAATTGCTTTTCATGAGAACTATGTCAGCTGCTTCAATAGCTATGTCTGTACCAGCACCAATTGCCATTCCAATATCCGCTGCTACAAGTGCTGGTGAATCATTAATTCCGTCTCCCACCATTGCCACAACAAAGTTCAAAGCCTGTGAACATGTCCAAATCATGAGAACAATGCCTAATTAAAAATGTGGAATTCTTTATAAATAATTGAGACTGGGGGACTAGGAGATGGCTCTGACTAGGTCATTTGTAACTTATCAATCTATAATTTTACAACGCTAAGAGCATTATTGTTTACTGAACCAACGCCTGGTTTGTACCTGCAAATCCTTCACTTTTTCTGCTTTCACCTCTGGTTTGGCTTCTGCAATGACGGTACCAATTCCAACTTCTTTGGCAACGGCATGAGCAGTTCCCCAGTTGTCACCTGTAACCAATATACTCTTGATTTGCATGGAAGTGAGAATGGAAATGACTTCTTGAGCTTCGGGTTTCACTGGATCAGATATTGCAACAACTCCAACTAGCTCATGATCAATTGACACAAGAATTCCAGTCTGAGCAAACCCTTCTGTTTCCTCCAGAAAATTTTCAGCACTAACTGGAATTGCTACATTCTTTTTTAACATTAAGCGCTTGTTTCCTACAATTACTTCCCTATTTCGAACAACAGCCATCACGCCCTGCCCTGTTATTGACTCAAATTGCTTCACTTCGGGCCAGACATTGCTCTCTTCTTCTTCTCTAAATTTTTTTGCATATTCAACAATTGCCTTGGCTAAAGGGTGCTCGCTGTTCACCTCATGAATCACAATGGACCACTAAATGTCAAGTCCAATTTTGAGAGTTTGTGACAAGTTCTGTTATTTCTAACACTGAATTTAATCAAGCAGCATTAAAGCAAATTAGAGTAGTCTAGAATAGGTAAAAGTTTACCTCCACAGCAGCAACCATTTCATAAAATTCTCGAAGTGCCATACTTGTCAAAAGCCTCGTCTCGACAACCATTGGCTTGCCAATTGTGAGAGTCCCAGTCTTGTCAAAAACTATACACTTCACCTGTTAAATCATGCAGATATTCAATGTGCAAGTTTATGAAGCATTATGAAAATCATTAACGCTAGGATATATCCAGTTTTCATCGTTGGAATTGTATTGGTTTTCCTCCAATTAGCACGAAAAATTATAATTACCAGCTTCTTACCTTATGTGCACTTTCTAATGCATGACCACCTTTAATCAGGACACCCTGAGAAGCACCAACTCCAGTACCAACCATAACAGCCGTTGGAGTGGCAAGGCCAAGGGCACATGGGCAGGCTATTACCATGACAGAAATGCCAAATTGGAGGGCAAGCTGGAAGCTATCCATAGAGGATGGAATCAGAGATTTTGGGTAGGCATTAAGTTTTCCAGCTAAAAACCAGGCAAGCCAAGTTGAAAATGAAAGAAAAACAACCTGTGTAATGTGAAACACAGACAGTTGTTAAAATTCCAAAAATAAAACTCAAGCTACTTCCAGTTATTCTTGATGTAGAATAATATGTGAAAGAATCCCAGATTTGGAAATAGCTATACACTTACAAGAGGTACGAAGAACTTTGAGATACGATCAGCAAATTTTTGCACGGGAGCTTTAGCCATTTGCGCCGACTCAACAAGTCGAACTATCTGGGAAAGAGTGCTTTCTGATCCAACCTTTGTTGCCATTATATGTAGCACCCCATTCTCGTTGAAAGTTCCTCCAATGACCGCATCGCCTTTCCTTTTTATGACAGGTCTAGGCTCTCCAGTTATCATGCTCTCATTTACATTACTTTCTCCCCAGATAACAAATCCATCACAAGCCACTTTTGCCCCAGGAATGATTTTGATCACATCATTCTTTTGTATTAGTTGACTCTCTATTTCTTCTTCTTTTGCCACATTGCCTTCATCATCAAGAGTTAACAACGTTGCTGTCTCTGGAGCCAAGTCCATGAGCTTGGTGATGGCCTGACATGTTTTGCCCTTTGCCAGAACCTCAAGATACTTGCCAAGTAAAATGAATGAAATAAGCATTGAACTGGTCTCAAAAAAATCAGTAGACTTAAAATTTGGGGAGCTTGCAGCTCTCAATACTGAGTATACCGAATAGAAGTATGCTGCATTTGTTCCCAGGGCAACCAGAACATCCATGTTTGGGGAACCATTACGTAATGCCTTATAAGACCCAGCATAAAATCGTCGGCCTATTATGAACTGCACTGGTGTAGACAGCGCCCACCTCAAAACCTCTCCAATGCTGAGCATGTTAACAATTTTCATATCTAGTCCATCCTTAAGAACTGGGATGTACATGAAGATCATGGAGGTCAAGAAAACAGGAATGCTAAAAACCAAGCTCCACAGGAATGAATTGTAATAGTGTATGATTTCTTCTGCTTATGGGTTTCTCTTCCTCCCCTCTCAGGAAATATCGTTGCCTTGAACTGTCCTGATCCAGTTGATTCAATAACTCGAATGAAATTTCTTGGTCCTGTTACATCTGTTAGATATGAAATGGATACTTTATGAAGCTCAGCCTCGACTTGTATATCCTGTATTCCTGGCTGTCCTTCGAGAGAGCTTACTATCATTTGCATGTTATTTTCATTACATAGTCCATCAACTTTGATCTGTATTCTATTTCTACTCTCCCCTGTACCAACGATAATGGCTTCAAACCCTATATCATCTATCGCCTGCAAGAGTTCTTTGCAGCTTAACAACTTGGGATCACATTTCACTTCAGCCTCTCCTGTTGCTAAAGCAACTCGCGCTCTCTGTACACCAGGAACAAGCTTTAACACGGATTCAACAGCACCAGAGCAAGAAGTGCAAGCCATTCCGACAATCCCTTATCCTGCATACCCAGATACATTTCTCGTTTGCCGTTTCCTCTATTAATGTAGCCTTGAATCCTATGTCTTCAATGGTCTGACGGATTGTTTCCTCCTGAATGTTGATGGACAAGAATGTCAAGCATCTTGCAATCTATACTCTAGAAAACGAGCAAATTGGAACACATCGCTCTTGGGCTCCTTATATAAGTGTCTACAAGTAAACGTGGTCTGGCGAGAGTTTGTGTAGCATAAAATATGACTCAACAGCAACAGATAATTGTTCCCTTGAAATCCCTGATTCTAAATTTTAGTACTTAACTTTTTTCTTTTACAAGTAAAAGCTATTTAAATAACGTTTAGATGCAATTCTGACCAGTGATTTATCCCTATTTTAAGTTGAAAAAAGTTATCATAAACCATTTTGGCTTTCCAAAAAAAAAATTCTTTGAAATCCTATAGAAATACGTTTCAGAATAACATGTTCCAGCTAGGAATTTAGATGCTTATATTACTTAGAATTTAGACGTTAGTTCCAATTTCCTCTCTCTAAGACTTCAGCTTTCCGTTCTATATTAAGTTTATAATATTCAAACCCTCCCTCTTTTACCCCACCCCCTGATTTCCAAATGAATTACTTCACTTTCTTTTCAATTTCTCCATTTCACCACAATGTGCCGGTAACACAATTTAGAGAGTGCTTTTTTACACTTGCACTCTATTTAATTTTCATAGCTGATGGTTTTTCTGCAAAATTTTGCTTTTCAAACACCACGAAAATTCAGATTCACAATTGGCCCTCAAAGTTGATGGGATGAAAACAGCGCTGATGTTTATATATGGTATAAACTATAAAACATATCTGTTTAGTCGATAAAAGAGAATGAAGGAAACTTAGTAGCAGTGCAAAGCTACGAACTAAAAACAGGCCTAAAACATTCTCATGTCAAGAATATAACAGAACTAAAATGTCTTTAATGTTGACTTACATTGACAGAACTTGGACAGAAAATGACCTGCGTTCTATCTTTTCAAGACATCAACTGCCACCTCTTTGATCCCTGGAAGTCTTTTGATGGCTTTCTCAACCGAGCCAGCACATGCAGAGCAAGTCATGCCTATAACTGAGAACAAAGCCTTGGTTTCTGATTCCTGCATGTTCTTCTCTTCATCAGATGAAACTCCTTTTGGGTACTCGGGCATTGAAGAATAGCCCTTGGTGACGAATCCTACTCTCTACCCTCATTTCTCATGCATGCCGCTGATTGCAACCTGCATTCAGTACACTGAGGAATGCTTCATCTTGATCTTGACATATTTATAGTGCAAAATTTACCCTTGTGGTAAAATTTTTTAAATGAACACTTGGATTATGACTACACATGAATGAGTCACTGGCAAGTTCAAGCTCTCTCGCTCAAAAAAAAAAATTCTCAAAAAAAAGAGAGAAAAAGTTCAAGCTCCCTCTGATTGTGACTACATCAAAATCTTTGTCCTGTTGTTTATTCAATCTGCAGGGTGAGTATTTTCAGTTGCATTGAAAGTAAAGTAGCTTTGTGATGATTCCGACTTGATTTGATGGATCCGCATTGCCTGTCTTCTTCGTTTTACTAAATCTTAGACCAGGCCATGCACTAGTACTGTTACAGTCAGAATCTATTCTTGATTTAGTTGGATAGAATGATCTTAATCTGGACGCTCAATTTGGAACAATATTTGGCACTAATATAACGGATCTCTCAAGAAAATAATCTAAGTTTGTAATGCCTTGTCTTGAAATTTGAAGGTATGGTTGTGTATAACTAATCGTTGACGAATCTTTTTAGTACATTTTCACCTTCTTTTACAATAATAGGATATCAATATAGATATAGAACGCTACAAGATGCTAGTGCAACAACTCACCAAGGACATAATAAAATATGCATAAAAAAGAAATAAGAAAATCATTTCCTTTGCCTCTTGTTTCATGTTTTTTTAATTGTTTTAATTTGTATAAATAACAAGAATGCATTATTGCAACTTCAATGAAATAAAAAATACTCCACTAATTTGGCGACCGAATTGCTTGACATGTCAAAAGGGCACTCTCATGATTATATTTTGTGTAAGTAGTTTGCTTGCCACTTTCCAAAAGCAAAGTGTGCAAAATAGTGCTTTTCTTTTTTTGTTTCGTACAATTGGAAGATATATACTAGTTTCATCAATAATTGTTTCAATACACACTGCATTCTTTTGGTAAATTTGTCCTCTACAAGTGCATTTACATACTTGAATTGCTCTAATTTTTTTTATTATTTGTCTCACATTTGGATGCAGCTAAAAAATTGAATTATATTTTGTTTAAATAAAAGATACTACTAATAAAACATCATACTAATTCAATTGTTTTGGGCAAAAGATCTTCTGTTACACATTTCCTTGTTACGCTCTTGTTATGTTACATCCTGTATGTTGGGGGTGGGCAAAATTACCTGCTAATCTGAAAATTTGTCATATCCGATTCGATCCGAAAATTACGATACCCGATCCGTATTATTTTGATCGGATCAAAAGAGGGTCGGATACTTGTTTAGACGCGTGGAGGGTTAGAGTACCATAATTAAAAACCCGTGGGTACCAGACCGTTCCCAAAATTACCCGCTATATTTTTTATTTATAATTTTTTACACACATACTATAAAATAATATCTTAAAACTAGATAAGCAATTCCATTAAAATAAATTGCATTACAAATGTGAGAGAATATAGTTTATTTACAAGATTCATTGTAGAGATCATGATCTTATATTTTATAGAAAAGAGTTTAATTAATATGGACCATATATTAAAAAAATGTGTTACTTATTTCAAACTTTTATTGATTTTGAATTCTTTTAATTTTTTTCACTTTTTCTTATACTCTTTTCGGCATGCTTGTTTCTTGATGGGAGACTTTTTTCGAAAAAAATCTTTATTAAATTTTAGATGAATGTGTAAAATACAAAATTAAATTAGTATAAATCATTTTTTAAAAAAAAATTAAATGATAAATGGGGTGAGACAAGTATTCGTTGATTCGACTCTATCTCAGTAGGCATCCAATCGAGTAACCCACTGATATGCGAAGTAATTAAGGATCAAAAAATAATTGACCCGCAAGATCTGAGTCAAATTAACCAAATGATGCACGGGACGAATACCCGATCCGTGTGTACGCTGTGCAGGATGTAGTTGGGTTGCTTGATTTTTCCTGGATAATGATAAAAGTTTGTTAACACTTTGGCCTTTTGTTGCTGGGCCCGTAATCCAACTTTCCCAAAGTTGTTTTACTTTATAGGAGGCCCAGCCACTAATGGAGTGAGCAATTACCACCAGAAAATGCTTAATCACTCTCTTTCGACTTTTATTTTATCAAAATAGAGAATGAACCCAATCATGTCATGGTATGGTTCCTTCGAGTGTAGATTTCCACTTTCCCCGCAACGCGAGTGAAAAGAGAAAAAAGAAAGATAATTTAGGTACGAAAGGAATATAAGGCCATTAAAGAAAGGGAAGACTTCATAATAAAAAAAGCTTTAATTAGAAGACCTACACGTCAATTTGGTGAAAAACAGTGGGAAAAAAGGTTTGCTTGCTCTATTCGAACGAAAGAAAAATAATCTATAGAAATGCTCTGCACATTTCTTGTTTTACATCTTTTAAGAGGAGATGGTACAAGTATTTGCCAAGTTGTGATCTTTTGGATAATTTTCTTTAGAATTAATTTGTATACATTGACAATAGATACATACACTAGCAATGCCACTTAATTGATGTTGTATATATAGACTAGCAATGCAACTTAATTTTAAATTGAATTCGAACTCCACTTTTGTACGTGTGATATAGTATATACACGGTTAATATATATAAAATTAATATTTTTTTATGATAAATTCTTTTAGACAATATGGTTCACGTCCCATTTATGCGTTATTGCAGTCATATCATCTGCGATGTGAGAAATTCCACCATAGCAGCATCAACGAAGAAAAGCTTTTGTTCTAAGAAACTATTTTGCTAAGAAAAGAGGTCCAAAAGTTCTTACTAGAAATTAATCTTTCCTTTCTCAATTACCGTACAAGGTGTCAATCTTTAGTGAATGGCATGGCATATCCCATTCAATCAAAATGCTGATTGTTCAAAGCACTAGAACTATCCTCCCACCTCCTTTTCCCCGGAGTAAAACAGAAATTTATGGAACCATGACAAGGAACGTGAGAAATAAGAGCAAGCAAGATTTAAATAAGGACGATATGGATGATGAAGAGATCCAACATCCAAGAGCAAATCAGTGGATAAAATATCATTCCACTCAAGAGAAAAAGATGTCTTGATTTATAGAACACTTTACCTAGTTTGAAAGTGCATCCATTGATCTTCAGATGACTGAAAATAACTCTTCAGGCTTGAAAATCCAACTGGAGCAAAGCTACAGCTGCCGTGCGCAGCTTGCTTGGCCACACCTTGTCATTTGTGTATATATGCTCCCAATAATTAGCTAAGCCTGGAATGAAATCTCACTATCTGATGGTAAGAAAGAAGGGTTATCTTTCTGTTTGTCTCTTAACAGCTTTTCTTTGATTCTCCCTTGCTGTGTGAGTGTGTGTTGCTGTTGCTTTTGCTTTCCACCCTGAAACCGCACATTGAATTAAGAATTCCTCAAGCAAAAAACTCTTTGGCCCTTTACTTTTGATCGGCTCTTTATACATAATAAATTGGACAGCGTACCAATGAGACGTCTCATGTTACCTTTTAACGCTTCGCACTAAAATGCAGGTCTCTCTCGTTTTTTGCTTCGCCACGTTAAACTCTCCCGCATGCATTTGATAATTGATGAGAGTCACCAAGAAGATAGGTTATTTCTCAAGCAAATTCCATTTTCTGCGTCTTAAATTTGCATGATTGGTTTCTACCTTTTACCCGATCATGTACTCGATCTAGCCAATCTTTACTTGCACTACTGGAAAAAGAAAAAAGAAAAAAAAAAGGGTAAGGGAGAGAAAAAGGCAAGAGTTTGAGAGAGGAATCTTATTATTATGTGGCTGATGTGGCCACTGGTCGGGTGCTTTTATTGACCATCCAATAACAATCCCACTTTCATTCTATCGTAGTGCCGAGAGGCTGAGAACACAAAGGATTGGTCTTAGACCAAATCCCAGTCTGGAGAACTGTTTCAAATGAGATTCTTCTCATATTCCAAATTATGCGCCAAATGGAGCATAACTGTAATGGCATGAGCAGTTCTAGCTATAAAATGTGTAAGCAAATCTGTTGAATTCCCCAAGATGATGTACAGCATCAAATTAACCAAACACTAGATTTGGGACACGTCTTGCTGTACACAGGAATAATAATGCTAGGAAGGATCGAAAAAGATAGTAAGATGCTTGCTAGAAGGAAACGGAATTGCAAATTGCAATGGAAAACCATAGCGTTGGTACGTTAAAACTAACGAAAGAGAACTTGCTAACATGAAATAGAAAGCTGCCTTGCTTATTTTACAGGTTTGCTTCCTTTTCACGTATACAAGCTAGCCTAAAAAGTGGATCTGAATTCTGAAGTAAAACCCTGGACAACATGGATATTTACAACTCAGGAATTAAACGTCAATAACTAATTGCATCCTTTATTCCATTGCTAATGTTCATTCCACAGTTATTCCTCGCATCTCTAAAGTATCCAACTTCTTGGGTCTTCGATAATTCTTCAACAGAAGGGAGCAGCAAACAACGCTCACAGAAGAGGCTGCCATTGCTGCTCCAGCAATCCATGGTGGTAACCGAAATCCAGTTGATGGAAAAAGTGCCCCAGCAGCAATTGGGATGCCAAGGAGATTATAGCCCAAAGCCCAGATGTAGTTCCAACGGATTCGCCGGAAGGTGCTTCTGGAAAGATCTATGGCAGTAATGACATCTTCCAAGTTGCTTTTCATGAGAACAATGTCAGCTGCTTCAATGGCTTATGTCTGTTCCTGCACCAATAGCCATCCCAACATCGGCTGCTACAAGCGCTGGTGAATCATTGATTCCATCTCCAACCATTGCCACAACAGAATTTGAAGCCTAAAAGTGTGTTAAGCGTAAAAACAATGCTTGCATTGGCAATGTGAGAATGGGCATGTAGAATTTAAATAAACAAATGCAACCAAATTTAAGAACACAAATGCACTATAACTAGATATCTACAAAGTACAAGCCATGTTTCAAAAAGGATGCAGGGTGAATAATCATTTATTAAAGCAGACTTGACTATCTTTACCTGCAATTCCTTAACTTTCTCTGCTTTATGCTCGGGTTTGGCTTCTGCAATAACAGTATCAATTCCAACTTCCCTTGGCAACAGCATGAGCTGTTCCCCAGTTGTCTCCAGTAACTAATATAGTCTTGATCCTCATGGAATTAAGAATGGAAATGACTTCTTGAGCCCCAGGTTTCAGTGGATCAGATTATGGCAAGAACTCCAACTAGTTCGTGATCAATTGATACAAGAATTGCTGTTTGAGCTGAGCTTTCAGTTTCTGATAGGATTTCTTCAGCATCAAGTGAAATAGCAATGTTGTTATTCAACATTAAGCTCTTGTTTCCCACAATCACTTCCCTGTTTCTTACAATGGCCTTCACACCATGGCCAGTTATGGACTCAAAATCCTTCACTTCAGCCCATATATTTGTCTCTTCTTCTCCTCTAAATTTTTTTGCATATTCAACAATTGCCTTTGCTAAAGGATGCTCACTATTGACCTGATCAATTACAGCAAACATCAAACAGTCAACTTTTCATTTTGGAGTGTGTAGTGGGTTTTGTTATTTGTAGCTTTGGTTTAATCGAACAGCAGCCAACCTTTCTAGCTTCTTTTGCCTAGTTCCTTTTGGTTTTCTTGTTTTATTTTTGAAGTCTCCAAAAACAGATTATTGTTTTTTTGTTTCAAATTTCAAAAGTACAAGCGTCAAATTTCAAACAGCTAACTCACTATAGTATAACCAAAATGGAAGTACTTCACACACGATAAAAATATGACAGCCGCAGCATATGAAGAGGCAGCAGACAAGTTCTCAGTTATGCCACAATGTAGGTTACAGGTTGTCTGGCACATATACTCAGCTCAAGTTAAACAGTTCAAATTTGACGAGAATTTACCTCAGCTGCAGCAACCAGTTCACAAAATTCTCGAAGTACCATATTTTTCAAAAGCCTTGTACTAACAACCACTGGCTTGCCCTTTGTGAGAGTCCCTGTCTTGTCAAAAACTATGCAGTTTACCTGTTAAATAAAAGGCAAAGTTATGATGATAGTGAGCAGTTAAGGACATCTTCAACACCACATTAGACTGGTGTTTCTTCTTTTAAGTTCCAAGTCATTTTCTCTAATCAAAAGGAGCACTTGTACGGTTTCTAACCTTATGTGCACTTTCTAATGCATGACCACCTTTAATCAGGACACCCTGAGAAGCACCAACTCCAGTACCGACCATAACAGCAGTTGGAGTAGCAAGACCAAGGGCACAAGGACAGGCTATGACCATGACTGATATGCCAAACTGGAGGGCAAGCTGAAAGCTGTCCATAGAGGATGGGATCCATGACTTTGGGTAGCCACTGAACTTTCCAGCTAAAAACCAGGCAAGCCAAGTTGAAAAGGATAGAACAATTACCTGTGGATTGTGAAACACCAATAGTTGTCAACTGTTCACAAGTAAAAAAATTTAAATTTCATGTTGAATAGTATGGATTTAATAATCAATATTACACTTACAAGAGGCACAAAGAATTTTGATATGCGATCAGCAAATTTTTGCACAGGAGCTTTAGCCATTTGTGCAGATTCGACAAGTCGAACAATCTGGGAAAGAGCGCTTTCTGATCCAACCCTTTGTTGCCTTAATATGTAGCACCCCATTCTCATTTACTGTGCCTCCAATGACAATATCATCCTTTCTTTTAGCTGCTGGTCTTGATTCTCCAGTAATCATGCTCTCATTTACATGGCTCTGCCCCCAGATGACAAATCCATCACAAGCTACTTTTTGCACCAGGGATAATTTTAATCACGTCATTCTTTTGGATCAAGCGGCTATCTATTTCTTCTTCATTTATCACACTTCCTTCATGATCAAGGGTTAAAAGGATTGCTGTCTCAGGAGCCAAGTCCATGAGTTTGGCAATGGCATCAGATGTCTTCCCCTTTGCCAAAACCTCAAGATACTTGCCCAGTAAAATGAAAGAAATGAGCATTGAACTAGTCTCAAAAAAGTCAGTGGGACTCAAAATTTGGAGAGCTTGCAGCCCTCACTACTGAGTAGACTGAATAAAAGTATGCTGTATTTGTTCCTAGAGCAATCAAAACATCCATATTAGCAGATCCATGGCGTAATGCTTTATATGAGCCAGTATAGAATCGTCGGCCTATGATGAACTGTACCGGTGTAGATAATGCCCACCTCAATACCTCCCCAACAGTGAGCATGTTGACAACTTTGGTATCTAGTACATGCTTGAGACCTGGAATATACATGAAAACCATGGAGGTTAAGAAAACAGGAATCGTAAAAACCAAGCTCCATAGGAATGATTTGTAATATTGTTGAATTTCCTCCTTCTTGTGTGCATCTCTTCCTCCCCCTTCAGGATATAATTTTGCTTTATAGCGTCCTGATCCAGTTGACTCAATCACTTTCATGAAGTTTCTTGGTCCTGTCACATCTGCTTTGTATGAAAGGGATAA
The DNA here is from genome assembly GCA_023065735.1 of Coffea humblotiana. NCBI lineage: Eukaryota > Viridiplantae > Streptophyta > Magnoliopsida > Gentianales > Rubiaceae > Coffea > Coffea humblotiana. The sequence continues at coordinate 26,963,676 of CM041215.1, read as the reverse complement.
TTTCTGCAGTTCAGGCTCAATGTTTATATCTTCGACTCCTGGTAGAGCTCGAAGAGAATTTACAATTATCCTCATCGAATTTTCAGAGCGTATACCATCAACTTTCAACTGTATTTTGTTTCTGTCCCCCCCAGTACTAACAAGGACGGCTTCAAACCCAGTATCTTCTATGGCTTGCAAAAGGTCATTGCAGCTCAAAATTTTTGGATCAAAATGGACTTCAGCCTCTTCTGTTGCCAAAGCAACTCGTGCTTTCAGCACTCCCGGAATAACCTGCAATGCAGATTCAACAGTACTTGAGCAAGAAGTGCACGTCATTCCTCTGATGCTTATCCTGCACACTTGAGTGGATTTCTCATTTGCGTCTTCTTCGATTAGTGTAGCCTGAAATCCAACATCTTCAATGGTTTCACGGATTGTCTCCTCCTGAATGTGGCAATATACATTGTGAATTGCCAGAGAGATTTACTTAAGAGACATATTATACACTTCTGGACTACACTTGTTTAAAAAGTAAATTTCAATTCACTTCTTGTATGTCAAAACATTTAAGTGGTCTCAAATGAGTTTGTTTAATGTGTCTATTACTCCTAAAAAGGAAAACTCATGTCTGAACTGGGTCATAAAGATGTACCCGAGGTGCTCGAAGTTCATATGCACAATCTTAATAATGATCTAACATATTCCGTTGCATTTTCTGATTGACATTGCTCAACTTAATAGATGCTTCATCTGAATATTTGGTTAAAACCACAACATACATGCCAGTATGCTTCTGAAAGATTTAAGAAATACCAACAATAGGTCAGATTTCATCAACCTGCAATATGAATGAAGGTTCAAGTCCACTTAATATCACAAAGTGCCGCTGAATATGCTTCACAATTCATATAGTCCACAGTTTTCTATTTGTGCAGGATTGAGTTTTTGGTGTCTCAGGCCTTAAAGATCTTTTCCAGCAAGTCATTACAGACATATATGGTGCATTTGAATATTATCTTTTACTGATCAAGAATATCATACTCTATGAATTGTCATGAAGTTCTACGTGTATATGTTGATAACAAGCAATTCAAAACCAAAGATAGCAGATAAGAAAGGAAAAGTTCTCTCTAGTCTTACTAAGGCAGCCTGATAAAAATTAACATTTCAATCTGGGCATGAACCATATAACGTCCATACAAGCAAGGCCACGAGCATCTAGCCACCACTTTGAGTTTCAATTTACCATAACCGTCCATCACTATTAACCAGACCAAGAAGCCAAATCTTGATTGGCATCAGATCTTTTATGTATACTCTAATTTGTGTAATCTTTTGACTTTTCTGGTCAAAATCAAATTTATTATTCCCAAAGCCCGCCAATGTATCCAAACTAAACTAAAAGTTATCCTACTGAAATTTCCAGATTCCTAAGAGGGAACAACAAGAAAATTTGAAACCACCAAGCTGCTGTAATTCCGTGTGAGGACTCATCTCAGTAAAGCATAGACTTTTCCAGCAGTGCAAGCATTGTCCCACAAACAATATTGATTCTCCATAGCTTTGAAATTCAGCAACTACTTGCAACCACTACCTTAACCTTTTTTAATTATAAAAAGGAATAGGTAGACAGTCCTATGACAAAAATCTTACGTTTTTTTTAATTAAATTGTATAATTTGTAGTTTATATAGCTGCTTAACTAAATGCAGCAAAATCTAAAACAACGTCGAACGTTTAAAACTTCTGATCCCAAAATTGTAGCAGCAAAATTACGAAAGATAGAATTATATTAAGCCACATGCACAATTGCAATCCCACAAGGGAAAATTGAATTTCACCTTGTCACAATATAATTAAACCTAAAGAAAAGCCAAAAATACATAAACAGACGAATAGCAATGCACACGCTAATTTTCCCAATTTTGCAAAACATGCATGATAAAAAGACATGACTAAATGTAGCCCGAGAAAAAAAAAGGAAAGAAAGCCAAAGGGTAACTCACGTTCACAAAGCTGGGGAAAAACATGACTTGGGCTTTGTTATTCAAGACATCAACCACGGCTTCTTTGATCCCTGGAAGCCTTTTGATGGCTTTCCTCGACCGAGCCAGCACATGCAGAGCAATTCATGCCTATAACGGAGAACAAAGCCTTGGATTCTGATCCCTGCATGTTCTTCTCTTCATCAGAAGAAACCCCTTTGGGATACCTGGGCATTGATGGATAGTGCGGCCTCGGAGACAAATCCCTGCTTTCATTTCTTATGCATGCCAGTGACAGAAACTTGGTAGCCATAATGGATCTCAATAGCCCTTCTCTGATTTCTTCTTTGCTTTCTTGTTGTTTTTGGCTGCTGGAGAATGGAGTTCTGAAATTCTCAGGAGAGCTTTTGCCTTTTAGCTTGGTTTGGTTAATGGCGGTGTTTGCTTGTTTTCGAATTGCGTGTGGATTTTATACTACTGACGCGCTGCGTATGGGCTTTAAAGCAAAACGCACCGTTGGACTTTCACGCATGTCGGAGAAATAAGGTATAAAATATTTAATTCATTTCAAATGACAAATGGATCCTTCTCATTAGTTTTGATAATAAGACCCATTCAACCCACTGAGATGTATTTCATTATCAAGTATTTATGACAAATAATCCTTCCCGAGAATATCAAGCGGCACGATTTTTGTTAAGTAGATTATTCAAATTTGGAACCTCTTACTTATATCCTCTTTTCTATTACCAGCCAACCAATTTCTTTTCCTAAATTTTGTAATATTGCATAAAGTAATAAATTGAAGTTAAAAGAAAACTATTACTTCAAAGATTGTCCAAGAGTATAAACTCGTGCGCATTGATTGCTCAATATCATATACTTATATTTTTATTATCATTACTCCAAAGGTTAACTTGTGAAAAAATGAAATATTTTGTGAAGAAGTAACTTGCGTCAATGAGAGTTTAATAACATAAGCATATATCTAAAAATCATGCAAGGTTGAGATTTCTATTTGATAACTAAAAGGTGGATACTCATGCTTCACCTTTGTTCAAATGGAGAGACTCGTGTTTCATTTTCGATCAATGGTAAAGATTTGTGATTCATATTTGCTCAATAGTAGAGATTGATGCTGCTGGTAACATCTTCTGAAACTAATAACTTAAAATATTAAAAATAGAGTATACCACTCATTACTCAATTTAAGCTAAGAAATATGTACACCTAAAGCATCCTAACAAAAATATTGTAACCAAAGTAATGACAGGCGATTTGATTGTTTGAATTGTCTAAAAATTTTTACGTTTCATGAATACATTTACCAACTATCTTCTTACTTTATATATATCAAATCACTATGTCATATTTTTTTTTATTAAAACTCCAGAAGATAGTAATTCGAATGGGCTCACAAGTATATTCTTAATCAAGATTCAAGATGCGTTTAATAAATTCTTTGCCATCATAATGTCATAGAATGTTGCAAATATAATGCTTGTTCTTAAAGGTGCAAAGATAAAGCGAAACAAATACAGTACTTCTTTTAGTAGATAATCCATATCAGCGCATTAAGTGCAGATAAGCAAATCAACAACTTAAATGAAAATCCAATACAAAATAATTTGGTCCCCCATTATTTACCATCTCCAAATTAATGGCTCCCTTAAACATGTGAACATGGACACTTTCGTGATTATGTTTACTTTGGGGAGTAGCAGTAGTTGGTGTTGCGAAAGCAAAGAGTGCAGAAATGAACGCCACATAAAACTCTATGCTTTTCTGGCGCAGACACCCGACGGCTGTGATTTACTGGGTCCAAATCAGAATTTTGAGATCATCACAAATGTGCGATTGCGATGATGTAAGCATCGTAACCAAAGGATGAGGTGAAGTTGCATGTCGGGTCCATCAGCGCGCGTGATTAACGCTTAGCTGGTGAGGATTAAGTATAAAGTTGATACGGTTTTCTTCCATTGAAAGCGGACCTCTAGCACTGGGCCCGAGATCCATATGCTCCGGGCTTGTTGAGTATCGTTTTGACTTTGAAGCAGGCCCATCCACTAATACATTATACATAAATGTTTAATCACTCTTTTCACGTAGTATTTATTAACTTTAGGATAATGCGCTGTGATTTATTGAATTGGAGGTCAGACCATTGGGTTTGGATGGAAGTATTAGAATAAAACTAGAAATCCAGCCTTTTTGAAGCCTAAGTAGCAATATTGTTTTAAAGATATTCAAAATACGAAATATTTCCGGTGAAAAGTTGACAATTGATGTTTTCGTTCGAAATAAATATCCCAATTTTGAATTTCAAAATTTTATCAGAAATTTAGAATTATGTACTTTAATTAAGATGTGAAGGTATGTGTTACTAGTTCCATTTACAAAGGAAAATGGAAGACATGCGAAATCTCTACTGATTTTTGCATGCCACATCCGGGGAAAAACTAATATATCATGATTGACAGATTCTTCTCTGGATTTTTAACAATGATACACAAGATAAAAAGTATGTCATTAAGTATGTTAGTGATCGAAATCATGATGCATATAACTATTTCTTTTATTGACCGACCGTTATTTTATTTCAGGGAAAACCATTCAAAACGTCCATCACATTTCATCAAATGACTTTTTTCACCATTCACTTTTAAAATGTTAACTTTACATTCCTTACATATTCAGATTAGCAATTTTTGGTCCCAACTTAAGTTCTCGACCACTTTTAAGTTTAAAATCATTGCGCGACCTACATGCAATCATTTTTTATGTAGAAAAAGATCATATCTTATTTTTTTAGTGATAAAAATAAATATAAATTGGGTTAGATCTCGCTTTGTTAGAAGAAAAATGAATATGGTTCAAGATATATCCTACTTAGATTATTTAACTTACTATAAATGGGATTTAACCTTTCTATTTCTAAAAAAATGACCATGTCTAAGTCACACAATAGATTTAGAGTAAAAACATTAATTGAATGATTAAAATTTTCTGTCTCATTTACTTACTTTATTATAAATGGGATGTAACTTAATTAAGGAACGCAAGTTACCATTTAAAAAAGGAAGGACAAAAAATTCATTCGACGAGATGTAAGGGACGTTTTGAATAATTTTTCCTTTTGTTTTAATGCGTTACTGATAATCGAAAAGTGAGGCATGATATTTTGGCATTGTAACAACCAGGCCTTTTCTTGTCGAAGCGAGCAGCCAAAGTTGAGGTTTCTGTATGTTTTCTTGGAAATTCATGTCTGCATTTAAAAGTCAAAGCTGAACTAAACACATTCCAGGTGTAGCTCAAGACCAATGGCGTGGTTTCTCAAACAGTAGGTCTCTATGAACGATATTCAACTTACCACAGACTAACCTTCAATACTCCCCAATAAATTGGAATCATATCGCCATCAATTTGAGGTGGGCAACGTCAGGTGTAGCCTGCCTGTGTATCCTGAAGTACTGAAAACGGTACCTGGGCAGGCTTCATACAAAGCTGGCCGTAATCAAATATTCAACTCCTTTGCAGCTGGGAGAAAGATTCCTCATTACGGACTCAGATAGATTCGAAGGAATCACTTCGTTTATCAATTCGAAGGAATCCAATTTGTACCTAGATCACTTGGTCTTTACTCTGTTTATGATTATTCTTTTGTTCTCGTACGTCTTTGGACCTGGGCGAAAATGAACACCCCAGATGATCCTAGTTCATTTAATTATTTTTCCCAGAAACAACTATTGCAATCAAATTATAATAAGTTGTAGTAATCAACTTTCATTGACTTTAAATTGAGAATAAAAAATTAAACCACTCTGATGACTAATCTTCTTAATGTTAAAGGTTGGTCCCTCTCTCTCGGTTCCCATCAACCTTGTCTGTCTTCAGTAGTGATCGTATGTTCTTCATTTAATTAAAGCCGTCCATTATCCCTTAATCTTTTTCCGCAATAGTCTAGCAGTAGTTCTGTTGCATGCATGTATGCTAGTCGGCTGCTCCCTTTTCGGTTGAAGCGTCTGTCCTAGTATTTTTCTCAAAAAACTGTCCAGATACAAAGAACACTCAATCCTCTTTGTTAATAATACAAGTTGGCTCAATTAGTAAGAACGGTCTACTTCTTCATAAACTGTATGTGTTCAAATTCTGCTGTCGATGTGAGAGCTGTGTTAGCGAGTGATTTGTAAAACTTTTGTAAGCAATTTATAATTCCAGTGGCACGTCTTAATCGATGGTGATGATTGGAGTCGAATCTATCCAAATTTTTATTTACCAAAAGAAGGAAAAAGTCAACTTTCTTTCTAACAAAATGTCTTTTTGTCTTCCCCTCGCTCCCACCCAAAAAAAAAAAAAAATCCTTTCCCTTGTCTTCCTCTTTATATACGAAACTTTGCCGAATTATATATTTTCTTGGGGAGAAAGTAACATAATCCTTTTATGCTGCCGTATAAAAGACAGAGGCCGGCTAGATAATAAACTGGAGGAAAAATGACAGAGACCAAAGTTGACCTTCTAACCAAACATTAAACTATTTCAGATTATTTCTTGTTACGTACCCGAATCTAAAACCTTTAACATAACCATCAACTCCACCAACAACCAGTTTAATTAATCTACAGCAAATTGAAGTCACCAATTACTTGCAATCAACTAATCCAAATTTAGTAAACGCTATCTATCTATTATTATTATTATGCCAGGGAAGATACGGCTCATAACCAAAATGCAGGAGGCAAGCTGATATCATGCTCTAATTTGGAGTGTTATCATCTTGTACTAGTATATGATATAAATTGCAAACTGTTATTTTCAAAAATTATATAGATGTCTGTTGTGACGCTTTTAGTCAGACCCAAATTCGAAGTGCTATAAAAAAAAAAACAACAACAATAATAATATCAAATTATAAAAATATTAATAATAATTGAATTAATGTTTCATAATAAACTGTCAGTACGGTATATACATTAGTGGGTTTAAAAATATGTCACATCTGCAAAACGTGAAATTCAAATTCAGTTATGAATTATGTAGCATGCATCAAGGTTAGGGTCTGCTAATATATACACTAATATTGTATTGTAGGGGAGGATTAACCTGTAACTCAAAGAGGATTATTTTTTTTTGGGTCAGAAAGGAGGCCAAAAGCCTAGATTGTACTGAAATCTGCTCCTAAAAATTGACGAACTCAAGAGCATAAATCATCATACAAACTTCATTCCAAAGTGACATCCTTGTTTTGGGCTGATTGAAGATGGGGTGTTGGGCTACGAACGTAGGGAAATCCATTAAAAGAAAAATCTTATTTACGAGCATAAAATTTTGACCTTGAAAAGTTGTTTTAATGCTAAATGATTCCTACTTAAAGAGTATAATTTTCATAAAACTTATCTTCAGGCTTCAATTTTTTGGTAGTGCTTCTAGATTGCTCACTTGTGAAGCATCCGTTTAGTTGGTTTATTTTCTCAACTTTTACAATTTTCTCATTATTAATTATGGCTTTGTTTAACCTTTTTCTTTTTCTTTTTTTTTTGGCGTAAACTGTAAAACTTCCTACCTACGAATGACAGGAAGAAACTATAGTCCAAAGGCGTGATCACAATCTCTTTGGAAAGTAACTAGACGCCTTCTAGAGCTGTGATGGTCTACGACCTTTTTCAGCAGCAGAGGCGTGACATTGGTTTCAGTTTCCCCTGTCAACGCCTTCTTCGTGGTGATTTAGCATCTCCTGAAGGAAGGCGTGAAACAGTTCCCTTGTACGTTGCATCCGATCGCATGGTGAAATGGCCGACAGCCGCGCTGTCTCAAATCATGTAGGTCCTCGAAGGCGGGCCAGATCTGGCCTTAACAATTCGCGCCTTCGTCTTTTTCCGTGTAACTCTTTTCCTCTTCCCAAATAATTCTCTCTCTTAAATAAAGGGCAAGCAGAAATCCTCTTCCACACCGGTTCCCCCAGCCCAAGGCCAGGAGAGAGAGAATTCAAATTTTACTTATCCGCAGCAGTAAGTTCTTCGATACCTACGAAAATGCATTCCCACTGACAACAATTATCTTCCTTTTGTAGAGATTTTCTAATTCTGCTTTGACTTTTTTCTTTCTATTCCCTCTTCCTTTTACTGGAATCCCAATTTTTATCTTGCTATGCAGAAATACTATGTTGTATTTGAAAAAGAATGTCGCGGTAATTTGTTACAGCTTTATTCTACTGGGTTTCATTGCTAGCCTGATTATTAAACAACCCCACGTAGCATAAATGCTAGTAAATTAATTAACTGTGACTGGTTCACTGTTCTGGGTTTTCAGGAACACCATTTGCTTCAAGATGGTAGCTTTAGATAACCCTTTACTGTTTTTCCCCCTTTCTGAAATTTGAGATTTTATTTTATTTCGCAATTTGTGAGGCTCGCTCTAGCTATATAAGAAATCCTTGTGCTTAATTATTTCTTCTTATGGTAATAGGAAGCTTCATTGTTGCATCTCTTGGGTTGGTTCTTGGTATAATGGGAGTAGTGAAGCATGATAAACTGGAAAGTTATTGGGGTTTATGATTAATTTACCTATCTTAAGCTGATACCTTTATTGATCATAATCTGGGTTAATGCAGGAAATTCATGAGATGACCTCTTTGGATCTTGTTAAGATGATTATAGGTGAAACATTATAGTTCGTGTTTTCTATAGTTCTAGTAAACTGTGACTATCATTGTCAAAGTGTTTGCTGACTTCTTTGTCTGTTCGTTAAGACAATTGTGGTGAATACTTTTCTCTATGTTTCAACTTTCAGCTGTTGCAAGCTTTCACCAATTCATTTTTTTGATTTGCTGCCAAGATTTCGACCCTTCATCATTCTAATGAACTGGTCACATTGAACTTGGAGGTTTGAGAAGTTAAATTTGGTTGAAATATCATATTTAAAACTCTATATCTCATCGACATTGTAGGATGGAAGCGGATAGTCTAACATCCACTAAGAAATATGCTGCTGATATTTCTTCCATTAGAGAAGCACAACTCCGTATCAATTCATAGGCACACAAAACTCCCGTCCTTTCCTCAGAAACCTTAAATTCCTTTTGTGGAAGAAAGCTATATTTTAAATGTGAATGTTTCCAAAAGGGGTAAGAAGCCTATGCTCAGTGGTAGTCTCGTTGAAAGTTATTGTTCTGTCTGTGATTCTATAGCATTTTCTAGTTGTGCAATTTTTAGAGCAGTTCTGTGTATTAACTAGGGTCCTGTTATTTTTCTTGATTTTTAGTGGAGCATTTAAATTCAGAGGGGCCTGCAATGCAATATTGTCACTTGATGATAGTCAGGCAGCAAAAGGGGTGGTAACTCATAGCAGGTTTTTCCCATGCTTGTTGGTTCCATTTTTTTATTATCCCCGATAGCTATATCTGAATATTGCCTGATTTGATATTCCAACATAGCGGTAATCATGCTGCAGCACTTTCTCTGGCTGCAAAAATATGCGGAATTCCTGCATATGTTGTCGTGCCTAAAAATGCTCCAAAATGCAAAGTTGAGAATGTCAGGCGTTATGGTGGCCAGATTATCTGGAGTGAGGCTGCCATTGAGTCCAGGGAGGAAACTGCAACAAAGGTACTACAAGAAACCGGTGCTGTGATGATTCATCCATATAATGATGGACGAATTATAAGGTTCTCCTCATCATTTACTTGTCTCATTCTGTTACCGTCATTGTTGTTTTCCTTTTTTCTTGTTTGCCATTTGGATGGTCTCAGTGTGGTTAGTTCAAACGGCAGTATCCTTTAACTACGTATAAAGTTGCAAGTGCTATATGCAAATAGTAATTTGCTCAAGCAACTTAGCACGAATAAAGTTAAGAGAAGAGGAAGCTCTACAATTGTAACAGCGTGCTTTGTCTTTGCAGTGGGCAAGGTACTATTTCACTGGAGCTCTTGGAGCAGGTGCTAGAAATTGACACAATCATAGTCCCAGTTAGCGGTATGTTATTTTCAAGGCACTACTGGTGACAATTTATATTTGTTTTGGTAAATGACAGATTTTTGTAACCTCTATCTTATAGGTGGTGGATTGATTTCTGGGGTGGCTATAGCTGCTAAGTCCCTAAAACCTTCCATTCGAATTTTGGCAGCTGAACCTAAGGGAGCAGATGATGCAGCTCAGTCAAAAGCAGCTGGTGAGATTGTTAAATTGCCTGAAATGAAAACCATAGCTGATGGGCTTCGAGCTTTTCTTGGAGAATTCACATGGTAACCATGATTTCTGTGCTGTGAGAAGGGAAAAGGGTTTAATGCAAGTCTTTTTCTGCCAATGGAGCAGAGTCCTTATCGTTTTTTGAGTTTATTTGGTATGAAAATGAAGGCCTGTCAACAAACATGTCTACATGCGTTAACTTGTAACATTTTAATCAGCCAATTGTTGTTCCCAATATGCAGATATTGCTCATCAATATGCTCTGCTAATTTGTCTTTCCTACATGCATTAACCATGTTTATGAAATGATGTTCCTACAGGCATTTTTTCCCCTCATAACTGATGGATGTTTTGTTCTTTTTTTGGTACACTATTATGGATTTTATTAAGTGCCAACATGCTCCCTTGATTTTGAGCAGGCCTGTTGTCCGGGATTTGGTTGATGATATCATTGTGGTTGAGGATAGTGAGATAGTGGAAGCCATGAGGCATTGTTATGAGATTTTGAAGGTTGCAGTGGAGCCAAGTGGAGCCATTGGTCTTGCAGCTGTGTTATCTGATAGCTTCAGGAACAATCCTGCTTGGAAGGACAGTGAGCATATAGGAATAATAGTTTCAGGGGGCAATCTCGATTTGGGCATACTTTGGGATTCCCTGTGCAAAGCAGAATTGTAACATATTCTGCCATGCTTCTCATCACAGCAAAAGTTGCAGTGGCTGGATCCTTCGTTGTCATTCTTAAACTTGCTCACCCATTATTATCGGAAGATGTTTATTGTCACCGGACTCAAACAGGCCAATACTAGCAAATCGTTGCATCTTTTTTTTTCTACCTTTGAATATTAAAGAAAGAATTCATTAGTTTTCCCCTTGAAGATGTAACAGGTTCCTCCAGACTAGAGGTTATGGGTCTGGTCGTCAGTGTTCAAAGCATTATTTTTATGGTATGTGAATTATGCATTTCTATAAGATGCTTATATCTTATTGGCCTTCAGTCATCAACATTTAGGTTATTTAAAGCAGAATGCGTGAAGTAGTGATTACAGTCTGCAATGAAATCAGCATAGAGAACAATTTCCGGGGTGAATGGGGGTATAGTTTAGTTATCATATGCATCAAGTGCGAGATCACTTTCGCCAACCAAAAAATTTAATAGAAAGAAAAGACAAAAGTTTCTACTACTCCACTCTCCGGCGGCAAGAAAGAGTTCCGGGTCCTCGGCGACAGCGGTTGCCGCGGCCGGAACAGATCTTTCCCCTGGATATTGCTTGAACTTATGGCTAGATGCATATAGCCGGTGGTATGCATGCTGTAATGCATTTGCCCATCTAACTGCTTCATCTGTTTGCTTTTCTCTAGCCAATGTTTTGTGAATATATTGGCATTTTGTAAATCTCTATTTTGCAGATGTTCTTGTAGTTAATTCCTCGACAGCTATGAGATGTTGCTGAAGAGCGGGTTTTATTACGCTCCTGTTCATATATAGTTCTGGTAGTATTCCAAATTTATGGGATATAATTGCTTCTGTAGTTATTACTAAAGAGACTGAAATGGTTTTTATTCCTTTCTTACCGTCAGAGCTCTGAGAACAAATGGCCAACCCTGCCCATCATGATAATGCAAGGGAAATAGTAAGAGTTCTTTCTTTCACTCTTCTGTTTTTGACCCATTGCTAAGCAAAACATGCCAAACAAATCATTAAGCATTGTCTCAAATAATTTACTTAATTTGTACTCAGGCCACACAATCAAATAACAGCAAGTATAAGTGTATAACGATGTCTGATTGGGCCTAGAGCAACAAAGCCTAAAGAAGTGTGAGGTTTTTTCAATGAGGCACTTTAATCTCCCTATCTTGACTAATAACCTACAGATGCAACAACAAAACATATTCCAAGCAAAGTGAAGACAAATTCTCTTAACAAATTTAGCAAGTCAGCAAAATGTTGAACTCAAAGGCACGGCGCAAGAAATCCTCGTCAATCCATTTTAGTTGTGAGGAGTAAAGACAAGCTACATTAAATAGCTATTAATGATACGAAGTGTGTTTACTTTGGATAGTAAATTATTTGGAATAATTTTTTGAAAATAAAAATATTATAGCACATTTTTTATGTAATCTATGTGAGATAAAAAAGTGATTAGAAAATTTATTTTTGATGCAAGCAAATAAATTTTAACAAATAAATGATTACTTAAAATGAGTAAAACTGCTACTTCTAGTTTCTTCTTTCATTGAAACACATATACGAGACTTTCACTAAATCACCTTTGAGTGTTTCAACAAATTTGTTGGATACAATAGAAGTACTAATAATAAAATATTAATCGAATTAATCTAACTGCTGGTTGACTTTTGTGAGGGTTGGGGTTTGGCAGCCGACTGACAATTGTGAAGGATGTAAAATCAGCATTTTATATAATGCAAGGCACGGAAAATTATTTTCATGGAACATGAGGGACGTTTTCCGCAATTTTCTGAGCATGCAAATAGCCCACTACTTTCAGTATATCTGTCGCTAGGGCTCAGCGAGGGTTCAACGAACACGCGCAGTCCACAGCCATGGAGGTCCAAACATCACCTCAACCAACTTGGAGCAACCTTCTCAAGCATCAACCGCCGCCGGCGCCTGACCACCTCTCTGCCACCTCCTCCGCCCCTCCTAAGTCGACTCAAGGATTAGCTGTTGGGAGCTGCAAGTCGACTAAGGGAATATCAGTAGCAGTAGTGGACGCCAACGCTATAATTCAAGGCGGGCAATCTCTGGCCCCCATAGCCGACCGTTTCGTTTCGATTTCTAAAGTTATGATAGGGTGTTAATTGTTAGTAACTTTATTATTAATTTCCCTCTTTATCCTTGCCAAATATTGTTTAATTGTTAATATATACTTATATTTGGTATTTGGATCTATCTACAGGAAGTAGAACTGAAAATTACTAAAAAGGGAAGACCATCTTGAGGAAAAGACCCTGCACGTGGGAGACTTCAAACAACGAGACCCACATGGTGCTACAAACGGATTGCATTTCCTTTTGCTGATTAGGAGATTGGAGTTCTACTAGTAATTGGAAAGAAAATAAGAAGGGAAGTCTCGGTTGGTGCAGGAAGCTCTTGGAGTGCTTGTTCCTTATTCGGCGGGACCACATAGAGAAGTTAGGAATTGCTTTAGATTAAGGACAGTTAGTTTTTTTTTTTTTGTCATTATTCATCGGCCGGTGCTTTTTTTTTCTTATTGTATCGCTTTTTACGTTTTCTTCCATTAGACTACTAGACAACAAAATTTTCATTCTCGATTAATAGCAAGAACCCGATACCTTGTGAATCAATTAATATGCGTGGAGATTTACTTATGCGGCGTGGTTAAACTCTTAATTTAGTCAAGGATCAATGTGACGGCACAATCCCGAATGTCTGTGAGATCTAATTAGTTTTAATGCGTTCCTTAATTTGTTAATATTTGCATGTTGTCTACTTGAATTTTCATGGATTATTTTGTTAATTGGATATCAAGGGCCCGATGTTCAATGTGACTTATTAATCTCCTACCAAATTAGTCAATTAAATCCGTAATTGTTTAATCGATTAATATCAGTGGCAACTAGTGCTTTTACACACTAGGGGAACGTGCAATCTGATTTAAATAACCCTCGTAACATGTTATTGATTGGGGTTAGATTTTTCTAATTTTTAATCCAATTAGGGAATCAATTCCTACGATCGTACCTAGGAGTGTTTCCTAGTTAAGGGTACTCAACGGCCGTACCTTGGTTAGCAATAAATTAAGGAAAAACTGGTCGTCAAAGTGTGTCGGCGATTATAACTAACCTGTTAATAAAATTAAGTAAACCTTCTGTGCATCAATAATCGGATGAATGGACTGTGTTTGAGATGTTGTATCCTTGGTTAGAATTTATCTACTCTTGATTTAATTCATGTCTACATACGTGCTAGTTAATTATCCTTTTTAGTTGAATAGTTTAATTATTTTTAGCTTTACTTCGATAAAACTCCCCATTGTCAATTGAAATTTCAAAGAGACAAATATCCCCAATCCCTGAGGAGATGACCCTATTTGCCACTATCTACTTGTTAGTATAGTTTGTCAGTTAATTAATTTTGGTATATCGGATTAAATAAATTTTTCGGGAACAGAGTGAATCAAATAATCCATTGCACATCTAAAATCCCTACTCCAATACGTAGGTCGATTATTGACTGCTTTAGTGGTAATTAGGTTATTACTATTATTATTGCACAGGTTCGACACCTGTCAAGTTATCAGCGAAATTCGTGACCCCACTTCTCCTCATTCCCTCAATTTCCTACCTTTCTCCATTGATACCTTGGAGCCCTCCCCTGATGCCCTCAAAAAAAGTATTGAATTTATTACCAGTAGGACCTCAACCAAATCTAGAAATGGCATCTTAGATGGTACTTGGCTCTTCTTTACTTGCAGACAAGCCAGTCATCATTGTGAGTAATGTACCAATTGGTCCGCGACTTGCATCATTTCATACTTCTCTCCCTATAAAACTGACACATTACTTTAAGTTACTACCAAATTGACATGTTACTGTCTTTTTAACTTTTGTGCCTCTCTGAGATTGGTAGAAATATTTGGCACAATTTTTTTCTTTCTTTTTTATTTTTCCCCTTGATTTCGAGTGATTTATCTTCACCAACTATCACTGTACACAAAGTGTCGTGTTTCTTACTATAAATAGCATAATTATCAAACGAAACCTAATTGTCAGAACTTGTCGTTCGTTAATTAACTCATTCTACAACTACTATCAATTACTAAATATTACCACTACAATTGGTCAACTTTTCATTGGCCCGAATTCTAATTTCTATCACTCGTTTATCCGTTCTTCCTGACACTACAAGTGAATGCAATGGACTCATCTATCAGGGACACTACGAGCAATCTTTGTTATCAGGGAAACTACGAGCAATGGACTCAACTTTTTTTTTGGGCTTTCTCTTTCCTTTTGTCTTTGTTTTGACTGTGTATTTCACTATTTTTGCCTGTGGATTATGTTTTTCTTTTGCAAATGGGATACTGATAATTGACACTTGGGGGGTGACAAATGTTGTAACATCATATGATTCATTAGAAGAAAATTAAACATCAGAACAGGTATGAATGCAGTAATGTTTAAGTATGTAAATGAATAATTTAATATATCCAGGACACCAAAAATAGACAGTCAAATTCAAATGGAAAAATAATTAATCATTATTAGGAGGAAAGGATGGGTTGAATAATAAGAATAAGAACATGTAAGTGAGAGATTTAGAATTCGAAACCTTCTACTTACACTTAAACAAAATTAAAAAAAAAATCATTACTAGTAATTGCAGAGGCTCATTCTCCCTCAAATAAAAGGATAATGGAGTAAATTTTTAGATGTAACTGGATAAACTTTTTTTTTTTTTTAAAAAGATTGAATGCTAGTATGACGAAATGATGATGATTCTACCTCGAAATTTCTGATTTTTCAGAGAAAACTTTATTTTATTTTTTTTAATGCTTTGCTTGATTTGGATTTGACGTATAATTTACAGGACTGGCTAGTTGACCGTTACAATTAACTTAGTTATCTGTTACACTTGTCGGCAACCAGTGTTTTTAAACTCGGACCGAACCGATCGGTCCGACCGGTTGAATCGGGAACCGGCCAGACATCCGGTCCGAGTCTCTTGAAAAAACCGCCAGTCTAAGAATCAGTCAAATCCGGTCAAAACTCAGGTTTGACCGGAAACCGCTAGAACCGGAAAGATCCCGGCTCACGACGTGCCTAACCGCCTTTCACCAGCACTGCTCGTCGAAGTTCTCAAGGGCCTGACAGCATTGTCGAAAGTGCTGCTCTTGTTGCCCAAGTCAAAAGAGCTCATCTAAGAGAAGTATTGTTGGCAGTGCCTGAGCTGCTCTTGCTTCTTTTGGATCCTCTGTTGGCATCTCCACGACTGCCCTCCTTATCCTCCACCACAGTGGTGGTTATGGTAGTTCAGTGGGCTGTGGCTGAAGCAATAGCCAAAAAGCCCAACAGCAAAATTGCTGCAAGGACGGTGAGCTTTGCCATTCTCTTTACTTTATGAACTAATCACCCTTTTTTTTTGTTAATGCTTGAGAATTAGAGTTGTAGGAGTCGGAGGATGAAAGGATTTTAATTTCTTCTTGTTTCCTTTTTTATGCCGATGCTTGCTTCTTCATATTGGCTGCTTCTTTCCCTTTTTTTTTCCATCTTTTGATCTTTGACCAACTCCAAGAGAAACGAAGTAACAACCTAGATTAAGAAAAAAAATTCATTCCCTAAATTTTCTAACTTGAATTCCTGCAACTTAGTTCTTGAAATATTTGAAATCAAACAGTAGGAAAAAAAAAGAATAGAACAAAGAAGGGAAGAGAAGAGAGAAGGGGAAAATAACAAAGATAAAATGTTATGAAACAATCAAAAGTGTGGATGTCTCTTTGTATTCCCAAAAGAATTAATTCATGATTTATGGCTACATTATGTATAGAAGTTACAATCCATAATGTTATTCATGTAGTGGAAAAACCGTTTCATAAGTTTCTTCATATTCTTGTAGTAGTGGGTGTTTAATAGGATTAATATATCTTTAATCTTGTAGTACCTATAAATAGATGTACATTGACACCCTTTTTGTGGACTTTTGTATTAGTTGATATAATAAAAAAATCACTCTCCATTTCTCTCTACTTTCTCCAATATTTCACTTGATATTATAATAGTTTATTTTATTAGTTTTACAACACGTTATCAGTACGAGTTTCTACTTTTGAGTAAAAGGTGAAAATAGAGTCTCTATCTTGAGTAAAGGTGAAACACGAGACTTTGTCAAAATTCTGCTAGTATCAAATCAACCGTTGAATATTTTTTTTCGAGCAACTCTTGACTATCTATTGAGGTAGATTTCTGACCCACAAAAATTTATTTTAATTTCTTATGGCTAACATTTGAATGATCGAAAAATACAAGTGCCTATTGCTGAACAACCATTAAATACAAATATATACTGTTTGACATCTTTGAGGTAATATTTTTTCTTTTAATTCTACTTATTTATCTTTAGAATTATTTGTTATAAATACTTATATACTGATGCATTGAGTTTTAGAGATGCTATTATAAAAAATTAATTATGTTTGAGGATCTACTTGTCCTTTGAAATATTTAAAGAAAAAGATTCGATCACCTGAAGATGATCGTTCTTTAACAAAAAGATTTGACCACCAGAAGATGGTCATTATTTTAAAAGTTTGGTATGATAAATTTATCTACGGCTACAAGAGAAAAAGATTCGACCACCTGAAGTTAGTCGTTCTTCCAAAAGTCCGATATGATTGGCTTCACTTATGGCTACAAGAACATAATTCTGCAATTTTCAGAATTACTTCTCAATTGAAATTGTGTCGAAAAAAATTTTACTCATAAGATATATTCTCCACAATTGATTTCTCGAATATGCACCTGTAGTAGCAATATTGAGAGAAAATTTGAGAAATATTCTGTACTTATTGCATACTAGTTCTAGTCCATTCTCAGAAGTGAATGCGACTAAATTTCAATTTACTAGTTATGGTTACTGCCATGACTATGATTTTGGTAAATATGTATTTTACCATGACAAGAGAAAAAGTTACCACTTGAAGTGGGATAATAATGATAAGGACAAGAAAGTAAAAATCCTGAAGATAAATGTCCAGAAGCACATTTGACGAATCAAAATTATAATAGTATTTTCACATGATAAATTTCTTTAAACGCCCTGAAGGTGTATGATAATTGATTTAATTTATGATAGTAATTGACTTTTCTTCCTGAAAAATAAATGGATGTTAAATATTTGGGATCAAAAGATTATGGTGATGATATTTGTCCCATAAGAATTATGGTGACAGTGATATCTGTCTCATTACTAAGTGCTACTACATACACTATATTCCAATAAGAGATACAAACACAATCAATAGTTGTACTCAAGTGATTGAAAACTCCAGAAGAGTCACTACTATATTTCTCCCTATGGAAAAAAAATTTATCATAAATAAAGCACTACTTTTTATCATATCTCGAAAAATTTATTGAATTTGAATATCCGTCAAAATGGATGTCAAATTGAGACATTAAATGAGACAATAATATAGATTATGTTTAGAAATCAAGTGAGATAAATGTTAATTATATTATAATAACCATTCGAAAGAGAAATGGTTATCGATATAGTTGTTTTCATTCTCATTTGATTTATAATCATCACCTGCAGTAAATCAGAAGTTTACTGATCCCAATGAATACATGATTTGACAAAAGTGAAAATATTTGAGAGTCGACAAATATTTATGCAAACCCCTTTTATATTATATGACTCCAAAAGAAATTTAAAATTTATGTCGGATATGAATCACCTTTTACGATTAAATATCGTAAAATATTTGATGAGTGATCTATTGAATGATTTATTTATTTTGATGAGTTACGATTCCCGACATTAGGGGGGAGGAAAAGATCAACCGAAAGGAAATCATCTAAAAATTGGATTTTCTCGATTCTCATACAAAATAATGTGAACTAGAAGTTCAAGAAATTATTCATTTGCAGAAAACTGCAAACCAATTGTCAGATATATTATCGACTTCAGAAAAGCATTAAATCAACTATTCCTGCAGGAAATACTTTGATTAAAATTGATGTCCCTGAAGGACATGCACAAATGTTATAAATAAATTTAAGGCCGGCCTACCTAAATAAGGTATAAATTGATTTCAAATATCTCTGGAGATTAAATAAATGTCATGACAAAATTCAACCTCCTGAAGAGGTCGCTCTCGAAGAGCCAACTCCTGAAGAGAATTAAATCATAGAAAATTTAATTGGAGTCTAATGAAATGTAGCACTTGATATTATAGAAGTTGATGATAATCATGAATCTAAGTCGGTTGATGAATGTCGGTATAAAAATGATTGGCCAAAATAGAAAGATGCGATCCAATCTGAATTGGACTCACTGGTTAAAAGAAAAGTTTTTGGAGCTGTAGTCCAAACACCTGAAGATGTAAAGCCAATAGGATATAAATGGGTATTTGTGAGAAAAAGAAATGAGAAAAATGAAATTGTGAGGTATAAATCAAGACTCGTAACCTAAGGATTTTCACAAAGGCTTGGATTTGATTATAATGAAACGTATTCACCTGTAGTGGATGTTATCACATTTAGATATCTTGTGAGTTTTGCAGTATATGAAAAATTAGATATGCATCTAATGGACGTCGTTACTGCATATCTATATGGAAATCTTGAAAATGATATTTATATGAGAATCCCCGAAAGATTCAACATGCCTGAAGCATGTAAATCAAATTTTAAAAATATTTATTCTATTAAATTACAAAAGTTTTTGTATGGGTTCAAACAATCTGGACATACGTGATATAACCGCCTCAATGAGTGTTTAACTAAAGAAGGTTATACCAATGATCCAATATGTCAATGTGTTTTTATCAAGAAAAATGGATCAAATTTTGTGATAATTGCTGTATATGTTGATGATCTAAATTTGATTGGAACTCCTGAAGAGATTCAAAATAGTGTTGAATATTTGAAGAAAGAATTTGAGATCAAAAATTTTGAAAAGACAAAATTCTGCCTTGGTTTACAAATTGAGCATTTGAAAGGTGAAATTTTTGTCCACCAAACTGTTTATACCCGAAAGGTATTAAAGCGATTTTATATGGATAAGACACATACATTAAGTACCCCAATGGTCGTCAGATCATTAGATCTTAATAAAGATCCTTTTAGACCACTAGAGGAAAATGAAGAGATACTTGGTTCTGAAGTACCATATCTCAGTGCAATTGGTGCACTGATGTATTTTGCTAATTGTACAAGACCTGATATATCATTTGCAGTGAATTTATTAGCAAGATTTAGTTCCTCATCTACAAGATGACATTGGAATGGTGTTAAATATATTTTTCGTTATCTCCAAGGAACAATTGATTTTGGTTTATTTTATTCAAATAAATCCAAATCTGGATTGGTTGATTATGTTGATGTTGGGTATTTATCTGACCCGCATAAAGTAAGATCTCAGATTGGTTATCTATTTACATATGGAGGTACAGCTATTTCTTGGCAATCTACAAAACAATCATTAGCTGCTACTTCATCGAATCATGCTGAAATAATAGCAATTCATGAAGCCAGTCGAGAATGTGTTTGGTTAAGATCAATGACCCATTATATCCAAAAGAGTTGTGGGTTATTCTCCGAAAAAGAAAATCCTCCAACTATATTATATGAAAATAATGCAGCTTGTATAGCCCAATTGAAAGGAGGATATATTAAAGGAAATAGGACGAAACACATTTCACCAAAATTCTTTTTTACTCGTGATTTGCAAAAGAATGATGAAATTGATGTGCAACAAATCCGATCAGATAATAATTTGGCGGATTTATTTACCAAGACATTGCCAACTGCAACATTTGAGAAATTGGTGAAGAGTATTGGTATGCGACGATTAAAAGATCTCAAATGATATTTGTATCAGGGGGAGAAATTAATACATAGGAATACTGTACTCTTTTTCCTTCACTAGAGTTTTTGTCCCGATGAATTTTTCCCTAGTAAGGTTTTAACGAGACATATTCTTTGTGTAGTGGACATCCAAGGGGGAGTGTTATGAAACAACCAAAAGTGTGGATGTCTCTTTGTATTCCCAAGAGAATTAATTCATGTAGTGGAGAAACCGTTTCATAAGTTTCTTCATGTTCTTGTAGTAGTGGGTGTTTAATAGAATTAATGTATCTTTAATCTTGTAGTACCTATAAATAGAGGTACATTGACACCCTTTTTGTGGACTTTTGTACTAGTTGATATAATAAAAAAATCACTCTCCATTTCTCTCTACTTTCTCCAATATTTCATTTGATATTATAATAGTTTATTTTATTAGTTTTACAACAAAAAGAGTTTTCTTGTGTGTTTGATTTGTAGGAATAAATGACAAAAAAATAGTTATGGCGAATGGGAGGAAGAAGAAGGAACCAAGATAAAGTGAAAAGTCAAGCAACTGGGCGGCGGATAACATCACCTTTGGTTAGGTTAGGTTGTTCCAAAAGTTTTCTAATAATTTCATTTTGACCCTATATTGTTTTAAGAAGTATAAAATCCACCCATTATATTTTATTAAATTACAAATTTACCTTTAACTTTTAAGTGCATTCCTTTTGAACTAAATTCAAACTCATCAAATATGTATATAAAATTGTAAACAACTAATTTAAAGGGATTTTTTATATATTATTTTAATTATATATAATTAATATATAATTATGACGTCATCCGATTCGATTCACGATTGAATCCGGTTGAACCCATTGACCCTGAACTCAGCCGAGTTGACGTTCGGTCCTAGTCTGAAAACATAGTCGGCAACCATTGCCATTATATTGTAACTCCAAATCAGAAAAAAACAAAAAAACACCCACCTTCCCAAAGTAAAAAAATGAAAATTAATTGCGCAATTTTACGTAATATATCGATTTTATTCGATGCATCTTAATTACAAACTCATGTCGGAAGTCGTATTTAATTATTGTTAGCAAGCAACCACTGCAGAGTCTGTTCAAATGTTGACAAAGAAAATGAGCACACCTTATGAGACTAGCTAATTTTAGACTTGGAAAAATCTTATACTAATGGACGGAATCATCCTAAAAGATGATCCGACCCACTCACCTCATTGATATGTGGCTTAAAAGATGATCCGACCCTAAAAGATTTGGTTTATTCATTTAACGGGTTTCATATATGGTTATATTCCTGTCCTCTCCTAGCTTAAAGAATCTTTTCCTCTGGAAACACCCTCTTCCCAAATAATTGTCTTAAACACAGGGCAAGCAGAAATCCTCTTCCACCCCGGTTCCCCCAGCCACAGGCCAGCAGAGAAAGAATTCAAATTTTACTTATCTGCAGCAGTAAGTTCTTCGATACCTACGATTATGCATTCCCACTGACAACAATTATCTTCCTTTTGTAGAGATTTTCTAATTCTGCTTTGACTTTTTTCTTTCTATTCCCTCTTCCTTTTACTGGAATCCCAATTTTTATCTTGCTATGCAGAAATACTATGTTGTATTTGAAAAAGAATGTCGTGGTAATTTGCTACAGCTTTGTTCTACCGGGTTTCATTACTAGCCTGATTATTAAAGATCCCCATGTAGCATAAATGCTGGTAAATTTATTAGCTGTGACTGGTTCACTGTTCTGGGTTTTCAGGAACACTATTTGCTTCAAGATGGTAGCTTTAGATAACCCTTTACTGTTTTTCCCCCTTTCTGAAATTTGAGATTTTATTTTATTTCTCAATTTGTGAGGCTCGCTCTAGCTATATAAGAAATCCTTGTGCTTAATTATTTCTTCTTATGGTAATAGGAAGCTTCACTGTTGCATCTCTTGGGTTGGTTCTTGGTATAATGGGAGTAGTGAAGCATGATAAACTGGAAAGTTATTGGGGTTTATGATTAATTTACCTATCTTAAGCTGATACCTTTATTGATCATAATCTGGGTTAATGCAGGAAATACATGAGATGACCTCTTTGGATCTTGTTAAGATGATTATGGGTGAAACATTATAGTTCGTGTTTTCTATAGTTCTAGTAAAATGTGACTATCATTATCAAAGTGTTTGCTGACTTCTTTGTCTGTTCGTTAAGACAATTGTGGTGAATACTTTTCTCTATGTTTCAACTTTCAGCTGTTGCAAGCTTTCACCAATT
This sequence comes from Coffea humblotiana, assembly GCA_023065735.1. Lineage (NCBI taxonomy): Eukaryota > Viridiplantae > Streptophyta > Magnoliopsida > Gentianales > Rubiaceae > Coffea > Coffea humblotiana. The sequence continues at coordinate 26,940,713 of CM041215.1, read as the reverse complement.
CATTTTTTTGATTTACTGCCAAGATTTCGACCCTTCATCATGCTAATGAACTGGTCACATTGAACTTGGAGGTTTGAGAAGTTAAATTTGGTTGAAATATCATATTTAAAACTCTATATCTCATCGACATTGTAGGATGGAAGCGGATAGTCTAACATCCACTAAGAAATATGCTGCTGATATTTCTTCCATTAGAGAAGCACAACTCCGTATCAATTCATACGCGCACAAAACTCCCGTCCTTTCCTCAGAAACCTTAAACTCCTTTTGTGGAAGAAAGCTATATTTTAAATGTGAATGTTTCCAAAAGGGGTAAGAAGCCTATGCTCAGTGGTAGTCTCATTGAAAGTTGTTGTTCTGTCCGTGATTCTATGGCATTTTCTAGTTGTGCAATTTTTAGAGCAGCTCTGTGTATTAACTAGGGTCCTGTTATTTTTCTTGATTTTTAGTGGAGCATTTAAATTCAGAGGGGCCTGCAATGCAATATTGTCACTTGATGATAGTCAGGCAGCAAAAGGGGTGGTGACTCATAGCAGGTTTTCTCACTCTTGTTGGTTCCATTTTTTTATTATCCCCGATAGCTATATCTGAATATTGCCTGATTTGATATTCCAAAATAGCGGCAATCATGCTGCAGCACTTTCTCTGGCTGCAAAAATACGCGGAATTCCTGCATATGTTGTCGTGCCTAAAACTGCTCCAAAATGCAAGGTTGAGAATGTCAGGCGTTATGGTGGCCAGATTATCTGGAGTGAGGCTACCATTGAGTCCAGGGAGGAAACTGCAACAAAGGTAGTACAAGAAACTGGCGCTGTGCTGATTCCTTCATCTAATGACGGACGAATTATAAGGTTCTCCTCATCGTTTGCTTGTCTCTTTCTGTTACCGTTGTCGTTGTTTTCCTTTTTTCTTGTTTGCCATTTGGATGGTCTCAGTGTGGTTAGTTCGAACGGCAGTATCCTTTAACTACGTATAAAGTTGCAAGTGCTATATGCAAATAGTAATTTGCTCAAGCAACTTAGCACGAATAAAGTTAAGAGAAGAGGAAGCTCTACAATTGTAACAGCGTGCTTTGTCTTTGCAGTGGGCAAGGTACTGTTTCACTGGAGCTCTTGGAGCAGGTGCTAGAAATTGACACAATTATAGTCCCAATTAGCGGTATGTTATTTTCAAGGCACTACTGGTGACAATTTATATTTGTTTTGGTAAATGACAGATTTTTGTAACCTCTATCTTATAGGTGGTGGATTGATTTCTGGGGTGGCTATAGCTGCTAAGTCCCTAAAACCTTCCATTAGAATTTTGGCAGCTGAACCTAAGGGAGCAGATGATGCAGCTCAGTCAAAAGCAGCTGGTGAGATTGTTAGATTGCCTGAAACGAAAACCATAGCTGATGGGCTTCGAGCTTTTCTTGGAGAATTCACATGGTAACCACGATTTCTATGCTGTGAGAAGGGAAAAGGGTTTAATGCAAGTCTTTTTCTGCCAATGGAGCAGAGTCTTTATCGTTTTTTGAGTTTATTTGGTATGAACATGAAGGCCTGTCAACAAACTTGTCTACATGCGTTAACTTGTAACATTTTAATCAGCCAATTGTTGTTCCCAATATGCAGATATTGCTCATCAATATGCTCTGCTAATTTGTCTTTCCTACATGCATTAACCATGTTTATGAAATGATGTTCCTAAAGGCATTTTTTCCCCTCATAACCGATGGATGTTTTGTTCTTTTTTTTGGTACACTATTATGGATTTTATTAAGTGCCAACATGCCCCCTTGATTTTGAGCAGGCCTGTTGTCCGGGATTTGGTTGATGATATCATTGTGGTTGAGGATAGTGAGATAGCGGAAGCCATGAGGCATTGTTATGAGATTTTGAAGGTTGCAGTGGAGCCAAGTGGAGCCATTGGTCTTGCAGCTGTGTTATCTGATAGCTTCAGGAACAATCCTGCTTGGAAGGACAGTGAGCATATAGGAATAATAGTTTCAGGGGGCAATCTCGATTTGGGCATACTTTGGGATTCCCTGTGCAAAGCAGAATTGTAACATATTCTGCCATGCTTCTCATCACAGCAAAAGTTGCAGTGGCTGGATCCTTCGTTGTCATTCGTAAACTTGCTCACCCATTATTATTAGAAGATGTTTAATGTCACGGGACTCAATCAGGCCAATATTAGCAAATCGTTGCATCCTTTTACTACCTTTGAATATTAGAGAAAGAATTCATTAGTTTACCTCTTGAAGATGTAATAGGTTCCTCCAGACTAGAGGTTATCTGGTCGTCAGTGTTCAAAGCTTTATTTTTATGGTATGTGAATTATGCATTTCTATAAGATGCTTCAGTCGGCAACATTGAGGTTATTTAAAGCAGAATGCGTTTAGTAGTGATTACAGTGCAATGAAATCAGCATAGAGAACAATTTCCGGGGTGAATGGGGATATAGTTTCCGGGGTGAATGGGGATATAGTTTAGTTATCATATGCATCAGGCGCGAGATCACTTTCGCCAACCGAAAAATTTAATAGAAAGAAAAGACAAAAGTTTCTACTACTCCACTGTCCGGCGGCAAGAAAGAGTTCCGGGTCCTCGGCGACAGCGGTTGCCGCGGCCGGAACAGTTCTTTCCCCTGGATATTGCTTGAACTTATGGCTAGATGCATATAGCCGGTGGTATGCATGCTGTAATGCATTTGCCCATCTAACTGCTTCATCTGTTTGCTTTTCTCTAGCCAATGTTTTGTGAATCTATTGGCATTTTGTAAATCTCTATTTTGCAGATGTTCTTGTAGTTAATTCCTCGACAGCTATGAGATGTTGCTGAAGAGCGGGTTTTATTACGCTCCTGTTCATATATAGTTCTGGTAGTATTCCAAGTTTATGGGATATAATTGCTTCTGTAGTTATTACTAAAGAGACTGAAATGGTTTTTATTCCTTTCTTACCGTCAGAGCTCTGAGAACAAGTGGCCAACCCTGCCCATCATGATAATGCAAGGGAAATAGTAAGAGTTCTTTCTTTCACTCTTCTGTTTTTGACCCATTGCTAAGCAAAACAAGCCAAACAAATCATTAAGCATTGTCTCAAATAATTTACTTAATTTGTACTCAGGCCACACAATCAAATAACAGCAAGTATAATGATGTCTGATTGGGCCTAGAGCAACAAAGCCTAAAGAAGTGTGAGGTTTTTTCAACGAGGCACTTTAATCTCCCTATCTTGACAAATAACCTACAGATGCAACAACAAAACATATTCCTGTTGGTATCTCTCACTTTGACAATGTCGTAGTTTTCTGTAGCTGAACCATTCCAGTGAGTTGAACAAAATCAGGAGGAGGGTAATCCAAAACACATACTTCCCAACCCCTAATACTCTGTCCCTATCTCTATGTTAGGCAATCATGGCTTATGAGATAGTGTTCATCTCATCTACAAAAAGGCTTTTGGTGGATTTTTGGTGGTTTACTTTAATGCCTAATTTCGTCTTGCCCCTCGCGGTCTCTCTCTTTCCTGTGATTTGCCAGCATCTGGGAAGCTTTCTTTAAGGTTTTGCTTGCCTTGTGATTATCTGCAAAATCTGATTTTCTCTGGTGCTGTTTCATAGCTTTTAGTAGTTTCTGTATTTGCTTTTCGGTTGGAAATTCTTCTTGCACGATATCCTTTACCTTGGTCTTATAGGTATCAACAGCATGGTTTCCCAAGCCTGCTCCATCCTGAAGCAAATTGAATGTTTTCAAAAATTATGAGTTTCAGCCTACAGACAAATTGACACATGTTGAACAATGAGAAGATCTCAAGTGCAAAACTTTTCTGCATAATCTTCTCAGAAACGCTTCAACTGCTCCAAAGAATCCAAACCATTTTCCCCAAGAGAACAGAAACACCAAAACAAAATTTTGTGTATTCTGACATAAAATTACGGGTACTTACTTCGATGCCTTGGCACTTTTCACAGAAGTCAGCTAGGGTATCAACCTTCCTCGAATGCCGTGCATCTGCAGCAAGCAAAGACAGAGAACTTTCAATGATTCGAAACATATGTCTGCTCTAATCCCGTAAATATAGTGCCAGGCCTCGGTGCTCAATTTAAGTCAAACTTCAGTATCCAATTCTCGAAACCAGGTATCCTCCAGTCCAATTTACAGCCTTATGGAGAGCCTGTGCGGGGTGGGGAGGAGGGGCTTCACTTTACTAGGTTCTTTCACACTGGCATATGTTTCAAAGCTAGAATAAAGCATTTTAACTGGGAAAATTCATTAACTGATCCCATTGTTAAAGAAAAGCATCAGTTCACATACTGTAAATGCAATACTTGAAATGAGGATGCTTGAAAGTGAGAGAACTCTCTATATGACAAACATGTTGCTAAAGAGCTTCTTTTAGGCCGTGAAGATAACACCAAAGTCTGCAATATTTTGCATTCCAATTGAAATGTCATGAACCCCAGGTTGAATAGTTTACATGGTAACTACATTTCCCGCATAAAATTAGTGAACAACAACAGAAGAATTATTACCAATACCATGTTTGTGCCTTGTCTTCCCGTTTGACAGCCGCTTCTGATGGGTCCGACCGGTCCGAAAATCAAACATATTAACCAATCCCCATATGCAGCTCCATTGGTACTTCCCTTTTGGCAGAGGTAGTCTTGGTGATCCAATTTCCATCATTAATCACTAGCAGCTTCAACAAAGAATCCTACTTTGTTCAAAACCATCCATGTATCCAGAGAGTCGAGACAGCAACCTGGAAATTGCAATAAAACATCATTAAGGGAAAATGTACTAATCAGCACTACTCTTTCCCACAAACATGCAGCATTTTAAACCAATTGCTGCTGCTCCATAACACTCTGATCCACTATGAGGTGGCTATTGCAAGTAAATATGCTAATCTTAATATCCAATCAAGATGATTTGGCTTGTAAGATTTTCATCAAATTTCTTTTTCTTGAAGAATTGAACAATAAGTAAGAAGCTAGCTTGTAAGATGTAGTAAAAAGAAGCCTTAAGCATTCAGTATTTGACTGTTGCTTGTGGGAAAAAAGTTGAAATAGATACCAGAAACTTAGCGGGAAAGCTTGGAGAAAAATGGGTGTCTGGAACTGCTGTCTTCTTCTTCCTCGGCAGGTATGGAGGTCCAGACGAATGTAAACGTAAGAAAAGTAAGAAAAAGAGAGCGGCGGGGAAGAAGGCCACGGAAGAAGGGGAGAAGTGTTTCATGGATTCATATATTAATAATTAGTCATATATTAACAAACAATATATAGTCATATATTCCTAGTTTGTCATGACATTGACAGCTGAGGCCTGACACAAATCAGATATTTGATTTTCTTAGGTATCCATTCTCAACCACCAGCCCTGACAGGCATTGAAAACTAGGAAGATTTGGTCACTGGTTTTCTCATAATCATTCATGCAACATGTATTTTAGTAATTTTTATACGTCTAGTTCCACCCATCTTGACCCAAAATAGGATTTAATTTCTAGATGAAAAGGGAAGGGGGAAAAAAAAAAGGAAATAGAAGTGGCATTTGTTGTGACTTGAGTACAACACATGAAGTCATGAACCATGCTGACTGAAAACACTACAACAAAATAATGCGTATTAGTGTACGTAAACAATGACATCATGCACATTAAATTAGGGTTAATTACATTTACTTCCCTTGAGGTTTAGCCAAACTACCTAATAGTCCTTGTAGTTTGGATAAATAACATATACCTCCCTTGGCAATAACTCTGTTAGCATCCTACTATTTGCGATGGTCAAATGGCTAAATCATCCTCCATACAAATGTTTTTTAAAAAAAAATTTAAAAAAAAGAAAAATGCAAAACAAAAAAAAAACATACATAAAATACAATCTTGTGCAGCGGAGAAATTTAATAAAAATAAGAAATCAAAAAAATCATCAGATAAAGGTAAATAAAGAAAGAAACAGTTGGACCTCATCTATAATCTCTATCCTCTCCATTCTCAATTGCTATCTCTTTTTCTACTTCCGTAAATCTAAAATTTTCCTACTTCCACCTTTATCTGTATGCATCTTTTCCATTTGAAAGCTCATTATCTATTGGATTTGCGGCAAATTTGAGATCTGATGGCTAAAAAACTTGTTCATGCTCATACTCCAGGTTGTATTGCTTATGATATTTGTGGTTGACTTCCTCTATTTATTTTAATAGTTGGGTAGATCTAAAATGGGAGTATGTTCTCGATAAGCATTGTGTATTTATCAGATTGATGACCTTTAGACGGAAAGCTCATAGGACTGTGGTAGCCTTTGTTTTACCATTTTTTATTCTATCTTGTAGTTTGAAAAGCTTTCTTTTGTCTTAGAAAACAAAAGGATGAATAATATAGAAACAAACTAGAAAGAAAGAAAGGAAACCGAGTTACATGCTAGCAGACTAGTTCTTGGGTGTCATTTCATCGGTTTTGGTAGTGGTTGGCGGTGTTTCGGATGGCGCCGTCCCATTGCTGCAAGTTATTTCTATGACATTAAAGTTTTGGTTATTTTTTTTGACAAATAAAATGAAGACGAGGAAGACAAAAATAAAAAGAAAGACAAGAAAGAGGGATTTGTAACTTTAAATGATGGGTAATTTGGGACATTCACTTAATATGTTTTGCTGGGATAATCAAAATAAGCAGTCAAACGTCTGTTAACTAACGGGAAGGGGGTGTTTGTTATAGAATTTTGACTTTAAAGGCTCATTTTGTTATTTGTTCAAATCATGAGGAGCAATTTGTAGTTTGGCCAAACCTTAGGAGAGGTAGATGTAATTAACCCATTAAATTACCTAACACCATAGAAAATTAGCAAGTCGTGAAGAATAAAAAAGGTGATTTGAAAAAAAAAAGTGATTGAAAAATATATTTATAGAATAAATTTTTTTTTTGCAAAAATAATAGCTATCCAGACGTACCCTTAAATACTTCCTGTGTCCATTTCAAAATTAGATGCTTTTAGAAGTGATTAGTAGAATTTATGATATTGAAATTGTGATTAATAAATCTAAACTAAAATGACAGAAAATGACCAGGTATTGAATTTATTACCAGTAGGACCTCAACCAAATCTAGAAATGGTACCTTAGATGGTACTTGGCTCTTCTTTGCTTGCAGACAAGCCAGCCATCATTGTGAGTAAAGTACCAATTGGTCCGTGACTTGCATCATTTCATACTTCTCTCCCTGTAAAACTGACACATTACTTTAAGTTACTACCAAATTGACATGTTACTGTCTTTTTAACTTTTGTGCCTCTCTGAAATTGGTAGAAATATTTGGCACAATTTTTTTCTTTCTTTTTTATTTTTCCTCCTGATTTCGAGTGATTTATCTTCACCAACCATCACTGTACACAAAGCACCGTGTTTCTTACTGTAAATAGCATAATTATCAAACGAAACCTAATTGTCAGAACTTGCCGTTCGTTAATTAGCTCATTCTACAACTACTATCAATTACTAAATATTGCCACTACAATTGGTCAACTTTTCATCAGCCCGGATTCTAATTTCTATCACTTGTTTATCCGTTCTTCCTGACACTACGAGTGAATGCAATGGACTCATCTATCAGGGACACTACGAGCGATCTACGGCCCCTTTTGAAGGGTGAGTTTTTTAGGTGTTTGTCTAAAATTTTACTGTAGTTTACTGTAAAAGTTTTTTTTAAAAATATTTGAAGTGTATTTTTTTTTAATATTTTGAAGTGTATAGTTTAAAATTTTTGAAAAATTTTTGAAGTTACTATAGTTAAAGTTTTTAAAAAACTTGTAGCAAACAAACTTGGCTTCCAAACAAGGTTATTATACGGTCGTTTATTTCTTTGTGATCAGGCACTTGCCGACCAATAAGGAGTCCAAAGCATTTTGTTAGTTGCATCCTGGATTTATATAACAGGTCTCGTAAGATAACGTTAAAAAAAAGAAAAGTAAGGCAAAAGTGCTGAATAATAGTACTGAAAATCAAGAAATCAATATCGAAGGTCAAGATATGAACATCTAAAAGAGCAAAATGGGTATTCATCAATGATGAATTATATTATATATGTGGGAAGTGTTGAATAACTTTCAGCATCAACGAATTCGAGAAATCTGAAGGCAAAGAATAACGGGATTAATCATCTTTACCCCAGCCGTTTTCAACACTACAAGCTCAAGGCATTGATGCACCATAGATCCAAAGCAAGTAATAACGTGCAAGTTTTAGCCAATCCTTGCTATCAAACAGAACACTCACCATCTCCCTAAACCTTGTGGTCCGGAAAATATAATTGCATTCTTTCTAGTACCAAAACAAGGATAAAAAGTCATAGGATTCCCCTTAACACCAGCTATTGGTGCTTCACTTACATACGTTGCCGCCCCAGTCATACAACAAATTTTCACTAGGGACCACAGCTCACCAAACCGTGTACATTTATTACTATTGGCTTCTCTTGTCGAGCGTTTGAAACCGCTTATGTTTTATTAGACTCATCCAACCTTTTTTTTTTTTTGGGCTCTTGTCTTTCCTTTTGTCTTTGTTTTGACTGTGTATTTCACTATTTTTGCCTGTGGATTATGTTTTTCGTTTGCAAATGGGATACTGATAATTGACACTTGGGGGGTGACAAATGTTGTAACATCATATGATTCATTAGAAGAAAATTAAACATCAGAACAGGTATGAATGCAATAATGTTTAAGTATGTAAATGAATAATTTAATATATCCAGGACACCAAAAATAGGCGGTCAAATTCAAATGGAAAAATAATTAATCATTATTAGGAGGAAGGGATAGGTTGAATAATAGGGATAAGAACATGTAAGTAAGAGATTCAAAATTCGAAACCTTCTACTTACACTTAAACAAAATTAAAAAAAAAATCATTACTAGTAATCGCAGAGGCTTGAATGCTAGTACGACGAAATGATGATGGTTCTATCTCGAAATTTCTGATTTTTCAGGGAAAATTTTATTTGATTTTTTTTAATGCTTTGCTTGATTTGGATTTGACGTATTACTTACGGGACTAGCTAGTTGGCCATTACAATTAATTTAGTTATCTGCTACACTTGTCGGCAACCATTGCCATTATATTATAACTCCAAATCAGAAAAAAACAAAAAAACACCCACCTTCCCAAAGTAAAAAAATGAAAATTAATTGCGCAAATTTTACGTAATATATCGATTTTATTCGATGCATCTTAATTCCAAACTCATGTCGGAAGTCGTATTTAATTATTGTTAGCAAGCAACCACTGCAGAGTCTGTTCAAATGTTGACAAAGAAAATGAGCACACCTTATGAGACTAGCTAATTTTAGACTTGGAAAAATCTTATACTAATGGACGGAATCATCCTAAAAGATGATCCGACCCACTCACCTCATTGATATGTGGCTTAAAAGATGATCCGACCCTAAAAGATTTGGTTTATTCATTTAACGGGTTTCATATGTAGTTATATTCCTGTCCTCTCCTAGCTTAAAGAATCTTTTCCTCTGGAAACACCCTCTTCCCAAATAATTGTCTTAAACACAGGGCAAGCAGAAATCCTCTTCCACCCCGGTTCCCCCAGCCACAGGCCAGCAGAGAAAGAATTCAAATTTTACTTATCTGCAGCAGTAAGTTCTTCGATACCTACGATTATGCATTCCCACTGACAACAATTATCTTCCTTTTGTAGAGATTTTCTAATTCTGCTTTGACTTTTTTCTTTCTATTCCCTCTTCCTTTTACTGGAATCCCAATTTTTATCTTGCTATGCAGAAATACTATGTTGTATTTGAAAAAGAATGTCGTGGTAATTTGTTACAGCTTTGTTCTACCGGGTTTCATTACTAGCCTGATTATTAAAGATCCCCATGTAGCATAAATGCTGGTAAATTTATTAGCTGTGACTGGTTCACTGTTCTGGGTTTTCAGGAACACTATTTGCTTCAAGATGGTAGCTTTAGATAACCCTTTACTGTTTTTCCCCCTTTCTGAAATTTGAGATTTTATTTTATTTCTCAATTTGTGAGGCCCGCTCTAGCTATATAAGAAATCCTTGTGCTTAATTATTTCTTCTTATGGTAATAGGAAGCTTCACTGTTGCATCTCTTGGGTTGGTTCTTGGTATAATGGGAGTAGTGAAGCATGATAAACTGGAAAGTTATTGGGGTTTATGATTAATTTACCTATCTTAAGCTGATACCTTTATTGATCATAATCTGGGTTAATGCAGGAAATACATGAGATGACCTCTTTGGATCTTGTTAAGATGATTATGGGTGAAACATTATAGTTCGTGTTTTCTATAGTTCTAGTAAAATGTGACTATCATTATCAAAGTGTTTGCTGACTTCTTTGTCTGTTCGTTAAGACAATTGTGGTGAATACTTTTCTCTATGTTTCAACTTTCAGCTGTTGCAAGCTTTCACCAATTCATTTTTTTGATTTACTGCCAAGATTTCGACCCTTCATCATGCTAATGAACTGGTCACATTGAACTTGGAGGTTTGAGAAGTTAAATTTGGTTGAAATATCATATTTAAAACTCTATATCTCATCGACATTGTAGGATGGAAGCGGATAGTCTAACATCCACTAAGAAATATGCTGCTGATATTTCTTCCATTAGAGAAGCACAACTCCGTATCAATTCATACGCGCACAAAACTCCCGTCCTTTCCTCAGAAACCTTAAACTCCTTTTGTGGAAGAAAGCTATATTTTAAATGTGAATGTTTCCAAAAGGGGTAAGAAGCCTATGCTCAGTGGTAGTCTCATTGAAAGTTATTGTTCTGTCCGTGATTCTATGGCAGTTTCTAGTTGTGCAATTTTTAGAGCAGCTCTGTGTATTAACTAGGGTCCTGTTATTTTTCTTGATTTTTAGTGGAGCATTTAAATTCAGAGGGGCCTGCAATGCAATATTGTCACTTGATGATAGTCAGGCAGCAAAAGGGGTGGTGACTCATAGCAGGTTTTTCTCACTCTTGTTGGTTCCATTTTTTTATTATCCCCGATAGCTATATCTGAATATTGCCTGATTTGATATTCCAAAATAGCGGCAATCATGCTGCAGCACTTTCTCTGGCTGCAAAAATACGCGGAATTCCTGCATATGTTGTCGTGCCTAAAACTGCTCCAAAATGCAAGGTTGAGAATGTCAGGCGTTATGGTGGCCAGATTATCTGGAGTGAGGCTACCATTGAGTCCAGGGAGGAAACTGCAACAAAGGTAGTACAAGAAACTGGCGCTGTGCTGATTCCTTCATCTAATGACGGACGAATTATAAGGTTCTCCTCATCGTTTACTTGTCTCTTTCTGTTACCGTTGTCGTTGTTTTCCTTTTTTCTTGTTTGCCATTTGGATGGTCTCAGTGTGGTTAGTTCGAACGGCAGTATCCTTTAACTACGTATAAAGTTGCAAGTGCTATATGCAAATAGTAATTTGCTCAAGCAACTTAGCACGAATAAAGTTAAGAGAAGAGGAAGCTCTACAATTGTAACAGCGTGCTTTGTCTTTGCAGTGGGCAAGGTACTGTTTCACTGGAGCTCTTGGAGCAGGTGCTAGAAATTGACACAATTATAGTCCCAATTAGCGGTATGTTATTTTCAAGGCACTACTGGTGACAATTTATATTTGTTTTGGTAAATGACAGATTTTTGTAACCTCTATCTTATAGGTGGTGGATTGATTTCTGGGGTGGCTATAGCTGCTAAGTCCCTAAAACCTTCCATTAGAATTTTGGCAGCTGAACCTAAGGGAGCAGATGATGCAGCTCAGTCAAAAGCAGCTGGTGAGATTGTTAGATTGCCTGAAACGAAAACCATAGCTGATGGGCTTCGAGCTTTTCTTGGAGAATTCACATGGTAACCACGATTTCTATGCTGTGAGAAGGGAAAAGGGTTTAATGCAAGTCTTTTTCTGCCAATGGAGCAGAGTCTTTATCGTTTTTTGAGTTTATTTGGTATGAACATGAAGGCCTGTCAACAAACTTGTCTACATGCGTTAACTTGTAACATTTTAATCAGCCAATTGTTGTTCCCAATATGCAGATATTGCTCATCAATATGCTCTGCTAATTTGTCTTTCCTGCATGCATTAACCATGTTTATGAAATGATGTTCCTAAAGGCATTTTTTCCCCTCATAACCGATGGATGTTTTGTTCTTTTTTTGGTACGCTATTATGGATTTTATTAAGTGCCAACATGCCCCCTTGATTTTGAGCAGGCCTGTTGTCCGGGATTTGGTTGATGATATCATTGTGGTTGAGGATAGTGAGATAGCGGAAGCCATGAGGCATTGTTATGAGATTTTGAAGGTTGCAGTGGAGCCAAGTGGAGCCATTGGTCTTGCAGCGGTGTTATCTGATAGCTTCAGGAACAATCCTGCTTGGAAGGACAGTGAGCATATAGGAATAATAGTTTCAGGGGGCAATCTCGATTTGGGCATACTTTGGGATTCCCTGTGCAAAGCAGAATTGTAAACATATTCTGCCATGCTTCTCATCACAGCAAAAGTTGCAGTTGCTGGATCCTTCGTTGTTATTCTTAAACTCGCTCACCCATTATTATCGGAAGATGTTTATTGTCACCGGACTCAATCAGGCCAATATTAGCAAGTCGTTGCATCTTTTTTCTACCTTTGAATATTAAAGAAAGAATTCATTAGTTTACCTCTTGAAGATGTAATAGGTTCCTTCAGACTAGAGGTTATCTGGTCGTCAGCGTTCAAAGCTTTATTTTTATGGTATGTGAATTATGCATTTCTATAAGATGCTTCAGTCGGCAACATTGAGGTTATTTAAAGCAGAATGCGTTTAGTAGTGATTACAGTGCAATGAAATCAGCATAGAGAACAATTTCCGGGGTGAATGGGGATATAGTTTCCGGGGTGAATGGGGATATAGTTTCCGGGTGAATGGGGATATAGTTTAGTTATCATATGCATCAGGCGCGAGATCACTTTCGCCAACCGAAAAATTTAATAGAAAGAAAAGACAAAAGTTTCTACTACTCCACTGTCCGGCGGCAAGAAAGAGTTCCGGGTCCTCGGCGACAGCGGTTGCCGCGGCCGGAACAGTTCTTTCCCCTGGATATTGCTTGAACTTATGGCTAGATGCATATAGCCGGTGGTATGCATGCTGTAATGCATTTGCCCATCTAACTGCTTCATCTGTTTGCTTTTCTCTAGCCAATGTTTTGTGAATCTATTGGCATTTTGTAAATCTCTATTTTGCAGATGTTCTTGGAGTTAATTCCTCGACAGCTATGAGATGTTGCTGAAGAGCGGGTTTTATTACGCTCCTGTTCATATATAGTTCTGGTAGTATTCCAAGTTTATGGGATATAGTATTGCTTCTGTAGTTGTTACTAAAGAGACTGAAATGGTTTTTATTCCTTTCTTACCGTCAGAGCTCTGAGAACAAATGGCCAACCCTGCCCATCATGATAATGCAAGGGAAATAGTAAGAGTTCTTTCTTTCACTCTTCTGTTTTTGACCCATTGCTAAGCAAAACAAGCCAAACCAATCATTAAGCATTGTCTCAAATAATTTACTCACACAATCAAATAACAGCAAGTATAACGATGTGTGATTGGGCCTAGAGCAACAAAGCCTAAAGAAGTGTGAGGTTTTTTCAATGAGGCACTTTAATCTCCCTATCTTGACTAATAACCTACAGATGCAACAACAAAACATATTCCAAGCAAAGTGAAGACAAATTCTCTTAACAAATTTAGCAAGTCAGCAAAATGCTGAACTCAAAGGCACAGCGCAAGAAATCCTCGTCAATCCATTTTAGTTGTGAGGAGTAAAGACAAGCTACATTAAATAGCTATTAATGATACGAAGTGTTTTTACTTTGGATAGTAAATTATTTGGAATAATTTTTTAAAAATAAAAATATTATAGCACATTTTTTATGTAATCTATGTGAGATAAAAAAGTGATTAGAAAATTTATTTTTGATGCAAGCAAATAAATTTTAACAAATAAATGACTACTTAAAATGAGTAAAACTGCTACTTCTAGTTTCTTCTTTCATTGAAACACATATACGAGACTTTCACTAAATCACCTTTGAGTGTTTCAACAAATTTGTTGGATACAATAGAAGTACTAATAATAAAATATTAATCGAATTAATCTAACTGCTGGTTGACTTTTGTGAGGGTTGGGGTTTGGCAGCCGACTGACAATTGTGAAGGATGTAAAATCAGCATTTTATATAATGCAAGGCACGGAAAATTATTTTCATGGAACATGAGGGACGTTTTCCGCAATTTTCTGAGCATGCAAATAGCCCACTACTTTCAGTATATCTGTCGCTAGGGCTCAGCGAGGGTTCAACGAACACGTGCAGTCCACAGCCATGGAGGTCCAAACATCACCTCAACCAACTTGGAGCAACCTTCTCAAGCATCAACCGCCGCCGGCGCCTGACCACCTCTCTGCCACCTCCTCCGCCCCTCCTAAGTCGACTCAAGGATTAGCTGTTGGGAGCTGCAAGTCGACTAAGGGAATATCAGTAGCAGTAGTGGACGCCAACGCTATAATTCAAGGCGGGCAATCTCTGGCCCCCATAGCCGACCGTTTCGTTTCGGTTTCTGAAGTTATCAGCGAAATTCGTGACCCCACTTCTCGTCATTCCCTCAATTTCCTACCTTTCTCCGTTGATACCTTGGAGCCCTCCCCTGATGCCCTCAAAAAAGGTACTTGGTTAAAGACCGAGTTTTTTTTTTGGTTTTTGATTGTCAATCGAGCTATTGGATGTGTTTTTCGGCATATGAATGGTAATTTTGCTAGCTTTTATTAGTTTTTTTGAGCTTAGAATGTTCAACGCTGTATGTCTGCTTCTCTAATTCGGCTGTTATAGGTGGTTTTTTATTGCAATTTTGGGGCGAGTAGCTGAAATGAGTGAAACAAGAAATAAAGTAGATTACCTTTTTTCTTAGGGTACTTTTGTTCATGTCGAATTGTTAATTTTCTTTGGTTATTTAGAATGATGGATAGGAAGACAGTAGTATTTTAGGAATAGCAGAACTGGGTTATTGTTAGTCAGAGTGATTTTTGAGTGACCAAGCAGAATCATTGTTGGTTAGAATCTGAATTGGACAAGCTCATTGAAGTGGGGATATATTAACATCGATTTCGGTAGTCGCCAAAGTTTTGGATGCGGTTTTGCTGTATATGGTTGTGTTTCAGTATTCCTGATGCAGTATTGGTCTTGTTGGAATAAGAGCTGGAGAGCTGTGCCAATTCTAGACCTGATTTTTTCCCCGATTTCCTGTTCCAGTAATAACGATAAAGTCTAGGCATTGATGCAAAATACTTTTAATTCATTGATATGCAATAAAGCTTGTTATTGTGGCACCTTGTGCGACAAAGTCTTGAATTATGACTGGATTCATTTATTGGTGATGGTGTTTCTTGTTTCCTGTTGGTATCTCTCACTTTGACAATGTTGTAGTTTTCTGTAGCTGAACCATTCCAGTGAGTTGAACAAAATCAGGAGGAGAGTAATCCAAAACACATACTTCCCAACCCCTAATGCTCTGTCCCTATCTCTATGTTAGGTAATCATGGCTTATGAGATAGTGTTCATCTCATCTACAAAAAGGCTTTTGGTGGATTTTTGGTGGTTTACTTTAATGCCTAATTTCGTCTTAAAGGTCAAACTGTTATAACAGCTGCACAAGTTCGTTCCTGTTCTTTTGATGATTCTCATTTCTATCATTGATTTCTCTCTTGTGCAACTTTACAGTTATCCACTTTGCTAGGGCAACTGGTGATCTGCAGACACTTTCAGATGTGGATCTTAAGCTCATTGCTTTAACATATACATTGGAGGCTCAAACCCATGGAACCCAGCATCTCAGAGATAGTCCTCCACCTATTCACACTGTTAGTGTAAAAAGGCTGCCTGAAAAAGACATGCCTGGATGGGGCTCTAATGTTCCTAATCTGGAAGAGTGGGAAGCATTGGAGCATGTGTCACAGGATGAGTCAAACTATGAGTCAAAAATTCTTCCCCTGAAAGATTTGAGCCTGAATGTAGTTCCCAAAGATCAACATATGGAAGATGGTTTGACCGGCCATTGTGGAGAATGTTATTCTGAAAATCAAGAGGTATCAAATGGCAATCTTAGGCGGCAAAAGAAATACTCGAGTAAGAAAGTTGAGGTTAAGGTTGAAGGGAAGAAGATGGTGGCAGATGGAATTGATGCAACAAAAGGGGAATTTGGTGATGATGTTGGGGATTGGCTGCCTGCTGTGAGTCGAAGTACACGTAGAAGATATCTGAGAAGAAAAGCTAGACGTGAACTGCATGGGGCATTGTCTGATGAAGTTGTTAAAGATGATGCATCTGGTAATGTGGAAAGTGGAGAAGTTGATGACACACAATGCCCTGAGCTGCTAGCGGAAGAATGTGCTGAAGAGGTTGCTGATGGGAGTTTAGGTGAGAATGCCACCAGTGAAGTGAATGACAATGATAAGGATGTCTCTGCAATTTTGCACCAAATGCATCTTGGTGAAGAATCTTCTGTTGCTCTTCATGCTGATGAGGATTTGGAAGTACCCTCTAGGGGGCTCATTTCCCATGATTTTGAAGTTACTTCTGATAATTCTGAAAGTGCTATCATTGGAGGTGAAGGCGAAGTGACAGGGATCAATAGTGGACTCGATAACTTGAGCCTGAATAGTGAAAGAATTGGTGCATCACTGGATGATAATAGCAGTGAGCAGAGCTGGATGCTTCGGTCTCTGTCTGAATCAAGCGTGGCCTGTGTAACTAGTGACTATGCAATGCAAAATGTAATTCTGCAGATGGGTTTGCGCCTTCTAGCACCCGGAGGAATGCAAATCCGAGAGCTGCACCGGTATGTAGAATACATTTTTGCTTCTTTCTGTCACTGTGCCTTTCCTCAATCTTTTTTTTGTTTTAATTATTATTTTTTTCAGTGGTAGTGCAATTTTGCCCGTGATTGCTGCATGTATTAGCGTTCTAAGTTAGGTTTGGATGCTTCTTCTCTGGCCTCATAAATTGAGAGAAATGCACGCTTACTTTTGTCTAAATTTGTAACTTTAGGTGGGTGCTTAAGTGCCATGCATGCTACAAGGTCACTACGGATATCGGTAGAGTTTTCTGTCCAAACTGTGGAAATGGAGGCACTTTGCGCAAAGTTGCTGTTACAGTTGGTGAAAATGGTATCATACTTGCAGCACGTCGACCACGTGTATCAGTGCGTGGAACAAAAGTGAGTACCTGGGTTAATTTTTTTCTCTTTGAAGAATTTTTAGGAAGCATACTGTGTATATGTTGGATCATTATAAATATCATTACCTTTTAAGTTGTGAGAAGGAAAATGGGGGAAAAAGGGCTCACTTATCATGACTTATTAAACATTGGAATTTTTCCCTGGTGTAAATTTTTTTCAGACAAGAAATTGGTTCCTTAGTTATTCTTTTCCCCTCCCTTTGCGCCTTTTCAAGTCCAGGATTTATGGTTTTTAAATCCTTGCTAATGTTATCTGGCTTATAAGCATTATTAATTACTGTTGATGAATCTAATTTTGCAGCTACATATTTTTGTTCTTGTTACCTGTTGAATTAGATGGAATGATGTTGTTTTATGCTTCTCTTTGATTTGTTAAAAACAATAATTTGTCCATTGATGTTTGTGAGAGTAACAAGAAAAACAACTAAGGAAGAAAAACTTGAAGCATTAGGCTGATTGGGTAAATAATACAAGAAATTATCTGGATTCGATCAGTATCTATGGCTGAATTTTGAGTGTTTGAATTTGATCTTATGGTTTATAATGAATTTGGCAATAATTGGCAGATATAAGCATCATTATTTTACATTTGATGGTGACTATCTTGTTTTGGTTTGCGGTATGTTGCAGTTTGCCCTTCCTTTACCTCAAGGGGGCAGAGATGCTATCACCAAGAATCCAATTTTACGTGAAGATCAGCTTCCGCAGAAGTTTCTGTATCCAAAAACAAAGAAAAAGAATAAGCAGGTGGTATCGAAATTGTTTTATTTCTCCCCATCTGCAGCAATTATCTTTTGGTTGCCTATCTTAATTTTGTTTCTTAATTTCTTCCTTCTGACTTAGAACACGGGGTACTTTGTTCTGTAGGGGGATGATATCTTTGCTTCTGATGACATATTTATCCACCATACGGATAAGAGAGCTCCTCTTCAGCCTCCCGTGAGGAAAGCGCTTGCCGTTTTTAGCGGCAAGAGGAATCCTAATGATAACCATTTTTCTCGTGCCAAGCACTGAACTTCCCTGCACTTTTTGCTACTGCTTTTAAAATTCACTTAAAAGGGATTTTGTACCGATCTAAGCTGATGAAAATAGGGTTTTTAATGAGTTAAAGATGTGATCTACAGGCTTTTTGGGTATTATTTACTGCCGATGGCCTCTTAAGCTTTGTGGGATTGTGTGTGGAATTCATTTACGTGTCATCCACCAGGAAAATTTTTCCCACGGGCTTAGTATAGTCCTTTGATAGCAAAGTACGCGGTGTATGTATAAGTGGGGCTCAGAATGTGATTTCAATTTTTCATCAATTTAAGGTTGCTTCAGTTTTTTTGTTCTATAGGCGTGTCCATGTACGTAGGTTTGATCCTTGCTAGACCCTCCTTGTTGTAACTAACAAGCAAAAGGACATGTTCATCATGCGGGGCTGGAACTTATAGCACGCATGACATTGCTCCCTGTCAACTGAAAGCCAGCATTTGGTACATAATCTGATAATGATGTACGAGAAAATCTATATGTTCCGCATGAGATGCCTTAGAAAGTTCATTCTGTCTTGTTAGTACTTCCAAGTAAATGATCCAGTGTTCTGAAGTTCCTTCTGTAAATTATTGCCTGGTAGCATTTCAAGGCAATATAACCTAGTACTGGCCTAATTGCGATGGCTTCATAAAAAGGTTAAAAAGTGTTAACAATTATCAAGAAGTGAAGTATCTTCTGCAACATGGGTTTCATCTACTATTTGACATCAAATTCTCTAACCGACCAACGGTATACAATTAATTGATATTAGTCATATGTGAGACTGTCTGTCCTTTTAGCACGCATATACATGACTTCACTCAAATCTATAAAAGAACTAGCAAGAAAGAAGAAAAGGAGGGAAAAATTGAAGGTAAAAGGCAAACTATAAAGTCTATATTCAGATTTACAGTGTTAGCTTCCTATTAGTTATGATGAGAGTGCAAGCTCAGCCCATGCCAAGGAAGATGCCCTCATCTCTGCAGATACGGAGGTGTCAATACCACTTTCCAGCATAGCACACAAGTCCTGCATGGATGTTCTACTGTTAGAACTTGACTGGATGCAGATGTTGACAACATCGCATATCACTTTAAGGTCTTCATATCTGAAATGTTTTAACTCAGGATCCACCACATAAGACATTACTTCTGGCACCTCAAGATACTCTTTGGCCTGCACAGGCAGAAGGAAACATAAAACTCATGGCAAATATTTGTTCTCCATTTACAGATCCATGCATTAGTTGGGAAACCAGGGCCAGAGGGAGAAAATTCAAACATCAGGTTCTTACCCAATCCACCAAGCATCCTTTGTCCTCGCAGTAGGGAGGTCTCCCGCTCACGATTTCCAGAAGAAGGATTCCAAAAGCATAAATGTTTCCATGTATATCTAGATGCCTTGCCTCTAAACCATTTGGAAGAACGCAAATTGCGCCTTCATTGCTGATGCTGCCAGAATTCTTTTCCGATCTAGAATGGATTGACTTCCAGCTTTCAAAATCAACCAGCTGCAGCAGTTTTTCAGGAAGATTATTCAGAAAGCAATAATCAATAGCGGCAGAATTTTGATGTGCATGCGAGTATGCTAGACATTTTACAAGGCACCTACTATTCCCAGCTGGGAGGTGCCAGAACTCATTAATCTTCACAAGATCAGGCTAATAACTGTATCCACTGCCTTACTTAAATACCATATTGAACAATCTTACATTTATATGAAATTTATGGCTTTAATTGGGAAGAGAGATTTAGCCATTCATGCTCAATCTTGAAGTCTGTGAAACAGACAAACCCTAAGGCAAGTTCTTTGGTTAGTAGGTGATGTAAGCCTCAGGATTTACCTTGGGAGAAAAATCATCTGTCAAGTATACTGCACTAGAATTCAATTCTGATATGGTAAATGGTGGATGAAGTTCATTATGCAGATACTTTAGTCCCTTGGCAATGCCAATAACAATTCTCATTCGCCGTGTCCAAGATAGTTGGCAACCTTCTCCATCTACAGAGTAAAAAGCAGTGAGATTCAGCAAATGGAACATGTTTGGAAATGATTAAATCTCACAAATTTGAGAAAAGGGAGACAGACAACAATGATTTCCTTACAATGGAGGTGCTCATACAAGGTCCCATTTGATGCATACTCGAAGACCAGCATTCTTGTGAAAGGACTGCTCTCCTGACAGTACCCCAGTAATTTCCCTGTGTGCTCATGATTTAATCTTGCCAAATCTGCCACCTGAATCCATAACATCAAATCCTTATGGAAGAACAAAAATAAACAAATTTCAAATCCTCCAAGCTAAATGTGAAGGGCACAATATGTTTTGACCTCTTTTTGGAAATAAAGCTCTAGATAGCCCGTCCAATGCTCTTCTTTGACGCAAAGGGATATAACAGCAATTTCAGGTCCACCTTTCATGGTTCCTTTATAGACTTGGCTATCTGAAGAGGATCCAATAATGTTGCTAAATCTTCACAAGCTACTTCCAGTTCTTGTCTGCTTAACTTTGTTACACCCCTCAGCGATTCAGGATCTGTAAAATCATTTCAATAAAATGATAATGTAAATTGAGCTATGGATAAATGCACCACATCAAATATCACTAAAAGCTGATAAATGGTCTTCAAATCAAATCGCAAAAACAGCAGATGTACACGAACCTATGAAAATGGCTGTATAATCCTTTCCACTAGCTGATTTCTTCCATGGGATAATTATGGAGGGTCTGTTTTGCCACTTATGAACTGCAGAGACAAGAACCCACGAGTAAGAGAGCACCAACCATCACGCCAGTTACTATTTCCAGGGCTAAAAGCCAGGCAGGTCTTGAAGTACTGGTCTGATGCTTGGAATTATGTTCAACAGGATGGTGCTTGGTATTAGCTACTGGATGGCTTTTTGGTGTTGGAGCACCACCTGTAACTGAAGTCAAAAAACGAGAAAGTTGGTACTAACAAAGATGCTGAAAACAGGTGACTCGAGGGCCATTTTGATACTGTTTTCTGAAAATTTACCAAGAAAAAAATTACAATAATAGTTTAAGATGATTGAACTTGAAAGCAATTATAAAGCAAACATCAATCTATATTCACCCAGAGCTCAAAGTAGGCACTTCAAAAGATATAAACTATTTGGTCTATTAAATTTTGTTTTTAAACTGAAGGTACTTAAGAGAAGATCTCCAAGTCTTGGCTCTAGCAACGCTACTTTACATGAAAAACACACAGGATATGACATTTACCACACTGTACTGCAGAGCGCTGTTTAGGATCTTTATCATCCAGACAATTCCCTTGAAAGCTTGACCTGCAGAAGAATATAAACACATCATGCAGAAAGAATTAGCAAAGAAGACAGGAAAAGAAACACTAAACAGCAAACAGGGGAAACACTACCTTGGAAGATATTCCAAGCACTTTGGTATGCTTCCAATGAAGAAGTTGTACGAAAGATCTACAAATTTTAGTTGAGATGAGCGGCACAAACCTGTTGGCTGCAAACTGGAGACATACCTGATAGACAGTAAAAAGGGGCTCTTTAAGAACCAAAAAAAAAAAAAAAATTCCAACATAGATAAATTTAAAATGACAAAAGTCACAAAACACACAATAACTTCAAAGTAAGACTAAAATTGAGCTTTTGGCTGCAATTGGATTGAGGTACTCAATATCATATATCCGGTTTCCCAAAACTATGGAACTATACAAAAAATGCCCATTAAAAGTGTAAAAAGAAGTTTTGGTTTCTACTTCAAAAGAATGGCATTTAGAAGTTGACAAATTTTCTTTCTTTTTTGGAGAAAAATGAAAACTAAGTTACTAAGGCTAAAAAGAAGCTGACAAATTATTAAGCAAACAAAGTTACTGTCCTTAAAGAAAATCCTATATTGCAAGAAAAAAAAATGATTGAGTTGAAAAATAAACAAAAACTGACGTTATGTGGGATACATTCACTAAGCAAAAGACACCACACCCCCCCACCAAAAAAAAAAAAAAGAAACAAAGAACAGGAAAGGATTCATAAATTTTATTCCACTAACATTCCATGTAAATCATCAGCAAAATCTGAGCCATTACTGGCAGGGACAGTTCCCTGGAGCCTATTCCTATCAAGTCGAAGTTCCTCAAGGTATTTCAGACTACCAAGCTCTGGAGGCAACCTCCCTGTGAACCCATTCGATTGAAGATTTCTGCATAAAGCACAAGAAGACTTCAATTGTTAAGCAGAAGTCCAAACACAAATAAGATAACAAGGCTCAGTTTCTAATGCTACACATGTACTGACATTTTCACAATGCTGGATAACTTTCCAATCTCTGGAGGAATTGGTCCTGTAAGCTGGTTTGCACCCAAATCTAGGACCTTGAGATTTTTCAACAAGCCAATCTCTTTTGGTATTGTACCAATCAGTGAATTGCTATGCAGAATTCTAGAAATCACCAGCATCGAATATTATCCTCCATTTACATGTTCTCAGAAAATGAAATGAAAAGTAAATGTGGTAGAATTGAGAAAACCGTACAGTTCTTGCAAAGAAGACAATAGATACAACTCCGGTGCAAGAAAACCTTTCAGAGATGCTCCAGAAACATTTCTGCAACACCAAAGTCGCAATTTAATTAACAATAAAAACTTTTACACCAATTAAATAGCATATCAATATCACCAAGAAATTGGCA
Source organism: Coffea humblotiana (assembly GCA_023065735.1). Lineage (NCBI taxonomy): Eukaryota > Viridiplantae > Streptophyta > Magnoliopsida > Gentianales > Rubiaceae > Coffea > Coffea humblotiana. The sequence goes on along the minus strand of CM041215.1, from coordinate 26,917,745 downwards.
CAATTAACTGCCATCCAATTAGGTCCACGGAACAATGACACACACGAAAACATGAAAATTGGACTAAAGTAGACAAAATGTTTCCTTCGAACAACTAAATAAGACGATAGGAATTCTTACAGCTTGATGACGTGATCTCGAGCCACTGAGCAAGAAATGCCAGGCCAGTCACAAGGATCTGAATCTAATGCTTGCCAATTTGACAAAACGAGAAGTGGATCCTCATATATAGCTTCTTTAAAGGTCTTGAGGGCATAAACTGCAGAAAATAGCACCATTTCACCATCCGAAAAATCTACATCAACAGTGGACTATGGCACTTCTAGTTACATAATCGCAACCATAGTCAACTATCGCAATTAAGCCTAATAATATCCTACGTTAAGATTGGTAACTTAATTAATACAACATTACAATGAATTCACTCACAAGTTCTTGAATTTTAAAGAGAGTGCAATACAAGATCTAAGAACACAATAAGAACTGTAATGCCGAGCCACACCTTCGTTTAAGGGAAAGGCCAAATTAGTCCCAGCAATGAGTCCCACACTCAGTAAAAAGACTTGAATAAATGCAAAATTCCTCATGTTTCTCCAAGTCCGTTAACAGCTTCAAGAAACAGTTGCTGATTCAGACAACCCCAGAACTCCAAGAACCCATCAAAAATAACATTGAGCAAGAAATTTTAAAGAAAATGAAGAAGTTGGTTCTTCAAGAAACAGGAAAACAAGGCACAATCAGCAAAGAACTCAGCTTACACTGGTAGGATAAGAAAATAAAAAATACTGAAGGAAAATGGAAAATAAGGCCAAAGAAAGAAAAGGGATTTCTTTGTGGGCAAAACTAATGGGCTAAAGCAGAGTTAAGAGTGAAAGTATGAATCTTTGGTCAGCAACAATTGCCCTGAAAGCAAAGGAAAGCAAGGCAAAGAAGTGGGAAGTGACAGAGTGAAGTTAGAAAAATTGGAAAAGAAAAAAAAAGATTAAAAAGGAAATCTTGGACTGAAAGAGAGGTTTGGTGTCAGAGAAATACTACAGAGTTCAAAATAAGATTTTGCGCAAGGACTGGATAGAATATGATCATATGCACTGATGCTACAATGTAGAATAGAAATCAATTGGTTACTTGCTCTGTTGGAAAAGTGAGAGAAAGACAGGGAAAAGAGAGATTTTGATGGCGAACTGTTACAGTGGAATGTTTTTGTTTTTTTTTGTTTGATCAATTGAATTGGGCGGTTCTTGCTTTTCAGTTTTTTATCTATTTTTTTTCCCATATACTCAAGGTATACTACTAGTATAACTTCCTTTTCTGATGGAGATGCGTAGTAATATAGGAAAATACTACTGTTTCTTTTTGGTACGGTATACATTCTAATCCACTCATATTTTTTGATATTATTTAGTGATTTAAATTGTTAAAATAATTTAAGGGTTAATAATTCTTTTTTTATATCTTACGGTGAATTTAATCTCATCGATGCAGTATCCAAATCATAGAACTCTCTAGTAGTAAAAAGTCCAGTAGTACTTTACAACCACTGAGTATTATTTATTTATTTTGTTTGGTTAATGCAAAAATATTTTTTTTTCTTTTTACAAGGGAAAAGAAGATTTGGGAAGAGAAAGGTCAAAGAATCAAGGTAGGATATTTGGTTGATGTTCTTACTAATTGAGTTTGGATTTCTTGGTTGGTATTTTGATCAATTGAGTTACAAACATTTAATAAAGAATGGGTTTTGATGGATAATCTAAGCTTTGATTAATGTTCAAGCAATAATAAGTGGTGTTATTTCCCTAGCTGGATATTTCATTAGCGCCTGCTAATGATTTATTAAGCGTGGTAAAAGTAGGTATCCCTGTCCAAAATACCCACTAAGAACAGAATGGAAGATAATCTAGTTCCAAATTGATCAAAATTTAAGGCTGACCAACACTGGTTTGTTCTTTGTACGCGAAACTTCGTAGCCAATGTAAATTATTAATCTAAATTACTTTTCATAGCTTGCTTGAATGCTCTTTTGACGTATACGCTAATAAACATTCTTTTTAAAGCTCCACCTCGAAAATGATGTTTTGTTAACTTCTCAGTATCTAAAAGACATGTATCAACTACAACACGTCATGGGGCAAAAGGAAATAAATCTAGGTGCCTGGAGGAGGAATAAGTTCCTATCGGGTTTTTCGATTGTCTTGACGTTCGGACTTCAGATAATTTCAGATTGCATAAGAACGTATTGACAAATTATCACCGACGAGCTTCAGTTAACCCAAAGCTCTATTCTTTTGCCCACTAAATGCCACTAATTACAACTTCAACAGGTTCCCATTGCCAGCAAAATGTAGAAGCAAACAAAGGCTTAATAATCTAAATAGACAATTAGTCATGGATCGAACAGTAGAACCAAATATGCATATCCCGCACAACAGTGAAGGTGAGCGTGTAGAGTATACGTAACTGGGGCTACATCCATGCATGGTGCTTATTGCCAGAACCCAGAAATCACTATCCGTCGCCCGAGCTTCTTCCTACCCCTTTGCAGCCACAATCATAATTTCCACAATTATTACTCTCACCGACCATGCACTAATTTCTAATGGTTCACTATTTACCACCCCGTGCTACTTTTCTTCCTTGTTTCTTCTTTGTGCAGCCACATCAATCGTTTATCCTTTTTTTTTTCTGGTGTCGATCGTCATTTTTATCTATAATATCCTATATTATCCTAATATAAGGAAAGATCCAATTGAATCTAGGGAGATCGGTGAAAATTAGACCCAACTGAATTTAGGGGAGACATCAGTCGCTTACCTTACCTCAGTCACTTTATCTGCTAATAGTAGTATCTACCACACTTCATTACATTTCTCATCTTGGATGTATACATATTAAGCATCTTGTGACCTCTATGTGTTGTTAAAATTAAAATGCATGCTGTGGTTAACTCCTTCGGTTGACTAGAAATTGTGAATTGAAGGAGCTAATCTTATTAAACGGATTCACTCAATGAAAAATTCTCGTACTAATTAGACTGATTGGACCACTTTTAGGCTCAAGCTTCATATCTAATTGCTTAGGCAAGGTTGTTTAATGACATGCTTCCATCTGCATGGTGACCACTCCTCTGTGCGTGTGCATGCATGCGTAGGGGTTTTGGAAGGTCTGCCGAATCCACAATGCATGCCCAAAGGCCTCAAACCATATCACAGAATTTTTGGCAGAATTACCCCAAAAAAAAAAAAAGGGAGAGAGCATCAGTTGTCACCTTTGCTAGTGACACCTTAGACCCCAAAAACCTGCCCTCCTTTCAGTGTGGTAGGGCAGGGAACGCAGCCGACAAAGTTGACTTTCGTGCAATTCGAACTCCTATGATGATCAGCTGCTGCACGTAGCTTCAAACCAAGGCCAGCATTAATACAAGAACACCATTATTAAAGACAAGAAAACTACTTAAGGCCTCCGATTGGAAGGGTTACCGACCCTCCCATGTTTAATTATTACTACACGATTTAATAAAACTGCAGAGTTGGGGGAGAAAAAGAAAAAAAGGCTGCAGAGTTGAGCTAGTGGTGATTGAGTCAAAAATAACTAAATTATATCTGAGCTTCCAAGATAAGAAATAACAAAAAAAGAAACTAAAGTCCTGACATCTTCTGAAGGTATTAAAATATCAAAGGGATGGTGAAAGTTGAACTTAAGGGATTTATTTTGAGAACAAAAAGTTATGGGCATTGGTCAATATTGGGTTTCCTCAAAATATCAGTACTCTTACTTTTGGTAAATAACGGATCATTTCCATAAATGTAAAGTGGACAAGGAAGTAAAGGAACAAATTGGTTCCTGGAGAAGTAAGAAAGACTAAAGCCAGCTCACATGAAAGACTAAAGCCAGCTAGAGCACAAGATGCTATTGGAAAGCATATATAAATCAAGAATTAAAACTGTCCAATGGGAATGTTGGACCCCAAATTCTATTCTACGCTTTCTCAAAAATAACCAAAAAAAAAAAAATCCACTGTATTATGGCTTCTCCAGTTGCACCAAAGTCCATCCAGAGTATGCACCAAGACTCCAAATTCTAGTCTACGTTTTCTTTATAAAGAAAAAAAAAATCATTCAATGGCTAAAAGTAAAAGGTCATATAAATTTTCTTCAATTGACAGGTTGTTTACCACGATCATTAAAGGGGAACCATATGGTCTTAGTTGATAATTGGTGATTCCCAAAACAGCCCGTCTGGCACACTAGATAGGAAAAAACGTCAAATTTTAATGTCCAAAAAGTAGTCAAACCATCGAATAAGGGTAATATTTTTTACAACTCCTACCACTGATTTTCACTTTTTACCTTTTCCTTTTCACGAATGAGAGAAGGTAAAGACCAAGAAGCAAAATGACACGCAGACAGACGAGACGGAGAGAAAAAGAGGGTAGAGAGTAGGCATTTTTTTTTTAAACATAATTTTAGGTTCTTAAATCTTTTACAAATATATTATTGTGCTGTTAGAATGGTGATAGTTTCGAAATATTTTGGAGGTGACGCTCTCTATGATTACTTTTTGACATTGATAATAATCAAAATCCATTTGTATATTCTGGAGCGACGAAAGGACAAGGAGAAACACAAAGGCTCCTCATCGACGGTGCTTCCAAGCAAGACACTACAAGACTAGACAATTTTAAAATAACATGCTTTTAATGATTGTCCAAATTTCTAAATGGTTTTGAAAACTATTCATGCTCCCATCATGTACTAGTCCTACCCTCTTTGACTTGTCATATATCTCCAATAATGATTTGTCGAGGGCAAAAAGAAATTAGAAGGGGGAAGCACTATAGGGTCCATCTCAATTCTTACTGATTATAAATTCAAATAAAAAAAATATATGGTTCTAGTCTTGAAAGTTTTCCTCCTTTTTTTTCTGGCAGTAAGTTCAAAAGTTGATTTTACACTTTAACCATTGTTTTGGACTTCTACTACTGGTAGTTCAACTAGTTAAGTTGGTTAGGACGTTAATCTGATTATATACTAGGTGTCAGTTCAAAAATTTTTTGGAAAATAGACAAATTTCTTTTGAGCCATTCTTAGATGAAAATAAGAAAAGAAGAAGAAGAAGAGTAAGAAGAAAATCCAACAATATAAGTTAGGAAGAAAACTTAAAGAAACAACATCTGGACAAAAATCCAAGTAGTAGTACAAATATTTATACGGTCAAAGAGACTTTGGCCTAACAACTAAAGTTGAATAGTCAAAAAATTAAATATATTGGGTTGAAATATAACCTCTCTCTCTCATGTTAGAAATTTTTTTTTTAAAATTACCATGAATATATGCGTTATACTTTGCTACTCATATTAGAAAAACTGTCTGATAGTTATCTTTCTTATTGTGACAAGGTTGGGAGCTTATAATAATGTTGACGTGAATGATACTCAACAAACGCATTATCCAAACATAGGACAAAAATGGTCTTCACTCTCCAGCAGCTAATTTAATTACACTCTCCAAGGTGGTAATTTGCTGCTTTTGTAAAGCCATCTTGATGATGTGGTGGAGGGGTTCCTTTGTCTTCCTCCTCCTTGATTACTGATCTGGAACTTTCCCTTGTCGGGCCCTATGTGTTGGGTTTGTTTAATCTACTGCATGAAACACTTGCAATTAATTAGTCGTTTCCTTTCCTTTTCAAACGTCTTATGAGCATAGTTTTTTAAAACCAACAAACGTAAGAAACTTTAGTAAGTGATAAGGCCTAGCGTTCATGGTGGGTCGGGACAGGACAAGTCGAAGTTTAATTCAAATCTACTTCGACATGTTTGAATTGAGAGGGGTTATAAGTCCTATGTGGGTTGTCTTGAAAAACTTTCCCCATCTATACAAAAGGAATAAAGAAAAAGTAAAAATTTGGTGACAGTTTGATAGACAATTAGAGCTTAGATGTGCTTGTTAACTCAATTGAGATCATTCTAAGTTTTCTTGCAGTTTAGTAATTTTTGTGTCACTTCTATCCTTTACTCTCCGAAGATTAATGATGTCCGCCTTGTTTGTCAAGCAAATTTATCTGCTCCAAGTTTTTTAACAGTTTTAAGTACAATAACCTTAAAAAATTTTTTAAAATTTTTAAACTATACACTTTAAAATATTCAAAAATTTACATACTTTAAAAATTTTTTTTACAACTTTTACAGTAAGTTACAGTAAAATTTTAGACAAACACCTAAAAAACTCACTTGCTAAACGGGGCCGTCATTTCCCTCACTTGTTGGTGCCTTCTATATATATATATAATTCCAATTATTGAAAATTCAACATCCTTAGTATCTTAAAATAACATTAGATATGCAAAAAGGATTTAACATCCTTTATTTGATTTATAGGCAAATAGTGTACTACTTCGTAGCACATCAGCTCCGGATCAAAGTAAACTTCCGCTGACTTCTTTAGAGTTTGTTCCAAGCAAAAAGGAAATTCATAGTCATTCCTAAGCGGGATTGTAAAAGCGAGATTATTGACTTTCCTTAGACATGAAATAGAATAAATTACTGTGCTTAGACTATAATGAAAACTACCAGGATCTGCAGCTTCATCTTTTTCTGAGGGGGAAAGAAGAACTGATTCATCTTTCTCTTTTCCTTCACTTTCGCTTTTAACTTGTTAGTGGACCAGTAGTGGAACGCCAAACTGAATTCAATCCAGACTAAGAACTGAATTTTAAGCAACTGGGCAAAATGTAACATCTGTCCCTTTTGGCTTAACCTAGTATTAGAAAATACATAAATTTTGTACACATTTGGAAATCTATGCATGATTGGTATTACACCAATGTCTCATACGTTTGATCTGAAATTGGAGGGGTTGGTATGCTGTCATGTTCAGCAAGATTAGCAAAATTAGAGAGCAAGAAATTTGGAAGAGGCGTTAAACAAATGAAAGCAAGAAAGCGCAGCATTTGGTGAAAAAGAACGAAAGAAAGAACTAGTTCGCTAATTGGTTTCCTGGTCACATCAAAACTGTTAAAAAGCGGGGCAGTTGGTTAAACGATTTATTAGCCTTGGACATTAGTCATGTACTAGAAAAGGAACCGTGGATGAATCTCTAAGCTTTCGTTTCCTAACGCATGGCCCTGATTCAAGTTTGTTCAGAAGACAAAATGATCCTAACTGTGCGGGCGGGAAGCGGTCGGACCCGGACTTATCGAACCGAGCTTCCAACCTACAAAGACACCATAACGAGAGAGGCACAAAGTCCCCTGGGAGACTCTGATATTTAAGTCAGACGATAGGGAGTTCGGGAGTTGAAGACGAGTATATAAGTCGACAAGCAGATGTTACGTTTGAGTGTAAGGAGGAGTGGTATTTATGCCTGCAAGCCACATAATGGATCCCGAAAACTGAGGGTGGTATGACAATTACAGGGGCACCCTAGGTCAACTTTATACAAATAGTATATATCGAGTGTCAGATTAGATGTTAAATGCGGGCGTTAGTCATATGTCAGTGAAAAATGACTCAATAAAGTCGAGATAATGTGAGGCCTCAGTAACTCCTTCGGGTGGCGAAGACGTTGACTAGGGGTTCCACACTATCATTATCAAAATGGTCGTATTATTTCAAATAAATAAATTCAGCAAATTAGTTGATGCCTATGAATGGTTTATATGATTAGAAGATTAGTAGTAAATAGAGGGACTTTTTTTGTTTTTCTTTTTTTTTTCCAGGAAACCTTTCAGAAGTTCAATATTATTTCTTGCCAGGTTTATTAAATTTCCAACAATAAATGAAGTGATTGTTGGAATGGAATTGTCTAAAGTTAATATGCTTCATCAATCAACCATAAAACCCAAGCAAGAGAGAACATTCCAATATGACTCAAAATTCTTGGCTTAGGTGTCGTGCATTGGGCATGCTCACACCAGAAGGGCCCAAGACAAGGTGGCTGAGATGGGCCTCAATTTATGAAGCCACGTCCCCAGCAGATGGGTTTTTGACGACGGACGTAATATTCAGATCAAGTATCGTTTCACTTCTCAGCCCAATGCGTGCTAGTTGTTTATTTGGCTGTTATACCATTCGTAGGTGTAACAATTCTCAGCCAGAAATCATATATCCAAAATAATTAGGGTCTGTAATTCATGTGTTAAATTTTTTCAAAAATAAAATTAATTAGAGAAAGTGTATAAAAGCAAGAACAAGGTAAAAATTATTAGCGTGCGCATTCATATGATAAATTGAGTATGAGTTAGGTATATTAATAAATGCTCATTAGCTATCCGTTAAAAAAAACCTATAAAATATATAACTTCTTCTACCTGTATAGCAAAAAAAAAAAAAAAGAAATATTTGTACAAGATTAAGATTAACTAGTCATTAATCACTGCTTTCTAAGGCAGTTACTTATTGTGTTTAAGTAGAGATTGCTAATACGCTAATTAAAACAAAAAAAAAATAGTTCTCTTTTTTGTTAGTATATATATAGTACCATCTCGAAAGAAATTGTATATTTTGACTTGCAGTTTTATGCCGGTGTTCTCTCAAGGCCACAAGAATAATCAATATGAGGCATCGAAAAGAAATTAAAGACCAAATAAAAAAAAAGGCCCCAAGTCTTGTCAGCCTAAGAAGTTTTGCTCTTGCTACCATTTTCAAGGCTCTCATAGAAATTGTTTTCCCAGGTCTCCACTTGCCGGATTGAATTAGCTTTCCTTCTGAGAAAGGCTCCAAGAACGCGAGGTTCATAAGGAGGGGGCAGACTGCATGGAGAATTCTCGGATGGACTCTTCACCAAAGACTCCAACATGAACTTCTTTTCCGTTCCATTTGAATGGCAAGCCATTGTTTCTGAACATATTTCCATTGCTCCTTCTGGGATTTTTGGCTCAAACCTCAAAAGCTTTGCATATTCATTCAATAAATGAAACATGTAATCGTAAACAACCTCCACCTTGAGCTCTTCTTGAATGAAATCACTAGCAGCTTTTCCAATTGCCTGTGCCTGCAAGTATTCAACAGTAATCCGCCATTTAGTCTCCAAATGCAAAAGGGCTAACTAACGAATTTGCTTACGGTCCACATCTGGTATATTAAGCAAATGTGAAAAGCATAGATTAAACATCAAGTACCTTTTGTTTATGGCTGTTACCCCAATCTACAGCAAACTTGAGCGATCTGCACTTGTCATCATTTCTTATAGGCCAGTAATGGTGTACAGGTTGCATGCTTCTCAAGAAAAAATCATAGAAATTGGTATTTACAAGCAATGTAGGCGAGTCACAGGCTAAAATGTACTTCTCGCTAACAGACCATGCATATCCCTCAATGTATATCTTGTATCTGAAGCAAGAAAATTCACTATCCAAATGTTACTTTCACAAGAAGGTAACAGTACCATGAATACGTATGGTAATTAAGAAAGAAGTGTACCTGTAAGTGCATTGACTTGCAAGGTCTGATTGCTTGTACCCTTGTTCATACTCGCGGATCCAGTCCTACAAAATGTACAATATCACACAATAACTTGTTCAATCAAGAAAGGATCGATATGATTAATCCATTAAATGTCAATCTTCACCATCTAAATCCGGGTCAAAAGTGTGATGATTGAGTTTGAATTTTGTTAGCTACTTTACATGATGCTTCAATTCACTAATGATGACAGTCATACGAGGTTCCCCATGGAAATTAATTGGATAAAAGTTACTTGGATGAAGAGGCGAGCATTCCAGTCCTCTTTGTCCGAGACATTGCACTTAAGGAGGTCTTTTCTGGTGTCAGCTACAAAAGGGTTTCCCTTCCAGTAGGCATATGGTTCCCTCTTCATCCACTTGATCCTGTTGTTCCCTTCTTTTAACTCCTTCAATATATTCTCCCACGGTTTTATGTTAATTTCAGCCCTGCACCCATTCTTTTGGTTCAGCAATTAGCCATAGGAGCCCATCTTCTGAAATGAGAAAATGACACCCACTTTGTGGAAAATAATATCTAGATGTGGGCGCGGAATTGATCCATTAAAGGACAAAATAAAATATTACTACTACTCATTATAATGTGGCTTGTATAGTGTATTTTTTTATTATCTTCACCACCACTCATTCCTGGCCAAAAGACAATGGACTTCTGGGGGCACTACCTACCATTATTCTTGTTCTACAGCCATCATTCCATTAAAAGGCTCCACAGCAATAGGGACCAGATTAAAGCAAATTCAATAGCAGCAGCATTTTTCACAACAGAAGTTACATTAGCGGTTACTGCTATTCAGTGAAAAGGTAGCCTTAGAGGAAAAGTTATTAGTGGTAACCTCCTTTTACCCTAATCAATAAGTATGAGTTGACATACGCGTTTTCACAATTGAATACATTAATTATTCAGTTGGCAAGTTTTAATTGGACACTGAACAACTTATGAATTGTCTCGTAAGTTGATCAATGATCATAGTAAAATTTATCGAACCATAAACGCGTAAACATGCAGAAAAAAAGTTAATATCGTAGCCAAAAGAAAATAAATATAAATGTATGCATTTAATAAGTCTAAAATAATGGGCGCCTTTAGTCATACAAATCCCGTCTATCATGCTTGTTATTCATTAGTATTTTGGAAGAAAAAAATGGCAAAAAAAGGGCATGTAAAGAGTTAACCTCCAAAGAAAGAAAGGGTTAGAAGAACTTACCAACCCCAAAAAGACCAATCAGGGAAGACTATGTCCAGTGTCCACGGGTCCCCACAATACCGAAATAATGGTGGTGGCGCTTTTGCATTTGGTCCACGATGGCTGCGCGATTGGATAACCGGCCGATCATCACAATCAAACATGAGCTCCAAGTCCGGCAACCTTCCGGGATACCGTCTCAAAAGCTGCAGAATCCCCCACAACGTAAACACATCTCTAGTCTGTATTGATTTCTTGTATTTTTCCACATAGACCTTCCCCTTCACTATTACCAACCTAAAATGGGCAGTCCCTTTAGCTCTTTCCACCATGTCCCTAGTAATCCCACTGGACTTAAATGGCTTTAGATCTTCATGGATCCAGCGGAAATAATCAGGGCACGTCACATTTGACAATCCATCGTCAGTTTCAGTGAAACCAAACGTTGTTGGATAATTTGACGGACATGTTTGTGTCAAATTTCCCAAGGAACAATTAAGTGACACTTCAATCTTCCTCTTTGCAGAATTCCTCTGCGGCGTAGAAACAATCATTTGTTGCTTTCTTTCATTACTTACAGCCAAAGTTGTCTGCACAACAACAGAAAAGTACTGGTACTAAGATTTTCAGACAAAGGTAAATTAGAGTAAAAGCTTTAGTTTTGAGGTTTCAAGATTTAACAAGAACAATATGCCATTTAATTCTTCATGCGTCCATATGGGACGTAGTACTATGCTGAATTGTCTAGATGAGTTCTGAAAACTTACAGAGGTAATCCATGAAGAAGAAATCCACACTGCTACGAGAAGAAAGAGGAGGACAATGATGGTTGCAGAGGTTCTTGGACCCTTTTTCATTGGTGACCTCCAAAACTTTGCGCTTGACAGATCTCTACAAAATCCAGAATTTTGCATGCTTTCAGTTGATGACGACTCTGTACTACCAACATATGTTTTTAATATTTCGGAGAGGCCGAAGTGGTGATGGGAGTCGGATTGAGTAAACTCCTCTCTGTTTTTTCATGCCTTAGATTCCTAAAGCACTGTAGTTATCATTACTTTATATGATGGCTCTTTGTGACTGGCGAAGATTAGTGAAGCATTTATGTGATCAATTGTCATTAATGTTGTGCTAGCAGTAGTTTTTGTGATTTTGGCAGAAAAGTCAAAACAAGCCAATAATTGTTCATCTTGGTGCTTAAATTGGCGCCCAAATTGTCGGTCCAACAAATCAAGCCGTTTCACCTTGAAGAAGGTTTGTATTAGCCCCTTGCCTACGAAATCACATGCACATTCATTCTTGGATGGAATTTTTGGTCAAAATTTACTAATCACAGACCCTTCTATCCACAAATTGCGGTTTGTGTCAAGTTTATCCTATACGTATTAGGTACATTTATAGAGGAGATAATTCCTAATTCCAATTCCGGAGTAAAATGAAACCACAATTTTTGAGTCTTTAGAATAATAGTGCCCATATTTTTCTTTTCTTTTTTTTTTCTAATTTTTCAGTCTTTAGAATGATAGTGCAATACCTCACGTTGGTACAAGCTTTTTATTTTAGCCGACATAGGCCAAGAAAGAAAGAATTTTGTGATGAATAAGAGTCAACGCTCCTCCTCAATTGGGGATCTGTTTGACTTTTTGCAGAGTTCCAGAATTTGTTGCTGCAAAGCTCAATCCAAGAATATAGCAGTTTGTGGGAGCATAGATCTCAATATCTCGGAATGCTTAACCAGATCCATGATCAGCCTAACTATTTGGTGGATAAAAATACATTACCTAAGCTTTTTAAACAAAAATATTGAAGGTTTTAAGTATTGAGGTCATTCCCCACCCCACCCCAAACAACACACACACACAATTCAATGATTTTCAATAAGAATTCAAAAAGCAAGTATACACTCCCTCCGTCCTACTTTGATAATCCTGTTTTCTTTTTTCGTCTGTCTCAAATTGTAGTCCACTTTTCAATTGAAAAATGTACGTATCTTTTAATTTCTTTAAAAATACTCTTATTCATTGTAAGTTGTTATTACTATAAACAACCTTATTTAATGTAGATTGTTAGTATTGAATATAATCTATCCTATTTAATGAATTTAGATTTTTCAAAACATATTGATATATGAAAAGCCAACTTTATTTAATGTAAGGGTATTTAAGAAAAATAGCAATCTAAATTTGTTTTTCCAACAATGTTAATTATTTTTTCTTAAATTGTGTGAAAAAAAAATTAGAACTATTAAAATGGGACAAAGGGAGTATATTGTTTTGTACAGGGAAGCAATAAATTTTTAGTTATTTTTTCATCACCAGTTAGATAATGTCTTGTCTCACTACAATTTGATACATCTGGCCGAAGAAGTGCGTTGCATCAATATTATTATTATTTTATCTCTATCTAACAAAGATTTGGGAGACATGACTAGACTGATGTCCTATTGTGAATTCGCACTTATCTTTGCAAAAAGATTAGCATAGGAACTCCCTTATCATATGCCAATAGAAGTGAAATAAAGCCAATTGTGGTTTGAAAATTCCATATTTTTTTTGGTAGCAAATGGAAAAACTTGTAATCTTTGGACAAGCTGAATGCCTGCCTACCTGAGAATTCAGGTTCCATCTCAAGAACACGGAAACCTAACTCTTACACCAAAAGAGACCTTGCCAAATGGTTGATCAATAAAAAGGTAAATTGTTCGAAACGTAACATCGAAAATAATAAAATAGTATCAACAATGTTTAAGTGTTATAGAAGATTATTTGAAAAAAAATATTTAGAATAATACTGTATGTACTTTTCTTATAATGTGACATTTGTCTGATAAAACAAAAAAGGTAATTATAAAAATTTAAAAAAAAGTGATTATAAATATATTTATAATGCAAGTAAAATAATATTCACAAATAATGACCATTTCAAGCACCAACATCGTGATTTTGCGAATAGACTGGCAATTTTTGTGACTTGTGATCCATCTCTTATTCATTTCCGGCATGTCTACCGAATAAAGTTCTAAATGAAATGTCTTGGCCCATTGTCACATCCAATGATATGGGCTCAGTGCGGATGCAGTTGAAAGTGCAATGGGATCATCCGGTCCAACGTTGGTGAATTATTCTGCTCTTGAATATGAGAGGAGAAACTCCAAGTTCTACTGCCTTTTTTTTTTTTGACATTTTCACATGATTAAAATTTCTGAAGGTCCATTTTCCCACACCCACTCTCCCCCTCCACCCCCCCCCCCCAAAAAAAAGAAAAAGAAAAAAAGGCTGCTCCCTACAAACTGAAAACCCAAAAAAGAAAAAACACCGTCCTTGGGTTTAATTTGATGCATGAGACTAGTTAACAGGAAAATATATCTGTACTCTCATTTTTGTTAATCATATTCTCAGTATCATTTTAGCGATACAGTTTTCATTTATTAAATTATATGATAAAATAAATGACGGGAGCGCAAATAATAAAAAATGGAGTTCAAATAATACTTTCCAAGTTAAAATTTTCAACTTGTTTAATGGGTAATTTGTTCGCCTGGTAACGGGGCTGAGCTGTAGACACCAATGTTGTTAGGCTACTACTATCATCAATTTTCACAAATAAGAAATCAGATTAAAGTTATGCGTATTTGTTATATTGGTTTCAAGAATATTTTGCGGACAACCAAAAAAAAAAACAATAATGTACTAATAAAACATGGCTTGTTTTGTCATTCAGCTACTATTCAAGCGTTGAATTTTTGCCTCCATGATAATCTTTGCTGTATGAGCTGGAACGCGGAAGGGAGACGTGCGATGGTGAGCCAGGCCTACAAATTGCATTATTTGCAATTACAAGAGCAACAACTGTCCTTCAATCCGAGGACACTAAGTAAAAAAATTGCCAAGAGGAAATGACTAAACATAACGTTTAATTCAAAGTAGAGAAAAACTGTTTGTTTGTAGCTTTTTCATGAATCAAACTATGGGAAGATGAATCGGTTCTTCGATTCCTTGCCCGGAGGAAATGCCAAAGAAGCATGAAAATAGCAGGTGGTTGGATTACGTACCAAAATATGCCTGACATTGACCATATCTCTTGTTTAAAATTCAGGAGCCAGCCCACGAAAGGTACAAGTTAGGAGTTCAAGAGTACCCTTCATTCCACTTCTCCAAATATCTCAGCCAATATTCTGGTGGCATCCTCTTGAAATTCTGTGGAATTTGTTTCAACAAGAAACATGGAACAGGTATCAATTAATTCATTTCAAAAAAATTTCATCTCATGTTCCAGTCTGCTGATTATTACTTTTTTTTTTATTGTTAATAATTATCATCATTTTTGCTAATCGTATTGATTGTGAACGACATGAAACATGTTGCTTCATATCTGCAAATTTTGACCTTATTTTTGGATAATGGACACAGCAAAAGATGGTGCTGAAACTCATGACCATGAGTGACGAGAAGACTAAGCAAAAAGCGATGGAGGCCGTAGCTGACATTTACGGTAGTTTTCATCAAATATCTTGCTGAACCCTTCAGTTCTTGTATAGCTAGTTGAGAAAACTATGATGTTCTTCCTTTCTTTAACTCATTTGTTGTTTGATTCTGAAATTGAAAACTCTCCACGTTACATTGATGGACAGGAGTCGATTCGATTGCTGTTGATATGAAGGAGCAGAAGATAACGGTAACAGGTCAAATGGATACGGTTGCAATTGCAAAAAAGTTGAAGAAAGTTGGAAAAATAGACATAGTATCAGTTGGTCCTGCCAAAGACGAGAAGAAAGAGGAGAAAAAAGAAGAGAAGAAGGAAGACAAAAAAGATGACACGAAATGACGAAACAAGCTTAGGGGCAAATTAGTACCAGTGCCTGCAACTCTTGCGCTCCCATATTGAGTTTCAGGTTTCCCCATTTCCTAAAATACTACTAGAATATAAAGTAACTTTGGAATTTTTTGTTTGGGAAAGGCCCCCCCGGCGGCGGGGATATAGTTATATACTTCTTCTTTTGCCAATCTCTCTTTATTATTTGTGACAGAACTATATAGATGTAGTGAGATCAACCTCCTCTGTTTGTACTCTTTCATCTTCATTGCTATTGTGTGCACTTGAAGAATAAAAAAAATTAATTCCATCTCGAAATTTTCGTTGCAAAATGAGCTTCATTAGCGTCTACTGGGGAATTCCCCTGCAACTTAATTTAGATGAAACATGAACAATTAGCCTAGTATTGCACCAGCATTCTATAGAAGAATGCAAATCATATGGGCCTAACTAGAGATCAAATAACTAGAGATTAGCCACTCCGCTCGTCAGTCTGTACAGAATTTTCAAACGAATTGAATCAGGAAATGCATGGTATCAGTATGTAATTACTCTTTCTTTATCTTAAATCTTTACAAGATTCATAAGAACTTCCCAAATCGCGTAAGATCTGACAAAAGATTCTTAGGTTTCATAACGTTCCTTGTTGCATAAGTTCATGTGAGCACAAAAACATAACATGGGAACAATCACGCATCTTGCTGAGTCATTTTGAGGCTAATTTGTCTATAGCAGTATGATATCAAGGCTTTTCCGACCTACCTTTCTTATTACGTACTCCTTTAACTTTCTTTAGCTATCTGCATTTGTCAGCATGAGTCATACAGCATGAAGGAATCCCACTCATGCCCTTTTAGACAAACTATGTCAATGCCTTGGCATACGACTATTGCTGCCTCAGGAATGTAGTTCAATGCCTTGGCATACGACCCTGAAATGCACTTAAAAAAATAAGCACATTGCATATACAATTCGAATTAGAGGAACTTTTAACTAACCAAAAGGATGGCTAGTGCTGATAGCAACATTTTACTGTGGTGCCTTTGTTTATTCAGTTGGATACTCCTTACCTAAATCATTGTTTGATCATTGCAAACCATTGAGAGTTCACATTAGTTACATCAAATATATGATTTCAGTTCTCTAAAAGCAAAAATATGTAGTATCATTTTCTTGTTGAAACAAATTTTGTTCAATAGATGCATACTGTACAATAAAGGAATAAGCCAAAAAGCCAATTAGTTTCAAACTCTCCGTTAAAGTATGTAGACTTTATAGCTGAGACGTAGTCATCCCTTGACACACATTATACAAGGGCTAAGAAGCTGCAAGTGGACTAATTAACTGATGGAGTTAGAAGTAGATAAGATAATTATATTGGCTAAATGCAGCACTAATGTTAGGTTATCATTGATTTAGGTGCCAATTATCCAATTACATTTATTTTTTGCCCATAAAAAGGTATTAGGGCCAATTGTGGACCATAGTCCAGCCGGTGTGCCAATTGCTAGCAAGTTAACGTACGCAAGATCGCACTTACCAACATATTTAAGAACCAAAATAAATGTTGTGAACTTCGTTGTGGCAATCAACAATCTCAAAAGGTGAATTTTTTCCTTAAGTTATTGTTGGTGTCTAGATTACTTTGTCAAATAGTAAAATATTCAGGATGGTGAAGCTGAGGTAATTGTTATGCACTTAGCTCCACAAGGTCTACAGTTCAGTGTCCACTACATGCAAGAGAAAATGACTAATTTCTTTTGGTAAGATAAGGTTTATAGTACTTTGCACCATTACATTGGGTTTAGCCCATTAGTGGGAAAGGGGAATAGTCACAACTCACAACTCACAACTTGGCTGCGGTATCGGTGGTTAAGTGCATATTCTTTAAAATCTTTTTGATAGATTACGAAAGTTTTACCTCCAATGCCCATGATCTCATTGTTTCTTTAAATTAAACTGAATAAAATTTTGGCATCTGATTAAGGGCTTTAATGTTTGTCACAATCTGAACTCCTTTGTGCAATGTGCATACTGCACATTGATGAAATTATAACATAACAAGGTAAAGTTGATCCAATACTATTTTCTATCCTAATAAGCTTTCAAATCTTTGGCTCTTAACGTGTCAGTGATGGAGAGGCAAATGGAGGAGCCAAAGCTTCCAAACCCATAATTCTGGAGTTGAACACATAAACATGACTCGACAGATGTCTTTTGTCACCCTTTACAAAATTTTTTTTAATAGAGAAACCTATTTTAATTTTGACTTAAAAGGATATATTAGGTGTTCTACTTGTACAGATGAAGGAAAAGATTAAGTTTCAGGATTTGGGTGCTACCCTTCCTTTGATCTGCTATTTTCTTGGCCTTAACATCGTGCAGCTCGATGTATCCTCATCATAATTATATCAAATGGTCAATTTGAATTATTTCTAATTTCAGTCTTTGCATAGGACTCTTTTAGATTTGAAGTGCATTATAAAAGGTTTTGATATCAATAGCAATGAAGTGATATTATACGAGATGGAAAAATTATTCCTTGACCGAAAAGAAGAGATTTTTCACCAATCTTGGATTCCGAAATTGAAGCTGATAATTTCGGTTGACTCAAATCAAATGGAATATCACGTATAAAATGAAAGAGACAGCTAGAACTTATTTCAGAATTTAGAGACTGGAATGCATTTCTTAATTATAAACGATATCCCTCATTTTAGAAATTCTACATGAAACTCATGGCAAGTCCCTTTTTCTGTATAGTAAAATTATTTGAATTCAAGAAGTCATGAAATTTGGCCCTATTAGCTAAATTATAATATGCTCATGAAATTTGGCCCCATTAGCTAAATTATAATTAGTTCACTTTTGGTGACGAGGAGTAAGCCAGACAAAATTCCTTGGAAAAAAAAAACGTATCACTGCCCTTAGAGCACTTCAAGAGCTAAACATACATCAGGAGGACGCCAGACAAGAGAAATACGTACAGTGGAAATTTGGCAATAATACGTTACATTCTTTATGTTCCTTTTACTGTAAGAATCAATAAGACCTTTGGATTTCAGGTCTCATCCATCTATAGCACTTTATAACAATTAACTAACCACATTTCAGATTCAAAATGATCCTGAATGCTGATGATTCTGGCCCTATTAATTAAGCAACTGTATGTACAACTTGCAATATATCAAGGAAAAGAAATTCTTTTGCTAGTTTCATTTCAAGTGTAAAGAACAGGCTAAAGAAACAATCTGCAGGGTCCAAAGTGTAAAGAACAGGATAAAGAAAGAATCTGACGTAAAAATGTGAGGTACTTGCATTAATTTACGATAAAGAGAATACAGATTTCATCATCAATCTAATTTCAGATTACCTCATTCTCTACTTATTCTAGTTAGATGAATCAAGTATATTGATTGTCATCATGTATTATAAAATCTCCAAACTTTGACTGCACATGTACCTAATACACTATTCATCGTCGGCTCGAACATCAGAATTCAAATGCCCAATTCAATGGAAGTGGTCTAACTCAATTTTGATAAGAGTGTACCATTGAGTCAGCACACGAATATAGAGAAAAAAGTACTTGTTATCTAGACACTTTTTGTCTTTCTTTGTCTTCCAGGAATATTTTACTTGTTGGGATTTGGATCAAATTTGATTAACTTATCTTCTGAACGAGTGCATGATAGTAATCAGTTTCCAAGATGTCAACTAGAAATTAGTTTTTTTTTTTTAAAATCAACTATAGATTAGTTCACTTAGTTTGTAGCTTTGTTCTAATAATGTGCCTTTAAAATCAAGAAAATGGTTAACTCATGCAACGTACGACTTTTTTCTTGCCCGTAGTATTGGATGGTCAGACTCTCATTCGACTTCGACTTCGACTACATGCATTGGATTTTGTTTGCCCCCCTAAAACTAAAAGTAAAGGTCTTCCTTTCTTTGAATTGGGGTATCTATCAATCCGCATGGAGCGCCTGTATAATGAGGCTGATTTCAACGCTCATAATTCGCGTCTTGAATTCTACAACATTTAGCCTTTGAATAATGTACGCCTTTATTACTTATGTGTAAACCAAATGGGCTTATTTTCTCGAATTTGGACATCTCACTTGCACTCTTTTTTTTCGTATTATCCAACCTATTCCGATCTGTGAATAATCAAATGGTTGATATGCAGAGTATATACATTATAAAATGTTTATAGATGAATGTACATTAGATAGACCAAATTGTACATTGAGTATATGTTGTATACATACTGGCCGTCCCAGATAGTGAGAAGGAACCTATCCTAGTTGCCCGTGCAACACACGGATCTTTACAATCAGTGGGTGAAAGATGTATCCTGCTTTACTTCTTGAACAAATTGATCCATTCCATTCATTCTGATTTTCATTTTATTTCAGGTTGAACCACTTATCCATCAACCTGATCCTCCTGCCGAGTTGATGGCCGGATTGGTTTTAATAAATATGCGATCACTCCTTTAGCTCTTTCATTGATTCATTTTGGCGTACCCGATAAATTTCCATCGTCTCCCAACCAAATTTTGTTAATTCGAATTTCATCCCCATATGTTGTAGGCTCTCTCTTGAACGAAATCATACATTCAAACTCTTCCCTACGGTTAAGCAATATTGCAATAATACTGAGATCTTTCCTCATTGCGAATGCATCAACATATATAGTCATTTTCATCTTTCCTCAATTACTACATTATCTGCAATAACTAGCTTGGGCAGTATCAACCATTCAATATTGCAAGTGGTAAGCATGTGATCAGCAACTTCCAAATGAGTACAGGAATGCTAGTTATCTTTCGGACGACTTTATAACTTCCACCACATGTCGTGCAATTCAGTTGCTAGCTTAATTTAACTGTCAAACAAGAGCGCTAGTGCTGCAATAAAACGATAAGGGCCAGAAATAAAAGATCCACTTTTTGCAAGAAATGAGTAGGGTACAACTGATAAAGACTGACTGCACTCAACAAATAAAACATTATCACAAGATAAGAAGCCTAACATTAAGAAAAGCTAACATTAGGCAGTGACGCAGACGAACTGGAATAAACTAATTAAGTTAGCTTTCTCCCATAGTTTTACATATATAAATGCCGAAAACGTGTCTATTTCAGGTATTACCTCTTTCTTTCTGGCTTCTCTTCTTCAGCGGCTCCCTTTCCTTTATAATTTCCTTCTAAGGTCCAACTAGATAGAAGTATTTCATCACCTGATCTCCTAAATTCTCAGCTTAACATTCGCCAGTCAAAGAAATTCTTCAATCCCTTTTGAAAATTCTTCGTGGAAAGCTAGAATCAGTACTTTTCTTTTCCATCATTAATTTCCAATGGCTAAGGTTCATCCTGAAGCATTCAGTAGTACTTCTTCTAATAGTTACATGGCATCAACCAGAGAAACATATACTGTATGGTTGAAGTCCCTTCTATTCCATGGAAATGGTTGCACCATCTTTAACTCCAAAGGAGAAATTGTCTTTCGCGTTGATAATTATCAAGAGAAAAGTAGCAGTGAAGTTTTCCTCATGGATCTCAATGGTGATGTCCTCTTCTCAATACAAAGAAAGGTAATAATCATCATAGATATGGGCATTTCTCTGTTTACATGATGATTTTGTAATCTTGAAACTCGAAATTTAAGGAGTTACGTTTATTTCCTCGCAGAAAATTCAAGTTTTCCAAAGCTGGAATGGGTATAAATGGAGTAATTCAAAGGCCAGCAAGGAAAGACCATGGATTCAAGTAAGGAAATGTCGTAGGATTCTGGGAGGAAACACGACTAAGCGGGTTGCTCTGGGGCGTGATAAAGCTACTGGAATCGGATACAGCATAATAGAATCCCACCGAAAATCGGAATTTAAGATTATAGACAGCGCTGGCCGGCTGGTTGCAGAGGTAATTAATTTAAGATTATTTGACATTTCCCCCCTCATGTTTTCTAGTATATATATATATATCATTAGCAGTCTTAAGATACTTACAGGAGATGTAATAACAAAATATTGTTACTAGCAAGGGAGGAAAATTTTATAAGTGTTAGAATGCAAAAAGAAAAAAAAAGGTTACTGTTTTATTAATTTAGAGAGGAAGATAATTAAGTACATTTGCTGAACCCAACTAACTTGCATGTTCTTCTATCTCTTTCCGTTGAAATGATTATTGGCACTGTGGCAGATTAAAATTTAAGATTTGAGAGACAAAGTTAATGTTCATAAGTGTCTTGGTGGCGATTGGTGTTTATTGAAAACTAACTCTGAAGAAACAAATGGTGAGACTATCATTGTGTCATTGAATATTGATAGGGAATTTCCGCTTTGTGAAGGGTTGAAAGCCAAATTCTTAGTAGGTTTGGAAGCATTTGTCCCAATCGAACCCCCTTTACCCCACCAGTTGAGTTGCAAAGAGAGACATATTGGCCATCACATTTATTCCCCTTTTCTTTCTTTTCGATTTTTAGGTTCGTAATATTCATGTGGTGGGGTTTGCTTGTAAGCCATGCACCGACAACGTTAGTGCCAAAATCTTTTTCATTACAGCAAATACAAAGTTGGAAACCTCTTCAATTATGCGAAGTCTAATTTAATTAGCATATATTCATATCGTAGCATTAAAGACTCTTCCGACATAATAATTAATGGCCCTTTTGCCTAATATCCGCCTTGATGTCTGCAGGCAACACAAAAAAGGTCGTCAAGCGGAGTTCCCTATGGAGATGATGTCCTAACTTTAGTGGTGGAACCCCAAACAGATCAATTGCTTATTGTTGCTCTCATGACAGTTCATGGCCTCATCAATCATAAATTGTGAACGTTCTGATGCAACCAAACCTCACATTTACTCATTCATCATTGACATGAGTAAAGATTTTGTATGCATAGGCTATGGAAAAAAAAAAGAGATCGAACATCATTCATACTTGTACATACTTTGCCCCACCAAAAAGGGCAAAAAAACGAGAAACCTCAGAGCTTGTTGTACATATGATATCAGTTGTTTTGTGAGAAACCATTTCCTTTGATTTTTCAACGAGAATTCAGACACGTTGCTTTTCTTCTTTTCAATTTTAGTGCATGCATGAGGCGGCTTATGGCTACAGGTCAATGAAAATTTCGGCATTCGTGACCTCGATTTTTTTGTCCCGATTATACTTTCGAATCAGAAATGAGTGGAGTTTCATTTTTTTTTTTTTGGGTTTTATGTTAAGATAATTCGAGATGAGCTAGCAGGTTTTGTTCTTTTCCCAAGTTGAACTGATCCCCCACAACTTTAGTAACACTGCCCTGTCATGTCATGCTGGTAAATTAACTTATTGGAGGGTGATTTCTTAAGCAGTCAAGATGTTGGGGCCAATTCTGAAAAAAGAAACTCCATCTATCTAGAAACTAGAATTGGTCAATCGGAAGAACTAATTCAAAGAAGTGATGGACAAGGGAATAGTCATCACTTGAACCCTTTGTTCAGTTGGCCGAAGGGAATTTGATCTAGACTAAAGTTGAAACCTTAAGAATCATAAAATCTAGATTCAAATTCTCCTTTTCCCTTCTTGAATCTCAGCTTTCTCTTGCTTAGAATTAAAAGGATAAAAAAAAAAACTTTTGTTTAGTTGATCGCTCCTAAGTTGTCAAATTATGCAGCGAATTTCGTATGGTCTGAGAAATTGTTAGTGCCCAGTGAATATTAATTCGTGTACAATTCTATGAACTCTAATGCTGTAGGCCCACAAATAACCAAATACCACAGTGGTTTCTTCATCAGAACTTTTCTCGGTAAAGAAAAAAGAAAAGAGAAAGAACACCAGCTTTTCTTCTACTTCATTTTTCTTCAAACCAAAAACCAAAAAAGGTGATAGTAAAATGTTTTTGGGCATGTCAAATTTGCAACTCATCAACATCCAGCACAAACAACTATATATGGAGGGCCACTGGAACTTTCCGCCTACGGAAGTTGTTGGGGAGCGATGATTCCTTCAATTATAAGCATCAGAAAGTAAGGCACTTCATTTTTGAATGGAGGATCCGTTTGGTTGAAGATGATTTTCCATTTCATTTTGTTTTCAATACACATTTGATCGGCATCTACAAATATATTAGCTACAAATATACAATAAGGGAAGCAACTATAATGTGGGTATTATAACACGCATTAATTATGGGCTTTTCTTTTCGTGGATATTCTGCACGGAACTTTGGAAACTTTGGAGTCAATGGCTTCATTTTGATGTGGTATCATACCCTCTGATTCTGTATGATACGATGTGAGTTTGTAAACATTTGCTATGGGAATCGAAAGTACACCAAATGAAGAAAACTCAGTAGTTTGGGATTGGAATCCCATTTCCTAACCTCACAATAATGCTGATGCTCTCATCAGCTAATAAAAATGTATGACTTGTTGACATATAATAATCATACAGTACTTTGCAATAACACCGCCAGTCCATTTGAATTGAAGCAATACATAAAAAGCTTATTTAATTTGTTTGACGCAGGTTTGGATGCGGACTGCTGCAATATCGACTAACTAGCTAAATATTGTATTCAAATTATATTTTGCCTAAAATGTGCAAGCAAGAGAAAGTTTATATGTGTCTTTCTTGTTATTATTTGTTGCTATTTTCTGCTCATTAGGTAATTGGGATGTTCAATACATTTGACAAGGCGCATTTAGGTTTTAAAGTATCCCACAAAGTCAGTTTAAATGCTATTCTCATTGAAAGGGTTCTTCTTTTGAGTGTTCTTAGGTCAAGATAACAAGTGCCCTAGTATTATGTTATTTGTGAAAGTTTAGTTTATAACACGAAAGTATACATAGGGGACGGATGATAATGTTGCAATCTTACAGTGAGCCCACTCTAGTGAAATATAAGAGTGGAATAAAACACTAGACAAGCAATTGCTTTCCAAACCTTCCTTCAAGAGAGTTTTGGATGTAACAGAAAGGACTTGGCTATCATATAAAATTGAGGGAGCTAGAAGGATCCTTAGTAGTGGGAGTTCTTAAGAAAGATGCCAAAAGGTTGTAAACTTGTAAAGGAATGGAGAAATGCTAACAATAACTTGATCCTTTTCATCTTTGCAATAAACTAATCGAATTGGATCATTTTCACCTTATCCTCCTCCCTCGTGTGCAAGATAACTTAAAAGATAACATCACATTCCAAGTCGTATTGGATAAACTTGGACTCTCAATAGCAATGCTGGATTTATTAGCGTGCCAATAATCTAATCTATAAGGTTTTTTTTTTAAAATCTAATCTAAAGTTTTTTGTCAATTTCTCTCTCTCTCTCTCTCTCAATTTCTGAATTTCTTAATATAGATTCCCTTGGTTTCAAAAAAAAACAGATAGTTTGATGACGTTGTATACTAGTAGTAAACAAAGTTGTAGCTTCATGAATTAGTAAGAAATATTAAAAGAACATTGCATTACAAATTTACAATACCTATGCAACGTTCATCAGCAGTAACCAGTCGGAGATTGTTTTTGCCTCCTTCCTTGCCGCCAACGTGGGCTGCTAGGAGAGCAAGCAAGCTGGCTTGCTTGGTTATACACGAACCAATTCTGTAGACCAGGGCACCATAAAAGTTTGCTTCTAAATGGCTGGATAACTTGTTAATTTTGAACGCAAACTAATTAAGTTGGCCTTAAAACAAAGTCTATAGATTAGTGAGGCAAACTCTTGACAAATCACAAACAAGCAAACTTGAAACAAAGACGGGACATGCACGTAGGGCTAAGATTGCAGAAACCAATACTTAGCGGTGAAAGTCTGTTGGAGATCAGGAAATACATCAAACGTGTATTTGTAAATGAAGTTGTACAAAAATCGTAGGAGAGTGTACAATGAATCAGTGAGGTTGTACAGTATAGTATCACAAAGGATTCTTGAAAATAGCAGCCAAGGGCCCAGATTAAAAAACTAAGCATAAATTTCAATTCACACGGTAGATATCAAATTTGTAAAGTACAAAAGAAAATGCTATTTACCTCCATTTAAGTAACTAGTCCTTACTAAACTTCTACTTATAAGTATTAGGGGTACCGACTACTGAGTAAATAATAAGGTTGTAGCAGTTCAATTCATAAACAAAAAAATCTATGCAGACCAAAGAGTAGAAAATTAAATCGGGATAATTTCATAAACCTCCCCTGAGGTTTCTATCAATTTCTTTGAGCTCCCTTAAAATTTCAAAAATTATACTTACTTGTCAAAACAATTGAAAAATATATAGCACAAATATGAGGAAAAGTGTCAAGTTTGCAATGCCTATGCTTACTATTTAATAAGCAATTATATCACTATAAGAGGCTATTGTACATGGTGCTTTATTTGGGATACATATTCCTTCTAAATTGGAGAGGAATTTATAGTCATAATTCCTTTAGACTTGTGAATTTTTTTATTTCTTGGAACTATCATAGTTTAGTAGTAGTTTTGGACCAATTTCTTTTAAATTATGTTGCTTTTGATACAAAGAAAAAGAAAAAATCAACAAAATACTTGAATCACCTTCGAAGTTGTCCCAAAAAAAAAAAGATTGCTAGTTCAACATCTAATAATGACAGTGGCTAGAGTCAGTATTTATAGTTTATTGTTATATAGTTTTACTTGCAAAAGATAAAAGAAGGGAATAAGAAGAGAAAAAGTAAAAATAATTATAAATCCCGTTCTTTCTATATGCATACCCAGCAAAAGAGTTTTATGAAAATGAAAAGGCTAATATTGTCACTTTAGAAGGAAAAGGAAGGTACATGTAGTTTTTAAAATCTTGAGAGAACTCAGTAAAATTATTAAAAATTTCAGGAAAGGTTTCTAAAATTGTCCCAATTAAATATTGCGGCCGCCATGCTAGAGCATAAATAACCAGACAGTAAACTCTCGTAGTGTCTGCCTTCATATGGAAATATAAAATTCATGTAGATCAAGGGAAGGACGACGTAGCCATGTTTGCTTGTCTGCCTATAATTTTTGTTTAAGCTTTAAGCATTAATTAATGTGTCCTTGGTACAAAGAGATATCAAGGCCAAAAATTACCAAAATTTCTGGGGCAAAAGCAAACCAAACGAGCATGGGATTGGAATTATATGAAGTATGGTCAACTTCAAATATAACCAAGTGAAAAGGCAAGAGCTGATAGCGTTCGGATTCAAGTCTTGTTATCAGGCTAATAATGTTTAGTTTATATTCCGATTTAAACAAAATTAGCTTTCTTTCTTGGAAGGTTGGGATCCATTTCAAAAAGGATCTATAGAGAGAGAAATTGTAATACATCCAAGCTCCAGATAAGAAATAAAGAAATTGAATTATATATAACTAGTAAGCCATCTCTGACGAATTTCTCTAACATATCGGACCGATCCTCCCTTTGACCAATTTTTTTTTAATTTTTTTAAAAATACGTTTAATTAAAATTGCAGGCATTTAAGGCATGACTTAAAGCAAAATTCAAGTATTATGCTGCTGCCTAAACTATCTGTTTAGCCAATGAAAGATGCATTTGAACTGAAGTTTATCTCAACGCTTTGATTTGGCATTTTAATTGGGCTGTATGAGTAGCATACCACAATATTTTAATGCACTTTTCAACTCTTTTTCCTGTGTCCGGGGAACTACTTATGCTTCATACTTCTCATATCTCACCAGGCAGCACCTACACAAACTTCTTTCTTCCGCAAATAGTTCTCATCAATGGCTCGACTTTATCCTCAACCATCTTCTTCTTCATCTTCATCTTCCTCTTCTTGCTACATTACCTCTAGAAGGGAATCATTTACTTTATGGATGAAATCCCTTGTATTCCATGGCAACGGATGCACGGTTTTTGATTCCAACGGTAAACTCGTCTACCGCATCGATAACTATGGCCAAAAATATAGCCGGGAAGTTGATCTCATGGACGTTGGGGGCAACGTGCTCTTTTCTATAACGACAAAAGGTACCAGATTAGTGATATCGATAGCTAATTAATTAAGCTTTGCATCAAGAAATCAATGAATGACTAAACTCATAACTATTGTTCGTTTGGTTGTCTGTTTTTGCAGAAAATGCCAGTTTTTGGACATTG
Organism: Coffea humblotiana; assembly: GCA_023065735.1. Lineage (NCBI taxonomy): Eukaryota > Viridiplantae > Streptophyta > Magnoliopsida > Gentianales > Rubiaceae > Coffea > Coffea humblotiana. Next base: position 26,890,202 of record CM041215.1, on the reverse strand, counting down.
GGATGGCTATAGATGGAGTGATGCTGAAGTAAACAAGAGGACACCAAGCTTTCAAGTCAGAAAAATTCGGAATGTTCTCAAAGGAGGCATGCGTACCTATGTTGTTTCTGGAACTGAGACAAGTAGCTATCAAATACGAGGATTACCAGACAAATCAGCATTTAAAATAACGGACACAAATGGCATAGCTGTTGCCGAGGTTAGATTATAGCTGCTATACATGCAATTTATCACCTCCTCCAACCGGAAAAGATCGGCCATAAATATACTTAAGCTGCAATTTGTTGCGTTTAATTTTGCAGGTAAAACAAAAGCAATCATCTTCAGGAGTTAATTTTGGTGAGGATGTATTGAGTCTAGTAGTGGAACCTCAAGTAGATCACTCCTTAGTCATGGCTCTTGTGATCGTCTATGAATTGATCAATCACAAATTATGATTACTCAACTCTCTTCTCACAAACGTGATGTGCTGCTGCAGCGTGTGCCCCTCATGCACTCGTTGACTTGTTTTATTTCTTCTTTCACTTCTTCTGAAGTTTCTTCTTCTTCATCAGCATTATCATCATCATCATCATCATCATCTTCTTCTTCTTTTAAGCCACTTCTTTGGAAGTTACTTGCAAAGTAACTCATGACAGAGACACCCTTCTATTTTTAACTTCTGTTTTTGTTTATATATATGTAGGAGAAGATTCTGGAAGGAATATTTCTTGTGCTTAATCTTTTTGTTTTATTAAAATTGATTTTTATGAATTACTTTTTTCTTTTAATACTCAATCATGCATCAACCGGGCCAATCTCCGGTATGGAGGTTCTTGGTGATTGGAGGAAAATCAGCTGGTCAAACGTATTCATGTCATGCTCGAAAAAAGTGTACTATCTTGTTATTTTAAACACCTGTCCAGCAGAGAACCAATCCCAGCGATTCGGTCAGCTGCTCAACTTTAGAAAAGCCAAATTTATTCAGACCACATGATGCTAACCATCCAATTGTTTGAGGTTCTGGTAGATAATAAAGTACATATATATTATATGCTTGTCGATGTTGAGATTGGACCAAAGTCATTTTAAGTATTGGATTATTATTAGGTCCCAGGAAAGAAATTGAATCATGTTGAAACAGAACTCTAGAGAATCCCTATTAGAAATTGATTTGCTTTCTAGCCGATTTCAGTTTTTGAAAAGAGCCAAATAGAGCTACCATGGGTATTTCTAATATGATTCAAGTAAAGGATAATTTTACAAGCCTCCCTTAAAGTTTTCTACTATTGCAGCCACTATTCTTGAGATTTGGAAATTTTCACATACCTTCCTTAGTGTTATGAAGTAACTATACTAACCTTCATAAACTCTACAACTGGTAAGCAAAAAATGAGATTTAAAAGAGAAAAAAGGAAACCCTTTTTCGTTAACACTTCTTTGTCCAAGAAGCTCTTATCTCATCTTATCTAGTGCTTTATATTCTAGTTTCAATTCCTTTAAATAGACTTCTTGCACGATTTCACAAAGATGCAACCAGCCAAATAGTGATGCATTTGTCTAAATGGACCATCTTCACAAATTACTTTATCAACAAAAAGTCCAAGTACCAAAAAAGATACTTTAAAAACATGGCTCAAATTTTCTTACAAAGAACGAATGGTGGTATTTGATTTCTTTTACCTTTAAGTTTGTTTTACAAATTAGATAAGAGCAATTAATATGGGATAGTCATTAGTTTTTTGCGTTTACAACATCAATTGTTATCAAGACATACTTAATAGCTAGGGGAAATTTCTGTAATTTTTGAAATCTCTGGAGAGGTGGTTGCAATTATCAAAGATGTGTCAGTAGAGGTTTATGACATTATCCCTTTTAAGGAATAGGGTTTTTCACCTGTAAACCGTAAGTCCTAAGATCCAATTTTTTTTTTTTTTTTTTTTTAAAAATTACACCCCCCAACTACTATAAACAACATTCAAGTGGATACACTTTCTTTTCATGTGAAATAAGCAAAATCCGATTTATTATTTCTTTTGATCGTATAAAGTATAAACCATTAGTAAATCTCTCCGGAGGAATTGGCAAGCTCTAACTAACTTTGAAAAATATTCAATCATCCTAGAATATCGATTTTTGTGTTTTAGGATTTTTAGACTACGTCCTTCGACATTGTGATGCGTTTACAAAAAAAAAAAAATCTTTTAAATACTAAAAGTACTTTTAAAGTGTTTGATAATCAATTTCTCATAACTTAAAGAGACTAACTTTTGGTAATTTAAAAATAATTTTGTTAAAAGTGCTTGAATTAGAAGCGCTTCTTTCCTTTCACCAATAAAAAAGAAGAAGAAGATGAAGAAGAAGAAGTGTGATTATCATATTTAATTCATGATCCAGGTAATTTGACTTGCCACATGCTGTGGGTCGTTCCTGCATAAATACCCGGACAAAATGACTCTCTCAGTTAGTTTACTCTTTTACAAGTCATATTAATCGACATCAGTACCAAATATATCGTTATTAAGTAGCTCTCAAATGCGATTAGAAACAAGTTTAACATATACCCACATTAAATCAGGTAAGTTGACTTGCTATTAATCATATTTATTATGCTGCACGAGGGACAGGTATGTCGGATCTGATAGATAGGTAAATTCAGGATTGGGGCTGCTTTGAACAGGTTTAGTTCATTCCATTCAATTCTTTCTATTCTTTCCAACACATGGTTAGCAGTAAGAGAAAATGTCAAATCTCTTTAAGGTAAAACTGCTCAAGAAATTTGTTCACTAAATCTCATGTACAATGTCTTTGTTGTTTTAAGGAGATTCAAATAATTGTTGTTTTCCAAGGTTTATAGAAGGTAACTGGATCTTATTCAACACAATAACATGAACGAACATTAATATCTGCAAAACCTTAGACCAATAAAAATAAAAATAAATAAATATTCTGTGTAACCCAAAACGATCGACAGAAGGGAGGAGACCATCTCCTACTTGCCTCATCCGAGGATTCTATGCTTCCATTGTCCAAATTATAGATGCGGACCAACTTCTTACGTTGTTTTGTAGGCATTCCAGAACTGGCATAACATATATGATTGGCTTTAATTCCAGGGAATTTAGAGGCCTGGATCAAAGCAGAAGAGCTATAGCCAATAAAGGCTGCATTCCCACCCAAATTCTTGATCTCTTTCCACGTTTTCTTCACTGGATCCACTTCAAAAAGTTGGAAAACACGGCTTACGATTTTATGCCTGGAACAGCCTTCTTGCACAACCGATTGTCCACTAGGCCACGCGAATACGAGCAACTTCCACGACGATTCCATGATGTACAAATGCACTTCTTCGCGAGGGATTTGAGTAATGAGTTCTGCCTCGGTAGGATTAGGCCCTAAAACGTGGAAACGCCAAACATTTCCTTCAGAATTGATCCCAAAAAATTGGCCAAGGCAACAAGTAATATCTTTGAACTGAAAGCTCGACCTGTCTCAATGCTTCTCCAGGTTTTGTCCCCGGATTTCTAGAACATCAAGACTTGAGCACAACCAACAATAACCATAACCACGAAGTCTGAAGATTTTGACGATAAAACCATCTTGTGTATGAATTTTTCTGTCTCGGTCGGATTCTCATTCCATCTATAATCAGGCATGGTAGTTGATTGTGGTAATTGAATTTTGCTACAAGGTGAAAAGGGAATCAAAAGCCTCATATTTCCTCTTTTTCCTATGGTCAAGAACCATCCTTGAGATTCAAAGAATATCTTACGTTTTGCTTCAGGTAAACTGACATTGTATACAATTTTTTTTCTTCAAGAAGCTGCAAAATTCACCTTCATGTTGGTCTTCATCCTTCCCTGGAAGCATCAAGTATGGTATATTCTGCCACAAACATATTCCCGTGAAGTTATCTTTGTTTGCAGCTTCTTTCAAGGAAGTACAAGTGCATCGAAAAGCTGTGAAGTCTTCAATCTTTTTTAGTTTTCGGGCTATGGTTTCAAGAGGATCATAATAAAGATCAGACCAGTTTTCCATGTTCTCGTCCATGATTAATGGATCCAAGAAACTAAAGGTTCAAGAGCGTGGATACTAGATGTAATGTTGTTGAACATCCGATTTTGTAATGGTTGATCATTAACAAATTCTTGTGAGAATAGAATTTCAGTTTCCGCCGTAGTAACCTTTCAGTCTCCAAATTAGATTAGGGACGGGCAGGCTTCACAGCTCAATTGATTTGAGTTTCTAATTTAAAGCAGCAATATTCCAGTTTCTAAAATCAGGTTGCACTAGAATTTCCAAATTTAGTTATTGTTGATTATTAATCAACTGCCGTCGCCAAACCCAATCATATCCGGAAGTTGGGAATTTCCAAAGGGATCGAGTTAACTGCTTCCTGGTCTAACCGGCTAGTGAACCAAAAGAGCCATTAAATGTCAATGACCGATAATTTTCTTAACTGGTTAATTATAGGTCAGCTGGGAAGGATACCGTATTCATGGATACCAAAAATTTCGTATGTTATTATGTTTACCCTTTGAGAAAAACAGCAGTAGCATATTAAGCTACGGTCCATCCCCCTCAAAACAAACCGGACTTCATGAGGTAAATCTAGCTACTAAATCAAAAAATACGACAATGAATGATAATTTAATACAATCTTGAATAACCTGTATGAATTATAATGGGCAAGAGGGTTGAACTTTTGCAACTTTAATTACTAAACGTAGAATGTTAACAACATATGGATCTCATCGTACAGTACAGAGCTTCATTATATTCATGGTGAAGCGCAAACCAGGTCCGCCTAAGTTCACTGGAAGTAGCCAAGTTTAGCCAGTTTACTGGTCATTTGCAGCTTCTGTTTGAACTTTCCAAGCGGAGCCTTCGAATTGTTTTGCATGACTTTCATGACATGCTACTAGGGAAACTGAAGTGATTAGCTGTAAGCTTCCACCAACTTGGGAAAAATGAAATGGATATATCTATTAATAGCAGCATCAACAACTTGTTTATATTACATAAAAAAAAGGGTTAAAAACACATTTAACCTTTGGCAAAACTACCTCATAATTTGGTATATTCAGTCTTCAAAGCCAAACATTATATGCACGACAAAAAGATATTAATATGTTAAAAATTTACACATTTTGATCTCATTTATTTTGTTTTATTTCATTTTTTTGAACTCTATGTTATCAAACCTACAATCTTTGATGCAACGTCCAATCTCCAGTTTCACTCAAGGATTCCTTTTAGCACTCTTGAGGTTACGTACTCTCATTACAAGCTGTTGTCTTTCACCCTCTACCTCTGCAAACTTGAGGCTGATTTCTGAGTATCTCTCTTGCATCTCTTTAAGTTCGACTTCCATCATGCTGTTCCTCTCCTTCAATGATGTCAATTCACTTAACAATTCTTCGACTCTAGAATCAGATGCACAGGATTTCACATCGTTCTGTGTCAAGTTGTCATGACTGCTGTGAGGGCAGAATGCATATAATTAGAATAAAAAGCATTTACAGATGACCATAATAAAAATGTCATCTTGTAGGCAAGTTTTCCAAGTGAATTGACACCTACCTCTTTCTTGAGGATGGGGCACTATTTTCCTCAGGTATGCAAGCGTCAGTGCTCTGTTTTCGTGTAGCATCCATCACTTCTTCTGCAAGTCTAGAATCTAGAGTGAGATCCTTTGGAGCTTCAGAAATCTGCATCCAACACTGGACAGTTATGAAATTGATGCATAACAGAAATTGCGATCCATGGAGCAAATCCTAGCTACAACTAAATTTCTGACAAATGACAGTATAAAACTTATGTTGCTTATAAATTGGCTAAGCCTACAATTGATTCAATAAGGAAGTAGAATTTGAATGTGGTTTAGTAGGATATCAAGACGAATACTTCAATAGAATGCTTGTTGAATCTTAACCCTGTATATGAATGGTGGCATTTACTTACAAGAGGAACAAACTGAATCTAATATCAGCGATGAATTTAAACATATAGTGCAATATGGATAAGTGAAACAACTATTTCAGCTGTCCATTTGATTGCATAGCAGAAAATTTGGGTTGCTGACCTGGTAGCAATTTTCTTGGCAAAAGCTTGTTGTATTATGATTGAGAACTTCCAGTCTTTGTTCTAGCTCTTCAATTTTATTCTGAAGATCTTTCTCTTTCTCCAAAAATGAACTAGTTGATTTCTCAAGAGCAGTTTCCCTCAATTTTATTTGACCCTGTCGATCACAGAAAACATGATGGTAACTCCTTCAATCAAGCATAGAAAAGTAAATATGAAAAGATCTCAAACAGTTAGATGCTGATCACAAGGAATTTCATGCTTTATGCATGTTAATAAATGCTTTTGGAGAAGTCAAACATATTTTACTTTCTGATCTGGAGCAATGCCACAATTCAGTTTAGCTAAGTGCAGTAACTTATTTACCTCTAGCAATTTTACTTTTTCCTTCAGACTTGCAACCTCTTTAGGGGTGCGAGAAGCATTTTGAAATTTGTTATTTTTTGAAGTTGCCTTTGTTCCATCAGAAGCTGTTACTCGACCATTGCTATCCTTAATCTTCTTCTCCATGCTGTTGAATGTGTCTTCTTTCCTCTTCAAGTCACCTTTTAATTGAAGCACTTGCTTCTTCAATTTCTCTTTTTCCAAATCATCCTCTGACAAAGTTTGCTTCAGTTCTTCACATTGAAGTTTGAAATTGTCAACCTCTATCTGTAGATTTTTGGTTGTTGATTCCTTTTCATCCTTCAAACATCTCATGCTATGTAATTCCTTCACTGACAGCTCTTCTTTATCCTTTGCCAAAGCAACCTTGCTTTCAAGTTCAGCCCTTTCATTGTTAGCTTGCAGTAATAGCAACTCCAGTTCCTTAGATGACCTCCCCATGTTTTCTATTTCGAACCTAAGAGATTCTCTTTCTTCTGCTTGGTCTGAGAGGTTTTTATTTTCCATTGCAAGCGTACTGATTTCAGATTTAAGCATCTGAATTTCCTGCATGAGATGCAGCTGAATTTCTTCTGTACTCTTTACTTGATCCTCAAGTTGGACAGATTTATCTTGAATCTCTGACTGCAACTCTTCCATGTGATTGGACATGGAAATCACTTTATTAGAGAGCTCATGCAATCTTGCTTCATAATGGTTGCTGACCAGTTGGAGCTCCTCCGAAGCTGTATGGAGTTTTTCTTCAAGATGGCTTTTCTGTAGATGGAGCTCATTGGCTTCAGTCAGTGCCTTGGCAGCCAGGTTTTCATTCGCCTCAAATGTAGATGCCATTTGCACAGAGAGCTTTCTGAATTCTTCCTGAAGCCGCTCTGCTGTACTTGCATTTTGCCATCGCATCTTTCTAAGACTTTCCTCAGCTCTTATTGCTCTCTGCTCTTGCTCCACTTTGGCACTAGTAAGAGCTTCCATATCAGCTTCATAGACTTGTGCTTGTTTTTCCAGTTCTTCCTCCAGGCTCTTCAACTGGTCTTCAAGTTCACTTACACTGTTCAGTGCATCTGAGTGTTCCGCTGACTGCCCCTTAATTTCATTCTCCAAGCTCATAGCCTGACCTTGAAGTTCACTTATGGTGACCAATGCATCTGCATGTGCATCTGACTGCTCCTTAAGTTCATTCTCCAAGGTCTTGACCTGTGCTTCGAGTTCACTTATGCTGATTAATGTATCTGAATGTTCATGTGATTGCTCTTTAAGTTCATTCTCCAAGGTCTTGACCTGTCCTTCAAGTTCACTTATGGTGTTTAATGCATCTGAGAAATCTTGTGATGTCTTGTTAAGTTCATTCTCCAAGCTCTCGATTTGGGCTTCTAGCTCATTTACACTGGCATAAGACGATGTACATTCATACTGCATCTTGAGTTGTTCCTGCAGCTGGCTCTGCTCAAGTTTGTAGGAGATGTCATGGTTTTCCTGTTTCAAGATCTCATAGTCGAGGGCAAGCTGCTCCATCTGCATCTCTATCTCCTCTTTTTCCCTCCTACCGATATCTATTTCACTCTGCAGGTCCACAATTTTTTGCTCCAGCATGTGTGCTTCCCTGGAACCAGTGTGCTCCTTAACAAGCTCCTCTAATGCTCTTTGCTCTTCATCATCATCATCTATTTCATGCTCATAGGTTGCTTCTTGTAACATTTTGGCACTATCAAGTGCAGCTGATTTGTTGGGAAGACGTGATGTCTCTTTGTTTTTCTGTTCCAACATCTCATCCAGGTCACGGACAGCAAGAATCAATTCAGAGTTTGACTCTTGCGTTTTCTGAAGTTGGATTCTAAGATTATTGTTGAGGTCCTTCTCATAATTCAGTTCTTGCCGAAGTTCCTCAATAAGAGCATAGGGATCACCTCCTTCAAATTGCATCTTGTTTCTCGATTTTGCCTCCTCTAAACGGCTCTGGAAAGCCTTAAGCTTTTCGCATTCTTCTCTGAAAGATTCTCTTTCCTCTTTCAACTTACTAATCTCTCTTGAAAGCTCTTGTCCCCTTCTGCTCTCCTTCACAATCTGTTTGCGCAGAGTTTGCAGTTCCAACTCAGACATCTTTGTCTGTCTAGCCAAAGCTGAAAGCTCAGATGTAAGCTTTTCAACAACAATATCGGGGGCCTCCTGAGAAATCTCTCTTAGAAGGGCTTCTCTAGGAGTGCCTGACGAGTCATCTGTACTTTCTTCAAGAACCAAACCTCCTAGCCATTCCCATGATTTCTGGCACTCTTCATTGATCTGTTCAGAAACTTCAGAGGTTGGTCTGATTTGAATTTGAGTATTGAGTCCCAAACTGCTATCTGAACTTGAAGTTGTAACATCAGATCCGCTAGATGCCCTACAGTTTCCATTCAATTCAGCACTGTGGTTTGTTTTCACATCGAGTGTTGTTTCCTGTTTGAGCAATGATTAAACCCAAATAGAAAATACACATTCATCAGTCACTCTGGTTGAGAAAACAAAATGATATAGCAACAATAATAAAATTAGGCAAAAAATCTTCATCTTTGAGGGCACGTAGTGTTATAAAAAGACAAGTCTTTACAATTCTGCACCATCTTACAATAGGAAGAAAACAAATATGGTCACTTCAGCATTTGACTGGAAAAAATAAGAGAAAAGCTTACATCGTTAGTATGTTTTTTGATCCCTCCCTCCATATCTCCATTGCTCAACTTTGCCCTTAAGCTCCTATCTTGGGAATTCTGTTTCAGATTTTCACTTTCTTCAATCTCTCTACCAAGACAAAGAAAGAAAATATTTTCATTAAAATCTTTTAAGAGTCCAGGTGACACAGCAGCCAACAACAATGGAACAAGAGTTAACGTTATAACAGGAGCAAAAATGAAATGTGTCGGCACCTGTGATCAACTGAATCAAGCATCCTCTGAATTGAAACCTGTTTGAAGAAAATCAATTAAGCATTTGTTAATAATCAAAAGGGCCAGAAAAGGTCCTGAAGGACAAAATCGAAATAAAAGAAACGTGTTACTGGTAACAAAGATCAATAATTGTGTTTCTCAGCCTGCATGTTTCAGAAAGAGCAGAGACTAACATGTAATACAATCGCTGATTTTGAGTTATTGAGGGGCAGAGAGACAGAGGAAATTTTTGTTGCCAATGCATAACAAGAAAGGTCAAGGGAAGCCTCCCCAACAACTCCAGCTTTTAGAGATCCCTGCAAAAGCACCCATCAAAGCAACTTTCAGACACAAGTCACTTGGGAAGAAAGCAAACTGTTTAAAAGTCATCTGATTAAAACAGTTCATACTGTTCCGATGAGAAAGTGATAGATTCGCTCATGGATCTTCCCTGTTTTTGGCTCTCGAACAAATTTCACAGTTTCACTATATGGAGTATCCCAAAAACAGCTTCCATCTCGAAATGTTGCCTTCTCTAATTTCACAGCGGGTTTCCCAACGTCGGCAGGTACCACAGATATCGTTAGTCCATCCCCTCCTATCTGTGACACCTACATTAAAGCACAAATTCCTGAATCTTTACTTCACTCTTTACTTGCAAATCTCCCACAAAACCAACAAAAGTAAAGTCTTGCAAGGAAGGGGGTAAAAAAAAAAAAAAGCTTGCCTGCCAAGAAAATGCAGGTGATTAAAACCTCAGAACTTGAAGATTTTATAATTTTAATGTAAAAAAAAAAAGTGCCCCATTCATACTCCTGTTGGACTACAATCTGATATTCAATGCATCATTCAAGCAACTTCCCCTATGCACACAAAAAAAAAAAATTTAAAAAAAAAAGAAGAAAAAAAGCCTGACCATCCCACTCTCCATATTTAATCAGTAAAAGATAGAATTTCGTCCATAATCCTCTATATTTTCAAGAAAAGTCCATTACCTTCAATCCCCAAATTACATTGCGACAGTAATCTTCTTAAAAGAAAAGAACTTTGACCAGTAGTTTGCCAGTTAAATAGTGTTCAAATTGCTATATCATGCGTAGCAATATATATACATCAAAACGTGAAAAATGCTTGAAATTAAATGAATTCATTGTGTAAATATGAACCACCTGAGTTGCATGGAACTGCAACTTAAATTCAGCTTTGATCTTGTTCTTATCGCTCCTCCATCGCGCCGACTTAAACATTTTTCCCTTTTTTCAGCATCAAAAACACATATTCTCAGCTGAAAATGCCAGACCTCGCCGGAGCCCAGCTCTGATTACCGGAGCTCCGGCGAACGTCGCCGGAAATCCACCATTCCTGTCAATGACCACCCCTACACCCAAATTTCCAAAAACCCAGTTCGAAAATCAGTAGAACTGATTCAGAAACAGAGAAAGATAGCAAGAAATTGCACCAGACAGTGACACCCGTTTGACTCAGCTGTGAATGCAAGTCCAAGTCAGGGCCAAAATGGCGTCTTTCTCTATACGGGTTTGACGCTAAACTCTCCGGAATGAACTCAAGAATGAACTGGGAGCCTAAAATAAATGTAAAACAGATCTGAAGTGAAAGAAGAGTGATGAAGTCGTGCCCAATATTTGGTTGTCTTCCTTCTCTCTCTCTCTCTCTCTCCCTCTCTTCCAAAATGTTAAAGAGTGATGCAAGGGTAATAAGTATAGTGATAGTCCCATTTTTATAATGACGTCATTTTATTCTCTAATTTTACTAATTGGAAAAGAACAAAAAGGTGAAAATAAAAAATTACAAGTGAAGCTTCTTTTGTTTAATGTAAGATATGTGATCAGAAATTAGGTAAAATTAATCTTGAAATATTTATTGATCGTCTGATCTAAGGAGACACCGCGACGGTGGCAGGTATCAAAATGACAATGATGCCCTTGAAGGCGTTCCATTTTTTCTTTTTTCTTTTTTGACTAACTTGGCTTCATCCATATTCATAAGAATCCAAGGATTCCAAGGAATTTTGATAAACAAGCAAGCATAGGATTCCAAGTTGTTTTCCAAGAGTAATGGACATGTATTTATTGTATCATCAATTATATGATTCTGGTATAGTGGAATCCGCTGAAATTTTTGACCATTATTGTTGGAATTTGATGTTTTGCATAATGAAACAATTAATTGAGGAGTGGCATAGCAATTCAATTTCAAAATTTTGTAATTAGCTTAAACACAATATAAATGTAAGAGAATTCTACGATCCCTTCTGTATCATTTCTTCATTTTATATCTTTTAATAATAATAATAACTATAGTCTGAATCTTAAATATTTTAAAATTATTACAGTCTAAAGATCGAAAACACATTTTTTACTGTTCAACCGTGAAATCAAATTAGATGCATGATGCTAGAAAAAGACCATAGAGTCTTCCACAATGTAAACAATTGATTGGAAAAAAGGAAAATAACATGATTTTGTGGAGAAGAGAGTATTAGTATTTGCTTGGGTAGCACTATATATTTTTCCCCCCTTCAGCTAATATATTTTGTCAACTATCAGAACTTAAACACATGTGAAATATCTAAGCGATTTCAAGCCCTATTTATAGGATCCTTTCAATCATGGCGGGTGGGACATAGTGCTTAGAGTTGTTAGATTTATTATATGATTTCCCAAATTTATTTAATGAATTGTGATCGTAAAAGAGATGCACTACTTTTTTTTTTTTCCTCTTTGCTGTTTTCTTTTTTTTTTTCCTGTTAAATAAGTAAGGATAAAGGGTCCCTCGCTACAATATGGACGACAAGTCGAAAATTCCAGCGGATAAGTGTTGTACTCGAAGCAGCCGAAATGTCCCCATGCAGCATCAACTTTGATTAACTAAATCAATCAATCGTCCAGGTCCATTCCATCTAGAAAGTTTCTTGTTTTCTCACCTCAAAATAAAAACTACTTACAAGAGAAGAGAAAAGAACAAAGGTCAAAAGAAATTGCTTAAGAATAAGGAAACAAAAGCCTTGATTTATTTAATCATACCGAAGAAAACATCTTTTTTTAATTAATCCATAAGAAATGAACTAACATATTTTGTATAGATATGTGTGCGTGTATATTTATGTTTGTGTGAGATAGAAAATGTCGAGGATTTGCGCCGTACAAAATACAAATAAAATGTTTAAAATTATAATGAATACAGTGAATGGCATTTACACAACTCAAAAAGTTTCTATATTGCTTATTATCATTTGATTTGATAAAAAATTCAAAAGGAGTGTGGAAAAATTTTATTTGAAAACAAGAGCAAAAAAAAATTTTTTACTTGCTAAATTGAGATACGTTTGGTTTCCACATACAAATATATTTTATCAACTGAAAAAGAAAAAAGACAAAAAATTCAATTGATAAGTATTTATTTAGGACGAGCTAAGGATATAAGAGTCAATAGAGGTGAGCTTGCTTCGTTTATGCCAAGTGCCAACGGACTCGTTGGAAACCACGGAGCTTGCCACCAAAAGACGGAGCCAATTCCCCAACGGTCAACTATGACCACCACAGGACCCGAGACTACGTAGTTAACGTATTAATCACTGGTGATCATTTTATTTTTTAGTTTATCTCCAGAAAACGACCTGTTACCAAAATTAATACCTCTTCACCCAATTATTTAATTAAGCAACTTTAACTAAGCATGTATCTAACTCAATAATTACCTAATTCTTAATCCTTCTCCTTTCTTTTCTCTACTTTCTTTTCTCTACTTTTTGTCCGACTGTATTTTTTTTTATTACGCAGACCACTCGATATATATGTCTGTTCTGTCGGTAGCAAAGTTTGTAACAGAGATTCGGGAACAGTGCAAACTACAATTTATTTGCATGTATCAAATAAAAACATTTTCAACTCCTTAGTTATGAACTAGATTGATTTTTTTTTTTTGGTTTCGTTTTCTTTATGGGATTAACAAAAGTTACCATAAGTACTAAACATGTTCTAGTCGGATGCCTGGTCCGACCTGGCTTGTTGATCGACCCGGTTATGTGTGGAATGCTATTCCGGCAAGCACAAAAGCAAATGTTGGAATTTAGAAGTGGTCTTCTCAAATAAACGTACAAGAAAAGTGCATAATATTCTCGTCTATCAACTTTATTATAACACAGAAAAAAAATATATAGTTTTACCTTATTATCAATCAAGTAGTATTTGAGGGCAACAGATTAGAGCAATTTTAACCCAAGAATCCAAATGGAAATGTCAAAATATAACACGTGAGTCCTTTCTAATTGAGCCACTATGGTAAAGTCAATAGCACTATGATTTGTGTGGAAAACAAATATTAGTATATTAGTGCTAGGATTTAAGAGAGGTTAAAATAGTGGGATATAAAATAATTTTTTCCCCATGCATAAAAAGGTAAGGGGATTAGCATATCGTATTTTGCCTATTCTCATATGATTTGGCACTGCTATGTCACCTTTGATCTATTGTAACTTCTTATATACTGAAAAAAGAAAAGATCATTTTTGCCACAGCTGGATTTTGGACCAAAATAATAAAATTAAATGCTGGATGTTCTTCATGCAACATTTTTTGTTGTTTTCTGTATGTTTATGTGCTTCAAAGACAAAAGGATTTAAAAAAAAATAAAAAAAGACGGTAACTCCACTTCTAGGTTGTATTGAAAAAATTTTAAGCTGAAGCATTGCATTATTAGCTAATTTTTTAGTAGCTTTACTAAAGAACAAGTCTTTCTGTAGACTGGTTCTTTTTGGTCCAAGATTTTTCGAGGATACGATAACCCAAAAAAAACATTGCAGATTTTTAAAGTAGTTCTGACATGTTAATGTCTGTTTACTCACTGAAAATCAAATAAGAGAAAAATCATGCACAAACACATAGATTATCAGGGGAAAGTTCCAAAACACTTGCGTGGAATAGGTTCCAACTACAGTTTAACCAATCGAATGGAAACTGAAACTTGGCTCTAGATAAGTTTCGACAACTAAAGAAAATAAAAATAGAATCTATTTTCTTTGTCTAAAAAATACATTTGTTTCAGAAATGATTGCGCTCAGCCAGAAAGTATCCAATAAATTCACTGTAGAAATATATAGAGTGCTATCACGCACGGAAATTACTGCCAACCCGCAATAGATTCGTGTTTAAAAAGTATGAAATTATGACATCGAAGCCACCAAACTATATGTTCCTATAATTTAGTGGATCATATTTCTATCAACTTTCACCTAATTAAGATAGCATCAAGAAACAAAACTAGCTAGTACTAGAACCCATAGACTTTTGAGCAATGTTTTTAAATTCGGATTAGAGAAGGAATCATAAGAGTCTTCGGTTCGTGATTTGATCAGTTCGATCGATTCAACTTCGGTTTAAAGGTTTATTTATTTTTATTTATTTTAGTATTAAATAATGTTAATAAAGCTGAAATATATATTCTAAAAAAAAATTAGTAACGTCAATTGAACCGCTTGATTTTTATCAATTTTTGATCAAATTTTACCGATTTAATTAAACTTTTGGGTCAACCAATGAACCAGACTAGAGACATAAGCGGTTTATGGTTCGATCGGTCGAATCAGCGGATCCGGTCCGATTATCAAAACATTGCTTGTGAGCAGGAGCTGATTGCTTGTGAGTAGGAGCTGAATATAGAGATCCCATGCCAGTGTGGCACGGCAACACTGCCCCGAATGTAGTAATTAATGGCATGCTTACGATGTACGATAAATACAAAAGCTATTAGCCGTTTGGTGTTGTAGGAAGCGGTTAAAATATTTAAAGATGGACACACACGTACAGTATAGAAGAAGAAGAAGAAGACAACATGTTGTTCAAATGTAGTAGGGAACTTATGATTGAAGGCTCATGACCTAACAAAAAAGGGTATATTTACTTCTAACCTTGGCTTGCCACCACTACAAAATACCAAATGGGATTTCATCATATGCCACCACCAGTCGGTCTTTCAATTGTCGGACTAGGCTTAATTTGTTGGGATTCTGGTATCCCATAGTTTTCTAACATACCTGATCTCGGCTGAAAATTTCCCTGGAGATTCAGTCTGTAGCTACATAATGTTCAAATGACTTTGATTGGATTTTCTGTTTTAAAATCCTAAATATTAATCTAGCCAGTTTATGTGTTTTTTTTGTTTGACCGATTAATTCCAACAAATTCCAATCAAAACACAAAAATATATATATATATATATCGCACTGGTTACCTTTTTTTTGGTAATAAAAATATGGGACCTCTATTTTTTGTTTAATTAAATTTTGTTCGGCATTGGAGAATTCAATTCAATCAGTATCATATCCAGTTCCTTTTGGCATAGTCATATCCGACCTAATTTCTAACAACTGATTTAGAAATCTTTAAGCCATCCAGCTATGGTAATTTGTCATACAATCTCCCTCAACTTTTGGTAAACGTAACCCTCAGTGTCCCAAGTTTTTTTTTTTTCCTTTTTGTCCTTAAATCTTTAATCATACGGTTCAATTTGAATTTTCACTCCAATTACTACTACTATTTTTCAAAAACAATTGCCTTTAACCACCTACTAAACTTTGATTATTGTTAAAGTTAGTTTCCATCATCTGAATTTGGATGTAGTCTATAATTTCCTCTTGGTACAGATGCAGTCTATTACTAGTTTACTAGTTACTTGATACGTGTAAGATGAATACCTCGAAAGCTTACAGAAGAGGGCAAGGCAAAGATGGTGGTTTCGTTTTCCAACTTTTCTTGGCTTTAAAGTTGGTCATGGGCTGAGCGTGAGGTGGTCTTCACCAGCTAGTTAGCCACCATAGTTAAACTGTAATCCTATCCCGCGTGAGCTATCCTATCTTAGGCGTATGTGCTTTGATCAGGAGCCACCAAATTGTCTACATTTTTATTCTTGTTTTTTGGTACAAAAACTTTAGATGCATGGTTTTGTCCCTGAAATTATAGGTAGTTTATAGAGGTAATTATAGATCATCTATTAGCATAATCTTCACATTAACAACATATATAATTCGAAAATATGACCTTTATAAGGAAATGATTCAAAACTTATGAGATACTTAGAGATTACCTGTTAACGTAACCTTTACACAATATAGAGATACTTATAAATCACCTATTAATCCAACATTTACATTAACAATATATATATATATAATTCGAAAATAAGACCTTTGTGAGGAAGTGATTTGAAGCTTGTGAGTACTTATAGATTACTTATTAACGTAATCTTCACACGATAGAATTTGAAGACATGCACGACCCTTGTGAGAAGCGATCCGGAACGAATGTCTGTGGTCAAATTATCCAGTACTTCTGGCCATAACTAGAAGCACTAGAATGTTCATATTGTGTGTATAGCACTTGTAGTTTATAGAAGACATTACTAGCAAAAGTAACTCTGAAATTCTGTCTTTCAATTCACTAGGGATTCAGTTCTTAACTGCCATACCTTATTCATGCCTCAAGAAAACGGGGCCACGCCAATGCTAGACCAAACTTGGGTGGAGGGACCAAACATTATAGTTTGAATGTGATCATCCCTTTTTTTTTTTGGAAAAATGTGTGGTCATCTTCAACCACCACTTATACTTAGGATACAATGTAACCAACTATATCACATGGGCGGACCACAAGTCGTTCTGCATAAATGTGCATACAAGTGCAATTTCGTGTTTCTGAATATCGCATGGCCTTATTATCTAGGGAACAAATAGAGAACTAAGATGTAACTATGCATAAAATTAAGGCATTGATCAATGTGAATCAGGAAAAAATTCTATGCAATAACATTCATTTTGGTGTGTGAGATAAACTAAAATATGTTAAGAGTAAAAAGGTTTAACAGAAATTTAGAATTAGGTAAATAATTACTCGCACAAAGGTGTATTTTTGGACAATTGGAGAGTCACAAAACCTAGTTTTAAGAGAAATATTTAATCCATACAATATACACCTATTTTTAGCTTATTTGAGGGTGTAAGACTCGACTACAGATCTGCAATTTTGAAATTAAAAAAAGAAAAAGAAAAAGAGAAATTCACTGATCCTCTCCTTCCAAGATTCAAAAATAGAGGGACTTCAAGGTAACATTAATTGGATTTTGTCCAAAAAATCCTTGATTGCAGAAAGCATTCATGTCAACTCATGTCACAAGAAGAGTGTGAGGAGATAAAAACTCCGTGGAGCCTACACCTAATCTAAGATTAGTAGCAAGCAGCAAATGCTCATAAATAGGCTTTTCACTATTCCCCCACTATTATTGTATTTCTTGTGTTCTTCATAAATGACAAAAAAAAAAAGAAAAAGAAAAAATAAGAAGAAGAAATTTATGTGGAAGAAATCGGAATGATGCTCGGCTTATTAAGTTTCAGATGGTCAATGTCCCAGACCAAATCACCTACTCAGGGAAGTGGCCAAGGATAATTTGGTGGGCATGCAACATTAATGTTTGGGGATAGGCCTTTATCTACAGGGATCGTTTGGAAACCTGAATATTTTCACTGGATGGTCCCCTTCAACTTTCCCAACTTTCTCAAGAGATTGAGAGTTACCCTTAATCCGATTACCCCTTATGGCGTTCACTGCACAAATGGTATCTATCTTAGTTCTCTTGATGCGAAAGCTTCAGAACTATAGAGCCCGTGAAAGCTAACTAGGAAAGAATGTTTTCTTTTCAACTAGTACTCAATTATGATCAAGCAAAAGGCCTAATAATTAAGCTATCATGTCAGAAACTCGTATGAAAGTTAGCACCATAATAGCTGTTGATTGGATAAATAAGGGTTTCATCTTTAACTACGTACGTTGCATGGTCCATGTCGAGGAGTTATGGCACTTACAAATTTGTCCCTTTCCAGATTGCATTTCATCATGCCTGCGAGGACCAAATGGAGATGTTCATTGGATAGCTTAAACCATAGAGAGTTTAATAGGGATGTTTCACTGAATATGCCGTTCAAATTTTAAATCAGGATGATGCATCACTATGTATGATATTACTGATGCAACTGAATGATATCGATGCAATAGCTTGAAGTCTCTCCTGTCTCTCTTTTTTTTTTTTTTTAAGTTAATCGTTTTGCAATTTACTCCCAGTAAATGGATAATTTTTTTAAACATGTAGTTCAAGAAATTTAATCAATGCATCAGCTGATGTGAATAGTTTACAACACCAATGTATTATGCAAAAAGTAACTCTCTATTCTTGTTAATCTTTCTCAATCTATCAGATTAGTTTGATGTTCAAACTAATTTTAACTTTTTCACTCAGCAAAATGACTGGGGAACCTTCTAATTAATTACACTGAATTCGGAAGAGAGGAAATTCTCTAGCTTAATTTGTGGGCAAGACTGATTACCGAACATGAATATGATAAATAAATATTTAAGTTCAAGCACATGAATGTGCCGGTGGACATATCAATTGATTACACTGACCCATATGTTCCATAATTGAATTTTCAATTACGGGTAGTAAAAAACTTCACACATTATTTAGGATAAGGTGACTTTCTTTCCATTAATTGCCATGCATGTTATCATTTTTACCATTCTATCTACACTATCTTTTTGGATCCTATTCATCTTAGTTTGATGTCTGTACTTAATTAGCACACTGAATATTGTACATGAATCCTAACTGCATGAGATCCTTGACTTTTTACGGACTCTTTAGGCAGTTATTCATTGACACACATTTTTGAGTAATGCTTGAAAAAAAAAAGAAAAATATTTTTGAGTAATGCAATAATCACCATTTTCCCTCTTCAAAGACAAAAACAAAAGCAGAAAAGAAAGTATCCTAGGACTATTGGTGCAAACAAATTGAGTCAAGTCGAATTTTAGCCTAATTGAACCCAATCTTAACTTAATTTTACGAAACTTGAACTTGAACTCGACAAACTCAAAATGTTCTTGAGCTCGAGGTTAAAAAAATTTTAAAAATAAATAAAATAATAATTTTTTAACAAATAATAAAATATTAGGGATATATATATGTAATTTTACTATTAAAATAAAAAAATTTAATATATATATATAATTGAGCTCGCAAGCTAACGGAAATTAGTATTTTTGAACTCGAGTTCGATTTGATCAGTTCGAATTCAACTCAAACTCGATGTTGATCGATCTCGAGTCGTGCTCGTACTCGAGCCTCTCACCATTTGCAGCCCTACCCGGGACATTGTAATTAGTATGCCAGCTGATCTGTTCGTTGCTCAACCATAAAGCAAATTATGGTGCTCATCCCACCAAAAAAAAAAAAAAAAACTTTTTTCTCCAATGGTATCCTTTTGTCAAATTTTTATAGTAGGGATAGGCAATGGTAGAGCCGCATTGTGTTACACTCACAACTTTGTAAAATTGAAAGAATGGTCTTGAACTTTTTATAATTTTTTATGTTTCTATTATAATTGCACCTCTTCAAATTTGACAAAAAAAAACCCTTTTTCCTTTACATTGTCCCCTTATATTATGAAAAATTCTCATTCCGCTTACATTAGCTCCCTGAACAATCATTTTCTTTTAGATATCTCTTCTACAGTATAAATGTTTTGAAACTATTAAAAGAAAAATTTGATTACTATTCGAATAAAGAATAACTTTGATACTTTTAAAATACAAAAGCTCAATAATAAAAATCTTATTTATAATTAAAACGTTTTTACATGATACCAGCATTATTTTAGGTGTATAATGCTGTCACTATTGGCTGTAGATCCTGACTCCGCCACTGAGGATAGGCACAAAATTTTTAGCCCTTAGAGTAATAGTACTATTAAAATATGATAAGTTCTATAGTATTTTACTTCCATGTGGTATTACTTAAGATGTGGATCTTTCGAGAACCACAGTTCGTATCCATGACACCAAAATAAGGAACCATCAACTTCTAATAATTGTAGGTCATAAAACAATTCTGGTAATAGAAAATGTTTAACGGCATTCAAAGATCATGCTAAGAGAGATTTGCCTGAATTGATTACGCACTTTTCCATATAATTATGAAGCATATGATCTTTTTTGAACAATGCACTTGGCAGGTGTGTGTCACCACTTTTAGTACTCCTACTCGACCAGAAAGGGAGAAAAAGACCGTTGTCTTGTTTTTGTTATCTATAATTGAATACTAGTGAAATAACACTAAGCTTAGTGGATTCATCCCTTTTCTGGTCACGAGGAGATGATTACTTTGCTGTCGATCTTTTCTTTTCTTTTCTTTCACATGATAACATGGCATAAAATGTCATAAAGTGTCGTTAACTTGAACAAGGGTTAACTTCCTGAAAAGAAACATATGCTAAAGCCAAAAGGAGGAAAAGGAAACCAAGCAAGAGTGGAAAAATTTCCCTCGATTACTCAGTCATGGACCACAGCGGATTTTGGTCCTTCTAAAGATGCTATCTAATTCCTGCAAGCATTTTTATCATTTAAGTTGGCTAAAATGCTCCCCTTGAGATTGGCTCGGATGGTCTCGGGATAGCCTCATTAGATCCCAAGATCACGTGTTTGAGTCACTTCTCTATCTCTTGTGTATCCTTAGGGGATGAAATGGACAAGCATACAAAGAGATTAGTCCGGCAAATGTTGGAATACTTCCCGTGTTGACAATAAAAAAAAAAAAGAAGTTGACTAAAATGCAATTTGATGATTTCGTGATGGTTTGGAGTAATTAACATTTACACGTCATATTTATTTATAAAGGTATAATGCACACACATTTACTACTACTTTTGTACATACAAATCCTATTCGTGTAGCTCAATCCTCAACTTTTATACAATCCTAAATCGCAGCAAAGCAATCATGAGGCAATGTGCACAAGAATTCGACAAAGGAAGGTGCTCACGTGAAGATGGTCGACCCCATATGCATATAAACTATAAGCAACTAGCGAACACACATTATATTGTCCTACCACAGACTGCAAAAATAGCAATTCCAAGGGGTCCAAGCTTTTTGTGCAGAAAGAAACATGACATTAGCATCTTCCATTCCCTTTGCCCTGCCAGCGCCGGTGGTCTCAGGTC
This sequence comes from Coffea humblotiana, assembly GCA_023065735.1. NCBI lineage: Eukaryota > Viridiplantae > Streptophyta > Magnoliopsida > Gentianales > Rubiaceae > Coffea > Coffea humblotiana. The sequence continues at coordinate 26,868,794 of CM041215.1, read as the reverse complement.
TCATAAAAACAGATCATCATATCTAGAGGGCAGGAAAAAGAAAGAAAGATGTGTGAAATTTGAGAGAATATATAGATCCAAGATATCTATCCCAAGCCAGCACTGAAGAAGATGAAGAAAAAAAACATCATGTGCTGGACAACCCTAAAGTCCTAAAATGTCACATGTGGGAAGTCCCCATCTATGTCACACACTCGCACACTTTCTTGTTCCTTGGAGTTGAGACGAAAAGGGTTAGCCATAGTCCAACCCATATCAACAGTGATTGATGTGCCAACACTCCCTCACGGGCTTGATAGGCGTCTTGTAGTTGTAGATGGATCAGGGAAACATGTCAACATGTAGAAGATTAAAGGGAAAATTGATGATCATGCCTTTGTCGCTAGGGACTAAAAAACAAGAAGTAATTTGGAAATTCATGGCATCATTCTATGGGAAATTAATGGAGAAGAAGTTAAAGATTTTGGCTTCACTTTTCTCTTATACATCTAATTTTTTCATGATATTTTAAGATAAATGTTAGTGACGGTCATTACAAGTTAAACAATCCAGCACCTACCCCGTGTCAGTCAAATGGAAATTTTACATGATTTCGACTTCCGCAATAATATAATTGTTAATATCTTAGTTGGTCAAAATCAGGCTTCTCCAATTCCCTTGATTTGGAGGGGTCCAAAATAGTCTAGTCTAATCTTGAAATGCTTATCAATCGATTAAGAATGGTCTTCCTGGGCAGAAACAAGCACAGAGGAAAGATCCCTCAATGTAGTGTACGCTTGGTTGAGTTGCCGAGGACTTCCTTTCTAAACATTTTTCATCTGCATGTCTTGGCTCCAGACGACAACTTGTTTACTATTTCGCGGCCCATTCCAGCCTCATATTGCTCTTGGGCATTCACTACCCTGGACCCAATCTACAGTTAAATCTTAGGAATTCAATCCAATACTCTCTAAGCGGCAAGCACCTTTCAGTAGCTCAATGCTTCTTTTTTTTTTTTTTTTTTCTGTACTCTCAACTCTGTTTATTTGACTAGTTCCTCGTGTTGTTGCAGTTATTACGTTATAAATATTTTGATGATTTATTAATTGTCTGTTTCATGGGTCACTTGCGATTTTAAAGTCGTATTATGTATCGCGGTGAAAAATTCCACATTGCTTGATTTTATTTTTTTTTTAAGTTGAAGGAAGAAAAAAACTCAAGTTTAACAATTTTACTATAGTGGACGGTGATTAGCTCCCATAACATTTCTGAACCCCACTCCCCCTAAGGGAAAAAAATAAATAAATAAACAGAGCACTCCAGAATTTTTTTATTGAACTTTTGAGGCAAGGTCTCAGAAAATTCCAAATGAATTTGAAGGATTAAATACTTGCAGAGCAACATTATTATGACATAAACTGAGCCCAATTAAGTACATAATTATCTATATTACTATAACCATTCTCTCTCATGATTCGGCTAGACCATTAGTTTTCTGCTATAAAACAATCTGCTTAAAATACTAGAAACCACCCAGTTATTAGGTACATGAAATCTAAAGTAATTTAATCTATGCAGGTTTCACACACCCAACGCAGACAAATAATATTTTAAAGACCCTTTACTGTACAGCTGTTTTACTTTACATATATAAAAATCTCGTATTTTGACCATCAATTTTTATAGCGTGCCGTCGCATTACATGACATTGTGCTGGTAAAGTCATGACCAAGATTTTTCTGCACACGTTAGAACTTAAGGGCTATTAAAGCAGATCTGTGCAATTTTCTTTGACCAAAGACCGTATAAAAGTGCCCAAGTCCTATTGTCTAAAGTATAAATTATGCCAATTAGATTTATTATGGAAATTCAAGTGTTTGATAGCTAGCGTGCTTGGGATCAACTTCCAGGTTAGGACAGCAGTGGATGGAATAATGCTAATGATTCAGATCCCATTGGCCGCTATTGTTTACTTTTCAAGCTTAGACCAAATCCCGACCAAACCCCCTAATGCGTCAGCAAGAATACGACGTAAAAGGTTAGACAAATCAACAAATGCCAATTCCAATTCTATCTGGGAGTATAAGAAATTACCTAGAGAACTAAATAACTATTCAAATAATTATTGAGTATTAAAGCAAAATGCAGTTGTATTTACTTGGTTTCTTTATGTATGTCTCCAGGACCAAGTATAAATTCAAGTATCCTTTCAAGGTTACTGATGATCGGCATTTGTTCCTGGCTGCAACTGCTTGCCTATGCCATTGATGACTTGCATCGAGTAAGAATCTAGAAGTCGTAGGTCTCAATTGTGGATCAATACAAAATAACCAACTGATCATATATGTATACTTGGTACGTAGCTGGTTTTTATGTTCTTTGTGCTCCAATGCATGCTTAGATCCAGAATTATTCATGCAAAACACAATATTTGAAGTATGCGTCCCATACAAACGAATGCATAGAGGAAGATACCAGAAACCAATATCATTTGTATAATACCTTCCCCTGTCCCTATTCTTGAAAGGGAAAGTACGACGATTTGAATAAAAAAACAACTCCGACGACGAATTGAATAAAAGCAATTCGGTTTTGTACCTAAAACAACACCCTTAAAACCCTCCACTAAGGCCAAAAAAAAAAAGGCAAAAAGAATTCCCAAAAAATGCATAATGGGCTGTAAGTTGACCAATCGAAATCGCAAAGCTCAGTTTCGTAGTGTAGAAGTATTCGGCATGAAATCATGTAAACAAAATAACAAGTAGAAGATATAATAGTAGTGTAATAGTGGAGTGTCTGTAGCCGGCCCCTAGCAGCAGGCTGGCCGGCCCGCCTGCCTGCCTTGCTGCTGCCCATCTTTTGCCTCGTTAGATCTTCATGCAAACCACCAAACAGATGGCTATGTGCAGTGCATACGCCTATGTATAAATACATATTCACCCATCACTCTCAAAGGACTCAAGTCTTTGGTCAACTCACTCATTTGGTTAACTCCTAATTTTACTCCGTTTCTATATAAAACTTGAACCACTCTCAGAACTTTTTCTTCTTTCTTGCTCTCTCTTCCTCTCTCTCTCTCACGCGCACACAGACAGTAGAAGAGCTCTTAAAGGCTAAGCTATATAGTTTCATAGCATTCGTGCTTGAAATCCCACTTTTGATCCCAAGATGAGGCAGGCTGGGACGTATTCTGGGATACTATCAGGAGGGATATCTGGAAAAACTGGACCTCATTCATTTCCGTTGGCAAGAATAAAGAAAATCATGAAGAAATCAGGAGATGATGTGAAGATGATATCTGGGGAGGCTCCCATTGTTCTCTCCAAGGCTTGTGAGCTTTTTGTTGAGGAAATTACCAGAAGGGCTTGGATGATGACCATGCAAGGCAAGAGGAGGACGCTTCACAAAGAAGATGTTGCTTCCGCTGTTATAGCCACTGATATCTTTGACTTTCTTGTCAATTTGGTTTCTGAACACACTGCTACTTCTGAGCAGGAGGAGATCACTACTCCACCAGCCATGGATTTGGAGAGATAAACTGAAAAGAGCAGGATAAATAACTATATATAACCTCTCTTTATTCTTCGTATACTATTTTTTTCCCCCTTATAATTTTCATATACAGAATATAAACAGTTTCTATGATGATTACTGTCAATTGGAGCCACAAGATTAAGGATCTTATTTCAACATTGTAACCTTGATTAAATGTGTATTATTTTGACAATTGCTTCTTAATTTCTCAGAACTCAACCATACGTGTTGCGGCCAGTAACAGGTTCCATCCACAAGGCACGTAATGTTTTTATTTTCTGCATTTGAAAAAACGAGGTATATTTCAAATAGTTGACTTTGTACCATTGAACTCCAACGAAGACATTTAATCTAAACCGGTTTGAAGAGCCACAACTAGGGCCAAGTATTTCAAGCAATTTGATGCAACTCTTCTATCTAATTAAGATAAAGTGCATGCACAGGTACTTGTATGGCCAGAATCGTGCATTTTAGCTGGACGAAGCCGGTCTTTTGCATGCCCCTGGTCACAAAATAATAATAATGTATTAACATTGAAGCACAGAATCTATAGATATGCCATACATGGATGAATTTCGCTCTTTTTTTTTTGTCTTATCTTTAATTCCAGGTAAGTATATGATGCACTGTAGGCTGTAGAATGGATTCTGGACGTTATAGAATGGACCGAAGGCATTAAGAGTCTCCCCATCCAAACTCTAGATATCACAGAAGTACAGAATCTACAGATATTATATTAGGCAGAAAATTTATTACCGAAATGAACAAAATCGGGGTTGGGAATCGGATTTGTCATGTACTTGCATACTTTTGATTGGACTTTGACAACGTACAATTATTGATATGCTTAATAACCAATTGAATTAACTCGGTTGAAACCCTTTTTTTATCACGCCAACTTGAATTACTTGAACTAATAATGGAACTATTACGTTAAAATGTACTTGAATTTTGTCGTTCTTCACTATTACCACTTCGACTCTTTGAATTGTTCTTTCTACGGCCACCGTCGATCTACCTTAAATACGAAAATTCTATTTTAAACAACATACGATTATATGCAAATTAAATAATATCCACGTCTTTAATTTTAGAAATTTTTATACTTTGTATCTATTCCTCAGATATGTCATGATTTTTGCAGGCAAACTCTAGTAAATATCCCTCTTATGGAACCGGTATTTGTTTGTTTATACGAGTGTCTCACCAGACCTTAATAGATGATTCGAGGGATTCAGTCTTATTGCCACATCCAGCTGTTTGGATTAACTATTACCCATACCCATTAACAAAGTTTATTAAAATTCTTAATCAAACTGAAGTAACTCCGTTTAAAGTAGTTAAAAAATGTCGCACTAAAATTGAAAATGTAGGATATCAAATTAAAAACGTTCGTTCATAATAAGAACATCAATTACAATCAATGGGTCAACAATTCTCATATTAAAAAAGTTACCTACAACCCGTAATATAGACAAAACTACAAATTAGCTGACCATACAAATAATTTTAGTACAATATCATAATAATAATAAAAAAAAAACGTATACTCATCCAAAACTAACATTTTAGAAATAATTAGCCATCCTATTAAAATTTAGATTGAGTTTGTATTTTGGAATATAGAAGCATTAAAATCTGAGAACATGAATTAGAACGATGGAAAGACCCAAACTGGCGGACCTATGTGACTAAAAGACTGAACACCACCAAAGCGCTCAAATTTGCCATCTCCAAGGTCGTAGATGCCCATGTCCTTGCCACCCCCAATCCCAGTATCATCGTAGGCTTCTCGGTAGGCATCTATGCAATCATCGGTAAAATAAATAAATACAATTAGGCCTAATGACCCCAGGAAAGCTGCTAGCGGTGGCATCAACTGAGAATGCAGCATTATGCCCAACGAAGATCGACTTATTTCCCAGGTTTGAAATCTCTTCCCCTCGGCCGTTGGTTAAATCCAATTGGCTGACACGAAATTTCTCGGCCCCATATTCCCCGTTGTCCCGGACATAGATCCCGTCTCGAGCAACTATAAATAATTGATCATCACCTGCTGCGGATGGGGATGATTCTGCCAGCAGATATAATTTACACCTACTAATGGATGTTCCATCCTTGAATTTGGGATCTATGCTAAAGGGATTTTTTGCGACGGTGGGATGATGATCAGGCGCTGAAACATCCCAAACCCAAACATGACCTCCGAAACCGATTGCGTAGAATTTGCCATTGTGGTAATTCACATCGCTGAATGCACCCCGTCTGGATTCTATTCCTGTCCAAGACTCGTCTCCGGGTCTCTAGTACTCAAGATATTGTCCTCCGCTGTGAACCACCATGACAACGTAGTCTGAGGTCTCGGATGGACTCGCAGATAACACCGGCCTTTCTATGAAAATCGAAGGATCCATCGGCTGGCAATCTTCATACCTGGGGAAAGTGGTGATGTGGGGGAGCTCAATTTGAGCCCTGGAGAAAGGGTGCAGCAAACTCATCTCTCCCGAAACCCCAAGGGCAATGAACCATCCTCTGGTTTTCCCCCTAGCCTCGGGGAGGAACAACCTCCTGCAGATCCTACCCTTTGCAAGGCTGTAAAATTCCCTATCGTCACCCTCTTTATATTCTGCAAGCATAATCCACGGAGGTCCAGGCCATGTTTTATTAAAATTCGCCTCGCCAGCCGCCGCCCTCCACGAGGTGCAAACTCCGCGGAACGCAAGAAAGTCTTCCATCAGGTTTACTCGTCTGGCGATTGAACCCAAGAAGTCGTGCAAAAGGTCCGACCAATTTCTCATGACTAGTCTGACGCTTGCCAAAGAAGAGAAAATTGCACAAGTAATTTCTTAAGCAATTCGGGAAAAAAAAGATACAACAAATAGCTAGTAGATTGAGTCACTCTACGGTCTAAGACATATTTATGTCTGCGGCAAGAATGAACAAAATTTCCAAATCCAAACTAAAATTGGATTTAGGAAGTGAAGTCAATCAGGGAAAATACCTGTAGTTTTTTTTATTTTAATAAATCAATAATTTGGGAAGTGTGATATTAGGAGGAAAACTTATTATTGAAACGAACAAATTGGGGTAGGAATTGAATTTGTCACCTTCTCAATTCGTTTCATATCCATATGCATTTAATTGAATTTTGACAACGTACAATTACGGCATGTTTGATGACCAATTGAAGTACTTGAACTAATAAATGGAACTACTCCCTCCGTCCCACTTTGATAATTCTGTTTTTCTTTTTTGTCTGTCCCAAATTGTAGTCCATTTTCCAATTGAAGAATGTAGTTGTATTTTAATTTTCCTAAAATACCTTTATTCAATGTAAGTTGTTGTTACTATCAACCTACCCCATTTAATGAGAGTTGATTCTTGTTTTACTATTAATTCAAGTTCCCATAAAGTTGTACTCTATTTAATGTGAGGGTATTTTAAAAAAATAGCAATCTAAATTTACTTTTCCAATAAAGTTAACGAACTGTGTAAAAAAAGAAACAGGACTATCAAAGTGGGATGGAGGGAGTATTACATTAAGATCTGATAGTATCGATGCCAAAACTGTCAACTAGTAATTGATAAAAAGCTACGCTGTGATCGGAGTATAATTCCAATCAAATTTGGAACTGTACCATCGAAAGTCTCGGGGTATTTTGCAACTCACTCGTAATTTCAATTCGCAAACTTGCAACTAATCCCAAATTTATTTAGAACTCAGTAGTCACTAACCTCACTGATTTTCCAAATTAGGCCTTCAATTTTACAACAGTTCTCCAAACACCCCTCTTTTGATCTGCATTATTCTCTCCAAGCCCCATCTATTCATCTAAATCAATTCTTCTGATAATCAGCTCCAATACAAGTAGCGACATTCATAGAGAACACGCTTGTGACGGCAGGGCCGGATTGCCTGACCTTATAATTTTTAGATGAACTCGCGGGGGAGGTATCCGCCGGGGATCGGGAACGGCCGCGGCGGAGGCGGAGCTGGAGGTTTTGGGACAGTAAACGCTAACCCTAATTTCAGAATCGAAATCCCACTTACTATCATCATCAGCAGCAACAACAGCAATTGCAGCATAATTATGGCCAGAGAAATTTACAGAATCAACAACACCACCATCATTTTCAGCAGCAGCAGCAGTGGATGAGACGAAACCCTTCCGTTAATGAAGTTGAAAAAACTCTCCAGCCCGTTACTCCTGATTCTGGGTACCTTCCCTTTCTTGCTGTCATTTTACGAACTTTTTGTGTCCGTTGTTTTGCATTTTCTGAAATAAAGTAGGAATCTTTTCGCTAATTCCTGTGGTTTTATTTTCAGTATTTTTTTCTCTGGCGGACAAAATGTGTAGTTGTGTTATCTTTGCTGTCTTGACTGATTTTGCGGCATTTTGAGTTGGGATTTATTTGTAAAATTTGTTGACACGTATGATCTTATATTAGATGGGGTTGGGTCGTTTTTGGTGTTGGATCGATATAGAGGGGCTGTGCAATGTCAAGTATTAGTGGTAGTTTTTGACAGCACATGTATTTTTATTTTTATGCAAAGTCAAAACAGAAGTGCTTTTTCGGCTAAAAATGGGTAGAGCATACTGGTTTTCTTCTTTATAGACTTTAAGCTTTGATTTCCTGCATGCCGTTTCATTTCAAACATGAACACTGGCGTAGTGTTGCAGAGATATTGAGTCTACTCTGTAGCATGAATGATCAAGACTTTACTTTGTGAGCTACCAGTACCGGGTTGCCAAAGTAAAAACTTTCATATTGTTTTCTTTAAAAGTTCATGTGTATTGCCTTTCGCATAAAGCATTTTCAGGTTTCCAAAAATCACGGCGTGGTTGTTCTTGTTGTTGAACCTACTAACCTACTTATTTTCATGTATTGTTACTATATATGCTTGCATCCCAGTACTTGTGGTTGATTGACTTGCCAAATACTAGGATATGTCCATAGTATCTCAAATCTCTTCGTTTTCTGCATAGTAGCTTCCTTTCGTAATTAACTTCTTTTGCACTTGTATTCTTCTTGTCCACATAGCTCTCAGGATTGGAAGGCTCGATTGAAGTTACCACCAACTGACACTCGATATAAACAGAGGTATGTTAGGATGCATGCCTGTCCCTCGAAAAAGTGGTTTACTTGCACTTGCCATTGATTGTAACTTCTTAACCGATGTTGAATTTAAGCTAACAAATGACCTTCATTTCTGTTTTCTACCATGATCATGGTTGCTATTGCCTCATAAAATCAATCAGGTTGCATTCTAGTCTTTACTTTGAGCAGTGTATCTTTTCAGTATGAAGACTCCCAAAATTGGGGTTACATTCTAGTCTTTACTCAAAAAGTATTATTGCAGAAACCTGAATTTTGAAAAAAAAACCACAAGCACTCAATGATAAAGAAAACTAAGAACGAAAAAAAATCTTAGTTGCATGACTCATAATTTAGTTATTGTACAGGATGTTACTGCAACTAAAGGGAATGAGTTTGAGGATTACTTCTTGAAACGTGAATTGCTTATGGGAATATATGAGAAGGGCTTTGAAAGACCTTCTCCCATCCAGGAAGAAAGTATTCCTATTGCTCTTACTGGAAGTGACATTCTTGCTAGAGCCAAAAATGGAACTGGAAAAACTGCCGCATTTTGTATCCCTGCATTAGAGAAAATTGATACGGATTACAATGTGATTCAAGGTACCTCCTCTACACATTTACCTTTTAATACTTAAAGTCTTCATAAGCTCCAAATGCATCTTTCATAGTATTCCCTTTGTATGAGTTTTAGTAGCATTTAGTTCAATAGTGGGCATTTAGTCCAGTGTTTGGATAAACATTAAGTATCAAACTGAATCTCATGGTAATCTCAAATGCAATTTGCTGAAAACATGAACAGCAATCTATATGACATTGAAGTCCATGTTTAGCCTTTTCTGCATACAGTTATAAGGAGGAAACCTTTTTAACCTCATGTAGTAATTTGTGAGCACATTTTAGTTATGTGCATAACTCTTTTGTTGGACCTATTATCCTTAAGAAAGTGTATAATAAGCATTAAGTTTGACTTATTAGACTATTTGTTTCTTTGACTGTAAAATCTGGTATACTGCACTGCTAGTGGTCTAGCTGTCTCACCCGTAGCTTTTTTGGTATTTTTAAAACTGGATGCAGTTGTGATACTCGTCCCAACCAGAGAATTAGCTCTTCAGACATCACAAGTTTGTAAGGAACTAGGGAAGCACTTGAAAATACAGGTCATGGTTTCCCACCGGAGGAACCAATTTAAAGGATGATATTATGCGGTTGTATCAACCTGTACATTTGCTGGTCGGGACTCCTGGGAGAATACTTGATCTTACCCAAAAAGGTGTTTGCATTTTGAAAGATTGTGCAATGCTTGTCATGGATGAGGTATATTGATGAGTGATTTCATGCTTGTCTTTTGTAATTTCCTGATCGCGATACTTTACATATGTAAACAGGTATCTGTGTGTTTGTCTGTGTTTTTGTATGCACAGCATGTCTTCCTATATTCTAATATAACTTTTTGGATACCCAGAAACTTTTTGTGCTAAGGCATTTGACTACCTAATTGAGTTGTCCAAATGGATTTTGGGCTTTGCTTCTAGAATCCAGCTTTATATGCTTTTTTTTTTGGGGATTCTTGAGAGGTCTAGTTTGGGAATTTGTCTAGTTTGGGAATTTGTGAAAGATTTTTTATTGTTTGATTTTTACTACTGGAGTGATCTGGTGGAAAATGAAATGTGCTTAAATTCACAGGCAGATAAACTCTTATCCCCAGAGTTTCGACCTTCATTGGAGCAGCTGATAGCATTTCTTCCTGTGAATCGACAAATTTTGATGTTTTCAGCAACATTTCCGGTGACTGTCAAAGAATTCAAGGATAGATATCTAAAGAAACCCTATGTCATTAATCTCATGGATGAGCTAACTCTCAAAGGTATTACTCAATATTATGCTTTTGTAGAAGAAAGACAAAAGGTTCACTGCCTCAATACTCTTTTTTCCAAGTTTGACCGTAACCCCCTTGTGTTGCTTCTCCATTTTCTGGTGACAAAATTTACAAGTGCACTCATTTGTTTGCAGCTGCAAATCAACCAATCAATTATCTTTTGCAACTCTGTTAACCGAGTTGAGTTACTAGCCAAAAAAATTACAGAGCTGGGCTACTCTTGCTTCTATATTCATGCTAAGATGCTCCAAGATCATAGGAACAGAGTATTTCATGACTTCCGTAATGGTGCTTGCAGGAATCTTGTATGCACTGGTCAGTAATTGATTTTTTTCACTTCAACTTCCAGCAATTTCTTTATGATGCTGCTACTATTTTGTAACGACTGTAATCCTAGTTGCTGATGAATAGTTTGCATGTATTGTCACTGGCAATCACTTTTATGCAATTTCACTGCCTAGATCTCTCCGGAGCTTTTGTTTCATGTTTGGTAGAAAACTAATTTTCAAGGCAGCTTTGATCTGTTTGCATCACCTGCTTCCTGTAATTCATCTTAATATACTTTTCCTGAAGAGCAACCTTTGTCATCAGTTAATATTCTGTCCCCCCACCCCCCCCCCCCCCCAAACAACAAAAAAAAACCCTTTTCATCCCAATGTGCTGTCTCCATTAACTTCACACGAAGCGTTACATTAGACCTTGCACTACTCTAATTTGGAGCCGAAAGCTGTAGGATACTCGTCGACAGATCCATGTTTATTTCGGATCACAGATTACTTTTTGGATTTTAATCACTAGTAGGTATGGTTCTGATTTCAATTCTGTGTTATATTGCTCTGGATGAAGATTTAACTATTGTGTAATATGCTTTGCAAGGGGAGGTCATTTTGACAATTGTAAAGAGAAAGAGATGGTCTTTTGTCCTTTTAAGGATACTTTTATATAGTTGGGGCACAAAAATTGAATCAAAGTTGTGTTTTTATATGCAGACAAATGCTCTTCAATAGAATGAGTTTCAATGTAACTAGCCATATACTTTAATGAGTCTATCTTCATTTACTTCAAATGTGTGCTTGTTTTTAAAATTGTCAGTTGCATTTGCACTTCTTGTGTCAAGCATGGATGAATGATACAACTTTATGTCAAGGGTTCTGATTTTAGCGGAATTTTTTATTTGGACAGATTTGTTTACCAGGGGAATAGACATTCAAGCTGTCAATGTTGTCATAAATTTTGATTTTCCCAAAACTTCAGAAACATATCTGCACAGGGTATGTATGCAGTTTAATATTGAAGAGCTGTACCATACAGTTTTGTACCACTTGATGATATTGGACATTCTCTGTTTAGGTGGGGCGTTCTGGAAGATTTGGACATCTTGGGTTGGCTGTGAATTTGATCACCTATGAAGATCGTTTCAACCTGTATGTACTTTTTCTGCATTTGTGATTTTATTTATTCCTTTTATGTGTTGTTTTTCATGTTTTTCTAAAAGTGTTCATAACTCCGTATCTTTCTCTCTTTTAGGTATAGGATTGAGCAAGAGCTTGGAACTGAGATAAAACAAATTCCACCTCACATAGACCAAGCAATTTACTGCCAATGACATGCAATGAAACCTGAATATGGTGAGTGAGAAAAAATATTAAAGCAATTCTTGCGGTGATTTGATACGATAAGGAAGAAAGGGAATGCTCAGGCTCAGCTTGGGGCTCCATTTTGCTTGTTCTGTATAATTGTTGTTGGACAAGTTTAATTGCCCCTTTGAGTTTGTGCTGTTTAGGCAGTAACCATGCTTGAATGCTTTTACAGGTTCTTCTCATGATGAGTTCGTACAATTTAGAATTTTGACTCCTCAAGTGATGGCAAAAAGTGGCTAGCTACCCTTGTTTCCGGGCAGAATTTGAAGTCTTGCCTGGATCTTGAGATTATTAAATCCGACTGGGCGGCGGTCTTCGCTTGAAATGAAACATAATACGCCTAGAACTGAGTGGTATTTCTTCTATGCACGGGGAATTCTGGGATACGAGGGAAAGTTTGTAATTGTGTAGCAGTTAAAGAAATTTTTCATCTCCTTCCTTTTACTTTAGTAGAAATCGCAAGTTTGTTTTTCATTTTTTTTTGGGGGTTAATGTTATTCTCCAACCTTACATGGGTAAGTACCATCTATTAAACTTAAAACAGAACAGAAATAATTAGGACTTCCAACTTCGTTCAGCCTTTGCTTGTTCTTGTGGAAGCATTCAAGTATTGATGATTATCTTTAAATTGCCATTGTATAGTTACTACCTGAAAACCCAAGCCAAAAGGTCGTTTCTGATTCTTGAGAGAATAACCAATTCATCAATGATTCACCAATTCCAGCTATTGCCCATGGGATTATTAATTCCTGATAAAGTCCTACAAACTTATCCTTTTTTTTTTTTTTTTTTTGTAAGGTGCAATTGAAATTCACAAAATTTTTGAAGCCTCATTAGCCAGTGCGAGAAAAGGAACCATTACAGAAGAGCAGGCAGCATCTTAGGCTTGATTGGTAGGAATCAGACCAAATTGATTTTCAGAACTTGATGGAGCAATCCAAGAAAAATACAGAAGTCACACACATACAGGCCTCAAGTTGAGCACACAAACAAGTGAATGAAGGAAAAAGCGAAAGTGGATTATTTACCATTAAACAACAGAATACACAAAAAAAAGTATAATTACAGAAGGTGCAAACCAATATTTGTACTTCTTTCTTTCAATCCTTGTCATGTTACCTGTAATGGAAGAAAAGTTTTAGGAACCGAAGCACGCGAATAACTTTTTCGGGACGTTGCCAGTTGAGCGGAATTTGGCTGCCGTTTCCTCAACCTTGAGAATATCCTCTCCTCGTTTTGCTTCAACCATTGCCCTCTTTTCCTCAGATTTCCTGTGCATTTCGGCCATTTTATTTTTCATCCTTTCTGCAGCTTTGGCCTTCTTCTTCTCAAATTCTTCCTGCTCATTCATGCACGACGAACGGTTACACGTCTAAACAAGAGCTACCTTGTTCAAGAAAACTTTACTGTTGATATAACATGGATCACGAATCATATGTCTAAACAAGAGCTACCACATTCCAAGGCCCTCATCATTGGCTTTGATCATACAACATAAAAGAAGAAGCATGTATCATGGCTTGTTCAGGCTTAGCTTCTCTGAAAAATATTAAAAAGGTACTCCAAATTTTGATATTAAGCACTGTTCATATTCTGGTAAAGGGTATTTTTTGACTGAAATTAAGCTAAGATATTGAGAGTGCCCAAAATAGTTTAGCTGAAAAAGTAGGAATCAGCTTAATTTGAACAAATTGCTAGAGTTTAGGCAGCTAAGTGACTCCCTCCTAAGAAAATTAATAGCACGAAAGCCTTTACCTCAATCAGCTTTAGTTCCACCTCTACTGATGCTTTTTTTGTGTTCTCCCATGCACCAATGGAAGACAACTTTTTATAAGCCCTGAAGAATTATAATACTGAGGTAAATATGACTCAATACCAAACCATCAAAGAGGAAAACACAAGTAAAAAAGAACTTTATATTGATTGAGGCAGAAGACAAACAAATTTAGACATAAGAGTCTCAATTTCGATTCATTGATGCGCAGTAAATTATGAATTGGGCTAGAAAGTGCATTAGGATGCAATTGCAGTCATGCCAGGTTCATTTTTGTTCAGGACTAAAAGTCCAAATCATCAGCCCAGAAGTGGAACCAACTATGATTCAAGGGCAACCCGTACTAATCTGTGTCTGTGTGTGTGTGTGTGTTTTTTAACCTGGGGACAACTTCAAAGTTGGAAATTCGCTATGTATTGGTAAAAGGAGAACAGATTGTAGGAAAAGAAATGTATGGGAAACTTTATTTAAAATTGCTGCTTTTGTATCTCTTGTGCTTTCAATTCCTTATATCTATTGCCTAAATTCTTAGCAGTTGCACAATACAGCATAGTTTTCATCACTTAATTACCTGGTAACAATTACACAGAAAAAATAGGCAACAAGTAAAAACACCGAGATGAAGAGAAAACTGAAAAGTGAGGAAGGCCAAAGGAAACATACTTGTTATCTGCTTTAGCTTTTTCACTTTCTTCCCAGGCTTTTATCAAATCCAGTCTTTTCTCCAATTCTACTCGTGCCAGAGCAGCATCTAGTTGTTGATAACAAGTATTCACAAAAAAATAAATAAAGCAAAATCAAGAACCAAGAACAACTAAAACTGGAAGGGGGGGGGGGGGGGTGGGGGGATTGTCACCCCACAGTTTACCTCTGTCCTTGGGATCCACCTTGTTCTTTTCATCTTCACGGTGTTCTGCAGGCACTGTCATAATCAACTCAAGGAATATAAAATTCGGGAATATCCCAAGTAATCAAAATAACAAATAAGCTATAAATACATAGAGAGGGAGGGAATACTTTCTGCAATAAAAATCGGTTTCTCGATTGGAACAAGGGCCTTCTCAGATGAGTCATGCTTTGGGGTTTTTTCTTCAGGGGAGGATTCTCTAGAAGCTGCTGGGGCCGGGGCCAAAGCCTGAGGGGAGGATTCTTTAGAAGCTGCTGGGGCCAAAGCCAGAGGAGCTGATGTCTCCTGTTCTGGCTCAACATGTTCAGCTTGTTTTTCTCCCATGCTTCAACCCTTGTTGCACTAGTTAGTAGTAAAGCAAGTAGTAGAATTCTAAGTTTTCAGAGGGTATTATACTGGCAAAGATTTCTTCAGAAAAACTCAGACTAAAGTGAAAGAAAGAGATGAGGCAGAAAGGTGGTAGGTAAATATAGTTAGAAGACGACGAAAAAGGTTGATCCAGATCCTTAGACAGCTTGATTAGTTTAGGACGTTAGTCATCAAAGTTTGTGATTTCTTTCCAATTCTCTGGTTTGTGCCAAATGTTACGAATTCTTTTCTAGTATTTTCTAAGCGAGTGCTAGTATTAGTTTAAGTATAGTTTCTTGCTGTGGCCACCCCAGAAAGCAAATGAAATCGGGTGTCTTGGATTTTGGAAGGTAATCCTTTGTGTGATTTCCACTTTTTCCAAAGATGCAGCGGAATTCCTACTTTTTCATTCTGTTTCTTGTTCCTATCATCTTTTTTTTTTTCTTTTTTGGTATATAACGTACCTTTGCAACTATTTACAATGTTCTTGCACGTTAAACTTGGTGCATACTGGGGAGTTTTCTTCAGGTAGGTAGACTTTTGTGGGTCCTGGTGTTTTAATTAACAGCTTAAATCAATTAAACATTTTGTTAAGTATCATAACCGTAATTGAGTATCACGCTAATATTAACTTTAATAAAGATTGCTTCTTTTTCATAGACTCTGAGAAATAGATTGTCAGTTACATTTTGGGTCAAACATGCATGGAAATAAAAAAGGGCAGGGAAGATGAGGATTTTTTTTTTATGGAGATAAATTCTTAAAAGTTGATGTCTTTCAAAGAACATAGAGATATGATGAATACAAAAACTGCCCCAGCAATTTTTTGCTTTTACAGTAATAAGATGTGAAGCTAAAAGAAGCATTTTTGCAAAGGGGGAAATTATTATTCCTACTTTATTTGGAATAATACTATACTAATTTTTTGTGATATAATGTATATAAAATAAAAGAGTGATTGAAAATATAAAATATTGATTCAAAAATATTTTTATTGCTAATGATAAGCAAGATATATATATACATACATGTGTCAATAGATAAAGGAATATTATCATTCTGATTTATTATTGTGATTTATTATTGTCTATGTCTGATACTATCCTGCAATAACTTCATTCTGAATCTATTGCTCCGAACTGTTTCTTAATTAAATTCGTAAGTTTTACGTAATCCCACATTATTAACTATGATTGAGATGAGAATACTTTTACAATAATGAAGATGATTGCGGATTCTGGTTGAACCCAAAATATGAATTCATTTTCTCTTTGGTCCTGTAGTACCACTGTTCATGCATGCCAGCAATGATACAAACAGTTAATCTCAAGTTATGAGTTGTTCCTTGTTCTTTTTCCTACCACTTCTTCTTTTTTTTTTTTTCCAAAAATCTTTTCCTGTTTTCCTATTCCTTTCTTTTTGGAGTGACCAGTTGTTCTCAAGGACCAGGATGCTTGCAAGTCCTGTTACTTATAAGACCCTCATCCAGTTAGTTCTAGAACAGTTAGAGCAAAAAACATGCAAGAAGGTTTAACTCGAAAATTTACAACTTTCCTTGATTTTCAGCAACCGAAACGGTCCCCTCCTTCGAAATGAATGCGTTGCTATAGTGGCTATAAAAAAAATAAACATATACTTACCTTATCTGACTCATTTTAATTCATAGAGAAAATATTTTATCTCTAACTTTACTAGACTTGCACAAACAACTGAGAATTATAGGTAAATAGTTATGAACACGGACCAATTTCTTAGGGCTAGATGATCGTTTCATATGCATATTTATTCTTAACAAATAATTACTAGTAATTGGCTTATTCGTTATCTCTCTTAAACAACCACCAACTTTTGGACAGGTGGCTATCACTAAGCTATTTAAGGTTTGGAGGGAAACCTTGCTTCCCACCAATTGCCACATTAAATGGCTTTTTTAAAAAATCCAGATGAGTGCGTCTGGTCCAGTGGTAATTCAGTCACCACCGGCCCCTCTAAACCCAGTTAGATCTCCTCCTTAGATTAGGATAGTGTAGGCTATTATAGATAAATTGACGATTGAAAAAAAAAAAAAAAGGTTATCTCTCTTAAACAGGAAACTTGCTGTTTCATTGGAAAATTGGAGCTGGAAAACACTTTAAGCCTAGTTATAAGTTGCCGTGGATAATTCCTGATCCTGATTCAGCCACAAGGCCCACAGCACCATTAACTTCTTCGCAACGTGGAAGCTTGTAACTATTCATGCATAGATTCATTCTTAAAATACAGAATATTTTCCTTGTATATATAGAAATACCAATTTGTGACACATGAAACTAAAATGAAGAAAAAATCTCTACAATAAATCCAAGAGTTCGTTCGTTGTCAACTTGTAAGGATCATATGGAAGGTAAGTAGGTAAACTGGTTCTATTCCATATCCCAACTGTGAAATCCTGTTTGGATGAATGAAGGCATTCAAAAGAAGCACATGGTTGCACGTGAAGATTTCCCCATAAACCACAGCTTTTTATCCAAGCCATGTTACTCTTGGATGGTTTGCTCTTAATCTTGAGGCTTTTTATATTTGACCATACCGTGGAAAGACGCCCTTCTTTATTAATTCCTCCTTTCTTTGTGCTGTGTACTAATTTTTCCTTCTTCGGATTAATTGTCCTTTGACTTGGTTTCCTAATCCTTTGGCCGTCCGATCTCTGAACTTTCCGGTGGTAGCAGGGCCTGTTTCCATTGGTTTTGGATCAAATTTGTGCTCTAGTAGATCTAATTAATCTTAGTTAGAAAGCATTGCTTAATTAATTAGTCCAACCGACCAGATCAAGAAATCACTGTCGCAAGGTAGACTCTCTTCTCATGCTATCACGACTTCTTGCCTTTCTTCGTTTTTTTTTTTTTTACATATTATATTTTTGGGTAGAAAAGGTAATATATATGGACTGCCCTGTTAATATCTACTAATTTAACGTACATGGGACTAATCGATATTCATGCTTCTGTTTATATCATCATTTGTTCATCGGGTATATAACAGCATCAGTCTATCAAGTGCTTAATCGTTATTCGTTAGGAAAGAATTCGTGTGTTAGATTTTGGAAAAGTAAAATTAATTTTTTTTTTAAAAAAAATCATACAAACATGAGGTAAATAAATCGTAAAAAGAATTTTATGAAGATCAGGTATAGATCTCGACTTTTAGTTTTGAAAACAGATAAAAAGCTAATCCGGCCATCCATGTCCAAGTGGTTTTGATTGTTCCCAAATGGGCTAATCGGTGAACGTTTACAAGCGAGTTATTCCTGATCAACCATCTCTTCCTTGGAATTCTGATCTAACAAACCTGGCTTCTTATGATCGAAGAAGAGGAATTAATTTGCTAAATTGTGGATTTCGTAAACCGCTACAATGACCTTAATTGACCGGTTGGGGCTGTGTTTTCTCCATGATTTACAAGTTAAAGCCGTGATTGTTGGTTCATATTATAGAATGATAATTTGTTGGCAAAGACTCTTCTATTACATATTTTCTATTACAATGCATGGATTGGTTGATATAAGTTTTGCAATATTCTGTGTATCTTTCCACTAGATTAATGTACACCATATTTGGTGTAAGTCTTGACTTACACTAATCAAATAAAAAAAATTAACCAAATATTACAAGAGGAGGAAAATTTGGAAATGCTTCACTAACGTGATTTTGTAGTTCCTATGCAAGTAGGCATGTCAATGGATTGGGTTTTACTTAGATTTAACCCAGACCCAATATATTTGGGTAGGATTTGAATTTAATTCTCAAATTCAGATCCTATCCAGACCCAGACCCAGATTTTGTGAGAAAGTCGTGGGTCTGGGTAAGGTCTGGTTTTCTAGAATCCATAACCAAATTCAGACCCATACTAGACCTTACCCAACTCATATATATTTAATTAAATAATATATATATGTAAATTTATAAAATAATCTCATATTTTATGGTTATTAGATCGAACACAATAAGATTTTATGGCATTAGAATTTGTATTTAGTATTGGTGGTTAGGTGATTGATGAGACTCGCGCCAAATTATTTCTAAATATGGTTGAAATATTAGTGGCTACTAATGATTGGATAAGAATCAAAGAAAAAATGATTAAGTGTTTATAAATCTTCTTATTCTATTCTTTATTTGTTATCGGTTCTTAGTCAAATGACGTTTATCTCATTCACTATTTTAAAATTGGGATACAAGACATCTACTTACATCGAGATTTAAATAAGAAAAAGAGGTACAAAATTATATTTTTTTAATAGGACTAAATATTTATATACATTATTGTTGTTTTCTTTTTTAAAAACTAATTCTAGTTATCATTATAATTGGTTATAAACTTTTTCAAGAAAAGGAGAAAAGGTAAAGACAAACAAATGAAATATTGGATGTGGATGCTGTTGAATCTTTGAAAATATATAGAAGTAGTCAATAATAATTCTTTCTTTGAGTTCACACTATTGCATTCAATTTGTTAAGTGTTAATTTTATTATTTGGAAACCAAAATTGGATGGTATTTATATTATTTATGAACTCTATATATTTTAAATATATTTTTACCTTAGCATGTTTAGAAAATACCCATGGATGTTCATTGGATACCCAAATCCATAAGAATTTTGGTATTGACTTACTTTTTTAGACCTAAAAGGATCTGAATTTGGGTTTGAGTCTAACTAAATTAAATGAGTTTAGATCTGAATTAAAGGGATCCAACCCAGATCCTACCCATTCACATGCCTATATGCAAGTGAGTTTCGACTGTTTACTCCAAGTTTTGTTAGTTAATCCAATAGCAATGGAGAAGATTGGACCATATATGAAGAGTAAGCTAGACTAAGAAATACTATGTAAGTAAATCGATCTTGTGGTGTGGATCTCTCTTCTTATTATTATCATTGTTTCTTTTTGATAAGTTTCTATTTTTGTAGGGGATAATATATATGCTTTCTATGGTTTTCCCCCTTCTTTTTATTTTTAACTCAAAAATCAAAATAAGAAAAAAAAACCTGAACATACATGGGTAGAATGCAGCTTGTGTAGATGCGGATCATGGGGCTCACAAGTCGTGTTCTGCTCGGTTCGACCGATTCCTATAATTTTTATAGGTTTTAGTATAAATTCATGTAATTTGGAGTAAACGTGACACATTAAACTGTACAAATATAGTACGAATCAACTTGATTCAGACAAAATTCAACCCGACGCACCGAACAACACACTTGTACTGCTCCACACTCTAACACTTGTAACTTCCATGTCGGTGCAGAAACAGTGAAGGGCCAAAACTTTAACGGAAACCAAGTCTCACTTGTACAGCAACTTCACTTCGCTTCGTAGTTCGTACAGACAAAAGGTGGATTCAATTCATGTCGTGCGTTTGTTTGAGGCAAAACGGGGTCCTCCAGCGCCCATAGATACGCTTCACAGCCCCCTATAAATTCAAAACCTTCTCTTTCACTTCAGCCATGCCCGCCACCCCACCTCCATCCATACGTTGCATAAACCCAGCATTATTTTGAGAGGAAAGATATAGAGGGCTAGAAGCTGTTCCAACTTTGCATGCATGATGGACGTGTACATTTCTGAAGAGTACGTGGTTCGAAGAAGAATTGAGAAAAAAACAGCAACCAAAGCTTGTAAAAAGCCTTCCAATACCGGGGCATCCGAAGCAATAGCTAGCAAGAGGCTTGGGGAGAAGGAGAAAACATTTCGTTCACTGCCTTGTAATCATCTCGACAATAATGATGATATCTCTTCGATTTCTAATGCCAGCTCTTCTGAATATGGCAAAAATGTTGTTTTCACTACCTCTCCGCTTAGCCAATTAATTTCATATGTACGTAGCCTACATATAGTGACTCGTTTGTGGTACATTAATCCAGATTTTAAACATTAGTTCGTTGTTAACCTCTGGCTTTTTGACAAAAATGAAAAATGCGGCGTTGGATTGATCTTGATGGCGACTTTTTTCATTGTTTACGAAGCATTTCCTTTACACCTTGGTTATTTTTTTATGGCTTCTAGCCCCAGTGTCTATATATTTATATAGTATGACATTTTCCCGTTGGACTTGATTTCTGACTTGCATTCGTTTAAAGTCATATACAGTAATTAGTTCCAGAAGCCGTGTTCATGTTCTTCTCCGATTGATTAATTAACAACATAAACACCAAATTATTATTAACTAAGATAATGAATGAATTTCTATTTTCTTTTTTTTTTCTAAAAAAAAAAGGGGCTTTTGATGACAAAACAAGTCACTTAAGTGGTACTTGTACTCAAAATGTTCAGGTTTTTGTGGTATTCATTCTGGGAAGTTAGTTTATTCTTTTTTTTTTTTCAATCTCTTTGTCATTTTTTGTTTAATTGTTAAAACGAGTTCGCTTAGAATTTTAATATAATACGATTACATCATCGCCTTTCATCCAAGTTACAGAAACCATAGAGCTACGGACCTATGGGCTGGAATAAACAATGTACAGTGTCCTTTCAACAAGCCATCATCACCAACCCAAAAGCTTTGCTGAGTGCTGACTCCAACTTTTAAATCATCATCAAGATATTGTACGCCATTCCTACAATCAAATGTTTCCAAACATTGTTAATATCCGTTTGAGTTAAATTTACCGCTTGTATATGACTTAAGTTCTACCTACAATTTAGTCTAAATTACATAGATTGAAGAGCTTTATTCAAGAATGTATTAAAGTATTTGAGAATTTTAAGTATCTAGTCTAACAAAGCCGCTTTTTGGGGGGGGGGGGGATTCTATGAAGGGCCAAAGGCCCTGTCTATTACACTGAAACTAATCTAGGGGTAGAGAAACACCCTCCCCCCCCCCCCCACCTGCTTCCGGGGCCGATAGCAGGTCCAACTAAGTTCTTCAAAGACAACCTCTTTGCAAAAATGTGTGCAGAAGAATTTCCTTGCCTCCAAGCGTAGATAACTTTCCATTGCATATAAAGCTACTCGATTTCATGATTTTGACTTGAACAGATAGGCTTGATTGCATATAAATTCTATTTTGGCTCAATGTCAAAAAAAAAAAAAAGGAAGCCCAGAAACAGATTTCTAAACCAACTACTCCTACAATAGTTAACCGCCAAGAATTCAATCCCTTGACTTGTATTTTTATACAGAATTTCCTGAAAATTTCATCAGTGAGTGCATATATGTATCTGTTTGTTCCGGTGACAGTTTAATCCTTCGAATCCCTTTGAATCCCTTGAGTACAAAAGGTGGACCCCCCTTGTACTGCAACTCCACTCGCTTCGTAGTTCGTACAGACAAAAGGTGGCTTCATTCATGTCGTTTATTTGAGGCAAAACGTGGTCTTCCAGGGCCCATAGATACACTTCACAGACAACCCCTATAAATTCCAAAAACTTCTTTTCAGCCCATGCCGGTACCCCAACTCCATCCATACGTTGCATAAACCCCAACATTTCCATTGCATTAACACTTCTTGCCCCACTATTTTGAGAGGAAGATCTCGAGGGCTAGAAGCTGTTCGAACTTTGCATGCATGATGGACGTGTACATTTCTGAAGAGTACGTGGTTCAAAGAAGAATTGAGAAAAAAAGAGCAACCAAAGCTTGTAAAGGCCTTCGAATGACGGGCCATCCGAAGCAACAGCTAGCAAGAGGCTTGGGGAGAAGGAGAAAAAATTTCGGTTCACTGCCTTGTAATCATCTCGACAATAATGATGATATCTCTTCGATTTCTACTGCCAACTCTTCTGAATATGGCAAAAATGTTGTTTTCACCTACCTTTCTGCTTAGCCAATTAATTTCATATGTAGCCTACATATAGTGATTCGTTTGTGGTACATTAATCCAGATTCTAACCATTAGTTAATTGTTAACCTCTGCGTTTGACAAAAATGAAAAATGTGGCGTTTGATTGATCTTGATGGCAACTTTTTTCATTGTTTACGAAGCATTTCCTTTACAACTTGATTAGTATTTTATGGCTTCTAGCCCTAGTGTCTATATTATCTATGGGATAATTTCAAAAACCTCTCTTAAGGTTTCTGACAATTTCACTCAGCTCCCCCCAATTTTTAGAAAATTACACTGACCTCCCTTGCTTTTACTATTTAAGTAATACTATAGACCCATTTGACTAGAATTATACTTAAGTATCCTAAAATACCCTTATGCAATATCATAAACATCAAAAGAAAGTCAAAAAAAGGTTTAGTGATCAATTTGACAAAAAAAAGTAACAAACACTTTTATCCAAATTTGTTATGCTTCCACAATAATTGTAAACCCAAAACCTCATCAACCGTTCAAGCAAATTCCAATTTAATTCCCAAATTCTATCAATTTTGGTACCACTAAAATCCCAAATTTTACCAAAATTGCACTCTAACTTAATCTCCAAATTCTATCAATTTTGACATCATCAAAATCCCAAATTCTACCTGAATCACTTTATAAATAGACCATAACCACCACCACCAACTAAAATACCCTCAAAAACTTCCTGCCTCAAATTAACACTATATTTTTTCTATTGGTAATCTCACACCTCAAATTATGAACCCGATACCTATCGCATATCACCTTTCTTGAACAGAAGATTTGGCCAACTACTATTGATGTCTATGCCAAAAGCAACCCCATATTCCAATGGCGTTAGGAACAGAGAAACTAATCTTTGTAACAAACCACCACCAATACTTGTAAATCCAACAAAAATGAAACTAAATGAAGATATTAGATTCTAGTGCGTAATAAACATAATAGCATAACCTTGAGTCATTCCTTTTTCTCTTCCAACCATAAACCCATTAATTTCTTTTTTTGTCCCCTCTTTATCACAACCATTTTCATCATTTCCATCTAATTTGACCATAAAATTTTCATTCGCTCCTTCAATTTGTAATTTTGAAAATTTTGATTCTTTAATATATGCAAAATTATAATACGAGAAGAAATAAACAAGGGGGCTGATAGTTAAGTACCACGAAAAGAGAGAAATAGACAAGAAATAAACACTTCGGGTACGTTTGCATCGTGGTGTAGTTGATGGGTGGAAGAAACTGTGGGGTTGTAGTTAAGAAGGAGAAAAATCATAAGAAATAGAAAAAAAGGGATAGAAAGAGAAAAGAAACTACTGTTAATTAAAGTAGGGTTAGAAATGATGACAAGTTGTTGCAGGTTTTTATATTTTCTTTTACTTTTGACTTGGTTTTTATATCTCACATATGTGATGAATTATCTATTAAGTAGAGGGTATTGTAGTCATTTTGTTGAATCGAGGGAGGTTTGTGTAATTTTCTAAAATTGGGAGTAACAAAGTGAAATTGTTAGAAATCTGAAAGGAGGTTTATGAAATTATCCCTATATATAGAGTACGACATTTTCCCGTTGGACTTGATTTCTGACTTGCATTCGTTTAAAGTCGTATACAGTAATTAGTTCCAGAAGCCGTGTTCATGTTCTTCTCCGATTGATTAATCAACAACATAAACACCAAATTATTATTAACTAAGATAATGAATGAATTTCTATTTTCTTTTTTTTTTTAAAAAAAAACAGGCTTTTGATGACAAAACAAGTCACTTAAGTGGTACTTGTACTCAAAATGTTCAGGTTTTTGTGGTATTCATTCTGGGAAGTTAGTTGCGCTCTCTGCTTTTTCTTTTTTTCGTTTTCAATTTCTTTTTCATTTTTTGCTGAATTGTTAAAAGGAGTTCGTCTAGAAATTTAATATTAATACGATTACGTCATCGCCTTTCATCCAAGTTGCAGAAAACATTGAGCTACGGACCTACGGGCTGGGATGAACAATGTACAGTATCCTTTCAACAAGCCATCATCACCAATCCAAAAGCTTTGCTGAGTGCCTTTTTTTTTTTTTCCAGAAACGGTAGGAAATGTTTCAATGATTCAAAGCTTTATACTCGTCGAACAAAGACTCCAAAATGCTATACGGATGTGTTAGAGTATCGAGTATTGTTTCATTCCTTATCACTATACATGCCTAAAGCATATCTACTTACATTTTTAACCAAACTATCAGTCTCGTTATTTGAGCAAAATGAGCATTTTTTAAACGAAGAGTTCAAGTTGTTGATGTCATCAGTCATGGTAGCCAATCTGATGTCTTTAGTTTTCCTAGATTTCAATGCTTGTATACCAGTACTTCTGTCCCTCAAAGCCCACGCCACCTGAGTGCTGACTCCAACTTTTAAATCATCAAGATATTGTACGCCATGCCTACAATCAAATGTTTTCCAAACATTATCCGTTTGAGTTAAATTTACCGCTTGTATATGACTTAAGTTCTGCCTACAATTTAGTCTAAATTACATAGATTGAAGAACTTTATTCAAGAATTTATTAAAGTATTTGAGAATTTTAAGTATCTAGTCTAATTCGTGCAGATAAAAAACTTGTCACTAGTTGGAAACTTTTGTTGAGTCTGAAATGAAAGTCTTTTTGCATATAAAGCCGCTTTTTTTTTGTGGGGGGGGGGGGGGGATTCTATGGAGGGCCAAAGGCCCTGTCTATTACACTGAAACTAATCTTGGGGTAGAGAAACACCACCCACCCACCCCCCCGGGCTGCTTCCAGGGCCGATAGCAAGTTCTTCAAAGACAACCTCTTTGCAAAACTGTGTGCAGAATAATTTCCTTGCCTCCAAGTGTGGATAACTTTCCATTGCATATAAAGCTACTCGATTTCATGATTTTGACTTGAACAGACAGGCTTGATTGCATATAAATCTATTTTGCTCAATGTAAAAAAAAAAAGGGGAAGCCCAGCAACGGATTTCTAAACCAACTACTCCTACAATATTTGATCACTAGAGATTCAATCCTTGACTCGCATTCTTATATAGAATTTTTAAACAATTTTACCATCAAATACATAGATATTCGTTTATTCGGTGCCGGTTCAATCCCTTTAATCTCCCTTTGACCCCCCTTGAGTCCAAAAGGTGGACCCCCTTGTACTGCGACTCCACTTTCTTACAGACAAAAGGTGGCTTCGTTCATGTCTTTTATTTGAGGCAAAACGAGGTCCCCCAGCGCCCATAGATACACTTCACAGAACCCCTATAAATTCAAAACCTTCTTTTCAGCCATGCCCGCTACCCCAACTCCATCCATACGTTGCATAAACCCCAAAATTTCCATTGCATTAACACTTTCTTGCCCCCCTATTTTGAGAGGAAAGATCTCGAGGGCTAGAAGCTGTTCGAACTTTGCATGCATGATGGACGTGTACATTTCTGAAGAGTACGTGGTTCGAAGAAGAATTGAGAGAAAAACAGCAACCAAAGCATGTAAAAGGCCTTCTAATGACGGGACATCCCAAGCAACAGCTAGCAAGAGGCTTGGGGAGAAGGAGAAAACATTTCGTTCACTGCCTTGTAATCATCTCGACAATAATTATGATATCTCTTCGATTTCTACTGCCAACTCTGAATATGGAAAAAATGTTGTTTTCACCTACCTTTCTGCTTAGCCAATTAATCTCATATGTAGCCTACATATAGTGACTCGTTTGTGGTACATTAATCCAGATTTTAACCATTAGTTCATTGTTAACCTCTGCGCTTGACAAAAATGAAAAATGTGGCGTTTGATTGATCTTGATGGCAACTTTTTTCATTGTTTACGAAGCATTTCCTTTACACCATCCAGATTTTAATCATTAGTTAATTGTTAACCTCTGCGTTTGACAAAAATGAAAAATGTGGCGTTTGATTGATCTTGATGGCAACTTTTTTCATTGTTTATGAAGCATTTCCTTTACACCTTGATTAGTATTTTATGGCTTCTAGCCTTAGTGTCTATAAATATATATAGAGGATAATTTTAGAAACCTCCTATGAGGTTTCTGACAATTTCACTCAGCTCCTCCCAATTTTAGAAAATTACACTGACTTCCTTTGCTTTTACTATTTAAGTAACATTATAGATTCATTAGGCTAGAATTATACTTAAGTATCATAAAATACCCTTATGCAATATCATAACATCAAAAGAAAGTGAAAAAAGGTTTAGTTATCAATTTAACCAAAAAAAAAGTAACAAACACTTATATCCAAATTTGCTATGCTTCCACGATAATTGTAAATCCAAAATCTCAACAACCGTTCAATCAAACTCCAATTTAATAAATTCTATCAATCTTGGCCCAAATTTTATCAATTTCAGCATCATCAAAATCCCAAACTCTGCCCGAATCACTTTACAAATAGACCATAACCACCACCATCAACTAAAATACCCTCAAAAGGTTCTCGCCCCAAATTAACACTATATTTTGTCTATTGGCTAATCTCACATCTCAAATTATAAACCCAACACCTATTACATATCACCTTCCTTGAACAAAAGACCTGGCCAACTACTATTGATGTCTATGTCAAGAGCAACCCCATATTCCAATGGCGTTAGGAACAGAAAAACTAATCTTTATAACAAACCACCACCAATACTTGTAAATCAAACAAAAATGAAACTAAATGAAAATATTAGATTCTAGTACGTAATAGACATAATAGCATAACCTAGAGTCATCCCTTTTTCTCTTCCAACCATTGCCCATTAATTTCATTTTTTCCTCTCTATCTCAACCATCTTCATCATTTACATCTCATTTGACCATGAAATTTTCATTTGCTCCCTCAATTTGTAATTTTGGAAATTTTGATTCTTTAATATATGCAAATTATAATACGAGAAGAAATAAACAAGGGGGCTGATAGTCAAGTACCATGGAAAGAGAGAAATAGACAAGAAATAAACACTTCGGATAGGTTTGCATGGTGGTGTAGTTGGTAGGTGGAAGAGACTGTGGGGTTATAGGTAGGAAAGAGATAATCAGAAGAGGAAGAAAAAAGGGAAGAAAAGATAAAAGAAACTGCTGTTAATTAAAATAAGGTTAGGGATGATGACGAGTTGTTGCAAGTTTTTATATTTTCTTTTACTTTTGGCTTAGTTTTTGTATCCCACATAAGTGGTAAATTATCTATTAAGTAGAGGATGTTATAGTCATTTTATTCAACCGAGGGAGGTTTGTTTAATTTTCTCAAATTGGTGGAGCTAAGTGAAATTATTAGAAACCTCAAGGGAGGTTTCTGAAATTATCCGTATATATTTAGTTTGACATTTTCCCGTTGGACTTGATTTCTGTCTAGCATTCGTTTAAAGTCATATACAGTAATTAGTTCCAGAAGCCGTGTTCATGTTCCTCTCCGATTGATTAATCAACAACATAAACACCAAATTTTTGTTAACTAAGATAATGAATGAATTTCTATTTTCTTTTTTCTTAAACGGGCTTTTGATGACAAAACAAGCCACTCTAGTGGTACTTGTACTCAAAATGTTCAGGTTTTTGAGGTATTCACTCTGGGAAGTTAGTTGCGCTCTCTGTGTTTTCTTTTTTTCGTTTTCAAATTCTTTTTCATTTTTTGTTGAATTGTTAAAACGAGTTCGTCTAGAAATTTAATATAATACGATTACGTCATCGCCTTTCATCCAAGTTGCAGAAAACATTGAGCTACGGACCTATGGGCTGGAATAAACAATGTACAGTATCCCTTCAACAATCCATCATCACCAACCCAAGAGCTATTCTGAGTGTTTTTTTTTTCCCAAGAAACGGTAGGAATTGTATAAATGATTCAAAGCTTTACACTCGCTGAGCAAAGACTCCAAAATGCTATACAAAAGTGTTAGAGCATCGAGGATTGTTCCATACCTCATCACTATATATATTTTTCCTCATCACTATACATGCCTAAAGCATATCTGCTTACATTTTTAACCAAACTATCACTCTCCTTATTTGAGCAAAATGAGCATTTTTGAAACAAAGAGTTCAAGTTGTTGATGTCATCAGTCATGGTAGCCAATCTGATGTCTTTAGTTTTCCTAGATTTCAACGACACCATGAGGTGCTTCAGAGGGATTTGCACACAGACTTCTAACCATTGCTTTCCACTTCCCTTGATTAAGGCTAATCTTACTGCTTCAGCTAAGTCCAATGCTTGTATACCTGCACTTCTGTCCCTCAACGCCCACGCCACCTGAGTGCTGACTCCGACTTTTAAATAATCAAGATACTGTACGCCATGCCTACAATCAAATCTTTTCCAAACATTGTTAATATCCGTTTGAGTTAAATTTACAGCTTGTATATGACTTAAGTTCTACCTATTTAGTATAAATTACATGGATTGAAGAGCTTTATTCAAGAGTTTGTTAAAGTATTTGAGAATTTTAAGTATCTAGTCTAACTTGTGCTTATAAAAAACTTGTCACTACTTGGCAACTTTGTTGAGTCTGAAATGAAAGTCTTTTTGCATATAAAGCTGCTTTTTTTTTTTGGGATTCTATGGAGGGCCAAAGGCCATGTCTCAAAGACTAACTCTTTGCTAAAAAGTCTGCAGAAGAATTTCCTTGCCTCCAAGTGTGGATAACTTTCCATTGCATATAAAGCTACTCGATTTCATGATTTTGACTTGAAAAGATAGGCCTGATTGCATATGAAGCTATTTTGCTCAATGTCTTGTTAGGATAATTTTTAAGAAATAAAAAAAAAATAGGGAAGCCCAAAAACACATTTCTGAATATCCCGACAGCACCAGAGGCAGGTCATTTGGGCCTAAAACTCAATTTTAATGAATTAGAGGCGTTCTTTTAAGAATCAATATATGTAACTCATTCTTGATTCTTGAAGAAGCTAAAAATCAAAATTTTTCTGTAAGCCCATTAATCTAACTTTATTCTAGAGGCATGTTTTGGTGCCTATAGTGCAAGAGTACTCAAGATTACTTTTTGAATTTAAATAGGGGACTATAAGAAAAATTTGCTATTTCTACCAAAAAGAAAAGGAGAAAAAATTGAAAAATTTGCTAGTACAATATTAAACTAGGGGCTTTGCTGACAGCCAACAATTCTCACACAGGTAATCTCCTTGTTTCAGAAATTCCTACAATTTGGAAAGTGAGTTTTCTCAGGATACGATACAGAAAGTTGAAACCAATTAAAAAACCAAACAAGTAACTCGATTTTTGTTCAACTTATAAAAATTACAAATGCAAGTTTATCTAATGTAGTTGGTTTGACAATTTTAAAGTTAAAATTCGAAGAACTGAAAGATAATTTTATTATGTTAAAAACCAATCATTTACAGCTTTGAAGGAGTTGGAAGAACAGAACTAGCTTAGAGAAGCAATTCAATCTTCGCCTCCAATTAATAATTGGACTTGGTAAACTCGACTTAATTGTTTCCACAAACCAAACTCACAATCCTCATAAGCTATGGTGCAACGCATTCTAATCCTGGTCAATTTGCTATTTTTCTATGTAAACATGGTACTACTTCCAAATCCAATTTTTCTGAGACGCCTCCAAACCCAATATTCTTAGACACTGGTAAATCAATTTTCAGTCTCCCAATTCGAAATTATTCCTAGATTTCTTTCCTTTTTTTTCTTTTCTTTTTTTTCAAAACCAATATTGATTTGGATTTGAGGTTGGACCTTTGTTTTGTCATTGCTATTATAATAACATGTTTGTGTCCTTGTTCTTCCCTTCTTTAGGCAAATTCTGTTTCCTTTATTCGACTTTCCAACATTATGTAATTAACCAATCAAGTGGTCTGAATTTGTCAATGAATAAATGCTTTCCAATCATTGCAGAGTGGTCAGAGCTCTTACCCGATTTGTTGGCTCTGATAAGCAGGCAACTGGATCTGATCGAAGATTTTGTAGCCTTCCGGGGCGTTTGCACCTCATGGCGTGTGGCTGCAAGGAAGCAAATCTTTCATCAACTCGTGGCCTACCGTTCCTTTGCTCATGCTAGCAGAGATAGAGAAGGAAGACAGGGATGATAGGGAAATCTACAGTCTCTCCAGGTGTAAGATTTGGAGGAATTTGTCAGTCCCCAAAACAAAGAACAAAAAATGCATGCAATCGCGAGGATGGCTGATCACCGTCAGGATTGCAGGAGAGATGAATCTGTTGCACCCTTTTTCCGGTACTGAAATTGAGCTCCCCCACCAAACCACCTTCCCCCGGAACGATGAGAACGGGACATGTGATTCTTTTGTCTTCTTAAGAATAGCAGTTTTATCGGCGTCACCTCCTTCTTCTCCGGACAAGTGGCTGGACTTTGTTCTCATGGTTGTGTACAACGGCGGTGCTTATCTGGGATTCTGGGGTTTTGGAGATCAGGGGGCAAGTCCTGGACAGGAGTTGTTTAAGTTTGGGGACCCTATCTGGTGGAATTGGCGGGTGCCTTACTAGTAGTTGCACGAGATGGTACTTCTGTAGATGACGATCATAATTACGGGGCTACTGATTTTCTAGTCATCCAGCTGGATCTAACCAATGGCAAATGGAACGAGATAACGAGTTTGGGGGATAGGTCCATTTTTCTTGGATACAATGCAGCATTTTCGGTTGAAGCCGCTGGATTTCCTGGTATAATCAAGCCGAACTGTATCTACTTCACAGACGATTGTATTGAAAGCTACCATTGTAGTGAACAAGGAGTTGGCAAAGATATGGGCATCTACAATCTTGAAGATGCCAAAATTGAGCGGGTTTGATGATATCCAGTCTTTTAGCTCAACAAGTCCGCCTCTTTGGGTTGCTCTTTCTTTCTAATTATATATAATATATATGTATATAGGGAATTTTAAGGCAAAATTACTGTATTTTGAATGCCATATCAGACATTCACATGATGATACTTAGGTCAGGCAATGGAAGTTAATCACAACATTCAAAAAGCAGGTTCTTTGATCAAAACTCAACTTCTAGTGACTGTTTAAAATGACTTTTAGAAAAGAATGATTGAAGCGAACCTTATTAAGTCATTGCATTCGAAATCATGCACGGTGCTGATCAAAGCTAATGGAAAGAGCTTACCAGCTGGAGGGCAGATCCATTTGTATTGGGCATACTGCTGCATCCTCCGTTGATGCCAGTAGTTTTCCTGTTGTAATCGAACCAAATTGCATCTATTTCACGGGCGATTTAAGAGGAACATGGGTATCTACAATCTCGAAGATGATGAAATCGGACGCGTTGATGATGTTTAGTCGTTTAGTTTGATAGGTCCTCAGTTGGCTCGCACCTTCTGATGTGCTATGTACCCTTCTCAGGTAGACACATTTTTTCCCCTATTTCTGGTAGGCTATTAGGGATATAAACGAGTTTAATCAAGTCGAACATTCTAACGTTTAACCTTATTTGATTATTTTAATGAGTTTAATTTTTTTTTTAAATTTGACTTGTTCATTTGCCGAAGTAAGATTGAACAAGCTTTGGTTGAGTCGAGTTCAAGTAGCTTGAAATTTTACATATAAAATCCAATTTTATACTAATCCAACTAAGTTTAAGAGGTGTTTGAAAGTTTACCGAATATAAAACGCTGTTAAATCTTGGCTTGACTAGTTAGCATACCAAAGTTGAATGGGCTCTTACCGAGCCAAATTCTATTTGAGTATCGAATAATTTCGTTTAACTTTCAACCTTATAAGC
The DNA here is from genome assembly GCA_023065735.1 of Coffea humblotiana. NCBI lineage: Eukaryota > Viridiplantae > Streptophyta > Magnoliopsida > Gentianales > Rubiaceae > Coffea > Coffea humblotiana. The sequence goes on along the minus strand of CM041215.1, from coordinate 26,836,090 downwards.
GATTAGTTAGAATTTATTATAAGTATATATACATATATAATAATAATAATAATAATCTTGAAAACGGAAAAGTTAAACATTTTTAGCTAGAAGTTTTTCCCATTGTTTGAGAGTATGGCGATTTTGCTAGAGATAGGCTTTTGGATGATAAAATATTTTTAAGGTGTTCGATGAACGTCATTTTATAATTTTAAAAGCAAAGTCCATACTATCAAAAGTACTTTTACCAAAAGTTTAAAATTGATATCTTTAGAAGAATTTTTGTATTTCAAAAAATAAAACATAAACTTTGATTATTCTATCATAAATTGTGAATTACACAAAAAGATAAATACATTTTAAAAATTCAAAATTATATATTATCTAACACAATAAGCATTTATCTAGGTATGCATCCAAACAACATATATACTTAAGTGATTTCATCGAAAATTCTACTACCTGAAATATTTTTTAATATGTCATCATAGCTCCAAATGGTCACTCAGTCATTTACTTTGATGATCCCAATTTGGGTAGCAATATCTTTTATAGCACGGACCCAGCATTTTACTCTATCGGGGTGAAAAAAGATTTAATGAAGTGCATGAAGAGTTTATGCTTGAAATCAATTTTATGGAGTTGGTGAGATTGATGCTTGATCAAACACACAGTCATTAGTTTGGGGTTAGTTTTTTTACTAGGATTTTGGCTAAAGAATGCTCAATGGTCATTTGTTGAGAGTGTTTATATTTTTGCAAGAATGTAGTTACATTGAGGAAGTATATAAATATAATGGTGCAATAAATATGAATATGTGCATTTACATGATAAGTTAGATGCAATTTAGATGTTAGAAAAATCCTTTGATTTAGGGGTGCATTTGATAAAACTAAAATCTGAACTTTGAAATCTAAAGTCTGAATCCATTAAGTTATTGAATTATTAAGTACTAAATTTGATACATTTTAGTATATATCACATTCAGTGATAAGTGAATAGTTTATCACTTAATTAATTCAGATGTTCTATTTTGGTTATCAAACGCATCTGAACATATTAAAATTTAAATCTATTAAGTTTAAGTGCTGAATTGCATTATCAAACGGAGCCTTGAAAAATTTTTTAGTTGCTATTTTAAAATTAATTTAATCATAATACAATGAAGAATGATTTGTCAAAGAAATCAATATATGTTTAGTCACTATTCAAAGCTACATTAATGTTCTAGCGATTTGCTTTCAGATACTTTCACAAAAGAATTACAAAGATAATAAAAATCCAATGATAGACAAGTTAGGGGGGGCAAAGTAATATAATTGCAGTTAAAATCTAATACATCTATGGAACTGACCTATCCGTCCGGCCCCCTCATGTCTGCCTCTCATCTTTTGTTTTGCCATACTCTTCACAGCTGAAATAAATTTATTCTTTTAAGGCTCTCATGTAGAATGTTATTTGTTCGAAGTAAATATTTGGTTTTATTTTTTGGCTTTCTATCATTGTTCCAACAAGTTAGGAATTAAAAAAATGAAAGGATCACTTGTGTCATTTTTTTATTTCATATATAACCTTAACATAACTTTTGTAATTAAGTCGAACTCAAATTTGGAACTATAACCCCATCAAATCTAATATTGAAAAGTCAGACGACTCGACTTTATTGTTGATGCTAGTAGAAAACATAGTAGCAATCACGAATTTTCCTGTATCTGTTAAGGAGTAAGATTGTTGGAGGTTGTCATTCACCAAAACCAAGAGTAAGTAATGCATGGAAATAAGAGGAGGGGATGGCCTCTGATCACCGCTCTGGATGCGGAAGAGATTCATTTGTTGAGTGAGCGACTTCACCAGGGCCATATTCTTGTTTATTCATCTTCTTTCTTCCTTTTTTTTTCCTTAGGCTCGCTTTAGTTCCTTTTCCTTTTCCTGTTCCTTGGCGTCATGAGATTTTTCCAAAAACCCAACAGGAATATAAACAATATGTTTGTTGATGTTGATGTATTTGCAATGAGATGGTATTGTGCTTGTTAAGTGAATTTTAAATTCTAAAGGAGTTTTATGTAATTTTGGAAATCACGGAGGAGGTATTTGTTATTATGATAAGCCACGGAGAGGTCAGTGTAATTAAGATTGTTGGAGGTTGTCTCAAAGGAACTATCTAAACGTATAATTCATTAATTCTGCGAAGTCACCCAAGTACGATGTGCGACTAGGGATGTAATTGAACCAAGTCGAGCTCGAGTATTGCTATACTCGAGCTCGACTCGATCTATATGTAACTAGACTCGAGCTCGGCTCGAGCTCGATCGAGCCTAAAAATCGCAACTCGAGACTTGATTCAAGGAAAACCTTTTAAGCTCAAGACTCGACTTGATAAGGCTCGACCTTCAGTCAAGCCTTATCAAGTCGAGTCTAATCAAGCTTTTTGACTCGACTCGGAATATGTATATTATTTAAATTATAGATATATTAATTAAATTATATATATTATTTAAATTATATATATTAATTAAATTATATATATTATTTAAATATATCCGGCTCGACGAGCTACTCGTCGAGCCACAAGTCGCAAATTCCTGACTCGAAACTCGACTTGAAAGTACATTCGAGTAGCTCGAGACTCGGCTTGAACTCAATTTGACCGAGTTCAAATGAAGTCGTTGACCGAGCTACTCGAGAGTGGCTCGACTCGCGTACATTCCCACGTGCGACTAACAAGCCCACGATGTGCTGTATTGGGTCATTCATCCCAAAAGTCAAAAAGGATTGTAAAGCTATCCCTCCAAGAAAATGGGAAAAAAAAAGATGTTAAACTAGTCCAAATTCTACAGTGGTTGATTTGGTATTTGCCATATATGTAATACACGGTACTTATTACTTATTCCAAATCCAATTTTCTTTAGAAGAAACTTCCAAATATTATTTTAGATACGTCCAATTCCTTTTTTCATTCTATTGACTTTCAAATCTAGTGTGTTTGAATTGCTGAATTATCCTAAATAATATTTTATTTATATCATAAATATATTTTTCGATACATTTTTTATATTTTTAATTATTTTTTTATCTTATATACATCACATCATAAACAAATATTACAATAATTATTTCAAATATATATAATTAGTGCAATTCTATAGTTAGTGTAATTCTGGGTTCGATTTGTCGAGGGGAAACCAGTTTTGATTTGGATTTGGTTATTCGACTCTTGCTGCCCTATATATAGAGATCCAATGCTGTAGCCGGTTCAAGTCAATTTCAACAAATCTAAAACGAGTGTCCGACAGAGTTATTCCACCCCTCTCCACTGCGAGCCCAACCTGACTCCTGCACCTGAAACCTAATAGGTCTCACGGCCGCACCTGACTCCTTAAATTTTCCGAACACAAACCTTTTGACTCTTGAATAATTCTGTTAGATCTGTTATTGAATCATCAACACATCTGTTATTATTATTAATTTTTTTTTTGTTTTGTTTCAGCGGGCGTATATTATAGCATAAATCATGGGAGATTGGTCGCAGCTTTTACCTGATCTGTTGGCTGTGATAAGCAGGCATCTAAGTCTGATAGAAGATTTTGTAGCCTTCCGTGGCGTTTGCACCTCGTGGCGTATGGCTGCACGAAGCAAAATTTTGTAAACTTATGGCCTACCATTCCTCTGCTCATGCTAGCAGAGCAAAAAGACAGCGACGATAGGGAATTTTACAGTCTATCCAGGGGTAAGGTTTGGAATAAATTGTCACTCCCCGAAACCAAGAACAAAAAATGCATGGAGTCACGAGGATGGCTGATCACCGTCGGGAGTGGAGGAGAGATGAATATGTTGCACCCTTTGTCGGGTGTTCAAATTGAGCTCCCTCATCAATCCACCTTCCCTATGTATGATAATATCGATATACCTAGCTCTTTCTATTACGTGAGAAGAGCAGCTTTGTCAGCACCACCTTCGGCTTCGGACGGGTTCTCCGGCTTTGTTCTCATGGTGGTCTATCATGGTGGTGGTGCTCTGGGGTTTTGGAGACCGGGTGACAAGTTGCTGGGAAAAGAGTAGAGAAGAAGGGTCGCTGGGGGCGCCTTCTCCGATGTCAATTATTACAATGGGAAATTCTATGCTATTACTTATAGTGGCCGTATCATTGTATGTGATGTTTCTGGGCCTGGTTCTATGGAGGCACAGCTTCTTTGCAGGATAGATTTAGAATTACTTCTTTGTAGAGTATCCTATCTAGTGGAGTTGGGCTGGTGAGTTACTGATAGTTGCGCGGGACGGTGCTTTTGTAGATGAAGATCTGAATTATGGGGCTTCCAATTTTCGAGTCTTCCAGCTGGATCTAATCAATTGGCCACTGGAAAGAAATTACCAGTTTGGGGAACAGTTCCATCTTCGTTGGGTATAATGCAGCTTTTTCGGTTGAATCCGCTGGCTTTCCTGGTATAATCAAGCCTAACTGTATTTATTTCACGGACGATTGCATAGAAAGCTACTATGATGTTGAACCAGGAGGTGGCAAGGATATGGGCATCTACGATGTTGAAGACGGCAAAATTGAACGCTTTGATGATATTCGGTCTTTCAGTTTGATGGGCCCACCTGTTTGGGTTGCTCCCTCTTTCTTCCTGAAGTACTCGATCGCATGCTGGTTTAATTGCATATTAATAACTAATCACTATTATGTAGTTAGGAATAAGTCATTCATAGTAATAGATCGTATTGTTGTGGTTTGGCAATTGTCATAAATCGTCCGATCAATTTGGTTTTTCTAAATTGATATGAAAATGGCGTTCATGTTTTTGCTTTGCTAGATATTAGTTTGGTCCTGTGTTGGGACAGAGTGGTAGTTCACTTGCAAGCATGATTTGTTTAAAGATTTTTCCGGTCTCCTTGGGTTTTGAGTCCTAAAAGGGACTCTTATTCTAGAGTTTCGTTTGTAGTTATCGCAGGTTTGTCCCCATTTTTCTCAATGACTCACTAATCAGACGCTCGTCTATTGATTATAATGGCTTATTAATTAAGAATAGGTTTTTGTTGAATTGTTTCGTCTAGAAATTTAATATTAATACGATTACGTCATCGCCTTTCATCCAAGTTGCAGAAAACATTGAGCTACGGACCTATGGGCTGGAATAAACAATGTACAGTATCCCTTCAACAATCCATCATCACCAACCCAAGAGCTTTTCTGAGTGCTTTTTTTTTTTTTCCAAGAAACGGTAGGAATTGTATCAATGATTAAAAGCTTTACGCTCGCTGAGCAAAGACTCCAAAATGCTATACAAAAGTGTTAGAGCATCGAGGATTGTTCCATACCTCATCACTAATTCACTATATATATATTTTTCCTCATCACTATATATGCCTAAAGCATATCTGCTTACATTTTTAACCAAACTATCACTCTCCTTATTTGAGCAAAATGAGCATTTTTGAAACAAAGAGTTCGAGTTGTTGATGTCATCAGTCATGGTAGCCAATCTGATGTCTTTAGTTTTCCTAGATTTCAACGACACCATGAGGTGCTTCAGAGGGATTTGCACACAGACTTCTAACCATTGCTTTCCACTTCCCTTGATTAAGGCTAATCTTACTGCTTCAGCTAAGTCCAATGCTTGTATACCTGCACTTCTGTCCCTCAACGCCCACGCCACCTGAGTGCTGACTCCGACTTTCAAATAATCAAGATACTGTACGCCATGCCTACAGTCATATCTTTTCCAAACATTGTTAATATCCGTTTGAGTTAAATTTACAGCTTGTATATGACTTAAGCTCTACCTACAATTTAGTATAAATTACATAGATTGAAGAGCAAGAATTTGTTAAAGTATTTGAGAATTTCAAGTATCTAGTCTAACTTGTGCTGATCAAAAACTTGTCACTACTTGGCAACTTTGTTGAGTCTGAAATGAAAGTCTTTTTGCATATAAAGCTGCTTTTTTTTTTTGGGATTCTATGGAGGGCCAAAGGCCATGTCTCAAAGACTAACTCTTTGCTAAAAAGTCTGCAGAAGAATTTCCTTGCCTCCAAGTGTGGATAACTTTCCATTGCATATAAAGCTACTCGATTTCATGATTTTGACTTGAAAAGATAGGCTTGATTGCAAATGCAGCTATTTTGCCCAATGTCTTGTTAGGATAATTTTTAATGAAATAAAAAAATAGGGAAGCCCAAAAATATCCCAACAGCAGCAGAGGCAGGTCATTTGGGCCTAAAACTCAAGTTTTAAAGAATTAGAGACGTTCTTTTAAGAATCGATTCTTGATTCTTGAAGAAGCTAAAAAATCAAAATTTTTCTGTAAGCATGTTTTGGTGCCTATAGTGCAAGAGTACTCAAGATTACTTTTTGAATTTAAATAGGGGACTATAAGAAAAAATTGCTATTTTTACCAAAAAGAAAAGGAGAAAAAATTGAAAAATTTGCTAGTAGAATATTAAACTAGGGGCTTTGCTGACAGCCAACAATTATCACACAGGTAATCTCCTTGTTTCAGAAATTCATACAATTTGGAAAGTGAGTTTTCTCAGGATAAATACAGAAAGTTGAAACCAATTAAAAAACCAAACAAGTAACTCGAATTTTGTCCAACTTATAAAAATTGCAAATGCAAGTTTATCTAATGTATTTGGTTTGACAATTTTAAGGTTAAAATTCAGCCGAAGACCTGAAAGATAATTTTATTATGTCAAAAACCAATCATTTACAGCTTTGAAGGAGTTGGAAGAACAGACCTAGCTTAGAGAAGCAATTCAATCTTCTCTCCAATTAATAATTGGAATTGGTAAATTCGACTTAATTGTTTCCACAAACCAAACTCAAAATCCTCATAAGCTATGGTGCAACGCAATCTAATCCTGGTCAATTTGCTATTTTTCTATGTAAACATGGTACTACTTCCAAATCCGATTTGATGAAGTTGCATGAAGAGTTTATCCTTGAAATCAATTTTATGGAGTTGGTGAAGATTGATGCTTGATCAAACACACAATCATTAGTTTGGGTTAGTTTTTTTACTATGGTTTTGGCTAAAGAATGCTCAATGGTCATTTGTTGAGAGTGTTTATATTTTTGCAAGAATGTAGTTACATTGACGAAGTATATAAATGTAATGGTGCAATAAATATGAATATGTGCATTTACATGATAAGTTAGATGTAATTTAGATGTTAGAAAAATTCTTTGATTTAGGGTGCATTTGATAAAACTGAAATCTAAACTTTGAAATCTAAAGTCTGAATCCATTAAGTTATTGAATTATTAAGTATTAAATTTGATACATTTGGTGTATATCACATTCAGTGATAAGTGAATAGCTTATCACTTAATTTTTAAAGGCAAGTTTTACCTAGAAAATTCAGTGTCACTTAATTAATTCAGATGTTCTATTTTGATTATCAAACGCGTCTGAACATATTAAAATCTAAATATATTAAATTTAAGTGTTGAATTACATTATCAGACAGAGCCTTAGTAAATTTTTTAGTTGCTATTTTAAAATTAAACTAATCATATACAATGAAGAATTGATTTGTCAAAGAAATCAATATATGTTTAGTCACTATTCAAAGCTACATTAATGTTGCAGTAAAATAACTATAAAATAACTACAAAATAACTAACCATACATTGAAATTTGAGCGATACCAATTATTTACTAGTGATTTGCTTTCAGATACTTTCACAAAAAGAAATTACCAAGATAATAAAAATCCAATGATAGACAAGTTAGGGGGGCAAAGATATATAATTGCAGTTAAAATCTAATACATCTATGGAGCTGACCTATCCGTCCGGCCCCCTCATGTCTGCCTCTCATCTTTTGGTTTGCCATACTCTTCACAGCTGAAATAAATTTATTCTTCTAAGGCTCTCATGTAGAATGTTATTTGTTCGAAATAAATAGTTGGTTTTATTTTTTGGCTTTCGTAGAGTTTGCGTACTCACCTGTCATCCATGATTCGCCTTCCTAACTTTAATTCATCTTATGTCTGCTAATTTTTGCTGTAGCATTTCTATTATTGTTTCCAACAAATTAGGAATTAAAAAAAATGAAAGGATCACTTGTGTCATTTTTTTTAAAATTTCATATATAACCTTAACATAACCTTTGTAATTAAGTCGAACTCAAATTTGGAACTATGACCCCATCAAATCTAATATTGATAAGTCAGACGTCTCGACTTTTATTGTTGATGCTAGTAGAAAACATAGTAGCAATCACGAATTTTCCTGTATCTGTTAAGGAGTAAGATTGTTGGAGGTTGTCATTCACCAGAACCAAGAGTAAGTAATGCATGGAAATAAGAGGAAGAGGATGGCCTCTGATCACCGCTAGGGATGCGGAGGAGATTCATTTGTTGAGTGAGCGACTTCACCAGGGCCATATTCTTGTTTATTCATCTTCTTCTTTCTTTTTTCCTTAGGCTCGCTTTAGTTTCTTTTCCTTTTCCTATTCCTTGACGTTATGAGATTTTTCCAAAAACCCAACAGGAGTATAAACAATGTGTTTGTTGATGTTGATGTAATTGCAATGAGATGGTATTGTACTTGTTTAAATGAATTTTAAATTCATAAAGGAGTTTTATGTAATTTTGGAAATCACGGAGGAGGTATTTGTTATTATGATAAACCATGGAGAGGTCAGTGTAATTAAGATTGTTGGAGGTTGTCTCAAAGGAACTATCTAAACGTATAGGGCAAAAAGTTCCAGTGGCCCTCAAACTATTATCCGAATGAAGTTTTGGCCCCCAAACAATTAAAAATAAACTTTTGGCCCCCGATCTATCCAAAGTACAAAAAGTTAGACCTTCTGTCAAATTCAGTAATTAATACCGACGGAATTTACAACCACGTGAGAAGCACGCCGAAATACGAAGGGCATTTTTGTCCACAAAGAACTGTCTTCCACTTGGTGAAATGGGACTCCTTCCTGAATTGAACAAAGAAAAACTCCATTGCAGCCAAAGAAGTTGCTGAACTAGATGCATGCGAGAAACCAACAATCCGCCTTTCCCATTGTGCAGGTGTGAGAAAATGTCGAGGGTCATAACTTCGTGGACCTCAAGAAATCCTGGGCGGAGATTTGCGGTGTGCGCGGATGGTGGTTGCAGATTTTGGCAGTGGATTGACAAGGAGATGTGCAGCCGGTCAACGGAGATCATACCTGGGTTTCTGAAAAGAATTAATGTAACTGAACAGCAAAGAGATGCGCATGAAGAAAAAGTAAGAAGACAAGAAAGGAAAGTCGCAAAGTTGAAGGTCAAAGTAAAAGAACTAGAAAAAGAAATCCGTAGCAAAAAGTGGGGTGAACAAGTGTTTGGTGAGATTATTTTTATTAATATGGATGCTTACAACTATAATCTTAGTTAGTTGGGACAAAAAAATGGAAATCTCACAGTTTTTAGGCAAATAGAAGGAGCAGTATGAAGATGAATGAAGGAGGTGCTCTGAAGTTACCGTTTCTGTACACTATAATGACTGTATTGGTAGATCTGCAATGAAATCTAAGTTTTGATTTGTTTAATGAAAAATCAGGCATGCTTTGTTGGAAAAAAAATCAGACTATATTTGCAAGGTTTTGTTGTGTCACTTGTTTGTTGAAGTACTCTGTAATGTTGTTTCACTTGTTTGTTGAAGTACAACTGCTCATCTTGAAAGGAATGACAAAGTGAAGCTCAAATGAGTCTCAGTGGCCCTCAATATGATGACTCAGTACAATTCCATTAAATAGATATACTAACTAGACAAAGACATGAAAATTTGCAAAAGTAGGGTAAGCAAATATAAAGACCATTATATTATACTGACCTTACATAACCAATACTGCTGTCAAATGGTCTACAAAAATATAGCCAGAATACAAAACATAATCAGCACTAACAAAAGTTGATTGGAATTCATCCACTAACATCCAACGAGATTGGAGATTGTAAGACAAAAAACAGTTGGCAAAAAATGTGATGTGGTCCCTCTTCAATCAGCTCTTGACTGTTGCCCCTCTTTAATTAGCTCTTCCCTGTCCCTTGTCTTTTTTAGTTTGTCTTCCTCTCCCTCTAACTCTTCCACTCCACTTTCCTTTCCAAGAACCAACTGTGTACGGTACTCCTTACCCAAATATGCATAGTTAGCATTTATGGCTCATTTTTCTGCATCAGTGAGTGGTTGGCTGGTTGAAGTTTTCCTACTACGGGTTGGTGGACAAGTCCTTTCACTCGGGTCTGGAGTAGATGTTTGTTGCTGTTGTTGTGGTTGGTGGTGCCCAAGTTCATGATCATGGATTTCATGTGATTGTTGTTGGCCTTGTTGCTGGCCTTGTGGCTGCTCATGCGGTCTTGTTGTTGGCCTTCTTGCTGGCTTTGTTTGTTGCTATTGCTGGTGTTGTTGCTGTTGCGGCTGCTCATGCGCAGCTTCATCAACCTGCTGTTGCTGTGGTATTTCTGACTGCACAACGTGCAAAGTATACACCAAGAGGCATGTTAGCTGGGACTTTAAAAATAAAAAATATTAAAAGAGATATTGGTTGGCTGGGACTTGTTCATTGGTTGGTTGCTTGCATGTTACTGTATTATGACCAACCTCTCCATATTTGCGACAATGAATGATGATCCTTCTTCTTAGTCTTCTACCGTGATTTTTGCCTTCAGTTGTGTCCCTTTTGCTAGTTTTTCTAGGCCTTCCAGGCTGAGTTACTGATACAGGGGGCTCCAATTCAGGCATTGTTGATAGGGGCCAATGATTCTCACCATTAATTGGTTGTAACACATTTTCATAAAGTTTCAAGAATAGCCCCCTACTATAACAAACATTCAAGTACTGTCGTGAGTCTTCATTTCTCAAAAGAATGGCAGCAATGGCGTGACAACATGGAATACCACTAATCTCCCATAACCTGCAACTGCAATTTCTTTTCTCCATATCTACGGCAAATTGGGCCCCTCTTGGTCCTTTCACCTGGTAGCCATGTAGTGCATTCCAAATAGGCATCCACTGACTTGCAATTTTTACTCTATTTTCAATAATTTCGTTGATTAGAGATCCAGCTGGGCAATCATATTTTTCCATTGCTAATTTTCTCTTCTGGATCCTATCCATAAGGTACTCCCTGATCATTTCAAGCATTGTTATAATTGGCTGATCTCTAGCTTCAAGAATATGTACATTAAAAGACTCACACAAGTTGTTGACCAGCATGTCACTCTTTGTGTGAGTCGGAAAGAAGGCCTTGCACCAATGCCGAAGAGTTGGAGCATTTTTTACCCACTGATATGTCTCGTTATCAAAATCTTTGAGTTCTGTCATTGTTTTATTGTAGAGTTCCTCTGTTGTGTTGTTGGCAATGTTCCACAGCCTATCCTTAAGAGGTAAACCTAGATGTTTCTTCTTGAAGTTTCGATACATATGTTGGACACAATACCTATGCTCACAATTTAGAAAAACTTCAGCTAATACTCTATCCAATCCCTGTAAAGGAAGAAACAAAATATCAGTGGAGGTTACTATGTATATATATACACAAACATACACATGTCCATATTATTGCAAAGTGTATATGTATATACCTTTTGTTGGTCAGAAATAAAGGTATAATAAAATTGATTTTCAATTTTCAAATCATCACTGAGGTATTACAAGAACCACGCCCACTGCTCTGTAGCTTCTCTCTCTACAACTGCCTAAGCAATAGGCCACCACCCATTATTAGGGTCAGCTGCAATGGCAGTTAATAACTGCCCTCTATAAGTCCCCTTCAAATGGCACCCATCCAATGCTATTATTGGTCTCAAATGATCCTTAAATCCTTTCTTCAATGGCTCTAAACAACAGTAGAGTCTCATAAATTTTGGGTTGCTCGAAGGCCCTCTAAATGGGGTAAACATCACCTCCATTGTGCTGCTCTCATGTGTCTTTTTTATCTCAGCACAATACTCCCAAATTCTCTTATACTGTTGTTCAGCTGATCCGTTTATCATTTCAAGTACAAGTTTCCTTGCATTGGCTGCTATCCATCTGGAAATTTGACCTTGGTACTCCTCATTCACAGTTTGACGGATCTCCCTAACTGGGATTCGAGAGTTCGAGTTAATCCTCTCTATGTACCTGTCAGACAACCACTTAGCTTTCAGATTTTCATTCTTCCAGGCGTGATTGCAATTTTCATGCTTGTCATTCATGCTTTTAACTACCAAATCAGTACTCCCAAGTGCTTTTTCAATTGAGACAAACACAAATCATTGGCATGGGTCCTTGCACTTGACTCTCACTCTTTCACTCTTATTTCTCTTGGTGTATACTGGCCTCCCTATCTTGATACCATATTCTTGAACAGCTGCCTTAAACTGGGGTCTTGAACCAAATTTCATATCCAACTCAAATCTGGTATCAATCTTGAATTTCTCCATACAAAAATCTTTGTACCTCCTTTGGAATTGGTCACCATCTTCTTTTTTTGATGAGCCACCATCACTGTTAAGGTGGTCTGGGATCACATCTTCAGCCAATGTATCAGAAGTTTCTGGTTCATTTCCAGTTTGTTGCTGCTGTACTTGTACATTTTTCCTTCTCCTGACCTGTTTTTTTTTCTGTTGTGGTTGCTGTGCATCATGCTGCTGTGAAGAGAATGTGCCTGTTGCTTCATCATTTTGCTGTGAATCAGGCTGCAGTGAATGTGTTTGTGGCTCATGCTGTACCTGTTGTTCTGAAGTTCCACCCCCTGTTGTCTCAAACAACAAACCAACCAGGAGTGCCTCATCACCACAGTAGTCACCAGTGTTAAATCTGTCAGAGTCATGCTCTGATTCTGATTCTTCAACATCTTCTATAACTCCTTCCTCTGCAATAGGTTGTTCACTGCTATGATGGCCAATAGGTTGCTGGATAGTAAAAGTTTCGAATGTGCCTTGTTGCTGGTTTGTTGAAGCAGAGGCAGCACCTCGTTCTGGATCTAGTTCACTAGGTTGCTCATGATGGATAGTAGAAGTAGAGGCAGCACCTCGCTCGAATGTGCCTTGATGCTTGTCTGTTGAAGCAAAGGTAGTAGCTCTCCTTTCTGGATCTAGTGCACTAGCAATCTGCTGGATGCTCTGCCCAATTTGAACCTGCTGTAAACCTGAGTTCTATAACACATTTTGGGTCATTCATCCCAAAAGTCAAAAGGATTGTAAAGCGCAACGGATCTTCTGTTCCACATCCTGTGCCATTCTTTGTCTCATTTTTTATTGTATTGTTATTTCTCCTACATAAACACCATATAAAGCGATCCCTCCAAGAAAATGGGGAAAAAAAAGGATGTTAAACTAGTCCAAATTCTACCGTGGTTGATTTGGTATTTGCCATATATGTAATACACGGTACTTATTCCAAATCCAATTTTCTTTAGAAGAACTGCCAAATAGTAAATTTAATACATCCTAAGTCAGAGAAGAACTGCCATTAAGTAGTAAATTTTTTAGTTGCTATTTTAAAATTAAACTAATCATATACAATGAAGAATTGATTTGTCAAAGAAATCAATATATGTTTAGTCACTATTCAAAGCTACATTAATGTTGCAGTAAAATAACTATAAAATAACTAACCATACATTGAAATTTGAGTGATACCAATTATCTATATCTATATGTATTGTAGAGTGGATTTTGGATAAGGAGCTTCCAAAATTGTCAAAGGTCTGAATGTTATTTTAATAGAATTTTACATTTTTATAATTAAATAATGTTTATCTTTTAATTAATCCTATAACCGCTCCTACAATCCTATAATCATGCTCACATTTTCCCCACATTTCCCCCACATTTCCCACTCCACATTTCTAAAACAAAAACCAACAACTACTAAAATATTTAATATATTTTTAAAAAATTCTTTTAAATTTGCACACATATAAGGTGTGTCATTCTCACCAGTATTAAATAGCATGCGTTCATAAATACTTTGTTATAACATACCCTTTATGATCATTATTTTTCTAATAACAAAAGGTAAAAAAGAAATAAATAAATAAAGAATATTTTAAAATGATTAAAATTAATATCTAGATAAAAATAGCAAAGAGAAGAAAGTATTTGATTATATGAGAGAATGATGAAAAATTGAAAAATATCAAGAAAATGAATAAGTAGGAAAAGGGCAAAAAAGAAAAAATTAAATATTAATGAATATATAAAAGGCATTTTTGTCCTAAAACATAAAGTAGAAGGGCAAAGTGTCCATTTATTGAGTTGAGGGGGTAAAGTGCAACTAAATATAAAGTTAAGGGGCTTACTAGATTTAACCCTAAAAAAAATTGCAAGAACGGAGCAATTGATTTTTTTTTTCCCTTTAGGATGGCAGGACATCCATGTGTAGTGACCAAAAAATTTTCGCTTTCTTAATCAACGTAAGATAACCAATTTATTTATTTTTAAAAAATGAATAGGGCTATTTTAGATCTAGATCCCAAAAAAAAAAAAAAAGAAACAAGCCCAGGTTCCTCAATTGTTATACTTTTTTCACCATTATTCTAAGAAATTTGCTGAATTGAATTCTTTAGGGCAAAGAATGAGATATGTGACCAATCCCCTTTTTTTTTAATTTGCGTGACCAGCCTATTGTTGACAAAAGTTTAAATTTTTTAAAAAGTATACAAAAATTAAGAGAGATAATATTAGGAGTTTATAGTAAATTTACCACACTTTTGGTGTGATTTTCGCCTGTCCAATACCATGAAAAAATAGAATAAACCATTATCAATTATTACACGCTAAGTAGAATTTGGAAGCATACAACATGATCAAGAAACAGCAGAAGCAATTAGGACTAGATTTTGACCCCAAAGAAAAATTAGGACTAGATGCCACTGGCACGTTGCCATAACTTGCAATGAAATAGGCACTGGCATGTTGCCTTCCTATAATCATGCTCACATTTTCCTCACGTTTCCCTCACGTTTCCCACTCTAATTAAGAGTCCTCCAATTTAAGAAATGTTTATCTCTTAACTAATCCTATAACCGCTCCTAAAAATCCTATAATCATGCTCACGTTTTCCCTACATTTCCCTCACTTTTCCACTCCAATTAAGAGTCTTCCAATTTAAGAATTCCACTCCAATTAAAAGTTCTCCAAAACATACCATCCTCATTCAACTTTCTCGCGTGCTCACTCCAATTAAGAGAACTTTCTTGCGTTTTCCTAAGAACTTATTATCTCCTTCAACTTTTTTATGGTATCCATTTTAGCCATTAACTTAATTTTACTATGGAATATGCTCGGCTACAAACGTACACCGCAACGATTCCACACACCAATTCGAAAAGTTTCAGCAATTTTGTGTTGACGAAAGAGAAATCTCACATCAAATTTGAAGGACAAAATCCCAACTACACCGATTAAAATGTCGTTTGCATCAAATTAGAAATTCCGGTACTGTTTATTCTTTAAATATTGGCATTTTCATTGTAATTGTAAATATTATTCCCAATATTGTAATATTTTCGATTGATTATTGTTGTTATTGTCTTTCGTCTTTATATAGAAGTGAAATGTTACGTAATAGGTTATCGTTTTAAAGTCATTTTCTCATGATTCAATAACAACTTATTACGTAATAGTAAGTATAAAAATTTATTTTATGGTCAGCGCAATAGATGTCCATCACTGTTTTTATGTCATCTTTCTCCCTATGGCACAAGTATTGGTATTTGACTTTTGATGGAACCAAGTTCCTTTCAGATACAAAAATGATGGAATTTGATATGAGAAATTTCTTACGATAGAAAATTTACATCTTCAGATTGTTTGCAACTTAGTTTGGATTCTTGGAGTTCGATAACTATGTATAGTATTTGATATTGTCATGATAACAGTTTCCCTACCTTTAGATCAAAAGAGTTAATGTTTCTTATCACAAAAAGATTGTCATTATCTGATTCTTTGTCACTTTGGTCTACATAATTGAATCTACATTTTGCAATTTGAATTTTTCTAATGGGGGATGAGTACATCTAAGCTACATTTATTAGTCCATCAATTAAATACTCGTACCCACTTTTATTATCATTATGATACTCTGTCTCTTTGCTAACATTATTGAATCAATGTCTTATCTAAACCTATACCCATTTATATTTGAGAAAGTTCTATGGTACCTTTACACATTCATTCCCTCAATTTTTATGTTTGATAGTGGTCTATATTTTAAATGATTGATGTTCGTATTATTATCTTACCATCTAAAGATTGAGGCATCATTCAATTCAAGTAATTTATCTTAAAGAATTTCCGAGCTTCTTGATCATTTAATAAGGAAACTATAAAAACTAACGAGAGAGTAAGAAAAACATTAAAAAAGGAAAATGCATGGTTGACACAACAAATGGTTTTTATAACTTAAAATGGTTGACGCATGGTTGCAAACACAATGATTGGAAATATTAGCATCTTAAAATGCATATGAAGAAAAGAAAAAGAATATGTAACAAATTCAGCAATTTTTTAAGTGCATTTTCATCCAAATTAAATTATGTTATTCATAGTTATAGATCAACTTTACGAGGAGTATAAATACATACTTCTTCCCTATTACCTATCACTTCAGGAAGCGAGAAGATGCTTCAGCCCAGATCGAATGCATAATATTTGTACGTATTTCATTTTAACAACATTCATTCAAATTTTTTTATTCATATATCATTCATTTTCTAATATAAATTTCTATTATTTTTTCAGGATATATCTTCCGAAAAAAGCAGTTCTTGAATGATATACACATTCTATCGTATTTCAAACTATTATTAGACAAATATTACATTTTAATTGTGTTGGTGCAATTTTTTAACCTTTTTTTATTCACTCTTTTATTTTTATTTTTTTCAATAATATCAGCACCATACATAGCACGGGTATTCACACTAGTTTACTAGTAATTTGCTTTCAGATACTTAGGGGGGCAAAGTAATATAATTGCAGTTAAAATCTAATACATCTATGGAGCTGACCTATCCGTCCGGCCCCCTCATGTCTGCCTCTCATCTTTTGGTTTGCCATACTCTTCACAGCTGAAATAAATTTATTCTTCTAAGGCTCTCATGTAGAATGTTATTTGTTCGAAGTAAATAGTTGGTTTTATTTTTTGGCTTTCGTAGAGTTTGCGTACTCATCTGTCATCCATGATTCGCCTTCCTAACTTTAATTCATCTTATGTCTGCTAATTTTTCCTATAGCATTTCTATTATTGTTCCAACAAATTAGGAATTAAAAAAAATGAAAGGATCACTTGTGTCATTTTTTTTAAAATTTCATATATAACCTTAACATAACCTTTGTAATTAAGTCGAACTCAAATTTGGAACTATGACCCCATCAAATCTAATATTGATAAGTCAGACGTCTCGACTTTTATTGTTGATGCTAGTAGAAAACATAGTAGCAATCACGAATTTTCCTGTATCTGTTAAGGAGTAAGATTGTTGGAGATTGTCATTCACCAAAACCACGAGTAAGTAATGCATGGAAATAAGAGGAGAGGATGGCCTCTGATCACCGCTGGGGATGCGGAGGAGATTCATTTGTTGAGTGAGCGACTTCACCAGGGCCATATTCTTGTTTATTCATCTTCTTCTTCCTTTTTTCCTTAGGCTCGCTTTAGTTTCTTTTCCTTTTCCTATTCCTTGACGTCATGAGATTTTTCCAAAAACCCAACAGGAGTATAACAATATGTTTGTTGATGCTGATGTATTTGCAATGAGATGGTATTGTACTTGTTAAATGAATTTTAAATTCATAAAGGACTTTTATGTAATTTTTGGAAATCACGGAGGAGGTATTTGTTATCATGATAAGCCACGGAGAGGTCAGTGTAATTAAGATTGTTGGAGGTTGTCTCAAAGGAAACTATCTAAACGTATAATTCATTAATTCTGCGAAGTCACCCAAGTACGATGTGCGACTAACAAGCCCACGATGTGCTGTATTGGGTCATTCATCCCAAAAGTCAAAAGGATTGTAAAGCTATCCCTCCAAGAAAATGGGAAAAAAAAGATGTTAAACTAGTCCAAATTCTACAGTGGTTGATTTGGTATTTGCCATATATGTAATACACGGTACTTATTACTTATTCCAAATCCAATTTTCTTTACAAGAAACTTCTAAATATTATTTTAGATACGTCCAATTCCTTTTTTCATTCTATTGACTTTCAAATCTAGTGTGTTTGAATTGTTAAATTATCCTAAATAATATTTCATTTATATCATAAATATATTTTTCGATACATTTTTTTATATTTTTAATTATTTTTTATCTTATATACATCACATCATAAAAAAATATTACAATAATTATTTCAAATATATATAATTAGTGCAATTCTATAGTTAGTGTAATTCTGGGTTCAATTTGTCAAGCGGAAACCAGTTTTGATTTGGATTTGGTTATTCGACTCTTGCTGCCGAGCAAATTATCCGGTTGGCCATTAAACTTTTGCAATCATCGAGTTTTGATCACTCAACTATTAAAAGTCTGGTTTTGGCCACTAAAATGTATAAAATTAAGACGCGAGACCATTCTGTTAGATTTAGCCGTTAAATTCGTCGATCTGGTCGTCCGCACAATTTCCAAGACAAAAGGCAGGGTCAATTTAGGAAGTTCAACATAGCACTTGCACCTCTTGTTCCTCTCCTATGCTAGGGTTCTTCGACGAGTGATGCCATCTGGGAGTAATGTCTACATTGTTATATGGATCTGGAGCTGTGAATAGCAGTCGTTTCTTCGCTGATCCCTTTTTTTTCAGTCTAAGGGGTTGAAGGCCTTTGTCTTGGCGTACTTAATGACCGAGCTCAAGCATTTGTTGATACTGGTGCGTTGCCATTACTCCCTGAATCAATCCATGTATCCAGCTGAATTGCATTGGCAAAGTGACAAAGTCAGAAATCAGTTCGTTCCATTTCTTGCACCCACAATAATCTGATAATCTCATACCACTGAATTAGTTTCCTGACAACAATTAGTTGAAGATTTCACGAAAAAGCTATTTTTGCTAGCCAGTCAACCTTCTCCAGAACAGTTATCGCATCCTGGCTACTCATATCGTTATTAGTTAGGGGGATTTCACTTGCGAATCAACTTTATAATGAAATCCAAAATATATTTGTACAGTATGAGCAAAAGTGTCGTAACTAGAGAGCTAATATCTTTTCATCCTAACGCAATAATCGAGATATTAATAGATTAACGGCGGTACATGTACAGCCTCTGGAGATCCTTGCAATTAGCACAAATCCACGGAAAAGCTGGAGGATCCAGGCCGAAGATATGAATGCGTTGAATCTGGCATACATCACATCTTTCTAGAAGATCCTCTGGTTCTCAACGAGAGCAGTGGCAACACATCGGTGCTCCTGATGACTGCATAATCCGAAACGGGTTAAAGGCCTTCGACTGCATTTTGAGAGGTTTTATTCTGACTGGGGATTGAGGAGCAGGTGGTTAGATGGACAACTCGGACATCCTATGGAGAGAAGATGAAGTTGTGTAAGAGGATGGCCAGTGTTGAACTTCCTAAATTGATCCTGCCTTTTGTCTCGGAAATCGAGCGGACAGATAGATCGGCGAACTTAACGACTAAGGCCCTGTTTGGAATCTCAAGTTTTTTACAAGTTTGTATGCTACTAGTTTTTTTAATAACTTTTGCTACAGGAATCTCAAAAAATTTCTCAAAATTTATTACTTACACACTTCAAAATACCCAAAACACACAAAAAAAAAATTCCCTTCCCTTTTTCTTCTTCTTCTTCCCCCACCCCAACCCACCACCACCTCCATCGCCGACCACCATCTCCCGCGCCGGTTCCGGCACCGATCACCTCTTTCGGTGCTGGTCTTCCTTTTTTCTTTTTTTTTCCTTTCTCCCTCTCCCCTCTGAGGGCTGAGCATCTGCTTATACGCAGACCTTTAAGAGCTGTAAGACCTCGCAAGAACGTGAAGAGCGATTTCAAATTTGGCAAGTCACTAATGTTGACGGACTTAAGAGTTGGAGGAAGCAAAGCCAATCCATCATCACCACTACCAGAAAAATGATTCCAGCTCTGGATATCCACCACGGATGCCGAAACTTTCAAGAAACATGAGTCTGTTGAGTCCCCATTCTGACAGGGGCTTCAGCTGTAAGTTTTCTCCTCTCTCTATGCGAAGAAACTTCAGAGCGGGAGGAAAATCTCCTTGTGGAAATAACAAAGGACTTGAACATTAACTTTCTGTACCTGATCTGTGCGGCAAGAGGGGGAGAGGAGAGGGGATGAGAGGGAGAGGAAAAATTAGAAAACAAAAAGTTGAGGAAAGGCTCCTCCATTGTCGGCAGGTGAAGCAGCGGCAGGCAAGGGAAGGGGGAGGAGGAAGGGCAAAGGGGAGGAGAGGGAGAAGAGGGGTGGCGGGGGAGGGAGAGGTGGGAAATAGGAGATGGGGAGAGAAAATACAAAAAAAAAAAAATTCTGGTATAGACTGCTTGATGGCAGTTTCGGGAGAGGAACAGTGGGGGGAAGGGGAAGGGAGAAGAAGCGGGAAGGGAGGAAAGAAAAGAAAAAAGAGAGAAAGAAAGAAAAAAGAAAAAAGAAAAAGGAAAAAAGAAAAAGAAAGAAAAAAAATGAAAAGGAAAAAAAGTTTTTCATCTTACAAAAATTTTTCTACAACTTCTACAGTGATTTACAGTAAAGTTTTAGACAAACTTCCAAAAAACTCAGATTCCAAACAGGGCCTAAATCTAACAGAATGGTCCCGCATCTTAAGTTTATACATTTTAGTGGTCAAAAACCAGACTTTTAATAGTTGAATGACCAAAACTCTACAATTGCAAAAGTTTAGTGGCCAACTGAATAATTTGCTCCTTGATGCCCTATATATAGAGATCCAATGATGTGGCCGGCTCAAGTCAATTTCACAAATCTAAAACGAGTGTCCGACAAAGTCATTCCACGCCCCTCCTGGGCAGCTCGTTTGGTCACGGAAGCTCCTTAGCGACCGTTGTCCATTCCCCTCACCAGGGGTCGAGTCCCAGGGTTAACGTGTCTGAGGGGAAGGGCCCTCTCCTTTCGGGCCGGGGGGATTAGTCGGGTTCGGTTTACCCGGTGACCCGGATACCCCTCCGTCTGAAAAAAAAAAAAAAAAAAAGACAAAGTCATTCCACCCGTCTCCACTGCGAGCCCAACCTGACTCCTGCACCTGAAACCTAATAGGTCTCACGGCCGCACCTGACTCCTTAAATTTTCCGAACACAAACCTTTTGACTCTTGAACAATTTTGTTAGATGTTATTGAATCATCAACACATCTGTTATTATTATTAATTTTTTTTTGGTTTTGTTTCAGCGGGCGTATATTATAGCATAAATCATGGGAGATTGGTCGCAGCTTTTACCTGATCTGTTGGCTGTGATAAGCAGGCATCTAAGTCTGATAGAAGATTTTGTAGCCTTCCGTGGCGTTTGCACCTCGTGGCGTATGCACCGAAGCAAAATTTTGTTAACTTATGGCCTACCGTTCCTCTGCTCATGCTAGCAGAGCAAAAAGACAGCGACGATAGGGAATTTTACAGTCTATCCAGGGGTAAGGTTTGGAATAAATTGTCACTCCCCGAAACCAAGAACAAAAAATGCATGGAGTCACGAGGATGGCTGATCACCGTCGGGAGTGGAGGAGAGATGAATATGTTGCACCCTTTGTCGGGTGTTCAAATTGAGCTCCCTCATCAATCCACATTCCCTATGTATGATAATATCGATATACCTAGCTATTTCTATTACGTGAGAAGAGCAGCTTTGTCAGCAGCACCTTCGGCTTCGGACGGGTTCTCCGGCTTTGTTCTCATGGTGGTCTATCACGGAGGTGGTGCTCTGGGGTTTTGGAGACCGGGTGACAAGTGCTGGACAAGAGTAGAGATGAAGCGTCCCTGGGGAGCCTTCTCCGATGTCAACTATTACAATGGGAAATTCTATGCTATTACTTATAATGGCCGTATCATTGTATGTGATGTTTCTGGGCCTGGTTCTATGGAGGCACAGCTTCTTTGTAGCATAGATATAGAATTACTTCTCTGTAGAGTCTCCTATCTAGTGGAATTGGCTGGTGAGTTGCTGATAGTTGCACGGGACGGTGCTTTTGTAGATGAAGATCTGAATTATGGGGCTTCCAATTTTCGAGTCTTCCAGCTGGATCTAATCAATTGCCACTGGAAAGAAATTACCAGTTTGGGGAACAGTTCCATCTTCGTTGGGTATAATGCAGCTTTTTCGGTTGAATCCGCTGGCTTTCCTGGTATAATCAAGCCTAACTGTATTTATTTCACCGACGATTGCATAGAAAGTTACTATGATGTTGAACCAGGAGGTGGCAAGGATATGGGCATCTACGATGTTGAAGACGGCAAAATTGAACGCTTTGATGATATTCGGTCTTTCAGTTTAATGGGCCCACCTGTTTGGGTTGCTCCCTCTTTCTGAAGTACTTGATCGCATGCTGGTTTAATTGCATATTAATAACTAATCACTGTTATGTAGTTAGGAATAAGTCATTCATAGTAATAGATCGTATTGTTGTGGTTTGGCAATTGTCATAAATCGTCCGATCAATTTGGTTTTTCTAAATTGATATGAAAATGGCGTTCATGTTTTTGCTTTGCTAGATATTAGTTTGGTCCTGTGTTGGGACAGAGTGGTAGTTCACTTGCAAGCATGATTTGTTTAAAAGATTTTTCCGGTCTTCTTGGGTTTTGAGTCCTAAAAGGGACTCTTATTCTAGAGTTTCGTTTGTAGTTATCGCAGGTTTGTCCCCATTTTTCTCAATGACTCACTAATCAGACGCTCGTCTATTGATTATGAATGGGTTCCCATAGCATTTCTACGCTCATAGAGATGGCTCAGATCACAGCGACAATTTAATTAGTGCCAGGGACATCAAGAAGGCTTAGACGTTCAGTTTGTATTATACTGCCATATCGAATTTCTATTTAAGACCGCTTCAACATATTTAAAGACAGCCTAAATTGCACTTGTGGGGTTTATTTAGATACTGTTCCGTAAGCTAGTCCAGGTATATATCTGGATATGAGAAATCATTCAACAAGGACCGGAAAATCAGTTGGAACAAAGATTCTGGATGGAAGAATAAATTTTTAACCTGTAATGCATGCATGTTACCCCGAGGTTCATCCTTTCTGCATAATTATTTGAAGGATAAAGCATAACTTCGAAAAAAAAAAAAAAAAAGCTAAATCTTGGACTCTTATTGATGCTGCCCTTCTCGGTAAATTATTATCCACAAAGGTAGCTTATAGAAACATTCACTGTTTAATGAGTCGTTGTTGAACTTCTGCTTTGTGAATTGTGAGCCATCTGTTTTACAATGGGTGTAGATCATTCATTGTGTAAAGACAACATATAAAGTCAGTAAAAAGGAAAGGGTGCTTATATACCCTGAAAGCAATCTCGATTCTTTAAAGCTAGAGGACTTACTCACATCACCCTTTTTTCTGTGACCATTTGTTTTTTCTCAACTTGGCTGTCCCTTTTAACGGAATCTGAGTGTTAAGCGGTCGATATACACACAAGACTTAGAAAAGAATGATCGGGCAATGGTCGAAGTTCTAATCAAGTCTATAGGAAGGAAAAAGGGGAGGTCATCAAGTGTAGCTCGGGAGGATCAGCTGTTTAGAGCAGAACGAGCTTGGTGAAACAATTTCGAAGCCAATATCTTAACTTTTTGAGATTTACCATATCAGAATCTTGTTGCCAAGTGGCTGTTCCTAGCTTTTGAGTTATGGTTGGAGGAGATGCTAGATCCATCCAAGTACATGCAAAAGCTTCAGTGTTAATGCATTCTTTTTAGGTCAATATTAGATCGAGACTAGTTTTTTGGCTCACCACTGTGCGTAAGCTCATTTGGATTGGAGCTCAGTTTGTGTGGTTTCATCAAAACGTAAGGTTCATGGTCAAGCAAAATTGATAGCTTTTGAAATTGGATGAGATATAAGGGATTTTGAAATTGGATGAGACACTGATGGAGTACTTCTGATTACTTAATAGAAGTATATGAATTTGCAAGTACTTGGGCAAGCAATATCCCAAAAGTGAACTATGCATTAGATAAACAAGGACGACACTGATCCTAAGGATCTTGTGAGGATGCTGCCTTCAGTCTTTTTTGCTTCATTCTCTAGTTCTGTGATTAAGCTTCTTTTTGTTGTTGGTCTGGGGTCATTCTGGTTGTGTTCTTTGGCTAGTCTATCCACCACATTTTCTGATACTGATGATTCTACTGGTGTTGAGCTTGAAACTCCAGTGGCCATTGAAGGGCTGGGTAATGCTATTGTCTCTTTGGGAGCAAAAGTACAGGCTACCACAGAGTATTTGGGCAAGCTAGTTTATCTTCCATATATAAGATAGAAGAAGGATTTCAAGTGTACATAGAAGGTATCACTTTCCATATTTTGATTTATTTCTTCAATGGTCAGATTCTGATCCTGTTTTTGATGGTATGTGAAGTTATTATGTACTTCAAAAGTTTGTAGATAAGTCGGCGAGGGGAAGTTTGCTCACCTAATTCTCCGTATTGAGGACTTCTTCAGCTGTTTTCCCAAGAATTACATTGTGAAACATGTCTGTGATGATGTAGTAGGATGATGAGTCCGGTGCGGCCAAGTAATTCGATGTCACACTTCAGCCTAGACGTAATTGGAAGATTTTTTGTCATTTTGTTTGTACAGGATTTGTGATTAACACTCTGCTATAACTGATAAATATCGGCTCATGCTAGAAGATGAACATACAATCAAACCAGACATAAATATGTATACTAAAAAACCAATGATTGTGCTTGAAGTATAGGACCAATCAAAAGTTGCAATATTCTATGCTGCAAAAGTAGATCTGGTAGCATGTATGGCAGCAACATTGGCTTAAAACACAAGAAAAGTGGGGGAAGAATATAGTATTCTCAAATAATAGTTCATAACCCAAGGCAAAGATAATCCATACAAACTGGAGAATGTTGAGTAGCCAAGTTATGCCAAGAAGTATAAGCTTTAAACTTCAAGAAGATTAATTGGGCAAGGCCCAGTAATGTCCCTTGCCTCATTTCGATTTAACATGGGAATATAAATCCATTGCTTCGGGAATATGCTCGCCCAAGAATAGGTCAACTTGGTTGTATGTGATGTTCACATCATGTTCAAGCCGATCTCCAAATAGATGATGTCTACCACCAGTAATGCAGAAAAATAGAACACAACCTTAATCAACTATATTCTTGGATGTCAAACATGAAGAAGTTGTTCAGGTGCTTGCATCTGGAGCTTCCACAACCCGTAACAATATATTGATGACATCAGTAAATGCATAGATGATTACTTGAAGCAATAAAATTTCGGGTTATTATCACTTTACTCCCTTAACGTTTGGTACTACTATCAATTTCTCCTGAACGTTATCTTTTAGTCACTTACCCTCAAAACTAACGGTCAAACTTAACGGAGTTTGTTAATTAAAGTGAAAAGACATGTTTAACCCTTAAAATTATTATCACTTTACCCCCATAAAATATAGTCTCATTATCAATTTACCATCTAAAGTTTTTTTTTAGACAATTTATCACACATTAAACCAACTTAGCAAGTTAAAAAATTTTAGAAGAAAATACCCTCCTCTTTGCATAATAAAAATAATAAAAAATTAGAGTGATTCTTCTCCTTTTTAGTATTAAAAAAAAGTCAAAGTATTAATTCTTTTTTCTTGGCAATTTTATTAATACTGAAAAAAATAGAAAGATGGAGAGGGGGAGACGGAGAGGGAGAGAGAGAGCTCAATTTTTTTAAAAAAAAATTACAAATAAAAAAGAATTAAATACTTTTATTATTTAAAATTATTTCATTTTTTGTTTACCACCAAATTCCAATCCTAATCTCGACAACCTTAAAGTAATACGATAATGTTAGACTTTTCCTTATTTTCTTTTTTTTTTTGCAAAATCTAATTTTTGTCTCCTTCTTTCCTATCTTTTTTTTTATTTTCCTAGTATTAATAAATGTGAAAAATAGAAATTTGAGAAACCTCTTTTATTTTTATTTTTTCGATCTCTTAAAGTGAAAAAAGGAAGAATAACCATTTCAACTTTTTTATTTTTAATTATATATAAAAAGGATAAATATATTTAAAAAAATTTTACCATACTTGTTAGATTAACGATGAGGTAAAAAAATAATGTTAGGAATTAAAGTGATTGTATCACTATAATCTAAACGAATAAAGTGATAATAACAATAAAATAATGCTATAAAATAAAAGGGTATTTTGTCCAAATTTTTTTAATATGTTGAGTTGAATTACTTATGGGGGTAAAGTGACTAAAAGATAACGTTAGGGAGGTAAACTGATAATAGTGATATAGTTTAAGGGGGTAAAGTGATAATAACCCTAAAATTTCAGAATAGCCATATTGGTTCACAGTGACAGGACTAGTTCTGAATCACTTGCACAAAAGAAAACCCTCAAGAACCAACATAACATGTAGTTCAACAGAGCCTCAATCCACAAATAGTCCTGAATAAGAAGATTAGCGGTTAATGTAATTGGTGGATGGTATGAATGCATGCAAATTTATATCATAATAGTTAAGGAACGACTAATTCTGTAGCATGCCGACCCAAGGAAGCTATATCCCCAGTGAGACGTTTGCTAACACCCATGCCTGTGAACTTTACACATAAAGATCTATCCTTGATTATCATAACAGTTAGAGACTTCAGATCTCCATGAATGATTCCTAATTCATGTATGTATAAGTTCAAAAACCGCATCCCTGTCCTCCAGGTTATCCAGGCTATTTTAAAAGAAAAAGGAAGAAGAAGAAGAAGCAAAAATGTATGAGAATAAAGAAAAATCCAAATTAAAGCTCTGAAAGTTGGCAGCAAGGAAAGATACACACGAAAGTGCATCGACATGTTATAAACTCCCGTAACACCAAAGGAGGTCTAGTCAAATAATTAAAAGAGGTCTAGCCCTTTTGTGCCTTGCATTGGTGAAACATTACAGATGTGTTTTAAATATTTAATTAGTTGCTTTGGGATGCTTGTGTAGTATGTTCTTAACTGTAAAGACCAGCATATACATGAGATGTTGGATGTAGCTAATGACGTTCAAGTTTGAAAGGCTATGTTGTTTTTGGACGTAACGTCCAATACCATTTCATTTCCATTGTTTTTGTCTCGAAACATAGCAACGTGCGATTACATATCTTTTTTTTTTTTGTTTGAAAAGTTGCACTTGCCAGTTGGCATGGTTTATAGTTTTGCCATTTTCCAACCTCATTCTTCCGCAACATTTGTACGCAAGAGAAGCATAATCTAGGAAACCAGCTGCAACCACAATGACTCCTAACCGGGAAAAAGTTTTTGTTGTTGTTGTTGTTGTTGTTGGTGGTGGTGGTGGTGGTGGTGGTGTGTGTGTGTGTGTGTGTGTGGGGGGGGGGGGGGGGGGCGGGGGGGTTGGGTTGGCAAGAGAAAGGCACATTGACAAACAAACACAAAAGTCAACAACGGTCAACAGCATCAGAAAACTCCATTAATCAATTATCTGCCTTCGTCCTAGGCTTTAACTTTTAAGAGACGGCCCATGTGAATGCGTGATGTTCCTGTATCGTCCTTTAGTTGACCGGTCTGCCGTGGTGAAAATTGCATCTCCGGGCGGCTCGGTCCGGTCACATGGGCACTCAATTGGATGCAGATAATCAGTTGAGAGAACTAATTGCCTAAAAATAAAGTTGAGGGGGAACGATTTCAGCCAGAGCAAAATAGTTAAGTGACTATTCCGATCATCCGCTTTTTATTAAAATTCGCAGACTAAAGTTCGCATCTCCATTATGTAATGTAACCTATCACAGTGACTTCCGTGAAATAGTTTCCAAACTTTACGAATCATTTTGCAGCTACCTTGGCCGGAAAGCCTGGAATGAGGAACGATAGTTTTTCTTGAAATAATGTGTTTGTAATGCTCTCATTTTCTTTATTAAAACAAACCGAATAAAAATGTGATCAGTCGCGTCCAGTTGCCATCAGAAACTGGTCAATTGCCAGAGCGATTGCTTTCCGATAGAAGTTTCACAAAATTCAGGACAGAATCTCACGGGTTAATGAACGTGAACAACTTCAACCGCTGAACGAAGACGAAATTTCAGCTTCATGACAGTTCATGCAAGTTGTTTCATGATACTGATAGTAACCAACCAGTAACACATGATGATCTTTGCTTCTACGACTGAGATAGTAAAATACATGACTGACAACCTACTGTTTGTCGTCACTTTGACGATAGCTTCTGTTTGCTTCTATAGTTGCTGAATTGAGACTTCGACTTCAAATGTGTTTTTCCCATTCCTCTACAGAGCTTGGTACTGCAATAACTAACATTTGGCAGCAACAGAGCTTGGTGCTGCAATGAAATTAGTTACTAGTAATTTGCAGTCTTTAAGTTTGGATTCCACATTTGGCAGCAAGACTTTACACAGCCCTCTCACGCTTAAGATGTCTACATTAGAGAATCATTTGAATGTATCGTGAATCAGAGTTACATTGACATTCCATTTAAAATCCAGATGACTCGATACTTGTCACAGATCTTCTTGGCCTGCTAGAACAAACAGAACACATAATCAATAAAATGTGGATCATTTCATTTGAAAGGGTTAACTTTTAATCGAAAGAAAGAAAAGCAAAAAATCCTCCCAAAACGAAGTGTCCACTGAAGGATGGGCTTAAAGTAAAAGCAAACCAGAACCCCAGTAATGTGCACCAGTACAGATTGGCAACAACATAAGAAATCAAAATCTAAAAACCAAATAACATGGAACTAACAGGAATCAAGAAGCTGCAATGTGAACTCCACCTCTTACCTGCTCGAAAGTTAGAAACATGATCGTGTGTGTGTGTGTGTGTGTGGGGGGGGGGGGGGGGGGGTGGCAGAAAAAGGCACATTGACAAACAAACAAAAAACCACCAGCCTTTGAGCTACAAATAATTTCAGCAACAAAAGGTAATGTTGTCGTAGCACTCAGTTTTTTAATGGAGTTCAGATTTCCATGATTGACCAATCATCATGGGGCGTAAATTTATATTTTTACGGTTAAGTGTGGTAAAGTGTGACTGCCCCAAAAGCTCAAGGGCTAAAGTGATTAACACATTGCTATTTCTTCTTTTAATAATTCATCCAAATTAGTGTTCATACTTACTATTTCCAAACCAGAATAATATACAAAGTATACACAGCATATTTCAAAATTTGAAACCAACAAGATTCTTAGTCGGAGACATGAAGAAATTCCTACAGAAAACAGAAAACCTATTCAAGAAGAAACCGTGAAGGCATACCAAAAAGTCATGCTGCCCCTTTGTTGTAGAAACCAGGCAAAACTTGATCTCGAATTTCACCTGGCTTCTGTTCAATGGCAACAAAAGCTGCAAACTGCTCTGTCATATTGGTAGCAAGCCTATATTCATTCAGTGCAAGCTCAGAAACTTCTGGATCTTCGAGAGACCCAAGATATGCTGTCAGGAAAGAAATAAATGAGATTAGCTGAACAAACGTTCTAGAAACAATACAATTCAGCACAAAACATAGGAACTAAAAGAAATAAAAGGTTAACTAACATACCAAGGGCAATATTTTTGAGGGCATGCCTAGCCATTCTGGGATGATTAAACTCATATAGTTCTGAGCTCTGGTTATTTTTCACCTAAAAAAAGCACCCAAGCCAAACGAGAAATGAATCAAAAACCCCAATGGAAAAAAGACTTAATAATTTTCAACTAGCTTAGAAATCCATACTGTGTTGAGGAACTGTTCTTTCAATGCAGGAGCAAGCTCCATTCTGATGAATTTCGGACAGCATGAACAGCAACCGGGTCAGCAACTTCCATCATGCCCATAATCTCTCCTTCTCCAGGCAGAGTTATTGCCTTTGAGATAAACTCCTGAGTGTTATGGGCATTAAAAGTTTAAACAATCAAATCCATTCATATTTATTATTCCTACAATGAAAGGAATTTTGTGATGCACACAAACACCATACCTTGTCCAAGCTTGAAATCACAGAGTATGCTTCTGAATCCATGTACAAGTTTTGGGTTTTAGAACAAGGGCTTGTTCTCCTGGAAATCACCCACCAGGCTAAGCATAAGCTTCCTAGCCAAGATCTGCCCCAGCTTCCCAACTAAGGTACATAAACATAATATCTTTTAGAGATGTTTCCTAATTCTTTGCTTAATTGGCTAATAGACTGGGATTGCAAATAAATGCTCATGAGTTTCATGTCTACATACCGGTTGAAACTCATCAGAATCATAAGCGAGGAAGAATAGATCACTATCAGATAGATCAGTGTGAAGCCGCACAGGAGTGCTAAAACTCGTAATAAGGATGGAATTGGCCGCTCAGAATATATCATTGAAAACAAATTTCTCTTCTTTCTGCTCAATGGGAAACAAAAACTGTACATCATGAATACCTTTTATTTCAAAATCTTGAAATGCATAAAACCCAAAATTAGTTATGTCTAGGTAATAGGCAGTGCTCTCCAGCCTACATTCCATAAATTAAATGCAGGCCAAGAGCATAAGTATGACAGTGGCATTCCTGAATGGAGATGACATTAATTCAGCAATGAGCCGAAAAGTGGGTTTTTTAAATCCCTATACTCACATTAATCCTCATAAAATAAAAGCAATCATTCAACCAATCTTATACAAATGCTTCATCTTCCACTCTTTCCTTACACAAGTTCTTTATGCTAGGTAGGCTTACGTATTTACTCTTCACAATATATGTTTCTGGTATAAACAGCACACATCTCTACTATTGGAATAATTATGATTTTATATGGCAGTATTCAATGGTAATTTGGTTCACAGAAAGGGATGAACGGTAATTTACAGTTCATGGAAGTGGCCTATTTAATAGTGTACTTCAAGAAAATCAAGCACGGCCATTTCCATGAAAGGATTGCAAAATGAACTAAAGCCAAGACAAGTAATGTCCAGCAGAGAGAGGAGTGAAAGAGTGAGAAAGACAGGGAGCGAGAGAGAGAGATATACCTTCTCATACACCTGCAAAATGAACAGATGAAAAATCAGTCGCAGAAGTTCACACACTGACAAGAAGAGAAATAAACGATGCAAATGCTATGCCTTACCATTACTGCAAGTTGAAAATCAGCCATCATATCCACCATACCAGGAGATGTGATAGCCAAAACATTGTATATTCAGGTCAGCGGCAAGTTTCAACATTCAAATTGCTAAGACATACATGAAGCTATTATTTCACTAATTCAATGAAGCAGGAGCTTGCCTGTATAAAGTTGTCCATCTGTCATGGAGGAAAAAAGAAATCTGAGCAAATATAGAAAGAAACTATACATGCAAAAGCCTTGAACAAACTCTATACATGCAAGTGACTATCAGAAGAAAGAGGAGAATCAAGACCTTGATATAAGAGTGAGGTCGAACAGGGTGAGCCATGGACCAGCATCCTAGATTGATTATGACAAAGAATAATTAGTCACAAACAAGCTGAACCATGAATGTATTTGGAATAACATGACTTTTTTCTAATCCAATTGATGGTTCATGATGACTGAGCCCAAGTTTTAGATAATTAAGATGTGGCTACTGGAGTCATAGGCAACAAAGACAGCTTTATAAACCTGAGGATATGATAAATTCGAACCTTCAAAAACATCGGCTATTCTCTTCACAGTACTGCTTGCCCACATCAGATGAAAATTCCTGTCCGTTGGCATCCATGTTCAGGAGTTTAAGCCAAAATTGAATGTTTATGATAACCACAGCCTCTACAGAAAAAATGTATACCGGATCACGGAAGACAGTGAGGCCCTTCTTTCAAACTAAGCTGGGCAAAAACTTGAAGCAGGCTCCTTACAAGCAAAAAAAAACTAAAAAAATAACGACTAGATTTCATAACTATTTATTAAAAAAAAATGTAAAAGGTTTAGTTCTCCTTTGCCCAACGTTGATGGCAACAAGATCCCTATACTTTTAAACTTGTTATCACATATATCGCAACTGAACTTTCAAGCGACTATGAACAGAATTATTGTGCTTCAACAGTGCATCACGACTCGCAATGAGCATTCACAGTGTAACACCACCACTGAACTCCGGGTGGCGGAGCTCGGGGTTCTTGTTTCTTTTTTGGCATATTTAAACCTAAAAAAGAAACGTATGAGAACGACAAATTACAAAATTAAAAAAATAAAATCAAAATAACAGCAAAAGAAAAGGAAAAATAATCCGAAGCTGCATGTTTTGTCATCACAACTATCACCAAAAAAAAAACACTGAGTTCTAAGCAGCGATAGAACTTTTTTTTCCGAGTTTTTAAGTTGAAATATTTGTTCAAAACTGATCATCGCACCATATCTTCATCGTCATCACAAAAGCCAAAAGTTTTTTGAAACATACATAAATTTTTCTTCAACAAAACAACTGCAGCTAAATTCAACACTTCGAAGTTTGCTTTTCTAATTTCAGAAACTTTTTCGTAATCTTTTGCTCTTCAACCAAGAAAGCACGGATATACTTCATCTGCATAAGCGAAATGTGAAAAATCTACTAAAATACAAAATAAAAATCCAGAAATAACTAATTAAAAGGAACACCGATAATCACCATAGCTTCGGTTACTTCTCCACTTATTCTCCACTTGCTGGTTCTGTATTTCCTCCGTCTGGATGCTTCTCAGGAGAAAAATGTGTGGGTGAATGTTTACTGCGAATCCTCTCCCGTATCCTACCTATTAAAAGCGCGGAAAGGCTGAGGACTCGTCCCCTATGTTCTGCGGGCTGGATCGTGATTTATCCCAATCTCGGGGACAGTTTTGACATTATATTCCTCTTCTGGAATGCCATACAAAGTGCAGTCAGCGTTTTTGTGGCTGCATGTGCGTTTAATCATTCTCAATGCCCTCCTAGCCATGGTTTATTTCGCTTTTGCCCGGAACGGATTGTAAGAGGAAATTTATCTTATTTTGAGCGATGTTTTTAAATTTATACATTACCAATTTCGCCGTTCGTATCAGTTCGCTTCCGGCTTTAGTTTGCATTCTCCAGCAAAAATCCGTTCTAAAGTTTTAGTGCATATTAGCCAAAACAATATAATAGAGTACATCAAAAGGAGATATTTTAATATGAATAGTTATATTGATTGATAATAAAGTACATTAAATAGATGTATTTTACACACATTATAGTTTAATTATATTTAATATTAATAAATAAATGTATTGTGTTCTTTGTTAATAAATAAAGGTATCAGTTTCCCCTTATTGTTTGTGTAAATTATTTGTTTATTACTTAATTTTAATAGTCTAGTAATAATGACATCTTTTGCATTGGATATGGTGACCTCCAGTTGAATAGACATGGCATGATTAAAAAAAATCATCTCATAGATTTTACTCCAAATTTCTTTAGATTTCAAAATTTTTCCTTTTTTTCCTTTGAATTTAGTTAAACATTTTAGTGTCAATTATGCTCCAAATTCCTCACAAAAAACATTAAAAAATTTATTTTATATATTTTACTCCACATTCCTCTGTATTTAAGAGATTTTCCATCTTTCATTTAAATTTAGTGAAATATTTTAGTGCCAATTCCACTCCAATTTTCTCTCTACTCCAGTTTATTATTTGTTGTTTGTTTCTCTACACTAATTTATATGTTAATAATATAAATATGGTTTGAGACAATTCTATATTAATATAAACATGGTTGGATAAAAAGATTCTGGAATAAATATAGACATGGTCTGGTGAAAAATTCTAAAATAAAATTTGCTCCAAATTTGTTTCCATCTTTGGTTTTCCTTTTTTCATTCTTTATTCAAATTTAGTTTAGTGTTTGACAAATATTTATAAATTTATATTAATATTTTGGATTAATCTTTCCTACATTGACAGTATATACATTGTCGAATGACAATTATGTAAAATTTGAATTTGAAATTCAACTTTTGCACATATGTCATAAATCCGACGGTAATAGTGTATATACTATCAGTGTATATAAGATTTACTTTAATATTTTAGTATGAGTTCCACTGCAAATTTCATCTACAATCCTGGCCAAAAAATTTGCTCCAAATTTTTGCATTCTTGACTAGGAGAAAAATAAAGGTCCCTTCAATAGCCACTTATATAACACTTTTTGCACGAATTCATTGCTATGGTTTATTTCAATTTTGCCCCGAATGGATTCTATAAAAAATTATTTTACTTGCTTTTTCTCTTTGAGAGATATTTATAAATTTAGATTAACATTTTAGTATGAGTTCCGCTCCAAAATTTATCTACAACCCTAACCAAAAAATTCATTCCAAATTTTGTCTGCATTCTTGACCAAAAAAATAAAGGGTATTAATAAGCACAGTGTACCAAAATTTTTAGGATAAATTTTGTTCCAAATCTCTCTATATTATTGAAAGATACTTGGTATTAATGAACATAATTTAATAAAAAAAAGCCCAAGATACATTTTGCTCGAAATTCCTCTATATTAACAAAAAAATAGAAGCTTCCTTCGTTGGACACTTATTTAATACTCTTTGGATACATTAGCTATTACTATTTTTATGCACCATTTATTTATTTCTTTGTTGCTAAAAAAAATAATTATGCTAATATTTTTTGTCTTAAATATGTTGAGCTCCAACTGTTTCAATGACTTTTAAATAATAGAAAAATAATGTTTAAGTGTATTTTCTGTTCACATTAAAAGAAAAAATAAAGGATCTCTTGATTAGATGATTATTCAATAATTTTTAGACAAATCTACTATTATTATTTCTATACATTATGTGTTTATTACTTGATTTTAATAGTATAATATTAATGATATCTTTTGTATTGGATATGGTGAACTCCAATTAAATAAACTTGACATGATTAAAAAAAATTCATCTCTTAGATTTTACTCTAAATTTTGATTTTTCCTTTTTTTCCTTTCAATTTTGTTAAACAATTTTAATGTTAATTATGCTCTAAATTCCTCTCAATTCCTCACATAAAAATTAAATCATTTACAATTAAATATTATGACCTTCAGTTGAATATATTTAAAAAGCATTTTATATAATTTATTCCATATTTCTCTGCATTTCAATTTTTCCTTTTTTTTGTTTATGAAATAATTAAAAAAATTCATTCATTTTTTCTTTAGGCAGATTCATTGCTACTATTTTTATCCATTATTTATCTATTTCTTCATTTCAATAGTATAACAACGATGACATCTTTTTTGTTCTCTATCATCATCTTTGATTTTTTTCAATTATTTCCATGTTCCCTCTATTTTATTTCTCCTCAGTGTCCTTTTTTTCTCAGTAATTTCTATTAATAAGCATACTTTACCAAAAAATTACATAATAAATATTTTTCAATTTAATAAATATTTGATACTAATATTATTAAACTTTATTACTAGCCAACTAACGTGATCACTTCACATTTTTCCTATTACCATAAAACGCATGCCAAACAAAAAAGCATCACCCAATTATGGGCAACACTGCGCGAAGGCCGGTATATAGAAAAGATAGTTACCTACTCTTACCGTTGAGGCAGTTACGCTCATATAAATTTCGTTCATTTGATTCGATTAGATTGGAATTGTTGATGATCTGTCGGTTTAATTGTCATTTTATGGTACATCCATTCTTCTTTTGTTTGGCCCTTTAACTTTATTTGTTGTACAAATTTTGTTAGGGTCGTCTTTGCCCTTTCATTTTTTTTAACCGAATTTGGTTTGGTCTGCCCAGCTTTACAATTTGCTCTTCCCATCTCATTAGAAACATTTGATAGACCATAATTTCCTTAGCTCAGAATGGTTACTAGCAAAACTATTTCACCAATCACCAACACAGAAAAACAAACAACCAATGCAATATATGTTTTTTTTTCAAAAAAGAAAGGGAAAAAAATCCCACGGTTCCTGTATCTAGCACTACAATGAGATTTTATTATAATTTTCTAATATTTATAACTATTCTTTTATTTTATGCCACAGGATAAATTTAGTTGTCAGAAGAATAAAAATTTTCAATGTATTCACTTAATTTAAGGGGTGAATGGTGATGTTTGAAATTTATATTGAGCCCATCGCTATATTAATTGTTGTTCCAAAGCCTTTCCAGTTGAATTTTTATTCAACTCTATTTGATTACGTACATTTTTCAAGATTTGGTATATAGATCGGTATAATTTTGATGTAAACATGAATTTTATTAACTTATACACTAATTGATGTAAAAATCATGATTGCACGAAAGTTGCATAAATTTGCAATAAAAATTGTAAGAATTACATCAACAAGTCTAATTGGATAGAACTCTAACTCGGGAGGTGCCTGTCCCTGTGTTTTGTGCTTATCATACGGTCTAGAGAAAAAAGGAAAAAAAATGTTTGGATACCTCACATGCAATTTTTTATATATATATAATTTTCAATCATCTTTTCTATCTTACACATATTACATCCTAAAAAGTATAAACAAATTTTTCTTTAAAAAACTTTTCGAAAAATGCAATCCACATAACACAGAGAAAAAGATTAAAATATATATATTTTTTCAAATAACACGGAGGGAGGACAAAAATCCAGGCAGCTCTCTGAAAATTGGCGGGAACGAAGCTCGATGTGATGACATGTGCGCTGTACCCGAAGCGTATACTAATGGGTTGAGCATTCGGTTCCACTTTCCACTACAAAGATGTAATGATTATGAGGCTGACACCTAAAGGGCAGAAAAAAAAGAGCCGGACAAAAGCGAGTAACAGTAAGACGTGCAGTGCAAGCAGCCGCATTTGCCGGGAACAAATACAGGGTAATTAGACACTCACTTATATATTTTTTTCTAAAATTCAAAATTTTCACTACCTTGGTGCAAATTCAAAATTGTTTGGATAGAGTATTATTTGAAATAATTATTGTAACATTTTTTATGATGTGACGTATGTGAGATAAAAGATGATTGAAAATATAAAAAGGTGAGTTGAGAAATGCGTTTATGATGTAAGCGAAATAATATTTAGGATAATTTCACTATCCAAACACTATAAGTTACTATCGATTTTTTTTTTCTTTTGAACTTAGAATTATTTGTAGAAAATTTAAGTCGTGCAGTAGATAAATGCAATTTATAAATCATGTAATACAGTTTAGCTCATTTACTTAATTCATAAATACCTTCACATAAAAAAAATATGATCTATGTTTCATGCACATAATTGCATTGGTGATACTTGATATATGAATAATTATATGCCTAACGAATCTCTAATGCTTTGTATATTAGTAAAATTTTCTTGGCTAATCACTAATAAACCAAATAAGCTAAAGCAATGTAATGGTGGAAAAATAGAACAGTATGATATTAAGAAGGTTGGTGTGATTGTTGACACATTTAAATTTGCAATGTAGTTAGGTGACTTACCCAAAAAAAAAAATCGATAGTAACTTATCTGAAAAATTACGTCGTTTTCCGTGATCACATTTCCCTATTACCTTTTTTCCTCACATACATCAAATCGCTACAGTAATTTTTTCATGAAAAATGACGGAAAATGCAATTCAAACGGGACCTTAGTTTCACTCCACTACTTTTATGAACTTTTACACCAAAGAGTTACACTTTGCACCAAGAAAGTGTAAATGTAAAACATACACTTCTTGACAATTACAGCACAACGTTATAAAATCCTTATAAGGTACTGTAAATTGACCAACATGAACGAATATATATAACCTGAAATTAACATGATTAAATCAATGTCTGCTACAATATTCTCATCTTATTGATTTAGAGAGTCGCTGTAAAATGCTAAAAGGTGCTTCACTCGTTACTTGAAGAATATCCGTTTCTACTTTATTTATAACCTACAGATAATTAAAAATTACAATCAAAATAGATAATTAGTTTAATTACATTGCTCTTTTGAGTATTTACATGTATGGATTGTAAGTTTTATACTAGGATAACATAAATTAGCAAATATAAATGAAGATATAGTTACAAAGTGACATGATTAAAATTGATAATTTTTTATGATATTACCCTCAAAATTGATGTAATAATTATTTCCTTAATTTTGTTGGGGGGGGGGCGAGGGGCCATTAGATGCCAAGTATTTATTGCATTTATCTATTTTTTGTGGCTTAAAGGCATTCAATTTAATTTTTAGTGGAATTTTGAAACACCACCTTTTCCTTCTTTTTTTTTTTTATGCGGTTGAAATTAATCGCTAAATTTGAATGCTTTTACTAATGCTCGTGTTTCCATTTTAACTTTCTCGCCTATTTCCGGAGGCATTTTTGTTTAAGGCTCTGTACGTCCTATTCCTTCGACTGGCACGATGCCATTACAGGGGCCAGCACATGTATATGCCTTTCTATTTTCCACTACTTTGCCATGGGCCCCACTTTTTCTTGCAACCTGTACTTTTTTTTCCAAGCCAGAATTGACTTTTGGCATTTTACAACCCTTTATCCACAGGAAACCACAAAAGCCGGCAACTCTTGTGGTTCCTGAGGAGACTCTTGCAACCTGTACTGCTAAGCGCTAATACGTGCGTGCCTTTGTCAGTTTGTCTCCTTCTCAGCTCCCGTCACACTTGCTTCCCGTATTTTTTTAGTTGTGATAATAAAAATACCTTGAAGAATATCAAGGTGAAGACTTCTTTCACAGGCCATTTAATTTGTGATAAAAATACTCCTCCTTTTTACATAACATTTTGTTTGCAATAGGGACACAAACAAAATTTTTCTTTGTGACTAGATCATACCATTTTAAATAGTTTGATAACCATTTTTGTCATTTACTCTCGTGTTTATTTTATGGTGATTTTTTGTTATTTTTGTAAGATATTTAATTTAAGTTAGTTAAGGTTGTAAAAAATAATCCATCCTTGAAAAAGAAAAAGAAAACATGCGTTATGCATTTTTCTCCATTTTCAACGGACCGCTCAAGTTCTTTGGTTCCTCTCGAAGTCGAAAGTCGAATCTCAGCGTTGTGCTTTTTGCTATAACTGCAGCGTCACAGAATCTCAGTGCCCGCCGGAGTAATGGTATTTGTGGGACCCGTAATAGTGCTGTATGAAGGCTGGTCGGTCTTAGTGGGACCAGTAGTATTGGCAGTTGGCGTGATCGGTTATGACAGTTCGCTTAGTTGATGGTCAGCTATTCTCGAGCAGCATGACGGAAAGAAACGTAGAGCAGATATCTTGTACAAATAACAGCTTTCTGTACTCAAATAATCATCTGAGAATATTCAATTTGTACACAAAATTCCGCTCTTTCCTCTCTCTGCTAGCTCTCTCTTGTTTCCGTTCTCTCTTATTGCCCCCTCCTATCAACTCAGATCTAGCGTGATAAATAGGCAAATTTATTGTTGTAATGTCTAAATTTTGTAAGGTTTTTGTCAATTTTGAATGAGTTATTTTGTCTGCTTTTCAATAATGTTTATATTTGAATAAGGTTTTTTTTTTTTTTTGTATTTTTGAAGCAAGACCCTGCTAAATCAAAGTAAAACTAGCTAATTTTTAATTCAGTGATATATATTATCTGAGATAAAGAGGTGGTTAAAAAAATATATTAAAGAATATTCTCATAATTTTTACACGAAACTCACAGTCCAAAAGGATCCTAAAGATGTCGGCGAGGAGCTTGCTCAATCAACTTCTTGTTATTTGTATTTTGAAGTCTAATATTTGTGCTGGTTTGCACATTTGGACCTAATAGTACGTTTGGCTGGTTTTACGATCCTCCCTTTCGCAGAAGTAAAGAGGCATGCACCGAAATTTCAACCTTTGAGTAAAGATTTTAAGTTTCATCACCATTATAAAATTTTCTCATCAATTTAATCATTACACGTGTTGGATTATCTTGTCTAAGACTCTGCAGGAGACATTAAAACCCTAAAAGTTGGATGAAATCTATACGTACGAAAGTACCAAATTCAATTAATTAGTTTTTCTCCCATGCAGAATCCATAGTCCTTACTTGAATATTTGGGATTTATCTATTTTTGTGTCAAAATTTTTCCTAATCACTTTTTTCTTGCCTTTTCTCTCTCTTCCTAACACTTTTTATCTTTCTTAACAAATTTGTGTTATTCTTTTATTGTACGTAAACAGTAACTTTTCTTAGTTTAATTAAAGTTGTTATATGAACAAAATTGCGGGTAAACCTTCTTCAGCCATTCAGTTAGATTTTTTTTCCATTATCAGGACACAACATTTCCAGCTGTTCCGAGCGCAATGAAAATTGGCACTTCCTTCGCTGGTCCAGTGCCCCTCATTCCTCATCGGTGGGTCGCGATAACTTTCACCACCGGTTCTGAACATGTCAACTTCCATTTTGTCCATTAACTCAAACAAATTTTCCAACTTTCTCGTTTTTTAATTTCCTTTCACATATTCAAGAATATACAATAAAGAGGTTCTTCCTCTTCTTTTCTTCTCTTCATCATCATCTTTCAAGCAGATCATTTTCTTTTATACCAAGAGCCCAAGGCTCCTCATATGTTGCTGAGTGCCGAATTAAAGTGAATTTCATTTCAGGTAAACAAAAATGTCGGCCTTCAGCGGCACGCAGCAGAAATGTAAGGCCTGTGATAAGACTGTTCATTTTGCGGAGATGATGTCGGCTGATGGAGTTCCTTATCATAATACTTGCTTTAGATGCACCCATTGCAATGGACGACTCACGGTAACATATTGTTCACTATGAACATTTTTGGCTTTCAATTTATTTATAAGGGATTTGAAAGATCTCGTATAATCAACTATTGCAAATAATTAATATTGCATCATTTGCATGAGAATTGAATAGATTTATTGATCGAGCTATCATCTGATATATATGCAGATGAGCAACTATTCTAAATCCCCACTGGATGGATCCTTGTATTGCAAACCTCATTTCGAGCAGCTCCTTAGGGAGAACGGAGGGTTTGCTAATAAACTTGCAACCTGTGGGTTCTTTTCTATTTCTTTTTTTGTCCTTTATTCTTACTTCTTTACATCTAATGGTTGGGACTTTCCAGGAGAATTGTCATTTACTTAGTTTTCTAATCTCTCTACTTTCCCTAATTGGTTGTTTTATCATGCATGGTTAGCGGGGAAGCCAAATGGACTGGTAACTAATCCTAGCCATGCTTTTCATTTCCTTCTTATGTTTCTTTCTTTTTTGTTTTTTTTTTTTTTGGTTTACTTTTTCCTCCGTAGAAATCGATAGTGCTTGGTATCTTTGTAATAATATCTTATGCCTAATTTTGTGATCTGTAGAGCAGGGCTCCAAGTAAAGTATCAACTTTGTTCTCTGGTACCCAAGAGAAATGCAACGTCTGCAAGAAAACGGTTTATCCTTTAGAGAAGGTACATAGATGTTCACAGACTGAGAAATTGTGAATTGCTTAGGCTACTTCCAAACTGCAATTGCACAACCTTAAGCTCCGTAATAATGTTTTGTTCCTACTAACAGGTTTAAATGCATGCCAACATCATGTAGTAGGCTCTAAAAGTATATTTATTTAATGCACCTAGCAAAAATCTAAATCAACTTGTATAAAATGAAATTTTATAACTATTCACCTAAAAATTGAAATATAAGCTGATGGAAAAAATTAACAATTAATTGCGACCCTTATAATTATCATGGAATTTTAAAATTCCGAATGACCTTAGAAAAGGAAGAAAATTGTTACAGGTGACAGTGGAAGGAGAATTTTACCACAAATCATGCTTCAGGTGCGCTCACGGAGGCTGCTTTCTTAACCCCTCATCTTATGCTGCTCTCGATGGGATTCTCTATTGCAAGCCCCACTTCTCTCAATTGTTTAAGCAGAAGGGTTGCTACAATCATCTCACCAAGACAACTTCACTGAAGAAAACTGGTTCAGAGCAAGCAGCTGCGCTAGAAAAGGAGCAAGAATCCAGCGCTGAACCAAAAGAAGAAGCAGAAAATGCCCAATAAGGAAAAATATGAAGTAGAATCAGCACCCAGCCGCATGATTTCTAACGCTATGATCATTTAAGGGGTTCGCCTCGGTCTGCTTCTAGGGCAGGTTTTCTGGCGCATTTTTGGCATGTTATCCGCTTTTGATTGTTTGGTTGCATTCATGAATATGGTTAAGTTGCTCTTTCTTTTTCTCGTTTTTGATCAAAATAAAGAAACTTGTCTATCATTTGCTTTTAAGAGGTTTTT
Organism: Coffea humblotiana; assembly: GCA_023065735.1. Lineage (NCBI taxonomy): Eukaryota > Viridiplantae > Streptophyta > Magnoliopsida > Gentianales > Rubiaceae > Coffea > Coffea humblotiana. The sequence continues at coordinate 26,793,825 of CM041215.1, read as the reverse complement.
AACAGTCATTACAAGTTGAGATTTTATCAAAGAAACTGCTATCTGCATGTTACGATTAATTAACTTCCATTGCCCGACTTAAATATCATCATGTGAAATACAGGCCCCCCAAAAAAAAGTATCATATGACATTGGAAATACAGTAATTTTACCTCAGAAAAAATTCTGTATACAGGTCAGGATTGGTGACTCAATATCCGTGTAGGTATAGACAGGGAGTTAATCGGTACATGACAGAAGCTTTTAACTGTCCCTCCTTTTTTATAAAAGCACACAAACTCAAGCAAGTTCAAGCAATTGACAAATTTAGCATCACAGGTGAAATTCGAGCATTGCTGAATTAAGGGAAGTTCAATCAAAATAATCCAAAAGCTCTACCTATTGCTATCATCTTCAAGTAAGACAATTAGTTCACCACTAGTCATTCTATACAAGACGATTGCATTTTCCAATAGTAACCTATACAGAATATATCCAAATAATAATATCAGCGTTGCCACGTTTGAGTCCACCCGTTTTCAGAAATTACTGAAGAAGAAGGAAAAAGAAAGGTGGAAAAGGAAAACGAAAAGGTAGAAAATTGGGGAAATAGGTGGCTTCTTCAAACTACAGTGTTGCATTTTTATCTTGCATCGAAGTCTATAAATGTTTTGATTATGAAGTTTGACAGAAGTTACTAACGAGGTAAATGTAATTTGATCAAACTACAGGGATCATTTAATAATTCACTAAGGTAATTCTAACTGTAATGAATTCTCTAATTTAAAGGGAAATAAATCTTAGCCAATATGCCAATGACGGATAATTGAAGTGGAAACTGGATTGTTTGGGGAGGAAGCCGAACATCCTCTTTCCAAAAAAGGAAACCAAACCCGATGAATCAACTAATTTTTTGTTTTTAACATCCTCTTTCCATATGTAATTATTGCCTACAACATTTAAATTCTTTCTACACGTAATCATGGTTTACAATCTTGAAAGTTGAACCGAATAAAGCAAATTACTCAGACTTTAATCCCGTTTATCCCTTGTAAAGTAATTAATTTCGACTTTAACCCGGCTTGTCTGTCCCCATTCATTTGCCTGACTGACTTGACAAAAAGTCAGAAAACTTTGGAAACCAAAACACGAAGCAGACGTACCAATCGTGAATTATGTTATTTTCCTAAAATTAAACTTTTTTGGGGATGCCTGAATTATATTAAGAGATAAATGCAGTTCTGATCCCCAAAATTTAATATGTTTGCCAAATTACTTCCTCATGTTTCAATCAAAACTTGGTCTCCAAAGTTTCTAATTTGAGTAAATTTCTGACAATATGACAAAAATTCCACCGATTTTAATTGTCAAAATAAAATTTCTATCAGTCAACTATTTTGACTATACATTTTTAGTTTCCAATGTTTAATATTTGAATCATTATAGTTTCAAAAGTTTCAAATAGTGATGTTGAGGGCTGAAATTGTCTTATACATAATAGGAATTTAGATGTTAACATGCATGAAAAAAATAAACTTTTCTTTTTTTATTTATCTATTCATATTATTAATTTCTAATATGTTTCTTCTCTTTTGCATAGTTGGACTCAAATTTGGCATAATATAATTAATTATATCAATAATTAGTTGATAAAGCGTTTTCATCATTTTTTCACTTATAATTACATATTTGTTTAAATATAGACAACTGTATTTAATTTAAATTTATTTAATAATAAATCTTCCTTTTTTTCTTTTTAGCATTTCAACTTATTGTCAATTAAGTTTGAAATAAAATAGATATGTTGTATAATTATTTGAATTATTTGGAAAAGTTATCAATGTGTACGAAACTAAATATAATTATATTATTAAAATATTTGATTTAGCATGAAGAAAAGAAAGACAATGAAAAAACAACAACAGCACACAACAGCACAAAGTTCTTCCAAAAATCCATACGTGTACTTCGCATTGGTAATTAGCTCTTCTTTTTAATGTTGTCATGATTGCTAACAATAACTTGATTGAAACCTATCCACAAGTCCTGCAATAATTTATGTAAAAAGTGTTTAGAATAAAGTTATATGCTAAAATAAGGGTTCTCCTCTTTTCACTAATTTTTCTTTTTATACAGTATTCGTTTACTGTTAATCAATTCTAATTAATCTATCAAAGAGATGGTCCTTAGGCTAAATGATAGTATAGTGCCGATATGTAGTACTTTTAGGGATTTTGATAAGATTTTACAACACATTTGTCATGCATTTAATTTAATTCATATTTTATTTCATTTGAAATCCCTAACATAATTATTTAAAAACATAAGAGGCCATATTGGTCAAAATTTCAAACATTTAAGGTCAAAAAGTGCAAATGAAAATTTTTGATTAATTTTAATTTGTTGTTAACCATTAGATATAGTACTTTTTTTGTTAGTTATATTAAGGGAAAATGACATGTTTCATCCCTCACATTTCACAAAAATATTCTTTTCGTCCCTCACTTTTAAAATGAAACAATTTCATCCCTGACATTTAAAAATTAAAACTATTACATTCTTGAACCTAATTTTCAATCTGAATCAAATCACCTATCAACCTGATTACAAATTTTGGAGGTGTAATTGATAGATCACTTAGTTAACTCAATGTGATATTCATGTGAAATTTAATGAACCTAAAAATAAAAAATAAAAAATTATAACATATAAAAGAAAGATTAATCTTTCCTACATTGTCATTGTATACACTGATGATTTTATATATGTACCATATCATTTCAATTTAAATTTAAACACCAAATTTTGTATTTATGATACACATCTAGATTCGCAAGCGAATATATTAATGGTGCATGAAAAGATTTATCCAAAAAAAAAATCCTACTATTCCAAGACAAATAATGGTCTTTATGTTATAATTTATATATTTTTGGTTGATGAATGTCATGTGAATATGATGAAATTGACCGAGTGACCTATCAATTCTATCTCCGAAATTTATTACTGGGTTATTGGATAATTTGATTCAGATTGAAAATTAGGTTCAGAGATGTAATAGCTTTAATTTTTAAATGTCAGGGATGAAATTGTTTCATTTTAAAAATGAAGGACGAAAAGAATATTTTTGTGAAATGTAAGGGATGAAACAGGTCATATATTAAATGCACCTACGTGTAGATTTTAAAATTTCTGATTTTAGGCATATATTTAACCCCTGCTGTTCACCTAGGTAGTTGGATTAACGTAGCGGACCACACGTGCTCATTGAGTTTGTGCCTAAGCTGGAGCACAATCTTCCTCCGTCGAAAGCCACCCTGATATTTCTCATACTGATAGATCCCCACGCTTATCACCTCCTCAGACTCCCGCCCGCCGCCCGACCGGCCGCAATCTAACCTACTCTTAAGTCTTATCCTCTATAGGAATTCGGAAACTAACATCCCTGAGCCTTCGTCTGAAAAGGAGAGCCAAATTTGTTAGTACTTTTTGTTTAATTGAAAAGGTGCTCTGATTTCATGACATCTTGAGTTTTTAATCATACCCAGTTTGATTTCTTCCAAAATCCAATTTCGGTTTCAGGGGTTTATTGTTTATCTTTTGTGGAATCCAATATCAATTTGGATTGAGATTTGAGAGTATCCCTCCAAATCGAATTCAGTGTGTTGTTGGGTTTAGATTACTAACACAAATCTTCGTGAATTTTGGTTTTTTCCGTTCACTTTACATCTTCTATGTTGAAGTTCATGATAAGGACTGAAGATTGGTATTAGCTGCTACCAGTTTTGTTGGTCTGTCAAGGACAGGGAGATTGGTCTGGCTCCTGTTGGTCGTTTGACTTCAGGTAATAATAATAATAGAATCTTATCTTAGGGACTGAGATAAAATCTACTAAATGAATTAGGTTTAGCCTTTCTTTTTACATTTTTTAGATTAGTAACAGAGCTTTTAGATTTCAATATTGCTAGCAAAATCTCTTCTTATATTGAATTTTGTACTGTATTTAATTGTTGTTTCTTTATTTACTTGGGTTGCAGCGTACAATAAGGACGGGAGGTTGGCGAGTTAAAGTTTGCCTTTTTATTTTTTGGAGTAGTAACAGAAGTGGTGTGCAGTGTGATAAGGACGGGGAGGTTGGTTTGTTGGCAGGACGGGACGGGAGACTGGTCTAAGGTCCAACATCCTATCCTCTTGGTCGTTTTGACTTCAGGTAATAATAAGCTGGTAATAATCTTAATTATGAAGTTTCCAAATTACATTAGCATTCCCTGTAATCCAATCTTGATTTGGATTAAGATTCCAAATTATTTGCAATAAAAGTGCATGAACTTTCTACTCTGATGTTTTTTTTTTCAGTGTAGACAAAGATCTTTTGTGCGAATTAAATTTTAAAAAAAAAAAAACATGGGAGATTCAGTTTGGTCGAGTCTTTTACCCGATCTGTTGGTCAGTATAGCGACAAGGATACAACTGGTCGAAGACTTCATGGCTTTCAGAGGGGTTTGCACTTCATGGCGTGCCGCTGCGCATGTGGACAAGTTTGTTAAGTCATGGCCCAAGGTTCCATTGCTGATGCTTGCAGAAAAGAAGGACAGTGATGATCGAGAATTCTACAGTCTATCCAGAGGTAGGATTTGGAGGACGTTGTCACTACCCGAAGCAAAAGGTAAAAAATGCATTGAATCAAGAGGGTGGTTGATGACGATAGGAAAGTCCGGAGACCTGAAGTTGTTGCATCCTTTCTCGCGGGTCCAAATTGAGCTCCCACATCTATCCATGTTCCACGCCCATGAATTACACGTCGATCCTTGTTTTTTTGTAATAAAAGCTGTTTTATCGGCGAGTCCTTCACATTCATCGGACTTTGTCCTGGTGGTGGTTGGTGGTGCTGGCCGATTTCTGGGGTTTTGGAGACCAGGAGACGAGTCTTGGACAAGAATAGGATCTCAACAGAATGGTGCCTTCAACGATGTTAATTATTATAATGGAAAATGCTACGCAATCACTTATTGTGGCGATATTTGGGTTTGGGATATTTCAGATCCTACGGTAGCTCATTATGGTTTTACCATAGATCGGGAGTTGATCAAATATAGAGAGTCGTATCTTGTAGAATCAGATGGTGAATTACTAATAGTTGCACGGGATGGGGCTGCACTTGAGGATGATGATGAGGAGACCTATGGGGCTACCAATTTTCGAGTCATACAACTGGATTTAATCAAGAGGGGATGGAAGGAGATCACCAATGTGGGGGAGAGGGCCATTTTTGTTGGGCATAATGGTGCATTTTCGATTGATGCCACTAGCTTTCCGAACGTAATCAAGCCAAATTGCATCTATTTCACGGATGATGCAATAGAAGCCTATACTTTTACTCAGCAAGGGGGTGGAAAGGACATGGGCGTCTACAATCTTGAAGATGGTGGACGGATTGAACGTTTGGACGGTGTCCACTCGTTTAGTTTGATCAGTCCACCAGTTTGGGTAGCACCATCTTTCTAATTTACCAGTCAACGGTTTATAACATCAGCATTATTAAATTTAACTGAGCAAAACCTTCACTGAATTGAAGATGATGCACGTAACTTGTTTCTCCTCAGTAGTATGTTTTTTTTTTTTTTTTGGCATGTTGTGGGATGAGTAGTACTTCCTCGTTATGTTTCCCAACTTGATCTGTTACTCTTTTCTTTTCCTTTTTTTCCCCCCCTTATGTAAACACATAAACATTTTTTTGTGAAAGGGAAGCCATCTTGATAGTAATAGCCCAGTAACTTTTCTTTCATATCATGCTTTAATCTTGCCTATTCTGCCACCTGAAAACACTACTTCAAATCCATATATGCTGTTAACTCTTTTTTTGAAAAGTAGTTAAAGTAGGACCTCACGCTTTTGCGTGAGATTGCCAAGCTATTTTTTGAGTTGTTATCAGTATATAGTAGTGTTCTTTCATTACCTTGTACTATGATGCAACTGAGCGACTCATCATATCGTTTTTCCTTTCGGGCAAGACTTTAAGATTTGATCGAGTAAAAAAAAAAAATGTTCACACTTAGAGGATCGCCTCAGTAATACAAAAAGCACAAATCACCAAAACTTGTCACGAGGGGTCAAATAAGCACACAAGGGTCTATGACATAGTCTAGAGCAATTGAACATGAAACGCCAGACAATCTTCGTTGTCATTAGGCCTTTCCTAGGGTCATTAGGCCTAATTGTATTTATTTTACCGATGATTGCACAGATGCCTGCCGAGCAGCCTATCGTGATACTGGGGTTGGGGGTGGCAAGGACATGGGCATCTACGACCTTGGAGATGGCAATTTTGAGAGCTTTGGTGGTGTTCAGTCTTTTAGTCATATAGGTCCGCCAGTTTGGGTCTTTCCATCATTGGTAATGTATTTAGGTTTTAGGTTTTTGCCTTTTCCTGCTTGCATTTGTGCGCTGTACTATTGCATTGGGCAAGTTTTAGTTGATTGGAGGGGTTGTTTGGAGCTTCTAGACATTTATTTGAAATAATTACTGTTAACACTTACTATTATTATTTGGACATAATATTATTTGAAATAATTATTATAACACTTACTATTATTATTATTTTGGTACTTGTTGTTGGTTGAGGTCGAGCTCAAAAGGTCTTTTTTCTCTTTGTTTAGATTTGGTATCTCGTTACACTTCTTCAAATAATAATTGTGATGTGCTGCATGTGACATTGACCCTCTCAAATTGCTTTTGCTCCTCAAACTTTGGTTCGTGCAACTCTTTTAACTAGGGATGGCAATAGGGCGATTTTGGGATAGGTACGCTCATTCTACAAAAGTTTCTCACGCCCCGTTCCCCGCTTCTCCAACTCTGTGCACCCGCCATCTCATTATCATTATTATTTTTATTTGATTTAACTTTTTCAATTTATATAAATCGAATAATAGTTTTATTTAATCTTTTTTTGAAGTTTTAGTAAAAAAAATATTATTTTATCATAACAACATAACGCATTACTTATTTCACACAATATATTTATATAATAACAATAACATAGCATTTATTTCATAGTATATATATAAACATAAATACATGTTATATTATATTAAAATTTAGGCGAGGGCATACCCTCCCCCTCCTCCTCGTTTAATGCGAGGGGAGAAAAATTCCCTTACTCTGGCCTCTGCACCCGCCCCCTTCCTCTCGTCTTACAAGCATCCATCCTCATTGTCATCCCCACCTTTAACTCTGCCGAAAGCCTTCTCTTTTAACTCATCTTTACAGATGCCCTCTAGTTAACAAATTATTACTAATAATTTAGTTTAGGAACTCTACTTGGATTTTTCCCCCTCTACTCTTGCTAAGGAGAAGAATTTTAGTCACGTTTTGGATTCCATATACAAATCTAATTGGGAGCTCCATGGAGATTGTGTTTGTATGCTTTCACGAAATAGAGGAAAGGAAAGCAAGGAAGGTGCTGGACAAATCTTAGACTCTAACCATTGGAAGATTCTAGCTTTTAAGCAACTTAAGCTGGACAGAGAATGGTCGGAAAGGGAGGTGCCGGATGAATATAAGCTTCAAAGCAAATTAAGCTGGATAAGGAGTGGTTGTCTTCCTTTTGGATTATAAATTATAATTAAGATGTGTAGCTTAAATTATAATTAAGTCGTACTTCCGTATGCATTCACTCATACAAAACATGTTGAAAGTAACTTTTCTAGATTGCTCCGGGGTATCTCTAGCAGTAGTAGATGGTCGATCTCGATCTTTGTTTAACGATCCTATACTCCCGTAGGCCTTGAATGGACAGCTGCAAGCATCAGTTTTGAACTTGTCTCCAGCATTGACTATTCTCCAAATCAATTGTTTCAAGCAAGTTTTTTTCTTTTATTTTCTTTGTTTCTTCTATTATAACTATACCTAGCAATTGGACGGATTTGAACGGTTAATATTGGATTTTCTCTCAAATAAATTATATTCAATCCGTCCAACTTTAGATTGGGTTGAGTCATATTGAGTCATCCCAAACCCATGACTCAAATATGATCCAACATATTAATTAATATATTATGATACATAAACTCTCTCTTATACCATTTAACACACACACAACAAAATTTTTTTCACATATATAAACATATTTTCACATAAACAAATATATTTTCACACACTAATACACTCACTTCTTAAGTTCCTTGGAAACACATCATAAATAGAATAATATTTTATATCACTTGTATTGCAAATTTTAGATAATAAATGTACACTTAAATAGAGTAGCTAAAAAAATTTATTACTTTTTACTTTTTAATACTACTAGTTGATTGAAACTTATTTTTGTCACAACTTATTGAACACTTTTACTATTCAAATATGCTATATTGTAAGTTGTAACATTCTATGTATTTAAATTATGAATGCTTGATTATAATATTCTTGAAAATGTAATTAAGAGACATATAATTATTGTATTATAATATTGATGAGAAATTATTAACAAAAAAATAAAACAAGTTAGAGAAAAGTAAAAGAATGCAATTAGAGCAAATTTAAAACTCTATTCTAAGTAAATGAAATATTAACAAACAGAAGCAAGTAACGATCGGAGAAACAACGATCAAAAAAAGAAAAAAAAAAGGAGGAAAACAATATACTCTTAAAATGCATAATAATTATTATAGTGTTGAGCAAGTTTAACTATTATTATAAAAGTAAACTAAGTATGAGTTTTTATTTCAAGGTTCTTTTCTTTTAAATAAAAATTTTAAAAATTGATCGAAAACATATATATGAGAATTTTGAATACAAATTGGTTAATGAATTGTTAACACATGTCCAAATGCAAGTGGTTGGACATATATGTATTGAATATTGTATTTATTGTTTTGAATTGTTTTTGAACAAGTTGAATATTGGGGTGCCTAAATAAAAAATCCAACATGCCCAATAAATAAGTTGGATTGTTTTTTAACCAAATCCAACAAAACCAATAATCTAACTGACCCAATCCATCCTTTAAAATTAATGGGCGGATTGGGGCTGATTGTTAGGTTTTGGGTTTTTTTACCAGCTCTAATGATAGTGGTTGTGGAGGCAGTTAAGAAGAACCTCCCCTGAGATTCTAAAAATTACACAAGTCTCCATTCTTTAATGGTTTAGGAACAAAATAGGCCCAAAATGCTGATGCATGCCAAATTTATCTTTGAATATCCTATAATTAGGGGTGGCAATGTGCCGGTCACCTGTCCCGCGAGGGACTATTGAGGCGGGGGTTGGAGTGGGAGTTGGGGCGGAGGGGGGAATTTTTTCCCCCCGTTTAGAAACGGGGCGGGGGACGGGGGTATATTCCCCTGCCCCGTCACCCGTTTGAAACAATATATATATATATATATGTACATAATTATATATATAATGATATTATCAATTATACTACTAATTATACATGTTTATTAATAAATTTTATTAATTATTTATACTAAATTTATTAATACATTTATATTAAATTCCTAACTACACTTAATACAATAACACTTTTTTCTTAAAAAAACACAATAACAATGTGATTGTATTTGTATCAAAAGTAAAAACTTGATTATTTTAGTTATATTTTTTTATCATATTAGATTGTATTCAAATAACTTTTGTTTAATTATTTTTATGAGTTTCAATTGTGAAGTTACAATGAATAATAATTTGATGATGTGTTGATATTTTAGTACTTGATTATTTGCTCAAATTTAATTATAATAAATTATATAATAAAATTTTTTTAACCTCGCAGGTGCCCCGGTGGGGGAAGCGGAGCGGGGCGGGGACGGGGGGTAATTAATAGGCAATGGCGCGGGGGACTGGGGAAGGATCCCCCGCCTACCCCCACCCCATTGCCACCCCCTACCTATAATACTCTCCTCTTAATCTAAAGGCAAAAATATAATTATAGGTTTCATGCCAAACAAAAACAATTTTGTTTATGTGATTAATGGTCTCAATGTCAAATTTATATTGGCGAAATGCTTGAAATTTGTATCATATTTTTTTCTTATTTTTCCCATAGCTATCATGCAACTTTTGCCTACGTTTTTTTTATTCAACGAAAAAGGGAAGAGGAATAGTTAGGGGATATGAATCAAATAGTAGAGGAAGCTACTTTTTCAAGGTACAAGAATAAGGTAGAAAATTTGGGACTCATTCAAGAGGAAAAATAAATCATGAAATTACAATTCGTGAATGATGGTAAAAGTTGTATAAATAGGATGAAAATGAAAGTTTTTTAAGATAGGAGTTAAGCTTTTAATGAGTGTGAAAGAAAACTGATGGTTGGAGTTGATGTTCTATTACTATTTGAAACCTCAAGTGAGGCATCTGCAATTGTTAGAAACCTTCATAGGAGGTAGGGGTGGGCAAAATATCCGATCCGATCCGAAACCCGACTAACCCGATCCGATCCGATCCGAAAAAATAGGATATTCGATCCGATTTATCTTAGCGGGGCAGATGCAGGTCGGGTACCCGCAAAAATGGATAAGGATACGGGTCAGCGAAATAAAAACCCGCGGGTACCCGACCCCGTAAGGTATATTATATAAATATTAAAAAAATAAGGGTTCATTATATAATTTTATAATTTTTAATCCTAAGTGTAAGTAAAGTGGTTCACAACCTCATATTTTAATCTCATATGACCCGCCTCTCCCTCATCTTGTCTAAAAAAAGTGAATATTTTGGTGAAACCTGAACCAATGAAATAAAAACAAAGAAAAATTTGTGAAACTCTATCATAAAAATTGTTCATTCCCTTTCATCATTTTTCATTTTTATTCTACTTCCATCGATCTTTTCTGCAAATTTTTCATCAGTTCAATCAAAAATTTGTGTTTGGATCTCCAATTTTCTGTTAGCTAGATAATTAAACATTTGTATCTTTCATTTATTTATTTATTTTATTGCAATTGTGTCTTTTAAATTCGTCTCCTTTATTTTATGAAAGAAATTTATTTTTCTTTTTCATCACCTTTAATGCAACAAGGTCTATTCCAAAGATGTAAGAAAGTTGAAGAAAATTTTTCAAGATTATTTTGGTTATACTTTTTTTAAAAATTATTAGCTCTGTTCAATTCTTTTTTTCCGACTTGATTCCACAATCGACTCATTTTGGATGGCAATCTTATACCATTAATATCCTTAAGGAAGTTGGAAAAGTTGTCATATATATATTATCCTTGTATTTTGTTATGTTGTAAAAGGATGAAATGCATGAGAATGGTGATGTACTCAAAATTATCATAAAATTTCGTTTTATCCTTGTGTTGGTTATATTTGGGAAAAGTTGGAAAAGGTGCCATATACTTATTATCCTTGTGTTTGTTAATGTTGTAGAAGGATGAAATGCGTGAGAATGGTGATTAATATAATCAAAATTATCATAAAATTTCATTTTATCTATTAGATATTTATAATTCTTAATATGTACTAAATTTATGAAATCGGTTTGATTATTGGGATGAAATGTGTGAGAATGGTGATTGCATGGATTTTGATTATAATATTCTCTACCAATATTCATTGGAAAGCATACTTTTTTTTATTGGAAAAACATGTTGATATTAAGTGAAAAATTTTTTTTATTGGAAAATAGTTTTTTTTTTTAGGGGCGGGTACCCTATGACCCGCCCCTTTTTTTCGGGTACCCGAAAACATTATGAGCAGGTTAGGGGTCGCCAAAATGGCTGATCCGATATTTTAGGGTCGGGTCAGCCAAAATCTTGTTAGGAGCGGGTACCCGACCCGTGCCCACCCTAATAGGAGGTCTCCAAAATTATCCCAAAAAAAAGTATTACATATTATTGCCATAAAATGGAAACTTATTATGTACCTTAATGAAGAAACTTTAACCGATTCTTCCTCTTGACGAACCTATAAATCTAAAGAATTAGAAGAAGTATTGTGAAGGACACACTCAAACTATTTGTAATTTAAAAAATAATTAAAATGAATTAATTTTATATCAATTTTATTTTTTATTTAAATCAAATTGATACTTTTTTATTAAAGGACTTTGGTTTATAATATTACAGTAATTTGATAGTTAGATTAGGTGATTATGACGTATGAGTAATTATAATGGTAAAATGTGATTAGGTGATAAAGGTAATAATTAATTTTTTGTAAGGAAAAAGTTAAAAGTTTCAAAAAAATCACAAAAATTATTTACACCAAATGCCACACCTCTAACTTTATATATTGTATAGATATAGATATTTATCCAACACGGTGGCCTTGCAAACCTTTAAATCCCTGCCAGGCTAATTAGGAACCCAAAAAAAAAGTTTATAGAAAAGGGCCAAAAAGGGAAAAAAAAAGAAGGAAAAGAAAAGGCCATAGTGATGGGTAGACGGACCGGACCATTCAATTTCTCAAGGTGACTGAGCACCACAAAGGATAAACGGCCTTTCCTCCTGCGTTCTACTGCTTTGTGCTAATCTGCCACCATCACTCCAATTTGGCAAAGCTCCGTCTTTTATCCTCCAAAGCATACACGTTTGCAAACTTACAACAGATTTAATAATGATTTGCAGAGCCTAAGCGAGACCCATTAATCTTTAAAGCTTGTGAATCTTATCTCTGATGAGTTTTGCTCTAATTCCACAGAATGGACTCCATTCCTCTTTACTCCACAACTGCCACTACTTCGGGTGCAACTGTCAACTCTATTACTGCTCAATTCTGCTTGCCTTCCTCTTTGCACCCTAGAAAATCCAGAAATGTTTTCTTTGAGAAAAACCCAGAAAAGTTTCAGTCTTGGCAGCTAAAGATGAGCCCCCTAAGCTTGACCCTCTGGACCAAATGGAACTCAAGTTCGGCAGAATGCTTGGTGAAGACCCCAAATTAACATTGGGCCAAGGTCTCTTTTACACTCTTTTATACGGATATCATACACTTATCCTGATTGCATTCTGCCCTTTTGCTATAATCATATCTGAAGATGGAATTTTGCCACTTATGTTGTGGAATAAGTTCCTAGTACTCAAGAACTTGTGCCTGTGCTTTTCTACTTTTTATGCGTTAATTTGGACTGCTCGTTTGGTAGTTGGCAAGTATAAGTCAACAGGGTATAACAAAAAAGTAAAAGTATTGTAGATGCGATTGGAACTTTATCCTCATGATCATGAGTATCTGTGATCCAGGGAAAAGATTAATCCAAGTTTGCCCCTTTAGATAGAATAGTAATTTGTTTTAAGTTATTTACTCCTTTTTTGCTGTCACAATTGCAGCAAACTTATCCATACTGATATTTGTTTTCTGCTCGAGGTTATATGCCATTTAGTATTAAATTTTTTGTTGAGACTGCTTTGATACATTGGAAAGTTCTGTCAATGTGTTTTTCAGCTTGCTGCTTAGTATCTGTTTCCCAAGTCTTTCTAGAGTGTAATTGAAGTTCTGTACCTTATCCAGATAATGGCTCGGAAGTCTAATCCAGATGCGACTCATCTAGAAATTGAAAAGGCATTCGAGAAGAAGAAGAGAAAATCATTAGATAGTAAAATTGAGGAGGTTCCATTTGACGTGGAAGAGGAAAAAAGGTCAGTCAGTTCAGTGGGTGGATTAAATTTGGTTCGTCCTGTAACCAGAAAAGGAGTAAAGGTTGAGGCTGACAAGAAACCATCTGAGGGACAGGATAAGAAACCAACTCAACCAGTGGCAAAGGTTGTTGAAAATAGTCATCGCAGCGTCCCCAATGTGCAATTACGAAAACCATCCATATATGACGATGTCGATAGTGAAAAATCATCAAGGTTAAGCATTAGGCCAAACTTATCACTAAGGATGGGGAAGGAACCACAGAAGGAAAGATTTAGTGATATTACATTGCTGAAGAAGCCTGAACCGCTGAAAATGGTCCCGGATCTTGAGGGAGAAAATGGTCATTCAGGTGGTTCCAAAGCTGAAGATGGTCGTGAAACTGGTAATAGTAATTTGGATCCTGCACTTCTGAGAATGCCAGAGCAGTTGGAAACCAATTTTATCAGTGATCGAGCTGATGAATCTTCAGGAGGTTATGCCAATAGGTCAAAATGATGTCTATTCCATAACTGATAGTAATTTAAACAACACCAACTCATATGCTGAAATTGCTGCGAAAGGCAATCTCAATCAAGCTCTAGAATCCAGGGTGACAAATTCTTTTGAAGGGAACGAGTCTGCAACAGGTAATCCAAGCACATTGGTCAGAGTTCCACAGGTTCTGTATCGCAAATTAAAAGAGTAAAAATAGTTATTGAAGTTGGTGCTTTATCTTTTACTAATTTACTTTATTCTTTTCAAGGATTACAGCCAAGTGACTTATGGTCTTCTGGGAAAAGTTCTGATTCTAGTGGACCTTCTGCAACAAAATTAGCAGAATCTGACCCTGGGTTTTCTCTTGATGCTTCACTTCTTGGTAAACCAAAAAGGTACACTTAGAGAATATTGTTAGTTGCAAATTTGTTCATTGAGTGACGCTTCTGCAATTTTTAACAATCTGTTATCCTCTAGAATGGACAACTCTGTAAGTGACAACATCTAAAATTAGTAAAGAGGAAGTGATGCCTGTGAATCCTGAAAGCAATGGCAATGCTTTAGATCTCGAGAACTTCCTTTCATCACCCATAAAGGTTGGACAATTTCTTTTCCCTTTTTCTGTTGCATTGGTTCTCTATCACAAACTTGTAGATTTGGATAGTATCTGAGTGTAAGATATACATGTAGGAGCGTGAAGAGAATGACTGGACAAAGGCTGAAGGTCTGGTCAATTCGGGAGGAAGGGTAGAGGTGGAAATCATTAGCTCTAGCACCAGAGGATTTACTGTAAGAACATAATTACGTTGGTCCAACTAGTTAACACATCATTTTGCAAATCTATTTGTATTTATATTTTTAGTTTATCCTGTTTTTGCAGGTATCTTTTGGTACCCTAATAGGATTCTGCCTTATCGGAATCTTGCTGCCAAGTGGAAGTTCTTGGCTTTTGAGTCTTGGTTGAGAAGGAGAGGTTTAGATCCTTCCAAGTATAAGCAACACTTAGGTGTCATTGGAAGTTTTGAAACTGCTAGTGTGACTCCTTCTTCTGAGTCACAGTTAGACATAGATATAGATGACAAATTGTACAGTGAGATCTCTCCAGATACAAAGCTTGAAGATCTTTTAAGAATTTATGACCAACAAAAATCCAAATTTTTATCGTCCTTTGTTGGTCAGGTATCGATGATAACAAATTTCCAGTGTAGCTTGTTCATTTGGTAATTAGACTAACAACTTGAATTTCTTTCTTTACAGAAGATCAAAGTGACTGTGGTCTTGGCTGACAGAAAATCTAGGCGGCTAATATTTTCTACTAAGCCAAAGGAGAAGGAGGAATTGATCGAGAAAAAGAGGAATCTCATGGTAATGTTTGGTTTAAGTACATAAAATGAATGCTTTTTTCTTAGGTCTTGAATTTCATTTTTGCATGGATTCCAATTTCCTTGGGTTAATTGGAAGCATCATAATCGGTGATTATTCTTTGAGCTTGTTCTTCTTCTAGATATAGTTTCATCATTTTTGAGCTTCTAATTTTATCTTTGTTTGCAGGCTAGATTGAGTGTTGGGGACGTCGTTAAGTGCTGCATTAAGAAGATTACATATTTTGGCATCTTTGTTGAGGTATATATAATGTTTCACTGTGGGTCCTATGTATGCTTTGTGGTATCATGTTTAATTACCATAGTTTTATATTTGTGATAAACTGACCGTGAATCTAGAAAAACCTTGTGAATAAATAAATTCATTGTTGTATACCTGCAACCAATTGGAACTTTCCAGAACAGGACAGGATTTCACTTATGAATTACCTGAATATAGGTTGACGAAGTGCGTGCCCTGATTCACCAGACAGAAGTATCATGGGATGCAACTTTGGACCCAGCATCATATTTTAAGATTGGCCAGGTATCTATCTTTGACTGAAGTAAACACTACCACAAGTAATAGATGCCACAGATATTTTTATAGTGCTGTGTGCACTCGGAATTCACACGCTTTGACATTTGGTAATTGTTTACATGAGTAAATTGTTGTCATATAGAATCTTACTTTTGGGTCAGATTATGGAAGCAAAAGTTCACCAGTTGGACTTTTCCCCTGGAACGCATTTTCCTATCACTGAAGGAAATAACGGTAAATGATGTTAAGTTCGTCTTTGAGTCTAGAAGTTCTCTTTTTTTCATGAAGCTAATAGTTATTTTGATGTCTTTTGTCTCTCTGGCAGCCTGATCCACTGATAGAAGCCTTGGAGGCTGTTGTTGGTGGTCATGATTCTGTGGATGGCAAACTTGAAGCTGCTCAGGCAGATTCAGAGGTTTTTCCTTTACCATTTTGAGTAGGAGTAGGCTAAGCCTTTTCTTCAATGTTGAACTCACAAACGGTTATATCCTAATAATATATTTTTTTAATTCCAAATGAAGTATGAAATTTGCAAAAGCATGTTACAACAACCTTAAGAAGGTAGGAAAGTTAGAGAATTCACTGAGTTTGGGGAGAGTTTGGATATTAGATTCAGATAGTTACTGTAACACTCCGTAATTTTATATGCTTTGACCAAAATCAGTTGACACTTTGTTTGAATGTTGTACATAGGAGAAAATGAATATTTCAGGTTTCTTGGTCCAAAATTTGTAAGAACCTTGGGTTTTTCTTTTCTGATAAATTTATGCATGTCTATGTGGTATCAGTACAGTAATTGTTAACGTCCAAAATATCGTTTGGACAGTGGGCAGAGGTGAAGTCTCTTATTAAAGAGTTGCAGCAGGTTGAGGGTGTTCAATCTGTGTCCAAGGGGCGTTACTTCTTGAGTCCTGGCTTGGCTCCAACTTTTCAGGTGCATGGAAGTTTTTAGTAATTGTGACCTGGTTTTTATGGAGAAAAAAATGTCTTGTTCGGCCGAACTGCTCATTGATTGTAATTTCTGATGAAGTTATTTACGGATGTTTATGCTTCATATATGTCTTGGAGGAAATTTTATGTCATATTTGGAGTTTTATAACATAGTTATGCTAACTCACCATTATACTTATCATAATTGCTTAAGAGGAAAACTTCTATGCCAACACTTGGTGCTCTGGATGAATTGCATTCTACAGATTCCTTGTGACCATTTGAGTTTACCTTGCTTAAGTGACATAAGTTCTTCTCCCTCTTAACTCGTAATTTCCCAAGATCTTCTATAGGATAATCAAATCTTATTCTTCTACATTTCTGAGGTATAATACTGGTTACATTTCTCCTGTTCAGATGTTATCAAGTCATTGTTGCCCTAACCAATGTACTTCTATTCTATTACGTAGCACTAGTTTCGTTTTCCTCGCTATGATATTTGCTTCACTTGGTTCTTAGTGCTGACATTGAGACTGACAGGTTTACATGGCATCAATGTTTGAGAACCAATATAAGCTACTTGCTCGATCAGGAAACAGAGCACAGGAGGTGAGTATTTGCAAGTACCTTATGCTACTTGTAAACTCTCTCTCTCTTTTTCCTAAACCTGATGGCTGGTTAACCACAAACACAATCCATCCATTTTGGCAGGTGATAGTTGAGACGTCCTTGGGGAAAGAAGAGATGAAATCGATCATTCTGACCTGCACGAACAGAGTCCAGTGACAAATATTTGGCCCTAAGAGTTCCTTCTATTGAGCTTCTCCTCATAGGCGCAATTTTTCCATGTCTTTGCTGCCTGTTTCGGCAGAAAGGCAGTTTTAGTTCTAACACAAGCTGTAATTAGTATCAGCAACATCATTAGAAAACGCAATTATATCTATTCTTCGTAGCAGCATTACATCTCCAATTATGTGTTGTTGGATTGCCATTTTTCCTCAGAAAATTTTTACACTTTTCATGAACATATTTTTCAATCATTTTTTTATCTCACATATATTAAATCTGTTATAGTATATTTTTCTATAAAAACTTCAAAAAATAGCAATCTAATCAGACCCTCCAAGTATTTACATAGAAATTGGTCATAGCAGCTGGATTGAAGTTGATTAAGCCGCAATTTTTATTCGTTTGATTTCCCTTGTGGGGTTGATTTTGTCATCACGACAAAAGCAAAGGTCCATCCGGGTTTGTCATTTTTAAGATGACCTGCGTCCTACAAGGAAAAGGCTTAGACGTGGCTTCCCTGCAGTGGTTTTGCTAATAGTCTGATGGAGAAAAGAGACTGATAACTTCGTGCATTTAATTCCCCATAATTCTGTAGATTAGAAATAGCGTTGCAAATTGCCACGAATACGTTAACTCTTGAAACTGAAAGGGAAACATCAAGCGACTGTTGGATCCAATAAATATACAGCCAAGAAATACAAGCCACCCGTATTAGCAGTAGAGCCCCAATTATTAATGGTTATACAATATCAGCAGTACTTGATTTGATTGCCCCAACGGATACTGGTATTCAAATGACAAATCGGTAATACAGTTGTTAGATGGTTTTTTTGGACTCTTGTCGATTTGACCACAGTCAAGGACTCAAGTCATGCACAAATTTGAGCAGTCTCCTAAGCTGAAATTGGAAGGCTCCCAATCCAATCTCCTAAGCTTGTACACGACTGCTTGCTTTCCGTTATCCTAACAATGTCCAGTCGTGTCAGATGGGACTCCAAACAATGAACAAAGGCCATGTGGGAATTTATCTGTTGACGTCCAAATTACCCTTTCATCAGACCTTTACGCCCAAACTTGCCGTTCTTTCGTCGACATTATCCCAAGAAAATCCTTGTCCTTTTATCTTGCCTTAGCGTTTTTTCTTGCAGTGTAAGTGCCATTTCTCACAAGTTTCCATCTTCAAATCCCAGCCAGCTGCAACTCTGACATAAAAGTCATCAAACTTTTAAAGATTACTCTCAACAACTCCCCCTTTTGTGGCATTTGAAGCTTCTCAGGAGACAAGCAAGCTTGGGGTTGTATTGTGAAGATGAATACCGCAACTAGTACCTTTGTCGTTAGATGGATCAACTTTCTCACTATGGTACATACCTTTTTTTTCCCACAAACCAAGTTGATATTTTTGTCTATTCTTTCTGTTTTTGATGTTACTCTTCTAAATGTGTTTAGACGTTTTGTTTATGGAACATGGGTTTTGTTTCACTTGTCCGATTTGTTGACTAATTTTGCTCTTATCTATTTGAAAAATTGGGGTTCTATGTTTGAATAAGCTCCCTTTGAATATTTACATTGGAAACCCTGAAAAAGGTTTGTTCTTGTCCTGACATCTGGAACAGTAAGATTTTTTGCTAATTAGTACTTCAGCGGTTAATAATTCTTAGAAGAAAATGCCCTGCGTTGATATTAATCGGTGGTAAGTTCATTTTTTCTTTTTTTTTTGGTTGGTGTATTCTATGTACTATGAAGGTTAAAAAAAAGTTCGCAAATTTAATAGAGTAGTACATTTTGTATTTATTTTTATGGCTTTTTAGGTGGTAAAAGAGTTATGTTAACCGTATAGCTTCATGGAGCAGCTATTAGCTGTTTCTGTAATAGGATTTGGTGTGTGGATGAGCACTCACCATGACAGCTGCCGAAAGTCCCTTACCCTCCCTGTTATAGGCCTTGGTGCAATAATTCTTGTAATGTAAGCTTATTCACTGTGAACTTCTTTACATAATTTCTGTGCTGTTTCTTTGGGAATTATTTTTCTTATTGGTACAAACCTGGGTTTCTAATGCTTTCAGATCAATAATTGGATTTTTGGGGGCGCTGAAGAACAACTCAATCTTATTGTGGATTGTATCCTGTTGAGCAGGAATTCTCATACGCGTTCAATTATGTTTTTTTGTCCTTTCTACGCTTAAACTTATGCAGTTTATGTGTTTACCTTGACATTTACCTCATAGTATCTGATCTTGCTTTGCCTCATTTTGGTGGGAATATTGGTCTTTACAGTCTTTGCGTAAGTACTAAAACTAAGTTCTGTTCTTTACATCATTTTGAATAGATGCTGCTTTATGTAAAATGAAGTGATTTATGATTTAGAAGATGATGTGATGCTGCTTGACCTTTATGTCTAGTAAAATCTTCTTTATCTGCTGCCATTTGTTGGTATTTTTGCGGAAGGGGTTCTGCGTTAGGCTGGAAATTTCCCATCTGTAACAGATTCCTTAGTTTGGAAAATATACTTGGCAGTGCTAGTGTGAGCCTCGGAAGTAATGTATTGAAGGATAGTAGTAGTGATTTTACAGTTTTGGCATAGCTGAAGAGGTCAAGTTATTGCTGTTTGTATCCTTAATAGGACAGAAATGGTGTTAGCATGAGTGTGCATGGTGCTCGTTTGGATTCCTAGTCTGATCTAATTCATGATGAAGAATGGAATTTGATCCTGCTTAAACTGACCTTTGGCTGAGGCTGTAATTAAGTTCACTCAAACATCAAATTGGACTATGTTTACACTTGTTGTAAGATTTTTTTTTTTCCCACACATCATCTATATCTTGATTCGCCTCTCAAATCAAATTTGGATTAGAAAATGATAGATAGTGTGTGGTGCATTCTCGAAAGACTACCTAATATTCAAACTTTAACTTCTGGTAACTGGGAAGATAGAGGGAAATTATGTTTTGAGTTGGATCTGTCAGCATGCATTGATAAAACCTTATTTCATTTTTAGAATGAACGAGGTGTCAATCTTTGCCATTCCTGAGCATGCTTTTTGCTATATGCCTGCTGAAGCAATTAGTACAACCAAAAATGATCATGAGTTTAATTCAGAGTAGGGTGGTTCTGTATCCTGTAAATGGGGATGGTGAGAAGTCATACCATAGACATAAAAGGTATGTGTCAATTATCGACCGTGCGCAATGTGGAGTTGAAGTCAAGAAAGGAGAACAATCTAAACCCATAACTTATTATTATGTTTTTTTTTTTGGGTGATTGATCGAGAGCATATCTGTTGATTCATTCAACAGAAGCCTGGTAAGTGGTGGTGTCCCTTGTTTTTTCCTTTGTTAAGAAACAAATTTTTTAACCCCTCCTGGTGAATTGTGACAATACGTTCTACACAGTGGACATAGTTTGTTCTTAGTTTGTTAGACTTACATGCTAGTACTGATAAAGATATATGATACACAACTTAAATGTGCTATCTTTTTTTCTGCTGCTTTTGGTAGGTTCGTTGTGACAAATAGTGGATCTGGTCATCAAGTGTCTGGTTTGAGGTGAGATTACCGGTCATTCATGTATTTTTGTGCTTATTAGTCTTCACGTTTTATTGTATGATATTGTTGTTTCCCCCTCTCTCAACACCACCACCAAACACCCCCCCCCCCACACACAAAAACAAAAAAAAAAAACCCATCCACAACTCCGTAGAGGCTTCTTAGGCAGAACATTACTCGAGGGAGGAATGTTTTAGGTGACATTGCAATAACCTCTTGGCACATTCTTAAATCTCTCTTTGTACTGGTATCAACTGAAGCAGTAATCTTTCCATTTCATCAGGTACAAGGAATATCAACTTCAAGATTGCAGTTCCTGGTTTTTGAAACAGGCTAGTGCGCTTTTAGTATTTCATAGATTTAAAAGATTGAAATGGAAAGCTTTATCTTGTAATGAGAAGTACAAAGGAGAAGTTTCATCTCTAATCTTTATTGGATCTGATACTTCAGCTCAATAATACACACAACTGGGAACGCTTGAAGAGTTGTCTTGTGAAATCTGATGACTGCAATAACTTGGCAAGAGAATACAAGGTGTACACTCAGAAGCCACAGTTCTGATATATTTTTTGTCTGGAATCTTACTCATGCTTTAGCTTGTGTGCTTCAGACTCTGAAACAATACAAATCAGCGAGACTCACTCCAATAGAAGCTGGTTGCTGTCGTCCACCATCTGAGTATGTGCTTAACATAACATTTCCGCGTATAATATCTCTTCAGTGTAGTTCCTCTAAATTACACTAGTCTTACACCTTATGTACAGCTTTGTTGTATCGAACTGCTATTGTTGGCCATGGATTTACTGCAGAATGTGATTTTCTATGTTCAGCAATTCCACGATGACATTCCGTATTTATTACTTATAGGTGTGGTTATCCTGCTGTTAATGCTTCATACTATGACTTGAGCTTTCGACCAATCAGTTCAAACAAGGACTGTAAACTTTACAAAAACTCAAGGGGTGTCAAATGCTACAATTGTGATTCTTGCAAGTAAGGCTATATTTGCATGTCACTTTGCTTATTAACAGTCTTAGTATTTCCTTTCCGACTCTGCTGCATCTCAGTTCATTTAGAGGTCTAAGTATTTCCTTTCAAAATGTTTCAGAGCCGGAGTTGCACAATACATGAAGATAGAATGGAGGGCAGTTGCTATCTTTAATGTATTTCTTTTCGTTGTCTTGGTAAGACCAAAGCTCTCATCTGAGTTGCTGCAGTTCAGAAATTGAGTTTTAGTCGGTCATTAAACTTTTCTTTTGGGCTCTTCTAATCAATCTTCTAAGATGAAGAACTCATGACAGAATTCCTCATTCTCCAATACTCCAAATGGAGTTTGATATTTCTGTAACCGTAGCATAATTCTGATTCTTTGGGTTTTGTTGTTGCCAGTCAATAATCTACTTTGTAGGATGCTGTGCAAGACGAAATGCTGCAAAGAGTCCTGGGAAAGTGTGAAAGAAATTCTCCAAACGTCGTGAGCGTGGAACTGTCATTCCCAACTGCAAATTGTCCTCGAGAAGGAAATCCATTCATGCCTTCAATTCACAATCCCTTGCTTGTAAATGAGAGGTCCATTCATGCCTTCAAGTCACAATCCCTTGCTTGTAAATGAGAGGATCCTAGACGAACAGTGAGACAGTAGGAACATTTACAGAATGCTGACTTTGAAGTTTAGGGGTGAAGATAATGGAAGAAACATTCACCAATTTGTAAAGTTGCTTTCCCAGATTACAAGATGGTTTTTTATGGGACTGACTTTTGATGCTTCGCGTGTCCAGTATCATTCCCTTGACATGTTTTTTAAGTTTGCACTCTGGAATCGCAGCAAATAGGCACAGGCCTTATCTATTGACTTTGCTTAGTCCTGAATAGAAAGTCTACAAAATTCAATGGTAGTTTTACTTTACGGATGCAACAACATATGGTCACCGTTTAAGCACACTCGCTCAGAAAGCACCCAAGAACTAGTTAGTGCAAAGTAATAATAATATGGCTCTCCTATGCAAGATTCAAGAAATTCTAGTCAACAGTCATGCTGGCATTGGCACAACCTCCTTAAGAATTTTGGCGAAAAAAAGGCCAACTTTGCACTGCTCTTTCTTTGCAACAGTAATCATTACAATATGAGCCGCATGGACCAAAGTTTTCTATGCATCACCTAGAGAGTTGCATCGCCCTCCATCATTACAGTTGCTTGCTGATTTATCACCATCAGCCCAGAATCATGTAATTATGTTTGCCAACTTTTCATACATCCAATTGCATTTTAAAAAAAAAGGGAAATAGTGGAAATTTAGGGATTGGTGTTGACCATTATGTATGTCTGACTAAGCCAAAAAAACCCACTAATTTCAGCATTACGTACGATTACAGAAAAAAGTATACCTGATGCGAACCAAAAAGATACAGCAGGCAGTTGTTGGAATGGCCATCTTCTTGAAATTGAGTAAGATTAACAGGGTGGCTTGCCTCGTGCCTGATATTCTTCTGTCAGTAAATTATGTTAAAAAAAAAAAAAATCACAGGAAGGAGCTAGATAGAAAGTAAATTATTTGCAGATCCCATTGGTATAATAGCTGCTATTTGAAATTTTTATTCAAGTTCATCACATTCCACAAACCACCGCCTAATCTAATATGATTGTGTGTAATTAATTTCTAAGGCCATAAAGATGTATGTATATATTCTAGGTACAAAAATTTCTTGCCTTGTCAGGGCATTGACAGATGAATAATATAGGCATGTATTTGCAAGAATGGGAACAAAACCGCGATTAACAATTCATAGTCTTGTTAAGGATTACAAAATTCTCTTATCTTCGTCAGGCATTGGCAAATTAAGACGACTGTGAGTTCGTAAATGCTACGCTAGTCGCTAGAGCTGAGCCTGAGCCCATTCTTTTTTAAAAAAAAAAAAAAAGAATAAAAAATGAATAGATTTATGAGGGAGAATAATCTTTTCCTTTCATCTTTTCTGACCCAACAAGGAATCGATTCATTTACACCATAACTCAAATCATATTGATCAGAATAGATTATACTCAAAGTAGCTTCATGAATCAAAAAGTCATTCTAATGCCATCTTCAAAATTGATTATATTTGGATATAAAAGATAAAAAAAAAAAGACATATGAATTCTTCATCATCGTCAATCGAGAAACGGGGAATGAGAATAATCCCCAATCTCTTCATCATCTTTCAACACATTTGAATAAATAGGCAAACTAATATTATTATCATTAATGGGTTCCTGTAGAAGGCGTAGTTTTTTTTTTTTTTTGTTGTTAAACTCTAGAAAGAAGAACAAAAGACTTGAATTAATGGGAGAGCGTGGACACAGAAACTTTATCTTTTCTTAGGCCGGACAAGGAAAATCCTGGTCTTAAAAGTTGTAGAATCTTCATTAACTTGTTTTTTCTTCTAGAATTAATAGTAAGTGAAGATTGCAAGATTTTTTTTTTTTTTTTTACCACATACTAGTGGCGTGGAATTTATATGGTTTAGAGTAAACATTAAAGAATAAGGATTGAAAGTATAAAATCATTATCTTATCTTATCCTTTACTGCGTATTACTAAGTTTTGATAGCCACTATGTACGCCTTCAAGATTTTTCTTTTTTGGGTAAGAAATATAAAAGTTTATCATGATAATTGAAAATCAGCCATTAGAATGGGATCTATATATAAATGAAGGAGCATATGCTCCCAGATACATTAATGATTGCCACCCGATTGGGCATATATCTAACAAAAGAGTGAGTTACATTGTTACAAATTACAATAGCTACCCACTCACTTTAAAATGTGAGAGAGTCAAATAAGTGAAACACAAAATGAGTCTTTTTCCCCCTTAATTAACGATCCAAATATAATTAAAATTTCGAGAGTTTATCTACAAAAAAGCAACTTCAAAAACGCGTTATGTCAAAATGATAGAAAAGAAGTTCCAAAAATTAGGAGGTGGAGATTTTTTAATTTGTATTTGTCGTATATCATTTAGAGTAGAATTTTCTAAATTTTAAAACATTTTACACGTGGACGAAACAATTGTAATTGTCGTAAGTTGACTCAGTCAAATGTCATATTAAAGAATGGAATCCAATAAAGCAGTGGCTACACCAAAATAATTTTGCAATACGGAGAATTGAAACTAAAGAAAAAAGTTATTGGCTCATTGAAATTTTTGAGACGACCACATAGAAGAAGTGCACTTTTATTCATCCCATTCTATCAAATAATTAATGTAGTGGGAGTCCATGTAAAGATCCTTTACTCGTCTATCCAGCCAAGAGTACATAGAACCCCTGCAGAAAATAACTATGGTAACATTTACTATATATCAATTATTCATAATCTCAAAGTTGTGAATGCCTTCGTACAAAGCATGCAACGTAGTAGATCATTTACGTGCATGCATGGATAGCACTCTGCAGTCGTGCCTGCAGATGCACAAGACTCTAGCAATTCCGGGGGCTTTTTTGCAGACTGCCTGAGGATGAAGGTTACTGTAGTAGCTGTTGCACAATGTGCGACAACACAGAGCATTGCATGTTGAGTCGCAAATACCTACACCTTCTGTGCATCTTTTAGGCGGGATGATTGGGGTTGATCCTCGGCCCATCACCATGTAGTTATTGCCACCTTGCATGCAAAAGGTCTTGTTTGGATTGCATTTTTCTGGATTTTTTTTCAGAAAAATTATTGTAGCAATTTAATATATGTGAGATAAAAAGATGATTGGAAAATATGTTCATAGAAAACGCAGCAATTTTCTGTCCAAAGTATTTATCACTACATGAAATTATTATGGTACAAAAAATGCATGTAAGCCAGCTTGTCAATGATGCATATACTATTAGTATTAGACAAGGAAAAAAGGGCATGGAAAAAAAATCTAAAAATTTAAGTTCAAAACATATAATTATCACTAGGCCCAAAACTATCCTTTCTTGAGAGTACTTCCATTGTTTGGGGAAAAAAAAAAGGGGGAGAATTGTTTTCAAGAAATAGTTGTAATATATTAAGTTGTGTTGATATGGCTCGTGAAATTTTACCTGATGCAAAAAAAAAAAGAGAACAAGGATAACGCAGCAGATTGCTCTTGCAATAGCCATCTTTCCCTGGATGAGATGAGGTATAGGTTGGTTGCCAAGTGCCTAGGATATATTTTCAATTGTTCGATCCTGCTATATGTGCTGCAAATCTTAGAGGAAGCTATTTATACTGGCTAGTTGTAAATTTTCCTCGCGAACCAAATAAATAAATAAGCTGATAATTTAGTGAGGCCAATGTATATAGCTGTTGGTCTTAATAATAAGCTGATACGTTCAGCTCATCTTTTCAATGAGATATTGAGATGGCGACGCCTTTCAGTGGCAATGAAGCAGTGTTCAGTGCACAAGCATTGTCTTAGAAAATTGTGTTATAATTGCTACTATTTTTTTCTTACTTAAACAGAAAAATGTCCCGGGTGCAGGAAATCATTCTGATTTTTTTTTTTTGCCAAAATAATCTTCCGTTCATATAATACTCCCAAACTCATGCAATTAACAACTTTATTCCCTTTATATATTGCAATATACACGCGCAGAATGGAAAACTAATCCCCTGAAATCTTAATCCCACAACCCTACTCCCTATATTATGTTATTCTTGATATTATTGAGGCTAAATTTTTATTCGAGTAATTATGGTTTTCGAATGCTAGAGATTTTTCTTCACTTCTTTTTGCTTTTGACATGGAATTATTTCATGTCAAATTCAACTTTGATAATTTTTTTTGTCCAGAATTTATGTGCACGTGTTCTGATATAAAATGGATTAATCTTATATACACTGACAGTGTATACACTTTCACCATTTGATGCATGACACATAATTCAAATTTGAATTTGAAACCCAAAATTTACATGTGTGTCGTGCATCCAACTATGATAGTGTATATACTATCAGTGCATATAAGATTTACTCATATAAAATACTACAAAATACTAAAATGAATAAAATCGAAACTTTATCATACACATAATTACAAATAACAAGAAAAAAAAAGGAAAGGAATTTTAATATAATAGTTAAGCAAAATGCTATGGCACGTGTTCTAATTAATATTCACTTCAATTATTTGTTTAGTTAATTTTTCTAAAAAAAATTCCTGTAATTAATCGAAATATCAAAATTCAATATAGCTATTATTTCAGTTAAATTATTTTTTAAAATACGTTAACATCCTGGATTCAACTAAACAAATATCATGCCTATTCATTAAATTGTTACTCTGGGTGAATCCGTCCCTGATCCCTTTACCTTTTCATTTTCAAGAAAAATGGTTTCACGTTTGTATTCATATTCAATGAGACGATGACATCACATTACTACACAGCGGCAAATGAAGCCATATTAAGTGCATAACTTCTTAAATTACAATTTTTTTTTAAGCAATAAACTTATAGTGAGAGGTTAGCCAGACCCAAATTTTGACACATTGATCATAACACAAGCGAATATTTACCAGAAAGGAAGTTGATCATGCAAGCAAGTTCTTACAGGCTAACTACAGGATTACCAATATACCCAAGTTCCATGCATCGAGCAGCTGAAGAAGATAACTTTCTTGGATACAACCAAAACTTTCCTTAATACTGATGAAGTATGGTAGCATAGATGCCACTGTTTGCTCTCCTATTGCACAACAGCCTTTCCCATGCTGGAATTTAGTATGTTTGTTTGTTTTTTTTTCCCTTAAATTACAATTGCTCTGTCTAACTGGTCCCCATAGGGCATTCATTAAAATATATTTCAGGTATTATATTTTTAAAAATATAAGATTATTTAAATAAATAAATAAATACAAGAGAGACTAGGCAAGATTAAATAGAAAAAGTATATAAATGTTAATGAGGATAATAATTATTAGTATGCATATATATATATATGATAAATTAGATAAATGTTAGGTGTATCAACGGATGTTTTAAGGGTATCCGTTAGAAAATTCCAATTACAATTTACTAAGTTTTGTCTTTTTCTTTTTTTTTTTTTTGGTTACTATGTAAGGGCAATACGAAATTTCCTGGTGAAAGAATCTAATATTTCAAGTGCATTGAACAATATCCTTTTAACAGTTTGGTTACAAGATTCAGACTGGGTATACAAAAAGCTGTTAAACCAAACAAATTTGTTTCCAAGATAGGCCACCACAAATTAACGGGTTACAAGGTCCAATGCATTTAAAACCGAGGCTGGGAATAGATTTTGCTCATGTAACATCTAGAGTACTTTCGTTATAAGATTGTCTCATTAATTACTTCTTTTTCTTTAATCATCGAAACGGAAAAATGATTTTTCAGATCAGATATATATGTGACATAATTTTTTCAAATTAAATATAGCTGTAACATGTTTTATGTATTTTTTGTCAAACAAATCGTGTTGAACGATTTTTAATTAATTTATAATAATATTGATTTCTATTTTATTAAAAAAATCACCTAAACATAAAAATGTCGAGGGTGCATGATATCGTTCTGATATTGCATACTAACTATTTCCTAAGAAGTTTTGGCTATATTTCCATACCAGACGTACAAATATAGAGGGCAGCTAGTACAAACTACAAAGCGTATTCTCCTTGTTCAACGAAGGATATAACTAATGAAGGGAGGTTAACTAGGATTTAATTTTGACATCTGGAGAATTGAATTCAAAAATTACTTGGAAATAGTTTATTGAACCTTCTACTCAACCTAAAGGTCCTTTGTCATCCTTTAAGAGTACAAAATAATACTACTAAGAGAGAGCTTTTCCCTTGTAAACAAGATGAAGAAAAAATCAATCATCTCGACACTCTGCTCTCACTTTTGTTTGACTCAAATGAGTCAAAAACCTATAATTAATATTTCTAAAACTTCAAATAGACATAAAAATTCAGTTTCAATTTTTTTTTGGGTGTATCCCACGAGACATGACTATTAAATAAAGTATCAATAATATGAACGACAAGTTACGTGAAAAAGATTCCAAAGAGTCGAACGAACATGGATACTATATCTAACAACATGACACCATTGATTTAGCTTGAATACAAGGGAATGTCATCAATTCAGATGTGTTCTAAGCCCCAAAAAGATGAATCATTGCCGTCCTAATGACTTTTGCTAGCATGGATTATCTCTATCTCAAGTTCAAGTGCTATAAACGAACCGAATCGAACCGAGTATCTCATGTTTGAGCTCTGTTCGTTAAGCGATTCGAATAATGTTCGTGTTCGTTCGTTAATTTTCGAACTCCAAACATGTGTTCGTGTTCGGTTCGTTAAGCAAAATTTGTGTTCGAGTTCGAGTTCGTGTTCGACTCGTTTAACATAAACGAGCCGTTCGCGAACATGTTCGAAATATTCGAATCCAAATTATTTTAAACCTTAAATATGCCATGCAAATCATTAATCATTCTAAAAAACAATTAAAGTACTAAGTGACTAAATTCTATTATTCATTAACTATATAACTAACATTAACATAAAAACAACAAATAAAACAAAGTAATTTGCCCTCCAAATATAAAAGTCCAGCCATAAAATTAACCCTAAAATTTGTCAAATGATAATTATGTTCATGTTCGCGAACGTTCGTTAAAACTCACGAACATACTCGTGTTCGCGAACGTTCGTCTATCATGTTCGTGAACGTTCGTTAAAACTCGCGAACATATTCGTGTTCGCTCGATTATTAATCGAACAAAAAAATTCGTTCGAACCCGGTTCGTTTAAAGTTTCGAACGAGTCTTTTACGAATACGAACGAATCGAAACGAATCGAGCTACCGAACAGCTCGGTTCGTTTAACAGCTCTAAGTTCAACACTCTTAAGAAAGTTAATGCACATTGTGATTTAAGTATAAAATTTGCTAATAACGTCAAGAGTTTATCTAATGGATACTCACTGTAGATTTTCTAAACTTGTTAAAAGAGATTTCAAATAAAATAAAATCAATTCATAAAGGACAATATTCAAGTAACAAAGATGACAAATGGTAATTGAGTCAATTTCATTAATGAAAACGTAATAGTGGAGTTTCAATTTTATTGCAGTCATTTTTTATAAGATTAAAAGAAAGCATGTTAGTAAAAAAAATGGGGAGGAGTTAGATCCACACTTCCCCGTACTAAATCCACATTCTATGCATTCATTGGATAACAATAGCCTTACCTTTTAAGTTTTAAATTTATTTGATGCTTTATATAGTTATAAGAAGCATGTTATTTTACAAGAAACACATATTTACAGAGAATATCTTCAAATATTTTACAAGTACATAAGAATATTAATTTAAAATTTAAAATTTAATTTTGCAATAAACAATTTTATGTTACTAATAATGATGTAAATAGCAATATCTACATATTTTAATTTCATAAAATGAAAATCTAAGCTTTTTTGAAAGTGGAATATGCATTCATATTGACTTCATACTAATAATTACCTTTCGATTATGTGCAAGTGTTAAAAAAAAGGTTTAACAAAATAAACAAAGATTAGGGAATTTGTATGTTAAACTTACATAGAGATTGGGGTCTGAATTTTTCTTCTTTAGAAAAGATATTACTATAAAAAGTTTTGATTTAATATTTAAAAGCAAAAGAGTATCAAAACATCTAATACTCCAATATAGGCCTCTCCCATAAACAAACAAAAAGAAGAGAGAAATTTTACGTCAACCAATCAAAAGATGATTGATTAGAAGAAACAGGACGCACCCACGTTGTAACGTGCACCCGGAGTTGAACAAACCTGAGGACAGTGGAGTACAGTGCATGTACCCGCCACTTTCCCAATCCGCGCTCTCTCCTATTCTCCAGGAGCTAAATCCTTCCACTGTGGGTCTTCCCAGATCAATCCTAGCCGTCCAAAAGCGCGGGATAGACATCTTGCCTATTTGCTCCTCCTATTGTCCTACCTACACATGGCACAAATGAGCCCACGCCTGGATCGTACAATATATTATCCAAAAACCCATCCAACCCATCAATATCAAAACCTGAGCATTCCCACAGAAGACTCAATTGCAACTGTATAACCAAGATCTCTAAAACTAACAACCCCCCAACACCCCAAAAAAAAAAAAAAAGTTTCTTAAAAGACCAATTTCAGAATTCCAGTCTCTTACGCTTAAAATGAAATAATTTGGTGCATCACATATCTCAATTTTAGTACTTTGGTCACAAATTAATTGACCTAGATGAATGTGTACAATACATTCTTCTTTTTTTGGAGAGAATTAGGTTCAATTGGCAATTGATCATTTTCTGAGCATCAAATCACATAATTTTGTTAAAAAAATCTAAATAGTGGGTTAAAATAAAATATATTCAGAACTAAAGAAAAACATTTTGAAGTTGTCAAACTTATTATAAGAACTTCTCTAGTTTTTATCCATGAATTATTTACTAATTTGTCAAAAACTTATCGACACAAGTAGATGAAAAGATGCGTCAAATAAGTGCATTAGGATGTTAGAATGGTAGATTATTTACAGAAATTTATTTGTTTATATCATTAATATATTTTTTAATCATATTTTTATTACAAATATATCATAGCAAAAGTGTACTTCGATATTTTTTTTTTTTTTTGTAAACAATTATCCAAAATAGTCTAACATCCAAACACACTCGAAATTTGGAAGGGATTAAGATGGTTCGCTTCATTGTAAAGGGTGAGCAAAAGAATTCCCTAAGAACATGAGGGACCATTTTGACAATTTCAGCCCAATTGGATAATCATAAAAATTCTCTTTACGTCTCAAAATTGTAAAGCCGATACACTTTTTCAAGAAATTATTCACTTCATCTTCTTCTTCCCTTGGACCTTTTCTGCTTTTCTTCTTGACTTCTTCGGCAAAAATCCATGGCGCCCAGGAAAAAGACAACTGTGGAGCCCTCGACAAGGGTGACTCGCAGTTCAACTAGACAAGCAGAACCTATCCCAGAAACCCCCAAAAAGAGGGCCAAGACAATCCCGGAAAACCCCAAGAAGAAGAAGGCTAAACTTGTCCCATCTGAGCCAAAACAAGAAGCAGAGAAGGCAGAAGAAACCAAGGGCGATGTTGTTGATGGCTCCAAGAAGACGATAATAGTGGAGCATTGCAAGCAGTGTAACTCATTTAAGACAAGGGCTTTGCAGGTGAAAGATGGGCTGGAGAAAGGTCTTGATGGTGGGGTTAATGTGATTCTGAACCCAGAGAAGCCAAGAAGGGGTTGCTTTGAGATCAGGGAGGAAGGTGAAAATGGTGAGAAGTTTATCAGTCTTCTGGAGATGAAGAGGCCCTTTACCCCCATGAAGGCCCTTGACATGGATAAGGTTGTTTCTGACATTCTTGAGAAGATTGAGGGTTGAACATTCCTTTGGGTTATGGATTGTTTAAGGATTTAGCTAGGGGAAGCTAAGATAGTATTGGTAGTTTTTTTGCTTGTGCAGCAGAAGATGGTTGGAGAATTTTTAGTTATGGTAGTCTTCTTTGTTGGATCTCTTGTGCTAGTTTCATTTCCAAGAAATCCCCCTAAATCCCCTGTTTTTATTTTCATAGTCTAATTTTAGTATGAATGATGACAAACTTTATGAACTATTGCAATTGTTCTTGCATTGTACTCTTGTTTATCTTTCTCAAGAAATGGGATCTTTGGATATCTGTTTGTGGAAATTGCCTGAAAAAGTAGCTTGTTGCAATTTTATTTGGTGGTCTGAGCCCTTTAATGTGACATGCGGAGTTTTTTTTCTCTACTGACTCTGTTCATTCTGAATGGGAATACTGCTGTTTCCGATGAGGTTGTTTATTGATTGCTTGATGATGAAGTGTGACCATCTTGGAGGAAAAAATTGATGGCCTAATGATGAAGGGGCTTGCTCATTGATAGTTCATACTTTTTGCCTCGTGATACTGGTTTATCATACTAATGGTATATTTTGCACATATGTTCAATTATTGATTGGTGGATTTGATTCTACTGGGATTTCCGTCCATTGTAGGTTTGCATGCAGAAAAAAGAACAGTAAAGGTAATTTTATAGAATCAAACTAGCTCCTTGAGCTTAAATGATCATTTTAGAAGTTACAAATCTCCATTTATAGAACCTTATGTAGGCATTTAGAGTTGCTTTTGAGACCATGTAGGCTGATCCATAACTGGCCAATGTTTTGAGTCCAAAGATTTATTCTTGAAGATCTGCGGAAAAATATTGGGGTAGTATTTCATTTGTCCTGTCTCTTTTGAGGGAATTTCCTATTGCTTTCCCTGGGAATTGACTTCAGTAAAAGTGCAATCAGTTGTTGAGGACTCAAGCTAATAGGAGCAAGATTTTTGCTTATTTTCTTGTCTGACATAAGTCCGTGAATGAGGATGATGCATACCTTTGTGCGTGTAAATATTTTGTATGACTGCCAAGAAGATGGAATAGCTACCTCTCAGGTAATACCAGCAGGGCTCAAATTGAGGCGATCGGATTTTCCTACATGATTTCTTCGTAATGGAGAAATTTCTATACAACGTAGGAGAGACTATTTTAGTGCAATGTGCTTCATTACATGATCTGCATCTAGTACATGTTCTAGGTAAAAATGCAATTGTATACCTTTAATTTTCCTGTGTTTGCAGATAAATCAACAATTTTTCCTGAAACTTAATGTAGAAGGTTAAGTAAGGGAGGAGTGCCTCAGTCATCTCCTCTGTTTGCCAATAGTAATGCGTCTTCATTGCCTTTAGCCTGCACAGAAGGGAAAATTCAACGACATTCCCTCTTTATTTGCTTCAAATCTTAGGCAGAGTAGCATCCGATTGAACCTTATTGTAGCAGTAATCAAATGCTGTGGAAAGAATATCGAGTGATATGGTTAGTTTAATATGAGCATTCTCAATTGCTGGCCAAGGGGATCAAGAAAGATTTCTGTCAAAGGGATTAAGAAATCGTAGAGGACATTAATTGGGAAGTGAAAGGCTTCCAAGTCCACAATAACTTAGCCCACTTCAGTACTATTAACCTGTAAAACAATCAAATTTGTCAATTCTGTACCTAAAATTGCATTTAACTTTCCAGAAACTATTAAAAACATTGATTCTTTATGAACGTCTCTAAATTATCAATGTCCAATTGATCTTCTATCCAGTTACAGTGAATGCTGTCTATATATAGCAAATCGAGCTTCTGAGATGCTAACATTAGAAGAACCAGAGGCGGTTGAAATCAACAACTTCATGACCACAGAAAAACCCCTTTCAAGCTAATTGCCTGCATATCTCTAGACCAAGTCCTCTGTTAGGTCCTCTTAACAACTGCAACCTGAAAAGCATTAATTTGTTTGGAAACTTCCTTTGCTCATCAATCTGGACTGAAGTTTATCAAACGAGCAAGGCAATAATCTTTACTTATATCTCATCCTTGCTACTAGTATGAACTATGAATTATGTTGCTGCACACAAGAAACAAGTTTCCCTCACCAAGCCCTCTTAAGTATGAACTGTGGATATTTGAAGTTAAAACTTAATTTTCAGGATTATCATGAATTTCTATAGGTTATTAGCTTTTCTAATGTTGTATTTTGTCTTTTTGGCCGAGGAGCCTATAGGTTGCTATAAAAATTTCTTGACAAAATTGGATGTCCTACATACAAGTTAATTGTTGTAAATGTAAAATGTGTAATTGAGGGAAGGTGTTAACAATATTCATCGAGTCAAATGCATACTTGAATTTCCAATTTTGCTTAATGGGAATTTAATCCAATCTCAAGCAAGTTTTTCTCGAAGGAGTCGAATTTAAAGAGGTTTGTTTTCTTCCACCCCTAACTCTTCCTTGAATTACCTAAATCGACAGAAAAGTTGGCACGTATATCTCATCAACCCTTAAAACCCCACTACGGCATAAACCCGCCACCAAAATTCATCATATCCTGCCTTAAACCCTAAAACCTCCCCTTCCACTCACTGTACTCACTTCAAGAAATGCATTCCTCTTCCATTTTCCTTGGCAGGCGTCCAATGCCCCCGCCATCTCTTCACCACAGCCTCGCTTTCCTCCGCTTCATGGGCGGAGGCCCCCGGACATTTCCCGGAGGATTAAACAAATGGCAGTGGAAACGCATGCATGAGAAAAAGGCCAGAGAAAAAGAAAAACGCCTCCTCGATCACGAAAAGCAAATTTACCAGGCCCGTATCCGTTCTGAAATCAGGGCTAAACTCTCTGCTGCTTCCCAGAAGCCCAATTCTGTTTCCGACCCAGATCAGCCCGGACCCAATTATGGCCCGGTATCGCCTCAAGAACATATTAAAGCTCTTGCTGATCGGTTCATGAAAGAAGGTGCTGAGGATTTGTGGAATGAAGCTGATGGCCCGATTAGAGCTCCGGCGCCTCGAGATATGGCAAATAAGAGAGTTATTGGTGAGCCCATTGATTTACGGAAATTAATTTCGAGAAAATCTGCTTTTGCTGATAATTGTAGTGCTGATGAAAGTAGAAATCCGAAGTCTTTGGGTGATATTTCTTCGATGGCTCGAAAGTTTTCGAGCGGTACTTTGGGTTCAGTGGGATTGGGATATAATTTAACGGGTTATTGTGGACATGGATTTTTTATGAACTCGAATAATTGGTTAATTAGTAGGCGCATTTCGAGTTACACAGCGGGATTGATGAAGGGGGGATTGGACCTAATGTGTGATCATGGAAGTCAGATTTCGGTGAATATGGATGGTTTGTCGAGAGTGAGGTGTTATTCTGTGGATGCAATTAGTAACAAAGGAGAAAGTTTTGCTAGAAACCAGAGGTCAAAAAGCAAGGAAGGCTCAGATTCTAAGGGGTGTTTGGTTAGCTCTAGAGGTAGCGGGAGAGTGAGGTGGCCGAGATTTCACACCAACAGGAATGTGATAAATTCATCAGATGATGAAAGTGATGATGATGATTATTATAAAAATGATAGTGATGATGAGGATGAGACTGCTGAAGAAAGGAGAAGTTGGGGTAATGGGAGGAGAAATGCAAGCGGTGCTGCATTAGGGAAGTATGATGTGAAGATAAAGAAGAAGCGAGTGCCCTTGAATGCTTTGGAACAAGAGGATGATTTGTCACAGCAGGTGGAGATGATTCGTAAGGAGGTTATTAAGAGGAGTTTGGAGAAGCAGCGTCGAGAGGGAAAAAGTGAAGAGGAGACAATATATAGTTCCAAAAGGTGTGAAGGTCAAATTTGTGATTGCTAAGCGTGTCACTATTTTAGAGTTTTCTTTGTGAATAGAAATCTCATGTCAACATTTTATTTTTTTTGTAATGTTGTGGGGGGCTTTTTGTTGTTAGGTTTGATGAGTATGACATCTCTCCTTTGACAGTCAAGGCACTCAATGCAGCGGGTTATGTGCAAATGACCAGGGTTCAGGAGGCTACACTTTCCACTTGCCTTCAAGGTAGGCATGCAAAAACAGTTAAGCATCTATCTTAACCTACTGCCTTTATGAATCAACCTTTTATATTCTAGTTTATTAACAATGTAGATTTCTTTGATGACCATAGATGTCATTGTAATTAACGGAAGGAATCGACATAATAGCTAGTTCTCCCCATAAATAGGATGCTGTAGTTGTTACATCGTTCTTTTGTTTGATGGGAATATAAAAGCTGAATTCTTTGAGTTAATTTCCATATTTGGTAGGTTCTTCTAAATCAAGTCATGCAAATGATTGCTATAATGGCAATTTGCTTATGGCTTCTCTCTTCATAAATTCTACAGTGCCCATGTTTCTTCCATAATATTTACACACTGCTGTGAACAGGCAATGATGCTTTGGTTAAAGCTAGAACTGGAACTGGAAAAAGTGCTGCATTTTTGGTATATTACTAGTCCCTTTGATTTTGTTCTCATACCCTTTTTTCTGGCGTTCAATGCTTGTATATTTCTGTTCCTCTTATTAAATAAAAACAGCTTCCTGCTATTGAAACAGTTATAAAGGCATCAAGCAACAGCACGAACCAACGGACCACTCCTGTATACGTTCTCATTCTCTGTCCAACACGAGAACTTGCAAGCCAAATAGCTGCAGAAGCTACTGTATTGCTGAAGTACCATGATGGCATTGGCGTGCAGACACTAGTTGGAGGAACACGCTTTAAAGTTGATCAGAGACGCTTGGAGTCAGAGCCATGTCAGGTACATGGATCTTTTGCAACATCTGGGGACCTTTGTTGTTCGAAGTGCATGAACTTTTCTATCAGTAGAGCCTCTCATCTCTTCCTCTTCCTCTCTCTCTCCCCCCCCCCCCCCCGGGCCCCTTTCTCTCTCTCTAAAACTGAAGTTTAAAAGACCCCTTGCTTCTTGTTAATGCATACTTTTACGCAGTTTATGAAGTTCAGAAGCCCAATTGCTTCTTTTTAATGCATGTTGCTATGCAGATTATAGTTGCAACTCCTGGCAGATTGTTGGATCATATAGAGAACAAGTCTGGATTCTCTTTGCGCTTAATGGGATTGAAGATGCTTATCCTTGATGAAGCAGACCATTTGTTGGACCTTGGTTTCAGGAAAGACATGGAGAAAATCGTGGATTGTTTACCTCGAAAGAGACAGTCTTTACTGTTTTCAGCCACAATTCCGAGGGAGGTTAGTTTCTACTTGTTCCTCACTGAAGACTTTGTGAAGCACTGATTTTCTGCTTCACAATTTTGCATTGAAGCTACCCTTGCTTACCCTATCCATGCAAGCTTAAGAAAAGTTTCGTACTCCTTATGGATTAGCTGAAGTTTAAGCTTTTGAGAGTAGAAAGTTCTCATATACATCTTTACCCGTGAAATTGACATTCTTCAAATCACAGGTTCGTCGAATATCACTGCTTGTTTTGAAAAGAGAACATGCATACATGGATACAGTCGGCTATAGCTTGGAAACACATCCCAAGGTGACATAGTGCTGAGAATTACCTTAAATTCCAATTTTCATGAAATTTGAAATATTTCAAGTAGAGGTCTAACAACCTCAGTATTCTCTACAAGGTTATAGCCCATCAAAGTTGACAGTGTCAGTGGTGTTGACATGTGAATTCGAATTTTAGTCGTCATAGCACCTTACTAATTAATGCTATTTCTATTGGATGAGAAAGTCCAAGGAACTTTCTATTAATTCTTTTTTTGTCTTCTCAATTAGGTAAAGCAATCTTATCTTGTTGCACCACATGAACAGCATCTCGAAATTGTATACAATCTTCTGCAGGGACACATCTCCAAAGTGCCTGATTATAAGGTAATAATGGGGATTTGAGGATGTCATGCATTATTGGTCTTTGTTGTCCTCTAGGCACATTCTTTCTTATTTTCTTCTCTTTTTTTTGGTTTGGGGGGGGGGGGGGGGGCACAAAAACTAACAAAGGAGATTTTTATATTCTGCATTTGGATCTTTGCTTCTGCACTAATGATGATTCAAATCTGCCCAGGTTATTATTTTCTGTACAACAGCAATGATGACATCCCTCATGTATGCACTTTTAAGAGAGATGAAGATGGATGTGAGGGAGATACACTCGAGAAAACCTCAAATCTACAGGACTCGGATTTCTGATGAATTCAAGGAAGCTAAACGATTGATTCTCATTACATCAGATGTTTCAGCTCGCGGAATGAACTATCCTGATGTCACATTGGTCATTCAGGTGGGTGCTGTTATTCAGTAATTTACTATTAAACTCTACACCAACGCCTCCTGTTTTCTTGTGCTTGATCAAATCCTCACTATTTGATATAAGTTTAAGCATCATCTAACAATTGAATAGTTTAAAAGAAAGAAAATTTTGAGATTTTGTCTTGTTCTAACTTCTTTGTTTGAAGTTATGCTGTTCTATCTTAGAAATAGAGGAAACATTTTAAGTCCATTACCCAGTCATATCATCAATGTACAGGTAGAAGGATGATTTGCCATTCAAATTGCTTAACCAATTGCTGGTACAGTCTGTTTAGCACATGACCAATTTTTAGCTGTTTCCCTTTTAGACAGGCAGTAAGCTCGAATTTAAATTGGGGAAGTGTGTAACTGGAATATCCAATTTTTGCTTAAGATATAAAGGATGACAAGTTGGCAGGCTTTCCATTATGAGTCAGGACGATGTTGAATGTTGCATGTCCTGCGTAACAAGAAGTTCAGAAAATGAGTTTTTTTTTTTTTTTTTTTAAAACTTCTATTTCTATTCATTATTTTTTCTTCTTTTTCCTGTTTTTGGTCACGTTTAGTGGGAGAGTGGATGTTCATATAGGGCTATGGTGAAAGTTTGATGAGCAACATGTTTCAGTTTCATTTTTTTTTTCGCTGCGTTAAATACTTGAAACGATCTCACTTCTGTGTAATAATCTGTGTGATTGCATATTTAGGTTGGTCTTCCATCAGATAGGGAACAATATATACATCGTCTCGGAAGAACTGGACGGGAAGGCAAAGAAGGAGAAGGCATCCTTTTACTTGCACCTTGGGAGGATTACTTTTTGGATGACGTAAGAGATCTTCCCCTGGAGAAATGCTCTTCACCGCAATTAGATCCTGATGTGAATGTAAAGGTCTGCAATCAACTAGTTACTTTAAAGATTTTACTTATGTTGTATTGGTGCACTATTTCAATTTGGACTGTTCATTCTTATCTATTTGCAAGAGTCCCCTGATGCCAATTTTCTGGTATTTGTAGATTGAAGCATGTCTGACAAAGATCGACCATGGCGTCAAAGAAGCTGCTTATCATGCTTGGCTGGGCTATTATAACTCCATCAGGGAAATAGGCAGAGACAAGACGACCCTTGTTGAGTTAGCCAACCAATTTTGCAAGTCAATAGGATTACAGAAGCCTCCTGCCCTCTTTAGAAAAACAGCGCTGAAGATGGGCTTAAAAGATATTCCTGGCATTCGAATACAAAAATGAGTTCACTCACTCTTGTGATTTCATTTTACATCTGTAAAGCATGATATATTTTGCCGTGTTCAATTGAAAGTGGCATCAAGACTGAATGCCTTGATGATTTTCAGCTAATTGCTTGTATGTTCTGCTTCCTTTGCTTTCCTTTCGTCAGCTTCCTTCTCAAGGGCAAGGGAATGGCAGGTGGTGGTGTTTTCAAGGGTAGCCATTGTACTCGATTAGTTACAGGATGAACAATATATGCTCTATTTATCTACAATTATTCTTCAAGCGATGGCACCTTCGACTCTATAAGAAAAAAAATCTAGAGAACATGAAATAGATTATGGTAGAAAAACAAGGAGAAAAGTGATAATGTGTAACAAGAAGTTAAAAAAGGACCGAATATATCATCTCACAGCTGATTTGACAAAATTATGTGCATGAGAAAAATATTAATAGTCTGAGAGGATATCTATTTGAAAACTTTACACGAAGTACATTACATATCTTTAGGATTAAAGTGGTTACAAAATAAGTTAACTTCTAAACCTTTAAAACTCAACCTAGGTAAGGTAACCAAGATTTAAACAAGAAAAATTTAAAACCAGCAACAAAATCTATAGTGTACAGGCAACTTCCTTTGTCACTAATGAACTGGATTGCATGCCATTTGTTTGCTAGCTCATTCATTAGAGACAATCGAAGCATCTCCCAACTAAATATTTTTCTTATGGAAAGAACGCAAATGCTATACACAAATGTCATACAAGAAATTACTCGTACATTTAATG
The DNA here is from genome assembly GCA_023065735.1 of Coffea humblotiana. Classification (NCBI taxonomy): domain Eukaryota; kingdom Viridiplantae; phylum Streptophyta; class Magnoliopsida; order Gentianales; family Rubiaceae; genus Coffea; species Coffea humblotiana. Next base: position 26,752,954 of record CM041215.1, on the reverse strand, counting down.
TCCCATGAGTACGAATTCAGGCCACCTTCCTATATAACACACAGCTTTTGGTCACAAGTGACATACATTGTTCTGAATTCACTACCACTTCTTACATCCTCCGACTAATAAGTGTTTGAAGGTATGATATGTGATTTCTGAAATTTTGCAAAACTTTTTGTCATCTGTTGCTATGTTAATTTCTTTTCTTCACTTGGTATATTCTATATCTCATCTTTTGCCTTCAATCAAATCTTATCCCTCTTGTGACCCCCAAATTTTTGCAAACAAAACCAAGAAGCAAAATCATACATACCATTACCTGTTCCGGTCAGTGCAGAAAAGCAAATCGAACGTTTTATATATCTAGTTATTCTTCAAATGATTATAAATGGGCTGCAAAAAAAAGAAAAAAAAAAGAATTACTTTGTCATGTATTTTCAAATTGACAAAAATTTAGGTTTTGGAACAAAAAATGTTGAGGTTTTCAACTTGAGAAGGATGTCATGTATTTTGCCAATTTCATAAGTTAAAGATTTTCACGAAGCTATGTTTCATCAAGACTGAATTTTCAGCAATTCTTGTGATGTTGTCTTTTCCAGGACTGTCTAGCTACGGCCACAGCAAGTGCCATAGCTCTGCTTGTTAACATTCTCCTTCTTGTGATGTTATAACAAGGATTAAAAGTTTCGCCAGAAGTAATTGACCCAAGTATACCACAGAAAGTCGAAGCTTTCATACCTGTAAATTGTACCAAGTTCTTATCGTATGCGATCTATTGTATGATATCGTGTCCAAATTGAGTTAGGAGAAAAGCACGAAAAAGATCCATTTTAGTTCCTTTTATTAGTTTAAATAAAAATAAATAAACGCTGGAGATGATCCATTTTCTATGGCGTATTCATAAATTAAATGTGAAAGAACACATCATTTTTCTAAAGTAAATTAATGTATTTTCTGCAGGCCGATATTTCTAAAGCCTCTACCTAGTTATCCAAAGGTAAATGTCTTGATTTTTCTTTGTTGTTGACTAGTTTGTTCGTACGATTTTCTTTTACTTTTTTTTCTCTTTTCTGCTTATTGTTTTTTCAAGGTCTTTATTGCAATATTTGTTTGTCAAATAAAAAGAAATAAAAGTGTCACCCTTTGACTCTTAAATTGGTCCTCCCCAAAAGAAAAAAAATCTCACAGAATATTTGATACATTTTATGTGCACAAATATTTTTCAAGTGCATGACCTACTTTTTTTTTTTTTATCTTAAGAGATTATAAAGAAGTAAATAAGGCAATATGTTAGATGGGAAATTTTCCTGCCATTGATTGAGAATTGGTAAGTTTCCATGTTGTGGAATTGCATGGTGTGTATGTGTACAAGCAGGCATTTAAATCCCTGAAACCTTCCTTGAATTTGAAATGGGCTTTTTCTTTTTGGAGTTTTAACATTAATTCTCATTCACATAATGTAGTGGTTGCAGACTTGGATATCTTCCCACAATTAATACTTTAAATTTTGTTTCCGTTATATAATCTCTTTCCTTATTGGATAGTTATCATCTTGACAGAGCCAGGAAGGAATCTAAGGTTTAAAATTCTCTCAATAAATTCTCTAAATTAGAGTTTCTTTTTGTGTGTGTGTGTGTGTGTGTGTTATAGCAACAAAATTAGAGTCACAAAACATTTATGAACTCATTTGCATGATTTAGTCTTGTACTAATGGTTTTCATCATATCTTCAGTATATTTAGGGGGATTATTATTATTATTATTATCATTGTGGAATTAATATATCATCCATCCAATGTAGCCATTTCTCTATGAAAATTCGTTTTTACCATTTGAGATTTGAGCTTCATGTCACATCTGAAATGATTTCTCATTCTTCTCTTTTCATGGCAAATATATATGCTTCATTGCTTCTCGAAATCTGTCTGCTTATTACAGTACCACATTCTCATCAATTTGTTATCCAAAATCTTCAGGAAGATGGAAAACAGCACCGTGGCAAGCGGCACCACCGAGGAAGCGGGTGAAAACTTTCGTGACTGGTCCAAGCTGCAAACCGACATGCTCTTGAAGATCTTTGCCCTAGTCAGCGTGATGGACAGGATCCTCAACGTCTCTGCCGTCTGTCACTCCTGGCGCTCGGCCTGCTCCGACAAAATTCTTTCGAGTACTCTCGACACTAGTGAAATCAGAAACGAAATGGACACCAAGACTCGTCGTGGAAGAACTCGACTTATGGTCATTCTCATCTGCGGTGTTAATCTGGCCGGTGAAAATTTGACCACGCTGATTATTGATTCCATATTGGAGGTGAACGATAAAATTCTTACTCAGGCAGCCAAAAGGTAGTCTTACTCTTAAATGAACAAATGTTCTAGCCATTTTTATATCTTTGCTCGATCTGGATTATTGCGTGCATTTTAATCTAGCTACATAAGAAAGTGTATGATTAGTACACTTTTTTTTTTTCCTGTTTTTGGCAAATGTTCATATTACAATTTTACAGGTGCCCAAACTTGAAGTATCTGGGGCTGCTGTGGCCATACCGGGCAACATCCAGAGGCCTGAGAACTGCATTCGAATCCTGGACAAACCTCCAATCTATGTCCATTTCATTCAATTCCCTCCTCTCCCACGTCAACATCTTCAAGGCGATCGGCCAGAACTGCCCCAACTTCACTGAGCTTAAAGTCCATGCACCTTTTGTCTCCCAAGAAACAGCCCAGATCGCATCACAATTCATACCCCACTTGAAGGTGCTAAGGCTACGATGCAAAATGGTCTCAAAAGATGCGGCAGTTGCAGTATTGGACGGACTGCAAGACCTTGAGGAGCTTTACATATCCATCCAGAAGGTCGAGTATGTAGCTCCTGTTACTGGCGTGTTTCGTCCAGCAATCATGCGTGATCCAAGAGTGCTCAGCAAGGCTTCCAGGCTTCGAGTTTATCACGTTTGTTACGCGGGAGAATGCAGCTCTTGTCCGGCCTCCAGCATGGGACCTCCACCATCGAATGTTGTTTGAGATCCATTTATAGTTCTAGCCTTCTCGGCTTCTAAATAAATATATATGTATGCGTTTCTGCAGGAGACCTTGTTAAGGGTCGTATCGTTTTCAGAGTTTTCAATCAGCAGACTCCCTGCTTTGGGTGTTTGAAAATATCAACTATAACGCAAACTATCTTGAGTTTAACCTTACTATCTAAATATATGTTTTGTAGAATCCAAAAATTCTAACAAAAATATATGGGAGATATATTTCATAAAATCAATGTATATGGAAAGACAATTTACACACATAAGAATATGCGTGGAAGAAGAAGCATAATATCAACAATAATTTATTAATCATATAATAAGAACAAAACTCTCAATCCTTCACTCTTTTCAACTAAATACAATAATATGACTCCCTATTTATAGACTAGATGACTTCATAAATAAGTCTTACAACCATAAAATTTTTTTTAATAAGATACTAATTTCTAAACAATAAAACTACCATAACTTGACTCCAATAAAATTACAAAAACACTACTAAATAATAATATAAAAATTTCTAATTTTGAACCGTGATTTAATATGCCAACATTGTCTCTCTTAAATCAAGCTCTCTATTGAATCAGATTCACCACTATCATGATCAATAATCTCCCTTGATTTTTACTGCTGCAATATTTCATGCACCTTAATAGATTTATCTCGTCGCTCAACTTATTTTTCATTTGCGAAAATAATTCATGCTTCTGGATAGACTGTTTTCATCTCCAATTTGATGTCAACTTATTGACAATTCACTTTGTGATTTCATAATCACAATTCACTGATAGGATTCTCCTCCGATCTCTATCGTAATATCCACAATCAATGACACTCCATCACCAACCTTGTGGTCTAACTCGATCAACTAATTTTTTCGCAACAATTTTATGCTCTAACTCTGAGAGCGGAAAACACTCATAATCAACTCTCGTAAGCAAGTCAATTCTTCAATGTTTAGAGGCACCTCGGGATCAATTTTTTGAATTTAAGGTTCTGATACCAGATGTAGAATCCAAAAATTCTAAAAAAAATTATTGGAGATATATTTCATAAAATCAATATATATGGGGAGGCAATTTACACACATAAGAATATGTGTAAGAGAAGAGAAATAATATCAACAATAATCTATTAATCACATAATAAAAACTAAACTCTCAACCCTTCACTTTTTTCAACTAAACACAATAATATGATTCCCTATTTATAAACTTGATGATTTCATAAACAAGTCTTACACTCATAATAAATTTTCTGATAAGATACTAACTCCTAAACAATAAACTACCATAATTTGACTTCAATAAAATTACTAAAACCCTAACTTGACTAAAACACTACTAAATAATAATATGAAAATTTCTAATTTTGAGTTTTGATTTAATATGCCAACATGTTTTTAATCCAAAGAGTTCATGTGATTAATCAAATTGAGTAGCTAATGGCCAATGGCCTAATGATGGAAGAAACACATGCAAAAAAAAAAAAGAACAGGTAAATCTTATGACTAAAAAACTTAATGGTGTTTTCAGATAAATTTCACTTTGGACCCTTAAACTATAGACACTCTTCCACTTTACTCCTCAAATTTCAACTTTGGATACTTTATTCACTAGAGCATGAAATTTATCACACTTTAGTTTTTAAACTTTAAAATTTAGATACTTCACTACCATAAAATTGTTCGAAAGTAAAAAATCATATGCAAGTGTAGTCAAAGTTTAAGGACTAAAATGGTATGAGTTTCATATTTTGACGGGTAAAGTGTTCAAAATTCAAATTTAAGAATTAAAGTGAGATGGGTTTCATACTTTAAGAGTGTAAATCGTATAAAATTATGGTTTAATTAAAAACTAAAGGGGATTTGTATCTATAGTTTAATGATCAAAAGTGGAATTTAGCTAATCATAAGAGGGATTTTTACTTCAAAAAATGTTCTAATTTGAGAAAAGGTGCATTTTTTTTTCGATTTTCACTTATATATATATATATATACACACACACACACAGTTGCTTTTAAATGAACAGAAGTCTTTTGCATGCTTTTAAATGAACAGGAGTCATTTAAGAGAAAAAAAAAAAATTTCCGACCACGTGTTATGATAGTCACCAGAATGAAACAAAACGGCTAACAAATCCATAAATATTATGATTTGGTGTGAAAAAAGGAAAGTAAAAAACAAACAATATACGTAGGCAACTCAATCTCCAATTCAGGCAAAAACCGCTCAGAGTACATTCACCTCTTTACTTTAGAGTGCATTCACCTCTTCCATTGCTTCTCTTCTCTTTTCTGAATTGCCAAGACTTTACAACATTTCCAGTGCTCAGGATCGAGGCTTTCTTCAGGGTCTTCAAAACAAGATTAATTCTAGCATTCCGATTTCCCAAGGTAACTTTCCTTAATTTCACGTTGTCTGCTGTATTGGTGTCAATTTCTCTTATTTTTTGTTTAGCTTTTTCTGGTTGCTCTTTATCCAAAGTCTCTCGTTCTAATATTACCTTCTCAAAAAAAGAGAAACAAGGATATCTCCTTTTAATTTGATCTTCAAAAAGAAAAAAAAAAAAGAAAGAAAAACTAGAAGGACACCTGTGGACTCGTACAAACCCACTCATAAATTTTGCGTTCCTGCGGTTTATTTCTTTTTCTGAATTGGGTAATTAGCATATTGGCAAAGCATGACGGAGGCAATCCAAGCTGAAATGCTGTTGATGAGATCTCAAATTAAGAATTCTAGAATGAAATTAACTTTTTAAAATCCCCTTTCAGTTTTCACTACTTTACTGTAAGTTGTTGATTTAAAGCAAACAGGGAGTAGTTTGTGGGCCCTTCGTTTTGTTTATTAAACAAAAGGTCAAGTTTCTATCCAGATATTCAACTACAAATCGATAATTTCTTCCCCTTAAACCATAAAAACTCATAAGAGTAAAAAAATTTACAGGCAATTTTGTGGTGCTTCATATCATTAATTTTTTTCCTTCTTACAAGTAGTAGTACGTAATGAAAACTGTAAACTCATTAACAAGATTCAGTCTTGTTTTCTAACCTCCCAAGTGCAAATAGATTTTTAGATCAGCTCAAGGTTGGAAAATATAGTGCAAGTTCCATATAAGCATTCATGGCCAGATCACATATTGATTGAGCCAAATCATGGCATGCATCTCTAAAATGCAAGGTTTCTTTTTGTCAAACACTAATCAATCACATCATTTTACGGTTTGTATGATCTTATGCATGTAGGCTCTCGGCCGACATCCTGCTATGGACAGCAAGCGACTTTCCAAGAGCAAGGCAACCGGCTGGTCCGACATGCCACATGACATTCTGTTGCGCATTTTTGCCTTTGTAAGTATAATGGACAGAATGCTCAACGTCTCCAGGGTCTGTAGCTCCTGGAGGAGGGCATGCTCGGATGCTGTTTTCTCCGGTACTTTGGACATCTCTGAATACAGAAAATCCCAAGACTACCAGCAGCAAGGTTGGAGATCTCAACTTGAGCTCATCTTTCGGCGGGGCATTCATTTAGGTGGCCCTAAATTGACCAAATTGGTTTTTGATATCGATTTTGAGGTCGAGGATACACACCTGACTTACGCAGGCGAGAGGTACTCAACCATTTGACTTAGCTTGTGCAGAATTGTATTTTTTTTTTCTTTTCTTTTACATATTGTGCTTGCATTTTGATATGGGTAAATTTTACTCTGGACCCTTAAATTATATATAGACAAGCTTCCCTTGTAATTCTTAAACTTGAATTTTAGACAATATTTCGTGCCCTACAGTATGAAATACGTCTGTCCAACTTTAGTAAAATCATTCATTGAATCATCATAATTAACAGAATATTCTGTCTTTTACTTTGAGCATTACTTGTCTGCCTACTATTTTATTAGTTTTAATGATGCGAATATACTGAAGTAACATAAATTTAGTATTTGAGGAAGTGAATGTGGAAGAAAGCCTATAGTTTAAGGTCCAGAAGAAGAATTTACCCTTTTAATATATATATATATTTTTTTTTTTTTAAGCTAGTGACCAAAGATGAAATTCACCATCGATCATGACTGCAGGTGCCCAAATTTGCAAGAGCTTTTGCTGCATATTCCAGTCAGGACGACAGAGCAAGGCTTAGCAACCGCCTTCAGACGTTGGACAATGCTTGAACGTCTGTACATTTCATTTTTCGGTCGTCCTCACGTCAATATCTTCAGCATTGTTGGTGAAAGATGCCCAGTCTTGACAGAGCTCAAAATTTGCGGATGCTTTTTCAATAATCGAATTGCTGTGCTCATAGGGAGGCATATACCGGGGTTGAAGAAACTAAGTTTTCGATGTGCTTTTGTCACTAGAGATGGAGTGCAATCACTACTAAACATGATGCAAGATCTCGATGAACTCTACATTTGCGTTCGTAAGATTGATGTGCCCTTTTATCGCCACACTGGTCCTGGTCCGGCAATAATGTGCGAACCAAGATTCCTGCAGAACACTTCCAGACTTTCAGTTTATCATATTTGCTATACGGGAGAATGCGGCACATGTCCCGCCTCAACCATGGCAACTCCACTACCAATTAACTTTTGAGCTTCCTTTTGTAGTTCTTGTCCAGCTCTGGTGCATATCATTGTACATTTTGATTTTTCTAGACTCTTTCTGTTAATTTTTGTGTGTGCTACAACCTTTTGGGATTATGCAGCCCTGGCCTTTATTTGGCTACAAATATATAGTGTTGGTGTGCTTTTTTTTTTTTTGCTAAATTATAATGTCAGGTTGTGCTGCACTAGCTAGAAGTCACTATAATTATACTACCATCTTTGAACCAAGATAGTCTTTCAGTCAGAGATTATTTTAGTTGTACTCTTGATAGGGGTTTCTATGCATGATTGAAATAACTAGTAAAGAATCTGAAAAAAAAAAAAGAAAAGAAAAGAAAAAGCACAGAAACGAAAGAAATACTCCTAGCTACAAGAGTATGCCAAATTCTTAAAAGTTCACGGTATATAAAATCAATGCAACATGTTTTACTTCACTAATGGGAATTATTAACTAACAAAGCGTTTTAGCAGTGGGTTTAGTCAAACAAGCAATCTTTTCAATTATTTCCTTTCAACTTCATTTCTCCTAACTTAATTGAACAAAAGTTCTTTTGACTCCGGATATCGAATCAGGAAAAGGCATGGTCACTCCACCCAATGAAGGTGCGCATGTTTTAGTGACTAATAATAGTTCAGAGTATCATTTTGCTCCTTGTTCCCTACCCCACCATAGGAAGATGCCATTCGTGCAAAGCGAAAGGAAAATAAATACTAGTGAGATTCCTTGTAATTTGATGCAAGTACTTGTGGACTAGTTAGAAAAAAAGAAAAAGAAAAGGTATACACGAATATATATGTATAGCAGAAAGTTCTGATGAAACTTTTGAAAGATCAACTTTCTTGATAGTAGAATTGACAAGAACAATGATTCACTTCATCTTGCGAGACGTTGCTGATGAGCTTAATAAATAAAAATAGGAATCATGGTGAGAGTAAATTCGAGAATGAAAAGAAAAATGTTAGAATATTGGTGTAGTTTACTTCCCAAAGCAAGAAATAATATGCCGTCTCTAAAATTATCAGTCCCAGCCAAATTCAATCTATATAACAAAACAAGAAAAAGGCACCAGGAGGCTCTTCCAAAAGATGCTTCTCAGGTTTGTTGTTGACTCATAATTTGTCATTTACCAATCCTCCTCTGATTCATTCTATTATTAAAAGTTAAAACCCAAAGAGAAAAGAACAGTAATACCAACAAAATGGGAATTACAAAGAAAAGGATCTTGGCTTTGAAAATGCAAGTGATTTACCTCTACAGACCACCACCACCCTCCCCATCCCCCTTCTCAAGAAAAAGAAAAAAGAGAGGAACGAAAAAAAAAGAAGACATGTGGATCACTTGCTGGCGCAAGAACGGTGGCACGTGTAGGTGTGTTCATTTGCACGTCAGGTTTGAAAGAACGATTAATAATGGATCGCTAATCAGTTTATGAAAATCAAATGGGAATGGGGATTGAAAGCTTAGGATTCCTAATGATACAAGTCAACCCACCAAACCATTCCTGCAAGAAATCTTATTCTGCTTTGCACTCCATTATATGCAAAATGACTATTATAGATTGGTTGTTTGTACGTATATTGGGCCTTAAACATTCAGAAAAATGTAGTTGGTACAAAGTTAATAATGTATCATTTAACCCTGCATGCACTAACCTTAAGGTTTAAAATGTTTCATTCAGCTGAAGAAATGCCTTTTACATTGATTGGTTTATCCAACATGTATTCTCTATAACTCATACATGGTTATAATAAATAAATGTTCAGACGTCCTGAGTTCAAGTTTAATAAATAGATAAGTCATAATACTACTGTGTTTTGAACAAAGTAGTACTTGGGCTTTCCATTTCCATCGTAGGCAGTGCTGATTTGCTAGTTTCGTGATTAACCTTTACCATAGGGTTCTTGTGTTTTGAGGACGCCTCAAAAATACACAAAAACCGTACAAATCAAAAAAAACACTGTGTATAGTTTGAAGCGTTTTGGCAGCCATAAGTTCGGCCATTTAATAGCCTTTTGAACAGTTTAGGGTGATGCACAAATGTCCAAGATTCACAGTAAAGGGCAATAAAGTCAAGTTAGTGTTATTCTAGTTTGGAAGTTATATTATATAGACCACAGGTTCCGTTGAAATGATGCCATATTCAGTGTGACTTCGTCTTTCTGAATTAGTGAACAATTAAACTGCTTCGTTTGCTTCTGCTAAGTCTTCTGCTTCATCTCACACTATAGCATAGCACAGTCACAATCATGGCAATCCAATATCCTGCAATCTCATTTATGTTCATCATGGTGATGCTTACTCTCAGCCAGCTCTCAAGTGGCCGCAGCATCCATGAATTCACTTACAAAACCAAAGAAGAAAGATTCACAAGGGAGGTCCAATCACAAATCTCCTGGAATTCCCATGTACCAGCTCCCGGAGAATCAAGAAATGGAGATGATCCAAATTACAGAGTTTCACATAGAAAAGTTCCCGGAGGACCAAACCCTCTTCATAATTGATTCATTGGCTTCTCGGTGGTATAGTTTACAAGGTTCCTGGTAAAGTTTTGTAGTTCTTAGTGAAGATTTTTTCTTTTTTTTGTCCTTTCCTTTTTCTGTACTTTATTGCAGTGCGTCAAAGATGTATACAGGATATAGGAACAGTAATTTTCTATCTCTTGCGAGTTGAGATGTATAGTCTTCTTTCTACCATCTAGTTCTGTCTGTATAATCCAATCAAGATGAACATATACCCGATAAAGTTGATATCGAATGCTCAAATTTCACAGATATGTCCAAGACTCCCACATCACTATGATTGTTATTTCTTTCTTTCTTTTTTCTTTCTTGAGCATAATAATATCCGAGCATCGCCCCACAGGAAACAGTGTGCATATACGTTATATTCTGATGAAATGTATTAACTTCGATTCGGGGAGCAAAAATGTTGTTATGGCAACAAAAGAGAACCCGCAGGAACAGAAGCAAGTTTTGCTGCACTAATTCCAGCAGGGCTTTGGTCTGAACAAAATGCTGCGGTTAAGGGGTCCATCCATGAACAGTTCTAGTAACATGGAGATGACTTGATGTTCATGCTAGAGGTAGTTTGTAGCGTGCTGAAGTACAAAAATCAACTAATCGTATTGGCTTATTTACCAACTCTAATGTCTTGCAAGTTTTGAAAAGTAGGAGATTAGAAAATAGAAGAACTATCAAAACTTCAAGTCAAAGGAAAAAACCAATAACCATCTGATTTTTTAATCCTTGCATGATAGACACCATTAGTTTATTCTTCTTTTTGTCTTACCCTCAAGGGTGGGGCATAAGCTGAGCTTATCTGATCTTTGAAAAACCAACAATGTACATGGAAAAACAGTACCTGGTGATTCATATGCAGCAATATTTTTTCTCTTCATGGTCAAACAATGCATTCGGGATCGATAATTGGATGTAATTACACGATTGACTATAACAGGCACATTATTTTATCAGTTTCCATGTAGAAGAGATGCAGAGCCAATGGCAAGTCCAGTTAAGGTCTGTCATGTGCAAAGGACAGATCACCAAAATCACTTATTGGCTCTTTGAGAAAGGATTTTCAACTTCCCAACAACTGATTTTAATGCCATATTCTTCATTCCTCACCAAGCCTGATACGGGAGAAAGAACAAAATATTAGTTGGAACATCTGAAGCCACCTAAAGCATGTTGCCTTCACACAAGATCTCCTGCCAAGTTTCTGGCCCCTCCAAAGATATAGAATTACATACACGCCATTGACTTTACACAAGGATTTAAGCTGGCATTCCATATGCGACGAGTCCACAAAAACCTAACATTTTGCATTCCGTGCATGGATGTCCATACAAGGGATGGGAAACTTGGTAGAGTTGTACAAGTTTCCTGGTGTTTTATTTATGTTGCAAGTAACTATTATATACAGAGTTGAATATAACAACTATAAATGAGAAATCTGAAGACAGAACCTGAGAGTATGACAATAAAAACAAAATAAAAAAATCAACGAAAAAAATGAGAGGACGTTTAACCAGCAACCTGCCCGCTTGCCTCTCGAAACAAACAAATCAACAGCATTATCCCATCCCGTCCTTGAAACCTGCATTTAAGTAACAGAGTAACTGAGACGCTCAAATTCTTTGCATGTATGTTCTATCAGCTTTTGGACGGAGGCAGTTATGGCAGGAATAAAACCTTAGTTAGTTGTCACATAAGCTCTGTGCCCACAGGATCCACTGAATAATGAACAGAGATGACCTTTTCAGAGATGGGCTGAATTTTGGATCCCCATACCTGCTTTCTCCAATTTGACAAGAAGTATTCTATCAATAGTAGCTTTAAAGAAACAACTAATAGATAGTAGATGTGAGGCTCAACAAAGACATGCTCAACCTAATGTGCGTGGGCTGAGTGTGAATTTGGAACCTGAGGATATTACTATCATTTCATTTGATTTCAATGTTGAGTCTTAGATTACCTTGTCGGTAAACTTCCTAGAAGTTTAGGAGGGATTATCAGGCATATCTTTGTCAAGATTTGTGTTACAGTCAAAATTGGCAAGCCACATGGAAAGACTTGTGTTGCAATTATTTTTTAATGTAATATAAGAGTCTGCTCTTGCTCTAATTTAATAATTTCTCTCCCAGAAAAACAAAAGTTGAAACCCCCTGAGATATATCCGCAACACGTTACTGTAAAAGGATTTGAATGTTGTTCCTTACCATAAAATAGAGAACAACTCACTTAATAAGCAAAAAGGAAGTAGTGAAAAGATTAGTCTGCTTACGTCATTGTACTGTGAACTCTTCAAGAATGCCTCGCAAGCCTCAGCTGATGAATATACCAGTAATTGGCGGCTAGTATACAACACGGGCAACAAGTTTAATTAAAAATGAAGTATATAGAAGAGATCTTACATGATCGAAATCGTATAACTGCTCCATGAGTATATTCCACATTGTTAAGATTAAAGTTAGAACCTGAAAATGGAGCAATTCAAAAGCACCACATGCTTTAATATACAGAAAAAGTTAAAAAAGAGGTAGTCAAACATGATCAGTATGCAAAGAAGGAAATGCTCAGGAAAATGAGAGTTATAATAAACAACTTCGGTCACTCATGAGCAATTAAGTGAAAGAAACATCCACGTAGTGCAGTTCACTTTTCAAATTTGTTAATAATGAACTAATATTATGTGAAATTTCAATAAATGCTTCTGAAATGAAAATGAAGTAGAAAACCAGTAAATTGAGATAATTATCTCAAATATGACCTTTAGTAGCTTGAACAATCAGTGACGGAGATTCTGTAGTCAATTCTGCCAAAGCAGCCATTGCATCTTCAGCAGGTCCGCCCAATGAGTTCTTGTCAAATGCTATAAGGAGCACAAACTCCACACCATAGTTGAACTCCTGCCAGGAAGTAATTTAACTTCCTTCAGAGAATTTCCCAAAAGCCAATAACGAAAGAAAAATGCCAAATATAAGGTATCATAATTAAGGTGGTACCAGAAGAGTGGCCCAAAGAAGGACATTATGAAACAGTTAAGGTTTAGTGTAACTGATGATCATGAAAGTAATTATTTAATATATCCCCATGAATATAGGTTAAATATTCATGCATGGGATAAAGATTTAGTGGTTGATCTGTTTATAAGCAAAGAAACACAACTATCATGTTTTGATGTTCATGTTAAAAGTTTATGTGGTTGCTTTATTTGTTTCCACCTCTCCTTTTCGGAAAATTGGCATGATGTCATCTTCTACTTCAGATTCATAATCCACATTGACTATGTCCTGCAAATATCAATAAGAAACAGATCACAGAAATGAATACTATATCCGTGGCTCAGATGATTACAGGATGAAGTGAAGGGATGTAAATCAAAAGAAACAGAGAGAATTGGTATTTACATGTTAGGGCGTACATGGCAGTAAGGAAATACACGTTCTTTAAGAACTCCGACGTAGAATGGGTTCTCATAGAACTTACTAAGATCCTCCTTTTTCTGGAAACGTATGTAAACAGCATGGGTGTATTTTCCAAGCTCTTGATCAGAGATGCGTCCTATACAAATATAGAAGATACCTTATGGATATATTCATTAAGTAGATTTCCATACGATATATGTGCATGACAAAGTGTTTATAGATCTGTTTTCAGAGATTCTGGACTAATGGGTTTAAAAACACAATGTGGAGCAAATCTTGCTCGACCAAAATCAAAGAGCACAGATCTAGGCAATATCTATCGCAAAATCTAGAAAACCACTTTTTGCAGAAGAAAAAGATGAAAGCTAAAAGACCTTTTTTTTTCTTAGGGTCAGAATCTTCAGTACGACAGCTTTTGTCTTTTGCTTGAATTATTTTTGTTCGTAAAAGTAAAATGCAAAACTTGATTTCAAAGAAAGAACATGTCCATTAGACATCCAAATAGAGCATTGTGAAAGATCTAGTTCTGTCAGTTCAGTGACATCAACTGTGAAGCTGAAAACAAATCAATCTATAGCACTCACAATTTTCTTCAAATAAAGTCAGGTTAAATAGTAGGAAGCATCACCTAATGATATGGCAACAATACCACGCATTTGATATTGGGTAGTGTAAAGATAATCAAGCATATCCTTCTCCACCTCATCAGACATATCCTCTCTTGCTTTAAGCAGACATACATGTTCCACTACTTTCCTGTAATGATGAAGAAACATACATGTTACAATTGAGGCCAAAAATATATATCCGAGACAGAATATCCAGTTACAGCAATAGTTTTCCAGATATTGGTAGTTATAGCAATCCCTCCTATGTCATTGGGAATTGATTGCCTGTTGCAACTTAGTGTCTCTCTTTCCCACCTTAGCCAGTAAGTTTTCACATGATCCTCTGCCACCATTGAGTTTGTTTTGTTAAACAGGAAAGTTGTTCCTACATTTTGCATGAATTATAATTCTTTAAATGGGCACCAGCAAATAAACGTAGTAAAATTACCGATACTCAAAGAGATCAGTGGATGTAATTCAAATGAAAGTAAATGCCAGAGAAACTTAAGCTCATTCTGGATTCAAAGGAAGCAAAAAGAGGGCAGAGATGCGCGGATAAATTACAGAAGCTGATTGCAATTTCTCGGATTAAGCAATGACAAAGTACTCAGACAGAATTAACTTCCCAAAATGTTTCTAACAGAGGGAAAAAGTAACAGTCTCTGTCAACGTTATTAAATGTCTCAACATATAACTGATATACATGCTGTAAATGCAAAAGAAGAGATGACCTGAAAAACATTTCTAATAGTGAACATGAGAAATACTAAAACATTACAAAAAAGTAAGAGACAGTAAGAAAGTGATGATTTTACACGCATAGCGTAAATAGTTAAAAAAATCTACCTAGCAAGCATGTCAGATAAGCCAAAAAAACAGCCAGAAGAGAACAATGACAATAGCAAAGCTACTAAATCGTTACCAAAAAACAACCAACATCTTCTTACTTTCTTTTACATTTCTAGACTTCTAGTAATTAACAAGTTTTTAACAGACTAATCAAGAACACTCTAGGAATATGCATACACTTTTTCAAGTCCTAAGAGACAGGAACACCCAAATGTAGATAATAGATTACAACATAGATTTAGTCGGTTTTCAAAGCATCTATTAGAAAAATAAGAAGAAAAAGGATGAGGAAATGAGAACAAGAACCTTTTCTTCACAATGTCAGCGTTGCCATTTCCCACCTCAGGAGCTGAAAATACAAAAGTTTGATTCCTCATTTTCCAAGAACCCAGATTCTTCCGTCGAATTCCGCGAAATAAGACATCTAATTTCTCCAAATGAAAGGGATTAAAAGAAAGAAAAACACAAGTCATTGCCACTTCAAGAAATAAACAAATTGGAAAAAAAAATAAAAAAATTCAAAATTTCCCAGAAATTGAAGCTACCATAACGATTCCATCTCCTCTTCGCGGCTAAAAGGAGTTGAGGATTAGAGGGCTTTCTTGAAAAATCAAAAAGGGGTTTTGAGGGGATGTTGATGTAGCAATTCATGAGAGTAGAGGTCAAGGGAGTGAAGGATTGAGTTCGTCGCCCACAAATCTTCATCTATATAAGAGAGGAGTTGCAGCGGGATAAGCTAGAGACTTTATGAAGTTTAAAGTGCTTTGAACGGGTGGACCAGGAAAAACGGCCATTTAAATGAGTACGTTGGTTGTGACAAAACAAAAACTGAGGACGTTGGGCTTGGCGCGGATTTCCGGGCTTTCAACTTACCAAAATTGCCCTTCAAATTTTGTCCTCCATTGGGATTGAAGAGGGATGGGGGTTACAGGCATAGGTTTTTAACAGCTGAGGGGCGGAAAAAATTACAACCAATAGTTAGAGGCTAAAAGTATAAATTGTCAATGTTTGAGGGCAAAATAGGCAATTTTTGCCCTTGTAAGACTCAATTTGCCTATGTTCTTTGAATTCACAGCATTGCCAATTCAGACAAGTTTACTTCAAGAATCTTATCAATTTCAAGAAATTCATCATGAATGGAATTCTTGGAAGCACATCCTAATAAATAAATAAAAAAACTAGGGAAAATTGTTCAAAACGTCCCTCACATTTTGTAAAATAACTTTTTTCGCCCCTCACTTTTAAAAATGTAATTTTACGTCCCTTACAAATTCGCATTGGTCAAATTTGGTCCCTACTTAGGTTTCCGACTAGTTTTTGATCGGAATTCACCACGTGCCTTGCACGTGATCATATTTTAAGGGCAAAATTGTCAAATCAAATTTAATATAATTCGATTCATAATCCCTCACATTTCATAAAACAAATTTTTTCATCCCTTGCATTTCACAAAATGAATTTTTTCATCCTTCACATTTTTCAAAATGAATTTTTTCATCTTTTATTGATCATGTATATGAATAGTTTTTTTTAAATCCATGTATATATCTATTTGATTTCACATGAACAGTACGAATAGCATGTGAAATCAAATAGAAATATATTAGATACTATTCGTGCTGAGTGAAATCAAATAGATATATACATGGGTTTAAAAAAATTGTTAGTTTTTCACTTATATTGATTTTCTTTTACTCAAAATTTGAAAATAAAGAAGACATTTAATCCTAAATATTATCGAGTGTTTCTATCGAATTAAATTTGGACAGAAAAAATAAACAAAAGAAAAGTATGACAAAAAGAAATAAGTGATTGGCACTTACAAATTTTAAGACAATTTCAAGGCAAGTAATTCAACTATTGGTCTTAAAAGTGTCGAGTAGAAATTCAAATTTAAACTGAAATTTGTTAGCACAATTATAGAATTCAAGTTAGGACCCATTAATTAGATGGCCTTATTATACAACTCAATAAGTAAATTATTACCAAAAGAGAAATATCACAAATATTGAATAGGTTCAAATGGTGAAATCATATAAATATATACATGGATTTTAAACAAAATTATTAGCTTAAAACCCCTATATATATCTATTGAATAGCATGTGTATAACTATGATTAGCATGTTTAGATGAAATCCAATAGAAATAAATTACATGTTATTCGTACTGTTCAGGTAAATCAAATAAACATATACATGGGTTTATAGAAAAAAACTGTTCATACACATGATCAATGAGGGATGAAAAAATTCATTTTGAAAAATGTGAGGGATGGAAAAATTCATTTTTGAAATGTGAGGAACAAAACAATTCATTTTGTAAAATGTTAGGGACGAAAAAATTCATTTTGTGAAATGTGAAGGATTATGAATCAAATTATGTAAAAATTTGATTTGACAATTTTGCCCTTAAAAAATGATCACATGCAAGTCACTGGTGTATTTCGGCCAAAAACTAGTCGGAAACTTAGGTAGGGACCAAATTTGGTCAATGTGAGTTTGTAAGGGACGTAAAATTATACTTTTAAAAGTGAGGGACGAAAAAAGTCATCTGGTAAAATGTGAGGGATGTTTTGAACGATTTTCCCAAAAAACTAAATAAAGCATGTAAATAGAGGAATCTTTGGCGTCAAGTGAAAACTATAAATTTGGCATGTAATATGCACTGCACGTTTACAAGACAAATCAGTGTTTTCAGTCCTCGATCACTTTGGACAACATGCTACCACAAAATGGGGTCTTCGTAATAGAACCCCAACAACCCACCTCAAACCAGAAAGGCAGTGTGGTGCTCAAACCCCAAGTACTGATTTGTACCAAAACTAAATATTTATAGTTGGATGGCCAATTAAAATGTTCAGAAACAAAAAAAATGGAATTACAGGTTTAACAGGTTTAATCCTCTCCACAGATACAGGGATCAGACTATGCTTTAATGCCTATGCCATATGGCCACTACATAATTCAATGATCTGCAGCAGCCTGATCTCTGCTCATGAACCAGAGGCATTAAGGTTCTGGAACAGCTCTGGAAGATGGGCATTTGTAAGCTTAGTCCTCTTGCTGATTTCATGCTTCTTCTTTTTAGGCTTGTTTTTGGGGCCAATTCCATGCACTTGCGCCATTGCCCTCCTCTTTGCAGTATTTGTAGCAGGTTTCATCCCATTCTTCTGAAGATCCTTCTCAATATCAAGCATGTCACGGGGTAATTCAATTCCTCGAAACAACTGTTTCAGATCATCGTCAACCTTGATGGGAACTCTGGGGTCATTAGGATAGGCTATGTCCTCTTGCGAGTCAAAGTTTGACAACAGCCAAATTTGGCCTGCAGCTTTCAGTGACTACAAAAGAATATGTCTGTTAGCAAACTATATGTAAAGAAAAGATGGCAGGAAAAAGAAATCTTAATTAAACAAAGACACACTAAGCAAATCTGCCACCCACTTGGAAGATGTGCACTAGATGTACTGTTCAAACTCAAGTTAATTCAAAATTAGAAGCTACTAGACATGGTGAAAAGGAACAGAAACCAAGTTCCTATTCTTCTTTTGCAGAAATAACATGTGATGCAGAACTAACATGTTTCTGTACGAAGTTGCAACTTATATAAAACTGACCCTACCGAAACCTAATTTCAACCAAAACATACCTGCAAATCCTCCATGACAGTTGTGTATGCATCCTTGAGATCAATTACAGCAATTCCCTCAGGGAACTTCCGAACTAAGACAAGAAGTTGATCCTTATTTCTTAAATCATGCTTCGACTGTAAAAAGAATAACATACCATTTAAATATGTATCAGCCTGAAGAAAACCAAAGAAAGTTCAACATCCCCAAACAAATATAAACACGAAAGATCAAATATTTAAAGCCCCAAAGATTTAGAAGGCTAGAAAATGCAACTGAAACTACCTTGTAGGAAAACCGCTCGCCATCATAATGCACCTTGGGGTTCTTCTTCAGACTATCAAAGACAGCCTTGTTTGCATTCAAATCAACATAACATTCTTGATTTATTTGCTCAGGTTTCAATGCTTGCCTTTTCTGTAGAAATGAGAATTGGATAAATAAGTGTATAACTGTCACAGATTCAAAAGGTACCTTTAAAATAAGAAGAAATCGAGATAAAAACAGTTTTGATGTCAACGGATACAATCAAAACATGACCATATTGCAATATCAAATCAGTACTCTTGAAAGAAGATAAAAGCATTAGATCTACAGTATCTATCAAATTTGGCAAGTCACTTTTAACCTAAATATTCATTCTTGGTTATGAAGACACATTATCTGCATCCAGAACATGTCACAAGAAGCTAACAATTAGTCTCATAAGAGTTAAAATCAACGGAAGCCAACTAACAATTTCTTACATGAGAAGCAGTGGGATAATCTAAATTAAGTGTAAAATTAGTAACAATTATGGTCCCTGCTGCTGAATTGCAGTCACAGTGCACCAAAACATGGCAAAAAATGAGACCGCAGTCCTAAACAAGCAGTCTAGAAGACTTTCCCAAAAACTTGTCAGAATCAATATCTGTTCAACATGTTAATCTAAGCAATCATTTAAAGAAATTCTGGTTTATGAAAACGAAAAGAACACAGAATGTGGGGCAGATTCAAAATCCAAAGAAGAAAAATCATTTTATACTACTATTTTCCCTGCAATGCGAACAAGTTAGAACCAACCTTAAGACAACGAAAGCCAAATAGGAAGCACTTGGAAATAACTAAATTGAGTTTCTTTACTCATAAAATGCAAGAAATTGACGTTAAAGTTCAGACTCAAAAAGATCAATGTCCCATTCTTCTTATCCATCAAACGTGGTATTATCCCTTTAAAGAACTTCATAAGGCACCTTTGACTGCATTAACCAACCACCACTGTCCCTTCTTTATTATTCAAACCACCCACTATCCCCTCTCCTCCTTTTAATTCCAAATCTCATCCTTATAAGCATAATTATCCACTACACCTCGATCACCAGTCTGCATAGTTGCCCAACCCATCCTGCCTTTTGGCTGCCAATTAAGTATACTTTTTCTGTTACCAAATGGCTAAGAAATAAAAAATAAATAAACAAGAACCATCCACTGATTAATGAAAATTTAGCTATCCTTTCCCCAGTCAAACCAAGAGAAATAGGTATAACCACAACAAAAGAAGAAGATAAGAATCGGAAGAGACAATAAGAATACAAAAATACGTTTTGCAGGCTATTTAAGAAAAATTCTTCATGCAGGAGCTTTGTGATCTCTATAAACAAAACAGAGAAAGTTTTGATATTCATTCACCACGAAGGAAAAACAGAAAGCTCTTTTGGGCCAAATTTTTACAGCTACAACCTCAAATGGCCTACCAGAAAGATGGTTTTAAAAGAGTAAGCACAAAAAATTATCAGAAAAGAAGGTGTATCAGGAATACCAAAAACTGCACATGAAAATACAAGGAATGATGTGTATCAATCTATATTGAAAAGAAAGGCAATAAATAAATAGAAGAAAAGTTCATCTGACTCGGCCATTTGCAGGAAGCACACATGATTGTAAAATGGGCAACAGAAAATCCACTACAAGAGAGGTTTAGTGTAAGGGGAGGTATACTGCTTCATGGAATGGCCCTCATTATTTCAAAAGAACGTGTTATACACATAAAATTATGAGATAGTACCTCTGAGGGCCTGTGGCAGAGATTCGAAGACTAGCACTAAATGGACAAGTATAAGAATAAAAATGCGTCCCTTATGCCAGAAATGCCAGTGCTTTTGGTAAACTAATCTGAGCAGTTGACAAGACATAGCAAAGACCATGGAAGAATTTACCACAAATATATGATGTGGCAAATACGACGTGTTAATGCCAGATTCCTTAACATAATTGGATGATGAAAATCAGTGAAAATGCCAACAAGTACGATATGCATGAAGCAACCTGTCATCATTGAATTGGTGATGAATTTGATGATAGCGCTGAAACATGAGCACACTCATAAGGCAACGTGTCGAGCATATTAAATTTTTTGAAGACAAGCGTATCAAGATTCTATTCATGTAGGTAACTAATGACGCTGAGACAGCCTATCAGCAAAAGATATGATGCACCTTCATGATATATTACTAAAAAGTTCCCTCCCAGCAAAGGATATGATGTACCTTCATGATATATTACTAAAAAGTACCCTCTTATGAATATGACCAAACAACCACACAAGATTTAGCGGCAAATCAATGAATAGCAAGACCCACATGATACACTATAGAATTCAGACAGCATATCAGCACAAGTATGACAGAAATACTACCTCCAGCAGCAAGTCTATAACACGTTTGATCTGAGCCCCCACGGGAGCTTTCCTTATGCTATTAATGTGTTGAAGCCTCTCTGTATCGTTTGAAAATTTAATTGGCGGGGAAGGAGTTGAAACACCTGAAAGGAAAGGTTTTGGAGGTGTTGTTTTTGGATTTTGCTTTGCAATGCTCGTGAGTGTGGACTGACACTTCTCTTGTTGTTTCTTGAACTTGTTCAAACTTTCTTGCAATGATGCCATCTAAAGATAAGAGAAATGTGTTTATTAGAAATAATTGATAACTCTACAATAAAGATTCAACATATACTCAATGAAAACAAGTCTAACTACATGAACATAAAAACAGCTCAACACTATCTGATAAATGTTTCCTCTTATTAGAACACTTGAGTGCTATGCAATGCAAACATGAGATACAAAATAATCAGCCATGCATCGCCATCTGCCAATTGACTGATTTTTAGAAAATCACGTTGGTACAAGTGCTGCCTTCATTATTACACGGGATTAAAGCTACATATTGGGAGCAAATGACACTGACATGCTGGAAATTGTTGATGGATAAATCTACTTAAAGCGACAGATAATCTAATGAATAATTCTTGGATGTCTTCCAATGCAAATTAATCTCTTCTTATAGTTTACAACTAACTCATTCAGTTCAATATACAAGAACTCAATTTTCTTTGCAATTCCATTTGCATTCCACCACATGAGTGATATGATTCCAAAGCTTCAGATTTTCGGTAATTATCCCGGAAACTGACTCATAAACGATCTTATGCTTTCAATGTCGTCATTCAAATTCTATTACAATTTTAAACCAAATCAAATCACCATCTCGAAAGCAATCATTACAGTAAAGAACAAATGGACATCAAATGTTCAAGTATCCAATTAACGAATTCCAAGCAAATCCAGTAGACTATCTCAAGATTTCCATTCTCACTGTCTCCACTGACCCTCCATTCCCCTTTTCCACCCCTCCTCTTCAAACGAAAACTCAAACCGCAACACAGTAATTAAATAACGAATTTCAAGCGAGATTAGTAGACTGTCCAAAACCCAATTTCCTAAATCCAATAAAAAAAAGTCTGGCTGATAACCAGAACAGTATTCAAAAAGGGCTCCGAAAGAACAGAAAATCTAAAAAAAAAAATCCCCAAATTCCAATCTTTTTTCAGAAATTCTAAAGTTACATAGCAATTCTGGAGAAGCTAAAAAGCAATAATCGACCAGATGAATCCCAATTTTTGTTACCTTTAGAGAAGGTCAGCCCAGAAATCACGAGAAAAACGATCAAAATTGGTTAATTTTTCCGGGAAAAAATCGATTTTTTTGCTGCTAGTTAAAGAAACCTCCTATTTTCCCTCCCTTTCGTCTTGTGAGGAAAAAGATCGGAACTTGTGGGTTTAATACAGAGAGAGGAGGTGGAATGAGGGGAGTGGAGAGAGGAATCTGCTGCCGCGTCTGGGCGTCTACTTTTATTTATAGATTGGAGAGAGGGGTCTGAACTTAGATTTTGAAAGTTTTGGGGTTGTTATTAATATGGACAGGTATTGAGGGGTCTAAGCTCCAGTTTCCTTTCTACGCGATAATCATGTGACCTGCACGTGACAGTTTCCAGGTTAGATTTTCACAAGTTACAATACCATTATTACTCAGACAAGCATCAGAGACAATGAAGGAACTAAGGGAGGCTGATGAGGACCATGGTCCCTTTAAATTTTGAAAATTTTAATTTATAGTGTATAAATATATATGTAAAATAAAATGGATTTTTCTTAATTTTTTATAATTTTAGTTTTTATTTTGAGAGTTTATATATATATATTTATAATTAAAGTTAATATTTGATTTTTTTAGATGTCATATATTTAAATGGATGGAAATTATTTAGAATATAGCATATTAAGAAAATTTTGACCCCTTTAAAAAAAAAAATCCTACCTCCGTCACTGCTGATCATAGAAATACAAAAATAATACTCAACAAAAATATGTTAGTAGTCATTACATCGATTGCATTAGAATTTCTCAATTAAAGCACTTAGGAATCTTGCTGCTAGTTGGCAAAAATAGAACTCAATTACCATATTGGTGAACCAAATCTTGGCAAGTGCGTAACCCTTTAAACTAATAAAAAGAGGAATTGATGCTATTGCTGCTACCTAACATACTAATATTACTTTACTGATGCTACCACTATCTATTGGGGAAAAATAATTAACAAAAAAAAAAAAGAAATGTCTGCAACAAAAAAAAAAAGGGTGCCACTACTCTTTGTCTAAATGATTTTTACTCCATCTATCTATTGCTATGTTGTTTAGATTGTATTTTCTGGAGAATTTTTGAAAAAAAAATATTGTAACATATTTTTGGATGTAATATATAGAAAATGAAAAAATTAATTTATAGATTTGCACAAAAATATATTTACAAAGAACAGAAACATTTTTTTTTCCAAACATATCAATCCAAACAAAAGATTGATTTTCTTTGTTGAGAATTGATGGGAGGTCAGGTCAATGGCCTAATGGGCTCATTTTTCACGAGTCGGTTTGTGGTTCTTGTAAATCACGTACCTTCAATTCGTCGTATTCCTTGGCAAGAAGTATTTGTAATATGGCATTACAATCGTAGTCTACTATCTGTCTACACCTACAATAAAGCCAAGAAAGACACAGTAGTGCACTAGCAACAACACGTGTACCCCAGAGATCACCCACATTTCTCCCATTGCAACATCCAGCCACTATTTAACCCCCACCCAAATCCTCCCATTAGCAAGTGTTTCAGTCTTTGAGACTTTGACCCACAGCTTACTGTACTGTTAGAGAAATACTTGGGGAGCCCAAAATCCCAGAAAGATTGAAAGGAGGAAAAAGAGTAAAGGAGGAGTCTTTTTCTTAGAACTATTATATATTTCTTCATCGATTCGATTCTGAGTAAATTTGATCTTTCTATTGATTTCTTGGTGAATTCTTGCAGTTTTTCCAAAATGGTATATGGGAAGTCCCTGGATGAGCTTCCTCCCGGCTGGAAGGAGCATGTCAAGGTATCAAACGGGAGAAAGATCAAGGTAATTAAGTTTCTTTCTTCTTGTGTTTTTGGGTTTCTTTATTTTTTAAGTGTTTTCAGCTGTGATTGTTGAATTCATGAATTTTAAGTCGTCAACTGACGGAGTTTTAGGGTGTTTTTGTGGTTTTTCACTAGGTAAAGCTTATGCATGTTAAGGTTATATGGATAAGGATGCAATCTTGCTTCGTTTAGTCTCGTATGCTTTTGCATAGAAATAAAAGAAACGCGCAAGGATGTGAAAATGTGTGTTTAGTGTGTAAAAGAGAAATGGAACAGGTAGGATGAAGTGGGAAATTTTTGCTGTTCAGTAAAAGTTTGTAATCCTTAATGTAATTTTGGGTGGTAGGTATTTAGTTGTTGAAAGATTGAACTTCATGCTAACTCAAGTTGTTGTCCCTTTTTCCCCCTGATTCTATTGTTGCTGAATCGAGTTCATGACTGGTAGATTAGTTGTTTGTATATATTAAAGTCATCTTTTGAACTTGCATAGATATAAGTAATATCTCCCTCGGCCCTCTTATTTTCAGTGTGATTGAATTGATTAGTTCAAATGCCAAACAAACCATTCAGTAATGACTTTTGAGTCTTCTTCATTGGAGTGCAAAGTATGCCCTAGAACCATTAACCTGCTTGGGGATAATTATAACACCACTGCTGTTGATATGATAAGATTTATAACAAACTTAAGAATATGTAAGGTAACTCTATAAAGGGATGTCAACTATTTTGATTTGGGATCAGGGGCCTTAGTGGTAGTCTCTTGCATGGCATGGAAACTTTTTGGGCAGAAGCAAGTAGTAACATGCTAAACACCAGGGTTCTGTAAAATGGTTTTGATTTGAAGAAGACTCTCATTTATTCTTGACTTCTTGTTAGGCTCTTTTGCCTGTGAAAGAGGTGTGGATAAGATAAGAAGTATTTCTCTAAAGGAGGAAAACAAAAAAGGAAAAAGAGAAGCTAGATTAAGAAAGAAGAATGGAGGATAAGTAGTTGATTATAAGATTGCCCAATGCCTTTTGAAGTTTGACCTTTCTTTGACACCTTGTCTTGTGATTTTGTAGTTGTTTGTTCTGTTAGAGTGAAGCTTATCAAATGATTAACTGTATAGGTTCTGTTTCCGGTCGGATGAGTTTTTATTTAATTGGCGGAGCTCCAATGAAAATGTGGAAAATAAGCAACCGTTTGGAATGTTAATTTAGTTTAATTAGATTATGGATTAAAAGTTAAGGATGGTTGCATTTTATCCTCCATTACTGAATATGATGGCAGCCTGACATTGTGAGTTTGTGACTCGTCTTTTGTGTAGATACAGCAGAATCTGAGCAAGGACAGTTATGTTGATAACTGTAGTTGAGTTGATCATGTAATTTTGTCTCTTGGGTATCTCTTTGCTTCACACTCACATTCCACAGCATGGTAGTGCAGCACCTGTTCTTTATGATAATCCAATTACGATCTTCAAGGTCATTTCTGGGGTATTTGAGAAGAAATTGAAGTTTATTGCATGCATATGTGTGTCTTCATAACTGTTAGCTGAGAATGAACATAAAGTATAATTCCCTTTAGTTGATGCAGAGATGCTGATTTTGGAGAAAGAACTTGAAACCCTTCTTTTCCTCTCTTATGGAGTTGAGCTCTGGAAATTGAATGGAAAATTTACTTGTTCAATTTGACTTGGTCCTTGTAATTGTTTCCATTTTTAGCAATAGTTAATTCTTGTATATGTTAAGTGGTAAATGACATGCGGCCAAAAATGGCATAAACTTATCTGTGGATTTCCCAAAACTGGATTTCTTTTGCAGTATTACACTCATGATGTAACTGGGCTTAAGTTTTACTCCAAAAAACGTGTCATTAACTTTGTTCAGACAAAGGATGCTTGTCAAGGCACACCTCAATCAGTGAGTGACCATGACCTGAAAAGCAGTGGTTCCAAAAATGAAGCTAGTCCAGTGAGTATGAAGTCCATTTACCTTTGTATTTATTCTTTTATACATGTACTTATCCTTTACCATGGCTTGTTATCCACTAGTCCCAGGTTGTAGTGGAGAAAAACTCTAGCCTGGAATGGTTGCCCGAAGGATGGATCATTGAGTACAGATATCGAAAAAGTGGTGCAAATGCTGGATCAGTTTACAAGGTACGGAAAACATCCTAATGGCCTTTCAGGACATTCAGCAACCTGACCTTTGCTTGATTCTTGATCACCTTTTTCTGTATGCTGCTATGGAGGAGACTTTTTTGTGGTATACTTTTTGAGTGTTACAATTGCCTTTGGGCTCAACTGCCATCATGCATATGAGACTAACAGTTTTTGCAGTTTGGCTAACATTGCTCGGTTGTTTCGTGTGGTGTTTATGTGATTGTTGGGATTATGAATTATGACCACTTTATCTGCTGCAATTGCGTGTTCATCTCAGCTTTAGTTTCTCTGGTTGGTGTCTACTGTCAGCTGATCTTTGGCTTATAGATTAGTTTTCTTCATATTCAAACTAAACTGGTTTATTCCCTTGATGTGCATACCCATTCCTCCAACTATGTTGCTTTTACATAATCAGAATTATGAAAGAGTAGGAAAAAGTGGGATATAGGCATGCACAAGATGTTTTGCTATTGATTTTACAGCTGGATCACTGGCATTTTGCTTGGTAGTGTATTGTTGGTGACTGGAGACACCATTTTGATGCTCCATCTACATTGGGTATTGAGAATATTACACTTGTGCTTCTAAATTATTTAATTGATTAAAGAAACTTTTGTAACTTGATTTGCTGTTCGGAAAGGATGTGCATCTATTGTTTCAGGCTGGTTTTGTAGACCAAATATCTATCAGTGTGCTGATGCGTTTCTTTCATATTACAGACTTATGTTGACCCATTGACTGGATCCAAATTCTATTCAAAGCCCCAGGTAATGCAATATCTGGAAAGCGTAAATTTCAATGCCTCACCAGAAAAACAACAAAAAGTGAGTTTACTCTCCTTTCACTTTAGTCTTTCCTCCTTCCCCAATTCACAGGCTTCTTGTTTCTTTCCCTTTTTATAAGGGGATGGCAGAAAGTAGTAGTGATTTTGATAATAATATACCTTGGTCTCAGTGTTTATTCAGCTAATATTCCTCCACGTGTCTCAAGTGCTTTCTGGAATCTATTATCTCTTCATCTGCTTGTGATACTTTTTACTTGATTATTGTCATAAGTGGTCGATGCTAATTAGTTAAGGAGCTATAGTGACTCACTTTATGGGTTCACAGTTGTAATCCTTCAGATGAGCAGCTTGACAATGCAAAGCCAAGGCTCGTTCAGCTGGCATTTTAGGGGTGCTCATCAGATTCAGTTTTCACTATTGTGCTTTATTTATCTTCCTTACCCCTCAAACTATGTAACACTTGAAAGAGAGGGGATTGTTTTTTTTCCCCTCTTGGTTGTTGGGGGGGGGTTATGCGGGAGTTTATGCAACTATGAAGGCAATTTTTGCTTTTTCCATATGAGGATTAATGCACTTTAATATATTCTGCCATTATTTCTGTAGGATTCTGCAGCATGACCATGGATATTGTCCTTTAGGCTTTTGAATTTATGGCGATTTGTCTCTAGATATTTTGTTATACAAGTGTCAGTAGCTGCTAAAGCATGATTAATGCCATATAATTGTGAAAACTTTCTGGAAGTTTTTAAAAACTGATATTTTATCTCTTACAAGTATTTTCATCTTTCAGGAAGTTAGATGGGACAACTCTTCAAAGCAAGATGCTCCTCAACATTGTGAATCCATGAGCAAGAGCTTTATCTCTGGAAAGGACGACAATGGCATGGGAAAGCCCTTTGTTGAGAATGTTTGTTGTGTAATGTACCCATTGTACTTCAAAAAAATTTTACTCTTTAATGCCCTACAGTGATGAAAAAGTTTATACCAAGTTTTAAGAAGTCATATAGTCCATCTCTCACCAGTATATGCCTTTCAGGAAATCAGCGGGGACAACTCTTCGAAGCAGGATTCACCTAAACAAAGTAAATTCACGACAGGCAAGGGTCACTTATCTGGAAAGGAAGGGAATGGCATTGGCAAGCCCTCTTTGGAGATTGTTTATGATGTAATTTGCCTGTGTACTACTAATCGATCTAGTTGCTTTTTATGCCCTGTAATACAAAAATTATTGAAAATTTGTGGGAAATCACTTTATTCTTTTATGAAGATTTGTGTTCAGGAAGTTAGTGGGGACAACTCTTTCAAGCAAGATGCACCTCAACATTGTGAATCCACAAAGGGCAAAAGTCACATATCTGAAAAGGAAGAGAACAGAATGGACAAGCCCTCTCTGGAAATTGTACATTCAGTAATGACCCTGTCTACCTCTAATAGATGCTATTGCTTTTAAATGTCATTAAAGTTTTGACGTCTGAAGGGTGATATCTAGGCTGTGGATGAGAGCAAGGTCCTGGATGAGCTTCCGCCTGGATGGATAAAAGAAATTAGAGCCAGAAAACAAGGCACGAGAAAGGACCCGGTAATTTGATTTCTTCTCTTCAATGGTTGTGGTTTTGTACAACTCTCTCTCTCTCACACGCGCGCACCTGTGCTGGGTGTATATTTTTGCGTCTATTTGTTTACACTTGTGAGAATAACTGTCTAATGAATGAGAGTGGCTGTTACAATATTTTTTTTATTCTCCTCTATATTCAGCACACAATGCAGTAATGAGGATTGGCTTTGAATTCTGGATAGAGCTTGAATTATGGATTTCTTTTTCGCATTCTTTGCAGTACTATATAGACCCCGTGAGTGGATACGAGTTTCGCTCAAAAAAGGATGCTTTGCGCTATCTGGAGTTTGGAGACATTAGTCGCTGTGCAATCACACCAAAGAAAAGGGACAGAAACGATCTGAAACTGGTTGAGCACAAAGTCTTTGTAAGTGTACACCATGCCTGAATGCCATGATTAACAATGTGTTTTTGTTTCCTTTTGTTTCTAGTTTTCTCCATTTACCCAATAACCAGTGGTGGATTGGAGTTGGAAAACCTTGAGTGTCCTTGGCACTTTTTATGAACAACCATTCCAAAGTACTATTCACTTGATTAGGAGACAATTGATATTGATGTATTCTAATCACATGATTTGCACTGTCTGCCACATTTCTGCCCTAAAAGTGAGAAAAGTAAGCTTGAACTTTCTTCTCTATCTTTCATTTATATTGAGGAGAGTGAAACTATCAACAAGAAGCACACTGTTGTAAGGAAAGTTCTGTTGAAGTAGGGAGTGTTTTTCAGCAGGCAAACTGTGAGAAAAACATTAAAAAAAATTTTTGATGAAGACTAGAAAAACAATATCTAGTGTGAGAAACTCTGCAAAACTTAGGTGGAAATTACAAGAAGCAAATTGAAACTGTAGGCAAACTTCTAGAACTAGTTTACAAGCACATTTTTGTTTGTGGTTGTTCTCATTTGATTTTCACTAAAGCACTTGGTATCCTTATTGTTTGTCATTTTTTCTTTTATATGCCCTTTACAGAGCACGTGTTGCATTTCTATATTATGAAAGTAGCATATGATAAAGTGGAGGTCCTAATAGCTGTACATTACCTGTTCACTCTTGTTAGGCTCAACCTGATGGGAAGAAACTGGGACAAGCACTAGGTGGAGGACAACTTTTGGTGGTCAGAAGGCAGAGAGTAAGAAAATTCTGTTGTTTAAAATTGAATCATCTTAAATGGCTTGTCAAGTGTCCAGTATAATACCTCCTGCTTCAAATAAAGGACTTACCATGGTGCAGATGATGGAAGTTTCCTTAGAAGCATTGTAGCAACTCCAGAAGCTGAGAGGTCACAGGAAACTAATGCTGATAATAAATCTACTGATGCCAAGATCTCAACTTCAAAAGTTGATCCAGTTCAAGAAATGCAGTTATGCTCTAAAGAAATTAAGTGTGATAGAGCATGGGAAAACCCTCCGCCAAAATCTGAATGCTCTAAACTAGAAATGAAGGCTGTTCGTGACATTGGAGCTGTTTCCAGTATTACAACGGCTGTCTCACATGAACAGAAGAAGCCAGAGGTTGAGAGTTCAAGGGAAACTCCAAGTAATGATAGATATGCTGATGCCAACATCACTACATCGACAGTTGATGCAGTTGTCCTTCAAATATGCTCAGAGCTAAATAATTGCGGTAGATCAGCAGATAGGTCTCATCCAATAATTGAAGGTTCTAACCTAGATCTGGAGGTTGATGTTAATGGAGCTGTATCCAGTACTGCAACTGCTCTCTTGCATGAGCAGAAACATCCACAGGAGTATTTAGACACAGGGACACAGATTCAACCCAAAAAATCTAAGAAAAGAAAAGCTCTGAGCATGCCTGCTCGGTCCTCAAAAAGGCTATCAGGACAAGAACCTGAGATACTGCCCAACATGGGTTTAAGCGAGCGAGCTCTTCGCGCTGCTGTTAGAAAGCCTGGTCAAACAGAAACATACAACGGCGCCTCTGGTCAAACAGAAACATATGTATCGTCAAGCTTGACTCAGAATTCTGAAGCTAATGGAGGGCAACAGCATATTGCTACCCAACTACAGAGAGAGATCATTGCAGATCTCACATCTTGTAAAGTAGCTTCGCTAGAAACAGAGATGCAAAACAACATTGAAAACCCCTTGCAGGAACAGGCTGTACAAGAGCAAGTAGTGGGCCAGGTAAACGAGGCACAAGAGGAAGAAAACCAAAGATCACAAGATTCGCAGTTCTGGTACCCTTTTGGAGACTCTTTTTCTGATCCATGCTATGAATTTGCTTTCAAGACCCTAACAGGTGAAATACCATTGGAGGATACTCTAGCATTTCCGGGCTGCTTCCAACAACAAATTGAGACATCTTTTACTGAGGGGAATGCTAGTTTTGGACTGTCTGAGATTGATAAACCCCCCTTGTTCCAGAATGATATGCCTTCTCATTTTGACTCTGTCCAGCAAAATGCAGCCGTGGAGCAGGTGCAACCCAAATTAATTACCCCACCTGGAAACATAAATTTACCAAGTTGCAGCAGTTTTGGTTCTCAACAACCCAGCTTGGAGGCCAGGAGTAAGGACTATGAGACAAAGGTTAATTCTTGAATTCTTCTGCTCCTATAGCTGAAACAACTTTTAGATTTCTTTTGGGTAACGATACTCTGCCTTGCGTAGAGGGACAAACGCAAATGACTCTGAAAAAACAAATTTTTGAGTTAGTACTTTGTGTCTTCAAGTTTTCAATCTTTTGTACCGTATTATTAATCCTCAGTGCTCTCATAGGCAGTTAGCTTAGATGTATCAGGCATTGTAATAGTTGATACAGCTGATTACCTTTTAAGGTAAATGGGTGTGAAAATTCAAAATTGAATCCACATTTCTTCTGATTCTTTTCTGGTTGATACTAGTACATTGTGTATGTGCTGCCTGTTGCGGACATCAATATACGAAAGAGTGGCAGGTGGTGATGATTTGCCACATTAATAAAACGGGGTAGCAATCATGGGTTTCAATTGTCTGAGCGCTATAAGCTCATCTCTGCAAGGTACTGATGGCTGATGGCTGTTCTTAATCAGTTCACAGACACCTCATATATGCCGTGGTACCTTCGAGCAAATATTTTTGCTCAGGGACTTTTTTTTTTTTTTTAAGAAAGATTCTCGGAAAACAATTCTGTAGTCTGACAATCAGGAGCTGAATGTATAAATCTTACTATTTGAAACTGTCCCCATAGTATTGTGTTCCTAGAACTTGTGCATGTTTGACAGGTTGCATGGTTTTAAATAGCTCAGTGTCTTCCTGGCTTCTTGCTATGGATGTGCACCGTACATATAAAGTGCATGCTAACTTGGGAAATACCATATCATCCAAAACCACCAATAAATTACATTTTTGCTGATGAAAATAATGAGCCAAATGACTCCATGGTCACTCATTGGCAAACGATACAAACACAATCACCCAATACAAAGGTTTATCTTCATGCAACTTCACGAAACCGTTGAGTAATGAACTGCAAACCACAACCGCGCTCAGCCTCAATACGAGGATTCTTTCCATCCACCATAGCTCTCCTCTTGTGCAGAAGAATCACGCTCATACCCTTCCTGTGGAAAAATAACACCAGAAAATCAAGTAGATGCCTTGCATTAGCCATCCAATATGTGTACTTTGTCTAGCTTGTTTTCTTATGTTTCTATTGGAAGGTTATCGAAACATTTCTAAAAGCATTTCTTTTTCCAGCAAGTCTAAACGGTAATAGGTTGGACGTGTTTAACTTACCTCAGGAGTGAAGGTGAGGCCAACTCGAATTTCTCCTTTAAATTCCTCATCTTTAACCACATTGTATGTTGTTGTTGGGATGGCTCCTTCAATAAATGCTGGCTCAAGAGGAATTCTGATAGGCAATTATATAAGATCAACAAATGCAAAATCTCAGCCATTCTTCAGTTGACTCAAAAATAAGAACTTTATAGTTGGCATTACTGCTCAAACCCCATATCATTGCTTATCGCATCCTAGGGATCAAAAGCACTAAAACCTTCACAAACAAGGAACACTTACCATCTGGAGTGAAATTCAGAAGAGAACTTCTGATTCTTAAATTACCATGTTCAGTGTTTTGTGATTCGGTAAAAACTAATCAGGACCAAGTAAGACCAACCGCAAACACCAAAAAACATATCATCTTGTTTAGATCTGAGGGATTGATAAAATTGACAAAAGGAAAAGGAAGCTACTACATACTTTGCCTCTCCCACAAAATCATCCCCCGAACCAGCATCGCTATCCAGAATCTTGATTACCAATTCCGGGACACTGTCAGAAATGGTAAATTGGAAAGTCTCGTTCCATTCTGGTTGAGATCCCTGTCCTGTAAAGTTTACTAATTTGTGAGGGCAAACTTTTATTTAAAGAAGACAAAGTTACTGATGATCAAACAATGCCCAAAATGCAGGAAATCCCATATAAATATCTCTGATCAAGTTCCCAAAAGATTAAAAAAAAAAAAGAATTGACAAGTTGACTTCACCTGATGCAACACTGCTTTTCTGCTCCTGACTACGACAGGTGATGATCACATAGGGATCCATATTATCTGCTCAACGTCCAAGAAGAATTACTCAAAGACAACATTAACTGGTCAAAAAAATGGGAAAATAAAGTGATCCATTTCTTAGGCAAAGTCCTTCTTTTATCCTTTTTCTCATAATTTTCAGCCATTAAAAAAAAAACCCCCACATCATTTTTTTCAGATAAAAGGAGTATATTCATCCCAAACAAAACCAAAAAGATCCAAAGAAGAAAAGGAAAAAAAGTAACTGGGATACCAATGACGGCCTGATCAGCAATTTTGATCACACGACTAATTTACTTACTGAGAAAATCAGTGTCCTCGAGGCCCTTAGCATTAACAAGGAGGACTTCAAGAGTTCCTCGTGGCATTTTTCACCCAAATCAAATAAAACAAATTTGCAGAAAAATGGCAAGGACTCAGAAAAGATCAGCAGATTTTCTTGCGGAGGATTTTTGGACAAAGGCGCCAGGACCGGAGACATTCTTTCGGCTATTTATACGTTGGAATGGTAAAGACCGGTTTTGAACAGTATTGAACCGGGTTGAGTTAGATTAGATGCGGGAATAAACCGAAAACGTGGTTAAGTAGTAGGCATTCAGCACGACACCAGTGGCGCAAATCCAGGTAGCGATTACTTTGAAAATGGAAGGAAAGATTTTCACGTTTCCACACGATAGGATAGTCGGTCGAATAAATGTTTAATTGAGAGATTTGAACTGTTATAGTATCGCATGTATTAGGTGAAACGATACGTTTCATTGGGCACAGAGAGGAAATGCAGAGAAGAGGGAATGGGTGACCAGAATTTATGTTCAAGTTCATAGAAAAGATTAAATGGTTACTGAAGGTGGTTTCCTATAGTTTCTTGTTTCCTTTGGTGCACTCTTCTGTTTATTTATATTAAACAAAAAATATATAAATATATGTTAACGAGTGTTCAATTCCATTAAATAAATGCATAATAAAATTATGGATGGAATTGGATCTGATTATAACCCAAAAAAGGGGCAAACAAAAAAAGATCTGAGCCATTAACCTTTAGCAGATTAAACAGAGGACATGGCAAACTTTTGGAGAGTCTTGCAGCTCTTGAAATTTTTGTACAAAACATAAGGATGTATATATTTATGTGTATAAAACAAAACATGAGCTTGGGCCTTGGTGGATTCTTTACCATTGGAGGTCGGTTTGTTTGTCAAATACCTTTTTATGTCCTTTATATCACATCAATATTTCTGTTTTTATTTTCTTTTTCAGGAGAAGAGATAGGAGGAAATGGTCTACAATATAGTTCATTTTTTTTTTCATATATTAGTTAATTGTGTCACCATCTCAAGTTGTTGCCATGATTATGTTCACACAGCGTGCTAATGATAAAATCAACGGATTGTTCATCTTTCTTAGGTCTTCATAAACTGACAAACATAAAGGAATGATGCATTGCCTAAAAAAAAAAAACTATAATGATGGTGTCTTGTGGAATTCCAAGGTTGGCGAAATCAGGGAAAAAGATAAGGGTTTAGTCGTATTAAAAGATTGTTTCAGTGCAAATCCCATTGAGGTGGCTGCACGAATGGACCCAAAGACGAGGAATTTTGAATTGTTGCTAACGGTGAAAGGTACATACTCCTAAGGAGTAGGAAAATTAGGAAATTGTTAGTATTGATGGAAGGTGGCCTAGGAAGAAGAATGTGGAAGAGAAGTCAATTTCTGATGCCGAAATTAGACCGGTGGAATCAAGAACTTAGATGAGGGAGAAGACCAATTCAGAAGTATTAAACCAAGAAAAGGAAAAAATGAATTGACCATTTTAATAGTTTTGCCAAGTCGTCTGCGATTTTCTCATGCTGCATTTGGCCTGAAAGTAAAGTGGTATACACAAAAACGTGTGTGGACTTGACTTGGGGTCAAGCAACAAGTCCTCTACCAACTAATTAATGCCGGCAAGAATATATACATGGGCAGCAGTTCACTAAAGATTAATGACCCCGAGTATCAAAGAGAAAAAAAAAAAAAAAAAGAAAAGATGATTAATGACCATGATTTGTTCCTTAACAAAGATTGAAGCCTGTGTTACTCCTAAAACGCTACGGATCATAACAAACACTTAGTGTGTTTGGTAATTATTTGAGATACTTTTATGATAATATTTTATGTGATGTGATGTATGTAAAATAAAAAAATAATTAAAAAAATAAAAAATATATTAAAAATTATAATAATAATATAAATAAATATATTTAAACAAATAATCTGCTGTCCAAACACACTCACGCTACTTTTTAATTGGCATGTGATTACATAGTAGCGTGTTGGTGCTTGACAAGGCAAGAAGTGCCTCTAAATGAATAATTCGGCTCTACTAAGGGCAGAAGACTACCCTATAGGAGCCGCCCGTTGGGCAGGTAAATGTACTAGTCTGGTCATCTTTTGGGTAACTGTACGCACTGGGGCACCTTTCCTTAAAAAATCTGGAATAGTCGGTCGGTCCACAATTGCCGGAAGAGGTGCAACAGTACTGATCAGTCTTGAAAACGGTGCATGGATTGTTGCAACCTCCTGGAGCTTTAAGCACACTTGGGCACTGTCCGTTTATGTCGGCGGTGCACCTGATGCCGCCGGTGCATCCAGTGGATGGACGACTAAACTCCATCGGCACATTGAAGCCATCAACGAGGGAGACGTCGAGGAAGTCCAGGTTACTGAACTGGTCCAGTGCGTATTCTGCCAGAGTATTTGGTGGGCTACCGTAGCCAGTGCACTGAAGAAGTCCACCACAGTCACCGGTCTGACAGCTGCCGTGGCCACTGCCATCAAAGTTGCAGTTTGTCCTACCCCAAACGCGACCTCCGGTTGTGCCGGCTGCCACGTTGATGGTCCATATTTGGCCATTATCTAGCCTCTGGCCACCTCCGGGGACCGCTGCAGCCCAGACTGTGTAGGGACAATAGTTTCGGATGTCCAAAGTGGCTGCATGGGCGGAGGCTGAGAGGAGGGTGATTATTAGAACCGTAGAGGTAAGGAGAAAATTGAGGAATCTCATGGCAGCAATCAAACCATGGAGCCAGTTTTCTTGATTTATTGCTATTACTAATATTAAGTACTAGTCAGTCTTTTCCTCGCGGGCGTAGGACTAGGGAGATAGATGTACACTACACGGTCACAGACCGGAATGATTGACCTAGAAAAGTCATCATACGAAGTTACATCAGAAACCAGAGAAAGAAAATGCTGCAATAATGATGTACTAGTATGGATCTTAATTCCTACGTACCCACTATAAGTTTTTTGCACCTAAACAAATCATATTTTAAATAATGCTCTGCTCAAACAAATCCATGCGATACCATATTTGACTGTGTAGCAAGAATTTTTAGTTTTTTACTAGGATCTTTGGTATTGGTCTAAGGGATAGTTGGTTCCTGCCGGGCAAGTGAAAGTGCAATATCATTTAATTTGAGCACACCATATTCGGATGAAGGGGCGGTAAAATCTCCGGATGATGATAAACACTTGATTGAAATGTTGGTACTTAACGACTTACAAGTGCCTCTAAATAATTCGGCTCTACTAAGGGCAAAAGACTACCCTATAGGTGCCGCCTGCTGGGCAAGTATATATACTACTCTGGTCATCTGTTGGGTAACTCAATGCATTCGGGCACATGTCCTTAAAAAATCTGGCGAGGTACGTCCGTTCACATGTGAGGCTAGAGGTGCAACAATATCCACCAGTATTGAAAACGGTACAAGGATTGTTGCAACCGCCGGGAGCTCTAAGCTTAGGCGGGCACTGTCCTTTTATGTCGGCGGCGCACCTGATGCCGCCGGTGCAGCCAATGGATGGACGACTAAACTCCATTGGCACATTGAAGCCATAAAGAAGGGAGATGTCGAGGAAGTCCTGGTTATTAAACCCGTTCAACGAGTATTCAGCTAGAGTAACTGGGGGTGCATGAACACCGTCGACTGTGCACCTAAGAATTCCCCCGCAGTCACCCGTTTGACAGCTGCCGGTGCCGTTTGTGTTGAAGGTACAGTTGGTTCTAGCCCATATACGACCAGTTTGACCTGCGGTGGTTGCTGCTACGTCGACTGTCCATGTTTGGCCAGTAGTAAGCCTCCGGCCGCCGCCGGGAGTGGCTGCAGCCCAAACCGTGTAGGCACAGCTGTTTTGGATCTCAAAAGTGGCTGCCCGAGTGGAGGTTGTGAGGAGGGCGATTGTTAGAACCGTAGAAGTAAGGAGAAAGTTGAGGAATCTCATGGCAATAATCAACCATGGAGAGGGAGGGAGGATGCAGTTTTCTTGACTTTTGTGTTATTACTACTACGTAGTAATTACTACTATAGTATTTTCCTGGTAGAATTTAGGAAGATTAGATGTCCCCCATTCAGCTGCTTCCATGGAGTTGCAGACTAGAATGATTGACTGAGAAAAGTCCTCACGTGACGTAACATCAAAAAACCATAGGAAGAAAAGTCTAATGTTTCTGAAATAATTGTTAGGCACCTCCCAAAAGTATTGTGGATCTAAACAAACAAACCCAATACAGGAATTTAGTCCCAAAAATTACCACACGAGTTGGTCGTCAGCGTCACTGATGGCAGAAAGTCATTGAGACTCGGTGGAAATATAGGCCCAGTAGCCAACCGGTTCTAGCATTTTCTGTGATGAGCATCTAACTGGATTAAACGGTCTTGGACCGGATTTGTGCGTCTCAATAGCATAAAACGGGCTTAAGCATTCTTTCTTTTTTTAAAAAAAATATATATATATATACTTTGGTAGAGATCTTGGGAGCAGCAAAAGAAAATACTTAAAAGAAATGTCCCAAGACCCAACACGGACATTGACAAATTAATTAATGTAGGCACAAATTAATGCGCCTTGCTAACTCCAATCTTCCCCTTTCTTGTTTTCTTCATTTCCCATTGAAGAAGATTTGAAGTCTCTTTTAAAATTTTAAAAAAAAATTAAAAGAGAAGGATAGCCGTCGAATTTGATTCTAGTCTGCACTCCATGGAAGGAGCTGAATGGGGACCATCTAATCTTCCTAAATTCTACCAGGAAAATACTATAGTAGTAATTACTACGTAGTAGTAATAACACAAAAGTCAAGAAAACTGCATCCTCCCTCCCTCTCCATGGTTGATTATTGCCATGAGATTCCTCAACTTTCTCCTTATTTCTACGGTTCTAACAATCACCCTCCTCACAACCTCCACTCAGGCGGCCACTTTTGAGATCCAAAACAACTGTGCCTACACGGTTTGGGCTGCAGCCCATCCTGGCGGCGGCCAAAGGCTTACCACCGGCCAAACATGGACCCTCAACGTGCCAGCCAGCACAACCGGAGGTCGTATCTGGGCTAGAACAAATTGCAACTTCGATGGAAGAGGTCGCGGCAGCTGTCAGACCGGTGATTGCGGTGGAGTTCTTCAATGTCCGTGTTGCGGTGGAGTTACATAACCAATGATCTTAGCTCAGCAATAGAAAGTGGTATTATTATCATCTTATTTTGTAATCATTATTATTAATCTAAAAGAAATGGATTAAAAGTTTCAAGGGTGGTGCAGATTAAAAAATCAAACACGTAACTAAATAAAAAGGTCTAGAAACCAAAAAAAAAAAAAAAGAGCAACAAATCTAAAAAATCATTAAAAATAACATGTCCAAGCTATAAAAATTTTCCAACGAGAAAAAACAAGGGGACAACAAGCCAGAAAGGAGAGCTAATCTTACGTACTCTCAAGTATTAATGGCAAAAGCCCTTGTCCCGCGAACCCAACCACCTTGCCCTTCTTCCCCACCTTCGAAGAAGAGCAAAGATAAAACAAAAATGATGAAAAGAAAAGGACACCTTGCACATGATCTTGTCCACTGGAATTCCAAGGGTTTGGCCGAATTAGGTCGAAAGACTCTGGATTTAGCCACATACATATTGACTGATTTGTTCGTATATACTCTCCTTATCATATGGATAAGAATTCCAGGGCTGGCACGTCAGTCACTTGCTTACTGGCAATGAAAGGTGCAGCTAAAAGGAAAAAAGAAAGAAGAAGACGGAGACTAGGCACAAACCAAATAGTATTTAGATATGAAATAATTGGCAGTAGTTTGGAGAGAAGATGACTTCAGGAGATTTCGAACGGAAGAAAAATTGCAGATTTTACATTTCGAGATATCACAACGGTCCTCACCTCACCGCCGCTTGAAAGTAGCAGCTGCCTTTCTTTGCCACGTAAAGTAGAATTTTCTTCGATAGATCACTGATTGTGGAAAACATAGAATAAAAGTATTCAGAAAAATCTGCTGATCATAACTACACGTAAGTAAGTCAGGGGGCTTGGACGGACTAGGGTGGTCTTGGTGGGGAGGGGCCGCCGTCCCAAATTGTGGAAAATTGCTTCATTTTTCTCTTTAGAAGTTAAAAATTTTTTTTTTTTTGTAAATTCGACATTTTCTCTCTACAAATAATTTAATGCTAGTGGTTAAGGCACACCCAATGTGCGTGTTACTAATAAAAAATATTTAAAAAATGATTAGTATTATTTTTTTGTTGAAAAATAGTCATTTAAAATAGTTAAATTGTTGTATTATTTTTTCTTTAAAAAAATGGTATTTTTCTGTTAGGGAAGTGATAGCTAATTCAACAAATATGAGTTAAAATGATGTAATTCTCTTCAGAAGTAAGGATAGATTTGGTAACACATTAAATGACACAAATTTTTCACACCAAACCCCTCTCTCCCGCTTTAACGAAATTTCCTGGTTTTGTTTATGCTGGTGAAAAAAAAAATTAAAATTTTAAGTATCGAAATATCAAAAAAAAAATTTGTTTTCACCCCAAAAATTTATATGTGTGCCCCCAATGAAAAATAAAATTTAACTTGCAATTTAGAAAAAAAAACTTTCTTTTGGCCCCAAAAATCTGTATGCAAACATATATATTTGTATGTATATGTGTTTATAATAACTCTTTGTAGAAAAATCAAGTCAAAATCACAATCCATTACTTTGACGATACCTAAAAATACAAACCCAATTCTATTAATACAAGTTTAGTCTACTAGAGAGATTTCCAATATGAAAAAGTTAATGCTTTCATATTGTGTTATTTAGTGAGTACATATAGATCTACTTGCTATTATTTGGGATGTGGATCTTAATGTCTAATTCTATTGGTCGAACTAAACTATTTTCATTTTATATTGTGCCTCAACTGGAATAATTTTTAATTCTACCACTGTATAACTAATTTCCGACGATAATAGCAGCTATAATGACTAGCGTTTGATTAAATTGAAGTCTTAAACTACTCTTCAAAGTATCTCTTGTGCACATGTGGGAAACAAATCTCTCTCAAAGAGAAAATGAAGCAAAAGGTATAAAATTCTCCACAATTTTATTCGTGTGTTCTATTATTCTAAAAATTGTACTTACCAAAATATGTAAGTGATTATAAACTTTTGAGAAGGATTTTGCAATTCTTTGCATAGCTAAAGAAGAAACAGCCGCAATCACATTGTATTGTTTATTAAACTTGACATTGATGAGTCCAGTAGTAGGAAATATTATGTTGCCAGATTGACATATTAAATACTCTAATTCTCAAGATTATACATCCAAACTAAGCACATTTTAAGAATACTTTCTGGATAGCATATTCAAAGGACAGACTAGGCAAATGAAAACTTTAAGTGAGCTTCGTTGAAGTGATCCGGACTTAGGGACATGTATTGGCTGTTAGGACCGCTTGTCGATCAGTACTCTCTTACTTATGAGACCTTAAAATACAAGACTAGATATTTACATAGATTAACTTGGTTACAAGAGCTACTAGGCTACTACCTTAACGAAAGGAATAAAATCGAATTGAAATTGGAGGGTTAATCCCTATGAAATGTACACGATTAAATGTTAATCCCTCATCTTGATCACGCAACGGGACTGCTCATATATTAATTGTATTTCTTCAGACGCTAAACTGAGATTCCGAACTTGCGAGTAAGAAAATATATACCGTGGCAAAGAAATGCTTCAAAAAGAATGAAAACAAAATGTTAAAGGACGAGCAGAGTGATGGAGCCCGTGAATACTTTGCAGTAACTTGCAAATCCTCTTTATGAAAACGATAGGGCTCTTGCTTTGCTCTAACTTAAATTTTTACGGGCAAAAGGCAGATGTCCTAGTCTGCAGTTATTGGATGCAGGACTAAACTCCAGTGGGACGTTGAAGCCATTAACAAGAGAAATGTCAGAGATGTCAAGGTTATTGAATTGATTTAGTGCGTACTCCGCTAGGGTGTTGGGTGGTGCACTGAATAATACCATTGCAATCACCAGTTTGGCGCCGACAGCGCGCCTTTTGAGGTGTTGGTAATCACAAGACTTTGACTTTAAAGTCTTGAGACACTAAATTGTGGTTGTCACCTCTTCAATGGTTGCATCAAAGCTGCAGTTGATTCTAGCCCAGATATGTCCTACTGTGTTGGCTGCGACAAAATTTTTCTTGATAATGAAAGAATCCAATATACGGAAAGAGTTTATCTAGCAGATGAGGAAACGACTGTTCCCGAATCAAGTTCATACTGCATATTCATCTGCCTAGACCGATATGAGATAACGGTTGGCAAAAGGGTGGGATTGACATGCTAAGTTACCACAAAATAAGATACTATACTAATCAAGACCTGTTATCTGTTCAAGGTATATGTGAATGCAAATCAATATGCATATTTAAATGGATCAAACTATACATTGAATGTCCCGAAAATCCAATTTAGTTGGTCTAGAGACATTAACAAGATGATTTTGAAGTCTCTAGTTCGAATCTCAAATCCTTTTTTTTTCTCTTTTTTTCTTACTAGGTTTGGATCTTCTCTTGAACCCGCCATAAAAATTAAAAAAAAAACTGTACATTGAAACGTGTTCACCCAAAAAAAAACACATAAATTAAAGAGAAAGGGATGTACACTTTTAGGAAGAGTTTGTCGCTTATAATGTTTTATTGCAATTGTGAGATAGAGAACCACTATAGAGTTTCATATTGATGGACGCACCTTCGATCACCCGAGCAGGATAGTTATAGGGTCTTGCGTAAGAATTAAACTGAAATTGAGATAGAAAATAGGCTAGACCATATTCTTTTTGTAGGCAATTTACTAGTGTAATCCTGCGCCAACAAAACAATTACTGTGAAAAAAAAATTGCGTGGACTTGAATCCCTTGTTTTCTCTAGCTCCTTGTAAAAGACTATCAATTTCTCTTATGGGGGAATTAGTTTCAAATCGTTTCGATTTTCCACTTCTTTTTCAAATTTTATATGTAGATTCTTTCTATTCAACTAAAATATTGAACCTTTTTTTTGCCCCAAAAAAAATTTGAACCTTTTTTTTCTTTCGAATAACTCACACATTCGACTTGAGAGGAAGAAACTACCGAGGAAAAAGAACTAATTCAACGAATATTAAACAGGTTATTAGAGTAAGAAATAACACGAACATCCAGTAGCTATTAACTTTATTATCAGTTCATAGTTTTTATTTGAACTGAATATTGCATTTGCAGATCACAGTATGTGTTGTGTCCGGCAAAATTATTGTGCCATGCATGTATAAATATTTAACTAGTCTCAAGCAAGTCTTTGTTTTAAGGATCTTTTCATGGGCAAAAGACAACCCTATAGTTGGTTCCTCCTGGGCAAGTGAATGTGCTAG
Organism: Coffea humblotiana; assembly: GCA_023065735.1. Taxonomy (NCBI): domain Eukaryota; kingdom Viridiplantae; phylum Streptophyta; class Magnoliopsida; order Gentianales; family Rubiaceae; genus Coffea; species Coffea humblotiana. The sequence goes on along the minus strand of CM041215.1, from coordinate 26,709,768 downwards.
TCTGGTCATCTTTCGGATAGCTGTATGCATCCGGGCACCTAGTCTTGAAGAACCTGGAATAGTCTGTCGGCCCGCAGCTGCCTGAGTTGCAGCAGTACTGATCAGTCTTGAAAACAGTGCATGGATTGTTGCAACCTCCTGGAGCTCGAAGCTGACTCGGGCACTGCCCATTTATGTCGGCGGTGCACCTGATCCCCCGGGTGCAGCCATTGGATGTAGGGCTGAAATCCATCGGCACATTGAAGCCATCAACAAGGGAAATGTCGAAGAAGTCCAGGTTATTGAACTGGTTCAGTGCGAATTCTGCTAGAGTATTAGGTGGTCTACCGTAGGCAGTGCATTGAAGAACTCCACCGCAGTCACCGGTCTGACAGCTGCCACGGCCGTTTCCATCGAAGTTACAATTTGTTCTAGCCCAGATACGAGCTCCGGCTCTGCCGGCTGCCACGTTGATGGTCCATGTTTGGCCTCGGTCTAGCCTTTGACCACCGCCAGGTACCGCTGCAGCCCAGACTGTGTAGGGACAATTGTTTCGGATGTCGAAAGTGGCAGCATGGGCGGAGGCTGAGAGGAAAGCAATGATGAGAAGAGTGGAGATGCTGAAAGAATTGAAGGTTTTCATGGTTAAGGAATGGAGAAAGTCGTGCTTGTATGAGCAAGTCTAAAGAAAGTGGGCGGGTATTTATAGGGTAGTGGGCGACTATGGCATGGATGGCCAAAGTGTGTAATGTCACTGGTAAATCTGAAATTTTGTATTTCCAGTATATTGAACAGCCGGATAGATTGACTAAGAAGTAGTCCAAAATAATCAAGGTGGACCCTTATTATTTATTAACTTTGGCAGTCGCAGCGAACTGTTAAAATGCTTGTGCTTATCCGCAATTTTGTTTAAAAAATAACTTCAGAATTTAGATTGCATTGCTGCTACTCTTTCTCTAAATCTTTCCTTTCTTGATTGGGATTTACTATTAAAGATTCAAATAATAAAACTGATCTTTCTAGTTATTTCCTTGATTTATTTTGAGTTTGTAATAACTGTTTTTTGTGTACAGTATATTCGTGTTGCATGGATCTCTCTGTTTTTCAAAAATTAATTTTTTAAATACGTATAAAAATTTTTAAAAAACACTCTAAAAGATACTCTAAAAAATAGTCTAAATTTTTTTAATGTTTAAATAATATCTCAAACTATATTTTAAAAACTCTACTACTCTTAAATATTTTAAAAATTTTTCTAAAAATATTTTAAAATATACTTTAAAAATTCTGCTACAGTAAAATTTTTTAAAAGTATCTCAAAAATAGCTAATCTAAGCGGAGCTGCTTCTGGTTGATCTGGTGGACCTCTCCAGCTACATGAGGAAATAGACATAAATAACGAGGATGGAAAAATCCAACCAGGAAGAACCCCCAAGGTATGAACAGACGAAAAATAGTACTCTAATTCTGGCGCAGTAGATGTATATCCATAAATAATTGGACAAGGCGGAGTCGTAAATCGTAATGGTTGAACCTTGCAATTGCCGGTCACCCGTGGAATAAGGATTGTTGGAACAGTCAAATGATGAAGATGATGAATAAAGAATTATATCTGTCCCTACTTTGGGCTGCTATTGATGACTGGACTGGACGGGACTGTTTCTGTCCCTCTTACTTGTAAGGATTAAGGAAAAATATCGCAATGTTTTTTTTTTCCCCTTTTTTCTTCTTTTGTAGTCTAAGTGTCATTAAAACTAATGGTATAAAATGAAGCAGATCAAAACTAGAACAAAAAAATTTTGATTATGACACGAATAGAATATTACCTTGAGAGCTTTCATAAAACGAGAGAAAATTCTGATAAGATGATAATCCAAACGTTTTATCAGGGGACACTTTCGACTCATAATTTTGTTGTTTCTTTTCGAAGGGCTGATTTTGCCGTGCATTATAGATGCAAAGATTTTGTTTTATCACAAAATTTTATTCTACGAATAGAGATAATATCCTTCATCTTGAGAAAATGATGGATTACATAACCAATGGGCTTAGCTCAACATAAAAAGTGGTATTATTATCATTATTCTTAAAAAGCCCGATCAGTGAATTTTGTTGACAATCTAGTTCTCCCTAACTGGACTAATCCATCTAGTCAGGTCGACTTTCTAGTAAGGTTGACTAATCCACCAGCACTTCATAATCTCTACGTAACTCTATTATTCAAGAATAATATGTCTACGCTCTGGTGTTGTGCTTTTCTAACTAGAGTTCATATTTCCGTCCCATGTATTCTCTTCTTTGTTTCGTTAATTATCTTTTTTTCACCATGTTACAAGGAAAGTATTTAATGAAGTGTTGCAAGTTTCAAGGATGCATGCTACAGGCCTGAAAATCAAACATGCAACGGAATAAATGGGTCTAAAAATCAAAAGATACAACAATATGAAACATCAGCAAAAATAACATCTTGAAGCTCTAAAACGTTTTCCAACGAGGAAAAAAAAAATAGGAGACCAACTAGCTCTTTGGATTTAGCCGTATTAAGGGATCGTATACTGTTGTTGTCTAACTCTGCATAAGAATTCCAAGGCTGGCATATCAGTTAATTAGCCCACTGGCAGCGAAAGATGCAGGGAATAAAGGGGTAAGTTTCTTATACAGTATCAGTGTACAATTTTTTCTATACTAGCAAGTTAATTTTTTCTATACTAACAAGTTCACATAACGTGAATTCAAATTTAAAATTTAAATCATATATATGTAACATACATTCATAACTGTTAATGTAAAAAAATCAATTATCAATGCATAAATATGTGTGTATTTTTACTACATGAGAGAAAATTATTTACATTTTTAATAAGTTGTTGTGTTGCACAAAGTAAATTGCAATATTTGACTACCTGGAGATGTGAATGTATATTTGAATGAAGAGTGACACTCTGTTGAAATTTGTTGTCAGTCCCGACTTGCCATTTACAGCGCCAATGCAATGAAAGAGAAAATAACGACCCATCTTGGCATCTTCACCCTTCAGTTGTTTTCCATTTTAGAGTGATTCTATTTTCTACAATTGCAGTAAGCAGTTAGAGAAAATTGGATGTAGCAATGCTATTTTGTTGAGCATTTTATTTTATTTTTTCTTTATTACTGTCTAACTCGTATCTTTATTTCATGTTGAGAAAATTTGGATCACTGCCTACCCACCTTTCTGTTAATGGAGGACTTGGAAAGTTTTCTTGAAAATAACTTCGACATAATTGCTCTATGTCGATGGGCCAATAGATCGCAAAGAATGTGGAGATTTGCCGTGTAGAATTAGTGAAAGTATCAAGAAGGCGAAGCTTTCCACCATCCGCACACACTAAAGGATGATCTTGTGGAAAGACATTTGTGATGAAAGACTTCTACGTCTACCATGTTGTCTGTTCTTGTTAAATGCTTGTTCTTTTGTTTGTGCTGCCTTTAACCCAGTGGAAGCCTTAATCCTATATTCAGCTATGGTGTAGCTAAAATTAATTTTTTTTTTTTTTAGTTTAAAGAAGACTAAGACTCTAAGTCTTTCAAGCAGAAAAGGAATGACTTGAGAGTTGCATTGGGACGCATTTGGGTCGAGTCGAATTCGATTAGTGACTTGAGAGTTGCATTAGGGGCGTATTTGAGTCGAGTCGAGTTCGAATAATGTACTACTTGATCTCGACTTGAAAAAAAATAATAACTCAACCTCGTCGAGCTTTTAAAATTGAGTTCGAGTTCAAACTCGATTTCAATTTACCTTACTCCCGCTCGAGTTAATTAAACAGAATCAAGTCAAATTAAGTTCAATTGAATCTATTCGAGTGTAATCGAATTTAATCAAACCTATTCAAGTCTAATCAAACTCAAGTAATAAATTTTAATATTTTATATATAATTTTAAATAAAGGATATTAATGACATTTCACAATACTAATTATAAAAATTTTAAAATATATATTATAAAAAGTTTGATTAGGTTCGAGACTTTGAGTACAAAATATTAGATCTCAAATTTGAACTCGGTCAAAATGAGATCAAGTCGAGCTATTGATTGAATAGTTTGTGAGGTCGAGTCGAGTTACTTAATTCAACATTACCCCTAGTTATATAATATTATGATCTCAATAGGTATGTCTATATACCAAAATTTGCAAAAAAAAAAAATCAAAATTTATTCTACTTACATCATAAATATAAAATTTAATTATTTTTTTATTTCATATATATTACATCACAAAAAATATTATAGTGTTATTTTAGATAATTTTTTTCATAATAATTCCCCGTCCAAAGGGACCCATTGTTGTTTATCAACCAAGTCGGCCCTTTAGCCGCTTTTGGCAAAAACAAAAAAAGAAGAAACCAAGTTTGCTCTATGGATAAACACGGAAAATAAAAAGCCATCTATTTCGAGGGCAGGCAAAGAGTTCTAGGATGCCTGGGCCGACGCTAAAAGTTTTGAGGACCTCAAATGGCCCAATAATGGAAATATAAGTGGACTAAGCCGACCAGAGTTGGTGTGCCTTAAGTACCATGGCAATTCCAATTATCGTAGCATCGGGTGACTTTTACCATAAACTAATTCCTTTCTTCTTCACGTATCGATCTAATTTATGTTAGCAAAACAGGCTGCTACGGTTTAAGAAACCGAGAATGCCCATGTTATTGTCACCCCAATAAAAAAATGTGCGTTACGCATCGTAAATTCGTAACATAATATAAACGGTTTCAATGGCATTTATCCCACTTGTTAGACATTATTCAAATAACAAAATTATACTTAATATGAAGTATTCTATTAATTTCACAAAAAAATATTATGGTTTAGATTCATTAATCATTAGAACTTAGAACTAGGGGTGCAAATGAGTCGAAAACTTATTCGATCAAAACTCAAATTCAAACTCAAAGTTAGAGCAGCAGCTTGAACTCAAGCCTAATATGTGAAATTTGAAAGCTCATTAAGTTTAATCGAGTTCAATTGAGTTTTACATACATATATATATATATATATGGTTTTTTATTTTTAATTTATTAATATGAAATGTCTATTTGTTCTTTATTTAAAATTATATAAAATATAAATTATATTGTTAAACTCAATTGAACTCAAAATTAAGTTTGATTAGGCTTGATTTGCATGACCTCGAGTTTGAACTCGAATAAAGCAAAATAAAATCGAGCTTTGAGAGTTGGAGTCTAAATTTTTTAACTCAAATCGAACTTGAATAGTACACTGTTTGAATTCAACTCGACTTGATTCAATTGCATCTCTAGTTACAACAAGTGATTTTTGTTAATTTTAAACATCTAACTCTATTTACACAAGTTCTAAATCATCAAATTGGCATTACTCCTGCTATCCAAATCTACGAGTAACAGTGAAATGATTGATTCGATAACACATTGGAGTTGATAATCATTATAAATCCTAATCTCACATATGAAGGAGAGCAATTACCCCTTAAGAAGCTTAGGATGCATAATGAGGATTAAGCAAAGGAGTTACTGCAAAATGTAACTAATTTATTATTTTAATAGATGCACTACTAGACTTCCCATGGGAGTCGGATGGGTAAGTGTTTATTCTGCGCAAGAATGTAGTTAATTCAGGTTAATGTCCGAATATAAAGGGTATAATAAACACAAGTGTCTATATTTATATGATCATTTAAGTGCTGTCCAAATTTTTTTTTTCTTTTAATTGGTATTTACTATTTTACAGTTTAATCCAATGCTTTAAAAACAAAAGAAGGTTTTATAGATTTGAAATTTCCACACTATTTAATTTGAAAGTGTTGAAACAATAACGGTTAGTGCTCCAAAATTTTGATAGATTTGAGTGTTGGGGAAGAGAAAGATAAAACTCAGAATTAGGCTATCATAGTAATTAAGATTTTTTAATTCCATTAAATTATTAAGTTAAGATTGACAATATGCAAGATACTAAGATAACCACAACCTATATATAAGATATCTTCATCATATTTATGAAGCCTTAACTCACAAATGTGTACTTTTTTTTTTGTTTTATTATCTTACCTTTATTAGCTGTTTCAACCTTAAATAAAGTCCTTAATTGTGGTTGATAATCAGTAATCACTCCCTATCTCAAGTCTCAACGCATCCAAAAAATCACTCCCTATATATGTAATCTTTTTCTTTTCATATATATATATACACACACACATATGAACACTTGAAGTAGAATACAAAGCCAAAAAATTAGAAAAAGGAGACAATAAACGAAAACACAGCTTCAGTCATTACTCAATTCTTACGTGAAATTGAACCGTTAAGGAACTTGTACAAGAACAAAAAGAAACCTTAAATAGGGAAGGTAAAAATGTTACAAAAGTTTGAAAATAGGGAAGGTAAGTGATATTTTCTGAACTTTAGAGGTGCTACGTGACATTGTAATAAACCTAAAGGACGTTTCTGAAATTACCCCGTAAAAAACACACACTCACCCACTCACCAGTTACAACTTCACTCACAGCGTACAGTATAGTATAAAATACTTACTGGTACAGCGGTGGAATCAGTACAGTAGTTGCGTTTGGACTCTTGTTTTTATTATTTGTGCTTTCCCGCTACTTCGCGTCACTTGCAAATACTCTCTCTCTCTGTCTCTCTTGCTGCAATATATCTCTCTCTCTCCCCTCTACTCTTCCTCTTCGTTGATTGAACCCTACCCCTCTTCCTCAAGTCGTTCATTGGACTCTTCTGTTGTTGTTTATCTCTTTTTGTCTGGTATATTTTAACGGTTGATTTTATTGATTTATTTATGTGAACAATTCTCATGTTTCTTCGGGATTAACGGATGTAAGCTGTTGATCTGGACGCTTAATTTTTTGTGTTGTTCGGTTTATGCTAATTCTGAATTTGTTTCTCTGATGGCTTTCTGGTTCAGAGTTTTGTTTAATCTGTTTGACTGCTGACAAAGATGGAGGGAATGCTAAAGGATACCATAATAATTGTTTTTTATCCAAACGTTTTGATTGTTTGCCTTTCTTTTAGTTAAAGGGCATGGAAAGGCAATTTAATTGTTTGAATTTGCTGCGATCACTTCACTTCTACCATGCAGCTTCTGTCCCTTGATGGAAATAAGAGATCTATTTAAGATGAATCGTGGTTTTCTTTATGTGTAATCCCCTTTATGTTGGTTTCTTTCAAGGTAAATAGTGTTAATTGCTTATCATGATGAAAAGGCGAATCTGTTCGGATGAATCGCGGTTCTGTTTGTGTTTAATCTTTTTGGTTCGTTTAACTTTCTAGGTGAATCATGTCAATTACTTACCATGGTGAGAAATGGAATATGTTTAAGACCAATTGCAGTTTCACTGATCTTTAATCCCTTTTGGTTAGTTTGAGTTTATAGGTGGATAGTGATGATACTTACCATGATAAGAAGGGAATCTGTTTTAGATCAATTACGGTTTCATTTGTGTGCTATTTCTTTTGGATGTCTATCTTTCTAGGTAAGTCGTGTTAATTTCTTACCATCATGAGAAGGGAATTTGTTTAATATGAATAGCAGTTGTGTTTATGTTTGATCCTTTCTGTTTGTCCTATCGTTCTAAGTAAATTTTGTTAACTACTAACCATAATGAGAATACATGATCACTCTGCATTTTAACTGTGTTCTTTTGCAGTTTTTGTGTTAAAGTTGGTAGCCAAATAAATCATGGTCGAATTTACGTGCTGTCCAGATTTAATGAAAGAAGTTGGATTTGGTTCATGTTCTTCGGCTTCAGATAGTAGCTATGATAGTGTAACTCCAAGATATTCCTCTGATTCAAGGTGGGTTTATGTTGCATGTTGGGTTGCACGGGTTTATGGTCTTGCGATCTCAGTTACTTTTTCTGACCGAATCCCACATTGCCGAGGATTATCTGTAAGATTATCAAGTTCAAAGTTACTCTGTGACTGTTATGTCTCTAGTGCTCTATTGATGCATTCTTTTAGGCTTCCAAATTTGATCAAAGGGTTTCCATGACTATTTTAGTAAAATCATTTCTATATGGTTGACTAGGTGCTGTTATTTATTAGAAGCATCCATGATATGAATGAATAATATGTATCTGGGCAGTAAATTATGTTATTTTACTTTCATTTGGGCTAACCAAAATTTGACTTTCTCTAATTTTTGGCTTCTAGTTTCACTAGTCAAACAAGTTCTTTTTCAACAAGACGATCTTCACAGGCAGGCTGGACAGATGAAGAGGTTGGTAGATGGCAATTATTACTTCAACTTTTCTCAGATGTCCTATGGATGTAGATTATTAAATTTAGTACTTTATCCTTTTTTGAACTTTAAAAAAGGACTAATCTTTCTATTTCTTCGGCTTATTTGATGGATGGAATTTTCAAGGACTGTCTGACTAGTATGAGTTTTGACCCTGTAGAAGCCGTATCCAATATGCGAAATACCTAAGATGTAGCTAATTATGTATTTAGAAAAATAAGATGCTAATTAAGGTTTGATTTTTCTCATGTCAAGTTCTTTCTAATGGATTCAGATTTCTCTGACAAGCTAGTTGGAGAAGTTTTCCATTGAGTGAAACACAATTTAAAAGGATGATAATTATGTCATAATGAATCTGATCTCTTCACCGGCTACATACTGGAAATTTTGAATTTTGCATGCCTTGAGATAGTCTATGCCTGAATTTCCATTTTTAACCTCAATATCAGATGCGCTTTTCTGTCTAACTTCTGTTGTATTAATAGGACAATCTGCTGGCTGAAGTGGTTAAGAGGTTCAATGGGAGGAATTGGAAAAGAATAGGTAAATAGCACACTAATTTGATAGCTTTCTGCCAATCTGCACAAATATTTGTAACTGCCATGAGGTAATGCTATCTGTCCTGTAGTAATTTAGAGTGCAAAATAATCGATGCGACTGTCTTCTCCTTGCACAGCTGAATGCATGACCGGAAGGACCGATGTTCAGTGCTTGCACCGCTGGCAGAAGGTTCTAAATCCTGAACTTGTCAAAGGCCCTTGGACAAAAGAGGTTAAAATTATGTCTTTACTTCTATCCAAAGCAGGAACATGCATTTATTTATTTATTTATCTATTTATTTTTGTTATTGACATGTAATGTCTAAATTTCTTTTTCAAACCTTTAGGAGGATGAACGGATTATTCAGTTAGTCGGGAAATTTGGCTCCAAGAGATGGTCTGTTATCGCTAAGTATTTGCCAGGTCGAATTGGCAAGCAATGCAGGGAAAGGTAGATGATGTTAGTTATTAATTTTTCTATAGAATCAATTCGGCTATCTAGATATTTCTATTTACCATTGTGTGGAAACATTTTATTGATAAACACCATGAGCAATTTGCTGAATGGGGTGCTGAGGATCGTTGGCTTTTTGTTCTTTTGAAATCTGTTTCTTTCTTCTTCTTTTTTTTCAAATTTATCTTCTCTTTGCCTTTGTTGAACTTTTCATGTGGTGCATAGCTTAAAAGTTTCATTCTTTTAGCTTTAAGTTTTGCATGTAAAAGTGTTAAATTGACAATTAGAAAATGGTCTCAAGAGACATAGTAGACACAAATCAAACTAAATTTTGTTTCAAAGTGTTTTGTTGTTTTCTTGGTTGGTCCATTTCATTCCACAAATCTGTTTTGTGCGGTGTATATGAGACCTTTCAGGTCATGTAATTTGGTGGTTGCTTAATTGGTTTTATGAATTGCCAAGCTGCCTTGCTTAAAGTTAAGTCAATTGTGTTTATCCTTTGTGTATTGACCTTGACCGTATTGGCAGTTTAAGCTGAATCATATGAAATTGACAGTTGAGGCTGACAAATACATCTGGTCTTCCAAGTCTTGTTTTCACTGTAGATTCCAGCAGCTAAAGCCAGAAGTGACACAGTTGGAAATATTTCTTTGAGTTTTGAAAGAGAGAGGCCTTTATCCCTTTTGTGGCCAAAAGGATTATGTATTATGTATGCACCTCGATTTCTTCGTTAGCCAAATGAGAAAAGTCCATGAATATTCTAGTGTCAATGGGCATATATCCGCAAGACTGGTATATATGCAATCTTTTGAAGTCATATGTAATTTCAGGTGGCACAACCATCTGGATCCTGCAATAAAGAAGGATGCATGGACTGAAGAGGAAGAAGCAATACTATCCTATTATCACCAAATATATGGCAACAAGTGGGCAGAAATAGCCAGGTTTCTTCCTGGAAGGTATCTATTGACACCTTCACTTGGAATTTCAAACTTTGATTTCTGTGATTGTAGCACATTTTACATCAGAGCTATGTAATCAATCTAAACATGTAAACTCTGCCCAATTTTAACAATAAATTAGTGACGTGTGAGATGTCCTTCTGGTTCTTAGAGGTGATTAAATGCAGTGTTTTCAAATCTAACAAGCTGGTAGAGTTTTTACGTTACTTGTAATGAATGCAACTCTTGGAATAAACAGATCAAGTATTTGGATTGCCTGATGTTTTCTGAGCCTATGTGGTATGGGGTTAAATTTTTCGTTAGCATGGTTGATCATGCATTTGACATGTGATTACATATTAATTTTGTTAAAAATATTATTTTTTTGGTGGGATAAAATGCCTATAGAAATCAATGACATTGTTTGTCCATCATGAGACAGACTTCCTTGACGCTAAAATTGCCTTTTCTTGCACTCATGTAAATTGCATGATAAAAATTTTGATTAGTAATATCGTTGGTTAGCATTCTAAATCTTTAACTGTGCAAGTTTGAATTAGACAGTATGCATTACGTATGCATTATTAAGTTAGATTTTCTGTCAAAGAGTGGTAAATCCCCCCTTCCCCAGCAACACTATTAGAAGTCAGCAAATTTTTTGTGTTACATTAACCAAAACCATATCATGCTTTATTGATCTCATGCCCCTTCTACCTCTTTGGGCTGTTGACAGGACTGATAATGCAATAAAAAATCACTGGAACTGCTCAGCAAAGAAAAAGTTCGATTTGAACTTGCCTTGTTGCTCTGAGCCGGATTCACAGAGGAGTACTTCTGATGGTTCCTGCATTACTCAAAAGAGAACAAGTTCCATTGAGCATCAGTTGTTGTCCCTGAAAGTCCGTGAAAGAAGTGGCCTTGGTCAGGAAAGGGGTCAGGAAAATGTTGCTCACGTCTGTTCAACAGAATTATCTCTTGGAAACACTAATTTTCATATGGACCATCTAGAGTCAAAAACTCATCTGCATGGGACCTGGCGATCTTCAGACAAAGGGGTAGGCAATCTAATAAATTCGCTTCGTGGGTTCAAAGTTGGTGACGCGGAAATTGTTCCTGCAGATATGCATGGCAATCCTTCGCCAGGCAAGAGGATTTTTCCGAGAAAACTCAATCCTCTCTATATATCTCCTTTTTCGAACTATCACATGATTTAGTGCAATGTTTTTTGAACCAGGTTATGCTTTTTCCTCTGCCGTTCCTCCTGCTAAGTGTGAGAGGATCTTTGAATCTCCTAAGAGGACCAGGCATGTGTCAGGCCTCTTACCAAATACTGATTATTTAAGTTTGTCAAGTTATGGATATAGTAAGGATAATGGTCAGCTCAGCAAGAAAAACAAAGTTTGTAAAACTACACCTTGTCAGGATCATTGGCTGTCCAGCTTTTTGTGTTACGATCCACCTCAATGTCAAGACCTAGTCTCGGCTGAAAGTGATGGGATTATCAGTCTAGACAATCACACCACTCATTCCAAACATCGGCTATTGTACTTTACCCCTCCTAGTTTAGTAGTAAATATTTCTGGTAATGGCAGCAGCAGTCCAGAGTCTTTGTTGAGAAACTCTGCTATGAGTTACAAGAATACTCCATCAATTATAAGAAAGAAAATTTCAAGAGAAGCTAGGGATGAAGCCTCTTGTTGCAAAAACCCTAGAAATACAACCTCATCTTTATCTCAGAGCAAGGAGATAAATAGCACAGGCTCATCAAAATTGGAGGGCACTTCAGTTTCCAACACTTACAAATCTGAAACATCCGTTGTTGGAAGATCTCTAGAAAGACGATTGGACTTCACTTCTGATAGGGAATGGGAATCTACTGCTGTTAGGTTTTCCACCCCTATCTCTGCATCATCATCAGCACTTAACTCTGGAGGAAAAATGAATTTGACTCCTTAAAAGAATTTAATTGGTTAGTATTGGAACTTCTCTTTTTCTCTCCTTTTTGTAAATGCCATTTTTTTTTTGTTTTTTGTTTTTTTTTACTTCTCGTAGGTTTGAATATATGGTGACATAAAAATGAACTTCAGGAAGAACAGTTTTGGCCTAATTTGGTGGACATACTCACAGTTACTGGAAAGGTCAGTTTGCATTCAAATTGTTTGTATGATTCCTCATGGATATAATAGTTTTACAAAGTTGCAGTTGAATTGAATCGGATGTAATAGTTTTAAGGATAGGTTACAAATAGAGAAAAATGCTTCTTGGAGAAATAAAGTTTAGACAAGCAGTCTAGTGTAAAAGCCTAAAGTTCGTATTTTTCGTGTTCTAAATCCGTCTACTTTCCACCATCCACACCAATGATAGATCGTACCAACAAGTTTCTTTCTACAGGTCTAACAAATCCAGCAGCAGCAAATGCCATACAAGGAACAAGGCGATCTCTAAGAAGTTAGTTTCGTAGTGGTAGTGCCAGTGAAACGCAACTGGGACGAGGAAACAACCAGCAACTTTAGTATCGGACTGAGCAGAAGAAGTAGATTTCCTGTTTCCTTGGTTTCCCTGTGTTTGCAAGAGGCAAAACTTGATCTTTACTGGAGTATAGTTTCAGTTTCCATTGGAAAATGACTGCAATATAATTTGACCCGGGGATGAGGCATGTCTATAGTTTCATGGAACCTTAGAAACTGTCTTTAATAATTAGAGAAGTTTGTTAGGCTTCTCTTCTCCAATAAGCCCTTCATGGTATACCAAGGTGAAGAATATTGAATACATCGTCTTTCTTTTGTTTTTTTCAAGTTTTCCTGGATAATTTCTGTGGATTGATCTGAGCTGGTTTGATATTTACTCTGTATATGTGTTGGTTCTGCAGTTTTATCTGTGGCCAATAAATTAAGATCAAATTCAGCTTCTTTTGCAAATTGCAGCTCGTGGGGTCTCGATTTTTAGGTCTGTCCGCTCAAATGAGGTACTTGATGTTTGCAAGTGGCCTATTGTTGGCACTGGCTCATAATTCTGAGGGATGCCTCTCAATTTAGGTAATAAATTGCTGTCGGGTGCAACGAACAACGAACCGTGATAATTAAATTAAAAAGAATGGTCCACAAGTTGCATCCTGCTTTTAGGTGTTAGGACAACCTTTACGCAATCAAAAGGAATCCCAGGACTGCCATAGCTAATAGCTAATAGAGAGGCTTTCCACCGTACTATATTTGTTTTGGTCAATACAAGAAGTATCTCAATTTTATCGAATTAATTTTTTTGGATTTGTGCACCTGTCCCTCAAGAATACACCGAGAAGATAGGAAGTATTTCAATTTTACCGAATTAATTTTTCTGCGTTTGTGCACTCGCCCTTTAAAAATACACAAGAAAATAGGAGAGGTGATTCAAACACACGACCTCAGAACAGGCTACTCCGAAATCATTTGAGCCAAACCTAGGGACTTCACCATACCTACATAAAATGTAAAATTCTGAAACAGGTAAAACCTGAAAATAATCTTCGACTCAAGACCAAATTTCATGCTTAGATTCAGTACACATAACCGGGAAGACAAATAGAGAAGAAATGAAGTTCTTCCCATTTTCATGTCAAGTGCACCAAATCATTTTCATATCGGTTTGTTTTTTTACCATTTTCATTTGTCCGCAGAGATTCATGTATTCATGCCATTTTTACTTTTCCCATATGCCTCCAATTTCATAATTATATAGTCGTGCACGCGAGATGTACACATAACCAAAGGTGGAGTTTGTTGATTTCTGATGTCATGTATTCTAATCTTACGGTTATTTATTTTCTTATTTTTACTACTTCAATCTTATGATTATTAGTTAGCTATTTATTCTTGCTAAAAGCAATTTAATCAAGCCAATAAAGCAACTACCTCTCTGTCTCTCTCTCTTTACTTATACCACGTGATTTGTACCTCTTTTTTTTTAATTTAAACCATTACTTATTAGTCCTATCAGTTTCCTCGATATGTGTGTTTCAAAATGATTACAAGTCGTCGACCATTCACTCCAAATTTTGAGAAAATTTAACTTTGACGGACAAAATTTTATCCTATACCAATGACCAATTTCTTTTTTCTAAAGCCTATATGTACTATTTAGAAGTAATAAATTCATACCCTTTAAACATAAAATAAATTTTATATATACTGTCAGTATATACATTATCACGGTTGAATATACATGAGCAAATTCAAATTTTGCATATATGTTATATATTAAGAAATTCAAAATTTGCATATGTGTTATATATATAATGGTGATAGTGTATACACTGACAGTATATATAAAATTAATTCTTAAATATAATGAAAAATTTGTTCGGTCGTAAATGGAAATGCTTTAATCTTTCCAGGATTCAGTTCATACTTTTCTTAGTCGCACTTTTCCGAAGTTGGAGATGACAGACGTTAAGAGTAAATCATATATATACTGACAGTGTATATACTATTATCATTGAATTCTTGACATATGTGTAAAAAATTGACTTTCAAATTCCCTTTTTTTCCTTCTAATGGACAAGCACATGTTTTTTTTTGGTTTATTTGCACTTAACATAAATTTGTTCACATTTACAAACTTATTATATCCACCTTTTTTTCCTCTAATGGACAAACACATGGTTTTTTGGGTTAATTTGCACTTAACATAAATTTATTCACATTTACAAACTTATTCTATCCATCTAAGAGATGTTGACTACAAAGATTGGACCGATACTTCATCATATATTACTTGGAAATATTCTTGTTAGGATTGCCATATTGAATTTTTTAAAAATCTTTCGAGAATGTTTCTTTTATGCATTTTTCAGCCACCTTTTTTCATACATAACATTCTAAAAAACATTATAATAATTTTTTTCTCCAAAAACTTTCTAGATTATGCAATCCAAACAACTCCTTTGGTTCGATGATAAAAATCGAATCATATTCCAAGATATCATAGAAGAATTTTAAATCTCTAATAGATATAGATTACAAACTTAAAAATTATTTAGAATAAGAGTTTTCGCGAAAAAATTCTTTTGACACATTTTTAATTTTTTTTTTACTTTACGTACATCACATCGCACTGTCACATTATATATTTTAATAAAAACTCTAAAAACTTACCATCTAAACAATGCTTTACTTTTTTAAACTAATTAACTAGTTACCATGCGGTGTTAGCTAACACCCAAGATTACCCAAATCATCAAAACACTCGGATATAGGCATCATCCCATCAATTTCGGCTTGCAATAAATTCAATTTTTCCACAATTTCCTCTACAGACCAATAAAAAACCAAAGGTTCGGCAAGAAGGTAGGCATAGGAATTAGCCATCATTTGTGTAAATTCCCCACATCTTAACTCCTAATCAGTTGTCAAGAAGCCATAGCTGTAGTTTATGCCCAACCCCCCCACTCATTCACGGCATCTGACATCAACATCCCGCCAACCCATCTAATCTGGGAACTTACGTAATGTGCAAAACAAAACCCCTTTTGGAAATTGACTGAAAAGGATACAGCTTTCATCCTTTATCCATCCCACCGCTACAGCGTCATCATGATTCATGCTCATCTTTTTGTCCCTTCACATTTTTCAACTAATACACTACTATATATATATGCCGCTAAGCACCACTCCTACATGCTTACGTATCTTTCCCCATTAATTTCTGTGCCTTGGCTCATCTTTTTATCCGTTGCTTCGAACAGATATCTCAGTTTCCTCATACTATTTTTTTCCATTTCCATCGGTTTCCCAGTATTATACTCTTGAACCCTTTTCAAGCCTCCCCATTTCAGACACTTTTTTGTTCCCAAACTCAAACGTTTTTCACAGGACAAGAAGGGTTCTTTTTTGCTTTACTTGTGAAAGAATGGCCGTGGGAGTGGAAGATAGGATTTTGGTGACAGGGGGGGCTGGTTTCATTGGAACTCATACTGTTCTGCAGCTATTGAAAGAAGGTTTTAAGGTTTCAATCATTGACAACCTCGATAACTCCGTCGAAGAGGCTGTTCTACGAGTCAGAGAGTTAGCGGGACCCCAGTTGTCTAAAAATCTTGATTTCTATCTGGTATGCTCACTCTTCATGACCCATTCCATGTTTTTGTGTCTTGGGTTTCCTTTTTCTGTCTTTAATCTTCTTTTCATGAAGTGATGGATTTTTAATAGCACTGAACTGTATATAGTTTGTATTTGAGCAAGCTTATGTCTTTTGTTTTATTATTTGTTCCTTATGTTTCGAGAAATGATTAAATTTTTAGTGTTGCATATATGTTCTTAAGTTTTTCTTTGAACAGGGTATTATCGGTTTCTTTATATGGGTTTTAAATTTTGTAGAATACTTGTTAGTCCTAACAATTGAAGAAAACTTTTTCTTTATCAAAGAAAATTTGGTTGTCCTTTTCTTTTCTTTTCTTTTTTTGGTGCTCGAAGTGAGGGGTGTTTAATCTTGAATCTTGGTCATGTTTTACGTGGTTGCAGGGTGATATTAGAAATAAGGAGGATTTGGAGGAGATATTTTCAAAAAACAAGTAGGTGAAATGTATATTTCATTATGTGTATAAACGAAAGTAATTTACTTGTTGCAATGAATTTGACACTTGTATTCCTTTTCACATTTGCTTTAATCTTCTGTTGCATATGCCTTTGTATATTATGTTATAATTAGGGGTACATTTGTGTTTTTGATCAGGTTTAATGCTGTTATACACTTTGCTGGCCTGAAAGCTGTTGGGGAGAGTGTTGCTTATCCTATGCGCTATTTTGACAACAATTTGGCTGGATCAATCAACTTGTACATGACCATGGCAAAGTACAATTGCAAGAAGGTATGCTGTGTGTGCATTTGGTTTTCCCTTTTTTTTTTTCACATATTCCTTTACTTACAACTTAGACCGAAGAGATAGATGAGAAGGGGGAATAGGATGGTGCCTAGATGGAATTTTATGATTTTTTCAAAGCTGTCATATTCTTTTTTTTTGGGAGAATTTTAACAAGATATTTATTCTTGGAAATTTAATTTCAACATTCAGTATCCCCTGTTTGATGATGCATTTTAAATTTGGAGTTCGTTCTTGCGTCCTCACTTTGAAGGTAGCTTGCATGAATTGGTTTCCTTTTGTCGTATGAAATGAGGCATCAACTTAGTTCATTTGATATACTAGCATAGAAGATGCCTAGTGTCGCTTAATTTGCTTAATGTGTTTTAACAGTTGGCCTTTTGTTTATGTTATTAATCTGCTTGTTTTTGTATGCAGTTAGTTTTCTCTTCATCTGCCACTGTATATGGCCAACCTGAAAAAATTCCATGTGTTGAAGATTTTGATTTGAAGGCTATGAATCCCTATGGCCGCACAAAGGTATTCTCATAGATCTCCCTATAGTTTGGTGATATAGTCGTCTGCTTAGAACTTCATGAAAGCAGTCTCCCTGTCTCTGGTTCAGAATGGCAGAAGTACTTATACTACTTGGTTTTCTGCCTGTACTCTAGCTATTCCTGGAAGAAATTGCTGGAGATATTCAAAAGGCAGATCCAGAATGGAAAATTATCTTGCTAAGATATTTCAACCCAGTTGGGGCTCATGAGAGTGGTAGGCTTGGAGAAGATCCTAAGGGTATCCCAAACAATCTCATGCCTTACATAGAACGAGTAGCTGTTGGTAGACTACCTGAGTTAAATGTTTATGGTCATGATTATCCCACACCTGATGGTAGTGCAGTAAGTGAACTCACCTGATATCATGATTTGGCAGTTATCTTGCTCTAAAATAAGCTTGCCTTTTTTAAGGCTTAACGTTTTGTACAAAAGCTAAGTAGTTTCTTGGTTAGCAGATACGAGACTATATCCATGTGATGGATTTGGCAGATGGTCATGTTGCTGCCTTGCAGAAGCTTTTTCGAATGGATTTTAAAGGTACGTAGATCCTTCTGTATATAAAGATTATTGCCGGCTGCAATTAAAACTAATCACTGCTTTTATGAGCCAATATGTAATAGTATTAATGTGAGTTTAGAAGATGACCATTTTGAGATTTTGTTTCACTTTGTTTTACATTTTCTGATGAACATTGCATATTAGGTTGTCATGCTTACAACTTGGGGACTGGCCAAGGTACATCTGTCCTCGAAATGGTTGCTGCTTTCAAAAGAGCATCTGGAAAGGTGATCTCTCTCTCTCTCTCTCACGCGTGCACGCACTCTCACTCGCACACAAATAACGGCTAACAGGCAAATGCAAGGCATGAATGCATATCTGGTAAATGTTCAAGCTGCTTCTGACTTTTGCACTACTTTATTACCTTCAGGACATCCCCATCAAACTGTGTCCAAGAAGGCCAGGAGATGCCACTGCAGTTTATGCATCAACAGAGAAAGCTGAGAATGAGCTTGGTTGGAAGTAAGTTGCTTTGCACTATGTTGCATTACATTGGTGATGAAAACAACTAAGTCGTTGAAATTCTGATACATTTTCCTTCTCTCTGGCTGCGAGATTACCTCATTTCTTGTAGTTCCTCCTAGTTGCTTTGGATTTGTTTGAAAACTTGAATCTAAAAAGGGAAATGTTCACATCCCAGTTGCTCATTGTTGTACCATACGATGCTATAAGAATTTCAACAAAAATTTGATGTTTTTTCTTTTTCTTGGACTGACAGGCATTCGTGTTTGTTTAGTATTGTAATGATGCCTCCACCTTTCGGTTTATGCATATCATGCTATGCGAGTCTTAACAGCTGATTGTAATTTCTCCACAGGGCAAAGTACAACATAGATGATATGTGCAGAGATCAGTGGAAGTGGGCAAGCCTGAATCCATGGGGTTACGAGGGCAAGCCTTGACTCTTGATACCTCTTTATCCCAACTCTATCAGTAGTAGTTGTTCAATTCCTACCATTGTGTTAATACTATGAATATTTGGAAGCAAAATCAACTCAAACGTGATGGTCCATCTGTTCATTGAACGAAGCAAAAATCAACTCGAAATTTCTCTTGTTCTTCCAACTTGCAATCTTGGCGCTCTTGATTTCAGATCTCCACTCTGATCATTTTCTGGGCTTAATTCTGCAGTTACCGTGGTTTGGATGCTAGAAGGCAAGAAATATTTCAAACAGATATTAACTTATGTCTTGCACCAGAATCTTGCAAAATATTTCAGAATTGCTGGTGGATTTGTTTTCTATTTCTCATGCTTCTTCTGAAAGTCCAGAACATACCACCAGCTTGCACAGGGCAAAAAAGATGAAACCCTTGGTGCAGACGTTGAATAATGTATCCTACCAAACATACCACCAGCCTTGACGCCTAAATTTAATTGTGTTGCTTATCTGTATATAAGTTAACACTGAACAATCACAAGAAAAATTGTCTCCTGCAGCGTTAAGTACCACCACATCGCAAAACTATAATCCATAAAAAATATAAATTTAGAAAATAAAAAAATATTTGTAAAGAAAAATGTTAGCACCAATTTGAGGCTATATGCTCAAAATCGATTTATTATAAACCTTATATTTTTTTCCCAACTTTTTCTCAACTCATGGTCCAAACCTTTAAATTGTACTAATTGTTACAAAAAAATCAACTCAAAATAAACAAAGAAATCATACCCCATTCTATCACAATCACAAAAAAATAAAAGATAAATAAAATTTGATATATTATAATTTATAAATAAAAAATTGTATAGTCATCCAAAAAAAAAGGGAGAATGTTGGAGAAAAGGGAAAGAGAAGAAAGTGACTTTTGTTTCTTTTTTGTTTTTTGAGCTCCATTTATTTGATATGTGCATTATGTGTCAAATTGTAATTATTAGGGGAGGTCAGTGATTACTTTTAAAGTTTTAAGGGTGCTAAGTGATATTATGAGATACCTCAAGGGAGGTTTATGATATTATCCCATAATTTTTATGTAGCACTTGAAGCGCTAACTGTCTCCCACACTTGAAGCTGAAAGCTGTCGAGGTCTTCCCTGATCAAAATTTGATATTTTTTTATTATTTTCAACCTTGTTTTTTAAAAGGGAAGCCCTATTAATTAGTGAAGAAAAACAAAATGAAAGGATGAGAGTCAAAACTACATCCCGGGGAAAAAGAATTAAAGACCTTAACCATTGGATAAAAAATATCAAATATCATTTGCTTGTCTGTCGAACTTATTTCCGGTGTTAACCTGCATGTTTTCCTTCGTCTTATCTGCCTCGTTTCAAATTCTAGCATAAGTTAGCTAACCACGCCATTGCCCAAAAATTCATGCAGCACGGCTGCATTGACAAACAATATAACACTAAACCAACTGCCATTAATCAGTCCATGCCTGCAAACTATTGGGGTACAGAAATGATCAAAACTCTACTTACATAAGCATTTCCAAATGTAACTTGGGAATTAAAATCAACCAAAAGCCCCAAGTACACAATTGTTTTCCCACATCGTCTTTATTGACCTTATTTTTTAACATATACAAAACCAAAATTGTGTCTTTAAGTGAAAGGAATCTCAACTTGTAAAAGGAACAGATAGCACAGAGAAGGAAATGAAAGAAAGCGGCAGTCTAGTGTTTTCTTGTGCACCGGTGGGCTGTGGCGAAAGTATCCACTCTTGCATCCAACTCTCCAGCACAGCCGCCTCTGCCAAAATCGCCATTCTCATATTCAGTTGCTTCGACGACTCGGAGATGCACGTCCACAGTCTCGTTCTCCAGGCACTGGCCCTGCTTCTTTCTTTTGTCTCCGCTCTCTCACAGCCTGCTCCATCATCAAAGAAGAAGGAAAGCAGAGCAGACTCTAGCTATGATGATTACCAAGCATTTATGTGCGTAGGAATTCTAACAAGACTTCTACTTAGACACGTAAATGCTGAACAGTTATGTATGCATGCATGTACGTATGTGAACTACACAAAAGACGTTCTTTGAAACGAAAAATCAGTTAAGCCTTAATAACAGATTCAATTAAGTAGCCTTACAAAATACCTGCAACTTCTTGTCGAAAGAAACAAGCAAAACAAAACCAAAACAACGTTGTCAAAAATTCTCTTATAAGATATTTACTGAAATTTCTATTACTTCACTGCCTTACAGATTTTAGCATCTTTTCTTCTTCAGTAACAAGAAGTTTGCCCTCTGTAAAATCACAACCCTGAATGAGGATACCAAGTTGCTTCTGTAATTTCTTCACAACATATACTTCTGGATCTTCACATATGGAGACAACAGTACCCTTTCTGCCAAGTCGACCTGTTCGGCCAGCTCGATGTGCATAATGAACCGAGTCAGTGGGCAATTCCAGATTAACTACAAGATCACATTCTGGCACATCCAAACCCCTAGCTGAAAGCTCATTTGTTAGCAGTACTCTAACTTCCCCATCCTTAAACTTCTTTAGGATGGTTGATCTGGCAAGTTTGCTTAAATCTCCATGCAATTCTGCAGCTTTGATCCCTCGAGCTTTCAGCTTATAAACAGCATCTTTTAGCTGTTTAGTGTGATTCATAAAAGCCATGCTGGACTTAGCATCCAAAGCATGCACACATCTCCTCAACGCATCAACTTTGTGTTGTTTCCTAGTAACAAAGAAATAATGTTGAAGATTAGGTGGTAGGCTCTGAACTGCTGGCAGTTTCTGATAGTTTGAGCTTGAACTTGAGTTGGAAGTAGTCCCTGGAAAATTAATAGGTCCAGAGGAAGAGACAGATTCAAGTGTGGCAACACTTTTGGCTTGGACAAGGAGTGGATCATTTGCCCAGCTCCTAGCTGCCCTTATCACAGAAAATGGCACTGTAGCAGAGACCATGATTGTCTGACGCTCAGGCTGCCAACCCTGAGATCTATTAGAACCTTGTTGACCTGTACCAGATCGTCTTCCGACATGCTCTAAAATCCGATGCATATCCTCCCGAAAATTGAAAGCAAGGAGCTCATCAACTTCATCTAAGACCAGGTATCGACAGCTATGAGTGTGAAGCTTTCCAGCTGTGCTTATCTCTGCAATTCGTCCTGGTGTCCCAACTACAATGACCGGCTTGTTCTTCTTAAGGGCATCTTCTTGCCTTGATCTGTTCGCACCTCCTACAAGTTGCTGAACCAGTTTCTTGTCAGAAGGTCCTAATAGTTTCTCAACTTCCCTCACAATCTGCATCCCCAGCTCCCTGGAAGGAGCCACAATAACTGCTTCTATCTCTGATTTGATCTTAGGCTCATCAAAAGTTGAAGAATCTTCCTTCAGTGGGCCAATCCCAGATAAAATGGGCAGAAGATATGCCAATGTTTTCCCTGAACCAGTGTAAGACTGAATCACAACATCGCGACGCTTTAGAATTGTGGGAATTGCTGCAGCTTGAACATCAGTTGGGACCTTAAATCCTTCCTTCTCCAACCTGTCAACCAACAAAGGAGGAAGGGCAAGCTCAGAAAAAGATTGAGCAGCAAAAGGGGCTGCCGGAATGTCTGGACTCTTCTTAGCTGCAACCAACTTTTCTCTATTACTACCAACTTTCTTCCTCTTACTTTTTGGGAATTCTAGTGTAGAAACCCCATGCTGAAGTCTATTTTTCTCATTTCCAGTAGTTGTTTCAGTTTCACTCTTCAGTCCGAGACTTGTTAGCGTAAGAGGTCCAGTCTCATGACCAACCTTACTGAAAACTGGAAGACTTTGTGAAATGAAACTGTCTTCTGAAGCCGAGAAAATATTCTTAATGACAGATAATTGCCAACAAGAAAGCATGACCTTGTTGCTGTTAAAGATGGCATCATTCTAAGTCCCTCTCTAGCAAGCAAGGATGTAGTCAAGTCATTACACTCAATCCAACTACAAAAGGAGTTCAAAGCCTTTCAATTGCCACCTCCTAAAGAAGTAAGAACAGCTAAAAATCAGCCATCTAAACAGCAAAAAAATCAATGAAGCTACAAGCAAATTTATTAATGAAAGAAAACTCAATCTTAAACAGCAGAGATGCAGGGCTCAGAAGTCATGTATTAGCTAATCATTAACTCACTGAAAACGCAGCATCAAAGTGAAACATATCAATGCACCTAAAACCTTCACTCATTTATCAGTCAGCAATCTTCCCATTCTCTTCCTTTTCTTAAAAACAAATTTCTTGGAATGCAGAAGAACGGGAAGGAAGAAAGGGGAAGGCGATGGGAACCATAAGCAAGATTAAGAAAGACCTTAGGTGGGCTATGTTCAGTAGTCGCTACGTTTTTGTCTCTTTTCCAAAACGGGTAGACAAAAGCATCCAATTGATTAACGTTTCAAGTATGCTTAGACAATAAGTTTCAATAGCTCAGAAAAACGAACCTTCAATGGCTTACTTCATGAAGCTTTTTCAGTCCAAACTTTGATTGAAACTACTCAACATAGACAAGTGAAGCTACAACTAAAAAGTTACAAAACTCTGATCTTTATAAACGCAGGGCACGAAATTCTGAATACAATGTTGCCTGAAGCCAAGCATAAATGATTGTGGCATTTGCCCAAACAGGTGGAGGACAACGCAGCAAAAATCATTTACCAAGATTGTACTTTGCATATAAGAGTGCTAGCATTGAACATCTCAATCCCACAAAAACTAGAACTTTTTGGGACTCCGGCGGGAAGGCCGGGGGGGGGGGGAAGGAGAGGGTGGGTGGGGGAATCAGTAAAGTACCTCCTGTCCAAGTCGCCTCTAGTAGAAGAACATGACACCGGGCGATGCTGCAGTTACAAAGACGAAACGTTGTCAAGGGGCCTCAAGGCTAAAACGATCGCGCGCACGAGCAAGTGGTAACGAATTCAATTCTCTATTTTTACCATGTGTCCATGATATCTGAATATATTCGACTATTGCCCCATCGTGAAAATTGTTATGCATTCTCATCCAATTTTCGTTTATTGACTACTAGGGAGGCTTTTAAATAGTGTTATTTTTGTTGTCTTTTGAATTGCCCAATTTTTACAATTTCAAGTGAAATGCCATCAAAACATTATGCTGTTGTCATCTCATTTATCATGTTATTGTTATCACATTTACAGGAAATACACTTTCCTCAAACTCAATTGATTGAGTGATTTTGCATACGAGTTCAGTTATTAATGAAAATTGAAATTCATGACATGCTTATTCAAAAAAATAAAAATTAAAAGATAATTTATCTTTTACTTTTTTAATTGCATATAGTTGTGTGCTATATAGAAAAACTCCTGTATAACTTATTCCGACATGAAAAAGAAAATTCATTTTTGTTCGTTCAATTTCACTCGCTTTTTAACAATTAGGTTTATTTTTTAAGTACTTGTCAAAATAGCCAATTACAACTTTGAATACCGTAGCACACCAAGCGTTGATGGTATTGACGAGTAGTTAAATATGATGTAAAGTTAAAATCCCATATATTGAACCGAAGAGAAAAGAAAAAAGAAGACAAGCAAATACTAGGATCAAATAGCATAGAAAAAGGGAGGAAAATGGTAAAGAGAGAGCAACGAAAAATCCGTTGTATGCAAAATGCAACAATCAACGTCCTTTTATCCTTATCCATGATATAATCTATAACCATATTTATATAACCTGTAGAAGGGATTTTTAGGATAATCAAATCATAAGGCTTCTAACTCATTATTTTTTTTTATAGAATTTTGAATTTTTTAATTATTAAATGTCCATTGATACCTTTTGAATTTAAAAATGTAAGAACTGTCTATATAGGAATTTGATTTGGAGTTTATTCTTCGGAGGGTAAAAGGAGATGAAACATCATTAGTCCAATTAAAAGTAAAAAAATAAATAACAATATTATAATCTTCAATTTGTAATCCTAACTAAAATGACAAACTATATTAAAAAAAAACAAAAGAAATAATACAGGTGGGGCTAAATGCATAGCTCCACGATCAAAATCCACACGTTTGTAGCAAGATCATACCGTAACACGGGTTATGGATTATTCGTTACAAAAGGCTTGGAATGGAAATTTGATTGATCAAATTTGGAGTGTTAACACGTGCTTAAGCCTTGATTATTTTGCTTCTCAATCCCCAAGAAAAAAAAATTAAAGGTGGCTCTAAGTCTTCATAAGGCTTCCATAATACAAGCTAAACCCATCCAGTAAAGAAAAATATTCTTGATTTGGATTGTTATTTTCTTAATTTTTTTAAAAAATATTATAATGAATCAATATATATGAAATAAAGGTAATTGAAAGATGCGTTTACTAAGAACCTAAAAATCTTTTAGGAAAAAATAGCAATCCATACAAAGCGATTTATAACCAAGTAGATGAAAAAACCCATAGCATTTATGGGGCTTGATAGAAACTTTTTCAATAAAAAAAACTTTGTCTTTTTTAGTGAAAATAGATGGTGCTAATTTGGATTTCAAATTTATATCATTATGAATAGTCTCAAAATTTCTAACAAATTTTTTTGATTCACTTTGATGGCATTTATTTTTCCTCTTATTTAGTGGAGATAACAATTTTATCTCTTTTTATCATGTAAGGAGGTGAGAACTTTTTTTAATCGTGTTAAGAAAATATTTTAACCTTTTTGGCACGTTGCACTTCGTAGTTGAATGAAGTATAATTTTAGGAAACACTAGCAAATCAATAATCAGGATGATGGTATCAAATAATTTCAATTAATTAAAATTTGTAATTGATTTTTTAAACATCTCTTGTTATATGAAAGACAAGTTTTTGTATTGAACTCCTCTGGACTTTATTGTCATCTTAATGCTAGGAGTGTAGATTTAGACTGAGGGGTGTGGATTTAGCCCCATCCAAATAATATTCATTAGTCATAGATTTAAAAAATCAATAGCGTACTATTCCTGAAACCTAAATTATGAAATCACTAAATTAAAAACAAAGTCATACTGGTCCTTTAAATTAAATTTTTTATTTTGAATTTTATGTTTGATAAAAAATAAAAAAATAACGATATAGTTTAAGATGAACATACAATAACATTTGACCATAAACAATATCTACCCAATTTGTATATATATGATCTAAAGTTCACCCTAATTCAGTTTGAATAAGAGTGCAAAATCCATTCAATAAGAATAATCTTGTGTATTATTTACTGTTTTTTGCATTTTTATTATTTTATTCATATGTAAATATGTAACACTACTATGTCAATTTTATATTCTCAATATTTTTCTTTTTTTATGATTACTGGTGGTATTGTAAGATATTATTAGTTTTTTATTTATATTTTCCGATGCCAATATTTGCAACCACTGTGGTCCATTCTTGGTTTTATACAGTTGTCATATTTTGGGGGGCAAAAGGTAAATATATTCTAAAAATATTAAACCAAATTGCAGGTTATGGATTCTTTTCCTTTTGCTTCAAATTTTATCTTGCAAAACTGGCGGATGAGTATGGAATCAACTATAAACTTTTTCAAAAAGAGCTTGACACCATTCAATCTCAAATTATATAACAAATAACTAAATCGATTGCTTTTATTTTGAAGATACAAATATAAATATATTTTAAAAGTGTAAAACTAACGGCAAGTTATAAGAATTTTTTCTTTTGCTTCAAAATTTAACTCTTTAATTTGAGGGTTAGAATGCTAGTACTAATAAAGCTTGCCATGCCATTTCTGATTTCGGACACGCAACTTCCCCTCTTCCAAGTAAAACCCAATGTATTGGAAAAATGAAAACTCGAAAAAGAGGAAAAACACTTGTGGGAACCCTTGTTCCATCCATAGAATTTTTTTTAGCTACCAAAATTTCGAATTATTAGTTTTACATCAACTGACATCAACCTACCTTCTGTGGCTAAAGTCATTAATGTTATGATTTGACATATGTAAGATAAAAATTAATTGATAAATATTTTTAAAAAAATATATAAAATTTTTAGGGAAAATTTACATTTCAAACAAGACTTCTAGAAAAAATATTCATCGAGAAGAAGAGAAAAACCTATCAATATATATATATATATATATAACCGAAAAATTTATAGAAGAAAGAGAATAATTCTTGTATACAACGGCGTGGGCGTGCGTGGGTTTTAATATTAATTGAAATTTGACAATATAAACATTATTAGTGTATGAAAAATTAATTCATAAATAATGTTAAGAAAATTACAGAATTGACCAGAACTTTCTGGAAGGCTATTACTCAGTCAGTCACAAAAGCACGCTAACATCCCTCTCACAGCCTACCCTATTCTACCCGGGTCCCACAATTACCCATTTTAATTTTCATTCCATTTCTTTTCTCTTTCTGGCTCCTGTCAAATTCCATATCGAAGCCACCCCCGTAACGCCAAGGCCCAAAATAAACTCTTCACGTAAAATCATTTTGTTTCGTTTCTTTTCCTTCGCCTTTCTTCCAAACAGCTCCTCCGGAACCTTCTAGAAATAAAACACAGAAAAGGCAAAAAAGATCCAGAAAAAAAAAAACAGCACAACCACCCTCTATCTCTTATCTTCTCTCTGATCTTTCACTCCGTCAAATGATTTCTGAGCTTCTGCCGTGGTTTTGGATATTGCTTCTCGTTCAGAAACCTTAACGCTCTGAATACTTGTCTATCTCTCCTTGTAAGATAAGATTCTTCCACCTTTTTTTTCCTTCATATATCTGTATATTTTCTAATTTTAAAATTTTTTATAGTTTGTTCCTTCTTTTTCCTTTTGTTTTGTAAAACAAAACTCACATCGTTATTATTGTTATGTTTATCATGTTCATTTTTGCGATAAATCGTAGTAGTAATAGGAGGTATTTTGATTTCGAGAATATGTTAACTACTATTTTTTCCCTTCTATTTATTTTCTAACTTTGAATTTAGGATTTGGATCTGTGAAATAAAGAATAATTAAGCAGTTCTGGATTCTATGGCTCCAATGCCGGTTGAACAGACCGGCGAATCTCCCACCGGAGGGGGGGGAGGAGGAGGAGGCGAGTCTCAGAGGACTCTTCCGACGCCGTTCCTCACCAAAACTTATCAACTCGTGGATGATCCTTCCATCGACGAATTGATTTCGTGGAACGAAGACGGCACCACATTTATTGTTTGGCGTCCAGCTGAATTCGCCAGAGATTTGCTTCCCAAATATTTCAAACACAACAATTTTTCCAGCTTCGTTCGCCAACTCAATACTTACGTAAGCTACAATAACATGAATAATTTAATTTTTTCCTTATTACATTTTTAGGCTTAGTATTTAATTAGTGCTTACTGCTTAATTTGATTATTGTTTATGAATTAATAGGGATTTAGAAAAGTGGTGCCTGATCGATGGGAGTTTGCAAATGATTGTTTTCTTAGAAAAGAAAAAGGATTACTAAGGGATATTCAACGCCGGAAAATCTCTCCGGCAGCTCCTTCGCCGGTGGTAGCAACACCTCCAGCTGCAGTTATTGCGAATGCACAGGCGGTTGTTACAGTGGCGGTTCCGCCGCCGATGAGAGTGGTATCTCCGGCGAATTCTGGTGACGAGCAGGTTGTATCCTCCAATTCTTCGCCAGCGGCAACTACTGTTCTGCCGACGACGTGTACGACGACGCCAGAGATTCTAGAAGAGAACGAAAGGTTGAGAAAAGAAAACGCGCAGCTAAATCGAGAATTGAATCGGCTGCGGGGTTTGTGTGGCAATATTTATAATTTAATGTCAAATTACGCCGGGAATCAGGCGGAGACCATCGGAGGAGAATTGCCGGAAGAAAGAGCTTTGAATTTGATGACGGGAAGACGGGTTACGGTGGAGATGGACGGAGGCGGCGCCGCGGGTGGTGGTGCAGTGAAGGCGGAGGAGGAGGAGGAGCTGAGTCCGAGGCTCTTCGGGGTTTCACTTGGGGTAAAGCGCGTGAGAAGAAGCGATGACGAAGATAATGAGAGACAAGGGAGGGATCGTAAGGAGGCGGATGCATCGGAAGGGAAATCAGAGCCGTCTGATTGCAGAGTTGATAATCATCGTGACGATCAAGCGTGGTTAGATATTTCGATAAGGAGAAAATCGGAGGGCGAGAATTGACTTGACTGTGTTCTGTTCTGTGGAGCAAGGAGTTAATCTGGGGTATGCCGTGGGGACCGCATAAGAACTACGAGGAAGGACAGAGAAAAGTAGAATATGGTCCTCGTGGATAACGAACACGTGTTGCGCAAAGGTTATTTTCTGAAGTTCTGGTCTTTTCTGGAACCTGGGGGAGCTGGCGTGGTAGGCCCCAAGGTTTTCTTTAGATCCAAAAGGAAAGGAAAAGATAGGATGGCAGGTAATTGAAACGGCTTGGGTCCACCGGAAAGCTGAAGAAAGTGGAAAATTTTTAGAAACTGAAAGGTCAAAGAGTCGAATTTGGGCTTTGGAAACAATTTGTGGTGGATAAATTTTGGGCTCTGGAGATGACCGTGATGAGAAATGAATTTCAAGTCTTTCATTAAGAAGCTGGATTGGAGCCCAATTGGAGAATTCTTTTGAGTAGGATGAACAGATAAACATGACTGGAGTTTCTGTTCAAGATTAAGAACTAATTACATGGCGAACAGAAATTTATTTTTCTTTTTTATTTTCAGGTCAGAAATGAGATACTGTGTACAACATGATGAAATGTGTATAGTTTGATTTTGGTAGTTCTACTCTATTTACTCGCAGTGGATCACAGAATATTTAGTCGGGGAATTAGTGTAGATTTGTTTGAGAGATTGTGGGCCATGGAAATATCAAAATAGCATTCCTGGGGCTGGGATCTGGAAAAATTATGGACAATAGAGTGAAAAATTCCTGGGGCTGGTATAAAAATTCTTGACTTATTTCTGCTCTAACATGTACAATAATGGTTATGTATATATTTGTTTCTTTTTTTGCAAGTAATGGTCATCTTTATAGCTTCGATATGCTATATGGTTGATAACTTAATCATGGGTTGGGGATGGATGTGCTATTTGGTTGATAACTTAAAGACAGGATTCTCGTTACGTAGCGTGGATATGCGATCGGATTTTTGCTCTAAGATGTACAGTAGTAAGATATGTTGCTTGGATAGGTTAATCTGTAGATAGCTTAATTATCTGGTGCTTGACATCTAAAAGTCTTGGAAAGGTGGGAGGTCAAGGGTTCAAGGCTGTCATCTTCGGGTGGCTTCCTTCGACGGGATTTCCCCTCCTCTTCTTAGATTAGATTAAAATAGGTTAGACAACTGTTATTCTTGCAACAAAAAAAAAAAAAAACATTTAGGGTCACTTTCAGCTTGCAATAAACCATTCCAGCCTGTTTAGTTTTAGAGATTGAAATTTTGATTTTTCATTACTCCCTTCGTGTTAATAAGAGTTACAGAAAGTACAAAAATCATCGATCGTTGGTATGGTGCACAATCCTCTGCTTACATCTTCATGCCTAAAAACGATGGGGGCGTTATTGCCATTCCATCAAGTCAATGGATCGATTTTATTGCCATTCTATCAAGTCGGTAGATAAAGATGCTTTATCTATTTTAAAGCATCTTTTTGTAGTCTTTATCCTTTTCTTTTAGTGAACTTAGTTACGATTCAAAGAAGTTTTTTTTTTTTTTTTTAAAATAAGAGGATAGATAGCGATTCCTCTCACTTATTCCATGATGATTCGAACCCGTTATCTTTCGATTATAAGTGACACGTGTAACTTACTAGAGCATGTTTCGATTTAAAGAAGTTAACTTTCCATGTTCCGTTATATTCTGGGAAGTAAAGTAGGTAGAAAAATGAGTTAATGTATGACTCATAACCATGTCACTGATAATTAAATCTTTAATCCAAAGACATGCTCACTCCCGCGTCTTTTTTTATTTTCTTTTTCGTGTTTATAATATTATCTTTCATAAGGATTTTTTTAATGAGAGTTTATTCTCTCTTAGAAATTTCTAATGAGAGTTTTTTTTATTATTCTCCTAAGGATTCTTGGTAAGAGCTTTCTATGGCTCTTGTATTTCTTTTATTAAATCTATTTTTTTTCAGATTTGATTAATTGATTGTGACATTTGGGATTCTTTATACTTATTTTGTCATATTTACCATTGGGAATTAAAACAGTTAATTTGCAATCTCGTAGGCATAGGGATGCACAGGTCTTTATACATATAAGTAATTTTTTTTAGTATTTTTGGAGTTTCACGGTTTAATTTTCAGATTTGTAGCATGCAGTATGTATTGTTCAAATCTGTTCATAACTATATATAGTTGTGATTGATATAATTTCCGCCATTAATGTAGATTTAATAAAATAATGATATTTTTTGTCCTAAAAAAAAAAAGAACTTTTAGAGGGCTACATTATTGCTATACTACACCTGGTTAGACTAATATAGTATCTAATTTGGAACGCCTGATTCCATGAAGGAATGTACCTCTGGTCACGTAGAGCGAGTCAACTTGAGAATTTTCGGCTGAATAACGACAAAATCTAATAATTGTTGTAACAGCTTCTTAATGGCAAATTAACATCGAGAGGGCCGATTATGAGTACGACACATTGCCAATTTGCCCCACCACAGTCCATAAATGATCATGTAGCTGTTGTCCTCTAAGCAACGTCCATCCCTTCTTTTCCACAAAGGAAGCTGCAACGAGAGAGCAGCACCAGAAAGAAACTCCCAGGAAAACTCTTACTTACCCAAGTCTTTAACTCGTTCGTATATCTAGTTGCGCATCAATGCAGAAGTTCGATCACTCACTGCATACACCGACATGCAATCGATTGAATTGTGCAAATTTTCCTGATGAATCAGCCTTCAATGTTGGAGATCACTGTAATATCAGCTCAAGGCCTTAAAGCCTCCTCCTCTTCAACTCTCTTCCCTCCCCGCCGTCTTCGGCCTTTTGCAACCATTACCACAACCCCACCTTTCGCATTTAGACCACCAGCAGCAGCTACGAACATGAGTTGTAAGAAACTAAGGAAAGTTCGGCGGACAAAAGTGGATGATAAAGGAGGTGTAAACCCTACATGGGGTGAAAGGTTTCAGCTACCCCTTGATGCTCACTTCTCCTGCATATGCCTCCAGTTATACACCAAGAAGAAGAACTTCTTCTTTACGGGCTATACTCATCTAGGGTGGTGTCAAATTCCGGTGACTGATATCCTAGACGGGCTTTTGCCGGCAGGATCCCTCCGCCACTTGGCTTACCAGCTACGGGCTAGAGATGGCTCAAGAGGTCATGGGATAGTCAATGTTGCGGTGAAGTTGGAAAGTACAGTTCCACTTCCAATGTCACGTCCTCAATGGTCTTCCACATGCAGCAATACACAGTACTGGCCTGAGATGAATGCGTCTCGGATGGTCGTGGGCATCCCCGTGGAGTGTGTTTCCAGTTCCACCTCTGACTGAGCCTTAAGCCACATATGGAGTATAGCCATAGATGCTAGCTTCACAAACCAGCCAGGCTGGTATGGAGGGATTTGTATATCGCCCCTCCCCCTTCCCTATTACCCTACATCTCGTTCTACTTTGTAACAAAGAAACAGAAACCCAACGTGTAGAATTTGAGAAGGCAAGTAGGTAGAAAAAGAAATGAAAAAGCATATCGTGATGTGGCTGCTTTATTACGAGTTAGAAAGACAGGAGAAAAGGCTTTACGGCTGATGCCTGACGAGCGATGGCTAATTTCACTTTGGATGGCTTTAGGAATAAGAGCTACAAATGATCAAATATAATATCCAAACCGCATACTTTTTCTTATACAAGAATATGTTAATTTCATTTTTCTTTTTTGGCCTTCCACGACAATAATATGTAATTTCGTTTTATATCGTAAGGGAATGACTTAATTTGCAATACTAATAGGAAAAATCATTGGTTGCGGCGGTAATTATTGCGTGAGATACGTACTGAGACAATGGAGCTGTTACGTACAATCAACAATCTTCACAAGACATACTAATACTTTTGGTCCATTGAAAAATCTTACCTAGTGTGAGTTGTAGGTGGATGCTGCGACACTTGTTGACTTGGCTTGCATAAAACTTGAAAACAACGAATTTGTCTACAAGACCGCCAGTTCCATGTCTGTCCCGTCCTTGAACTCTCATTTCTTGATCAAGAAATTTGGGGTCGCAAATTTTGTAGTCTAGTGATTATGGAGTACTACAACTTTTAAAGCATTAAGCAAATTTTGAAAACCATTAATTACTAATATGTTTCACTTAGAAACTTGAAACCGAATTTTTGATTGATGAAAAGTTTCTGAACATCTCAAAAGAAGGAATAGAAACACCGAGATCCCAATTTTTGAGTTTATATGTCCA
Source organism: Coffea humblotiana (assembly GCA_023065735.1). Lineage (NCBI taxonomy): Eukaryota > Viridiplantae > Streptophyta > Magnoliopsida > Gentianales > Rubiaceae > Coffea > Coffea humblotiana. The sequence continues at coordinate 26,676,366 of CM041215.1, read as the reverse complement.
AATTTTCCTTTCTTTATCACAAAAAAGAAAAAAAAAGAGTAAATATCTCAATTTTCAGGAATATCTCGGGGCAAAGTTAAAAGATTAAAGTTTATATATATATATATATATATTTTCCCATTAAAAGCCAAGAATCAAGAAGTCTCGCGTCTTTGTTAGGCGTGGTTCTTAAACCTTTATATCTATACGACTTTCTTATGCACAAGTTTGAACGCGTCAAATTGGAATTTGGAAACATTAGCGCCTTCAGATGTTTTCCTTCCCTCTCCCTCCCAAGAGCCGCCAACGTCAACAGCTCAACCTCTTCTGGAAGCTGAACCACTACCCCCTGCCCCCCATGAATCCTCAAAGCCACAAAATTTCACCCCGGTACACTACCTCAAAACAAAACCGGCGGATCGATGTTAATGGTATTGTTCCATTTGCATCCTTGTTTTATCTTTGGGTTCATCTTGGCAATGGAACGTTTTTTGTTGCAGACTTGTATAAAATGATCAGTTCTGGTTTTTGAAAATTTGATTACTTTCTGGATTCTTCGAACAGATTTTGACGACTACTGAGCTGTGCTCATGGCGAGGCGACATTGAATAGATTAATTCTTTTCAAGTACTAAATTCTTAGTTTTGTTTACTAGACTATTGTTTCGTCAGTGGTACATATATGCTACACTCAGATTTAGTTGCTAAATGGACACCAGATGAGACGGAAGGAGATGGCGATCCATGTCAGTGTCACTATGGGAAGAGTCCAGCAGTTTGGAGGTTCTTGAGAAGTTACGCAAGGAATTTCATCGCTGTCAAATTCAGGTATTCCCTTGTGGCTGATGGATTTTAGTAGAAGCTCCTTTAAGTTCCCTGGACATTTTCTTTTTGCTTTTCTGATGAAATCATTGGGTTTCAGGCAGTTCTGCCTCTCCTTCGACTTCGAGTAGCAAAGCATGAGGTCTGAGATCGGGCTGCTCAGCTGTGGGTTTTGGTTCTGAACTGAACTCCGGAAACCAAGCTTTTCCATGCTCTTGCTCTTTAATCTGCCTAAGTTATGGAAACACAGCCAAAGTAAGATCAGAGAGAGAGAGAAGAGATAAGGTGTAGTAATTTACTAGGCAATACAATTTCTATCGGAGCCCTTATAAAGACATTGAGAATCAGGTTTCTGTGCACCCTGTAAATACTTTTCCACATCTCCTGCATTGGACTGGGAAAGCAGTGGGTTTTTCCCCCCAGTCCCTTTGGCACTGGGTCCAGTAATGCAACACATCTACAAAGTTGTTGATTCTTTGCTCTCTGAAATTTGTTGCAGTAAGCCAAAATCGATATGCCAGAATTGTTGTCCTGATAAAGATGAATAGATATTGTATAATTGGGAAAATGGGAATAATAGAACATTTATAATCTGAACTAGGGTTAATCATTGCTGTTGCGTTGTTGTAGAATGTAGAAGGTTCAGAAATGGTCGCTTCCATCAAAGTAATGACACATCAAATGCAAATAACTATTGATGCGGAGCTCGTCACAGAGCGTGCCATCACAATTCACAAACTGAGTGCTGTCAGTTTCTGCCATCACCCAACAAATTCTAACAGATTTGCATGCTCTTCTTTCCTTTTCATTGAAAGCTTGCTTTATGTGTACTAATATTTATCCACTCATCGCCCAATTCTAAAAGTTAGAATTCACTTTTTTTTTCCTTCTCTTGCCAATTCTTTAGGTTTGCCCAAACTGAAAAGTTGGAAGAAATATGTTTTCCGGCCTAATCAGTCCCTAGTCAGTTCGTTGGGACCAAAAACATTTTAATTCCTACACCCCTGATCGTTAGAGCTGTTAAACGAACCGAACTGTTCGGTAGTTCGGTTCGTTTCGACTCGTTCGTGTTCGTGAAAGGCTCGTTCGAAACCTTAAACGAACCGAGTTCGAACGAATTTTTTGTTCGATTAATAATCGAGCGAACACGAGCATGTTCGCGAGTTTTAACGAACGTTCGCGAACATGCTAAACGAACGTTCGCGAACACAAGTATGTTCGCGAGTTTTAACGAACGTTCGCGAACATGAACATAATTATCATTTGACAAATTTTAAGGTTAATTTTATGGCTGGACTTTTATATTTGGAGGGCAAATTGCTTTGTTTTATTTGTTGTTTTATGTTAATGTTAGTTATATAGTTAATGAATAATAGAATTTAGGGCCTGTTTGGAACTCGAGTTTTTGGCCAAGTTTTTTAGCTACTAGTTTTTTAACAACTTTAGCTACAGAACCCAAAAAAACTTATCAAACTTTTTTAACCTACACACTTCAAAATATCTAATACATAAAAAACTTCCTCTTTTCTTCTTCTCTCTCCCCCACCTGATCCACCACACCTTCATCGCCGCCCACCACCTCCGCTGCTGCTTCCGGCGCCGGTCACTATTCCGGCGCCAGACTCCCTCTTTTTTTCCCTTTCTCCTTTCTCCCTATTCTGGCGCCGGTCACTGGATCAGAATTTGTGATACCAACACATGTTGCTCTTGAGACGGTGCACAGGATTAACATGGGAGGTCCACTTTTGACACCAAAAAATGATACACTGGGAGAACTTGGAAACCAGATATACCATTTCTCTTGAATGCTGCTAGTGCACGTAATGTTTCCAAGGATCCCAGATTGATCGAGTATCCTGCTGGAGCCTCGGTTGAAATTGCTCCTAATTGGGTTTATGCCACGGCCTAAGAAATGGCAGATGCCAATGTAACTGATCAGAAGGAGAGAGAGAAAAAGCAAAAAAAAAAAACCATGGCTGCCGGTTCTTTGGCTTCGGGAGGGAGAGGGGGAGGGTGAAGGGGAGTAGAGGGGGAGAGGGGAGCAGAGAGGGAGAAAAGGGAAAAAGAAAAAGAAAAAAAAATTGCTTCACCATGGCTGTTGGTTCTTCAAAGTTGGAGGCAGTGGTGGCGGGGGAGGGAAGGGGAAGGGAGAAGGAAGAAGAAGAAAAAGAAGAGAGGAAAGAAAGAAAAAGAAAAAGAAAAGAAAAAGGAAAACTTAAAGCAATTTTGGACCATTTGCTGGTTCTTCAATGTCGGAGCAGAGGTGACGGGGGAGGGAAGGGGGAGGGGGAAGGAAGAAAAAGAAGAAGAAGAGAGGAAAGAAAAGAAAAAGGAAAGAAAGAAAAAGAAAAAGAAAGAGAAAAAATAAAAGAAAAAAAAGTTTTCATCTTAAAAAAATTTTTCAAAACTTCTATAGTACATTACAGTAAAGTTTTAGACAAATTTTCAAAAAACTCAGGTTCCAAACGGGGCCTTAGTCACTTAGTATTTTAATTGTTTTTGAGAATAATTAATAATTTACATGGCATATTTAAGGCTTAAAATAATTTGGATTCGAGCATATTCGCGAACGGCTCGTTTATGTTAAACGAGCCGAACACGAATGTTGTTCGAATCGCTTAACGAACAGAGCTCAAACATGAGATACTCGGTTCGATTCGGTTCGTTTACAACTCTACTGATCATCAACGATTTCCACCACATCACACACATCAAGATTGCACTTTTGAGCGACGTGATCAAATTTTGGAGGTTTATTGGGCTATCATATAATTCAACGATCACCGTCTTCTTCTTCTTTTTTTTCCCAAAAAATAAATGATATCATTCATTTATCATTTAATACAAAACATGCTCAAATATTAAAATTTAATACTCAATAATTCAATAAATTAACATATTTCAAATTTTAGACTTCAGATTTCAAATGTTTTTCAGATGCATCAAACGCACCCTAAGTCTACATGATTGCCTAGTTCAATATGAAGTTCGATCAGGAGTCCTACCCTCGAAAAAAATTAATCACAATGAAGATGGAAAACCACACAAACGGGAAACAAGAAACAATAGAAAGGCAAATTTGCTTGCTAGATTTCCTACAGGAGATGCATCCCCCACCCCTCTTCGGGGGCCCAATCTATTTTATGAATCAGCTGAGAGATCCCTTTGGAACGCTGCCTTCACACGCATCAAAGCAAATTTTTCTATACTGCCAGATTCATGAAGTCCATCTTGTTTGGGACATGAAGAGGATAGCTTTAATCTGAGGTGCACCAGGCAGGCTAGAGTAGAATTAAATCATTTTGAGTTGCTTCAGAATCGGGTGGACTTAACCATAACCCAAGCCTTTTATCTCCAAGTAGCTTCCTGCAGCTTCTTCTTAATAGATTTGAAGCTACTGTGGCCCTTGTCCGACCAACGAGCTGATGCACTTCGCCTTATAAGATCCGTCACTAGAACTGATTTGAAGTTATGCTCCACTCCATCCTCGTCATATTCTACATATCAGAAATACAGAACTTAGCAGAACTAAAGTGGACAGAGGAACTGAGAGGCACGTCTACTATCCATGTAGATGCCAGATGCCAGGATTTTATGCAATCCAAGATACAATCTGACCTCCAGCAAAGAACAAAAATAGTCGAGTAATGTATAAATGAGCTTTGAACACCATAATCCGAAGCCCAAACAAATCATACCAAAACAGACAGAAATATTAGAAGCAAAAGGTAATCATCAACAAATGAAAACCGAAAGTTTAGTTGTCTTGGTTTGAAAGAAAAAAGAGGAGAAGAGGGGGGGGGGGGTTGCTTAAGAAGTAGTTACCTGAAGATGCAGGAAGCTTATATTGTTCCTTTAAAAACTTTGAGGCTTCTCTATCTTTTTTGTGACATATGACTCGTATCAGTGTATCGGCATCACCCAAGCACCTGTGACCCGATTTATGTACCTCTAGTCCCACTGAGATGTGTTGACTCGAACTCATTAACAGTTGGATAACAGATTCAGCCTGTTAAGAGCAGGATTAACAAGAAGATGACAATATGAACCAGCTAATCAAGTCCACAAGGAACAGAATGGTGCATTATTATACCTGAAGGGAAAACAGGCTTAGAAGTTGATGGGCAAATTTTGCTTCTTCCTCGACTAAAGACCGAGGAAGGCCTTCTCCATCAGCTACGAATAAGTCCTGGAGAATAAAGCAGCAGAATAATCTACTTTGGAGGGCTGAAAGAGCAATTGCATTAACTAACTTAATCATCTTAAGGACAAATCTCCTTTTCTGTAACTTCCAAATTTGTGTAGAGAATTACAAGTAATTATATTTTAAGAAGCATTTGCACAAATGTAGAGAGAGTTCTGCCCTGCATAGCTTTCAAAAACAGTAACTCCTGTGAGCAAAAGGTGATCTTTCATTTATAGCAGACTCAACAACATCTTAGAAATGCACCAAGTAGACGATAACCATTAAGGTTGTTTTATGCTACGGAGATGTATTCTACCACTCAATACATGTTATCCCTTCACCTCCTGAAGAACTCTCAAATTTGTATCCCAGTTAATGTATTCTTTTTTATTAGGTCAAAAGAAGATTGTATGGGAAAATAAAGTCCATTACACAGATGAAGGCAAAAGAAAGTCTCTTACTATGATTTAACAATATCCAATACCGAAATGGGTGTATCATATGTGAAAATACAAACAATAGAGGGATCAGAAGAGCTAGGTGAAGAGACCGATGAACACTTGAGGATGCAAAGAAGAGAAGTAAAATATAAAGCATTCTGATACTCACTTTCAACATGTTGAGGTCATCTTCCATCAAAGGAATATCTAAATCAGAAAATGCGCGTGAAGGTCCTCCATCCAGTAACACCCAAACATATCCTTCCTGTACAAGGATGAAACAAATTTTAGGGTAAAACAAAAGGAAGAACGAAAATTTCATTCATGAGCACAACATTGTACCAAGGTTGCCCTAAAAATGCTGGAGACTACACGATCTCGTAGTGCATCATCAATCAAACCACAGACTTGATTAAGGGCCTGCAAGGATGCCTCTCAGAATAAAATCAATCCTAAAATGTCTCAAATGAACGAGACACAGCGATATGGTGAATAATGTGCAATTTGGTAATCATAGAAAGCAAGTCAGGAAACGAGATAAAAGTGCTAGGAGACAAGTTTTAAGCACTTACGCCATCAAGGTTTGGAAGTAAACTGTCTAAACGGGAATTCTCGACACCACCATGATACAAACGGTACAGGAATGATTTCCTCAAATCCCAGAAGACAACCCTTACCCCTAGCATTAGAGCAATAGTAATGACAATCAGTTTGTCCTATTAGCACCACAATAACAAGACTTTGCTTTTCTGCATATGGAGATAATGAGAACAATTTCAAGGTTTAGAAACCATAGCAATATTTAAGTTTAGAAAAGTTTGTTTGAGAAACTTATAGAGCAAAATTGAATATATATATATAGAAGACTATGTATCTGCACATAACAACTCTCACATTAAGATTGAAAACTATCAGTTATTAGAGTTATTAACCTAGAGAATTATAACCAACTTTCAGTTATAATTTATGAACCATATAAAGTGAAGATACAAGAGAATTTTCACACCATCCAATGATAACTTAAAATCTCCCAGAAGACATTAAGAGTCACCATATCTCAAACTGTCACGTAGACATAATTTTGTTGTCCAGAACCAGGAAAATGTAGAAGTAAATGTTCAGTCATGAGAATGAGCACATTCAATAAAAAGTTAACGAAGGAAAATTGCAACAAAGTCAACTACTTTGTTTGAAAACAGTGAGAAATGAAGTACATTTTCTGATTAAGATACAAATTTGATGAATAAATTTGGATATGACAGAAGATCACTGCTCTGTTGTTATGTTTTACAAATACACGAATGATGCGCTACTTACCAATAAACTCGCAGATACTTCTGATAGCATGAGCAGCAGTATCCCTGATGCAGTCAAAGGTGGCAACGAAAAGCTCATCAACTGATTCACTACAGGTATCTAAAATTCTGCCAGAAGTCTCAGGGGATTCCTCTATTGCTGGATGAATGAAAAGAAAAGGATATCACAACTTCCAAATAACTTCCTCAAATCAGTGCCTTTTAGATTTTACTTCTTTTTGTCCGAACCAACAACAAAATTAGAAGGCATGCCAAAATGGCCCTAATGTACATCATTGTTAATAGTTCAGCAGGTGAACTGAAAACTGAAATGGTTTAGTGGCTTAACAGTACACCGCATGAAAACTTTAGTGGCTATTTATTTTTCTGCCAAAAACTTAATAACAATTAATGGATCAAATATTTGCAAGTTTGAAACTTACAGTGTTCTCCATTATCAAATGGCCCAGCAAATGACCAAGACTTCCTGATGCCATCTTCGAGTGCAGAAATTTGTTTCTGAATATACTGCACATGAAGTAGATAAAGAAGAAATGTAAGTCTAGAATTAGAATATTTAATTCATTCAGATACCAACTTGTGGAGAAAAGGCATTAACTTATAACCAATCTTCAGAAATTATTTACTAAGAATTCTTGTTACTGCATCCACTTGGCACCAATCTCTTAATTTAGATATGATAAATGAACAAAATATCTGATGAAGAAACACAGGAAGAATCCAAATTAACACCCTGGCAAATGGATACTTATTCATTTTTGAAAAATAAATATACAAAGACAAAACCAACAGAATCTATCGCCACGAAGTATGCTAACTTGATGCAGATCACTATAACTCGATGAATACTCAAAAGTGTATTATCCTTCAACAAAAATCATCTTTTAGTTCCTCAGGCCAACTTTAGGCCTAAATCTTTTTCAGAAGAATTCCTAGGCTATGTTCCCTATAAGATGAACTCATCCTTTAAATGCTTTGGCTATATCAATCTTCAGGTTTAGGAGATCATAAGAACTACATTTTCTGGGTACTGAAATTCCCCAGAGGATACTCCAAACCAAGTTTAGAACTGCATCTTGTCTGAGGTACTGATGCAATTCACCAGTGCCACTAGCTTGTACTCCATTTCGTCGTTCATCATGAATAAAAAATGCATTAATAGGGAAACTTTCGGATGAAAAAAAAAGCTTTCTTCTTGTATAACTGCACACAAAATTCAATAACTGGTGACCAGCAATTAAGATAAATAGAAGATTAGCGCTTACTTGAAGAGTGTTCAATCTGATGCAGAGTTTTGATGTTGTCAATCCATTCAATTTATTGGTAACTTCATCCTCGAGCACAGTAGACTCAACTAGCTTCTTCTTTACTATCGGAAATGTCGTCTCATTGTAATAAGTCAGAGGTGGTATAGGTGGATAGAGATTTTGCTTTCCAACTGCATATTAGAGAAGAACTTCATACATATCAGTGACTAAGGAATTTCAAATTCAGCTGAAATATATTGTTGAAATTCTAGGCAAAACGTAGGAGCATATTACATCAGTGCTTGTGGTGACAGGTCAAGTTTTAGCCAATAAAAAACTACTCAGACAAGATCTGAAAAAACTTACACGCAAGGTGTATCAGACTCTTTTGAGTACATAAAAGCAATATAGATTAGATCACTTTAGTAGCCAAAAACTTACACCCACAATCTCAAAAGCACTAGGACACTTAAATGCTAGGCGATTCAACCAAATATTCTGAAATATTGAATTTTTTTAAAAAAAATTATCTCCCGAACATGTATGTCGACAGAAACCTAGACAACCACTGGACAAATGAATAAAGATCCTACAACTGAACATGCTGTGTACTGTGTAGGATGATCGTCCTTGTAGCATGTTTTTGTTGAGAAGTCTGTGATTTGTTGATTGCGTTGTGCCTGGGGAACGCTCCTTGTATTTTGTATTTTCTTGGGTATTAATAAAATCTTACCTACCCAAAAAAGATCCTACAAACAGCATCTTCCAGATCAAGTTTATTTCCAAAAGCACAAGAATTGTCAATTGGTGTTATTACAACAGATGGTATCCAAGCTGGTAAAGATTTCGAAAAGAAAGAAGTCCAAATTATGGTACAGATGAACAGATTATAATGCCTCTCTTTAACAAATACAGAGAGGCATTAAAGAAAGAAGCCACAACAGTTTCACATCCAGAATCAAGTCTAACTCTATGGGGACAGAACCACTGGATCATTTCGTGCAACATGCAAATGGAACATATCTAACTGGTTTTAACCTGCTGAAGTGCAAAAGAGGCTCAAAAGATTCTAAGACTTGTAAGCAAGCAAATAGGAAAGAATATCCAAATATATGTAAAGTACATGCAAACTGCTACATACCTAATTCACTTGTAACTTTCTGTAAATAAGCATCCAATGTATGAAATATAATGGAAAGTAAAGCCTGCAGGTGTGTAATATCCATTGGTAGTCTCAGCTGAAAAAGTTGATCCAGAGTCTGCAAATCAAAGTAATTCTGAAATAAGAGGTGCAGAAGGAAACATGAAAAGAAAGAACTGAAAGTGGACAATTCAACTGAGGCAGCCAATAATTGAATTATTCTTGTATATTGAGTAGCAAGACCAAAACAGAGGACAAGAACAAACTTATAAACCAAACTTCCCTTGATCTTAGAGCAAACTCCTAGTGATTCTACTTCACAGTTGTGTAACAGCGACCAAATGTGTCCGTTGCTGACATTTCACCACCAGGCATGGGACTTGTTCTCAACAGATTATAATAAAGCTATAACTAGCGTTTTTGAAATTTTGGAGTGCAGGCATTGGGATCATTTTGAAACAAAATTAATTTCTTTTCAATTTCAGAAAAGTTGATTGGAGTTCACTTTTTTTTGGTTGTTGGGGGGGGGGGCAGGGAATCCCAACCCAGGCAGGAAACCTGCACCATATAAAAGGCTTCAAATATTCCTGGAAAATTACCATTATTTAATGCATATACCAGGGGATATGAATGTGGTATTTGGAAAACTTTTACACTGATGAGATCTTCACTATGACTTGAAAACTTTCTTCGCCCTTATCAATAAAAAAATTCTGTCAAATTCAAAGAGAGCACATCTTGGGTGATACATATGGCCAAGAATGATGCCATCTGCAGAGATCTCCTTAAACACTGAGCATGAATTGGTACGACGCTTTTACAAATTCGTATAAGCTTTACAACAAAAGTACTTCAGCATTTTGTTGTTTTCCTATGAACTCTCAGCCTTTAGCCCTCTATTAGAACATCTCTTTCTCTTATTGTTACATTTCCATTTGAAACAGAAAATTTTATTAGTACAAGTAAACGCACAAAGCACCAACTTCATAAGTGTCTTAATTAATGACCTTTCTATTGAAACTCCTCCAATTACTACTGAATGCTACTTATTAATGAATAAATGTGGGACAAAAAGGGACAAAGGGGAGAAAACTTGAATTAAAGAACATATCCCAATGAAGGCAAAAATAAAGGTCAATATGCAGTATCTGTACAAAATTCCCATTCTATAAGCCATCTGTCACTAAAACCACTCTACCTTGCAAGTAATAAGAAAATGTAGCAATAGACAAAAATGCATTAGCAAACAAGACAAACCTCCTCTATGATCCTAAACACTTCAACTGCTGAAGGTGCTTGTTTTTGCTGATGTGACAAAGGTTCCCAATTCTGCAAATGGTAACAATATGAATACACTCAACAATAGGATCACAACTCCACTTGCAGAAGTAAACTGTAACTCGAAACACTACAGCCATCCTGTATACTTGTAAAATGCTTAATTCATGTAGACCAACCTTGTTGCAGCTTAACACTGACTGAACATGAAACTTAACGTCTAAGTCTGACAACGCACGGAGTATTACAAGAGAGTTGCAGCTATGAAATTGTTTAAAGAACAAGGAAACATTTAGGCCCATCATATCATTTAATTGAAATATAAGGGAATAGTGGCCAAGTATGGCCACTACTTCCTTTTGGTGTATAAGTATTTATTAGAGAAAGAATAACAGGTAGTTCTGACTTTCAATCAAGACAATTGACATAAATTTGCATCAGAAAAAGAAATTAAGGCATTCAATGAAGGTTGGAGCAACTATTTCAGCTATAATCAAATGTAATCTCAGAATTAACCACACCCCAAGAAACAGATCCAAGAAGAGGACTAATACAATTTTTACAAACTGTGTAAACGAAAAGACATAAGGAGCAGGCAAAAGGGGTTTGCCCATTTACTTAAGGAAATTTATCTTTTTAACCCTTTGGCCTATGGAGTATAAGTTTGTATTTTGCTCTTAGGAATGTAACATAGTATCGGACGAACCTCAAGAACAAAAGCACGTGCAGTCCATTCCATGACACGTTTATTCTGGGCAATAATCCAATCAAGGATTAGTGGCCTCGAAATTTCTCCAATCTGCACATTAGGAAGGACCCATCAGTACATAAGTAAAGCCTAACATCAAAAAACATCACTTTGCACACCAAAATAAAAGAAGCTAAAAATACAGAACCATTAATTACTTGTATTAGTTCTATGAAAACACATTCTTTACAGCACAACACTAAGACAAGTTCTCATGCATCGTTGACAAGGTGTCAAAGTTTTAGTAATATCAATATCCATTATGCATAATGCAAGCATTTTAACTCTGCACATAAAACACACACTAAAAAGTTGTAATCTAAAAAGATTCTGATGTAAACAGTCACACAAAGGACGCCACATTCCCATCTAGCATTTTCAGAAAATCGGATATGTAACAATATTGCAGAATATTCCACCAAAAATAAATATAGATGTTTCCTAAAGCTTAGCTAATTGACATTAGCACTTGAAGAAGCTGACTACAGCATGTCAACTAAATTATATAAATAGACCTGATAATGGATAAATTCTTCACTGAACTGCAAAGTCAAGCCATTTTCTTGACATGCAGTGCAGTAAAGCTCAGTAAGGCAATTCTCCAATTCGTTGGCTGCAGGAAGTACTGCTCTAACATCTTCAGAGAGGCATGATACACTCTGGAGAAACGGCCTCTGAAAGTCATAAACATGAATTAGAGAACATCAACCAGTCACAAGAGGGATAAAAAAAATGGATTAGCTCTAAACAACTACCAACCAGTTTTTCCCCATAAAAACGGTGCAATCTTATGGATGCAGCTATGCCAGCTTGAGGATACCAATGACATAGGACAGGATAATACATACTGAGCTCCCTCTCAGCAATAATTTTAAGCTCACTTGCAAGGAGAGCCAAGGGATGCATCCTATCTACTTCAGATCTGAAATATATATTATCCATCACCTGAAATACCAAGACATCAACTTTTAAGCATTACTTTGTTGCCACACTATTTTGTCAATAATAGTAACAGGCATCCACTAAAGAAGTAAATATCTGAAACCATTTTACGTGATTTACCCTCATGCATGCAGCTTCCAACGACCGATCAACATATCCTTTCACTTTCCTCGATGTAATCTCCCCCAAATCATCAGATTCTATAAACTGCAAGCATGAAAGATTGTCTAATCAGATCTTATATTGATTAGTGGTTCATCATGGAAGTTGCACCTTTATTTCTCTTCTAATATCATCAAATAAGTTAATATAGAAGTAACCCATTAATTAAGAATGAAAAAGAAAATGTTAAGTAACATGCAGCTAAAATATGTGATAGCATCAATAAAAAAATTCTCCAAAAGATAATATTTCCATAATTCTAAGGATCCCTACATTTTTTTTTAGCAGATCCCTACAAATTGAATAAGGGGTAGAAAAGAAAAGGGATTAGGAACAAATACAGTAAGCATCTAGACTTCTTATTTGGGACAGACCACAAAGTAAAACAGGCATGCCATTGTGTGCGCATGTGCTCACACAGAGAAGCAACCTGAAATGGCAGAAGACACAAACCAACAATCCAACTAGCAGGGAAACCTCTCTCTGTAACATTTCCAAAGGAGCCAAAAATCGAATTACTGAAACTGCCAAATCCTTCCCTCACATAATTATTAACATATGAAAGCAATGGAAGTAGAACTCACTATAGACCTGAACTAAACAATTTGGAATTAAATGAATTACCTTAAAAATCTTGCTGGCATCAACTCTGCAAATTTTGACTGCCATGTTCATCACCCCTTTAAAGAGAGAAGATTTCTGAGGTACAAAAAATGGTCTCTTCAGCTGAAAAGTCTTGCATAAATGAGAGGCCCCAATAAAGCAGAACTTGAAAATTCAAAATTGACAAAATTTTACATCTGAGCATCTCAAGATCACCTGAGAGAAATGCAGATGATAATCTTGCAGTTTAATTTCACACCAAGAGCCAATTGAGAAAAATATAGACTGCACCAAGTTGAATTTATATTCATTGCTGCCAGATGTAGCTGAACATGATAAACTACAGATATATTCGTCTTCCCTTGGTTCACTAGCTTCAGAGAATAGCGATTTCTGCATTACTCTAATAGCATACTCTAATAGCATAGTCTCCTCTGTCCCAACAAACTTCCATTAGAAAGAAACCATTTCAGAACTCCATGAATTTAAATGAGAGAAAGAAGCAAGCAGAAATTTGCATTCTGGAGACCATAAATTTATATTTATAGGAATTAAGTGCACTGCACAGAAATAACAGATCAAGGCAGAATATACAAGCAGATATCCATGCTAAGAACAAAAGGTGACATTATTCTCCTATTATTGCCAAGTATTTTATTACATAGTAAAGAGAGGAGATGATAATACAGAGGCTTGTTACCTAAACTGACTTATACAATAAGAAGACACAAGCAAGACCTGTATTGTATCAGTACTGTATGTAATCAAATGAGGGAAACAAGCAAGCAGCAATTGGTATTCTGGAGAATTATAGAAATTAAGTGCACCGCACATAAATTCCTATTTATAGGAATTAAGTGCACCACGCAGAAATATCAGATCAAGGCAGTATATGCAAGCAAATATCCATGCCAAGAGCAAACAAATGACATTATTCTCCTATTATTGTCAAGTATTTTATATCATAGTAAAGATGAGAGATGAAAATATGGAGGGCTTGTTAGCTAAACTTACTTATACAAGAAGAAGACACAAGCAAGACCTATATTTTCCAGAGTTGCTGACCCACCACATCAGAAAACCCAATATATGTCCATACTCAAATAAACATCAAAGAAATTAACCGGGTTTGGAAATTAATAGCTTTACCAAAATGCATACCTGTTTAAAAAGCACCCACACGTACAAAGCACTATGCAATTTCTGTGTGATACCCAACAAAGGCCAAGTCAGCTTGACGATCTTAAGGAGTTCATCAGCTTCCTGTACAAGCCAAAGTAAGAAGAGCGTACGTCATGTATATATAAGATAGTACAACCCAAAAAACAAACAAAGTCTCACCTCTATAAGCTGGCCATCTTCCAGAATGTCAAATAAGCCAAACAGTAGCTTCATGTAAAGCCTAATATTCATGTGATATGCAGAAGTCCAATAGTATGTTTCTCCTCGAATACCAAATCGTCCGGTTTAGATGATAATACGCAGAGATATTGTTTCAGAGCTAATAAGATCTCACTCCGCTCTGAAGGAGACATATTATTGTCCCATTCCTACAGCAATACATAATGGCTGCTTCCAATAAAGAACAGATTTTAGAATCATAAAAGCAAATCTGCCAAGGGTGAACAATACCTCAGAATTCCTAATTTTTGCAACCAATTGTCCAATTTTCTGCTTGTCAGCCACGTTGTTTGCAGAGCAAAAATATTCCTCAAGAATATCAGCCTATAAGAATGGCATTTCAATCAAGATCACTAACAGGAAACATGTGTCAACAAGTTATTGACAAGTTCACTTAGCTACAGGGTTTATCAGTGACAAGTTCACTTAGCTAAAATGACCCCACTGCAAGAAAACTACACAATCTCCTCAGATGTGAATATTTGTTTTACATACTGGCCAACAAAACTATTCAATCCCTGTATCCATCTAGAAATCATAATAGAGTACATCACCAGGGATTTTATTCAGCAGCCAAACAACCCCATAAAATAAGTCACTCATAAGAACTAATCCATCTGAGCGTGCAAAGCTTTCCTTGCTAACATCAATTTCTAGTCAAAGGCTATAAATATGGATTAAAGGACATCTACCCAAGCTCATGGTTCTTGAAATTCAATGCACATTACCCCATAACCAACAGCATGACCAAAAGTAGAGATAAAGACCAATCAAAAATTCAAATTAGAAAATCAAACAAATTTATCAAGAACTTCTTTCAAAAAGAAACCAAACTTTTATACGATATGAGGATTGAAAAGGCAGAAGGAATATTAAAAGCTACCAAAAATGCAAAAGAATGATGAGTCCACCGTAATGAGTCCCTACGGTGGAGTATAGGATGCAACAAGCTCAAGGTAACATGAAAGACATAACTTTGTTCAAGCAGCAAGAACTGATAAGTTAGCAAATGGAGTAAAAATCATTACTTGTCTGTTCTTCCAATGAGTATACGATTTTACACTTGGGAAGTCAGATCTGAATGTGCAATTCAAAAAACCCAATGCAATTTCTGGAACATTAAATTGTCCCCATGCTTTCACTGAGGCAAACTGCACCAGACGTCGCCTAGCAAAGGTATCCATTACTTCAGAAATCTGACCCAAAACAATTGGAAAAAAAAACCAAGATTTAGCTACTCTTATATCAAGGTCATAGAGGCTGAATTGTGAAACTCTAATACACAGAGATTAAAGACATTTCATGGCAAAAAGAGCCATCAGTAGTTAAATAGCAACCAAAATATAAAATGGCACAATAAACTTACTTGCATTTGCATGCGAATGGTATCCAGGAATTCTACATGTCTTTCAGGAGATTGAGACTGCAGATATTTACCCTTTTTGGTCTTCAACCCAGACAGAAATTTGGGATTCTTGTCTTTCTTTCTACTCTGAATGGAAATGTCAATCCTAATTTTACAAGAAAAGATATGCAAAGTGCATAAGAATTGAAAAAAATGAATCTTACATAAAATTAACCAGTTCAAAAAGCAGCACAGGAACAAAAAAAATGCAGTTCACATGTGAACCAGAAGCACCCAAAAACTTAGCATACACTCATACATGCATGCACAAACACATGCACATGAAGAAAAAGAGAGAGGAGATTACCCAGAAAACATCATATATGCAAGGCATGCTTCATAAGCAGATTCCCGCAAGTCATCATCCAGTAATCCTTCACAAACCCTAAACTTATTTATCAGTTTACTCACAAGCCAAAAGTCTAGATATCTAAAGAGCAGTAATACACACCAAGAAGTGATAAGAACTTAAAATGAAATACACCACTGATATTTTCAACCCCCAAAATAAGAAGAAATTTGGGACATTTCTCTCCATCTTCTTTCTTTACATATTTAGGTTATGATAAGTTAATTTTGAAACAGAAACATATACCTGTCCGCAAGCTTGGTAAGCCAAGGTCTGGAACATCCACCATAAGCAGAGGTTCCGAAACAGTATTTGCTACATTTGCATGGTTCACCCCAGATTCAACACCAGATACAGAAACTCTATGACAAGCTGAACAATCTCGCAGACTGGAAGTGGATGATCTACCATTGTCAAAGTAATTGGCTAAAACTGGAGGTGGTGGCCGCCGAGGAGGAGATCCAGATGATTGTGGATCTGTAAGAAGAAAATAGAAATCCCTTGAATGCAAGTCCATCTGCAAGAAGAACCAGTTGAATGAATATATCAGAAATACAATTTCTCTGATTACTAGATAAATAACAGGGTGGACGCAGAACTGATTCCAATACAGAACAGTACTTCAATTTTAAACGCCTCAAAAGAAAGAGAATGCTCAGAACCAAATGCCCATGGCAGAACATCTTAGGCTCTCCATCCTTCAACCGCAGGAAACACACACTGAATCTATGTTATTAGTAAACACAAAACATGAAAATGCAAACAATGAAAGTGGTTATTTACCAGACACCAGATTTACAGTTCCAAGCAAAGTGTATTTCATAGTTCACGGAATCTGTTCACACTAAATAAGCAAAATATCCACTCGCTAGCCTTCCTCAATAGAAGCTGTAAACACCAGTCTTCTCAAATATACAAACAGAAATTGACCTTCATACCTGTTACACTAACATGACCTAGTTTTTGCAGCTAATAGACCCTATCTTTTTTGGGCCATACACTTAAAACTAAGCCGTAAAGAAAAAAATATCATTTGGAGTACGTTAGCAGGCGTGCAACTAACTAACCAAGATGCTTCCAAAGAGCAAAATTGAAATCCAAGAAATCGAACCAAATAAACATAGTAAGTAAACTATCCAATTCAGCAAGTACGTCAATTTAAGAAAAACCAAAAAAAAAAGGAACTTTGGCTTACCATTATTGGCAGCTCAGATTCTTCATAGTATTTCTTAGTTGCTAATGCAACATCCAGCACTCCACCTACTCAAAAAGATCCATACACACTCGAAAAATTTTAAAAAAAACAAAAAAAATTGCTACTAATAAACATAAACACTAAAGAGAATAGCAGAAATGAGAGGTTGTTACCGGATTTAATAGACTGGAGAACGTAGTCGGCGCTGATAAAATCAAGATTAACGTCAGAAATTGAAGCAGAAGAGCCTGACGGAGTTCGTATTTCTCTAACTAATCCTGAAGATAATATGAATTCCAGAAGCTTCCGACGATCTAAACGGTAGCGTTCCAGCAGAGAATAAGCTTCCATCACCGGCCGGAGTAAGAAAAAGAGAGGCGGCGACAGAAAGCTGGCAACTTGGAGACTTAATTCTGAAAGCAAGTGGAAAGAATAGTAGTAAGAAAACGAGTGAGAGGTGTTTGCGGAAAGGCCGAGCTGCCAACCCAACTTTGAGGTTTGAACAAGAAAATGGTGCTAATGGACTTGGTATTGGGTAGTGGTGTCCGCCCGGCAAGCACCCGACTGGCGATATGATTCCGCATCATGACTTTATCGAGGAACGCCAAAATCAAAAGCTCAAAAGCTAAAGTCAAATTTCTTCTTTCCCTCTTTTACTCGTTCTTTTTTTTTTTTTAGCCTTTTTCTTTTTTGGCCCCAGCGTCTGAAGACGTGTTTCTGGATTTGGACTACGGGCACACTGTCAATAGCTAAATATTACAATGACTTTTATTTTGTTTTGTAACAAAATCATCCTGATGAGTCAAATTCTGAGTAGGCTAATGTAACAAGCTTTTGGCAAGAATGCAGACTTTTGCTAGTACATGGGATTCAATCATGATTTCATGTTTAATGTTTTATATTATTAGTAGAAAGCGTGAAAGAGTGCGAGAGAAATGCATAACGTTGCCCTTGAAAAGGGCTTAAAGTAATGAAACATGCCGCTTTCTTTACAAAGTGCCTAATTTATGACAAAATCAACTTTGTTTGATGTTAGCACTTGGGCCAAGAATGCAAATAGAAAGAAGTAAGAAATTCACTTTGCCAAGATTAGATGATTTATTAAAGAGGACGATGGATTGAGTGGTTCGAAATAAGAGAACGTAAAAGATTTTTAAATTCGAATCTTTTCAATTATACTTAAAAAAAGAATTCATTAATATTTTTTAGGTTATAATTCGATAAGATTAGAAAGTAATTACCAACAAAATTCAATAATAATGAGATCAGATTACAACTCAATAACATCATAAACTAACCACAAATTGTGAAATAGACACTAACATATAAGTTAGACCAAACGCATATATATGTTTTGGGCAATCATTTGTGCTAAATAAGAGAAGTTAAAATAAAAAGAAAGTACCAACAAATAAAAAAAATGAAGGAAAGCTAAAACCTTTTTTTGGTTTACAAAAGAAAAAAAAAAGAAATCACACCCCTCCCTCTACCCACTCTTTTTAATCTCACCACTCTTCTACTATTAAAAAAAAACTTGTTATTTGGTTCATCTATAATGGTTTTGGAGAAAAATGAAAATCCGAAAAAGTGGTTTCTACAGTGAGGGAGCCTACGCTGTGAAGAAAGAGAGACAACCTTCGAACGACGTCGTCTGAAGTGGTGCTCTATGTCATTTCCCTCCAAATTGAAATTGGTGGGGAACTGAGAAGGGCTTTATACAACCTTACTCGAGGGTTTTTGCTTAGTTTCTCGGATCAAGAATATTAGTGGATAGGGGCTTTGTGAAGCAAATCTTTGCTCAGATTCAAGGAACAGAAAAATGGCATCCTCTTCTTCTTCTTTAACTTCTAGTTCGGGCCCAGATATTCCATGGGTGGAGAAGTACAGGCCCACTAAAGTAGCTGACATCGTCGGAAACGAAGACGCCGTAGCCAGGCTCCAAGTCATCGCCCGCGATGGCAACATGCCCAACCTCATCTTGGCTGTAAGCGATAATCCCTCCCTTCTGCCCCCCTATTTATTTTTTGTATTCTGTTTAGGAATTTATCTCTTTTTTCCCTCAATCCCTACTAAGAATGCTAAAAGTCGCTGCATTTACGTTTTTATTACTTCTTTTGTTTCATATTTCATATGGGTTTTTGTTTTTGGAACTCAAATTGGTGAAAATTACTGAGCTAGTTCGAGGGTTGTAGCCCAAAGATCATTTTTTTTTGTTAGTTCTTTAGAAGGGGAGGGCGAGGGGTGCGAGGGGAGAGTGAAATTGAGACCCTTAGCAATTGGGTTCCAGTTGATTCGACGCAGAGTTTAGTAGAGAGTGCTACAAGGAAAATCAAGGCTATGGAAAGGAGGGAAAAGATGACTAAAGTGGGGATTTGTAGAATTTATCTTCCAAAGCTTTTGGCTTGGAACACAATGTTTGGTAATGCCTCTTGCTACATTATATCTTTCAGCATAATTCGTTTATAACCAGACTTCTAGGAATGAGTAAGAAAGTTTTATAAACGCATGAATATCTGTTAGGCTGTTCTTTTTACCTGTTATTTTGGAGGCGTGAAATCAATTTGAGAGTCTGCATGTTGCAAACCTGGTTTAAAGCTGTAAATTTCTCTTGTCATGATGGGACAAATCGTATTGCTTCACATTACTCAAGGGTGTGTGCCTTAGAATTGTATTCACACTGGATAAACTGACTTGTTTAAGGTGTTAAAAGATGTGTGTTGTTTAACTGTTCAACCTAGTACATGGTTGTGGTTCAGAGTTTTAAGGAAAATCAAGCTTTTCAATAGATGGAATGTAGGAGAATTTCCATTTTGTTTAAATTGCTTGAAAAGGAATAAATGGTGATCAAAGCCTGGAAATACTTGCTAATGACTTCTACATGCCTGCTGTAAATGTCCATTGCACTACTTAAGGGGTATGGATGCATTCACTTGAATCTGAAAATATCATCAGCAAATACGGAGAGCAGGCATTAGTTGCTTCATTGTCTATTTTGTCGAGTTTTATAACACTACAATTAATTGGGAGATTATGTAATAGTAAATTCCTTAGTTCCACAAAAAATTCCTAGCAATTTAGGATTTCTTGAAAAGATAATCCTTTTTTGACCTAAACATGTTTGGAGAATATTAATCACTTGAACATCTTGGGATACATGTAAACTGCATTTTTCTTTATCTTTGCTTTTGGTCATTATTTCAAAATACAAAGGAGACTTGGTACTGAGCCTTCTGGAATGCATTTTTTTTAGGGTCCACCTGGAACGGGTAAGACCACTAGTGTTTTAGCTCTTGCACATGAACTTTTAGGACCAAACTACAAGGAGGCAGTTTTAGAGTTAAATGCATCAGATGACAGGTATGTCAAACACTTATAAAATGATTTTTGATCACTTGTTGTATTATGTTAACCCTTCCTCTTCTTCAGGGGTATTGATGTTGTTAGAAACAAAATCAAAATGTTTGCACAGAAAAAAGTCACTCTATCCCCAGGCCGTCATAAGATAATAATATTGGATGAAGCAGACAGGTTAGTTTTTCCTTTTTTTGGTGTTCTTGGCCTATTGATATTCCCCTCATTTAATGATTTTATTTCTCTTCTATCTTTACAAGTTGATTCAATAGTCTATAGGTTTAGCTGTCATACTATCCTCTGTGTTCAATTGGTTGAGAGATTGTATTGCTTTATTGAAAAATTAGCATGACATCTGGAGCTCAGCAAGCTTTGAGAAGGATAATGGAAATATATTCAAACTCCACACGCTTTGCTCTTGCTTGCAACACATCATCAAAAGTTATTGAACCAATTCAGAGTAGGTGTGCCATTGTCCGCTTTTCTCGATTAACTGATCAAGAGATTCTCAGTCGTCTCATGGTAGTGGTTGCAGCAGAAAAGGTACATTCAGTATGAATGCCTGGTACAGATTAGAACACATTTCCTGTTGTGTAATTTAATGCATTGTTTGTACTTTGTCATATTGTGCATCTTATGTTGCCGTGATAAGTTCCACTGTAAATTATGCTCTTTACTTTGTAAAGTCAAACAGGAACATGATGTCTGTCCATGTTCAGCTTAAAAAGCACTTCCTAGCTTCATGTCACTTCATTACCAATTTCTAATTAAGGGAAATGGCCATTCTTTGCTCTTCTACTTCATTAGTATATTAAAGTTCCCTGCAAATAACATTACGATATGGAAATATGTAACCCGGTGTCATTTGTCACCCATGTTTTTCTTATCAAAAGGAAGGAAAGAGAGAGCCTCAGAGAATCACCAGTATCTGAGACATCGCTTTATGAGTATCAGAAATACATTATTGATGTTTTGACACTCATAGCAGGTACCTTATGCTCCAGAAGGGCTTGATGCGATTATATTCACTGCTGATGGTGATATGAGACAGGCCTTGAATAACTTGCAAGCAACAAATAGTGGATTTGGGTTTGTCAACCAAGAAAATGTTTTCAAGGTTACGAGTCTTGCACCCTAATTCCAGCCTAGTTTTTATCATCACTATTTGGCCAATTGTATTTTTCTTCTTTGCTTCATTTCTTCTTTTGGATGCATATCTAGGTTTGTGACCAGCCCCATCCCTTGCATGTGAAGAATGTGATACGCAATCTTCTCGATGGAAAATTTGATGATTCTTGTGCTGGTCTAAAGCAGCTTTATGACCTTGGTTATTCTCCTACTGATATAATTACAACCCTTTTTCGAGTCATAAAGAACTATGACATGGCAGAATACCTAAAGTTGGAATTCATGAAGGTATGCATTTTATAATCTATATTGTTGATCTCCGCCCTATCTGCAGCTTCATTCTCATTCTGTCCTCCTTGTTCACAGGAAACTGGATTTGCACATATGAGGATCTGTGATGGGGTTGGTTCATATCTTCAGCTCTGCGGTCTGCTTGCTAAGCTTGCTCTAGTTCGAGATACAGCTAAAGCAGCTTAGAGTTACATGTACATGATAGTTTTCCTTGGAAGACCTGGAGCTACTGTCTGCTTAAGCAGTTTTCAGCTGTAAACTTCCTGACCATGAATCATGCTTTTTTCACCTGCACTTGGCAGCTTTTGTCTTCTGATCATGAATGAAGATATGTGATGATGATAATTATTGCGGAACCTCTTTGGTTCCACCTTCCAATCGAGCAAATTAATGAGAAGACAGACGAACTGTGCATGAAAATCCGATCAATGAAAAAGATCAGCGCGGCTGTTCTTAACATGTAAACGAAGAGGACAAAACATAAAAAGACTTTTTTTCTTAAAGGGTTCTTCTCTGTGTGCTAAACGGCATATGCTAGGGGGTAAACCCGGTATTTAGTTGACGATAAAAGTTTAATTTTTTATAATTTTGTAGGTAAAAATTTACGTAATTCAAGGATGGATAATGATAATAACACTAATATGTTTGAATTTTATAATAGGTTCATTCCCTCTATTTTCTGTGCTTATCATGTATCTTTGGGACTCAAAATAGGAAATGCGTTATATTAATTTGTGTTTTCCTTTATATAAAAACAAAATAGAGATAAAAAATGCAGTTAAAAACTGCCGTAAATTTTATTATGCTTTTATTTTTCATGCTTGATTTTCTTTAGATTTTCCTTTATGTTTATAGAACGCATAGGAATCGTCTGCTGTTGCAGGGCTGAACTTTTGACACTGGGCTCAGCCATTAAAAGTCCTCTGCCGACCCATACCCGCAAACTCGACATCCGTCTACTGCCTGCCAATAGAGATCCAATAACACTGGGCTCCTCAAAAGGCCCAGATTTGAGATCCATAATTCTCTCCAACCAAGGCCCATTTTGAGAGGAGGGAAGGCTCTACTATATTCTTTCTTGGACGCGGGTGTAGGGTTCAGGCCCCCAGTCCCCACGTTTAACAAAGTGCAACAGTTCTGCTGCAGGTTCATCACCATGGTTCTCAAGTATGCTTTCTCATTCTCTATATTCTCTGTTTTTTTCCCATATTAACTTCAAGAGCATTAGATTGTTTATTGTAGTATGATATTTCTTAGCATTTATTCTATTTCAATTTTTTTGACTTTTTTTTTTAGCTGATACATAATCTATACGAACACTAAATCTGATTTCGGATAAAAGATTTTTTTTTTTTTTTAAAAAAATGGGGTTGTGATTTTCGTCATTGTATTGGGATGGAGGCCTTTTTAAAGAACAAAACTCTGAAATGAGATTATTGGTTTCGTCTTATTAAAGTTTATTAAGCTTGAAAATGTCCACGGCTCCTTTCGAGCTTGAGTTGAATTTTTTGTGTTTTAAGTACCTCAAGATGGCCAAGTAGGCAGCTATGCTGTAAGGTTGGGTGGGTTTCTTTTTACTTTTTTTCCTTTCCTGATTTTGTCGAGATGGAACGCCATGGAAGAAGAATGACGATGTACAAGAATGGTGGGCTTCGAAATTACTGAGAAGTCCTGCTAATAAAAGGTCTGAACTTTTGGGAAGTCTTCCTAATGAAAGGTCTGATTTTGTGACAAAAGTAACATGCAAAGTAGCCTTTATGCTTGGAATCTTGTTTAGTCCTTAGTTTTCCTGGTTTATGATCTAATACTTGATGAGAGTCTTGAGAGTTCCATTGCTGTACCCTCAGCCATTAGTTGGATTTGGCGCAACCAAATGCATTGGACTAGGCATTGTGAGTCTCCAGTTTGCATGGGCCAAGGAGGTTTGCCGTTATTGTGGAGTTTGAACCTCATCCCAAGCCAATAGTAGCAGTCCCTCTGAAGATGTACTTTTAAGAGAGGGGAGAAAATGTTATTCAACTGATCCACAATTTTTTGTGTTATTGCATATGGAACCAAAGGGCCGGCTTCTTGGTGTTCCAGTCTTAACCTCTATTTCCTTGTCCAATATAGCCCTCAGATAGTCCCGTGCACATTGGCCCTTCTTTTATGCAATTTTACCTCTAAATTTTACTCAACAGCGGCTCTTTGGGTTCCCAGGATATTTATGTACTTTTTGCTCTATTAAAACTCATCTGAGTGCTTAAACTGCTTAATCGTGTTTTATCAGAACTGAACTATGCCGCTTTAGCGGTACAAAGATCTACCCTGGGAAGGGCATCAGGTTTGTTCGTTCAGATTCTCAGGTAATTTCAGGGCATTTACCAGAATCGCTTAAAATGGCATCGTCTGTTTACTATTGCTGAATTTGTTCAATTTCTCATTACTCTTATGTTTTTATAGGGATGGATTAATTTAGACTTTCTTCTAGCTCCTACTGTATATTAGACTGAGGAATTTCTTTTCTCATCTTTTTTAACATTTCTTTTAATTGAAGGTCTTCCTTTTTGCCAACTCAAAATGCAAGAGGTATTTTCACAGCCGCTTGAAGCCTTCAAAGCTTACATGGACTGCAATGTACCGGAAACAACACAAGAAGGTAGTTCATGATTCTGGTTGATACTTTTGTTTTCTTTTTACTTGTTTGTATCATGAAGATTGCTTCTCATATATGTGTGCGTGCGTGTAAGAGAGAGGGAAGACTCTGCTTCTCCTGAGGTAACATTGCCAGGTATTCTTGTGTCTGAATTATTTGATTCCTTGGCGGACATGTTGTAGGACACTACTACTGAAATCTTGAAGAAAAGGCGCCGAACTACAAAGAAACCTTATTCAAGGTCCATAGTTGGTGCCACATTGGAAGTTATCCAAAAGAAGAGAACTGAGAAGCCAGAAGTCCGAGATGCAGCACGTGAAGCTGCTCTGCGGTACGTGCAAAATGATTTGTAGATAACTTTGTGCTTGCAGAAGTAGAAGTGGCTATAGGATATTCTGTGGGATAAATCATGCATTTGACACGTTATGACTGTGGAATCTGTGATCAGTGAAATCAAGGAGAGAATCAACAAGACCAAGGATGAAAAGAAGGCAAAGAAAGCAGAAGTTGCCAAAGCCCAGAAGTCTACGAAGGGTGGCTTGTCTAAGGGCGCTGCACCCAAGGGTCCTAAGCTTGGAGGAGGGGGTGGGAAAAGATGATCTTCTCTCTAGCACATTTATGTTGGATGTTCGAACAAATTATATTCCGGCAGCTGTACCTTTGCACGAATTGGTTAATTGACCGCATGCATTGGACTTCTTGTTTTGAGCGTTTGCACTTGGAAAATTTTAGGTGGATCTTTTTTTGAGGAAACCAGTACTATACCTGCTTCTCTACATTTCTGTTGATTTATTATGAAATATTCACATGTTAGAAATCTGGAAAAATAACATGGCATGTCTGTTAATTGGTAGGTAGAGTTAATTTGATAGCTTGCCTTTGAGTGGGTATAATTGGCAGGATTACTTAATGATAAAGTAGCATTCCTGTTGTTATGGATATAGCTCCTATAATTACTGCGGCGCTGCTGCCCTTTGATCCACTCCCGTGTTTTTCTGCTCTTGTTCTTGATAGGATGAAATGGTACTCATGGCTGTGGCATGGACAAAAAGCTGGCTGCATTGTGCGATTGCGACATTAGGCAGTTTTAGGAACCTTAATAAATAAAGTCTGTTTATTGATTGTTGGGTTGGGCTTTTGAGTCCCTAGCACGCGTGGATATTAAGCTCTCAGGGCTCTATCGATCCATCTAAACGTCTAGAGCTTCCTCGTAGGAAACGGACACATTTTTTTAGTTAAAAAAAATTAGAACTCTAGAGACGCGGGCGGCCTAAAAATGAGAGTGGAAATAAAGGTGACAGTAGTTGGAGGAAGAAATTTTATTAGAACTCTAGTTATGATTCTTGAACTTTTATATTTATATGAGGAAGAAATGATTGAGAATTGAAAGAAGTTATTTGATTCTATTAACTGAGCTAAGAAACCTTTCCTTGAGATACTTTGATTCTTCTAGAGTATGCATTAGCAAACTACGCATAATTAATTGATCTATTTAATGTGTGTTCATTGAGCATTCATTAAAATATATTTTAAATGTTATATTTTTAAAATTAATTTAAAAAATAAATAAATATAAAATTTATATATAAGATAAAATAGAAAAAATACATAAATGTAATGTAATAGGGGATAATAATTATTAATATATATATATATATATATGATAGGTTACTGAATGATAGGTACTTGAACGACTACTTTTTAAGGGCATCCGTCAGGAAAAATTTATAATTAATTTTATTGGCACGGAGATCTTTGTTGGAGTCGCCGTGGAACTGGTACTTGTCTAATCCTACGACTTTGTTGTTTTATGATTATTATTTTATTATCAACTTTTTTGTCTTTTTCCAAGTCTCAATAATATGTAGTAGTAAGTAGTAATCGGTAGGATAGCTACCGAATAACTTTGACTTTCGTTCCCCACCAGAAACCGCGTGGACCGCTTTCGTCTGGCCAAACATATCAAAATCAACGGGGAATGACAACAAAATCCCAGCTCTTGTTTGCGGGCTTCTCTCATCTATGACAGGGATTCCTCAACTGATGTTTGATTGTGGGATTTCTCAGATGTGCAGGACGGTCAACGAATTAAGTGCTATTTGACAGAGATTTCTTAATCTTAGAAGTTTAAAGCAGAAGTCCATGATGCTTCTGCTTCTGAATCTGATAACAATATGCAACAATCATTCGGTTGGACTTAGCTGTCTTGGCTTACAGGGTACCAACCAACTCAGCAAATTCGCAGGCCTGTAAATCTTGGCTTACCTTACATCACAAGCAAGCACATTTTGTACAATCTGAAACCGAGTATAGATTTCCAGCTGCTTCACTGCATATATTGTATGGATGCTTTTTCAAACATGAGATGATTCGGTAAAATGTTTTGAGAAATTCATATGACAGAAAACCACTCTCAAGAGAATTGTTTCTAGCTTCAGAAAAAGATCAGCAGATCACATGGCAAAGTGCACATTTGGATTCAAAAAAGTGCCAACTCACTAAAAGGACTTTCGAGGAAAGAAGCGACTTGAGCTGCAAAAGTGTTCCCGTGCATAAAAATTGCAGACAAACGTGTTCCCGTGTCTTTAACGAGTGGAAGGGACAATTTGTTCTACTAGAAAAAAAAAAAAAAAAGAGATTGGAAGATTGTCATCCGGCTTCCTTAGCCAATACAAAAGAAAGAATCAAATATTCACACGAATAAAAATAAAGAAAATTGCCAAATATATAAAAAAAGTTAAAATTAATTTGCACAAAAATAAAGAAAATACTTCTATAAATGTTAACGATCTATAATATAATATATTTGCAGGAAAAACCAAAAAAAAAAAAAGGAAGACTACTAAATCTATACAAGTAAACAATAATTTATCTTTTGGCCATTTAGCTTCCTCAGCCAATACGACATAAGTTACAGTTCACCTAACATCGATTTAGACTAGCAACTACTAAATTATCCCCACATTCCCAGTTCTGGAACTCCCTTCCCTGTTACAAAATCCTCTTTCTTTCTTTCTGCCAATTCTTGCATTCAGGTTAATCTCCCACCATCTCAACTTCCAAGCCACTCTACCACTTCTTGCCAAGTTTCCATCACTTTTTATATACATCTCCAGCAATCCCACTTCCCGGAAAGATTAAAAAGGAGCATTCTTGAAAGGGTCTGGCTTGGAACTTGAGTTGAACAGGGGAAAAAGATGATGCGGAACGGAGATCTGGAGAGTAGAGGAGCAGCTAAGGGCAGAACCCACAATAACGTTAGCAGCTATCAACCTTATTATGTGGAGACATCAGAGAGCCAGTGGACTTCATGGCTAGTTCCAATGATAGTGGTGGCTAATGTTGCTATGTTCATTGTCATCATGATTATCAACAATTGTCCCAAGAATAATTATGGGATTAGAGGGCAATGTGTGGCAAAGTTTCTTGGAAGGCTTTCTTTTCAGCCTCTAAACGAAAATCCTCTCTTTGGCCCTTCTTCTAATACGTAACGCCCTTTCCTTGGATCCTTTTTTTTTCCTTGTTTTTCCACTTTAAGTTTGACTCTCTGTTTTTTTGGTGGTTTCTAGTGATTTTGTGCATGAGAAAGTGGTTGACTTGGTGGGCTTATGCTGTTGATTTGGGTTTGAATTTTTTTTGGTGGTCTTTTCTTTTCTGGGACTAAAGCAATCGAGTTGGATTAGCTCCTTCTTCTTCATTCCAAGAAAAATTCAATCTTTTTAGGTTTCTTTAAATGACTATGAGCAGATAGGTCTAGTTTTCTTGTCTTGGTTTTGACCCTTTGTTGTAATTTGCCTGTAATTTATAATAATTCGAATGAAAGTATAAGGAAATAAACGAAAACTAAAATTGAAAAGAAAAAGGTATTTAATTGGAGAATCTTATGCTGACCTTCTCTACAACTATTGATAGTTGTATTACTGATTTGGTTTGAGGATGTGCATTGTTCGGAACGGTTGGTGACATAAAATCCTGTTTTAAGTCTAGTGGCTACAGCTCACTGAAATATGCTTCACTGATACTGGTTCATTGATTAACTACATAAGATTTAATAGCATGAGTTTTAGCCTGCCAATGTCAAGAATCTGATGTACAGCTTTGGTAAAAATATCTCTAGAATTGCTTCCCAGATTCCCTTGGAACTATCGAGGGCTAGGAACTATGCAATGCTTGTGGCTTTTCAGGTTCCTAACGCCTTAGAGTCAGTTGACTGTAATTTTTGTTTCTACGTTTGCTAAGGTTCTGGTAACATGTTCTTCTCCACTTTGTAGCTTTTGGGGTTATTAGTGCTTTTTCGTCAAAAATCACTTTGTAGCTACAGACATACATAGACAATAACTTTAACTCATTTGTACTCATAGGAGATGCAATAACCATGGCACAAAACTTATTGTTTCACATCTCTGATTGAGGCCGGATACAAGTTCTTTCGATAAGGTTGTTTTTTGTCTTAAAAATTGTACTAAACCATTAGGCAGTCCATCAGAGCAACAGGGTATCATCTGATAGAAGCTCTTTCATCTAGCAACTTCAATGTGACAAGTTCAGTTAGGTTCAGGAGTGGATTAGCCTTTTGCTTGATCTCAGAAAAATTAAGGTACTTGATGCTCATTTAACCCTTGAGTTCAACTACTAGCCATAGCTGATAACTATCTTGCTCTGGTCTTGAATTATTCAAATAGTGGACTGCGTTGATTTGTTGAATTGCAAAACCATGTTTTGGGGTATCATTCTGATTCCAAAGAGACTCATGATGGGTCTCTTCAATATATTTTATACTTTTTAATCAATTGTCTCAATGAAGCCTACTCTATTCAAACCAAGATAACAATAATAGATGAAGGCAGACGAGATGGAACGACGGGCATACGAGTTAGTGTAGGATTTTTTTCTTGGAGTTTGGTTGGTTGATTGTAGTTTAGGTAGTGGTGTCATGTTTTCCACGTTTTTTAGTTATGTTATAAAAACATGGCATTTAGATTGGTTTTTGTAATTTTAATCCTTCAAGATGGAGTGTTTGTTTCATACTTTTCCTGATTCTTCAAAACTTTCTTGCTTATAGTAGAGGCATTCTAGTTCTGACATATTTCATTGACTTAAATTCAAAGTCATTTTTTTTATGTAACAGTGCCTGCTGCCTCATATTGTGAATAGTAGAAATTTTTCTTTGCCTCTTTATCAATTTTCTTGTGAATTTGTTGTGGGTTTATGTTTGTTGATTGTTTTGGGCTCCATTAGAGTGGTACCAGAGCTACAGTAGATTGAAGTATGGCAACCCCAAAACCACCTGCAGCACACACTGTAATTAATATACTAATTTATTGACAATGTCCTGAGTATACTTGATTTAAATATGCCAACCTATATGCTTAGTGCTTTCAGAAATCTAACTGCTTGTAATGGACCATTATTTGCCACTATCTGGCATACTGGTCCTGCCCATTGGTTCCACCCCCTTGTTTTGGCAACCCCTCTGGAAAAATTGAAAAAAAAAAAATAAGAAAGCGGCATCATTGTTCTTGTATTAACTTTTTTCTCGTGTTTCAGACTGGAAAAATTGGGTGCACTGGAGTGGAGCAAGGTAGCACATCAGCGTCAGGCATGGAGACTTATCACTTGTATCTGGCTGCATGCGGGAGTGATTCATTTAATTGCCAACATGTTAAGCTTGGTGTTTATTGGAATTCGGCTTGAGCAACAATTTGGATTTGGTATACTTTTTTCCTGTTAAAACACAATCTAAATAGGCTTGGAGATGTTTTTGATGATCTAAACACCGGTCAGAGGAATTAGGAAAAAGTATTATCAGTTCTATTTTGATTGTCAATCAAACATTATGGCCAATCAAACTGTTCAGGACCTCTTACTGTGAAAAATTATGTCTAAGGCAGTGTTATGCTCATTATAAGATTTCACTGTGGTTGGTACCACAATTGAGATTATTTTAAAAATTCTTCTGCTATTATTTTAACCTTTGTCAATTATTCACATTTATTCTTACCACATTTTTCCAAAAATGGATTGCACAGTGCGAGTTGGGGCCATCTACCTCCTCTCAGGAATTGGTGGGAGCATACTCTCATGCCTTTTCATTCAGCGCAGTATCTCTGTAGGAGCTTCTGGTGCTCTTTTTGGTCTTCTTGGTGCAATGCTATCAGAGTTGCTTACTAACTGGACCATTTATAGCAATAAGGTAGAGCAGCATTCTTCTTCTTGATCTGATCACTCCACTAATGTTGAAATTCTTGCTGTTATACTGGTCTATACACTCTTCCTTCTCTATGGGACAAAGGAGATTATGTTTCATGCTGTGCACCCCTTTGTATAACGGTACATGAAGCACAAAGGCCACCTCTGGTCTAAAGTCTAATCATATTAGTAAGATTTAATCAATGAAACTTACTCCTTGTTACAAACAGATGCAAACAGATGCCTTTGTCAAATTTTGGTTGGGAATGTCTATCCTTGTAGTAAATCACGTGATAGTCTAATAAAATAGGCAAACTAACTTATCCAATTGGATTTCATTTGTCTCATTCAAGTGATTATGCTGATTGTTTGTGAGAAATTCTGTCGAGCGTTCCGCATTAAGTATTTCTTTTGTTTTTGTCAGGTTGCAGCTCTTTTTACCCTTGTGGTCATCATCGTCATCAACTTGGCTCTTGGCATACTTCCTCATGTTGACAATTTTGCTCATATTGGAGGTTTCATTTCGGGGTTTCTCCTTGGATTTGTATTACTGTTTCGGCCCCAGTTTGGTTACCTGGAAAGCCGCCAACTTCCACCCGGTGCTCGTCTCAAGTCCAAATATGCAGTTTACCAGTATGTTCTCGTGCTGATTGCCCTGGTTTTACTGATCATTGGGTAAGCTCTTTTTTACCTGAGGTTGAAGTGATTTCCTGTTAAATGAATCTAGAGCTGCTTTCATTTTCTTTCGCTGGATGTTAAAGCTATAAAGCTGTGAATGAACTACCCCAATGAAACATCCTAGAAAAGTTTTTATTGGTCATCTCATTTGTATTAGATGCTTACAGGAAATAGGACATATACTTGTCAGTTTGTGCTTGGACGGCATCCGCCAATAGGGTTTCTTGAGAATAGCGATAGACTTTCCTGCTTTGCCACTGGCTTTCTCCTTTAGAGATTTTAGTTTATTGTGATTGTCCTTAATAGACATGCTATAGGTAGAGCATACATATTTACTTAGTTAACATGCCTTTGTGCACGCTGCAGATTCACGGTAGGATTGGTCATGCTCTTCAGAGGAGAAAATGGGAATGATCATTGCAGCTGGTGCCATTATCTGAGCTGTGTGCCCACATCGAAATGGAGCTGTAACAATTAAGAAGAGTTGGGCAGAGTTCTCTGATTCTGAAAATTCTTTGTTCATAGATTACGGATTTGTTTAATGCTTTATTGCTTATATTCTTGTACAGCAATGTCTTACCTTAAGCTGGAGTTCTGCAGTCCTATGCATATATATATATATATTGGGTTTCTGATATGTATTAAACTTACAAGTGATCTATACATGAACACTGGCGTGAAATTTTTCAGTACATGAATTTTATCTTTCCTAGTCTTAATTTGGTAATGTACGTTCTTTGTTGCTTTCTCTTTTGGTTCCCATGGAATCAGTGGTAAGAAAAAATTTTCAGCATTTTAGTTTGGGCAGGTCCTGGAATGATGAAATCTGCGATAGATCAAAAATTAAGTCATTCGTTCCATCTCTATAAAGGTCTTGCAAAAAGGTGTGGCGTAGCAGGGACCTGAAGAAAGGTCTTGCAAAACGATATGGCGTCGCCCGGACTCGAACCGGAGACCTTCAGTGTGTTAGACTGACGTGATAACCAACTACACCACGACACCAGTGTTTGTGGATGGAGCCTGCAGACATCTTACAAAACGCTGAATTTTATTGTATGCAGGAGCCTGGACTGAGTAAGGCCAAATACTGAGAGAGCATTACTTTATTATTTTAAACAAAAACTTGGATAGATCTGGTTTTAAATATGATGTGACTCGAATGTTACTGCATCTTTAATTCTTTGGTTGATGAGATGGTGTGATAAAATTTGGATCATATAAAATACGTAAGTTGGGTCTATTTAAGTGTTTACGATCAGTTTATCGTATATCGCAAGTCTCAATCTTTGATACACTTCTTTTGCCCACGTCATTTTTTTCAAACTATTTTTCATAGTTTCTTTACAATAATTATCTGTTTTTTGTTTTTACCAAGATGAGTTTTGACATTTAAATTTTTTTTTATTTTCAAAGTATAATCAAAATGGAGTGTAGTTTATTCGATATGATTGACGGATAGAAAAGAGAGAACATAAAAGATCCGAAAAAGAGGTTCTTAAAATATATTAAAAGATTAGGCAAATTAGTCGTGTGTTTGGACAGGAGATTATTTGTCCAAATATATTTATTTACATCACTATTACAATTTCCAATACACCTTTTTATCTTCCCAATTACCTTTTTATCTCACATATATCATATCACAAAAAATACTACAGTAAAAATATCTCAAATAATTCACAATCCAAACACACTGGGTTTGTTTGAATAGTAAAATTATCCCAAATAATATTTCACTTACATCATAAACACATTTTCTAACACACCTTTTTATATTTCCAATCACCTTTTTATCTCAGATACATCACATCACAAAAAGTGCTACAGTAATTATTCTAAATAATATTTCAAATAATACTCCATCCAAATTTTTCACTTTTACGTGGCATTTTAGACAAAAGTTGCATGTCAGAAGCTATCAAAATCGAGCGTGATATATCTAAAATTTAGGGATAAAGTTAAGAATTAGATTGAGAGGTTGATTTATTCATAGCTCTCAAATGTCACAAGTCTGTTTTGCATTCTAAGAATTATGAAACTCCTTGGAGAATAAAAAAAACCAAATGGTCCCTAAACCGATTTGGAACATCATTTTGCCAAAACGTATGTAAGTTTCAAAAAATAGATTCACTCTGGTCCCTAGTCTACTCCCAATCTGATGTGCTGATGGCAGATAAAAGCTCCATCTCATTATTATTTTATTAAAAATACAGGTGACGGTGATATCGTCGTCGAGCATACTCCATAACAAAAAGGAAGAAAATGATGGGACGCCCCGAATCTGGATGGATCATTTGATCTTGTCTGCTACAGCAAAATATTAAATGCATTTGGTTGAGGAAACAAAGAGCGTAACAAGACCGCCAACCAGCTTTTCCAGCCCCGTCAACTCATTGTTAATTAATCACCGTGCCCTTCTGGTTTGGCCTGTCCATGGGAGCCTGGAGCGGTGACCACACTGGCTTATTGTACCAACAGTTGTTGGCCGTGACATTTATCAGAAGGGAGCAGAGGAAACATAAACGAACGGAACAGGGATTCCTTGAATACCTCGTCCAATCTTTATGTACTTCTTGACTAAGTCAATCAATCAATCAAACGCAGTTTATCATTTTTCCTTGTATAAAAAGGCTATCAGATTCCCTAAGAGTCATTGAAATATGACTGGTTTATTAGATTACATTCTAGCCTTTCATCACAAGCACATCTCAACTAGGCAAATTGACATTTAACTCCACCAAGAAAGAGTAGTACCTTTGCTTGGTTGGAGCTATAATTACCATGATCTTAATGTACCAGATCTGACACTCGGTCAATATTTCATAAATTTAAATAAGTTACAAAAGCGACCTAAGCTAGCCTTTGTCAACCATTACCTCATAGTACTAGAAAAAGAAAAGAAAAGAAAAGAAAAGGAAAGTGACTAAAGTCAATAAGAGTACTCTAAAATCTATGCCACTGGCCTCCACTGAACCCAATGGCTTCTTCTTCTCTAACGGGCATACCAAGCCTGTCCAATCGTCCAGACCCCGGATAAGCTTTGCTGGTGAAGCTGGCATGCAATGCAGAAACCCTTTGAGGATTGCTGAATTTTGGTTCACCATAGCCATACATTGAAAACCTCTTAGTTGAGCTTGATCTCTCGTATTGAGGCCTTTGTTTAGGAGCACTTAGGGACCTCACCTTCGCCTTGGAAGATTGAGTGCAGGACATGTAGCTTGGATAGTAGTCAGAGTAGCCACTTAAGCAGCTTCTTGAGCCATCACTTTTGGTTGGGGTAAAGGGTCCTCTCTTTGAACCACCACCTTTAGATGAAGCTGAGTGCAACAGTGGACTATTTGCAGCTGTGCAGAAAGGATCATCCTCGACATCGTGTGAGAACTTCAGAGGGCTCACGGATTGGACCTCGCAAGAAGATGGACTTGGGACCGTTGGATGAACTGTGGAGTCTTTTGATGTGGTGAAGCTATGACTACATTGGTCCGAGCCAATGCTGAGATGAGAAGAGTGAAAAAGGTTCCTAATTTTGTGCCTGGTTTGAGGCCTCGCAGTATCAATCTCGAGAACCTTGTCATTCGCCTCGTCACCTCTGAACCCAGTTTTCGTAGATGATCCTTCGTGTTCCCATGACTTGATATCCATTCTGGAGTCTTGATAGCTTGAGATCTTCCAGTTTTTTAAGCTATTTCTCTGGTTTCAGTAGTATGAATGCAAAATTATCTTCTTGACAAAGTACACGTCAATGTATAATAGCTTAACACTAACAAGATAAAGGAAAAACAGGGAAGTTTCAGCTCATACCCTAAACAGCAGATTTTCACCGAGTTTCATACTCTTGGCCCGTGATATACAATCAAATTTCTCTGGAGTTGCAGGGCCCTGCACATTGAATTTACTACCAATTAATAACAACAAAATGCGGTACCTCCACGTATTGTTGATCCAGAGTAAATGCAGTATTCTTGGCAGCTAAAATCATCTTTAAACAAGAAACGGTGGGTTTCAGATACAAGAAAGTTTAAACATGGAAATTATTTCTTCGATTAACTCAGCTCATAAAAGAAGTGCGGATTAGGAACTTAATGTGGATATTAGAGCATTGTAAAAGATCAAGTATTGGCAAAAAAGTAGTTAAAAACAACCTACTTCTCCTATTGAAATCAAGGACTACCTTTACAACATGCTGCATATACAGAATCCATAATGTAAAAAAGCAGGTCTAGAGTAGTGGAGTCGATTAACAGTCAAAAATAGCAAGTATACGACCTTTGAGAACACTTCTTTATGTATAAAAATAAAGAAAACTAGCACCATTGGATGGGAAAAGGAAATTTTGCTTACAGGGTAATGGATGTGATTAGATTTGTGGGGCGATTCAAAGACATGAGCACGGACCGTACTTGCCCGCGCTTGGACTCGCAACACTGCTCGCATTTGTGCCTGCACTTCTCTTAGTATGTCTGCAGTGTGCTTTCTCACAATATGACCTCGAACTAATGCTTGAAGCTTCACAAGTGCTCTCAGTGCTCGTAAAGCTCTTCTTGACTTCAAATGCCCATCCAAGAAAAAGTTGATCAATAATATCAGCCAAAGACCATATATTACTAACGCAAATAAACTCTGAAGTGCGACTTCTTGAAATTGACTTGCATCATGATTACTCAACAAGATGAAAGATTAGAAGCTTCACAGGGCAGAGACTTAAAAGCAAAAGTTTGCCATTAAAAATAAAAATGGAAGAAGAAGAAGAAGAAGAAGAAGGAAAAAAAAAAGGAAAAAGGACATCTCAGCAGACACCAGTTTCCATGCAAAGAGAAGTGGTCCAAGAAACTGCAGATAGAAAGGACAACAGGATGACAAAGTATTAAGAGGTAAATCCAATCTCCCAACTTTTTATCCCAAAATAATATAACATGCCAAAATCATCTTAGAGATGGAAGGAATACATCAGAACATTCAAACTATTTCAACTTTTTGGTAGTAGTTTGCAATTCATAACTGCAATAAGGGACAATTTTCATGCAGAACTTCACTTATTGTACTAAGGAACATCAGCAAGCGGCAATAATATTAATTAGTCTGAACTGATTAATATAAAAGCTGAATCATCTGTGGTGCAGGTCCAACTCAATTTGTTCCACCCGCCCGATGACTAATGCAACTGATGATATATATACATATATATAATTCCTGGGCTCTAAAGTCTCAATCCATCTTGATCTAAATCTTGCTTTTATCACAACAGCTCATTAATTCAACTTGACTTTTATAACATCCTCAATTCCCCCTTCCCTCACTAGAAAGTAAAAAAAGGACTGATGGGACTTGTAGAAATTAAGGCAAGTCATCAACCACCACAGCTTAAAAAAACTGCAACTGCAACTGCAACACATTTCTGAATTGACCCCAAGTCAATTCAGATTCCAAGTTTTAACCTTCTGTCCATAATCAACAAAATGCACAAGCAATTTCCAGTCCCCAACCTCCCATACTCAGACAAGAATGCCCATCTCCACTAAAGGCGATCAGCTGTCTACTGAAAACATACAGATGAGCTTCAGATTTTGGGGAATAGTCGCTACTTGCACAGTAGTGTCTAATGCTGACACAATAAAACGTAACAGTAGTGTCTACTTCCATCAGTATGTAACTGACGTACAAGAAAAAAAAAAAAAACAGATCAGAGTAATTCAGCGCACACAACAATCTGATTCGAATCTACCTCCCCTGCCCCAAAGGAAATAGGGATGAATAAGCCTTTAACCAACTACATTAATATCGCAAGTACACTTATTGGACCATGCCCAATTCCTCAGGCAAAAATGTACAAATTTGTGACCACCCCGTCCAAACTTATATCCATTAAAAAAAAGAAAAAAACAAACAAACAAACTGAATTGTTTTGGTCCCAGAGTCCACATTCTACTTGTTAAAAAGAAAAAAAATTCCACTGTAACCCCACCCCACCAAATCTTATATTTCTATATTTTATATTTTAAAAAAAAAAAATAAAACCAATCCAACGTATATGAATTATTTGACAGTAATTCACTTTTCGGCACACAAGAAAACCAATTAGCTATATTTTAGTACTACTATAAGGGTATATATATATATTGCATAACGCCTAATGGCATTAGGCAAAACGACACCGCAAGACAACTCGGACCAGTCACTGAGAAGACGTTTTTTGACCCATTTGTGAAGCTCCGACGTCGTCGTCCTCCCGAAGCTTTACTACAGGAACACGACGTCGGACTGATATACCAGAACACCCCAGAAATGGTGTGCAGAAAGTCGCTTATGCCCTTGAACAATACGTAAATCAAACGCGAACAAATGGGTATACATGTAAATTTTGGAGCAAGAGACTTAACCAACCAGATACGCTCGAAAATGGGACTGAATTTTAACGGCTGCCCACTCTCCACGATTCCCATAGCCTGCGCTACTCTCGTCAACGTGCGCCGGTGAAGAATCCCCCCTCGCAAACGACGTCGTCATTCTGGTTATGTTAGAAGCAGAAGCAGCTCTGCCGCTGCTTGTTAGCCTGACCACTTCAGCGGCGGCTTGGGCGGCAGCGACAGCAGCCTCAGCAACAGCCGCCGTGGCAGCAGCTACGGCAATAGCATGATTGCCGGAATCATCATTATCATCACTCGGCTGAGCCAGGCCGACAACGACGCTGCTGCTTCGAGACTTGTTCTCCATGGGGATGGGGACGTTGCTGTCCTTTTCCCTGTAGGATTTGACAAAGCTCCATTTCTTCTTGGGCGGTGGCTTGGACGTGGCTGTGGTGGGAGCCTGAGAAGATGACGAAGAGGAGTCGGGTTTTTTCAGCCCGAGAAGTCCTCGGAGCCACTTTGAAGCCTTTTTCATCTTGGGATTTTGGTTTCAAGCAAGCGAAGAAACCGCCCTGTTTGGATACATGTCGTGGGAGAGGGAAGTGGGTAGTGTGTGACTATTGTGTGTTCCGGACGACGATATGAAGCTCGTTGAGTATTTTACTGCCACTGTTCTATAACTAAGGTAGCTCGATACGTGTTCCATTTATTTATACTACTGGACACTATAAATTTGCGTGGGACCCATCCTTGCAAATAACTCAACTGTTAAAAGCTTATTTGGAACTTTGGCAAGAAGATTTTATTTTATTTTATTTTGGTAAATTGCAGTAACCCCCTTAACATTTGGTCCTAAAACAACTTTATCCCCTAACATTTATTTTTTAGCACCTTACCTCCTTCCGTCAATCTCTTCTTCTTTTTTTTTTCAATCTCTTCTTCTTTTTTTTTTTTTATTAGACGGCAGCAGTTAGTTGAGCCTACTTCTACTTCTACTTTAACTTGTCATTAGTCAAACTAATAATGGTTGCTCGTTATGAATTATTGAACTTTAGAAAATGCCCTTATTTGTACCTATTGAAACTTCTCGACAAAATTACCTTTGTCCTAATAAATTCCTTATTCTTATAAACTTTGTCATCTTTAAAGGAAAGACCCAACTCCTATAACTGGGATGCTATCTCCTTTTTTTAATGACAAATCTTTGGCTAAACAGTAGGACAAATTTTCCAAATTTTATTACCATTGAATTTTTTGCATAAAATTGATTGATTTATTGTACAAACTCCTAGAGCGTGTAAAGCTTTGAAGTGGTCGTATAAAAAAATATCTTGAAGTCAAAGGATATTAGTAGCCACTGATTTGTTTGGTATTTTTAGCCACTAATTTGTCAAAATAAAAGGACATGACAACCCATATATAGAGCTGGGGTTTTGCTTTAAAGAAGAGAAAGCAACGTCTTTATTTACAATAAGAACGAATTTGTTAGGACAAGAGTAATTTTGTTAAAAAAAAATTCTAATAAGTAAATTGGGGGCATTTTCGAAAGTTCAGTAATTTGTAAACGGTTAAACATATTTCGCTTGACTCTTTGACTGATGGAAGATGACAAAGTGCTCAATAATTAACATTAGAGGGCAAGGGCAAAAAGATTTTGAGACCAAAAGTTAAGGAGGGTACTGCTATTTATCCTTTTTTGTAATAAATGTATTATTTTTTGTTACATGACTTTTCTGAGATAAATAATAATTAAAATATACCACTAAATTTGTTTTTTCCAATAATTGCTTATCCGACATTTTGTGCTAGTTTTAGAGTAAGCCGATTTTTGGTAATTCAAGTGTTCATCATTAGTCACTCAAACTAAAGAATTTCACTAATCTATTTTGCAATATTTAGTTTCTGTCTTGTTATAATTTTGTATGCATTCTTTGACGATAGATCAACTTAGAAAAGTCAAATTACTATAAATTATCCAAATGTTAACTAAATTAGACATAAATAAAAGAAAATGATTAGAGTTTTTACAGAAAGATATATTATAACAATACGTCATATGTAACGTAAAAAAATTGACTAAAAAAATGGGTCAAAAGCAAAAAAAAATTCCCGAAAAATGCAACCATCCAAACTGGACTAGGACCCCAAGAAAAGAATTAAGGGGACATGAAATAGTGGGGAGGTGGGGACCGAGGACTCGGAAAAGAAAAAAAATATACTACGAAGTCAAATGTGAAAGCTCGAGTTCTTGCAGATGTGCTGTATTAATTTATTACTCATGCGAAGGAATGATACTTGGGATTATCAATGGGTTATATAAAATTGTGTGTTCAACTTCAACCAAAAAGGAGTTGAAGATATAAATGCACTCAAAATTGGGGACTGGAAAATCATATACTAGTAGTACGTACGTAGATGCTTGCAGATATATTCTACGGTTGGCAGAAATTATACCGGTTTGGTTCCTGGGAAAAGCTGAGATTGAGCGATCGTTCCATCTTGGGAATTAGGAAGGTGATTGAAATTAGCAAGTCCAGAAGGTTTTATTTTAACTCTTCGTTTCTTTAGGTTTTCAATAAACCAATGGAACCTAAATAACCATTTCTTGTTCTCTAATGAACATCAATTTCTCACTGATTAAGAATGTGTCAAGTATCAAGAGGTGTCGTGGGCTTACCAACTCCGTTGTTATCGATAAATTTAGCAATTTTGCACTCAAAGATTTCATTATAACGGAATGTCCCACCCATTGCTATTTTAATACTACAAGTTTGCCAAAAAATTGATGCGGGGAGTATTCGTTTAGTAGTTGCCGCATGAGTTGGTATACTTTTGTGAACCAAGTTTTTAACAATAATGGAACCTTTCCGGCCTCAAATTTTTCATTTTGTTTGATAAGGAATATCATAAAATGAAATTTGTCATGATCAATTTGATGATCATGATGGTGCGTTCGATCAAATTAATGTTTGAAAATCTGAAATTTAAAATTTGAATCTTTTAATTTATTAAATTATTAAGCATTAAATAAAATACATTTGAGCTGTATATCATATTTAGTGATAAGTGAATAGTTTATCACTTATTTTTAGTGCAAGTTTTGTCCAGAAAATTCAGTATTATTTAATTAATTCAGATG
Source organism: Coffea humblotiana (assembly GCA_023065735.1). Taxonomy (NCBI): domain Eukaryota; kingdom Viridiplantae; phylum Streptophyta; class Magnoliopsida; order Gentianales; family Rubiaceae; genus Coffea; species Coffea humblotiana. The sequence continues at coordinate 26,635,398 of CM041215.1, read as the reverse complement.
TTTAATTTTTTATTATCAAACGCGTCTAAATATATTAAGATTTAAATTTATTAAATTTAAATATTGAATTGTGTTATCAAACAAAGCGTAAAAAGCATCATAATTCGAGTTGTTAATTGCTACAACATGTTGCTTTTTATCTTATTAAGTAAATTGTATCACTCTTATACACTGTTAACATTCTGGATTTGGCGTAATACACGTGGTGAGACCTGAGAGATGAACCCCCACCCCAACCTGACAAAAAAGAGGAGTAATTTGGTATCACGGATCATTCTTACAAACAAACGAAGAAGTTCACATCAACTGTTCTTAAAATTAGGAGCGACAAATTAAGGGAATCTTCAAATTACTGGGGTACACCTGCCGACAAAACTGTTCTTCTCACCCATGCAGCCTAGGACTCATTTTGTACTTCCAATTCAATACAGAGCCGTGATCTTCTTGCAATGTGGCCAAATACATTCGAATTTTTTGAACAAGGAGGACCTTTGATTTTCCTGCTACTACAAAAATCCGATCCACGATTCTCCTGTCTCCAAATGGATATCTGCAGCTCATGTTCCCTTTTTTTTTTTTTTTGGGAAAAAGGGTTGGCCTTGCTTAGGAAGCTACACAGCATGCACTATTTGAAGCTCACAATGATTAATTTGTTGATTTATAAACGTTTGAAGGAACAAAATTCACATCTCTCTTCTTTTTTTTTTAATTTTTTGAGGAACATCTGTCTTAAATTTACAATTTAATACATTAATAAGTTATGGTATTAGTATTAAAACATGAATAAATTGTGAACCTCCTACGTGTAACACACTTGCAAATGTTTCTACGTATATTATTGTCACGTCAGGAGATATGATGATTTGCCCATAAAAGTAACTTTGGTTCGTACAAGTTTGGCTCAGACATGGTATCACCACGTGAAAAGTTAACATGAATCATACAGTTTGGTCTTTTACATAAAACCGTTGCCATATCATAGAGACATCGATTTGGCTCGTACAAGTTTCAACTATGCTGTATTAGTAAAATTTTGCTGTCTACAATTCGAAATTTAACAACCCTCCTCTTCATGTTATATTATTATTATCTTCAATTCGTCATAACTAAAGATACATAGATCTGTTAATGCTACGAGCCTATAAAACTAGTGCTAGAGGTGATACAATTACCTTTATTGGTTTTTCCTTTTTGTCTAATGTAGATGATTAGTTTGCCAAAGTGAAAGAAAGATCCGGTGTAAGTTACAAAAGTCAGATTGAATTTTTTTTTAAACGAATAACTTGAGTCGTGCAATGAAATTAACAGTCATAGGAATTAAGGGTGCTGTCGAGTCGAATTAATCTCAAGTAACACCATATTGAAACTTAAACTCGAATTCGAAAGATATGAGTACTACTCGAGTTTAAACAAGTCAAGAAGGTCAAACTTGAGTTTGACTTGAGGAAGTTGTAGAAATAAAATCTGATTCGACTTGATAAGTTTTGAAAATAATGTCGAGCCTTATCGAGTTCGAAAAATTGACTGGATATCGAATACTAAATTCGAACAATGTCAAGTCTGTATTGATCATTTCTACGCGCGTATGTATACATATATAATCATATTTGATATTTATTTTTTAATTATCTAATGCAATACTCAATAAAAAACTTGTCAAGTTCTCAAATATCTGATTTTCAAACTCGAAATTGATTTAGTAGCACTTTCGAGTAGTTCAAATTCGATCAAAACGAGTTTAAATCAAATTATTGATCGAGTAACTTGCAAATTCGAGTTGATAACAGATCCGACCTCTCCATAAAAGTTACTAGCCGTGAACTTTTCAGCCAGAAACTTGGTGATCTTTTCAGCATGGAGTCATCAAGTGGTAAAATTATTTCCCACTTTGATCGTCAATCATTTCTGTCAAGACTCCGACCAACCTCCTAAGTAGTGCCCACAGAGTCGTAGATAGACAGCCCCGTGCATAAATTTCTGTTGGATGCCGTGTGAAATGAAGAAATCATATCCGGTCAACAAAAGGAGACGTTCGCCGTCCAAATTCCACGTGCATGCTGTTCTCGATTCGTTCAATCTCTGATCCCTTGAGAGCAACGTACTATTTTGGAACTAGGGTATAATCGAATAAACTCAAACACGAGTATTGCAATACTTGAGTTTGATTCAATACTTGACTTGATCTGACAGTAGAAAAGTATTACTTGAGCTTGATTTTGAGGGAATAGCAAAAATGGAGTTTGAACATGAGGTTGAAAAATGGTTTGAAAACTCAAGACGACTGGATTATGCTCGATTTTTTATGAGTATAATCAAACTCAAGTACTTGACATGATTAAAAAAAAATCTGGTAACTTATACAATTCTCAACTCTAAAAAAGTAAAATTGTAATAACTAAATATATAATTTTTAATTAATTACTTTATGTTCGATAGGGTTCGACGAGTCATTGACCTTGAAAAAACAATAATAATACTCGAATTCGGATTGAATAATTATCGAGCTACTCGCACTCAGTCACAATCAAGTGCGAGTCAAGCTTTTAAACGATCTTCTCACGAACAGCTCGGTTCAATTAGATCCTTATTTGAAACATGTATAATTCCACAAGAGAATAAGTGATCGAAGTTTAACTAGCTTGTTTTTTGAGCGACCAATATAAGCTAGTAGGAGTAATAAATTGTATGACTCTGCAAATATATGTATATCATTGAGAATGGTTTAACAATACTATGCAGGTAATAATTTGGACATCTCAATATTTGAAAAAATTTATTTAACATTTCACATAAATCACATCTATAAAAGTGTTAAGAGTGTTGTAATATATAATAATCTTTTCAATTAATGAGTTGTGAGTGACTGGTTACATCAAAAATTTATTCTCCAATCCATTTTATTCACCAGAACTTTAGAAATTTTATAATTGGTGCCCCTGCTTCATTCGTTCTTCATTCACCTTTGGCCCAAGAAATCATGGGCGGACACTTGTTTACGCTTTAATTATGTGAAGCAGAAAATTCATGCTGCTTGATTGCCTTCTTCTAATTCATTTCAATTTCTTGTTTTTTTCCTCATACAGACACATCTTGTTCAATTCCCTCCTCAATAGTAGCATTTAGACAAGTTTCTTATCCAGCTCCATCAACTTTTTTTTTTTTTGGTTGCCCGCCCGGTATCCGAAGCTTTTGCCCCAACTAATCCGGACCCGACTCTCGTCGCCACCTGGCTATGGTGGATGAGTCTCCCAACAGGGATGTCTGCATACATTATGTCTCGAACACGAGATCTGCTTAAGCGAATCCGAGCCGCTTACCACTCGGACCAACCCCTGTTGGTAGGTCCATCAACTATGATTATACTCAAAAATCCCCTAATAATATGTTTGAGTTGGTAGCCTAGTTTTTTAGCTAAGATCCCATGGTTAACTTGCATGTGTTTGGATAATTGATTATCTTAAAAAAATTTAGAATAATACAACTGTATTTTTACTTTTAATGATGTTATGTATGTGAAATAAAAAGAAATAATTAAAAAATGTATGACTAATTTTTTTGTAAATAATCAACTATCCAAACGACAAATTAACTAGTAGTACTAAATTAGTCGCCTCGTCCATTCAGAGTTAGACGTCAGCTCAGAACTACAAACTAGTACTACGTCACTATCCTATTTGCATGGTAATTATAGGAATGCTAGTAATAAATTGCCATATTGTCATATATGAGATTTTTTCTTTCTTTTTTTTTTGTTCTCAATCCACAGATGGGAAATTGAACTGTGATGGGGCTTTGCTTGTTCAAGTTGTAAGGGAAATGGCTAATGTCTTGAGTGAGACGTCCCATCTGCCCCTTGGAGACTATAAAAATTTCTGACGCAACAAAGCTGACCTCTTTTTTGTATGGTCGTCGATTGTTACGGGGATGGTGCCTGCGGCCTACCCTATACTTCCCCTATATGTCCTTCCCGAAAGACTAATCGGCGGTGAAGGTACAGAGACGGCAGATTGCCTGATTCAGAAATTGCATTAACACTTAATGAGCAAGATTTTCGACTCTCTTTTGTCGTCTGTCTCATTTCTGGCCCCTGTACGCCGTAGGCTGGCAGCTGGCTGGCCATTTGATTGACCTTTTGAGATCTCATTTTTGGCAAGGTTCTTGCCTAAAATGTTGAGAATGCCCCACTCCAATTCTAACTTTTGGTGAATTTCTTGGAATAATCTACTAGTATTGAGGAGTAACTCTTTAAGAAGTGTTTCTTAAAAAGTGTTACAGTACTATTGTCTTTCTTTTTTTTTTTTTAAGTAATAAAAAAAGGGCAAAATGTGTAGTTGGCCTCTATTAGGTTTGTAATCCAATTTTAGGCTCCCAACTATTAATTTATAATCTCAGGGATTATCTGTCATGCGGCTATCGCATGGATTTTTTTCCCTTTTCTTTTATTTGGTCACACTCTTGTATCCATTAGAATTTCTCATAATCTTATTAGTCCTCTTACTTCTAAAAGCATATACTTCTGATCCTTCCATCCCTTTGAACTATCAAAGTCAATGAAAACTACATCATGAACAAAAATTGAAGACCTAGTATATTAACAAAGTAAAAGGAATAGGCCAAATTGGAGGGTCAATGCAAATATGGTCAAATAGTTTAAAATTGATGTTTTTTCTGTTCAATGCATATATGACCAAATAAACAATATATATTGTCGCAATTCAATGATTTAAAATATTAGAGAATTTGACACCTAATGAGCCTTGAAATAGTCGAAAATGATCATGATATGCTAAGTTGTGTTGCCAAAATTTAAATGAAATCCTTGTCGATTTGATCCCTTCACACTCCAAGAAATACAATTCTTTTGTATAAGTTTGAAATTTTTGATAACGGAATCATAAAATGGTGGTAAAATAACATTTTTCGTTATTTCAAAGATTCGCAGAAAATCGAGTCCAAATTTGGAATCTAAGCAAAATACAAAATCCAAAACTGTAATTTCATCTAAATTTGACAATATAAATTAGTGATCAACTATTGGTTAACAACAATTCACCTACAATCAATAGTTATCTTGATGAACAGGCATAACTGAATGGAGAAGATGATTGATGCTATGTTGTTTTGAGGTAGATTCCGTTAAAAATGATGATTAAAACAAAGAAAAGGGTTAAAATATACATTTTCAGAAGTTAAAAAATTAAAAAGTGTATACATAATAGTTGAAGGCTCTAAAGTGTACAAATTCAATAGTTTGAGAGTCAACTGGTTTTTTTCACCCTAAAAGGGCAGTAACTCTTTAGTATTAGTATTAGTTTGATTTAAGGAGGTCAAATTTGAAGTTTTGCTCATGCAAAAGCCATGAGAATGTAGCTTGAATTAAGCATAAACTGTATAGAAATAAAGGGTGTTCCTTTGGGGAGAGGGTTCATTGCAAAGCACGAGATATTTTGGAGGAGAGATCAATCCCATCTAACTGAATTTGACTAAAATATGATTCGCATATGGATGATCAAACTTCAGAATTAATTTTTTGAGTTTCCTAACTTCGCTTTGTCTTTTCTTTGAAAGAAAAGAATTCATAACCTCATAATATACAATGACCACAATTTTACATGCACCTTTCCATTCCACCAGATGCTGGTGTCGCATACAAACCAAATGAAAGGGGGAGTCAATGAAATCAAATTACCTTTGAACCAAATAGAAGAAAAGTTGCACGTAATGTGACTTTGAAAATACAAAAAAAGTTTTGAAATTCGAAATAATGCTAAACCTCAATAACTATACAATTTCTTTCAAAAAAGCCAAAAAAAAAGAAACAGTGAACGCATTCACAGTTTAGTATCTGCAAATTGCAATGCTGATACCGGAATCTAATCAAAGAATATTAGACAGGGAAGTCAGGAGCAGGGAAAGACAAACTATAAATATTGGGTGGACTAAACCGGAGAGAGGTTGGATAAAGGTTAATGTAGATGGGGCGTTTAGTTCCAGAAGTGGTGTTGCAGGGACTGACGGGCTCTTAAGAGATGAGTACGGAATATGGATTAGTGGTTTTTGGGCAAATCGACGCCTGAGGACCAATATTGGAGCTGAACTGTGGGCTATCTGGTTTGGAATGAAGACAGCTTGGGACAAGGGGTAGAAGAAAGTAGTCATTGAAACGGAATCTAAAGTTAGTTTAAAGCTTATTGATGGGGAGCCAAATGAGAGCCCGCTCTTGGAGCAGATCAACCAGATTAGAGGATTAAAGGGATGACGATGGGAATGTGAGGTAATACACCAGTGGAGGGAAGGTAATCTGTGTGCGGATTGGTTAGCCAAGAGAAGCTTGAGTCTGGAGCTGGAAATTCAGGAGATTGCGTCTCCACCTGAGGAGTTCCTAGATTAGTTACCTTGTAATGGGTCTAAAGCCCTCCTATCTAACCAAAAAAAAAAAAAAAAATTGCAATGCTGATTATGTGAGATTGGGCCTTTCTCATAATGGCCCAAACCTGGGGGAAAATATTGGTTAAGTTTGGCGATAGTTTTAGTTCCTCCATACTTTTGGAAGACTTGCATTTGTATTGCTACTACTATTATACACGAACGCGGGCCCTGCAGCAGCTTTAAAGCCCTGGACTCCTCCTTGCATTTGCTCCAGTTTGAATTAAATCTGTTATTTTCTGGATAATATCTTGAAATGATGGACGGTTTTCTGGGTTGCTGCATCAGTTCACGAGTTAGCATAATATGAGAGCTATGTTCATTTCCATGATTTACCCACAAAAGTGAAGGACACCACAGAATGAAGAGAAAACCTGTGCCAGCAGTCATGGATGATGGATGAAATTTCGGGATCAAGGTTTACTGGAAGGTCCAGTCTGCGGTTCATGAAGCCGACAATTCCGACAACCTGTTAAGTGAAAAGACAAGTACTAATGAATTAAATCAACTCGAGAGAAACTGCAAATATCATTTCTTTTGTTTATTGTCTAACATCTGCTTCTTCAGACTTAGACTTGCAAAAGAACAAGCACTGGCAAATTGGGAAATAAACTTTGTCCAACATCTACCTGCAACGAGTTCAGGTTCTTCCATGGTGTGGATTCAGTCATCAGCTCCCACAGTATGACTCCAAAACTGTAGATATCTGACCTGTCACATTATTAAAACAACGGGAAAATAATTCAGTTGCCAAACCTCCTTAACATCATGCGCCTCAGATAAAATGAATTGCTTTAAAAGCTTCTTAACTTCACCAACCATGTTCTGCATTAGTTTTTCAAATGTTTAAATTAACCCCATACAAAAAGCAAAAGAAGGAAGGAACTCTTATGAACCATAAGAGATGGTAATATTAGTCCAGTATGATCAACTTCTCAATGCTGGGACAGCCTAGACCATAAAGATTAGGTATCGCTAGTGGCAAAAGCATGACAAATAATCACAACAGATAAAAAATTGCAGTTTTTTAATGTCCACTACTGAAAAGTCTTATAAGTTGAAATTACTTTTCCGTTGAAGGTTCATTTCGAAGGATTTCGGGAGCCATCCACTGAGGCTGCAGCAGCAACAACAGTTTAAGTGTAGATCAAAAAATTACCTTACAGATAGAATGATCAAGGTACACAAAAGAACAAAAAGAAAATAATATGAGGATATCTACCGTTCCTTTCCCAGATTTGTTTGTTAAGAAGGTCGCATTCTTCAATTTTGACAGGCCAAAGTCTCCAACCTGTCAAAACGAAACTCCAATAATTTTTTCAATAAACATATAAATCGCAGGCTAAATCAGGTAACAGTACCTTGACATTCCAGCTCTTATCGACAAGCAGGTTTGAAGATTTGAGATCTCTGTGTACGATTGGTGGGTTTCTGTGATGCAAATAGTTCATACCTCTTGCCTGGAGCCAAAGGAGAAATATACAATTACAAATTTCAGAAGAATTTTAATGAGGTTACATATCCCAAGGATTAAAAGTAAATGGAGGAAACTGGAAAATTTTAAGCAGAAACCAACCACATCAAGAGCCATCCTCAGACGACGTCTGATGTCTAATTGCTGATTACTTTTGTGTAGTGCTTTAAAGAGACTTCCCCTGGTAAGAGACCATAGTCAATGTGCCAGACAAGATAGTAGCACCAGTTTGCCAATGGAACATACACATTGATAAAAGCATTGGACAATAGAGCTCTTCTACTGATAGACATTTTCTGCTGAAGGTCAATAGAGTTGCAATTTTCACAGAAGACTACCAGATACCTTGGCAAATATTCTGTCACCAGAGCCAGTTTTTCTTGTGAGCATACTGCCCCCATGAACAACAGCACATTTGGATGTCTCAGTCTCCTCATTATATCAAGCTGAAGTGCATGTTGGAGATTGAATTAAGGAACTTCATTTTCTTTCCAGAACAAAAATTACAATAGTCATGGACATACTGCCTGCATCAAATACCTCTTGAGTGTAACCGCATAGAGTCTGGTCATTGTATTCGTTCCCAAAATAAACCTTAACTGCAACATCCTAAGACAGGAAAAGGGCATGCAGAGAATCATCATGTCAACCTGATGAGAAGTCAACCACAGTTAGGAACTCTTAGAGTTGGAAGGCATACCGATCCATTCCAGATTCCACGATACACAACAGCGAATGAACCTAAACGAGAAAAAGGACTCTAGTCAACCATGAGCAGACCAATGATATATGGTATCTGAGTTATTCTGGTAAAAACAGGTAACATGATGTATGTTTGGCAACTTTTTCATGTGAACTAAGGAGAATTTAACTCGTGTTTTGTGTGAGTGAAGGATTCAGATATCTATGATCCAAAACTGAATCAGTTAAGACTTCATAGCAGTGAAGATCTTTTTGTATGTACCAGATTTCCCTTCATCAAGCACGTCCAAAGATGGAACATTTTGTGCAATCTTTAGTTCAAATTTCATCATCAAATACTGTGCACTAGCCAAACATGGCCAACTTGTGGTCATTAAGGCAGAGAGCATTTCAATTTTTTGCAGAAGCAATATCCTAAAAGTTTACCTTGGCCAATTTGCTCTCGTAATTGCAGGTCTTCCCAATGGATTTCACAATATGCAATCAAGTTTGATTCATCATCACCTTTGCTTGATGGACTACCAATGCTGCTTCCGCTATCTCCCCTTGAGTTCGGGAGCCATTGAATATCTGGTTGAGGTTGTAGCGTATCCTCGATCTCCATCATTTCCATTTTCCGCCCATTTGTATTCAAGTCTAGCAAGTCTGACGTCTGCAACTGTTCTGAAACTCTGACAGGTGCAGTTATAGGATACAAGCCCTCTGTCAAATCATCAGATATTGTTTGTGATCTTCTCGACAATCCTTTTGCTGCAGAAGAGACACCTTTTATAACATGTTCTTCATCATGATTCGCATCATCAACAATACCGTTAAGTGAACTAGTTGCTTGTGGTGCTCCAGGTGAAGATGACTCGACCAATACTTTGCTGCATGATGTACCATTCAAGCTGTTATGTTGGACAACTGCATCTTTGTTCTTATGAAGATTGGCAATACCCCCAATGTGAAGCTTCGCTAATACCTTTTCAGCCTACAGATATAAGGAAGTTGTTCATTATATAAATGATGCTTCAAATGAATCCCCACTGAAAAAGTACCAAAAAAAAGGAACAATTTGAGATTTGCTACAATTACACGAGGGAAGGAGATAATACAAGTTTTAATGGCTGACGAAATTCACTTGTGGATTCTTCGCTTTCGAAGCCATCTCCATCAATTTTATTCTTTGCATTGGGAGACTTACAATTAACTTGTGGCCTTGTTGCCTATAAAATTGATGTTAGCTCGTAACTCTTCCTTCACGCCAGATTGGAGAAAAGTTTGCAAGTTGAATAAAATCTTACTGGTGCTCTGGGTTGCCTCTCAGATTTTAGATATGCATTGTCCAGTTCATTTTGCTCCTTTTCCCCGATATTGGAACTTCCATCAGATCCGCTGTATTCACGCTTCCACAATAATACTTTTGAGGCCTGTTTAATGCAGTGAAACTAGTAAATTATAATGTATTCAACCAAAACAAAACAAGTGGGAGGAGCAGAAAAGAAACTTAATGCCACAACAAATGTATGCAACAATCAAACATCCCCATTTTTCAGGGTGATTACATCTAATTTGTTTCACAAAAATGTGAAGGGCAATTCATGCATGGAGAAAAGCTTATACAAAAATCAATATGTAATGTCCTATATTTGTTTTCTGTCATTGGCAGTTTCTCACTGGTTTCCTCCTCTTTACCGATTCCATTTTTTGTTTTTCCCTTTGATTTCTTGCATTGGCAGTTTCTCACTGGTCTCCTCTCTCTTTTGCTTCAATAGACTGAACTGTCTAAAATAGCAGCTTAATAATATATAGTACCATCTAACATGACAAAACTAGAAAACATGTCTTATGTACAGATACTAAAATATTTAAGATAGCGTGTTTATTGAAATCAAGTTGGAAAAATAATTACAAAATACAAAAGCAAAGAAGAGAGAAAACCAAGAAGATGGAAAGAGCCAGGCGTTGGGACCGGTGACATTTTGAACATACGAAAATCTGATAATGGAAGAGAAGAGGAAGGTCCACTGTTCTGCAACTAAACGTGCCACTCATTTATGGCTACGCAGTATTTCTCTTTCTATCCCGGTCCTTTTTTTTTTTTTTGGTTAAATGTCAACTTCTATATATATACTCACCAAAATTTGGGCCCATTGCTCCCTTGGTCTCCCACTCAAGGCAACTTTAAATTAGCTAATGCAAGAAGAAAATATGTTGTTAGATAGAGGGGTTCTTCTGCAAATAATAAAAGCAGGGCCACATCTTGAAAAGCCCAGCAAACTCATTAAACTGCCATGGGCCTAGAGCACTTCGGCCCTATATTGTGTTGAGCCATCTGGCTCTCACTTTACTGATGTCTTTCAACTTTGTAGTCAGCTTTCATGCTTTAATTGTTAGGGAAAAGCTGCAACATTAGCTATTTTTTTTTTTGGCTATTGTGCTCCAACGGAGCTGAATCGGTCAAATTGAGTGATACAATAAAAAGGCCGATGAATTGCCCCGTAAGAGATTGACAACGGTGGAGTAGTCTGTGACTGTGTGGTTCTACGTTTTGTTGCTTCGACTTTCTACTATTTACTCTGCAACAAAAAGTTTGAGTAGTTTACTTTGAGGTTGTAGTCACCCAAGTTCTTTTTTTTTTTTGTGGAAGGAACACCCAAGTTCATGAAGAAAGTTGGGGCGGAATCCTTCCCATTATCAAAAGTATTGGCGTTCCTAGTTTTGTGCCCAGTGTAGTGCCTACTACTTCTGCACGTTTTCGTTTTGTTCCCATGTCCAAGTCAATTCAGTCCCACGGTGTTCAATGCCGCTCTAGCCTATCCGTGAATAAATTGCCAAGAGAGAGTCTAGACTAGACGTTTCTGTGCAAAAAAATCCCAAGAATAAACATTTGCAAATTCTTTTAATTAAAAAAAAAAGCTAGATAATTTAAAACTATGAATTTTGAAACGGTATTGCGAGGAACCCAAGTGAAATTATTTGCCCCTCTTTTTGACAGGAATGATACTGAGTTTGATTCTTGTGCACATGAGAGTTGTGGTAGGGTAGGTTTTGGGGAATGTAGAAGATTTACTTCGTAATTATAGCCCCTGTTAAGATACTAATAAATGTGGAACCTTTTTGGCAAAATTTATATTAGAAGGAAAGCTTAAACATGCTAATATTGTAGTGCTGGACAATTGCAGTAGTATGAATACTAGTTTTTTGGCATTTAGACTAATGCGATGTAAATTGGAGAATGTTTTGCTGTATATCCATCCGTTTGATAGATGGGGTGAAGACGAAAAACATCCTTCGTCCTTGACTGCTGATGGTGTATGTAAATTATTAGGATGGTTGATACTGTTCAGAATTGTTGATCAGAGTTTTTTGTGAGACGAATACTATTTGATGATACAAGAAGCTTCAGTTAACGAGTGCTTCATGAGAGAATTGCAATATTATGAGCAATTTGGGATTCTATGTGGTTTAGATGTCATGGAAGATTCTGGTTGGGTTGATTCACAAAACTCTTCTTGATTTCACAGTTTAAGCTTTAAATGTAAAAGACAGTTGAGGAAGGTGATTCAGGTGGGTTTAGGAGGGGAATTCCCAGCGGGTTTAACATTCAAATGTGAACAAATTCGTGTTAGGAGTTATGAGAGTGATTCACATGAGCGTGCCAAAGAAGCAAAACTGCTTGTGAAAATGACTGGTGAATATTGTTCCTTGTCTTTGGATAACCACATTCTGCATTGGCATGTTTGGCTCGACCAATTGATCTAAGTTTTTGTATTTTTCAGAGAGCCAATGATTTGATGATATGCAATCAAGGAATCCATGTGCATTGTACATCAGATTATTTTAACTTACGCTAATAGTACAAACACAGAAGACTAATCTCTGCAAACTTTTTTGCATCAACGAATTAAACAATGGATGCTGAACTTCTAAGTAGCCTTTTTACAGGACCTTGTTGCCAACAACTGTCACTCAATGTGCATTATGCAACCATTAATTTGTGGAAACAGGGTGGTTGATGTTTGTCATCAGGAGAAGCATTTGCCTTCTAATTGAAGAAGGAAATTTTAACGGTCTGTGGAGATATTATAATATCCATGATCATAAAATCTGCGGAAACTGAGGTGTATGGTAGCTTGTATCTAGTTTTGTGGGAAACCAGGTGGTTAGGGAGATGCTGAATTCTTTATCTTATCAGTTCTTTTGGATTTTATGTTACCATCATTTAGCCGTCGTGTTAAGTTGTAAATTATATGAATATAGAGATTAAACTTGTCAAGGAACCAAGATGCTTTTTTAGCTTGTAGTACCTAGTCGGCTAGTAGCTTTATGGCTGATTACCCTTATGATTACAATCGAGACTTGAGCTTTCTCCATGCTCATCTTCTTTAGCGTTCAGCTTCATGATGCTTGCATACTACTGTCAAACAGCAGAAGAAACTCAGTTCAGGGAGTTACATTAATATACTTGAACGGCATTAGTCAACACATATTGCTTGATTGCACTATCCTTTTTCTAATTCTAGTGAAAATGCAAGGAAAAAAACGGTTCAGACTACTGTTATTCCTGTCTATACTAAACAAGTCCTTGGGGTTACTGTTATATATGACACTGCGTGCTTTGTTTGTTTTAATTATTACTTAGAGAATTCTGGACTCTTGCCTGAAAGGTGCGTGCATAGCTTCCTCAAAAAAAAAGTTGAAATGTTGGTATTTATTGTATTTGCAGGGAGAGTGTGTCCCTTAACGGGAAAGAAATCCAACAAGGCATCTCATTCAAACCACAAGACAGATTACAGTTTGTGAATCTGCAGTACAAAAGAATTTGGTGGGAGACTGGGAAACGCTATGTTAAACTTCGCTTGTCAACCAAAGATATAAAGACAATTGAGAAAAATGGATTGGATGCTGTTGCCAAGAAGGCGGGGATCGATCTTAGCAAGGAGCAAGGTTAAAACAGGATTGTAATTTTGTCCTAGTATTTTCAGTGCTAAACACTGATATTCCGTGAATCAGTGGAAAATCCAACTCATTGCATTTTTTTGACATGTTTTGCTTCCCCACATGGCCAAAGAAAATCATTGGGGGGGTATGGTGGCGGTTCACGGGGTGGCTCCGCCTGGGGAGGTGGAGTAAGATGGGGTTGACCAAGGAAGGAGAAATTGGAGGTGAGGAGGGCTTTAGGAAAAACAGAACGTAGAGACGTTTGGTCTTAAATCTATGTAGGAAGGTTATAATTACAGCCCTTGATTTAAGAAGCTATTTGCTAAATTGCCATTGCAATTTGTTGTCAAATCAGGTGAAGGGATGGCTGGCTCAATAGCTAATGGAAATTTTTATGTGCAGATGGAGGGAAAAAATGGTAATTAAGGGGCATATCTCTATTAATTTTAGAATCATCAATATGACGGCACTAATGCATATTATGAGGTTGATATGGATACTTTTATGATGTCATTAGGAACATTTGGGGTGTATTTTAAATTCATATGGGGCTGGTTAGAAGCGGTTCGTTGGATTAAGACTCTTAATTTCGTCGCTAAATATTCTTTTTTTCCCCCTCCCCTTCTTCATAATTGGTGTTGAATATAAGAGGTAAAATAAAGGTATTTAAATTGAAAATGAAAATTCACAATTAACACTTGCACGTGCTCGCTACTTATTAAAGATATTTAAATTGATTATAAGAGGTAAAATAAAGATAATTAAATTGAAAATGAAAGTTGACAATTAACACTTGCACGTGCTCGCTACTTATTAGTTTAGGACCAAAAAATGATTATAAGAGGTAAAATAAAGATATTTAAATTAAAAATGAAAGTTGACAATTAACACTTGCACGTACTCACTAAGTATTAGTTTAGGACCAAAAGATGATCATAAAAGGTAAAATAAATATTTATATTGAAAATGGAAGTTCACTATTAACATTGCACATACTCGTTAAGTATTATTAGATATTCCCAATACTAATTCTACCATCAACTTATTCCTACTATTCGAAAAAATGAAAACAAATACTAATGTATGATTGATATATATACATACTTGTGTATGATTAGATATATTCAATAACCATATTAAATTTTTAACATCATTATGCATTACTTATCATTACAATTCTAATATCATACACATTTTACAAGTGGACCGTTCAAACCTATCTTCTTAAAACGGTATCATTATAATCTCAATTGTTTCAGTTATGATATTTTGAAGCCCAAAATTGTAATTGTAATATCTTTTTTTTTTCCTTTTATTTGGGTTCAATCTTTGCACTCAATTCAACTAATTTATTGCGCTCAAAAGGGAATCTTATCTCTTGGCAACTATATAAATTTGGAGTGAAGGACAGCACAAAATTACCAAGCGTAGCACCACTAAGCAAAATGGTTTACCAAATATAAGAATATATTCCAGATACAGCTACAAAATGCTTTGTGCAAATTAAATCTATATTTTAAAATATCATACAAAATCAAAAGTATAGATACAAATCACATCCTTATGCTTAGCAAAAAATGTATGAAGAGTTCAACGGTTTAAACAAATAAAATTAGTTTCACTGCAAATCGACAGTCTCTTGCGTTAGCCACAGTAGCTCTTATAAAGATTTAGACCTACAAATAGAAGCTTTCCTTTGTGCGTGTTACTTTAGATTTATGATGGCAATGCAAGAAGAGATGAACAAAATGCTAATTATTAGACTATGGTAGATGTCAATTGTCACTCTGGTTTGCTTCAATGAGGGATAATTTTAGAAACCTCCAAAGATTTGTAATAATATCACTTAGTATTTGAAAAATAATATTTGCCTCCTCTGTTTTTAATTTTAGCATTGTCAACCTATTTCATAATATATTATTAAAAAAACTTGACTGATATGGTTTTTAAATTAAGAACCACAAGACATTAACAAAGTTGGAAGAATGTTTAATAGTTTTCGTGTCATCAGTCTACACAACAATTATAACAAATTTTAGAAATTTTACATAATTTTAAAAACTCATAAAAGTCACCTGAAATATTTTAAATGAAGAAAATAACATTTTGCACTTTAAAAACAACTCAAATAATATTTTAAATACATAGTTAAGAAATTTATCTTTTACTAAGTTTCACTGCAAAAAATGTATGAAGAGTTCAACGGTTTAAACAAATAAAATTAGTTTCACTGCAAATCGACAGTCTCTTGCGTTAGCCACAGTAGCTCTTATAAAGATTTAGACCTACAAATAGAAGCTTTCCTTTGTGCGTGTTACTTTAGATTTATGATGGCAATGCAAGAAGAGATGAACAAAATGCTAATTATTAGACTATGGTAGATGTCAATTGTCACTCTGGTTTGCTTCAATGAGGGATAATTTTAGAAACCTCCAAAGATTTGTAATAATATCACTTAGTATTTGAAAAATAATATTTGCCTCCTCTGTTTTTAATTTTAGCATTGTCAACCTATTTCATAATATATTATTAAAAAAACTTGACTGATATGGTTTTTAAATTAAGAACCACAAGACATTAACAAAGTTGGAAGAATGTTTAATAGTTTTCGTGTCATCAGTCTACACAACAATTATAACAAATTTTAGAAATTTTACATAATTTTAAAAACTCATAAAAGTCACATGAAATATTTTAAATGAAGAAAATAACATTTTGCACTTTAAAAACAACTCAAATAATATTTTAAATACATAGTTAAGAAATTTATCTTTTACTAAGTTTCCAAGCCATTGAATTGGACAAAAAAAATTTAGAAATTCAAAAAACTTGTATACAATTTATAAATCCTTAATTCATCCGTAAAAACTTATTTGATAAAAATTAAATTTTTCGTATTTTGAAAACACCATAAATGAGTGCGTAAATGTAATTTTAAACATTTTGTCTTTTTCTAGTTTTCATGCCATCAATCTAGACAAAAATTTAAAATTTTTCAAAATTTTCTAAAAATTTTAAAAAATTCTTAAATTGACCAAAGAAAACTGAATAATCTTTTCTGGCTTGAAAACACCTAAAATATAGTCTTAAAAATAAATTATTTGTGCCATACAACATATATTGTTATACTGTTTCCTATCAAATTTACACATTCACACAGTTTGTCTATATTTAAAGCTTTTATTAATATATTTTTAATTATAAAAGTAGGACAATAAAGGGCACTTTTGGAATGAAAACATCTTCTATATCAAAAAAATAAGTTATTTACTAATATAATTTGAAATAAGTTGATAACGTTATAAAAACTTAGAGCAAATTATCCGGTTGGCCATTAAACTTTTGCAATCGTCGAGTTTTGGTCACTCAACTATTAAAAGTCTGGTTTTGGCTACTCAAATGTATAAAAGCAAGACGCGAGACTATTCTGTTAGATTTAGTCGTTAACTTCGCTGATCTGTCCGTTTGCGCGATTTCCAATACAAAAAGTAGGGTCAATTTAGGAAGTTGAAAATAGATCTTCAAAGCCGCAATCAAGCCCTATTCAATTAAGCCATATTCATGCCTTGGCTCCTGGAACTTCTCCAACGACCCTTGCTCCATTCCTCGGGCTTATTTCTCCTGCGGTCTTTTATGCAGTGGCAATAGAGTAACCCAGCTCACCCTCGACCTGGCTGATTACACCGGCACCCTGACTCCACTCATTTCCAAGCTCACTCAGCTCGTCACGCTTGACCTCTCAACCAACAAATTCTCAGGCCCAATCCCACCGCTCTACTCCCTAACCAATCTGCAAACTCTTGTACTTCGATTCAACTCCTTCTCCGGCACAGTCCCACCCTCTTTAACCACGCTTAAATCCTTCGAGACGGTTGATCTCTCTCACAATTATCTTTCGGGATCGCTGCCCAACTCGTGGAGCTCGATCGGCAACTTGAGAAGGCTCGACCTGAGTTACAACAAACTCACCAGTTCACTCCCTAAGCTCCCGCCCAACCTCATTGAGCTGGCGATCAAAGCCAATTATCTGTCCGGGCCACTTTACAAGACTTCATTCCAAGTGTTAACTCAATTGGAGGTTGTTGAACTCAACGAAAACTCATTTTCCGGGACACTCGAAGCTTGGTTTTTTCTCTTGCCTGCTTTGCAGCAGGTGGACTTGGCGAATAACAGCTTCATGCGGGTCGACATCTGGAAGCCTAAGAATGGGAACAGCGACCTGGTGGCCGTCGATCTGGGATTTAACAGAATCAAAGGGTATTTGTCCGTAAATTTCGCGGCGTACCCTCTGTTGTCGTCTTTGTCTTCGCGTTACAATCGGTTTCGTAGACCAATCCCGTGAGGGCTTTGAAGATCTATTTTCAACTTCCTAAATTGACCCTGCTTTTTATATTGAAAATCATGCAAACGGACAGATCAGCGAAGTTAACGACTAAATCTAACAGAATGGCCTCACGTCTTGCTTTTATACATTTGAGTGGCCAAAACCAAACTTTTAATAGTTGAGTGACCAAAACTCGACGATTGCAAAAGTTTAATGGCCAATCGGATAATTTGCTCAAAAACTTAAAAGTAGAGGCAAATAGTTTGTGACTTTATGGAGTCTAAATGACACACTATAAGAAGACTCAAGGGACGTTTTCAAAATTATCCCTTTGCTTCAAGGTAAATAAAATAAAACCCTCTTAGTGAGTGAACGTGGTTAGGCAATCATCATTAGCTGGCAGCAGCAGTAATGAAGAATCTGGACATCTACAATTCATATTTGATGCTTAAAGTGCCGATCCGACCCCATTGTTTAGACCTAAATATGCCTACCGGGTCATTTTGCATTGAATTGACCCCACTTTTTAGTTTGCCATACTTGTCAATTTCATGGCAAGATTTCTGATACGTACTCGATCATTTTCACATAAAACTAGAAACCAATATTAATTTTGAGGCATCTTCAATGCCAAAGGGAGAAAAAGAATGAAAAAACTCGAAATGCAACTTTTGGATGTGATATAAAAGGATTATTCAAGTAGAAAAGATAATCTAAAATTTAAGGGATTGGTTTCTATAACTTTTCACGTATACACTGAATGACCATACAAGGAAGTAACTTGAGAAAAAGAGCAGTTTTGCTAGTTCAGTTTGTATACATAAATTTTGTTGCCTAAAATAAAAGACAAGAAAACTTGCACAAATATCAAATTTATTAAATCAAATAATAAGTAGGTTACAATCTTTGAAAATCTTTGAATCAAAGAAATTAATCACCTGATTCTTCTCTTCGAATGGCTTCAATTGAAGGGTCGAAAAGACTTGTTGTTCAATCGAAAAGGTGTTTCCGACAATTTCGGCATAGAAAACGATTGATTTGATGATGGCGTCAAACAGTTGGAACTTTAAGTCTTCAACTCCGATAGCAGGAGGATTTGTTCGACTCAATTTGGACTTGGATTTGAGAGAAAAAGCCCTTAAGAGAATTTGCCAAAGCTTTACCGAAGTTTTGGAATTTTCTTCCATCTTTTGCCTTGAGGGAAGACCTTTATTTATAGCCAAAATATGTAGGCTAAATCTTCAAGAAAACCCTCAGAATTTTGGATCACTTGTCACTCAAGAAATCTATTTAACTTGGGCTTAAATAATAGGCCAACTCAAATAGTTCATTGTGAATTAATAAATCAATTAATTCACTCCAATTTAAATGGACATTACAAATTTAATTTGATTTAATAGCCCATATAATATTGGTCCAATTTGTCAGTCCAAAACATGATGGACTTCTATAATTTAATTTAATTTAATCAAGATCAATTTAATTTAAATAAATCTTGACTAAAATAAATTAAATAAATTTCCTTTGTCTACAAATGCCCCCACTTCAAGACTTGATGTGGCATTGCTTGACAATTGCCAAAGACGAGTCTTGGAGTATTACTCTTGATTTGCAAGATTTTTTTTTATTTTATTGACAATGAAATCCATCATGATTTTGTAGAATACTTGATCTATTAAAAAAAACCCAAACTTTGCATTGTAGGCTTATAGTGTTGCTGAACCGAATTGATGGAATCACAATGTCCGAGGCTTCAATTCTTTAAAGAGTCACAAGACCAGTTTCCTTGTTGTTTGTTGTTAACTCCAAAAGAATTAGAAGCATACTACTTTCAACCATTTCCATTTATTTTCCATGAGGCGTTAAACTGGCAGGTATCAAAATTGGGCACTTGCAATGAATTGATGAGTGCCAAAACCAACTACCATACGGTGAAGAATTTAGGCAATTTCCTTGGACATTGGACCGCTCACTTTCCTTCTGAACTTTAATTACTTCCAAGACCATGTGCCAATCAAAATTGGTCTACTGCCTAGACCGAACATTCAACCAAGCATCATTATAGCAAACTAACAACTGCTAAAATCAACTTGTAAACAATTGGAAACTATCAACTGTCCGGCTTTTGGAAACCAATTTCGTAACACTCAATTCCTGCAACTTCCAAATGAATTTTGATTTCCCTTTTTTTTATTGCACAATTTGAGCTCTATAACAGAAACCAATAAGATCCCTTACGGCTTCAAGTACAGCTAAACAATAAGATCCCTTACGGTTTGAGCTCTCTAATTTCCCCTTATGGGTTCGAATACAGCTAAACAAATCGCAGCCTCGTGGGGAGAAAATAAACCAGAAAAATTCTTTACACCTCCGAGGTAATCGTTGAGCCTTCCTTTAGTTTTGATTTCAAGTTTTTTTTTTCAGATTAACACTCACACAATGCTTGCCAAATTTCCTGTGTTGTTCATCACATATTACAAAAGAATCGAAAGCTTTCTTTTTAGCTCCATAGGCATATTGCATGTCACAATCTTTTGTTCTCATTGGTGCTGCAAATTCAATTTTTTTTTTGTGTACACTTGCTACCGCTGCAGGAAAATTGCATGCATTCTTCAAGTATTTCAATTACTTGCCGAATAGCTCCAACGAAACTTAGTTAGCATGAACCACTTTAAGTTTTGACTATTATTTCACGTGCAATTTCATACTAGTACTAATTGGTTAGAGCAACACATGCCACGTTCCACATCTTTGTCTTGCATGTCTTTCTTGTGAAGCAAGGCAAAATTTGTCGTTGATGATTTTTTTTTCCACTTTTTTTGATTTTGTGTGATAAGAAGGGAATATCACCCACCCAATGACTAAATAATGTCGTACTTGACATTAAAGACGAGCATGACCCACCATAAAAAGCTTGTCCCGCCATTGCATGCCACACATCACTCCTTTTTTTTTATTTTCTCTCTTACAAAGGACGATCACAAAGAGATTTTTTTTTCCTTCAGGTTGCATCTCATGCTCATACCTTTCATTTGAAGTAAATTGGTGCTCTAATTTTGTCCACAATTTTAGGACCAAAGCTCTTGAAATTCAAACCGCTAAGGTAACTTTAATATTTCATGATTTTTACTCCTTGTTGATGGTGATTTCTCCTTTCTTTTCTCTTTTTTTTTGTGTAATGTGAAAGGAAGATCCCTCGACACATCCTATATGGTGGACATTTAATTTGAAGAAGGTGCAATCGCAAACTCCCACGAGAGCCTATCATGGCTTGAGGAGTACCAAGGAGAAGACGCGACCAAAATTTGAAGAAAGTGCAACCGCAAACTTCTACGAGAGCCTATTATGGCTTGAGGAGTACCAAAAAGATGGCTCAATCAAAATTTGAAAAAAGTGCGATCGTAAACTCCCATGAGAGCCTACCATAGCTTGAGAAGTACAAAGAAGGAGGCACGACTACCTACTTCAATGAGAGCTCACCGAAACTCAAGAAGCCCTTTTACTATTTTCGATCATACTATCTTAACCCGATTTTCTTTTTCTTGCCTTGTTGCAGGTTGATCTTGATATGATAGTGATCTTCAAGGAAGTCATATTTTCAGACGAAAAGTATCTTCTTATCGCCGACAGTCATGATGACCCTGGTGACAAATGGACGACATTATTGGTGCATCCTCCTATACAAGGAACTTACTCTGGTAAGTGGCCTTCTCACCAGTACCCAGAATTGGAGGATTGATCATTCGAATTTTCTCAAGACGATGGCACGAAAGTTCACTTCTTGAAATCCCTTATTCATAATAAGGAGTCAAGAACAATTTCCTTTCAAACCCTTGGCAAGCAGATCGTAGACGGAAATGCACACTGAGGCCCTTCTTTGAGGCTTAGTGGTGTATTTAGTTATATCGAGAATTATTGGGAGTGGTTGGAGGATATCCTCAACAGGAGCAAACAAGTGCTCCGTGAAAATTACTTGTTTGATACCTTATATGTTTCGCTTTTCACATACAATAGGAATTCTCATGTATTTAGGGCATTCTGCGAGGTATGATACCCGGACACTAATACCTTATATACATCTGTCGGAGAATTGTCTCTCTCACTTTGAAATTTGCACAAGTTAAGAGGACTTTCAATCATCGGGGGTATCTATGAAGAGGTAATCTCATGCGCGGAGGAACTAACTAGAGATAATGAAAAGAAATTAAGACATATTCCACAAAGTTTGCGGCCTTGCATCACCTTCAACATGGAGAATCCAACAAAACTGGAGTTTCTGCTGATTAATGGATTACCTTTTGGTTTAAAGGTAAAACGAGATACTCAAAACTGAAACAATGAAGGATAAAGAGGACCTCTCGTACTCAAGCGACCCAAAATTCGGATGGAGAAATTGGATAACCCCGCAAGTTTTCAAGTCAAGACAATGGTATATTTGATACCATCGGAGTTAAATCTCACTTGCGAGAAAATACCTATCTTGCAGCCTTTATATCTTGTTGGCTATGCGTCTTTACTTTACCAGATAAGAACCTCTATTATATTAGACCATCTACTTTCAAAATGGCTAGTATGATGGCTGCCGGTCGTAAGACTTGCCTTGCTATTTCTGTCTTACTGAATATCTACCGCGAACTCAATAAAATTTCAAATTCATCTATCTCAGGGTGTGCGCATAAGACTTTTTCGGTGCACTAAGTATATACTTGGCTAGCGAGTTATTTTTCTACTCATTATCTAACTCCAAATATCATGTCTGGACCAACAATGACCAATTATTCTAGAGAGGGTGGCGCACGATATTTTGATGAAAACAGTACTCGCGATCTTATTTATCGGGGAGACAAAGCAACTTGGGGGACGACTTCTCTTGTGAAGAATCAAAATAAATTTTTTGTTGATAATAGCAAGTTAGCAAATCTAGAACTAAGTTATTTTGTAGGTGCCTGCTCAAATTATTTAGTTTTACATGCTGATGAAGACTTCCTTGTTGAGCCATATAACCCATATAGATTCGCGTGGCAATTCGGGTTTTATCAACAATAAATGATGGGCCAACTCAAATAGTCTATTGTGAATTAATAAATCAATTAATTCACTCCAATTTAAATGGACATTACAAATTTAATTTGATTTAATAGCTCATATAATATTGGCCCAATTTGTCAGTCCAAAATATGATGGACTTCTATAATTTAATTTAATTCAATCAAGATCAATTTAATTGAAATAAATCTTGACTAAAATAAATTAAATAAATTTCCTTTGTCTACACAGTTTTCTGGAAATTGTTGTTTTTGATGCTGTTTTCCCTTTCATTCCTTCTAGAAGTGGAAATGATGAAACGACATAAATAGACCCATCATAGAGAAGTAAATACCCATCAAAACGCTATGTTTGCATTTCAAAACTCGGATGTGGAAAAACAAGATGAAAATTACTAGTGAACTCCTTGATTTTCATTATCAATTGGAAATACTTCTGTGTTATCATATGATTAATGTAGTTTAATCCCGTCAATTAGTCAAGCAATCAAATATGTCATAAGAACAAAAGAAAAATAGCTCAGTAATTAGTTGTAATTGTTAATGAATTTTCAATAACAAACCAAATCAATTTTGCGTTGATAACCCAAAACAAAGTCAATTTACATTTGAATGCAGAAAATGGATTCTGATAGACAACCTGTCAAGTTAAGGCCTTGGATGTAAACCAAGGAAAATGGTTACTCTTTGCTTGTTGATTCACTAACCAGCTATCCACATGTATTGAAGTCAACCTAATTAGCACGATTTAAAGAAATTTACTTCTGTAATTAGCCAGTGTGAAATTCCTTTCCCACGCGAGGGAAAAAAAATAATGTCACGTTCTTATGGTAACTTTCGAATTAACGTTAATCTCTTTCGATGAAAATATCCA
The DNA here is from genome assembly GCA_023065735.1 of Coffea humblotiana. Classification (NCBI taxonomy): domain Eukaryota; kingdom Viridiplantae; phylum Streptophyta; class Magnoliopsida; order Gentianales; family Rubiaceae; genus Coffea; species Coffea humblotiana. Next base: position 26,611,627 of record CM041215.1, on the reverse strand, counting down.
TAATCATTACAATAGTTCAGAAAAAGAGAAAACAGTTGAAAATGACTCTCCCTCAGTCTGTTGTTCAAGAAGCTTAATGATGGCTAAGTGCTTCTGTTTCCATACGTTCAATCAGACTCATTTGCGAGTTTAGACAAACACAATGGAAGTCATTTTCGCTCGCCGCCTATTATCCAGTAAGTTTGTCTGCCATCTTTGTAGATGCATTTAGTTTTCGTCAAATACCAAACCATTCTGATCAACCACAATGGTTAGTAAAACTAGTTGTGTCTAAAAGAAAAGCAATGTTGCCAAGAACTTGTAGCAGGAGTAACAAATTTGGAAAATTTGATAAATTTGTTTGTATTTTATCACTTGTTTGAGGGTTTAAAATTTGGCATGAAACCTATGTCGGTGAATATTTCTGTCTTACATTGACCCTCATGCAAGTTTTTCACGGAAAAAGTATATAACACCTGAATGTAAATTGATGATGGAACCCATGTAGTTTGTAGTACCAAAACAAAAATATTTCGTGTTTTGAGAAAACTATGGTAGGTGGAAGTTGTGCAATTTTAGGGGAACTAAATTGTAAATTGAGGAAACATTGAAGCATTGATGTTTAAAAATATTAGTCAAAATTAGAAAGGGGATGCATAGTATTGAACCGACGAATGGCATACTATTTCATGACCAGAACAAAACCATCCGGCCAGATCCAAAAAGGATATGATAAATGATACCAGTACTGGAATTAGATGGAAGTTGAAAATACCAATACTAGAATAGACAAATTTCAACGAAGCATTAAATTCTTTGGTTTCTTCCATTTTCAATTGCATATGCGTGCGTACCATATTGGTTAGGAAGGTCACAATGTATTTCCTTTACAAAACTTTGAACTTTTGTGCTATATCTCTTTCAGTTTCCCATGTTGATTAGGTGCTAGCTGTTTTCTTTCACGAAGTTTCTGGAAAAGAAAAAAAAAGGAGCCCCCATGTGTGATTCATAGTAACTTTTTGTGTACCAAATTCTAAGTAAGATGACATTTATGATGCCACAGTGCTCATTTTCAACCAACCTGTTTCATTAGTAGATTATTTTGTTTTCACAGCACAGACATTGAAAGTAGCATACAGTTTTGTATTTCTGTGGACAACATAAATGGTGGTATAGTAAAGAAATTGCTGTTAAATGTGCCCAAGCCAGTCTTGGATGTCGGATTTACCCTTCCAAGAAGCAGTTGGGATACTCTATACCACTATTCGGTGCCAAATCCAGTGTTAATTTCACTTATCACGTGATGGTAGAAGAAATTTAAATAAATAATACATGATAAATTAAATAAATAGGACACTTGGCATAAATATGGAAGTGACACTGAATTATCACTGGAAAAATGGCACTGAGGATCTCGTGTGTCCAAGAAGGCTCCATTTCATTCTTATGCATCAGTTGCTTTACAACCTAAGGCTAAGGGCATCTACAATGATTTACACTTTTTAGAGTGTAATTCACATGCCACGTTAGCATTCCATTTTCTCCTCTTTTATTACACTTTCACTCACAATGGATTACACTTCACAAGGTATAATAGTATGGGTCCACAATTAAATCAAATATTTATTTTAATAATGCATAACTCATATCCCATAAATAAATAAAGTAATTTCTAAAAATAATTTTATTATTTTTAAAAAATAAAGTACTAACTTTCATTAAATTTTTACTTTTTGAATTTTTTATTTTCTAAGAATAATATTATTAATTTTTAAGTTTGAACAATATATCTTTTTTTATCTCTCAAAATAATATATTGTTATTTTTTCAAAAATAATTATGCAGAAAATTAAACAAATATTTGATACCTCAAATGCGAAGATATCATAATAATCCATTACTTAATTAATAATTTGAAATGTAATTAATTGAACTCCATAACATAATATTACATAATTTAAATCAAATAAATACAAATAATAACAAAATGAATACTAGTTTCATTGTTATTGCCTCCGAATCGTTCCCAAATATGCTCAACCAAGTGTGATCGAAGTTGATGATGTACTTCTCGATCAGGTAATTCCGCATTCCACTGAAGGTAATATTGAAAATTTTCGACTAAACCTTGAGTCACAGGAATCGTTGAATCGTCATCGTCAGCATTCCAGTTTCTTATTGCATCTCCTTCATCTTTGACAATCATATTGTGCAATATGATGCATATGTACATTATATCTTTGAGTTTTGCTCTATGCCAAAATCGAGCAGGACCACGTATAATAGCCCAATGAGATTGGAGCACTCCAAATGCTCGCTCAACGTCTTTTCTTGCAGCCTCCTGCATTTGCTTAAACTTGATTCTCTTTGGATCTCTAGGAGATGTGAAACTTTTAACAAATGTTGCCCATTCTGGATATATGCCATCTACTAGATAATACCCTTTACTGTATTGGGTGCCATTTACCATAAGCTGAAAATCAGGAGCGTATCCTTGCTATACGTCATTAAATAATGGAGATTGATTGAGCACATTGATGTCAATTTTAGACTCCGCGACACCAAAAAATACATGCCATATCTATAAATCGGCTAATGCGACTGTTTCTAGCATTATTGTGGGAGATCCTTGATCACCTCGAGTAAATTGACATTTCCATGCCACAAGGCAATTCCTCCATTGCCAGTGCATGCAGTCAATGCTACCAAGTATGCTAGGGAAGCCATGCCGCTCGAAATGCAAATTAAGTAAACGTTCAACGTCATTAGCATTAGGCCTTCTCAAGTATTGTACCCCATAAATATCGATCACACATCGGCAAAATTGTGACAAACACTCGATTGCAGTGGTTTCACTCATCCTTATGTACTCGTCCAACTGATCAGCTAGTGCCCCATATGCTAACTGTCGGATAGCTGCCGTGATTTTTTAAAGAGGAGAAAGTCCCTTTTTGCCTGCTGCATCAATCCTCATTCGAAAAAAACTCAGAATGATTTGTAATGGACTCAACAATTCGAAGGAATAATTCTATTCTCATTTGAAACCGTCAGCGGAATATATATGAAGGATAAACTGGATTCTCGGCAAAATAGTCATTAAGAGCCGGACATGCCCGACACCCCGCTCTCGATCATAATATCTTCGACTACGTGGATACATATTAGAACTTGAAGTAGTGTGGTGCATTTGCCATTGCTCCAACAGCATCATAATTTGATCCTCTGTGTCATTCTCCATTTCATCGGCTAAATTTTTTTTTTTTTTACTTTTTCTATAAGAGAGGAATCAGGATATTGAGACATTTTGGAGTGTGTTGAGTTTATGGTTTCAATATGTGGAGTCTCACTAACATATATATATATAGGGATAGCTTCTAACGGCTAGTTTCCAACAGCTAGTTTTTAACGGCTAATTTCTAAAGGCTAGTTTTCAACGGCTAGTTTTAATATTCTAATAAAAATAGTAAAATGCAAAATTAACTATAAGTACAATTGCAAACAAATTATTAAGCACTCAAATGCAAAATGGAAAATTAAAAAATTACATTACTAACCATGAAATTAAAACTAAACTAAGAAACATTATACTTTGCTTTTAGGATGGAACACATATGCTCATGAATTTTAAGCTATTGCTCGGACATGCCTGTGGTATCTTTCAATAGGATTTCATAATCACTTCAAAAATTATAATTGTCTAACTTATTTGCTAAGTTTTTCATAGCTTGCAATTTTTCTTCTTTGTGCTCTTTCAACATCCTCTGGATTTGACTAAGTTCTCCACCCACATCTTGCTCATTCATTTTTCATTTTCCCTTTCTCTTTCCCTTTTTTGCTGCTTTTTGACCAAGTGGATGAACTTCACGTACTTCACTGTTATCAATGTCAAAACTTGAATTCACATTGGATGAAGAAGTGTATGCCCCGCTTTCATCAGTCCTTACCTTTTTTGAACAACGCTGCATAGGAGTATTTGCTTTTCATTTCGGATTATTTTTCAACAGTACCCATACATGTTCATGTACAAAATGCTTATTCTTATTTTGGTGAAAAAGCTCTCATGCATATTGTTTTATCTGATCATCATTCCATCCGCTATGATGTTCTCCAACCAATTTGTTGTAGTATTTGTTGAATTCATTGACTATTCGACTCAATCAATACCAATGTGATTTCACAGCTTTATATTTTCTTGGCGGCCCAAATTGCCGAATCTTGTTGAAGTAGTCCGTGACTCATTTCCAAAAACTCTCATCATTTTGAGAATTACCCACAATGCTACAATTAGAAATTGTGAGCCAAGCACTTGCAAGCATCTTGTCATCATCCAAACTCCATGGAACGCGTTTATAATCAGATTCTTCCATTGACTCATCGGTGAGAGTAATGTTATCCATCCCACATTGTGTTGAATATGGTGAAAATTGAGAGTCCGGATTTGATTCCGTTGATGCAGCATTTTCTTGTTGGCCGGCAAATAGAAATCCTTTCTTATTTCCGATGGAGTATTTGAGCCTCCACAACCCATACCAAAATTATAATACCCCGATGTGTAGTGATTTTTCATATTTGGATTAAAATAAGTAGGTGGAGGATATATGAGAATTGGATATGAAAAATTTGGTAGATTTTGAAAATTTGATGGATGATTGGAAGTGGATAAATTTAGGAAAAATGCATAATTTTGCACATTTGGAGGAATACCAGAAAATAGGTAATGTTGAATCCTCCTTATTTGGAGCATTTAACATATTTGTAAAACTACTAAAATTTTCATCCATAATCACAAAAAATGAATGAAATGAGTGAGAGAGTAAAAAAAATAATAGAATAGAATAGTGGGATATGAAAAAAAAAAGTATGCTGTATGTTTATATAGAAAGTTAAAATCTTACCGTTGGAAAAATTAACGTTGCAAAAAATGAACCTGAAGAAACTTGCCAATCAAATGAAAAAATGAACGAAATTGCTGGCCAAAAGTAGAGTTAGGCTCTTAAATTTTGTAATGGGTATTATACGGCCACAATGGGTAGCCATGTAATACCCCTATTATAATGTCAGACATTACACTTGCGTTGGAGTTGCTCTAAGATACCTCTGTCAGTCATCAAACAACACTGCATTATTTAGTTTTTTTTTTTTAATAGAAAGTAATAGTGGTTTGCCATAGATTTGGGCATGGGGATCCATAGAACAATTCTTTTTGTGGCTAAGATAAGGATCATCTACCATGTGATATATGATATTTATTGTATCTCATGATTTTTTTCTTTTCTTTGTTTTCCATCGCCACTTTTGTTTGTACAATGTGATTTACCATAATGTGGTGTAGCACATTAGCTGCGTTGCAAACCTTACGGAAGAAGAAGCTGAATTTCTGGTCAAGCAGACCAGATGCGACAAAACACACATTACCAACAAACCCCTGAAAAAACATAGGAACTGCTAAATAGAATAACAGTTCCTGACGTAAATAGACACAGACCATAGGGCTAAAAAAGTTATTTCAACTAATGTGTGAGCCCAACCAATATCACCAAACAACCGCTTAACTGTTTCAACTTTCACGGGGAACTACAGATAAAATACAATGCAAAATAGATCGCAAGTCCACGACAACATCCACGCCATTAGTAGCAAACCAATCACCCAGCGACACACCCGAGGAATAGTGCTTAATTTTTAAAAAATATCTTAAAAATGTTAAATTTTAAATATATTTCTAAATATATTTCTAAAAATATATAACCATCTACAGTTAAAATTTTAATATCTCAATTTGGTTATGCAAAACTGAAGAACTTTACTCTGGCCCTCACCATAGTAGCGTACGATCTTTATGGCTGTTTGGGAATTAAAGAAAAGAAAAGAAATAAAATGATTGGCTTATAGAGAAAGAAAGGAAGAGGCAAAAAAAAAGGGAAAAGAGTTCCAATGGCCATCCAACTCTTTTCCAGGTAAAATTTTAGCCATTCAATAATTAACAATAAAGGTTTGACTCTTGATCTAATAAAATAGCATATTCGTGACCCTTCTGTCAAATCCAGCAATTAAAATTGACGAAAAGCATCATCTCGTGCGACAAGTGATCAAATATCAAGGGCATTATAGTCTTTTTCCCAGGGAACAAGTTCAGGATGTCGCTAGGTCTTCCGGTGGCGGCAACGGTGAACTGCGCCGAACAATGGGGCAAAGAACCTCTACATCATTTCGGTGAAAAGGATCAAGGGTAGGCTCAACAGGCTCCCTTCTGCTTGTGTCGACGACATGGTCATGGCTACCGTCAAGAAGGGTAAACCGGATCTCAGGAAGAAGGTTATGCCCGCTGTCATCGTCCGCCAGCGCAAGCCGTGGTGCAGAAAAGATGACGTCTACATGTATTTCGAAGATAATGCTGGAGTCAATGTGAATCCCAAAGATGAAATGAAAGGATCTGCTATCACTGGGCCAATTGGGAAGGAGTGTGCTGATCTCTAGCCTAGGATTGCTAGTGCTGCCAATGCTATTGTTTAGCCGACTGAAGTCTGAGTGAAATGAATATTTTGATTTTATGTTTTAGGATTTTAAGCATTATGCTAGTGTTTTGGAGGCTTGACAGTTTTAATTGATTCTCGGAATTTTGTAAGAGCTATAAAGGTATCTTTTTGCTAAAGACATTAAATACTTCTCACAAGTAATTAGCCTTTTTATGTAAAAAAAAAAATTTTGAGATCTTTGGTGAAGAGCAAAAGGAGGTCTTCCCTTAGAGTCCTCACAGCCAAACCCAAGTTCACAAAGAAATCATCCCTGTAGTCATGCTGCTTATTATCGTGAGGAGAAGTAAGAGGAACGGCAGCAGTGGCGGTGGCACAGGTGGTGGGGTGGTGGAGGGGTCGGTAGGGCGGAGGTGCTTGGTAAACCATTCAGAGACTATAATACCCTTGATATTTGATCGCACATCTCACGAGATAATATTTTTTGTTAATTTTAACTGTTGGATTTGACGGAAGGGTTACGAATATGCTATTTTAGTAAATCGAGGGCCAAACCTTTATTGTTAATTATTGGAGGGCTAAAATTTTATCTGGGAGAGAGTTGGAGGGCCACTGGGACTTTTTTCCCAAAAAAAAAAGGTTTTTCCAAATTTGTTTGAAAGTTTGGGAACGAAAAAAATAAATGATTTTTGTCTATTTGGAGTTCGAGAGAAAGAGAAAAGAATTATTTTTTAATATTTGACTGTACAGATGTGACTTGTATATATCTAGTGATGATGCAAAATACAAAAATTGATAGGAGGAATAGATTGAATGGTTCGGAGAGAGAAAGTATAAGTAAGAAATTTTTTATTTGACCTCTCTCATTTATATTATATATAACAACGAAAAAAAGAAAAATGAAAGTACAAAGGTTATATCTAACAATGACTTGGGGTACTTTCTTCCAAGCAGGCCACTTTTGGGCGTAAAACTTACGAGAGGTAGAAGGGATGTGGAACACTGTCCAATTTTTTTAGGAAAAATCGCCAATTTAGTCCTCAAACTATTTTACTAAAACCGATTTGGCCCCTCAACATTTTATCGCACGAATTAAGTCCCTTAACTAAAATTATTGTGCCAATTGAGGACCTATACGGCGTCGTCACCCAAAACACATGTATCTGTACAGAAATCGACGGCGAGGCAGGGGCTTTTTTGGAAGTACACATCCTAATTTCTACGGGAAGCAAGACAGATCCCATTTTGCATCCAAATTGGGGAAAACCTGTGGAATTAGGGGTTTTTCAAGACATAACCCATTTTGCATCCAAATAGCGGAAAAAATTAGGGGCTTGAAACCGATTCCCATTACCAGCTTACAATTAAAATGTCTTCAAGTTCATCCTTTGAAGTGCATAACAGATGGAGAAATTTGGATGCGAGATCGTCCAACTCAACTACAAATCGATCTTCAAGGAAGGAGGCCTATGGAAGTTCACATTTCGGAGGATCTAGCCCAGGAAAAACTGAATACTACAATGGAGAGGAAATCGTGAAGTGCCATTGCCAAGAATCCTGCAGAATAGTGTCTTCTTGGACTGCAGCAAATCCGTCAAGAGGGTTCCATAGATGTCGAAATTACGGTGTAATGAGACCAGCCAAATGCTTAAATTTTAATAATCTTTGTAATGGTTAAGGTGTATTTATTTAAGTTTTGTTACTAATGATGACTTAATTTTGAATGCAGACTGCTTATTGTTGCAAATTTTTTTTATGGTACGATCCGCCCTTGCCGGAGTATACAAAGAACACGATTTCGAAATTGTTAAGGGAACTAAGGAAAGCCGAATGAGACAACAAGGAAATGAGGATAGAAATTCAAAGGTTGAGAAAAAAAGCCCAGATGTTGATGTTGGCACTGGTAGGAGGTTGCATCTTATTAATGGCAGTATGGGTTCACAATGCAAGAAGAAAGCCTGTGGAACTAGGACTCAAAATGTTGCATTATAAATAGCGTAGTTGCAAGGCCAAGTTGGTATACAATGTAATGTTCTTATTTATAAAGTCCTACCTTTGTTTATTCTTGTTGTTGAGATGGAGAAATTTATCAGATATGATCGACTCTGCTGGTTTGCTTTTTGATTGGAATTGGGTTCACCACTACTTGCAAACAGTCAATTCCTTTGAGTGTTGTAAAAATTTCTAAAACAAATGCTTATCTCAATAGGCACCCTTAATTTTGTTTATCAAAACGATTCAAAAGGGAATTACTATTCACATTTTCATTTTAGCTTCTTGCATTCCAGTTCACTTAATAAATAATAATGCCTTCAAGGAATACTAAAGGGTAATTGAGAAGTGAAAATATCACCTCTTCTTCAAAATGAATTGTTATTGACTTTGTGTAGCCGAAATGCTACTGCAAGCATATCCTCCGGGTTCCAGGTAAGAAAAAGAAAGTGTGCCAGGACCCTTTTCTCTTTATTTTAGGAGGCTAAAAATTTATATATATATATATATATATATATAAAGAAGCATCGTGATTATTGAGGTGGTCCTCCATCCTTTGAAACTAAAAGTAAACCTTCTAGACCTGGAAAATTTTGAAATCAGCTAGCCCCTTTTATTGAATGTCAAGTCAATTTTCTTGGAATCTCAATTAATGGCACGCCATCTTGGTTAAGGAAACTAAAACATCAAATTACCTCATTATAAGAATGAAAAAGAAAGAACAGCAAAAGGTCTCTATTGTACTAGTCTTATCATAACATTATATTCTGTTAAAAGGTTGAAAAAAATTTCGACAGAGTTTTGCCTTAAAAATGAACAATCTCACCTGCCAACCAAACAACCATTAAGATACATACACAATATATAAAAGTAAAATCATGAATACATGTGGTCAGTACATTTCCAGCCAGTAAAAAAAGCTTTCGTTCACTAAAGAAGTCAATTGTAACTTAACAAAAGCTAAAACACAATTATGGGTTCAACTATGCTAACAAAAGCTATGCAAAATGTGGGTTGACCCATATGACAACAGCACCATAAATTTCAGTCATGCTTTATCATCTTATATGGGCTGACCCACAGCACAAAATTAACAAAAGTTATACAAAATTGACTTGACCTAAAGAACAACAGCACCAATTTTTTAATTCAGTCATAGTCTAAGTGGAGCTTCTTCATCGCACATGCATGGCTAGTCAAGTTGTGTTATTTCTGGTTGACTGGCATTATCCGGTTCATCTAATAGTCTATGAGCCTGCATATAATCAACAGGTACAGGTCAATGCAATGACTTAAGGAGCAAAGCAAATGTTAAGTTGATATTGATGCTAAAAAGCCTACTTTCTGCTTGGTTCTTCGTTTTTTTCCAACCGATTCAACGTACGGACCATAAGTATCCATTTTTGCCTTCCTTAATCTCCAATCTTGTGCTTGTATAGTTGGACATGTCTTTTTGTTATGCCCTGGAGTTCGACAGAAGCTGCATTTGATTTTCTTTTTCGGTTCAACAACTTCAGTGGAATGTGCACTTGAAACTACAAAGTAAGAAATGAAAAAAATATTGAATTTAAGTATGTCCTCAAATTCACTGATCCATTCCCTTTTCGCAGATTAACCATATGCCATCTAATTTATTTACCATTTTCTTCATGAACAACAGCTTGTATGTCCACATGGTAGCCTTCACTTGGTTGTTGTTCATCCGTTACAGGTTGTTCATCCATTGGTTGTGCTTGTTGATATGAGAAAATTTAAAAAGTTAGACAAAACAGCAAAGGACATTTCCAATATTTTGGCAGAATAGCAGTGTTCAAAAATATGTAAAATAGGACGTATACCAACCTGGGTATGGTCTAAGTCAGTCCCTATAACATCAGAGTGGCCCTCGGGATGACGAGTTGGACATGTTCTTCGATTGTGACCATATCGTTGACATTTGCTGCATTTGTTGCTGCCGAGAAAGGGACCCCTTCCACTTTCTAGGCCAACTAAATGCTCAGCTGGTATAACCAATGGACATTTCCTTACCGTATGTCCTTTTTCATGACATTTTGAGCAACTTAGTGTACCTCCAACTCTTGACAATTTAGTCACTCCATTATTACTCTTTCGAGATTCATCTGGTTCCCTCCTCCTTGCTTTTTTTGGCCTACCAGGAAGTCTCAATTTCTTTGGTGGTAGGATCGGGATCTTACCAGAATCCCTCCAAGCATTAGGTCCCGGTAATGGAGTAATAGCTGGCTCGTACGCGGCCAAATATGCCTCTCACAAGTAGCAGCTGTGCACGTAGTCCTCTGGTGTGGCATTTATTAGTGAAATACAGCAAACTGCATGACAACAGGGCAATTCCGTGAGTTTCCACTTTCTACACGTGCATGTACGTCTTTCGACATCAACCACATAGGTTCCACCGTAAATATGCTGCACTTCGAATCTTTTGTCGTCTGAGTGTCTAGCAATATTGGCGGCAGCCTCATTTTTTGGCCTTTTCAAGTTTTTTTTGAATCTTTGAACATATTACATCAGTCCTCTTCTTCATCCATTTCCTTTTTATCCGCATCCTATCCATGAGGTAAATTCTAAGGGTCTCCAACATACCCAAAATTGGTTTCTCTCTAATTTCCAAGATCACAGCATTGAAACTCTCACAAAGGTTATTCGGTAGGATATCGCACTTGTCCATTGTCTTGGATTTGTATTGTCCACCAGCCACTTATGAGTATTGTAGTCATACTCTTTTAAAACATCCATCTCACTCTCAAATTTGCACATGTATGATGATCTTGCACAAGCCCAAAATCTTGCTTTTATTGATTCACCTGGATGCGACTTTTTCATGTTATTATGTAGATGCCTTACACAATGCCGATGCTCCACACCCGAAGTGATTTCATGAATGGCAGACCCTAATCCCTATTAAGGGTGTAACCATCAATTTTTTTTTTAAAAAAAATACGTATTATATTTACATTAAGTGCAACCTAGGTACTCCAAAAAACAAGAAGATTGTAATTACCTTTTGTCTATCACTGATGAAAGTCCATGTTTTTGTTCATGAATGCACAAGTCATGTTTCAAGAACTCCATGAATCACTTCCATGAGCTCTTATTCTCAATTTCAACTACTGCATATGCAATGGGGTAGATACAGTCGTTAGCATCAATTCCAACAGCAGTCAACAATACTCCTAGATGTGGACCCCTCAAGTGGCAACCATCTAAACCAATCAATTGTCGACAACCAACCTTGAAGCCTTTTTTCAATGCTTCAAAGCATATGTATATTCTTTGAAATCTTTCCTTACCACTTATATCATCAACCGTTGTCTCCATATGTATCGTTGAGCAAGGATTGCAATTTAACAACTCTTCGCAGTAGTCCCACAGTTTTGTGTATTGTTGTTTGTAACTGTCATAGATCAAAAACTTTGCCTTCATGAAGGTCTTATTCACTTGGTCTCTTGTGATATTCACATTTAGTTCTAAGTGCACCTTTTCCTTAAATTCTGTGACACTCACCCTCTTATTTAATCTAAGAAAGTCCATATAGTGTTTACTTAGGAAACTTGAATTGGCACGCTTGTGATGAAAAGTCCTATCACAATTGCAAGATGGTCTCATGGTTCTAATAACAAAAGCGTCACTATCAACCTCTTTAGAAGCATAAATGAACCAACCACAATTTGCACTATTGCATTTAACCCGCATTCTAGACGTGTCATTTTTACCCCACCTAAAATGTTTACCCCATTTAACTCCATAATAATCAACAGCTTATTTAAATATCAGTTTATCATCAAACAACAGCCCAAAGCAGAATTTTGGATCGACCATATCACGCTCAGGTTTAAACCTCACGTATCTTGGCTTTATCCTCTTTGAACTATCTTCATCCGAGGCTTCATCATTGCTATTTAACTCTTCAGAATTCATTGACTCTGATTCTTCATGCACTTGAATATTTTCTTCATGGTACAACTTGAAGTCAGTAGTTGTATCATTCCCATTTTGCTGCCTAAATGCTCTTCCAACAATAGGCTTTTTTGGTCATTTTTTCTGCCTTCATTCTTGCTCTCATCAACAACTGTTTCTATTGTTTCTTTCGTTTTTTCAAGCTTTTTATCAGCATCGACAACAGATTTTTTGAAAATCATATCATCTTCATCATCCCTAAAGTCGTAATCACTATCCACCAAACTTTCATTTTCTGTAGAGTCTGATTGTACATCTTCTTCAACCCCATAGCCATTTTCTTCCTCCATTAATTCAATTGGCACCGTGATTTCTTCAAATGTGGTGGACTCCTCAAACGTAATGTCAACATAAAAAGTATATTCATTTGATATACCAGTCTCTCCAATGTCCACATTAGAATTGCCTACTTTACTATCAATAAATCTAATATGAAATTCCTGCACCAAGTACACCTCAACCATGCCAATTTGTTTCCCAATACATGCCATGTCTATAACATCATCATCACTTTCTATATTCCGTAGTTTGAAGCTACAATCTCCACAAGGAACTCTATAAAGCATTTTCATATTTTTTCACATCCGACAAGAGTGCAAAAGCCATGGAGATGTGACATGTTAACTACATTTGCAATAACACTTTCAAATGATTCCATACTCCCCCACACATACTTTTCTTGTGGTGGTCCAAAATATACCCCACCGTAATAAATTTTTAGTGTAAAGCAATCCAACTCATGTCCTGTGTTTTTTTTTTTTGGCATAAAAGACAAAAAAATTTTAATTAGGCATCCACATGCTCGGTCACTATCCTGTAACTCAATTAGGTAACATGAGAACAACAACATAGTGCATTTTTCACAGCAAAGGGACCACCGAAACTAAAATAGCAAAAGGACCACCGAAACTTAAATAACAAGAGAGTCCACTACACATACCCCACATCTCATATCTACCAAAATCCTATCATTTAAAGTAGAAAAAGGGGAAATCCACCAACTGTAGTTCAACAACTAACAACGTCTATAAGATGCAAACTTCAACTTATTAGCAAAAAAATTAACTTCAAACATCGCACATGCAGGCCAAGACTTACCGGAAATCCTCGCTGCCATTCCGTCGGAATTTTCATCCTCGAGCTTTTCCTTGCTCTGCTGTGCTGCCCGTGAACCAATTTTTCCATTCCGCTCTGTTTTCGTCATCTTATCTCCCTCCATTGCTGGTAATGGGAATCGGTTTCAAGCCCCTAATTTCTTCCGCTATTTGGATGCAAAATGGGTTATGTCTTGAAAAACCCCTAATTTCACAGGTTTCCTCCAATTTGGATGTAAAATGAGATCTGTCTTGCTTCCCGTAAAAATTAGGATGTGTACTTCCAAAAAAGCCCCTGTCTCGCCGTCGGTTTCTGTACAAATACATGTGTTTTGGGTGGTGACGCCGTATAAGTTCTCAATTGGCACAATAATTTTAGTTAAGGGACTTAATTCGTGCGATAAAATGTTGAGGGACCAAATCGGCTTTAATAAAATAGTTTGAGGACTAAATTGATGATTTTCCCATTTTTTTACTTTATTTTCATCGCCAACTCCCAAATGAAAGCGAGGATGCAGAATTTTTGCCCAAAACCCTTTTTCAATATCCATTTCTTGCCTACCAAATGAACTGTCAATTTGTTCACTCAAACTAATAGAATTTCAATTCAGTCCTTCGATTCGAGAAAATTTTTCTCCAATTTTAGTCCCCTAAACTTATTATATTAATGGTTCAACATTATGGAATGGTCAACATCTAAAATTTTTTTAAAAAATTAGAAATATATTCACCAGTTTGCTACATTCTTTGCTATTGTATTGATTTCAATTTAAAGTGCCTTCTTCTGCTGAGTAAAATTTTTTTTTATGCACTTATTCTTTTTTTTAAGTCTCACTCTCTTAATTCCGTTATACTCTTCATTGCCATATTTAGAAATGTGTCTGCTTGACTTCATTATTTTCTTCAGTATACCAGTAGGATCTATAAAATGAAAAAATGCCTCAGTTTCCATTGCATTCTTGGTATCCTGCTTAGTAGGTTCTCAGCAACAAACAAACAATTAGCGATAGGAGAAAAATAGAAATGTAATTCAAGAATCACAATGGCTTGATAAAAAGTGAAATTAAAAAAAAATAGAGACCTCTTTTTCAAGATGAAGGCTAAGTTGGGAAGCATATCGGAAATGAATTTCACAAACAGGGCAGACAAATTTGTCGCCCGAATGTCTACCATTGTTATGCCTGTCAAAGTCTTTCTTGGTATCAAACCCCTGCACTTGTAACACTTCCATGGCGTGATGAAAGTTATCCGACTCACACCGCATTAAGAACCTCCCAGTACGTTTGGCCTCCTACGTGACCGACGCGTGTCGTACCATCACCCTCCAAACCACTCTAGATCATGGCCCCATCTACCGGCAATGGCCGGTCACACCTCTCCTTCTTACACACTCTCATTTTCCCTTCCCGCGCCTCTTATAACTTATAAGACGACACTCCCAACGCTGACTCAGAGCAGTGGACTATGGAGTTATAGACACCTTGGCGCGTAACTCTCCAAACCTTTCAGTTTCTTAAGGTTAGCATTGATTTCTTTTTCTTTTTTTTGGGGGGGGGGTATTCTTGATTGTTGGTTCTTTTTAGTTTTTGCTTAGGATGATGGGAGAATGTAAAAGCATCAAACAACATTTTCTTGAAGTTACTTGATTGCGTTTTTCTTTCATTCTTTCATTCTTTTTGTTTTTTTGGCTGATTAGGCATAGAAATATTGAGCAAGAAATGAACGTTTGGAATCTGTAGTTTTTTAGGAAGATTTAAACGATTCACTAAGAAGAAAATAATGGGTCGGACTTGGAATTGAGTTTTGGTGCAGGGTTAATGTATAAAATGAAGGTGAGTATGAAATTTTATTTTTTTTGGGGGGGAACTTTTTAGTTTCATTGAAATAACGATGTGGGTTTTGCTTGTATGTGATAAATGGTGCTGAGGAGGAATTTTGTCATATTCCATCTCGGATAGGTATATAGGAATGCATGTGTTAATTGCTAGCTTTACATTTTATAATCTTTTAATTTCTCTGCTTTTCATGTGATCTTTTAATTATTTTCTAATATGAGCTTGTCTCGGGTGGGATGTCCTCGAGCATGTTATCTAAGAAAAAAAATTGATTTTTATTTTCTTGAAGGAGTTTTCCATCAAGTCTTCAATTTCTGATAAGTGGCCGTGATTATGTGTCTGGTTGATATGGCAATTTTTTGTAGTGCCTTTTTGCAAGTATCGTGTTGGTTTATTGAGCTTGGGGTCATCATCAATCTGCATGCGTGTAGATGCATACCTGAATTCCAACCACCAATCTGCTGCAGTACATGGTAAGGAAAATGATGTTTTTCTCGAGTCTTCAAGTGCTAGCATTTCACATAGAAAAGAAGTTGTGGGCACTTTGCCAGTAGACTCGCAAATTTTAATGGTTGAAATGGCAGAATTGAATGCAAATATGGCCTCCAGGAATGAAAATCCAACTAGCCTTGACAAAGCTCTGAATGCAGTTGACATAAATTCTTTGCAGTGCTGATACCAACTTGTTGCCTAGTGGAGCATTTTTGGACAAGACTGGCAATGCCAACATGGAGCCTTGCCTTAACTTACTCTCTTCACTGGTGCCATTCTCATCCAGTAATTTAAGCGGTTTACCATTGGAAGCTTCTCCTGTGTGCCATCAAAATACTCTTGTGGATCACAGCAACCAACAAGGGAATAAAAGGCGGAAATTACAGCAAACGGCAGGCTCTACTGCTCTCATTGAACCTAAAACACAAAGCCACCTTCACTCACTTCCTATTGGAACACAATAGGAACCTAATAGTCTGAAACAGGCATTGAACAATTCTAGGATGAATTTAAATCCAGCTTATTTATTGCAGCAACAAGCGGTTCAACGCCTACTACTATCAAGGAACGACATTGATCAATTGCAAGATAATAGTCCACAGCTGAAGGCATTAATCCAGCATCAATTGCAGAATCAATTGCAGCATCAGATTCTGCACTCTGGGACAAGTTTGATTGAGTGCCAGGACAAGTTTGAGACAGTTACTAAAAAGAACTGGAGCAATTCATTGAATATCATCATACTTGGTCTGTCAAAATGTAAATTGGCTTGGTTTGTGATGGATGCCCAAGGGCATTTCATAAAGGTAAATTGGCTTGGACATAGATTTCTACATATTTGACCTTTGGCTATGAATTTTCTACACCAGAAATTTCATAGAAATTTCACATTCCAAATGGATTGGTTTCTGATTTCTTATATCTACTTTTTGACATTTCAGTTTTTTATGCATCAGTGGCTTAGGAAGGGGTGGGAGAGCTTGCCAGAGAAATAGAAATGGATGAGGAACCCTGTAGAAATTGATCTTATGAATATGCCATAGACAAGTTGCTTGGATTATCTTTTCCTTTAAAAAAAAAAAACCTGCTATTATGGAGCATTTGGTTTAACCTTTTGTGATCAAATGATTCTTGTGCGTGCATTGCCAACTTTGTGACTGGATCTAATAATGATGTTAATTTCTGTCAGCTGTTGCTGCCGGCTGTTATAATGATGGAATATGGTCGGCACTGCATTTATTGGTGACGGCGCAAGAGTGTTTTTGTCCTAAAAGGGTGTTAATATTTTCAAACTAAATATAATTAGGCTTCTAAGGTAAAGTGGGCTGAAGTTTATGTGCAGTATTCTTGACACAGAGGTCTTTTGTAGTTTCTTAGTATTTCCCTGCAGAAACATTTTCAGAGATGTTTTCTTTCAAATGCAAATAATAATAGTAAGTGTTAACGGTAATTATTTTAAATAAATGTCTAGAAACTCCAAAAACATTTTTGGACGGATTGAGTTTTTTACTTGGGCACCCAATACCCAACTTATTCAAAAATAATTCAAAATAATAAATACAAGATTCAACACACATATGCCTAACCACTTGTATTTGGACATGTGTTAACAATTCATTGATCAATTTGTATTCAAAATTCTCAAATATATATGTTTTCAATCAATTTTTTAAATTTTTATTTAAAAGAAAAAAGAACCTTGAAATAAAAACTCATACTTATTTTACTTTTATAACAACAGTTAAACTTGCTCAACACCTATAATAATTTATTATGCCTTTTAAGAGTATATTGTTTTTCTCCTCATTTTTTTTGTTGTTGTTCTTCGATTGTTACTTGTTTTTGTTTGTTAATATTTCATGTACCTAGAATAGAGTTTTAAATTTATTCTAATTGCATTCTTTTACTTTTCTCTAACTTGTTTTATTTCATTGTTAATGATTCCTCATCAATATTATAATACAAATATGTCTCTTAATTACATTTTCAAGCATAATATAATCTAACATTCAATAATTTAAATACATAGAATGTTACAACTTACCATAAAGCATATTTGAATAGTAAAAGTGTTAAATAAGTTGTAACAATAATAAATTTCAATCAACTAGTAGTTTTAAAAAGTAAAAAGTAAATAATTTCTTTCGCTAATCTATTTAAGTGTACATTTATTATCTAAAATTTGCAATACAAGTAATATAAAAATATTATTCTATTTATGATGTGTTTCCAAGGAGTTTAAAAGTGAGTGTATGAGTGTATGAAAATATATTTATTTATGTGAAAATGTGTTTATGTATGTGCGAAAAATCTTGTTGTGTGTGTAAATGTATAAGAGAGAGTTTATGTATTATAATCTATTAATTAATATGTTGGGTCGTATTTGAATCATGAGTTTGAGATGACTTAATATGACCCAATCTAAAATCAACCCAATCTAAAGTTGGACGGATTGAATATAATTTATTTGAGAGAAAATCCAATATTAATCCGTTTAATCCGTCCAATTGCTAGGTATAGTTATAATAGAAGAAACAAAGAAAATAAAAGAAAAAAACTTGCTTGAAACAATTGATTTGGAGAATAGTCAATGCTGGAGACAAGTTCAAAACTGATGCTTGCAGCTGTCCATTCAAGGCCTACGGGAGTATAGGATCGTTAAACAAAGATCGAGATCGACCATCTACTACTGCTAGAGATACCCCGGAGCAATCTAGAAAAGTTACTTTCAACATGTTTTGTATGAGTGAATGCATACGGAAGTACGACTTAATTATAATTTAAGCGACACATCTTAATTATAATTTATAATCCAAGAGGAAGACAACCACTCCTTATCCAGCTTAATTTGCTTTGAAGCTTATATTCATCCGGCACCGCCCTTTCCGACCATTCTCTGTCCAGCTTAAGTTGCTTAAAAGCTAGAATCTTCCAACCAATTCTGTATTCCGCTTAAGTTGGTTAGAGTCTTAACATTTGTTCAGTACCTTCCTTGCCTTCCTTTCCTCTATTTCGTGCAAGCATACAAACACAATCTCCATGGGCACCCAATTAGATTTGTATATGGAATCCAAAACGTGACTAAAATTCTTCTCCTTAGCAAGAATAGAGGGGGAAATAAAATCCAAGTAGAGTTCTAAACTAAATTATTAGTAATAATTTTGTTAACTAGAGGGCATCTGTAAAAATGAGTTAAAAAAGTAGGCTTTCGACAGAGTTAAAAGTAGGAATGACAACGAGAATGGGTGCTTGTGGGACGAGTGAAAGGGGGACGGGTGCAGAGGCTAGAGTAGGGGAATTTTTCTCCCCTCACATTAAACGAGGAGGGAGGGGGAGCGTCCGCCTAAATTTTAATATAATATAATATATATTTATGTTTTATATATATAATATGAAATAAATGTTATGTTATTGTTATTATATAAATATATTGTATGAAATAAGTAATGCATTATGTTGTTATGATAAAATAATATATATATTTTTATTAAAACTTCAAAAAAATGATTAATAAAACTATTATTAGATTTATATAAATTGAAAAAGTTAAATCAAATAAAAATAATAATGATAATGAGGTGGGGGTGAACCCGCAACGATCTTGAGGTGAGAGCAAGGGCAGAGTTGGAGGAGTGGGGGACGAGACGAGGGTGCAAGAAACTTTTGTGGAATGAGTGTACCACATCTAAAATCGCCCCTTTACCATCCCTAATTAAAAGGGTGGCACGAACCAAAGTTTGAGGAACAAAAGCAATTTGAGAGGGTCAATGGCACTATAACATATCACAATTATCATCACAATTATTACCTGAAGAAGTGAAATGAGATACCAAATCTAAACAAAGAAAAACAAAACCTTTTGAGCTCGACCTCGACCTACAACAAGTACTAAAATAATAATAGTAAGTGTTATAATAATTATTTTAAATAATACTATGTTTAAAAACTCCAAACAACCCCTCCAATCAACTAAAACTTGCCCAATGCATTAGTATAGCGCACAAATGCAAGCAGCAGAAGGCAAAAGCCTAAAACCTAAATACATTACAATGACGGAAAGACCCAAACTGGCGGACCTATGTGACTAAAAGACTGAACGCCACCAAAGCGCTCAAATTTGCCATCTCCAAGGTCGTAGATGCCCATGTCCCTGCCACCCCCAATCCCAGTATCATCGTAGGCTTCTCGGTAGGCATCTATGCAATCATCAGTAAAATAAATACAATTAGGCTTAATGACCCCAGGAAAGCTAGTAGTGGCATCAACTGAGAATGCAGCATTATGCCCAACGAAGATTGACCTATCTCCCAGGCTTGAAATCTCTTCCCCTCGGCCGTTGGTTAAATCCAATTGGATGACACGAAATTTCTTGGCCCCATAATCCCCGTCGTCCCTGACATAGATCCCGTCTCGAGCAACTATAAATAATTGATCATCACCTGCTGCGGATGGGGATGATTGTGCCAGTAGATATAATCTACACCTGCTAATGGATGTTCCATCCTTGAATTTGGGATCTATGCTAAAGGGATTTTTTGCGACGGTGGGATGATGATCAGGCGCTGAAACATCCCAAACCCAAACATGACCTCCGAAACCGATCGCGTAGAATTTGCCATTGTGGTAATTCACGTCGCTGAATGCACCCCGTCTGGATTCTATTCCTGTCCAAGACACGTCTCCGGGTCTCCAGTACCCAAGATATTGTCCTCCGCTGTGAACAGCCATGACAACGTAGTCTGAGGTCTCGGATGGACTCGCAGATAATACCGCCCTTTCTATGAAAATCAAAGGATCCATCGGCTGGCACTCTTCATACCTGGGGAAACTGGTGATGTGGGGGAGCTCGATTTGAGCCCTGGAGAAAGGATGCAGCAAACTCATCTCTCCCGAAACCCCAAGGACAATGAACCATCCTCTGGATTCCATGCATTTTTTCCCCCTAGCCTCGGGGAGGAACAACCTCCTACAGATCCTACCCTTTGCAAGGCTGTAAAATTCTCGATCGTCACCCTCTTTATTTTCTGCAAGCATAATCCAGGGAGGTCCAGGCCATGATTTATTAAAATTCGCCTCGCTAGCCGCCGCCCTCCACGAGGTGCAAACGCCGCAGAACGCAAGAAAGTCTTCTAAAAGATCTACACGCTTGCTTATTTGAGTCAACAATTCTGGCAAAAGCTGTGACCAATCTGCCATGATTTATTCCAGTATAGTATACACCGGAAAACAAAAACTCCAACAAACACCTAAGCTAAATAAATTACTACAAATCTGGCTGCTGACTAAATAACAGATTACGCTTACAGAAAGAAAAGATAAATAACAGATCTAAAAGATCCCGTTTTAAGGTTTCTGTCCGGTGCTTCTAAGGTCAGATCTGGTCGGGATACTCTCAGGCTTCCGGTGATAGTTTTAATGTAAGAGAAGAAGTCTTACGTGCTTTGGGAAAAAGAAGTCTAGGTGTCAGATTACCGGTCAGTGGTCCAAAAGCCTATCGTACTCTAAGCGATAGATTGATGTAGAGACCTATGGGCCCTCGCACACGACTGCATCTAATTTATAGAGCAACTAGTTTTGTACCCATTTATTGAATGGGAATTGTCTAAAATAATAAGGGGATAATTGCAGAAATTTCCCTTGAGATTTTTGACATTTGCATTGATCTCCCCTATGATTTAAAAAATTATACTGATCTTCCCTGAGATTACTAATCCTTTGCAAATTTAGTCCAAACGATTAAAATATTGTTTTAGGAAGTAAAATTAGAATTTTGTATCAGATTTACCCTTTGTGCTACATGTCCAATGAATGACAAAGTACTACAAATCAATTAACAATTAATAAACTTTAAGGAGTATAGTTTATAGACAAATACGCATTACCTATTTAAAATACCGCCTCTTTATGGGTTTTTTACTTTCAAACATTTAATTTAATACAAATACTTACGCTCAAATATAGATTTGTATTTACTTTCAAATATTTTATTTTTGTTAAATACAAAAACTACCAATCTCTCTTTCGTAAAAATATTAATATAACACTTTTTCAATTTTAGTTACAAACATTTATGTATTTAACATAAATTAAATGATTCAGAATAAAATGCCTATAAAGAGCCAATACTTTACTCATGTAATGGATGAAAGTCATAAAAAATTAATACTTTATGAGCCATTTCTTTTTTTAAAAAAATATTTAATTTATATTAAATAAATAACCTACCGATTTCCTTTTTGTAAGAATATTACTGTAACACTTTTTGAATTTTACTTACAAACATTGATATATTTATCATAAATTAAATGTTTGAAAGTAAAATACCCGTAAAGAGTCGGTATTTTAAATGAGTAATGCGTGTTTGTCCATAAAGAGCCGATAACTATTTAAAGTACCGGTTCTTTACAGGTATTTTATTTTCAAACATTTAATTTAATACAAATATTTACGATCAAATACAGATTTGTATTTACTTTTAAATATTTAATTTTTGTTAAATACAAAACCTACCAATCTCTCTTCCGTAAAAATATTAATATAACACTTTTCCAATTTTAGTTACAAATATTTATGTATTTAACATAAATTAAATGATTCAGAATAAAATGCACATAAAGAGCGAATACTTTACTCATGTAATGGATGAAAATCATAAAAAATTAATACTTTATGGGCCATTTCTTTTTTTAAAAAAATATTTAATTTATATTAAATAAATAATTTGCCGATTTTCTTTTTGCAAGAATATTACTGTAACATTTTTTGAATTTTACTTACAAATATTGATATATTTATCATAAATTACATGTTTGAAAGTAAAATACCCGTAAAGAACCGATACTTTAAATGAGTAATGCGTGTTTGCCCATAAATTATACTCCTTAAAGTTTATTAATTGTTAATTGATTTATAGTACTTTGTCATTCATTGGACATGTAGCACAAAGAGCAAATCTGGTACAAAATTCTAATTTCACTCCCTAAAATAATATTTTAATCGTTTGGACTAAATTTGCAAAGGATTAGTAATCTCAGGGGAGGTCAGTGTAATTTTTTAAACCACAGGGGAGGTCAGTGCAAATGTCAGAAATTTCAGGGGAGATTTCTGCAATTATTTCAATAATAAATTATTTAGTATAATTCATAAAAATATTTACATAAAATACACACTTATTGTATAATCTATTATAATCTTTCTTAAATACATTGTTATTCAAAAATAGTATTATAATGTAAATTTAAACATCTAATTCAGTGGTTAATAATTGAAAATGAAAAAAAATCGACAATATGATGACATTCAAAAACTTGAAAATAGGGAAGATCAAATCTTGACTGATCTTCTGTAAACAAAAGAATGGCCAACCCGTTACCAAAACATCAATTTTGGTACTTAATATAAATGGTTTAAAGGTTAATGTGAAAAGAAAAGAAGTCAAATGAAATATTAATAAAAGATGAGAATTCAGGATCAATCAAGTTACAGGAACACAGCAACCTTTTAAATCTGTTCATAACTAATAGAAACCAAAACGAAAACATAAGATGTATTTTACTCTAGTCAAAAATATAAAAAATCTAAATTGTCTGATGTATATTGTATGATGTGAACTGCTATATGATAATAAATTTGATATCTTGTCATTTATGTAATCAATGACACTTTCTTGTTCTTTAGAAACTTTCTATCAAAGTCTAAAAAAACATTGAAAACTGCACAAAATATTTTTAACCCCAGAAATCTAGAAAACAAAAAAAATTTAATACATTGTTGAAGACAATTAATAAATTGTCAAAGGCAATTAAAAAGTCGTGTGAAAACACATAGTTTAAAAGGTCACTTTTAAATCATTAACCAAAAAATCAATATGTATTCTACTTGAATTGAAGAGTGAATCCATAAATTAAAATAACAAATTAATTACAAAAATCTTGCCAGAAATAAAAATCAAACTGTAACTTTTGAAAACTTAGAAAATTCAAATTCAATGACCTAGTTATGAAAAAGGTGTAGGAAATTACAAACGACATACAATGAATATAAACAAAGTCCAAATGCGGTCCTTGCATTAAAAGGAATAAAAACGAAGTTCCAAATCCAGTCCTTGCATCGAAGGAAAAAAAAATTTCCAAAAACATTGTGGAAAAGTGTAAACATCTGCACTGCTTGATAAAGTGATGAGTAATAGATCGATAACCATATATATGAGTAAAAATGTAGAGCATCTTCGATAGTGATAATCTGATAAAGATAATATAATATTTGAATTGATATTTCGAACTTTTGAGTTGAAGATGAAAATTAGTTAAAAATATAATTCAAAATATTTATACTAATCCCCTGAAAATTTAGACTTGACGATTAGGGTTAAGAAAAAAAAAGGTGAGAGAATGTAAGAGATAATTATGGAAGGATTATCTAGAATTGTAAAGTCAAGAGAAAAAAGAGGGATGGAATAACGTAGGTTATTAGGGGATTAACTCATAAAACGCGTTGCACCTACTTGCTATATCGATAAGCCACGTAGGAAAGAGATAAACTAAAAGGATAAGAATGAGAATACGACTTTATTAGATATATATATAATTTATTAAGAATCATATTAGAAAACTATTTGCTGTCTCGTTAAGCCACGTAGGAAAAAAAAAACATGAAAAGATAAGAATGAGAATACAACTTTATTATATATATATATATGATTACAGCTTGACAGGTCCAACTAAACAAATAAAAAGGCAGGTCAAACTTCTACTCCATACAAAGTTTGGTTTTGTAAAATTAAAAGAAAATCCGTGCTCAAATTGGATTTAAAAATGACTTTTAAAGGGAGTAATAAAAGTAGAAAATGAAAATTTGGAAGTTTTTTTCTTTTTCTTTTCTTTTCCTTTCCCGTAAGGATTTTGATTTCGAAGTTAACCAAGAAAAATGAAATGGCAAGTGGTAGTACATATATAAAGCTTGTGGGAATAAGAAGTACTCCATGTGATATCTCAATCCCAAGTATTGATCATACAACTTGTTGCCAGAACTTACCTAGCTTCTTTAAGATTTGGGTTAATTACACTTTACCCCCCTTGAATTTAGGGATAAGTAACACTTTATCACCCTAAACTCAGAATATATACAGTTTACCTCCTAATGACATCAGATTTTAGAATTTCATAAAAAAATTTGGTGAACTGACATTAATGCCCATGCATATTATCTATATAGACTCCATGTCCATTGGGTGGAAATGTTAGCGCCTTAATAATAGAAACTCATGTGATGTTAAAAGAAGAAGAAGAAGAAAAAAAAACAGGGAGATTAACGAATGAAGCATCTTATTTATAGAGGAAAGAATAGAGAAACAAGCTGAAAAAATGATGCTACTAAATTTTGAGTTGCTGAAATTTGTTCTTAAACAAATATCTCTTGGACAATTTAGTATGAAACTTGTTTTTGTTAATTCAGTTGCCAATCAAATGGGATAATATTCCCTCTTTTGGAATGCTTTAAAAGCCGTAGTCACAATGATATTATTTTGGTTATATTGATGAATATTTATGATATATGTAATATGTTGCACATTGAAGCTAATATTTCATTATCCGTTCTTGAACAAGTTTGAAGTACATAACTATTTGCAATCATGGTAGCCAATGCCTTTCTAATTACTTAGAATGTTTATTTATGCCTATTTCAGTTGGGGTTAGTTTTGGAATAAAAATTGGTGATGTCACTCAAAATTTTGAAATTGTTAACATGGGGGGTGAAGTGTATATTTCCTTAGTATGGGAGGGCAAAGTGTTACTCATCCCCAAGTTTAGGAGGGTAAAGTGTAATTAACCCTCAAGATTTCTTCGATACATACGTACAAGCCAATCCGGGGTGTTATGATGAACTTAACAAACAATTGGTTTGATATTTATTACTCTTGTTCCTTCTTTTTTTGGGTTTTTATCAATTTATCCCCTTAAACTATACCTCAACTATTAGTTTAATCCCTAACGTTAACTTTTAGTCACTTAAATCCTTGGACTAACGGTCAAATGAGAAGGCATTTTATAATTCACGTAAAAAGATATGTTTAGATCCAATTTAATTATAAATTGACAAATATACTCATAAATTGCTCTGCTAATATGTGAGAATTGCTTCAATTTAGAAAAATTCGTATGTTCTTATAATTTGGAAAATTATGAAAAGAAAAGGATCACTAGGGAAAATTTTTGTACTAACATATCACTTGAGAAAAAATAGACCTTATAATGGAATAACTATAAAATTTTCCTTCTAAGATTGTCTTTGCTCGATGACATGCAAATAGGTTATGAAATTCCACACTTCGATATCATCATATTTGCAATGTCTTGACAAGATATTGCGCAAAATAAAAAATTTTGTAAAAAATTTAAAAAAATAGAGGAGCGAAAAGCTTTCTAATCCTTGTTTTATACTTAAAGCACAAGGAGAGGGTATTTTTGTCATAAAAATTTTCACCAACTTTAGTTAGTTAGCAAGGCAATTTATGGGTATATTTGTCCATTTATAATTAAGTTGAATTTAAACATATTTTTTTACGTGAATTATAAAATAGAATTTTTATCAGTTTATCCCCTTAAACTATACTCCAACTATTAGTTTAGTTCTTAACATTGACTTGTAGTCACTTAAATTCTTGGACTAACGGTCAAACAGTTAATCCAAGAATTTAAGTGACTAAAAGTTAATGTTAATGATTAAACTGATAGTTGGGGTATAGTTTAGGGGGTAAACTGATAAAAACCCTCTTTTTTTTCACTGACCATTGAGAGTAAACCATTAAATCACTCTAACTGCCAAAAAGCCACATGGATCCACGTTACGGACGTCGAGTCAATTGTGGCGCTCTTTCGGCTGTTCCAGTCTTTTCAGCCTTTCAACGTTTTCTAACCAAAAAAAAAAAAAGAAAAAGAAAAACTCTTTCAACGTTGTATGAAAGGCTGGGTTGGTTCCTCCTCACTCATCAGATCTCAATCTCTATCTGCAAGAGCTTGATCCTCATCTCTAATCCCTCACTAGTCACTGCTGACCCCTGAATAGCAAGACGAAGTTAAAAGTGTTTGCCGATCGCGGGTCTCAGCCATCACGGGCAGTTCTCATATTCTGCGAGTATGGATTTTTAAATGGATTTGTTCTTTTTTCTTGATCTCTAACCACACACTCTCTCTCTCTCTCTCTCTCTCCATTTTTTAGATTAATCAATCTAAATTGTTTTGTTTTCATGGTTCTTGGAATTGTCTGTGAAAAGGGCTAATGGGATTGAGTTTGAAGAAGTCCAAATCCAGCTGGCTAAAGGGGAGCACAAATCTCCTGAATACGAAGGTGATTAAGTATGTTGCTGTACAGTCTTCTTGTATGTTGGGTCAAAATATAAAGACTGGATTTTTGCCTTTTCCTTTCTGGAATATAATCATGAATTTGATCTTGTTTCAGCAATCAATCCCGTGAAGCAAGTCCCAGCAATAGAAGTCGATGGAAAATTCAGGCTCTTTGAGAGGTAACTTAAGTGTGAAGCTGGAAGATATGTATAGGACTCTTTAGTATCTAATCATGAGATGGGAGAAAGAACCGTGATGTGTTTTTATTCTTATGGTTTTGTGCGTTAATTTTTGCTTCTGGGCCAGCATCCAGTGCGATATAAAGGAAATTATAGTTTTCAAATTGCTAATTGTTATGCTTTAGAAAGATTTCTTTGGAAAAAATCTCAAAATTTTGAAGGGGTAAAACGAAATCTTTTGAATATTGGATAGCGGGTGCCCCTCTTATTCTCTCTGCTGGAAGTGTGATGATCCCGTGTGTCAAATTAAGGTTCTTCGTCATGCAAATTGTTATGGTTGATATATGATGAAATGATGTTAATTGAGGCCGATCCAATGATGTCAATTTAGGTTTTTTTCGGTCTTACTGACATTGATTTGTAGTAATATACTCATAAGTTGAGACTTAGTTTCATTTCCATTTCTGGTACTAATGGCCTGCCTTCCTCTTCCCTGAAAGAAAGGAAAAATGAAAAGAAATGAAGGGAAAATAATGAAGCACAAGTGGCTGCTCTGGTTTTGATGGATTTTTTTCCTAGTCTCCATTTATTTGATCTCATTTTCTCCTACCCGTCTTAGCTAACTGATCCCTGGACTTTCTGTGCGCAATATTAATGGTGTTCACACATCTAATGTCCTCTGCAGTCATGCTATTCTTCGATTTCTGGCAACTGCTTTTCCTGGAATTGCAGAACATTGGCAAGTCTCATCATTGTACATGCTAGTTTAGAAGGTGTTTCACATTAAATAAACGCATGCTAGTTCTAAGACAAATATGAATTCAGTCGTCCCCTGAATTTTATTTCAATATGCTAATGGACTCCCAAAGGCAGGCACCGTTACAAGTGCCTCTATTTTTTGACCAGTTATAGATCCTACATATGCTTTCACGTCTGTTATTTTCTTTGGATATCTGTTCTAATCTTTCTTGATGCCCTAATTATGGACAATGGGAAAGGGTACAAAATCGGAAGTCAAGGTTTTCATGTATTTATATAAGTGGGCATGCTTCTAGAATACACGATTTTCCATACAAACTGGTTGTCCTAATCCTAGTTCTACATTCAGCGTTTCCACTAGCTGATGCTAGAATGTGCTCTAATTATTGATTTCACAGATCTTATTACTTTGAACATTCATGTTCCAAGGTATCCTGCAGACGTGTTCAAAAGAGCAGAGATTGACTCAGCTTTAGATTGGCATCACTCCACTATACGATATGGTTCAGGTGCTAATATTTGGTTTTGAAGCACTATATTATAACTATCCTTGTTCTATCTGTGGTCTGGTGTTATTGGAAAGCTATTTGTCACCAAATTACAAAAAAAAAAAAAATTAAACAGGGAATTGTAGGGTGAATCTTGATAATAATATAAGAAAGATCTGGGATGGTTTTGAATGAGCTCAATTTTCCTTGTGGGAATTCTGGGTTTTGACATCTACCTCTCATTTTTTGAACAAAAAGACATGAGATGAATGAGTGGTACATTGTTCTTGTCTTCTTGCTAGAGTCACTTAACAGACTGCAAAAAGATGAGTATATAAGAGGGTCACTTAACACTTAAACGTCCATGACCAATTGGGCAAAAATGTCGAAACAAGCAAATACTTTGAACTTATTATCAAAACCCAAGTGCAGCATGTAAAGAAGTCTAAGAATCATGGTAGAGTTACTGGATATAGTAGAAATCTTAGTCTGAGTAAGCTGGCCTGTTCCTAAAATTTGGCAATTGGAGCAGTAAATGTTTGTTGGCCGCCCATCCCTTATTAAAGAACTGCAAAGGAAAAAATTAATCTTTTTGAAATACTGGATTTTTCTAAAAATGACCCAGTTACATACAGAGCAGTCTCATTTTCATTTTCCAGCTTCATGATCAGCACTGTTTACCTGTCAAAGTTATACCACATTCTGAAGTATGCTTATCTTGACAGTTGGGGTGGTCCTCAATACTACGCTCGTGCCTTTATTTGGCCGGCCTTTGGATCCTCCAGCAGCAGCAGAAGCTGAAAAGCTCCTGTCAGCTTCTTTAGCAAAGATTGAATCCTTTTGGCTGAAGGGAGATGGACCATTTCTGCTGGGAAACTCTGAACCTTCCATAGCAGACCTGAGTTTGGTCTGTGAAATTATGCAACTCGAGGTAAAAAAGAAAGGTGTCTTTCCTCTTGTTAGTTGTATTTCTTTCCTCTTGTTAGTTGTATTTCTTTGCAAACACATTGATAGTTTCTATATCAACCTTGTGATATCAACCTCTTGAAAAGTGATTTAGATATTAAAAAAGTTGTACCTCTGAAAGCCCAAGTGAAAGAGTCATCCTGTTGTTTATGCTCGTCTTCAGCTAGGTTTCTTCTAGGATAGTAGTATCACTTGCTGGGATGCACATTTTAATAGAAAATTTTGAGTCTTTGTTGACTTCTAGAATAGAGTGATTATCCAATCTATGGCCATGATTCTGATTCGCACCTTTTGTTTGTCGAGATGAGTCATGTTGATTGAGATGGCTTATTGTCAATGCATGAAGAGCCATGGCTAAACTGGAACTACCGTCTTGATAGAGTTTTCTTGTTTCTGATCTTGATTTCCTACTTGTTCATTCTTCTGGCGGTTAAACTTGTAGGCAAGGGCCCTTTTACGCCTTCTCTTTTCCTTATATTTACATTGACTTTGAGAAGAAATCTTGTATGAACCACTTTATTGTGATAAACTCTCATTTCAGCTTGGTTTTGAATGTAGCTTGTGGATGAGAAGCTTCAGAAACGGATATTGGACCCATATGACAAAGTTCGGAAATGGGTTGAAGATACAAAGAAGGCAATACAACCTCATTTTGATGAAATTCATGCTGTCGTCTTCCAGAACAAAGAGATGATAATGATAAAGAAGGCGCTGGCTGGTGCAGGCAATGGTGAGATAAAAACCAGCTGACAAGTTGCTTAGGATTCAAAAGATGTGGGGATGCTGCTATATGTTGAAGTCCTATAGAATTTTCAGAATCTTTTCTAATCATGATCTCAGATATTGGTGTAAGAAATAAGGCAGTTTGGCAATAAGGGCAGTTTATGTTTGTAGTGTTAAAAAAAACTGGAAACCGAGTATATAGTGGGAATATGCATGCTAGAAGAGAAATTGTTACTGTCGCAGTCAATTTCAAGTAAAAGAGAGTGAAATATCTGGTACAATAAGCTCCAGTCATACTCGTCCAACGTTGTTTCATGTCCGTCCAATTTGCTCCATATGTCTCTTTTCCACCACCAATGTATTAAGGCAATCCTTGCCTCCCCACCAATTTGTCATAATTAAATGTGGCTTTGTTTAAAATATTTAGGCGGGTGTCTAGTGCATCTGTTTGGTCTGATGGTGGTTCATTCCTCTCTAGATTATTTCAATACCTCTTCAAATCCTCTTCCTTTTTCTAATATAAGAAGCTATCGTATTGACAAGAAAAAAAAAAGTCTCTTTTCCAATGTTGTACTGGAAATGGGGGATTAGGGGTTGGGGAGTGAGGAGTCAATTACATGCAATGCAAAAATATAAAAAAGGTTTCAAAGTTTTCATCAATTTACCTTTGATAATAAAGATTGATTTCATTTTTTTTCATAATGGTCTTCTCCCCATCTTTTTTATTATGTAGTTTAATAAATAAAAATTATATAATAAAGATAACAGTGGGGGTGTTGTTATAAAAAATGAAGTATGATTAATATTTGTCAAAAGATTGTCATTTCCTACAAAACATACAAAAGAAGGCAATAAAATCCAATTTGACACTACAATATAATGGTGCTGACAATGCTACAATTCATTTTTCAGTCCTACAATCATTTGTGCACAAAATGTCAAATTCAAGTGCAATGTTTGGACTAATAAAAAGGGATAATTTTATTATTTCAATATAAATTTGTCGTGGAAATAAAATATGAATTGTGACATTAAATTTAAACCCCGGGCTGGGGCTGGGGTGGGGGGCATAGTTATCTGCCTTTGGAAACTTTCAAGAAATAAATGTTGCTAGAAAAAAGAATAGAAGCAGCATTGGTGCAGGATGGGCATGCCCCTGGGACTGAGGGAAAAACTGAAAATGAGTCCTCCTCCTTTTTTTTTTTTTTTTTCTCATATACAGTAAGAATTATAGCGTGCCATCTCCGATTACTCGATAATTTCCACAGGCCGAATTGGGCTCAATCATTGATACTTCATTGACATAATGGGTGCATATGTTTGACCCGAAAGACAATGCCATAATGGTGCTACTGTCCTAGCACTAGTGCCTATTTATACGTGAAGCACTGGCACACTTCAAAGCCTACGTTGCCACTAACCAAGGAGATATGAAGCTGAAACTGTTTGTAGATCGTCTGTCTCAGCCATGTCGTGCAATTCTCATCTTCTGCAAGTAACAATTCATGATAATTGTAGTCTTATTTATTGATGTCTAATCGTTGGCTTTTCATTTCTAATTTTTGGGTACTTGGAATTGTTTGTGGAAAGGTTAAACGGGATAGAGTTCGAGGAAGTTACAATTGATTTTTATAAACGCGAAAACTTATCTCCTGAATGTCAGAGTGAGTCGTGACTTTGTTTTGAACTTGATAGTAATGAAAAAGGTTTCTCTTGAGATATAAACACCTTTCTGATTGTGCCTCAGAAATCAATCCTATGCAGCTAGGGCCAGCAATAGAAGTGGATGGAGAATTTAAGCTCTTTGAAAGGTACTATAAGGGTGTGAAGTTGGATCACTTTTATGTCTATTCTTTGCTCATAGAGAGGCAGAAGAAATCAGATGAAATGTTTTATTTGTTGTGTTTTTGGATATCATAGTATTCGCTTCGACGAAGCAAAGTTTATACTGACATCGACAAAGTAGTGCAACTTGAATTCTGTTGCTAATCCAAAAGTGCAGATCTTTATTTTCAGAAAGTATTTAAAACGGAAACCTCCATATTTTGAATGGGCAAAAATCTTTCTTTTTGTTTATTTTAGTGATGATCCTGTACAGGGATGCTCTTTCTGTTTTTTGATCATATTTCACTGAGGATGAACTAAATCTATCCTTAAATTTCCTTTTCTCCTCCTCAAATTAGCTAGGTGATTTCTAAACCAGCTTTTCATGCATGGTGTTTACACATTTGGTGTCCTCTGCAGTCATGCAATTCTGCGATTTCTGGCTTCTGCTTTCCCTGGAGTTTCTGATCATTGGTGAGTCTCTGTCCTGTACTAGATGATAGTTGAACTGCATTTTTCCATCCCTGGTCCACACTGAGGCTTCATCTGTTAGTAATTGCCAAGCAATATGTGGAGTAGTATTTGATAATTGATATTGATAAGTCTTTTCCTTTACATTTTTCATACTTGAAGGTATCCTGCAGACCTGTTCGAAAGAGCACAGATCGACTAAGTTTTAGATTGGCATCATTCCAATCTGCACAAGTATGTATCTTTCCATTGCTTTTATTTTACTGGGAGGGAATTTTTGACAAAATTTGACATTGATACAAGAAATTAATTGCATTCGTCCCTTAACAAATACGTCCATCAGACCACACAATGACAAAAAGTGAAGAAACAGGAAGAAGCCGTCTTTGAATAATCCCTGATGACAAGTTCAATTTGTTGAGATAATCATATCTGTATTTATAGGATGGTACTCTGAACAATGCTTATGTTTACTAGTCTTCAACAGTACAGTCGGACCTTTACTCGCTGGCCTGCCTCCGAATTTAGCAGCAGCAGCTGAAGCTAGAAAAGTCCTCCTAGCTTCTCTTCCAAAGGTCGAATCCTTCTCGCTGAAGAGTGATGGACACTTTCTGCTGGGAAGATCTCAACCTTCCATAGTAGACCTGATTTTAGTCTGTGAAATTATGCAACTTGAGGTGAAGATAGATGTCTTCTGCATCTCGTTTATTTGTTTATGCTTATAGAGATATTATGAACCTATTTCTCTTGAGCTCAGAGATCCTACCTGCATTTATCTTTTGAGTATGTATGACAAAGGAATCATCCTCATTTCAAGATTATGGTTGAATTTAGGTCTTAGATGAGAAGGTTCGCAAACAAATATTAGACCCATATAAAAAGATTGGGAAGTGGATTGACGATACAAGAAATGCAACACAACCTTATTTTGATGAATTTCATGCCGTCCTCTTCCGAGCCAAAGAGAAGCTAATCAAGAAACGGTCCACTGGAAGCAGTGATGAGACAAAAATCAACTGAAATTCTGCTTGATACTCAGAGATGGAGGAATGCTGCTGCTTCTTGTTGAAATCCCACACGATTTTTCAGGTTCCTCTCCAAACAGGAAATGGGATGTTGGCGTATTAATAGTTAGTGAGAATTCAAAATAAAGACAATTTGTCTTGGTTGTGTTGTGAACGTAGAAGTATTTGTTATTTTCTGGTTTGGTTGCTGGCCAGGCGATGTGATACAACAGCATATGAAACGCATTTGACACTGCTGTATTAAGCCAAGGCCAAATAAATCAATTTGATAAATCTTCTGTGTATTATCCTATCAGATTCGCAATTTTTGTTTTTTGGACAATAAGGTTGAACCTTTTCTTAAATTGTTTAATTGATGAAATTGACATTATTAAATTGATTAGCAAATAAAGAAAGAAAACAAAAACATAGTGGGGAAGCTCACGGGCCTCAAAGCAATCCTGGGACATGTCTATATTTTTAGACTGCGCATTCTTCAGCATTGTCTGAATAAAAGTTTCAAATTCTATCCATATCCTTGATGGTTTTTTCCTTGGAGATCAATGAATTAGTGCTTATCAACAAACCATTGACTTCACAATTCGGTATACGCAAATTCAAACCTGGATCGCACCATTTAATGCAATATTAAGCAAGAAAATGTTGGCACCTTCTTCTACCAAAAAAAAATTTTTTTTTTCCCAGGACGAGGAAAAAAAATTCAAAGATATCAGTTGAAAAAATGGAGGAGGTTCACCTTCCATCAGAATGCCTAAAAAAAATGTCACCTTTCAAAAGATCAATATAACATTCTAACTTGCCATGACTTAGCAAACAATCCGTGATTTAAAGTCCAGAAGGAAAAAGTACCAAGAAAAAATGATAGCACATTGACCGCTAACACAAATTAACTAAGGAACCATGAGTATACATAGAAACAGATCTTACAATTATCAAGGATTCACTCTGAGTCTACTACCAATAATAACTGGATTGGACTCAATAGACCCCATAGCATCTACTTTGGTCCATCCCACTTCAGTCTCAAAAATCACGAATAATGTCAGAAGAACAGGCTTCTTACTATAGCAACAAACATAAACAACAAGGGGTCAGCAATCTAAAATAATGTAGGAGCCAACAAAAGCAACACGGAAAGATCCAAGCATCGGGAATCACCTTTGATTAACAACGTAATCTCTAGCAACAACAGAAACACCATCTAAAAGCGCCTTTCTCACTGGTAAAATATATAAAACAACTCCTATCATATCTATTACAAATTAAAAACATTCTATTGGTAGCCCTTTCCATCTACAGAATGTCATTCAATCATACATAAGAAATATGCAAGCAAAACTCGAACCTTCAGAAAAGAACTTAAAATTCATAATCCAAAAAATTAAACAATAATAACTTCGTTGATTTTGTATTGCTGGTTGCTATCTCTAGTTTTATTTTCATTGTCTTAGTTGCAAAAGTTTAGAATCAAGTGGCTATGAGCCAGGCAGCTTAGTTGGTGAGAATGCAAATTAGTGAGATGGAGTACGATCAAATGGAACTATATTATACAGGCATATTAGTGAAAATTAGTAATGTTGGAAAGAAGTTTTAATTATACAAGCATTCTAAATATGAAAATCAAACAAGTTTAATTTTAATCTTGAATGTTTAGGTTGTGGAAGTTGAGCTGATACCCCCAGTCATATAAAGAAACAGCACAAATAAGGGAAGCAGAATCTGTGTGGTCATACAACTCAACAACTCCCCTTTTTGTACCCACAGCAAGAATTTGTTGCTCTGAAGCAACTGAGGCACATACAGCATCACCAGATGCCAGCTTCTTTTCAACTTTAATTAAATCAGCTTGCTTTAATCCTTTCTTACTTACAGAACATGACACAAGTTGTCCATCACAAAAGAGCAAAAACAGTAAGCTCAGTGAGAAGGAAAACTCCATGTGCACAATAACAAACTTCTTCCTCATATAATTCATGGGCATAGAAACACCTCGTGCTCCATTAGAAGGATGACCATTGTCCAAAGAATGAGACAATTTATCAGCTCCACTTCCATCAGACAGTGGAATGTCAAGATCAACAACCCCACAGAACTGCATCACAGAATAAGTTAAATGATAACCTGATTGAACATTTTTGAGAGGGAGACGCGGGTTTCTGGATGCTTTCCAATCTCCATTAACATCATGTTAAGCAAGTAGAAAGGGAATAGACACAGCATTTTATAATGGTGCTAAAAAATGAATTCAGCGCCTAAGCTACAAAGATGCTTCTTCAATGTGCATTTGAAAGACATGGAGGAACTGCTACATTCACATTACCTCTCCCTTCCATGATATATTATACAATGATCCATCAGAAAGTCCAACAATCATATGTTTGTTATCATAGACAATGTTGATCCTGACGACAACAAAAATAAAATAGTATCAGAAATTCATCTGGAATGAAATACACAAATATATCAGATTGTCAAACTTCTGGATCCCGTTTCTTACAAAAAGAAGCACTTATATAAACTTATGAATTTCTCTGGTGATTTGCCTCTAAGGTATGTGAAACATAACCAAAAACCAAAATTTTGGAGTATCAACATTTCGATTATATCTTGATCCTTTGAATTGAGTAGATTCTTGTGCACGTAAACATGTAACCACAATTCCTTTTATCAGATTTACTCAACTCAATAACAAGTTGTACTTGGTGTAACATAACCATCAATCTATAGCAGGAAAGGACCTTATTAGTAATATCACGTGCACAGAAGTCCAAAAGCTTAAAGCTTAAAATATGCAACTGAAAAGTACTTCATAACATCAGTTGCAGTGATGTCTGAAAGCTGAAAGCTTATCTACACCAATATATACATATATATATATATGTATGATGACAAGATCTTATACTATAACTGGCAACTTAGCAGATCTTTCTTCTAAAGATATACTGTAAAAACATTAGTGGCTTGTGTAAACAATTCCGCAAGCATAGACATTCATTAACATGCAAGATCATATGAGATCTTGTTCCCTATCTGAAGTAACTCTTTGACATATTGGCATTAAAAACTATAGCATGTTGACAAATATACAAATGAAATCGTTTTTCTCCAAGGTCCAAATTTCTGGACCAATGAAATACAGAAAATGAATTTCAGCCCTGAAGTCTCAAATACGCACATTTCGTATCTGTATATCAGCCCTCAAAACCAGCAGTGACCCAAACCCCAAGAAAACATCAAGCTATTAAAAAGAACAACAAAAACAAATCACAGCAGAAAGTGCAGTTTCTTTATTACAAATAGCTTTAACGATGACATTAAAGCAGACACACTAATTTTTAAGAAAACTCAAAAGTTTCAAACAATGTCTAATCATTCATCACTCCGCATCCAAACTTCATCTACTAAATAAAATCATTTTTGGATTAGAACATTAAAGTAGACACACTAATTTTTAAGAAAACTCAAAAGTTTCAAACAATGTCTAATCATTTATCACTTCGCATTCAAACTTATACTAAATAAAATCATTTTTGGATTAGAGTGTTGTTGAAACAAAATAGCACCGGACACTTCAGCATATTCAGATATGTACAAATTTTGGAGGCTCATACAACTTTCAACAAGCCTAACTTTAAATAATGAGTTTTACCTGGCAAAAAGGTTTAGTATCTAGAATAGACACAAGAAATTTTAAGAGCTAGGACATGTACCCTTAGAGCCTACAAGGTTGAGTTTCAAACACCTGGAAAATGAATTAAGAATCCCTGGTAACACACCACATCTAACTGTCTGACTGCTTTTGAGAAGCAGTATGATTACAGCTAAACATTCAAGAAGACCAGAGGGATGCAAGGTGTCCAATTGGTTATGCAAACACTTAGAGCAGCATTCACCTTGCACGTGCAACATCTTTCCATCAAATTGTACCGGAAAGCAGAATGCATGCATTAGACCTTCCAAATAACATTTTATATAGCCTGCGATCCTTACTGCAGCTTCCCAAAGAGCTTTGATCTTAGAAAATAAGCCATTAGCATATCAAAGCCCTTAAATGTTATGATCCAAACAAATTGCTAGACCATATTATTTAACTGCTTGGGTTGTCAGAAGCTTATACAGCTAAGCATTTCAAATTTAATGCATATTCAAAACAATATTCTGCCATCAAAGAAGGAAATGAAACTTTGAAGCTTGAAATTCAATTACAATTTCCAAGGGAACTGTGTACACACACTTACAATGTCATACTCTTGTCTGCAAAAGGGATCTGCTCACTTAGAAGTAAAGAAATGGTAGCAAGAAGAAAGATCCTCAGAGCAAATTATTTTTTCTTCTTACCATTTGTTCTCACCAAGATAGACAAAAGATAAGAAGATGAGGGTGTTTCGGTTGAATCAAGTTCGCTCTTTATCTCCTTATGTTGAAAACAAGATTTCTTAATTATTTTTAAACATCAGTTGTAAGTACTCATGTTATGCACACATAATTCAAGTTAACCAGACACGTAACATGTATATTGAGAAATTTTATGCGCAAATCCTCATGGCTCTCTTATTATTCATATAACCAAAGAAAGTAATCATACCAGTCTACTTTCAATGTCATCTATCAAATGTTTTACTCCAGCAGCCGCTGAAAAACTCAAAATTCTCCTCATTTTAAGCAATGGTCCACATGGATACTGTTGATGCAGCTAATGCAGATCTGCAAAAAGTCATAATAAAAATTTCTTTGTACTGTCAATCAAAGAGTCATAGAGAATACAATTTATCTGCAATTCTTCAAATTTCAGTCCCAATTATAGGACAACATCACTATATTTTGCATGGTAACACTCGGTTACAGATAGCCTTAAGTTCTATTATAAGATAAATTGGATGAAATTTTCACTTAGACATTTTCTCAAACACGTCAAATGCACTACACAAAATCACTGGATACTAAGGCAACAACTAATGGACTACTCTAAGGCCACAACTAAGGTAAATCACAATCTATCAAAAGCTATACCGCATCACTCAGTACTAAATACATCTACCATCATCAACGTCCTCAAAGAAAAATCTCCAAACACTTTGCAGCCCGAGGCATATCTTCTATCACTATCTCAAACTTTATCACAATTCCATGAAAGCCTTCATAATACATATACCATAGCTTTAATAAGAGATTATCCATTTTGAAAAAATGCTGTTCAAGGGATTTTGAGAGATTTCAAAGAATTTATTTTTCCATGAGAACAGGGAAATTGACCAAAACTATCATGGGCATGCGATTAGTAGTTTTCAAGTACTCCTGGATCACTTGACGTATCTGTGAATATTTCCAAGTGGATAGACAAAGACAACACAAACAGTAAGCTTTCACACACTTTTCACTATAAAACACAATGCAAAAGACAAATAAACCATGTATTGAAATTCAACAGTGAAAGACGAAGAAGTAATAATACGCAAATATATGTATATACATATATATATGTATATATATAAGCAGAAGATAAAGAGCTGGATTATATTGGATTCCACAACCAGATGCTTCAATTAACATTAGGCTATATGTAACATTTGTTTGGTTGACTCATCTTTTTCCGTAGACCCAAGTTTAAAAATAGATAATTAATTAAAAAAAAGCATCGCATTGGAAAACCCACTAAGAGGAAAATATAAAGGGCAAACCAACTATGAATGAAATTAGCATTAGAAAGTTTTGGATGATGCAAAATGAAACCAAAGCACTTACAAATAACAAAACTCAGAGATCAAAAAACACTTACAAATAATCAAAGGAAAGCAATGCCAAAGTAAGACTACGTGCAGCAGCAAAATCAATAACTAAACAAGACATTAAAACCTTTAACCTTCAATGAAAAGGAAAAAAACGAAGAGAAAGTAGAAACTTGGAGGTCTAGTTTAGCATAGAATTAGAAAAATGATTCAAAAATAAACTACAGAAAAACTCAAACCTAAAAAAGTTAAATCTTTTTTCCTACTTCCCGTCAATTTTCCTTCCAAAAATAAAAGAACCAGGTTTATCTTCCTTTCATTCGTTGACACAGTCTGCTCTCTCTACAATAGAGGGAAAAATTGTGAATCGAATGGAATAAAAGAGAAAATATTCCTTTCACAATAATAAAAAAAAAGTTCTCAATCAAATCTCTAAAATCATAAATGAAAATATAAAAATATGAAAAGCAAGTATGTCAAACACGGAGGTCTAAATTCTTGGCTAAAAAAAAAGATTTATTACCTTAGATCCCTTTCCTTCTTCTGCATTATCACTCATCTAAAGAACACTTGCTTCAAACCTAAAAACAGCAAGGAGTAAAATACATAGTTAGATTGAAGACTAAAAAATGAAAGAACTGAAAAAAAAAAGAACTCCAAGCCTTTCTTTGATACAAATAACGATTTACCAAAGCAAATGGAAGCGCGAGTATTTTTTTGGAGGAAAAAAAAAGAGGAAGAACTGGAAAAGAGACAAGCTACTGAGAGGAAGAGAAGAAAGAGAGGGACGGCAGAAGTCTTGAGAGAGAGAGAGGATAGTAAATTTTGTAACCCTAGGTATTTTGTGAAAAAAAATCGAAGAGAGGTGGGTGTGATTTGACATGGGCTGCTGTTTGCAAGAGCAGTTCACCTGCTCTCTGACAACAGAGGAAAAGCAAGAAACGAAGAGGAAGCCAAT
Source organism: Coffea humblotiana (assembly GCA_023065735.1). Classification (NCBI taxonomy): domain Eukaryota; kingdom Viridiplantae; phylum Streptophyta; class Magnoliopsida; order Gentianales; family Rubiaceae; genus Coffea; species Coffea humblotiana. The sequence goes on along the minus strand of CM041215.1, from coordinate 26,571,329 downwards.
TGTGTGGCCGAAACAGCCTCAGGGTCTGGCCGAAAAGGGAGAAAGAAGCGGGCAGAAAGCAACACAGTAGCAAAAACAAGCGGAAGGAAAGATGAACGAAGGAGAGAGGAGAGAAAAAATCAGGTGAGGTAATTTTTGGAGTGGAAACAACACCAATATGTGGCCGAAAAAAAAAAGAAAGAAGCAGGTTGGAGTGGGTAGAGAGGAAGCTGATGAGTGGATAGAGAGGAGGCTGATGAAGCGGAAGGAAAGAAAAGACATCACAGAACCCGGAAGTAACGCAAGACAGGACGAAGGAAGGGGAGGCAAAATCACGTGCAACAAACACAATTGGCAACCAATCAATTTGCGCCACGTCATCAGCTAGCCAATCCCCTCTCGCCACGCGGAGGACGACCACGTCCGACGTGGATACCGGCCGTTCACCCTTAGTTCTATATGGTTAAAGAGATCCCCGTCAAATTCAACTTTCCTGTTCTCTTCTCTTCTTCCATCTCCCTTTTGTTACGGGAGAATAGATGGTGAAAAAATCAGTTGAGCCATAGTGTTCTTGTGCTATAAACATTCTTTGATCTGATCTAATTTAATCAATTTTGCTTGCTTAGGTTTTTGTCCGAGAATAGAACTCCTCTTATTCTCCCTAATTTTTTCCCCTCATGTGTTGGAAGGTGAGAATCATGTACTCACGGGGTTTGTTTCCCCCCTCGGTTTTATTATCCTTTTTTTCTCCTTGTGCATATTTCGTCCTTATTTTAACCCTTCTTGCCATAACCGTTTTGTTCCTTTTTTTTTCGCAGGAAATCTTCGTCGCCCTTTAAGGAGAGGAATGGGTTTTATTTTTTCTCTCGGTTTTATTTCCTCTGTTTTTCCCCTTATGCATAATTTTTTCCTTACTTTCTTGCCATAACTGTTCTGTTTTTCCCTTTTTTTCACAATAAAACTTCGTTGCACTTTAAGAAGGGAAATAAAAAATTTATTAATGTTTTGTCTCCTTTTCTTATTGCCTAGCTTGATCTGATTCATGCATCTTGAAGAGCAATCGTCCAGGAGGAGAAAACGAAAGAATAGTTTGATGCTGTTGGTTTCAGGTTTTTCTTCGTTTTTTTCTGGTATTTTTGGTATTTTTTCTTCGACCCAGATTGCTACAAGAAGGATAAGAAGTGTTGAGCTCAAAATAAATAGATACTATAGGGAAAGCAAGAGAAGCAGAAAGAGGAGAGAAAATAGAAGACCTGAGCACGAGCGAAAATGAAAGCGAGGTAATTATTGAAATCAGGAAACTGAGAATAGTGCTGGAGTTGCGGCCAAATCTTAGACTTATCGGAAGTCAGAGAAATTTGCTGCTCCAGCCCAACTGATTTGCCCAATTAGAGATGCCTCTGATTTCTTACTCAGAACCCAAGCTGTAAATCTTGAATTCTTCTTGTACCTTCGATTTAAATAGCCTCAGTCCCAAAAAAAATTGGGGCCTTTAGTCTAAATTACGTGTAAATTTGCTATCTTGGGCATTTATGACTCATTTAATGTCACCTAGCTTAATACCACCTATCTTTGCTAATTGGTATCCTCTCTTTTGCTATCATAAACTTCCCAGCGAGCCCTGCAATGGAGTAAAAATTGTAGCCATTCCAACTAAGCATTTTCTTCTGGGGGATAGATCTTGAAGATTAGCTTCAAGATACAAAGATGGGTTATTTAGTAGTGTGCTACATCGGATTGTGTATATGGTTGTCTTTGTTTAGTTATAGCTCCATTTTCGTGTACTCTGAGATTGTAAAAGACACTGGAACAGCCCAAGGCTTTGTATTTGTAGATGGGATTAGTGCCATTGGAGAAATAGATGACGGTTTAATTTGTGCCACCTTGGATTGGTGGCCACCTGAGAAATGTGACTATGGAACCTGTAGCTGGAACCATGCTTCCCTTCTCAATCTGGTACTTTCCATATTCCTGCATTTGCAGCTATTTTGTGTTTCATCATTCATGTTTATGTCTGTGCGTTCGTGTGTGTGTGTGCGCGCCTTTTTTAATGTTACCTGCAAGCTTACTACGTTGGTATGCTGAAGTTGTTGATGGATTTAGTCCACCTGAACCAATGCCGTCTTTTATAACAAGGGGATGATGGCTTGTTTGAGCTGTATATTTCAGCTTCAAATTCATTTCTGGTTAAAAAAATGCGATTTCTATGCTTTAGACGGTGTGTCAGAAAAGTTTTTTGATGGCTGCGAATTCCACTCTGATGCTTTCAGCAATGAAGTTGTAAAAGGGGAGGGAGACAATTCTTGTCGCTTATCATTTATGCGCTGTTTTGTTTGCCTTCTCTGATTAAAGTCCAAAAGATCTTGATTGTGTTCTGACAGAGATGTTAACGAATTTCAAATTGTCCAAAATGATTCTGGGCTATTATATGCCGTGGCCAATTTGAGTTAAAAGATTAGTGTTTAATGGATTGGTTTGATCTGTTTCTTGTTTTATTTGCAGGATCTTAATAACATAATTTTATTAAATGCAGTAAAAGGTATTACTTTTTCTGCCTTTTTCAACAATTTTTGTTAATATTCCTGTATAATATAGTTCCATTTTATGGCACTAATTTTCATTCTCACCAACATTACTAACTAAACATTAACTGGGCATATATACCACCGCTCACAGCGCGGTGATACCACCTAGTAGTTTATTGATAGTGGAGTATCTCTTTCCTCTCCTCCGGTTAGAAGTCATCTACAAGCCATGCAGTAAGAAGTCAAGAACTTATGGCCACGTTCCTATAACAAGATTTGCTCCTTATAATTGAAAGGAAAATAAATTTCCTCTTGAAAATTTTTTGGACCACTCTGTGATTAAATCGACATAGGCTTCTACCTGGAAAAAAAAAAAAGGACTTTGCCCAGTTATAAGTTACAACATTAAAGGGGGCAAAAAGAGGAACAGCACAAAACTAAATTTAAAGTTCAGAAATTTGTAACACACAAAACTCCCCAAAAAAAAATCGAGAAGAAAATGTTTGTGCTTATAGTTTCTTTTATTATTATAATTATTTTTTGAAACTCACCGTTTATTTTATCATATAGTATAATAAATGAAAATACTATAATAAAAATGATTGTTAGAGTGTGATTAATAAAAGTGAAGTGCAAATTAAGTGTGTTTGGATAGAGGATTATTTGAAATATTATTTGAAACAATTAATGTAACGCTATTTGTGATGTGATGTATGTAAAACAAAAATTTAATTAAAAATATAAAAATATGAATTGAAAAATATGTTTATGATACAAGCAAAATATTATGTAAAATAATTCAACAATCCAAACACACTATTGCGTTTAAAGTTGTAGTGCGTAGACGGATCTCGGCCCAGGAAAATTTAGAGGCCCAAGTTTAAACAAGCCCTGGTCTGAAAGATTCCGCTGCTAAACAGTTATCACTATCGAGGCCCAATATTTTAAGGCCTTACGGGTCCCACCTTTGCTACTGCTCCTCATTCGTAAAATTACTCCGCATTTTTTTTTGGGATAATTGCAGAAACCTACCCTGAGGTTTCTAACACTAGCAATCACCTCCCCTATGATTTCTAAAATTTCACTAACCTCACCTAGGAGGAAATTGGACCTATTACTAACAATAAATTGTATGATTTTACTTTTATATCCTAACTAATTGCAGAAACTTAATGAACGCATTTTAAAAAAGAAAAATTATTTTTTGTCAATAATTGAGTGACTAATTAAGCTAGATTACTTGTGAGTTTTAGCATCATTAGCCATTGAAAGCAAAACTGAGGAACAGTGCTAATTGAGGGGAGAAAACGACATACATGTTTCTATATTATGTTCTTCAAACCAGTTAATTTAACTCTTATTTTATACAACTCCGGAGAGGAAGGTCAGTAAGTAATTATGGAGCTTCTACTAAATTCAGTATAAAGAGAACTTGTACAAATGTATTTGCTTAAGTCATTTCTGTTTCAAAACCTCCTCTAGTTCAGCTTACTACTACTTCTCAAGGTGCTAGATCTCTTCCCATTAATATAGTTATAACTCTATAATTTGGAAATATCAGCAGCAACAACAATTTTAGTACGTGGTTTTAATGCACTTATTGCAGTTTTCATTTATTAAATACAACTTTATCTTATTAGTATGCAAATCTAATTACTTGTAACTAGGCTTATTTCATGCTCGGTAACTTTTAGTGATGCTTAAGTATGCTGTTAATGAGCTGATTGTTCAGCGATATTTTTTTGTATATGATTGGTGTTGACAATATAAGCAGTTGTGTTACTTCCACAAATAGCTATTCATATTACTAATAGAGAGTTTTAAAAGTGACGTGTATTTTTTATAAATTTTGCTGCAAGAACTTGGATATATAGTTATTTAACTAGCTGTTAGTATCCACCGTTACTTCATGTATTTTTGGTATATTTCATTCAATTGCACTTACATACCTTGAATTTTACTAATTCTTAATAGCTTTTCATATTTTGTCAGTCACCGGTTAATACAACTTGACAAGTAACATGAAGGGCAAATCTGGTACAAATTTCTCATCTCACTCTTAAAATTTTTTTTTAATGGTAACTTTTCTGGCATGGACTGAATTTGCAACACAAATCTTAAGTTCAAGGGTGGTAAGTGCTATTATCTAAATCACAAAGGAAGTGAGTGCTAGTGTTAGAAAGCTGAGGGGAGGTTTATGCAATTATCCTTTTTTTTTGGGAGCAGAAGTGTGAGGTCCTGGACAACACCTCCCACTCAGGGAAAGGGTCAATGCGGGTGAGATCTGCTAAAATTACATTTCATTATTATATTCGAGATAAAATTAATATATATAAATAAAATGTTTGACATATTTAGTACAACATTATAATATATTTGTACACAAAAAAATTAAACATATATAACGATTGGACGAAACCACACAAAACACAATTATATTGACTCCGTTTCCTCACATCTACAATCCCTTTCACCTTGTTATTCAACCCAATCCTCCCCATTCTTCGTGCAATATGAATCACTTCCGTTTCATTTTTTCCCCCTGAATTATGCATCGCATTTTTTTTTCCTTTCCTTGGGCGAAAAAGTCATGAATGGCCTCGTTGACTCGAATTATTTTTTCTCTTGCTCAGTCATGCATGACTTCATGGACTTGATTAAGCATGCATGTTCCTGCAGGCCAAAAGCAACGAAGGTGCTCCTCTCTTAAATTATATATAATAGCCATTCTTACGCTAGCCTTTCAAGCTAGGAAAACTGAAATAGTAGTAGCAATCAAGTAAATTATCAACTACCAAAGTTGAAACTTAGAAGCCAAAGAGGGGAATCACCAAAGAGAGAGATGAAGCTCAAATTGTTTGTAGATCGTCTATCTCAGCCATCCCGTGCAATTCTCATCTTCTGCAAGTAAACTTAATTTTCCTTGTCCTTCACTAATCTTTTTTTACAAATCTCAAATTTTTTTTACCCTTTTTGTAATATATACATACGTGTATATGAATATGTGTATATATTTTGTTGTAACTTGATATTGCTCCTTAAAAGGTTAAATAAAATAGAGTTTGAGGAAGTCCAAATTAATGTCTCTAAAGGCGAGCACTTGTCTCCTGAATTTAAAGGTTAACGATTAATTTTGTTTCTTAAAAATTTTGACTTTTGTTGGCATATATATAAAAAACATTCTTTTCCTTGTAATTTAGTTTATGAACATGTAATATTGCTCGTATTGTTGTTTCAGAAATCAATCCCATGCAGAAAGTGCCGCAAGCCATGGAAGCGGATGAAGGATTTAAGCTCTTTGAGAGTTAAGTATGCACTTTGCAGCTAAGAAAGAGACGAATTAATTATGTATGATGCATGTTTGTTGGTGCCCCCCCCTCCCCCCCCCCCCCCGGGGGGCGGTCTCTCTGGATTTTTATGGCTAGTTTCGGAAAAAAAAAAAGGAGCAGCAAAAGGGTAAATCTTCAAAATTCTAGCTTGGTCTTCAAAAGAACAAAACAAAAAAATTAAGTCCAGTCAGAGCAACACGAGCTGCAGCCTAATATCGGGCTCGTTTTTTGCATGTCTTTTGCCATCTTTTATTTGTCTTTGCTCCTCCCAGTTTCATTTTGGCGTCATTTCTAAATCTGCTTTCCATAAAAGTAAATTTATCTTCCAAACTTTTTATAATGTGATGCCTTGCAGTCATGCAATTCTACGATTTCTGGCTTGTGCTTTTCCTGGAGTTGCAGATCATTGGTGAGTCTCCTTACTGTACATGCCAGTTTATACGCTATCTGATACTACCATAAACATTTTGTTATAAAACGTAAAGTATCAGTAAAAAAGAAAGCACATATTAGTTTCTAATAAATATATGAACGCCTCATAATCGAACTTCTTTCCTATTGTCTCTTGATGTTTAATTATGAGAACATTCAATGTGACTAAATCCTGAAATTAACTGTTTCATACGGTTATGTGGGTCAAATATTGAACATGGCTTCTAAAGTATCAAACCAACAACTGATACTCGATCGTACTTCTTTTGATCACTTGTGCTTTTTCATACCAAAAAGGTACCCAGCAGACCTGTTCAAACGAGCTGAGATCAACTCAGTTTTAAACTGGCATCACGCCAATCTACGACATGGTTCAGGTGCAAATATTAAGTTTTGGCTCTCTATTAAATTATTACTACTCTAGCTATACATTAGTGGTTTGTCTTCCATTATCAAGAGAATTGGGATTTGTCTAGCGATGTCGAGATACAGTGATTCCAAGTTTCATTTTCAGTATTTTGCTTATAAATGGTACGTTATCATCAATATTAATGTTGTTCTCCTTGATGCATGCGCTTATTTTTCTTACAGCAGGATTAGTCTTCCATAGCAAACTGGCACCACTTTTTGGTCTGCCTTCGGATGTACAAGCAGCAGCTGATTGCGAAAAAGTGCTCTCAGCTTCTCTTGCAAAGATCGAGTCCTTTTGGTTCAAGAAGGAAGGACAATTTCTGCTGGGAAATTCCAAACCTTCAATTGCAGACCTGAGTTTGGTCTGTGAAACCATGCAACTTGAGGTAAAGAGATAGAGACTGTCTTCTTGATGATCTCATTTGCAGTTTGTTATTTACTCTATTATATGAATTTCTTTATCAACTTAACTTGAGAACAAAGATCAAGACATTATAGAGGATTCCGACTGAAAACCTAAATAGTACCATAATCTATTAACATTGTCTCCCCAGTTTCGCCAAACTTTTTAGTTATCCAAATGTCCTGAAACATGTTTTGTTTCTGGAGTTCATTTCTTTCTTTCTTTTTTTTTGAGATAGCATTTAATATCATTTGTATCAAGAGTACTGGTACATGATGTGATAACTTGAAACTTTCAAAGAACAATAACTATTTATAGAATCAAGTGTTCAGTAATGGGGTATGGAGAGTCCTATCTAGTCCACAAAATATACAAAGGTTTTTATGACAAGCTAGATGTAATTGATTACAACTTCACTGTGGAATTTAGGCCTTGGATGAGAAGGTTCGTCAACGGTTATTAGACCCACATGAGAAAGTTCGGAAGTGGATGGATGATACAAGGAATGCAATGCAACCTTACTTTGGTGAAATTCATGGCGTCCTATTTCAATTGAAAGACGAACTACTGGAGATGGAGTCTGATAAGTGATGAGGCAAATTAAAATAAACTGATATATAGTCTGCTTAAAATAATACAGATGCGGCATTGCAGCTATCTGTTTAGTTCCCTCAATATGATTTCGAGGTTCTTTAAACCTTGAACAATCATATGATTACGTGCACCGTTGTGTAAGTTTGAGTTCCAGTACTTTCTTTTTTTATGTTTTGTTTTTTAACTTTTTGTTGCTGGACAAAAGATGTTAATTGAATAAAATCTGTGTTGGGTCTTTGGGTAAATCTTTTGTATGTGTGATTTCAAGAACGAGAAAATGATTGTTGAGAGATCCAATGTGTCCAGCGCTGGTTTTGTTGGAAGATGCCCTTCAAGCCATGAACACTTTCTCATGTTACCCACAACTAGCAAATTGCTTCACTGGTGCATCCGTGCATGTATATGAAAGACTAAATTCCGGACTCTGGGAAGCTTGTATATAGTAGTATTATTGCTCGAGTGTGGATAATCTAGGAAGCAGAATTTTTGAAAGCTCATTTTCTTTTCTCGTTTTTAGTGATTAATACTAAATTAAGCCTAAATTGGACTACAAACCTTTAACAATCAGAATGTTTACCCAAAAAAAAAAATACTAATAATACTAATAGAATACATCTAGAAAATCTCTCGACTTAGACTCTATTTGACAATCTAATTCAACACTTAAATTTAATAAATTCAGATATGAACATGTTCAAATGCGTTTAATAACAAAAAATAGAACATCTGAATTAATTAAATGATACTAATTTCTCTAGGTAAAACTTAATTCCAAAAATACGTGATAAGTTATTCACTTATCATTTAACGTGATACACACTCAAATGTATTAAATTTAGACCTTATTTGATAACTCAATTCAACACTTAAAACTAAATGGGTCTAGACGCATTTTGATAGCAAAAAATAGAATATCTAAATTAATAATTAAGTAACACTGAATTTTCTAGACAAAACTTACTTCAAAAAATAAGTAATAAACTATTCACTTATCACTTAAATGTATCATATTTAGTATTTAACAATTCAGTAATGTAATGAATTTAGATTTTGGTTTTCAGATTTCTGATTTAGTTTTCAAATATCAGTTTTATCAAACGCACCATTAGTACTTAATAATTTAGTAACTTAAAGGATTTGGATTTCATATTTCATATTTCATTTTTAGACTCAATCTTATCAAACGTACATTTAATGAATTTCTCTAACCCCAAATGAACAATCAATTATCATAAACTTTGTTTGCAACACTTATTAATGATTATAACTGAGTAAATCCAATCAAATTTTTTTATAATAGATCATAGAGGTTCCAAAAAAAAGGGAAAATGATAAAAAGATTGATTCCAAAAAGACACAACATTTTTCGAATTCACTGCCAAGCAAAAAATGTTAGGCATTGTGCAATTGTTGCTTATCACCAGAGATTTGGAAAGATCCTACGAGAAAGCGAGAGAGATTAGAAAAAGGAAAAAAAAAGTTATTAAATGATTATTCATAGTTCAGAGATGGAAAATTGTGCTGCTGGATCCCGACAATTTAACAACTCCTATTCACCCAGCCCAGATATTTTTTCTAGGGGCCCATGTATCATTTGAGGACCCAAATTGCAGACCGCTCTGTCGTCCACAGTTCAACAGGCCCAATACCTTTGGTGCTACGAGGTCCCACTTCATCAGCCCGATTCTCCTTTCTAACTCCAACGTGCGCTGACTTCTTCCTCTTCGGTTATCAGTTCCTCTCTCAGAAACAAAGCCAGCAAAGTTCAAAACTTTGTCTCATCATTCATTACGTTCTCTGTGTGTATATCAGCGTGTGTTAGTGCGTGAGAAAAGAAAGAAACTATAGCAAAATGAAGCTGAAATTGTATGCAGATCGTATGTCTCAACCGTCACGTGCGGTTCTCATCTTCTGCAGGTAAATTTATTCATTGCCTCCCTAAATTCAACTTTTCTAGTGCCTTGCTTCCTTTTTCTTGTTCTTAATTAGATTTTCCTTGGTTCTGGGGCTTATATGTGTAAAGGGTAAATGGGATAGACTTTGAGGAAGTTAAAGTTGATATTTCTAAACGCCAGAACTTAACTCCTGAATTTGCAGGTTAGTTTTCCCTCAAGAAATCTTCTTTAATTGGTGCATAGTGACAAAGATTTTTTTTTCTTATTATTGTTTTTGTTTATTATTAAAGTTTGGCTATGATGCTGTTTCAGAAATCAATCCCATGAAGAAAGTACCAGCGATAGTCGATGGAAGATTTAAGCTCTTTGAGAGGTAGTATTATAGAGCGATATTAATTGAATGCACCATGAGATGGATTTAGGATGATTTGCTACTACTTCTAGTTCCAATCCCACGTTTTTGCCTTTAGGCCCTGGTTAAGAAATTTATATACTATGAACTATGTACCAAAAGAAAAGGATGAATGTCATGGGGAGCATGACGGCCGATGATCTTGATTCTTGAGTAAGAACTCAACTTCTTTAGGCTTATCAATCATTATTAGATAGTAATGCATTTCAGAGTTTAGGAGTTGGTTGTTTGTTGCACTTTACATGGCCTAGTTTCCCCAAAGATGCAAGTATAAGAAGCAGAAGGGGCTACTAAGTGTGATATTCTCTATTTTGTCGGTTTCTCTTTCATTGATTTCCTTTTGTTAACTCCCATTATGATCTAGGATTCCTTTACCTGCTTTTCAAAATAAGTTTTATTCATTGGTATCTCTTCTTTTCAGTCATGCAATTCTTCAATATCTGGCTTCTGCTTTTCCTGGAGTTGCTGATCATTGGTAAGTCTGGTTTTTTGAACTCTGGGTTACTGGCTAGAGATCTCTCACATTAAAATTCATGTTTCCTGCAACTATAAGCATCAGTGACAGGAATCAGAAATATATTTTAATTCCTAAAAGATATGCTTTTTGGTCGGAACTTATAACTCAAACTTTGAATCAACTATGTTACAGGACCTTGAAATCTGACCACATCTCACAATTTCTTTTAATTCTTCACCAGCCTGACATCCTCTATAAATGTGATCCGTTTGTTGGTTTTTTCCTATGGCTTTGGCTGTACCACTTTTGACAATTTGTTGCTAATCAACATAAGCTAGAAATTACTGCCACAATTTTTTATATCATGTCTTCATTCAATGCTTTTATCCTAATTGTAGGATAACCTTGCATCTTCTAACCATTTGGCATTGGGCTTTGTCAATGGATATTCCTGATCATCTTTCTGTTTCCTCTTCTTATTGGGAGGTATCCTGCAGACCTCTTCAAAAGAGCAAAAATCAACTCGGTTTTAGATTGGCATCATTTGAATTTACGCCGTGGTGCAGGTACCTTGTCTTTAACTTTGGCCATGTATTGAATTCGTAAGATTGCTTTCTCTTTGTTTGCTTGGTTCTCTTTTAAGGAGATATGGTACAAAATCTTTCAAGTCCAAATCCAACTTGAGCAGAACAATCTAGCAATAAATCCCTGAATGATGGTCTCAATATGATATGCATGAATCATCATAATGTTAGTCTTGCAACCCAAATAATTTGCATAAGGTACCCAAACAACCATAGTAGGCTACAAGATGATTGTGGGTCCTTCCTCCTTATCATGTCAAGGCTGCTAGTCCTTATGAAGGGAATTTGGAGGCTTAATAATGTATGGATACCTGTTGATTAGGCTGAGCACTTTTTCTGTTAATGATGCAAAGTAAAAAGGAAAGTTTTTTTAAAGAATTGGGGATCTTCCAATGATGGCAAGTCACGTTAATTTGCAATATCTATACTGTCTCTAACATTAAGCAGTTATTGATGCCAGACCCTTGCTTCATTAGGATAATGACCTTACATCTGTTTTATGTTTACAGCTCCACTTGTTCTTAACAAAGCACTTGCTCCTGCACTTGGTCTGCCTTTGAATCCAAAAGCAGCAGCTGAAGCTGAAATAATCCTGTCAGCTTCTCTTGCAAAGATAGAATCCTTTTGCCTCAAGGGGAATGGGCGGTTTTTGCTGGGAAGCTTGCAACCTTCCATAGCAGACCTGAGTTTAGTCTGTGAAATTATGCAACTTGAGGTAAACAAAGATGTTATTTTCATCGTGTTAATTTATTATTTTTGAATTTCATAGAACATTATTCACCATGTTTTCAGCCAAATCATTACTTGACCAAAATAGTAATTCTTCTAAAGGACAGATATTATCCTTGTAGTATTACTGAGTCTAGCTAGGTACTTTTTACAATCTAATGTCCAGCCTAGAAATGCACCAGTGCTATAAAAATCTGGAATGGGTTCTTATTTTGGAATGAGATACTATGACGAAGCAGCAATGTATGTCAATGGAACTCTAGTTTCACTGCTTATTGAGCTGATGCCAGCTTTTGTGTGTTTTGACGTTATGTAAATTGCTTCCCCATGGATGCATGTAGAGTTCATTAACGCTAGTCATGAATATAAAACTTGGTGTCTGCAACCCCCCCTGTCTTGTACTTGAGTGACTTTGTCTTTACTCCTCTCGACACTGTTTCAGCATTTTTTTTTCCTTTTCTGATGCTGTGAACAGTTAAGACCTTATAGAAATAATGTCAACTAATATAATAATTTACCAGGTGTTCTCCTGCTTCTGGTTTGTAATCTCTTCTAGTTAGTGGTACTGTGGGGAATTCTTTGCCGCACAGTCGAGCTTTCTTAGTTTGTAGCTTTATTTTCTATGATTATGTTTTCTTTAAGTAAAATTGCTGTTGGGAAGCTCCCCCAGCCTTTTCTTTTCTCCTCATTTAGATGAGCTTGATTGATAATTTAACTGTAAAAAGCTTATACTATAATAAGCTTAAATTCCAACTCCACCTTTCCAATGTAGGTCTTGGATGATGAGGTTCGTGCAAGAATTTTAGGCCCACACAAGAAAGTTATCAAATGGATTGATGACACAAGAAATGCTACTCAACCTCATTTTGATGAGATGCATGCCATTCTCTTCAAAGCAAAAAAGAAGCTATTGAAGATGCGCCCAGATGCAGGCAGTGATCAGACAGAAAGTAGCAGAAAACCAGCTTTGCCTTCAAAGATCTGAGAATGCAGCTCTAATGGTCAAGTAGCGTGTCATTTTCTGGTTGTATGTCAGCCAACAATCCACCGGATCTGGTATGTAAAAGGTAATCCAGAATTAAGACGTGTTGTTGTCAGTTTCTGGGTAATAATTTGGTTATTTCTAAGGATCTTAACACGCCATATGCTTGAACTAAATCTTTTTGTATTTGTTGTACACATAGTAGCTAGTGCAACAACGTGATTCGAATATCTCTTACCTTGTGATACATGATTCTTGTCTTTTACCCTGTTATCGTCTCTTTTGTCAATATAATTACCACTTCAGAATCTTGTAGCAATCGGCAACATCTCAGATGAAAGAGAAAGCAGACTGACAAGATTTACAAGTCTCTTTATACTATAACTACAACATAGCCTGGAAAAGTTATCTAAATCAGACGCATGATGGATATATCCACAATTGAGGAAGCGGGAGATATCACAGTTCTTATATTTGTTTCATGCATCTTCACTCTGCAGTTAATCCTTGCAACTCCAGAGCATCTAACTTCTTAGGTCTCCGATAGTTCTTCAACAAAAGGGATCAGCAAACAACAGTCAGAGAAGAAGCTGCCACTGCAGCCCCAGCAACCCATGGGGGTAAGCAAATTCCAGTAGACGGAAAAAGTGCCCCAGCAGCAACCGGAATGGCAATGAGATTATATGCCAAAGCCCAAATATAGTTGAGGCAGATTCGACGAAAAGTGTACCGAGAAAGGTCTATGGCAGTAATAACATCCTCCAAATTGCTTTTCATGAGAACTATGTCAGCTGCTTCAATAGCTACGTCTGTACCAGCACCAATTGCCATTCCAATATCGGCTGCTACGAGTGCTGGTGAATCATTAATTCCGTCTCCCACCATTGCCACAACAAAGTTCAAAGCCTGTGAACATGTCTGAATCATGAGATCAATGTCTAATTAAAAATGTGGAATTCTTTATAAATAATTGAAGACTATGGGACTAGGAGATGGCTCTAACTAGATCATTTGTGACTTATCCATCTATAATTTTACAACGGTAAGAGCATTGTTGTTTATTGAACCAACGCCTCGTTTGTACCTGCAAATCCTTCACTTTTTCTGCTTTCAGCTCTGGTTTGGCTTCTGCAATGACAGTACCAATTCCAACTTCTTTGGCAACGGCATGAGCAGTTCCCCAGTTGTCACCTGTAACCAATATACTCTTGATTTGCATGGAAGTGAGAATGGAAATGACTTCTTGAGCTTCGGGTTTTACTGGATCAGATATTGCAACAACTCCAACTAGCTCATGATCAATTGACACAAGAATTCCAGTCTGAGCAAACCCTTCTGTTTCCTCCAGAAAATTTTCAGCACTAACTGGAATTGCTACATTCTTTTTTAACATTAAGCGCTTGTTTCCTACAATTACTTCCCTATTTCGAACAACAGCCATCACGCCCTGCCCTGTTATTGACTCAAATTGCTTCACTTCGGGCCAGACATTGCTCTCCTCTTCTTCTCTAAATTTTTTAGCATATTCAACAATTGCCTTGGCCAAAGGGTGCTCGCTGTTCACCTGATGAATCACAATGGACCACTAAATGTCAAGTCCAATTTTGAGTTCTGTTATTTCTAACACTGAATTTAATCAAGCAGCATTAAAGCAAATTAGAGTAGTCTAGAATAGGTAAAAGTTTACCTCCACAGCAGCAACCATTTCATAAAATTCTCGAATTACCATACTTTTCAAAAGCCTCGTCTCGACGACCATTGGCTTGCCAATTGTGAGAGTCCCAGTCTTGTCAAAAACTATACACTTCACCTGTTAAATCATGCAGATATTTAATGTGCAAGTTTATGAAGCATTATGAAAATCTTTAACGCTAGGATATATCCAGTTTTCATCGATGGAATTGTATTGGTTTTACTCCAATTAGCACGATAAATTATAATTACCAGCTTCTAACCTTATGTGCACTTTCTAATGCCTGACCACCTTTAATCAGGACACCCTGAGAAGCACCAACTCCAGTACCAACCATAACAGCCGTTGGAGTGGCAAGGCCAAGGGCACATGGGCAGGCTATTACCATGACAGAAATGCCAAATTGGAGGGCAAGCTGGAAGCTATCCATAGAGGATGGAATCAAAGATTTTGGGTAGGCATTAAGTTTTCCAGCTAAAAACCAGGCAAGCCAAGTTGAAAATGAAAGAAAAACAACCTGTGTAATGTGAAACACAGATAGTTGTTAAAATTCCAAAATAAAACTCAAGCTACTTCCCAGTTATTCTTGATGTAGAATAATATGTGAAAGAATCCCAGATTTGGAAATAGTTATACACTTACAAGAGGTACGAAGAACTTTGAGATACGATCAGCAAATTTTTGCACGGGAGCTTTAGCCATTTGCGCCGACTCAACAAGTCGAACTACCTGGGAAAGAGCGCTTTCTGATCCAACCTTTGTTGCCATTATATGTAGCACCCCATTCTCGTTGAAAGTTCCTCCAATGACCGCATCGCCCTTCCTTTTTATGACAGGTCTAGGCTCTCCAGTTATCATGCTCTCATTTACATTACTTTCTCCCCAGATAACAAAACCATCACAAGCCACTTTTGCACCAGGAATGATTTTAATCACATCATTCTTTTGTATTAGTTGACTCTCTATTTCTTCTTCTTTTGTCACATTGCCTTCATCATCAAGGGTTAACAACATTGCTGTCTCTGGAGCCAAGTCCATGAGCTTGGTGATGGCCTGACATGTTCTGCCCTTTGCCAGGACCTCAAGATACTTGCCGAGTAAAATGAATGAAATAAGCATTGAACTGGTCTCAAAAAAATCAGTAGACTTAAAATTTGGGGAGCTTGCAGCTCTCAATACTGAGTATACTGAATAGAAGTATGCTGCATTTGTTCCCACTTCCCAGGGCAACCAGAACATCCATGTTTGGAGAACCATTACGTAATGCTTTATAAGAGCCAGCATAAAATCGTCGGCCTATTATGAACTGCACTGGTGTAGACAGCGCCCACCTCAAAACCTCTCCAATGCTGAGAGCATGTTAACGATTTTTATATCTAGTCCATCCTTAAGAACTGGGATGTACATGAAGATCATGGAGGTCAAGAAAACAGGAATGCTAAAAACCAAGCTCCACAGAAATGAATTGTAATACTGTATGATTTCTTCTTTCTTATGGGTTTCTCTTCCTCCCCTCTCAGGAAATATTGTTGCCTTGAACTGTCCCGATCCAGTTGATTCAATAACTCGAATGAAATTTCTTGGTCCTGTTACATCTGCTAAATATGAAATGGATACTTTATGAAGCTCAGCCTCGACGTGTATATCCTGTATTCCTGGCTGTCCTTCGAGAGAGCTTACTATCATTTGCATGTTATTTTCATTACACAGTCCATCAACTTTGAGCTGTATTTTATTTCTACTCTCCCCTGTACCAACAATAATGGCTTCAAACCCCATATCATCTATCGCCTGCAAGAGTTCTTTGCAGCTTAACAACTTGGAATCACATTTCACTTCAGCCTCTCCTGTTGCTAAAGCAACTCGCGCTCTCTGTACAGCAGGAACAAGCTTTAACACGGATTCAACAGCACCGGAGCAAGAAGTGCAAGCCATTCCGACAATCCTTATCCTGCATACCCAAATACATTTCTCGCTTGCCGTTTCCTCTATTAATTCAGCCTTGAATCCTATGTCTTCAATGGTCTGACGGATTGTTTCCTCCTGAATGTTGATGGACAAGATTGTCAAGAAGCTTGCAAACTATACTCTAGAAAACGAGCAAATTGGAACACATCGCTCTTGGGCTCCTTAAATAAGTGTCTATAAGTAAACGTGCTCTGGCGAGAGTTTGTGTAGCATATAATATGACTCAACAGCAACAGATAATTGTTCCCTTAGAAATCCCTGATTCTAAATTTTACTTGACTTTTTTCTTTTACAAGTAAAAGCTATTTAAATAACGTCTAGATGCAATTCTGACCAGTGATTTATCCTATTTTAAGTTGAAAAAAGTTACCATAAACCATTTTGGCTTTCCCAAATAAAACAAAGAACAAATCTTTCAAATCCTATAGAATTACGTTTCAGAATAACATGTTCCAGCTAGGAATTCAGATGCTTTATATTACTTAGAATTTAGACGTTAGTTCCAATTTCCAAATGAATTACTTCACCTCTTCAATTTCTCCATTTCACCACAATGTGCCGGTAACACAATTTAGAGAGTGCTTTTTACACTTGCACTCCATTTAATTTTCATAGCTGATGGTCTTTTCTGCAGAATTTTGCTTTCAAATACACGAAAATTCAGATTCACAATTGGCCCTCAAAGTTGATGGGGATGAAAACAGCGCTGATATTTTATATATGGTATAAACTATAAAAGATATCTGTTTAGTCGATAAAAGAGAATGAATGAAACTTAATAGGAGTGCAAAGCTACGAACTAAAAACAGGCTAAAACATTCTCATGTCAAGAATATAACAGAACTAAAATGTCTTTAATGTTGACTTACATTGACAGAACTTGGACAGAAAATGACCTGCGTTCTATCTTTCAAGACATCAACTGCCACCTCTTTGATCCCTGGAAGTCTTTTGATGGCTTTCTCAACCGAGCCAGCACATGCAGAGCAAGTGATGCCTATAACTGAGAACAAAGCCTTGGTTTCTGATTCCTGCATGTTCTTCTCTTCGTCAGATGAAACTCCTTTTGGATACTCGGGCATTGAAGAATAGCCTTGGTGACGAATCCTACTCTCTACCCTCATTTCTCATGCATGCCACCGATTACAACCTACATTCAGTACACTGAGGATTGCTTCATCTTGATCTTTGACATGTTTATAGTGCAAAATTTACCCTTTCGGTAAAATTTTCTAAATGAACACTTTGATTATGACTACACATGAATGAGTCGCTGGCAAGTTCAAGCTCTCTCGCTCAAAAAAAAAATCTCAAAAAAAAGAGAGAGGGAAATTTCAAGCTCCCTTTGATTATGAGTACATCAAAATCTTTGTCCTGTTGTTTATTCAATTTGCAGGGTGAGTATTTTCAGCTGCATTGAAAGTAAAGTAGCTTTATGATGATTTCGACTTGATTTAACGGATCCGCATTGCTGTCTTCTTCGTTTTATTAAATCTTAGACCAGACCATGCACTAGTACTGTTACAGTCAGAATCTATTCTTGATTTGTTGGATAGAATGATTCTTAATCTGGACACTCAATTTGGAACAATATGTGACACTAATATGACGGATCTCTCACGAAAACAATCTAAGTTTGTAATGCCTTGTCTTGAAATTTGAAGGTATGACTAATCGTTGACCAATCTTTTTAGTACATTTTCACCTTCTTTTACAATAATAGGATATCAATACAGATATAGAAGGCTACAAGATGCTAGTGCAACAACTCACCAAGGACGTAATAAAATATGCATCAAAAAGAAATAAGAAAATCACTTCCTTTGCCTCTTGTTTCATGTTTTTTTATTGTTTTAATTTGTATAAATAACAAGAATGCATTATTGCAACTTCAATTAAAATAAAAAAAAATACTCCACTAATTTGGTCCCCCATCATCAAGGCCACCGAATTGCTTGACATGTTCAAAGGGCACTCTCATGATTATATTTTGTGTGAGTAGTTTGCTTGCCACTTTCCAAAAGCAGTGTCCAAAATAGTGCCTTTTTTTTTTGTACAATTGGAAGGTATGTATTTGGATACAGTATTATTTGAAATAATTATTATAATATTTTTTGTAATGTGATGTATGTGAAATAAAAATATAGTTAAAAATATAAAAAAATAAATTAAAAAATGTGTTCATGATACGAAATTTTATGTGAAATAATTCAGCAGTCCAAACGCACTTTCATCAATAATTGTTCAATACACGCTGCATTCTTTTGGTAAATTTATCCTCTACAAGTGCATTTACATACTTGAATTGCTCTAATATTTTAATTATTTGTCTCACTTTTGGATGTACGCTAAAAAATTGAACTATATTATGTTTAAATAAAAGATACTACTAAAAAAACATCATATTACGTTCTTGTTATGTTACATCCTGTACCTCCTAGGATGTAGCTTGACCTTTTGTTGCTGGGCCCGTTATCCAACTTTCCCAAAGCTGTTTCACTTTACTGGAGGCCCAGCCACTAATGCAGGGAGCAATCGCCATAAGAAAACGCTTAATCACCCTCTTTCGAATTTTATTTTACCAACTCGAAAATGAACCCAATCATTGGTTCCTTCGAGTGTAGATTTCCACTTTCCCCGCAATGTGAGAAAAAAAAAAAAAGAAAGATAATTTAGGTACGAAAGGAATACAAGGCATTAAAGAAAGGGAAGACTTCATAATAAAAAAGCTTTAATTAGAAGACCTACATATCAATTTGGTGAAAAACAGTGGGAAAAAGGTTTGGTTGCTCTATTCGAACGAAAGAAAAATAATCTATAGAAATGCTCTGCACATTTCTTGTTTTACATTGAGTGTAATCTTTTAAAGGAGACGGTACAGGTGTTTGCTACGTTATAATCTTTTAGATAATTTTTTTTAGAATTAATTTGTATACATTGAAAATAGATACATACACTAGCGATGCCACTTAACTGATGGTGTATATATAGACTAGCAGTACAACTTAATTTTAAATTAAATTCGAATTCAATTTTTGTACATGTAATATAGTGTATACACTGTTAATATATATAAAATTAATATTTTTTATGATAAATTCTTTTAGACAGTATGGTACACGTCCCATTTATGCGTTATTGCAGTCATATCATCTGCGATGTGAGAAATTCCACTACAGCGGCATCAATGAAGAAAAGCTTTTGTTCTAAGAAAAAATATTTTGGTAAGAAAAGAGGTCCAAAAGTTCTTACTAGAAATTAATCTTTCCTTTCTCCATTACTGTACAAGCTGTTAATCCTTAGTGAATGGCATATCCCATTCAATCAAAATGCTGATTGTTCAAAGCACTAGAACTATCCTCCCACCTCCTTTTTCCCGGAGTAAAACAGAAATTTATGGAACCATGACAAGGAACGTGAGAAATAAGAGTAAGCAAGATTTAAATAATGACGATATGGATGATGAAAAGATCCAACATCCAAGAGCAAATCAGTGGATAAAATATCATTCCACTCAAGAGAAAAAGAAGTCTTGATTTATGGAACACTTAACCTAGTTTGAAGTGCATCCATTGATCTTCAGATGACTGAAAATAACTGTTCAGGCTTGAAAATCTAACTGGAGCAGAGATACAGCTGCCGTGCGCAGCTTGGTCGGCCACACATTGTCATTTGTGTATATATGCTCCCAATAATTAGCTAAGTCTAGAATGAAATCTCACTATCTGATGGTAAGAAAGAAGGGTTGTCTTTCTGTTTGTCTCTTAACAGCTTTTCTTTGATTCTCCCTTGCTGTGTGTTGCTGTTGCTGTTGCGTTCCAACCTGAAACCGCACATTAAATTAAGAATTCCTCAAGCCAAAAACTCTTTGGCCCTTTACTTTTGATCAGCTCTTTATACATTATAAATTGGACAACGTACCAATGAGACGTCTCATGCTACCTTTTAACGTTTCGCACTAAAATGCAGGTCTCTCCCGTTTTTGCTTCGCCACGTTAAACTCTCCCGCATGCATTTGATAATTGATGAGAGTCACCAAGAAGATAGGTTAATTATTTCTCCCGCAAATACCATTTTCTGTGTCTTAAATTTGCATGATTGGTTTCTACCTTTTACCAAATCATGTACTCGATCTAACCAATCATTACGTACACTACCGGAAAAAGAAAAAAGAAAGAAAAAAGGTAAGGGAAAGAAAAAGGCAAGAATTTGAGAGGGGAAAATATCTTATTATTATGTGGCTGATGTGGCCGCTGGTCGAGTGCTTTTATTGACCCTCCAATAACAATCCCACTTTCATTCCATCGTAGTGCCGAGAGGCTGAGAGCACAAAGGATTGGTTTTATAGACCAAATGCCGGTCTGGAGAACTGTTTCAAATGAGATTCTTCTCGTATCCAAATTGTGCGCCAAATGGAGCACAACTGTAGTGCCGTGAGCAGTTTCTAGCTTAAAAATGTGGAAGCACATCTCTTGAATTCCCCAAGATCATGTACAGCATCAAATTAACCAAACAGCAGATTTGGGACACATCTTGATGAGTTGATGTACGCATGATAATGCTAGGAAGGATCGTAATAGTAAGATGCTTGCTAGAAGGAAACGGAATGGCAAATTGCAATGGAGAACCATAGCGTTGGCACGTTAAAACTAACGAAAGAGAACCTTCTAACATGAAATAGAAAGCCGTCTTGCTTATTTTGCAGGTTTGCTTCCTTCTCATGTATACAAGCTAGCCTAAAAAGTGGATCTGAATTCTGAAGTAAAACCATGGACACCATGGATATTTACAACTCAGGAATTAAACGTCAATAACTAATTTCATCCTTTATTCCATTGCTAATGTTTTCATTCCACAGTTATTCCTCGCATCTCTAAAGTATCCAACTTCTTGGGTTTCGATAATTCTTCAACAGAAGGGAAAAAGTGCCATTGCTGCTCCAGCAATCCATGGTGGTAACCCAAATCCAGTTGATGGAAAAAGTGCCCCAGCAGCAATTGGGATGCCTAGGAGATTATAGCCCAAAGCCCAGATGTAGTTCCAACGGATTCGGCGGAAGGTGCTTCTGGAAAGATCTATGGCAGTAATGACATCTTCCAAGTTGCTTTTCATGAGAACAATGTCAGCTGCTTCAATGGCTATGTCTGTTCCTGCACCAATAGCCATCCCAACATCGGCTGCTACAAGCGCTGGTGAATCATTGATTCCATCTCCAACCATTGCCACAACAGAATTTGAAGCCTAAAAATGTGTTAAGCATAAAAACAATGCTTGCATTGGCAATGTGAGAATGGGCATGTAGAATTTAAATAAACAAATGCAACCAAATTTAAGTACACCAATGCACTATAACTAGATATCTACGAAGTACAAGCCATGTTTCAAAAAGGATGCAAAGACTGAATAATCATTTGTTAAAGCACACTTGACTATCTTTACCTGCAATTCCTTAACTTTCTCTGCTTCATGCTCGGGTTTGGCTTCTGCAATAACAGTATCAATTCCAACTTCCTTGGGAACAGCATGAGCTGTTCCCCAGTTGTCTCCAGTAACTACTATAGTCTTGATCCTCATGGAATTAAGAATGGAAATGACTTCTTGAGCCCCAGGTTTCAGTGGATCAGATATGGCAAGAACTCCAACTAGTTCATGATCAATTGATACAAGAATTGCTGTTTGAGCTGAGCTTTCAGTTTCTGATAGGATTTCTTCAGCATCAAGTGAAATAGCAATGTTGTTATTCAACATTAAGCTCTTGTTTTCCACAATCACTTCCCTGTTTCTAACAACAGCCTTCACACCATGGCCGGTTATGGACTCGAAATCCTTCACTTGAGGCCATATATTTGTCTCTTCTTCTCCTCTAAATTTTTTAGCATATTCAACAATTGCCTTTGCTAAAGGATGCTCACTATTGACCTGATCAATTACAGCAAACATCAAACAGTCAACTTTTCATTTTGGAGTGTGTAGTGGGTTTTGTTATTTGTAGCTTTGGTTTAATCGAACAGCAGCCAAGCTTTCTAGCTTCTTTTGCCTAGTTCCTTTTGGTTTTCTTGTTTTATTTTTGAAGTCTCCAAAAACAGATTATTGTTTTTTTTGTTTCAAATTTCAAAAGTACAAGCGTCAAATATCAAACTGTTAACTCACGATAGTATAACCAAAATGGAAGTACTTCACACATGATAAGAACATGACAGCCACAGCATATGAAGAGGCAGTAGACAAGTTCTCAGTTATGCCACAATGTTGGTTACAGGTTGTCTGGCATATATACTCAGCTCAAGTTAAACAGTTCAAATTTGACAAGAATTTACCTCAGCTGCAGCAACCAGTTCACAAAATTCTCGAAGTACCATATTTTTCAAAAGCCTTGTACTAACAACCACTGGCTTGCCCTTTGTGAGAGTCTCTGTCTTGTTAAAGACTATGCAGTTCACCTGTTAAATAAAGGCAAAGTTACGATGATAGTGAGCAGTTAAGGACATCTTAAATACCACATTAGACTGGTGTTCTTCTTTTAAGTTCCAAGTCATTTTCTGTAATCAACAGGAGCAATTGTACAGTTTCTAACCTTATGTGCACTTTCTAATGCATGACCACCTTTAATCAGGACACCCTCAGAAGCAACAACTCCAGTACCGACCCTAACAGCAGTTGGAGTAGCAAGACCAAGGGCACAAGGACAGGCTATGACCATGACAGCTATGCCAAATTGGAGGGCAAGCTGAAAGTTGTCCATAGCGAATGGGATCCATGACTTTGGGTAGCCACTGAACTTTCCAGCTAAAAACCAGGCAAGGCAAGTTGAAAAGGATTGAACAATTACCTGTGGATTGCGAAACACCAATAGTTGTCAACTGTTCACAAGTATAAAACTTAAATTTCATGTTGAATAGTATGGATTTAATAATCAATATTACACTTACAAGAGGCACAAAGAATTTTGATATGCGATCAGCAAATTTTTGCACAGGGGCTTTAGCCATTTGTGCAGATTCGACAAGTCGAACAATCTGGGAAAGAGCGCTTTCTGATCCAACCTTTGTTGCCTTAATATGTAGCACCCCATTCTCATTTACTGTTCCTCCAATAACAAAATCATCCTTTCTTTTAGCTACCGGTCTTGATTCTCCAGTAATCATGCTGTCATTTACATGGCTCTGCAAAAGTAATTGTACATACGTGCAAAATATACCATTAGTATGATAAACCAGTATCATGAGGCAAAAAGTACGAACTATCAACGAGCAAGCCCCTTCATCATTAGGCCATCAATTTTTTCCTCCAAGATGGTCACTCTTCATCATCAAGCAATTAATAAACAACCTCATCGGAAACAGCAGTATTCCCATTCAGAATGAACAGAGTCAGTAGAGAAAAAATACTCCGCATGTCACATTAAAGGGCTCAGATCACCAAATAAAATTGCAACAAGATACTTTCTCAGGCAATTTCCACAAACAGATATCCAAAGATCCCATTTCTTGAGAAAGATAAACAAGAGTACAATGCAGAAAACTACACAGAACAATTGCAATAGTTCATAAAGTTTGTCATCATTCACACTAAAATTAGACTATAAAAATAAAAACAGGGGATTTAGGGGAATTTCTTGGAATTGGGGAAGCAGGAAGAGACTAAAGTGAAAAAAGAGAATACCTCAGTTTCCATTGGCTCAGGAGGTTCCCTGCGACAACATACTAACAATTAGCGACAGGAAAATTATAGAAATGCAATTAGAGTCACAATGACTTGAACAAAGCGAAATTAAAAAAAAAAATACCTCCTTTTCAAGATGAATGCTGAGATCGGTAGCGAATTGGAAATGAGTTGCGCAAACGGGGCAGACAAATTTGTCGCCGGAATGTCTATCTTTGTTATGCCTGTCAAAGTCTTTCTTGGTGTCAAACTCCTGCTGGCACCAGTAACATTTCCAAGGCGTGATGAAGACTTCTGGTTCACCATTTTCCATAATAGCTGCATAAAATCTAAAATCTACAAGAAGAAGAAATGATATGTTTTTTCTGTTCGATTTTTAGCTCAAATGCAATGGAAATATGCCGTATTTATAAAGAATAGTCGTCGGTTACCTCAGGTCGGTCATCATAACTGCCATAACTAATTGATTCTTTCAGTAACTGTTCTTGGGGTTCGGTTGATTCTTTCAGTTACTAATTGATTCTTCCCGCCATTTCCCCGGCTGACTGACTTTCTTTTTTTCTTTTTCTTTTTTGGTAAGACCCGGCCGACTGGCTTTCCTCTGCTCTTACTCCCGCGCTCGGGAGGGCTGTAATTAAAACAAGGGCAAATTATCCAAGGGAAAATTAAATTTAGCCTAATATTTTTCTAAAACACCCTTATATTAATATTAGAAATATCACTAATCATTATACATTTACATTAATTACAACAATAATAATGATGGTATATTGCACCATTCAAGACATATATTGAAACAATTGTTTGTGAAAAAGATAGTCTGCATTTAATGATAAAGAAGTGTATTAAATAAGAATACTTTAGAGAAGCTAAAAATTAACTACATTCTTCTAATTGCACTATAATTTGAGATGAATAAAAAAGAAAAATAAGACTACAAAACTAAAAGGTAATGAAACGTTCTAAAAATGAATAACAAGTTTCGATGCTTCCATGTTGGAAGTTCTGTTTCAACGACTTCCCATCTCTTATTCACTAGACTTGTAAAATTTGGATCCTTGTAAAGTTGTTTTTCTTCTTATACTAGCAAATTTCAATTGGGTTATCAATATAGAGAAACATCATAAGAATTTCAGAAATCTCAAGGGAATTTCAATTATTACAGCAACCTTGTGAATTTTTCATAAGAAAACCATTTGATATGCATGTCAGTAAAAGGTTATAAAAAGTACAACTTTAATTTTTTTTTAAATTCTTCTTTGCAAATGGAGAAAGAAGCAGTTTAAACTTTAAATGGATCATAATAAATAACTTTCCATGTGTAAAACAAATTTGTATTTTGTACACTCCCATCACTTATTCATTTATGGATTGATGGTGATACATGTTCATTATAAATGGTTAGAAAATAATAGGTATATACATTTAAAGAAACACATATAAAGAAAGCAAGTTTTTAAACTAAGATTTATTTATTTGTAAATAGATTGAATTACCTTGAACAGCGCTTAATCCAGTCTTTAAGCCAAAACTAGTTCAAAAAAAGAATAAATCGAACTTAAACGCCCTGACACTAAGCCTCAATAATTAGACTCGTTTATGTCCTTAAATACTAAATCAAAAAAAGAATTCAATCGTTTAATGATGAAAAATTGTTTAAGACTCCCAAAATCATCACTCAATTCTCTCGTTTTTCGATCTAAACACTGTATTCCTTCTTCTTCTTCTTTTTTTTTTTCATTTTTTTAGTGTATGTGGTAGGTGCTTAATTCGAAACCTCTAACTTAATCTATTGACTCTGCACTCTGAATAGTGCAGAGATCCAAACAAAACTTAAATTCCACCGTACTCAAATCAATGAGACTCGTTCATCTCCTTGAAGTGTAATAACTAATAAGTATAAAGGATTAAGAATTGTCTATATCAAAACTTTTTTGGGTAAAATTAAGAAATATATAAAAACTCAAGTACTCACACTGCAAATTTATCCAAAATACAACTCCAACACACTAGACCCGTTTCTTGGCCACCCGCAACCGCAAGCATTCACTATTCATGTATATGTATAGCCGCAGGCAGTAGTAGCTGTACAATTGCTGGGCTCCTTTTCTGAAGCAATTCAAAGATAAAACTCTCCTCTTCCTCACTCCTCACTCAACTCAGTCCAATTCTGGTGACTTCATCATCACCGTCATTCTCGCATTCTCGGTTGATTTCTTGTCGTCGCTTAAGGTAACTTTCTCCGTTACAGAAAAAAGAATTAACTTATCTACACACAAACTTTTTCTTGCTTTGGGAGCACACATTGGGTTGATTTTGTGAGGTTTTCTCCTGTGTAGGAAATGATGAAAGTTTGGGTCTTTAATTTTGGGTTTGTTAAGTTGATTCTTGTTTGATGTGTAGGATTTGAACTTTTATTTTTTCTGTTCTTGGTTTGCTGTATCTAATTGATGTTTTGTTGGGTTTTTAGATGAAATTCTTATCTGCATGTTGCTTTTTGTTTTCGTTTTCCGTTCTTGTTCAAGTGTTGATGGGCATGGGTAATTGGGCATCGGCTGAGCATTTTTTTCTTTTTCTTTTTCTTTTTTTTTGGCCCCCTTCTGAAGAGATATATGTGATTGTCTAGATTGGATAAGAGTTGTTTTGGGGGTGGGGGGTAATCAGGCTAAATCTGCATTTTCTTTAAATTGTCGAGATTTAATTTCTTTTTTTGGGTGAAATTGGTTTCTGTATTTTGTTTGAGTTTAATCTGGGAAAGTTCTTAAGGGGATGGAATGATCAAAGTTGGATTCTTCATTTTCATTTTCTTTTTTTCCATCTCTGGGTTGTTCCTTTAAAGATTTGTGGTTATTTTCGATTGCATGCGCATTTCATTTGAATTTCATGGCATGCAAAATTGCTAGATGACAGAATAAAACAGACTAATTTTGAAGGCTTTACTCTTTTGGGGTTTACTTGTTTTTGGTTTTTTTGTGGTTCTCTTTTTTCATTTTTCCGTTTGGAAAGTGTAAAACTTGCTTAAACTCGTCCTTTTCTGTTAGGTGAAATCAAGAAAAGAAGTATATTTTGCAACAGATTTTTCTTTGGTTTTTTCTTTTTCTCTCAAAGGAAGGAAACAGATTTGAAGACTTATTGTCAAGAAATTGAATAGGATACCATAACAAAAGCTAGTCCAAACGACATATGGTTGTGTTGAATTCAGTTTCATTATAGTGGTATTAAATAGATCCTTCCTGATTTTAATATGAGGTACTTTCTCAAAGATTGATAGATTGTATCTAATTCATAATTAAGATATTTGGCTTTACGGGCATCTCCTTCAATCTTAAGGTATTTGCCATAGTTTAAGGTATACTTCTGAGGCACAAATGATGTAAATCAGCGTCTGCTTTTGGCTCAGCGACGTTAGTTTCTGTTGCTTTTGAAGATTGACAGCTACATAATACACGCCGGTGTCTGTGTTCATGACGCATTTCCTATCTTGGCTTCAGACACAATAACTGTAGATGAATAATGTCAACATTTTCATTAAGTTGCTCCCTAGCTAAATTGAGGTTTCTGTGTAATGTTGGCTTTTATTGTTTTTATGCATTACATATTTTATCAATTATATCTCATTGCATCTTTAACACTTACATTTGCAGTTGTTTGTGACAAGGTCTGATAAGAATATCAAAAACAAACTCTTGGTGAAGAACTATGCCCTGCAGTTGATATTGAGAAGATTTTTTGGTGTCGGGGCTACTCAATGTACTCTTTCTTTCGCACTACCTTGTTACAAGTTTTGCTTCACTTCACAGAATGTTTTTGCCTTTGTTTGTTAAAGAAACTTTCTCTTATGTTGTGCAGAAGTGCTTGATATTGAGTTTCCTTGCAGTTTTGGTTATGCTAAACCGAGAATTACGAGTTGAGTTATTTGAAGTTAGATGGATGATTTCAGAAAATAGAACTTGAAGCAAAATTAGAATTAATTATGACTTGAGTTATATGAAGTTAGATGAATGATTCCAGAAAATAGAACTTGAAGCAAAATTGGAATTCGAGGTTGCTCAGTTTATGCACGATTTTTGTATTTTGGTTTGGTTCTTAAAATTTGTTTGAAATGTCTAGATGCAGTCTGGAATGAACGGATCAAATTCAAATAATCCAGATGCTACTGGAAGAGCTTTTCCATCCCAGACTGGTTCTGGTAATCTGTTTTGAATCACTCTGGCGGTATAGGGTTGCTTGAATGATCAACTTTCTGCTTCTCATGAATGACTTAGTAATTTTTAAGCAACTTGCAGGAAACATGCAAGGGCTCCATGGGATCCATGGGAACTTTAACATCTCCAACATGGGTGGTACATTTGGATCAAGAAATTCAACAATGCTTTCTGGACCACCAGGTGGCGTTCAGCAAGTTTCAGGAAGTGGGTCTAGTGGGCGATTCACAATAAATAATCTCCCGGCTGCACTTTCTCAGGTCTCCAACTTTGATGGTTTATGGTGTCTTGCTACTATTGAATGCTTACCATTAATTTGTTGCTCTCCCCTACACATGCATATGCATGCACTGACATGGAATGCAGCCCGTTAGAGGCAAATTCTCTAATTTGTGATATTTTTTGAATGCAGCTCTCTCTTGCGAGCTCACATGGGCATCCAGGTGTAACAAACAATGGAGGTATGAATTCTTGCAAAAATGACTGTTATTGGTGCACCTTATTCTTGTCCTGTATCTATTTCCCCGCGTAACTGGTGCAGTAGAGTAATTTCAGGTTCAGGGGCATTACCAAATCTAGGAAATTCAGGCCGTGTGGCAAACCCTATGGCTAATTATGTTAGTGGGGGCAATATTGCCAGGGGCTTAAGCTCTGGAGGAGGATCAAACTTGGCTGGTGTTGCTTCTCGCTTAAATTTGACAGGTACATCTCAATTCATTGAGTCATCAGAAACTAAATACAGCAGGCAGCATAATATGTATTTGGAGCTTATGTAATCTAAGTTTGGATCTTGAAATAGTCGGTTAAAGAAAGTACAGGAATTCGAATTGTTATCTTCAAGTAGTAGAAACCTTAATTACATGCTGACCATTGTTTTAATTGCTCCCTTTGTGCTTGCATTTGCAAGTTCCTAGAATGAGAAAGGGTGTTGGGCTAACAGCTCCTGTTGTTTCTGTAAATTTCTCCCTTTCTGTCTTTCTTGCATGGGCATGATGGAGGGAACACTCTCCATTTGTGGTGTCTACTGTTATGTTTTACATCAGGCTTGACTGATTTACTGCGCATGACTTGAGACAATCAGAAACAAGCATGCATGTTTATTTATATAGGTTTTTAGTGTTGAGATGTTTGTGTTTATTGAGAAGTTATAGTGGATGTCCAAATTTCAATTGTTCGTGACGTCTTGAACTCTCAGACCCACAGGTGGTATCTATGCTAGGCAATTCTTATCCTGCTTCTGGTGTGCCGCTTTCCCATAACCATTTCCCTGCTGGGAATGGTCCTTATACTTCTTTGTTGCTAAATGATTTGAATGCTCATGAGGATACCACTTTTGATATGAATGACTTCCCCCAGCTTGCGGGACGTCCTTCTTCCACTGGTGGTTCTCAGGGACAGATAGGTAGTTGAATTTTCTGCCTAAACCAGATATGTTCAATTCTGCGATTTCCTCTTCGGTTTTTGATTTTTGAAGAGCGTTGTGTGTACTTATGCAGGTTTTCTACGAAAGCAAAATGTTGGGTTCAGTCAACAAAATCAAGAGTTCAGCATTCAGAATGAAGATTTTCCTGCTCTGCCGGGATATAAAGGTGCTTTAATTTTATTTTTTTTACTTGAAGTACCATGTAGCATTTGTTGCTCAAAATTAATTGAATGTCGTCTAAGCATTGTAATGATCCCATAAAAAATTGTACAGTGTTCTTAAGCATGCCAGAATTTTTTTTACTAGGATTCAAATGGACTTGTTTATGTGCTCTTTAACTGCTGATTTGAACTTTGTCTTAGCAATATTCTTGTGTTCAATGGATGTAGTAAGAAATCTGGAGTGCATTACACTAAAGCAAAGAATCACCGTTTCTATTATGGATTTTGTTTTCTGGTTGGTCTGAGTAATATGCCTTAGGGAATCTTAACGGCAAGGACTTCAGCTTGGTGATCCTGTTATCTTGTAGAATTTTAATAATCTACTACCTTTGGGCAATCTGGCAGACCTAATATCTGATGGATATTTTGTTATTTTTCTCAATATGCTTCTTTCTTTGGGTGGTTGTGTGGATAATGTTTCTTATGAGGTTATACTTAATAAAAATAGGTATCAGTTAGGTATCTTACCTGTTCTGAAAGAAATAAGAAAATGTCCTTTTTAAGCAACTAGTAATTTCCTCATCTACTGACTAGCCTTGACTATGGTCACTTATCACTGAAACAGGTGGCAATGTTGAGTTCCCCATGAACATTCATCAAAAAGAACAGATCCACAATATGTCGTCTATGATGCATCCCCAAAATATGCCCGTAAGTTGTAGTACACAATGTGCAGTTTTCCCAAATATCTCAGAGACCTCCTGCTTATTCTGAGGGCCTTGTCAAGGAATTGTGTTGTAACCTTGCAGCTGGGAAGGTCAGCAGGTGTAAACTTTGGAGGAGCAAGCTCATCGCATTATCAGCAAGCACAGCAACATGCTTCTTCAACCAATGGCTCTGGGCTGTCTTTTCTACCTTCCAAGTATCAGAATTATCAGGACCTCCACTTCCATGACCCTGAGGTACTCCTACCTGCCTATATTTTGCTTAGTGCTCAGAATAGGGTGTTTTCTATCAGTTTTCAGTAATATCTAAGATTATTGATTACTCAATGTTCTCGATTCATTGCTTTAGGCTCGAAGTGTTGGACAGCCTGCCTCTGGATCGGGCCCTACAAATGTGTCCAACTCAGTTCCTGGTATGGCGCCATATGAACAACTTACTCAGCAGTATCAACAATTCCAAAAGCACTCCAATTTTCGCATGGGCACTCCATATAGAGATCAGGATTTTAAAACGCAGGCAACACCAGCTCCTGCTGATAAATTTGGAATGCTTGGTTTGTTGAACATCATAAAGATGGTTGACCCTCCCTTGACGTCACTTGCTCTGGGAACTGACCTAACCACTCTTGGTTTAAATTTGAACTCATCAGAGAGTATTCACAAAAAGTTTGCATCTCCATGGTCTGAAGAGCCTGCCAAAGGAGGGCCTGAGTACAGCATCCCAACATGTTATTACGCTGAGCAACTTCTGGCACTGAAAGTGAGCATTCTGACATGACATGTTAAGCTTTTATGTGAAATACAAACTGATCTCATTATCTCTGATTGGGTGCAGCAAAGTTGTTTTTCAAAATTCCGGCCAGAGACATTGTTTTATATTTTCTACAGGTAAAAGTTCACCTCCCAGCCGCTCACACTTTATTCTATCTAGTGGGTTTGTGAATGATGTGTTTCTTATTTACTGTTCCTTGTCTGCAGCATGCCAAAAGATGAGGCACAACTTTATGCTGCAAATGAGCTGTATGTCCTTTACTTTTCTCATCATTTGCAATGTAACATACTGCCAATAGAAGTAGTCATTTATGATTGCTTGGTAAAGGAATAAATGTTTTGGTTCTTTGTGGAGTGTTCTTGATGGTTGAAGCGTTTTCAGTGACTAAACCTCCAAATTTAGTAGAAAAAGTGAAAAGCCCCAAAGCTTTATATTACTTCTACTTTGACCTGGTTCACTTTGCTGGAAGCAAAGTGGATGAAAATTATGAAATAGAAAATTCACTTTCTTGTGTATTTAGTCATTGATTATAATCCACAAAAAATGCATGCTCAAGGAAATGGGGGAGCACTAAAATCATGCAACTTCATGTTGAGGGGTGGTGGAAGATCCTTTGTCTTTAAAGTAATGAAATACCAGAAACTGATGATCGCTTCTGCCCATGTCCATTTATCATCCGGTAGAAGTGAATCAACCAAAGGAAATTTTCTCTTCTAAACAAATATGAAGTCTTGCTTCATCTTTTTTGCATCCCCTCTATTCATCTTCAGCGCTAATAAAGTCTCTTGTTGCAGTTACTACATTTTTTTGTCTTGTAATTGGGAAGAGGAAAGAGTTTCCTTAACTGTAGTCTGAAAATTGAATAGTAGAAAATGTGTACATTTCCACTACATGCCATTTCTGGCTTTTGTTTTCTGCTTGATACAAATGCTAGATGATAAGTTAAAAGGCTTGTGTAATTTGGAATGGTCTTTTGTATTCTTTTAAGAGTTACATTTAAGTGTTCTAAGAAATGCATCTAATTCTCGTTGTGTCACAGATACAACCGAGGATGGTTGTACCATAGAGAGCTGCGTTTGTGGCTTGCAAGGACAAAAAATATGGAGCCTCTTGTTAAGACGCCCACTTATGAGAGAGGGAGCTACTTCTCTTTTGATCCTAATACGTGGGAGACAGTGAGAAAGGTCCTTTTCTGTAATGCTCTGAATATTAAAATTATACAAGTGGGATGGTTAATCATTACCGTCTTTAATCTTATGCAAGTTGATTTGATAGTTGTCTTGTCTTGCAGGATAACTTTGTTTTGCAGTACGAGATGATTGAGAGAAGACCAGTGATTCCCCAGCAGTAGCTCAGATGAGATGTTTCTCAACATCTTTTGTTGTTTATCAACTTTTATTTTTTGTTAAAGGAAAAAAAGAGAAAGGGAATTGCATGATCTGAGTGATTTGTCTCAGTGAATAGATACTTTTGTTCTAGGGGCATTTTGCTGAATTTTTTGTAGTCTAGTTTACAAACAATCGCATACCAGTTTTCTATACAAGGCCGATGTGGTTTGATAGGCCTTGTGAAGCTGCCACCTCATCCGGTCATTCGGCTATACTAGGCTGTCTGTATATGATATCAGAAGGTGCAAAAATTTGGTACGAGTAATCCCATCCTATGTCATCCCATCCCATGTTTCGGAATAAGATAATCTCACGGGGAAGTGATACGATTTGTCTCGAAATTAATAAGAGGTAGGATAATTGGGATTTATTTGCTCTTACTAATAGAATAATGTTTCATTCAAACAACTACATAAATCTACTCACTCTCTCTTTCTCTACATATATAATATTGTCTAAATTTTGGACTAATTTTCCCTTATTAATCACAGAAGTAAGTAAATTTTTGGAAAATTTTGCCCCTACTAATTAAAATTTTATGTTTCTGAACTAATTTGGATTAACTGTTTTTTGGGTGTTTTTGAAAAATTTTGTTATAGCAGAATTTTTAGAGTATATTTTAAAATATTTTTAGAAAATATTTTGGGATATTTAAAAGTAGAAGAGTTTCGAGAATATATTTTGAGATATTTTTTAAATTTTTAAAAAAGTTTAAACTAATTTTTAGATTATCTTTTAGAGTACTTTTTAAAAATTTTTATTGTATTTGAAAAACTAGTTTTTGAAAAACACTCTAAAAACAGGATATCCAAACAGAGTCCAAGTTTTGGACTAACCAACCCCTATTATTAATAAATTAAATTTTTTTGACTGATTTACCCTTACTAAAAGTAAAAGTAATTTTTGTACTATTTTGGCCCTACTAGTTAATTATATAACCATATTTTCTTGGTCAAATTTAATTCATAAAGGTTAGACACGTAAATTAAGACTTGTGAACCCATTTAATAAGGTTAAACTTGACCCAAAATAAAAAAGACTTATATGACCATAGAAAGCTCACTTATGTGTGTTATTTACTAATATCAAGTTCACGTTGAAATTGATCATTACACACACATGCATATATACACACACAAACATACACACATACACATGCAAAAATAAAAATAAATAAGTAATCCCACCTAATTACAGGTCTGCCAAAAAGGGCATTTTGGTATATAAATAAGTAATCTCGTCTCATCCTATTTCCAACTGTTGGGTTTGAAACTTTGAATCTTATCCCACCAACCCCCAGCATCAACTAAACACAAGATGAAGTTATTTTCTAAAATATCTCATCCAGTATAAAGCTAATCAAACACTGGATAATAAGATTACTTATTCGAAAAAGACTCAACTTAGGATTATCCGTGAACCAAACGCACTAATAAATGGAAATCATAACTATGTACATGAAGAAGAAGTGAGTTACTGGCTATAACTTCCATTGGCACATTAAATTGACTGAATAATGATAAAAAAGGATAATTTTTTTTACTATCAATGTATAATTTTTTTTTACATGATTAGATTTAAATCATGTCACATAACATGAATTTAAATTTAAAATTCAAATCATGCACAAAAAGTTAATCCATAAAAAAAATGTAGAGAGTAACATTAGTTGAACATTAAGGATAGTAGATCAACAGATGCATAAACTCTTCACATATTAATTCTCTTACGTACCGGAAAATAACTTGCTTATGCTACAACAGTTTTGTTATTTATCAGTACAATTCGTGCAGGGATTCTGTTCATCATACTAAAGTATAAAAATTATAAAATCATGGGTTAGGTGACTTGTTAATTTTCCTTCCATCTACTTAATCCAATTCAGTATTATTAGTCGTATTCGTATATTTATGTATAAAGCATTATTCATGACATACTCATCATTTCATCATGAATAATCACAACGTAGAAGTTTTTTTTTTTTTAACATCAAAACTTCCATGCGGTTTAATTCCAATTCTCTAAACTCCAGGGTTCATATGTGCAAAATCCTAAAGCCAAACCAACCGTTGGGTGCAGCAGTTATTCCCCGCCAAAAACCCGTTTATTAATTTTCTTTTTCCATAAATTTCTCGCAAGAAATCCAACACCACCATTTTGACAGTTCCAAAGACCACATCTCTCTGCAATGATGAATTCGCTCTGTCAATTCCTCGTACTTCTAATCACTTCCTCCCTCTCTCTTCATCCCATTTCCACAATCCAAATCCTATCAAAATCCAAACTTGTAAAGTGTGAAAAAACTTCTGATTCCATTGACAACCTCAATTGCACCCAAAAGGTTGTTATTGACTTAGCAGTCCCCAATGAATCAGTAAGTTAACAATTCTGATCGTGGGTCTTTATCTCTCTCTTTCTTTTTCTTTTCTTTCTTTTTTTAATGCGTTTGTGTGTGGAGTTGCAGAGTGGGAGGGAGGCTTCGATGGTAGCCGAGATTGTTGAAGTGGAAGAGAATTCAAGTAGCAACATGAGGACTCTCAGGGTCCCACCTGTGATTACTGTTAACAAATCTGCTGCCTATGCTTTATACGAGTTGACTTATATAAGAGTATGTACTTTGGTTTTTATTCTTCCCCAACCCCATAAAAGGAAAATTATTAGATGGGCTAATTTCCTTTTTGTTCATTTAATTTGAAACTAGCTATGGATGATTTTCCCCGGATTTTCTTTTTAGTCTTGAATATGATTTTAAATAAAAAGCTTTTTTTTTTTAAATTGGGGTTTGGAAAGGGAGGTAAAGGTTCTGTTTTCAGGATGAAAGGAAACCTTATAATGGTAATAGTGAAAGGGGATAAGTTCTTCAGGAACTAAAAGAAAAATGGTAAAAGTAATTTTTAGGAGAGAGGTAATGAGTAGAACTGTGTTTCACAGGGAGGGAGGAAGCTTGTGTTTTACTCTTTTCTGTGTTCGGATTGGTTGTGAAATGATTGCCCTGTTTTGCATGATGTTTTTGGGATATATACACGAACACACAGACATAGGCACATAAATATATGTATATGTGATGTATCTGGCTTTGGTAATGATATTTACTATAACTGTACTATTCGTGGCTGTGGGCGCTTATGAAACTATATTGCAGTGTATTTTGCAGTTAAAACAATAGATTCAAATTATGATATTGCATTAGCTATGGTGTATTAGAATTATATTTTACTAGGTGTACTTGATAGTGGATAGGGATCTATGCCAACTAAAAGGTATTGAGTAAGTTGAAGGATTATTTTCTTTCCTGTTGTGTGTACCAAGCATGTCTAAGACTTGATGTTTTTTGTAGAAAAAGAGGAAAATGAAAAGATAATTCAATTGCTTATATAATTAGTTTGGTGGTTAAGGCAGTAAAGTTTCTCTCCAGGATGTTGCTTACAAGCCAGTGGAGTATTATGTTCAGACTCGTAAATGTGAGCCAGATGCTGGGGCAGATGTCGTGCAGATATGTGAGAGGCAAGCAATTTGACAATATCTACCATAGTTTCCTGGATCTTACCTTTTACTTAGAACTGTAGTGTTGAAGTACTTTTTCTAGTAGGATTTGGAGCTTGTAGGTATGATAGGATTAGTTCACTTGCATGGAGCCGAAGTTCTTTGGCTTATCTTACAAAATTTGTGGTTATCAGCTGATAAATCAAGGTTTGGGACACAACATTGGCAAATTTGAGTGGATTGTATCTATTACCTTGAGAAACATTGAGCATGTAATTGAGTTGATTATGCTTGTGGACACGTGGTGATGATTTTTTATTTTTTTCTGATTGACATACATTAATTTGTACCTTGAATAGTATAGAAAGTTGATCACACATCTGAACTTTCATTTGTTTAGTTTTATTGATTACCTTCGTACTTGAAAAACTGCCCCCTTTTGATAGTTTTCTTCAAGCTCTCAGATTTAATATGACGACGAAAAATTCATTTAGGATTAGCTATTGTGAGGATTGAGTTTATTTGCTCTGTATGAGACATTGCCTGATATTCATTTCATTCTCACAGCACGATAAACTTGGACATTTTCTTAAGCATGCATATGCATTCCCAATATTATATTGGGAAGCTGTACATCTTACCGCTATTGTCCAAAAGTTAGATAGTGGTTTGATTTCTTTACATGAGTCACCCAACTACTCTCTTGATTTGTTTCATAGGTTGCGAGATGAGAAAGGTCATATCATTGAGCACACTCAGGTAACATTTGGGATGAATTTTGATTATCTCATTGTAATCATATTATTACGATGAAGATGGTAATGAACTGTCGAACACACAAGCGCCCCACACAAAAATATGTCTTGCAGCTGCTTGCAATATTGTTACAGTGTGTAAGGCAATTAAAATTTTATTACTTACTGTTTATACAAAGAATTAGAACTGTTTAATTACAATATGGTAGTACGTACAAAAGAATTAATTGGAAATGTGTAATGGACTGCATATAGATATTCTCATTCAAATGCACATATAGCAAGATGGCATCTTCAACCTTCAACATCAAGTTTCCAAGTACTCCTGTGGAACTTTCAGCTTCTTTACTTTTCTGTATTTAATACGTAAATATGTCTATATGTATTAGGGACACATAGGTCAGCTGATAGTAGGTTCCCCTCTGTAATGACTTACTACTACCTTCATCCTTTTAGGTTGTCATTCAAATTATAGTTAAATAAAAAGCTTTCTACTTGGCCATTATTTGACTCAAGAACATAACTGTTTAGAAAGTAACAGATGTCATCTGTGTATAATATTCAAGATGCATGGGATTAACAATGGGGTGACCTTTTCAGAAATTCATAAGATACTACATCGTAATCAACTAAATAATGTTGAATAGCTTTCTCCTGGAGACTTAAGGTTCCAATTGACCCTAGTAGCTTGGACAAAGCCAATGGTAATAAAACCTTTCTTAAAGAGGTCAGGTATTTCCGTTCTTAAGGTTGCAATTAGTAAAGGGTGCATTACATAATATTGTCACAAGGAACTCTAAGCACGTGCTGTCCTTTTCATGATCAGAATATCGTTCTTGGATAACATTTTGAATGTTGAGCTTGAGTGCATGAAGGATATGATTTGCAGAGGTAATAACTGTAGGTCAAAATAAACTGCCATTTTGAGAGGCCTGCGTTAAACTCACATGTTATGAAGCTGACCAAGGGACTTATGAGCTAAGCCTTTTCTATATACAACTGCCAAAGAATTGACTGGGCCGTTCATATAGTGTCTTGTCCTTCTGGTGGAATCTATTCTAGCTTATTTAGTTTACCTTTTTCTTCCATATTTCTTTTTTGTTTTTGCTGTAATTTTTACTGTCATATCTGCATCTAGCCTACCTGTTGCCCTTGTGGAGACCAGCGTAGGGTGCCTTCTTCCTGCGGAAACTTTTGTGAGTATATTAAATCAGATTTTTGCAATTATTTATCGACTACAGATCAAGAATATACACTGATGCATTCTTTACTTTCTCTGCTATTAGTTGACAAGATGATAAAAGGGAAGGCAAACACAGCACATTGTCTTCGATTTCCAGGTGATTGGTATGGTCCCTGTGTTTTTAGCAAAATATATTTGATTATGTTTGAAGAAGAATTAGAGGCGTACTACATGTTAAGCCTTGACATTTGAGACCAAATTATTCTTAGTGGTACAAAGCAACATATTGTAAGTTTTGGCTTCCAAGGTCATTTTTCTTCAAAGCATTAAAATAGCCCATGTTGACTAGTAATTAGATACCCAACTGGTGTAGCATTTATAATTATCTACTTTTTGGTTTGTTGATAATATAATAATTGGGTATTCTCTACACTTAGGTTCCATGTATTTGGTATTGGACAGAGCTCAGTTGGATTTACTATACAAGTCGAAGTTAAGACGAGATCTAGAATATCAGTAAGTATCCACTTATAATGTTAAAATATGGTAGTTCCATATGATTTGATCTCATTACCCTATGTATTTTCACAGTTGCTTTCTTTTTCTGGAAATTAACATTTTCCTACTTGCTGGTGGGGATGCTTTGCTGTCAGGAAGTGATATTGGGTCCTGAAAATAGAACTGCAACATCAAGTGATAATTTTCTGAAGGCTAATCTTGTTGGAGATTATGTTGGATACACAAGTATTCCATCATTTGAGAATTACTATCTTGCTGTCCCAAGACAGGTATTGCTTTTACTGTTTAACAGTTATAGATGCACTTAAGTCATATGGTGAATCGATCTTAGCTTCTATCACAAGAATGAATTGATGCTTATTTTGTCATTTACTCGTCTGTTGGTTCACCTGCCATTTCTGCGTCCTATTATTTGCATTTAAGCTTTTGATAATTATTAAGAAAGAGATGCAATTTTATGTGGGGCAAAGATCCGATATCAGAGATGCAGGAGTGTGTTTTCTTCTTATTCTTCTTCCTTTTTTATTATTTTTAATGAGTTTAAGGTGAGGGGATAGGTTAACCATAGAAGCACTTGCAAATATGATAATTTGAGTTAAAACTGGACACCAATACTCAGTGGTTTGAAATGATACTACAATCATTCCTATTTAATATTGTAAATCTACATATAGAAAAAAGATATAGAGGATTTTGTCCATGTATTGACATGTTACTTTGGTTTCATTGTTTGTCTCATCCTAAAAGAATAAGTCTCTAACTAGTTAAAGTGTGTGCTTGTATCCAGCATTCAAGGACTGAATTCTTATCAGGTTACATCTCTAATGTCCTTTTTGTTCTTAAATGACCAATAGTCTGAATTTTTCTTGTTAAAGGGTGGCCATGGTCAACCGCAGAATCTTGGAAGCAACTTTTCTATGTGGATGCTGCTTGAAAGAGTCAGGTTTACGCTGGATGGTCTTGAATGTGATAAAATTGGTGTTGGCTATGGGGCTTTCAACGGACAACCAGATTTTTGTTCCTCACCATATTGGAGTTGCCTTCATAATCAGCTCTGGAACTTTTGGGATGTAAGAAGATTATTCTTTAGAACCATATGATCTTCATTTTCCTTCTGAAATTGGATACTAACCACATTTTGTGAAGGATTATATCTGTCTCAAAATATATATTTCTCTAAACGTGTAACTGTCAGTGCTCAACAATTCAAACTGAATAACAATGTGATTTTCAATTAGTTGCTGGCTTGCATTTCAAATGTGATACGGTGATAAGCCTCTTGTTAAAGCTGTCATTATCTTACCAGGATTCTCTTTTAGTATACATTGAGTTCTGATTTACTGGCTGAGCTGGGACTGGTCTTTTTGCTTTGTTAGCCTTTCAGTTTCTGTTCGTCTACTGCTTGTGCTGTTTTCAAATATTTAGGAGTCTCTTACTTCTTTCAGGCTGACCAGAACAGAATTAGTAGAAATCAGGTGCCACTTTATTCTGTGCAAGGAAGGTTTGAACGGATAAACCAGCATCCAGTTATGTTTCAGCAATACTTGGTTTCCAATTGTAGTATGAAGCTTATGTTTTGAAACTCCTAATAATCTACTAATATCTTCAGAATGCAGGTGGTCAGGCGTTATCCATAGGAATCACTGAGGTTCTGAATACTAACCTCTTGATTGAATTGAGTGCTGACGATATAGAATATGTCTACCAGAGGTAAATATCATTTTGTTAGCCTATGTCCTTATGTGTATCAGCTCAACTCAATTGGCATGTTCTAATATTAAGCATGGGTAAATACGTTAGTGGTTGTTCATACTTCTCTTATTACTTGATGCTCATTTATTTCACATGAAGTATTGGCAAAATTAATTTGGTAAAATTAAGCATGGAAGTACATTAGTGGTTTTTCATGGTTGGCTTATTACCTGATGCCCATTTGTTTTGCACTTGAAGTAGTTGGCAGAATTATGGTGACAAAGATCATAAAATATTTCATTCTAATTTTGCATCTTTTGCAGGAGTCCGGGGAAAATATTAAACATTACTGTACCAACTTTTGAAGCCCTGACTCAATTTGGGACAGCAACAATCACAACAAAAAACATTGGTGAAGTAGAAGCATCCTACAGCCTAACGGTAAATGAGTCATCTCACACTTATTTAAGTCCTGACTTTCATCTTATATACAAGGAGGTAAGAAATGCTACTACTGATAGGGTTCTAAAATGTAACTTTGGTGCCCAATTTTGATGTGGTTTTATACAGTGTGGAAATTCATTGTGTGGATAGTGTTCCTAAATTTCACTTTTGACATTCTTGTTTTTAACTACAGATAATGGTTCGATTCTTTTCTAACACGTCTTTCTTTCTTTCTTTCTTGTACTGTAAAATTTTTTAAATGTGTTCATGAACTGAAGGTTGACTTTGCAGTAAAGAATTTTAAATTTGTAAATAACTTATTCTGTATACTTATTTTTTATGCTAAGTTGATATATGAATAGATTTTCCTTTCCTGATGATAGTCTATGACTTGTCAGTACAAGATGTTTGTAGTTTACTCTATTCTAAATTTATTTGTATGCTTCCGTTATGGTATCTCTGTGAAGTTAGGCTGCATATCTACAATGGAGAGTCTTATTTATCATAAGCAAACATCTTCTCAGGGATAAGATCTGTTTGAACAACATTTTTATCTTAAAGCTTTGTTTTCCTTTTTCCATCTTGCAGTTTGATTGCTCAACAGGTGTCAGCAAAATGGAGGTACTTATTAAACAAATATGGTTCAGTTTCTGCTTAGATACTGCTTCCTTGCCCACGGTATAAATGGATTTTGAATGTTATCATTGTCACAGGAACAATTTTACATAATGAAGCCAAATGAAATCGTGACAAGATCGTTCAAACTTTACCCAACATCTGATCAAGCATCAAGATATGTCTGCGCAGGTTCATAGGTCAATTGAACTTGTCCATGCAAAGTGTTGCATAATATGTTATCAAGTGCTTAATTCAAGTCATTTTGTTTGAATGCAGCCATACTAAAGGACTCAGGTTTTAGTGAAGTTGATCGAGCTGAGTGCCAATTCACAACAACATCTACTGTTGTTGATAATGGCTCCCAGGTTTGGCTATAGATGAGGGTTACATCTTCTATGTCTGAGACAGAACTAGAATAAACCAATATTGGTTCTCAGCGAGTAACAGATAGTGAAAAAGGAATACAAGGATATCAAACTACTTTGAGAAAAAAAAAAGTCGAAGTGCCACAGTTTCAGCTTGATTATGATTTATTCCACTGTTAACTGATCATGTTATGGTGTCATTTACTGGGATAGCTAAGATTTGAAAACTCATTTAGGCTTATGGTGGCTGGATTTTGATCCGTTGGGCTCCTCATGGAGCAAGAATATAAGAAAAGAAAAGAAGAGGCACTGTTTCATCTTTAAAGGATCACGATAAAGAGGCTTTCAGTTAACAACTTCTCCCTGTCATGAATTGGTCCTTTCTCTAATATAACCACTCTGCGTAATTTTTATTCTTGGAATCTGAAAAGTTCACTGGATTGATCTCCACTCAAGTCCAGAAATTTTAATGTTTACAGTATACTCAGGTTCTCGTTTTCATATTGTCATACCAACCAATTTTTTGAGTCTTTAGACAACACTAGTTAGTGCCTGAGAAGAAAAATTAGTTCCCATATCTGAACCCACATAATTTTCTGATTAGTTATTCGATAATTTCTTGGCAAATATAACCAATTTCTTTTGGTTCTGTATTTGCCTTTCTATCATTTCAATATGTTCATCACAACAGATGATTACGTGCATTGCCAGATTATCGCATGTGATTATTTGCTCTTACTATTGACTAAATGCATTGTTTTTTTTCCCTCCATATTTCAGATTCCATTCCAACCTCCAAAGACGAGTATAAATGGTTTCTTTGAATCTGTCGAGGAGCTTTGGAACAAATTGTGGGATGGTCTAAAAGATTTTATCACTGGAAAAAGTTGCAGGTATGATAATTCTCAGAGAGCCATGTGGCTGTTTGATTGCACCGGAAATAAGGAAAGTTGCTGGTGTCCAATTGTTGGTTACTCATTATTCTCTGTTGTTGCATGGCTCAATTGCTTTACCTTTTTTTTATAATTGGTTCCCGTACTTGGTTGAGAATTTTCAATTATTTCCTTTTTGGGCAATGTAATGCATCCTATTGACCTAGGCCCTACCTACTTGTCTTGAAGTTACAAGATTATCTTCAAATTCATTAAATCAATCTCATTTTTTTATGAATAACTGATGGACACTGTTTAAGAATTCATAGTAATATTTTTGCATAAAGAATCATGCTAGGTTTCTAGTTGCTCTTTATCTGTAAATCTCCATCTGCTTTTAATGACAATACCGTGCTTAATGTGATGCAGAAACAAATGCTCTGGTTTTTTTGACTTTGGATGTCATGTACAATACATCTGTATGAGTTGGGTGGTGTTGTTTGGTCTTCTATTGGCATTATTTCCAACAGGTAGCCAGTTTTGTTAATGGAGAGCTTTACAAAGGCTTAAATTTGAATTCACATGAAGGATCTGATATGTATAGTGCTCATATTCAATGCAGTTGTGGTGCTCTTTTGGCTTTTACATCATAAAGGACTATTTGATCCTTTGTATGACTGGTTAGAAGACCATCTTTGGACTCCAGAAAGAAGAAGAGATGGCAAGTGGAAGAGTGGTGCTACTCCTAACTCGTCAAAACTGCACTTGAGAAAGAAGCATGAAGAAGGGTTTGACAGACATCATCCACATAAAAGGCGGAGCAGTACTCACAATCATCACAGGCACAATCATTTAATGGGAGATATCGATTACCATTATCATCTTCACCATGTTCATAAAGACAGGCACAACAAACATGGAAAAGCAAAGAGTTCAGGCCCAAGGTCATTTTGGTAGAGTGAAGAATGACAAGTTTGGTCACCGCAGACGAGCAAAAGAAATTGAAATGATCGAAGGAATTACTAAAGGCAAGAGGTACCATGATGGAAACAGAGAAAAGTTGAAGCATACAAGTGTCCCCTTGGATGATATGTATTATAATGTTCATGGCAAGTGGAAAGACTGAAAGAAACTTCATTTTGACAATTCTCATT
The DNA here is from genome assembly GCA_023065735.1 of Coffea humblotiana. NCBI lineage: Eukaryota > Viridiplantae > Streptophyta > Magnoliopsida > Gentianales > Rubiaceae > Coffea > Coffea humblotiana. Next base: position 26,527,515 of record CM041215.1, on the reverse strand, counting down.
GGGAATATCGGTCTATCACATTGGAATTTATCTAGGTCCTCCTCCGCTTTCCTTTTGGAAGGACTAAGGAGTTATTCTTGCTTCCTTTGAACGCTTCTGGGGAGAAAGCCTCTGTTTTTCCCTTTATGTCGGGTTGCTTTTTTTTTTTTTTTTTGGGGGGGGGCGCGGAGTTGTGGGTTCCATAAAGGTGTTGGAGGGGGTTGGGTTGGAATACGTTTAATTGCAGCTTTGGCTTCACCTGTAACAAGGGATTTATGGAAATCATTATGAGATGCGTGTATGGCTTTTAACAGTTTTCTTGCATAGATATGAACTTTTAGATTGATGAAAATATATTACAGTTGATTTGGAGAAGCCTATTTTCTCTTTGTATTTCTTGGTCCTACATTTTACACATACAATTCTATAACCACCAAAACTGATGTCTATGGTGAACAAAACTTCCTCAGACTTGATTATCATCTCTTTGCAAATCGAGAAGATTACTATTGAGCATCATCGTTGCGCATGCCTTTAGCCATCATCAAGACTTGCCTGAGCATCATCATCTGTTCATCGTTTCACATATGTTGTCGGTTTCTCTGTTGGTTTGAATTTTTCAGAAAGCTGGACATGGTAACCATTTGGAAACTGTAAACCAGGAGTTCGTAGAATATCTCCTCCCTTGATTCCTTGCCACCTAAGGTAAAGTTTCAAACAGGGAATCAGTTAGTCTCCTTTCTCCATATCTAAGATTAGTTGTATCAACCAGAGATAGTGTTGTTTCTTACTTGTACTTAGTCACCAAACAGTGCAGAAAGACAGCCATTTGCGCCTTAGTGAACTCTGTTCCAACACAAAATCTCATGCCTCCTCCAAATGCCATGAAGTTTCTAGTTGCACCATTCAATTCAAACCCCTGCATAAGATTAGATTCCATGAATCGTGTAAGATGTGAGAGATGGAAACTGGTTGAAAGAATTTGCGCGTGATCAGAATTTTCACATGACAAGCTTGGTAACTGAATAGAAACTTGTCACTCCTTGTTAGCTGTGAGATGTTGCAGATATAACCTAGACAGCTAACAGAGATAAGAGATGCATTAGTTCAGAGTTTCTCTCACCTCCCATCTCCATGGGTTGAATTCGAGGGGATCTCTATATCTGGAAGGATTAAGGTGCACAGCTGGAGGACAGACCATAACGCCCCAACCAGCAGGAATGGTATAACCTGCACCAATATTATTGCATTTCAAAGTGAGTTTTACATGGGAATCTGAGACTTTCATTCTTGAGCTTTAAACAATCAATTTGAAGTGCATGCCTTTGAAATTGACATCTTGTAGTGCTTTTCTGAATATTCCAGGAACTATATTTGCCAGCCTGACTGTTTCATTGATAATCTGCAGATTTAGATTGGTCAGTAAGAATATGAACTGCTCAATTCTTTTTAAAAAGTTAACAAGTGAAATTGACAGTGCTTTATTCACCTGAAATGTAAAAGTCATTGACTTATATTCACTCCATGTAAGTGCAGAATCTGGATTTTCCCTCTTCCTAATTATTGCTTCATGTTCTTCCTGCAAAATAAAACTGAACATTAGTAAAGACAACAACACAAGTGCTTACTAATGGATTATTGTCAGATATTTTTTTCATACTTGTACCAAATAATTAAACCTTTCTTACCGTTAATTCTTTTAATGCCACGGGGTGCTCTGCTAGCAATTTTACGGCTAAAGTCAGTGCCAGGGATGTAGTCTCAAAGCTGGCAAAGAGTAGCACAAACATCAAATCTAGAGCTATAGCCTCTGTAAGAATTGTGTCCTTCCTCCCAAGTTCTTGGAGGACGTAATCAAAGAAATCACTTTGGTGCTCTCTTGGCTTTGCTCTTCTTTCTTCCAACATGGACTTCAGCATCTTCATTGCCTTCTTTCTTCCCTGATTGAGCAAAAACGGACTAATTAATCATTTGCTTGATTTCAATCACAACTCATTAAGATTGATTAGAGATAATTTAAACTTGCAGAACTCATTCTTGCAATCAATAGGAAACATACTGGAAAGGAAAAAAAGAAAAAGAAAAAAAAAGCAGTTGTAAAATGTGACATTGCGACATACCTGTAAGCACTTATGATAGGCTGTTCCAGGAATATCTACAGGGAAAGAGATTAAACCCTGGATGAAAGCTACAAAGTTTTCCCTTAGATTCTCTGAGGACTTCTCTGGGTCATGACTGATTAATTTTTTTGTAGTCAGATCAAATATCAACTGCATAAACACCAGAGTATATAAACTATTAGCTGAACTGAATTGCAGTAAGTTCAATAAACCATAAGTGGGCGCAGCACTCACACTTGCTGTTGCTTCCTTCATGTCAACAGATTTCTGGCTCGACCACCTCTTTAATTTTCTAGTTGCTGCTTGTTCGACATCAGGGAGCATTTTTTTAAGGGCTTCAGGACCAAACAGGTTCAGCACCATGTTCTTAAGGTACTTATACATGAAACCATGTAATGAACCTACATTCTGCCTTCCAAAGATCTCAGTGAAAGTGTCAGGGTACCAGCTTTGAAACAATTGTCCCTCTTGCTGAAAGATGTAGTAGTTAAGATCTGAGTCTGTAGATACTATAATAGGCCGTCCAACCAAACTAGTGCGAAATATTGGACCGTGCCTGAAACAAAAACATTAGAATACGGGATCAAATTTGAAAACATTCACAACGGCAGTGTCAATGGATTCCCGAACATGATATACTACATCTAAAGTAAATGTAGTTATACGCATTTATCTTACCTTTTCATTCTCTCCTTGACGAAGGGATGAACGTCGAAAGTAGTGCTGGGAGAAAAAAATTTAAGAGTTTCGCCTAGAAGTGGCCATCCCATAGAACCAGGAGGGAGCACTCCCTTGCATTTGGGATTTCTCCAGTTGTAAACCCAACGTGCAATGATGAGAACAAAGAAAGCTGCTGCAATGCACAAGGCCGCTGACATCTTAGCTAAGCAAAGCAATACAGAAAGGAAGAGAATATCTTGAAAACAGCAGGACAATACTGTTTGCCAAGGAACTGAATAATAGGTTCGTATCCAAAGAAGAGTAAGAGAGGGTGCAATGCAATAGGAGGGGAGTTTACTTAGAACTAAAGAGAGAAGATAGAGAATGAGAAAAGCCTGCTGGTGCAATATCTCCAGTATCCACATATTGGAGTACTTAAATAGGCAAGCCAGAATTAGGAAGTAATAAAATAAGATTAAGAAAGTTGGTTCTTTTTTGGTGTAAGAAGTTGGTTGCTCAGAAAGCTGGACAAGTAGTTGGAGATAGAATAGAGAATTGCAGGAATAATTTTGTCTACAGAACACTACTTCTTTACTTATCCTTCGTCAACGGAGGCACATATAAAAATCTGTGTAATAGCCTAGCATGATGATGAAGTTTACAGGATGCTTCCTTTCTTTCTCTTCTTCTCTCTCTCCTTTCTCGCATTCTTTGATTTATCATCCATGAACTGTGCAGGGTCATCATAATTCACGAAAAATGGAGCACGAGGCAGGATAATAGCATTTTTTTAAGGAGCTTTAGCAGAAGCAGATGACATTTTCCATAGATTTGAGAAGTTAGAGACTGTTTCAAACAAGTATGAAACCAATCTTCCATAAATCATGAGTACAATAATCTAAATGATTTTAACTTCATCACAAAAATCTTCCTTATATCTGATGCTAAATACTATACATTGCTGTTAACTACCTGACAATGATGCTACCAAGGAGATAACCCGGATTCGAACATGTCTTCTTTTTCTCTTTCTTTCCTTTTAATCTTGCCTCGTTAGTTTTTTAAGAATTAGATCGCATCCTAGATCTTCTTGAGCTGTACTCCTCACATTGTCAATTTCGGAATCTTAATTACATCAGCAGTGATTCCAGACGAAGTATTGTGGATATGCAGGTAACCACTGCATCTGCTTCCGTACGAACTCAAATCTTGCTAAAATCTTTTTTAGTTTTGTAACTGTGGGTAAACCAAGTTAATCGAAGTTAAAACCACATTTCAACACATAGAGCACCGCCCCTTTAGTCCTTTGAGCCACGGGCTCTTAACTTGTATCCATTCAACCACTAGACATAACTAGGTTACTGTGCCTCATCACCACCAGCCATTTTAGGCAAATTTTAGCTTTTTGTTAAGATAATTTAGGTCATAGTACTGTATTTGTCCAACTAAATGCTGAGGACATGTTGCATTACTGTTCATTATTTAATTAGCCAAGAGGAGAATGGAATTTAAACCTGTATTAGGCCTCTTAACACTGCACCAGCTCGGGGATCCAAAAACTTTGTCTGCAACCGGTTCTAGTGCTTTCTTTATTAGTACTCGTGTGTAGACCTGAAAGTGTTAAGAGTCAAAAGGCATAATTTGGTCTTTGAAGTTCGAGTATACTGCCTCTGAGATCCCAAAATTGTCTCATATTGAGACAGAAGAGAGAACTGTTTTGATTGACTTATAAGAATGATTAAAAGCAATAACATAGATTTGACAATGCTTAGTATTGGTAAGTGACCATCACAACTACGGTTAGCTTTTGGCATAATTGATAGGATTGTTGTATTATTTTGAATTTGGTGTGAATTTAAATAGCTGATATGTTGAATTGGTAAATATGAACGAAGCTTTACGTTTAAATAGAAAATTATATGAGTATACGTCAAATCATATAAGAAATACAACAATCCCTCAACTGTACAAAATTCTTAACCGTACCTGTTTCAATTCCAAATAGTATCAAACAAGTTGTGCTACCGTAAGTTGTTGCTACAGTATCAATAAGCGATGTCGAACATAGAAGTAAATTATGCTGGCATGAATGATAGCCTTAGGTGACAATTTTCGTTTTTCTACAAAAAAGAAAGATGAAGAAAAAGAATATAACAAAGCCATTGTTTTTTCAATTCCTTTTTTGTGCTAAGAAATTTCGTCCTGAATTGCATAAAGCATTCAGTGCTGCTGAACTTTCAGCAGCTGAGCTGCACCCCATTTTTGCATGCTGGTTGTATTTGTTTAAGCAAGAAATGCAAACAAAAACCACGCGGGTTCTTGCAATCGGTGATTTGTTTGAAGTTTAGAATCAAGAAAGTTCAAGTGGTATTCATGTTATTGAATGGATCAATGCTGAAGAGGATGACACAGATTGCTTAACTGCTGATGCCCTTGGTTTAGAAAGGTAAAGGTTCCCTTCGGAGTGCTGGAACAACAATGGCCAGCTAATTACCTCTTAGTTTGAGCCTCAATAAAATTAAGAGTCCTACGGAAAAGAGAATATTAGTATGCCATCAAGTCAAATTCTCTGGACCAAGACTAATTAGAAAGGGTTTAAGGTATAATTGTATATGCCTTGTTGGACTAAGTTAGTCCTAGCTGTCTTGTAGGTATGGTGCACAAATCTGATGGCCAGGACCCACACACAACCAGGGTAGCCAACTAGCCATATGTGATATGATCAGATGAGATGGCAAGCCTCCCTCGTCACGAATCAATCCCATAACAAAGTGTTTTAAACTAGTTCTTGAGCTTGTAGAATCTTTGAAAAAGAAATTCCATGGCTTTTTGGGGGTGTTTACCAACATCATGTCGTGGATAAAACAAAAAGTAGATAGGGGCATATCTAAGTAAAACTTTCCCAAATAACTCCTAGTAGTAAGCTACCAAAAGGGATGATAATCCAAGAAGAGAAAACTACACTAGTTGCAAGGGAAATCGAATATTTCATTAGGTTTGAGTTGTCTGAAATGATTCCTGCATATTGTACGAACAGTGTACACAATCATGTGAAACTTTTCTCCCTCCATAACGACAGCACTTGTACTTTCCCAAGTATGGCTCCGGTTGGATGGAAATATTTTGCGAGCTTTATAAAATTTGAACGATAGATGTAAATGTAAAATTTTTAAGCACATTCGATGTTATATTTTATGAGTGTTTTCAAAATGTTTTTGAAGTGTTTTTAAAATGGTGGTAAAATTTCTTCCACGTCATTCCCACCCTTTACTTCTCCTAACTCGCACTCTCTTCCCTTCTCCAGTTGCCTTCTTCACACACTCCATATAATTGTCCCTTCCTGTCTCCTTCCATTTGCCACCCCCTCCCACCTTCCACTGTGTCTCTCTCTTTCCCTCTCTTCTTTTCTCCATTTCGCTCTCTCATCCTGACCAAATTTAGCGAGAGGGGTTAGGTGAGCGAGTAAAGGAGAAAGAGAAGAGTAGAAAAGAGAAAGGAAGGAGAGGGAGGGAAGGGTGGGGTAACGGAAAGAGGTGGAGAGATAGGTAGGTTTGGTGGTTTAGAGGGAAGGGGAAAAAAATATTAGAGTATAAGACAATCAAATAGAACTTAGTTAGTGAAACGTTTTAATTCTAAGTAGTAAATCATCTACTGGGGTTCTGAGTCGCCAACCACTGTTCATCCTCTAATAGAGGAAAAGAGGAAGGTATATTAATGTGTGTGTGTTTTGGATAATTTGAGATATATTTTTGTATTTCTTTTAGGTGTTTTTACTCTCTAGGTGGATATTTTAAGATTTTTGAGGAGAGTTACTTCAAATGTTGTACTATGTTTTAAAGTACAAATATTATTTTGTCAAGACAGGCCATCCAAATGCAGCAAAATGTATAAAAACAATCATTTAGTGTGTATATCAACTAATTTGATGTGAATATTAATTATTTACACATAATTTCTATTGAATCAGAAAAACATCTATACTTGCTCACACTGCGCACGCATTCATGTGCGCTAATTACACAAATTACGGTCTCGTTTGACAAGTGAGTTTTTTGGATATTTGTCTAAAACTTTACCGTAACTTACTGTAGAAGTTGTAGAAAAATTTTTTGAAGTGTGTAAATTTTTGGATATTTTGAAATGTATAGTTTAAAAACGTTGAGAAATTTTTTGAGATTACTGTAGGTAAAGTTGTAGCAGACAAACTTAGCCAAAATCTTACTTGCCAAACAAGGCCTACATTTGCAACCATCGTGACTCGTGAGTTGGAGAGAGCTCTCAACTTTTCCTTTCTTTACTAACCAAATTCAAGTCTTGATTTACAAGTAACTGTTAGCAAGTAGCTAGGCTAGTAGTTTACTGTTTATTCATCTACATGCATCCAGGAGTGAATATTGACTTGCCCTTGAAACGTGAGCGCATGATTCGAAGCCCTTCTCATTAAATCCATGTCATGATTAATGCAAACTGCAAAACGAGCCCATGATATTCAATTACAGTAATACAAAGGGCTCAAAATGCATTGAAGGAAGAGAAACTGGAGAAAATTGAGGACAAAGTTGTTCCTTCTGTCTGTGCCTTGTGTGCACGGGGGCTGCATTATTGTACAAACTGCGACAATGATCCTGGTCAATAGGCCACATTGTTTGCTTCATGTACATGTACAAGATTATGATGACGAGGCAATCTTCAATTATATATGATCAACTTATGATTTCCAGTCCACATTTTATTTATCAATTTAGCACCTAAATTCTTGGAGAAACTTGACAACTCATCTTTCCCACTTATTCTCCTGTTCATCACTTGGCTGAAAAGTGAAGGATGGGCACTTTTACTCCATGCACGATACGTAATATTTCAGGAAAATGGCTCCAGGAGGAAACCCTCTTCTCAAATTCTTGTATTATTTCCTGACTCACAAAATAATTAAAATATGAGATTTGCGTATTTTGTGTCTATGCATGCCCATTTGTGTAAACATAAAGTTCTCTTTTTTTTTTTTTGACTAGAGTGTATATAATCAAATACTAATACTTCGATGAGCAGAATATCATTCCAACTCCAAGATAAGAAGCACTTGTGCGGCTCCCAGACCCTTTGGGAGACTCAGTGTTCCCAAATGAAGGGAATTATTGATCTTTCCATGATTTGCATTGGGTCAAGTTGGCGTTCTTCATAATCGAATCCAGTCTGTATTTGATTATTTCAGAATGCCTGAATTGGAGGCAGAAATCACATGCATGCACAGATACACAGTGCGCGGCTGCGTGCGCTCTTGTTAAGCTTTTTCAGCACCATCAATTGGTTTGTGAAACCTAAACCATTAGACTGTCCCAGAAGTAAAGGATTAGGGTTCTATTTGAGTCAAACTTTGAAGTTGAATTTGAATCCAAAGATAATGCTACTAATATTCAACTGCACTTACAATCATAGTAGTACTGCTAGAAAACGCCATGAAATAAGACATGCCTCTATGTGACTTACTATTACTTATGGAAGTGGTAAGAAAGGAACAGGGAAGTGGGAGCAAAATCATGTAAAAATAGAGAAGAGAGGAAATATAAAATTATGACACATAGGTCCTAAGACGTCAAATCATGTTTAAAATCATTATTCTTTCAATTCATTCCCTACTTCATCCTCGTTAAGGCTCGAATTCTAGTCCAAACTCGGATTAATCTACTCTAAACATGATGACATGGGTTTTTATTGACTGAAAGATTAATGTAGCCTTATCTGTTTGCATCTCACCTGTTCTCAGGTTCTTAAGTTTGAAAAAATTAGCACTACATTTTGAAAATTCGACACACGTTGGACAAATCCCTCTTTCTTTTTCACTTCACTTTCTCAGTTTCTCTTCAATTCTTGATATGTTAAAAAAACAAAATCTTTGTTAAGAAAATCCATAGAGATGCTTTTCATTTCTTATTAAAAGGTCAACATCATTCAACAATTGATCTCGTCCGGTGATTCTTGCCAACCAAACAAAATCCTGTGAGGATATATTATGCTCCTTGGAGAGAATCCTTTTTATGTTTTTTCTTTCTTTTGAAGGCTAAGAAATTAAAGCAAATGAGCCATGTGTTAAGAATTAAGTGACCATCTAGTATGAGTAAATCACTAATACATCTGGTTGCTGTATGTTTTGATCTTTTCAGGTAGTCAAAGTGCTAATTGTTTTTGCTATCATGGTATTAAGGAAAGCTGTTCTAATCTCCAAGAAAACAGATGTCCAGCTTTTGGCATGCCGCCCCGAATATGAGGATTGACCATTTTATTCCGAAGCACGACAAACTGTTGTCTGAGCTGAGATTGGTCTAGGTTGTTAGCCTTAGCTAGCTAGATAGCCCTGTCTCTTAAATCAACATAATGCTGTGATTATCCGAAAAAAGACATGAAAAGTTAATTACTGAACTACTTAGTATTTACCCCCCAAAAGAATATATATATATATATATATATGTATGTATCTTAAACCAATAGATAAACCAATTTGTCTAGTGGTTCTTGAACCTAGTACTAGTAGTTCGCTCAGGCCAACTGGTTAATTTGAGTTGATAAAAGTATTTTGAATTTTCACAAAAAAATAAAGGTAGATATGTTCATCAACTAGTTTTTTTTCTGTAAATTCACGCAAAATCAAGCGAAAAAATTAATGCATATTCAAAGTGGAAATGGAAAAGCAAAACAAATCTTGGGGAGCCTTATACAATCAGAGCAATCCCTTTTAATTGGGTTCAATCTATTGTTTGGATAGTGGATTATATGCAAAAGTTTATTTACTTGTGCTATCCTTCTGCCCAATGTTTGAAGTGAGGGTAGCTTCGAACTAATCATGGTGTCTTTCAGTGATGAACTTATTGTTCTCTCGTCTTTTCCCTTTTGCATGTTCACTTGCAATAGAAAAATCAAGGACGTGTAAAGCATTATATCTGAAAACTGCAGATTTGCGTACTTGTTTATTGCAAGCAGTTTTGTTAAATTAAAATGAACATTTATTGCAGTTTACACTTTAGAAACAGAAAACTTAAAAGTTACCCTCTGTCCCGGTTAACTTAACTTTGCACACAGTTTAAGAAAAATAAAATTTGACCAAAATATATCAGCTACTCCATTAAAGAAGCTTTTTCCATTATCGCCCCTCAATTGACATTAAATATTTTGCTAGGTGAGTTTGAATGTTTGAAAAAAGCGCAACCATCAAGATACAAAAATGATTTGTAACATTATTTATTAGGAGGACATGACTTGAACGTGTTTTCTTGGAAATTGTATAATTGGTACAATAGGAAAGTTGGGCATTATTCATTTCAATTTTTACGCCATGATAAATATTTTGGGATAAATTAAAATAGCGACCAAGATATACAAAATGGGACGGAAGGAGCACCGATGTCTCGAAAAACTTACAGAGCAAAAGAGCTCTTTTCCTGTTCCTTTTTCAACGTTCTATAAAAGCGTGGAGAGCCAGTAGTAAGGTATGTATACGCGTGGACTAAGAAATTTTTTTAGCTAAGCTTTCAAGCAGTACAACCATGGCAATATTATCATATCAAACAGTAAATATTTTGTTCTTCTTTATAAACGAATTTAGGTATGTTAGTAACTTGCGTTTAATTTTGTTTGGAAAGGTTAAGTATAACATCCTGAGAATATCTGTTTGGACCAGAATAAAAAAGGGGCTCATTTTAACCAATTTTTGAACTACGACATCTACATGTGAAGTGAAGGTTTAGTTGATAGTAACCGAGACATCCCCATTGCCAACCAGTACTGAGTTCGACAATTTGTCCTTCACAAATCACAAGCAATGGCATCTATAAGATCAGGGAAACGAGGCGCAGTTCTGTTGCAGCTTGAATAGTGACTGAAGATAATTGATTTAGGATAAACCAATGTATTATTCAAGTCTTCTATGTCATGTTGTCACAACCACAAGACACCATAATCGTTTTGGCCATTGTTATATTCTTTTTCCTTGGATTTCCCTTACCCAAAAAAACAAAAAAAAAACACACACACACACACGCAAAAGTGGTTCGCTAAAATCTTCCAATCTGGTAGTCGGCAATGACTTAGAGATCTCAAATTATTATTTTGCACTTTCAGGCAATTATTGTGACGGATTCGTTTATTTGATGTCCATTGAATGTGCTTTTTAATGTACAAATAATCGTATAATAGACACTGGAGAACTTTAAAATAGAACTACATAGAGAAATCTTTGAAGTGTAACCCAAATCATATTTGCTTGTTCAGTTTCAAAAATGCTGAGTAAAAAAATTTGCTTTGTTAATTTACTTTCGTTGGAATTTCTAATTAACCATCTATTTGCTAATTATCGCTAATTTACTAATAATTGAATAGTTGGTTACACTTTGATCCAAAAATAACGGTCACACATATGTAAACATACGTTATAGTATACTTTATCACACTTTAATTGATCATAGAGATGAGTTTCAACAACTAATTAGATTAAGAATGTATTAGGTGGTTCGGGTGCAAGGGAATGTAAGTGAGAATTTTCGGGTTCAAATCCTCCTACTTACACTAAAAAATGTAAACTAATTAGATTAAAAAATACTGGTCTTATTGTGAGAACTCATATTTTAATGCCATAGCAAATTTTTATTGACACACCAAAATTATTTTTCTCATGTAGAATAAAACATTATCACAAATTAACTTGAATGGAATATTCTCGTCATATACGTATTTGTTGTGACATTATAGATTTCACGATTATGGCAGATCATATTTTGTCATTACATTAGAAAATCAAAAGAATTGGAACACGAAGCTGTCTTTTAAAGATACCAACAAAACTAGTAGTAATACACAGTCAGAATACCTAGAACATAGACTCAAGGGATAATTTCACAAACCTCCCCCGAGGTTTATAACAATTTCACTTGACTCCTCACAGGTTTTATAAATTACACTGATCTCTTTTGTCACAATAAAATGACTATAATGACCTTCATTTAATAAATAATTCACAGTATAATGAAATGAGATTAAAAGAAAAAAAAGAAATCTGACTTTTTCGACTATCATGTTTACAAGTTATAACCAACGACGATTCTTTCTTATTTACTGTTACTCCGTTCTCATCCAGCAACCCCTTCCTCATATAACTCGCTCTCAAATTACCACTAACCATTGCCTATAACTGCAGCCAATCACACCACAAGTGATCCCTCAAACTCCACTATATATTCCTATTCCTCCTTTCGTCTCTTTGGAATTTGCCAAAAACCACAAGTTTAATTGAGAGATTATATTTGATGGTTGAAGTAAAATTTGGTTTCATGGTCAAATTAAAGAAGATGAAGAGGCACGCAATAATAATAAGGCAATCAATGGCCAAAAGAGGAAGAGGGATTGAAATTGGTAAATTTGCTAATTTATCTATCATCCATGCAAAAAACTTTAATTACATTTATATTTCTTTTTATACTTGACAATTGTTGATTGTGGTTTCACTATGGAGATAGAGTTTCTTCTTTATATTTAAGATGTTAACATGTTTGGAGATTTGATAGTAGGTTAGATTATTTTGTTTTGAGAAGGTGTGAGCATTGGATTTGAAGTTTAGGGTGTGATTAGTTGTAAATAGAATTTTGATTTTTAGCAAAATGAATTTCTTGAAGACCTCCATAGTCATAATGATGTTTTCCTTCTATTAAATTTGATTAATCCCATCCATGCCAAAATCTCCCCTAAAGACTTTTTTCAAGGTCAGAATGTGGCTCATATAGTAGCAGTTGAGCCACTTATATGGTATCAAACCATGACATCCTATGTTGAAGATTATGCAAACATAAGGACAGTTGATTGTGACTTTGATCATTCCATGAAACCATATGGTGAGAATATTTCTGAAAGATGGAACGAATCTTCAAAATTGAATGCATGGTTTGGGAGAAACAATTTTATGACTATAATGATGGAATTGCTTGGGTTTAGAATTTGGAATTAAACTATTTGTTAGGCTAGTTTGTTAGCATGGTGGGTTTGGTTGACATAGGGAAGAAAACAATTGGCAAAATATTTTTTTGTACAAAAAGGGTAGTTTAGGATTTTTGAAAAAAATAGATAGCCTTTAAGGCCTATATTGTTATATAAACAGTAAAAGCAAGGAAGGTAGGTGTAATTTAATAAAATTGAGGGAAGCTTTCTGCAATTATTAGAAACCTCAAGGGAGGTTTCTGAAATTATCCTAGACTCAATCCTAAGGTTTCAAATTGGTGGCAAACGGCAGCCGCGGTTTTTGAGGCTGCAACTTGCATGACAACGGCACACAGTAAACTTTTATGCGGCTGCCAAGTTGAACAAGTGGATGTGATTTAGCCTCAATCCTAAAAGCTTGCGATGAATGTGGAATTTGTGAGCTTTTAGTGCTTTACGATTACTTATGTGGAGATAATTTCAGATCATGCAAGTGGTTGGTGACAGATCTGTGTATCAAAAAAAGGTAAATTTAGGAACCAATTCAGATTGATTCTCTAATATATCGTGCTGTTTGATTGATTTCAGCTGAAGAAACAGAACGCAAGCCAAGGGGTCGCTAGCATATATATACCGAAATAAGGCATGCCATTGTCTAGAGCTCTGGAATCTTTACAAGAAACTTGGATTGCTGAATTATTTCACGTAATATTTCGTTTGTATCATAAACACATTTTTTAATTCATCTTTTTATATTTTCAACTACATTTTTATTTCACATACATCATATTAGAAAAAATATTATAATAATTATTTCAAATAATATTTTAAATAATACTCTATCCAGACACACTCGCTGTAATTCTTTTGTCTGGTCTGAGGTTCACCCTTCAACTCTCATATAAGTCCAGTTTGGCTTTTCCTTCCCTGGCAATATAAGAGTGAGTAGAGTAGATTGTTGTTAGACAAAAGAAAAGAAAACTAATATAGGTATGCAGTTCAATAGGGCTTTTGGGCTAAGGTTCATATAGGGTTGTTGACTTCGTTCTCATTTTTCATGTTTCAAACAAAATGTCTTTTGGCAGACCATTTCAAGTACTGATGTAGAATTTCAGACATAAGACCAGCTTACAAGGTGGGCTAAGGTTTCTTAATGTCTTTTGGCAGACCATTTCAAGTACTGATGTAGAATTTCAGACATAAGACCAGCTTACAAGGTGGGCTAAGGTTTGTTGTGGCCCCAAAATGTGGTCATTTAAGACTGGATTAAAAAGTTTAGTAAGTTCTTTGCATTTTACCAATGGTGTACTGGATGAACAGGTTTGCATTTTGACTCATAGCCAGGATTTCTTTCCCAGAAATTGCAACATTCTTTCTTACAGAATGTTGAAGCCATGGTTGCTTTAAGTAATATCCATACCAATTTAGTTAAGGTATCGGGATAGAGATGTAAACTTAATAGCGGTCAAGAATAAATTGTCGTAGCTATTTTCCTCTTGCAGCCATCTCAAGCGAACAATTAAAAATCCTGCATAGGCCGTTCCACTGGCCTTAAATGTGTTTTTTTTTTTTAATACAAAGGCATAAATTCCTAAATAACTATCTGTGGAAACCGAAACCACGTCTACAAACTTTTTTTTTTTTTTCCCCTTCTCTCTATCCGCTAAAATCTTAAAAACCCACAAGTTATTGGTTTCTCGAGGAAGTTGAATTAGAATTGGGCCTCACATACTGTAAATAAATCCTTAAACACACAGAAGTAGAATTAAAAGGATCAATTTCAATTTCAAACCCCATATTTCAGGAATTCAATGCAGCTTCAGCATCAGAGCATGAACCTATACATGCTGATCGTACTCGTGGTGACATTAACATCAGTGAAATATCAGGGGCCATCTGTGATCATTTCTTCCAGAATTACGAACCATGATCAGAAAACTGGAAAATATCGTAGATGACACGAAAGTTTATGGTGCTGAAGGCATGTCTAGAAACATTCCCGATGAGATGATATGCGCCAATCGACCAGAAAATACGTCATATGTTTCCAGGGAGAAATCATCATGCACCTCAAGCTTTCATTGATGTACTTAGCTTTCTGATCTTTCTATCATGGTTGAGCATGGAGGACACGCTCTCAACTACCAAGACAACCTGCACCGTTAGAGGCGGCATATCAACATACCGACTGAAATCCAAAAACAAAAGCTATATTGCAGTACCATACACAAACCCCTTGAACAACCAAGAATCACATGCTGCAATATCACAAGAACAACACTCTGCCAAAAAGGTTTTCATCCAAGTATTTTTTTTGAACCAATTTTGAGCTCACCTCTGTTGTATTCATGACAATTAACACATGAAATTAATAAGCCATACCAAAAAGGTTCCAACCAACTGTTTTCAAACCAATTTTGAGCTCACCTCTGTAACTTGCGTGCAAAAATGATTCAGGAGCATGATAAGGCAGGCCATATCCCCGAAAACACCCCTGAGCTCACCCAACCCCATACCCTGACCCGCACTCCTCCCAAAAAAGCAAATCCAATGAAGATGTAAGCGATGGAAACAATCAATTTCAAAGGCACTTATGTTTCTCATTGCGAATGGCAGACAGTTTGCTGCACAGAAATTGCATGCAAAATATGTTTTACCATGTTCAAAGTAGACATGAAAATCAAAATTTAACTGCAAAGAGAAGCTAGATAAGGAAGATCTCAACCACTCAATAAGATGGCACATATCAGAAAAATTGAATCCGAGTCTCTATTTGAGAGAAAGAGTTAATAATAACCTGAAAGCAAGCATACGCCATAGCAGTTGCAAAGTAAAAATTTGCATTACCAGTACCCTGCAATTTTCTTGTGTTAGGAACTAACATACATTTTCTTAACCTTTTCTGATAAAATCTCATAACCCAAGAAACAAAATCAAAACTATTCACTTTAGTTAAATTCATACCCTCCATATCCATAGATTGTGCATTACAGGACTAAGTAGGGATACTCCGACATATCCACAAAAGAGGAAGAATGAAAATTGCATTTCTGCAAGGCAGGCAGATGTTACAATGATGAATTATACCAATGATAGTAAAAACAATGTTAATACCAGTTACCTGCCAATTCATTGGCAAACAATGCCAGTAAACCCAAGTACAGAGCTGAGTCTCCAACCTAATGAATTAAAGCAGATGATAGGATTCAGTCTAATATTTGTCAAACCAGCCAACATATTCAAAAAACCGAAGCAAGTATTCTTCAAGCATCCACTCTTGTTCCAGAGATTGAGAACTCACAGAAGGATAGGATTTAAGAATGGAGGAGATTGCCATGTACACAAAAGCCAGAAAGCATGGCCGGTGATATAACCGTATGGCCAAGGGCAAGATCATGAACAAAATGTTTGCATGGCAAACTATTAGAAAAAAGTTTCTGAAAAACTCGAATACTTCTGCGAAGAAGTACCTGCATCAAAATTCCACAAATACATCACTCCAAAGCCTTTATTTATGGAGCGACAAACTCACAACTAGTTACAGTGCACTTACCATAGTACACCTATATTTGGAGATAAATCTTTTACAGTGAGAATGAATCCATAGGTCCTGCACGATAAGCAAGCATAAATTGCAGAATGAACTTCAAGCAGTTAAGAGTAATGAGTTTCAATGGTCCCATGATTTTAGTCATAAACAACTCTTTTTTTTTGTTTTAACCCTCCCACCCCCAACTGCTAGGCACAGGATTCGGACCCTGGACCTAGTAGCGGGAAAGACTCCAAGAGCCACCTCCCAGCTACTGGCCAACCCCAGTGGTTAGTCATAAAGCACTTGCTTTTGCTTTTCTTCAAATTTGGTATAGAACACATGCTTGAATGTAGTCTGTGCAAAATGAGAACTTTGAAGGTAATTTTTCAGAGAACAACATTAGTTCGGTCAAGAGCAAAAAGAAAAGTAGAAGTCAATCTCAAACATCCGTTTTTCATAAATATATAGGAAGACTATTAAAATAAGGGCATGAATCTGAAATATTGATACTTAATTGTGGAGATAAGTCATATCAAAGCACAAGCATTTTCACTATAAATTTATACCTCTCGAACATCTCCCAGAGACCACCAGAATTTTTCAATGCTATACCACACAGAATCAGTACATATGATGCCCATAACAAGGACCAGAATATGAAGGCCAAGACAGCTCGCAATGAGAAAGGAGTTGGTTGTGCTTTCAAAGCTTCAACATGCCTATCACTTGAGCTGTCATTACCAGCTTTCGATGAGAGCTGTTGCAAAAACAATTTCCTTCGTGGTGCATCCAGACCACGGGCTAACAGAACAATAATCTAAAAGAAAACATGGACAAACCTTCATGATTACAGAATGACATACATCAGTTATAATTTCAAGAGAATATCGCCGAAAGCTTACTGGTATGATCAGAATTGCAGGGTATAGAGACAAATGTGTTGCCACAACCCATCCAAAAGCGGCAACTGGAGCTATTCCTGCTTACACCACCTCAAGCAATCTAATCAATTCCATAAACTCATAAATCATGCACGGATGATATTAATACCACATGCACCAACATAACTCTACGATTATCAATACAGAACCATTTAAGTAGAAACTAAAGCCCACAAAACCTAAGGGATTACGTCCAAAGGAAACTCATTAGTTCATATAATGAACACAAAACAGCCTCTCATTTTCAAAATAAAACTCAAAAGTATGCGACATGAATGTTTAATGATGACCCCTGATTTTAGCCAACAAGGTCTTCTGAGATATTAGAAAGCTACTAAAGCCTCACTTCTCAGATATAGAGTCTGCCAAAAGAAATAACTACTTCCTCTGTCCCAATATAAGGGATGTTTATGGGGATTCCAACTTATTATGCACAGATGTGAGATATCTTTTTCCAACTGTGCCCCTTTGACCGATACCAAAGCTTAATTGCTGTCTATGTTAATGTAAAAAGATTCTGGGGTTCCATGCAAAATGAAAGCCATTTTGCAGGCTGTGGTTAAACATGCACCTATCTATGGCCACCAAAATTTCTGGTGCCTTCCATGCATCTTTTCTTTTGGACGCATATTTATTGCTTTTGTGGGGTCGATCATACTTTTTTTTTTTTTTAAATTTACATATGGAATGTTGGAGAAAAAATTGTTGTGTGACTCAAATTTTGGGACATGGAAAAAGGTGAACTATGACAATAACAATGGGACGGAGGAAGCATTAAGAAATTTTGATGAGATTGCAATAGGCCTCACACGTTTTAGTAGGGAAATTAATCGACAAGACACTGATATTATATCTTCAGCAAACCATCAAAAGATAGTCAATTCGTACCTGTACAGGCTCCATAGAGGGATAAGATGATAAAAAGATTCTCTATCGGTGTTGTATTATAACCCAAGCATGTTACTATTGTGAAAGGGTTCCATAAATACACAAGAGCAGCCACATCACCTGAAGGTAGAGATCCTGGAGATATTTTCATAGCAACAATTGGTTATTTTTTTTTTAAAGGAAAGAAAAATAAAAACAAATAGACTGCAAGAACAGCTAAAGATTTATAAAAGAATGCAGAAAAGGCATAAAAAAATGGCTAATTAACTATATCAGAACCTTCAAACAGTTCTGCAAGACCAAGTGACCTTAGATTCTGACCATATGCAGCTAGGAGCCTCTGGCCAATTCGACGAATGAGCATAGCAGAGGTAAAATCTGCAACCACAGAAACCAAACTATAGCCGAAACTGAGTCGATATTAACCATGTTAATAAACTTCAAATTGACAGATAAACAACCAAATCAAATTTGAAAACAAATAACCAAATGAGCAGCTGGATAGAACCATATGCAAGTTTTCTCTTGAACCATTGGATGCCATCTTGCTGTTTATACTTAAGAATAGCAGTTACCAGAACATAGAAAATAACAATTAAAACAACTCACGACATTTTTTACTTTAAACCTCTGAATTAAAGAAATTAAGTTGCATGGTAAATATTAGACAAACCAATTTCCAGTGAGCACAATCTGAGCATCAATTAACTTGGTTCATCTTTCACTTCTAAGCGAAACATAAATTCCAGTTTGCTACGACAACAGAACCGAAAAACAAAGCAAGATTACATATATATTAAACAAAAAAGTTAATAGCTCCTGCAAGATGAATGTGTGTGTGTGTGTGTGTGTACACACACACACACACACACACACGCCAAGGTAAGAAGCGAAGAGATAATACCTGCATATAAGATAATTCGGCTGTCCTTCAATTCTGCACCAATATTTTTTTCACGCATTAGAAAAAAAAAAAGAATTCCACTGCTATTTTTGTTCTCAAGTCTAATATTAAACTCTAGCTACATTATATATATATATATTTTTTAAAAAAAAGAGTAACAATTGAAGCTGAATAATTACCTTGTCACAGTGAGAGGTCCGAGAACGGAAAGTAATAGTGGAGATCCATGATACATTGAACCTGCAAATTAAAATTACTCAAAACTTTTAACAAAGATAAGTAATTTCTACAGAAAATGCTAAAAGTTTTATTTATTTATTTTTTTAAGGATGAAACAAACCAGCATAAGGCGACATTGATAACTGCTTCAACCAATAACCCTCTGCCACTGTAAAAAAAAAATTCGAAGTAAAATTATGAAATCAACTGAAGAAACACGCACAAACACACAGTTGAAGAGTGAGAGAAAAAGTGTGTACAGCGGCGGAGGCTGGTGAGAGGAGTGGAAACTTCGGGCCGAGAAGCTAAGTTGAGGTTTCCGGGAAAATAAATCAGAATTAATCTGAATATCACCGAAGCAATGGCCCATTTCCAGAATCCGAATCCAGACCCGCACCCGGACACGAACTCCGATTTGGAAGGCTTCTTTTTCTTGTCTTCAGCTGTCTTCTCCATTTGGTTCAGCTGAAAACTGACGATGCTCGTTAGTTTAGTTCGAGTTGTGACGGTGTCGTATAGGCAGCAGGACTTTGATTTTCCGACGGCGGTGCCTTAGTATTTCCCACCGTTTGGGCTTTTCACGGCTGCTGTGATTCAACAGAAGATGAAAGTAGCAGGACGGCGCCGTTTGCGGATTTTGCACCTCGTAGAGGAAAACTTTCGTTGGCCCAGAGGATGAATATGTCCATTTGAATAGGGCTAGTAATGGCCCAATCCTCAATGTCCCAGTCTGTTCGTAGCCCAAGTTCGTTGTGCACACAAGTTTTTACAAACCATCTTGTGCGAACACGTGTAATGTGTGTTGAATAATTATGGGCTTGTTTGGCAAGCAAGTTTTTAGCCAAATTTATCTATTATAAGTTTTTTAAAAACTTTAATTACAGTAATTTCAAAGAAATTTTCAAAAATTTTAAACTATATATTTCAAAATATTCAAAAATTTACACACTTCAAAAAAAAATTTTATAATTTCTACAGTAAGTTACAGTAAAGTTTTAAATAAACACTCAAAAAACTCACTTGACAAACAGGGCCTAATGTTGTTATTTGATTATTATTACACTTAATTTTATGTAAAGATTAAATTTGATTTTTTTTGCTCTAGTTTGTTTTCATATATAGATTATTAAATTGACAAAGAAAAGGTAAAGTATAAAATCTACTTATGTGTAGGTTTCAATCATTTTCTTGCAAAATTTACACCAATTGAGAACAGCCATACATGTGAGTGATAATGGGAGTAGCTGTTACAAAATAATAATTAGATGTGAAATGCTAAACGAAAGTAATCGGCTTTTAGTTGTTGGCAAACACAAATAAAAGGATTTTACATATTCTTGTTTCAACTAGAGACATCAAATCTAAGCAATTTCACTAGTTGTTATTGTCCATCCATCATCAAAGGTGATTGCTATTTTTTAAGGAAACGTTTTCTGTAAATACATTTTGTGATCATTTTTTTTATTTTATGTATGTCAAATTATGACAAAAAAAAAAAATATATATATATATATATTTATAAAAACTTCACAAAAATAACAATCAAACGAGAATCATGTTTCAGTGTAATTTCTTTACACTATCAATATATGGATTACATGTGTACATAAGTCAAAAGAATATTATATAAATGGTGGTCTCAAAGTTGTAATTCCACCATCCAATTCTAAAATATCACCCACCCTTCGCATCGACGAAGCAACTTATCCCCCAAGACATCCATTAATCTCTTTTTCTTGTCCCGTAAAGAATAGGAGAAGCGTGGAAGCTTGGAATATTTTGGAAGGGGTAGTGACTTTTCTCATATTTACAAAACTACCATCCACCGTACCAAGGGGACTCCTGCACCTATAAATATCCACTCAACACCAAAAATAAAAAATACGAAAAAAAAAGGTTTGCCTGTTCATTTTTCCTGTGTCCCTTTAATTTATTGGGCAGAACCTTCATTTTTATATCTATCTAATAACAAAATAATTTCAGAAAAAATGGCGAGACCTAATCAGGAAGCAATTGAGATGTTTATGAGCATCACCGGTGTTTCTGAATCCATTGCAATTCAAAGGCTTGAGGTAAAAATTACTTCCTTTTGCATCTGATTTTTGCTTTACTGGTTTTAATTTTTGTTTTCTTTTTTTTTTCGTTCTGCTCGTTGTTTTTAAGTTGAATTTTGTTGATTTAATGCAAATTCATTTTTTTTACATTAATTAACTGATAATTAGGGTTTTAATCTCGCTAGTTTTTTGATAAAAATTGTAAATTTAACTAATGTGTTTTGATTGCAGTTGAAATTTGTAATTTTTCTGGAAATTTAACTTAAGTCGGGTGTAATTAAGGTTGAGATACTTAATTTTGGTGCCTTAAGAAATTAAACGGGGATAAATGGGAGATTAAGTGGAATAGCTGAAAGAATGATTTGCAGTAATGACTAACTGGAAGCAAAGTATTAGCAGAAATCTTTAGTTATGAAGTTGCTGTTTGATTAAGGAGGAGTAGTTGGTACGTGTAAGGAACTGTTTCGCGGAGTATAAGTTCCGGGAATTTATTTGGGTAGCTGTGATTGGGTTCGATTACCGTGCTGAAATTACATTGTCAATGATTAATGTGTGTTTGGGGCTCCCCCCCCGGGGGGGGGGGGCGGGTGTTTTGTTTCGTTTTGTTTTGTTTCTTTAGAGGTTCTTTAACTGTTTGAACTTGTTTATAAAAGTCTAGAACTTGAGAAAAACAGAAATAGATGCGAGTTGGATTCATGATGAATTTGTTGTGTGTAGGCTTAAGGTTAACGTGCTTGCACCGTATACTGGAGAAGAGTATCAAAATGTAACTAAAAATTTAGCTCCTTTCATGTCCAACTCTCAAATTGTACAATTTAAATGTGTTCGCATCTTTTGTGTTTCAAAAGTGTGTGCAATGTTGCATGTATATGTAGGACTATAGCAAGTTACACCAGAATGATGGACGATGGACATTTAAGTACTTAAAATTCATGTCAATGTACATGTGTCCATCTTTTAACTGTCGTATATAATTAGTATGTCATTATCTGCTGTTGTTTGATTTGTTTGTTCTTTTCGTGTCTTTTACATGGGGATTGATGTGCTGGCCATATGCATACTTGTCTGATTATCTATATATGTCTTATGCTGCTATGAAGTTACTCTGAAGTCAGCATACTTATGTGCGTAGAATTGTCACCATTGCCTTGTAGTGTCATGTCATATACACGTGCTGTCTGATTATATTTGTTTGTTACTTCATATGTTGGCCATTACTGTCTGGCCCATCAATATTGTTTAGCTAATTAGGCCGTAGTTAATAGGCTATTATGTGTATATAGTCTATCGGTCCTTACTGTGAACTTGCCGGTCCATTTGTTTTTCAGTTGAGTTGTGATTGGTTGGTATTCTTGTAATTCTAGACACTTGCTCTCTGAGATGCCAAAATTGGACAAAGTTGTAATGAGCATCCTCTTGGGGCATCATTACGGAAAGTGGGTAAGTAGATGGTCACTTGTACGCGTTTCTAATTCTACCATAACAGAACAACAGATATGGTATAAGCTATTAATGCATGTTCATAAAACCGGTGTTTAAAGATGTCTGTCTTTACTAGCGTGAAAGTTATTGTCCTTCTTATCCTTGTGTCCCACTGTTATTTGTGTATCCTTGTTGTGTGGATTCTTGTGCTGTTGTGTGTGTGTCTGCTAGTTATACGGCACAACCCCCATTGAGTTGTCTAGATGCCTGTGGTATCTGTCTGTGTACAATTTCAATCCCTGAATTTTTCTGCAATCACCACCTCCCCTCTTCTCTTGCCGTTAACTTGACGGTTTTGTGTGTTACTCTCAGGAGCATGGGGGAGACCTTAATCAAGCTGTCAATGCACATTTTGCTGAAGGGGATAGGAACATGTTGGTGTTAATTTTCTCATTCTTCCCTTTTACTCCAGTCTTCCACCTGGTCCTCACCCTCACCTTCACCTTCACTCAAAACAAGTAAAACAAAACATGCATGGACTCAAGCAAAAGACATGAAATAAAGGAGAGAGGAATCAAAGAAAAGTCAAAAGGAGCAGGTGAAGTGAACATGTATTTTTACGAAAATCTCTACCTGAATTTGGTTCTCTCTCTTTCTGCAGAACACATGAAACTCCTGTTGCTGCAATGGAGGACGATGTCATGGACATTGACGATGCAGCCCAAGTTGAACCCCAAAGACCTCCTTTCTCTCTGTTATCTTCCAACAGAAACTTGAATCCTTTCTCTCTTCTTGATCCCAACTTTAGGAGAAGTATACTTGATAGTGGTACTGATTTTACAAACCGAGATCCTTTTGTTTCCCATCCAAGAGAAGTGAGGGAGGTTCCAATAGAGGTTAAGGATGGGAATGGACAGTCTGGTCGTTCAGATAGTGCTCCAATTATAGAGGATGTTACTGAAACTGCACAAGCTCATGGCCCTGAAAGTCGTGGCAATGTTATCCTTGATGAGGATGATGACAAAGATGTACCAACTGGTCCAGTTGAGAGAGCAACTGGGCATAATGTGGGAAGTGATAATACATTTGGTGGCTTCTCCCATGCTCCTAGTTCTAGGCCCACTGCTCCTGGCATTGATGACATGCCTGATTACAGCAATGATATAGAGGAAGAAATGATTAGAGCTGCCATTGAGGCTTCTAAGAGGGATGCCAAAATGTCAGACCATCAATCTCAAGTTCAGGATGTATGTCATCAAGTCTCTCTGACCTTCACTTGTTTTCAGTTTCAATGTTGACAGGTTTCTGTTTTGCTTCAGGTTTCAAGGGATTCCATGCCTCAACACCAGCAGTCTCACTTGGAGGATCCTGAACTTGCCCATGCAATGTCATTGTCATTGAAGGTTTGCTCTTTTATGATGTACAAATTTTTGTAACTATAGTTTTTCTTCTCATTGACATGAAGCTAATCCAGACAGCAGAGAGAGAGAAGGCATTACGCGAACTGGAAGGAGAAGTTGGAGTATCAGAAGTGGCAGGTCATACTCCATCTGCTGGTGTGGAGGATCATGCAAAATCATCGTCCCCTTCAAATGGGAGGTATAACCTTCAACTGTTGCTTTACATTGCAAACTGCTATCTTTTATACTTCCTAAATTTGGATGTCTTCTTCCTCCTAACTGGAATATGTATGTGCATATGGTGTCTTGTGTGTTGGTTGGTTCTTTGTGTTGTACTTCCAAGCACCAGGGAAAGGGGGCTTGATTGCGTGTTCTGAATGTTGATTCTTTACCTTTAAGGTTACATGTTTCAATTTTTAAATGAGAGTCTCAATGAGAATTTAGGTTGCATGTTGGCAGTTCTTCTGTCCCACATGAAGAAGGCGAAGATATAGAAGAGGCACCACTGGTCAGGCACAGGGGCAGACATGCATCTATTGGATCTGCTGACACTGGCAGAGATGATGAAGAAGTTGATGTTGATGTTAGCCCTCGATTAAGTCCCAGGAACCATGATAGCCTTAATGCTCCACGGGTCGATGGAAATGACTTCCCCTCTGATGAGGTATCTTGCATCTGTTTTCAAGTTCATATGGCTAAACATCTTATTAAGTACGTAAGCTAACAAGCATCATTGTGTCATTTTATTATTTACTGTCTCTCAAGTGGGGTGGCATCTCATCCGAGGAACATGATGAAGCCGTGATGCTTGAAGCTGCAATGTTTGGTGGAATTCCTGAAGGGAGTGGGTATCGTCTTCCATATGCACCTCATCATATGATGCAGAATGGTTTGAACAGGAGTATGGATCCTTATACCCAGCGGGTACCTCGTCCTCCATCACCATCCCTTACTGCTCAGCGGTTATTACGGGAACAACAGGTTTGATCTTTGAGTTTGAAGGTGCTTCTACATTTTCAATCTAAAATATTAATTACTGAATATATATGTATTCTGAGCAGGATGATGAGTACCTTGCTTCATTGCAAGCTGACAGAGAAAAGGAATTGAAGGCTAAGGAAGAAGCTGAAGCTGCTCTTGCAGAAGAGAGGCGAAAGGAGGAGGAATTTCGTAAGAAACAGGAGGAAGAACAGGTATATGTTTATCTGACTCTTTCTTTATATGGGTCATCAAGCAACACAAGTTTGGTAAAAGGTGCTAATGGCAAATTATCAAAGAACGAATTACAGAATTTTTAAAATGCCTGATGCATCTGTGCACTCATGCCTTGACCTGATGCATGAAAATTTGTTTACCTGCTTCCACTCTTATGCTATAGTTTTTTTCTTTGTGAGATGTTTGCTATAATTTTTCTCCTTGTGAGATGTTTAAGATCCTTAGGTTTTTGCTGATCATTGCTCTGTAGCGATGTCATTGAAATGTTTTTCTTTGATCTAAAATATTCTTCTAGTTTTAGTTCTTGTGTTAGCTTCACTTTTTGGAATGGATATATATAGCTATACTGTTTACTGGGAATTGTAAAGGAGAGAGTTTCTTATTGGTTTCTATTTGCTGACCAGGAAGTTGATAGACAATTAGCTGCAAAAGAAGCTTCTCTTCCCCAGGAACCACCATCCAATGATGAGAATGCTGTCACACTTCTTGTGCGGATGCCTGATGGAAGCCGCAGGGGTCGACGGTTTCTTAAATCTGATAGATTACAGGTATACTTCTGTGGTCTAAACTCGTTGCTCTCTTTGTTGTAATGTGTTAACCTGTTTTCTTCCTTTTCCTTTGCAGTGCCTGTTTGACTTCATTGATATCAGCAGAGTGGTTAAACCTGGCAATTACAGATTGGTAAATCTCGTTCCAGTTGTTCCTTGATCCTCTCTGGTGTTGCCTTATCTGTAGAATAAGTCGTATACATGACTAAATCAGATCTTCAAGGATGTTACTAATGAAGGGTGTAGAATCTTTTGATTTGCCTGGTCTTTTTCTGCCAGGAAAAGCTAACTAAAAAGGGTAACCAGCCATATTATATTATACAAGTTTTTAATGTGTTGTTATTGTATGTGCAGGTGAGACCATATCCTCGACAAGCTTTTAGTGACGGAGAGAGTGGCTTAACCTTAAATGAGCTTGGCTTAACAAGTAAACAAGAAGCCTTGTTTCTGGAGTTAATCTAGCTGGTTGATTTTGTAAAGTTGTGAAAAATTTATTTGAACCTAGAAGTATATTACCTGGTATTGAAGTTTATGGGTGGAGTGTTGGATCATTTGCTGGGTTGTGCTTTTGCGGATTAATGTGTGATCATGGAATTATTGGTTACATCGGCAGGACATACTATCATGTTGTTGGCTCAAACGGTGCTCGAAAACCCATTGGGGAGTGGTTAAAACCAAAATTTAGAACTTCCGAAATTGCATAGTATTTATAGAACAGTTTCTCATCAATGGTGGTGTGATTAGTATGTCATGTGCTACATGCCTGGGATAGTGTACCAGGATCCTATACTCATAACATGATTACCTGCAATAATCTGGATTCTTCTTTAGCCTCGAAATTGCTTCTTATCTTTGCAATATAAGTTCGTCTAGATCTTGAAACCCGTTGTTGATTTTGTTGTAGATATTTTTTGCAGCATGTTGGTAAAAGTAATACGGGGGCTTTGTCTGGTTATTTCGTAGCAGTTAAACATTGACTATTCTAGCACCTGCGACGAATTTGCGGTGCATCCGACTCTGATAGTACTCCGTAGACTTGTTTCTTTTAAGGCTGTATAAAAAAGTTACCCTTTCTATATTTGAAGGAAAAGCGTGTTAAGAGTTTTCATTAAAGGGTCAAAGTTCCCCGAAAAAACAGTTCTCCTTTTTCCCGTTTGAGGTGATTATTCTCCACTTTAGGAAGAAGTTTCTGGCAACCGGAGTCGGAAGGTTTGTTTTACTGAGTGGGTAAAGATTGCTGCATCTTAGTACCATTATTCGGCTTTATTCCTTCGTCGTCTTCGTATGGACTTTAACGGAAAAAGTGGGTTAAAAAGACCGCCCCCCCTCCCCGGGGGGGTTGGGGTTGTTGGATACCTGCTTGCAAAAACTTTGACAACGATGTTCTCTAACTTGCCGGGGTAGGAGTTACCTGCTTATTGCAACCTCTGCGTCAGTAATTTTTCATCATTCTCATGCTTACGTAGCAAACTCAATCTTTACCATAACATACATGAAATGCAAAATTCTTCTTCAATTCACTTGGAAGTTTTCTGTAGGAAAAATAGTAGTGTTGGTGACCAATCTGCAACGGGTTATACAGGCCTAATCAAAATACTCCTATAGAAAAAGTTATATAGGTCCCTGTGTCCAATCTTCATACATATACTCAAAAACATATTCATATGGCAGACTGATTAGTCAAAAGAAAACTTTAAATGACAACACAACTTTCGTGCAGAAAGATGTTTGCGTTTTTCTCTGCCCTGAAACAGTTCAAAGGACAGAGCATATATGCCTACCAAGCAGCTACCTTCGCACTCAACAATCAACAAAAAACGATAAAAGTAAAAAGGGACATCCTCATTCTGTCTTTTCATGACGAAGCCAATGAATGCGTGTTGCTGCGGAAATTACTGGGGCGCATCCCAGAAGGTCCCCGATTGCTGTCCTGTTGCTTATTATGTGGTGTGCTGCCCCACTAAGCTTAGAATGTTGTACTTTGATGGGTACTGGACACCAGATTGGACACAGACTTTACTGTCATTGGCTGCGACCTTTTCACTTTGACTGGAAACACTTTTTTTTGATGACTTGGCACTCATTATATGATCCACGTGCGCCCCCTGGTAGCTTAATCAGCATTCAGCACCCAAGAATCCAAAATATGCTTGCTTTTTTTTTTTTAAATTTCCAAATTGATCTTGGGCCAAATTATTTAATTCATTACGTCTCGTGCTTATTAACAAGAAAAGAAAAAAAAAGGAAGTGTCTCGTACTACTTTCTTATATATTAATATGGTTCCATTTTATATTGCACTTTAATTGTTTTAACGGATTTTGTGCGTATGTAATATTTTCGACCTTCTTACTTCTTTTCCACCCTTTTATAATTTTTTTTAATATACCAACTTAATAGATAAATACAACAATATGTGTACCACATCAAAAAGTCCTAAAAGAAGTATAATATTTGTACCATATTTCATCAATAGCCAACTATACATGCCCTAATTCCTAATAATGCAACCATGCAATGAATGTTTAGCAATAATCGTGACAAGTTACCTCTTGTGAATTGTATTTCAAATAGATTTTTGTGAAAAATCAAGCAAAATAATAACAGTCGTGACAAGTTTTGTCTTATTAATTATATTTCAGATAAATTTCTTAAAAAAACTAAGACAAATAACAACAATAAGACTCAAATTAGGAGTAAATTTTCATGTCAAAATTTGTTTTCATTTCATAATCAAGATATATGAAACTTTGACATGTCAAAATTACCATTAGAATTGCTTTTCAAATTTTCTCTTTTTGGTTTAAGAGACAGAAAAAGGATGGGTTCTTGTCTCTTGGAAATTTCACAAAGGAAAGGGAAAAAAAAAGGCGATATGATGATGATGTGAACTAACGGTCGAGTTGAACGGATATCAGCAGACA
The DNA here is from genome assembly GCA_023065735.1 of Coffea humblotiana. Lineage (NCBI taxonomy): Eukaryota > Viridiplantae > Streptophyta > Magnoliopsida > Gentianales > Rubiaceae > Coffea > Coffea humblotiana. The sequence goes on along the minus strand of CM041215.1, from coordinate 26,498,754 downwards.
CGCACGTGCATCGGACGTGATCAAATCTAACAAAAACACGCACACCTACAGTTCCGTACAACTATTCCAACTCCCTCCAACGGTCATATTTTACCGACAAGCTTACAACGGTCATATTTTTTTTTAACCAATCTACACCGTTCGATTTTCATCCAACGGCCACAAAATACAATTCTCAAAACTTTTTCTCCGACGACGCTTTTCAGCAAGCCATCATTTTTTTTTATCCCGATGCTTAGGTAAAATCATCTGCCTAGTGACTGATGGTAAAGAAATAGCCAGGGGTGAGGATTGTCTCCATATATATAAAAACTCGGCCCTGTTTTAGTTTATGGCTTTTTGGGTTGTGGGGTTCTGAGAAGTGACAGTTTTATTGAATAATATGATGATCATTTTACTTGTTTTCTTGCATGTATGAGGGATTCTGGAGGTGGCATTTTCTGGGTTTTTGTTTTCTTCTGGGTTTACATCAGTTTCAGCTAGCATGGAGTATTTGAATGTGTTAAAAGACGATCTGTGCTTCCCAGTTTGTGATTTTTTCAGCTGCTTGTATGTGCTAGGAGGTGTTTGCATTTGCATTGGTGGGTTGAGTATCGATCAGCATAAAAAGTACATTTCTTTCCAATGAGTTTGTTTTAGATTTTGTGGAATCCGATGATCATTTGTTAGGTATATTGATTGATTATTTGTCTTTTAATTCTTTGATTCTTTCCGTTGAATTTTTCGAGTTTGCTGATTTTATTCTTTGTTGCACATATACTGTTATACATGTTTATTCATCATATAGGACACACAAACATATATTGTAGAGATTTTCACTGATTCTGTTGTTATTTTGTTTTGGCATCGGATTCCTGTTTTTGTTTGTTTTTGATTTCTTGAAACTTCACACACTCACATTGTAGAGACGCATTATTCTGTTTCTCTTGATTTCTCTTCAAAAACAAATATTACTTGAACAAAGTTTATACCAATTGAAAAAGAATTTTATCCAAAGGTGTTTGTAAACTTCATCCTTTTAAATTTAAAACTTTTGAGAGGAATAGAGAGAAACATAGTGAAGTCAAGGGTGGAGGGTGAGTGGAGTTTAGGGGAAAAAAAAGAAGAAATCAAGGAACATTGGAGGAAGGGTCTGAAGAATGTTGGCTGGGTGCTCTTCCACATTGTTGTCACCTAGGCATAGATTGAGGAGTGAAGCACCTGCACAGTTCCAAGCCTGTCATTTCCCTTCAATGAGCACACAAAGATTGGATTTGCCATGTAGTTTCACACGAAAAGATACACCGAGGAACCAAACCATCAGGCCTGTAGGCCTTTCTGTTGATAAGCCTATTGAAGCCAAGACCAGTAGCTGTTCCCTTAAGCAGAACATCAGGTTACCTCCTTCGGCTACGACTGCACAGACTGGAGCATATATTGAGGGTAGTAGGAAAGAGAACAGAAATGAGTTTTGGGAGAAAAACAAGAGCTTGAAGAGGTATGCAGAGCAAGGTCCTTTTGCTGGTGATGATGATGAGTCCTGTATGAATAGAGCTAAGAGGAAAAGGGGAAATGGGAAGTCCCAAGATTTTCCAGAGGAAGAAAAGAAGCTGACTTTAGGCCAATTGGGAAGTGGGAGTTTTTGGTTGCAACAACCGCCTTTTGATGTGCCTCGATCGGTTCCATTGATTGCAGGGCTTAGTTCACCACAAATTCCTCTTTCTCTTTCATATTCTGGAGATGAGGACCGTGTGTGTTTTGTGCCCAGCGACGTCATATCACCGCCTTTGCCTTTATCAAACAATCCTTGGGTGGAATCTGTTGTCACTCAAATTACAGACTTAGGTGACAAGAATGTGGAGACTGGTCAGGGTCCAGCAAAAGAGGCTTCTGCATCAAGTACTTCATCAGAGAGTCAAGGTTTGATTCTGAGGCTAAACGAGAATCCTACAGAGCATGAGATTGGCAATGGCTCTAAACGGCCTAATACAAGTGAGATTGCTGAGGTTGTAGCAGGCCAAAAAGATGATGACAACCACAGGGAGCATGATGGTTTTGAGCTTGTCAGCTTACTAGTAGCTTGTGCTGACGCAATTGCCTCGAAGAACATTCTGGCCATTAACCATTTTATAGCCAGATTAGGGGAGCTCGCTTCTCCAAGGGGATCTCCTATAAGTCGCCTCACTGCTTACTTCACTGAGGCCTTATCTCTGCGAGTTGCTAGGTTTTGGCCTCATATATTTCATATTTCACCACCTCGGGATCTTGATCGCGTTGATGATGATTGTGGTACTTCGTTGAGGCTTTTGAATCAGGTCAGTCCAATTCCAAGGTTTATACATTTTACATCAAATGAGATCCTGTTGAGAGCTTTTGAAGGAAAGGACAGGGTTCACATAATAGATTTTGACATCAAGCAAGGGCTTCAGTGGCCTAGTCTGTTTCAGAGTTTGGCTTCTAGGACAAATCCTCCCAGCCATATAAGGATTACTGGTATAGGTGAATCCAAACAGGAGTTGATTGAAACGGGAGATAGGCTAGCTGGATTTGCTGAGGCATTAAATCTGCCTTTCGAGTTTCATCCAGTGGTTGATAGGTTGGAAGATGTGAGGCTCTGGATGCTTCATGTTAAGGAGAAAGAAAGTGTGGCCGTCAACTGCATCTTTCAGTTACACAAGATGCTTTATGATAGTACAGGTGGCGTTCTGAGGGATTTTTTGGGGCTAATTCGTAGCACAAACCCCACAGTTGTTCTTATGGGAGAGCAAGAAGCTGAGCACAATGGTCCTGGCTTTGAAACAAGGCTCACCAATTCGTTGAAGTATTATTCTGCCATTTTTGACTCTCTTGAAGAAAGCATTGCAGCAGATAGTCCAATTAGGATGAAGATTGAGGAAATGTTCGCCTGTGAAATCAGGAACATCATTGCATGCGAAGGACAAGAAAGGTTTGAAAGGCATCAAGGTTTTGTGAAGTGGCAGAAGATGATGGAGCAGGGTGGTTTTCGATCATTAAACACTGGGGAGAGGGAATTACTGCAGAGTCGAATGCTGTTGAAGATGTATGGTTCTGAGAATTATAAGGTGGAGAAGCAGGGTGACGATGGAGCAGCACTTACATTGAGTTGGTTAGATCAGCCTCTTTACACAATCTCAGCATGGTGGTCAATTGACGTTGCAGGCAGCTCATCATCGTTTTCTCAGAGAGTTGATTGATATCTTGCTGATTATTCTTCATACTCAACATAACTGTCATTTGTTACATACAGGACAGGATAGCCAATTCTTTGTAGGTAGAGGAGTTTGTCATTATTCTTTCATTCTTTATTGCAGATAAGAGTCAAGAGATACGCCTTCTGCTAGGCAAGAACCATTTTTATGATACAGGTCCTACAGCTTTGCAGTTATACTAGGCAGATTTCTAGAATTCACCATATAGTCTTGCTATTACATTGCTGTTGATTCTTTGATTCTTTATGTAATCTGGAATTCTTTCTCACTACTGTAATTTGAGTCGTTTTCTTTTTTTTTTTTCAAATTGCCAGGAGCATATATTCTTTGGCAATGCAGTAGTTGATCCTTACACTTGTCTGAAATAAAGTGATTTTCTTGGTATCTTATTCAAGAGTCTTACAGGACTATATTGTTATGAGTGATTGTTTTTACTTCTTTAAAGTAAAGAACAAGTTATACAATTGTGCAAAGCAGTAATGGAGCCAGAAACTTATGTTGCCAATGTTTAAATCAAAAGACAAACAGTCGCTTATCAATTGCATGAAATGATATTTGAGACAGAGTTCTTTGAAACTGCTGATTCTCACAGGTTGGAGTCCAAGTCATAGTTATACATGCGCATTGACAATCAAAACTGATGCAGTTGCTAGTCTAAGTTTGTACTGAGCCAACATTTCTATCATTCAGGGCAGAACACTAAAATGCTCGCTGACAAAAATATCCTTTAGATAGAATCAGAAACAAGGTCCCAGCCATAAAAGGAAGCTGCAGCATTCAACTTAGCTGAAACATTAACATCAAATCTAATTTGAAGTTTTTGGAGATTCTATTCTAAAATTAAAAGTTTAGGTATGAAAGATGCTTGGTAACAAGGGTCCGTAAACACTGAAAATTTTGTCTTTCTGCTAAAAAAGAACATAAATTTTGCCAAATCAATCAAACGCTCATAGTTATATAGACATAGATACATGGATGGAGGAAGACAAAAAAGGCAATTCGTTATGTTTATCAACAACTGAACTGAAACGCAGAGAGAGAGAGAGAGTCCAGGTCTCTGCTGCTCATTATCTTGCTTTAGGGATGACGATTAGTAATTGTTCCTTCTGCAATGTTGCATCAAAACCTATCATTCATGTCCAGTTGCCTCGGATCAATTGAGGAAGAGACCAATCAAAGAATTGAACCAATGCTGCCAGGAGCAAGAAAATATGTGCTGCTGCAGCCATGAGTTGTCTATGGCAGATTCTCTTTCCAGCCCCAAAGGGTAAGAAGTCAAAAAAGAAAAACTAAGAAATCTCAGTTTTCTGAATTCTAATGGCTATCCCATATTGAAGGGTCTCATCTGATAGCCTAAACATACACTAATACTTGAGCATTTTAGGGAATCGTGTAATCCATCGCCTGGAATGTTTCAGGAACTCGAGAAGGAATTCAGAAATGGTTCAACTTTAAGGTTTCTTTAACCCCAGCCTGAAGAAATAGCATCTGCATTTGATTGGATCTCTCAGCAGACTAGGACTCTGTCGACATATTCCATGATAAGCCTGAAACAATTCCTACATTCCATGAAAAGCCAGTATCAGTATAGACTATAGACTAGGACTCTGTCGACATATGACATTGTGTAGTACTTGTATGGATGTCTTACTGGTGCAAATCAGAAACAATTGGTGTCCTTGGTGAAACCATTCTTGAGCAGGTGGTGCAAGAAATCTTGCTGTTCTGATGTATCTCTACTTCTTTTCTCTTCGATAATGGGCTCCCAGGTGCATCAAATTTTGATGAGAAACTTTAACGTCTTTTTGTGAAGACCGTGAAGATCTAGTTTGCCTAAAAATGGATAGAAATCTGATACATTTTGAGCAGCAGACACTTCCATGTCTGTTGTTACAAGAGATTTGATACCACTCTCTATGCTCTCTTCTTCCAAACCAGCAAGATCTCTTGACAACAATATATTGTGCAACATGTTAAAAATTGTTACAATGTTCACTTAGCCTTGGCTCACCAGCCGACCTTCCTTGGCCCTCAAAAAGTCCATAATCTTCTTTTCTCTCAAGCATCCTTGTGAATCTAGTGCTTTACCTGAGAAGAGCTCAGATTGGCACAGGGTACGCAAGTACTTCCATCCGTCATTGCATTCTTCTGCCCATCCAATTGATGAACAATTGAGTTCTTCTGTAGCAGATGCACCACCTGAGGAACATATCTTGCTGATAAAATCCGATCACGAGTCTTAAGAATTTCTGTTGCAGCTGCGGGTGATGACCCAACTATCACATGCTGAGTTCCTAGTCCAAGTGATATTAGAGGACCATGTGTCTGACCAAAGCTTGATAGAGCGACATGAGATAATAATATTCCCATGTGAACAATGTTGCCTAAGATTGGCCATGGTGTTGGCCCTGGTGGAAGTGGCAAGGTCTTTGATGCCAAAGAATGTTTCAGTTGCTTAAAGATGAAAAGAGTACAAGTAAGAGGAAGACTGGGAACAAGAGATAATTGCCTCCTGTTGCAAAAAGCTGAGCCATAACTTGCATCAACTGAAGACTTTTTGCTATAGTGTTTGTAAAATAGATTCACCAAATCTGGTGTATATATTCTGCAGCTGCCGGACCTGCTACTCTCTTAGCTGCCACTAAATGACGCCTACGGCAGAATATGCACTGCAGAGGTAATTGCTAAGCAGTCATATCCTGAATGATAATATGCACTTAATGATTGGACTCCACTTGGCAGTTGATGCAAATTTACAAATGCCAGACATGATGAAAAAGCCATACAATGTATCCCTTGCAGGGCTTTTGAGTTTTGGAACTCGGTTGCGCTCCTCCAATTCAAAGATTTTCTTGTCTTGAAAAAGGCTAAGGTGGATCGATATGGACAAGCAAGTTCTTGCATAATGAAAAAGTTCAACGTTTTTACTAGAAATCTGCAATTGAGAAGATACCATTGCATTTGTGGACAATGTTGCAAGCATCAAAAAGTGGATAGTGAAATGGAGTCGCAATCAATGTTGCAAACCTCTTTTGCAAATCAATGAGAGATAACTGTTCTATGCCGCCTGTATTTTCAACTTAACATATGATAAACAAATTCATGATTCTGTGCATAAATTGACAAAATGGGAACGAAAACATATTTAAGGAATTATATGGAAAAGTTCTCCGAAAAAACTTATCAGTATCAACTCCAAAACACCCGTTAATTCTCTAATGTTTTTCTCAAGCAAAGTCAGAATCTCGACCAAAAAGTGTATGATCTTGTATAGTTCACTGTTTCTCAATAAATCTCTTCATCTAGAATGTTAAGCTCTTTAAACTATTCGTTTCTTCCATTTTTTTGTCTTTTGAACTTAAGATTCGTAATCAAGAGAAAAGTCTGTTCTCTTTTTTTCCTTCCATTCTAGGCCTAAATGAGCCCAATTTATTCAATATCGTTTGGACAATCACTCCGTTTTGACAAAATTCTTGCCGTTCTTCTTTTTTTTTAAAAAAAAAAAATTCTTGTCATTCGTTTTATTTATGGAACGTTAGTCTGTTTCTTGCCGTTCATTTTCTTTATGCACCGTTACCTTTTTTGACATAATTCTTGCCATTCACTTGCTTTATGGACTACTACTCTATTTGGAAAAAAAAAAAAATCTTTTGCCTTTTCTGATTGAGATGGATATAAGATGAATTGACAAAATGACGTACTATTTCTTTTGTGTTCTTGGTTTCAGATTTCACATTTTTAAGCATTTCAAAACAGGTTTCTGCAGAGAAAACAGGAACGGTAAATTAACTTCTCATCCATTCTGGTGGCAGGCTCATGCGCCGCCCCATGCACGTTGCAGTTTAAATATCATCAAAGTTTTGTCGAGGAAATTATTACAAACTAAAAGATTCTTGATCTCAGTAACTTGACATAATTTTTGCAGAATACGATCTATTCCAATGCAGGTTGACATAATAAAGCACGAAGAGAAACAATTACGAACGAAACAACAAGAGCCACAATGCATGAAGAGATTTTCTTCAATTGAAGAAGCAAAAAGAGATGGCAGAATCTTGATTGATCATGATCTTGCTTTAGGGATGAGAAGCAATGGTTGTTCCTTCTCCAATGTCACACCAAACTTTTCATTCATATCTAATTGCTGAGGATCTTTTCCTTCGGGAAGTGACCAATCAAAGCAGTGAATCAACGACGCAAGAACCAAAGGAACATGCCTAGCAGCCATGGGCAGGCCAGGGCAGATTCTTCTTCCACTCCCAAACGGTAAGAGCTCAAAATCATTCCCTTTATAATCCAAACTACAACTCAGAAATCTCTCAGGTTTAAACTTCAATGGTTCATCCCAAATTCCGGGGTCTCGTCCAATGGCCCAAACATTCACTAAAACTTGAGCATTTTTAGGAATAGTGTAATTCATGACTTGGCATGCTTCAGGGGCACGGTGTGGAAGTAGCAAAGGGGCGGGAGGGTGCAACCTGAAGGTCTCCTTAATGCAGGCCTGCAGATATGGTAGTTGCATTAGATGGGACTCTTTTGGCAAATCTTGATTGATTTCTCTTCCAAGCTCTTCACGCACTTTCATCATAGACTCTGGATTCTTCACTAGTTCTGCCATTGCCCATTCAATTGTTGAAGTACTGGTGTCTGTCCCAGCAGTGAACAATTCCTAGTACACCAAAATTATAATGTATTACAGCATTTGCAATTGAATGGGAATCTCTGGCTGCACTACAACCAACATGTAAACAATGAGAAATTCATTTTTTATACACCGACAGCTCAACAGCTTAAAGTGTTGCATGATCTTTTTAAAAGACAGCTCTAGTTGCAGATTCAACTCTAAATTTATTCATCATATTATGCAGACAAAACTCCAGGGACAAATTTCATATATCTTAAGACCTATTCAAGTAAATAAAAACTACTGCATCATTACTGAATATAAAGTTTAATCCCATATATAAGCTTTAGTTAATATCTATGTCCATGTTAGTCCTAAGATGATAGTATGAAAGAGCAAGGATTCGATAATTAACCAATCTAGAGAGATATGATAGCTGGATTAGGCAAACCCAGAGAGATATATGAATCAAGGTAGCCAAGTAGGCCATGCTTGAAGAACATGAAGAAATTTTGTGGATACTTGATCTAGTGACAGAGTGAGTGCGCATTTGCATTAGAGAGAGAGAGAGGACCATGAGTAATTGGTGAATTCGTTCATTTGTAAAATTATTCTGAAGCAAGGTGTCCAGAAAGTCTTCTTGGCTCAAAGTCAAAGGGGCACCCTGTCGTCTCCTCTCTTCAATGATAGGTTCCCAAGCAGCACGAATCTTGATTCCCAGATCAGTTGACTTCTTCCGGAGACCCTGAAGATCAAGCTTGCACAATATTGGATAAAAATCTGATACATTTGGGGCAGTGGCCACCTCCATGACTGTTCTCACTAGACTTTTCATCCCCTCACCAGCACTTTCTTCTTCCAAGCCGATAAGATCTCTTGACACCATTACATTGCTCAACATGTTGAAGATCGTCCCAAATACTAGCTCTCCGATATCCACAACTTGACCTTCCTTCTTAGCCCTTAAATGCTCGACCATGTCCGAGATCTTTTTCTCTCTTAAGCATGATTGATTATCCAATGCTCTAACTGAGAAAAGCTCGGTTCTGCACAGTGTCCTCAAGTACTTCCATCCATCATTGCATACTTCAGTCCATCCGATCGATGAACGGTTGAGTTCTTCCTGTCTAGCAGGAACTACCTTGGGAACATATCGCGCGGATAGACTCCGATCATGAGTTTTCAGGATTTCAATCGCAGCTGCAGGGGATGATCCCACAACCGTGTATTGGGTGCCTAACTTGAGACATATCAGTGGACCATAAGTTTGAGCAAAATTGCTGAGTGTGACATGAGGTAACCTTCCCATATGAGGGATATTGCCCAAGACAGGCCATGGAGTTGGCCCTGGTGGAATTGGCGGAGACTTTGTTGCAAAAGGATATTTCCATTGCTTGAATATGAGATAGAGTACTGGCAAGAGGAAGATTGGAAGCAATAGATAGTTTGCTTCTATGTCTGGAAACTGAGCCATGGCTTCCATCAAAAGAAATTAAGTGTCCCTTTAATTTGTGCACGGGATGAAGTATGGAGCAGTGCTGATGGACTAAAAAATGGCATTTCTTTAGTCTTTGGAGCCCTTGCGTTATTTAGATAATGTAACCTACACCTACACGCATGTTAGATTATTCGGTTTCTAAATCATTAATTAATCTGATGGTTTTCAATGCAATGCTAGTTTATTGTATCATAGCAAATTAAGCATCTCCACTGGAGTTGACAATGATATGTTTTGACATTTACGTTGCTTGTTCGGTTTATCCTGTCTTGGTTACGATTCTTTCGATAGTTAATTCTGAATTTTGATTTCAAAATGCCTTCGTACCCAGAAGCAGGTGCGTTAAATATCGGTGGCTTTGACTTTAGGTACTACTTCTTTTCTTCTGCAATCAAACCAATGAGAAAGAGTACTATTCTTTGCCGCGCCTAATCTGAGACTCTTATTTGACACCAATGAAAATAGTAGTAGTGTTGGGTTAGTGAAGGTTTAAAGTAGTTGGTTGTTTGGCCCGTCGTCTTCATCGGGCATTTCTTGTAGTTGGCCTTTCATTGTCATATATATGTTATCGTCTTATGAATTACCAAGAGCTTGTGGCAGAATCCCGGCGGTGGAATCTCCACTAAGTACTAGTCTCCTGCTCAGAATCACACTAGGCAGCTCTGCATTTCATGATATGGTATATGATGATTAGTAAGTTGATGCAAGAGGGTGAGCTGTTTCTGAAATTATCCCTTTAATATATTCAGACGTGTTTAATAACAAAAAATAGAATATTTCTAATTAATTAATTAAGTGGCTATGAATTGTTTAGGCAAAACTTACTCAAAACAATTAATCATAAAACTGTTCACTTATTATTTAATACAGAATACACTTAAATGTTAAAATTTTAATATTTAACTATACACTAACTTAATATACTCAGAATTCAAACTTTGGACTCTATATGGGAACGGGGCCATCTCCTGCCCTATTCCCCACTTTTTCTATCCTTTCCTTGCCTTGCCTTGCCCCGCCCCCCAATCCCCTCAATATTATGTTTTATGTATGTAATCTCAATAACAACATTGTAAATCACCTTTTTAGATTATTAGCTAAAGATTCAATGTGAAACCAAAAGTTAAAAATCATTTTAATCTTTTTTAATTCATTTCTCTACTTTTAATAGAAATTCTAAACTTATAATCATTATATTTGTTTAAATAACTTACAATATGTAAAACAAAATTGAAATCAACTAAAAATAACTAAATCATCATTTTATCTAAAAATTATGATTTTTTTAGTTTTCAAATTATAATAGATATGCATATATTAGTGATGTGAACCTATAATATGTATAGCAAATCTAAACTCACAACCATCATATTTATTTTTATTTTTTGGCAAATAACTTAAAAAGTTCCAAGTAAACTAAAAATAATCAAATAATCATTTTATCATACAAACTATGATATATGGATACATTATTGATATGCAGTTATAATGTGTGCGTGTATGTATATAGAAAATTATATATAGATATAAATTCTTGTGAACTTTATATTAGTACTAGAGATGGGGTCCCCTATCCCTCGGCCCATTTATAACCAGGAGAGAAAAATTCCTCTTACCCCACCCCATGACTCCCCTCACAGAGCAGGTGCACATGATTACTTACCTCTATTGCCATCCCTAAAGAATTAGGTGTTTTTTAGATATTTTTAAAAAACTGTATTATAGTATTGTATACGAAAAAAAGTTTTACTATAGTCGTCTATTGGGGTGTTTTTAAAATTTAAAATTTTATTAGAATTTTTTTAAAAAGTTTTAAAAAATCACCCACTACCACCTACAGCCACCTGCCACTCCCCTCCACCACCACCACCCTCCCCCTCCCTCCTCCTCTCTTCTCCCTCTCCATTTTCCTCCTCCCTCTTCCTCCACTTCCCTCCTTCATTCTCCCTCCTCCGCTTCCCTGCCCCTGGCCAGAACCCCCTCTCCCCCCAAATGCTAGAAACTAAAAGGATGACGAAACTGAAATGAATGAAAAGATTTCCAAGTTGGGCCATGTTTTAATTATAAAGTCCAACCCATCCCATGTGGGCTTTGTTTAAGAAAAAATTGGGATTTTCAAACCCAGTTTGCTTAGTAGGCCCATCTTATCTCACTGGTCACCCAATTCAGGTCATCGTGCTTAAACCATCAATAAAAACTCAATGCTCACCAAGACTCAACTGTAACATTAAATCCTTGTTTGACTCCATCCAATATCAAGAATCAATACCCATAAAAGCATATCTATATTAGCTCAGCGGTTAACCTGCATGCTAATTAAGAAGCTTAAAGCCCCCCTACCTGAGCATTGTCCCCTGTTGAAGCAATTGTCTCGCGCGTGTTTTGTTCATCATCTGCGTTCTGTTTCCCTGTCTTTTCCTTTTCTCTTTACCAAAAATCACTTGTAATTGACACATGTAACTTTACCCTCGACTAATTTTTACCAATTTGATTAGACTAAATTGGGTAAAGGGCCGTCAAAAACTTGCCCGCTCTTTCTTAACTTTTAACCTGTCCATGGAAGAAGTTAAAAAGGTTCATAAATATCTCATTTTCCAAATATTTTTGTGTACATATACAAACCCGCCTTCCAGTGCAGCATCTTTTTTGGGTTGTACAGGTTCTTGTCATTGTTATTATATCGACCTCAATATGGGCTCATGAAGTTTGTGCTCTTGAAAGGTACAACATCTTACATCGACTGATTAACAGCTGATAAGTTTTTGTCAGAGTTCACGTATCAGAGCACATTTCTCATGGCTGATATTGCGACGTTTATATCTGCAAGAATGAGTTGCTGCTTCCCAGTGGTGACTGGTGAGTTGTCACCATATTTCTATTAGATATTTTCTGATGCCTTTTCGAAGAATGATTTTCGAAGTTCAACCCCGTAACACAACGGTCTGTCACCAATTCTGATTTTGCATGGACCACAATCTTGCATTTTACACGCTCAACCCCTTTTTTTCTTTCTTTGTATCAAATGCCTCGTTAAAGTTTTCGAAGTCTCATTTTACCTACTGAACTATCTTTTCATACTAAATAGACCACTACAAATCCACCAACTAGGCAAATAAAATTTCACCAACTGGGCATGAGATGAAGTATGAGGCAACGCTGAAGGAATAAAGGTGAGATTTGCTTGCTGCCATTACAACATTTAGATAATAAATATTACTCGAGTGGTGAATCATTAGCTAATGTGATGTTCTTCAACGTAGTGTAAATAGATTCTTGTAGCTTATCTTAACAAAGAATCTCCATTAGAGTTAATACTACTGATATATTTTTGGCTCTTACCATTTGTGCTAACAACTACTTGTTTGATGGTTTTCAATGCAGTGATAGATTCTCATATCTTACTTTAACAAAGCATCTCCATCAGTGTTGACACTTGATAGTTGATACTACTCCCTCCGTCCAGTAAGTTTGACGAAACCGTGTTTTTTTTTTTTATCAACGCTCACTTAATTTTGCTTGATTTCCTTTCATATTCCTATTTGTAACCAGTTTACGATGAAAGAATGAATGCAATTGTGGGCCCTTAATTGCTTTGGTAATCTATTCATAACCATTTAAAGTGTACGGAGTTTCAGGCTCTAGAGTTATCATAGTTTCGTGCGTTATTTTAGCAATCTCGGTAAAGATGGGATGCATTATTTGGGACCCACAATAGTTATTAAAACCTCTCCTGACCATGTGAACAAAGGGCAATGCTTGAAAAAATACTAAATTTATTTATCCATTTTTAGTAAGATACATAATTTTGGGACGGACCGAAAAGGAAAGTATGACACTTTCGATGGGAACGGAGGGAGTAATTTTTTTTTTTGACATTTACCACTTGTGCCGCAGCCTTACTGGTACGAGGTGGGACAACCTTAATTGTCCGATATATCTTGTCTTTCTTATGACTGGATTCGTCTATAATACACTATCACAAAAATTTAAGTTTTGGTGACTTGTTAGATTGGTACGAGTTAGAAAAATATTTTCTTTTTATGACATAAAACTAGTGATAGTATGTAAGGTTTTAAGTCACAAAAAAAAAATATAGTCTTGATTTACAATTAATAGTATAGCATTTATTTGTGAGTCACAATTGATCTTCTTATTATGCAGTCAGTGATCCCTATTTGCAAATCATAAAGAGATCACAAATCTGTTTGTGACTTGTATCGTAGTTTTTATGACAAAATTTATTAGCTAGTCACAACAAAATTTTCGGTAATTCTTTTCTCCTGCAAACCTAGATTATTCTCTACCGCTTCTTCTTAAGAAGTCTTTGTTCTCTAAGTTGAAACTTGAAACCTCAATATTTTGGGTTTGGGTAAATTTTTCAATTGCTTGCTCACCCTTTCTAACTTTTACTATCATTTATGTACTTAGAAGAAGCTAAAAGGGTTCATAAACTATATCATTTTCCAATTATTTATATGACATAAATTCCATTTCCAAAAGCACACTTTTGCAGCATCTTTTCTAATTGTACAATTTTATTTTTCTCCTTGTTATTGCTAGTAGGCTGGTTATTGACCATTTGAAACGGATTCATTCAGTTTTTCTCCTATTGTGTTTTTCTTGTGTTTCTACTATTGTGCTTTTTTTTTTTTTAAATATAGGGACTTCTAAATTGCTAGGAGCTTGTGGTGGATTCCCTAAACCTTGCCCTGGATACTGAATCTCCTGCTCACAATCACACTTAACAACTCTGCATTTGAATAGGTTATGTGCATTGGATGTTGTCAAGAGAAAAAAGAATATTCCATTGTGAAAAGTAAAAGTGTTCCATTTGAGTAAGTGCCTTTTATCCGGTGTTAAGAGATCGTCATAGGCATCTCTCAGAGATAAAAAGGTGATTGTGAAATGTGTTAACGAAAAGTGTAAAAAAATTTTAATGAAAAATTGTGTATAAAGGGTGGATCTTGGAAATTCCTTCATGTTCACCCGGTTTTAATTAGAAAGTAAGCCCCATTCCCCGTGAGATTTCTAAAGAAAAACTTGGGCCTATCAAGCCCCGTTGCTAGCCGACTCATCTCACTTGTTAGCAATTTAAGTCTCGCTTAAAACATCACTAGGCACACTTAGGGTACCAAAAAAATATCATAATTGGCACACTTCTTACTTGGTGTCCTAATCAAGCCCACCAAATATTAGTCCCCTAAAAGTATATTGGTAAATCAGGTTACTTCTCTGGGTTTTATTTTTTCTTTGTTTTCTTCTTAAAACTTTTATTTTTTTTATTTATTAAATTACTGCTAATTTCACAATCAACCCTGCACTTGATCATCCTTACCAATTTGAATAGAAATGAAGACATGCCTTTCGCGTACAAAGATATGTATAAATATATGGCGAGACAACTATGTCCGTCCAATAGAAAGATACATTTGGTGATTGCTGAGACAGCTGTGTCTGTCATAGACTTGGAAATTTGCCTTCCTGATTGGACAACTATTAATCACATCCGTTGAATCCTTGAACTTGTATTACGTTGCAACTTTAACGAGGGATTAGCAGCCTTTTTTTTTCTTTTTTTTTGAAAAGAGCAGCCAAATTTTTTGCATGGCCATATGTTTTACTAGACTACATTTGAATTTCCTAACTCTTCAAACACTTGTTTTTTCAACTTTTATTAGAATTTTTGTAAGGGCTTTTCTTTAACGAATATTTAACGGATACTGATTAATACATTTAAATCATACCTAATCTATAATATAAATACATACACTAAAAATTATGAACTTTTATTGCATTTATATACTTTCTTCTCGAAGGGTTTATAAATATCTCATCTTCCAAATGCTCTTTAGTACAGGAATGCCCTTTTGCCAAAGCACGCTATTGCAGCGTCTTTTTGTATTGTACAACGTTTTCTACTCATTACAGGTTGGCTGTATTGAAGATTTGACGTGGGTTCGGCAAGTTTGTACACTTTGAGAGGTACGTGGGGATTGAATGAATGTACAACATCTTATAGCAACTAATTAACGGCTTATAAAAGTTTCGTCTCGAGTTCACCAATCAGAATGCACAGTTGATAGGTGATCTTGCGACGTCTATGTATATCCCAGGCTGTCGAGCATGCAGATAACCAGACAGTACATAATAGACAACTTGATGGTACGTAATAGACAACTTGGTTAGCTAATTGTTACCATATATTTTGCAAGATATTTCTGAAGAATGATCTTCATAGTTCAACCGTGTAAGAACGACCACACATCTTGTATGTCATTATTGTCAGGTGAAGACCGAGGACAAGAGCAAGAATATTTAGTTACTAGCCCAAAATAATTATGATAGTTCGGATGTTGGAGATAACATCTAGTGTTCAAGTTTGTTTGATTATTTTGACGAGTTTGAAATTTTGTTTAAGTTTGATTTGTTTATTTCTCGAACTGAGTTCGTTCGAACTTTCATCGCGCCGAAATTCGAGTCGAGTTCAAATAGCATGAATTTTTTACATATAGATTTCACTTATATCCTAATCGAATTAAACTTGAGCCGACTTGAAAGTTCATCGTATACAAAATACTATTCAATTTTGATTTGACTGACTGACGAACGAACTAAATTTGAACAAACTCTTACTGAACTAAACTCAATTTTGAGTTTGGGGTAGATTGATTCGTCTTTCAACCATATGTTTTGAAAAATGGACTGAATCGATCTGTCGTATCGCGAATCGGTCATGCTTTCGATCTGATTCAATGAATAACTCAAAGAATTAATTGAACCGATCAAATTCGATCAATATAATTATACTGTACTGTTATTTTAATTAATTTTTCCAAATAAGTGTCTTTTCAAGAGAAACCTGCAACAAGTCAGATGATTGGACGTGCATCAACAAGTACCGCTATCCACCGTTTCATTCGTATTGACCGCTGCCGTGCCCTCCCTTTGTGCTTTCGTATCCACACCTGTGGCGGGCGAAGTTTTATTTGGCTGGCCGGCCTGTAATCAAATGTACTGGATGATGAATTGATGACGGCCGTAGCACTTGACTACTCGCCTGAAAATTGCATGGCTTTCTTTTCTTATTCTTTGTCCGTGGTCCAGGAGGATTGCAGGGCAACTGGTCGGTTAATTAATTACTTAATTAGTAGCTAAAGAAATCGACATCATGTGCTAAGCACTTAGCATCTTGCCTAATATAAGGTACTACTGGCATGCCACTAATCGCTGCTTTGTCTCTCCACGTAAACACCTAAAAAGAAAAAAATTTCTTTTTTTTCTACATCAATCTAGAATGTCGTCTCGGACTCTTTAACCCTCAAAGCAAAAAAGCAACAATTTCAAGGCTCAGGGGCATTCCTGCCCACCTGTTTCAGTTGACAATAACTCCCAAGAAGAATGATCGAAGACTAGTAGTAATCATCAATAACCTTAAATTATTAAGTAGTGCTCAGCAACGTGAAAATGTTAAGTAGTACATTCCTACAAATAAAAAATTTGTTTGGATATCATATTAACTATTTCATCCACTGATATCAGAAGCATAATAGTAATACTACTGCTGCTGTGCTGACCACTTTCTCCTTATCATCCATCCATCCGGATGACAGCAGCAAATGGTGACCGTATTCCGCGTGTCGAACACAGCAAAATCCACCCACTCTATGCGGTTGACAAATTCTGCTGACTCAGGCGCACGACATGGGGTGGCTGGGCATTTGATCATCACCGTGCCTTGAACTGCTTTAGACTTTAAATCTGGCTTTATCAGTTATCCCAAACGACTGATTAGGCCATAAAATAATACAACCTAGGATCCTACCTAGTGTGGTGTAATTCTCTTTACATCTCACACACACACATATATATATACGTAGATAGATACGTACAACCTGGGATCCGCATTGAGAATGAGATTTTAACTCATTAAATCATTGAGAGAGAGAGAGAGATTGAAAGGGCTATTATATTAAGCATCCCTTTTTGACTAATGTTTCTACTTGGAGCATTCTAGTAGGCGTTTGTACAGTTCTTGGTATTTTCTGGGAGGCCATACTGCATAGTCCAGTCTAGCTACTTGGTCAGGTACACGGATTAGAATACCCTCAAAATTTATATGATCTAGCATCTTCTTCATGGACTTCTATATTCTTAATTATCGTATAGCATTTGGTTTTGACGATTAGAAGGGAAAAGGACAAGAAAACCAACGAAAACATATAGAAAGCCTCCAACATTCGTGTATATATATATATCCAGCAACAATTAGGTAAATGTTAAATTTGATGAGTTGAAAACCCTCAAAATTAAAGGCTTTCTGCCTAGATCATCTAGAGGGTAGTTTCCATCTTGAGGTTGTATAATATTTTTATGACATAGTCATGATTTTCTCAATTTGTGATCAAATACAAAAATCAAAAGGAACATTAAGCCAGCTACTGGCTGTGAATTGTCATCATTTTCTGTCGTAGATATTAGTCACCATAATCGATGATTTTACACTTCAATGAATAGTTTGGATAGAGTATTATTTAAAATATTTTTTATTGAATTTTTCTGCGGGTACAACACGGATGGAAACGTAATTACACCGATGAAGTTAGTGAAAATTGTCGGCAGGAAATGCTTTGAACTGCATATTATTGAACTTAACTCTAGGGTAGTTAAACATATTATTTGAGATTTTACAACAACTTTCCTTTTAAAAACTGCTGCCAGTTTCTTTTTCCATGTGCCACCATTACCAAACCCTTTTGATCTTTTCTTTATTTTCTGTCCTACAAAATATTTTAACAGCATCTGGTAGGAAAACATATCCTTTTGTTCTCTCGATTCCATTTTTACGGGAGACATGTCCAAATGCCAGCCTAATAATAATTTGATACTAGGAAATTTAGAGGTTCATGAATCATCAATTTAGGCAGAGCACTGTACAACCTCGTACATGAAAGCTCTGGGTTGCCCACTTGAAAGTCAAGCAACTAGTCTCGTTTGAATTGCATTTTCCGTCATTTTTCATGGGAAAATTACTGTAACGATTTGATGTATGTGAGGGAAAAAGGTAATAGGAAAATGTGATCACGAAAAATGACGCAATTTTCCGACAGAAAACCGCAATCCAAACAGGGCCTAAGTTAGCTCTCCGGACCAAACTTTTTTCCTGAGAAGAAAAACAAAAGAAATGGAAAACGCGACAAAAGGGGAATGTATATATATATATTTATATTTATATATACACAGCAGAAGAATAAAAGAAATCAAGTAGAATAAGTCATATGCAATTCCCCTGCATCGTCACTCTGTATATCCAACTGGCAGTCTGACACAATTTGTCTTCCTTCGTCCCATTTCCCCTCCAATTTTCTGTCTCCACTTTCTTATATATCTTGTGCAACCCTTAAAATTCCGCAGACCTAAAATCAATTGATCTAGCTGAAATACCATCAGAGAAAATCAGCAAAAAAAGAAAAGAAAAATTCAATCTGGGGGCTAAATTCTTGATTGATGGGCGCTGCTTTTTCCATGTTATTTTCAAGGACAAACCCCCCTGCAGCTCCAGCATCAAAGCTAGGCTTAGGGGACTTGCCTGAGAGTTGTGTGGCCTCTGTTCTTTTGTACTTAGACCCTCCAGAGATCTGTAAGCTTGCAATGTTGAACAGGGCTTTTAGGGGGGCTTCTTCTGCTGATTTTGTTTGGGAATCAAAGTTGCCTCTCAATTATGGTTCTGTTATTGATAGAGTTGCAGATGATGGTTGGAAACAGGGTTGTGATGATTTTCCTAAGAATTTGTGTAAAAGGGACATTTATTCAAGGCTCTGTAGACCCAAATCTTTCGATGGTGGCACCAAGGTTCGATCTTTCTCAAGCAACTTTCTGCTCTTTTATTTTAAATTAATTTGGGTTCCATGTCTATTGTTGTACAAGAATTTGTTATGAAGCCTATGTATTTGTTTGTTGGTTTTCTGGGCTTTTTATTTTGAGTTGGTATTGATCTTTAGTTTAAAAAAAAAACATAGAAATGATAAAAACAAATTGGTTCTTTTTTGGGTTTTCCCTTGTTTGTGTGTTACTATCCCAAGAGAGGATTTTTTGTGATATAATTTTGTCTTGTGTTATTGATCTTGATGTATTTTTTGTGCAGAGGGTCTGGCTGGATAAAAGTAGTGGAAAGTTTTGTTTGTCAATTTCTTCAAATGGGCTGGCCATAACAGGCATTGATGATAGGAGATACTGGAGTCGTTTGCAGACCGAAGAATCAAGGTGAGAATCTGGAATTTTTGTTCGCGTGTTGTTCTTATAGCAGAAGTTGAAGTTTGTACAATTTCTTGATGCATCTTTTTAAATCAGCTGATCGAACTTCAACTATCTGCTCGGCATTTTTTGGTTGAAATCCTCCCAGTAAAAGGTTCTTTGCTTTCTTTTTTCCCCCCTTTCCGTGTTAGTTTTATCATCTTTTAGTGTTGCTCTGCAAGCATGTGATTTCTCATTGTTTTATGTGGTTTTCGGGTACATATGCTCTGCAATATTAATAGCCAATGTTTGGGTACATATGCTCTGCAATCTTGTCTTGGACTTCAAGTCTGATTCTGTCTACATGGTTTGACATACTTTTTTTTTGGGTAACTGGGAGGTATTGAAAGACCTACTACTTACAGTTCCTCTCCCCCCTATCTTACCACCCAACCCTATCCTCTCTCCCCTACATGGTTTGACAAGTCTTATTTGAATGAAGTACATAAACTTCTGTTCCTAAATGTTCTTCTTTGTATACATACTCGATTTTGCTAGTTGGTTCTTAGCATTATACCAGGACCTAAACTTCACTTTATAATGATTGGAGATCTTGCTATTGTATAATCTACTAAAGGAATGATGAGAACATTTCAAGGAAAAAAGATGCTTTAGTTAGCTGCAGAGGCTGAGTATTGTTGACTTTTTCACCATCTTTAGGCTTGATGTTCTGATCTCCATTACCATGGATTGTAGTAATAAGCACCTTCTTTGTGATGATTTTGCTTAATGATGAAGTGTATAATACTTAGTATTTAATTCCCAAATTTTGTTTTTACAATGGTCTAGTAGCTCATGAGATCTATGTACTTCTTCATGGTTCTTTCTTATTAGTTTTAGGCTACACTACACAATTGTTACAGCCTAACCACGTCCGTTTGTTATAGATTCCGTTCAGTTGCATATCTCCAGCAAATCTGGTGGCTTGAAGTTGATGGAGAAGTTGAGTTTCCCTTTCCAGCAGGGTCCTATAGTTTTTTTTTCCGGTTGCAATTAGGACGTACTTCGAAGCGATTTGGTCGTCGGGTTTGTAACACCGAGCATGTTCATGGTTGGGATATAAAGCCAGTAAGGTTCCAACTTTCTACTGCAGATGGTCAGCAGGGCACAACACAGTGCTATATCAATGAACCCGGAAGATGGATCTACTACCATGCGGGAGATTTTGCTGTTGTTGATCCTAGCACATCAATGAAGGTCAAGTTTTCAATGACTCAGATTGATTGCACACACACAAAAGGTGGTCTTTGTGTGGACTCCGTGTTTGTATATCCTAGTGAATTCAAGGAGAGGTTAAAGCTTTGTCAAATGCAGTAGCCCTCTGAGTTCAAGGAGAGGTTAAGCCTTTTTTAACTGCAGTAACCCTCTTTTGTAATTTAGATTGTAGTAGTCTTAGATTCAGCCTATATGGCACAGCCAATAGAGTCCTAAGTAGCCAAGGCAATGTGCATATTAATACCTTGGCATTTTTGTGTTGTTATCTTTGTAAATCACTTTAAGCGCCTGGGAAGGAGCTTGCCTGTCTATTTAGCAGAGTCCTTTCTGTCTATCCAATAAATATGACTTGGTCTGAGATCAAAATTGTGGATGAGATAAATGAGTGGATTTGATTTTCCGAGCTTAACAAGTTTCTGATGTTAGATTTCCTGTAATTTAAATAAAGTACCATCACCCCGTTCGAGCATTATTTACCCGTATGTTGTGGATGAATGAGATTAACCCCGGATAGTAGTGGAGTAAACTAAGGGATCTAGCGCAGGGCCCTTGGCTTCCAATATGTGAAGGTGATGTCCTGCCGAAGCTTGATGGTCCTATGTTCGAGGATCAGGTGTGCATTGAACAGCTGCCTGCATAACACTTTACCCCTTCTTCCCCTTGGAAAAATATGACAAAAGAAAACCAAGGAATTAGCTTGAAATTTAGTACACTGGTGACATGCTAGCCATCTGAACAGTGAGCATATCTTAGATTTTGGCGTCAGTAGATCCCTTTATCTCAACATATCATGTAACGAGTCAAGGAGGTCATCCTCGCATTTGTCTCCATTGGACTGGCATAGACTTAGATGAATTTCTTGCTTGGGAAAAAGATATATATATATGACGGAAGAACCATCGAGATATTCGCTCCAATGGTATCGCAGAAACCAAAAAGACCCCTCGTCCTCGTAGATCGCATTTCATCTTCAGCTTATATACTCCTTTTGTACCCAAAACCAAATCACAAGAGAGGAATTATCGAAGACATTCACTTCTTAGGATCCTCTGTTTTTGCAGGGTGCAAATATAGAGAATTACCAAATCTATGCATCAAACCATGTAGAATTGCGGACGCTTGCTCCCATTCACCATCCGCAGAGGCTGGAACACTGCTTATATCATAATCCAAGTTCTACTTTGCAGGCTGCTGCTGATATTTCAGCCAAAGCAATCATTTTCCTAGTAATCTAAACTTAACAAGAAAATTCATCAGAATTTGAAAAAAAAAAAAGCAGTTAAAAAGAATGTCAACAACCAGACATTTAGCTCGAGCCTCAGGTTGAAAAAGATGGGTATTACTATATTCAGGTTTGATTCACTTCGGACCAGCAGTTAAGATATGTCATAAACTTCAAAGTTATGAAATCCCATTTACAAAATTTATGCTCCACTAAGGTTTCTGTCATGAATTTCCCTCGATGAGTATGAGCTTTCCATATGCATAGCTACAAGTCACTTTTTCGGGAACTGACCACCCATAAAAGCTTCAGGAACCTCCGGAAGGTCTGGTTCTCTTTTGATTGCAGGACTCGGGTTGCTGCCACTAATTTTGAGAGTATTAATATTGGATGTAGTCCTAGATATGCCACCGCTCCCTGGGACATTAGCCAAAAGATTTGCCTGTGCTGGGGCAGCATCTGTACCATAACCAAAACCTGGTCTGGCTGTACCTCTACCCCTGGCAATAGTAGGCAAGCCACTGAGGATATTTGCGTTGAACTCATGCAAGGCTTGGTCCTGCTTTCCAGGTCTACTCTGCAGCCCTTTGGCTCTGCTCTCAGCCACCATCTCCTGAAGCCATTTATCTATCAACTGTTTCTTTATGTCACTACTTGCTTCAGAAGTCCGTGCACTGGGCAACCTACTGAGCATTGAGTTGTCAAGTGGTGCAGGATTATTGGACTGACACAGAAATGGAGAAGATGTAGCTCTTTGGCTAAAATTGCCCATCAAGCATGACTGCTCTGTCTCTGTAGTACTTCCTATTGTGTTTAATATATTTCCCCATGCTGTTTTCTGATGGTAATGAGCCAACATAGATCCCACATCTCCTGAGCCAGACAAAACTCCATCACCGGTCATATGGGCGTCACTATGGTGGATTTCAGGACCAAGATGCATGGCCATTGACCTAATCCCATCTGTCTGCATGTCCTGAGAGCTCCCTTGCTTCAATGTTTCCTGCTTCACATTCTGTACACTTCTCCACATATCTGTCTTGGTGCCTGCATGAGGATAAGTCTGCAAGCTCTCTACAGAAGAAAGATTGCATTAACAAGCTTATGACAAATGGACAGCTGATAACAAGATATACCTTGAAAGGAAACATGATTGTAACAAGTACTACAAAATGCAACAGCTCTAGGGACGCAAAGATTGGACTATCAAAGCTGGTTTCAGTTATTAGGATACTTTATCTCCCCTTAAATGACTGTACTTTACAACTCCCCCCAACCCTCGGCACAAAATGGATAGGAAGCCTGCAGTTATATTGAGATACAACCTAGCCAAAAAAAAAAATGCTTAGGATAGTATCATGTGCATACCAATTGGTCCAATTCTTCTTTTAATGCTAAAATCCATGAGATCTTTCATGCTGTTGACAACATCAATGAGCTGTTGATGGGAATCAAAGCACACAATGAGAAATAAAATTAAGAAACAGAGCAATTCACTTACAGATCTCGGTCTAAACCAAAGAAATGTCAAACCTGTAAGCATCTGACGTGTCTTTTAGAAAATCCCAGGTCATTCAGAATTGGTAAATCCAAATGCTTTGCTAGTTGATGCACAGATTTAAGAAACCTAGACAAAGAGGAAGGTGTTTGAGCGCTCTTAACAGTTGTTCCCATATTTGTAAAATGCTCAATAGAAACCAAAATGTGTTATTCACAAATAAACAAAGGGACACAGAAACACAACCATCTCAGAGAGGCTCATCAACTGCAAACACCAAAGCATGTAGTAGCCTCTTATAATATGCAATATTCTTAAACTTACTAGTTCACTCCCAGAATTATGACTACTATTTCATGCATTGATTTTTATCAACAAAATATCTTAAAAGATAGCTGAAGCACAAACAAGTCGCACGTTGAAAAAAAAAAGAAGTCCCAACACTATTTCATGTTTGTATGTTCACAATTTCAGCATTTCATCAATCATAAATAGGTTCATGGATTCTAAACAATGCTGCAGCACATTAAGAAATCACAGAGTACATCCCTCATTCAAATATATCTGGTGGTGCTCTAAGATTCTCTCTTTTGTTCTTATCCTTCTATGTGAATGGTATGTCTACATATGTATTCTTCTTTTGAATTAGTTTTTTTTTTGGTCAGCCCAAGGATCACAGAGTACATCCCTCATTCAAATATATCTGGTGGTGCTCTAAGATTCTCTCCTTTGTTCTTATCCTTCTATGTGAATGGTATGTCTACGTATGTATTCTTCTTTTGAATTAGTTTTTTTTTTGGTCAGCCCAAGGATGGGGTTCAGTGGGGGAGCAGGATCAGTTAGGTTTCCTTTTACTAGATGCAACTTTGACAAATTTGTTCCAAGATAGAAACACTTGGATTTTAGTATAAATAAGTCAACATGTTGTACTTACATATTGCAATTTCCTTGCACTTCCACGGCTGGGACTCTACGAGGTGCAGGATTGCCAAGGGAGCTTTGATATTTATGAGCAGCATAGACTAACTGATTAACCTGAAAAATGGCATAGATTTTTGTTTAAAGCTCATTATGCAAGAACTAGATGCTAATATCTTTCTCTCATTTACAAATCATTTTCCATGTTTATCAGATCAATGCTTGAAAAACAAAATTAAAGGTAGACAAAGCCTTTAAAGCAAACTCTTATCCTATAGTAAGCAAGCAAATTGCAAAATACTGATATCCTACACTTAACACTTAAATTTGGTGGAGACCCCTGATGTTATAACCATTTCATCTAACTATTTAACAACAATTTTTCAGCTGCTTCAGTTAGTGTTTCTCTTTACTAATTGCAGCCTCAGTGTGTACAGAAAAGTCTTTGAAATCAGTTTCATTTGTCCCAGAAAATGAAGAAAGCTTCTTCCATGCACGTGTAAAGTAGCAAGGTTAGGAAAATCTTGCAACTATCTGACAGAATTTCATACCTGTGGTGCAACTAATCGACGGGGCACATATTCTTCATGATGGTGTGCACAGAATTCCCAGGATAATATCTGAAGATGATCATCAAATGAAATTAGCAATGGAAATCCAGCTTAGCAGCCTTTTGCATAATGAAAAGTAGCTCACCTTCAAGTCTTGTCTAAAAATAACACGAAGTTTACCCTCTCGGACAACACGGAATTGTTCGTATATGCTCTCTTGTATGGCTTTCCCATATTCTAACATCATTATGCCAGAAGAAAGCCTACACTCTCGAGGAAACTCAAGAAAGAGAATTTCCTCAAGAGTACCACTCTCGAATTTCATTTTGCAAAGCCTGGGGAGTATCTCAAAACTTGCCTCTGCCAATCGAGAAAAGAACAAGTAAAGAGGAATCATAAACTGCATATTCTACTCACTAAAGCAAATGCTACGTTTCTAAGTGAATGAACATTTGCAATGAACAGGTCGAGGGAATGACTGGAAGACAAAAGTAAAATACAAATAATTTTTCATTGCAGCACAACAGAAGTGAGGTCCATAGAACATTTTTCTGTTCACTATTTCAAATTGGGACTACAAATGCACAACTAGTTTGCTTACCAAACCCTTTTCCTGATTTTGTACCACATATGTCACAGCACCAGCTATCCTGAGAAGCAAAATAAGCAGCATAAAACTTAAGAAGCACAATATGCAAAATTTTCTAAAAGAAGCTATCTGATGGATAAGCATGAAATTGACATAAATTGAGTACAGATAACCATTGAAGTTAATTTGTCAGCCTAGAGGCAGATTGCATGTATTGTATGGATACTGACCATAGTCCCCAAGGAAAGAACACCAAGAACATTTTTCCCAACATTTTCATATGAAGATAAACACCATCTTTCTTTAGCTCCAGGTGCATAGAACTCTAACACAAATTTCCTCCAGTAGACAATACTGTTATCCTGCAAACGATGATATCAAACTTAGCCCCATCAAGCTTCAGAAAGACAATCAGTGAAATGGAAAACGAAAGATATGATACATGATCTTGAGGATGCATGAGGAGATGGATTTGTAGAATGCCAAACAACTTCCTTAATAAAATAAATGAGCAAGAAACTCATTTGGAATAACAACCTTTGGTCGATGCAACAGATGATGTATATATTGAGTCAATCTTTGGGAACAAATCCCATCACCGGTGGACTGAATGGAAGAAGTTTGACGAGTGGCCTGATATGGCAACTGATTCTTCATCTGCTGTCCTGACTGGGGGGAATGAGCTCCGAGCGAGTTTGGACTAGAATGCAGAATCTGATGTAGCAATTGATTCTGCAATTGATGCTGGATTAATGCCTTCAGCTGTGGACTATTATCTTGCAATTGATCAATGTCATTCCTTGATAGTAGGCATTGAACCGCTTGTTGCTGTAATGAATAAGCTGGATTTAAATTCATCCTAGAATTGTTCAATGCCTGTTTCAGAGTACTAGGTTCCTGTTGTATCCCAATAGGAAGTGAATGAAGGTGGCTTTGTGTTTTAGGTTCAATGAGAGCAGTAGAGCCTGCCGTTTGCTGTAATTTCCGCCTTTTATGCCCTTGTTGGTTGCTTTGATCCACAAGAGTATTTTGATGGCACACAGGAGAAGCTTCCAATGGTAAACCGCTTAAATTTCTGGATGAGAATGGCACCAGTGAAGAGAGTAAGTTAAGGTAAGGCTCCATGTTGGCATTGCCAGTCTTGTCCAAAAATGCTCCACTAGGCAACAAGTTGGTATCAGCATGCAAAGAATTTATGTCAACTGTATTCAGAGCTTTGCCAAGACTAGTTGGA
Source organism: Coffea humblotiana (assembly GCA_023065735.1). Taxonomy (NCBI): domain Eukaryota; kingdom Viridiplantae; phylum Streptophyta; class Magnoliopsida; order Gentianales; family Rubiaceae; genus Coffea; species Coffea humblotiana. The sequence goes on along the minus strand of CM041215.1, from coordinate 26,471,906 downwards.
TTTTCGTTCCTGGAGGCCATATTTGCATTCAATTCTGCTATTTCAACTATTGAAAGTGGCGAGTCTCCTGGCAAAGTGCCCACAACTTCTTTTCTATGTGAAATGCTAGCACTTGAAGTCTTGAGAAAAACATCATTTTCCTTACTATGTATTGCAGCAGGTATAGCCAATTGGTGGTTGGAATTCAGGTATGCATCTACACGCATGCAGATTGATGATGACCCCAAGCTCAATGAACCAATACGATACTTGCAAACAGGCACTACAAAAAATTGCCATATCAACCAGACACATAATCACGGCCACTTGTCAGAAATTGAAGACTTACTGGAAAATCCTTCAAGAAAATAAAAATCAATTTTTTCTTCGATAACATGCTCGAGGACATCCCACCCGAGACAAGATCATATTAGAAAATAATTAAAAGATCACATGAAAAGCAGAGAAATTAAAAGATTATAAAATGCAAAGCTAGCAATTAACACATGCAATCCTATATACCTATCCGAAATGGAATATGACAAAATTCCTCCTCAGCACCATTTATCACATACAAGCAAAACCCACATCGTTATTTCAAGGAAACTAAAAATTTCCCCCAAAAAATAAAATTTCAAACTCACCTTCATTTTATACATTAACCCTGCACCAAAACTCAATGACCCATTATTTTCTTCTTAGCGAATCGTTTAAATCTTTCTAAAAAACTACAAATTCCAAACCTTTAGTTCTTGCTCAATATTTCTCTACCTAATCAACCAAAAAACAAAAATAAAGAAATAAAGAAAGAAAGAAAAACTCAATCAAGTAACTTCAAGAAAATGTTGTTTGATGCTTTTACATTCTCCCATCATCCAAAGCAAAAACTAAAAAGAACCAACAAACAAGAATTAACCCCCGAAAAAAGAAAAAAGAAATCACAAATAAATGCTAACCTTCGGAAACTGAAAGGTTTGGAGAGTTACGCGCCAAGGTGTCTATAACTCCATAGTCCACTGCTCCGAGTAAGCGTTGGGAGTGTCGTCTTATAAGAGGCGCGGGAAGGGAAAATGAGAATGTGTAAGAAGGAGAGGTGTGACCGGCCATTGCCGGTAGATGGGGCCATGCTTTACAGTGGTTTGGAGGGTAATGATAAAGACACGCGTCGGTCGCATAGGAGGCCAAATGCACTGGGAGGTTCTTAATGCGGTGTGAGTCGGACAAATTTATAACGCATCTTCCGATTGGACGGCTGATGTCATAAATCTTAAATCTCAGTCTTTTCGGGGTACATAACACACTACTTGCTCATTAAGTTTTGTAAATTTTCAATATTGCTCCAAGAAAAAGGTCAAAAAAATTTTAAAATTTAATTAAAAAATATTTATTTTTTATGAATTAGTATTCAGCTACCCAAAAAGCCTCCATATTGTCAATGAGTATTTATTTCGTCATATTACCTTTTTATGAGTTTTTAACTTATATGATGCAATTCGCCCGTTTATGTCAATTGATTCAAGAAAGTTGGCCAAGATAAGTTCCATGCCCAGAGACAAATTTGTACGTCCAACAAACAAACCGAATCAATATGTTCACACTTTATTTATGCTTGAAAAGATTTACTGTTGTCCATAAGATACTTTAAAGAATTCTTACTTTAAATTGACTTTATCCATATGTCCTGATCTCATTTGACTTGGCACCTTAAATATAAAAAGCTAATGTCTACATGTATCCTGGATCAAAAAGTAAACCAAAGAAAGACACTGTTTAATGACATTTCCCTAACATGGTCCGATCAAGTACTCTTCGTCCATATTCCACTTTGAACATCCTCCACTTATAATTACATCAAACTTTAAGGTAGAACCAGCCTGCACCAATCTAAACTGAGTGGTGAGCAAAACATGGGAGGAAATTGTTCAATAACATCTATAGCCTACAGAAACAAAAAAAAAGTGCAGTTCGTAAAATGAGGGCAAGAACATTAAAATTTATGGGCAATACTGATTTAGTCCAAGCTGGAATGGCAAAAAATAGTTTGATGTCGAGAACATATAAGATATTCAGCCTTGGAGCCAGTTTCTGGATTTAAAAGCCATTCCGGGCTCTTTCATGACATGTAAGTTCAAAGCTAGCTATAAACAGCTAATCTACTACGATACAACAAAAGGCTTATTTCAAGCGAATAAGAGCCAAAAAACAAAAACATCAACTGATGCTCGTCCCTCCTGCAACCTTAATAGGCATAGCAAAGTTCTCAAGCCTATCAGATCACATACTAGGCTCTGTTGTTCCAATAACATTTTAAATTATTGGTCTCCTCCTTCCAAACGGCGATATGGCATGTATCTGTGGTCTTTTGAAGCATTCCTTTTTCTCTTTTTCTCAATAAAAGATTCAAGCTTCCCAGATGCCTGAAAGATAACAAATAGGTTAGGTTTTCAATTCCTCATGTCATAATTCAAAACATCTGTCATTTCATCAAAGACTTTTGTGACATGTACCTTCAGTTCCTTGTATTTGTCAATAAGCTTTTGCTTTCGTATTTCAGCTACAACAAAAAACAGAATTACGTCGGTCACAAATCAGGTTGGTAGCGAAAAGAAAAGGAGATGTTTATTTATTTCCGAAATGGGCTATGAGAGAGTGGGTGGGTGGGTAATGGCATCTGTGCATGCATATATGTAATGAGGGGCGAGACAGAGAAAGGGGAGATACATTTTTTCAGATAGTATGGTTTTTTCCCTTGCTTTGCAGCTTCTCTCTCTTTCTTCTTGTGTTCAGCTAAAATTTCTCTGTCAGTGCGTCTTGATACTGCACTCTTCAATTGTTTATCCTAAAATATATAGCAAAAATAAAGATGAAATAAGTAAAGCATTTTTGTTAACAAACTGATGCACCGAGCAAAATATGTCGAAAGAGAACTAAGACAATCCAAAACTTCTGGGTCCCTTGATTTCTCCAGCTGTTTCTTTAGCACCTAGAATGACGAATGCAATTAAACAAAGGAAAATCTGATATTCAATGGTTTCCCAATATCCAAAATATACCTCTTTTCCACCAGGAAGCTCATTCTCATAGAGAAAACCATATCTTTTCTTGAACCTACAACATCCATATATGATGTTTGTTATTCAAAAGAAAGCAAGCAACAAGTCCATATCACCAAAATTAATATCAGATGTAGCTTCCAACCAAATAATATTCAAGGGAAAACTATTATGGCCAACTAGAATTGAGTCCTAGCAATATCTCTCGACTGAATAATGAGAACTACCATGTCATGATGGACACAAGCATAATTTTCAGCTGCGACATACAAAAGGCATCTCAAAAAAAAAAAAAAAAAAAAAAAACTAGAGAGCCCCACCCCCTATTCTGCACCACAAGGATCTTCAATTACATGAATGTGCTAGAGCATATAAAATTAGCTGTATACCCCACTTACTCTTGCTCCAAGTCTCGCTATGACTGACAGATTGGCATAAAAAACTGAAAGACAAATATATTCTCAGCTTCATCAAGAAGCTTGCTTGGAATAAAACTGGAAAAAAATAATTAAATATTCGGTTTTTACTAGATTTTAAGCTTTGTAGCTTTCTTAATTTACTTTCAGGCTCAGTTTTCCATAAACATCCAATAAGAAATCAATACATCCTGCCAGAAGCATCTTCAGTTCTTTCTATTCATCAGATAGTGAATTCAATTCCCTCGAAAAAGATCCTTTTTGTAGAAAGGCGAATCATGATGAATTTCATTAGTTCTACTCAAACCTTCTACGTATATCTCAGGATACAAGTTTAGGCTACAAGTTTACAATCTTATAAAATCGTCAAAACCTAATTAGTGCCAAAAAAGGGTAACAATATGAAAGGAAAGAGAGGAGGATGCTTACCCTTCAACATCAAGTCTGCCACATAATGATTCAAAGCGAGGATCACGTACAACCTGAACAAAAAAGCCAACCAATAGGATCTTCCTTATACTCCAATAAATCAGATTATTGGAAAATAACAAGCGTCCAGCGATATATACGAGTAAAACTAGACCTCTGTACCATACCCATGTGATAAAATCAACTGATCAAAGATTGACAGGCCAACCACTGAAACTAGCAGTCATGCATTATACAATCTCCAATCATTTTGACAACACAAGGGGAAAAAAAGGCAAAAGAAATATATACCATATATGATTTTCTTAATTTCCGTAATTTCACTGCAGGAAACATCAAATTGGCTCTCTAAAAGAATTTCCACACAAAATGATACCCTATTGTGTCAAGTAGATAAATTAAGATATCCCTATATGGCTACAAGCAACAAATTTCAAATTAGGAAATGAGACAAGCTCCTCAACAACGAAGATATTAAGCTAGGTAGTCAACAATGCAAATTGCCGCAGGATGCAATACCTGCATCAGGTTTGGGGTCCACCTACAAGACAAAAAGCTCCCCACCACCCCCACCCCCACCCCAAAATAAATAAATAAATCTGTGCTGCATCTGAAAATGCAGAATGCCTAGCATACAACTGCCCATATAGAGAATATATTCCCTCATTTCCTTCACAAAGTATGAGAGTAATCCCTTAATTAACAAAAAGTATCTTTCTCCGATAATTTTACTCCAAACAAGGAAAACCATCAGTAATGCAACAAAAACTCGTACAAAATTTGAGCTTTGCTTCTCACCTTCTTTGGAACTTGGATGATTTCTCTATATCTACTAACCGGCTTCTTACTACTCATTTCCATCGGCCTTCAAAAAGTTAACGCCACAGGTTTTCCAGCAAAGAAAATCATTAAAAATGGATGGAATGCAAAAGGAATTTAAAAAAATTAACCGAAAAAAAAAACAGATTTTCAAAAAAATACTAGACCTATTCTTATTCGCTCTTCCACCGACTTTATTCTCCGATTTGAACTTCCTATACACCATCTCCGACCCGTCCGACTTGGCTCGCTGCAGCTCCTCGAACGTCACATCCGCCAGCTCCTTCTCTATTTCCCCTTCCTTCAATTTATTCAATAGTATTATTTACACAATTTCAAAGAATGGAAAGATATACGTATCTCAAATCAGGAAGCTATACATACATCATCGGAGGTAGAATCGTGATCATCATCGCTATCGTCGAACTTGATTTTGCTTGACGTCGCGACTGCTAAATCCGGTTTTGTCATTTTAATTTCTAGTAGAATTCAGTAACTGGGAACTGAAAATCCAGCACTATTCAAAGAAAAAACAAAAAGAAGTGGATAGGTTTAGAGGTTTCAGAGAAGCGATAATTTTGCCCAGTCCATCGATTTTTCTTTTGCCCTGCGCATGAAGAAGAAGCAATAGTTCATCAACAAACGACGCCGTATTTGTGAGGGGTTTCTTGTCAATGGTTGGGCTGAAATTTTGGACCAAACCTTTTTGCACAAGGCCAGCATTTTAATCAGAGTTCAGAAGTTTTGGACGAACAAATTCGTTGTGTTTACGAAGCGGCCCATATAAGCCCAATACCTCAATTTTTTAAGAGAATTAAAAAACTTTCATACAGCCCAACGCCGTGTGAGGAATCATATATATATATATATATATATATAATAAAGTCGTATTCTCATTCTTATCCCTTCATATTTTCTCTTTCCTATATGGCTTAACGAGACTGCAAGTAGTTTCCTAATAGAATTATTAATAAATTTTATTATTAAGTGCGTTATCAAGACATAGTGCATAACACGAAATTTATGAAAAAGAAAAAGTTAATTGAATCTAATTAACTATATGTATTTGACCCGTATAGTCAAATATAAATTCCTATTTGAGCACGGGTTTGTAAATTTCTATTAACCCGTACGGTCAAATGTAAATTCCTATTTGAGATGCATTTACGAGCAAATGAGACATCTAAAAGGATGCTGTCACTTGAGTTTTGTGACCCCTATGACTGAAGTTTGCTAGAGGAAATTCTGAGCCGCTAGACGTAGATTGTCTCATTTCTTACCCAAAGGTATTTGGACGATTCTGGTTTTATTTCCTATAAGAATTCTTAATATTATAAGATTCTTATTTCCTACCCAAAGTTACGTACTCTAAGCAACTTAAATCAAGATAAACCTACTTTTAATGTTCTTATCAATATTTCTTTATATACTTATCAATTCTTATTTCTTATGCTTAAATTACATATAGTCTCTAATATTTTGATTTCAAGTATCAAATTCATGGTTATGTATTTTCAGTACAAGCGGTTGGCACATTAAAGCATCGATTTTGGGTTTTCAGTCATCTTCATTTTCAGGTACTTCTTCTTTCAATATATATATATTTTTAAAAAGACATGTTGATCTTCAATTGTAAGAGTTTAGTAACATATCTTGAATTTTGTTTTGTTTTTGTTTTATTTTCTGTTTGTTTTATATGAAGACATAGGATTTAAACAAGTACTTTCATCGTTATTTTTGTAGGATTTTTGCTAACATGTTTGTTAATTGATTTTTGTGATCATATACTAAGATGTTTGTTAATTTGCCTTTAGGAAAAACAACCAAAAACAAAAGGCACTGGAAAGTAATGTGAAATAAATACAAGAGACATAAATATCTCTATTAGATATATCTGTAAATTCATTAGTTAATTGAAAGACTCTGGCCGTTTACTTAATTAATCAACTTGAGAATGGTTTCACAAGGTTTTTTAAAAAGTATCTAGCCTTATGTCTTACCAACATAGTTTAAATAGAAGAGAGGTTAGGAACCTGATCACTTAAACTACATGAACTTCCCGAAACTATTGGCTATATACACTTATAGTTTATGCTTCATAAATAGCGCCATGAAAGTGCTTTGCAGAATACATCAATTCCTTGCTCCCATAATAAAGAAGTTTAGAAGCAAATTCTTTCTACATTCAGAATATTAGCTACCACTATTAGCATCTTCTTCCCAAATCCCAATTAGTATAATAGATTATTCTAATCAACAACATTTCAATACACTTCATATAAATCATTCATTAGGGGGTTCAACAAAAATCATAGAGGAAGGGAATTCTCATAAAAAGATTTGCATGAGAAGATAGATTTAATATACTATTTTACTTTCTTAAATTATAATCTTTACGTATTGTTATACACAACATTGAATGCGATAAATCATTTATTTTTTTATACTTAGTTATCCTACTTTGCTATCATGCAGTGATAATGAAAAATCAATAAATGCTGATTTGCACGGACAAATCGAGGAGAAAGTTCAAACAGAAGAAAAACAAAAGCAAGTTTCTGAAGAGTAGAATATTATTTGATACTATTTACTGCACTTTTTATTTATTTTCAAGTTTTTGAATGTTATGGTATTGTTGAATGTTATTTTTTTCATTTTTTAATTATTATTCACTGAATTAGATGTTCAAATTTATATTATAAGAATACTTTATTTTACAATGCGTACATAGTAATATACTTAAGACAAGTTATAATAGATTATACATTAAATTTGTATTTTATATCGACATTTTTATAAAATTGACTAAATAATTTATTTTTTTTCGACGATTCCCGTTCAACGAACGGGTACAAAACTAGTTCTTTCAATGTTTGTAAAATTTCGATTACAAAAAGAGAGGATAATTATGTTTGGTACAATGAAAAAGAGAATGGAATTTTTGAGTAGAAAGAATTCCTTATATCTTCTCAATTATGTATAACATCAAGTGTTTATTTTCTTTCATTTTCTGCTTCAGTTACCAATCTCACTCTAATAGAATAAAAAAAAAGGAAACTATTGAATGGATATATATATATATATATATATATATATATATTATCCTCCCACCTTTCCCCACACTTTGAATAAAAAAGAGGGAAACTATTGAATATGTGTGTCTATATATATATATATATATATAGACACGCCCCCTATATATAAAAAAGAGAAAATCCTTTTCACGCCCCTTGTTACACTCTTTCGATCCCCAACTGTCAGGTATAAGATTCGAAATTTAAATCTGATAGCAGAAACTATTGAATTTGTTTGCCAACTAGATGGAGTGAAAATTGAATGAAAACAATTTTGTTCACCAACTCCATCAAAATCTTACTCGATCGTAGTTTCAATATTGAATTTGTTTGCCAACTAGATGGAGTGAAAATTGAATGAAAACAGTTCTGTTCACCAACTCAATCAAGATCGTACTCGGTAGTAGTTTCAATTTGGATCAACTACCAACTTGGATTCTAGATGATAAATGAGGATAAGAAATATACTTTAAGGGGAAGCATTTACTGCACAGTCTGCACAGGCAACCTCACTTTCTCGCGAGTCAGGAATGCATGAATTTCGGATGAAGTGGTCACTGGTCAGATAAGATTGAATTCCTGATTTTTGCTTTTCCCAATGGAGCTGTTCGTTGAATACGAGAGTGACAACTGCAACCAAAGCATATTCACAACGTTTGGAAGAAGATCTTCGTGTTGAAAATGATTTTTGCCCAAGTTCTTGTTGTACTTAATTCTTTCACATGTCATTAATGTGTCTCGTTCTTAATTCTTTCCACGCCTTCTTCATTTGTTTCGCTTAGCAGGTGCATTGCCAAGTGCTTTGCAATAATTTGCATGTCGGATCCAATAATCTGTTCGATAATTTCTACGTTCACCTAACCCAACCTATGGTCCTTGTCAACGATTCAAAAAGCTTTTTCTTTTCTATTTAGCAAGACGGGTTCACCAAACTTCAAAAGCATCGCGCACTAAATTGACCTCAGCCAGCCCTTTTCTCTTGCGTAAGTGAATATGAATAATATATAGCAGCATTCACAATAGTATTCCACTCGAGAAAAATCAGGTTCATATGTTACGCGTGACATGTATCTGATCCGACCATATTCTTGATTTGGATATCGATACAAGTTGGTGCAATTTGCATGAACGGATATTTTTCTCACAAAAGGCGTGTGTTCGAATATTATTGTTGCTGATATGCGATTCTGAATGCTTGTTCTGAATCATGGATGATTAGATTCGAATTCATTCAAATTTTTTTATAAAAAAAAAAAATCTTCTTAATTTGGAGATGAGTCATATTTGTTTTGAGTGGATAGCTGCTGCGGGACTGGGCGCTGAAAAAAAAGAACCCGTCTGTTCTGAGAATCAGAGTTTCATGGACAGAAAGGTGAAGTTAGTCCACCAAAATCTTAGCTTAAAATCGGCTCAGAAAACCACCTGACAATGCGAGCAACTTGGCTTGTTTCTGACTTCTAAAATGGAAAAAATCCCAATTTCATCCGAATTTGACATTGGGTGCAATTACAAGACATGCTTGGATTATCTTCTAGAGAAGCATAATAGGCCATATAGAACATGAGTTGATGACTCGAGGATCCGACTTGTAAACTGAATCTATTAGTTGAGTGCTAAGTGAACTTTGGTACCAAACCAATGAAGGAAGAACCATTTTCCTTATTTAGATATAAAAAAAAAGAAAAAAGAAATCCACAAGGCAGCTAAACTGCCCAGCCAGAATACTACAATGCCATCCCCAAAACAACCTGGACCACTGCCATCACCAGGCATGAGCAATGCGGTCCATCTAAGGGCAACTACCTGAACCAAACGATTGGTAAATCTCCCAATCCCTCGAAAACTCGAGACCCCACCCCCTTTCTTCTCCAATAAATAATCTATTAATCAAGACTTTGCTTTGGTCCCATTTTTCCAGTTGCCACCAAGACGAACAAGTAGACCCCACATCAGATCCTCTCTCACTTGTGACTTGAACTTAATTTTCTTTTGTCCCGTCGTGTAAGTTGTAACCCATTTCCCTCCGCAATCCCCAAGGGTCAGAAGAAACGAAGGATCCAACTTGACCCGTTCGGATCCCGTGATGGAGCTCCCGGAGATGGAAAGCATGGCGTCCGCGATCGGAGTTTCAGTGCCGGTGCTCCGATTCTTATTGTGCTTCGTTGCCACCATTCCCGTGAGTTTCCTCCACCGGTTTGTTCCTGGGGTAACCGGAAGACACCTCTACGCCGCCGTCACCGGCGCCGTTTTGTCATATCTGTCGTTTGGGTTCTCGTCGAATCTTCACTTCTTGGTCCCCATGCTTCTGGGCTACGCTTCCATGGTCATCAGCCGGAAACATTGTGGAATCATCACATTTTTCGTAGCCTTTGGTTACCTCATTGGATGGTAAGCTCTTCTTATTTTATTTTTTCTAGCACCAATTGCATGCAGGTTGTCAAAGTTTTGATCTTTTTATTAACTGTTCACCTTTTGAGCTGGGATTTATTTAAAATTGATTTTGGGTTTTGCTTAAGTTGACGTGTTCGATCAATTTTTGAAACTACGTTGGCCTAATTGAGTGAGGGATTAAGCGGAGGACGAAAAAGGTTACGTCTTTGCATGGTTTAAGTAGTGAATTTTGATTTTCTTGCTGTTTGCAATTTTTTAGACTAACGATTGTTTATTATGCGTGTATAGCCATGTATATTATATGAGTGGTGATGCATGGAAAGAAGGTGGTATTGATGCTACAGGTAAGGCCTATTTCAGTTTGCATTGTTTAAACATTGTATCTTTGCCATTGAGGGACATAGCCAGTTAGCAGTGCTTAGTACAAATGACGGAAAGAATATCAACCCTGAGTTGTTGGTAGTTACTTTCAGAAAAAAAAGGAAAAGAAGGAAGCTCAGAAATGCTTTGAGCTCAAAGTTTTAGTCATGAACATGTCTTATGTTGCTAATGTTGGTGAACTTTAGCATTTGTTTATGGGGTTCCTATCATTAAAGATTCCACGAGTTATTTTGTAAAAGTTGTTCATAACATGCTTTCGTGTCCAAGTTTTGGAAAGTTAAAGCGGTTTCTAAAAGCACCTTAAGCATTGCTCTTTAGAATGTGCTCTCTTTTTAAGCTTAAGATTAGCTGAAAGCAGAAGATCTTTGAATTTTTAAGCTACAGAGAACAGGGCAATCTTATTGAGTCTTATGATGTTATTTTTGCAGAATTTTTTAGTTTGCAATGCGAGATTAAGCAATTAAACTCATTTTCTCATTTGACAGGAGCCTTAATGGTGATCACTTTGAAAATAATTTCATGTGTTATCAATTACGGTGATGGATCATTGAAAGAAGAAAATCTGCGTGAGGCACAGAAGAAAAATCGGTTGGAAAAGTTGCCTTCATTTTTAGAGTACTTTGGTTATTGTCTATGTTGCGGTAGTCATTTTGCTGGTCCTGTCTATGAAATGAAGGATTATCTTGAATGGACAGAGAGGAAAGGGGTAAGTGTGCTAAGTTTTGTTTTATGCTCCAACAAATCAAGTTGCGTCATTATTTAGTTGGAATTTGATCAGTATTTGCCTACAATTTTATGTCTTGTAGATCTGGAAGGCTTCAGAGAAAGGATCACCATCACCTTATGGAGCTACAATTATAGCTATTGTCCAAGCTGCCGTGTGCATGGGCCTGTACTTGTACTTGGTTCCCCATTACCCTCTTGCCCGATTTAGTGAGCCAATATACCAAGAATGGGGATTTTGGAAGCGCTTGAGCTATCAATACATGTCAGGCTTTACTGCTCGGTGGAAGTATTATTTCATTTGGTCAATTTCAGAGGCATCAATAATCATTTCTGGTTTGGGGTTCAGCGGCTGGTCAGATTCTTCACCTCCCAAGCCAAAATGGGACCGTGCCAAAAATGTTGACATATTGGGTGTTGAGTTTGCCAAGAGTGCAGTTCAATTACCACTTGTATGGAATATACAAGTCAGCACCTGGTTAAGGCACTGTGAGTTAAATTTTCTTCTAGACCTTGTGTATTATGTTGTGGAAGTAAAGCTAGCTTATGGCTTACTGTTGACCCACATTTGACATATGTGACATATGATATATCTACATGGGCATTTTAGGAGGCGTGGGGTTTTGGGAGGCTGGCAAGGGGTTTGAAGTGCGCAAATCAAAGGGAGGGCTTTATAACTATATCTGGAACTTTATTAACTTAACCAGATTCAGAAAGGAGTTTGTAGCGCTTATCTAGTAAATTACATGGTTATGATACTTAAGTAGACATGCTTAATATACAAAGTTATTTTATCTAAGGGTTTGGAGCTGAAATTGTAGATATATCTTAAATTTTAGTCATGAAGAATCATGTGGTCAGTTGAGATTGAATGATACATTTTAGAAATACACTCTTATCATCTGCAATTGAGTTGGATATTTGAGCTATCTACTTCGCTTGAGAGCAGATTACTGTTCTTGTTCCTCATCTTATTGGCTTCAATACCATCAATGAGAGTCAAGGAACTTCATCAATGATAAGAATATAATACCTTAATTTTCCTCCTTACTAGAGTTAAATGCAACAACGTTTTAAGTGAACATAACTTTTCAAGGCCATGGTAATTGGACCTCTGGAGAGGTCACAAGGAACTACTCTTTTGCTCGCTGCTGCAAGAACCAAATTTATGAGCTTGATATCCATCTCTTAACCTAATTCCTCTATGTATAAGCTCATATTATCATGCATGTCATGCTTTCCATCTTGTATTACACAAATTTGGAAGCAAAGCTGGAAGCAACATTGGTGCCTGATCTCCATTTTGTTTTTTAGATGTATATGAGCGGCTTGTCCAGGATGGTAAGAAAGCTGGTTTCTTTCAGTTGCTGGCTACGCAAACTGTCAGTGCTGTATGGCATGTAAGTATGAGCTATAGTTTTTTTCTTTCATTTCCTTTCTTTTGAGAAGACATGGTTTCATTAGTTTAGTATTATATTTCTGATCATCTATCAATATCGGAATTGGTTGTAGGGGTATTCATGGAAGTTAAATATTATGATCCTAACAGGTGCATGGGTCCTTATTTTAAAATATATATTAATTAGCTAAATACAGGTTCTGTTCTTGGTTTCTTAAAATGAGCTAATTATAACTTCTTTTAAGCTAAAAGCATTTGAGTAAAAGAATCGATTTTAAGCAGAAAGGCGATTTATGAGAAGCAGTCTTCTAGTTACTTTTGAAAACAGCTTTTTAGGTTGGAAAAATTTAAAAGTGAAACATAATTTCCAATTTTTGTAATTCACCTTTTGGATGATCACCTTTTCTAATCAGCTTCAGAAAAGCTGAATCCAACAACAGCAGCTTATTTTTCTTGCATGGTCTAATTAGTTTTGATAACCTGTGCATGCTAACAATTTCAACAACATGGTTCTGTAGGGTACTGGCAAATAAAACTTGATTGCTTGTGTTGGCCATCTTCTATGATTTGGCTATATACTTGGCTTTCCTGAGTCAGGAATTTTGGTCGATGTAATATGTTATTGTTTCTTGAGCTGCATGGAGCACATTTTGGTGCCATCCATTTGGTCCTATTAACTGATTATATTGTGATATAAGAAAAGAATATAGTTGTTATCTTTGGAAGATAACTTAACAAATTGACATGGAAATCCGGATGTTTCCATATAATCAAAAGTTGCAATGTTGGAAAGAGTTATATGACGACAATTGCAGGCTGGAGGAAAAGATGGACTAAAACCACAATGGAATGTTAGTAATTTAATTAACATGTGGTCTTGCTGCTTATGGAAGAGCACTACCAAAAAAGGGTAGAATAGAAGTAAAGGGCTGATGTACAAGGGTGAGATTGAATAGGATAAAGCCTTGATTGTGTTCTTGGCTTCCTGATTATCACCATGTTTAACATCATGGAAACCTTGTAAAGTTCAATAAAGAGAAGAACGCATGTTTTCAATTTATATTTGTATTTAATACGTGTTTCCACATTTCTTTCTATCTTTGATGCTCTGATCTCAGGCTTTTATGATGACATGTGTTTGATGCTCATATTCTTTTATAATAGCCCCCAGGTCATTTTCTTGTTAATTGCACTATCCTTTGTATTATTGCCATCTGAAAGCAAATGTATCTTTTTTAGCCCAATTTTGGTGATAATACTTCTCCCTTCCCTAGAGACGCAACATGTCGTCCACTAGCCATATGACCTTTCACTTTCCCCCTTTTTTTAGATAATAAATAATCTGAATATCACCTCATTACAAAATTAAATGTATCTGTTGTGTTGCAGGGATTGTATCCTGGGTACATGATTTTCTTTGTTCAGTCTGCTTTGTTTATTGCTGGTTCAAGAGGTATGAATATGGTCTTTACTTTGGCATATTGTGCTTAGGAATGTATTTCATCATTTGCCTGGATGTCTAATAGCTATTGGTCTGTGAGCAGTCATTTACAGATGGCAGCAAGCTACGAGTGCGGCCCTATTTAAGAAGATTTTAGTTTTCTTGAACTTTGCTTACACTCTTCTGGTTCTTAACTACTCCTGTATTGGTTTTTTGGTGAGTCCCTTGCCTTTTCTCTTTCATGTACCAGTTTCCATGGGAATAGGGGTTGTTATCGTATGAAGTAGATCCAAGGATACAAGTTTAATTTACTTTCTTGCTAATATATAACAGGTGCTAAGCCTACATGAAACTCTTGCTGGATATGGGAGTGTGTACTACGTTGGAACCATTCTCCCGATAGCATTGATCCTCCTTGGTAACATAATTAAGCCAGCAAAGCCTGCCAGATCTAAAGCTAGGAAAGAACAGTGAGGTGTAAGCACTGGGTGCATCTTTAGATTCTTTAGGAGGACAGTCAGTTGCTGATCAGAGTGCGTAACATCTGTTTCAATAGCTCAAAAATTTTGCATGCAGCCCAGGGGCGCATTTCAGCAATGTCATTTTTTATCCAATCAGCATGGTCTAAAGAATCATGATGCATTGTAACTTAAATTTTTCAGGAAGCATCCTTGTGGAATTGGACCAGATCATTTGATTTTAAAGCTTGTACTTATTCACCTATCTAAGGTGCTTATTTCTGTTGGTCTATCTCGATGTTTTGAATTCTGATAATTAACAAAATTGTCCCTAGGGGCAAGGAAGAGGGAAAATAGGAAGTTAGTTTCCTGGAAAAGAAGGAAAGAAAGAAAATGAAAGCTTGTTATACAATGTAATGGTGAAAAGTCTACTTCCAGAAGTTAGATTTTTCATAATATTGATGGTGCACTAGTTCCGGGAAGTACTGCTGACGGCTGGCAAGGATTTTTATGATTGTATCCACCATTCTGTGTTATGCTACAAGGATGTTAGTATTGATTATGAGGTTCTCTGCCGTACGCTTCTTGCGATTCCTCCGCTGTATTTTTTTTTCCTGTTAAAGTTCATTGTCGCTGGTTCTATCTGTAGCTGCGTGTTTTATGGCTATTTTTGTCAAGCGGTTGTCTTCATTGAAAATATATTCGCTTACAGAAACGCATACAGAGTGCTTGTTCCAAAGTTGGATTACTTCAATAATAGTCTTTCAACTCCTAAAACTGGATTTGGTGCGGAATGATGCGATTGATGTGAGACTGTTTCTGTCTTCAAGAAAGCTCTAGGAGTGCTAAAACTGTGAGTTGGATTTTCATTGGAGATGCGTTGAAACTGTTAGTATTTCTTTGTTCAGCAATGCGACAACTAAACGTAAAAGAAAGAAAGAAAGAATGAATTTCCTGAAAACCAGAAACAGTGAGATGGCACGTGCGATTTGCACCTGAACTGTATTCTCCTCGTGTCAGCTGTATTGAAGGTGTATCTGTGGTAGGCTTCCTCAGTTTGTGCCATAGGGCCAAAGTAGCAAGGACCTAAGTGCATTTCTAGTACAACTTTCACGGGATTGGTGCTTTCTGGTATATTCCATCAATCTTATCCTCTTCTCATTATTTGATGGGATTTTGTCGATGATTTGTTACCTTTCCCAGATGCAGATGCACTAGAGAAAACAGAATGGTGTCCACTGTGAGCAAGGCTTTCTCATCTTGGCTCTCAAGTAGGTTTTAGTGGCTTAGTGCCTAGCATGGGGTTAAAGGAAAACATGTTTTCAGTTGTACCACATTTAGTAGCCTCTTTATTTGGCTTATTTATATGATCTTAATGTGTGTATTTGCTCTATCTTCTGAAATGTGGGGAGTATTTTTCCCCCATAATTCACCTGATTAACCTCTTTTTTCTGCTCTTGTATGCTAGAATCATTTTTTGTTCCACAAGTGAGAATCAAATTAACAGGGGAATGAATAACAAGTTGAAAGCATTGTAGGACCTTTTGACCCACTGCATTGTTGGTGTCTTTAATCATGCCTTGAGGAATGCAGCTGGATGGCTGACTTGGTGGCCTATTCTGTTGAAGAAATATGCCAGAAGGCATGTTCTGCTGGTCCATCCAACCCTGATGTAGTGTTTGTTGTGCTGAATTATTTGATCCATACTTGGAGCTAGAATGCCAGGCACTATAATTATGTACTCATTCTCAAAATTCCGAATCATGAACTGGATTCTGCCCCACCTCTTGATAACTCCTCCTGCAAGGGAGTTTGCATTGCACATTTGAAGGATAAGGCATCTCCATTGCTCTCGTTCTTGGCAATTGGCACCTACATGCATGGTCCCCAGATCATTATATAGCTTCACCACAAGTTCATTGACCAGGAACACCTCTTCCTCTTTTTTCATTCATTTTTTTTTGTGGGGTAGAATTTTCATGTGTGACAATTCAATTAACTGCTTCCTTGTTGGGTCCGTCCAGCGGAGGACTGCTCAAAACTGCTCAAAACACGTACATTTTAGTTATGGCTGTCTCCAGTCCGAAGTGGACAAAGTACAATGGGGGGGGACTTGAATGTTGGAGTAGGTAATGCATTTGCACACTGCAGAGTCAATTTGTGAATTGCTTCATATAAAATCTTGTAAGCCATTTTGTAATTTATAACTTGTTCTTGGGAGGGTATATTCCGAGACCCTAGAAGAGAATAACTTCAGGACCAGAAATTTAAAGGCTCTTTATATTTGTCCAAAGGGAAAATTTTTTAAGATTCAAGAATCTGATTTTGAATTTTGCTTAAAGCTGGAAAAACATGCTGACAAGGTGGAGAAGACGTGCATTTATTAGCTCTGGAAAGACTGATACATGTCACAGAAAATCACTTGTGATGTTTGCTTAAACCAAGTGACAGGGACAGGGGAGACCCTCCTATGAGCTGACTGCTATCTAACTTCTTGTGCGGAGAAGCAGCGGAATCCTGAATGATGGCAGATTTTCCTTGGGCGTAAATCATTATGGGATGAAAGCTGGCCTTTTCTTTTTCGTTTCTTTTTTTTTTTTTGGTTTAATTTTCAAGTTTTGATTATGGCTTTTTCCAATAGAAAGGAAAGGAACCATCAGTCCAAAGGCTGGTGGCCACCATCAAACCTTTAAGATTTGGTGGGGTGAGAGGCAAGGTTCCCACCAATTATCACATTAAAATGTAGATTTGTTTCAAAAATTCAGGCGGGTTCCGATGGTGATTCAGTCCCCTTCGAATTACCTTGAACCTCCTTAGGTCCATTTCCTTTCCCTAATATAGAATAAATTAGTATATACTATAGTTGTCGTCAAAAAAAAAAAATAGAAAGAAAAGGGGACAATCTGGCAAGAGGGGGCTTTTTTTTCTTTAGCCAAGTGTCAATTTAGCCAACCTAGTTTTAATTGACCTTTTTTGGCGTTTGCTTGTAACTTCGATATTGGATGTGATCATTGGATCAGTTAGCAACAAATGGGTCCATCATTTACACTTACTTTTCATTTGCTCCTTTGCTTTCTTATTTATTCTGTTCTACACAACGCCAAGGGACCGAAGCACATGAAATTTTCTGTTTTCTTCCGAGATGAGATAGAAAAGCCAAACAAAGAGATAAGGAAAGAAATAAAAAGAACCAATTGCAATCGTTTTCTTGATTGATACTTGACCATGCGTAAACACAAGTATAGCTCAAATTGAAGTTGTTAGATTGGTTAGTATTTGTTGTGTGGATCTTATTTATTAAATAGTGATTTTGGAAAATTTTGGTATGTAAAACTATGAAAGTCACAAAGTTCAACACAAAAAAAAAAGTTTTTAATTAGTGAAATGGTTCTTGCTTAGCACCATTTTTTTTTAGCATTATCACTAGAATCCTTCGTCATGGAAGGCAACACACCAACTAATAATTGGCCTTGTTTTTGCTGCACTGAAGAAGATGCCATTGTAATAGAAAGGTTGAAAGTTTCAAAGCAAAGAGTAAGAGGATAACGAACGAAAGACTTGATTGAAACTTGAACATCAGTATTCACGCCTAAAATAAATAAAGAAGAAATTCATGCTGCTAAGAAGAAGAAAAGTTGAAAATTTCAGTGCAAGAATAAGAAAATAACCAAAGATTCTTTTTTTCTCTTCACAAATTCGGACAATTGCATTGTTTATTGAGAGGTGAAGGGATTGACCAACTTACAAAGGCATGCAAAATTTATCAGACAACAACTTTTTAATAAGAAAGTCAATTGCTATTAAAGTGAGACATTGACGTAGTGGCTAAATACTTCTCCTACCAAAACAAAAGTTTTTGAAGTCCCATTGGTTCTTTTTTTTTCGTTTTTTTCTTCTATCTTTCTTGATTTGGTTGGCTGGTATCTGGAGCAACTTATGTGCTCCACAAACATGGACAACCACCCAACTGTGAGAGTCCATGCGAGACGACGATTGAAATCCGCACTTGAATTCTTCAAAACTTAACGTACTCTTTTTTTTTCCCCTGAAACGATAGAAATTTTATTAAACAAAACAGTAACTGTACAAGTTGGATCGGGTCCTATTCTTACATGTTTAGTGCAACATTGCACTAAGGAGAAATATGAATTCTATCCTCATCACTGACAATACTCAGCGCATGAATGCTAAGATTTGTACATAAATCCATATCGTTGGTATTGTCTAAACAAAAAGAGCACAAGTGAAATAAACTAGCTAGGGTCAAGATATCTTCAATAAGAACTGGCATGAATATGTCCTTGGATCTGCCTGCTTGGAGCGAAGTTATCAACTGTTTATTTGAAGTTTAAACCTCTAGGTGTCAACCCTATTTGTGTACTTTGGATTTAACGTGCGAAGAATTTAACCCCTGATTTGTAACCAGAACTGCATTGCATACTTTGTTTGCTCGTCAATTCACACGTTTAAAATTTAAACCTCTTGGAGTCAACCCTATTCATGTAAAGGAATCTTGTTAGTAGTATAACATTTGCTTTCCTCAAAAGGCTCCAATAGCAAGTGTTCCTTGCAAAATAATTGATCCTGACGATTTCACTTGTATGTGTAAAATTCTTAGATCTTTTCAAGCACTCCTTAATATCCATGCGCAATTAGCTACAAAACATCATATTAGAATAAGCAAAATGACAAAAGTTATTCCGGTGAACGAATAAAAGGTGGTTTAAAACTATCCCAAAAGGAGGAGAAATAATATAAACAATCATTGCAATTTGGATTAAATTAGTGGTGACTTTTCTTATTCCTGTCTCTTGTGAAAAATCTCAAGCCCATTACTACAACTGAGGACCTTTAGTTTAAAAAAAGAAAAAGAAAAAAAAAATACTCCACTTCAATGATTGTTGTATTTTCAAATCAAAGTTACTGGTTGGATTATCCTCCCGTCTCTGTATTGCCATTTCTGGTGGCGGATTCAGTTGATTATCAATGAAAAGTTATCCTATTTTTCTACCAAAAAAGGGAAAATTACAATGGCAAAAGAAGTCATATGGTCCATACTCCAACTCTTACGAAAAGAATCACGAGATAGACAGAAACCAAAACAGCCACCGACCTTTCATTTTACTGTTCTACTTTTAGTGCAAGAAAAAAAGAAAAACCCCTATGCGGTCTTTACTCGTCACTTTAAACTAACACAATTATTATTGAAATAACGCATTGAGTACTACAATTTACAGTCCCATAATGTCAATTAAAACCCTCTTTTTCAAACTTTCAAGTCGCAACAAAGAACATTCAACAACCAAAAGCAGAAAGTGAAATAAAGAAAACCCAAAAAAAAAAGGAATATATTGTGTTTCCAATTATTTCTACATATATGTGCTTCTATTTTAAAGTACTCATCATCCATTCTAATGTCCATCCATTATCTTCTTGCCTTTGCCTACTTATATGATCCTATCATTGTTTAAGACTTCAGGGAGCTTCACTAGAAATCTCCATGAAACTTCTCCTCTCTTGAAACGAGCCAATAGAATTTTGCTTGTTGAATATTTGATTAGGTACAAGGGCCAAGGCCGTGGCCTAGCATTGGTGTATATCCATATAAATTTCTCTGACAGTTACTGATTCAGTGGGTCAGAACTTGGTCCTTTCTTCCTTCACGGGGTTGTTCTTAGCTTAACAGACAAGTTCTTGATCTTGATACCCTTCTCCCATCAAGATTTGGTTGTTTTCTTGCTGTTTAGAGTTTTATCATCCTACCATTTTTCTGCACTAGCATATAAAAGGCCAAATTCTCTGCAATCATGAACAAGGACATGTTAAGAATGAAGCCCAAGGCCACGGGAATGTCATCACCGGCAAAAGGCGGCGGCAACTCAGAGGCTGGAGGATGGGAGGTTAGGCCAGGGGGGATGTTAGTCCAGAAGAGAAACATAGATTCCCACCAAAATTTCAATATGGTGCCAATGATTAAAGTCAGGGTCAAATACGGTTCATCTTATCATGAAGTCAATATTAGTTCTCAAGCAAGTTTTGGTAATTTAGGCGCATGAATTATTTATTTTGTTTTTTTGGATATTTCTGTATGGTCAAGATCATTGTGGTGATGGAAGTTTATGTGGGATTGCAGGTGAATTGAAGAAAATGCTTGCAGCACCAACTGGGTTGCATCCACAAGATCAGAAGTTAGTATACAAAGATAAGGAAAGAGATTCCAAATTGTTTCTTGATATTGCTGGTGTGAAGGGTGGATCAAAACTTGTCTTAATTGGGGATGAATTGAGCAGAGAAAGACGGTGTCTTGAATCAAGAAAGAATGCAAAGATGGAGAAAGCAGCTAAAGAAATTTCAGCAATTAGGGTTGAAGTTGACAAGCTCGCAAAGCAGGTAGGAATTCTAGCAACATTTCATCCACTCTTGTTTAATTGCTGCTAAGCAGAAAATCAGGATGTCGTTTTCTTAAACAATTGGCAGGTTGGAGCAACTGAATTAGGAATCTCTGCTGGCAAAAAAGTAAGGGAATCGGTTCTCTTGAACTTGATTGAACTTCTGATGACACAACTTATCAAACTGGATGGGATTACTGCCGATGGAGATGTAAAATTGCAGAGAAGAATGCAGGTATACATGATCGTCGTTATTAGGCAACATTTCTCACTTCAGTATTTTTCTAGATAGGTATTTGTATGCTGAATTGTCGGTTTCCTATTTTGTACTTGAAGGTGAAGAGGGTGCAGAAGTACATTGAAACTCTAGACATGCTGAAGATAAGAAATTCTACTCTTGGCAACAATAGCAGTCCTAGGGTGTCATTCCAGGAGGACCATAGGATGTTTACTGGACAGATGCAGTTGCCAATTCACAATCACTACGAGCAGAAAAGGCAGACAAATTTTGTTCAGAGGTCTCCAGGTCCAGTTGTGGTAACAACAAAATGGGAAACCTTTTAATTTGAGGCATACATAAAAGTTTGATGGCTTTTACTGCTGCTGCTGAGGCAACCACAGAAAGCATCATAATAGCATGGCCAATCATTGAATATTTCTTAGCAAGTTGGGATGAGATGCTGCCAGTATAAAGATATATGCACATAGTACTAATATTTTTTGTTCTGGTTATGGAACTGTACTGGGAATCATATTAGCCCTGTTCATTTTGTTTGTGGTCATCTATTCTTTTCTGTACCTAGATTTTGACATCCACCCTGTTGGGGCTCAAGAGATGATGATTTGGTTTTTTATGTGGCCTTTCAGTTCCAACTTGTACATATCAAAGGGTGGATAGATAAGGTTGAGGCTTTCCATATTTATTTTCTTTAATGTGTATTTTTTTTTTGTTTTCCAAAATTGGCAAGCAAGGTCCGGTATACTTTTTAAGTATTGTAAAACATATTTTCTATCAAACATTAAAATACAAAAAATATATATATAACCAAAAAAAATGTAACACATGGATTTTTTTTTTTTGGGGCATCAGTTACTGGTTCTGTTAGTCTTGTAGGTGTTTAGGACTGCAATATTCTTGTTTTTCTTAGTACCCCACCAAGCTGCTACTCCCCCCCTCTTCTCCAAAAAAAAAAAAAAACACTTAACCACCTCCATCCCACCTACCTTTTGGTGCTGTCTAATTAAGGATCACGGGGCCATGCCAGCAAATTGTGGATTATGTGGGCTGCTTTCTATTATAAAAATGTAATTGGTGGAGATACAATATAATGATTACTTTACTAGAACCATAAACATCCCTGTTGCTTGTGAGGTCGCACAAGATGATAAAATAGTTGATTGGGCAAAAGCATAATCTTTTGATGATCATAGGTTAGGAAAAAACTAATCATACCATAGTGATAGACAAGAACAAGTTTGACTTTTGAGTGCATGATATGATGATGATGATGATGATGATGGATGGATTATAAGCTTAATCATTCTGGGTTCCACTTTGAGATATTTAATAGTACTCCTTAATCTATTTCCTGCAACAAGAAAGGTTGAACAAGAACCGTAAATTTCCATGAAGTCAAGATTATACCAGTTTACTCTACCCAAGTGCACAGTTTCTTCCTTTTTCATGTTGATGTACAAAATCAATGAAACGCAATGAAAATATTAATGTAGGATATGTGAAAATCTTCGCAAGAGTAGGTGCCCCATTGGAACCTTTAATTAAGTGATGCTGCAAGCAAATAGAAAATAAAGATTAGCAACAAAAACTGCAACTGTGAAAACTCAAGGTTAAAGGTACAAAAAGGAAAAAAAAGAAAAGAAAAAGAAGAACTTGGATTCAGGTTTGGCTTCTCAAGGATTTTTTCATCTTGGACAATCATTCTTGTTCGTTAGCTTTGAAGCAAAGAAACTAGAAACTGCCATATAGGGCAAGTTTCTTGCTTTGCCTATTTCCCTTCGGGGCAAATCTGTTGGGGCTGCGAGCACGTTTTTGTTACAGGTGAATGTTTATCTCTTTGACGCAAGATAAATTAAACCCTCGTCCCAGAATTTGTTGCTTACTAAGTACGATATATTACCATTAAATCCAAGTGGCAGGAAACCTGGAAGCGTGATTCTTAATTTAAAGACAACGTTAAGAGAAGTTATTTTTATAGACCTTACTTCGCAATGGCTGTTATATCACTTTTTTACTTTACATTTTAAATTTTAATTTTAAACACTTTGTATCTTAAACTCCTAATTTTGAATAGTTTGCATTCTAAACTCTCAAACTTATCCCATTTAAATCCAATCAATGAAAACGTTCGCAAAATTAACTAGACAAAGTATTATGAAAATTAATGACAATATATCGTCTTGTTCTAACCATGATCTCTTGACTCTTTTTAGCACATTTTCATTGATTTTCATAGTCACAATTACTAATATTATTAGCAAAAGACGGTGCAAATTAATGATAATGAATCGTTTTGTTTTTGCTACAATACATTAGCTCCTTTTAATCACCTTTAGCCCATTGTCATTGATTTTTTGCTAACATTGTCACTGATTTAGATTTAACTGAGACAAATTTTAGAGTTGCAAGTACAAAATATCCAAAATTGAGAATTCAGAGCGCAAAGTACTCATAATTGAAGTTTAGGGTGCAAAATGAGATGATTGTACTAATTTGGACCGGTAAAGTGAAGTTAGTCTTTCATCTTGTTAGGCATCCACATCAACGGAATTATGATCTGAACCGAATATCATCATCAATATTAAGGCCCGATCGATCACGCTCCAAGCATTAAACATGGGCGGCCGGCTGATCAAAACACCTAAATAATTGCAATGCTGCTGTAATGGTACTTAACATTATTCATTTACTTATTGATTTAAAAATTAAGAATAATTTTCTGACGACGCAAGGGCGGCGGGTATGTAGGGTGACAATCTACAGTCTCTACGTACAGAGGATTAGGATTGGGCCCTTATCAGCGGGACTTGCCAGTACGGCGATAAGTCCAAAATAGAGAAGCCTATTTGGTACAAGTTCTCAACGTCCAGGGCCGGCCCAACTAGAGTAAAGATTCCAACGAAAAGTGGAAAATCATGGGTATCGTTTGGCAGTAAAGATTCCAAGCAGGTTATCACTTGCTTATCTCTCTCACACACACACACAGATATACATACAAACAAATATACAAATATACATATATATATATATGCCTTCCAAATATCCTCTTGGACAGGACCATCTAGCTTTAATCTCTTGGTAAGATATAAATGAGGTTTGGCATTACTTTCTAGCCTTAATTTGACTCTCAAACTAGTCTCCAAAAGACCATGCACGAAGAAAATTCCCCTTCATATTTATTACTCATTTAGTTTGATTTAGTTATGTTGACCACCTCAGTCTTTTGAAATAAGCATATTATTATGCTTTTATTAGCAAAGTAAATTAAAGGCAAAGTAAATTAAGATAGCAAATTTTTCCAAAAAATTTTTTTGCTTGCATCATAAACACATTTTCCAATCCACCTTTTTATATTTTCAACCATTTTTTTTTATCTCACATATATCACATCACAAAAAGTGTTACAGTAATTATTTCAAATAATTATTTAAAATAATACTCCATCCAAACAAAGCCCATTTTTTCTTACTTTTCTTATATAAGACTGCGTATAGTTGTATCGGAGGCGACTTTTCTTTTTCTTGAAAGAAAAGTATGCAATCAACTAGTTTCTCACTATCTTCCAAAATTTTTATGAAGACAACGATCAAGACAAATTCATTACAGCCTAGCCCAACCCCACGTATATATCATTTCATCTTTCTGAACCACAATACTTTTCAAAGTTAACAATGAATTGCTTATGTCATAATCATACAATTACAAGTGAGACTGTGGCGTTTTTATAAACAGCCAACCTCACCTCACAGGAATTTCACGATCTCCAAAATGCATAGATTTGCTTCCACGGTAATTTTATGTATAATTTAATCTAATTTGTAAAGGGGAAAAAGGACTATTGGCTTGATCGTGTTAAAATGGCAATAAGTTGCAAGCATTAAATTCAGTTGTTGCAGCGATATTATTTCAATTTAAATTAATGCAAGCTTATGATTCGAACCTACCCAAACTTATGATTATAAAGAATTTACGAATTCTGTACTAAAGGATAAAGAATTACCTTTCATCATAATTTTCCATATTCTTAAGATGAAAAGGCTAAATAGGTACTGAATATCAATTTAAGGGCATAAGAACTATCAGGTATATGATCGATTAAGTATAAATATCATTATGTATTTTAGTATAAGGCAATTACATTTTACCCCCCTATGGTTTAGTATTTTTTGTACATAACCCCTCCTATGATTTCAAAAACTATATATTGCCCCTCATGATTTGGATTAAAGTGTCAAAATGACGGAAATGATCATTCGTAACAGAATCTTTAAAAATGTAGAAATTATCCTTGTTTAAAAATTAAAATGACTGAAGTGACCAAAATATATAAACATAATATATATGACACACTAACTCTGTATGATTTTATGTTTAACCATATATGATTTAATACTTTACCATATAACCCCCTTATGACTTTCAAAATATACACATAACCCCCCTGTGGTTGATAAATAATTTTCAACTTTATATAAGGATATTTTTGACATTTTAGGTGACTTCGTTATGGATTGCAAATTCCATTGTTTTGACACTTTAATCCAAACTATAAAGGCGTTATATATAACTTTTGAAACCATATGGGAGTTAGGTACAAAAATACTAAAATGCAAGGGGTAAAGTGTAATTTGATGATTAGCGATGGATTTTGTATGAATGTACATTTTACAATTGACGTACACTAAGCGTGACGAAAGAATGATGATGTAACTAAAAGTTTTGTCAAACAGTATTTAATAAAGGTAAAAAAAAAAAAATGCCGAATCATTCTCTCGTCAGCTTGCTGCTGGCCGACCCATTTTTCTTCTTCTTCTTCTTTTTCGCCGGTCAAGAATGCTTATTAGATTCTTGCTGATTATGTCTTGGATAAGCCGACCAAACAGTTAAAGACAGAATTCTTGACCCAGTGTTCCGGTATAATTTTGGTGGAGTCTTCAATTGAGACATGCGGTATTCGTATGGTATAGAGAACATGGCAAACCGTGTAATCTAGGCTTTATATTTCTTTACATTATAATTAAAGGAGCATTACTTTCTAATCAAAGTTTTTATTTCTAGTGTAGTATTTTTGTATATTAATCAGGCAAAGCTTGGGGCTATAAATAATTCAATTAAAGACGAAGAATTTCAATATTGCATATTTTAAATGTCGATTAGTTTTTTTTTTATCAGAACTTATATATATTTTATTAAATGTTCAGAGAATTTGTATCTGTTTGTATGTGACCCAGTAATATTTTTTTTAAACGTCTTATACATGTCGAAAAGTGAATAAATCCTTAATCGACATATGTGTTAAAGTTGGATTATGGTTTCAAGTATTTAGCTAGAGGTGTCCGAAGCAGTAAAGTCGAAGCCTCTAAACTTTTGGATAGCGAGATACAAACCTATATAATTTCATGCCAGCTTTGAATGGCATGATACAAACCTAAATAATACTGTTATGTTATCAGACGAGGACATGAGCTTTGAATTATTCATGCCAGCTTTGTAAAGCAAAATGAAACTTTGTTTATGCCATTTGCGTACTTGTCTCCTTCGATACAACGTTGTCTTCTGCTTGCGTCCATGTTCATGCGATCTTATTAAAAGTTTAGAAAGATGGCAGGCAGTCAGGTTGAGGGTTCTTAATTGGATCAGTCCTTCGCCTTAATCAGAGGCTGAAAAAGTCGAACAAAACACCATTATGATTATTTGGCATTAGCTGTGACGACTGAATCAGTCAACGCACGTTTTTCATTCCTGTGA
Source organism: Coffea humblotiana (assembly GCA_023065735.1). Classification (NCBI taxonomy): domain Eukaryota; kingdom Viridiplantae; phylum Streptophyta; class Magnoliopsida; order Gentianales; family Rubiaceae; genus Coffea; species Coffea humblotiana. The sequence goes on along the minus strand of CM041215.1, from coordinate 26,444,968 downwards.
TGTTAGATCTAATGAAATTGATGTATGTTTGGTTCCTAGCCAGAGAATCTAATAACGTTACCCATGCCTTTGCGCGTTATGCTAAAGTTGACAATCTCGTTGATTCTCTATGGAACTCGCTTCCACATTTTGTTAAAGCAATTAGTACTGCTAAACGAATTCTAGTAATTTTATTAATGAAACAATCCTTTTCTTGTCGAAAAAAGAGAGAGGTTAATGTGATTTTTACCAAACAAAATTGTTGGAGAATGAAAAATCATAGGATGAAGGAGATTATTTCTAATCAAACATGGATTTAGCAATTAACGTGTCTAATTTAATTGCAATTTCAAAATTATACTATGAATTAACGAGAGAAGGTGAAATGATTCAAAGGGCCTACCAGATCACTGCTTATTTGAGGGGTTGTCGATAAATAAAATACCATGATCATACAAAGGGAAACAGTTTAAGCTTCTATATATGTATTCATTTGGTTACTTGAATTCAGTCTATTATTATCAAAGATTATTACACTTGTAAGTGCCCTGTCATTTTGATTAAACTGAAGACTCTGTATTATCATTAGGCTCGAGACTATATCCCAAATAGGGAAAAGTAAAAGAGAAATTGAGAATATATACTTGGGAAGATTCAGCACGACTTTTTTTTTTTTTTTATATTTCCTTGCTGATACAAGTGTAAAACAACTCATTTCCTCTTAAATTAGTATGATTGTTTGGAAGAATTGTTAGAATTTAGTCTGAGATTGGGTAAAAAATTTCCAAGTGCATGAATACGAGACGAGAAGAATTATTAGTTTGTTTGATGTCTGTCTTTCTAGTCTTTGCCTTAACAGGAATCTTCGAAAATTCCAAAACCGGGTACACGCACGATAAACAGAAGTTGGGAGACGGGTTCAGTGCAACAATCCAAGGAAGGATCCATTCTAATAAGGTAACATGACAGGACGTGTCGGCGTTCGAAATTGGAATCGTGTGTCGCCATGAGAACTAGAGACGCGGGGGTTACGGTGGGCGGTGGGGCGGGGGCGCGGGAATTTTTTTTCCCTGTTTAGAAATGGGGCAGGGGATGGGGGTATACTCCCCTACCCCACCCCCGCCCCGCCACCCGTTGGAAAAAAAAAGATATATACATGTGCATAATTATATATATATATAATGATATTATCAATTATACTACTAATTATACATGTTTATTAATAAAAATTATTAATTATTTATACTAATTTTATTAATACATTTATATTAAATTCCTAATTACACTTAATACAATAATATTTTTTTCTAAAAAATTATAATAATAATTTAGTGATTGTATTTGTATCAAAAGTAAAATTTTTATTTTTTAGTTATATTTGTTTTATCATATTAGATTGTATTCAAATAACTTTTGTTTAATTATTTTTATGAGTTTCAATTATGAAGTTACAATGAATAATAATTTGGTGATATGTTGATATTTTAGTACTTGATTATTTACTCAAATTTAATTATAATAAATTTTTTAATCCCGCGAAGGAAACGGGACGGGGAGAATTAATAGGCAACAGAGCGGGGGTGGGGAAGGAATCCCCCGCCCCATTGCCACCCCTAATGAGAACTGTATTGATTGTCGATTTATAAGAATTTTTTTTTCTTAATTTTTTATAAATAAAAGTTTTGGTGGATTAAATCCATCCAAACTTTTATGAAAAAATGCCCCACCCTCCTGTGGTAATAACTAAAATTGAATCCATCCAAACTTTTGTTTAAAAAAACATTAAGAAGAAACCAAGTAGGTCATATGATTCAAAATCCAATATAAACTGAAAGTGCTAGGCAGGCTGGCTGGCTGGCTGGTCGGTCCTTCACTCGTTTACGTGGCCGGCAGCTGCAAAGGTTGAACGGTCTACCCAATTCCCGTATTCCTCTTTGTAGATTTGGAGACCCATATTTCCCTACATTCCCTTGAACCTTATCCAAGCCGCCTAGCGCCGGTTTCAGTTTTATCTGGCTATCAACATCGCCTTTTGCTCGAATATTCTAGGCTCTTATTTTTTTTTTAAATATACAACTAATCTTGATTTTACTCATAAAATTAACCTTTTGAGGTAGTCCGGAGCAAAAAAATAATAAATTTTTTTATTTTACAGCGTTACAGAGGTCGTCTGAGGTAGATAATTGAGTTAAAAAATAAAAAATAAAAGAAGAGGACATAAAGCCCCTGCGCTGCTTGCTTACCACATAGGGTATGTTCTCACTTGCTTTTGCATCTAAAAATGCATATTTTTTTAATAGTTAAAAGATTAAAATTCGAAAAATCTAAATAAGATTAGCATTACTTGATTATGATAATCAATTTTCTTAATCAAACTTTGCAAAATCTGTAGCAAATGACAACAAGCTCTTAGTATTATTAGTAACAGAGAGAAAAATGTCTAACCCCCGATGCAGATAATTGTAGTTGAAGCACGTGTGTGGTAAACACCACAAAACCCTTAATTGTTTTACCCCAAAAAATGAAAAAGAATGAGAGTATTATGGATTAAGGATTTGGACAGTGGCATGAATGAGAAAATTGCATTCCTCTGTTGTGTGTATATACTTAATTCGAATTGAAACAATGACAAAACTTCAGTTTCGAAACCATACAAAAGAAGAAGCAAAACAGGCTACAAGGAAACAAGACGCCAATAGCACATAATTGGTGCTGCTTCTACCCAAATCTCGTCCTAAATCTCTGTACATGTATTTTGAGAAGTGAGAAGAATAAACAAATGAAATGATTAATCAAACAGGTGAAGAATCAATCAGTCTACAGTCCGATGAATCCAAAGAATGATCAGTATTTTCACTGCTCAACTTATCTTCGTCTTCGTTCCTGTCAATAGGATTAAAACTGGCAATTGTTGCAGTCAACTCTTTGGCTCTCTGGGCCTGTAAATCCCAGTCTGTACGAACCAAAACAACCAACATGGTCACTGCACAAGAGCCCTGAGCTGCCAACAGTCCCACCCATAGTCCTCTGAAATCATACCCCAAGAAAAAGCTCAGCCAAATTGCAACAGGCATTCCCACAAGATAAAAGCATCCCAAGTTGATATTAGCCCCCATTTTCGGCCTAGCCGTCCCTCTCAGAACCCCACAACCTGTAGTCTGAGGGCAATTGCCTAGCTCACAAAGTCCAATTATGGGCAAAACCATGGACGTCAGGGCAATAATGCTTGCATCTTGAGTGAACATGCTAGCCCAAACGTTCCTTACCATAATAGCAAAAGACAGGGCCGACAATCCCAACATGAAACTCGAAGATAAGCCAATTATGGCTGCAAGCTTAGCCTTTTCGGGGCGACTAGCGCCTAACTCATTTCCTACCCTTGTTGATACGCTAAAGCTTAATGAAGATGGGAATATGTAGATCAAAGAAGTTGTCTGGATCAAAATTCCCATCGATGCAACGGTGGCTTGGGGATTTAATAAGAATCCACTCAGCAAAATCATGATCTCGTACCACCACCATTCCAGGCATACTGAAATGCAACTAGGTATGGCTAAATTCATGAGACTTCTCCATCCCTTTAGGCATTGAGAGGATATGCCACCCCAAGTCTTTTTGGCAACGCCCGAAAATGTGACATATATGATCAAGGATATTACTAGATTGAAATTGGTCCACACCCCGCTAATGGCAACACCTTTGATACCAAGATTGAGCACTACTACAAGAAAATAATTGATTGGGATGTGAAGAAGAATTGATAGTGCCGCACAAAAAGTCAAAGGCACTGTTATGGATTGTGATCGAAGATAAATACGCAAGGGGTGGAGAAACGACAGAGCAATGAGATCAGGGAGGGAATAAAAAATGTAGGATTGAGCTTCGGTTGCAATTGCATGATCCTGGCCGCAAAATAACAAAATTCTCTTCATGTTACACCATATCAAGGCAATTGGGATAGATGTCCAGAGAAGCATCAGCACAGTTCTTTGTAAAGTCAGGCCAAGAAGCTTATATCTTTGTGCGCCAAAGGCTTGGCCACAGATAGGTTCCATCCCCATGGCAAGGCCTGAGAGAATGGAATAACCGGTGATATTCGCGAAGCCTATAGCCAGCGCACCACCTGCCAGAGAGAGCTCGCCAAGGCGGCCAAGGAAGAGCATGGAAATCATGGAACGTGAATAAAGAAGCAGGCCAGTTAGTATCATTGGAATAGCAATGTTTGCCATGCATTTGGCTTCTGTAATTGCCAAGGACAGATGAGTTTTCTTGGCGCTTAGGGTGTCTTGGGGTTTAAGTGTTGGGTTTTCGTAGACCAAAGGAGTCAACATATCTGATTCTTGCAATAATTTTGCACTGAAATTGGTATGGTTTGGGACCTTTGTGTTAAATTTGCACGCAGGGGAAGGCGGTGGGCACATGGTTCTAGGCTTAAGAAGGACACCGCCAAGACAGATGCGGGTTGTTAGTTGTTTGCAGACAGTTTGGATGGCTTGGAATTTGAGGGGGTTTTTATAGGCAGAAGGGTTTATGGGGTGTTGGGGTACAACCACAACAATTGTTGGTGTTTACATACAGACCTTTTTATGGTCGGCCTTTGCTTTGATAGAGATTTTGAATTTTGGTTGACTGCTGTTGCACGCACAAAATGAATGGATGTTTGTTACCTGGGCATTGTATTTTGGTCTTCTCGGAAGCATGCTTGCCTTCTTTGACCGAACATTTTCAATCACTATTACTAGCACGGCAAACAGGGAAATTGGATCACCAGCTTCTAAGATGAGATATATATGACTCCAGTTGAGATGAAAAAAAGATATATAGAAGAAGAATTTGTTTATGGATATGTATAGAGGTGGCAATTTGGATTCAGATTCATTTATCCATCCATATAATCCATAATTAAATGGATACTCATCCATATAATCCATAATTAAGTGGATTTGGATTATCCATTTATAGTATTGGTTTTAAATGGTTAAAACCATTAAATTAAATGGATTTATATGAATTATCCACAAAAATCATAAATATCCATTTACTTAAAAACCATGTTTCTGTCTTGTGCTATTGCAGCATGCATTTAAGGAAATGCTTTCATGATGAAAGTTTCATCTGATGTTGAGAAACGAGAGGGACCACCCTTGCTGTTAGGCCAAGTGCTGTAATAGTGATAAGCCAAGAAATTATCCATAATTATCCTCTCATGGGATGCAACCTGGCTCAACTCTGGATTAGTCAGGGTCCAAAGTGGCTACTGCATACCGAGGGATTTGACCTAAAAAAAAAAGTTATCAAAATATTTAAATAGATTATAAATGGATAATTGGTTTTTATTATAAATGGATCTAAATGAATTGGATAAATTTTATCCACCATCCATTAAATTAAAATCAATTATGAATCATTTATTCATATTACCACCTCTATGTATATCGGTTGTGTTAGATATTGGAGCAGGCGATTTGATGATGAATTTGTATGGGAGAAATGTCTCCATCTTGAAGTCTTTATTTTATGTGTTTGCTACTTTTTGCTTGGAGTTTCATTTCGGCTAAGCATTGAGAAGGGCGTTTCAGGGGAAAAGGCACATTGAAAATGTTCTTGGGCGGTTGCTTGAATAGACCCATGTAAAAAGTAAAAGCCTCGAACTCTACAGGAAAAATAGTCAAACAATTAAGTACGTTTAATGGATTGAGACGAAATTCTCTGATCCACTCCCAAAAGTTACAGCTGTTCCTTAACCTCGAGTCAAAAAAACAGAAAAAGGTTTAAAGAAACTGAAACTGAAGAAGGGAGGGAGCTGTTTATCTATCTACGTGTAGTAATAGTTGTCAGCGATTTTGAGTTCGGGGAAGTCACCAATTGACAGAGGATAAGCCAAGAAATGTTCGCGTTTGACTGGCTGGCACTATGGTTGAAAATTTGAAAACAGCACTAGTTTTAACTTTTAACTCCGAAAGAGGCCGACATCCTATTTACTGTACATGCATCATGCATTAAAGTTAGCTATCAGTCATTAACAAATTAGTGGTGTCACGATTCATGCCCCCAATACCAAATTAATTAAGGGATTACACGATTAAGCATTAACAAAAAAAAATGCTTAAATGAGCTTTTTGAAGGATGCAATTCCACAAGTTTTATAAGTTTTTCAATTTGATGTAGCACTCGCTGTACAAATGACATTTGACAAAAATTAATGCGAGTAATAATAATAATCTTTTTACACTAGCAGATGTTAATGCATGTCATATATATACATATATATGATTAAAGTTAAATAGAGATTATGTATCATGTATTCATAGTTAATAATATGAATTAGTAATAATTTTTTTGCACTAATGTACTTTAATGCTATACCTCAGCATTAGCTAAGCTAAGATTTGTCTACAACTGAGAGTTGTCGGCTAAGTCACTATAATTCTTGCCAGCAATGCAGCCACGAATGCGAACGAAAGTTCAAAGCATAAATAATAAACTTCACTTTGAAGATAACCAATGGCAATGGAACCGGCGGAAATGGCTGACTCTGGCAATGGGGCATGCAAACTGGCGTTTATCTTCGCATTTATCCTCCTGGTCTCTGCACCTGTCTTGCCATGGAGCTCCCCGACGCACAACCAAAAAGACAAAACCAGCACTCATCACGATTGAATACTGCTGCTGGCTCTTTCTTTCTTTCTTTCTTTTTTTTAATTTTACCAAAAAAAAAAATAGTAGATTGGTAGAAGGATCAGATTACTGGTGAAACGAGCTAAGAGTTACAAAGGGCATCTTTTATACATTTTTGTAAAGACGTAGGGGACCTAATTTCTTTAAGGTGATGTTGGGGACAAAAGCCTAATATTAACAAGGTTATGAGTAGAAAATCTAATTTCTTTAAGGAGATATAGAAAAGATTTTAAAAATCTTTTTTTCTTAAATATTTTTTTAATTGATCAAAGGGAGACTCTAAACCTTATAAGAGAAAAAATGAAAAAAGAGAAGGCTTGAGAGTGAGGGAACTCAAGGTTGCCTCACTGATATTCCTACCGGTTAAGTTGGTTCTTGGGGACAAAATTTTTAAAAGCTTAGAACAATAAAATCTAATTTCTATACCAACTAATATAACTGATTGTTTTAAATTTTTTTTCAAGAAAAATTTTTAAAAAAAATTCTAATTTTGGTTTTTTTTTTTGGGCCGCCAGGGTTGGGGGGAGGGGGGGCGGCTGCGCTTCCTATCTAAACCCCATGCAGCCGTCGGTGCAGATCGTGCATGTTGTAAAATACTAAACAGCCACACGTATCATGGTTGATGATCAAGATTAAATAAAAATAAATAAATACAAACTCTTAACCTCAAAGCGTCAAATGAATTAATTTTGCAGACATGAGAATATATCCACGTCTTGATTTGTACTGGGAAGAAAATTCACATACAAACAAAGCTGCCTTCCTTTCCCCATGCGTCCACACACAACAGTTGGCCGTAGGCGGCGCTGCTAGTAACAATTTGCTGCTGCCTATTAACGTTTTACGTACTACAATTTTCCTTATACTTGGATTATAATACAACGACAGGGGTTGGTGGTAGTACTATATATTGTCGTTGTTATTGTTTGTCTTTGCATATTTAGCTCTGTTCTTTGGTTCTAACTCTACACGTTGCCTCTTGAGGTATATAGATCTCGCATGGCCACGACAAATCTCTTGCTATATCGCCTGCTTAATTAACTGAAAGTCTCGTACAGAACCACTGAATTCGTCAACAAAATCCCTTTTTCTTAAAATAAAAAAAAAAAAAAGTTCTTATTTTTCTTTGTTAGTTTTGGTGATTTTGCCAAATGGTCTTTAAAAGTAACTGCCGGCATTATTTTCTTATACCTGTAATTTCAACCTTTTGCTCCTTGAGCATCTTTGGAATTTTGGCTTGAAGCAGGCGGAACGAGGGATCTGTCTTCTAGGGTGGATAAACCTAGTATTTACATGCCCATTGGCACAAAACCGAGGAAAATCTCAGGATTTGGTCCAAGATTGCTCTTCTAACAATCGGCAGATTAGTTGGAAATGACCGATTGGGTATAGTATTCAGTATTTTTCCATGAAGAATACTATGGGATCGAGGTTAAAACCTAGAAAGAGTGTACTAACCGGACAGGGGCGTCATCACCTCATATCTTCCAATTTTTCAGAATCAAGAGGCTTCAAATTTTGTCATAATACAATATGCTTTACAAGATTCGAATTTCTATGAACAGAAAAAGTTTTCCCGTTGTTCATTCAGATTTTAGTTTTTCGACTTCAATTATGTTAAATGCGTGGAATTAAATGTCAACTCGAAACTTTGCTTGCAAGAAACTCCAACTGCATGTAGTTCATCATGCCGCTAGCATATATATATATATATATAGACATACACACACACAAAGCTTCATTTTGATTTTGTTTTCTTGTATCTAATATCCTCGTCAGTAATATCTTATGAGCTGAACACCGGCGAAAGCGGGTAAATTCTATGCAGGATACCTTAACCTAAGCAAAAATGATTTTCTGATGAAACGGCATTTGAGCCCCTAAAAATGTTTGAATTTTCCCATATAAGTGTAGGCTTCATTTTAGTAAAGATTCTTTGTGTTAGGTGGATTAAGCCAAGAACTTATCCGGCTCCAATTCAATGATTAGCCAATCCTACTTATTCTTTGAACAGGAAATCCCCTTATTTCGCCACGGGTATGTTTCTACTAAATGCTGGCTAGGCTGTGAACAATTCGTTCAAGACAATTTTTTATTGAATCAAGCGAAGTTGATTTTCCACCCAATCCCATCCACAAAAAGAAAGCTATCATTCCGGCCCACAAGGATGTACTAAAACCGCCCAAGAACGTCTGACAACAAAACATCGGGCTGTGATTTTTCAATTAAAATTCAATTATCCAATAGTCCAAGAGTGTGTACTGATGGCGCCCAAGTTTCTTGAATACACGTGTAGTAGAACCCACTTATGTCCTTGTCGAACAAAGGTTAGCAGAATTAGGTTGTGTTTAGATTGGATTCGGTTGGATTTAAATTCCAAATCCTCTAATAAAGGGATAATTAATGGATGATTTGGATTTCAAATCCATCATTTAAGTAATTTTTTAAGTGTTAAAAACTTAAAATTAATTCAATATACATGTTACCTGAAATCCTTTCTTTTTTTAATATAAGTGAAAGGGTACCAAACCGGCAGCCGTATATACCTAACTTATCCCTGGTGCAATCCTTTTCCTCGGATCTTTCTCCTCTAATCTATCCAATTTGTTTTTTTTTTCTGGGTTAGAAATCAAAGAGGATACAATGATTGGCCATATTGTCCGCACCTCCCCTTCGACTCTGCTACTGTAACCGCCAACTACCGCGGTGATGTCGGCATGGCTGCTAGTTTACTAATGTCAGATCTTTCTTCTTTCTTTTTCAATAAAAACTAGTAATAGTTGACGTGATTTGCACGTGATTGTAATATCTTAAAATATATTATGCTTTACCTACTAAAAATGTTTTATGAAAATTTGATCATCAATATCATAATATAGTATTTTTATGTTATTTATTTTTTTAAACTAGTTACTTTTAAAATTTTTATTAAATGAAAAAAGACAGAAAACATTCCAATACAGTTGACATGTTCTTTAGGATTGAATTTGGAATCATGAACCAAACACTTTTTTTTTTATAACTTGAACTCTAACATATCAAATATTGATAATATCATATTTTATCAAAATTATTGTATATTCATGATTCTATTGCATATAAACCATAATCATCACAATTTTTATAAACGAAGAATATAATTAAGTTAGAAAAATAAACATAAATGTAATTTGAATTCTTTGTATTATGTTAATTCTATTTTTGTCAATAATGGAGTATAAATGATCCACTATATAAAGTTTTTTTGGCTTTTACATTCTGATAATTGAAATTTTATAGATAGAGATAGTTGGAGTTTTCTATTTTTCTTTTCTTTTATTCATGTTTTTAGCACAATCCAATGCAAAACAAAAGCAACAAGTCTACTTTTTCATATGAGCACAATATTTTTGGTTTTAGTATTAGTTTTCTTGATGATCATGGAGTTGGAATGAGAATTGTGGCTAATGAACAATTTTAATATTAATTTTTTGTATATTGCAGTGTCTTATTTTTTAATTGCCAACTTTTAATCTATAACTGGTATCATTATTATCAATTATTGGAATGCACTAAATCTATCTAATTACAATTGTTACCATAAATGAAATTTACTTAATTTTAAAGCTTTTCATTTCATAACTACTTCTATTACTCACTAATACTACAATACAATAAATATATGTAATCATTAGAAAAATAAGGGTATTTTGGACATCACAAAAAATAATTTGGATATCATTTTCATGTTATCATTCTTCATTTTAAATTACTCTTATTATAATTCTTATTTTATTATTGGAGATGGCCTCTGATTTGATGGATGGATTTGGTTTGCTCAAATCAATACAAATGAAGCATTACTGTATTATTGTCAATAACAATGTTTGTCTTCCCCTGGATATCAATAATTTGGATGTTATCTTTGGTATTTTGTGAATTGTATTCTAGTTTTTTAATTCATTTTCTATTTACTTTATGTCATTTTATAAATAGTTTTCAATTTTTTCATTTTTTTGGTTTTGATTGGTTGCTATTAATAATAATAATTGTTTGTCTGGTGCTATTGTGGTGCTATTCCTGATTTTTTTTTTCAATTTAATACTGCTATATCAGTTATAGAGGTGTCATCATTTTTTTTATATTGAAATTCCATTGGGTACAACATGAAAAATTCTTCATATTGGTAAAAAAGTGCATAATTGTAAAATTTACTCGTGATATTTGTATAAAGATATACAGATCAATAAGGGTTCTCTTCTCCTTGTATGTTTCTCCATTTTCTAGAGAATATCTATTTTTTGAAATTGATTTTTTTTTACAATTTTTCATGCTTCAATTAAGAAATTTTGATACGTATAATAATTGGAAATGGAGTCCAAGGGTAGGTAAATAGTTTTTAATGAACAATTTTTAATTATAATTACCAATACTATTAAGATGTAATCAATTGGAGTGTTTTATTTCTTTTAATTAGTGCCACATTAAAATGCAATAATTCTAATTAAAAGACTTGAGGGTAATTTAGAGATAACAAAAACTAAGATAAAAAAGTGATTACACTTACACTTCCAAATATCAAGATTCATACTTTTTATATAGTAATGATAATGATGATAATGATTGGTGGACAGACAAAGATAGATTTCAAAAACAGAAATAACTACAAAATAAGAGACATTAAACTTTTCAACAGAGATCTTTTTCTTTTTTTTTTTTTTAGATTTTAGAGACTTTAAACTTTTCAACGGAAAAAGAGAAAGGGAAAGGCTTAAAAGTTGCAAGGATCTCACACTCATCTGGTTAAATTAGTCTCTACCAGCTATGCTTGGTTTTGGGGACATAACACAATAAAAGATATAGAAATAGCTACTCCCATGGCTGCTAATCCTCGAGCTTTGTTTTAGGGCTTCAAGTGTCAAAAGTATTACAGGGAAAAAAAAGTTGTCCCATGCTAGATATTACCAAAAAAAAAAAATAATAACCCAAAGCAAAGACCAACCTAACAAAAATTTCATTTCATCTATCAAAAAAATCACAGAAAATCCGAAAAGCTAGAACAAAACAAGATTCTAAAGTCCATCAAATTATTGGAAACAAAACCAAAGGAGAAACCCAATAATGAATAATGTACCACAATCAAACAATTAACCAAAGCAATATTGAACTCTCGCCTTCTTCAGCAATCTTGTTCCTTCTTAACAATCTCAATTCCAATTCGTCCAGAGCCAGGCTTTCTATCATCATCAATATTGTCAGGTGCAGGAACGAACTTCCTCCAGTATGGATGCCGACTCCAAACAATTGCCATCTCTTCAATGGGAACTCCTTTGGTTTCTGGGAAAAACTTATAGATGAAAATGGTCATTATCACCACAAAGAATGAGAAGAACAGGAACAATCCGAACTTGAGTTTGCACAGCATCACAGGGAAAATCTGAGCAACCACAAACGTGAAGATCATATTTACTGATACGTTGATACTTTGCCCTGCAGACCTTACTTCGAGAGGGAAAATCTCACTAGGCACCAACCAGCCAAGAGGCCCCCAAGACCATGCAAAGCCAGCTACATAAGCACAAATCATTGCTACCACCGCTAAAGCGTAACCCTTTGGCAAACTGCCCGGGTTTCCACTAACCCCAAATTTAGCTCCAATTGCAGCAGCAATCGCCAGCTGAAATATATAACCAGGAAAAAAAAGTCAAATTAAGTTTTTGTCACCAAAAAAAAAAAAAACTTTTGTCACCAAAAAAAAAAAACTTTTACGCTGACAGTACATTAAAGAAACGTCATCTTTTTTTTTTCTTTTTTTTGGGTACCTGCATTATGAGCATTTGTGATCCACCCTCAAGGAAGAGTCCTCTCCTTCCAAATCTATCGACAATGGCTATTGAAACCAAGGTTGATAAACAATTTACTAAACCAGTTATAACGGCAGACATGAGCGAAGCAGTACTCCCAAAGCCAATAGTCTTAAACAGAACTGGTGCATAGAACATAATCACATTAATGCCAGTGAATTGCTGAAAAAATGGGATAAGCATCGCAAATGTTAACTGGGGTCTGTTCTTTTCCTTCATAATATTTGCCCACGGATGCTGTACTTTCTTGGATTCTTCACTGGCAATAACCAAGTCATCGAACTCCTCATCTACATCCCGAATTCCACGGATTTTCTGAAGCATTATTTTGGCTTCTTCGCGCTTGCCACGCTCGATCAATGAGTTGGGAGTATCAGGAAGGAGTAAGGATCCGACGATGAAAATAATGCCTGGTACAGCTGCACACCCCAAGCTTATACGCCATCCATACTTCAAATTTGCCATAAAATAGTTCAATAGATTGGCCCCAAGGATACCTATTGTGATTGACAATTGAAACACCATGTTCAGAGCTCCACGATATCTGTATGGAGCCATCTCAGAGAGGTACACTGGCACAGACTGTGGAAAAAGAGAAAAAAAGAATTTTATTCCAAAAAATCCTATGAAATGTTCATTTCCTTCCTTCAGGAGAACACCAGCATTACAACTGCAACTAGCTAGCTAGGGTGCTAGAGAGCCATTCTATCTGTTGTTATGAAAGGAAAAGGAAAAGGTAGTGCATTTAGCAACTAAAATGATGAGGATACACGCAAAGATTTCTTGTTTCTTGTTTCTGTACAATTTATCTAGTTGCACTATTTGGTAGAACGCTGAATTTCTAATCTGATCCAATTTCGTGAAAAGGTGCATGTTTGGTTTATGATCTGGTAGTATCAAAACTTGTAAGAATTAAGGTAAGAGTTTAAGTCAATTGTATACGCATTTCCACTTTAGTACTCCGTAATTATCTGCCTTTTCAGCTGTGTTACTTCAACAGTCGTATCACATTGAAATGAATTAGTACTTGCGCACGATTAGAAGAGATTATAAGAACATTATACCTGATTAGCAAATCCAATACCAAAACCAAGAAGGAGCCTGCCAATAATGAGCATCAAGACATTTTGAGCAAGTCCATTGACAGCAGAACCAGCTAGGAAAAGCGTTCCGCCAATCACCATGGAGACTCTTCGTCCACATGCACGAGTAACAGTGGAAGCTACAAAAGATGCTAAGAGAGCAGCAAAATACAGCGAAGATGTAAACAATGTCAACGTTTCGCTGTTGTATGTACAGTATTGATTTGTTGAGGGACTCAGGCCTTGCTCCCTCCTCCAGACGTCCGGGAAGAATTTCTTTAAGAAAAAAGGCATCGATATAACCCCACCTGCCAAATCCAACCATCCCATATTCATGACCAAAATCTTGATGGTATAGATTAACGCAATGAAGGCATACATCATGAGAAATAATACACCATTAATTTAGTGTACCATTAATTAGTCATTAATTATGTTCATATGCTAGCTCAAAATCTGCTCAAAAAGAAGTACTACCAATCGATTTCTGACAAGGTTTAATTCATCATGGCCGAAATACATATGTTTACAACCGCATCCTATATGTATCATTACCAAATTTTGGCCACGTAAAGGAAATGAAAAGCATAGTATTTAGTAACAGATTTTAGGCATGTAAGATCAAGACTGCATCCTATATGTGTCATTACCAAATTATAGGCACGAAAAGGAAAAACGTATTAGTATTTTGCAACAAAATTTAGGCATATAAGATCAAGAATAGTATCCAACACCTGAAATGCCGATATCATAACCGAAGATTAAGCCTCCCATTGCAGCAACAATGCAAGTCACGAAGACTTTACATGTCATATTTCCAGGATAAGCCTTCCCCTTGGATGGGGCAATTCCTCCACCTGCCATTTTTTATTACTTTCTCTACAGTCCCTGAGCAGAGCAATAGGGTTTAGGAGGTGTTTTAGATGGAAAATGTGGAGCAGAGCAATAGAATGGTAGTAGTTAGTTATATAAGCGTATCTCCTACTTCCACTCTTCCAAGATTTGAGTAGATAATTTGCCATTATCCTTAGAGTTATCCTTATCTGATCTTCAAGTTTGTAGTTCGAATACCAGATATTATCTTGGCAGTTCAGGAACGTTAGAATTAAGGGTTAATTTCACATACCTCCCCTGAGGTTTTTAACAATTGCAGAAAACCCCCCCTCAATTTCTAAAAATTACACTTACCGCCCCCTATTTTCATTATTAAGTAACATTCTAGACCCAAAAGGCTATACTTTTTTTCAAAATTTTTATAATGCCCTTGAGTTATAATTCACAACAAAAATGTAAAGGAAAAAAATGGTTTACAGTCTCTATTTCATTTACATTTATTTTCTACCAGTATTACCTACTTATCAACATCTAACCACTAAATAAACACTTATCTTTGTTCTAATGTTCCTCTTTTACCTAAAAATTTCTGATGCAGATCATTGTATCAACTATAAATGCTATATCATATACCCAAAAGCTTATCTACAATTTCATAACAATATCAGATTTTACTTAATATACTACAATATTCATTAATATCCCTAAATTTCAATTCCATGGCTGCCACCTTTTTAATACAAAATAATCCAAACCATCACTACTAATATCAATATCGAATATATTCCATTGGACAGAGTTCAAAATCGACCAAATTCTCTCTATAGGAATAATATCAATAATTGTAAATAAAAAATAGAAACACAATGCAGTTATAAATATATACCAAAAACGCTTTTTTTCATAATAACCAAAACAGTATAACCTATATTTAGTTCCTATTCCACTTCTTATCCTTAATTTTTATTTTTTATCACTGTCACTATCTTCATCACCATCTAATTTGATAATGAAATTAACACTCAATTTTTCATTTGACAATTTCAATTTGCTAATATCTATCAAAAATTGAAAACAAAAATGGGCGCAAGGAAACTATTTACTAATAATGAAAAATCGAGGATTGAGAATAGATACCAAGATACATAAGTATTGGTGGTTACATATGTGGTTGATAATAATAAATAAATGAGTTTAAAAGAAATATATATATATACATACATATATATATATATAAGGAAGAGAATAGATAGTTAAATAGAAAAGACTGTGGTTTGAATTATTGGTTAATGAGAGAGTTTTAATATTTGATAGAGTTTTACAATGAGTTGACAATTAATAAAAGGGCATTATTGTCTTTATATCACAACAAGGGAAGTCTCTGTAATTATGTAAATCTTAAGGGAGCCGAGTGAAATTGTCGAAAACCTCAGGGGAGGTTTCTGAAATTATCCCTAGAATTAAAAGGATATTTGGAGCTACCGAACCAACTGAAAATCTATCTGTTAATATTCTCATGGTTTTATTATCTGCTGATGAGGTCAAACTTCAAGAATGGCAGTAGTTAGTTATATACGAAATCGTATCTCCTACTTCCACTCTTCCAAGATTTGCGCAGATAATTTGCCATTATCCTTAGAGTTATCCTTTTCCGATCTTCAAATTTGTAGTTTGAATACCAGATATTATCTTGGCAGTCCAAGAACATTAGAATTAAGGGTTAATTTCACATACCTCCCCTGAGGTTTTGAACAATTGTAGAAAACTCCCCTCAATTTTTAAAAATTATACTTACTTCCCCTATTTTCACTATTAAGTAACATTCTAGACCCAAAAGGCTATACTTTTTTTCAAAATTCCTATAATGTCCTTGAGTTATAACTCACAACAAAAATGTAAAGGAAAAACAATGGTTTACCGTCTCTATTTCATTTATATTTATTTTTTACCACTATTACCTACTTATCAACATCCAACCATTAAATAAACACTTGTCTTTATTCTAATGTTTCTTTTTTACCTAAAAATTTCTGACGCAGACCATTGTATCAACTATAAATGCTATATCATATACCCAAAAACTTATTTACAATTTCATAACAATATCAGATTTTACTTAATATACTACAATATTCATTAATATTCCTAAATTTCAATTCCATGGCTGCCACCTTTTTAATACTCCCTCCGTCCTACTTTGATAGTCATGTTTTCCTTTTTAGTCTGTCTCAACTTGTAGTCCACTTTTCAATTGAAAAATGTAGTTATTTTTTTAATTTATCTAAAATACTCTTATTCAATGTAGGTTGTTATTAGTATGAACTACCTTATTTAATATAGATTGTTAACCTACCTCATTTAATATGTTTAGATTTAATGTGAAATAATATAAAATGAGGATTGATTCTTTCTTGACCATCAATTCAAGTTCTCATAAACCATCAATTCAAATTTTCATGAATAATTAATATACAGTTGTATTCTATTTAATGTAAGGATATTTTAGGAAAATAACAACCTAAATTTGTTTTTCCAACAAAGTTAACTACTTTTTTTTAAACTGCGTAAAAAAAATTAGGACTATCAAAATGGGACATAGGGAGTACAAAATAATCCAAACCATCACTACTAATATCAATATCCAATATATTCCATTGGCACAGAGTTCAAAATCGACCAAATTCTCTCTATAGGAACAATATCAATGATTGTAAATAAAAAATAGAAACACAATGCAGTTATAAATATATATATCAAGAACGTTTTTTTTCATGATAACCAAAACAGTATAACCTATATTTAGTTCCTATTCCACTTCTTATCCTTAATTTTTATTTTATATCACTATCACTATCTTCATCACCATCTAATTTGATAATGAAAGTAACACTCAATTTGTCATTTGACAATTTCAATTTGCTAATACCTATCAAAAATTGAAAACAAAAATGGGCTCTAGGAAACTATTTACTAATAATGGAAAATCGAGGATTGGGAATAGATACCAAGATATATAAGTATTGGTGGTTTAATGTGTATGACGATTTTATTAGTAGCGAGAGTACACATTTGGTTGATAATAATAAATAAATGAGTTTAAAAGAAAAATAGATATATAAGGAAGAGAATAGATAGTTAAATAGAAAAAAACTGTGATTTGAATTATTGGTTAATAATAGATGAGAGAGTTTTAATATGTGATAGAGTTTTTCAATAAGTTGATAATTAATAAAGGGCATTATTGTCTTTTTATCACAACAAGGGAGGTCTCTGTAATTATATAAACTTCAAGGGAGCCGAGTGAAATTGTCGAAAACCTCAAGGGAGGTTTCTGAAATTATCCCTAGAATTAAAAGGATATTTGGAGTTACAGAAAGTGATTTGAACCAACTGAAAATCTATCTATCTATTAATATTCTCATGGTTTTCTTATCTGCTGATGAGGTCAAACTTCAAACTTATGCACCGCAGTCAACGCGTTATACGTAACAAAGAAAATCAACCCGTGATGTCTCAACATGTGATGAGTTGCAGAAAAATATCAACTAGTAGAAATATATATCTTTTGATTTACTAGTCTAGTTTGTGATGTGATAGACCGATGAATATTGACCTTTTACGGACGAATGGACCAATATTCTTTTGGCTCGCCATTGATACCCCAAGGACAGAAATCTACATTCTTTTTTCTTTTTTCTTACGCTTAATGATCACAATAATGATTTTCTACGTGCGTGTACATAATACAAAAACTATAATTGTTTATAAAATTGGTTACATTGTTTGACATTTAATTTGTTAGAGAGAAGTTCATGAAAATAAGTATGCACAGATGGGCAGTGCTATGGTGGTTATCTATTAATTATTGTGGTTACTAACACAATTCAAAATTTCTAACAAAAATTCAAAATAAAAGATAATTTTTTCAAATAAGTTTAGGCCATTTCTAAATTACATCATTGGGCATGGCTATATTAAGAGAAATTTGTAATAATATATATATATACGATCATAAGTTTCCTCATGCTCAATATATAGAAAGATTTTAATGGAAGTAGACTATGCTTTCACTGCAGAGACCATACTCTCGCACCATACAAAATGTGTTTAACTTAGATGTTAAGACATGAAAACAGTCGAATTTTATTTATTTTCTTATGTAAAATTAATCTTCCAAATATGGAATTTATTTAGAAATTGCTATTACTTGACATTATTCAGATTATAAAAATTGTGCATGATGATGTCTCTCTCCTCAAATGCGTTAAGCGTATGGACGGCTATAATTACAACAGAAATATTTCCATTATGACTAGGTGAATCTAGTTACCTTAACGTTCATGATATGTTAGGCTTGTGATTAGTGTCTAAAGAGACAATGTCGATAAACTATATCTATAATCTAATCTATCCTATTTTATTCTATAACCTAATCCGTCTTATTCTACAAGGATGGGTATATCTATAACTTAATCTATTCATTTTTTTTACAGAAACGATAAGATTTCTATAATTTAATCTATCATATTCTACAAGGAAAGAATAACATTTCTATAATCTAATCTATCATATTCTAGGGGGAGGGGAGAGATTTTTGCCAAGATAACACCCTTGCCAAAAAAATAATCCCAACGTGATTCACTTTCAAATTTTATTCCCATAATGATGTTATTGTTGCCATCTAGTTATCCTGATTGCCATGTAGGATAACAAGAAAGAAAATTTCTAATCTAATTTATGGTTTTCAACATGAACTAAAAATTTAAATTTTTTTATTATAGAGGCACAAGAAAATTGCATAACTTTTATAATTTCCTATAATTATTTAAAATAAATTCTATTGCTATTATTGGTTTCTGAATTTTTTTAAATGGATCAAACCTATTGCATATATTTTTTTTCAAAAAATAAATTTTAAAAATACAAAAATTTTAAAAAAAATTGCAAAGAAAATTGTAAGCAATTGCAAAAACTTCAAAACTATAATATTTGTTTATGCTATCCTTCCTACTCTTTGAAAAGACAAGAGAATAATCTTGATTTGTCTTAAGATTAGCTACTCAAGAAGCATATTTTTTAGATGTTATTAATATAAATGTTGGTTTCTTAGAATTATGTTTGACAAGGGAAAGATAACGAAAGAAAAAAATGCGGGAAGATTTAGAGAGAAAATTGGAGAAGATATTAGATGAAAAAGAAAAATAGAGAGTGCATTTATCTCGATTCTGGTACATATGCAGCCTAAGTGACAAAAAAAAGATCATAAAGGTAATAAATTTTAAAATTAGGCTATTTTGGGTATATATTTTGCAAGAAAAGTTATTTTGGCGGTAAACTTGGGGAGGGGGAGTCTAAAGAAACTATGTCTATAACCTAATTTATCATATTCTACAAGGAGGGGGACTTTAAAATAACTGTGTTTATAACCTAATTTATCCTTTTTTTATAGTAACGATAATATTTCTATAATCTAATCTAGCAGATAGGGGAGGTTAAAGAGATTATGTAAGGAGCTAGCAAATATACAGACATAACTAGATCAAAGAAGTGTTCTGACACTTCCTTTGGATTTCTTCAGTGTATGTGGGGTTTGAACCCCCTCCTCCGGCGATCTACAGATCAAAGAGGGATTTAGTCCCTTTTGGATGGCCACTGAGGTTTGGGTCATTGGTTAAATTTGTGATTAGTTGGTTTATAATTTTACATAATGTGTAAATGAAACGGGAATTCAAAAGATTAAGGGTTCGTTTGGGAGTGGAGGATTTGGAGAGAAAAGAATGGAAAGAGGAGAAAGTGAACATTTCCTTCGATTGTTAGTTTTTATTAGGAAAGAAAAGAAGAGAAATGGAAGGATTCAAGAGAATAAATAGTAAGTAAAATTTTTCCTTCCAAATTGGAGAGAAATGGAGAGAAAGTTGGAGGAAACTTCTGAAAGTTTTTTAAAATACCTATTTTATCCTTAAAAATGTCTTGAACAAATATTTAATGACTTTTATATCCAAAATCATTCCACTAATTCTCAAAACTCCCAAACAACATAACAATCCCTTCTCTTCGCTTCTCTTCTCTCATAACTTAAGTTTTCCCTTCTCTTTTCTATCCTAAACTCCCAAACTTAGCCTAAGATTGGTAAAGAAACCAATTTATCAATGATTGATTCACGAAGTCAGGGCCATGACTGGTGAGTTTGATCAAACGTGTAATGCACATTAAAGGAAGTGGTAATATGCCTGCCCATTTAACGGCCAAAATAGCATTATCGGCAAAAACATGTAGTGTATGGTGGAATGCTTTTCTCCCCTAATGTTCTTTCTGCTGCGGCAGCAGTCTTATCTTAAAAAGTGATTTTATATTTCATTGAAAAAATGACTAAGAAAGGTTAATGTTGTTGAAAGACAAGGAAACCATTGGAGAGATGTGAAAACACCCGAAAATAATGAAAATAATCTCAGTAGCAAGTTGAAATTTCTAAAATGGCAAGCTAGAAACGCAAACGACCAAGAGTAATTTGAGTACGTCAATTTGACTGTGTCGTAGACATAACTGAGGAATACCAAGTTGAAGATGGTAGATAAGTTCCTTGTCAACACAAATTCAGAAAATTTATTAGACTCTATTGATCGACTTGTGAATCAAGTGTACACAAATTAATATAATGAAGATAATTGGAGAAGTTTGAACTACAATGATTCTTGTATATCGCAACCTGAATAATTTTATTTAAGAATCAAAATTTTGACAAGAAGCATACAAGATTTAAAGGTTTTGGGTTCAAATCTCCCCATCTCCTAACCCCACTTCTTAAATTCCTCACCTTCTCTGCTAATTTTTTTTTTTTAAATCTTGACAAGAAGCTATAAGATATTAGGGCTATTCAAACTGAATTGGAAAACCGAAAAATTTGACCCAACTCGAAAATATTGGGTATCCAATCCGCTTTCGAGAGAGAGACAAGTTATGGTTGGGATACTTATTTAGAAGGTTGGGTCATGGTTCACAAAAAAAAAAAAAAAGACTACCTTCACATATAAGGGTGAATTTGTAAATTTATTTATTAAAACTAAAATTAATAGGAAAAAATCTAATCATCTTTCATCAAATTTTTTATATTTGAGATAATGTACTTTATTAGTTTAGTTGATAAAATTTTGGTTTAGTGGCTAAGTTTGAAATCTCAGCACTTACAGGTCCTAAGTTCAAATCCCTCCTCTCTCTTCACAAAATTAAAATAAAGTGTATTGAAAAAAATTTCAACACTAAGGTTGTTAATTTGTTAAATTTGTCAATTATATAGTTTTTATATAGTTTTTGCTGTAAATAAATATTATTTTAAAAAATTGTTTACTCTGAATACGTGAGGATTGATGATTAAGTGGTCATTATTGATGAATGATGTATTAATAATGAAGTTTTTATGTATTAATAATGAAGTTTTTTAGACTTTTAGTTAGTTTTTAATTATTTATTATTAATTTTTTAACTTAGATATTCGATCGTGCACCTGCAAGTTTTCTGAACTAGTAGTGTGTCAGGTACTCGAGCATCGGAATATTTACCCTATAGTTTCAAGGCAGCTATAGTTCGATTTTTGGTCGAACCCCTAGGACCGAATCGGGTCACACATTTGTTCCGCCCAACCCGTGAAAACCCGTGTGAGATGGGGAGAGAATTTTCCGCAAAAGGAAAAAACACAGATTGAGAAAAAGAACCATCGATAGAACTAAAGCCTTATTGTCAATCAAGGACGCTTTGGCCTTGCACTTAAATTCCTTATCTGTCTTCTGACAATTCTATTTAATAGCCACCTTCTTCGAAAAATTAAAAGGGATAATTTCAGAAACCTCCCTTTGAGGTTTTTAATAATTTCATTTAGCTCCACTGAGGTTTTAAAAATTACACATGTCTCTCCTATCATTTAAAATGACAATACTACCCTTAAATATGTTAATGAAATTCTCTTGTTTGGTATGTTTATACTTAGAATGACTATTAAAATTATTTTTTATTATTTTTTCTTCTTATTCCTTTTTTTAATTTTTGGCGAATAAAACTGTAGGACTACCACTATTATCTCTAGTTTCTATTGTAACCAAATGTCGAACTAGTGATTTTTTTGATAAATTAGCTTTATATGCAATCCAATATTTTTTGCTGATCTTTGTTTTCTTTTTTTTTTTTGGTATTAAAATTAACAATAAGTCAAAAAAATGGCCCAAAACCACTTCTAAATTATGATAATCCCACTAATCGAAAAATTTATAAATTCTAAATGAATTATTTTAATATTTTTTTCTATTTTATAAATTTAAATTCATAATAAAATACCATCAAAATTATTCTATCATAGTGATAAAATTATTATTATAGTTGTTTATCAAATTGTAGGTATGGACATGAAAAATTTGGCAACGTTTCTTATAATTATATTAGATAATCTTATAATTGTATAGGAAAGTAAATTAAAACTCATTAGACAAGGTTATTTTTGGATATTCATTTAAAAATTTTACCAAGTCAAATATTATTTTAAAGTCTTGTTACTAAAACTATCAAATCAAGGGAAGTAGGTGTAATTTTTCAAACCTCAAGGGATCTTAGTGAAATTGTCAGAAATCTCAGGGGAGCTCATTGAAATTATCCCAAATTAAAAGCCAAAACAAAGCACATTGTGTACAAACAAATACAATACGACAACTGCATAAAATCAAACCTTTTCTAAATAGATATCTGTATATTAGCATAGTAAGTTGGTCCAACTCCAACTCTAACAAGTACTCATATGATGTTTCTCCCCATTCCTCAAAAAAAAAAAAAGAGAGAGACATATATATACTTGTATGTCTATTCCTTAGTAGCCAGCCCATCATAATTCATATGACACTCGAGCCCTATGGCCTATTCCATTTTGGTGTAGTGAATGAAAAGATGAATATTTCGGCCGCAGCCGGGGAGTAGGTTTCACTTGGCCACGTGTGTTGATCTATGTTTTCAGAACCGGACCGGATATCGACTCGGTCGAACTCAGGGGTCAGGGGTCAATGGGTTGAACCGGATTCGATAGGGGTTGAACCAGATGACGTCATAAATAAAAATTATTTAAAAATTAAAATATTATATGTAAAATACTTAATAACATATTAATATTAATAAAGGTATACTCATATATATTTGATGTTTCAAATATATTTAACAAGAAAATACAAATAAATTAGAACAATCAAGTAGCAATTTATATTATTTAATAAGCATTAACAAGTTTAGAATTAAAATTATGGACTTAATTGAAAAATAATACCAAACTTTAAGACAACATTTATAAAGTATGAAATATTTGAGATAAATTAACAATTTTTAACAACTTAAGGGTTAAAACATCATATTTAAAATATTTGGAACTTTCAAAAAAGTAAAGAAAAAGAAAAAGAAAAAAAGGCCGGGTTCATTTTTCCGGTCAAACCAGGTCAAAACCCGATCAAATCCGATTTTTGACCTGGTTTGACCGAGTTTTGATTTCCCGGTTTTTAGGATTAATTCGGACCGGACAACTAGCCGATTCCCGGCTCGACCGGTCGAACCAGCCGATCTGGTCCGAATTTGAAAACAGAGCTGTTGATCTCTTTATTTCCTGTGTTTGGTGGGGTTGAGGGGCAATTGGTGCAGACATGGTGACTGCCACTGTCTAGGAAAATCTTGATGATTTTATGAGCCCCCGATTCTTGAAGGCAAGAAAACATTGGAATCTTAGCAAAACAACAAATCACAAAATTATGCAATGCCCTCCTCTCGTTCCCATGTCGCGTCGTCTATCTATGATAACGTGGGAGAACGTACAAAGGAAACATGAAAAGTAGATCAAGATTTTAGTTAAGGTAACATGTTTACAGAGCTGACCCGAGAGACAAACCAATGCGATTGAAATTTGGGTACGATTCGATTCGATTACTGTATTTTTTATATTACTGGACGGAAAATTATGTTACATTATTATATTTGAAATAAAAGTAATGCACATGTATAAAATATTTAACATTTATTCAGTACAATATTATGATATATTTATACATCAAAACTTTGAACATGTACAATGATGAAATGAAATCACTCAAAATACAACTGCGTCCTTGTCCGAGCTCGCCGCAATGATCTTATCCTCTTATTTTTTTTCCCCTTTTCTTTTTGGGTTTCTGTCATGGTTTTTAATAGTAGAGAGGGACCCAATAAACAAAACAGCTTTTGGCAGCCACAAGGTCTAATATGAAGTCGTGACCTTTAATATATAAGGAAGGCTTGGTGTTTGAACGCCATCCATTCATCTGCATGTATGGGATATATTTCTCTTCCCACAATACCAAGAAATATTACTGTATGTATTCAATCTTTGAGGCTGTATTTTCTTCTTGTAAACTATGTTTGATCAGGCAAGAAAATGGATGACACGATTTCCTAAATTAATATACATGTGTGTGTACAGTGAATTGGGGGAAGGTAATTGTCTCTAATACGTATTCCTTTTGGAGTTAATAGTGTTTTAATTACATCCATGGCTGCCATGTGATTGCAATATCTATTGAACCAGAATCTTTTTTTGAAGTAAGTGGATCGTAACCTAATCCGATCCTTTGTTAATCAAAGGCTCCCAATTTAGGTAAGTTAACAATCAATATGGATGAAGCAGATATAGACATCAACAACTTCGAAAACTGTAGTATTTATTAGTTGGTTATATCAAAGAAAACAGCTTGAAATTTCCTTCTATACAATAAAGGAAAAAATTCAACGTTTAAAAATATATTATTTAGTCCTAGTTTTTTATCATCATTATTTGGAAACTAATAGTACTTACTTTCAAATTTTTTTTTTTTTTGGTATTAGTGGATGTACGAATTGAATAAACTTAAGCTAGAAGTTTAAACTAATTAAGTCAAATGACGCAAGTGATGGAAAAGTTAAAAAAAAAGCTATAGGAAATTAAATCAAGAATGGATGAACAATTCAATCTGATGAACTTGTTGTGGCCCAGAGAGTACGCAAGACAATTGGGAGGTCGATGAGTGGAGAGCTGACTTCTTTTAAGGTTTCTGAATCTGACTGGGTATTTTGTTCGTGGATGTTGCTAGCTAGCTAGCTGCAATTGTCAACTTTTAATTGCTCATATGGATTATTGCAGCGCAGCAGCAATAATTACTTTTACTGCCCTAAACACCAGAATATATAACACAAAAAACCCCACATCATCTACAGTTCCAATTCCCACAGAGTCGATCACTAACAAAAGAAAAAATCTACAACTTGTTAAGGAGTTGAAAAGCACTGAGAAGACGTATGAATGTATGGAAATACAATAGACTACAGCTAAATGCTAGCTTGTACCGCTAGTGCCCAGTTCCTGTGAGCGTGTGCCGTTTTATTGGAAAGCTATTGCTACCTCAAACCTCCGAAGAAAAACCTCAGAACCCTAAACAAAATGTACCAATCCAACCGCGACTTCCCCACGCTTTCATTTCACCTTTTTGAAGTTTTTTGTCACATCTCCGGTGATGTCTTTGCCCTTATATATCAAACTTGATCATCCCACCCCTAACCCAAATAGTCCTTCACCATGCCCCCCCATCCCACAAGTATACACGCACTCACACACTAATAGACTACATCTACACCTACATATATATATTCTAATTATGGCTGCCCATCCACATCTTTCCAACGTCCCCCCATTAGCCCAAGACAAACTTATCCAGCCTACCCAAGAAAAACCCTTCAACCCCATTTACTCCTCCTCCTCTACTCTTTCTCCCCCTCCTCCACCACCACCTCCAGCTCCACCACCAAGCGCTACTCCTATAATTCTACAACACGGCCCAAAATCGCCACATTTCTTATCGATCAAGAAAAATGAAGCTACGCGATCTATAGCAAATGTTAGGCTTCAAGCACCGAGTACAAAGACAACAATGAGTTCTACATCTTCCAGTGGCTCGCCGAGCCGTCCCTCAGGTGGAAAGCACCCAATGTACCGTGGAATAAGGAGCCGGAGCGGCAAATGGGTATCGGAGATTCGCGAACCACGTAAAACTACACGTATTTGGCTAGGGACTTACCCTACACCGGAGATGGCGGCCGCGGCCTATGACGTGGCTGCAATTGCCTTAAAAGGTAGTGATATTGTACTAAACTTTCCTGATCGTGTTAGTTCCTACCCAGCCCCAGCCTCACCTTCTCCGTCTGATATACGCAGCGCGGCTGCGGGTGCTGCTGAGATGATGAAGGAGAAAACTGCAGGTGGTGGAGATGATGGTGATGATGATGGAAAGTTTCCTCATGATCAAAACCAGCCTGGATCAAGGGATCATCAAGAATTAGCATTTGATCAAGATAGAGGCTTGGCTGGAGAAGATGAATTCATTGACGTAGAGGCACTGATTGATATGCCTAATTTGCTTGTGGACATGGCCGAGGGAATGCTAGTGAGCCCACCAAGAATACACTCTCCGCCATCTAGCGATTCGCCTGAACATTCTGATGTTGATAGCCTATGGAGCTATTTTTGAATAATCTGATCTAGCTTTCCAAAAACTTTTCTATTTGGTAGTGATAATCTAGGATTGAAGAAAACTACACCACGGGTGATTGTGAAAATGAACGTGATATATAGCTTCTAGTAATGCGTATAACAATCCGGGTAGTAAAAGACTCTTGCTTTTCTGTTATTCACATCATCAGGATGCATGATGTTTTTTAGTGGAAATTAATAAGGTTTGATCAAACAGCAGCAAACGTTTGATCCTAAAGCCGAAAAACAAAAAGTGCAGAATGGGTTTTGAGAGTGAAAATGAAGTTATTAGTCATTTTTATACATTTGTGTTTAATAGTACAGTTGAATTCAATTGAATCAGCTGGCTCTTTTCCTTTTTTTTTTTTTTTTGGGCCCTCTTATTCTTCTCTGAATCTCTGATACAGTTTCAGACACAATAACGTGTTGTGCAGCTTGGTTTCTTAATTGAAAGATAATACATATGTCCTGTAACACACGCCTGCAGTACAAGCAGTGTATGTGCAGGAACTCTCTCAGTCTGATCGTGTCCTGACTTCTCTGCATCAACCAACCAGACTGTACTATAGTAAATTCTGTGGTCTAAGGGCCAGGATTCACTTTTTCCCTTTCCTTTCTCTTTACCCTTTTAGTTCCTTTTATGTAAGATCATAGTACCATGAATTTTAAGCAAGCTGAGAAACTGGCCAGGACCACCTTGTTTTGATCCTTTTCTTTTGCACTCTTTCTCAGATGTATACTAATTAGAAAATGATGTCATGTTGTGATCGAGCATCAGTCTTCAGTAGATCAGCAGCATATTTTCTTGCCAAACCGTTGGTGAAAGCATTATAAAATCTGAGATGTGCAAGTAAAGAAACTATGACCATTTTTATGTAAGATATTGGAGTGAAGGAAAATGTCACCACCATGAAAAGGATATAATACTATTCACCTACTCTGGCAGCAGACATATTGGCCAAACCGCTTGATATGATCTAGTGATCTTTTAGCAGAAGTATGGGATATAGACGTGAGAACCAAAGCGTCATGTTTTTGTAGAACATTTTTTGCTGGGGATAGAATGCTTACATCCGACTCAGGTGGTGGGTTGGTCCGTACTTCAACTGTTGAAGGTGGTCGTGAGAGACAATAAGGAGCACAAAATCCCCACTAATGGTCGCTTTGCCTACCCAGAGTTGTTTTCGCCTTTTTGGTTATTTTGCATGTTTCACACAATTTTATCCAAAAGTACTTGCAAAATCTTACCTCCAACACCTTCGATTCGATTGGCCTTTCCCCCTTTTTGTTGGTTCATCGATGCAGACTCTACTTTGACAAATTCAATGGATTCTGAAACTGATTATTTCACTTTTGATTGAAACCCAATTCGGAAAGGAAACAAAAATGATTGGTAAATTTCTAGACAGTTAATGCTTCGACCTTTTAGATGATCGATATGGAATTTTGTGGTATGCAGAAGAACACTTGCAGTGCATCAGGAACGTTTTGAGATTTTATCACGTGGAGGTAACCAAATTTTGATTTTTGATAAGCCAAACCAAATTTTGGCATCAATGCAATAAATTGATGGAGACAACAGAAACTACGATATTGCAAAAAAGCAGCCAAAACAGTAAAAGATATATAGGGAGTGCGGGCGATATGGTGCAAAATACAAATGCTTGCGCAGCCAACGTATTTGGAAGTTTCAAGGCTCCAATTCATCTGGTCATCAGTTTGTTTTGGAGTAAATGAGAAGATGCTCAAGGCCATAACTGGTTTGGGTTCTTTTCTGGTTGTATTTTGAGCATTTTTAAAATCAGACAGCAGT
Source organism: Coffea humblotiana (assembly GCA_023065735.1). NCBI lineage: Eukaryota > Viridiplantae > Streptophyta > Magnoliopsida > Gentianales > Rubiaceae > Coffea > Coffea humblotiana. The sequence goes on along the minus strand of CM041215.1, from coordinate 26,416,189 downwards.
ATGTTGAAACTAATTAAACTATGATCATGTTTATTTTCAAACACTTTCTTTTTAATATATTTTTAGTCACCTTTCTATCTCATATACAACGCATCACAAAAAATGATACAATAATATGAGCTGAAATAATTTTGTCTAAATAATCTAGCTCATGTTCAAACACACTCGACAGGCATTATTGTTCCTGCTAACAGAGAAGACTTTCTTTACCTTATTCAGCTGCCTTGATGTACTAAATTCAAGTGTCTTTGACTCTGTTGCAAACACCGCATATGTTTAGTGTCCCTAACGCCAATTATTTTAAGAACATATTCCTAAATTCGGTATAGAATTAAATTCAACTACCGTTGAACAAATTTCCCCTTCCCTAGCTGCAGCTGATCTATATGAAGAACAAAAGCTAGGGATCGAATAAAATCGTTGACAGTTAGTTAGGTATTCGGTGGTTCCTAATTTTTAATAGCTGAAATAATGGTCAATAAAGCAAGTGATCAAAAACATACCGCTGGTTACAAATTGAATTTCTAAGAGCGCAGTAGACAAAAGGAATCTAGCATTGGAATTAAATTTGACATGGCTCAAATTATTAATTGGGAAGATAAAACTCCATTATTAACTTTAGGTTTTTCTTTTTTTCCATCTTCTTGATCACTGGATGGTAATAAACATGTTCTGCTGCAATATACTAATAACTTTGCAGAACAATATAACAACAACATGTTATAAATGTTAATACCTTCTGCATTTAATTTGTGCTTGTCTCAATATGGATTTCAAAAAATTAAAGAAGTGAACAAGCAACATAAGCCGCAGCTCCCTTTCTTCAGTTTTTTCCCTTCATGTTATAGAACCATTTACATGCAGCAATGACCTTTAAGATGGGTACACGAGATTTTGAGAAAAGTTCGCAACTGGAAGAACTTAAATGTCTGCCATCCGAAAAAAAAAAAAAAAAAAATAGATCATTGGTGTGTCCAGTGATTTATCAATATTTACATCTATTTAATTTGCTACTTAATTATGCTTTTGGAAGGACATTTTTCCTTTCTCTTTTTTTTCTTTTCTCAGCTGAACTATATATATATATATACCATTGAAATTGGAAATTAGTTGAGCTACGTTTCGCCATCATCTTCAGCTATATATGTGAACCATATAAAATGCATGCCTAGGCTAAAACAAGAACGCTCGTTAAATAAAGCAAACATCCTTTTTATTTCAGTGGAAAAGAAGATCTGATTTGAAGAAATGGCACATGAAAAAGTAGCCGTAAATCGATCGACGGTCGACCCTAAAAAGTCACTTTCATTTTCTTAACACTTGTTTCCAGTCAAACGGGACATCAATGTTAAAAATCAAGTTCTTTTAGTCAAGATGGAAACGTTTTGATTCGTGAAATCGAAAAAACAAAGGGTGTCTGCCGTCTGGTGGGGCTTTGTCTGATACAGAATCTCATGGTAGCAATCGAAGCCGAAATCTTCTTCTCTTTGAATGATTAAAGCTAGTTTGACCATCAAAATCCACATCATTGGCCGACATAACCCTCCTTAATTTGCACTCCTCTTTTCCCTTAACAACATGGATTATAGGTTTCTCCTTCACATTATTGCTGGGGTGATTTCTTCCTTTGTGTCCAAAATACTGTAAATTACGCGTATTTATTGTGTTGGGCATCTTGTTTTAGTGTAAACATAATACATATGCTTTTACGCACTGGTCATAGACATCGTGCTGCTTTTGGCCTCCAAACCCAGCCATGATAGCAACAGGTTTCTAAGATTAAAGAGTACTTCCTTGGCTCATCCAATTGCTTTTAATGTATATTTCTTTCTTTTTTTCTCTGAGAAAAAGATTGCCGTGAAAAGATTTTTCCAAAGCTTCAAAAGAAAGAAAGTACTATATTGAATTTTTAGTGAGGCTATTCAATGAAAACTATGATGCATGAAGGAAAGAATCTTAAATAATGCTCGAACATGAAAACCCATGTAAGATTCCCACTCCTATTAAAACGCGTAAGCAAACCAATATGACACATACAAGCACAGAAAATTTAGTTTTTGGGAACAAGAATATTGTATTATTCGCTCTAAAACTTGTGCACTTAAAATATATACTACTAATATAATATGCCACTCTAGGGTCTGGTATTTATATAAGGATTAATTTTCTATATATTGAAAGTGTATACACTTTCACCATTAAATACATGACACATAATTCGAATTTAATCGAATTTAAATGTGAAATTCAAATTTTGCATATGTGTCGTATATTCAACCGTGATAGTATATGCACTGTCAGTGTATATAAGATTTACTCTTTACATAAACCGTATCTGAATCAGATGCTTAGCCTTAAGATTAAAAAAACATAAGCCAACTAATGATATCTATCTTTGAAGATTATTATTATATGCCCGTAGGGCATTTGTGTTGCAAGACATGAGACAAAAGCTCTTGAATTATAAATTAATGCCTCGAATCTAGATCCCAGAAAAGGAAAAAAGACTGTACAAATCCAATGAGTATATTAATTTGTCTTTACAAGCCATATTCCAATTTGGGAAGCTGACGGCATTAATTTATATAAGCTGAACTACCCAATTGAAGGAAAAATTAATCCATATATGTTTGAAAGGTAATGAGGACGTAATATTAGTATTTAAAATTCGTAGCTTAGGGCCATATATAGGTAGTCGAATAGATAGATGCATTTAACTTGGATAGTTTAGCACTCAAATTACAGAAGATTTGTTAAGGCACGGCGCCGAGGGACCAAGCATCCAATGCGGTTGACACTTCCAATAAAATAAGATATGGTACTGCTTTGTTTGGTCTTTATAATATTAGAAATTGTTACTATTCCCTTTTTTCATAGTTGTCAATCATATGGGCTTATTCTTTAAACAGGAGGTTTTTGGCACAACACAACAGTACTCTTATGATGGTCGACCAAAGATGTCTCCCCAAGTTAGCCAAATCATTATGTTCTTATGGTTTGGTGGCTATAATTGTTATCCCTTTTACTTTAATTTTACCTTTTTGGAGTGTTCGTCATTTCCACAAGTCATTCTTTTGAATTAGTTTTCTGAAATGCATTGAAACATTGCTATTTTGGGGGGTTGGGGGGAGCAAGTCCTAGCTGTACTCGTGGTTGATGAGGATTTGGACTTGTCTTTCAAGAAGAATATGATATATGTGGAATCATGGATGCTGTATTTCTTACTTTTCTATGTTCTTTTACTTTATTCTTAAGTAAAAGAAAATGACGAAAAACAAATGGATGATCATCCTAGTGGGTTGGTTTTTTTTTTTCTTGGGGTTCTCATGCACTGGTTAAGTTGACAGCCACTTGCTAATGAATCACCATGGTATTTAGCTGAATTCGACTCCACGAAAATTGAAGTCAGTTCGAATTTAAATTTTTGACTTATGAATGCGTCCAACCTCAAATTCACATGGTCCTGTTTTGACTAATGCCTAAGGGCCTGTTCTCATTTGCTTATAAGTCTTAAGGAGTCATAGTTAAAAAGTAATTATGGATAAAGTTATTTAAAGAGTTAATTTTATGTATACTAACGGTATATATTATCATCGTTGGATGCATAATACGTGTGTAAACTTTTGATTTCAAATTCAAATTCAGATTATGTATCATACATGTAATAATAAAAATATATACATTATCAGTGTATAAAAAGAAATTAATTGACATGTGAAATTCAACACAAACTTAAACAACAAACAATAATACGCACTCTCTCTAATTTCATCTCTGTTTCCTATTAAAAAAAAAAATAAGGGTAGGGGGGGGGGGAGAAAGGAGAAGAAGCTAAATACAATAGTCAAAAGCTAACTTAATAATCACTTATATCAAAAGCAAAAGCGGTAACGACAATCTAAGCTATCAAAAACAGGCTTTAAGCTTAATTATTGACGTGTGAAGTGTAACAGTTTGTAAAATTAAAAGTACCCTTAAAAAGGAGTATTATCACGCGGCCGATTGTCGTTTAGCAACACATGCAGTTCATAACTGAGGTGAGTAATCTGCCAAAAAAAACAAAAAAAGCTTTCAGAAACATAAAGATATATTTTGCATTTACGAAACATTTTACTTTGGTTCAAAATTCAACTTTTGAAAGGCAAGTATCAAGTCCCCTTTTTTTAAAAAAAAAAAAAAACTTATATCCAACACTGATTCTTGTGTAATAAGTAGACAAAATTGCGTTTGGGGTTCATCAATCATCATGCTGGTTAGGGGGCAACTAATGCTTATCTGTGAAACAGCCCTAATATGTAGTTGAATGCCTTCCAGAGCGAGTAGTAGGCCATCTCCACGCGAGAGCAAACCCATGGAACCGCGTAGGTTGAGACGTCCCCATCGGCCTGATCATATTTACAAGCCCAAACAGGCTACGATTAACCCGCTTTTATGCAGCCCTTGGGCTTTGTTAACACATTCATGTGAGTGTTCAAAGTTGAATTTGATCTGAAGGCTTTCGTTCAAGTTTCACTGGATAATTCACGTATAGGAGTTCCTTATCTGACACCAGAAAGCCCAAACAAGTATGCATAAAATGCATGTTCTCTGCATCAGAAATTATTGCTTGAATTCAACAGCTACAAGTTGCGCGGAGTTTCATTTAGTCGTCTTAGTTAGCCTACCAATATAAATTGGCTCAATTGGTAGGTACGGGTCACTTCCTCAAAAAAGATAGCATGTTCGGCTCCTATTGTTGATATAATAGTTGTATTGGTGGGTGATCTATAAAAATCCCCCTTTAAACAAACTATGATTTCGGAGGTATATATGACCGGTGATAATGATCGAAATCGAATCCATCCAAAAAATTTTCTACCCCAGAAAAAAAAATCTTTAGTTGGCCCAATCATGTGAAAAAACAAGTACAAGAAGAAACTATTCTGACAATAGACAAGTATTGGGCTGATTTGTCCTCCCCATGGTGTAGGACATCAATTGTTTGTGCCCAAAACTCATGGATTAGGTGTATGAAAGGCCCAACTAGTTGAGGATACCTTGGGACCGTTTGCAAAGAGTTGTTTATAGTCTTTTACGATTATGTACAAATTACCGTTTTTTATAATCTTTTATATTTTAACACCATCAATGCATAGATACGAAAGAAATAATAATGGCATACTCAATCTAGACTAAGTCATTCTCAAAACAAATGCAATTGTGAATTTGCATATTCATACTATTTCTTTTTATGCAAAATCATATTTCGGTGGTCCTTCGCATAATGGAAAATTAAATGAGAATGCTAAAACAAAGCTAGGAGGGCTCAGATGCTTCAATTTGTATTTTCTATTATCTGTTTCAAGCTATTTCCATTCACTAGCCTGGTGCTGATAAATTTGGATATACTTTAGTCGGGACGATCTGAATAACCTAAAAGTTTATAGGCGTTCAAGTAATAAATTTTCCGGACTAGAATACAATTTGAGCCTAAGTTCGAGGATTCATACGTAATATTTCTTCCCTTGATGATTCGTCCTCTGTCTAAGCAACCGTCTCCTTGACTAAAAGGCCATATTTTTCACGTGTTTCTTCTGCGAGCCAAAAATAAAAAATAAAATTCTTTTCTGGGTGGGGCAGGTTACGTCATCCTGAAAGCCAAACAATTCGTCAGTCTTCTTAAACAGTCTAATAATGTAATAGGAATCCAGCTGTCGCTTGTCAGCATCACCACTAATTCACATTCGTCACGGAACTTCGTTTTGGCTTACTTTTTCATTCTCGTTTGTGTGAGAACTTGAAATATGTGTAATTTTCTACAAATATTTATTGCGTTCTAAAACCTATAGTCTCATAAATAAATAGTTAAGAGTAAGACTTTTAAGCGAACTAAAACAATTCCATTCAAAACCATAGAAAATAAATTGTGGTTTAGCTTTTCCAAATTGGGTTAAGCCAAATGATGAACAAAAAGAAATCTGGACCGCACATTTGAGTCGCTTCTATTCAAAAGATTATTATGTTAAAAATGAGGTACGTCCATTGATTCACCAAAAGAAACAAGTAATATACACGTCTTTTGAATTGAATACCTTATAACATGTTAAATCCTTCCCAAATTAGTGTCTATTTTTGTGTTAGGATAAAATTTGTTTAAGACTAATAAATTTGAATACATGCCATACTTGTAAAAAAAAAATCAAATTTGTTACACACATCGAAAGAAAATGGTACTTTGTTTGCAATTAACTTTTGAAATATAAAATATAAATTTTTTTTAAAGTATAGATAAAAAATTAAAAAAATTTTAAATTCGAGAGTTTTTACTTAACTTATCTCTCCTTTCAATAACTCTTGGCTTGCAGCTCAAAGAGGGGTTTAATCCCTTTTTGGCCACTAAGCCAAATCTCAGTGAGTTTAGCCGACCTTAAGCTTGCAAACTTTTTCTATAGCAAAATTAAGGGAAAATCGTTCAAAACGTCCCTCACATTTTAGAAAATGACTTTTTTCGTCTCTCACTTTTAAAAGTGTAATTTTACGTCCCTTACAAATTCATATTGACCAAATTTGGTCCTTACCTAAGTTTCTGACTAGTTTTTGGTCGGAATTCACCACGTGCCTTGCACGTGATCATATTTTAAAGGTAAATTTGTCAAATTAAATTCGATTCATAATTCCTCACATTTCATAAAATAAATTTTTTCGTCCCTTACATTTCACAAAATGAATTTTTTCATTCTTCACATTTTTCAAAATGAATTTTTTCATCTTTTATTGATCATGTGTGTGAATAATTTTTTTAAATCCATGTATATATTTATTTGATTTCACCTGAACAGTACAAATAGCATGTGAAATCAAATAGAGATATATTACACACTATTCGTATTGCTCAAGTGAAATCAAATAGATATATACATGGGTTTAAAAAATTGTTAGTTTTTCACTTATATTCATTTTCTTTTACTCGAAATTTGAAAATAAAGAAGACATTTAATCCTAAATATTATCGAGTGTTTATAAAGAGGACCCATTAATTAGATGACCTTATTATACAATTCAATAAATAAATTATTATCAAAAGAGAAATGTCACAAATATTGAATAGGTTCAAATAGTGAAATCATATAAATATATACATGGGTTTCAAACAAAATTATTAGTTTTAAACCCCTATATATATCTATTGAATAGCATGTGTATAACTACGATTAGCATGTTTAAATGAAATCCAATAGAGATAAATTACATGGTATTCATACTGTTCAGGTAAAATCAAATAGACATATACGTGGGTTTATAGAAAAAAAACTATTCACATACATGATCAATGATGGATGAAAAAAATTATTTTGAAAAATATGAGGGATGGAAAAATTCATTTTTTCAAATGTGAGGAACGAAACAACTCATTTTGTAAAATATTAGGGACGAAAAAAATTCATTTTGTGAAATATGAGGGACTATGAATCAGATTATGTAAAAATTTAATTTGACAATTTTGCCCTTAAAAAATGATCACATGCAAGTCACGTGGTGGATTCCGGCCAAAAACTAGTCAAAAACATAGGTAGGGACCAAATTTGGTCAATGTGAATTTATAAGGGATGTAAAATTACACTTTTAAAAGTGAGGGACGAAAAAAATCATCTTGTAAAATGTAAGGCACGTTTTGAACGATTTTCCCCAAAATTAACTGTACCAAATTCGTCTAAGTCCTCATGCCACATATGCATAACTTTTCCGCCGCGGCGGGGATTGGGGGCAGCAAAAGAAAGGAAGCTTTCATCAAAAACTTTTGCTGCTGCCTGCCAACGGGTTACGTCATCTGAAAAGCCAAACACTACGCCATTAATGAAGAATTTCATTTTTTTAAGAGATGAACTTATATGGTCTAATAATAGTATCCAATTGCCATTAGCACTTCATGTTGTCAAGGAACTTGGTTTCGGCCTACTTTATCATTCTCATTTGTATAAGAACTTGAAATGTGTATTTCTCTACAAGTATTATATTCTAGAAATAGAACAAATCCATTCAAAATCTTACAACATAAATTTCAATTTAAGGCAAATAATGAAAAAAGAAAAGACTGGACAACATTTGAGACGCAAATAATTGGAAAAGGAGTAATATAGAAGTTGTTTGAATTGAATATATTGTGTCACACATTAAATACCTCCGTCTCCCTCTAAATCAATGTCTGTTTTTGGATCAGTGTAAAATTTATTAATTTAAATATGTTTAAATGCATATCATATATGTAAAAACAAAAAAATGATCAACTTTAATTTACACGCAAAAGAGAAATGACACTTAAATCTTGAAATAACTTAATTGACTTTAAGCTTGTAATAAAATTATTGATATAAAAATTGAGCAAACCAGGTTTATCAAGTCTCGTGCCATAAGCCACGCATCAGAGTCATACCAAAAAAAAAAAGTCTCGTGCCATAGATGCACAACTTTTACGAAAAAATTCTCACATCAACAGTTAAAATCATACAAGTTATAGTTAGGGATGGCAACGGGGCCCGATTGGGGCGGGGGACCTCTCCCCCATCCCCCGCCCCGCTGCCTATAAATTCCCCCCATCCCCGCCCCGTCCCCCGTCCCCCGCTCCCCCCCGTCCCCGCCCCGCCCCGCTTCCCCCGCGGGTGCCCCCGCGGGATTAATAAAAATGTGTTATCTAATTTTATTATAGTTAAATTTTAGCAAATAATCAAGTACTAAAATATCAACACATAACAAAATTATTATTTATTGTAATTTCACAATTGAAACTTATAAAAACAATCAAACAAAAGTTATTTGAATACAATCCAATATGATGAAATACATACAACTAAAGTAGTCAAGTTTTCACTTTTGGCACCAATACAATCACTAATTCATTATTATGTGTGTGCTTTTTTTTTAAGAAAAAAATGTTATTGTATTAAGTGTATTTTGAGATTTAGTATAAATGTATTAGTAAATTTAGTATAACAATTAATAATTTGTATTAATACACATATATAAATATTAGTATAATTGATAATATCAATTATATTACATATACTAATATACATTATATAATACATATAACTACTAATATATTATCATAAGTTTTAACTAATTAAATTATATATTATATATATTTATATACACATATATATTTTATATATTTATTTTTTAAAGCGGGTGGCGGGGCGGGGGATGGGGCGGGGGTACACTCCCCCATCCCCCGCCCCGTTTCTAAGTGGGGGGAAAAAAATTCCCCCCGCCCCAACCCCCGCCCCATTAGTCCCCCGCGAGCACCCGCCCCCATTGCCATCATTAGTTATAGTACCTACGACAATGTTGGTGTAAATGACTGAGTGGCTGACAGGTGACGTCAAGGAAAAAAGTTGAATGTGGACGTTTGGATTAGCTGTTTTTGAGATGTTTTTGAAAAACTTCATTGTAGCAGAGTTTTTAGATTATATTTTGAAATATTTTCAGAAAATATTTTGAGATATTTCAGAGTAGGAGAGTTTCTAAAATATATTTCAAAATACTTTTTAAAATTTTAAAAAAATTTAAACTAATTTTTAGATTATTTTTTAGAGTACTTTTTAAAAATTTTTATTATACTTGAAAAATTAATTTTTGAAAAAACAGTGCCATCCAAACAAAGCCGGCAGCAGCAGCCTTCCCATCCCAAATCGTGGTCTGGATGAGTAACACCCGTGTGCCCCCCACCACCAAGCGCCAACTTCGGGCTGTAGTCAACCAAAAAGTAAGTGAAAAATTATGAAATGGTCTCCTCAATCTAAGACCAAGAGAAAAAAAAAGCATCCCTACCCTACCTCTTTACTTATTTAAGTCCAGCAGTGCAATCATTCATCCCCTTGTCAACTAAGAATCAAATCGTGGCCCACAAACTCAAACCTCCCTTTAAAATAAAAAAGTATCCATCTTTCTTTCTTTCTTTCACACTGTTTGACTCTCCAACTTTTGCAGCATAACTAGTGCCACGTTTTCAACAAAAAAAAAAAACTAGTGCCACGTCATACTAAATCCCACATGCTTACGTTTTACACCCCGCATCAGTACTATACCGTTATCATAACGTGTTCGTGTCTATATCGTAGCCACGTTGTTGTTCCCCAAAAATACCCATACTATAAAAACACTTCTTCCCCCAAGTTACCTCTTATAGCAAGCAAACACGAGAATTAACGAAAACAACTATATTGTGAGTTAGCTAAAAAAACGAAAGTCTTAGGTTTCAAGAACTCAATCTAGAATTTTTACAGATATCTGCTAAACATGGATGCCTCCAGCTCGTGCTCTGATCCACACCCATTTGGTTCGTTGTCCGATGTTTCTCCCACGACGGCCCAAAGAGCCATAAATTCCGACGAGGAGATTATTTTGTCGTCAAGCAGGCCGAAGAAGCGAGCTGGGAGGAAGAAGTTCAAGGAGACGAGACACCCGGTTTACAGGGGCATAAGGAGGAGAAGATGGAATTCCAACAAGTGGGTTTGCGAGCTACGCGAGCCCAACAAGCAATCGAGAATATGGCTAGGAACGTATCCTACTGCGGAGATGGCGGCTCGAGCTTACGATGCTGCTGCATTGGCGTTAAGGGGTCATTTGGCTTGCTTGAACTTTGCGGACTCCGTCTGGCGTTTGCCCGTCCCGGCGTCCAGGGATGCCAAGGACATCCGTAAAGCGGCAGCCGAGGCGGCGGAAATGTTCAGGTCCCAAGAAGAATGTGATAATAGCAATTCTGAGGCTTCTGCTAGCAGAAGCGGGAGCGAGTCTGGAGATCATCATCTTCATCATCAAGTAGGAGAAGAAATCGGGGATATCCAACACGACAACAATGAAGTAAGCAGCTTTGATCACGGGGAGGCGTTGCAGAAGAATGGTGAGGAAAGTACGAGTTCGATGTTTATGGACGATGAAGCTCTGTTTGACATGCATGGGTTGATGGCAAACATGGCAGAAGGGCTTTTGCTGTCTCCACCTCATTGCTTAGGAGAGAGTTATAGTTTTGATGAGGTGGAAAGTGATGCTGAAGTGCCATTGTGGAGTTATACATTTTAATTTGACTTGTAATCTTACCCCAAAAAAAACAAAAAGAAAAAATAGTAGTACTATTGGATATTGCTTCTTGGCGTCAAAAGTCTCAAAGACAGCCCGGCAGCTTCCTGTATAATGTAGAGTGAGTGATTGGAACATTTGATTTGTTTTTACTATTGGTCAAGGAATTGTGGGAATTATTCTTTCAAAAAAAAAAAAAAGGAATTGTGGGAATTATTGAGACATCCCACGTGTCATCTGTGAAGAAAAAGGAAATAAGACCATATAGGAGAATAGCTTCATTAGCATATATGTCTCTTAGTCTTAGGTACCCCTGTTTTTTTGAGTAAAAAAGAGTTTCCTTTTCAGCATATGCCAAAATTGCCATGTCCGTTACAATTTGAAAGCATACAAGAAGAGGTAGCTAATTGTAGGACTATACTACTTTTTTTTAAAATATATATATATATATATTGGTCATCCAAGAAAAATGTTGTACGTTAGAGCTTTCCGTCAACAGAAGCTTCTGTAGTAAATATGTACTTTGACCATATTTCACATTCTTTTTGTTTAAAGACGGACAGTGCTTCAAGTTTGATGCGGGCAATTATCCACTTAATATGAGGTGAATTATGCTTCTTTTTTTTTGTTTATTGTTGGTCAAAAGTTGACGTGTCATTTAATTTTAACACAGTTAAACGTTTTCGGAAAACACAATAAAAAACAAAAGAAAAAAAAAAGGAAGAAGAAGTTTTAGGAAGAAACTGCTTTATTAAACTTTAGGGGCCAATTTGAGAAATTATAAAGATTTTTTGGACTATTTCAACAATTTTCTGAATCTTTTATTAATTACAATAATAAAATATCGTGGCTAGAGTGCAGAAAACAGCTGGGGGATGACAACGCCAACCCGCGTGAGTAGAGTGTTGTTGGTGTCGTATGGGCTGAGCTAAGCGAGATTTGGCTTTATCAGAACTGGTCTTGCCTTTGACTTTCTCTCTCTATGGTTAGCGCCCAAATTCGACGTATTTCAGTTAGTCAGACACTGTCGGTCCATTAAATTCTCGCAGGACCCAAAGTCCTAGCTACCCATGTCAAAGCCCAAGAATACTATTGGCTCACGGCTCTGGACTTCTGCTTTGTCTTTTGTTGGAGACTCTCCTAACGGGATTTGCAGAAGCCAGTGATGGCAACAGGGCTGGTTTGGAATCCGCTGCCCACTGGCCTTTACCACAGCCTCCTTAGGCTCCCCTCCCCACTAGATTAGAATAAAGTAAGTTATACAAATATCGTTGCCGACAAAAAAAAAAAGGAATCCGCTGCCGCCATTCTCCCCTTCCCCTGTGGCGGTCAGGGGAAGAAACCACAGTAAACCACAAGAACTTTTCACAATAGGAAAATAGGGAATGCTGCTGCTACTTCAAATCTTCAAAGGGTCGTATAACAATGCATACAAGTAATAACGAAAGATTTACTTTGCTTAGGTGTTTGCAATAAAGCAAGTATAATTTTTCAGTAAAATGCTTGTTACATGTTACAATGAAACAGATCAAGGATATATGGAAACCTGTGCTACAATAACTTTATCAGATTGTCATGGGCTGAAGCTTGATTTAATTAACTAAGATTACATTTAGCTAAGATTACCTTAAGATTATATATATAGTAATAACTTATTAATTACAGTTAATTACGAAGATTACAATTAGTACAATTGTCATGAGCTGCACTAGCTTGATTTGATTATTATGTTTCGATGTAAAATGATTAGAGTATTTAAGTTACATGTATAATTTTTTATATTATATTTAATTTATACAGGAGACAAGACATGGGTATCCTCCCCTGCCACCCATCCCATTTAAATGGGGGGAGGGGGGGAGGAGGAGAAAAATTCCCCCGCCCTACCCCATTAGCCTCCCGCGGGGCAGGTGCTAGCGGACAACTGCCCCATTATCGTCTCTATTCCGTACTTGATCTTGAGTCTCGAGGGCACCTGTGATTTGCAATTGGAGGGTGTTATTCATGACATAATTTGGATCATATCAATACAGTTCAATTTGAATAGTTCATTTTGAAATTTAAAAAATTTTAAAATGACTAATCTAGATTGGACCAAACTAATGTGACTCCATCAAGACCATAAATAATATTGTGTGATTGCAGATGGAACAACCCCACATGTCCCACAAGTGTGTCACGCCGCTGTTTCTCAGCTTAGTGGATTTACCCTCTCCGATTATCCTTGATTCTTTCTGAAGAAATAACAAGACGAGAACTCAAGATCTTTCTAAAATTGTTTTTGATATCGCTTTATGAATTCCTTGTTTTAGACTTTTAGCTCGTTAGGACAGTAAATTTTCTCTTTAGTTCCTTTACAACATTATGCGTAGAAAGCTAACTAGAGGACTAGACTTCAAACAGTTTCCAATACTTTACATGTGTTGCGGCAGAAATAATCAGTTGTTTTTGTTATTCCCCACCCCAGAAGAAAAACTAAGAAAAAGGGTAAGAGATATAAAAACTATACTAAGCCCTGGCAAGCTAGGAACAATTGCAATCGCGACGGCGCGTCTAAAGGTACCAACAAGAAACTCTCGCCATGATATTTTAAGAGAAAATAATCGATCACCGATAAATTCTAAGAAAAAATTTATTCAAATAAGAGAAACTAAAAGTGAGAGAGAGTGCTCCCTTTTACGAAGAAAGACCATACTTGGTCTCTCTCTGATAGGAAAGATGAAGGACATTTTGACCGAGTGAGTTTTAGGGAGAAGGAGCGGTAAAGAGTTTTAGAAAGAAGAAGTTTGAGTGACCCATTGACATGCTTAACCACATCCTTCCGGTGCTAGTAACATCATAAGATGATTTAGACAAACATTTGCCACTTATTACACAGAAAATTTGGGAATTTTAATTTTCTTGTTGTAATTCCCTTATGTTTGCAATCTTTTATAACCTTTCGCTCCATTTTGGGGCAGGGCACCTAATCCCTTTCGACAAGCAACATATATGTAGGAACTCTAATCCTTATTTAATTTCTTTGTAAGCTGTAACTTTTACTGTCTCATATTTTTTGTACACCTCCGTACAATAAATCGTAAATACAAAAAGAAGAAAGCTTGTAGATTTTGCACGAAACAAAAGTACGTTATTCGCAGGGGCTGGAATCCCCAATTATTGGTTTTATTGTCCTGTTGTTGATCATAATCGTTATCAATTATCGACAACATCAAACCGTAGAGCAATCAAAACGGTTGTACCAACCTGTCGGGGAGAAACACCCCCCCCCCCCCTCTTCCCCCTCTGTTTATTAACGCTTTCGGCCACGGGCTGTCCTTTTCTACAACTCCCAAAACCATAAATGATCATCACCCTTTTACTTCTTTCCTACTATCATGAATAGGGTATAAAACCCAACCTTCCAATTTATGTAGAATTTCTGTTCATGTGTGATGCAATTTTTACCATTAATACAGATTTAATGATTGTATATATGTTTTATAGAAAATATTATGTAGAATTACCTGCCGATTTGTACCAATGGATTAAAGTTTTTTTAGTTAGGACTTAGGTGTTGAGAATGTTTGCATTTCAAACAAGCTTGTTGCATGCATTACCTTCCATCCGTACGCTTACATCTTGGCCAACTTCTTCAATCTTCATCCTCCAGTCCGTGTCGGAATTCACTACGTTTTTTCTTTAATTCTATTTCTTTGAAAGTGAGGAAGAAAGATGCCGGCATCGGATTGTCAACCTTTCTGAAGCTCCAATGATCACAAATGCTGACGTCATCATCCCTTCCAACCCCCTTCCCCCGACCCGAGTTTACATGCAAAATTGCAAATGCAGAAGAAAAATGTTTGCAGGCACAAATATACTTCAGATAAGAAATCATAATTAAGTCTGGTGATTTTTATAAAATCCCCGCATAGAAATAACAGATATTTAACGTTAAAAGTTTACATCAGCGCTCGGCCGAGCTTTTGTTTCTCATTCTTGGTTCTCCAGACGCTGGATTTGTGGACGCCAAGAACGGTCTCTATGCTCAAACACTTCAAACTTGGTGACTTTGTTTGTGTTTCCCAAGGGACTTGTTCATTTTCCAGTACAACAGTGATTTGAACAAATCAGCTTTAGCAATTTCTTCATTTGGCAGTGCAAATGCTGGTACAGTTTCAATCCCTGGAACTGTTTTCAATACCAGTACCAGTGATGATATTCTGGCTAAGTCTTTCAAAACCGATGATGCCACAATTCAAAGGATCAAGAGCGGGCTTGCAGCATAAGCCTTGAGGCAGTATGGGCTTATTAGCATTTAGCAGTGAAAGATGAATAAAGGGTGTGTGGAAAAATTAAAATTTTTCATCCTTTATGCTGGAGAATTTTTGTGGTGATTTGCTCCACCACTAAGATTAAGCAGAATCAAAACACGAATGAAGCAAGAAACTTTGATTTGCGAAAGAAGGCTTCTTGACAAACTTCTTATGGTGATTTGAATATACGTTTGTCACTTCGTCCCCTTCACTGTCCAGTTGGAATGATCTGCAACACAAATGTTTCAATTGTTTCCCGGCAACCGGATGGTTTCATCGTGTAAGGTGCACACATTGCAAGGAAAGGAGAAACATGTTTTCAATCACAGTACCGATTTGAGTGAAAAAGCTGCACATTTGAGGGCATCATTGTTCACAAATAAAAAAAAATTTTGGATTTTTCTTCTAGGGTATACGAAATGGACCTTTCCAAATGAGTTTTGTCCGGTAGATTTCTGTAATTTCGATATAAACTCATACGATAATTGTGTAATCATGAATTTTATATTAACAGTAGTATGAGTTGACAAATTTCATAATTATCACTTTTACAGAGGAGATATATATGATATTTTCCGTGCAGGGAAACCCTTTGTCATTGAGGGGTTGTAGTTGTTGTCCTGTAGTTGATCATACTCGTTATCAATTATCAACATCAACCCCGTAGAGCCATCAAAACGGTTGTACCAACTATTCAGGGGATACCCCGCCCCTTTTATTATCGCTTTCGGCCACTGGCTGTCCTTTTCTTTATCTCCCAAAACCAATCCTAACAAAAAAAAAAAAAAATGATCATCACCCTTTTACTTCTTCTTTCCTATTAGGGTATAAAATCCAACCTTTCAATCTATGTAGAATTTCTGTTTATGTGTGATGCAATTTTTACCATTAATACATATTTAATCAATGAAATAATGTTTTATCAAAAAAAATTATGTAAAATTACATGCCGATTTTGTATCTATGGATTATTGAATTATCTCGCTTTTTTTTTTTCTCAAACCATTCAATCAGATCTAATAGCCAAGGACTAAACAACTTAAAACATTTGGCCTTATGCATATTGCAACAATGCATGCAACCCAAGAAACAATTCTTTAAACATCGAAATACTTCTGCAAAAGTTAGGTAATATGTTCTGCAATATTATCTGTATTTTTTACAATGGTTATATGGACGAACAACCATGTATAGCAATTTATTTAGACTCAATGGCTGGAAGGAATATGCAATAGTGCAAGTGAATTTCAAATAGGCGTAGATTTTATTTTTTTTTTATTAATTAAAATTTGATACTATTCTATTTGATTATTTTCGTGAGTTGGGCTTAAGAAAAAGTTGAATCAACACCAAACCACATTTGGACACCTTCTCATTTCTCATATCCTCAAGCAAAATTGCTTTTAACCTAATACTCCTATAAGTCAGTAGAAGAGTACTGTATAACAAGAAGGGATGCTTTCAACTTGAGATAAAAAAAATGAAATAAGTATTTGAAAGTAACCAGGAAATCCCATCAATCGTACAAGTGGTCCATATTTTGGCTTATTGATTTGTTGTGATCGGGAACTCATAAAAATCTTTTTTCTAACGAGTTCACCAACACAATGCAAGGACTATTTTTACTATTTTAGCATCTATTTGATTCAATGAAATGAGGACAAAAAACTTGTGGTCTAACTGCAATAATGACAAAAATTAAGACACCTTAAATGCAAAGCCATGATTAGTGCTGACCAGTTTCAGAGATTGAAATCGTGAAGGTAGTGATGTCATTAAATTCTTCCATGTATATTCACTCCTACACATTAACTCCCTGAATTAAATGTAAAATAAAAAATAAAAAATAAAGAGCTTTCCTGACGAATATATTAAATTCACCTAAATTACACTTAATCTATTATATGAATTTAAAACACTGGATTATTATCCTATGTTGCAGTTATATGTTTTTTTTAACTAACATTGCTTTTTTCAAAAGATGAACACATGAAATTCATTTTAACGAGGCTTGATATAGACCCAAAAAAAAAAAAAAAAAAAAAGCTATACTGGGCATGCAAAAACGCAGAAGAAGAAGCGCGTGACTAAAACCTGTAGATTTGCAGCACATATTTTTTTCGATAAACAAGGTCAACTAGAGGTCATTAGTGAGTCTAACACTAACCCTAACAGCCGAGATTTGCGAACAAACAAATAAACAAATCTTACACGTACGTACAATAAATTAATCAAAGACGATGCAACTTCAAACTAACCCAAACTTGAACAGAAAACATTAAACTAATCAAACTTGAGATTCAAAAAACCATCACTACAATCCAAGAAGCTTCTTCTTCTACTGCTCCACTCCCTTCTATACTTTTGTCTTTCTCTTCCTCCAGCAACTTTGCTCCGCAGATTTGCTCATATTTTTATCAATCCATCCACCTAGCTGCTCCTCTCTCTCTCTCTCTGGATTCTCAGTGTCGATCCTTCCACTCTGATTCAATTTCTTTCTTTTTTTTTCCTGCAATTTTCCACCTTCAGATCTTCACCTCTCGAAGCTACCTCTCACCTTCAATTACCTCTCCCCCAGGCTTCTCTAGCATCCTTTCCTCTCTAGCCATAAATACAGTAGTAACCCCCCCTAGCATCAAACTTACTTTCTTGGCTCTTACTCGAACTTATTTCAACTGTTGCCAATATGCAATACATTTATCACTTTCATTTACTTCCTTCACCTGCCTTTGCATTCAGCATTTGAATTCAAATGCTCTCTCTTTCATTTCTGATCCTTTCCCAGCTTCTTCATTAACTAAGCTCCGATCATCATTTCTCCGCCTTTTTCTTCACTATACCTTCAGTTAAATTTCCTGTCTCCCCCGTGAATCTGCAGCTCATTCTTAATTAGCTAAAATGGAGCTGAGTTTAGCAAAGCCGCAAACGTTAAGAAAGCCAATGATGCTGAAAGATTATCTTGATGATCTGAGCTCGTGTTCCTCGAGTGGTTTTCGAACATATCCACGCAGACAATGCTGCACTTCCGTTGGATTTCTTCTCGAAATCAACCTCAAGAACAAGCCACCTAAGTACATCAAAAGACCACCTCTTAAAAATCCCGCAAAACCATTACCATCAGCTTTACAAAGAGCTATTAACGCCGTCAAGAGCCTCCCATTTGCGGCCGTCAAGTCTTCATCTTCTACTTCTTCTAATAAGCTCAGATTAACTCTTTTCCCCAGAAGTCTCTCAAGAAAGCTTCTCAAACGGAGCTTTTGGAAGAGAAATGATCGGAAAGAGATCCCACGGTTGGAACCCATTAGCCAGCTCATTGTCCAGAATACATCTCCGCCGTCGGATTTCACCACCACCACCACCACCGGCGATCGCCATAGTTCTAGTAGCGAGAGTAACAGTTGGTGGGACAGTGATTTTACTGCCTCAGATGATTCCACCGCCAGCGGTAACTCTTCTGAGGTTAAAATTTTAAATGAGATCCACCACGATGTCGTTTTGGTGGAGAATACTTTCAGAAACAAAAATTACTCCTACTACATTAGCAAGCGTTTACCAAACGACAAAGTGGTCGGCAGCAAAAGAGCAGCCGTAAAAGTCGGTGGTGATGATTCCGTAGCCGCAACTTCCAGCAGCAGTGATAGCTGCACCAGCTCTAATATCATCAAGGTTAGTCTTTTGCTAGTGGCCCAATTAAATTTTATTTTTATCTGCAAAAGAAATAAAATTCTACTAAGGCCCCGTTTGTACAGCCATTTTTCGTTAAAAAAATACGTCATTTTTCGTGATCACATTTTCCTATTATCTTTTTTTCCTCACGTACATCAAATCGTTACAGTAATTTTTCTAAAAAAAAATCCAAGAAAATGCAATCTAAACAAAGCTGCATTTTCATTTTGATGATGGTACAGTTCGTTCTTGATTTGTTCACTTCTTCCTCCATGTCCATCCTCCCAGGTCATTGTTTTTTAATTGCTTTTGTCTGTTGTTGAGCCACCTTTGATTGTGATTGTAATAAAACGTCTAGATTACAATCATCTTTACCATCCATTCCATTATTGATGCCTAATAATTGTACTTGACTTTGCCTTTCTAAAGCCGTGACAGAATTGGGAACACAAACCAAAATGGTAGTTGATGATTTGCATTTCTCTAGTCTGTTCGTATCATTGCATGATCAGTTTACCTGAAAGGAAAAGTTTAGTAGGTAAACTGAAAGGAAAAGTTTAGTAGGTAAAGCATCTCCATCATTGTTTTCGAAGTAGTATTTACTTGCTCGTACCATTGTACTTTTGTACATATTTTATATGGTAATTGGACAAAAGATTGAGATAAATGATACTTTGAGTTACTGAATTGTCTGAGCGGGAGGTTTTGAATTTATAAGTACTGTCTTCATTTGTTTAAAAAAAATGAAAAATTTTGAATTTAAACCTCCCATTTTAACTTCCTCACTGTCTAATCCAGTTCTCCTCCTCCGAGCTATTGAATTATTAATTGTTAGTAGGGTATTCAAAATTTTGAAAATTTGAACTGGTTAAAATAAATGTTGAGGGCTTTTCGAGGAGAATAAATTTTCACAGCGGTAAGTGTGGAGCTAAACAGCTGGACCTACCGGGTTTTCCGAGGATGCACACGTGCGGAAAAGTATTGGGTACTTGTATACTGCATCTCGAGACTGTGAAACTTAAATGCCATTTAGTGATCCGACGGCGATTATTTCGCTAAGTGTCGTCTACTCGCAAGATGTGCGGTGTTCGAATTCCTTTTGGATACTTAGGACACTGATGTTCGAAGTAGCAGATTGCTCCTCCTTGGTTCTATTTTCCTAAATTACCCTTGTCCAATATTACTAATAGGATTCACCTATAAATTAAGTGAAGAATACTGCTAATTCTGGGCGCATTAATATCAGGTATTTTCGTTCAATTAACTTAAAAATTGGAACTAGGAAAAAATATAAGGTATATTCAATTCCATTTTTCTTCTTACTTTTTCCCCTTCCCCTTTTGTCTAGCAAGGTGACTTGAAAACATTGTTGATTGTCCTAAAACCTAATAAGCCACTCTGTTAATACGATTGAGTTAATTGAAACATTATTTAAATGAGCAAATTTAGAGAATCAAAATAACATACATCTTTTGTACCAAAATAAATTATTTGTTCTAATTACTTCATTTACTTGTACCTTTTATGCTTATCTTTTGTTGTCAAAACACAGCATTGGGCTCTTGATCACGGGCACAAAGCTGTTAAATTGTATATTAATCTTTGACGGTATAAAATAGTTTATTATTTGTTTGAATATTTAATTATCTTTAGATTTAAATGGTTTCTCTCTCTCCTTTTTTTTTTTAGACGAACAACCAATCTCTGAGAACTTGACAAATAGTTTGTTAAGCTAACATGAAAGAGAGACAGATTGGATAGTATTAAAAAAGAATTATAAATGAGAGTTACAAGACTTGAGATTTCTCACTTATACATAAAAAAAAAAAAGTGCTAAAGACCGTCTATCAAAAATTAAAGAAAAGAAGGTAAACCTAAGAAGATTATTAAAGTGGGCACTAGGCAGACAGGTGTCTCATACCTTGTCAAATTAGTAAGAGGTTGACTTCTGACCATCCAAGAACGGGTCTTCGGATTGACGTTTTACTACTCGTGGGCCTTTAAATTTTGTGCCCATTTGCTTACAAAAGAAACATCCTAGTAATTGTTTGATCCAACAAACAATTAATCCATTTTGGGCAGAAAATTCTTAATATAATGATTTTTTTTTCGGTTTAGAGGGGTATCCTGTAATCATCCAAACTAATCCCCCAAACTGGGCAGAGCTCGCCCCAAAGGTGCTCAGCAACAATAGTAAATGAGAGTCGAACTTGGAATCCTACTATAAAAACAGACGACCAGTTCCAACCGAGCTAGCCACTGAAGCTAATATATTGATAAATCGTTGGGAAAACGGGATATTAACTATTAAGGGGTCCTACTTATTACTTATCCATCAACATCACATTTGTTATCCTTCATTTCTCTTTTTCTGAATGGTTTCGGAATCTTTATCCTTTTCTGAGAGAGTATTTATTTTGTAAGGAACTGCCAAAGTTCAATGCATAGGACATTCTAATGAATGAATACGTATTTCATGCTTTTGTGGCATTTATTATGAGACCAAAACTTGAATATAAATGCTACTAGTACTACTACTAATAATTTCTGCAGGTTCATGTGTTCTCTCTAATTGCCATAAGCTTGATTGAATGTTGGATAAAACTTTTTGAGGGCTGACTATGGCCTGGAAATTTGTTTACTAGAAAGGGTTGATAAAATGATACAGGGAAAGAGAGAAAATTCCCTTGAACTTTCGGAATCAACTTGACCTCTTGTTTCTTTTTCTCTTATGTTTGGGTTACATTAAGCAGCCCAGATGAACTAACTATTCAAGGGATGGGTTTTTTAGCGCCAAAGAAAGGAAAGAAGAGTTAATTGACTTTTCTTTTCTTTTTTTTTTGCTTTTTGGGTTCTCCAAATTATTATTATTATTTAAGAAATGTTTTGTACTTTGGTATTCTAACTTGAGTTTAAATCGTGAAATATGAACAGAAGTGGCCAAGTGAAGATGAAAGGGAACAGTTCAGTCCAGTGTCCGTGTTAGACTGCCCATTTGATGAGGATGATGAGGTTTCCTCACCTTTTCAACATAGACTTGCACGTATGGAAGGTAACATCTCTCTCGCTCCCACAGCAATTATATAATCATGCCTTTCATTTTGAGGTGGGCAAAATATCTAATTTTTTTTTTCACCATAAAAATCTATTTGAGATATTCTTTTTTTTTTGGTTGAGGAAGAGATATTCAAGTTTGTTTTCATCGTTGCTCTCCTACCTTTTTTGTCCTCTGGATAACTATGCCATAGTCTAATGGACTGGAAAGGGTCTCATAAAAGGCCAATGAATCAACTCTGAAAAGTCCGATACATACATTCTTTTTTTTCAATCCTAGCCATAAATTGTACGATAAGTACAAGATAGATAATACTTTGGACTTGCCCAAAATTTAAAGAAAAAAAAATGCCCTGATTTGCGTTTAGTAACTAAATGACTTGCTTTGATTTCTTCTGAAACTGATAGTTGAGTGTTGGGAACAACATGATGAACTTTTTGTTATAGATAGTACAATTGGTCGCCCAAACTCAAAATCAATATTAGACAAATTTTGTGAATTGAAAGTGTCACTAATTCAGAGAATGTGTCAACATTTGGTCAGCAGGAACTAAGAAAAGGCTAATGAAGAAGATCAAGAGATTTGAAAGGCTCACTCAGCTGGAACCTGTGAACCTGCAAAAAAGAATTGCATTATCAGAGTCTGATCAAGAATCAAATGAAAGCCCTCAGCGTCATTCATCAGAATCTGTCTTCATATTGGACAGCGAAGAGGAGGAGAATCAAGCATCGGATAAACCATTCAAATTGCTTCAGCTGGTGAAGGCCACAATCCCATCACTCAGCCAACATTTCAAGGCTGATCATGACAACCTACTCTTGGATTTCTTTAAGGAAGGAATGGAAGAGGACAGTAGCAGCGCCGAACATGCTAAGGTGCTAACTAGAAGGGTGAAACTTGATGATGAGCTGCTAAAGGTCGCGAATAGCTGGATTATGGGGCAACCACGCGAACTGTTTCTGGAATGGGATGTGCAAAAGAAGAGGGAAACTTATATTCGCGACATGGAAAGAGGATGGACGTGGAGGAAGCTGAATGAGGAGAAACAGGAGGTGGCTTTGGAGTTGGAAGTTGAGGTTTTGCTCTTCTGATGAATGAGATGTTGAACGATCTTTTATGATCCTATAGCTAGAAAGCTTTTAGTTGCTGTTTATTGGAGATCGGAGAATTGTCCAGAATATGCAGATGGTGGTAAGAGGAAACTGGTCCAGGGTGTTTTTCATCATTCAGCTGCCAGCACAGGAAGGCTAGACTTTTGGCCGAGCATCGAACTTTTTTAATCTTCAGAGGAGAAACATCAGCGTTTTCCACTTTAATAAATTTTGGTCTTACTTTTGGGGAATGTCGAGGTGTAGAATGGTGAAGCTTTGAGATTTTAGGTGTAGCACTAAGGATTATCCATCTTTTTTCTCAAGGTTTCACCATTCAAGTTCCTTTAACCCCAGGTTATTGAACTTGTAGAAGCCCAGACCATTCGAGTTCCTTTTCTCAGTCTTTAGATTTTTTTTTAATAGTACTTCAGTCTAGCTATAGACTTTTTAGTTTAGAGTTTGGACAGTTAATAAACCCCAATTAACTTCTGGACTGCAGAAGGCTATGGGCAAATATAGGTATTTGAGATCAACTACCATCATTTCCACAAGGTAGAATGATCATTTCGTGTAAGATCCCAATTCTTACCTAAGAAACTAAGTGGAAGAACAGAAAAGAGATTCGGAAAAAAAGAAAAAAATGCGTTTCAATTGAGTTCTTTGAGCAAAATGACAAGAAACTAAAATGTGCCATTTGATCTTTCAATGTTGGTTTGTGGGTCAATGCTTCAGCCTTTAAAATCTAAGACGCCTAACACAATTCCCAGCGCTTAACAGGACAATATCCTGTTAAGAAAAATCTTTATTCGTGTCCTGTATACCAAACTATTGAAGAATAACTGGTTTCTATTTTGGTTACATTGAAGAATGCTACTCAATATCGAGTCCTATAAATGAAAGACAAGATAAATGTACCATTTGGCCATACAATGTTGGTTTATTGCTGCATCTAAAATGCCCAAGATTAATTGCCATGGCTTAATAAGACTAAGACAAAATAAAATCTTTTGTTAATTCGTGAAGTTTTGGCATCAAAACTTTTAGTTTTAGGTGGTCCGTCATCAAAAGAATTGTTGCCAAATGTGAAGTTTATCTCAGTGCCTTCCTCTTCCCTGGTGCCTAGAATGTCTTGTCCTTGATCTTTGTTTCGACAAAGGCATGTTCACGAAAACGACTTCGTGCATCTCCAAACTCGCAGTCCTTCATGCAAGTAAAACATACTACAAACAATTGTTTATACTATATCCATTTACGAATAAATGGCATAGTACTTCGCGAAATACTATATGATTAGGTAGCAAAATTATTGAGAGAATAAAATTGTCGTTGAAAATCTGCACGTCCAAAGATGCTGTGAGTTCACAATTGAAAACGTCATAAACACCGAAAGTCAAAAGGGTTTGCTAATAAATTATCATGAAGAGGCTAATGTTTGTTAAGTCACCTTAAAATCTAAACTTGCATGCCAGTAGTAATTTGCAGTGGATGAAAACAACTAAAGGGGAAAACTGAAATGTCATTGTTTATGTGCAGTAAGTCTATACTAAATTTGGATTGGGCTTAACACTTGGTGGATGCATGCTAGGTATGATATCAAATAATGTCATAGCTGCTAAGTAGTTTGGGAGAATCTCCATCTTCAGTGACAGAACCAAAGATTCGTTGCAACCTCAGATGATGTTTGCCGAAAGTGTTTGATGAACTGGGACATGATTCAACAATAAGCAATGACCAAGTTATATTCCGAGTTATCAAGTGTTCACCATACAACGCCACTGCCAGTGGGGTTCAAAGTTGATTTGAAGAAAGACTTGGTTTAGGGTTTTGACAAGGTGCAATTTGGGCGTAGCAATCACTATTCACGAGTACTTAATTATTCATAACATGGAGAGGTAGATATTTTGCTTTCTTTTCTTAGAGAAAAACCCGAGTCAAATTAAACCAAATCATGATCTGTACCACACAGAGTAGGATCTATTTTTGTTTTGTGATATATGTAGCCTCAATTAGAGAAAATGAATAACTACATGCTAAGAAAAAATAAATGTTATGGTTTATTATGTAGCATACGCAGTATAGAAAATGTATGGTCTTGGGTTCAATGTCTCTTTTTCTCGTTTCATTCTTAAATTCCATCCATCCTCTATTCAAACAATAAGTATACAAGAAATAGAAGTTAAATTGAGGATTTTATCTTTGGACATAAAAGAAGATATATTGTGGACGGTAAAGTGTATTTTTTCCATTTTATAAGGTAAAACTCCCAAACTCATGGCGTTTAATAATTAATGAAGTTTTTAGGGATTAGGGAGGAAGGGTTTGTAAGTAAGAGATTATAAATTTAAAACTTCACACTGATAAAAAAAATTTTTTTTTTAGAGACTTATAGTCCTTTACATCTCAAAAATTAAAGCTTTTGTGACAATTTTTCGGGGATTCTTCTGTCTGTACCGGAGAGCGCAAGATAAAAAGCGTGTTCAGTGTCATTCTTTTCGTGAAAGGACAAATTTTTTCTAAGCAAATGTTGCAACTCAAGAGATGGGTGATAATTTTATAATTTTTATAAAGGAATCAAGGTTGAATGGTTAGAGAATAATCTTTCGACAAAATAGAGAATTGCATCCAAATTGTCTAGGGATGGCAATGGGGTGGGTGACCGGCGGGTACCCGCCCTACGGGGGACTATTGGGGCGGGGGGGAATTTTTTTCCCCCGTTTAGAAACGGGGCAGGGGACAAGGGTATATTCCCCCGCCACACGTTTAAAATAAAATATATGTGCATAATTATACATATAATGATATTATCAATTATACTACTAATTATACATGTTTATTAATAAAAATTATTAATTATTTATACTAAATTTATTAATACATTTATATTAAATTCCTAACTACATTTAGTACAATAACATTTTTTTCCACAAAAACACAATAACAATTTAGTGATTGTATTTGTATCAAAAGTGAAAACTTGGTTATTTTAGTTATACTTTTTTATCATATTAGATTGTATTCAAATAACTTTTGTTTGATTATTTTTATGAGTTTCAATTGTAAAGTTACAATGAATATTAATTTGATGATATGTTGATATTTTAGTACTTGATTATTTGTTCAAATTTAATTATAATAAATTTTTTTTAATCCCGCAGGAAAAGCTGGACGGGGCGGGGGAAGCCGGAGACGGGGGACGGGGCAGGGCGGGGGGAATTAAAATGCAATGGGGCGGGGGAGGTGTCCCCCGCCCCACTCCGCCCCATTGCCATCCCTAAAATTGTCAATGCCAAGTTGTAGGAATTAAAATTTAATTGACTAAATGAGACCAATCAAGCATGGCTTCTGAAAAAGAAGGCCATTGACCACGAAACGGCCGTCCTTGCTCAGACTCTAATAATTCTTGCAAGCTACTGAGATATTCAATGGATTTTCCTTAACTGACGCCAATAAGCCACTTTCTTAGGGAATTAATTGGCATCACTTAACTAGCTGCCTTATGTTATACGCGTAAACGTATTCAAACAAAGGAATTGCACTAATCATCCCTAAAGTTTAGGGATGGTCCTAAATTGGCCCTCCCTTTTTTACTATTCCAGTT
Source organism: Coffea humblotiana (assembly GCA_023065735.1). Taxonomy (NCBI): domain Eukaryota; kingdom Viridiplantae; phylum Streptophyta; class Magnoliopsida; order Gentianales; family Rubiaceae; genus Coffea; species Coffea humblotiana. The sequence goes on along the minus strand of CM041215.1, from coordinate 26,389,432 downwards.
TCCAATTCTTACCAAAATCTTCATCTACGAAGTCCTAACAAACAAACAATATGCACTTCAATTTTGATTACTGTGAAGCACGGCTAGGGCAAGAGGGCAAGCTCGTTTTGCCCCTCTAGCACCCAAATATTGGTTTGTCAAGGATTGTGAAATCCTACCCTAAATTAGAATACGAGAGGTATGGAAAATAATTGAAATCGAGACATTATATTACAATATATTTGATATTTAATTCATATATTTTGTCATTTGTATGGCTAGAGTTGGGTTTCTACTTCTTCCTTTTTTTTTTTTTCTAATTCTAATGTTGCTAGAATATCCACTTGGATTTAATGCAACAACATTTGTTGACAATTAAATTCTGTGGTTCGTGTGCTAGAATTCAAAATTAAGCACTTTTCATCACTTACTCCAATTAAAAACTCATATGCATTTACATCTTTTCTTGAATTTAGATCTCCTTTACGCATTGGTGTTTACACCATGTATTAAAATGATATTAAAATGATAAGAAAGACGTGTCATTTTTTATTATATTATATAATTATATAATATAAGAGAGCAACATCAAAAGTGAGATAAATAATCAATTCTCCTATGTATTCCTAGTAACTAGAGAGTAGGTTTCATATTGTAACTCATGAAGTTGCTTGAACTTAAATTAAAATACAAAGTTGATTGTTTTGTACATCCTCATTAAAAAGGTGGACCAAATGGAGACCACCCAAAATCTTAGGGACCATAAATACAATTCCCTCCTCAATATTTGTAGAAGTGCCCTTCACATCTGCCCCATAAAACGAACTTACTCTCTTCCTCAGAGTCCCTCCTCCTTTCAAGGTTCATTGAGTTTCCAAGTCTGAAACAGAGAACCAACAGAATTCCAAACAATTTGGAAAGGGAGAAGACAAAGGAAACAAAACGCCCCCATATTGCCTTTTCTCTACCTTTCTCCTTTTGAATATTCAAATTTTAACAATTTACCATCAACAGATAGAAAAGGAACCAAAGAAACAAACAGATTGTAAGAGAAGTTTACTCTAGTTCTGATACTTTTCTTGTTCTTGTTACACTTTTTTTCTTCCTTTTTGCGTCATAGTATCTTTCTCTCCCCTCCTTTCTTATTTTGTGGGTTCTATTAGAACTGCCTATAAGGCCATGCAATGCAACAAGAATTGATGTAAGTTTGAGTTTTTTGTCAGTCGTTGTTTGTAGAGGGAGGATAAAACAGTACAGAACAAGAAACAGAGCAAATATGAAGAACGAAGATCAAGCAAGGTCTCTTTTTGGGATTTCTTTATCTGATCGTCCCAGATGGCAGCAATTCGCTATTTGCTCGTCTGGTTTCTTCTTTGGTTATCTTGTTAATGGCATTTGTGAGGTGGGTTTTTTTTAACTTTTTGCTTGAGGCGTTATACTTTTCTCAATATTCTTTTTTTTTTTTGGTCTTTTAAAATTAACTTGTTTGTGTTCTGTGATTGATGATCAATTTCATGCTGGGATTTGGTTGTTTATGTTGGAGGATGTTAAAGTGTTGGATTCCAATGCAATATAGTCAATGATTAGAAAAAATAACTTAGTTGCATGTGTGTGTGAGTAACTTTTTTGACTATCACATTGATGGCTTAAGTCGGTATTGATAATGTTGTCTGCTCTGTTAGGTGGTGTCAGTTTCATGATTACATGCGATAGAAAATTCAATGTGAATACGGGACTGGAAAGTTTAGGTCTGATTGGTTATAGATTGACGACTTTATTCTTATTCTTTGGGCCGTCCAAGAGACTAAAAGGAATGTGTTGGGTTCCACAACTTCTAGCGATTACAATTTTGACATGAATTATGGTGATTTCAAATTTCAATTCAAGCACTCCTGTAGTATTACAGACTTGATTGTTGCCGAAATCTATCTGTCACTTTATCATGTGTTGATGGGGCCTATTAAGGTTATTCTTTTTTTTCTGAGCAACATGAGACAAAATTATGAAATATTGGAGTTTCAAGATTTATTAATGACATTTGAGTTGATCTTCTGTTTGCAGGAGTATGTATATAACCGGCTCAGTTTCAGGTTTGTAGTTGTCAAGGTCCTTATCATTGCCACTTTTTCTGTTTGAGATTATTTCTATGCCTAATTTTTTTTTTGTTTGGTAATCTTTTCCAGCTACGGATGGTATTTTACCTTTGTACAAGGTTTTGTGTATTTGGCACTGATACACTTGCAGGGTTTCACTATTAAGCAAATGGTGAATCCATGGGGAACTTATGTAAAGCTTTCTGGTGTTCTTATGGGTTCTCATGGATTGACAAAGGGTTCGTTGGCTTACCTTAACTATCCTGCACAAATCATGTTTAAATCCACAAAGGTATGAGCCATCTCTTGTCATTTAGTTCTTGACATCATTCTGCAGAATTTTAGCAGTAGATGAGCAAGTCTATTTGCATAGTCTTTGGTACTGTTTTTCAGCTATTTTTTAGTTCAACAGATGATATTTTACAAGATAGGATCACGACATTACTAACTTTGACCTCTTCTATCTGATGTATGCTTGTAAATATGCTTTTGGCTATTTGAATTATCTCTTTTAGGGTGCTTCCGATACTCTCTAGAGAGTTTGAAATTGTTTAATTACGTGCTTATTTGTTGTTGGATCAGGTACTGCCTGTGATGGTGATGGGAGCCTTTATTCCTGGCTTGAGAAGAAAATACCCTCTTCACGAATATGTCTCTGCCATTCTTCTAGTCATTGGCTTGATTCTCTTCACATTAGCAGATGCCAACACTTCTCCAAATTTCAGCATGATTGGGGTTGCGATGATTAGTGGAGCTCTAATTATGGATTCATTCTTGGGTAACCTGCAGGAAGCAATCTTTACCATGAATCCTGAAACCACTCAGGTGCTCATCACTTCTGATAGAGTGTTTGTCAATGGTGTTCCATGATTGAAAAGATATGATGACAACAAAGTGTAAATCACTTTTTCTTGAAAGTTTTACATATGATTTCTGATTCTCGCAGATGGAGATGCTATTTTGCTCAACAGTGGTTGGGTTGCCTTTCCTGCTTGGACCAATGATAGTAACAGGCGAGCTGTTCAAGGCGTGGAGTTCTTGTTATGAGGTACACAATACCATATCATTCCATTGCACTGAATCTTCTTATAGAACAGTGTGTTGTAAGAAAAGAACAAACAAATTTTGGAACTGAATTAGCATGTGGAGATCAAAATATATCCACTTCAAATTCCCAGCAAGATGGATTTTTTTGGCTAATGTGTGCTACTATCTTTCGGTTGCGAAAGGAGGTAATATGCACTCCTTAAACACATGCTACATTTCTCATAAACAGACTAATTAGTTCGCTTTGGATGTCTAGGAATTTGTTGAGCCATCCATATATGCTTCATTCCACTTTACTACTAGCTGTTATATAGTTCTAACAGGATTACATTGGTCACAATATTTGCAGCATCCTTACGTGTATGGGGTGTTGGTCTTTGAAGCAATGGCCACATTTATAGGTCAAGTCTCTGTTCTATCACTCATTGCTTTGTTTGGGGCTGCCACTACAGCTATGGTAATTGCATTGTTCCTGACCTCGTCCTTCCGATATTTAAACATTCATTGACTTGGTTTTATTAGTTTGCTATGTTCGAGAGACTGCGTATTAACCAGCAATTTTGCTGTCAAACAGATAACAACAGCAAGGAAGGCTGTTACGTTGCTGCTGTCATACTTGATTTTCACGAAACCTCTTACTGAACAGCATTGTTCTGGTTTACTACTCATAGCCATGGGAATTCTAATCAAACTTCTGCCTGAAAATAAACCTCCTACTAGAGTTTTGATTCCCAGCACCAATACAAAGCAGGGCAAGTCTCTTTTGAAAGAAGTGAAGAAGCCATCAGATAATAAAGGAGACGAAGAAGATCAAGGGAAAAGCCCGTTAATCTGAGGTTTACAATTTGTAGCCAGTTCATATGCAGCAGCCGCTTTCTTGCTTTTTTGGCTTCCTTGTACCTTCAAAGACTTTTAGATGGTAGCTGGTGATTTCTCAATCCCACTGCAGCAGCCTTTTCGCTTTTTTCATTTTATCAGTTTCACATCCCAAACGATTCTTTGCTTAAGTTTTGGACTAGCTTTACTTGTAACACTATTGCATAAGTTAAAATTAGTTTATATATAGCTTCAAATGCTGAGGAATCGTGATGGAATGAAATGTCACTCTGAAGTTTGGTTGACAAATTTATGGTGAACTAGTCTGAGTTTCCAATCTTAGGAAGATCGAACGAGAAAATGTACCTCTACGAATATCATGAATGTTCATTACTGGATTGTTTCATCTTCGCTTCCGAACCTAATGATGTTAACATGTTGTAGCTCAATTGGTAAGGATTTTGTTCTTCTATTAGAAGTATACGACTTCAACTTTTGCTATGTTTGTAGGTAATTCATAAGAACCATTGTAAGTCGCCTTTTGCTACCCGTTAGATCAACATTATTCTTGTTTGGATTGTCAATTATTTACAATATTTTATTTATTTATGTTATTAACATATTTTTCAATCACTTTTTTATTTTATATACGTCACATCAAAAAGATTCTACATTATTTTTTTTCCAAAAAATCTACTGTCCAAACACGCTATACCATGATATGCATGACCTTGGAATGGGATGAATCTCCTCTCTTTCTCAAAATATCCAATGATGATATATGGCTGCAAATTCAACTGAGTTGAGTGCACTTCAATGGTCCACGGCATCAATCACATGATGAACACTCGCAAAAGTGGTAAAGCTCTGACATTCTTGCTCTAGATAAGATGAAATAACACTTCAGAACCAGGGCCAACCATCTTAACTTAAATTTTTTGTAGCAAGTGATGCCTAATTTCCTTTCACCAGATAACAGAAACGAATAAGGTGAGAGATGGCAGGGCCATATTCCTTCATCTCTTCTCTTCATGAATAATTAAGAAACTTAAAAACCTACCAAAGCCACTTTGATCAGCAATCAATTTACTTTATGAATAAATCTTACATACACTGTCAGTCAGTCAGTGTATACACTATCACGATTGGATGAATGGTACACAAGCAAAGGAGATTTGAAAAAGGATATTTTTATGATGTACTCTTGCCCAAGTTTTGGGAGATTTGGAAAAGGATATTTTTCTTACAATGCAATCTAATGAATGGCTTTTGGTTTCTCGGTGAATTTTGCACAATCACATTGGCCAGTAATTTGTTACGGTTAAGGAACAAATGACAAGTGGCGTATAGTCTAGTACGGGGTTTGACTCGTCAAGATTCTTTTCTTAAAATTCGATTAGTTGAAGTATTGACAGTAAAAAAATGTAAATTAATAGCTAGTTACGTTGAAATTTGCTAATGCCCAGGATTCCAAGTTCTGACATCCATGAAATGATTATATAGAAAAAATAGGATAATTTCAAACGTCAAAAAGAAATTAATGAAAATTTTGTATATTACGTTGAGCAAAATTTTTACATCATTCTTGCATCTCTTCTTTTTAACCCCTTCTAGCATCCCAAGTATTGATCCTACAACCTGGTTAAAAAAAATAAAAAGAAATCCAACAACCCGACGAAGTATCAATTAATCTTCTAGGATCGCAAAAAGGTGAGGGAAAAGACAAAGAACAATGCTTCAAAAAAAAAAAAGGACAAAGAACAAGAAAATCATGTCTAACACGCGTTAACCAAACAGCAAAAATTGGGCCATATGAGCAGACAAATCTAAAGCCCATTAGCTTCATGGACACTGACCTTCACAAAGAGGCTCGTCCGCAAGCCTAAGATAGAAATTTTAGTGGTCCCCATTACTTCAAGATTCAGGACTTTTGTCATACGTGGGCCATGTCTGATAAAATTACAGCCCTTCGTTGTCGGATCTCTGCTTTAAGTTATCAACTACACATTATCATGATTTCGCATTTAAATACATGAATTCATATTTTGTTGTATAATTCATTAAAGTTTCAACTCGTCTTTAATGAGATTTCTCCCTGTCTCCCTCTTGGTTTCTTAAAAGAAATAACAATTTACTACTCAAAATTTAAAATATGAATTAGTTATACGAGGAATAGAGAAGCAGGTTTTTGTCATAATAAGCCAATTAAAATTCATCTTGAAATCTTTACTTTAAATAGAAAAGTACATAAATCTATTGCCAATTAGATACCGAATCAATATTATTTGGGGTCGGATGTCCATCGGACACTCATTAAAATATATTTAAAATATTGTATTTTTTAAAATGTAAAATTAATTATAAAAAGTAAATAACTATAAAGAAAAGTATGTAGGATTAAATAGAGAAAATATATAAATATAAGAGAGAATAATGCATATATACATAGTAGATTAGATGAATTTTAGATGTATTAACATATGCTCATTAGAAAATCCCATATATTTTTTAGATAATAGGCAATGTTAAGTGGTGTTTGTAAATGAGTTTCTCTAACGATCCCACTAAGCACTCGTTAAATTTATTGTAGGAAAAAGAATGGATTAGATGGCATGCGTAAGTGAGTGTAAGTGAAAGATTTCAGTTCAAAACCACTCACTGATACTAGAAAATAAAAATATTACTTATTATCTTCTATTACATTTATACATTTTTCCTAATTCATCATTGCTTTCCAAAATTTTAACACCTGAAATATATTTTAACGAGAACACTAGTTAAACATACCTTATTTAGATAGCTTATTATATGAAAAACTTTTTTTTGTTTATATTATAAATACGTTATTTCGATCATCCTTTTTTTATGCCATATAATTCAAAATTCAAAAAGTGTAGACTATTATTTCAAAAAGAATTCCAAATTATCTTCTATCTAAACATATTTGTCTAATTTGAGAGGCATTAATATGTTCGGGAGTCTGATTCTTTATGAAATTTGTAACGAGGGATGTCAGCGTGAAAAACTCTCCATGATTCATCTGAAAAATTTAATCTAACGGCCAAATTGAATATTCGTACCCCACCCGATTTCAACGGCTAAGATTGTCACCTCCCTCCTCTGGTCCTCTTCATTGAAAAATCTCCCATCCTGTCCCCTCTGTCTAACGCCCCCCACTACAGCACTCATACTAATAGAAAAAAAGCCCTAATTTTCAAAATTCCCAAATTTTCCTCTCCGAATTTACTCGTTTTATTAACCAGTCGACATTAATTCAGTAATTTTCTATCGCCAATAATGAGAGGAACGAAACGTTTCGCCGCCTCCGACTTGAATCCATTATCCAATGATTCAGTAAGTTGTATTGGAGTTTTTTTTTTTTTTTTACTTCCCCCCCCCCCCCCCCCCACTTTTCTTTTATGTTTTGAAGTACATTTTTTCGAATAACCACGGCATTTTTAGTTCAGCTTACGTGCAATTTTATACAGGAATTTATGTTGGAAGCATTGATTATAGTGGAATTCCTTTTTAGCTTTTTGATTTTATTGAAATTGTTGATTATGCTTCTAATTGCACATATTTGTGGACATGAGCTGTGAAAAAGTGACCTTTTTGAAGGATTTTTTAGTCAGAGGCTTACTAATATAATGTAAACTTCTGAGAAAATTGAGTATTTGTTTTTCAAGTAAAATAATTTGCTTAAAAGGAAGGAAAAATATATAGCTGTTGTTGGATTTATGGAACTATTTTCTTGCAATTGAGCAGAAAATGAACTTTATTTTGTTTCTGAAAACTGAGAGATTGTTTTTTTTTTTTTATACATGATTGATGCTTTTTTATTTTTGTGAATATTGGATGTAGATTCTGAGTAAAAGAATACTGGCTGGGTCATCCCTTGATACTCAAAGGGCTGAGCCATCTCAACGGCAAATAATGACAGCTAGTCCACCACTGGATATGCACAGAGCAGAATCATCTAGACAGCATGTGAGAGCACTCAACAAGCAATTCGCGAGGTCTATCTTCTTTCTCTAGATAAACTTTCACTTTAAGTTGCTTGTAGTTATATATACATTGAGAGTCCAATTTCAAATTCTGGAAATACTGCTTCTGCAGGCAGTAAATGCCAGCTATATTTTTCTCCTGAGGGAATCAGTTTTTTGTTTTTATTCCTTTTTATTCTTGTTAGTAATTACTCTTCCCAGCATTCTAGATAACCAAATTCCTTGTTGATATTTGAAGTCTCTATGGTAGTGGTAGCAAGAGTTAAATTATTTGTTCACAACAGCCTTGTGTCACCATACATGCCTTTTGGTATTGTTGATTATGGGAAAAATTCTTAACCGGAGCAGCTGTAGTTGTGCTGGTGGAGATTAAACCACATGACCAACATTGTGCTTTATTCTTATTGGTACTTAAATTTGGAGCACCTGGTCTTCTGCCCATCCATATACCGTTGTCTACATTTTTTTTATGCATACTTGCTTCCGGTGCCATGTGAAAGTTTGGTTGATTTTTTCTGTGCAGTTGGATCCAGACACAATTAGAGAAGCACCCAGATGAACTTTGGGAAGATGGAGTTCAGGACTATCTGAATCATGCTAAAACCATTATGGTAATAGTCACCACGTCCATTCAATGAAGTTGAAATTCTTCATCATTGTTCATGATACATGAAGTTGTTCTTGATGTCAAATCATTGCTAGGAAGGTTTTCCACTGTATTTATGCGTCAATGGATTCAATATTTACACAGAAACAAGTTTTAAACAGAGCTTTATTTTATTCTACTAGTCAATAAAATCAAGCAGTAGTTTTGGCATCAGGATTTTATGGTTTATAGGTCTCTTTAGAGTTGGCTATTCACAGTTTCCATCTTTAACACAGATGTTTGCCATGATAGGCCTATACCTAGTTGTATTTGGTCAAATCAGCTGTCTACTTGTGGAATTGAGAATCACTTTATATTTCTTAGAATTGCTGCAAATCACTGTGATTTGTTATAATGGCTGTTTTGATGGTCCATATTACTCTGTTAAATAGGAAAATGAAGTCTTACTGTAGAAACTTCCAAGTCTAGATAGTTTTTCTTTCATATTTTAGCTGTTAACTTCTCCAATACCTATTGATTGCAGGAGAAATTCGATGATGTTGTCAGCTGGCTGAAAGCGAATGCTGCAAAAGCTGAAAACAACTCTATCACTGGTTTGGATAGCATTCAGAAAAAACCTGTATCTGAAAGCAAAGAACAAGTCAATAACTTTTTATTTGGAAAACCTGGGATCCCTCCAGCTAGTACAACTGCAAGCTTTGGAACATCTTGGGGTTCTGGACCAGTCTTTAACAATAGCAGTCCTTTTTCTTTTGGTAGGCAGTTCTTTGGAGCATCTTTGACGGATAATAATCATATAAAGGGAGAACTATGTATATCATCATTGACGAATGCTTTTGCTGAGCTCACAGATTAATAAATTTTAATAGTTGTTTCTAGTTTGAAAATTCAGGTGGTCGTTTTGGTAGTTAAATTTTGATGTTGATTTATTTTAGTTTTGGAACAACTAGTATTAGTTGTTGTGTATAACAAGCAAATTGAAACTAAGAGGGAACAACATAGGGCAGTTGTAGGTAGGTCAAAGGTGAGTGGATAAGAACTGTTATTTGGTTTGAGAACAGTTAGTTTAAAAGGAAATTAAAATGATTTGGAAGTTAATTATTCGTCTCTTATTACTCTTCTGGGGTGAAACTCTGGAAGTGATAGCACCAGTGGAAATGAACAGTGGTTACAATAGTTATTAACCATGTCACTGAAGACAAGATTTGAATTGTTAATGCACAAAGACACCTCAGAAATTAGATATTGCTGTTGATTGTGTTGTCTGTCTTGTGGGATTCAGTTCTGTAAATTAGGATACTTCAGGTGAAATTTGATCAAAGTTTGATGTTTGGATATTGTTGTCGCATCTGTATGGACAGCCAGTCCAAGGAAGTTGCTGCATGGGGGTAGAGTTGGCCTAGGGCCTAATCGACCGCTTGATTTGCACCCAGATCGAGCTGGTTGGTCATAAAGAATGCTTCAGACTTATCATAGCCAAGTGATATTGAAGAGTTGATCTAGAGTGAACTGAGAGAGAAGAAGAACTTGTTGTTTATTTTTTTTGGAAGAAAATTTCAAACACAAATAATGCATTGATATTTATGAATGCTATTTTTGCCCGGATGCACCTTTAGATTTGCATTTCTCATCCATTAAATATGATTGTATTTATGGAATGAATGAGAGCCATGACTGATAATAGCTATATGACCATTTAATAACTTGCTTAAGATTGAAAATCCACTTCCCCTTGTTTTGGAATTTGAGAAGAAGAAATTCAACCTGGATTGCCAAGTACTGTAATTTTAACTCATTTGAACTTTTATCTTTAATAATCTTAATCGGCATCAAAATTCCTCTCCTTCCATTGTAGTTATATGTTTCATATACAAGTATCAAGCGTTTTTCTGTTGTGAGAGAATTTGTTGCAATTTTCTCATTCTAGTTTGATGAAAACTTGTCTTAGTAGTAAATATTAGCTTCAATGGGTCAATTTGAAAGCATTAGTTCCTGAGTGGAACCACTCTTAATTATAAATCTATTGGCAAACAATCTGATTGTTGTTCCAACACCTGCTTGCTTTATTTTTGTAATTTTAAGAAACACAGTATGATGATTTTGCATATTTTTAGCTGCTTTCCTGCTATTGAACTAAATTTATGTTAAGTAACTATATTTTGAAATGATGTTTTTTCCCCTTTTTTTCACAGGAATTCAAGGTTCTGTTGGAAACAAATATTCAGTTTCCATGAACAACGATGCTTCAAATGACACAGTTGAGGGTACACATAGGATGTACTTTCCTTCAGTTAATAGTAATTAATCTCAGTGTTAAAATCATGTGGTGTCACTCTGTCTTCTTGTGCTTTTTGGCACTTAATATTTAAAATAGTGATATGTTGTTTGTTTAAAAAGTGTCTGACTTTCACTTGGTCCTATTATTTTCTGGGGGTTCTTCTGGTCGTTACATATTTATCTAGGTCTAAGTTTTAACCTTAGTATGTTGAAGGTTGATTTTCATGCTTTAGCAAATTGTTCATGGAGTTTTTGTGCTTTTAAATAATCTTCATAATAATTATGTTACTGATATCGACCATGAGTTGCGATGGGTGTTTTCTTGTCTGGTTACTCAATTGTTTGAGTTTGAATCATAATATATTGAACATCATTGACTATGCTAACAAGGTGGAAGGTTTATGGATGATGAAATGCTGTTTCATGCATTTAGGTGGGAGAATTTCTGATATCATGTAACTTGTTTGTTAATCTTTGAGGGTTACACTGTTGTTTTGGAAATTTTTTTCCATCCTTTGTCTTATTGGGTTGTCACATGGGTTTTCTTCTTTTCATTCAATGATCATGGGCCCATATTTCCTTGATATCAAGTCAGTTTTAATGCTGCCTGTAGCTTTTCTGGATGTTCTAGTACTTCTTTTAAATGCATTTTTAGTAAAATGAGGTGTCAAGTATCACAGTATTTGGAATCCCATATCTCACCTGTGAAAACTTCCGCAGATACAAGATTAGCGTCCTGTTATTATTTTTGTCAGAGAACGAGATTTTTTCAACTTGACTTTCACTGAAGTATGTATTGTTTGTTTCTTTTTATTGTTTCATTGGATTACAGAAGAGGATGTGGAGCAGCCTAGCAGTCCATCTGTGAAGAAGACTGAAGAGGAAGGAATCATTGTGGTTCATGAAGTTAATTGTAAAGTATATGTCAAGGTAATGAACTTTCTGCTGGAAAACAGTTAACGAAAAGGGAATTTGAACAAATTTTGAGCAGATGCAGACATATCCTCTATCTCTAGCACTGAGTCACTGCACTTCATGGACATTTATCATAGCAGAACTGAGTTATTCTTTTGACTGTTGAGTTGTTGTTTTTTGTTAAATATGTTAGCAACAGTGATGCTGCCAATTCGTACATGTTACTGTACTTGAGCTGTTGCATTAAAGGACTTGTGTTCTATACACTATTTTTTGACGTGTTACTATGAATGAAAAACTAATTCTTGATAGCCATGTAACTTGAATTTTTGCATCTAGGCTATTCATGCTCTTTTCATACCTGATCTAAGTTCCTCTTTAATAGAATTTAGTCCTGGTACAAAGGAAATTATTCTCATATTGATGAGCGTCTTTTGCAGCACATGTCAGGGGACTGAAGTATGTCACATATTTCAGTTTATCTTTTGGTGCTTGTCCTACGTCATTCAATTACATGCCAGAATTTAGGCTGTATAGTAGGATATTACATCTGTTGCATACTCAACCTGGTAGTTTTACTATTTCTTTATGTCCAGTCCAGTGACCCAACTGACAAAGATGCATGGAAGGATAAGGGCTCAGGGCAACTTTCTATCAAATGTAAAGAGGGTGTTGATAAGGGTACCAGAGAATCCAAGCCAATTATTGTTGTACGAAATGAAGTAGGTCCTCTTATCATACACTTTATGCTACAGCTATGATCCTGACCAGACTGGAAATCAGTTTTGTTTTGTGGAAGAAATCTTAAGATATACTGACAGGCCAACGTGCTAAGCATTAGGTTTAATTAGGTTGACATCCATTATAGTGTTCATATGCGTTTTTATAAGCTCTTTAAAATGGTCAGGACATTCTATAATTGCATCTTGATATGACAGATATGGTGTTACTCTTTGAACTGATTGAGCTTAGATCGCAAGATTCTGCATCTATAATCGTTTCCTTGGCTTCAGGTTGGGAAGGTGTTGCTCAATGCATCATTGTATACTGGCATCAAGACCAATTTGCAGAGGCGCTCTATTATTGCTATATTTCATACTTTGGTAATGCTTCCTTATGCATTATTGTTTTTCCTTCGCAAAATAGTCGCTTCAATTGCTTTTGTCCCATCTACTTTGTAGGTTGGAATTGCAGCCCTATCATAAATTGCACTCTGTTATCTTCAGGATTGTTAACATAACTGGCTTTGTCTCGGAAACCATGGAATTGACCTTATATAAGTAATATGTATCACCATGGATCCATTTCTCTGTCTTCTGTGCAGGCTGGCAGGTGCATCAAAGAACATGTGATTGTTCTGGCTGTAGCTTTTTGACGCATATGATTGTTTATTGCATACTTTCTATGCCATATTTATCCCATTAATTCACCAGTTATCCCATTACGCCTTGGGGATAAAAGAAAAGGAAATTGAAGTTCTTTGCCCTCTAGGTTTATGTCTGTTACAGTATTTACTAAAAAGTGTGCTCCATTTCATTACTGATACTAATCTATGATGATTCAGTAGCTCTGGTTGGATATGCAAGGTGTCTTTCATGTGAGTAGACCTGTTGGTGTTTTGTGGTTTCATATGAAACTCTAATCAGCGAATTGATGTCTGTAGGCTGATGGTGACAACAAAGAGACCGTTGTTGCACAGACCTTCTTGATAAGAACTAAGACTGACGAGGAACGCGATCAATTGGCTGAAGTTATTAAAGAATATGCTCCTGCAGCATGAAGGTTGGGTTGGAAACTGCATGGATGGATCATCTTGTTGTACAAACTATCTGAGCGTTTACGAGTCATGCTTGGATATTCTTTCTCTATTTATTTGTTTTCCAAGATTTGTGGTCAGGGATGGCATCAAAATTTAGCCGATTGCTTTTATCGGAAATTTAGGTATAGAAAGCTTTATCTGTAATTTGAGGAAAATTCCAATGTATAACAGTAGTGTTATATGGAGGAGAAACAATACATGCCCCGTTTAACAATAATTTAAGGCTCTACTTGCATTGGAAGATCGTTCAAAAATAAGTGTTTGAAATATAATACTACAGTAATACACAATTTTAAAACATTATCAACGATATATAATTCATACAATCTCAAAGGTAATTTATCAAAAAAGAAATTGAAAAAATATGATCAATGCTGTAACATTTTCTTTACCTAAATTATTTGCGTCTACCCTCTTCTTTCATCAATGAATGGCACGTATTGAATAAGAATAAAAGTTTGGACTTTAATAGTAGTATCCTCCGTTAACGGTAATTTAATTTTATTGAAGACAAACACTTTTCCTCGCCTTTTCGACGAAAAAGGTAGGCTTTTAAGAGCCAAATTCTTTTTCTATGTTTCTGTAGTTATTGGAAAACTTACCAATGTTGATTTGCGGAAACATTTGAAAGGTTTCTGGATATTGCTCAAAGACCGCAGTCAATCTTTGTCACCCTTAGTTGAGTGAGTGGGAAACAGGTCATCCGGTAGTCTGTATTTATGTACAACTAAAAGCAATGGTTAGCATCCAGGGCGTTTGTAGTCCAACGGTTAGGATAATTGCCTTCCAAGCAATAGACCCGGGTTCGACTCCCGGCAGACGCATTCCCGTCCCTTTTTAGGCAAATTCCCTTCAATATATGCGAGTTTTACCATTTTCCCTTCTCCCACCAACGTGATGGTTTCGTTAGACTAGAATGGTTTCTGCTCGTTCAACATTTGATTGATTGCCTTGCTTTTTAAGCAAGACTACGGTGATGTTCAATAGCGGCCAGCTCGAGATTGGACACAAAGTTCGAACCTCACGTTCCAGATTAATTGCTTAAATAGTTTGAGCCATGATTTTTAAACAGGTGGCTGGCTAAAATGGTTTTTCTTTTGCGGTTTCAACAAGTCAACTTGCACTGGTAGGATTTCGGTGTTTGAATGGGAGCAATCCTAGAATTCCTCATCTTTTTCCATTGCTTGCAATATTTTGACCTTTTACATTGCTACACAATCAAAATATAAATCATCAGGCTAACCGATTTATATTCGCAAAGCTGAGAACCAAGAAAGGGTCATTACACGGCAGAAATTCTGCAAATGCAGATTGAGTCCATTTAACGCAAAGCTGACTTTCTTTTAGGTGACTCCTCCAGCCTTGAATACTCTAGCATACCAGCGATGATCTCAATGCAGCTGCACTCGGAAGATGTGTGCACGATGCCCAGCGGATGACTGATTCACTAGCCATGAGATCCAGCTGATCAAGTTCACCAAGACCGATTGTGTAATTCCTTTTGCTTGAAATCTTTGATCCATTAGCCACTCCTCCCCTTCGAAATTCTGTTCTGTGCTCCATTTCACTCAACTTGTGCCTGATGGGCTGTGAAGGATCCGGAGAGAAGGATAGTTGTACCAAACCTGAACCTGCATGTTCAATGAAACCATACTCTTTTTAAGTCAACAGGTAGAAAATGCAGTTGTCAGCCCCATCTAAAAAGCTACATGAATAGTCCCCTTTAGATGTCAATGTCAATGACTCAGGAATTGTTTATACAAGTCTTTAAAAAAGAATAATCTTCTAAATACAGCCTTCGAACCATCCAAACATATTCATTTTATCTATTGCATGCTTCGAGAGAAATTAAGGTTTTTAGCAGCAGCACCTGGTGACTTTTTGGCACGTTTACATAAATGAGGAGGGTTGGTTCATTCTTTGTTAACCATATCATGACACGAGTGAAAACACAAATACCTTCATCTATCATGGATGCTTTTGCCTTCAAGCTTGAATTAATGCTCCCATCAATCACGGTGCTCGGACTAAAGAAGGTAAAACTTGGCATCGAGGAAAGTGGGGATGAGAAGCCATCAAAAGAATAGCCTCCTGATGTTGAACAAGGTGACTGGTCGATCAGGAAAGATGAAAAGGACGATCTGCAGGTGAATGCTGGAGAATTTTCCACTTTACTACAATCAATGGCAGGTGATTCGTCACCAAAGCTGTAGTCCTGGTTCCTAACAATGGATGGAGTTGAGAAAGAATAATTATCCACTTCCAATAGTGAAAAACTGGCAGTATCCGTCATGTTTAGTTCTTCAGGTTCCTCTGGCAGATCATTAATCCAGGAATGAGCTGCAAAAGATGGTATCATTACCGCCAAATCCCGAAAATAGTCATCTTGCCTAGCACCTAAAACTTGGCATTTTTATAGGTTTAACTGTTTCAGCTCTAAGCACAACCATATTCAGAAGTATGGAATCAGTTATAAGAAGGCTATTGAACAGAACTTCGATTGATATTTTAAGATGACCACAGAACAAAATGACAAAAGACTGAAACTAACTAATTCATCATGATCTAGCTTATATAATCTGGATGTGTTTGGTGACTCATTCAGATGCAATACTCAGTTCATCCTGTACTTTTTGTCCCAAATTTCCACTTCTTAAAAGAAGTCATCAACATCCATGCAGCCGGGGAACATAGATGTATCTATTGAATATGACTAAGAGCAACCAAGGAAAATTGAGTCATTGCAAACAACTTGATTAAGATACAGACAAATGAAACCAAATCTTGATACAAATGAAGACTTGTAAATTCACCACACCTAGAACATCTGCAGCAGTGAACCTTTTGGAAGGGTCGAAACAGAGCATCCCAACGATCAAGTCCTTGGCAGCTTCAGATATTCGATGCCAAGTAAAAGGATGAAATTGCAAATCTGCTGCTCTAACAGCATCAAAAATTTCTGACTTGGTCTTACCCCAAAAAGGAGGCATTCCACTAAGCAGGATGTAAAGAATAACGCCAGCACTCCACACATCAGCTGCCTGGTTATAACCTCCTGCTAATACTTCAGGAGCTATATAAAATGGACTGCCAACTGTTCCATGCAATTTCTGCCCTGTTAATAGACATACTTAAGTTCATAAAGCAGTCAAGATGTAGATAAGAGAAAACCTCCTGTCAGAAAAAGTAAGACTTTGCCTCCACATTCCCGCATTATCACATCTGTGGAGAATAGATTACTAAACTACAGAAGCAAAACAACAAAAGACAAGAACATCAAACTTACTAGGTCTAATATATGTGGCAAGACCAAAGTCTGCTAACTTGATCGGTGATAACAATGATTTTGAGACTAAAAGAATGTTTTCTGGTTTCAAATCTCTATGGATGATACCATTTTCATGGCAGAATGTAACCACTTGCATCAATTGCTTAAAGAGAGTACGTGCTTCATGCTCAGAGAATCTCCCATGTTTCTCAATCTGATGGAACAGCTCCCCACCAGCACAAAGCTCCATTAGAAGATGCACATAATCCTCCTCCTCATAAACAGCCTTGAGATCCACAACATTTGGATGCCCAGATAATTTTGTCATGATTTCTATCTCAAGCTTGACACTGCGAACATCATCTTGTGTCACCAATCTCTCTTTCGCAATGGACTTGCAAGCCAAAACTTCACCTGTCAACTTATCTGAACATGCCCTAATTATGCCAAATTTGCCCCATCCCAGTTGATCTCCAAGAACATACCGATCAGTAAAATTTGAGGCGTGGTTAGTATCCAAAATCGGTTCTGTCAAGTTCACAGCCCCATAACAGTTGCAGCTTCTAGTAACTGATTTCCTACTAGTATTATCACTCTCTGCTAATTCCATAAGAGGCTCAATTTTTCCAATTAGACTCGCCAATCAAATAATGCACCAGCTTTTGCAAAATCATATCCTCCCATGCTCCAAGCGGATCCTTAAAACATTGGGATCTGGGAAGCTCAGGTCCTTTGTGGGTGTCATATCATTCCAAAGACATTTACAAAAAAGTCCCATCCATTTAAAGACCTAAGGTAGCTTCACATAAATCAGAGATTACTCAAAAAGACTTGAACTTTATCTTCCCCTCAAAACACCTGTGGATAGTTAAAAAGAATTAAGTACAAATTTTCTCTTTTCAATTGTCGTGAATGTTTCAAGTTCTACATAAACATGCTTTTCATCTCTTCATTTTCTTATCATTTTCCTGGCCGGGTAAAGGGAGGATTTGGGAACAAACCTTTTCTCCAGATAGACTAGCAGATCAACAATAGAATTCAAACACAGGCAACAAGTCCAGAAAACAAGAAATCCCATAAAATTCACACAGGTGTTTAGTAGTATCAAAGACAACTGAGTGAACTTTCATGCAAAACTCGAGACTTTTACTCATCCCAAGCAAATCCCATCGTGATCCACAAAAGCGTTAACTACAAAAACACAATTCTAGCGAAAAAAGAAGAGTTCAAAGTCCTTAAACATAAACAGAAGTCCAAAATTCAGATAGATTTATGCGGAAGCATTACTAATCCAGAAAACAAAAACCGCCCCACATTATCAGTTGACTTGAAGTATAATAATCAACTTGCACATGAAGAAATAGTAAAAGAAGGAACCTGCTCAGAGATGCAGTGGGGAAGAAGAAGAAGAACAAGAACAAGACCGTTGTAATGTAGGCTTGCAGCAGCAAAGGCTTCTAAAAGTCCACACCTTGTCTTTGATTTTTTTTTATTTATTCTTTTCCCCTCTTCTTTTCCAGGTTAAATCCCAGTTCAAATGCTCTATTACACTCACTGGTAACTGGGACAGCCGGTCACCTCACCAGGAAACTCCATTTTATGCACAAATTCTCAAAAAATCTCATTAAATAGTTAAAAGATTCATTATTATTATTATTATTATACCACCACTTATCTCTTTTCTTATCCTTTTCTAATAACAGTTTTCAGCAGATAATGCCCATATGCAAACATATTTGTTACCTGCAACTTCATGGATATATAACCATAGCCCTTGGAGCATAACCATGTATTAATATCTTCTAGAAATATACATTTATTCACCAATGAGCAAAATGACAACTTTGGTTAAAGTATAATTAGCTTCAATAGAGCCACCAATTGCCATCACACGCAACTATTGTTGCATGACACACATAGGCATACCTGTTATTTAATTATACAATTAATCAAAAGCTTCACCTTCTTTCTTTTCTTTTCTTTTTGACAAAATTGGGCTCAAAATTCAATAATAACTATGATAAGTATAAACTTTATATAAACAAAAATACGAGGAAATTCAGCATTTGTAATATTCATTCAAATATAATAGTATATACATCACTTGTGTCGCCCCCCTTTTTTTTCTTAAGGTCTAATTATACAACATCATCATGGGCTCATGCAGGTGAGCAAATAATAATTCAAAAATCAAACATGATTGATTGATAACCTATTCCATTTATGAAATGAATGCTACATGCATAGGAAGCTTCCATCAATTGAATCTAGGCAAGTGAATCAGTAGGTAGCTCCTTCTCCATTTTCATATTCTCTCCATGTTGGGCACAATGCCATGAAAGAAAGGCAAAGCTTGAAGTGTTAATGGTGGACCCTCAAGAGGTGGGGATTGCCACATGCTTTGTGGAGAGTGGCTGGTCTGGTGTAGACAACCATTAGAGGTGTGGCTGATTCAGATTGTCTAGTCCATTTAATTGTTTAATAATTAATGTTAAGTTACTAGTTGTAGTGGTATTTAATTATTGCTTCAGGAAGAATTTTATGTTGTTGGTAGCCAAGTATCCAAAGTACCAGCTGTGTTTCATGTTCTCCTTAGCTGTATGGCGTTTTGCGTGTATTTTTTGCTTTCTTTTTGGAATATTTAAATGCACCCAACTCAAAGTGGGTTGGATTCTTTGTTAAATAGTAGCAGTAGTGGTCAATTTTTTTTTTTTTTAAAAGGAAAAATTTTTTTTTTCATATGTCAACAATTCGGGCTATCCTCCTTTTTTTTTCATGAGCGGGCTACTAATTTTTTCAAGGTTAAGATATTTAATTCGTACTTTTTCTTTGTAATTAAGTTATGTTTTGTCTTATAAACACTAATTTTACTCACTAAAATTGGCTCAATGATCAGGAAAGAGTTCTTAAAATGCTCTCTGCTATTAAGTTCAAAAAAAAAAGTCAATTGTTGTACTTTTTTTGGTAAAAATACATCTATTTATACCTTCCCAGTTCTTTTGAAAATGAGAAATATCAGGGCCCAACGGTATTAACATTTTAGAATCAATAAGCAGTAACTGGAAATTGCTATTAAAAGATTAAAAAAAAAAAGACCCATATTTATGTAACAAGCTTCCATTCGATTGATTTTGGGCTTCAAACATTGCAGCCCAGCCCAATGGACTTCTTCGCGGAGCCTCAAGAGTAACCGCAGATTTGGGCTGTAAGTCCAGGTGGGAAAGTTTAAAGTCTACCTCTAATATGAATTAATACTATTCCTTTTCCTTTGGTCTCTTAAAAGAATCAAGACGCATATGAAAGTTTAAAGAAACCCCCCCGGCCCACCTTTTCCTTTGGTCTCTTAAACTATGAATTAATACTATTATTCTAATATTCATGCGTGGCAACCCTCTTAACTATTGCAATGTGCAAGGCGTCAAAAGTTCTCCTATTGCTCGTTATAATTGCAAGAACTCCATGTTTACTGGAATTGTAATTGCAATGAAAAAGTGGTGTTTTTTGTCTTTTAACGCCATAAAACAATCGATGCAATTTCCAATGTTCACCCACTTTTTACCGTGACATTGCATAACCAACCAGTTTACTCAGTTTTGCCTTTTAGTAGTAACCAATTTTATCGCATAGACATATACTTTTGTACAAGCATGATTGTGCGTTCATTTTTTTTGATAAATTCCATAAGGACTAACTCCACTTTCCACTTCTAAATTTATCTCTTTTTTTTTTTCACTTTGTGCGATAAATTTTAATTTTGGACATTTTACATCTTAAACTTTAAATTTTGGACACTTTGCAATCTAAAGTATCAAATTTGTCTCATCTAAGTCCAATGAATAATAACGTTAACAAAATTAATAAGATAAATGATAGTGTTCATTAATGACAGTGTATCATTTCGTTCTAATTGTGAACCCTTGCTCCTTTTGACCACTTTTAGGACGCTGTCATTGACTTGTATGATCCTCTGTTTCGTTATTTACTGATGTTGTCATTAATTGAACTTAAATGTGACAAACTTGAGAGTTTAAAGTGTCTAAAGTTGAGAGTTTATGTGTGAAGTGTTCAAAACTAAAATTTAAGGTGTAAAGTGAAAAAATAGCATAAATTAACTAAAATTTAAGGTGCAAAGTGAAAATATAGTAAAAATTTAGGGGTACAAAATTGCCAAAAAAAAAGCATAAATATTATTCAACTTACATTATAAACACAAATTTCAACTATTTTTCTTATCTCGATATCATATCATAAAAAGTCGTCCACAAATGATATCAAAAGTTGTATTAGATATCAGTTTCAATTAAAGGCGATAATCAATCCATCTATTATTAAAAGCCATAATTGTGTTGACTAAATTTGGAATGTAATGGTCTATTCTAGTGGTACATGTTGCTTGCTAAATTGCACCAAACATAATGATCAATAGCCTTCCCGTGTCCCCCTAAAGTCGTATTTTCAAGTGTTGATTCTGCTAAAGAAGAAAAAAACGATGAAAAGTTATGCAAGGACTGATAATGATTTGCTTTAAGTTTGGTGGCCAACTTCAAAAGATCGAAGCATTCCACTTTTCCGGCAGGGGAAGAAAAGTTGCAACTGCTCCGCCAAAAGGCAATAATTGCAAAAGAATTTCAGCAAAGAACTGTACTTCGGATATGAAAGTGAGAAATGAAACGTTGGGACTTGACATTCTTGAAAAGTCAATAGACGGAAATCCCATACTTTTTTCCAATAGAAGACCATGGAATTCTGGCACTTTCGGTTTCTTTAATCGACATTTGCTTGAGTTTGATGACGGGAAGAAAGCTTTTGACCTTTTTGAGAGAAATACACAGAGAGAGTGAATCATTATCCTACTTTTCCTTTTTCTTTTTCTGCTGATTTTTTTTTTCTTTTTTCGGGTCTTCATAAGGTTCTTCTAACTTTCCATCTCAATTACATTGATCACTTTGTCTAACTACATGATGCAACGAGATATTTCGAAGTCTTCTAAAGATCAGCTCACTTAATTTTATTTTTTTTTAAAAAAAAACTCACCTAATTTGTTTTCTGAGCTTGTAGTTGTCTCAATTTGTATATAGGGTATAAAGATCATAGTATTAATTTTCCACCTCTGCATGTCTCCTCAATAGTTGAATAACTAATTTAAGAACACGGTAAACGAATTATTCTCATGTGCTTATAAATTCTTCCATAACAAGATAAAAACTTTATGTTTATTCTCATACTTTGTCAATGATTATTCTTTGCATCTAACGTAAATTCTGAAAAAAATCCAACAAATCTTTGATTTTATAAGTAACATAAACTAATCAACTTCATAAGTGCAGAAATAATTTTTTTAAAAAACAAAAAGAATAACGATATATAAAAAACGTCAAGTAACTTTCCCTTTTTTATATTCTAAATCTATTATTCTCCGCATCATATGATTTTATACATCGCACTATTGCCTTTCTCATTCGGAATCTTCTTATCACAAACTATCCATGGGGAAGATGCTGGCTGCTGCACAATCAACGCCTAGAAAATGATGATGTTTGTCTTTTTGACGAATTGGTGGTTAAGATATTAATAGACCGCAGTTATGAATCCTTGAAACAAGGAATGCCATATGCAAATATCTCATCTAATGGAGTATTCAATTAAAAGCAGACCACATTTCAGCTCATTTCTTTTTTTTTTGGTTTCTTTTTTAACTTGCTTCGAGGAAAGTAGTCTTAGTGTCTAGATGAATATATAATTAATTTGTACTCCTACTTTAGATGATTGCGAATGGTAATCTTGCTTAGGCAAATAAGTATGCGGGATTGTCTAATGGTCACACTGAGATGGGCATCAATGCTGGTTGATTTTTTTGATAAAAATTAAAGCTAAATCTGGAAAATGTATTTAAATGAAACGGGCATAGATGTGAACTCTGTATATTCGTATGGTAAGTTAAGTGTGAATAAAAATATACATATGTGTACTCCTCATAGGAGTCTATTTATTTTATGGAATAACACAACATTGGATTAGTATTTATTTCATCTCAGCTCCCACTAATTTATTATCAGATTAGACAAGGTAACTTAGGATTTTTCATCTCAAAAGTGAAGACTGTTACTCTAACTCTCTTTAGTCGAGATGTTAACCATTAAGTGAAGCATTAAAAGTTTATAGGTCAGTGGTTCAGGAGTAAGATTAAGAGTTAACGATAGATAGAAAAAAAAAAGAATAATCTTTGACAACACTAGCTTACTCGTCTTCTTCATCCCAGCCACCAACCCAATGAATCCTAAAGTATATTTAGCCTCATCACTACTTGCCAAAAATCGAATAGAATCCAACTGAGCAAGTGGCAACTTGTAGGCTGTAGCCAGCCTGATGGCAACGTTAGGTTGCGGGGGTGTAAGCTTTTGATATTTCCAAAGCCAAAAGTCAAGGATTGGCGATGAGGTTTGCACTTTGCACTTTTGCTGATTAGAACCCTCAGAAATGAGAAATCTAAGCCAGAATCTAAAAGGGTCCCCTTCTTTCCTCTGTGAAGCAGCTTCAGGCTTCAGAGCTTCTTCTGACCTGACCTTTATACCAGGTTCCCCGGTCCACCGCTCCTCCTCCAGATCATGCTTTAATGAAAAAGCGTCTGGAGAAACCCCAATTAAAGTCTTTCACGTGCACATTTTCATTTTCGGACGTACATATGTAATGTGTCACCAACGTTAACATCACCTGCATTTTCCATTAGTTTTATGAAGTACTTTGGTATGTGCTTTCGTTTGAAGAAATAAAACTCTGTTCTGCAGTATTACTTTATTTGGTTGGAACCATAATTTGGTATGGAAAATTTAGGCCCGGTTTGAATTGCAATTTTTTCGTCAACCAAGTCTATATTGAAAGTTCGATTAGGCTCGAGTTTAAAAATATCATACTCATATGTACTATTGAACTGTTCGAACTCGACTTGTTCTTGGTTAAGGTCGAGCTTAGCTCGAGTCGAGTAGTTCATCAAGCTATTTGTAAATTCGAGTTGAGTAGCTTGGTCAACTTGCAACCCTAGTATTAATTGCAAAGTAGATTTGCAAAGTTTTGGGCATGTTCTCAATTGATTCTAATTCTCGTAAAAGCTGATATTGAAAAGTTAGAATTAGAATCCAAAAAGTAGGTATTTTATAACTTTCGGTGTTCACCTTTATTAGCTTTAAAAGATTCAAAACTTGAAAAAAATTAAAAATATCACATAACTGATTTTTTAAAATTAAAATCTAAATAGAGGACCAAAAAATCTGTTGAGAATGAATACTAAAATAAGTGCTACAGCTGCATATCCAATTACTTCTCAGTTCTCTCAAGGTAAAGGAGAAACCAACACTAGTTTCTGACCTTACTGTCTATCGTACTGAATCTATTTATCACAAGCAAACACTTGGATAGACCTCGTTTATGTAGATTATGTGAACCAAATTTTGCCACACTATTTTATCAATTCAAGAATTGAAGGCATATAGTTTACAAAATCAAGTCTATCCAAATTTTTGCCTTTTCTATAATGAACGAGGCGGTGTTACTGGAGCTATGATGAATTGTAAATTGCTTTACCAAAAAACAAAAAGAAAAGATGGCGTTGGGAAACCAGTACATGTCAACCCTTTGGCTATTATTTCAGGGAGTATTAGCTAGCCAGTTGTACGTCCACGTTGTGAGCAAATAAAGATTTCTTGCCTCTCTTGTTCCAAACACAAATTATTTGCTTATACCGTGAACATTTTTTTTTAGATCATATTTTTATCTCATATATATCACATTATAAAAAATATTATTATAAAAATATCACAGTAATTATTCTGAATAATAATCACCTATTCTAACGCACAATACTTGTCAAATAACTCATTCTTTTTTGATAATTCATTTTCTGCTTTTTTTTTATAAAATATATATATATATATTTTTCTATTTACTAAAAAAATCTGGAACAACTTTATTTTGGTGGCTTTTTATAATATAAGGTCACGAATGGTGAGACCTCAAATCCATCAAACACAAAACTCAATGTACCATTTTAGCCAATATGTGTACTCCCCCGATGACCATTGTTGTTTTGCATGCATGCCACGAAAGTTTCTCATTCTGCGTGACCCTTCATTTTACGTTTTCCATGAACCCTTTTCACGCGCACAACACCTAGTGCTAGGGGTCTATTTTTGACGGCTAAATATTTTTATTCCTTAATTTTCCTTTGTTCCACTACAGATCCAGTTTTGGTGAAATATATTTTTCTTAATAATCATTACTATATTCTTCACTCATTCAGAGGCAGTAACCTTTTTGGCCCTTTGGACGTGGAAGGTACAAGGATTCTACAGTTCTGCCACTATTTCGATACATCTACGTTACATCATAAAAAATATTATAATAATTATTTCAAATAATCTCCCATCTAAATCACTTTCAATTCAAGATATTGACGTGAAGAGTTGCAGACCAGTAGTTTTTGGTAGATTTCTACAAAGTACAAATACAGAGTAATAATCGTACATAGTAATATATGTACGGAAAAACATGTGTATGTGAGATATTTTGGTAACATCAGTGATATTCTTAACCAATGTTTATTTGGTAATCAATTTGGAATACGCAATTTCTTATATAAATTATGCAATGTTTACTCATGTTGCATTCTTGTTTATAGATACTTTTCGAACTTAATTTTACTTTATTAAATTATTAAAAACTGAACTGCAGTATCTATGTTGTTATTTTATTTTACAAAATTTCTTAGAAACAATGTTTTTTTTACAAAAAATGTCTTAGAGACATTAAATACACTTAATTGTATATCCCATATTAATCCTCCTAATTAGTTGCAGTAAGTATAACCTGTCATATGTGGGTTATCCTACTTTTTTTTTTTTTTCTCAGCTGTTTCTAATAAGTATATGATTGGATTCAAGGATTCCTGTGATTTTACAGAAACCCACTGTGACAGCTGATAAGTTTACTGAGCTACTGTACGTTGGCCAATTATGATATGTGAATCAATTGCTGTGTCAGTAGCCCAATACAGAATGCTCACTTTACTGATTTGCCCTTCGATTCGGTGTCATGATGCCAGCCCTAACTTCTATCTTTTTATCTTTTTGTTTTCACTTTTTTTTTTCTTTTTGTCCTTAGTTGGTCACATTTATCCATAGTTTTATGTATTGCAAGAAATCCACATAAAGAATTGCACTTTGATAATCATGCTACCTGGTGGACTTAAAAAATGAGAATAATGAGTAAGTTATCTTTTTTTTAGTGTAAATGGGAGACTTCGATGTAGGTACATTGAAGATATTAATAGAATTAAATTATACTTACAAATCAAGTTGATATGGATTGGTTTATATTTTTTAGACTTTTAGCCTCTTTTTATTAATAGAACAATTCATATTTTTATAATAATAAAATTAAACTTTAGTTAATTAAATGGGTGCTTTTTGATTTGTAAGTAAACTCAATAAATTATTAATTTATTGATTC
The DNA here is from genome assembly GCA_023065735.1 of Coffea humblotiana. NCBI lineage: Eukaryota > Viridiplantae > Streptophyta > Magnoliopsida > Gentianales > Rubiaceae > Coffea > Coffea humblotiana. Next base: position 26,363,106 of record CM041215.1, on the reverse strand, counting down.
TCTTTAAATTAATAGAATTTGTATGGTATTAAAGTTATTAATCTATAAAGATTTTATTGTATATAGTTGTTTACAAGTCCAATTGCAAATCTAAAAAGATAAATAAAAATAAAGAAAAAGGTCCAAGTACAAAATACATTATATATGCAAAACTATATAGTATACACATATATAAATTCGTATAATTTGCTTTAATCACAGAGAGGGATTTTCCACCTAATAAAAGAGCACTAAGATCTATACATGAATTGAAGATAAACTCGAAAGTCGAAACAGAATAGAGATAGAGATAGCATAATGACAAATCTATTGTCATGCCTTTTGGATCCTAGCTTGCATCCTTTTTATGATTCTTCAGTCTTTTTTTTTTTTTTGGTGCGTTTCCTTTGCCATCTCATGTTTTTTTTCTCCTTTAAAAAAACTTTGTTCTTGTAGGATATTTTTAAAAGCTTGTAATTTTTCTAGTAATTTTTCTACTAACCATAGTGACAATTGACAAAAGTGAAAACGAATTTAAGTAAACAACTGTCATAAGTTGTATGATTTTACAACCAATCCAATTCAGAGATTAGCTCGCCCCAAACCTATTAAACAATTCATGGGTTCTCTATTTTCCCTTTTTCTTTTCTTATTCATCGGACTAGTACATTTAGAAAGAAAAATGTAAAATCCCATAACCACATAGTTTGATTCTTAAAAAAAAAAGGAAAATAGCAGCAAATGTCATCTTGAATTTTATGTGTTGGTGTCTAATAAATTACCGTAGCTCGCTATTAATCACTAATCGTATTGTGGTTACGTTGAAAAGGTTTTCTTATGAGTTTTCCAGTTCCATGTTATCCCCCTTTTATGAAACATAACATTAATTCTAAGGTGACAATTTCTAATACGATCTAAAAATACGACACGAATCTAACATGAAATTAATGAGTTGGGGTTGAGATTTCGTGGGTTCGAGTCAGAATCGAGTCAAACCCGATGAACCTGAAAAGAAAATGTGTCAAATTTAGGTCACCCACGGATTGACCCGATAATATGTTTATGCATTAAAAATAATTTAATAAATATAAAAATATTTTATTTAACTAAACTAAGTTATTCTTGCCCCCTCCCCCCCCCCAAAGGCATTAACTGATAAATTCTAAATGAATTTGTTTAACTTGTGTGAAGTTGGAATTGTTATGTTTGAATAAATTATGTATTACATTATTTTCTACTTTTAAAGTGTTTTAATTTATTTCAAATCTGACTTAGGATAAAACACTTTTACAATGTTTTATTTATTTCAGATTTGATTTGGAATTATTTTATTGAGATTTTTATTACTTGATTATGTAATTAGTCTTGTGCGGAATTAATTCGATTAGAAATTATAGCGGTAGATTAGTAAATTAGAATTATATTTCGAGTCATATCGTGTCATTTGAGTGACCCGTCAACCTGAAAATTTCATGTTCAGGTTAGGCATGTTGATCCTTCATGGATGGCGGGTCAGGTTTCGATTAGCAAATCTCCTGTTATACCCGAATTTTGATCTGACCGGCCAATTTGTTTTTGACTCGATTGACACACCTACTTAATTCCAGGAAATTAGAAATCTCTAGATGGGTGGGTTCGGTTCCCGCCCCTCTAAATAACAAAGCCAACTTTTCCATTTTGAAAAAAAAGATGAAAATTGTGATTTGCACTCCTATTTTGTTAATCACATTCCTATTATCATTCTAATCATATAGTTTTTACTTATTAGATTATATAATAAAACAAATGGTACATCATTCTAATGATATAGTTTCATTTATTAGATTATATGATAAAAAGAAATGATAGGTATGTAAATAACAAAAAATGGGGTGCAAATAACATATTTTTGGAAAAAAAAAATGGAATCGCAAAGGACGAGATAGTAAATATAGGTCATAAAAGGGTTTAATGTCTGACAGAATCTAGCCCCACAACTTTTGTCGCCAACTTGACGCTACCGTATTAGTGTCTTTCTCTGGTTTTTATTATTTAATTTGTGCATCATTTTTATCAAAAAAAAAAAAATCCTTTTCCGGTTTAATTACAAAGCATCGGACGGTTACAAACTATATTTTTTCCCTCGAAAAGCGAGTAATAGATGCTTAGATATATTTGGTCTACCATGAAGTCATGGACCTTGCTAGGCTTGTTAGCATGATTGATCTACCCACTTAAAGCATTTCATCCTTCAAAAAAAAAAAAAGAAAAAGGAAAAAAGCATTTCATTATTTGGCAAATACTTGGATAAATTTAGGGGCAAAATGTCATAGTGGCCCTCAAATTATTATGAAATTTAACTTTTAACTCTTCAATTATTAATTGATAAATTTTAACCCTTCAATTAGAGTGTGTTTAGATAGTAGATTATGTAATATGTGATATACCATGTAATTGATGAGTATATTCATAGACATCATATGTACTAGTGGGAATGGCACACCCAATGTGTGTGCAAATAAAGAAGGAAAAATCTTTAAAAGAAAAAATTATCAAAATTGTTAGTAGTTGCTGGAGTTTTTTTTTTAGAAGAATTGTGTTTTTTTTTTTTTATTTTATAGAAAGTTGTTGACGATCATTATTTTACTGGAAGTTATATTAGACTAGAATAATGGGGGTGTGTATATGCGTGTTTATTTTAGGGATAGGACATAACTATTATAAATGGCAACAGATGTATTCAAACCTTTTTAACATAAAAGTATTTTAATAATTGCAGTTGTTGGCATTTATCAACTTAATGAACTTATCATTTTATTGTGAGAAAAAATTTCTTTCCATAATTATAGATTTAAAAAATCAAATATTATGCATATTTATCCTCAAAATTTGTAGTCAGTTCCATGGTCGTAATTGAAATTTTAAAATTTTAATTTTTCATATCATGGCTCCAATATTACTTACTTAAGACAACATAATCAATCTTGACGGTTTAAAATTATCTAACATTATTACATTAACTAACTCATCTCACATAAGTTGGCCACCAGGTAAAAAATAATAGTACTCCCATTGGAATGTCACAAATTCAAATATTTTTAAAATATTTGTCCAAAACACATAGTAGGTGATATTGGTCAATCCCGACCGTCCGGTTCAAAGGGTTGTTTGTGTAAACTAGATATATCCAAGTATTTCCTTCCACCTTGAAGTGCTTGCAATTTCACGGCTAATTACAATTTTGTCAACAAAGAGTCAAAAAGTATTGCTTACAAACTATATGCCTATAATAAGACTGCTCTTAGTATCACAACAACCCATAAGTAGGCCATAACTCTTCGGGGGCGCTGGTAGAGTTACAGGCGCTGCTCTACTCTGCTGCTTCAAACAAACCTCTTGAAGCTCCTGGACTCCCCGTGCCTCTTTTGAGAAGAAGAATCCGTCTTCCTCACCAAAGATTCAACTGACTAGTAAAGGTAACTGAATTATTGGGTTCTTTTGCTTGTTTCCTTTTCGGTGCTTTTTTGTTGGTTGTTTGGAGTGGTGTCTTGAATTTGTTTTTCTGGGGTGTTGATTATCAATGTGGGTTTTGTACATTTGTGATCATGAGATGGTTTGTGGGTTTTTATGGAGTTCTGTTGATGTGGGATTTTGTTTTCTTGATGATCACGCGTTTCTGCAAGTAGAAAATAGATAAAGAGTTTGTGCTAATGTACAAGTCTCTTCCTTTGTTTTGTGGACGCATTTTTCTTTTGGTATCTGATCATGGTTATTGATCTTTGCATGAATTGGCTTTTGCATGTGTAGATAAAATTGGGGTTGGCTGGTTAAGAGTTTTTGAGGAATTGAGCAATGTGGGCATTGAGTTATTGCTTGAATTAGATGAATTGTGATTATTGTGTTGTTTTCAGCTGATGGAAAGTACGGGAATTTCTTGGTGTTATTTTTGTATCCTACCCAATATGGTAGCTTTATTGGCTTGATCATTTAATTTTTTCAATGAATGATGACCTTTGCTGGAGCTTGGGGGTTCCTCTTCTGTCCAGTACAGTAGCTGTTGTCCAATGTGATAAGTGATTGTGTGTTTCATGATAATACCTGCTGGAAATTGATGAATCTGGGTTAATGCATATTTGTAGGGTGATAAAAAGAAGGAATTTTCTTTAGTTCCTTTTCTGTCTATCATCAAGGCTTTAATTAACGCGACCAATCATTGTGTGTTTTATGATGAATTTAATAAAAGTGATGAACTAGTCATGTTTCAGATTCTCTTTGTTCTTTTATTTAATTTTTTTTTGGGGCCGGGGGTCTTTGGCAAGTAAGGGTCCTGTATCTATCTTGGATTTTATGTGAATTGCCATGGGTCATAGCATTCTAGTAGTTTTTTTGGGGCAAATACTTTGACAAAATTGCTTTATCTAAGGAGCTGCTTTGTTGTCGCTGCACACACCATTAATTGATTTTTTTGGTCATATCGTTCTTTGTCTGCATGTGTTCTATTGCATTATGATGTTGCTGCATTTCATAGTATCACTCCAAATTACAGCAGGCGATCTTCGGATTCATTATCATATTTGCATTGCTGGCGCATGGAACTCAATCTTGCTATACAGATGGTTCAGAAAGTCTTGTTAGATTGCTTTTATGAGTAGTTGATGGAAAGTATGGAAATATGTTATTTTGTTAATTCTGTATCCTGTATAGATGCTTTATCAGTTTGTTCGATGATTTTGTTTTATGAATGATGACTTTGCTGGAATTTCATGAATTGTTAACTGTGTGTAATGGAGGAATTCCCCCCTCCCCCCCCCCCCCCCCCCCAAAATGTAGCTGATGTCCTGTGATGAATTATTGTGTCTCATGATAATGTTTGCTGGATTGTGATGAATTCGGTTTAATGAATATAATGAAAGTTACGAACTAGTTGTATTTCAGATATTTTATTCTTTATTTATTTTTATTCTTTTGGGGGGAGCGTATTTGGCAAGTGATTTTCTTTTAATTTATCTATCTTAGATGTTATATGAATTGCCATGTGTCATAGCATTTAGTAATTTTTTGAGGGAAAATATAGGATAATTGTTGTGTCCAAGGGAACTGCTTTATTGTGAATGGGCACACCATTATCATATCGTCTTTTGTCTGCACATATTTTATTGTGTGTTGTTGTTGCTGCATTTCATGGTGTCATTCCAAATTAAAGCAGGCGATGTTTTGATACATCGAATGTATTGTGTTTGCACTGCTGGTGAACAGAACACAACCTGCTATCCTTATGGTTCTGAAAATCTCAGAGAACTGCTAGTAAATATTGAAAATGTAAACAAAATGGTTTTCAATTTAAACACTGCCTAAGCCTATTATTCATTTCTTGTACTGCCTCTCTTGTGAGATTACTTTTTACCAGTAATTGATGTTCATTGCGTTCTTAGGCTTGATAGTATAGAAGGCCAGAAAAGTTGTTTTGGCATCAGTGGAAATGCATTCTGTATCTGCTGAGGGAGGATCGCTTTCCCTTGAGTTTTACAAGTTCAGAATTACATTTTCTAGTATGAAGAAAAGCCATTTTAACAATAATAATAATAATAATAATAATAATAATAATAATAATAATAATAATTTCCGGAGTTGAGTGGACTTCATGGCTGAGATTTTATAAGGTCTGACCATTAAAGTTCCAAAGGTTGTTAAAAGTTTGGGTAACTCTGGATATAATGAACCTAGAATTCTGGCATGAGAGTTGGCAAATTTTCTGAATTTAAATCTTTTCCAAATCCATCAGTGGGACATCTTAAGAAAATATCTCTACCAGGTGTATTTTAGAATATCCCTACCCTGATTTGGAAGCTTTGGGATTAGTTGTTATATGATTGTTAGATAAATTGGGTGTGTTAACAATATAGAGCATGGAAAAAGTCTGTGTAATGAATAAATTTGAAAACTATGGAGATGATGATATCAACCTTTTTTGGGTTTTCAACAGCTGGGTATCTCTACCTTATGGATGATATATTTTATGTTTCATAGAAGGTCGACGAAACAAATTCGTTTAGTGTTAGGAGGTATAGAATCCATGGTTAGAGAATTCACAGATGGAAGAAGTTTAAGTGTTTAACGGAGGCAGCAATAGGAGGCTGTTTCACCTTCTTTTTCCTGACATTGACCTTCCAATAAAAGCCACTGTCGATTTGGTTTTCATTAATATATGCACTTTGAAAGTGAGATTTGGATATTGTTTCTTTTTAGAAAAAGAAGTTTGTAAAACAGCAGGAAAGTGATGAGTTGACTACTAATTACTTATTTTTGTTCCAATTGTTTCATAACTTCTAGTATTGATCCACTGGCATATGTGTTTTTCTGCTGCAGACAGTGGTTATGTTTGGGTAAAGACTGGAGTATGTATGGAGAGTATCTCCACTGCTGAGCCAGTGGGTATCTGCACAAAAGTCTTCTCTTGAAATTCTAATATCTGGTTCCAATCTGGTAACCTCAGAGTTTCTATTTTGATTTGTATGTGTCTAAATAAATGTATGAGGTTCTCTTCATTACATACACGCAGTCCACATGGTATAGTAGAGTAGTTGAAGAAAATATGCTCACATGATCAGGCCTGTTTGAAATGCTCAATTCAAATTGGAAAGTAAAGTTAATGTTTTCTTCTGAATTAATATTCTTCTAATAGTTTAAACCTGTAAATGATTTGACAACTAAAGAGGGTATTAGAGAAGGTAGAGATCCCGAAACAGTTTTTTCTATCATAAGGGATACACTTGCTGTATCTATGATTGACATGTGAGATTATGAGTGGGAGTGTAGTGGAAATATATCAAGACTTTAAATCTTGAGCCTTCTTCCATATGTCATTGATTTCCTCCTGATGATTCTCTTGGTATATGAACAGGTAAGCCAAGTCACCAAGCGTTCAAAAGTAAAATGCATCAGAAGAACATGAAGAAGTTCCATAATTTACTTATCAAGCCTGTTGTGTAGGAAATTGTTGGCTAATAACTATACGATGTAGCATGCAATTATGGTCTCAATGCCTTTAACATGCATATAGCTTACTTTTACCCTTCTAGAACTTTAGCAGGAGTTGGCGACAATCTGCAAATTATGGCTTTGTTTCATCAATCTTTTTCTTTTCCAGGCTATAAATTTTTCTATGCTATAACTTCTAACGTAACAGAAAAAAGAACCTGCCTTCCATCGTTGGATGTGCAAGTTCTGGGTCCATTAAAAGCTGATTTCCATTAGAATTTGCTCATTGAAAACTAGCTTTGCTGGTCACCCAGGTCCATATCTAACCGCAACTGATTTTCTTTTACATACATGTCCTGGGCCTATTGGAAAAAGTTTACAAATTAAAATGTGATTTAGATTAAGGTGCAACCGTTCAATATAATACCTTTTTATTTCTTTGGTATTTTAATGGTTAGTAGTAGTACCTTTCATTGTAGCCTAAGCCATTAGGAAATGATTAAATTTAAATATATAAAGTACTAACTAAAAATTCTTGAAATTCAATGCATCATGATTTGCCTTTTGCCTTTCTTCTTTCTGGAAATTTCATTTTCAGCTTGCTTGATATATGAATCTGCTAGACTCTTACGGCCAAACTTGTCAATTTCAGAACTAAATATGGATCGGGCGACAATTGATATTGAGCATTCGGAGAAGCTAGAGCAGAAAGGTCGCCTAATGAGCATTTCTTTCAACATTTTATCTGAGGCTGATGCAGTAAGTATAAACATCAAATGAAGGCTTCCTCTTGAACTAAACTTTTCTTTAATAGAGACCTCTGACACTGGCCTGAAATGTCAGCATGCTTATGACGTTGCTAAAACTTATGCGCAATGTCAGTATGTAAGGAACTTGGAACCATGTGCGTGGTCCCTATGTTTTCTGATTTACCCAGGTCTCTTTAAAAGATGAGTTTTTACTTTAGCAATTGTGACAAGTTTGTTTCTCTCTTAACTTTGTAAACATGAAAATAGAACAGTTAGATTTGTGGATCCAACACATCTCGTGGTGAGATATCTACTGATTAATTACACAGAGAGAGAGAATGCAGGGGTCAGGGAGGGAAGTTTGTTGATATTTTTGGTTAAACTGTAGTTGCCCTTTAGTAGAACTCTTTGGATATGATGTTGCTATGGCTTCTGTTTAAAAGTTTTCCTTGCCACTTCATAGGTAAGGAAATCAATGAAGCTAATTGGAGCTGCCAGTGAAGTGACAGATCCTGCTTTGGGTTTTCCTAATCTAATTAACCATTGCAATACTTGTGGTGCCAAAGACAGAAGAGAATGTGAAGGTACAATTGGAACTTATATTCTATATGCTAATTTGTGATATGCTGCTGTGATAGTATTACATGAGGGACTACAAATTGTCTGTTTTGCAGGTCATTTTGGTTTAATCAACTTCCCTTTTACAATTCTCAACCCATATTTCTTACCAGAGGTTGCACAGATTTTAAATAAGATCTGTCCGGCGTGCAAATCTGTTCGTGTTAATAAGGTTAAGGTCAGGTACTATGCTCCTTTTAGTAATCATTAAGGTTGTTTGAGATGATTAATGATTCTAGTGTTATATAATATATACTTTCTGTTGGTAAGCTTGACTAAATAATCATTTCATGATAAATGTTTCTGAATTGATCAACTGAATTCGGACATGAAGGATGTTTGTTGGCAGAAGTACCTGACTTGCTATTTTTTTGCTTTAAAAAGTTGAGGAAGAATTAAATCTAGTTAGCTGTACGGAAAGCAGACAAATTTGTTTTACTCTTTCAGATTTAACTGGCTAGCTCAGAAGTATTCAAGGCCTGATACTGGCTTCTTCATTCTGTATAAACATGTACAGAGCCAGCAGTCTATTCGACTTTTTACATATCAAAAAATGCATTGGATGATTTTCTGGACTTACTCTTGGTGCACGTAGACGAATTCTATGGGCTTTGTGTAGAGTCGATTAATTCATCTAATGACTGTCATATACATCTAAAGTTTATTATTTTGGCACTAAACAGAGTATTTCTTTTTGGTTCTTCTATTCATTTGTTGTGGAGCTGATTAGATACAATACTTCATCGCATTTTAATTTTAAAGGCCTTTTCATCTTGGGCATCAATTTTAGAAGTTGTTTTTAGGTCTTTTGGATCCATGATCATGAAGTGAGACTGGAAGAACTACCTTACTTTTCCTGAAGAATATCAGAAGAATCTAATTGATGCTGATAATTTTTCATTTCTTTAAAATGCAGTTCCTGCTTGAAAATTTTCTTCCTGATATTATGACTTTACTTGAGTGTCTTTTCAGTTTTTTTTCTTTTTTGGCAATTCTCTTGAGAAAATTAGTGATATAGGCTTGACCATTATATGATCCAATAAGTACTGTTTATCTATGCATTCTATTTCTTAAATAGTTATTTTCAGTCACTTGCTAGTCCATAATCCTTGTTTGTTTTGCCTGTATCAGAGCTCTGGATCAACATCTGTGCCTGACCACACTGATACTTGTAAATATTGTGATGTAAGGTTCATTCTGTATCAATATGTCTTCCTAACAGGCTACTGGTATTTCTTAACTGATGTTTCTCTGGTTAAATGAGCAGGGAAGGTCAAGAGATTCTTATCCACCAATGAAATTCAAAGTGACTTCAAAAGATGTCTTCGCCAAAACTGCAATAAGTGCAGAAGTGAGCGAAAGGTCATCAAGCAATAGGAGTTCAAATGGGTCAATGGCTTCTGATTATTGGGATATTATTCCTTCTGATGCTCAGCAAGATCTAAGTAACTTGGGATCAAATAAACGCCTTCTGTCACATGCCCAGGTAACAGGCATATAATGCTGATGTGTATTAAATATGAGTAATTTGTGCACTGTTTTTCTCCTCGACATTGCAATTAAATTAATTTTTGTCTGCATAGAGAAACTATACATTCATAATTCACTACCCAGGTGGAACACTCTGATAAACAACGAATCTGGGAGTAACGTCATTTATCTATTTGATAGTTCTCTAATCAAGAGTGTTTTGTTATAGCACCATTTGGATCTTATTGCTATTCTGACAATGATGATTCAATGCAATTGCACTGTAATCTTATGAAAGACACCAACAATGAGATCCTTAAAATTGGAATTTTCCCCTGAAAAAATCATAATAACCAAGCATTTTTGCCTAAAGGATGGGAACCTTAAAACTAGCATAATTGCTAGCAATAACCTCTCGTATCAGAATCATGTCAAAGCTAAGATTGCGAGGGGTGGTGAGTATGATGCTAATACATGGTTATCATGTAGGAAAGGAACATGTGAAGGTATTAAAACCTTCTTAGATGATAAAGCACTGTACTTGATTTGTTCATAAATAACAGAAGTTCCAAGTTTCAGCAATGCTAATTGACGAAAAAATGGCATTCAAAGCAATAAAAAGATCAAAAATAAGATCTTGGATTTTAATAGTGTTTTCCATGAAGAGGGTTTTTGTCTGCAGTTTGAGTAAGAACCAGATAAAATAAGTTATCAATGCTGGTTGACAATGGAAATGTGGTTATGAAGTTTCTGTAACTGCTATATACCCATGCTACCCAGTATCCTGCCCTCATATTGGTGAAGTGACATATTATGTCTTCCTTGCTTCATTTGTCATGGGGTCAAATGGCTTGGATTGTCTGCATTGCTTTTGTAATGTAAATTAGCAAGCTATAATTATGTATTTAGCTGATAATTTGTGCTATATGGACTTTTTCTGATTTAGACTATGTTTTTTTTGCTATCTATTGTTTGATGTTATATCCTCTCCAAAGCCTTTCTTCTGTTTTTGCTATCAATTTTGTATGACCTATCCTTGTTGCTCATCTCTCTCTCTAATAATTCTTTTGTTTTTTAGGTTTATAACATCTTAAAAGATGTTGACCCGAGGTTCCTTGAATCATTTCTGAAAAGGAAAAGCTCTGTCTTCCTTAACTGTTTTCTTTTGACTCCCAACTGTCATCGTGTGACAGAATTGGGACAACATATAACTTTTGTAAGTGAAATATACAGTATTTTGCTTGATATAATTAGTGAAATATTATATTTCCTATTCTATAATCTGGAAATGATATGCAGGACACAAAAACAAAGTTGTACAAAAAATTGATTGATTTTAGAGGAACTGCCAACGAACTGAGTGCTCGTGTTCTGGACCTCATTAAAGTTTCAAAGGTACAAGAACCTGATCCATGTTCTATTCCCTTTTCCAGTCAAACTTTAAAAGACTAAGAAAACATACAAAGATGGCCTTTGACAAAGATTATCGTGTATATTTTACATTTTTGCTATAGGTTCGATCTGAAAAGTCATCAGCTATAAATTCTGCTTTCCATGTGCTTGGTTTTAAAGATTCTGCTGCTGCTACATCTGGTTTAAAGTATATCAAAGAACTACTTTTGGGAAAGCGAACTGATCATGCTTTTCGCATGGTTGTAGTTGGCGATCCGAATATAAATCTTGGTGAAATTGGCATGCCTCGGCATATTGCAGAAAAGCTGCTTGTCTCTGAGCATGTGAACAAGTGGAACTTTGGGAAGCTAAAGGATTATGTTGCCCTAATACTTGTTGGTGGTGGAGAGATTTGTGTTCGTAGAGGAGGTAGACTTGAGAAACTTAGTATCATTGACAAGCTGTGTTGTGGAGATGTTTTGTATAGGCCTATGCTTGATGGAGATATTGTTTTGATAAACAGGCCTCCGTCTATCCATCAGCACTCCATGCTTTCCCTATCTGTCAGAATTCTTCCAATAAATTCAGTTCTCTCTATCAATCCTCTTATTTGTTCTCCTCTCCGTGGAGATTTTGATGGTGACTGCCTTCATGGTTATGTATCTCAATCAGTTGATTCTAGAGTTGAACTCAATGAACTTGTTGCTCTAAACAAACAGCTACTTAATGGGCAGAGTGGTCGAAACCTTTTGTCACTAAGTCATGATAGTTTAACTGCAGCTCATTTAATTTTGGAGGATGGGGTGACTTTGGACAAGTTTCAAATGCAGCAATTGCAGATGTTTTGCTCTTGCCCAATGCCAATTCCTGCTATCACCAAAGCCCCTGGAAACAAGTGTTTTTGGACAGGGAAACAATTATTTTCCCTACTTATTCCTCCATGTTTTGATTATGTTTCACAGTCAAATGGTGTGCAGATAAGCAAAGGGGAAATTGTTACTTCTTCTAGTGGGTCTTCTTGGCTGCGGGATAACGATGGGAACCTCTTCCATAGTCTTGTTAGATGCTGTAAAAATGAAGTTCTTGGCTTTCTGTGTGCTGCACAGGAAGTTCTTTGTGAGTGGTTGGCAATGAGAGGGCTAAGTGTATCACTTTCTGATCTTTACCTTACTTCTGATGCATATTCCAGACAAAATATGATTGAAGAAGTCTTTTGTGGGCTGCAAGAAGGAGAGCTGCTATCTTCAATCAGACTTCTGATGATGGGTTCCAATCAAGATTTCCTTGTTGAAAGCACTGAAGCAAACAAACATAGTGTAGATTTTGGAGAAGAGCATTTGTCTTCTATTCAGCAGCAGAACTCCTCAGTACTCAGTGAAGCTTCTGTTTCTGCTTTTAAGCAAGTGTTTTTGGATGTTCAGCATTTGGTGTACCACTATGTGAGCAAGGATAACTCATTTTTGTCTATGTTAATGGCTGGAAGCAAGGGCAACTTGCTAAAATTAGTTCAGCACAGTATGTGTCTTGGTTTGCAGCATTCAGTGGTTCCATTATCCTTTAGTATTCCCCATCAGCTTTCTTGTGCTACCTGGAATTATCATAAGATCTCTGTTCATGAATCTCATGGTACCTTAGATCATTCCGGGTCTTACATCCCGTTTGCTGTCATTGAAAATTCATTTCTAACAGGCTTAAATCCTATGGAATGTTTTGTGCATTCATTGACAACTCGAGATAGTTCTTTCAGTGGTCATGCAGATGTGTCTGGGACTTTGACCCGGAAACTTATGTTTTTCATGCGTGATCTAAGCATCGGATATGATGGAACAGTAAGAAATTCTTATGGAAATCAACTTATTCAGTTTTCATACAATAGCAGAGATACTCTGACTCCCTGTAACTGCAATGATGACTCTCCCAGTGAGACAATTCCTGCCTATGATGCTGTGGGTGGTCATCCTGTTGGTGCATTGGCTGCTTGTGCGATTTCTGAAGCTGCATACAGTGCATTAGACTTGCCTATTAGTGCACTTGAATCATCACCACTCCTGAACCTGAAGGTTCCCATCTCTCTTGTGCATTTTTTTGTTTGTATTTATCTATGCATGCCTCTTATTCAGTTATCTTATTGGCTTTATTTGTTTTATGTTTTATTTAAATTATTAGCTTTATCTTCCCAACATTTTTTCTGAATTTCTTTCATGAGCTAGTTTATAGTAATTTTTATTTGCTTGCTCAACAAAATGTTGTGTAGTAATGAGTTGATTTTAAATTACTTGGTCTGTGGGTGCTGCAAATCTTAATCAATTTGTTCATATTAAAAACGAGTTCTTACTTTAAGATTATATGGCAGTTTTCAACCTTCTTTCTTGCAGTCTGTTTAATTTTTCTGTTGTGTTATATATGTTTTGGATTGAATATAAGATGAGTGATGGCCACTAAAAGATCTATGCAAAATGAGGCCTTGCTATGCAAACTAACTAAAAAAAGGATATAGTCTGTTCTCTTTTCTTTTCGGGACTATTTTGTCATTCTTTGTGGGGAAACCTAGTACATGCTCTTTGAAATCTATGCTTAGGTTGCATGCTGCATTCTAATTTTTTTCGTCACATACAAGAGAGGAATACTCTTTGTACTATGCTGAGTAATAAGCGGTCTAGCAAGAAGTCTTAGCTTTTTGAATTGTAATTGACTTCCTATAATATATGGACATGTATCACTTCTTTCTCCTGGCTAGGCACTCTAAACTGATGGTTCTGCCGAAACCTCAATAGCTTGCCCTATACTAATAATTGACAACTACATGTAATTTTGCTGTTAAATTGGGGTGACTTACATTATTGTGGCATTCCAATTTAAATGTGCAGAAAATTCTAGATTGTGGAGTGAAAAAGAGCAGTGGTGATAAGACTGCATCAATCTTTTTGTGTAAGAAACTTGGAAGGCAGACCTATGGTCTTGAATATGGAGCATTAGAAGTGAAGGATCATTTGGAGAGGCTAATGCTCGAAGACGTAGTTTCTTCTTCAATGATCAGGTAATTTTTCTGATATTGCATACAAAGCATGCTTCTTCATAACTTTTTGGTTTGATGACATTTTAATATGCCTAATCTCAAATTAGTCTAATTTATGTATGGCATAATGTGTACTAGCTACTCCAAGGAGAAATGTTGTCGCACTCAAATAAGTCCTTGGATTTGTCATTTTCATATATCCAAGGTAATGCAATTGAAGATGAATTCTTTTTTCCCTGTATGTTGAGACTGTATACCTGTGATAATTTCTTTCTCTGAATATCTTTCCTGATAATTTGTAAGGCCACTTCTTTCAGGAAATTATCAAGAGGAAAAGGCTCAGGGTGCAGTCAATAATTGATGCTCTTAACATGGCATGGAGATCTGCTAAAGTAAAATTGAAAATAAATCTTCCAGACCTGCAGATAACGGGAAAGTAAGATGTTTTCATTATAGAAAATTGTCATACTGGCTGCTATTACATTTATTAGGAGTGTACAAACGAGGTGGATTTTGCATGGATTCTCTATCTTGCTTGACTATTAGATAAAAAAATATCAAAGTGAATTTGCTAATCCCTTAAACATTAGTGGAATGCAAAAGGTTGAGATCTTATATTCAAAATGGAGGTGTCCTCCAGAATATGGCATAATTTTTACTGCTTTATCTCGAAAACATTTAAAAATGGACATCAAAGCTACATGGTTTATCTAGAATGTTATTCTCATTCCATTCATTTTCTAGTGTTCTTGGGTAAAGTCTTATTTCGTGTTTAAGTTGGCTTGCTTATTTTACATTAGGGCGTGTTCTCTAGCTTTAAAGCAAAATGAAAAGGATACCAAGATATGCCTCACAGTTTCAATTCTTGAGAGGTCCAAGAAATCATCTTTACGTCTGGATATCCTTCGAAATATGGTAATGCCGTTCCTCCTTCGAACTGTTATAAAAGGTTAGTTTACTTCAACTATTGTACTACCAACTCACTGTCATATCTATCAGCATCACATGGAATCACTTAATAACTAAGCCTTTGCTATTCATGTTAATTCTACTTTGCTTGTGCAAAATTATGGCAGAGCTTCCAAAGAACGTATGAATATATGTATAAGCATTGTAGAGTTGATGAATATACTTATGTGGAAAATACAAATGTGTAACTGCGAAATTATCATCTTTGTTTGTTAAATAGGGTTCCCAGAATTTAAGAAAGTTGATATCATGTGGAAAGATTGTCGGAATTCATCAAAATCTTCTAAAGGCTCTTTGGGTGGAGTTTATTTGCGGGTTTTCATGTCAGAGAAGTGTGACAGAACGAAATTCTGGAGTATCCTTGTGGACAACTGCCTCCGCATAAGAGATCTCATTGATTGGGAACGCAGTCATCCAGATGATATTCATGATATGGCTCCAGCTTATGGCATTGATGCTGCAGTAAACCATTTTCTAAGTGTGAGTTATGCCTTTCAAGGTCCTATTAACTCTATATTAGCCTTTTTATTTTTCTTTTTTTCCCAACCAGAGGAAGAATAAACACATTATCAATTTTCACTTTAATGCAGAGTCTCAATTCTGCAATCAGTGATACTGGGAAAACAATTCTCCCAGAACATTTAGTTCTTACTGCAGATTGCCTTTCTGCTACTGGAGAATTTGTTGCTTTAAATGCCAAAGGGCTGGCACAGCAAAGAAAGGAGACTGCTGTTTCTTCACCCTTTCTGCAAGCATGCTTTTCTGTTAGTTACCTTCAATTCATGTTTCTTTTGCTGGTTTTTCTACTTGTCCTCCATCTGGACACAATTCCTTAACCTGCTACTGTGATGTTTCCTGTACATTGAAACTGTTGCAGAGCCCAGGTGATTGCTTTGTTAGAGCTGCCAAGACGGGAATTGTGGATAATCTTCAAGGAACTGTAGATGCCTTGTCATGGGGGATGGTTCCTTCAATAGGGACTGGTGCTCGATTTGATATCATATATTCTGGGAAGGTAGACAATATTGATAACTTATGGTAACATCGATATTGTTAAAATCATACATATGGGCTGCCATATTGAAATAAGTACAGATTGATTCTTTGGTCAGACAGCTGTAATTGATACTTATCAATGATCAAAGACAAATCTCGTAAACAAATAAGCACATTGCAGTAAATCACATAGTTACCTCTTCAGATGCCACCTCATATTTGAAATCAGCTAATTCCTTTGAGCCTCCACAATTCCCCCTCCATTTGTTCTACCTTTGCTGTCCCACATATTGGTGGACATCTGTTTGAGCTTCTCTTGAGTGCCATAGCAAACATGTTTCTTGATGACAATAGTGCATCTTCAATGTCCTTCTCCTTTATCACAATTGACTGGTAGACGAAACCACACCAATGTAATTGGTCTCCTCATACTCTTCTTTTGGTTCTGTTTATCTGTACTTCTTCCATAATTTTTGAGGAATAAGATGTTTAAACTAAGAGAAGGTTTCCAGAAAAAAAATCAATAAATTGTTGTTATTGGCAATTGACTTTTACCCTCCACCTGTTCATCATATACAAATAGCTTCTATGGGAGATCTTGTGTGACTTGGAAACTGGGCTTGTCGATCTGAATTGACTTCCCTCCTGGAATTTTAGGATTTTTTTTTTTGGGAAATACACCTTTTACCCATAAATCAGCTTAAATGCTTAAGATCTGAATAAGTTTGTAATTGGTAAATTTCAATACCACAAAAAAACAAATGAGTCCAAGGACTAGTACCATCCTTTGTGATTTTCATTTTACCAAACACACCAGAAGATTGTACCAGCATCCAAATCTTTCTTGAATCTGGCTCTTGTGATTTTATATTCCTTGCTAATCTCCATTTAGAAACATTCATGTTTCAGTAGCATGAATCCTGAATCATATTGTTTTGTTGTATATGTTTTTATTGTACCCGAGAGAATTAAAGGCATTATTTTGGAAAAGCATGTGTTCTCAATTTTTTCCAATACATGCTATTATGCTCTTAGCAATTTTATCTTTTAATAATCCAATTCCATTTCAATCCTCCAAGTTACCCTGATTTTACAGTTTATCTTCCATAACAGTTGTTACAAATGTAAGTTAAAATGCAGTTTGCTTGTAGGCTTTGAAAACGTTGCGGTCTTTCTGGTAAATGTTTGAAATAATTCTTACATCCTTGTGTTTGTCTTCTGTTAGGGTCATGAACCTGCTAAGTCCATAGATGTCTACGATCTGCTGGGTAGCATTGTCAACTTGAATCAACAAGTGAAGTTTCCGAACAAAGACTATGAAATGTCTGGAAAATCTATGGTGCAACATTTATTTGCATATGATGATTTAGCGACAAAGGGATGCATTCTCCCTCGGACACTCTTGCGGAATTTCTTCTCATTGAAAGATATCCAAAAGCTCTCTCACAGCTTGAAACATATGTTAAATAAGTATGCTACCTATTCAGTTTCCTTTTTCTTACCCCATTATATAAACTCATACGTTGTAATAGTAATTAATTTGCATGCATGAGTTCATTCTTTTTTGGTAATTACATAATGCTCAGACATTGACTGCATTCAATTTGATATTTGTTGTTCATCTGTATTTTACCTTCTTATTTTCAGAATATATCATGAGTTTTGAAACATCTTTTGCCTAGCAGCATTGATTTGCATTACATGAATCTGTTGGAAAATTTATATGTTAGGTTAGGTATACTGCAACTCTTCTGGTCATTGCTTTTTTGACAGGGCCTCTCTATCAAGGATCTAGCTTTATTAACAACCAGATTTACTTTGAATTAGGATTTACAACGTTTTTCCTTAGTCCTGCAAATATTTGTTGCACAGGGAGCATTTGTTTTAGATTATTCAACTGTTTTATTCCCTAAGATGCCCTGCTGGGTGAAAGACTTGTGTTGATCATCAACATTTTCTCTTGCTAGCATAAACTGATAGATGCAAGCTTTATTAACTTGATCATGCATTGCTGATGAAGAATTTTATCTCATTCAACATTATGGATGGCGTTTTGTGCTAATTAACTTTCGTGTTTCTTATTCTCTTTGTTTTGATCTCACTGCTCTTTGTTAGTCTCTAATTGAGTTCTTTTCAGTAACGATCCTCCTCCTTTTCTCATTTTGTAAGGTATGATGTTGATTGCCAGCTCAGTGAAATAGATAAGACTATTGTAATGGCTGCTTTAAGTTTTCATCCTCGAAGCAGTGAGAAGATTGGAATAGGGGCTCATGAAATTAAGGTAAAGTGAGTATAGAAATATAAAAATGTTGGAGAACATTTCATTCTCTATCCTTTTCATTTTCTTGTTTTCGAAATGAAGCTGCTCAGAGTTTGTGGCAATTAGTTGCTTACAGTTTCTTGAATGAACCTGCTTTGAGATATTGTAGATTATAGCCTATGATTAGAGATTTTTTTTTTTTGGCTGAAATTGATGAAAATATCAAGGTTTATTGCTTTTTCCCTTTTTGGGAGATTGGGCCTCTCATGGAAGATATAAATCAGGTTCAATGAGTTTGCTTCCAACAGTTACTATGGTCAGTCTTTTTACTAGGGGAGGGAAGTGAAAAGCCTTTGTTTCCATAATTTCTGATGCTATGCTTGTATCCACCAATCGAACCATTTGGTGACAGAACAATGGAGACAAAGCTCACTGTAAAAGCAGTTAAATTGTTTTTTAGCTCAAGGGCTCAAAAAAGCTTATTTTCCTTTATTCCTAAATATCAGAACCTAATTCTTTTAGCCAATATCATTGTGATTGTTTTAAAGGATGATCTTTACGTCTTCATGTCTCCTAAATGTGGTAATCACATATTGTATTCTAAAACTTTGGATACTCGGGATTTTTCTTTTCTCCATTATTTTTTCCCCTGTATGGGTGTCTGTGCGTGCGTGTGGGTCTTTTTTTCTTATTATCTCATTTTTTTTGGGCACCGTGGGGGGGGGGGATGGGGTGGGGTTGGGGAGGGAGAATAGAATAACAGAGCAGAAGAAAAGCTTCCTGCAAAATGAGAAAAGCAAGAGCCAACGTTCAAGAGATTTTTTTGTTATATCAAATTGACTTTTATGATATAATGTGAATATCGTTTGCTCTTGGAATGTGGGAAGTGGGATTCAACACACTGGGAGACTCAATTTCCTTTTTGGATGTGTAGTTGCCTCTGCCTTTCCGTTATTTGCATTGGCTTGGCTGCACATTCTGAATTTATTTACCTCACATTTATCTCCTTCCTTTTTGCAGGTGGGATATCACTCAGAATATGATAATTCTCGCTGCTTTGTGTTGGTAAGGAAAGATGGGACTGTGGAAGACTTTTCTTATCACAAGTGTGTACATAATGCTCTGCGGTTAATTGCTCCTGATTGGGCAAAAAAATACGAGTCAAAATGGTTGAACGGCCCCAAGGCAAATAGTCGAGTGTGGCCAATGGGCCATCGTTGCCGAAAATAAGACCATAGGTTTCTATCCTCTATCCTTCTCCTTACATATAGATGATAACAACGGGACAGTGAAACCTGGAGTAAATTTTGCTTCGTTATTTTGGTTTTTGGAGGGCTCACCGGGGCAGTTAGTGCGTAGTTTAGTATTATAAGACAAAATGCATCATTCGCACGAACTTTAGAAGTACAAGCATTATGTTAATCCTAGAGGAATGGAGGAAAAGGTATAAGCAGCTGACTGGTTTGTGAAAGTGTTTCTGACTGACCTAACAATAGGATAGTAAGATATCAGCAGCTGCTCTGCAGTAGGATGATTGGATCCGTATGCAGATGCATCACCGGCAATTTCTTCATATTCTGAATCGGTGTAGTTTTGTGCAATGGATGACGCTAATGCCTAAATGCTGATTACAAGTGCTAGAACTTACTTTATTACCCGCTGCTGTTTGCCAAGAGATACAATAGAGGAGGAGGAGAGGATGAACTAATAGAACTGTTGTATTTCTCTGTTGTTATAGTTTTCTTTGTAATGATTAAACGTGTTGGAGTTTTAACATCTTATAAATGTATAGGGTAGCTCAATTCTCATGCTTCTTTTTGCTGCTTCCACTAAAGTTTGTTTGCCTAGTTTTGAAATGGCAAAGAAGATTTAGTGGAAGTAGCAGCGAGACGCTCTGAATTAGGGGGCTGCATATCCATTTTGATGTTGTAATATCACATGGTACTTTGTATGCTGCCTGCTTATATCGACTTTGTTTCAAGAAATTACTCTGGCCGTGCTGGCAACTTAGGATTTAGTCGCTGAGATAAATGCAGACTTCAGTTTGAATGCCAATTACCTCACCAAAGAACTACCTCTACCTCCCAGGTGTTCCTAACTTTTCAAGAACCACATTTCCCTTGAGATGAATTTAGTTGCTGAACATCATTGCGGTCAGCAGGAACATTACATATTTCTCTGATTTGGAGGACTAATGCTATAATTTATTAAGCAAGTATGTCATTTGAAGACTCAATTTGGTTCCTGCAGATAACACATGAATAACTAAAAAGAGGTAGAATGAAAAGGAGGACTGGGCCAAAAATCAGTGGTCAGGAAACCAACTTATCTTGACATGGAACTCGTTTAACTGCTTCCCAGTGGTGCCTGATTGTCTACTGACTGGAGGAAGAGGATCATCAGTGATCTGATCCCACCAGGAAATCAATTATTGTATCAGATGTTGTATAATTCCATTATACAAAACTATGTTTCGATCGCAGAAGTCGAGAAGAACATTTATTTATTTTTATCAGAAAGATGACACAAATAATTCACTGCATCTTCTCATTCCCTACATTACAAGTTGCATTATTTCACGAAGCCAAATCTATTGGTGTCGAATCCCATCTCAAAAGAAAAATAAAAATGCCTATTGTCGCCAATTTGAGTTTGATTACAGAGCAACTTTACTTGGGTACGAATTTGGTTGGAAACTAGCGAAAGCAACTCAATTGTGAGAGGCAAAAATGAAAAAGATAACCATCGGTGGATTTAAATGTCAAGTATTTGTCAATAACATTATTAATTTATTTTATGACTATTTGTCAAGCATTTGTCATGTATGAAAAGCCTAAATCTTATGACTAGTCATCAAAAAGTAACCCATTGCATTGTACTGTAAGCCAAAAAGAAGAGTTTCTTGGCCGCAAGTTTTGAATAGAGCAAAGAAAATTTTATTGGCTTTCTTGTTTTGACCAATCATTAATCGGTCGAAATGATTGGGTAACGTGAATCTAAAGGGCTGTATCAAATTAACTCCTGCCCTCACGTAATTAATTGGACCCCATAAAAATGACGAAAACACAATAATTAATTAATGAACACAGTGCAAATTGACAAGCACTGTGACACGAAAGAGAAACATTTTGGAAGTCTATTAAATAACTGAGACGACCAAAAGAATGAAGGAGAGGTGGGAAAAACAAGAGAAATTCATTGGTCAGAAACGCATGGCCTATAACAACCCCACCCCACTTCATGGGCCGCTTTTTGCCGTGTTGTGCTTAAATGCATATTTCTCAGCTGAGCCGTCATCGTTCATCAGCAAAGCCACAAAGTTGAGTACGAGCTAGGAAAAGTTTGTTTGACCTGAAAATGAAATGTGAGACAGACTAAGTTGCGTCTCCTTCGAATTCGATTTTGGAAAATTTAATAGTTTGCAGGGTAAACTACTAATAACCCTCTTACAGTTTTGCATATTATCACATAATTTTTCTGACGTTTCAAAGTATTCATTTGGTATCTTTTATGTAAGGTGGAAAGGGTTGAAAATCACCTCTTGCAATTGATCCATATTCACTCCAAAAAAGCATTTGATGAAATTTTGATATTCGCTTAATTTTGATGGTTTAAAATGTCAGAAGGATCATGTAATAATATGTGAAATCAAACTGGGGTTGCTAATAATTTATCCTAATTTATATGAGCTTCAACTTGGATGAGCTTAACATTTGCGTTTCAAAAGATAAATTCTTTCTTCAAACAATAAAAATGCCGAAGAGTTGCTAAATTAATCTTCATTAAGTCAAACAGAATCATTTTACAGGTAATTTTTTTCTTTTTGGGTCTATGCAGAATTGGAGAGAAAAGTATCAAGATCACTCCAAACTTAACACATTGAATGATCAGTTGTAGCAACAAGAAGCCACAAAATTAATTGATTCAATAGTGAACCCAGAAGCGTTGTCATTATTATTATTATTTAAACAAAAAAAATGTATTAGACTTAAGATCCAATGCTGTTGCATCTGAGCAGTGCTTCATGGGACAGGATCACGATCACAAGCACAAGCAATCCAGAGAGAAGTACCTTTTCTAGCTGTCCCGATTGGATGCTCAATAATTGCAGGTTTCATTATTTTACAAGTTGAAAAAAATGGAATGGATGACAGCCACTTTATTTGGCTTGAAAAACATGGAAAGCAAAATTATGCCAGTCTTGACTACATATAACCAATTAAGCATGACCAGATTAATCCTACTCGATGAAGGTTGAGAGTTCATTTTTATTTTTTCTTAAGTACTGTTGAGATAATGACAATGTGATGATCATAATTGAACAATTAATCACTCCACCAGCCAGGGTTTTACTGCTCATTAATTTACCCAAAAAAAAAAAACCATTGTGGTTAAGTACGTATATACTAATAAGCAAAGGTAATGCTAATAATAATCTTGGTTGAGCCAAAATTGTTGCATGAATAACTAATAATAACCTGCTTCTCCCGTGTGGTCTGAGGTGGGTTCTGGATATTCAGCTCAATTTGCAAGGAGAAATAACTGGAAAACTATATGACATTTTCCTGCATGATATTGCTTGTTTGGCAATTAGCAAAATTTCTTTTTTTTTTCGACACTCGGATCCTACTCCTCCTCTATCCTATTTTAGGAGGGATTCAACTGGGCCTATTAGGGGGCCGACGGGAATTAAACCACCACCGGATCAGACGGATGCACTGCATACCCGTCTGAATTTGGAGAACCACACCTATGACAATTAGTGTTTTAGTGGGAGACAAGGGTTCACCAAGCTTTAAAGGCTTGATGGTGGCCAACTCCTCTACTGAGAGTTGGTTCAATTAGCAAAATTTCAAGTATCTAAATTTTGCACCCTTTTAAACGTAGAAATTAGATACTACAAAACATTCAGATTTTACCTTTCATCGGAGAGAAAGGTAATGCTAATAATAATCTTGGTTGAGCCAAAATTGTTGCATGAATAACTAATAATAACCTGCTTCTCCCGTGTGGTCTGAGGTGGGTTCTGGATATTCAGCTCAATTTGCAAGGAGAAATAACTGGAAAACTATATGACATTTTCCTGCATGATATTGCTTGTTTGGCAATTAGCAAAATTTCTTTTTTTTTTCGACACTCGGATCCTACTCCTCCTCTATCCTATTTTAGGAGGGATTCAACTGGGCCTATTAGGGGGCCGACGGGAATTAAACCACCACCGGATCAGACGGATGCACTGCATACCCGTCTGAATTTGGAGAACCACACCTATGACAATTAGTGTTTTAGTGGGAGACAAGGGTTCACCAAGCTTTAAAGGCTTGATGGTGGCCAACTCCTCTACTGAGAGTTGGTTCAATTAGCAAAATTTCAAGTATCTAAATTTTGCACCCTTTTAAACGTAGAAATTAGATACTACAAAACATTCAGATTTTACCTTTCATCGGAGAGAAAGAAGAGATCAGCATATATGGCTTCAAGGCTTTGCAGCGGTTTTATTGTATATTAGATGTGGTGCTCTTTATTGCTTTTTCCCATGTGTGTGTATACTCCTACATTCTATTATTCTCTACAAGGTGGCTTCTTGTATGTTTCCTCCTGCTCTTATTCAATCATTCAATCTATGCTATTGTCCGTGAATGTGTTGCATGTGCATGATATATATATATATATGGAAATAATGAGATAATGGATACTCTGGATATCATATTTTACTCCAACCAGATTGCGATGGAACCATGTCTCTTGTCCTATATCTGTTTCTTTTTGCCAAGTAGGTGCTTCACTTCATCATGAATGAATAATGAATAGTATATCCCGATTATAAAACCCCAAAATATGCAAGCAAGAAAATTCTGGAGCAGAAGATTTAGAGGGTTAATGTTTTGTCTCCAATTTTTTTGCGACAAGGATTGTTTGGAATTTGTTAATATTCATTCGACAAAGCCAGTATGCTACACAAACCGCAGCTTTTGTCCATGTTATAAAACTATATTCAGGCTTGACCTCGGGGGAAGAAAAGATTAACAGGACATATTAACGCTGGGAATGATTTCTTCTTGAGATCCAAACAACATACAATCTACTAATCCTCTGTTTTTTTTTTAATCTGAATTAGAGTGCGTTTAGGCATGAGTTTTTATGTGTTGTGACATAAAAGATGAAAAGATCAGTCCCACTGCTAAGTTGCTAACCTGCCTAAGTATCCCTTTAGGACTTCAACTTGAAAAACAGCCTCAGAAAATGAGGTAATCTTGTCCTCAAAACTGGCCAAAAGGTTGAGTAAAAGAAAATGATCGGCAGCCACGAGAAAACATAAAGTCGGATTCCTTCTGATGCTGGCATCATAAATGAAGGTGCGTGCCCTTGATACCTGCATCAAGCATGAAAGGTCCTTTTTTTTTTTTTTTCTCAACTTTTTACTGGATCTTTTGAGGAACGCACACGTTGCAAACAAATACTGGGAAGATACAAGTGCAAGAAAGGGACCAGCGCATTTATATGATTATGTCCAAAGCTAGAGATGTTCTGATGTATCAGCAGTAAAAGACAATAGGAATCCCTAGATCTTACATGGTGCTTTTTTTTTTTTTATTGGGGGGGTGGGGAGGGGGGGGGGGTATGGGGCTAATACTAAATTACCACGGTTGTACAAGGATAATAAATTACCACAACCGTCCCACATATACAATGATATTCTATTGATACTCGATCTGATTTCTAAAACTACGTAGCGGCCTCCCTTGTGAATTTCTTAAAAATTCTTTGCATATCACATGGAGGTACATATTATTTCAACGACATCATCATAATATAACATCGACTCATTCTCTGCTTTTTCTGTTAATGTAAGTTGGAGGTTTTGAACTTAAGATCTTTTAGTTACATTTTCTTTTCTCAAATCATCTTTCCAACTCAGCCTTCGTTTGATAAAATTAAAAATTGAAATTTGAATTCTAGAATCTAAAAGTTAAAAATTAAGTGCTGAAAATATTAAATGGTTGAATTGATAAAGTTATATGTATTTGATGATAGCATTGAATTAAAAATGTCGCACGAATATTATACTTTCATCTTTTAGAAAAAAAAAGTCTTTTATTGTATATTTGAAGAAAAAAAATTCTTGTGTGAGAGAAAAATAATTAAACAATTAAGAGATAGTACTTAACTGTGCATCTTTGGGTATGTGTCTGCATGTGTATGTATGTATATTGAACAAAATAAGGGCAAATGTATTACTTTGTTAGTGAGTATGTATGAAAGTGTGTCATATGTGTGAGAGGTATAGCATGTGTGATCAATTCAAACGAGACCTGTCAAGAATGACAAATATATTTGGCTTTCAACTTGTATGGCATATTTTTTTTTCTAATTTTATAAAGTAAGAAAAATGTGAGATTTAAGAAATGAGGAGATGAAAGGGACATATAAATTCAGAATCTTTAAATTTGGAGATTGTAATTTTAACCACTAGACTAATATCTCATGGACACTTATCCCGCCAATTTATTACAAATTACAATATTACGTCTATTTCAACATACTAGTACTTTAACAACAATGGGTGTTGTGAAAATTTAATATGATCATATTTGTACATGTACAAGATTAACTATGCAAAATGAAATTAGAGAGTTGTCCTTATAGATCTTACATTTGTTGATGTTTTGAGAAAAAAGAAAAGAGATCTTACATACTCCAATATTTCCAATGGACAAAAGGGAAAGAAATAAAATTCATTACTCCTTTTGTCTCATTAAGTGTGCCATGCTTCTTATTTATATATGCATGTTTCAAAATATTTATCGCGTTTACAAATCAAAACATCATTCACATTTTAAACATAGAGGGTATAAAGGAAAAAAAGTTATGACGATATCATTATTAATTCACTATATATACAAAAATTGAATTCTCGAACAAAAAAAAACAATTTGCAAGGATGGGAAGGAGAATAAAGGGTATGCACCACTTCCACCACAAAAGGTCCTACATGCGGTATTTGATTACTTTGATGTTACAGAATTTAAAAAAAAGAAGAAAATATGATATAAATATTTAATGAATTAATATTATACATATTAACAGTGTACACGCAGCACATATAAATTTATACTATTTAACATGAGTATGAATTTTAACTCCAAGTCTTGTACTCAAGCATGCACACATAACTAACGCTTACAAAGTGGTAACGATATAAAATTTATTCTTGAATTAATGATTAATTTATCAGCAATGACTTGAATCAAAAAGCGTGCAAATGATAATAAAAAAAAAAAAAAATACACAGGGCTCGGCTCATCTCATCGTTAATTCGTTATAGCTATCATAGCTATATATAGTATATATACCAATATTAATCCGAGACATTCCCGTTTCTTCATCCTTCGCCACCACCCCAGCCCACCCCCCAAAGCCTCCTTCGCTCTCGTCTTTTTTCTCTCGCCTTCCTCCCTCTAATCATTCCAAGCATATATGTATATATATCTAAACATATATGTGTATGAATATCCTTTGAGTTCTCAAGCCGCAGCAGAGTTTTCAAATCGATCCGATTTCTCTTTTTTTTGCCGCCATAAACAATCTCCGTCCGAATCTCCGGCCATTTTGTCTGGAATCAGCTGCTTCTCCTTAACATCTTTTTCACGTGTTTCCCATAATTGAGCTCTCTCGAGTTACGGAACTTCTCGCACGCGTTTGTTGATGATCATCTAATAATAGAAGAATTGTTCGTACTCCATAGGCCAGCCGCCAGCTGAATTGTCTTCGTTGATCATTTTTTTTCCTATTAACAGGTACAAATTTTTAAATCTTAGCAAAACTGGTTAAAATAGAGATATATGTATGAATATATGCACGTGAATGTATGTACGTAGTCCTTGAAATTATGATGCATATGCTTCATTGCTCGTGAATTTGTCAGTTTTTTTTTTCGTCGTATTATCTTTTGCCGTGGCTAAAGAAATCCGGTGTTAACGGAGTTGCTGGATTTTGTGATGGGAGGTCGTTGAGTTAGATGAAAAGATTGAATTTTGAAGAATTAGAGTAGCTTTAGTCTGAAACTTTGCTGTTTTTTGTGGAGTATTTACAAAAATTCAGATAAAAAGCATTCTGCTTATCTTTTTTAGTAAGGTAAGGCAATCGTGTGCTTTTTATCTGATTAAGGAGGACATCTTCCACCTTTCATCCAACATACACACTGTTTATCTTTTTTCCCATGGGCTAAAGCAGAAGTATTAGTAACATTCTTGTCCAGCTTACTGCACTCATTGTCTATCTTTTTAGTTCCATAACTTATTCAAGAGTTTTGCGGAGTAGGAGTATTCTTCTGTTTCATATCAGCACATATCAAATCGAATACTTGCCTAAGGCAATGCACTGGATTCCACCATGACCATCCATGGTCATCACAGGAGAAGAAGCAAGCAAGTGTTGTTTGGTGGT
This sequence comes from Coffea humblotiana, assembly GCA_023065735.1. Taxonomy (NCBI): domain Eukaryota; kingdom Viridiplantae; phylum Streptophyta; class Magnoliopsida; order Gentianales; family Rubiaceae; genus Coffea; species Coffea humblotiana. The sequence goes on along the minus strand of CM041215.1, from coordinate 26,335,253 downwards.
CTTGATAATTTGTTCAAATCCACCAATGTCAACCCTGAAGACATTGATATTCTTGTGGTGAACTATATAGTTTGCTCAGTCCAGTGACTCGGCTTTCTGTTTATTTGTCAATCACTACACATCAGGAGCAGGGTTTAGATCTTCTTCAATTGGGAAGATTTGGAAGAGAGTTTGCTTGTATTATTGTGTGGAGGTGTTTGGTATGAACAGGAGAAGGGAATACCATCAATATTTCTTTTATTTGGAATGATTATGAATATCTGTGCAGATAACCAGATTTTAGTGAAATTGTCAACGAGTTAAAATCAAAAGATTGTGTTTTATGATTGAAAGCGAGTTTTAATGAGTATCTAGTACTTAAATTAAAAAAATAGTTATAAGTGTGCTGGTGATTGTATTTTTGTTTATTTATTTATTTGTTATTATTATGTCTTTTTTCGTTTTTGTAAATCTTTTTCATGTTTTTGCAAATTAACAAAAATAAATAAATAAATAAAAGGATCATATGCGGAGAAGTAATTGATTTGTTAACTTGCAAAGCATTGTTTGCTTCGCTTATCAAGATATGGTATTAAATTGGCTGCATATCAGTATGCATGTGTGTGTTTACGTATATAATTGTTGAATTGGAGTGTCCATGAATTTAGTTGCTAGTCATCAGAAAAGTGCATGATCGTTGCTGCTCAATTGGTCTGCTTCTTTTTGGTTTGGAAGGAAAATGTGAAAGTTTGGTGTTACAAAGAAGTGTAACTTAACCCAAAAAAAGAAAGAAAAAGATTTGTTATTTTTTAAGGTAGGTCTAGAGCTGGAGGACTTAATCTTGGATTTAGATGGGGATTACCTGTTATAAGCTACTGAAAATCAACACGTGATCGAGCTTACCTAGCTGATATAAAACTAGTTTTTTTTTTTTTTAATCGGAAACGAGAACAATTTAATACCAAATATGTTCTGCCTAGCTGATTGGAGGAGTTGACGTTATCCTTTTATGCTGAAAGCTGGTGATTCCCTTATGTTTTGAGATTTAGAAAATTCAAGATTAATACTTGGAATTGAATATGTAAGAAGGATGTATAGAACTCTTGCTGCTAGATCAGCATGATAGGTATGATATATATATATATATATATATATATATATATATACAACTAAAATAATGTGAGAACCTGTGCCTTATTATGTAACTTTTTTTTTAATTTATTTGTTTCTTTTCTTTTTTTCTTTGTTTTCCATTTGTAATGATTCAAATTTGGTAAACTGGTTGCGTGACATTTCGACCTCAGAAAACAATGAATCCTGTGCACGATTGAACTGTTACTGCATATCTAGTTCTTATCAATGCAAGTATAGTCAGTCCATAAAGAAAAGGTTTATGATACTTAAAATCATTTTTACAAGTTCCACTTTTTCAGATAGCATGTTTAGCATTGCCATTGTTGTTTTAAAGGTGATATTGATTTAGTTGTATATGACATCCTCATAAATGCATTGGTATAGACACTTGCTTATTCTTAGTACACACATATTTTTGTGCAGTGTCACTCTTATGCGAGGTTTCATCCTTTTTCTGTAGTAAGAGATGGTTGCATTTGGGAAGAAGCTGAAGGAAAGACAAATTCAAGAATGGCAAGGGTATGTTGCCTGCATTATTTTCATTAAGTTTGAATTTAACATTCTCTAGCATCGTTTTTCTTCTTTGTCGGCAAAAAAGGCAAAAAATGCATAAATAATTTTCCATATGCTATATAAGCTTAATTTTTCTCGCATTACTTTTTGTTGGAACTAATGACTCTGCAAAATATTTGTTTTGGCAAGAATGAGATGTTCAGTTATCTGTAGCCTAGACCAAAACAAATTCTGAACAAACTATAGATTACCAAAAAACTTTTACTCATCAAACTAAAATAGAAAGCTGATTGACTTTGAGTAAAGTAAATTATGCTGAACAGTAGGGCTACATTTTTTGTCCACTATGCTTGGAGATATACAGATGATTTTTCTGTGGAGTTAGTTCTTTTGAGGAGTACAACATGTTTTTTCAATGGGATATGGCTTCACCTCTGCTAGTTTAGATAAAAGAGATGCATCAACTTAATAGACTACAGTAAAATGTATGCCTTGCTTAATTGAGGAGAAAAGTGGAGTCTAATAATATGGGGACTCAATTGCTGTGGCATGTAGAAAAGCACTTGAAGCGAGAAAAGGGTAGCAATTATGACAGATGTAACTTGCTGCCAGTACTTTTTTTTACTTGTTGCCAGTTCTTGTTATGTACTTACAAGCTATGTTTATGTCGATGTGTGAGATGTTATAGAATGTTATTTTTCAGATACTACATCAACTACAAGCTAATGAAGAAAAAAGTCAAGCAGTACACCCTCCAGATTCAAGCTGGAGCACTAGATCGCAGATATGTTCTCAAGGATTTCTCTCGCATGTTGGATAACCAGGTACTTCTCCAATTTTGTTGATGCATGATTTGACTTGAATAGAAACACAAACATATCAGGTTATTTGGCTGATGATTTGATTATAAAAAAAAAACATATTGTTCATGAGAGATATTGGGACATATTTACTTTACTTGAATTGGGATCTTTTTTTTTTTCGGTCCTTTTTTTGGGTGTTGTGTTTTTGGTGTGGGGGGGGGGGGGAGGGAAGGGTGTTTGTATAGATGAAAAGGTTAACTGCCATAAGTATGTCAATTGCTGCAGTTCATTAGTTCCCTGCATGTTTAGAGAATTAACATATTGCACACCCACATGCTGTCTGCTACAGCCTGTCTTGAGGACCAGCAGAAATATGCATTTTTTCTCCCCTTAAGCTTTTACAATTCCACTATCTCGTTAGTGTGTGTGTGTGTCTTTTTTGAGATGTAATAAGCAATAACGTAACAGGGTAAACTGAAATTCCACATGTATATGTTTGTGATATACTCATAAGAAAGGTTTGTAATGCAAGAATAACTTCGTTAGTATAAGTTTGAAAATTGACTTCTCATTCACTCATTTTTTTTTTTTTTTGCGGTCACAGATTGAGAAGATTGTTCTTTTTCTTCTGGAACAACAAGGCCTACTTGCTAGCCGGATACAAAAACTTAATGTACAGCAAGATTCTCTTCAGGAGCAGCCTGATATAAGTAAGATATCGGAGCTCCGAGAGGCTTATAGAGAAGTAGGGAGAGATCTTTTGAAGCTTCTCTTTTTTGTTGAAGTAAATGCCATTGGACTGCGAAAGATCCTCAAGAAGTTTGACAAACGCTTTGGCTCTAAATTTACTGATTACTATGTCAAAACTCGTGCTAATCATCCCTATTCTCAGCTTCAGCAAGTTTTCAAGCATGTGGTAATGTGCGCAACTTGAATGCTTTGTGTCAAATCTATAAGTTGGATGTTTGTGGTACTTATTTGTGATGTTGTTTTATTGTTTCCAAAAGTTTATCGCTAAAGAAAACTTAAAAAACTCTCTTCTCAAATGAAGTTTTCCATCCTTCCTGTTGATAGAAAAGCTCAGAAACTTAGCCATGGACTATGTTGTTGTTGTCATTGTTTTGCTGACAGTTCTGGTTTCTTAAGAAACAAAGCATTGATAGAAAGTGATGTTATTGAGAATGGATATCACTGGCAGGGGGTAGGAGCAGTTGTTGGAGCAATATCCCGCAATCTTGCGGAGCTTCAGGACCGTCAGGGAAGCTACTTATCAATTTATGACCAGCCTGCTCTACCGCTACAGGTATTCTGCATTTACGATGCAGTCAACTGATTGGATTGTATAGATTTTAGCCTTTACCTTGGTTGTCCTTCTTAAAGGTCCTTTTGACTAACAATAATTCATTTATTTGCTGGGAAATACTCATCATTTGCTTCCCTCTTTATGGTATATCTGCAGGATCCTGTGGTCGACTCTTTAAAATCAGCTGTTGATAGATTAACCTATTCAACAAATTTCCTTCACTTCCTAGCACAACATGCACTTATTATGCAAGAAGAATTACCTACTCCCATCGAGGAACATATTGAAGATGGAAGTTACCACTTTATGTCTCTTCTATTGAACTTGGCAAGCACATTTCTTTATATGGTCAATACATATATTATTGTCCCCACTGCAGATGACTACTCAATAAGCCTAGGGGCTGCTGCAACAGTTTGTGGTGTTATAATTGGAGCAATGGCTGTCGCTCAGATTTTCTCTTCTGTATACTTCAGTGCTTGGTCTAACAAGTCATACTTCAAGCCTTTGCTGTTTAGCAGCATAGCTCTTTTTCTAGGAAATGTCTTGTACGCGTTGGCTCTTGATTTCAATTCAATAACTATTCTTCTTATTGGACGACTATTTTGCGGGTATGTATTTCACTTTGTGGAATTAATTTGTCTTTGCACATCACAGCAACAGCCACTTCCATGCATATATATGATTTATCTTTTGTTGTCTAGACAGTAATAACACTTATTTGTGCAGTTTGGGTTCAGCTAGAGCTGTTAACCGACGTTATATCAGCGACTGTGTGCCACTTAAGATTCGCATGCAGGCTTCAGCAGGCTTCGTTAGTGCTAGTGCACTTGGAATGGCATGTGGTCCTGCACTGGCCGGGTTACTTCAGACTAATTTTAAGATATACAAACTCACATTTAATCAAAACACCTTACCTGGCTGGGTTATGGCTTTTGCATGGTTGGCCTATCTAGTATGGCTGTGGATCTCATTTAGAGAACCTTCTCGTGAAAATGACGAGAATCATGTTTCAGAAGGGTCCAATAATGGTATGTTTACTTTTACAATCTCCTTTTTGCCTTGTATTCCTAATTTGGGAAGTATGTTCCTTTTCCTTTTGCCCTTCCGAATTTTCCACAAAAATGGCTGAAGAGTTAATTTCGAACAAAGTTGAGATTTAATTTTTGCATTGTGGAGGACTAGAGGATTTACCAATAAAAGATTTCAAGTTGATGTCCTTTTTTTTTCTTTGACCTCATAAGTTGTATATGTACTTTCCCATGTAGGGCTGGAAATGAGGTTTTACCCTTAGGCGCTGCTTGAACTTGGAAACCTAAATCGTGATTTTGAAGTGTGTGCTTTGCTTCTAATGAAGTCGATGTTATTTCAGTTTTTACCTTGTGTTAGATTACAATCTGAAACATATTATCTACAATAAAATTTGAATTCCGCCCCTCTTTCTTGTGTTATAACTATCATTCCATTTGCTTCAGTTTTCCTTTTTCAGCACTTAAAAGTGATATTGAGAGGTCTGATTTTTTTTTTTTGTGACAGTGGAAAGTGAAAACCTAGAAAAGGGCCTTGCACAACCATTGCTCCTGACTTCAGAGGAAAACCAGCAACAGGATGACGACCAAGATTATGATGGAAGTGAAGAAGCTTCTGAGGAATCTCGTGGGCCAGCCACCTCAATAGGATCAGCATATAGATTGCTCACACCTTCAGTGAAGGTAAGCTTGTACTTGCTTCTGATGTTTCTGGATCCAAAGTGTCCAATAAAACATGTTATTTGAAAGTGGGTGGATTTGTTTCATTTTATCTAGGTTAAGTGCATTTCCTTCCTGCATCTACTGGAAGTTAATATACTGGATTATGTGAGAACGAATTGATCCAAAAAAGTAAGAATCAGGGGAATGGTTAGATGGATTATAAATTTTCTATTTCTGTCTGTGTTTGTTGGTGATGGATTTGCTGCTTCTTTCTTCATCTACATCTTCTTTTCAGTAATTGGAATGGCAAAACAAATGAGAAATCATCACGCTACAAGTTCATTTTGTTTGAATTTTATCTTTTATTATACTTTGAAGGTCATAGTTCTTTCCAAGTTCTCTTAACTTGCTATTACTTTGATACAAGAAAGAAGCTTTATCAGAGTTATGTGCAACACAGTTTGGTTCTGATTGTGAAATGAATTAATCAAATGATAAAGTTTTTTGCCTTTTCTTTCTTTTTGGGTGTTTTGGTTTCTGTAAGGGATGAATATATAGCTTTTGAGGACAACTGCATGAATTAGCTGACCAAGTCACTTCATTTATCCCAGTCCTTTTCTGTTTGTGGACTCTTTCTTCCCCCTCCATTATGTTGGGTTAAAGAGGCAGTGGAGATTTGTAGCTATCACCAAACACTCTGATCCATAAAGTGAAGTAAATGATTTTTCCCGTCCCTTTGTGTAATGAGTTTCACAAATTGGGTGGTCAGTGAGTTGGCTTCCTTTGTTCCATCTTGGTTCAACCCTGAAGTCCAAAATGAGTAACCTAGTAAATATAAATCAACAGTTTCTATAGAATTGGTTTACATGTGTCACAATGCTTATGGAACTTGATCTTTTCAGGTTCAACTGTTGATTTACTTCATGTTGAAGTATGCAATGGAAATTTTACTCTCAGAATCTAGCGTTGTTACAACGAACTACTTTAGGTGGTCTACAGGCACAGTTGCAATCTTCCTGGCAGGTCTTGGCTTGACAGTTTTACCCGTAAATATTTTTGTTGGGAGCTACATAAGTAACATGTTTGAGGACAGGTAAATTATTTTGACAGCAGAGATAGTTGTGATCCTTTTCTGAGAAACAAAGTGTTCATTTTCAGCTTTGGTTTTATAGTGGCTCTCCTTATGTACATTTCATTAGAAATCATCATTCGCCATAACATAGTAATATTCGGTTAAGGAACATTTTAACCATCAATAACATCACTACTTTCTTTCGATGCCTAAAGAGGATGGGAACATGAGATACATCCCTAGGTTGTGGAGAGAGGGAGAGTTCTCGGGTGATTTTATTTTATTTTTTAAAGTATAACTTTGGTAATCTTTCTCCTCTTTTCCCTCCCCTTCCTATATACCGGGTTAATCCATTTTGTAGGAGGAAAGTCTCTTTACTACTTTCCTGTCCTCTGCTTTTGTTTTGACCAAACATTGGTTGAAATTCTATCAGAGTAAATGTTGGTGAAAAATAGGATTTCAATTGAAGTTAGAACTTTTGCTTGTACCTTCTAGTTAGATCTCATTGGAAAGGATTGTTTAGGAGGATGCTCTTCTTCAGGATAGACCCTTCTTTACTGAAGACGGGTGTTGGTTTATAAAATTGAGTAGACCTTTTGCTTTTCTGTTGGCCAGGTGTGCCATCACAGTGAACACATAAAGAAGCAAACTATGTTGATCGGTTGTTTGAGTAACGGTAATATACTTATATTCCGTAAGGAAGATGTTTCCTTTGAACTTGCTCAGAAGTACAAGGACGATCTAATTTCCCTACACTACTGCCTTTTTAGGATTTAGTTTAATTCTTGATTAGAAGAATTTTACCTAACCAGCTATGGGCACTGTTGTCTGGCATGAGAAATGTGATAACCTCTTAATAATGCCAGAGTCAACTTTCTTGTAAAATCTTTTCTACAAGAAGAGTAACTGACTATTTTGTTCCTATCCATCCATTTGCAGGCAAATTTTACTTGCTTCTGAAATTATGGTTCTCCTGGGTATACTCTTCAGTTTTCATGTAATAGGGAAGTATACTGTCCCCCAATATGTCTGCTCAGGACTCGTAATGTTTGTTTCTGCCGAAGTATTAGAAGGTAAGATCAATCTGTTTTACTCCCTGAAAAATCTGTCTATTAAGTATAAGAGGAAGCAGATGCATCATATTTTTATAATCAAAAGGCATGTTTATCGGCAATTCCTAAAACTAGGAACCCAGTTGTTTTGAAATATGCCCTGAACCACCACTAGGATTTATAGTATTGTACTTTGGCCATGCCGAGACATGATATCATTAATATCCATTGTCCATTTATTCTGCATTGATCTGCAGCAAGATTACTTTCACACAAGCTCAAAATGCTTAGACTCCAAATATGATTTACTTGGAACATTATGCTGTTGCCATTTTCACTTTAAAACTTGTGAAGCGTAAACTGCCAGTGAGGCACGATCGAACTGGCTTAGAGTAGAAACCTAGTGCTTTTGTGCTTCAATACCATGATTTCCTTATGTATAGCTTGATGAGTTTGCTTTATGACAAAGTTCAAGTGGCAAAACTGTACCTAGACATGCTGTCTCCATAGTTGTCCAATAAAATTTCATAAAGAATTGTCCAATAGTCGCCCTTGAATTTATGATCAGCAATGTTGGAAGTCTGTTTGTTGGATATTTGGCCAAATTGTGACCTGTAGCATCATTCGAGTAAATACAGATCAAGACAGTAGAAACACGAGCTTGTGATATAAATGTAGTGGCTCTAACTTGTTCGTCTAACTTAGTAGTCTGATGTTTTGGGCTTTGTTGTTTGGTGCTGCCATCTTTTCTTGGTGGAATTGTATGACGCGCGAGCTATAATTTTTTTTTTTTAAATCCAGGTGTCAATTTATCACTCCTCTCCCGAGTCATGTCGTCTAGGCTTTCTCGTGGGACTTATAACGGCGGACTCTTGTCAACCGAAGCTGGTACAATTGCTCGAGTCATTGCAGATGGAACCATCACGCTGGCTGGTTTTTTAGGGCAGAACAAGCTCCTGAATTTCACCCTTCTTCCTTCATTACTGATATGCGTTGCATCAATTATTGCAACCTGCTGTACCTATAACTCTCTTTACTAGCTTAATGTACTGAAGTTCAATGGCATCTTCGATTCTTAAAGCATTCTTATTCGAGTTCTTTGTCTCGTATATCTCTTTGTCAATCGATTGGTTTTGCATAATCTTTTTTGTTGGTTTCTTATTAACGCTGCTGTAGTTGCTTTGCATAAATAGTTGATCAATAATTTCTATTTTTTAACACACACACACCGACACAACCATCATCTGGCTAGGTGATAGTACATACAACCTTTGTTAAGTTGTATTGACGCATTGCACCGCCAGTTTCAGCACAAAGAAATTCCTAGTTTGCAATTTGTTTTTTTCTTCGTCCCTGAGTGTTCTTTCACGGGATTTGGCGGCTATCCACAAGAATGTGCAAAAACAATTGTGGCAAAATATTAGGCTTTGTTTGGAAAGCAATTTCTATATTTTTCGTAAATATATTTTTCAATCATCTTTTTATCTAACGTATATTAAATCGTTACAATAGTTTTTCTATAAAAAAAAAATTCAAAAAAATGCAATCAAATAGTTTTTCTCTAAATGATGGGGGTTTGATCAGGTGTTGCAGTTCATGACTGTTTATGATCATGTTTATACAGCAAAAGTTTTTGTTTTGTTTTTTTTTTTAAAAAGGCCAAAACCTAAAGCAGCATATAAGAGGTGCTACTCTCAGCCTACATTTATATTCAACTGTCATCTAAGTTATTGTTCGATACTTGTCTTCTTTTTTTTTATTTTTTTTTTCAGGGACGACAACTATTATATAACCTATTTATCCTAGAATACAGGGAAGGGGGAGCCTAAAGAAACTGTGTATGGAACTAACAGGTACGCAAACCTTACTGGACCAAGGGAGTGCTTTCACTGCTTTGGCATAACTCTTGAATTTTTTTTGGGGTTAATTTCACTTTGTCCCCCCAAACTTTGGACGATTATCCACTTCAGTCCCTAAACTTCAAAATGGGACACTTAAGTCCCTCAACTTATAAATACCTCCCACTTAAGTCCCTAAACTTATAAAATGGGACACTTAAATCCCTAAACCCTTATAAAATGGGACACTTCGACCACCAACGGCATTCAGGATTTGTTAACAATTTTCCTTAAGTGGGAGGTATTTATAAGTTTAGGGATTTAAGTGTCCTATTTTGAAGTTTAGGGACTAAAGTGAGAAATCGTCCAAAGTTTGGAGGGACAAAGTGGAATTAACCCTTTTTTTTTGCTGCAAGTGAGATTTGAAACCTCACCTATAGACCATTCTTGATTTTTTTTTTTTTATATTCTTTTTCCGATTCTTGGCGTAGCAACTCCTAACATTAAACTCCCTTCTTCCAGCAGTCTCAGACGCTTCAGACTCGGAAGAAGGAAGTGCGTGAACTTCAAAGTTGCAAATATAAAAGTTCGTCAAATTGATAAATGCTGTGAATATCGAAGAGATAGATGGATTCGTTGGAAGCTTTAGAGCTCCAACATAATCAAAAAGCTGTGATGTACCCCATAACCATTCCATTTACTAATGCTGAGCAGCTCAGAGGTAAGTAGTTGGACGTCCATAATCAAAGCCGTGGTCCACCTCGTGACAATTGCGACAGTCCAATCCGTATCAGTCATAGCCATAAGGAACATCACCTTCGCCAAAAATAGCCATTCTTACCTTCTCACGTCACTGTAAGAAAGAGGAAACAAAAATCACAGGTAAAGTACAAACCGAGTTCGAAAGTTTACAATCACCGAATATAAAAAGAAAAAGCATAATTGAAAAGGAAAAAAAAAAAAAAAGAAGAAGCTTGAGGAATTAATCCATGAAGAATTGGAGGGCCATAAGCCACACTGATCATTAAGATACATTTCTATGATGTGTTTGGTCCATGACAGATTTTTGACAAACTTTTGGTGTTTCAACTTTCAACTTAATTTTTTAAAAGAATTTAAATGGGGTTTTTCAAAACTACAAACTAATGCGCTCATAATAATGTTTGTGTAGTTGTAGTAAAAATGAAAAGGCTCAATTGTCTAAGGTAGGTAGTAGTATCGATAATACTCCCTCTGTCCCATTTTGATAGTCATAGTTTTTTTTTTCACACAATTTAAGAAAAAATAGTTAATTTTATTGAAAAAACAAATTTAGATTGCTATTTTCCTAAAATACCCTTACCTTAAATAAAGTTGGCTTTTCTTATATCCATGTGTTTTGAAAAATCTAAATACATTAAATGGGGTATGTTATATTCAATACTAACAATCTTCTGTGAGTGTTTGGATAGCAAAAATATCTCAAATAATATTTTGCTTGCATCATAAACACATTTTCCAACCCACCTTTTTATATTCCTAATTACATTTTTATTTCACATACATCACATCACAAAAAGTGTTACAGTAATTATTCCAAATAATATTTGAAATAATACTCTATCCAAACAAACATGTTAAGTAAGGTACTAGTTTATAGTAATAACAACTTACATTGAATAAAGGTATTTTAGAGAAATTAAAAGACAATCACATTTTTCAATTAGAAAGTGAACTCCAATTTAGAACAGACGAAAAAGAAAAACAGGACTATCAAAGTGTGGGACGGAGGGAGTACTCCAGAATTTTAGACAGGGAATATGTAAGCTCTAGAGAGGGAACAGGGTTCCCCAAATTGAAGAACATGGCTTCTTTCAATAGAGATTCTTCGTACACTTTTTAATGCGCCTTGGATGTGGTACTGGACTAGAGCTGTAATTGTTCCAGGTCGGAGCCTTTGCTTAGAGCATAAGAAGATAATTATTTCTGGGATCAAATATTATTCTGGGCCAGAAACATTGGCATCCAGTCTTGATCGAATCAGCAGCTATATTTGAGCCTAACAGTTTGAAAGATAATTTTCCGTGAGATCTGTAAGTTCTGAAGACAGCAATCAGTCACTCACTAATAAACTACACAAACGAAATAACGTAGAGGCTCGAAGATATATCTGGGCAAAATGTTAATAAGCCCCAGTTGAAGATGAAATATCACTGTGGAACTTCAAATCAAACTGAGTTCGAAAGGACGACATGCAATGCAACATCTCTTGCCCTACTTGTTTCATTTTTCTTTGGTTTCTGCAATTGATTTGGAAGAAAAAATGAATAAAGGATTGGCTGAGAGTTGCATGTTGCACAAAATTAGGCCACGTATTACTGTATAAGTGCAACCATTAATGCCGAGTCCAACTGCCATCTAACTTCTCTCGTCCCTGCCACCCCCCAAGCCCCCACCAACCATTTCCCGGCTTTAAAAGAAGGAACAATGGACACCATTTGCATTCTTCTTCTATTCTGCGATTAAAATTAAGAGAAGAAAGGCAGACAAACAAGAAACAGATGTACGATAAAACAGAAACCACATTTCTTTTGTGGCATCGGATTTTCTAGAACAGTTTTGACTTAAAGCTGACTGCTAATTACTAGTGTTATTTGCTTCCTTTTAAATCTAGCCTCAAATTTTTTGCCTTGAGTGTAGGTCACATCACCCACATTTCTTGAAAGCTCTATTGAAGCTTTGGGTAGTTTGGCTACACCATCAACAAATCTCATCTCCTCTCCGATAGTCTACTATTCTAGACACTGTTAAATAGGCAGTGCATGATAATTGGTAGCCGACGCAGCCCAAAGAAGGAATAGTCTTTGTACGCTCAAATTTATTGCCGTCAAGGTCGTTGGCTTTCTGTTGTTAAGGGGTTTTGTATTTGCTTATATAGGATAACATTCACCTTTTCTTCCACTTGAATTCAAGTCTTCACCTTAAAAAAGCAAAGAAACAGAATTTCAAGTCTTCACTTGAGCTTTTCGGAGTTGTGGATCGAACAACCACACTTTGCTTCATGGGTTTAGAGGGCTGGAGAGTCTTTTCTGCTGCTACAATTCTTGGCATCCTCTTTTTCCATGGCTTTTGTTTATCTGAAAAAGGTACCAAACTCTTCCTCCTTATCTGTTCTTTTCTTAATTTTGATTTTTTTTGTTGGTTTAGACATGCAATTTTGTAAAGCACTTCTGTTACATGCATGTGCATGAATCCCAAAGTTTGATCAGAAACTTCATACATTGGCATTTTGATGAAGCCAAGAACTCAAGTTTCTTATAAGTTATTCGGTCTCTAGTAATTTTCCTATCAATGCTGCTATTTTAGCTTCTTTCTCGTTGGTACCTTCTATATATGAAATTCATGACAATCGGTTGATAAATGGATAAGTGAGATATTCATAAGGGAAAGCTGCATTAAATTTGCAACTTTTGAACTGTACGAAGAATCGGTTGAAAAATGGATCCATACAATGAGAGAGTAATTTTATTTGGCTACATTGGAAGAATGGTCTTCTTAATGGCGGTATTGTTTTGACTTTTTGTTCAGTTTTTGGCAGCAAGTTTTTAGCAAAACACAAGGTACGCGTAGTACATTTCATCACTGCGTTTGGCTCTTGTGTGAATGTGCTGGATTCATGTTCCACTGCTATTATTATTATTATTATTATTATTATTATTTTTTAACTTCAAAATCAAATACTGATTTTGTCATTTTGCAGTAAATTTTCTTCTTGGTAATTACTGTATGAAATTTAAAGTCCCTCTTAGTCAACAAAAGAGAAAGTGTAAAAGGCTCTTTTAGAACTTTATGGTCATCCAACTACCTCTTCTGAAATGATCGACTCTAATAAAATTAGAGCCAACAAACTCACGAGCCTGTCTTTGACCATTGAGTTGTGCGTACAAAATTTTAGGTTCCAACTAAGATCAACTTTCCCTTTACATTTCGTTCTGCGTGAAAAGTTTTAATCAGCTGGGAAATCAATGAAAAAGGAAGGGAAGAAAAGAACCCTTCAATGAAAGTAACTGTCTTGATTTGATGTTAATGCTTCTTTTGGCTTGTGTATTAGTAGTACACAGATTTAAAACACATTAATTAAATTGCGGATCAACATCTTGATTTAGCAATTATACTTGTAAGTAGTCGCAAGATTTATATGAAGAACCATTATCCGCTAATGGTGTGTATTTTCTTCTACAGCCCCAAACTACACTTTTGTGCATGAAGCAACTTCAGCCCCAGATGTTTCATTCTACGACTACATCATTCTAGGCGGAGGCACCGCCGGCTGCCCCTTAGCCGCCACGCTTTCTCAAAATTATAGTGTCCTCCTACTCGAACGTGGCGGTTCACCCTATGGCAATCCCAACATCACCAATCTCAATGCATTTGGGGCAGCCCTGTCCGACCTCTCTCCGTCCTCCCCTTCTCAGCGTTTCATCTCAGAAGACGGTGTAATCAACGCCCGTGCTCGCGTGCTAGGCGGTGGAAGCTGCCTAAATGCGGGCTTCTACTCGCGTGCTTCCACCAGCTACGTGAGGGATTTAGGCTGGGATGGGAAGCTGGTGAACGAGTCATACGAATGGGTGGAGAAGAAGGTTGCATTCGAACCACCCGTGAAGCAGTGGCAATCAGCTGTGAGGGATGGCTTGATTGAGTCTGGTGTGAGGCCTTACAACGGTTTTACCTATGACCATTTGTATGGGACTAAGGTTGGCGGAACCATTTTTGATCAAAACGGTACTAGACATACTGCTGCAGACCTACTTGAGTATGCAAATCCTAAAGGGCTCACTGTGCTATTGCATGCAACTGTCCACAAAATCTTGTTTAGAACCAAAGGTAAGGTAACCTTAGCTAGGCATATCATGTCATGGCATAGTCTGTGTTTAATTTGTAGGTTTATTTTATTTTATTTTATTTTAGTTTTTGGGTGGGTGGGAGGAATCAGGAACGATGCATGCGTGGCCCTTTTAGTAAATACTATTTTTATTTCATAGTTGCAAAAAGAGAAGGGGGGGGGGGGGGGGGGTGGTGTTGTAGAATGGAAAGATTGGACTTGTCTGTTTACCTGGACAGAATTGACCACCTTAGCTCTTGATAAGGAAGTCCACATGTGGAATTAATTGGACCATAAAGTTAGATATGTTTGAGTGGCTGTAGGATTAATCCTTGAAAGAAGAAGCTGTCAATGGCCGGCACAGGTCATTAAAATCAAGAAAGAATTAATTAAACTAGTTTTGCCTCCTTTTTTTTAAATATTTTTTTTATTATAATAATTGAGGTTATAATGACATATTGTTGTAACCTTAAAGCTCGGACCGTGGAATTGGACCATTAAGTTTAATGCAAGAGGCGGAGTAGCTCTGGAACAATCTCTTGATAGAAAAAGCTGTCGTCGTCTTTTAAGTAATTAATTTCAACCAAATACTACATTTCACTTTCTTGACTTTTAACTGAGCAATTTAACTATGTTCATTCAGGAAGATCAAAGCCTTTAGCGCATGGAGTGATCTTCAGAGATGCTGCAAGAATCAAGCACAAAGCATACCTTAAAGCAGGAGCCAGAAATGAAGTGATTGTCTCAGCAGGTGCACTTGGAAGCCCACAACTACTGATGTTGAGCGGAATAGGACCAGAAGATCACCTGAGACACCACAACATAACTGTGATTTATCATCAGCCCTTTGTTGGCCTAGGCATGTATGATAACCCCATGAATGCCATCTACGTCCCATCTCCTTCCCCTGTTGAGGTTTCCCTCATCCAAGTTGTGGGTATCACCCGCTTTGGAAGCTATATTGAGGCTGCCAGTGGTGCAAACTTCGCCGGTGGTTCAGCTAGCAGGGACTTCGGAATGTTCTCTCCTAAGGTACACTTGTTTTTTTTTCACTGATCATCCTCCTAGTGTAGTAGATGTATAAGTTGACTCGTCAATTGTCCTGTAATTTTATGGTAGTAATTAATGGTACAAAAGTCAATTTTACTAGGTTGAAGTTTAGGTTGACCAAATAAAATCTGTAAACATGTCTACTATGTGGAATTGAAACTGCATTTAATTCGAGAGTTTTTTTTTTTTTTTGGAATTCAAGAGTTATAAGTTGCTTCAATATAACTTGATTGGAGCAAAAGTTGCAAGAAGAAATTTTCTTTTCTCGTTTGCTTTTGCATTTGCAGATTGGTCAGCTCAGCACACTGCCACCAAAACAAAGAACCCCAGAAGCCTTAGCCAAAGCTATCGATGACATGAGCAAACTTGATGCAGTAGCTTTCAGCGGTGGATTCATCCTGGAAAAAACCATGGGTCCTCTCTCAAATGGCTACTTGATGCTTCGGAAGAAGAACCCAAATGCAAATCCATCAGTCACATTCAACTATTTCCAAGAACCAGAGGACTTAAAACGATGTGTTGATGGCATTAAGGTCATCGAAAGCATAATTGAATCAAAATCTTTCTCCAAATTTAGGTATGATGACTTGACCTTACAAGTCCTCCTCAACATGACCGCGAATTCTCCGGTGAACCTGTTGCCCAGACATAGCAATGCCTCAACTTCATTGGAACAGTTCTGTAAAGATACTGTTATGACCATTTGGCATTACCATGGAGGATGTCAAGTTAATAGAGTTGTTGATGAAGATTATAAAGTTTTAGGGGTGGATAACTTACGAGTTATCGATGGCTCTACATTTTATGGCTCTCCTGGAACAAATCCTCAGGCCACTGTTATGATGCTGGGAAGGTAAAAATGCAAGGATTAATTTTCCAGAATTAAATTTCGTATAACATTCTAGCCATTTTCTGTTCTCTAATTTTTGTTAGCAGTCTCAAGTGTTGCTGATTTGACTCCATGTTTACTTGCTGTTGCTGCAGATATATGGGAGTAACGATGCTAAACGAGAGACTTGCAAGTGAAAAGTCAAATTGATGAAATTTCCTTTTTTTTTTAGCAATCAATTTTTTGGCTTTCTTTACATGCATGTGGAAGTGAAAGTTGCTCTGGAAAAACTACAGCATTTCTTTACATAAAAATCTATGTAAAATGACCTTTGGGAAGTGTTTGTATGCCGTGTTCCTGGCTTTTCTACCGTTCTATTCTATAAATCACACAGTTTATCTTACATCTCCTAGCTTTTACTTACTTATTTGGAACTCTTAAATTTTTGTGAACATCTAGTAAAATAAATCTATATTGCTTGGCATCATAGGAACTAGTGGGAATGACTATAATACTACTATTTCTTGCCTCTTATTCTAAACTTTAGTGCATGTCTCTGCTATGAATATTGATATACAATCCAAACTCCGAAACTTATCCCAAAAGCAACTTATCACTAATGCCAGGTGAACATAAATTGGATTTGTTTGGTTATCAAGATTTGCTTAAAAAATAATTTCTAAATTTTGTTCTGCTGGCATCATAAACGCAATTTTTAATTACTTTTTTTTTATTTCACACGTATTACGTTACAAAAAGTGTTATAATATTAGTCCAAATAATCTTTGATCCAAACGGACCCAATTAATATGGTAAAACTAAGCAAATATGTTCCATTCCTGTAACATTGTATATAGGATTTATGTTTATGTTTGGTTGTTAGCCTGTAACATTGTATATAGGTGGTTGTTAGATATATTTATTGTTATTTTTTAAAATTTATGTTGCGTTAGTTGATATCCAAAATCGGATTTCCAACTGTTGTCATTATTCTTTTGCTACTATGTCACAAACAAGCCTTGAGATAAAGAGTGTAATTTCACAAGGTGATCTGGAATTATAGACAAAACTCAATGATAATTGCAATCCAAAATTAACCCAAATTCTGAACCGACTCAAAAGACCAGAGGAATATGACAAAGGATATACCTTAAGGGTCTCAAAGGTCTTAAGCAAAAAGTGGCATCTCTTCTTGATTGCTTTATATCTGTACATCTTTCTCCACGTACGTACACAGAAAGAAAGGCTTAAAGCTACAAAGACAAAACATTACCATAAGTCAGGATCATGCAGCCTCGAATCTCCCGCATTTTCCCAAGCCATTTAAGGGGCCTTTTCTGATAAAAGCAGCCCTGCATGGAGCCATGGAATGCGTAAAAAGCAGGCATAATCAACGGTATATCCGAAGGCATAAAACCCTATGCCATACTTTTCAAAAAAAAAAAAAAACCCTATGCCATATGCTTTCTTCTTCAACCCCCCTTATTCGATTTCCAGAAGACAAGGAAACGCAAAGAGTGCCTATATATAAATCTAGACTTCAGTTTTGGTCCTTCAAGGCATGTAAGAAAGAGTAAGTCCATCCCATGACTGAAGAAAATATATAAGCGAGCCAGTTTTAGGGCAGATCTCCTCTTGGCAGTTGATGGAGTACTAGTGCTGGAATCCATGTAAATCTTCGTGCCAACTTCTTCGTAACCTGCCAAAGGAGAGTTGCCCTAGAACTCTCTCAGCTTAACATAACCCCTTTCTTGCTGCTCTTCATGCAAAGACAAGACCACGATCAAACGGGAAGACTAGGCATTATCTTTAACTTTGCTAGTCTAATTAAGAAATCTAGTTGTTTCCTTAATTCATGTGTGTCTCTGAAGCTCTGAAAGTCTTACATGCAGTTCATTGAGAATTATCAATTATGGAGCTCGAAGATTGCACGGATTATCATTTCATAGCAAAAGTTTGTTAATCTTCAAGAAACCATTTGGAGTGACAGTTCCAGGTTGCATCCTACTTGTATTGCAGTGCAGGCAAAGATTGTTGTGGGTGGTACGCTAGGAGTTTGGTGCAGGTACGGTTAGCATTAAATGCGCTTCATATGATTGTTATATTTTTTTCATAATTTGGTATACATTCATATAATTTTAATGTATTTCTTAAGGTACAATAAAAGTTTTGTAAATATACATCAAATTATGAAATATAATAAATTCATGTGAATATACACCGAATCATAAAAAAGGTATAATAATCGCACTAATTCTACCTAAAACTAACTCTACGTGCTGTATTCCCTGTATGTTAGTAACCTAAACATGATCTATTTCACATGTCCTAGACTTCCAAATGTACCGTTTCAATGTATTTGTGGACTACCAACTTACCATACATATGGTTTTCTTGTGTAATGCTTCTTTTGCAACTTTTTTTATTTTTTTATTTTTGTGGATCTTTAAATACATGGAAAGGAAAAAGAATTAGAGTAAAATCTGACTCCTGATTTGAGGAGATTTCGTTTTTGAGATATAAGAAGAGAAAACATGAATTATAGAATACAAAGAAGCAAACACGCTATAGCTAAGCACAAAAATAACCGATTAGTTCTTCGAAGATTCAATTACGATAATATAAACATTTTCACGTAAAGCTTTAATTTGTCACGAATATTTTTCCTTCACAATTTAATTTCCCTTTTCCCATTTCCTGCCCATAATCTAGTCCAGTCTCCTCCATCTTAGGTAGCCAACTTGTGTGGATTTATAGATCAAAATTTTCAACAATTGCCAACTCCATTCAGTAGAAATGTGTATATGGAAGATAACACAAGGAGGAGATAGAAAAAAAATAAAATAAAATAAGGAGATATAATTATTTAAGCTAGGATATAATAATTGGATGAAAGGAAATGAGAAGTTCGATTTTAGGAGTATTTATAGGGCACAATGAAATGTAACTATATATGAAATTGAGAACATATTTACGAATTCGATTTTCATTTCCCAAGCATTTACATATGAAAATACACAAATTACATGTTATTGATGTTGCTTAGAGTGTGACAAAATTTTCTAAGCTTATCATTTTGGTCTCATACCATCTAAAATAATATTGCTATTCTAATCCCTATTGTTCATATTTCCTGTTTCAAGTTTTCATACCAGATAAAATTGATGCTAGATATGAAAGTTCGTTTAGAATGTTATGAGATGAAACGGTATCGTATATTGGGTCACCACATACAAGTATTATTTCTTCTCAACTTAGTCAATCAAGAAAGTTTTCCCATGACATTTTAACGTTTCAAATGTTTGATTTGATGCATTTTCAGTCATTAGTGTAAATTTATTGAATGAAATTATTCTTTCTATCCCAAAAAAAAAAAACCTTTTAGGCTATCCAAGTTACTTAGTAATAAATCATGCTTCTGAGGGGCTAAAAAAAATAAAAGAAGGAACGAAAGATTTTGACCGAAAGCAACCATCTGATGTCATTGTTGCTAGCTGCCATCAACAAGTTGAGATGGCCGAGTTGGTCTAAGGCGCCAGATTAAGGTTCTGGTCCGAAAGGGCGTGGGTTCAAATCCCACTCTCAACAGTGAAATTTTTTTTCCCGCTGCTTATTTTGCATCACGGCTCCAGTTGGTCATGGTCCATGGGTGATATTCTTTGATCAGTAACATTTTGTCCACTACCAGCTCCACCAATCTCTAAAGCAACATCATGACCTGAGTTCAATCCATCATCCAAAGAATCTTCACAGCATTTTCACCTTAAAGACTTGTTCTACAATCAATCACACTGCACTCGCCCTTATATGTTGCTATTTTCCTGCTCCACAGGCACCAAAGTCAAATATATTCATAACATCTGGAGTATTTTGGTAACTACTCATTGTTCATTTTGGTTTTGATTTATCGCCAATGTCAACATATGAACTTCTAATGTCAAATGGTGGAATAACATGTCCCGATTGTCCAAAACATGTCCTGAAAGTCTACATTTCCTGTTTGCTCTCGCAACCCAAGAAAGGCATGGAAAGGTACTGGCCGTAAGGAAGAAATTTAGCATTTGACCCAGAGATTACATTGCAATGTACGTTCTCTCTTCATGAAGGGTATAAGGTTACCAATACTGTTTCTTTTTTTCCTTCTATATAGGAACTGAAATTAGTGCTTGGACAAGCCCAAATTGGTGAAATTGAATTTAAGCTAAATTATGAAAACAATTGGATTAATGCAGATAAGTAGATATCCTCCCTCTGACAGTGAGATATATGTCTGACTCGTTAAAAAAAAAAAAAAAAAATCTTCTACACAACATAAGGGTTTATATAGGGCTTATAAGAAGGGATGTTTCGATTCTATGTAACCATAATTAACAGCAAACCGTAGGATCCAAAATGATCATCATCATCATTAAGGTGTTCCACTCTTGACTTGACTGAATTCCTCATCTTTTGGGCTCACGTGAATCCCTCTTGTTTAGGGCTATTTGAGTTTGATTCAGGTGGGAAAGGATGGCAGCTGGGTTGAAGCAATTATTAATGATAGAGACCCATAACGTGAAAATTGGTCAAAATTAATGCCAGTCTGGTGATGTACTGACGTTACAGTTCAGATATAATATTTTTTTTCTTTGCCAAAAAGACCTGCAAAATATGCAAATTGAGAATGATGTGTGTGTGTGTGTGTGGAATTTTTCAAATCAATAGCCATACATGTATTCTTCTACAGCTTTTTAGTGCATTTGTAGTTGGATGAATTCTTTTCCTACTGTTTTCTTCTGAAAATTGACATAGTGAACTGATTCTTTCTTGGATAAATATATATAGTGTAAGCTACAAAACAAATTCAGGGCGAGGGGTTAATTATTGGTGTTATGTGGCTGTGATAAACGATGAGTACAATAATGAAGCATTCTAGTGAAAGCTTCAAGCTGATCTGCATGGATGTATAGTGCCGGCCACTACAAAAAATGTTTGTAGGCTTTCCACTTGTCCTTTGCTCCGCTCTAGCAGCTCAACAAAGATGCTCTATATCAAGTTGCTTTCCTATCTTACGTGAAACACTTGCAACCATTCCATGCGGAAGTGGCTAAGAACTAGTCTTTGGATTACTCCAAATGAAACAAAATCAGAGACTAATCTGATAAGAACATGTGCTGGGCTATACAATGTGATGGTCCTAACTTAACTTTCTCTGGTCGAAATTATATGAACCAATGCCTGGAGGTGTAAAACATCTCAGTGCATGTTGACGAAGACTTTCAGCTCTCTGCATCACTTGGGTTCACAATTAAAAGATCAGCTTAGCGATGTTAATTGTTACCTACACAGATGGCTTTTGATGCAATTGATGCGTTCGTTGTTTTCTTTTCAATATTTGCTTGGAGATATGGTTGTACTGATATATTGAGTTTGTGTATTTGAATAGTAAAATTTACTATCAAATCATGTAAAAAAAAAATATACAATAATCGCGCAAAAATGTCAACGGTACCTGTCTCAAATCCCAAAGAAACATGGGTGGCTTAGGAAGTTTTAAGCATTCAATCAGGTGGAGATTTCAAGTCCCATGAATGATACAATTTTTGCATAACTACATGTCTAAGTAGTACTTGCACAAGAAACTTATATCCTGACAAATATTCGGCTTCATAAGATTTTCCTCCGGGGAGGTGCCTGTTAGCCTGAGAACTTTCTAATCCGCCTTTAATGGAAATGAAAGAAAATGTACATTATACCCCTCACATGCTGGTTGACAAAAACAAAGAAAGGTGATATTGACCGATTTATCTCAGAGTACAAAGAGTAAAGGAAAGAAAGCACTAAACGCCCCGTATACGACATTGAGAAGTGAGAGGGTAGGCATTGCAATCCATGGTAGACATGGTCAATCAGCATATGCTGGAAAATTTGCCCCTACGGTAACGCGTTCAATAACCATTCCAGAAACTTGCACATATGAAACTTTTTTCTGCTGCATTAGGTGATTTATTTATCACAAAGTTAGATGGAAAATAAGGGAAAACAAGGAAAAGGGAGTGCAGGATTTGAAGTCTGAAAGAAACTGTAGAACTTAAAGAGTGATATGGAAGTACCTTGCCTCAGAGAAGCCTCAAAACCCTGTTCAAGTTGGTGCTCAAATCCTTGTCTTCGCCTGCCTGAGGCCCCTACTCCCACTTCCGAGTTTACTAGAACTGCCACCACTCCCAAGCAAGATTTCTTTTCTGCAATTTGTTCCTCAATCCGATCAGACACCTCGTTTACTAATCACGAATCTCTCTCTCCATTGAGAGAATTGTATTCCAACCTTAAAAATTCCTTCCCGCAATACTCAAATACAGATTCGGTTGACCAAATTAGATCACAAGAGTACTATCATCTCTCTCTCTCAAATCATGTCTGCCTGGACTACACTGGCAATGGCCTTTTCTCATATTCCCAGCAACAGAATTTGTATTCTGGAGCTGCAATTGCCTCTACTTCTTCATCTCCTCCACCACCACAAGATTCTACCGCTTCAGAAGTACCTTTTTTTGATATTTCATACAAGTCCGTCAATTTGATCTCTCTGCTACGTTACGGTGGCGAAAAATCAGAGTTTGAATTGGCAATGAGAAAAAGGATCATGAAATACATGAATATCTCTGAAGATGATTATTCCATGGTTTTCACTGCTAACCAGGCCTCCGCTTTCAAGCTTTTGGCAGATTCATATCCCTTCCAGACTAATCACAAACTTCTTACAGTCTATGACTACAAGAATGAAGCAACAGAAGCAATGATTGAAAGATCCAAGAAGAATGGAGCTCGAATATTGTCAGCTAAGTTCTCATGGCCTAGTTTGAGGATAAATGCGAAAAAGCTTAGGAAGATGATCCGTAAGAATAAGAAGAAGAAGAAGAAGAAGAGGGGATTGTTTGTCTTCCCCCTGCAGTCAAGAATGACTGGAGCAACATATTCTTATCAATGGATGTATAAAGCGCAAGAAAATGGTTGGCATGTCTTGCTTGATGCAGACGCGTTAGCAGCCAAGGAGATGGAGACGTTGGGGCTAACTCTGTTTCTTCCTGACTTTATCGTCTGTTCATTCTTCAAGGTGTTTGGGGAAAACCCTTCTGGTTTTAGCTGTTTATTCGTGAAGAAGTCTAGTATCTCAGTGCTAAACAAATCCTCCACAAGCATTGGTGTTGTCAGTCTTATCCCAACAGGAAACCTTTTTAGACAATCCACTATCTCTGAAACAGAAAGTAAAGATCAAATTGTGACCTTAGGAATGTTGTTCAGGAGAGAGGAAGCAGGATTGCTTAGCTCATCCTTTAGCTCAAGTGAAGAAGCCTTTGAATTGCAGGAAGTTAAAGAAGATGGCAGCAAAACTCAGGAGGAACCATCATTTTCCGAGTTATTAAAATCAGATAAAAGGGCTGTCTCAAATGATGCAAGTCCCAGTGGTATAAGAAGCTCAGAAACGATTGAATGCAGGGGATTAGATCATGCAGATGAAGTAGGCCTAATTGTGATCAGTAGCAGAAATCGGTACCATATAAACTGGCTAGTAAATGCATTGCTGTGCCTTCGACATCCACATTCAGAAAATGGGGCTGCCTTAGTTAAAATCTACGGACCAAAAATAAGCATTAACCGAGCACCGGCTGTGGCTTTCAATGTATTTGACTGGAAAGGAGACAAAATTGATCCAATTCTTGTACAGAAGTTAGCTGACCGAAACAATGTTTCTCTTGCATGTGGATTCTTGCAGCATGTGTGGTTTGAAAACAATTATAAAGAAGAGAAGCAGAAAATATTAGAGAAGGAAAACACTGAAAGAAGAGAAGTGGAGCACAACAAAAAGGGAGGTCAATTTGATTCGGAAATTGCTGTGGTCTCAGCTTCTGTTAGGTTTTTGACCAACTTTGAGGACTTGTATCGGCTCTGGGCTTTTGTTTCCAGGTTTCTTGATGCAGATTTTGTGGAAAAAGAAAGGTGGAGATACATGGCTCTTAATCAAACAACGGTTGAGGTGTAGACTAAGTTATC
Source organism: Coffea humblotiana (assembly GCA_023065735.1). NCBI lineage: Eukaryota > Viridiplantae > Streptophyta > Magnoliopsida > Gentianales > Rubiaceae > Coffea > Coffea humblotiana. Next base: position 26,311,097 of record CM041215.1, on the reverse strand, counting down.
AACTTTTTGATTCTTTTATGCTACCCAGAGAAGAAGTTGTTCATACTTTCCAACAATTCTTTCCCTTGATTTCACATATGAATTGTTTAGTCCTTTGATTGCCTGACTACAAGAATATACTTCAGAAATTCAGCAATGATTAATTACATTTGGTAGCAGAAGTTTAATTCTTGTCATTGCTCAGAAATGCCAGCTGAAGAAGGATGGATGCTCATGAGTCGCATGAGCTCTAACACTACTTGGTAGTCCTCTTGAAATTGCAGCTCTCTCCATAATCAAATATTGAGGAATTTACTCTATTATCGGCACATCTTCTATTAGTATTGAGAAGCCATAATCAAATATTGGTCCAATCAAGTCGTCTGCACACTATCTAATAGTACAATGATTTTACCCCAAAAAAAAAAAGAAGTACATGCACCTTTGCAGCACGTACAAAAGTAATGTAGTAAATGAAATGTTTGAATTTGTTACTACCAAAAAAAAAAAAAGAAAGAAATATTTGAATCTGTAGAGTAATAGCTTTCCATCATGAATTTGTGGGTTATCCACACTCAATCCATGCAATATATAATAAGTTTTGATAATTTGATAGGAGCAGGTGGGATTAACTGATTGTTTGCAAATCTTGGTATGAAATACTCATGGTGTCAAACTAAAATAGATCTAACGTTTGCTACAAATCAAAATCTATATGATATGGAAATCAGTAGTAGGTCTTGTGATCTTATTTAAAACTGATTGCATTAGTCAGTAGAACTTCTCAATTTGATTGTCCAACTTTTGAAGCAAGTCTTCCGCACACAATGGTTGATCCATAGTTTAATGTGGACGTTCCCTAATCCACACGTTGCATTAATGGCTCTTGTCAGTTTTGTCTGTCGTATATGTTGATGATGCAACCAATAAATTTTTGCAAATAAATAACTATTCAAACAATCTATCATGATAGTTCAAGTCGAAAAATATTAGATACATGATGCAATCACCACCATTAATTCTTAGTAAGTGATTGGTACTAATGTAGCACACGACATGTCATATGATGCACATATTTATTCGATACAAAGTATTATGATGAATACTAGAAGATGAATGATTTACCACTATTATTTGACGATAGTTTATTGGTACTGGTGCGCCATATTATCATAGACGGAACTAGAAAATTTATCTTGCGGGACAAACTTTATCGTACATGTACTTAATTCTGTAATGTAAAATGTTTTTTTAAGTTTTTGCATAGGCAAACAAAAAAAAAAATTTTTCTAACAAATCCATTCCATGTTATACCATGCAAAAACGGAGTTGACGAATTTCAGAATTTTAAGACGGCAGCCTGCAGCCTGCACCCGTCGCCCTGTTACCTCCGCCATCGCATCCCACATTGAAGCAATCAATGTCTGGTGAGCAGTGATTCAAAGGAGAAGAAAACAAAACTACATCAGTACAGCCGTCAGGAGATAGATGATCACTGGAATTGAGGACTTGTTCAAGTCGTAGGACTTTGTCTATTTTGTTCCAATGCACAGATTTTGGTTACGATATGTATGCAAAAAGGAAGGTTCTCCAGTTTTTGGATTTTCCTATGCTCAAATCAGACTTCTTTTGCATTTTAGAATCTGCAAAAGTAGGTTCTTTGGAGGTTATTCAAATTGGTGTCAAATTATGGGACAATTTTCTGGTTATATATTCCCCTTCAAGAACTGGAAACTCTCATACAGAAAATGCAACAAATGTGTGAGTATGTTATAATCGCGACCAAAAATAACTATAAAAAACTGATGGTTGCATTTAGGCATATGATTACATTTCATAAGCATGAAAACAATAGCAGTTAAAAACGTTCATTTTATAATGTTAAAGTGTGGGCAACCATCAAGAATTTCATGAATATTTCAGCTAATTCTTTTTATTATACCATCCACAACGTAATGAAAATTTTTCATGCAAACATAAGGCAAAAACCTAGAACGCACCACAGATTTCAACAAAGAGAAAGCAACAACTTGTTTGGATTGCATTTTTCTGGACTGTTTATAGAAAAATTACTATAGCAATTTGATATATGTGAGGTAAAAAGGTGATTGAAAAATGTGTTTATGGATATAAAGGTGTTTGCATTTTCCAAACACACATTTTTCAATAGAAAACTAGCCAGGAAGATGTAAGACTTAATTGTTTTCTTTTTCCCTTTTTGGGGTCATGGTAAATTTATTTGTCAACAAAATCGTTCGTTATTTTAAGAGGTACTGTCCATTTGTTGGATCCAACTGAAAAATCCCAAATAGCTAAATAAGCAGTGTAGCCCAATTCCAAAGAGTAGGTAGACCAAGTAAAAACCCTGTATTTTTAATTCAGACATCTGGGCCGTAAAATGGGTAGTTAGTGACAATAAGATTTAGTTAATTAGTCTATTCAGTATTTAGACTCTTAAATATCTAATTTGGGTCGAGATAGTAATTCTGGGAATCGAATGGCCGACAACACAGGCCCTTTGTAGACATTGACATCACAGGCCCTGAAGTACCCAAAACAATTTTGTGGGTTTTTCGCCTTGATTCCCCATGAGCATACCAACGATTGATACGATTCGAATACACATCAATTCTCTGAGTTCCATTTTCATCTGTTACATTTGAATGTATTCGAGGTTAAATCATATCATTTTGAAGTATGATCTTTCAATGCAAAGTCGAAGAAAAGGAAAAAAAAATTTGTTTGTCTAAAACAAAAAAATTGCAATTTTTCTTAGTTTTACTTTTTGTATCCTTTATCTCGAAATAATGAATTGAGCCCGTACGGGCGTTTTGGATGCTGCTATTGAAAGAGCCCTTCTAGTTATATTTTTTTTTGGTACTCAACCCATGTTATAAAGTATTCGACTATTCGTCTGGTTCTGGACGGGTCATTGCTATAATTGTTAGTATTTTCATTTTCCCCAGTGCAGCTGTTACTATGATGATCCTGTGCATCAGTCTACTACATTACTTATAGTTTTTGTTGATTAAGTTTCGAGTACTTTGGCTCATTTTTTTTTTTTTTCCATTTTTACAAGCTGTTGTACCAAAGGGTTTTTCAACTCAAATAATAGTAATCTTATGCTCGTAATAATTATAATGCTGGCCGAGTATACATTCATTTAGGAAAAAGGCTATATTGTATTTCACTGGGGACGTAGAATTATTAGGTAGAACTCTCAAAAGTAGGTGTAAACAAACATGCATATATTATTGTACCATATCGGTGTAACAAAGACCATCTAGCATGAATAGTTTTGCCCGACTCGGCCATGGCAGTCAAGGACTCGATTCCATTTCTTGAAAGCATCCATTTGTGTCCATCAGGAAGTTTTCCCGCTCATAATTTTCAATGGCAAGTTTGTGAGGTGTATCTGGATTGGGAGCAGGTCTCAAACTTGGCGATGAATCTGGAGTTGCACAAGACACCCATAAGGCCATTGGTATCACTATGGTCTGCCTCGCAACAGTTCAGGTACCCATTTTTTTGTTTCCATGCTTGGATGGGTGTTCTTAGAAATCTTGTAACACTTTCGATCTGACGTAGTCTCATTTCAAGATAGTGTTACATTAAAACTATTCCAACAACACTCTAAAAATCTGCCATCCAAAGGGAGACTCTTTTTTTGGGTTATATTTCGCTATATAACTAGACAAATTTTTTTAAAAAAAAAAAATTACACTGTTAGTATATGAATAGATTGAACGAATACTTTTAGTAGCTAAAAAAGAGCTTTTTGAGAATTTTTTTTTTCTTTTTTTGTTTATAGCTCTGCAATTTGGCTTCATTACAGAGTATCGTAGCCAGTTTCTAAAATTAAATAACTTCCTTTACAAATTAGTAGGAAAAAAGAGAGGATTCCCTCTAGGTAGAATGTAGGAAATCAGTATAGACTCAAAGATTTCATTATCAATTATTCATTAATAAAGATAACTACGCTGCAAGATCCTACATATATCTCGTTTTCTTTTTTAAAAAAAATTTTCCTCTTTCTTTAATTAATTTTGTTGGCTATGTACTTGTAGGTATTCGCCTTGCTATTGAGGCCAAAGCCAGATCACAAATATTATCCCAAATAATATTTCGCTTGTATCATAAACACATTTCCCAACCCACCTTGTATATTTCCAACCATTTTTTTATCTCACATATATCACATCACAAAAAATGCTACAGTAATTATTCCAAATAATATTTCAAATAATAATCTATCCAAACAAATTTTATTGGAACATCTACCACTATGTTGTTGGCTACACAGTGATTATTCTCAGCATTGTAAACATTTTTAAAGGGCTTGACATCTTGAAGCCTGAAAAGAATGCATACATTGGTAAAATTATAGGAATTGGAGCCATGGCAGCTGCCCTTGCAGCTTTCACATGGTTTATTGTCTTGAAGAGAAAAAGGGAAGGTGATAGCTCAATTAATAAATACCCTTGTAACTCCAATGGTGTAAGTGGAGTTAATGGCTATGGGGCCAGGATACAGCAAGGAGTGTAGCTGGTGTTCATATTGATGTGTACTTGACTCTCGGACTTGTTATTTCCAATGTTTTAAAAACCGGACCGTTAATTGAACCGGTGAAGTGAAAGAGTCGAGATTTAACCGGTCGGACCAGTTCAACTCCGGTTCAAAGGATTTTTTAAAAAATAATTTATATAAATATATATGTGCACAAAATAAGACATGTAATGGACTAATTTAATATTTTATATGATGAAAAGTTTACTATTTTTTAATAACTTGGATTTTTAAAAATAAATTTTTTAAATTATAAGTTAAAACAAATAAATTTCATCTCAATTTCAATTACATCTAAATCCAACCCAAAAATATCACAATATTTTGAAATTATACAAAATTCATGTCTATGAGAATTTAGATATTGTGAACTTAAATTTTAATTTACGTTTTGGGATTTAGAGATTGCAATTTAAAAAAGGAAATTTGGAATTCGAAGGAAGTCTAGAGAATCGAAAATAAAAATGTAAACTTGATAAGAAACAAAAAATGAGATAAAAGTGAGTGGTTGTATCATTAAATAATTTGGGTTAAAGAAAAATAATTCTTTTTTAACTTTTTTCAATTTAATGGACAAAAACAAAATTAAAAGATGGAAGAAAACATCAATAAATTAAAAATAAAGAGGTTTAATTAAAAAGAGAGTGACAAAAGAAAAGATGATAGAAAGAGAGTTGAAGATTAAAAAGAAAGAGTCATGAGAGGATGAGATTTTGTAAGAAAAATAGAAAAAAAGAAATATGAGTGTTTGTTTTATATAAATAAGTTATCAAAAAAAACTAATAAGATGTGATGGTGCAATGGTTAATACATTGGTCTTCTATTACAAAGATCTTGAGTTCGAATCTTAATAGCTACATTTTGCAAAAACAAAGGTCTTGAGTTCGAATCTTAATAGCTACATTTTGCAAAAAAAAAAAAAAGAGAGAAAGTTGAAAACCGGAAAGCACCGATTCAACCCGGTTCGGCGGTTTTCGCGGTTCGACAGGTTTTTTGACCGGTTTTCGGACAACGTCAACAATGGCGTAGAACCGGACCGGAGCCATGACTGGTTCGCGGTTCGACCCGTCGAACTGGCCGGTCCAGTCCGGTTTTCAAAACATTGGTTATTTCTTCACATGCTTTTGCTAGTTAGTTATAGGGTTTTGATATGTATTATACATATTGGGAGAGTTTATGTTAGTCTTTCGTGTTATTGACTTGATTTTTTTTTATATTGATTTTGTGAATAATGATTAGAACATATGTGATGGATTCTTGTGTTTAGAGGAAATAATGGGAATGCCTGCTTTTGTTTTGGGTAAAGATATTCAATGTCCACGTCCTTTAGACCATGAATTGATATGGAATATAGAGAAAGAGAGGAAATCAGGGAGATGATTTATTAGGATAGCTAAAATATAATTTGATCGTGTAGCTTAATTCTTGGCGTGATAAAACATAACTTGAAATGGTAATTAAGCTTCACTTGTTTTACAGAAACTGTCTAGAAATGAGAAAAAGAGTAGGGAAAAAGGTGCGTACCCTACGACTACGAGAATTCTCTTTGTCGTGCAGCAGATTGTAATGAAAAGCAGTGGACAAAATAATAATAGTAACAGACATTGTTCTGTCAATGCAAAGGCCAATTCCGAAAAATATTTCTTGTGTCCTACTGATGGATTTCCAGTGAGACGTGCAAATAAGAGAAGATTTACCTTCTTCCACTCAGCCTTGTTTAGATAAAAAGATGCCATTATACTCAAATGTCAACCCAAATTCAAACTGATGATATTGAATGTTGAAGCAAATACTCCAGTTAAAGAGCTAATCAACTCTTATGTTTTTGTATTAACTAATGTCAAATATTCTTGATAGTGCCACTTGACGCAGTGAAGTAAGAACTACAAATCTTGTAGAGAACGTATATTTTTTGATACTCAAAAAATTACCTGGGACAAAGGAAAGTGGCAAATGCCTGTGCATCTGTGACTGGAAATATGCGAGCTTGGGTAGGAGAAAGCCACAACGGGAATTCACAAGCATAATGCTCTATGAAAACTCCCAAAAACAGCTCCAAGGATCCCAGAACTGCACGATGAATCATGATGGGCTGCTTCTTCTCTTTTGGCTCGAATCGACATAGGTAATGTTAAAATCCAACTGTAGGCCAATATTAAAGACAAGTAAAGGAAGTTGACGATTCATTTCTTACTTCTCTTTCAGTTGGGAAGACCTCATCCCCAATGCAGTTTATCTCAAAATTGTGGTTGCTTTACTGAACTAAACACTTCCCTCTTACTTTCTTAATGCAAGAACTTGATTTGACTCCACTTTATATAATGATTGATGCATAATGTCATCAGTAGGTTATGGTTTCATATATACATGCTTAAAGATATCTTTTCTACTCCATTCATTAATACTGATTCAACCATGACCCAAGTAAAATGTGAAAATGATTTTCAAAAGAGTATCAAAGATCTTCGACTGATATACTAGACCGAGTGCATTATTTTTCAGTTCTTCAGTGCATGGAAGACAAGGATCTTGAAGAAGGAAGCAAAAGATGCAGATAAACATGGACATGCACGTTGAAATGTTTCAAATTGTTTTGAAAATCACATTAGCAATCTTTACCTGTATGGTTGAGCACTGCCACTTCCTTCCAAGAGAATCCTCAATTTTTAGGATAGAAAAGCAAAGATTGGAAATGTTAAGTTTGAGAGTTTGATGTTATTTGAAGGGCCAAGAAGATAACGAAGTTTGATGCTATTTGAGAGTTTAGGAAAGAAATGAAAAAATTTTAAATACGTACGTCATCAAAATTTTTATTAAATATACATCTAAAGATAGAAGTGGCATATTAAAAAATCTCATAGAGCTTTCTTTATTCAGCTTTCCTTTCTTTTTCACCCATATTTGGGCAGAAAGTTTTTTCCATTTTAACTGCAAAATAGATTCTCACCTAATCTTTCAATTTGCGTTCTCTTCTATCCCTTACAAAGCCCCAAACAGCAGACCTTTCTCTCACTTTCTCTCTCTTCTTCGCCTATCAAATCTCAGCTGCAAAAATGGACACGGAACCAAATCAATATATCTCTCTTGATCATCGTCGATTTTGTTTGGTGCGCTGGATTTTCCATAACTCCACAGTAATTTTTTTTGTTCCAATTATTGGGATGGATGATTGATCCTGTTTCTCTTAAAAAGTTAAGTGTAATCGTCACAAGTCACAAGCTCATTCGTACTTTTCTTTCTTTTATCAAGACAGGTCACAAGCCAATCATCCCTACCATCATTTTTTGTTTCGAACACGACAAATTCTATTTTAGATCTATTCTTATTTGAAGGGGACTGAATAACCATCGAACTATACAGGTGCATTTGCATCAATTGGTGAAATTTTCAGAAAATCCTGGACAAAAATACATACCACGTTGCATCCCTACCATCATGTTGCATAGTATTAAAAACGAACATCAATTGGAAATGAAAAGAACAAAAATCTGTCAGCCTAGAACCTAACAACTTATGACGTTTTAAGCGTGTTGCATGTGTTAGATTGTAAATTTGTTTCCTATAGCTTACTCTAAATATATTATTAATCTTGACGGATTTGTCATCTAATAATCAAGGTTTCATTTAAAAGGAAACTGTGTTTTAGAGTTTTGATTAAATGCAAGTGTTTTATGGACTCAAGCAAGGTTGATTGGTTCCCAAGTGTATTTTATAATTTAGGTTGCCTTCTAAAGATTGAGGGCTTGATCTTAGATTTTTAGCGTATCAACTAATCATAATTAACATCTATCCCTGTGAGCTAAAAGGTAGTGGTGTCTTATCATTAGGTTTTTCATTTATTTTCCGTAGCATTGTTGAAAAGAAGTTGATTGTGAGAGGTAGGTCTTAGGATTTGTTAGTAAAAAGGCCCTTCCAAACTTTTAATTAATCTAAAGCATGCTTTCATTGATATTTTAAACGACTTTGAAAACAAAACTAATTATTCACTTAGTGGGAAAAAAAAAAGGAAACAGAAAAATAAAGGACCCTATCTAATTGGTATAGGGATCGTAATTCGTACCCATCCATAAGTTTAAACATGTTCGAGAGCAAGAAGTTGGGGAAAGATGGGGAAAGGTCGATTGCTTTTTTCCTCAATGGGCATCTGCAAAACTGAAAGCTCTACGTTTGGATTGGCCTATTTTTCAAAATTAAAAATTTTAAATATAATATTACAGTAATATATAAATAAAAAAACTTAGAAAACATCTCATTCATATAATATATTAAATATTTCAAAAAATATTTATAATAAAAGTTTTCTATCTACACCGTTATAATAAAATATTTAAAAAACATCTCTAAAAATAGTTACTTCAAACTGAGCGTATTGTCTGATTTACTTTCTTGCAAGTATTTAATCACTCGATCGATGCAAAAGTTAGATAAGCTGATGAGACTACTATTTTTGTTGTGCTGTGAAGAATTTCATGTCACTAAAAAAAAATAATTGGGCTGTTGGCAAAAGATTTGGAGAAAAAAAAAGGCTAAAATCGTCCCACGTCGACCCGTATCCTGATTGTGACATTCTACGGCGTGCCATGCCATCACATGCATATGGCTTTCCAGGCGCATCAGCTCAGCTACAATCCAGCACGTTTTTCCCTATATAATATGAGCAACATATGGATTATCAAAAAAATAATAATCCTTTATCCACAAAAAAAAAAAAAGAATTCTTTTCCCAAAAGAAATTTTTTTTTTTACCACAAAGATATAAAAAAGAGTTTAAGCAACACTATAGGTTACATTTCAAGACTTTTTCTATTTTTAATTTTTTCGTTCTGTTATTATCGTTAAGAAAAACTTATAGTAAAGCTCAGAGGGTTGAAATTTATAAATCATAGTAACGAAAATCTTAAATCTATTTTTTGGCATTAAACATGTTTTTGTATTCCAACAAAAGAAAAAGAAAAAGAATCGAGAAAAGTTCTGTCTATTTGTACCATGTTTTCTCTCTCAATTTGATGATTATTGCAGCTCTTAGATTTGATGATAAAATAAAATGAATTACAGTCAAACCACGTGTAAGAACTAAGAAAAAAAAAAAGATTATTGCACCACTCACATCACGTGTAAGAACCAACAAGAAAAGTCGATGTTTTTAACCAAAACAATGGTTGCACCTTTGGGATTTTTCTCCCTTTCGTGGGCCAGAGTTCACAAAGGGGGAAGCAAGAGAGTGTAGCTTTTTAAGAATTACAAAAAAAAAATAGTAACAACTTTTTGCTTGCGATCCGATGGAGAAAGACTTCTAAACGGACAAGACAACCGGTACTGATTTTGCCCAGAAAGAAAAACTGGCACTGGCTCATAATGCAGTAGTACAAGGCAACCTGTATTTTTATTTATTTATTTTTAAGGCAAAATGGTGTGCATTTTTTTGCAGCTCTATCTTTAGCCACTCTTTAGGCACGTAGTAGCCACAACCCTACCTACTACACACCTAACCTAGTGCCAATTAGGGTGGGCTCGGATCTAGGATTTGGCCAAAAAAATATAAGGTCCAAATTTTATTTTGTTCATCTTTTTTTACATTAGATGTGAGATTTATAAAATTTTGTTATATAATTACACGTTGTGGAAAGTAAGTTACATTGTATGTAAATTGAGTTACATTCTGTGCAAAATGTACAAAATCGATCTGGACAGATTTCCCTGCTGATCGTTCCCGTCCCACATCGTCGGATTTGATACCTGTCCATCCTTTAAGGCATTTGGTTGATTTGTTTCGCATCTATCAACCTAATTCTATCATAAAACATTTAAGAAAGAAAATAATACATTATTGTTTGTTATGAAAATTGCTTCATTAATTTACATGCACAGACAAAATTTAAGTAGAAAAAAAAAAGGAACGTTTTTATGCGTTTTGAAGTTTTGCATTCCAAATGAAAATAGAATAAGAAACAAAAAAAGAAGAAGATCTGTTGATCACCTTCGCTACTGTATCTTCGACCTTCAATCAACGGTTTCGATTTCTGGTCGGCCAGGAATCGATCAGCGATCGATTCTCTGATTGGTTAGTGCAGCTGATTCCCCAGTTTGTAATGCATGAAGAGTTTGTCACCAGTAATAACAATTAGTACAAGGGCTCAGCTCGATTATTATCTCTGACAGAAGTTTGAATACATGTTCTTTTCTCGCAGCAAATTCAAATGCCATGAGAAATTCAAGCATATCTGTCGGCAAATATTGACTAAAAATTTTACTTAACAAAAGAGGGAAAAAAAACGAATTACTCACATTGCTAAGTACTCATATTGCATATCTGATCGTTGTTAGGGTTGAAAAATAAATCAAACTACGTGATACTAGAATCGAACTCACCTTAGTAAGAGTTTGTTCAAGTTTGATTTGCCAACTAATTAAATCAAGTTTAAACAGCATTATATATTCGACATTGAAATACCCTGAGAAGAAAATTCAGTGCAACGCTCCTTTTTGATTCGTTTCCTTCTGTCACCAATTCAGCCAGCCAAAGATCTCCGTTTTCGATTAAGTTATACATATCCTACCTATGCAACTTTTTGCAACATGCATGAAATTCAATCGCCCGAAAGATATCTAGGTTTACTGTGTAGTTATTTCAGATACTAGAGATTAAGATTAAGCTTTATCTTCAGCACAATAAAACATGGTAGACTGTGATTGACCTGCTGCTGATTAAGTTTCTGGTTTAGAAAACCCATCCACCATGGATCTGATACTTGAGATAAAACAAAATCAATTAACACCATTCCTGTGTTATTTACTACAGCAACGAAAACCTGCCGTTGCCGTGTCATTTATTATACGGGACGGCATTTGCATCGTCCATTCATTGTTAGGATTGAAAAATGAACTAACTACTCAATAGTCAATACTAGAATCGAACTCGTCTTGATAGAGTTCGTTTGACTTTGATTGTCGACTAATTAAACTAAATTTGAACAGTGTTATATATTTGATAAAAAATTCGTTCAGACTTAATTTAAAAAATAAACAAATCAAATTTAAATAAAATTTCAAATTTGTTAAAATAATCAAGTAAAATTGAATACTGCAGTATTCGAGTTAATTATACCATATCCGTTGTTGCTTTTCTCCTCCTCTTTTAATTAAGTGACTGCAACGTTGGGGTTAAAGCGCTCCTCATTTTTTTTCACCCAATCAAAGTCAGCCTTCTAAGAGTCAGCCGCCATAATTTACTTGCAAAGTCAAAGTAATCTCCATGAGCTACTCTATAAGTCTCAAATCAATCAACACTGGCTTGCTTCACCAGCGATTTCTTAATCATTCGTAATATTTGGAATCCTCTGGGGTTGACTTCCGAGGCTTTTCGGTGAGGTTCACCAACAATTACGAGAAATGATATGTGAAAGGTATTTTAAATTCATGTTTCAAGTTAAGATTTAGTTTTTCCTTTTTCTGTCTTTTTTCTGCCTTTTTTTTTTTGGAGGAATCTAATATTTGTGTTTTGCACATCTATAAAACATAAAAGACCTCTAGCTTCTACGCATATGCGGCACCATGCCCATTACTGTGTCATACATAATTTTCTAATCGCGATTTTTTATTTTTAAAATATGTGATGGAAAATATAGAGGGTGTATATTGTATACGATTTTTTTGAACTTCTTACAAGTATTTGGACAATTGAAATTCTGCAGCTCACAAAAAAGAGTAGATATCCACTTTATAAGAGGGAAAATAAGTATTACAATCTATCTACCTTGTCCAACATTGGAACTCTGAGAATAGTGCTATATTAAAATTTTACTTAATAGGATGCAGAAAACCAAATAAAAAATAATAGTGGGGTGAGGAGTCAAAATTCTCCATTTCTATTCCTAAGTCCTAACCCAACAGAAATAAGAAAAAAAAACTCACATAAAAAAGATAATAAAGAAAAAGTAAATTTTATATACACTGACAGTGCATACACTACACTATCACAGTTGAATGCATGATACATGAACAAAATTTAGATTTTAAATTTAAATTCAAATGAGTTGTCATGCATGTAATGGTGATGATGTATACCTTGTTAGTGTATAAAAGATTAATCTATAAAGAAATAGTCCTGAATAAAGGTAAATAGGTCCTTTCCAAGATTCTTGAAAAGCAAAAATCCCTTCCAAGATCTTTTTTTTGAGGGTCTTTCCAAGATCTTGACTTAATAGTTGAAAGTTGGATGGTCTACAATGGTTGCCAATTAAGTTGATTATGTCCTAATTTAATGCATGACTTTTTCGGTGTACAGTTGTGACCTAACTTAAAGTACTGGAAGACCACCAAAAAAAAACAGAGTACAGTACTTGTTCTGCGTTTGGATACACTTGGTCGGTTTAGACCTAATTTTTTAGGAAACTTTTGATTGTTTAGATCATACAAATGTTTTCTGATGAATTTTTATTTTCTTAACTACTTTTTTAAATCTCCCATACTTCCAAAAAAAAAAAAAGATTACGGTTTAGAGGTAGGTTACGGTTTGGAATTTGGAATGAAAAACCAAAAGAGAACACTGTTAAGGTTGCATGTGGACGTTTAAACCGTCTACCTCAGACTTATCCAAAAAGTTCGGAGGGGCAAAACAAGGAAAACAGATACTAGTATTGAATTTGTCTAAGAAATTGCCAAACGCGGGCCGCTGGCCTTGAAGTAAATCAAGAAAGGTTGATTCTTGGTATCGCTGTTGATCTGGACAACAATTTTGACCGTTTAATTCATCTTTATACCAAGTTTTGTTGGTGTTAAATCACTAAATTAACGTCCTAGCAACATCTTAGGATTACGCATATGCAATAAAATGTACGTATTTAATTGTGCAGTTAAAGGAAGAAAAAGGTTCACCAAATAAAACCTGCTAGCATTAAATAGAGGGCTGCTACAAAACTACCTTTGGCACCATGGGAGCTAGGGGTGAGCAAATTCGGTTCATACCGAATTCATAACCGAATTCAAATTCAATTCGGTAATTTAAAATCGGGTATTTGGTAATTTGGTACAAATTCGGTACATACCGAATTCACCGAATTCTAATATGGTATGAAATAGGTAATGAAATTATGAATTTGGTAATAACCGATTTTGCATTCAAATTCGGTAATTGAAATAGGGTACCGCATTACCGCATTCGAATACCAAATTGGTATATAAAATTATATAATATATAGATAAATACTATTTAGTATTAGTATATACTACTAATATATTATTATATTATATAGGTAAATGCTATTAATAATAATTAGTATATGGTATTATCATCATATCATATACTTATAATAATAATAATATATAATAATGTACAATATATTATTTTAGTATTTGTTAATTGTTATATGACTATAATAATACAAATATATAATAATACATAACAATATAAGATAACTACTTATTATTTTATACATGAGTAACATGACTAGAATTAGATAATAATTAATACATATATGTATAATACTAAATATTAAACAATAAACATAATTAGTAATTAGAATTTAGATATTGGTAATTTGATACATCATTGATCGTTCATGTTTGAATTATTGAATATTTGAATGCGTAATCTGTAACTTGCAAGTATTAGTGTGCTCTAAATTTATATTACATATTTAACATAAAAATTCATATTAACTATTCACTAATCTTAAGGCTTTAAGTATAGACAAGACAACTAAGTAGTGTAAGTGAATGCATGTCAATTGCAAATCGATGTATTAGTGTATTGACTTTCACAATAACATATGTAAGTAAATAAGTTTTATTTTGATTTGAAATAAATTATAAGTTTGTAACTAATATAACTAATCACTAATCATTGTAATTTGTAAGTTTGTAACTAATATTACTTATTATTAATCATTGTAAATTATAAATTCATAAATTATCACTAATCATTGTACAGTCTAAGGTTTATTCTAGTTTAAATTAATCACTTTTTATGTGTTCCTTAAATCATAGACTAAGGATTCTAGGTATAAGTGATCAAATAAATGCCAATTAAATTAATCCACAAAATGATTAGAACATAAGTAATGTGTTAAATTATGAATAAATTTGGGGATCAAATCAGTAATAATTTTTAAAAAATCAGTTTTTTTTTAATAGAAACCGAATTCATTACCGTTTTCAAATTTGAAATCGGTTATCGAATGAATTCGATTATGGCCAATTCGAAATTGAAAACGGTTTAGATTTTTATAAGTCGAATAACCGAATTCACCGAATTCATTGCACCGAATTACCGCTTTTGCACCGAATGCACACCCCTAATGGAAGCAATGAAGTGTTGTTATTTTTCGTGCATTCAATAAAACTGAAGTTTGAAAACTAAAATTTAAAAACTAAACTTTAAATTCATTAATTTATTGAATTGTTAAGTACTATATTTGATATATTTGATTATATATCACATTAAATTATAAGTGAATAATTTATCACTTACTTTTGGAAACAAGTTTTACCTGGAAAATTTAATGCCACTTAATTAATTCAAATGTTCAATTTTTAATTATCCAACACGTTGAACATGTTAAAATTTGAATACATTAAATTTAAGTGTTGAATTTAGTTATCAAACAGGAGCTAATTCCATTATTGTTTGTTTACTCACCAAAAGAATTTCACTTTGGCATGGAGTGGGAATTCTCGGTGATGTCATTTTGTTTCATGTATGCTGTAACTTTTAATGGCCTGCTAGTGCTAGCTATCATTAATTTTTTTTATTTGATTACTCATGACAAGTTAATTAATAGTTAATATAATCTAGAGACAGACCAAATGGTTAAAGAACTAATATAAACACTCACAATATTCCCGTCCGAAGAATTTGATTTTATTCTGTGATGTTAGTCGGGTGCTTTTGTAACTCAGACACAACCAAAAAAAAAAAAAAAGAGTTGCCTTCAAGTCATTTTCATACAATGTGGAACCTAATTGCATTTTTTCAGAAAATATTAGAATTGAGAGTTGAATCTGTCAAGTGATAAGAGTGCTATGGTGGGCCAAAAAAAATATATTTTGTCTTTGAAAGCCACCTACATGTAACTTTCAAAATATGTATGGTTTTTCTTTCCATATGTACCCTCAAAAAGCATTGACAAAACACTTTTCTCACGAATGCCCAAATATTTGCATACATGTCACTGGGTAAATAAGTACACAAAATTACCTTGTAAGTTTGGATTGGAATTTTTAAGCGCAGAAAAACTATCAGTTGTTACCTTTTAAGTGTAGAAAAATCTTAAATCCTGTTTGGATTGCAATTTTTTTCGGAGAAATTCTTATGTTTTCTATCAATATTTTTATATATTTTTTAATTATCTTTTTATCTCATATACATCACATTTTTTAAAATTGTGATAGTAATTTTTCTCCAGAAATTCTTCAAAAAGCACAGTTCAGATTTTTTTTTCCTTTCCTTTTTGCGAGTGGGGAGCCGGGAGGGAGTGGGGGATCCAATTTTCCATGGTCGGAATATAACAAATGGCAAGCCGTTGCCGTTGAAAAGCCAAATGTCCTCCTTGATGCACGAACAATAAAAGAGAAAATGGAAAGAAATATTAACAGTTGGTTAGCATCCACCCCACCAAGAGTGCGCCAGGTCAAGTTTCTCATGTGTTGCCAATCCCTTAATTAATGGGTCAATTTTCTGTAATGCGAAAATGTTCACTTAGACTTAAATGCCATGTATTCTAGGTCGGCCTAACTCATTTGTGCTTATGGTTCGAACCCTTTTATTTTCTTTTGTTTTTATTTTTTTTTAATCAAGAAAACTGGATTGGAGCATCGTGGCGCAATATTCTTGACTCTGGAGCTCACCATTTAGGACTTAAATCATTCCCCTTTTAGGCACGTAGAATAAACTCACCACTAAATTTACACTTCACCAACCACTAAGGACTCTGTCTACGTTTTGACTGAAATCAGTTCATGCAAATTTTTTTCCCTACAACTTAGGCCCTGTTTGGCACTTGAGTTTTTTGCCAAGCTTGTCTGCAAGTTTTTTAAAAACTTTAGCTACAGTAACCTTAAAAAACTTTTCAAAAATTTTAAATTATACACTTCAAAATATTCAAAAATTTAAAATTTATACATTTCAAAAATTTTTTTAAAAATTTCTATAGTAAGTTACAGTAAAGCTTTAAACAAACACCAAAAAAACTCACTTGCTAAACGGGGCCTTAGTAAGCCGCATGAAGACTTCTCCACTCTGTGTCTGTCATGGACTCACTGCTCCAGCATCCAAAATGAAGTTGTCAATGGCCAAAAAAAGAAGTGGTTCGGAACCCTTTTTCTTACCATCATCTTTCTTGACTTAATCCTCTGCAATAATTACATGTACACAGAATTGGTGCACTGTGTAATTGACCTAAAATGTGTTCATTAATCAACTATCAAAGCGGAAATTAGAGACCTAAAATGTGCAACCATGAATTGTTAGTAACAAACAGTCATAGAAAGAGAAAGAGATTGTAAAGAACATTAAAAATGAGAAAGCATATCAGGAATCACTCACTACTTTAGGGTTTTGGGTTGTAGTAGAATGGTTGTAGACCCCTGTAGTTAAAACTTAAAGAACCACCAGGGTTAACAACAAACTAAAAGCTAAAAGATCCGGTTAGATTATTATGCTAATGCGTTCCACAGATCCCAGATTTGGGAGGTGGGTTTTGGTGATGGTCATGTCAGTAGTATAATAGGTTTTTTTGGTGGACAAAGTTTAAAGCTCATTTGTCCCTACCGACTGTGGTTGCTCATAGATCTGTGAACTGAGAACTTCAAAAAGTGAACTTGCAAGTTGGAAAGGAAATACTATAAGGTTTTACGTTTGCAAGGATGAGGGTCTCACAATTTGAGTTGTACTTAATTCAAAGTAATTCAAATTGGTTGGTATAATTCTTATAAATTTTTTTTTTGTGTAAACGCATGTAATCTAATAAGTGTAATTTGAATTTATCAACTCATATAATTAAATTGACGGTTATACCAAAACTGTACAGTTTACACCAAATGTAGTAAAATTTTTTTACACAAATCAACTTGAATTAGACGTAACTCAATTTGTAAGGCCTCAAATCTTGTTTGCAAGCCCTTGCTATATATATATTTTTTGGTGTCCCATAATTCATTTTGATTCATTTTCAAGAATCCTTTCTTATCAACGTATAAGGTTTGAACTCAAAAAACAAAGGGAAAAGAAAAAAAAAGCAAAACTTATTCTCCAAGTCCTACGGTCGATGTGGTAGGTAGGTGACTTCTAAGTTGCTGTCGAGTTCAGAACAAGTGTAAAATTTTAATGCTAACTTTAGTTTTGCCTAACAAATACGTCGGACAAATTAATGCTGTTACATTTTATCAGCGCCTGCATTGACTTTTGTGCCAAATTTAAATTGTTGTAATAATTATAAACGAGTTTTGTTTTTCATTTCTAGTCTTGACACACTTTTCATAGTCATTAGTTATTTCGATAGGAGTTTATAAGTGGATGGTCTTGAATTCATCACATTTTACTTATAATACTTTTCATCTTACAATTCAATTCAACCTTTTCTCCATTTCCAATAGGAGTTGAAATAGCAAAAGGGACTTAATTTGAAAAGTTAAAATTCAATGTGGATTTTACATAATGTGCAATAAAGAAAACTACTGTAATTTTCCTGAATCTCAATTGATAGAAAAAATATATAGTTCAAAGAAACGTAACGGGGGTAGGGTAAAAGTGCATATAAATTCACAACATGGGCTATCTACTCTAATCCTTGTTTGAACTCAACCAGTTTTTATTACAAATGACAAATATAAAAGGGAATTAACTAACCAACATAAAATTAGAAAACATTAAAAAACAATTCCACATTGCAAAAGGAAATTTTAAATGCACTCTTCCAACCCAGCAAATATCTATATTCATACTATATATAAAGGGAGAAGGGGTTTTTAGTGTAAACAAAATATGTCATATTATATACATTGTAAACTACCCTTGATAACTGCCCACTACTAATATGGTTTTTTTACTAAATAATATGATTTTTTCTTATTTTAATTGTCAACTTATTTAATTAATCTTAATTTTCATTTGCAATTACCAATTATGGTTTTGAATTACTATCAAATAACTATTTTTTATACATTTTATTTTGGTAAATTTTTTACAAAGGTACTCAAAAAATTTTACAAATATTTTTCCTATTAGTAGAACACACATTTGTGTGTGCCTTAAGCACTAGTCTATATAAATTGCAGAGTGGTTTTTAGGACGGTCAAATCATAATGCTTCCAACTCCATGTTCTTTTATTACATAATTTTGAAAATTTTTAATTATTAAATATCTCTTCATGCCTTTTGAATTTAAAATGTCAGAAGCTCCTCCATGAAATTGATTTGAAGTTTATTCATGAGAGGATAAATAAAGATGAAACATCATAAGTTCTACTAAAAGTAGAAAAAGTAAAAAATAATATTTTACCTTTCAACTGACTAATTCTAACTAAAAGGACAAACTATATAAAGAATAAAAGGAATAATATCCATTAGACAAATGCAAGTATATTTTAAAAGTATAAAACTAAATTGCAAGTTATGAGAATTTTTTCTTTTGCTTCAAATTTTTATTCTTCAAATTGAATGCTAAAATATAAACACGTGCATACCCACGGGTCAGGATACTTGTACTAAAAATTTTTAAAAAAATTCCTATAGGGAGAAAGGGAGAAAATATGAAAAAAGATAGAGATTGGTAAAGGTCGAATCCAAACCTCTATGTATTGTTGGACAATAAATCCACAATTGATCTCAATCTTTTTTTTTCCTTTAGTTTTGAATTGTAGTCAAATTACAAATTTTTTCTCACTACATATATTCCATCTAAGTGAAAATTTTATGCATTAAAATAATAAAAATATTTGAAAAAAAGATATAAAATGTTACGAAATCCATGGGATTAGGGTTGCCAATTGGATTGATGAATCAAGTTTCGGTAGATCCAAATTCGACTCACAGAAGAAATAAGGTGTTAAATTTTCAAGTTTGGGGTTTGGACTCACTATTATAAGATTCATATCGACTCACAAAATTATTAGACTTTTGGGTTTAAGTTGGGTCGTCCCAAACTCACAATCTAATATATAATTACATACAATATATGTTTAATGCTTATGTATTATTATATAATTATGTATAACCTATTAATTTTTTAAGTTATAATATGCAAAATTATAAATTACACACATTATTCATATATACTTAAAAGTACAATTAGCTCGACCGGGCTTTAATTCAATTAATGCTATAAAACTCAGACTCGACTGACAATTAATTCAGATCTAATAATTTTAAAAAACTCTTACTTATTTTTTAGGTTGAATCCTCATTAATCCGACCCTATTAACAGTCCTATATGAAAATTGTTAGGCACGAGTCCTAACCCATCCAACCCTATTCACAATCTTACATGGGATGATGGAGGTCAAAATCAATAGCCAGCCCATGTTTATTGTAAAGGTGGCTGTGACCAAGTGTGCATATGTCAGTGTGTGACTAGGGTTGGTGGTTTGCTAAGCCGAGGTGCCCAGGTCAGCGCACTTACAGGTGAGACTTGGGACATGGGAGAGGAGTGAGAAAGCAAATCAACCATCTTTGATACCCTTCTTCAACTTGACATAATGGCAAGCCCTGTGATAAGTTACCCAAAATCCTTAAGAATTGGAATCTCACTCTATTCCTGAGAGTAATCCATCCACTTTCCTAATTAACATTAATCAATTTTTGAAGCATTCATTTAATTGGCGTCCTAACAAGAAGTGGGCACCCTTTTTTTCCTTTTTTGGAAGGATAAAAAATTTGTTTGCAAAGTATTACTACAATTTAGGAGGTAAATAAAAATTTTAAATGTTTAATATTGGAACTAACTTCTTATTTTTGGTACTTATCCGTGGTGCCTTTAGAGCACCAAATAGGAAAAATCATTTACATAATGATAACACACACATACAGATTTGGTAAAAGTCATTTGCAAAACAATAGTAATTAGTAAATAAACTTCCTAATGAAGAAAATTGTTGCCAAATAGCAGTAATTAATACTAGTAGTTAAAAAAATTGGTTTGTTGGGTGGGAAATGGGAACAGGAATGGAAAAGGTTAAAAAAAAGAATCACGAAGTCTGCATTAGCAATTCCCTCGCACTATATAAACCCCACACACCCACCACAACGGAGCCATGTGAGCCTCAACAGAACAGATTTCGCTCTCCTCTTATTAGCGACTTTCCAGGATTCCATTCGCTCTCCTCCCCTCCCCTCCCTTCCTTCTTTCTTGAGCAGAGCTAGTAAGAGAGAGAGAGAGACAGAGGATAGAAATACTAGTGTTAGACAGAGGACCCCTCTTTCTATCTATTTGTAAATCTTCTCTGTTCTTCTTGGTTGCTTGTGTTTCTTTGGAATCATCGCCACCTTTTTTTGGCTAAAGTAGATTGAAGCAAAAAAGAGAGAAATGGCTGCCCACAACAACAAAAATGTTGGAATTCTGGCTATGGAAATTTACTTCCCTCCCACTTGCATCCAGCAGGTAAAAACAAACCAAACCCGAGTTTTGATTTTTATTATTTATTTTTATGTATGGTTTAATTAGATTGGTTTCTTGGTTAAAAGGCTTTTATGAGTAGCGGTTCTTTTTTATTTTTTGTACAGAGGGGGAAATTTTTTTTATCTTCTGATATGATTCAAGTGCTTTTTTAAATCACCTTTTTGGATGTTGGGTTTCTCTGTAATTTTGTAGAGAAGGAAAAATGACGTGGAGATAGTATTGTTTCTTGCTTTATCATTTCGGGTATACTACAAGTTAAGTCATACATTTTTGTGAAAAATGTCTTTGTTTTTTCCCTTGAGAAAGAAAAGCTAATTTTTGCTGGGTTTTTCAATTGGATATGTGGGGCTTTGACAGTTTTTTTTGTAATCACTAGTAGTACTTGTTTTCGGCCATCGTTTTTGTAATTTCTTGACTTCACTATGGTTTTTGATGGGCATGGCTTGATTTTCTTGGAGCTTCCTTTGTTTGACTGGAGATCTATAAGCATGTTTTCTTTCAACTTCCTGTCATTTTACTTTCTTTTGCAATTGTTATATCATTTATACAAGAAAAAAATTCTAACTTTATAGTTATTATTGTTAATTTGTTGTTTTTGGGTACATCAAGGGGATGGGAACGTCTATGCTGCAAACTGCAGCATGGTGCGAGTCCAACCCTGGTAAATGGCCTGGGGATGGGTTGTCTCTCGGACCAACCCTTGCTTTCATCAATAGATTTGTTGTTTCAAGATCTATGATGGAACTTAATGTGGATTTGATTTCCTTTGAAGATTGCACTGTTGATATTTTATTTGTGCTGCAGGAAATTTTGGAGGCTCATGATGGAGCAAGCAAAGGGAAGTACACAATCGGGCTTGGACAAGATTGCATGGGATTTTGCACTGAGGTAGAAGATGTTATCTCCATGAGGTACTAAAAGAGTCTACTTATGATTGTTGATTAATGCACTTGTTGCTGCTTACTTGCACTGTGGTGTGATGATGGTAAATTCCGGTGGCAGGTTGAAAATCAGATGCTGGTAAATTATGAGTAGTTTGTTGTTGTTAAGTTGGATCGTGGTTTGTAACTTGATTTTTTTTGTACAACTTTATATTGATGAGAATCATAGAAAACAAATCTTTTGGAAAGGATAGCTGACAAGACAGATGACATTTATGATTCATTTTTTAACATGGTTTGCATTGATCCTCGAAAATAATCAGTCTTCTGCTAATTAATCACTTTTCTATTTTTGATATGCTGATTAATCGCCCATGATGCCAGTAGCAGCTCAAACTTCCTATGTTTAGTCAATTTTTCTTGCTATATCTGTAAATATCTAATTACTTTTAAAATTTCAGTTTTGACATGCTTGCAGTCCTTTCTAATTTACTATTTGAATCTTCAGTTTGACAGCTGTGACTTCACTTCTTGAGAAGTACAATGTTGATCCAAAGCAAATTGGTAGGCTAGAAGTTGGAAGCGAGACTGTTTTAGACAAGAGCAAATCCATCAAGACATTCTTGATGCAAATCTTTGAGGTAACAACCAGCCTTTTTGTTACTGCTGGTTCAAATGGAATTATCTTGTGTTCTCTGCTTGCTTATGGCATGGCTGAAATCATGCATTATGGCCACAGTTTGGTGAATTATCATTCACCAAACTGTGGGACTCAATGACATAAGTAGTAATAGTAGGGTTTACACAAGTTGGTTAACCATATACTTTGAGCCATCTAAGATTTGTACTGCTCTTTGTGTTAAATATTCAGGGATGTGGAAATACTGATATTGAAGGCGTTGACTCGTCGAACGCATGCTATGGTGGAACTGCAGCTTTGTTCAACTGCGTCAACTGGGTTGAGAGTAGTTCATGGGATGGACGTTATGGACTTGTTGTTTGCACAGATAGTGCGGTACGAACAAAACCTTCTTACTAAATGCAGTTCGTTTTGTTGTTTTCCGTATTTCAATGAGCACTCTTCCATTTCAAACAACCTGGAAGAATGTGAACTTTTTCTTGGATTGCAATTATTATTGATGGTCCTGAAAATTTGGTAAATATTGTTGTGAAGAGGGAGCTTAGAATCATAAACATGTATTATTTTGCTGTTTATAGAGTTCATTTGTTGATCCAGATTGCATTTTAACAATTAGAAATCTATGTATTACAGGTCTATGCTGCGGGACCGGCCAGGCCTACTGGAGGAGCTGCAGCCATTGCAATGCTAATAGGACCTGATGCTCCTATTGCATTTGAAAGCAAGCTCAGGGGTAGTCATATGGCTCATGCCTATGACTTTTACAAGCCTAACCTTGCCAGTGAATACCCTGTAATTTTCCCGTTCATCACTTCCGAGTTTTGTTGTCACATCATGCTTATTTTTTTTTTTTGTTTTCGATAAAAGTATATAAAGGGGAGATTACACTACGGGGGCAGTAGATAACAAAGAACAAAATCTGTATGGGAGCCAATGCAGAATGATTGTAAGGGTACAGCAAATATTTTTTAAATGTTATCTGCAACCGAAGTTATACTTCCTAGATGTGTTGGTGGAGGGGGTCTCCTTGGCTGCCCACTTGTTGGTTAGAAGTTTGTCCTTGAATGCATTGGACCCGTGGTAATATAAAGAGGGCCATGTCTGGATGCACGGGCTGACTTGATGGGGTAGACGTGTCATGCCATGAAGTGGCTCTTGACCTAAGAGTTTGTAAGTTGGTTGTAGATAAGCATAGTGGAAAAGAAGCAAGAAAAAATAAGGATGGTGTGCTTGAAGCTATAATTAGTCAGGGATGTCACTAGGCAGTGCGTAGCAGATGACTAATCTGCAAGGATTTTAAGGTGAAACAGATTACAATTGAAATGCAACTACTTAATAATATTTTGGAAATGAAGATTGGCATCTACGACTAATGAAGATTGCTGCTTTCCTCACTGTCATACAATTGTATTCTAAATACGTATGCATGCATGCATGTACAAACTACATTCCCGCTTTGTTTCACTCAAGGTTTCTGCTTGCAGGTTGTGGATGGCAAGCTTTCACAAACTTGTTACCTCATGGCTCTCGATTCATGCTACAAGACTTTCTGTCACAAGTAAGTATTTATGAAAATAAGTGTCCTTTCTACTCTTAAATATTCAAATGATGGTATGATGTTTTATTGATTCTAGTTACTTTTGTGTCTTTTGCCCTGTAGATATGAGAAGTTGGAGGGTAAGAAGTTCTCGATTCTTGAGGCTGAATATTTTGTGTTTCATTCTCCTTATAACAAGGTAGCTCTCAAGTTGATGTTTTTAGATCTCTCTCAGTTATATTTATATTGTGGAAGCAATAATGTAGCTGAAAATGGTTAAAGTATGTGTTAATCTGCAGCTTGTACAGAAGAGCTTTGCTAGGTTGCTGTTCAATGATTCCTTGAGGAACGCAAGGTATATGATTCATGTCTATATGAAAATGGTAGTGACACTTGTTAGAAAGGTTCAATATAGCTTATCATATATTTGTTTTTCTAATCACAGTTCCATTGATGAGGCTGCAAAAGAAAAGCTTGCACCTTTTTCATCTTTAACTGGAGATGAAAGTTACCAAAGCCGTGACCTTGAGAAGGTTTGTAATTTTTCAGTGTGCATGTCTCTTCTTTTACCTTTAGTCTCTTGGTTTAAGGGTGTCGTGCTCTACTGGTTTACTGCTTAAAACTACTTCATGTTCAGCTTGAGTAGATAGTCTTAGGGTTTAAACTCGGCTCCTCGTACCTATTTTTGTACAAATAAGCACAGTAGTGAACTAATGTCAAACTAATGTGCAGGCATCCCAGCAAGTCGCAAAGCCATTCTATGATGCAAAGGTGCAACCAACAACTTTAGTTCCAAAGCAAGTCGGAAACATGTACACGGCATCGCTCTATGCTGCATTTGCATCTCTGATTCACAACAAGCATAAGACCTTGGTAAAGCTTCAAAATATTTCGATTATGATGTTTTATTGTTTTCCACTTGCGGTAATTAATCTCGTCCTACTCGTTTCCCCAGGATGGACAGCGGGTGATATTGTTCTCATATGGAAGTGGCTTGACTTCTACTATGTTTTCACTCTGTCTCCGTGAGGGTCAACACCCATTTAGCTTGTCAAACATTGCAAGTGTGATGAATGTGGCTGAGAAACTGAAGTCAAGACACGAGGTATAGTTTTCAAACTCAAACATGGTCACCGTGGAAGAATTTTTAAGAATAGTCATGTCAGCATTCATCTCTATTCCAGTAGAATAAATTGTAGATGTTTGTCGAAACCATGCAGTTATCTCCCGAAAAATTTGTCGAAACCATGCATCTGATGGAGCACAGGTATGGGGCAAAGGACATTGTGACTAGCAAGGACTGCAGCCTCCTAGCTCCAGGCACCTATTATCTCCTTGAAGTTGATTCCATGTATCGTAGATCCTATGCCAAGAAGGCTTGTGAGAATGGATCACTGGCCAATGGTCATTGAGGATGGTCTGAGCAGAGTGGAGGTGCCATGAAGCTGCCTCCTGTTTCTGTGGTTGTTTGCACATGGAAGAATAACTATCATGTTTTCAGTTGTAGTATATTATATTAATAATAATAATAATATTCTTAGGAGATAATTATTTGTAAGTTAATGCTGATGGAATTTCAGCTTCCCTTGTTTTCTCGCCTTAGCACAGTTCTTGAGCTGACGATGATCAAGAGATCATCAATGTATTATTGATATTAGTGAATTCGTTGAGCCAATTTAATGAGTCACAACGAGCAAATATTATTGCCTTGTGGGTTCCTGCGACTTCGAATTCTTGGTTTTACATGTAAATGATGCTTAAATTTGCACCTCGGTGATCTATTCAGGGCAAAAGAAATTTATGAGCATACGAGAAACATCTACCGCAACCGCACCACCTTCCAGAGAAAGAAACAAAATTCCAATCGGTCTTTCTTGAAAGGCTAAGTTTAGCATAGGATGACAATATATTTGTCTGCAATATGTGGCTTTCTTGGGCAGACGAAAGTCATTCCTGAAGGTAAACCATAAGCATTAACCTTTAAAAGAAAATGTTGAAGGGTTATTGTGGGTTATAGAAGCAACAGTCTCTCTTTAGATCATTTTTTTTTTTTCAAATAACATTTTTATACAGTGTCAATATATATTATATATATATTTTAATACTAGCAGGTTTAGATTATTTCAAATAACATGATTTTAAATTTATATACTGTTGACATTCATTCGAAGCTGTTAGTGTTAAAAAAAAATTATTACACTGTCAGTGTATAAAAAATTTATTTTTTTTGTTTTTCCTTTTTTTTTATTTGAGGAGATTTTAATCCTTATAAAGGTTAGGAAAAATAGGGGAGGTTTTGAAAGTGAAACCAGAGACTTCACAACCCAACCGTTAAAATCAAATAATGAATCTTAGGAACCCTTTAGATAGTTTAGATGATGACATCTACTCATGGATGAAGCAGGGCCAAAACATCCCGTTATTGGTTGGCGGAATCCCAGTTGGACGGCCCATATTTTTCGATTGTCCCCAGTACCAACTTTTATAAAGGTGCCAATTGGCGCCCATTTTCGATACCAACTTTTATCAACTCGTCAACTTTTGGCCAGAAGCAACAATCGCCGCCGGATTGGACATATTATATACTCCCTTAGTTCCGTTCCATTTAAAGTGTTATACTTTTCATTTTGAGTGTCTCAAAACAATTGTCATATTAGAATAGTTAAAACATCTTTTGATCTCTCTTTTTAATATAACCATTCTTTCTAATCATATGCATGTTACCATTCAAATTTAAATTTTGAATTTATAAGGATAAAATTGGAAAGAGAAGTACAAACATCACAATCAAATCATTATTCTTAAAAAGTTGAATTTCCCAAACATGACTAAATAAATAGAACTGAGGGAGTATAATCAAAGAAGGGACTTAAGTCCCTCCTTGGGCTGTAGGTGGGGGTTCAACTCCCACTTGCAGCGAACAAATCTAAGGGTGGTGTCAAAATACCCTTTTGGTTTAGCAAGGTCTGTATATCTATTAACTCCTAACACAAGTCTCTTAAGCTCCCCCTTCCATCTAATTTAGAATAGAATACGTTATACAATTGTTATCCTTTTTAGAAAAAAAAAGGATATATTATATATAATCAGCCTTGTAGTTTTATATAATGTCATATAACCTCTCTAAAGTTTCAAAATAGTACGTGTAATGGAATCATAATATCCACTTAATTCCCGTATGCTTTACAATGGACATCTATTTTTTATCCTATGATTTTTTTATTTGTCCATATATTTTCCTTATAGTATTATGCCAGACGGTTAAACCATTATTCGACTTAGTAAATAAATAAGGGCACTACTAGTATTTCAACTAATGATGTCACATGAGTTATTTCTCGTCAAGTTTTCACATTAGATGAAATTGTAGATGAGTGAAGTGGATATTTTAGAATATTATGGAGTCATGTGACAATAGATGAAACTACAAGAAGGTCATGAGCAATTACCCTACTAGATTAAAGTTAAGAAATGAATAGGTTAATTTGACACTAAATTGAAAAAAGAAAAAAGAAAGAAAAAGTTCATGGTTTAATATACAAAAAACCTTAGATAAACGTTTCACCTAAAACTTGATGAATTCTTCAAGCAAATATGGACCTACTGAAGTTGACCCGCAATTTTAGAGCCAGTGTACTTAGGAAAATCAAACTCACCATGCATATGGTTGAATATACAAACCAGGACCTGGAGTTGCAAAAGGAACAATTATGGTACATGAAATAAAATGCAAATGCGTTATAGGTTTCAGTACGTCTTCACTATCTCCTTGATCATAACTGGAATGTGATTATAAATCTTCTTAACTCATTAGTTATCCTTTTTAAGCTAGTTACTTGATTCACGTTTTCTGAACTGTGCTACATATGAATCGCGATTTCTATTTATTTAGTTGCTTTTTTTGGGACAATATCATAGTGTTTGTATATTTCCTAAGTTTTAGTAAGTTAATTAAGCTTTTAATCACCAAAAACAACTTAACTTGTCGATATTCATTGGAAGGAGAATTAAAATGTACAGTGTTTGTAGATGAAATAAAAAAGATTTGGAAAAAATACTATCAAATATTGACAAGTGAACATTGTAATTATAAAGACACATGACAAGTCTTGATGTTTCTAAGAAAATTCAGAGGGAGCTCAAAGTTATTTGTCCTTGATTCTGGAGATTATCTTAAAATGAATTGTCTGGCTGATATGGTGTTTGCAAGAATTTGAAAATGCAGCTTAAATAATCAGTAATTAGTATGATAAGTTACAAATGTTTCTTCGTCATTTAGTATGTCGAAACAGATTAAGCCAATGCAGTATCCTTGGGTTTTCCACAAGAAACCCGTTTTCGTACTGAATTCATGAAAGAAAAGTTTAACTCACAACTCCTAGTCGGGGATAGTGGTGCCATAATATGACATGCAGGTGGTGTTACAATTGAGCTTTTTTTAGTGTAAATTTACCCAGAAAAAAAAAAGGCAAATTGGCAGCAGACAGAAGTAATTAGTAGAGAGTATAGATCAACCTCGTACATAAAACTATCCTTGTCATTCACCAAAATGTCCTCAGCAAGTGGTTAAACAAAAGTAGAAACCTTGTGCTTTTGATAAATTTACGGCCCATGAAAATCTTTCTTAATGTTTTACAAAAATCGAATATAGTTCAGGGTCAGGAAGGGTGCTTAAGAGTCTTTTCTGCTATTAGGTTCAAGGTTCAGAATTTGAATCCCATGTTTACGGTGGAATGGATATAAGAAAGGGTGGAAGGAAAAAAAAATATATATATATATATATATGAAAACCGGAGGCGGTTCCACTATAGTATTTTTGGTGTTTAATTGAAGAAAGCTTTTGTTATTCAAACATTTGCTCTCAATGAGATCACAAATTGCGGATTGAGCTTGATATTGTTAGCCTCTTAATTATCTTGAACAGTTGCAGTTCGTACTGATTTCACCATGCAGGATTTTAAAAAAAAAAAAAAATATGTGCAAACTATTTTTTCAGTTGATTGATTTTCAGGATTTGCATTTTTTCTTTGGGGTAAAAGGATAGAATTCTAAATTGTCCACATATCACCAGACCTTTCCAAGAACACGCTTTAGGTGTACCGTAGAATTAAGCCTGTTGCATAACTTGCCGTAAAGTTAAATTTGTTGCATAAACATACAATTTCTTTTTATATCCATCATAATTTCACGCTCCTATCCTCTTGATTAATCATTCCTCTGATCCTTATTTTACTGTGTATGGTGTTTTTTTTTCCGTGTGACTTTATACCCAGTGGGAATCCTTGGCGGTACGCAATAAAAAAAAAAATGAACCCCCCCCCCAAAAAAAAAAAAAGGTCAATTAGCCTCCACGGCAAATTAGATTGGACTTACCAATAAAGCAAATAGCCTATGGCTATATATACATGCATATATCTAAAGTTTGAATGATTGAGTTGTCAACTTAAGTGTTTAACAATCAAAGCTGAGACCCCCTAATGGCCAAGGCAGGAAGCCATTTCGTTCTTCTCTATTATTTCTTGCTTTCTGCTCTTATTTTGAGCTGCCAATGTCAAGAAGGAAAGGTTAGACGAAAACTATTATGGATGTATTTACAATTTAATATATATATATATATATTTCCATGTTGGGTTTTTCGTAAGCCTGATTTTAAATGGTTTACACAGGTTCATATTGTTTACTTGGGAGACCTGCCACATGGTCGAGGGCAAGCTTCAGTCGTTTCTGGGCACTACGCCATTTTGACAAATGTGCTTGGAAGGTTTTTTTTAAGCACTAACTAAAAATAGTATCTCTAATACTAACCAACTATAGAAATTGGAATTGCTTTTATTCGTGTGCTCTGGTAGATCAGCAATAAGAAAACAATGCTGGCTTAGTATATATGACTAATATGGATTGGTTTTTCCTTCACATAAAATTGCAACCTTCAAGTGTTAAAAGGATATGTCTAATTAATAATAATAGGGAAATCCTACTCTAAACAACATATGACTTGTATAACAGATGACTTACTTCTTAATTTTAAAGGTTTACGTATTTGTATCCGTATTTTCAGTTGTTTTTTCATAGGTGAACTCTCGATAATAATGAAAAATGCTATAGTTTCTTTTGGGTACGAAACCCATGATTCTATTCTATTTATATCTTATCACATCATTTAGTGATTTAAACTTTTAAAATAATTTAAGAATTGATAACTCTTATTCTATATGCAACGGTGAATTTAATGTCATCGATACCGTACCGAAAAAGGGATTATAGAACACTCCAATAATAATAATAGCATCTTAATGCCACTAAATAGCAAGAGAAGAAGAGTTCGGTTGTATGCTTCGTTACAAACTATTCCAACACAAATCAGAAAAAAAAAAAAGAAAAAGCAATGCATAAAAAGAACATGCAATTTGTTTTCAAAGCGGAGTAGCTATACATTTTACGGACAAGATAATTCACTGTGTGTTCGAAATGATAGGCATGATTTATCATTTGATGCCCATTTTTCGTAACTCTCATCATGCATTGCATTTAAAAACAGAAATAATTGGATTCTTAATCACTGCATTGATCCCTATTATGTTAAAATGTTATTAATTAGTCAATTAATTGTTTCCAGAAAATTGCTGACTCTTAAATTTGTTTAACTCCAGTGCGTCATTAGCCAAGCAGTCACTGGTTCATAGTTACCACAGAAGTTTTAATGGATTTGCTGCAAAGTTAACCCCAGAAGAAGCTGCGAGAGTTTCGAGTAAGATATCATTTATATTAATTTAACCTAAAAAAGAAATGGAAAAAGAAAAAGCATTAGAGCTTATGTATTTGGTTATATAGTAAAAATAAATACCTATAAATCATGTGATCGCAGAAATGGAAGGAGTGGCATCGGTTTTTCCAAACCGAATATTCAACCTTCAAACAACGAGGTCCTGGAATTTCATGGATTTCGGCACTGACAAATTTGGACCTGCACAAGAAGAAGACGTGATTGTTGCACTTCTGGACACTGGTAAATGATCTTCTCAAGCTTATGACTCTTGTAATTTGAATTAATCGTTCGTTCATTTTTCTGAGGTGCAATTTTGGTGGGCTTCTTTTTGTAGGCATCTGGCCAGAGCATGAAAGCTTCAGTGACGCAAACTTTGGCCCTCCACCAGCTAAATGGAAGGGAACATGCAAAGCTACTAATTTCACTTGCAACAAGTATCCATTCCTCTAGTGACATTAGTTCTTTTTTTTTTTTTGGGGGTTGGCTAGCTGATTCAAGTAAATTGTGTTGGTGATGCAGGAAACTGATTGGAGCTCGTTATTATAATAGCGAGAACATCTATGATAAATCCGACATCAAATCACCAAGAGACACGATTGGACATGGTACCCACACTTCCTCGACTGCTGCAGGCCGAAAGATTGAGGGAGCAAGCTATTTAGGCCTTGCAGAGGGTGTTGCAAGAGGTGGAGTTCCCAATGCCAGGATTGCAATGTACAAAGTCTGCTGGTCCTATGGATGTTTTGCTGCAGATATCCTCAAAGCTTTTGATGACGCAATTGCAGATGGTGTTGATATCATATCTGTTTCCTTGGGAGCTACTGGTGTGCTAGACTATTTTCAAGATCCCATTGCAATTGGATCCTTTCATGCTATGAAACATGGCATTCTGACCTCAAATGCAGCAGGAAATTCTGGTCCAAATCCTGTATCCGTCTCCAACTACTCACCATGGTCGCTAACGGTTGCTGCTAGCACTATTGACCGTAAATTCATTACTCGAGTAGTCCTGGGTAATGGACAAGTTTTCAATGTAAGTCTCAGTTTCAAATTTAAACATGTTGGTTGTGACTAGGGATATTTGGATTTTCTTTTTTTTTAATTCTACTGCACAAATTATGAAGGGACTCGCCATTAATAACTTCAACATCACCGGTAATGGGACGTATACATATCCTTTAATCTGGGGAGGAGATGTAGCCAACTACACTGGTGGTTATGGTCCATTGTACGGAAGCTATTGCTTACCTGGTGCCGTGAATGCTGAGAAGGTGAAAGGAAAGATTGTCTTCTGCAGTGCCTTAGTTGATGGTTCTGGCATTCTGCTTGCTGATGGTGTGGGTGCCATATTGACGGATTATGAATCATCCGATGTTGCCTTCAATTTCCCACTACCAACATCAGCAATCAGTCCAGAAGACGGTGTTAAAGTTTTGGATTATATAAAAAATACAGTGTACGAAATTAGCATCTTTATACTTTATAACATATGTAATTACCATCCTGACTTGATACTTAATTCTGTTCTTGGGTCCAAACTTACTTAAAATGCTTGCAGAAATCCACTTGCAACTGTCTTGGTTGCTGATACATTTAAGGACGTCTCGGCTCCACTCGTGGCTTCGTTCTCTTCAAGAGGACCAAACCCCATCTCTCCAGACATTCTCAAGGTAATCATCGACTAAGAAATGTGTCTATTTCCATAGAATAGAATCATAGATTGCTCAATTAGTTACACAGTAGTCTTAACATGTGTTCCGTTTCATTTATTCATCACTATAACTAGCCTGATGTCACTGCCCCTGGAGTGGACATCCTTGCTGCTTGGTCTCCAATTGCTCCACCTTCGGTCTATACCGGCGATAAGAGAAGTCTTTACTACAATGTGATCTCCGGGACATCCATGGCAACCCCTCATGCTAGCGGTGCAGCTGCCTATGTCAAGGCTGCTCACCAGGATTGGTCCCCAGCTGCCATAAAATCTGCCCTCATGACCACAACTTTTTCTATGGATCCAAGGCAGCAAGCTGATCTTGAATTTGCATATGGTGCTGGTCACATCAACCCTGCAGGTGCAATCAACCCTGGACTAATCTTTGATGCTGACGAGGAAGATTATGTAAATTTCCTATGCAAACAGGGATACAACAGCACCACTCTGAAACTTGTCACAGGGGATAATAGTACTTGTACAGGTATAGCTCCTGGAAGAGGCTGGGATCTCAACTATCCCACCATGGCATTGTTCCTGGAAGATGGTCAGGAAATCAATGCAATTTTCACGAGAACAGTGACTAATGTTGGCAAACCGTCGACCTACCATTCCTTCGTGTACTTATCGCAATCAACTATATTTGAGGTTACACTGGAGCCATCCACCCTTATATTCTCTTCTGCTGGGGAGAAGAAATCGTTCACCGTTAAAGTCACTGGACCGAAGATTACACAGCAGCCAATCATGTCAGGTGCTGTGGTTTGGGAAGATGGTGTTCATGAGGTGAAGATGCCTCTGGTGGTCTACAACTATATTCCCCGAGCACCTTATGGTCTTGGTGATCATCAGTCTACTGACTCCAGTGCAAAACTCAGTGGGGGAAAACCCAATTTCCCAATTTCTTCTAAGTTGCAGAAAAGTAGGATTAATGCACTCCGCGGCTGAGAATCACATGCCCTATTCATTTCATCGTGCTTCTATGTTATGTTTGTACATCTTGTTTATGCATTCTCCTAAGTGTTATGTTCTTCCGACCTGATTAAATTAGTAATCAGTGGAATTATTGTCAACTAACTAAAGTTTCGAAAATGCCCCCCAACTTCCACCCAACCCCCTCTCCCCCCCCCCCTTTTTCTTTGAAATTTTATTTGGGGCAATGATTTGCTCATCCAGTATAGTATAGTATCAATATGGTCATGGTTCGCAATATCGGTATCGGCCGAGTCGTATCTGGAACGAAAGAGACTGGTACAATGCCGATCCACGAATCACGGATATTATCATATCCTTGATGACTCATTCTGACTCGGCCGATATTGGTCGATTCGAATCCGTGATGCATGATATCGGCCGATATATCCGAGTCCACATGGAGTCGACTAGGATATTTTTTTAAATTATGTCTTTTTTAGTATTTTCTAATTTTAGTAATTTTTTCAAAATTTTTGAAAACTTTCATATGTTATAATGTGCGTATCATCCAATATTCAATCGATATGCCGCGACGGATATGAAACAACCGAAACCGTGATGCGACCGCGACCTGCAATGGCGAATCATGAATATGGTGGAAGCTCAGCCTACTCAACTAAAAGATGGGGCTAATGCTCATGTGAAACTAGACTAGGTAGAGTTTAGACTTGAATATAAGGTCTAATTCAATAGTGAACTTATTCTAGAGTTCATCCAATGTTTTAAAAACCGGACCGTTAATTGAACCGGTAAAGTGAAAAGGTCGAGGTTCAACCGGTCGGACCGGTTCAACCTCGGTTCAATGATTTTTTTTAAAAATAATTTATATAAATATATATATGCACAAAATAAGACATGTAATGGACTAATTTAATACTTTATATGATGAAAAGTTTACTATTTTTTAATAACTTAGATTTTTAAAATAAAATTTTTAAATTATAAGTTAAAACAAATAAATTTCATCTCAATTTCAATTATATCTAAATCCAACCTAAAAATATCATAATATTTTGAAATTATACAAAATTCACATCTATGAGAATTTAGATATTGTGAACTTAAATTTTAATTTACGTTTTGGAATTTAAAGATTGCAATTTAAAAAAGAAAGTTTGGAGTTTGAAGGAAGTCAAGAGAATCGAAAATAGAAATGTAAACTTGATAAGAAACAAAAAATGAGATAAAAGTGAGTGGTTGTGGCATTAAATAATTTGGGTTAAAGAAAAATAATTCTTTTTTAACTTTTTTCAATTTAATGGACAAAAACAAAATTAAAAGATGGAAGAAAATATCAATAAATTAAAAATAAAGAGGTTTGATTAAAAAGGGAGTGATAAAAGAAAAGAGGAGAGAAAGAGAGAGAGAGATTTTTTGATTGAAAAGAAAGAGTCATGAGAGGGTGGGATTTTGTAAGAAAAATGGAAAAAAGAAATATGAGTATTTGTTTTATATAAATAAGTTATCAAAAAAAACTAATAAGATGTGATGGTGCAATGGTTAATACATTGGTCTTCTATAACAAAGGTCTTGGGTTCGAATCTTAATAGCTGCATTTTGCAAAATGTAAAAAAAAAAA
Organism: Coffea humblotiana; assembly: GCA_023065735.1. NCBI lineage: Eukaryota > Viridiplantae > Streptophyta > Magnoliopsida > Gentianales > Rubiaceae > Coffea > Coffea humblotiana. Next base: position 26,275,853 of record CM041215.1, on the reverse strand, counting down.
AAAAAAAAAGGGGGAAAAGTTGAAAACCGGAAAACCGCCGGTTCAATCCGGTTCGACGGTTTTCACGGTTCGACCGGTTTTTGACCGGGTTTCTGGCAAAGTCAACTATGACCTTGAGCCGGACCGGTGCCATGTCCGGTTCGCGGTTCAACCGGTCGAACCGGCCGGTCCGGTCCGGTTTTCAAAACATTGAGTTCATCATGCTCAACCCAACTAAATGTGAATGTATTATTCACATGATAAATTAGATGTAAAATGAGTGTTTCTAGTATACTTGTTATATAATAAAAAAAATATTGTATACATATATAACTAAAAAAAATGTTTGTATGCATCTACGGATCACTAAAAACTGAAGAAATCTTCATCGTGATGTTGAAATTCTGCATGGCACGCATCTTATTGTTCTAATCGACTCAACGCAACAAGAAAGAATCAAACAAGATACCTATTGACGTTAATTTAGTTTTGGCTTTGAGTGCTCCTTCTTGGAATGAGAAAGAGTTTTAGTTCTTTATTTTTTTCCCTTAAAGGTTTTTTTTTTGTTTAGCTTACTTCTTTCTTGAGAAGTTAACGTCAACTTATCTTACTCATTTCTCTTCGTTAATTTTCTTCTTGTTTAGTGTCCTTGTCACCCTAGAAATCAACACCAACATATTTTCATATCAAATCTACTTCTATTTCATGCTCTTATACGAAAATTAGTAAAGACGCATGGTTGTAGATATAGAGATAAACTAGAATATGATATACACCTGAATGAATTTTTTTGTTTTTTTGGGTGAGCTAAATGAAAAGATTTATAGTCCTACAAACAATCTAAAATATTTAGCTACTCTATTAGGATGAGAACCAAATCGTAGATCCCAACTATAACGCAAGTTAATAGCCTACAAACACACCTGAAGTTTCTATCTCATTTGAGTTGTCAACTTAAAAAGTCTTTATTAACAATCAAAGCCGATAGCCCTAAATGGCAATGGCAGGGAAACCTTTCGCTCTTCTCTATCTTATTTTAAACAGCCAATGTCAAGAGAGAAAGGTAAAACAAATTCCCACCAACTTCTGTCTCTCTATCAAGTAACCAAAAAAAATGTTATGTATTAATGAAGGTTTTCTTTTCAGTACTGATTATTCTAACACTTGCTAAGTTCATGCAGCTTCACATTGTCTACTTGAGAGACCTGCCTCCTCATGGAAAGCATCAGTTATTCTGGACACCACTCAATTCTGACAAATGTGCTTGGAAGGTTTTTAATGCACTTTTTTTTAATACTGCTTCTAATGCTAACCAACTACAAACCAACAATAGAAAGTAGAATTAGTTTTATTCTTTCTCGTGGATAAGCAACGAGAAGAAAATGAGGAAAAAATTGCTGGGGTAGTATGACAAAACTGGATTCATTTGTTAGCATGCTTTGCTGAATAAGTGCACAAGGAAAAATAGAGGTAATGCATGAAAAGACCTTGTGTGTGTTTGTTTTAGGAAGGGATTAGTGACTCAGTTACTAGTTTCTTGGACCAGTAATTCCTGCTGTTTCCGAAATCATTAGTTAGTATTAGTTATTGTTTTACCCTTAATTTCTCGTAACTATCCTCCTGCATTGTATTTAAGAAACAAGAGTTGAATTCTTAGTCACTACATTGATCCTTCTTATTCTTTTGCTCAACTTCAGTGCTTCATTTGCCAAGCAGTCAATAGTTCATAGTTACCACAGAAGTTTCAATGGATTTGCTACAATGTTAACCGCAGAAGAAGCTGTGAGAATTTCAAGTAAGAAATCATTTATAGATTGCCCCAGAAAGATATTAAAAAAAAAAACAAAAAAGCATTGAGTTCATCCCTTTGGTGCAGAGATGGAAGGAGTGACCTCGGTTTTCCCTAACCGAATTTCCCACCTGCAAACTACAAGGTCTTGGGATTTCATGGGTCTTAGCACTGACAAGATCCAGGATGGACCTTCTTATGAAGCAGACGTGATCGTTGGAGTTGTGGACTCTGGTAAATGAACTTCTCACTCCTGTATCAATTGTTCATTCCTTCGCAATTCTTCTGTTTGAGCTTATTTATCAGGATAATTAGTTGTACTTTTGATCTGCTTCGCTTGTAGGCATCTGGCCAGAACATGAAAGCTTCGACGATGCAAATCTTGGCCCTCCACCAGCTAAATGGAAGGGAACTTGCAAAGCTACTAATTTCACATGCAACAGGTAACCATTTTTATATATGGAGACATCATAATAGGTTCATGTACTAGCAAAATTTTTCAGATTATTCTTCTTTTTTTTTTTTTAAAAAAAAATGTTGCTGATTAATATAAATCATATTGGTAATGCAGGAAGATCATTGGAGCTCGTTATTATAAAAGCCACGAAACATACCATAAAACAGATATCACATCACCAAGAGACACAATGGGACATGGTACTCATGTTTCCTCGACTATTGCAGGTCGAAGGATTAAGGGAGCAAGCTATTTCGGTCTTGCAGAGGGTGTTGCAAGAGGTGGAGTTCCCAATGCCAGAATTGCGGTGTACAAGGTCTCCGGGCACGAAGGATCTTCTGAGACAGATATCCTCAAAGCTTTTGATGATGCAATTGCTGATGGTGTTGATATCATATCAGTTTCAATAGCAGCTAGTGATCCATATGACTACTTTGAAAGCGCCATTGCAATTGGATCTTTTCATGCTATGAAACATGGCATTCTAACCTCAAATGCAGGAGGAAACTCTGGTCCTCTTCCTGTATCTCTCTCCAACTACTAACCATGGTCGCTGACGATTGCTGCTAGCACTATTGACCGCAAATTCATCACCCCAGTAGTCTTGGGTAATGAACTAGTTCTCAATGTAAGAATCAATATGAGATTTTTGGGTTGTGACGAAGGGAATTAAGATTTTTTTCCTTCCTAACTTTGGTGGACCAATAATGCAGGGACTTGCCATCAATAACTTCGACATCACAGGAAATGGGACATGTCCATACCCAATAATCTGGGGAGGAGATGCACCCAACTCTAGTGGTGGTTATGGTCCATATGATGCAGGTTATTGCTTACCTGGTGCATTGAATGCTGAGAAAGTGAAAGGAAAGATGTCTCCTGCAGTGTTCCCCCTTCAACTACTAATATTCTGGTTCCTACTGCTGTGGGTACCATCATCGCGCATTCCACAGGATATGACGTTGCCAACAATTACACATTTCCAGCTTCAGCGATCAGCGCAGAAGATGGTGTCGAAGTTTTGGATTATATAAAAAACATAGAGTACGGAATTAGCATACTTCTATATTTTCTAACACCATCTTGACTTAAATTCTGATCTTGGATCCAAACATTACTTAAAATGCATGCAGAAGTCCAGTTGCAAGTATCATGGTTGCTGAAACCAGCTTTAAGGACATCTCGGCTCCAATTGTGGCTTCTTTCTCTTCAAGAGGACCAAACCCCATCTCTCCAGACATTCTCAAAGTGATACATTATGTGTCTCTATTCATAGCACAATTTTGTATTCAGTAGTCCAACATATGCTATGTTTCATTTATTCATCGATACTACTTACTACCAGCCTGACATCACCGCCCTGGGGATGGACATCCTCGCTGCCTGGTCTCCAATCGCACCACCTACTCCCTATGCCAGTGACACAAGAAGTCTCATGTACAATGTAATCTCTGGGACATCCATGGCGACCCCTCATGCTAGCGCTGCAGCTGCTTATGTCAAGGCTGCTCACCCCGATTGGTCCCCTGCTGCCATCAAATCTGCCCTCATGACCACTTCTTTCGATGTGGATCCAAGGAAGCATCCCGATCTTGAATTTTCATATGGTGCTGGTCACATCAACCCTACACGTGCAATCAAGCAGGGACTAATTTTTGCTGCTGACAAGGAAGATTACGTGAAGTTCCTATGCAAACACAACATCGACAATCTCAGACAGATCACTGGAGATAATAGCACTTGTAAAGGTACAACTCCCGGAAGAGGCTGGGATCTCAACTATCCTACCATGGCATTGTACCTTGATGATGGACAGGAAATCAATGCCGTTTTCACCAGAACAGTCACCAATGTTGGCAAACCATCAACCTACCATGCTGCCCTACGCTTACTGCAGTCAAGCATATATAATGCTACGGTGAAACCATCCACCCTTACATTCTCTTCTGTTGGGGAGAAAAAATCCTTCACCGTTAGAGTAACTGGACCGAAGATTACGCAGCAGCCAATCACGTCAGGTGCTGTGGTTTGGGCAGATGGTGTTCATCAGGTGAAGATGCCTCTGGCAGTGTACAACTACAGACCTGGTGCTCCTTATGATGATGCCTGATCTCGAAGACTCCAGTAGTAATTTCCCTGCATTGCAGAAAAAAAAAAGGATTAATATTGCATGCCGTGGCTGAGAATCTCCTTAAAGGAGTGGAGCAATGATTTGGCTGGGATCTGTTCTCCGCAAAACAAAAATAGTTGTTGTCTGCTAAGTGTCTTCCTGTATTTAATTTAATCATCCACTCTCAAATTTTCTTTTCCTTTCTTCTGACAGCAGAAAGCAAATGGTTCTGCTGTTATCATAATGAGACGGGCTATGATCTTATAAGTGAAAAAAGGTTAAAAAAACATGGGAGAAAATGTTATTAGAGCATAATTAACTACACCCCTTTGACAGCAACACTACAGTATTGAGATATCAACAGCAAAAGAGAAGGGCAAACAGTGATGTTAATCTATTAATTAGTCCGACGAGTCACTGATTTTAGGATCCTCTTATCATTATTTGGATCATTTGTTCTGCTATCTTTGTGGACTGAGCAGATTAGTTTTACAAATTTAATTCTTCTACAGTTCTCAGATTTGTACGACTTTTCCTCCCTCTCAGTAATTTTGCAAAGTTCTTTCGCTCTCAGCAAGGACGTCAACTGCAGAGCAAGTGCAGGACTAAACAAGAACCTGTTTTCCCGTCCTTGTAACCAAGGGATTTTGCTACATGACTCCGTGTTTGCAACGTCCTACTTTTGCATTCGCCATCATTTGGTTCATTGATTCTGCATGTGTCAGTTACGCAGGATGAAACATGGCCAGAATCAAAGGTTGACTGCAGATAAATAGCAAAAACATTTGCCACTCCAGCAGTGATAAAACTAAACTCTAGGATCCTCAAAATCTGCTTCTTGTTAACATTCAATGAAGCACAATATTGAAGTAGCAAACCTGTATCTTGCATGTTTACTTTTCCTAACATAATCATCACAGAACGGAAGAATTCCGAATTGTGTATAGTGTAAAGCTCAAAACATTGAAACTGATTTATTCATCATGGAGAAAATACAAATACAACAACATATTGAGTACAGAGAAGGGCTAATCATACATGCCTGTTTAGGAAGAGCAACCATATAATGGAGAGATCATCTTGAACCTCCCTGAAATAAAAAATATTGGACAACAAACTTCATATCTCTAAGTTTCAAGCAGCGGTCTTTTGATTTGGCTTGAACACGTACTTTAAGAGGGATTCCTTAATGGATAAGAGTTCAGGAAATTCATTTTTTAGTTTTGTCGCATCAAGCTCATTATTGCTCCGTGGGGCAACTATCACCTTTGCTTGCTCGTCAAGGGTAAAATTCTTCCATGTAAACTTTGGGTCAATATATTCTTTGTACATCTCCAGGATTTCATTGTGGCTGACAACTCCAGGATTTGTGAAGTTCCATATGCCGGTGAGGTTCCTTTTTGCCATTTCAATGGAAATGGGAAGGAGTTCATCCAAGATTGTCATCGAGTTTGGTATATTTACCACCTTCTCATATCTAGTGATCTTGGTAATGAAATTACGAGGATTGGCCAAATCAGATGAGATGGGCATCCGTACACGCAATGTGCAGACATTCTCATAGTTCTTAAGCAAATCTTCAACCTGCCAAAAAAGAAACGGCGATAAGGATTCACTATCAGAATTGTTAGTGAATTGTTAAATGTCATTATTCTTTCAAATATATCCCCTTTTCATTGAAAATTTTCATTTTAGGACTTAAAAAATAGAATTGCATACTCCATCATGCATTAAAATGACAATAAAAAAATTCTGCTATAGGCCAGCTCGAAAGCACCAGCTATCAGGAATACAACCACTGAACCAGTTTGGAAATAAATAAAATCAAACTTGTTGACAGTTTGAGACCACCTTAAAGAACAAGTTTCAGAAGAAGGCCACCAACTTCAACCCAAGCAAGATCATTTGGTGACCAGTAGTCAACATATAATATGAATAAACATCTAAAAGTTCATGTAAACGTGCAGCTAACGTGTCTATAATCGAGATACTCTAATGTTTGGTCATGAGGAGACTCAGTTCACTCTCCTAAAACTTCATGAACCACATAAATTTCTCTTCAAATTAGAGAATTCATCCCATTAGCTTCTACTCGGGCAAATTGCATTTAACAAATGAATCAGTTTAATGACTGGGAAAACGCCACAGTATGAGTTCGCATCTAAATTTCCCCATCAAGTATCTTTGACTTACTTTTCTCCTCTTTTTTCTTTCTTTAAGTAATTATGCTACCATGGGCGAATTTCAAGCAGCTCTAGATTTAGAATTGCAGAATTCTCCAATTTGATCGTTTTTACTTTTGGTTCACATAATCCTCCCTACTTCAAACAAATGACCTAAACAGAGACATTATTCCCAAATAGACCATTTACTCTTCAGCTTATCTACAGAATCTTGGTAAAAGAAAACCAAAATCACTACAAGATCCACCCTCCAAGATTCCAGATCCAACAATAATATAATATATACGCACACCCCACCCTAGAAATCCATGCCCAAAATTCTGCAGTAGTCTAATGCAGTGGCCCATGAGAAAAAGGTCAAATTCCAAAATTTTTAAATATCTGCATCCAAAATACTCCATAAATGCTCATCTTCAGTTGACAACCATTCAGCCTACCCACTATCTAATGATACAGATTAATAATATCCCATATTAAGAAAAGAAAAACACCCAAATAACAACTTGAGCTCAGTTAATCACAATTTCCAAAAAAAAAAATTAAAACATAAAATATGAGAATTTCAAATAGGAAACCAAAAATGAATGAAAAGATAAAAGGAAAGAGAACCCACCATGGCTTTGGTCTTGGAATAGAAAGATCCAATAAAGTTGGGAGTATCCTCCTCCTTGAATCCAACACCGGACCCGAGTGGATGACCCGCATCATACTCAAAAATGCACCCGGTAGCATAATTAATCAAGATCAAGCCTTTCTCCCTGCACACGTCAGCCAACGTCAGCGTGCCGACAACGTTGGTCCGGATGGTCTCAACTTTGTGGGACTCGCACCAGTCGACGTTGGGACGACCCGTGACGCCGGCGGCATTGAAGACATGGGTCGGGTTAACACTAGCAATATCGGATTCCAATGATTCCCGGCTCTCGAGCCGACCTGACCCATATGTGTAATTGATCCCTTGAGCTTCGCATAGCTTTCCCAGCAAGCCGCCTATCCAACCAGTTCTGCCGTAGATCAGAAACTTGAGGGGCTTGGTTTCAACTGAGCCGTTAGCTGGGAAACCCATGTCTGAAAAGCTCGGAATAAAAATCTGAGCTTTGTTTTAAGCTGAGAAGGAGGACGGAATCCAAATGCGACTGTGGTATATACACAGACAGCAAGTACCGCTTACCTTTATAAAGTGACGTTTATTTTTTATTTTCTCTTTTGGGTAATATCTTTTGTTTTTTTATTTGTGGGACGAGAGAGGTTTTTTAGAATACATTTGGATCTAGTGTGTGTTTTAGTGAGTGCATTTTAGTGAGACGTGGGCAAAGATATGCATATAAATATGCCTTGGACAATAAACTCTTGTTACGTTGTTTAATAATTTAAGTTTTTTAAATTATTTAAAGATTAATACTATCTATTTTTACACATTCAACGATTACTCACTCATGAATACAGTACGTAAAAGTTGTTGTAAAACTCCTCACTTGTATAATGCATCTATGGCATCAAGTAAAATATGAAATTTATTGTAATTTTCTTGAAAAAGGTGCAATGATTCTTAGAAAATTGAGTACAATTCAATAGACATTTTTTACGCGATGATTATTCTATCCTAAAGGTATTTCCAGCGCAATTCAATAGAAATTTTCGAACCTCTACATTTTAATTTTACGGTTGCCCGTTCATAATTTTTTTACAAATTAACTTTTTGTAATTTAAAAATAATTTTAGAATCTTTTTAATTCCAATTCCATCTTTTTATTCTTTTACCAAAATTTTATTTTCAAGTGGGATTTTTGGGGTGGGAATTATTGGTGGCTGTTTAGTTTAGTACATGGGGGTGGGGGAGGCAAATTTGTGACCGTGCATGGTAGTTGTGCAACGCTTGGACAAGCGAGGGAACACGCGTACGTGTGGCTGCCGAAACAGTGGGAGATTATAGGGAGGGGCACATCTCATGCCCTTTTCACTTCTACCTCCTAAAGTTTATCTAATTGAGAATTTGCCAGCACAAGTTTAATTATGTACTCAACTTCTCATTTCTCAGCCAATAAAGCTCAGATATTAGGCTGGGCAAATGAGAATCTATTTTGCACTTATTAATATGAGCAACACTCTACACATAATTTGAATATGTACAAGGTAGTAGTTGATGCAAAATGAGTCCATTTGGTTGGTGGAGTTACTATTTGCCACAGATAAAAAATTATTATCCATAAAGACAATAAATGACTTAAATAAATTAGGTATTTTAGAAAATACAGGCATTGGAGAAGTATGAAGGGAGCTTGAAAGCAGAAGAAGAAATTTAAAATATAAATTCATCCATGTTTGATGCGTCATAGATTTGTCATAATTTGAGTATATACTTGTGTTGGTTCAGTAATTGAATCTCAATCCTATCGTTGTCTTGATGGTTTGTGTTGGTTCAGTAATTGAATCTCAATCCTATCGTTGTCTTGATGGTTGAGTTAAAAATCCATATATAAGTCTCTCTTTTTTTTTGGCTGAAGGAATGCATATATAAGTCTGAATAGTCTTCAATGAAAGCTTAGCTATTATTCGGTCAATGTGGATCTCTTTAATGCGACAGTATAAAGGCCTTTTAATATGCTCTTTTTTTTTAACGGTAAATTAGATCTTAAAAATACTTTTAATTCCAGATAGATCCCAATGGAGGTAGCATCTTTATATAGTACTGCTATTAAATACTAGTATTTATTTCTCATCCGGCATTTCAAGTTCAACACTCCCTTTCACGGGTTTTTTTTTTTTTTTTAAGAATAGGTACTTATTAAATCACATTCAAACCTATTCGGTAAATATATATGCATTACCAATTATTACCTTCTTTTGCATTTATTTACTTTATTTATTTATTTTTCCTTTTTATAAATTCAACACTTGAACTGACACGTTAACAAGAATACGAGCACTCCTTAGACAAACAAGCATTACATTAAACTCCAAATATTCAATTGTCATATATTCCACTTGTTACCAAGGTGTAAATAATTAATGCAGGATCAATGCGTATGGTAGATCCAGAAAATGGGAGGATACTATATTCTATAAGGGAGCATGCGCAAGTGAATGCGGTTGTACGTTTTCTATTATATCATTGTTCATTATACAATTCACAAAGCTACCAAGTGAGGGCACCAAGAGAATTGAGGCTGTGGATCGATGCGGGTTTCAACATGAATTTTGGATCTCGATCGCAACACTAAAGCACAGTACATTAATTTTACCAGGATCTGCCCATCTGGGGAAAGTAGTTTGTCAATTGCATCTGGTGGTGATGAGTCGTTTAAGCGAAAAGCCTGAACAAATTCGTTTGTCAGTTGCATCAATCCTGACAATATACCGTAAAATTAAATGAGTGTGTACATGAGTCGATACCTTTACTTGTATCGCAAGTAACTAGTTGAAATTAGTTTGTTTTAGTATAATAATGTATGATAAAAATTAATCTGGCTTATTATGCATGATATAAGTTGGTGGAAAATCTCCATTGAACCTCGTCTAAATGTGTATTGCCATGTTGGCATGTTTAACCTCAGAGCTATATATGCTTGGTGAGATAGAGTGCTATACTATACATGACCAAAATTCCACAGGACATGCATTGCAAAAAAAAAAAAATGCAGAACGAATAAGTTCTGGTAAACCAGAAGATTTTTACAGAATTCTTTTCCCTCAGAAGAAATTTTTTACTTAAAAAGAAAACCGCAGACTAAAATTATCTGCAAAAATTACAAAAAAATGACAATCATCGAAGATTACAGCTGATGATTAAATCTATACTAAAAAACCCCAACATCTGCCAAGCACCCATCTATAAGAAAGGGAGAAAAGGAGGAGAAGAAGAACATCTAAGGAGGGATTCATTATAGCCAAAAATGTCTACTGATCTGAAACTGCTTCAAAGCCAGAGAACTAATACGACTACACTGATGGAGTTAGAACTTGCGGGCCAAGTGAACTTGTAAACTCTATGATGCCTTTGATCAGATGGTAAGATTTTCTTGAATGGCAACAAATGTTCCTACTATGTTTCCACCCATGTCTGGGAATGTTTCACAACCTCGAAGAGGCGCAACTTTCCCCATAGCATCCACCCCAACAGGATACTTGAGAAGGTGACCCTTCATGTCAGTTACTTCTTCAGATGCATATTGAGACCAATTCAGCTCACCTAGTGCTCTTACACGTCTAACACATTCAAGGCTTTCTGGTCGCTCAAAGCATCTCTCCAGAAACCCAATGTGCTCTGCCCACAGCGACATTCTGTAGCCAAATATCTGCATTCAAATGTGCAAAGGAATTTTGGTTAAAACATACATTTAGCATCTAGCAAAGTTTATCAGTATCTAGGCCCTGAAGATAAATAATCGCCTTGAATGATCCGTTAGAAATGTGATATTTAAACTTAGATCAGTACTCAAAAGAAGCCCCTATCTCCAACCAATGAATTCAAAATCATGATAATATAGCATCAGTTTCAGACATGATTTGAGAATCAGTTAGACCTCAAAGTATGTACCTGTCCACGCGGTCTGGTCTGTTTCCTTGCCAATGTATTATAAGGTTGATATGCACCCATTGCAATTTCAGTGTCTCTAGTACCTTCCAAAGAGCGCTGGTTAATGTTTGCAGATCCAAGGATTACATATTCGTCATCAACTATCATCCCTTTTGAGTGGACATAAATCATGAACCGGCGGCTCTTCCGACTGCGTACCTGATGTGACATGCGACAGACCAAAAATCAAGAAATAAATTTATTTTGGATGCAACCTAGAAAGTAGTTAAGGTGTGAAGAAGATGTACTTGAGGAGTGTTTGCGGCAGCACTACTCTTGGCATCTGAAATGCCTCCATACCCTTCAGCCTCACGATTTCCAAGGCAAAAGAAATTCAAAAAGTCTTGAGGTTCGTACGTCCTCTCAAGCCCTACTTCGACTAAAGCTTTGTAGATGGTGTCATACATCATTTGCATTGTATTATGCTGGAGAAGAAATGAAAACATCATTCATCTCATTAGATGGAGAACAAGCCATGTCATCATTCACATTCAATCCCTTTGACTTACTTGTGATTAACTAAATCAAAATTCTAGAGCAACTAGAAGAGGATAGAGCTCCAGAATGATTATTATTGCGATAGCATGTGATTCCAAAAGAAATAAGACTAATAGAAAGAGAATTTATCCACATAAGTGACATGAAAATATTTATAAGCATGCTTCTAGCACTTGTCATAAAGTACCTTGATTAGCATCTTCCAAGCAGCATACCACATATTGGTTAAATCAGAACATGGAGGCACATGGCAAAAACCAACATTGTTTCGTTTACTAAAGGCACCTAAACATTATTCTCTCCCCTTGTCGACCAATAAACATGTCCAGATATAACTCAAACAAAAGGTCATCAACCAGAAGATAGAGCTCTAAGACTATCTTCCAGGATCCAAGCCATAAGCACTTTACAAAACTTTTGTCGCTGTTAAGATAATGTGCAAGCATCTGCACTAAAACTTGAGTACATTTTACTTGACTATCTTGCAATTAGTTGCATTACATCAATGACTTAGAAGTTATGACCGCAAAAATATCCATGCACATGAGACAGATAGAAAACAAAAGGAGGGCTTGGGGTAATTATCTTGGCCAAACATGAGTGGTATGTGCAATCAAGAGAAACCGGGGGAAGTAAATGTAGTTGATAATTCTTTTAGTCTGTTTACATCTATGCTTTGCATCAGTAAATTGTTAGCGCACTGTGATAATCAAATTTTAATGAGATCAAGAACCAGCTACTGAAGTAATGCCTGGTTCACGAGATTAAAGAAGCATATGTAGACTAATGAAAGTTCTGAATGTAAGGGGCAATCAACATAGTATAGACCAATAGAATAATGAGTTAATACAAGCATACTTAGGAAATAAGTAGTTGCATTGCAAAACTTAACAAGTGCCGTCATAGCCATGGAAATTTTAGGAGGAGGACGTTCAAAACTTGTGCAGATGTCAGCAATAAAAAACAGCAAGAGATATCAATGCAATAGCAGAAATCACAAATGCTACACACTGATAATAAACCAATTGTTCCCTCTGACTACCATGGCATAGAATCCTAAATCGAGGGATAAATGGCATATAACATAATGCTAAAAATGACATGTTCCATCTGACAACAACAAACTGAACAGCATAAAAATAGTTGGAATCTACCTGCCAAAATAAAATCCTCTGAGTTGCAGTACTAGTAGGAGCACCTTCTGGCCACATGGGGAGAACAATATATGCTGAAAACCTCTCATGTGCTCTAATTTTATTTGCAATTTTGAGTGCAATTTCCATCGGAATCAAATTGTTTGCACCTGCAGGTAGAAAAAATCTCATAATTAGTCCCAGAATATCTCTAGCTTTTTCAAGGCCTATCAGAATTTAGATGACCAAAGTAAGTTTAAGGTCCCATTGTCACCGCTGGAAGCATAGCTTGCACAAGATATTAAACTTCTTTTTACCTCCTTACGCATCTATGAACTATCATAAGCAACAGGATTGGAATTGGAATTGAGGGCTTGAAGGCATCTATAGAACACTTTAAAATTCTGATGTATATGAAACTGAATTGTGATAATTTGAATCTACTCTATATAGTTTTACAGTACAAGTACAAAAAAATTGCTGCCAAAAGACCACAAATAGAGCAATAGTGATTTTCCATCAGCAATACAATCTAAGAATCCTTACCTAGATCTTTATAGTTATTCCAATTGTAGGATGACCCAAGGAAGTACTGATTCTCGATGTAAATGAAATGTTGGGCAGCACAGATTGCCTTTACATATGCAGTATGTATACTCATGTCTATGAGAACATTCTTCCCACACAAGAGGTTCTGTCATCATCCAGTGAAAAAAATTTCTCAATCGTGGAAGAGAGCATGGATTGCACAGCCTTGAGAATAGGGTAAGAGCTAAAAGTTGCCTCACCTTGTCTGTAGCATCTTTTGGATCTTTTGGAAAGCCTTTAACAGAGCTTGAATCAATTGAACGAAAAACCTACATAAGAAACTAATTGTATCATTAAATAGCCAAAACAAAAATGTGAACAACTAATTCAGAACTGCAATCATCTTATACCTGCACATGCCAAGCCTCTGGATTATCATCGTGTTGAATGGACACATCATGTATTCCTAATATTTCAGGAATCCTTTCAAGCTTGAGCAGTGAATCATCAAATGAAGATTTCATTTTCTGAAGCCCATGACGCTTTGAAGCCCTCAACCAGCGCTCTTCAAAGTTGGTTTAAGATATCGTAAGCAGCTGGGCCATCAATTTGACAATGCAAATCATGCCATGCTTCTCTGGGACACCCTGCTGTAGAACCCTGTAAAGCATATGAGAACAGGAAAAGAGAAAAATTAAGTACATTTTGCCTCTGTTGCAGAAACTTAGCTCTATGCTGCAGAACCAATGTTCAGGGATTATTTTGACCAGACTTACCAGTTTAAACTTTATCAGTATAATCACATTGAATCCTGAGTAATTGTTTAGAAAGTTGTCTTCGCTAGTAATTTCTTTAGCATAATTGCATAAGCTTTTATTCATAAAAAGTTTAGCATCTCTACAAAGCATAGCAATTTTAAATAGAATTCCCAAATATCAGAATGAAGCAGTAAATTGCAAACGATATTCAGGAGACCAAACAGTAATTGAAGAACTTGACGTGTCAAATTTCACTAATGTGCCTAGATGGTTCACTAAAATATGTGAATCTAACACTACTAAATTTGAGATGCACTAAAATATGTGAATCTAACACCACTAAATTTGAGGGTGTCATTATGTTGTATGCTTATCAAAACAGGAAAGAGGAAGAAGGCAATATCATAGGTCAGATAATCAAATAGTACTGAACAAATCAAGGATTACCGTATAATTAGGATTATGATAGTCCTCTTTGTGTACAGTCTGCAAAGTTCGAAAAATGGGGTGTTCTGGAGTATCATATCTCCCTGTGGTTAAGTCAAGTCCTCCAATAAACGCTATGATTTTTCTCTTATAGTTACCTGCATCAGCATCTACAATTACACTCTTCTGATGGTGAGTGTAGATTGTTCCCACCTCCTGATAAAAACCAAAATAAGTCTAATGTTAAAACTGAAAAGTTAAATCGTGTAATAGCAAATGGAAAAGGAAGGATGGTGTAGACAGTGATGGCTAATCCAGAAGCATTAATAGATACATAGTTAGGGACTTAGAACTTGATAAAGAATCATGATAGGACCAAAAAGAATGTATCAATTGCTTGGGTAAGAAAATTTTCATTTGAATCCATATGACTATAACAAAATGCATACATTCTTTCCTATTCCTTACCCAATTAACACTGTAGACCTGCAACAAAAGTTTTATGCTATTACTGTTATAGATAGAGGCAGTTCTTCGTTTCATACAGTAGATTTAGGTCTGGGAAATATATAATGATGTAAAAGAATATATATGTATATATCACTAAACCTTTTTTTTGGCCCAGCTATGCCCTTTTCCAGCAGAACGGGGACAGAGCAGAACTTGAACTGAAGAATGCTTAAAGAATCTACGAGTCTCCTCATCACTGGTACCCATGACCCCCTCCTGGAAATCAGCAATAATGAAAACTATTACATAACTAATTCTAACTGCAAAGGAATGCAAAAGCTAAAATTTAGCTACAACACTGCAGGATGAATAAAGCAGCAGAGATAATAGCATCTTTCACTACCAATTCATTATGTGTCCTCAAGCCAAAAGATAAGGTTTGATCTACACAAAACAATACTGCACTTCCAATGAGAAATATTAGTAGATACTGCTAGCATTGCCTACAGGACATAGACCTCCATATCAATACCAAAGAACTCCTCAACTCAAAGTATGTTGCGAAAGGAGGCAATGTTAGGACTTAGGAAAATGGTGTGAGGAAATTCTATTAGGCATCTATGACGGGTTAGAAGATGAAATGAAGTAATCAGCCTAAAGCTCTAGGGAAAAAATAAAAGCCATTAACCCCACCCAAACATTTTTCAAAAGATGTAGCATAATCACCACTACATGAAATAAGCCATTTCCGCTTTCTTTCCGATGTAAAAAATAATATCCAAAGTTGCAACCTCTTTCTGGTTGTTTACTCTATGAACTAATCAATTTACATCCTAGTTTATATTTATAAAGGCACTTTTAAGTGGTTCAGACATATCCCAAGTGCTAATTTCTTTAAGGTTGAGAACATAACAAAAGAAAGGTAAGGGGAAACAAACCAGAAATTCTGCACTAAATGGGTAAGAAGAAGTGATATGATTTCTTACAGTTTTAAAGCCCAAAATGCTCCTGGAAGTGGGATCATCCCAAACTAGAAGCAAGACTCTTACACCTTCCTGAGACTTTTCTTTTAGAAGGTCTCCCAGAATACTTTTCGTTGGGTTGTCAGTATCTCGAACAAGTGAAACTAGGTGGTTGACAGACCATCCAGTGATGTAGACCAGACGTTGAGCCTGACTTATGGCATTGAAGATGTCATGCCAGCAACGTCCATGCTGGTACTGCAAACCATTATCAAGAATTGAACTTGGAAGGCTACCTTCATGTACATGAGCATCTTGATAAAGCTGAACATTTCCGCCCCTCCTAAGAGGAAAATAAGTACCAGGGACACCCTGATAAGGACCTGATCCAACTCCACCATGATAAAGAGGCACTTTCTCCATTGGGGTGTACTGAATTGATAAAGTCAAGACTGCTCCTTGTTTACATGATTTTCCACTAGCATTAAGAACTGGAAATGTACCCTCAACTTTTGCACCAGAGAATATTTGTTCCACTGGAATCCCAACTGCCCCCATGATTTGAGACCCTACAACATCATCATCTTTAACAACAAAATGCACTTCTGCTGCATGATGTGCAACAGGGACATAAAAGTGCTGCATCCCAAACAGGGTTCTCACTATTTCTAATCACAAAAGTTCTACCAATAACTGCATTAGAGATTGAAATTGTTACATAAGGATCACTTGTATTCCCTTTCGATGAACTTCCTTCAGTTTTGCCTCCCAGTTTAAACCTATCAATAAAATTTTTATGAAACTGATCCAAGTTTGGAAGATTCTTGGCATCTTTCACCCAAATATCCAAATTCCCATGCAACAGTAACACCCTCAATGACCCCTGAGAGGTCTTGAACGGCACAACTTGTACGCCCTGCCCGTGCCCTGAGCTATCATCGGACAATGAATCAGAATGAGCAAAATGAGACATTTTAGCACTTTCCCAACGGCACCACCGGAAGGTAAATGTAACCAAACTTCAAAAGTTCAAATTTTGACCAATGCTCACATCAACAATGCTTACTGACTACTATCTTCTGATCATCTGAAATCACCCAAAAATAAAAGTCAACTTTGACTTAAATTTCTGAAAAATCAGCAATAATCTGTCAAGAATAGAAAAGGGGTGCTTACTTGATCGAGGTATCAAATTCCTTCTTGAATGATTATCAGTATCGGAAAATGAACACCTGGTCTAATCAAGGTTCTGCATTATATCGCAATTGGGATGGTAAATATGAAACCGATCCTCACAAGTTGTCTCTTTTATAGACAGAGACAACCTGTGAGGATTGTTTCAGAAAATGGCAATGCGGGTTCTGTTTGAAAGGGAAGAAAGAATTGAGGATTGGGTAAAAGTCTTGTTGAGATGTGAATTGGAAGAAGAAGAAAAATGAAGAAAGAAGACGGCTTTGACGTTGAACAAGTAAGCAGAAGAAAGGTCCACATTGGGCAAACAGCCTCCATGTGTAATTAAAAAATCAAACGAGTGGAAGGATCTCAGCCTCAGGTGGAAATATTAATGGTAAACAACCTCCTAAACGAAAACAAGAAAAGCCACAAAGATTGCAATTGGTTCTTTGCCGTTAATTTTAATGAATTAACGGCTCAAATTTAATCTGCTTATCAAAGTCCCATATTAAAAATTGTCAACATTCATTTTTCTAGTTTTTTTTGTTTCTTTTGGCACAAATAGAGAGTTATAGACGGAAAATGGAAGCGGGCAAAAAGATTCTGAAGACTTGTTGGTAACTGGTAAGGAGTGGGGACAGGGGAGGAAAGGCCGAGGAGAAAATTTCAAAACAGACTGCTGGGAAGTAAATCCCAAAGTCTTTCTAAATTCTAACTCGTGGATAGGGTAAACGGAATTACCAAAGTCCTTTTTTGTCAGTATAAAAAGTTGCTATCAGCCGGCAGCTTTCGATTTAGGAAGACGATGAAAGACGGTCCTCAAATTAAGAATAAAAAAAATGGGTTAAAATTTCACCTTGTGCACTCCAAAAAACTATTCACAAGTCACGCTTTGCACCCGGAATCTTTGTTTTCGACAATTTAGTTAACTTTAAATTTTTTGCAATTAAGTAAATTCTTGCAAATTGGATCAGATATTATGTGGCCGGTGGCTGGTAAGAAGATCCTTACAGCCCTTGTTTTCAATGTCCACCAAATGCCTTTTTTTTTTTTTTTTTTTTAAACTCAAGAAAGGCATCAAATTATGTTTTTTTTTTCTTTTCGTTCGATTTAATAAAAGCCTTATTCTTTTTCAATTATAAAAAAACTTGACACAGCTCTCTGTCTCTCTCATCCATCCGTTGAGTAGTTAGAACTATTATTAGCTTTGACCTGAAGGGCCATTTGGCATCTTAATTTCTTGATATTTAAAAAAATAATGGAAAGTATTGAAAGGGTCTTTTTACCACTCACTGGTTGGATGAAATCTACTCCGATTTATTGAAATCTAGTTAACTGTAGTAGATTGCAAAATATTAGAAATTGAAGTTAGTATATCACGTAAATTGAAATGCGGTCTAAAGAATAGTTAAAGAGTGCAAAGTGAGCAATAACTTTGTCAAGTTAAGAATAAAGATTGTTGAGATGTCTCTAAAGTAATCGTCCAGTGAGCGTGAATAAAGATAATAGTCAAGTTAAGAATAAAGATTAAAATGATTTCAATTGATCGTGTGATATAATTTTGTCACTTACCATAATATGACTAAAGTTGGCATTTGAAAAGCAAAATTAGAAGTAAGATTATTCATTTTCGACCTCCTCTCCATTTCGTAATACAATTTTTAACAAATCCGTCCCTCCATTTGTAGGAAACCAGTTCTAACTTGATCTTTTTAAGTGTCGAGGTATTAAGAAATAATAAAACACAGATTTCTATTCTTTTTTTTTTCCTCGTACTCACAATCCCTCCCACTATATTACCCATCCCACTCCAACCTTCACCTCTAATAAAATACATACTTACCTACGTGGTTAACATCATAAAGACTAGGTGCAATGCATTAATGAGCTATTGACCAAACATAAAATGAAATAAGTTATTCATAGGAAAATAGTGAACATGCTATTATACTGATATGGAGAAAGATTTAACTACCACTGGTATGTGGATATAAAAAGTTCTACCACTGGTCTGTGCTTAATTTTTACCTATTCATATGTATTAAAACCCCCGAGTTTAGAAGTTATCTTGCTTTTAATGCAAGTTTTCGTCATTAAGAATGAAGAAGATCAGCTTAATCTACCCTTTGTAGCTCCATATTTGTGATCGAACGAATTACGACATATAAGGAAAGTTATAATAACTTTAAGTAATGTTGCATATTTATATCACATTTCCAAAATCAAATATAATCGTCATGCAAGTTTCTGTCAGAAAGTTAAACTTATATACACACATTTATTTCCAGCATCAATTTATGCTGGAGAAGAATTTTGGGCCAAAAGACTGCATTATTTACCTGCGGTAGCAGGGAACGGTGGAATTTAAGAAACGGAAATGAGAAAGGAGAATTTAAATTCATGGCCTGTAATTCTTGGAATCTTAATCATAAAAAAAAAGTCCCTCTTCTTCACAGCTTCCAGATTTTATTTTGCTTTAATATATTTTGATATAAAGTTCACTTTTCTGTTGCTACCTTATGAGTGATTTAATCCCATAGCTAGTCGTCATAACCATTTATATCCTAATCACCTTCGCACGGTTTCGACTTACTTGTTTATGACGCTATGGACTGATCATTTTGTGATAATCCACAATCGATTGCTATTAGAGTATTTTAGTATCCTAAACTGTGCAAGAAATATTCAATTAGAAACTACAGCTTGGTATTGTTTAAAGGTGGTTGGTCTGTTTATTTTAACTTTTGAGGTGTACAATGTTGAATGACTTCAGTAAACCAGCCAAAGATTGATTTTGATTGAATATTCTTGCCAGGCTGGTCTTCAATCAGAGTGTGTGATACCAATGAACTTCATGCTAATGCTATTATATTCCTATTAGGTCAAATAATCTTTTCCGGTAATGATGCACGCAAACAAACGGGATTCTGTTTATTAAAAAATTTCATCTAGAGCGACCATGGAAACCAAGGAGAAAAAATGCTAATCATGAAGCTGAAGTTTATAATTGTGAGAAGAGGAAGAACTCTGCAGACATTTTGTCCCCCCTCCCCCCCTTCTTTCTTTTGCTGGTCCTTGTGCATTGATTGCATTGCATGAGTGTCAAACTTTATTTCTACTTTTGGAACAGATAAAATTGCTTGCTATACCCATCACATGAATTCCAGAATTACAAAAAGAAATCTGTTAGACAGTTTTTCTTAATTCCCAGCAATCTAAAGTCATGTATGTGCGGCACCATGTTAAAGCTATTATACATTCTCACCTGATGTGTGACTTAATCTATCTACCAGTTTCTTAGTTTTTGCACAAGTTGTTGTCCGGATCTCTGGCTTAGTAGTGATCTAATATCAGCATGGATTTAAATGCATTGCTTGTTTCCCAGTCAAAATGTATCTTGAAGTTGCCTATCTCTTGCGCTTGGACTTCAGGGACGTAACAGATTGAGAGCTGCTGTGCCAATTGCGCTTCCTCTGGTTGATGAACCAATTGTTAATTTGCTTGAGCTGCAACCCTGTCTCTTCTACAAGCTTTGCCTTGTCATCTTCCTGTAATGCAAAGAGAGCATGCTTATTTTAGATCACTAAGCATGAGGCAGCATTTAAGAATCCCTATCAAGTTCTATTTGATTGGGATTATTGGTTTTAACTTAGCTTTTCCTATATATACAACCAGTGACTAGAAGTAGATACAAGCTACTAATTGTGTTCCTGAATGCAAAAGCAAGAATAGAGCTGGGAGGGGATCACTGATGTCTGAAAGAAGATCTCTTTCCACCCAACCTCCTTATGCCTTTTTGAAATCAAAGTCCAAGAAAGGGAAGCATAGACTTGCATCTTGATCACATATAAAGTTCTGAGAAACATTGGACACTCCTATCTAAGTTTCCATTGTACCACCTCTAAAATCACAGGCATGCCCATATTTGGAAGGCCCCTAAAGTACTCATATTTGGTTAATTTGAAATGGTTCCTACTGTAATTAAACCAAGAAAACCAAAGTTCTGTAGATTCTACCTAAGCCCATAAAATTTTGTAATATAATTAATCCCTAGGCACCTGGATTAGAAACAGAAAAGGAGGAACAATTCGATACTCTTAGACTCTTTCAACTGCATATGGTTAAGGACTTCAAGAACAAGGCTTAACGAAAACTGATCTCCATGCTAAAACTTTGACCTAGCTCCTAGATGAAGTATTGGAGAGTATAGTCTCCACTTTGATTCCTTGGTGTGGATTAATCAGCCCCAATCAGTTTGCTAGGGCAATATTAAGTAAACAGATGTCTGGATTTAGCTTATTGTATATTAGTCAGATTGGACTTACAGTTGGGTAAGGCCACTTTGAGTGTTGCTGCCACCAATTCTTCAGCACCGACGTAGTGTCACCTGGTAATTTTCCAGCCCTCCTTTTTCTTAATATCTCCTCTCTTACATCCTCAATTCTTGATCTGAATCCCTGCAAAGTTGTGGATGTACTTAATGCAACGACTGCATTTTCACACTGATGCAAGCTTTTGCCAACAAGCAATCAGAATATAGAAGACAGATACAATCAAGCGTCTAGACCAAATTAATTGACATTTTTCAACTGCAATGCAATTGAAGATTTCCATGTGATGGAGTCTCTTTAGGCAATGCAAAAGTCTCTGGTAGTGTTCCACAGTTCTGGTTAATTTTCCAGGTCAATCACAAAGATAGTTGTTGAGGTTAGGGGCAGTTCCCAAAATTCACCTGTTTCAACTCAAGCTTTAGCTCTTGGCGAACTCTCTCCATCAGAGACCTTTCTGATTCTGTTGGAAGAAGAGGGCCAAATCCCATCATGTCATGTCCATCAGCTCCTGATTGATCTAACGAGAAATCCATCTGCAGCTCATCCTCATCATCTGACATCGTTGCACCACTTCCTTCACCAATATTTATGCCTGAGGTTATACAGAAAGATTATCAGTCAAACAATTAAAGAACTTACCTGCTTGCAATTGGGAAAGTCGTGACATGCCATCTTCTATTTCCTATTCTTTTACGTTAAACTTCCACTCATCAAATAATTGGCAAACAACTTGTATATTCATCAATCTCGCTAGCAATATTATGGAACCATAAAGCTTCCCCATTGCATGCATCTATATTCAAGATGGTAGTCTTAGTCTATACCTGTCCTGATGTTCATGTCTGATGCTGACAAACAAAGACCATTATCAAACTATGGAATCTTGCATGACCATATGATCGATGCTAGAAGTTTGTTACTGATTCTTTTATTACTTTTGAAATTAAGATACCATGACCAAAAACAAATTTAATTAGTATTTAATTATACTGCTGTACTTCAGCATTAACCATCAAGAATTTGTTCCACTCGCATAAATTACAAGTCTGGGAGCTTAATGTCCATCCAGACCAGGCCCGCAGCAGGCGTGATCAGTTTTTGAGTTAGAAAAAACCAAGTCTAGTTGTATCCAACCAAAACTAGTTTTCATTTAGGTGCGGACTCTTGTTGATTTTGAACGAAACACCTTTGCTTTGCAGCCCATTAAGCAGTTTCCCTCTGCTCTGCCCCCAGTAACTGGATGGCCACATTGTCTACGAAACGCTTTCTAATTTGAACACATACCTTTTCCTTTCTCTTGTATTTTCTTTCACAAATACTCAAGTTCATAACTTTCTGATTGTCCAAACCAAAACCATTTACAATTTGCTAGGTTCCCCAGGTTCATTGCAAGAAAATTAAAATAATGATGAAAGCTTTCTCTAAAACCTTTAAAAAAAAAAAAAAAAGCCAACTGAGTTTGGCAAAGTTTTTCCAGGGGCATGTACATGTGTCCTTCAATGTTAAAAGAAAGGCAAGGAGAGTTAAACCTCCGACTTTTCTGAATGTATCAAGGGGCAAAAGAAAGACACAAGGGAACCTACTTTTACTGCTGCAAGGATTCAGCGTAATACCAATAGAGATTGAAACCTTAAGAGTTCACCGAAGAAGTATCTAAATGTATCAAGTGGGATTACTAATAATCAAAACATCAAAACGGATCGAAGATTTACAAGAATGGCATGCTTTATGATTCAACGAACTTCTTTTAAAAATAAAAAAAAAAACAAAGCAAAATGATTCCATGAGTTTCTAATTAACTTTTCAAGGATGTAACCCTCTAAAAGTCCTGTACAGATACAAACATCATTGGAATTGACTGTCCAGAATGTGACCTTTATGATAGTGATTAATCTTTGACATGCATGTGTCTCGAGAGCTCTAGACAGCGAGAGGATTTAGTAGCATCATCCATGTTGACAAAATTTATAAACTAGTGGTTTGTGACTAGATATAATGGACTCCTTTCTCACTGCTTCACCTTTTGTTTTATTCTTCCATTGTGTTCATAAAGATCTTTCTTGATATGAATGGTCCTTTCGTTATAGACTGAAGCTTTTAGATCGAACTATTCTTGGAAAATTGAATAATTCTTTTCGTTGACATTGATAATCATGAAATATATCTTATTAGTTTTTTTTGCCTCAAATTTCTCCGATGGAAAATGTACCCTACACAAGTAAATATGGCTTGTTTCCACTGATCATTTCTCAGGGCGGCTGCAGCCAGTCTTATTTATGTTTGGCAAGAAGAAATGAAAATACAAGCTGTAACTGGAGGTTCGTATAACAGCACCAAAAAAATTTATATAGAAACCTTCGATCTCTACTAAAATATATTAAGAATACTTATTTTAATAAAAATGAAACTGATTTTAGTAGGATCATTTATGTGCAGAGTTCCGATTAAACAGTACCAACTACCACAAGAAGAAAGTAAAAATACTTTGAAGAACTTATAAATATTAAACCACTTGAATTCTTCTGGATAAATTATTGAATGCTTAAACTAATTTGAGTTTTATGCAGCTTGAATTATGAAAAAAGAAGAAGCACTGTTATCTTTCTCATTTCTTGAGGTTCATTTTCCGTACAACTCGAAAAAATATATTTGGGTATGCCTTAAGAATAATTTACCTAAACCTAACGATGAACCTAAAGAAAGCATGGAGTTGCATAGTTCAATGCAGCACATAAATCACTACCAATAGAGCTATGTAGATCTAGCGAGAAATTACTTATTTCTGATGCCACTAGTATAGGTGAGACAAAGGAAAAAATATTAAGGGGCAAAACCAATTAAGTGTTTGCATCTCAATCATGAAAAATAAGGAAATATAATAAAAGTGAGTACTCCTTTGAGTATATCAAATTTTATACCAACCCCTTCACTTACAAATTTGTTAGGTAGATAAACATGCAACGAAAACATTCCTCTCACTTTAAAGTCCAAAGTTTCTCCATTTCTTAAGAAATTGATGCACTAAAAAGTATGACTATGCACAAGCATGCACCACAGATCAAGAAAGTCAGTAGAGAAGGATTTAGTTCAGAAGTTTTAGTAGCAGTCAAAACTTAAACTGATACCATATATATTGAAGTCAATCAAAAGCAAAAGCAAAAACAAAAAGAAGAAAAAAAAATGATTATCAATTTGATCCTCTAGTCATTGTATATCGTATGGATAGGTTTCCAAATTGAGGAGTAAACACACAAGGCAAGAAATGTAGAAGACCTAACCATTCCTTTCAAATGCAGCCCCTCATCGGTTGGTGCCTTGATGGTGGCATATTGGACCTATTGGTTGTTGCCACCCTTGCTGTTCTGCTTACTTGTTACAAAGACAACCAACTAAATCCCTTCCTAACCTAACTTTAATCTAAAAATTTAGAGAGGTCCCCACCCCACCCACCTTTAGTTGTACCTTCAAAATAAACTTGCTAGAAGTCTAAGAACCCCAAATTGAACTTTCTTATCCCTTCTGCCCACCAAACTCATCATCAAACCAATAATCTCAAAATCAAAAGATCAGCACATCCCATCACCATCCCCAAAAAAAAAAAAAACAAAACTACAGTAGCATTATTGATTCAACAAATCACAAGAGGAAAGATTAAAGAAAACAGCTGATATATATCAAAGTCCAATAATCCATGCAACAAAAACTGGCCTTGTTGAGTAAAATTGTACGGATAATCATTTATGGTAGCGTATTCTCATATTATGCTGCACAAAAGAAGATTAACTATTATTGCTTCTGCTTTACCCGTCAGAGCTTGTAGGTTCTGCTCAATTTCACGGCAGGCCATGACTGCTTCAACTGCATGGACTCTGACATGTTGTTGAAGCTGCTCTTTAAAGGAGCACAAAACTAACAAGTACTGTCCCTGTTGCATTTAAGGAACAATGAAAAGAACCCATAACTATTTCAACTTTTTTAGGATGAAATACATTAAAAAAAAAAAAGACGAGTTGTTTTTTCCACAAGATTTTATTGAAAGTGAAAAACACATAAAATCCAGAAAAAAAAAAAAAAGAAACAGAAGAACATGTAATACTGTCCTTGTTGAATCTAATCACCAAAACCATTCCTATTTCATTCTTTTCAGCTGAAATGCATAGAAAAGAAAGGAAGAGAAGATTTTTGTTACTGAAATAAAAAAGGAACAAAGAAATTTTTTTTTTTTTTTTATAAAAGAAAACCCTGGTACTATCTTTGTTGCATTGGTCACCAAAACCGATTATCATTTTAAGCACTTTAAAGATGAAATGCGTCATAAAGAAAAGATTTTTATTACTAAAACCCCAAAAAAGATCACAACTTTATTGAGAAGCAGGAAAAAGCTAGAGACCTACCAAGAAATTATCAAGGTCTTGCCTTTCATGGGGAGATAAGGAGTGGGAAAGATGCTGCTGAGAAGCATAAGATCTTAAAATATGGTGAGATTGAGAAAGCTGAGCATCAATAAGAGGTAAGTGATCAATAGGAGTTGCTACACGAAGACATGCTACATGGGCTGAAAGCAGCTGTTCATACAAAGGATGAGTAGCAATCTCAGCCTTAAGTTGTCTATTTTGATATTCACCAGCTGGGATTGCCACTGAAACATCACCTAAACCACCTAGTCCTCCGCTTCCACTCCCAGCCATCATGCCTAAACCCTGTTCCTGCATCTTTTTCCACCCGAAGAAATGTTCTTTTCTTTCTCTTCTCTTTATTATGCTGTCACATACACAGCTTTGAAGTCATGAGAAAGAGCATCATGAGGAAAAAGGGTTTCTGATGAAAGTAAAAAAGATGGAAAAAGTGGGGTTGAGTTTTAGGACCACAAAGGAGGACGAGAGTTCAGATAAAAAAAGGAAAAAGGGAGAGGGGGGGAGGGGGACAGAGTTATGTTGTTATTGGTAGTAGAGAAGTTCTAAAATTGGGATCTGATACACAAAACTTTCTGCACCTGTGCTGTAGTGTAGAGTTGCAGATTTTAACAGATACAGAGAAAAAGAAAGATGCTATCCCTATTTTAGACTGTAGCAACAGATGAGAGAGATGGATTCATGGATGGATAGAGGGCCGGTGTTATCATGTTATCAACTTCTGATTGCTTTTGTTTCTGTTTTTTTTTTTTTTTTTGAGTTGTTTGAAAAGAAAAGGGTTCAGAGTTGAGAGGGATGGAGGGAAGGAGAGGGAAAGAGAGGGAAGGGAGAAGTGACTTGGAGCTGTAGAATCATTACCATATAAGGGAAGAAGGAGGAGAGAGGTGCACTAATGAGAACATAATTCATAGATAAAGCTGGTGTGCTATCTAGAAATTATCTATGGCCCGACCTGATTTTTTGGCCTTTTCAATTATGTAATATTTTCTTCTTCTTCTTCTTCTTCTTTTATTTTGGTGCATACGCAATATTCATCTTTTTTTTCTTTTTAGCATATGTACGTATGTATATATGTGTATGTATATAGTACATTCTTATGTTGTTACGGTAATATTGAAAGAACTATCCTTCAAAAAAAAAAAAAGGAACTATACTAGGTAATTAGAATTATAAGAGCAATTTTCTTATTTGTGATATTTTCTTAAATTCGATAAATTGTCATGTCAATGTGATCATCTTCCATCTTGGAATCTATTTTAATTTTTTTCAAAGTTAGAATTAGATTTATTATTTTACTCGACATGGAGAATATAGGGCGATTTCATGTTAATCTTGATTGTTGAGCTAGTTGTTCAAAGAAAAAATTCAGGGTGTTCTTTTTCTAATTGTACTTGTAGTATTTTGTAATTAAGGTTAAATAGACTCTCGAAATTATTTTTAAGTAATTACTGTACGTATAATTTGAGTTGCATATTGACATTAAAGAGGAAAAACTTGTGCTTTAGTTGTAGAAACCATTTCCTATATATGTTGTTCCACTTATAACCTTTTGGGGGCATTTAATAGAGAAGTTAGTTTTTTGCCTTTTCTTTCTCCTGTTCTTACATGCACACAAATCATGTATGCTTGGAACTCTGAGATAATCTTTCAAGTTTGAACCCTTCTTTTAAACAATCTCTCAAATCCTGATTGAACTAGTGGTTACCAAGTAATTTTTTCGAAATTATTTGGGCCAAAATAAATTCCTCATATTCTAGTGTTGCATCACATAGAAATCTAGTAGTATCATTTTTCTTTGAAGAAAAAAAAAAAACAGGTTTTACGCCTTCACATGTTAATTTTATAGAGATCATCATGTTTTTGTTAGAGAGAACGAACAACAGACAGTGAAAATTTCAAGCAAAGGAAATACCTAAGAAAGTAACAACTAGTTTTCCTCGACCTTGTTTATTCATGAAAACTCCCTTTGTCTTCCATCCCAAGGAAGAAAAACATGCAACAAACTGTTGCTTAAGTTGATGATAGCATCTCCTCAGCAAACTTAAGGGTAAAACTAATCTTTCTTCATTTACCTTTTTTTTTTTTTTCCTTTTTTGTTTTGGATGATAAGCAAAAACAACCATGACCTGTATGCTTTTATTCCTAGCAATTCGGCCATCTAGAAACACAATTAACTGCATTATTTGACTCAGTTGTTCAATTAGTTGAGCTGAGACGAAAACTAAAGTATCCAATTATTGTGGGAGCCCCCATTAGTTAAGAGACAGCCTACAACTACGTTACTTAAGAATGTCGGCTTACGATTTAGCTGTCGACCTTCCATGGTATGTATCTTGCATATTACTTTTTTTTTTTTTGTCTCTTTCGATTTTCTGTTTTGAGGGTTGCTTTCTATTTTTATTTTTTTTTATATTTATATCCAGCATGACCAAGAAAACTTACCTGACAAAAAATTTTCATATAATGTGCTGATACGTGAATATTTATAACCATTCTGGGAAAGGGAAGGGTCGGGTGATTTGGAGGAAAGGAGTGTAAGTGAGATATCTCGGGTTCGAACCCTCCTATTTACACTTAAAAAAAAAACTAATTTCAAGACTCAAATTTTAGAAAACTAACATTCAATAATAGGACAATGCTAGCAAGCATTGCATTGGCGCAAAAAATAATAAGCAACAGATATATATATATACTCAGTACTACTTGCTGATTCTGTTGGTGAAATATGACTTAAATTATTCGCATTTGACATTGAAGTTGCTCCTATGCGGAGAGGTCGAGGATTATATGCTGTCCTTGTATTAACTTAAAAGTTATTCCTGTTCTAGTATTAACAATTAGCAAAACCCCTTCCCCAACTTATGAATGTCAATTTGATAAAGCCTTCTCAAATTAATTATATGATTTTCAAGAACAAGTTAATGGGATAAAATTATGGTTGTATCACATAAATAAGGAAATTAAAAGGGTTATATTTCGCATACGTGATATGCGTCTGACCCTACCAACTTGTAACTTGTTCTTGAAAATCAAATTTGAGATAGATAGGGGACTGGTGTGGAGCAAGTTCAATATGTTATATATGAAGGGGCAAAAATATATATAGCAATAGGGGACTGGTGTGGAAAATGCGACTTTATTGAGGATAGATAGTAGTGTAAGGTTGTGCATACTTGGAAAAGGGGTCCACTAGCGAGGTTCGTTGAGGGACCACCAAACCCAGAGATAAATATCAGGTACGGCGGGTCCCATCCATGGAGAAATATTGGTCGAGTGCTTATTTTTTAGGAATATATATATATATATAAGCAAAATAAAAACAAAACCTTCTTCTTCCTTTTGTTTTAGGTGGGATTGTCGCGTTGGAGCTGGAAGGAAAGGCCAGGATATTAATTTGTTGGGTTTGGGAAGTGGTTGTTTTCTGAAGAATATTAAAATTAGTAGTGTGTGTGTGTGTGTGTGTGTGTGTGTGTGTGTTTTTTATTTATTTATAATTTCTTTGAAGGGAATAGTCGTCCTCTTAATTTGTTGTGATAGCAATGTCAATTTCTCATGTGTTAAACACTGCAAGAACATCTTAGTAACTTAGCTATTGATCACGACACCTTCCAATTTCCTTGCACTATCCAAAATATGGTTTAACAAGTAGGAATAAGGATAACAATCCAAAATATGGTTTAAGAAGTAGGAATAAGGATAACAATCATATTTGGCATAATTTTTTTGGTATTTTCTAAAGATTGTATTGGTATTTAGTTGGTTATACATAATTGATGACGACTGAAACATACCTAAGAATTTTATTTTATTTTAAGTTTTATCTCTAGCACAATAACATGCCCCGCCATGGACCTTTAATTCCACTCCGGTAACAAAAAATGAAAAGGTCATTTAAAAGTATGTTATGATTATATTCTTTTTCCCCCTTTTTTTTTTGTTTCATTCTCAAGCAGTCACCACTTGATCGTTTCCTTATAATTTTGGTTTTTTTTTTTTAATAATGCTGGTGGTTGGGTTAGACTAAAGTTGAGTTGATATTATTATTCAAAGGATTACTATACATACCTCAATTCTTATTTTGATTCTTAAACTTTAATTTAGAACACTTTACTCTTTAAAAATCTTAAACTCATCCTACTTTAATCCAATTGTTGATAGAATGCTATAGACTATCGGAATAGTTACTACTCTCAGCTATCTTCAGTGTTTTCAGGACTAGATTGGACTAGGCGATTTGGCCGGTCAAATTGCAAATCATCGTGCAGTCGGTTTGATTCAATGAATAATCCAAAGAATCAATTAAACCGGTCAAATCCGATCAGCAATCAGTTAAACTGATGATAAGCAGTAAAAATCGGGTTTTTCACTCGTTTTTATTAAATTTTTATTTTCTAAAATAAATATTTTAATTTTATTCAAATTTTTTAATGCTAAAATAAATAAATAAATTTATTAAACCTTTGAACTGAGGATCGAATTGCAAAACGAAAGGATTTTCGATTCGCTCTTCTATCTGAATTTAAAAACATTGGTTATCTTATTTACTAAACTAGAATATTCAAGGAGCAACAGTGAATATGTTAGTTTTGTATATTTCATTAACGATTATACTAAAATTAGACAAATTTAAGACTTTAGGATAAAATGTCCTAAACTTTAGTTTAGGAATTAAAGTGATAATCGGAGTACAGTTCAAACACGCAAAATGGGTTAACCTCTATTTCTTGGGCAACTTTAGTCAACCTTTTCTTTGGCATTATTAAGATAATTAATACCAGCAAAGTTGTTGATTTGGTGCCAAGCACGCGATAAGAAGTAGGTCTAGTGTTTTTCTTTTTTTGGAAAGGGGTTTTTTTTTTTGGCAAAAGTATTACAATTTAAGGAGTAAATAGTAGTAATTTTGAAGCATTAACAGTGAAATCCACCATCTTCTTTTAGCGTCTATATCGTGTGCCCTTAATGCCCTTAAAATCCAAATAGAAGAGCACTTCAATATGCTATTAATAAGAGGCTAAGAGCCATTCTTAGTTTGTGCTATGAACAAACGCCTATAATTCTAAATTTCTCATATATTAGTGCAACGGCTCCATTTGGATTAGTTGTTTTTAAAATATTTTACTGTAATAATACATATGAAAAACTTTTATTATAAATGTTTTTTGTGGTGTTTTTGAAATATATTTTGAGATATTTTTAAAGTTTAAAAACCTTTTAGTGTATTTTTTAAAAATTAACACTACCACTCACCATTGTCACCCGCCACCCTACCGCCACCGCCCTCATTCTCTCTCTTCCTCCTACTCCCCTATTTCTTCTTTGTCCTCCCTCTTCCTTCTCCTCCCTCCCCTTTCCCCTTCCTTTTCTCTCCGTAACTCCACCCCTTCCCTTCTCAGTCCTCCCCCCTCCTCGATCTAGTCGCGGACAACTCAAGGAGGGGGAGACGGGAGGGGCGGGGATTGTGGTGGAAAAGGGGAAGGACGGAAGAAAGAAGAATAAGGGAAGGAGAAGAAGAGGAAAAAGAGGGTGGGAGAAGAGAGAGAAGAAGAGAGGCAGTGGTGGGTAGAGGTGACAGATGGAAGAAAAAAATAATGTATATTTAATTTTTAATTTTTTGTTGGTATAGTTGTAGTTGTTTTTAATATACTGTATAGATGTGATGTTTTTAAAGTTGTTTTTGTTACTGTATTATTGTAACATTGTATACGAAAAACTCATTGTTCGAAAAATGAGCAATCCAAACAGTTATAGAGACGTACGGAACAAGAGCCAAGAGGCTAGTAAAGCTTAAACCAAGCTGAAAACAGCCGAGCCGAGCCGAACAGTACATTAGAACCAACTAACCACTAAGGCAATGGCGCGTGGACGCAGTAGGGTCAACGTCATTGCTGTAGGCTTGTCATATTTATTCCCGAGCCTTAGCCCTCAAGATTGAGACGGGTTCGGAGCGGTCCCCAAACCCAAAAAACAAGCAAGCCACTAGAGACCCCGAAAGAAAGAAAGAGGGGGGAAATTTTGCATGGAAACAAGACAAAGAAAGAAAAAGAGTGGGTCGTGTCCCTTTCATCCGTCCCGACTTTTCCTTTTCCTTTTTCCTTTCTTCATTTACTAGTATTTTCTTGCCTGCCAAAAAGTCAATACACCAACTAATCAACATTAAACACAATCGCAACCAATATAAGCAGAGTAAGATCGATCATGCAATATCACAACAGTCCTGGACTTAGGATTTTTAAAATGGAAAAAAAATCATGTTATATATGCCCAAAAACATGTTACTACCTTTTTAATTATAATACACCACATTCGTATGATAACGCAAATCCAGAACATGTCATGTTACCAACACAGAAAGGGAATATGGCATACCCTTGTCTTGCTCAAATTACTGTAATTTTGGACGGAAAATGCAAATTACATCGTCACGACATCCATTTTCATGTAAACAGTGCCAATAGTTTTGCTGAGATAGATCCATCAGAAAGGATGGCAGTAGAGAATCATTTCTAGTTGGACGAGGTAACACGTTCATGCCTTGATTGTTACAAAATTAGACTTGTATAAGTTTTCTACAAAATGTTAAGAGCGGGTAACATGTTTGCATTCCTTCTATTTCTTGTACCGGTGCTACGAATCTAGGGCTTCTGCAATTATGGGTTTCAACTGCACGGTACAGTCTGTGCAGTCACTGTTATAACAATATATGCAGACACTATCACAATAAAGTACAAAACCACAAATATATTGACACGTTAAAATTTGCGTCCAATATTAAATCTCCTCCCTTTAATTTGAAAACACACTACCATCTATCACCGTTAACCTTATTCTGCAATCATGGTATCACTACTGAAATTGTGAAGAAACTCAATCCTACAGTTGTTGGCCTTTCGTATCAAGTAGGTTGAAAGATGAATCAAACTACTTGATACTCGAAATCGAGTTCGACTTGATAAGAATTTGTTCAAATTTGATTTGTCAACTAGTCAAATAAAGATTGAACAGCGTTTTATGTTTGATAACATTCAAAGTCTAGGAATGTAATCGAGCGGAGCCGAACTCGAGTATCGCCATACTCGAGCTCGACTCGACATGCAAGAAACGGGCTCGAGCTCGAGCTCGAGCGAGTAGTATTATTGGAACTCGAGTTCCAACTCGATGCTTGCTCACAAAACTCTAGCTCGACTCGCATGGGCTCGAGTCAATGCGAGCCTTATCAAACTCGAATTAGAAATTTTCATTTTTTTTTACTATTTTTGAGCGAAAAGACATTATTGCCCTTTAAATATTTTATACGACCTGAAACATTTCGTAAATTCAACAACTCTTTTGAGTAGAAGAGTAATTTTATAATAATAATATATTAAAGAATTAAAATTAAAAGGTCGATAAGCCTCGACGAACTTTCGAGCAATCCTTCTGGATACTCGAACTCGACTCGCTTGTTTTATCGAGACACTCGAACTCGATAAACCCGAGTTTGAGTCGAGTTTTTGACCGAGTTGCTCGCGAGTTACTTGCGAGCAGTTCGGTTCGATTACAACCTTATCAAAGTCGATAACAAGCTAGTTCTAGTTCGGTTCAGCAAATAAATAAGTCAAATTTAAATAAAATTTGAAATTGATCAAAGTAATCAAATAAATTTGAATATTAGAGGGTTCGACTTAATTAGGCTCCTTTACACCCTTGTTCAATACAAACACCAGAAATTGTAAACGAGGCTAGACATGCAAGGGACTCTAATAACAGGCCTATATACAGATGGTGAGGCAGATATCATCCTCTACACACAACATTCCATTCTTGACTACAAATAAATTGTAGCGAGCCCAAGAACAATCTAACTTTGGTGACCTTTGTGCTACATTTCCTTCTCAGGCCCACATAGTGGTTGGCCTGCCTCTCGTTCTCCGTTCAGATGCGATAGTTTTTTCTCTCTTCCACCGCAAAAACATCGAATTCTTTCAATACTTCCTACCAAATTTCATCAGCCTGTTGTCCCACCCAGTCCTCCTCACTGAATTCTCCCTTACTCCGCTCCTTTCTCTATCCCACAAGTCTTGCCAATGCAGCCTTAGATAGCTTATTTTGCAAGCATTCTGGAATCATTTAAAGACAAACCACCTTCTCATTACATATTGAAGATTGAATCATTCTCCTTTCTTCGTGAAATGCGGGAAAAATAGGACAAATAAATTATGACTCTGAAACTTTGGAAGGTAAGAAATGGCTGAGTTCATAACCCCTTTTTTAAAGATTGAATTCCACATTCCTTTATGGTGAAATATATGATCTTATTAAACTGCTGAAAATGCTTCAGGATGAAGTCATTAGCATTTACTAATTTCTCTCCCCATTTTTTGTTCAGTATGTATACATGTGGGTAATATCTAAATTCTAAAGCTCATATCACTGCCCTCCCCCCCCCCTCTCCCGCAACACAACACACACACACACACTTGAACAAAATTATCCCTCTACCCATATGCAGACGAAGAAAGAAATGGAAGATGATATGTATCTCTTTACTCAGCTATTCAAGAGACTAAAGATCTGCTTCTTGGTTGGGATGGGAGATCAACATGAACTACAAATTCTTTGTGCTTGATCATTCAAGACAAGTACTTAGACTATTCAAAGTCTTCTTCTTCACGTTTATATAATTCTTTTTGGTTTTATAAAACGAGAATCTTCAACACATTTTCCATTTTCTCATGCTGTTTCCTTAGGTTTACAATTTTTTTTGCTCCTCTGTGCCATATATTCTTGCTGGCGTTGTTGAGTAATTATAGGTTGAGCTTCTGCAGTGTTTTGGTTACTGACAAAAGTATAGAAGTAATTTAAATGGTGTAAGTTTGTCCATTTTCCCTTCGTTTGAGACAATATTTTGGGAATACTTGCTTTCATCATTATTACTTTTGCACATTTGGATGGTTTATAGTTTAGAACATTTTACTGACCTTCATTTTCTAAATTTATTTTTAGAAATTTTCTAAGTCGAAAAATTGCGACGGGCAGTAGTTTCTCTTTTATCCTAGAAATATAGTATCCTAATGGAGCAAGATCAAGAAAGTGATGGCAAAAAGATTGAACAATTGCGTGCGATTTTCATGATATTGGGATGAAGAAGTCCTTACCACACCACTTATTGCGTGTTATTTTCATGATATTGGGTTTTCCATTCATCTACGCCATGAACTTCTCTTTCAGCTTTGGAAGGCCCTGACAGCACAAAATACCAGAAGTTAGCAGCTCAGGGCCTCAGGCAAAGCGAAAGGATACCTTGACTCAAAATTGGAGCTAGCTACAAAACGTACCAAACCATGAATCTGCATCTTCATAACTTTCAGATCTTTTGCTTACCATGAACCTTAGCGAAGGTAACTATCTGCTTGTGTTATGTATCATGGATGAATATCCGTTGTTTTTGTTATCCTGATGGAACCAAATATCTACTAAGTTGATCCAATATTGTAGAAACATTATGGTGCAGATTGTGAATATCCTTGGATTCTGCTTAACATCTTCAGTTGATTATAAATGTTGGAAATTGTAATGGTTTTACCATATGTAAAGAATCTTTAACTGACTTTGCTAAACTAACCTTGCTTTCACACTACTACGTTACACAATATCATGATGCGTGAGGCCAACATGCCTAATACTAAGGAAAGCAGGCAAGAATAACACTTAGTTACTAGTAGAATGCAGCCAAGCCAAGCCTTGCCTTACTAAAATTAATGGCAAAGAGCCTATTCGGATACCATCAGACGCGTTGAGGATCAAATCACTTTCAGATATTTGAGACTATGGTTCGTAGCACTTTCAGATATTTCAGAGGATCTCTCTTTTCTCTTTCTGGACAGGAAAGCATTCAACCATCATTCAACCAAACTCAGCTCTAAGTTGATCAGCTAGAATAGCAGAAGATACAAAAGCAGGTGCAACTTTCCACCAAATCTTGGATCACGAGTGAATCTAGAATATTGAGCAAGTTCATTAGCTGCTCTATTACAACGGCTACACAAATGCAACACTAAACTTATTATTGAATCCAAGGAGTTGGGGGCGGTGGTGGAGGTGCAAACTTTGCTGCTGGCACAAATGAGAACATACTACTTTTGTTGATTCGTATGCTCCCGTCACCAGATAGGGCAACAAGTGCACCAACCAAACCAGCATTCCCTGCCAGACTGGGCTGCGTGTAGTTCATCATCCTCCGGTTGTCCTTAAAGCCATCATTCTCGTCAGGACCAGCCACCAGAGCTCCAACAATGGTATTTGGATTTGCCTTTGGTGTATCCCTCCATTTCCATCCTCCAGTGCAACTGTACTTAATGCCGTTATGAGGGATGGATGCACCTCTATGATGGACATGCAAAGGATATTTAATGCCGTAACCAACAACATAGCTCATGTTCTGAGGATTCTTTCCAAGGATATAATCAACCTGTTCAAATAAATAATGGAGCACATTATCAACCAAATGGGTTTTTGTTGATTTTTACATACAAAATTGGGAGGTTGTAGGAAATTTTTTCTTGGGATCCATACTCTCCTCCTTTGATTACTAATACATGTATGAAGCATTGAATCTCACAAAAAGAAAACAAAGTTACTCTGACCTGGTTTTTGGAGAAGTTTCTCAAGACACCGCTGGCGACAAAATCTGAACCGCACAAAATTCCTGGTGTCTGTGAAACTTTTAAGTAGTCACTATACAAAGCTGCCAAGAAGGCAGCATTCACGACATACTGAAGACGATGGGGATCTTCTTGGTTAATTAAGATCAGGCCCCCTTAATAACATATGGATAAAACTAAGTCAAACATCCAAATATGATTTTAAAAAGTGAACGAGTTTAATGGTAAGACTGTAATACCTCTTGTTCTACTAAACTGGGAAGAGACTGGCAGATATGAGCACATAAACAAGTTTGCTTGCTCATGATATACCTTGAGAACTTCTTTATAACTACGGCCCAAAAATATTCTCAAACGGCTAAGAAGCACCTAGAAAGAGAAAAACATCATTTTAATAACAGTTCGGCACATCATCTTTCAAAGCAACAAAAAATAATTTATCTACTTACTAAAGCCCCGGCAATCTTGTTGTCCCAGCTAAGTCCAGCATGGTCTGTGACCCTTCCAAACGCTCCAGAAAAATCAGCGTTGTCTTTCTTTGTTGCAAACTCAATGTATGAAGGGTCACCTGTGGCATAATACATCCAAGCTGCACCCCAGACATACTCATCATGGAAATTTGTAGAATCATAGTATTTAGCAGCATCAGAGCCTAGGATATTGTATGTTCCAGGATGGTCCATGGAGAATTGGAACAACGATTTTGCTGCATGAACGAGTTTCTCACTATATGTCACGTTGTCCCCGAAAACCAATGATGCAGAAGCCAATGCAGCTGCCATTTCTGCTGGAAGGTCTGAGCAACTCTGGCACGTACTGACTGGTCGAGGGTAGTCGATATCCTCAGGACGCATCCAGCAGTAGTGATCATTGGGGATTGGCTGTGCCATTGGGAAACCACCAAGTCCTACCTGTTAGGAAAAGAAAAAGTAAAACAAAAAATGACAAATTTATAGAGATAATACAATCCAAAGAAACAGAATCGGTTCTATATTCTTATTCCTTATCGTGTATAATTCTGTAATTAAACTAAGTTACCTGTGCTACTATATGATCTATAGGAGATTCTGAAGCAAAGCACTTGAGAAAGTAATCAATCCCCCACTTGATAATGTTTTTGACGTGGTCAAGCTCACCAGCAGCCTCATACTGTGCTCTGTACTCGATGACACTCCAACTCAACATCGTCATCGCAAACGATGCAGGAAAATTAAAT
Source organism: Coffea humblotiana (assembly GCA_023065735.1). NCBI lineage: Eukaryota > Viridiplantae > Streptophyta > Magnoliopsida > Gentianales > Rubiaceae > Coffea > Coffea humblotiana. The sequence goes on along the minus strand of CM041215.1, from coordinate 26,238,232 downwards.
TTGACAGCATCACCTGCATCATAGTATCCCCCGACCAAATTTTTATGAGCTGTTGAAAGGCCATCCCGTGTGCAAGAGTTCCCCCTCCATGATATGTTATTGTCGCGTGGAAGCACTCCAGCTGTCATAAAAAACTGAAGCACTAAGAGGAATTGTTAATTGAAAAGTATTTTACATGATAAGAAAGTAAAAGGTAGAATTCACTTACAGCGTTGTGAATCAAAAACAAGAGGGCCTTATTTAATGCCAATGTATAATTATCCAGCAATCGTGGTTTTTCCGGCAATGATGGTGGATAAGATTGGTGATGATGCTTCGGAATGATTCCCAGAATGATGAGGAGTAGCAATACTGCAGAAGCCCCCACCATAAACATCTTATAGAATGTCATTTTTTACTCAATTGATACAACTTATGACCCTGAAGCATCAAAAAACAAGGTTCAATTCCAGAAATGAATCATAATACATCAAATCTATGTGGGGTGAATAATGTGTTAATCTTAAGCATTTTCCACTGTGTCCAAGATCAATCTTCAGGAATACTAATAACGTAGTTGATAATCATGGCACTATAATAGTTCACATGTAATGTAACTCACTTAGAATGAATAATTTAGCATACCAGCCCCATATTTTAAATGTATGCAGCAAGTTATAAACTAAGATTCCAATATGCAGCTGGGATAGCTAATAATATTTCTACCACAGCAAAGAAATCAATGATGGAAAAGGAAGAGTATGTATTAGTGAAGGATTGTTTTCCAGTCGAAAATTCTACGTTATACTGGTTCACAAAGCTGATAATATTGCAAGGTGGTCGATGGAATCTGTGTCTTGCTGAAGAAGGTGATTCTTGGTTTTCTTGGTGTCGCTTATGTTGGCATGATTTGGATAATTCTGTTATTTGTGGCTGTGATTTTGGGAGTCGTCTTGGTGCAGTTTTGGATGGAAGAGCCTGTTTTTACGAGGGAAATATTGCATTTCTGATACACCAATGTTCATCCGGTGGCAATCTCCTGTTTTGGTGGTGATGGTTGGTGTCAAGAACACAGGCATTTATTAACAAGAAGAATGGGGGCGTGCCAGTCAGGCGTACTTTCTATGTTTCTTTGGTGTTCTTGACGACTGTATCTGATTACAACAGAGAGATTGGAGTGTTAAATGCCACTCCAGAAGTCATATCAGGTAATAGAAGCATAATTGGCAAATTCAAGCCATTCTTGCTTGTTGCCGTTTAGAAGCAAGCTGGCCAATCCAAATAATGCAAACATTTCTTATGGGCTTACCCTCATTGTTGGGAATCACAGCTGAAACTCAAAAGATAACAGTCCCAATGGCAAAGCACAACTGCACAAGAGAAGGTTTTCTTAGAAGGCCATGAGTATAGCTGGAGCTATAACTGATTTTCTTTTACAGTTATACGAGGCCAAAATTCTTCTGAAATCTGAGGTCCATTGGGGAAAAGAGCTGGTTAATTGATGGAAGTGGACATTTTACAAGTGAACTTCCATGATTACACGTCATGCTGCTTTCGATGGTCCTCTGTTGCTCTAGAGCCCTCATTTTACTTGTGATGTCAAATAGTTTCAACAGTACTAAAAGTGAGGACAAGTCAGAAATCAAGACATCTTCAGAAGAAACGGAGAAAATATCACCAAGAGAAGAGAGGTGTGTGTCAGAGGCAGGAAAACAGAAGCAAGAGGAAAACAACATAAGCTTCTCCACTGGAACATGGAGGAAACAGGTCAAGCTTGGAAGATGTTGAAGAAGATGATACAGGGGATTCAGAATCAGTGTGCTGTAAAGGTGATCTGGAGGCTAAATTCAAGTGGTATAGGATTGACAATCTTTGTGCTACTGCAATTTGTAATCTAATTTGAATATGGTAATTAAAGAACAACATTTTAACCCACTGCCTAACGTATCAATTACTCAAGATTGATTGATATAATACAGAATTGAAAGAGTTCAACGACAATTCCAGTAAATTATTATTTTTTTATTTTTTATTTTTAAAAAAAAGATCACCTACTTGCCAGGAGGGCTTAATCACGAAGGTGATGGAATGGACCTTGATCAGCTGGGATAAACCACCAAAAAAATCACGAAGGTGGTGGAATGGAGGAGCTTGATCATCTGGAATAAACCACCAAAGAATTCGGTCGGTATTAATGTGGACGGGTGGCCGGTGCGGGAATATTGATCAGAGATGAATTGGCAGTAGTACTGTAGAGAGCAGGTTCTTGCTTCAATTTAGGTGTGGTGGCCAAGTTATGGGGAATGGTCTGCGGGGTTGAGCCTTGAAATGGCTCGTTAACAAGGCTATAGGAAAGTAATACTTCAATCAGATTCGTTGCTCGGCATATCCATGATGGATGAAGGCACCTCGGAGAATCTACACTTGAATATCTATCATTACCCAAATTAGAGACTGAATGAAGAGGGATTGGACTGTTTCGCTGGACCACGCCTGGAGGAGGGAAGGAAATGGAAGCACCGACTAAATCTAGCAAAGTGGAGCCTCAATCAACAGCCGGCCAGTTTTGTTAGAGCCACCTGAGTTGAGTTAGAAAGTGTTATAAGTACGATATAATTGGGGTCGCTGAGGTTAGTAGTTCCATTCTAAAGGGACTCCATGCACTTTGGACGCTCCTGAATGGAGGAGGCGGAGGAGGAGGCGGAGGAGGAGAAGAGGGGTGGGAGGTCTTCCACTTCCAGTTTTGTTGAATTCAGTTTTGTCAGGTTTACTAGAGGTGTTTGGCGCTAAAACTGCAGCTCGAGAGCGAAAGGTTAACGGCCAGAAAGCTGGAGAGAATATCCGGCTTTCTATTTTTTGATTATATTCATTCAAAAAAATTTCCATTTAGGATAATTTTACCAACACGTTTTGAGGTGTTCAATAATTTCAACTAGTGCCCTTAAAATTTCAAAAATTATGTGTACACCCCTTGAAAAACATGAAAAGGCAGAATGGTTTTCTTTCACAGTTTCGGTCTAAGAACACTGATGAACTTATTATCGTTAGAGTCGATCATTTGCTCATTCTTTTTTTTGAGGAAATCATCTGCTCATTCTTCAAGACAAGATCACTATTGTCACCACTAGATCTAATGCGGCAATCATAGTCCAAGGAAGCATTAATGTTTGACTCGACGGGCGCATGAAAAACATTTTAGTTATATTTTCAGCAAAGGTTAGAGGTGCTATAGTCTAATTCCTAAAATTCTCGTTACTGAATTACTGGTATATATCTTTATTGGACCGGACGTGAATTTTCGCAGCACCGTCCAATGGACGGGAGGGACGATTCGAGATTGAATCAACAAGACCTGGCTCGATCTCAATCGTCTACCCGAACCACCTCTCAACCGTAGAGGAACTGGATCCAAGGACCCAACTCTGGTTAAATCTTTACGCATGAAATTATGGTCTGATTCCCTCCCATATGCGAATCATGAATGACTTGCAAAATGCAAGAGACAGAACTTACAGATCCCTTTTCAAATCCCAATTGCATTTGGAAGTAGGAGGATAATTCTGATTATATCGTTCAAATAAACAAAAAAAATAAAGGAAACCCATGATTATATTTCCTTAAAACCTTTTATTTATTCCATGACATTTCTGGCTAGAATCAAGAAAGAGAATCAAATTCTAGCAGTCATAGGTGCAGACGCAAAAAAACGGCGAGACTGGGTTGGGTTGTTGACAAGCGCCCTGTGGCCGCAGTCCTGCATAAATCTTACTGCACCTTGTGTTGCAGCAAACCTGATCGCAGCTGCTGCGGCATACGTCAATGCTGGTTTCGCACCTGGTCTCCACCCCTGCCACCATTGTCATTTTGTTGCCAACTGCAATTTTTATACCACTCTTCGTCAGTTATTGCTGCATTGACAAAGGGGAAGAAAAAAGGACAAACTGATATCTTACAAGAAAATTTACAACATGCAGTACTAGGCTTGGTCATAAAAGTTGGCCGATTATACCTAAGCAAAAAATTTGTGGTTGGGAATTACTCCATTTAATTAATAATTCACGGAGGGCAATTGATGCAAGTAATATTGGGGGTGGGAAGGGCGTGGAGAGAGGTGGAAGGGTTAAAAAAAATGATGCAAGTAAGAGTAGTTTGCGTCAAATTTATGATTCTATCTCAAAAAAACAAAAAAAAAAAAAAAGCTCGAAGACAAAGTGATGAAGATTGCCATCGTTGGTTTACTGCAACGGATTGATAATGGATGCCCATACTCCTTTAACATTCGTCCATTCATCACCAATAATGGTAATTCAACAGCAACATTTGTTTTGTTTGTTTGTTCAAGAGTGAAAAAATAGTACTAAAGAAATTACCGATTGCAGAGATGAAGAAAGAGAGAAGGCAGAATCTTAGGAATGAAGTGGCCATTTGATTTCGAGGAAATGGAAAATAAGATAGTTTGAAATTGATTTACTCTCATTGGAACTTTAGCTCCTTATATTGAGTGAAAATGGGATTAGGAGCATTAACTAACGAGATATTCTCCACATTTCAGGCCAATTAAATACGATATCTTCACTTGCCACATGCCTACTAAGCAAAGTAAATTTGTTTACTCAAGAAAAAAAAGGAAGAATATTGTAAAACTTACCTAAACGTTAGAGAGCAATAAGTACCAAAAGTTTATATATTTGAACAATTCAAGGTACTCATTCATTGAGTCGTAAATGCTTAATTAATTAGATATGTATGAATTGAATTATTTTCCCTTGCACTCAAATAATTAGAAGATTGCGTACTATTTTAACTTAATCTATATAAGAAGAATGGAATACAAAATCTTTGCGGTCAAATTTAGACAATTTTAGGTGAAATCTTGATATTATGGAATAGAAATTGCTCGATGATAACATTCTTTTAATTTGGACTCTCTGACTACAATTAAATGAACAAAAACACAAAGATGTCGAAATTAGAAGGAATGTGATATTGGCTTATAAGGATACCCCTGAAACTCATGAAAATCATCATTTTTTTTTTTGAAAAGTTAGGGTGCGTTTGATAAAACTAAAGTGTAAAAACTGAAATTTGAAACCATTAATTTATTGAGTTGTTAAATATTAAATTTGATACATTTGAGTGTATATCTTATTAAGTGATAAATGAATAGTTTATCACTTATTTTGGGAGTAAATTTTATCTAAGAAATTCAGTGCCAATTAATTAATTAGATGTTCAAATTTTGGGAGCAAAAGTCCATCAAGGTGAGCTGTGGTATTGGCTGGTTTTTGCTGCACCCTAGATCTGCAGATAAGGTGCTCCTTGCTGGATTAGATGTGTATTAGGCTCTGCAGTTGGTTGTCCATCGTGGTTAACAGAGTTATTGATGTATGAGGAACCATTTTATTTTGTGTTTAAAAAAAAATGTTCAATTTTTTATTATGAAATGCGGCTGAACATATTAAGATTTAAATCCATTAAATTTAAGTGTTGAATTGAGTTATCAAAAAGGGCCTAAGACAATGTAGGAAAATTTAAAAAAAAAAATCTACTTTCTAAATGGAAATTCAAGAATTTGGGGTGGAAGAACTTTTGGAACCACCAAAACATCCATCAACAAACTTGGAATCCGCAAAACATCCACTTTATTATATTGTTATTTCTCCTTCATAAATATTGTACTTTAATTTTTTTTTAAATTCAATAACTATTATTGAATAATACACAAAATTTAACAAACTCACAAAATCAAAATACACAAAAAATGAGATTTTTTTTTATGAATTTTCTGCTATATTTTTAAATTTTTTATTATATAATGATTTTTTAAAACTGTTGTATTTATTTTTTACTCAATAAATAGTTTTTGGATTTTACAAAAATAAAAAAGAATTAAAATTCTATATTTATGAAAAAATATAGCAATATAATAGAAAGCAGGACAGAGAGTGGTACAGAAAATGGGACAGAAGATAAAGGGGAAAAAGGCGAGGATAGGAAGGAGTTAGGAGAACAATGGTGCTGATGTGTTTGTTTGGTGTGTTTTAAATTTAGGTATTTCTTAAGGCATTTTGGGTATTTTTCAATTTATTGTGGATGTTTAAAATAAGACATGAGAAAACTCTTAGAGATAGACCCTTTATCTTGCAAAATAAATCATAAATATTACTGTATCTATACTCCATCTTCATGCGCATATAAGAATACGATCCTAGCAATCACATTCGCAACTGCATACTCTTACATTGGTCATTGCAGATAGCACCCCAGACCAGAAGTGCATCTTTATTTTACACATAGATACAGACCCTTTATTTTAAAAATAAATCATAAATATCACCTATCCTCTATTTTCATGCATGCAAAACAGAGGAATACTATCCCAGCAATCATATTCGCAACTGCATACTCCCGGTTGGCAAAAAGCTTTGGGATTGCGGCCGGAATATGCATTATTACATTGCTCATTGCAACGCGTCCAATTGCATCCTTCCCAGTTGCAAATGCCCACCACAGAACTGCATCTTCTTGCTTGTATAATTGGAGAACTTGATTCCACGGCCAGCGTTCCACTAACTGCAACATTTTTCGCGTACGGAGCAATAGACATATTAGCTAATCAGATTTAAGTAATTCTTATATCTATAAAGAAGAAGAAAAAAAAAAAAAAGAGCATTTAAGTATATTTGCAGAGAGCTCACTATTATCACCAAAAATGGTTGGTTTTCTAACGTTGAAAGCAACACATTTACCTGATGAAAATATGAGGAGAAAAACTAAGCAAAAACTTGGCAAATGTTTTTCCATTTTCAAATGGGATGCTATAATCCCTCAAGAATTTTCTAGTCCAAAATCTTTGGTTATGAAAGAATTGTACCCTTCAACTCCTAAATATATATAGGTACAACCGTGAGAAGAGATATTGTCTTTTTATCTTCCTTTTCTTTTTAACTTCTTTTCCCCCTTGAGAAAATTTCATCAAATATGGAAAGTGAACCTGTACTCGTATTAGGGACAATAATATAGTATTGCCTAATATGCAAATTTCCAATAAATACGATATCTATGCAAAATCTCTAACCAAAATTATGTCGTGATGCAATGAATCATGTTCTGGGATGTTCAAATTTAGCATGCAATTATACCGAAATTATGTCTCCAGATGAATTGAACCATATTATTGGTTTGCAAAACTTAAAACTTTAGTGTGCACTCATACTATAATCATGTCACGATGATATGAATTAGAATCGTGTTTTGCCTAAGTTTTGGTTGGTCATATCATATGGATGCCATCTTTTTCTCTTCTTCTTCCTTTTTTTTTTCCTACCTCTTTTGGGGACCATTGTTCTTTCGAGAAAATTAAGTTTTATTTTAGTTTCTATTTATCAATAAGCATAATGAAATCCCTATTAAGTACATTAGTGTCGTGGATTGCTTAAGTAGAAAAACTCGTGCTATACAATTTATAGTATTTTGTGTGGTGGGGGATCAAGATATTTCGTAAATTATTTGCGCACTGACGTGGTTTGATCAAATTCTTGAAAACTCTGAAAATAGATGGGTAAAAAAAAAAAAAATTTTTTTGCTTCTTCTCAAAGAAATTTTGATTTGACTGTAAAAAGTTTTTCTTCAGCAATGGACTTGTACCCAACTTGATTGCTAAACGAATCTCCCATTATTGAATGAAGGCCACCGTCGCCTGGGATGTCATATGTACTTTGTGAGGTTATGAAATTAAAAAAAAAAAAGTTACCAAACTCTTGAAGACATATAAAAACTACTAATTTTTTTTTAGAAAATATTTTCTAGAGAAATGATTTTTGGAACCGACGATACCAAATTCATACAATTACCTTGGGTTAGTTGCTTATGACTAATTTTACTAGCCATTGAAATTTTTTTTTTCTTTTTTTTTTATTGTTTTTTTCCGGATGCTAGCAAGTTGGATTTGATTACTAGTAAGCAAGCCAGTAAATAGTTGGCAAATCTGTTTAGTCTAATAAAGCAATTAGACTGGTTCAGCAAAACATACGTAACAGATGAAACTAACTAAATCTCAATCTAAATCTGCCAATAGGATTCTGCAGAAGTTCTGCTTAGGTCCCACCCCCCAAAAAAAGAAAAAGAAAAAGAAAAAATAATTTTCTGTTTGCCGAGACCAAAAATGTGGTGTCATGTACTTTACTTACACAGGGAGAGAGAGAGAGAGGCTAGACGACCTGAAAGGACATAGTACATGTTTTTATAGTATTTACAAAACAAAATATTTACGAGTGCCTTGTCGTCTGTGGTTAGCAAATTTTCACATCACAACACACTTGTCTTTGGATGACTTTGTCTCCTGCTGCCTGGAAGATTGAGATTGAGATTGAGATGCATACTTCCCACTGTTCCTTGGAACCTACAAGACACAATCATCCATCCACATGTAACAGTTCCTTTTACCAAGTGATTTCATATCTAATCATCAACATACTCATTAATTAGAGCAAAAATGCAAGAGAGGATCCATGTAGGGAAGTTAAAGACAACCTTATGAGACATTTTGGACAAAGCTCATTAGAAAATTTGGTAATTACTGCCAATAAGATCAGAAGGAAAAAGAAGACCGCCAATATAACACAAACACTACAAAGATGCATGACAGGCCACAGCTTAAACAATAAAAAATCTGCTGCAGTTTGGACAAGACGGAGAACAGATTTTGTGTACTTGCAGGATTGATTTAGGCTTTCGTCAGTGACCAAGTCAAGATTTACTGCACCATCCACTACGGAGATTATCAGGAAAACTAAGGCAACACTTGATTGTTGTCTATTATACATCCATTTATTGAAGACAAGATCAAATATCTCTACTTCTTGTGACCAAGTCAAGATAATTTTAAGATCATACTTTCACTCATCAAACATGCCTCAAGGAGTAGGAAATAGAAGGACAATTTCATAATGTACCTGAGGTCCAGTAACCAACCTACCACCACCCACAGAGGGTGGTTGTGAATTATTTTGCCGCTGTGATGTCTGTTGCTCAAATTCCTGTTGCTGGAGGGCAATTGCCAATTGCAAATCGGAACTGTCAAAAGCAAAATATATACCTTGAGATCAAGATATCACCCTCACAAATTCTTTTACCTAGTAAATAGATACATGAGCCAATTAACCACAACATGTTTGAGAAGACACTACAGAAATCCAGTAAGCCTTTCATTTCAGGAAAAATAAGCACAAAATGACAACTGCAATAAAAGATTCAAGCCGCTAGTCCAAAAAAAAAAATTTGCCACAAAGTCGACCAATTCCTAATCTTGATGCTGCTATAGTTGTTCCCAAGGAAAATAGAAATGGTCCCATGATTACTAAAACATTTAAAGCAATATTCTCAAAGTCCAAATTCAAGGATGGACAAAATTGATAAACATCAAGTCACTGTAGTAATCAACTAAGGCACAACCATAGAAGAACAAAAAAGGAATGGCAATCAAATTCATCAGCATAAATAAGTGGAGCAAAGGTCCAGCATCACCCAGGAGATGCATAATTAAACAGAAATATACAGAACACAACCATCAAACCATACCCACTCTCGCACATATACACACAGACAGATCATCCAAGTGAAAGGTCCACTTAAACCAAATCTACAAGAGTATGATTAAGAATTCTGAAGGAAAAAGGTAAAAAGTGTACGGTGTTCAGATAATTACTTGAAACTTGAATCTGCCTGCATGGAATTGTCCATGCTTGCTAGGTAGTCCTGTAAAAGAATTCACAATTCAGTTTGGGAAAAAGAAAGGGATGAAAGAAGTCAATAGAGGAAACACCAGCAATCTACAAAAGCTATATCAACAGAACAAGAATGCAAAACTACATACAGCAGTACTGGCCATAGCATTCTGTTCATCCCATGAGTTGTTGCCATGATTCTCCACATTGAACTCCTTGAAGCTACCAGTCATGTACACTGTGTCCCCATTTACCTAAATAATGGAATCACAGACAACCAAATAAGTGATGCTTCTGTGAAAAGATTTTTGCGCACACCGATCTTTCAGATAAAAGCTCAAACGGAAAAGCTTGGTCAGGACTCTCGAGAGTTTCTAATCGAATCAACACTTGGAACTCAGAAAAGATACAAATACAACATGCAAATTGACAAAAAGTTCCAGTACTTGCACAGAATGAATTACTCTATTTTCTGCTTCTATTGCACACATGCATCTCATGAGAGAACAGTTTAGAGTGTGAAGGCTTTAATCTCAAAATTAGAATTAATCTTGAAGGTGGCTTGCCGGACATTCAATCATTTGCTTTCCTCGAAGGTGGAGGAGACTATGATGACATAATTGACTACTTTCCCCAGTATAAAACTGGACATTAGATCTCCTCCTAGTCACAAGCATAGACACTACATACAGCTAGGAGAGCTCTAAAGTTATTTCCTAGGAACAACTTAAAAGAACTAACAAATGTACTCCACCCTAGATACAATGCCCAAGTAACTTTAAAAAGCAACTGGAGCAGGTACATCTAGGTGGCAGTTTGCATATCAATGTCAACCAAAAGATTTGATATGGTAATGGCATAACAAACTCAGGTTCTATTTCACTCACATTACAGTATAACACTAACAATAGAATGGGATCTGGTCATTTTTGCGGCTTTTTAGGACAAGAGTATTATTTGCTATTCTAGAAATCAAGTCTTAAAAAACAAAGAAAGATCAATTAGAATTTTAATGCATGTTAATTTTATGTGTATTCTAGTCACTCAGCAGGTAATGTTTTATTACAAAAGAAGGTTCACTTCAATTCAATATTATCTTACGTTTACATCTTTGAGGCTATGATTAGAATGAGACATGAAGTCAGACAAAAAGAAATTTATTACTAACAGTCTCAGCCCCCTACCTCATTCAGCTTTTCCCAAACCAAATCAGGCTGATTGATGTAACCTTGGTCTGTAGCCAAAATATATAATTCCCCTTCAAACTGCACATTACATCATTATAGGTACAAGAGCAACTGATGTCACTGTCAAGAAGCATAGTCAAATTTACTTATATAGGGGAAACTATATTCCAGTATCACATAAAAGTTGTTGTACGCTGAAATTGGTAATAGTGAAAGACATTACAATAAAAACATCAAAGACTGACCTTGAACATGGTATTGAAATGATTATTCCGGAAGAAAACACAAAGCTCGCGTTCTTTTAATCCCTCTTGCAAGCAAAACAGGCTGCAGGAGACACCAAATGCATCAGACCAAAGTTAAGTTCCAATTCTTACCTTCATTGAAGTAAAACATATTGATTATCTGTTAAAAAAAAAAACCAAAAAACCAACATACCCGTATATAGTCAACTGACTAGCACTGTTCTTCAAAAAATTCCGAATCAGTTCCCCTAAAGAAAATTAATTAGAGCTTAAGTAAATATATTCTGCACCATAACAGAGAGAGGGAGGGGATGGAGAGCAGAAGCAAAACAGGGAAACAAGAATGCATGTCTTAGTGGTGCAATAAAAATTGAGACCACTCCCATCTGTCAGGAGCACTCCATTACCTTCTTTACCAGTAATTTGATCTTTCTTTGCATCACAAACTTCTATAGAACTTCTGTCTCCTTGTTCTGCAAGGACCACCTCACCCTCGTACATAGGTTCTCGGTTTTGATGGATCGTATCTCTTGACTCCAATATGCTCTCCTCACCTTCGTAAATAGGTTCACTGGTATCAACATTGGAAATAAAAACTTGATGTTCATCTACATTATCTGTTCTGTCATTTAATGAATCAGTACAGGGAGCATGAGTCAATGAACTGAAGGGATCAAAAGTTTCACGACCATTTCGCTCATTTTCTACTTCATCAACTTCATAAATGGAACATGACAAGGTCTGATTGTCTTCATCTTTTCCAGGTTTATGTACATTAGTTCCAGCGGCAGAAGAAGCATCCCTTGGAGAAGATTGATTAGCTCCACTTCCAATATTGACAAAGGTATTACTACCACAATCTTCAACAACTTTAACCACAGTATTATATTCAGATTCTCCTGAAATTGATTTGATACAAGATCTCTCCAGCTCTGTCTTTGAGGACAAACATACAGCATCCTGCGAAACTGTTTCAGAACCTCTTGGGTCAAAGTCGTGATTGCTTGAGGTCTCAAAATTGCTAGAAACTGCCACTTCATCAGGACAAGACATTTTACTTCCATCAAACACATTTTCTTCTAATGTTCCAATTAAAGAGACTGGTTCAGACTGCTTGAAATCTGAACTCCCTTCTGTAACAATAGATGAATTTGGCTGATTAGCAGATGGAACATCAGCTGATGAAGTAGGCACTTCTGACTCTGACAATTTCAAGACTCTGAACAGTTCTTGTTCTTCTTCAATGTCTCCTTTTCTTCCTATGTGGTGATCAGGAAGAGAAATAGGAGCATCATCAAATGATCTACCTCTTGAGAGGCATGGAGATGGAACTCCAAGAGTTGCAGTTGTCGCAGCAGCAAAATCAACACAATCTTCTTCAGGATTTTTCTTATGTTGTGTCTCCACATTTTGCGTCTCAAGGGCAACAAGCTCCCCCATAAGCGTATTATATGACTTGGAGCCAATTGCATTTGCAGTATCAACATCCTGGTAGACATGAACAAACAATGCTTCAAGCACACATAGATATTAATTTAACAAATCCTTCAGGAAAGGATATAAAGGAGTAAGTTACTGCAGAAACAAAAGGCATTAAAAAGAAAGGAGACAATCTGACAAGCGACAGGAAAGAAGGAATGGGTAATATGTTAGCAAAAATTGAGAAGCTTAATGTAAAAATTAACCGAGCAGAGACACAATTAATAGCAAATCGAGATGTGAATAAAGGTAAATGCATGCCAAGAGAACAACTAGCCCTTTTTGTCCACTTTGAGTGCCATAAAGAAATAAATGTATGGACTAAGATAACCTTGAGTACAGTAACCATTAATTTTTTGTGCTGATACTGAAAACTAGTATTCAGCAAGTTCTTAATTTCCCTTTTTCAAAAATTGAAAAGCATCTGCAAGAAAATCTCATCCACGAAGCTTACACTACCATTTCTACACTAATCAGAAGCAGAAGCCTAGATCAAGGCAATAATTCAAAAGATTAAGCACATAATACAAATACCCTGCTGTTCATAGCTCATTCCTGGAGCAATGTGGACACAATTAATCAAGTTTCCTTATCCTGAATACTTTCAAAGTTATCTTACAATGTATTGGTGCAATCACTTTAGAAATCAGTATTACAGTGACAGTCAATCCATTATTGTACATGTGAGAAAATGAATCAGCAATTCCAATGAATTAACTCCAAACATACTTTTTTTTTGTACAGAAGGCTGGAAAGTTTCCAAATCTTCAGGAGAAGATATGTCCAGCATGGGAGAATAATTACCACAAGAAAATTAATGGAGAATAAGTTCCACCTTCTAACTTTAGCTGCCAGATTTTCGCTAAAGCTAATCACTCAATGTAATTGGTACCAAATATACCGAAATTCTTAACAAAACAGCAGTTTGATGTCTAAACTCACTTTCAGGTTTTAATCTATCTTGAATCAAACTAATGAAAACTGCTCTTTGCATTTCCAAATTACACACAATACAGGTTTAAATTATATAAGGAAAAAGTTCTTTAAGTTCATCTACAAATACCTGGGGATCAACTATCCAACCATGGCAGAGTGGAATGTCTAGTAGATCAAATATTGCACATTCCCGAGTAAATTCAAAATCAGCAATTCTGAATGATAAAAATGCATTAGTTACACAACAGTGCAACCTTTAAAAAAAAATTAAGAAAAAGGTAAGTAAACCTACATAGACATAAAAAAGGCCATCATTTACCTCCTGAATTTTATATTTACATCAATCCCAGTGGCTAGTCTAGGAAGCAAATCAATGGCATCAGCAATGTTTTGTTGCTGATTTTCAACGTATCCTGCATCTTTGTCCTGCAAAATTGAACCAAAACCAACAGAGAGAACTTACATTTGTATGGTTTCACTTGGATTATAAAGAATAAGAAACAAAAAGAATAAACAACCTTCAATAAATAGAGAACACAAAATTCTTTTCAGTCAAGTTATTTATTTCCAAATTTTTAATCCATAATCATACAGTAATGGAGCTGTTACAATTAAAAAGTAAACAAATAGCAATTAATGTAATGAAACAGAAAGAAGTTACTTTGATATTGGAATTTGAGTCGATTAATCGCTCAGCAACAAGCGAAAGCAATTTCTCCTGTGAAACCTCTGGAATATCTGGACTCAAGCTCAAGTTATTCTTTAAGAGAAGAACATTACCTACCACACAAGCCATACAGATTATATCAGCAAAAACTTGTAATTAACCATTAAAACCAAAAAGACATTCCAAGCAAAAGCACCCCTCCCCCAAATTAAAAAAAATTTACAAAAAAAAAAAAGGGAGAGGAAAAAAACCAACAAAGAAGTAGAATGATGTAGTTGCTAGACATTCTAAAATTAACTCCTATGAAGAAAATCATGTAACACATGGAATCACTATAAAGAAGTTGCTCAAATCTCATGGCAGAATCATGAATATCCACAGACTTGGTATCCCAACCTTTCTTGATTAAAATAACTAACCAGTAAACCACGGATCTATTGTCAAAGGCTGAAAAATCAGGAACAAGCTCTATTTTTTATTTATCACCTTAACCATGTACTTAACCAACAGAAGTGCAATAGAAACCATGGCATAAAGCAAATACAAAATAGCAGCACAGAAGAACTGACCATTCACAAAGAAACCACTATGCAAAAGCAAAAAATAAAAAACACCTTAACGACATGCTACAAAACTTTTCACCAAAAAATTTTTATTCATGATAACATGAACCAAATATCTTCTTCTTCCACCAAAAAAGGAAGGCTTGGCTCCAGTTATAGAGACAATGGCCTATTATTTCCAGCTACAATCAAATAGAAATACCTCTATCATCAAGTCAAGTTAAGAAATCAAACTGGAAATATTATTGATCAAATTAACTCCTTGTTCAAACCCTATGCCTATGTCTCAAAATCTTGAAACTTACATGCCATTCTTGACCCAATTAAACGGGAAAAATTTTTTCTTGCTTCAACTATATGTAACCTATAAGTTTCTTCTGTCAAAAAACGAGTGGCATCCATAATTACTAACCTACAACTCAGCTGATACTTATCCACATACAATTCCAAATCTTTTTCATTGATAACGCAACTTATCATTCAACCTAATTATTTCCTCACTCAGCGAGTCAACCAAGATCTCAAAATCTTGAAATATGCATTTCATATGAGGCAAATATAAAAAATTCCAAGATAAAATTCAAACATGTTAAAATTCTAAAATCCTGGGTAAATGAAGAAGAAAACAACAAAATTAATTCCATACTTATTGTTCAGACCTATGTTCCACAATTTTGACAACACAGCATTCCAATACGGGAAAAAGAACAAAAAAAACATATTCTTGCAACAATTACCAATAAAATTCACAAAAATATGTAAAGCCTAAAACCCTCTGTGAACAGAGGGAGAAGAATTAACCCAAAAAACACAAAAACAATAAGAAATATATATATATATATATATATAATCGAGATAAAGAAATTTACAGATGGCAAGCAGAGGGCAGGGGCCATTGTCGTTTTGAAGAATGATGGGAGTTGTTCGGCCCAAGAATTGAATGACTTTAGTTTTATGCATCATTTCTTCATTATCGCCGCCTTTTTGCTCCTCCGGTGCAGCTGCCGCCGTCGATGCCAAGGTTGAAGACTCCGCCATTTTTCAGAATTTATTTTGAATTTTGTCAATTCACCAAAATTTCCCACTATCTATGAAATATTTCTAGAGGGAGAAACGTTGTGTAGTGAGAGAAAATTTAGACGAAAGAAGGAAGGGGTGAGGAAAAGGTTTAAGAGAGGGAGACCGGCGAGAGCATACAAGGGGGAAAGTGTGGCTGGGCCGGCAGGCGGGTCGGGCCGAGATTTTCTCAACTGAATTGTGACGACAACGAGAACACTTCCCTTAAGTATGGCTTCACAAAAAGGAAAATGAAAGGAAAAAATAAAGGGAAAGTAGGTATGGTTTCTTTTTTCGTTCCTAGACTAGTAGGCAAGATATTTTAGGTAGTTAATTTGATTTTGCCGTTGATCTTATTTCATCTTTCCTTTTTCTAAGTAGTGTATCAAAAAAAATTTTATTTTCTCAAATTATGTTCACTAGGCACTATTTTTTAAAAAAAAATTTAAGCACACAAAATCATATTGTGACGACAATAGATGAAGATAGATTATAACTAAGCAACAACATTATACCTAATAAGTCACTAATAATATGATGAAAATTAAAACATAGGTCGAATAGACTCGTAGTGGATGATAGTTAACACTAGTGATTTTATGTCTGAATTACAAACACATTTTTACTGTCTTGCTTTTAGAGTACTTCCTTAACCTAACTTCCCACAATTCCCACCTAGCACTCTTTAATGAAATCTTAATTGCTTTTATGGATTTTAAAGTGGAGAGGTCTCTCTTATTTGCTTTTTACCAACCAAGTCATATGAAAAGTTGAACGCTGAGCTCAAAGTACAAATTGAGAAACGCTCAAGGTGTAAGTAAGTGATAGCTAGAAGTTGCTAGAATAGGGAATTTTGATTCCACATTTGTGTTAGGGACTTGAAGTTTGAGAAAGTTGATGTGATTCTGAACTAAGTTCTCGTATCAACATTGCTACCATGTAAACCTAATATTCAATTGTGCTAGTCGTTTTTTGGCAACTTGTATGCTAAGTAATGGCTTTCTAGATGTTTACTTCCAAGACTAACTTTTTTATGATCACTTGTAAGTATTTGTTTTCATCAAATGTGATTCTCAAGCAAGGTGGACTTTTGTAACTGATACACAGTACGTGGATTCAGAATCCACTTCGAAAACCTGAATTCTAATTCTTCATTCTCCCTCGTCTGCTTCTTAAATTTTACTCTTCTCCTGCTAAAATTTTTTTTGTCAAAAAAAAAAAAGATACGTCAAATTTGCCCTCCTAAGCATTTAATATTATCGATCTTCAAGATTTTCATCAAGAAACGTGACACGTATATATGAGCAATGGTATGGAAAACTTTGAGACCCGTTGTGTGTTATGTCTGATTTAGCAGCTTAACGAAACCAAACTCTAGACTCTGGAGTTAATTAACATGTGGAAAAATGTCGAGCATGTTAATTAACATGCAGTTGTAACTGAGAAAGTTTCAAAGCAGCTCCTTTTCTTTCCCTGCTAATCAATCACTGTTAAGTTACAGGAAAATTTCGGGTAATAGCTAGAGGAAGAGTAGAAATTCATAAAAAGGGGTTGCTATTTGATGAAAACTGCTGATTCTCAACCAAAATCATTGTTAAAATTTGGATAATCACGTATTATCATTTATCAAAATCACGTAATAATTTGAAGGCTATATTACAAGTCCTTCTATTCATGTGTATTTATTTGTAATATCGATACACATATGTGTCATCTTGTAATTAAGTTGTGTGCATCATCGAACAAAACATAATAATACTTTAGCACATCGAATATGGGGTTTCAAATCCTCTGTTCCCAAAGTAGTCTATACCCTCTCTGTCTATTATTTGTACAGCTGCCACGTGTCTCTAACCTTTTGTTACTCAAGTTTACTCAAGTTAGCCTTTTGATAATAATCGGTTGACAAGTTTACTTAAAATCAATTAAAACAGATAATTCAAAACTTTTTTTTTAATTTTCTTTTCAACAAAAAAGAGTCTTGTTGATCATAAACATAGAAATCAATTAAAACTCTACTTTATTTTGTTTGAGTTCGGATTAACAAAACTTGTAAACCGATTATTATCGGTTTATTTGAGTTTGGATTAACAAAAGATTAGAGACACGTGGCAGCTGTACAAACAAGGGACAAAGAGGACAGAGAATACTTTGAGGACAGAGGATTTGAAACCTTGAATATGGAAAGAACCTTCAATATGAAGACCAACTAATCCAGTAGCGTTATAAATAATCAGAGCAGTTGGAATTGCAGTTCCACTGAGGTTCTGTCTGATGAGGAATTAAGGATATACTTCTCTGAAATCCCGACTTGGAACTTTTAACAAGGATAAACTAATATAGGATTGAGGCAGGCATTGGAACGGCGGTTATGAATTGGAAAATTAAACATAGTTTGACAGTTAGGTGTGGCGAATAAACCATCACGATATGTTTAACTAAACAACTTTGTTTGGATAACTTTTATATTGAGCGAAGGCGAATCATGGAAGTTAATTTTATAAAACAGAAGTAAAGTAGCTGGAAATCGTCAAGCACGATTTACTTGACAAAAAAAGCTGCACTAATGACAGAAATTATATAGAACATACCACAGTATGTCTTATATGAAAAATCCTTAGATTCAACAGAGTTACAAAATAAGAAAGATTACACTGTGAATCACAAACCATCGGTTCATATTTGATTACATGTACGAGCAGTTTCATAAATATCTATGCGATAAAAGATACAAAAGTCAACCAGACCCAAGCTATGAAATTATGCATCAAAAGTTAATTTGTGAGATGTTAAAGTTGCACGTTAGAAATTTGTGGAATTGGTTTATAGTACATAATGGTACAGACCTCTGATGCAATATAAAAAATTTCCGACAAAAAAGAAGGGAGAAAATTTAAGAAGGGTAGGAATTAACATGCAAATAATTTCAGAAAATCATTTCAGACAATAAATTGGTGCAGGCCATGCAAATGGCTTCTATATGTAACAGGCTAAACGGAAATCAAAGAGGGATAAGATATTCACGTTAAAATTTATGGGTGAGGTGAGTAATGCAAGTTGGATAAGATTTCCATGCATGTTAATCTCTTTACAGGGAAAAATGTTTTCTTTAATACTTTTATTTGTTCTGATAAGCTTTTTGATGGTCCCCAATATTTCTTTTTCAATTTTCAGTCTTTTTTCCTTCTACGCCAAATATTCAATATCTTACTTCTTGATCTTTATCTGTATTGTAATTTAATCTGCAAACTTTTAGCTTTCTTCAAATTCACAGGTGCAATTCGTTAGTCAAACCATCAATTTCTTGTCAAGTTACTCACACTGGATGCATGGTTCTGAGAGTGGAGATCATTTTCCATCGTACTCAATAAAAACGAAAGAGAATGCTATTGCTAGCCGCATATCAAAGAGATATGACATAAACGTTCCAAAAAAAAAATTTTTTTTTTTGCCCAGTACCCAGTCTTCCAAAATTGGAGCCAAAAAGGAACATGCTTCTAGGGTTCTATTTGTTTTAAAAGTTAAAAGTTTTTTTAGGGGGTGTTCTCTTTTTCTTATAAATTAATTCTTAGCACTATTTTAAAGGCTTTCCCGTTACTCTTTTTATTTTTGTTTAATTTTTTTTATTTAAAATTTTTTTTTTTGGAGGATTGAAATGCAAAGCCGGTTACATAACATCAAGCCTAAAATGGGATGTGCCTATTAAATCAAGACCCGATTTTTTTTTAAAAAAAAAAAGTTACTAATTGCAAATTAAAAACTAACTTTAACTTGGACATTGGCAACTAATGCCCTGTTGCCAGGTGATTGGAGCCCAAGCCTCATTCAACTTGAAAACTTTGCCAAAATTATCAGGTTCCAAACGGTATCACTTTCAAAATCCAATACGAAATCCTAATCACTATCGTTGGTATTTTGATCATTCACTCAAAGCTTTGGGTTGAAATAGCCTAATAACCCAAAAAGTTTTGGGTTTTATTGACGTGCTGCAAGATGGAGCATGGGCTTCAATTTCAGGTTTGACAGTTTCCGACCCATCTTCCTTCCTTCTGGTTAGGAGTTTGGGCAGGAAGAGAAAGCTTGACTAAGACCCAATGGCCTTTGGTCGGATCTTCGAACTCATTAATCATACTAGTTTTTAATGCAACAAGAAAGATGTTTAAAAAAATTATGAATTAGGATTCGAGGATATCAAACAAATAAATCAATAAATCCGCTAAGGTTGAGGCATCTAAAAATTAGAGGTTTTGAATTCAAATCCCCTCCCCCCTTCCTTTCCCTGCTTCTTGAATCCCACCCCTCCTCTATTGAAAAAAAAAATACAAAATGACTCTTTTTTAAGCTTTTTAATTATACGACTCCATAACTCTCTTACAAGCTAATTGCAATTGGATTAACATGCTACTAAGCTACAATGACAATTGTCAAACTAAAGTCTAAATATGGAAAGAAAACTACTACCATCATGAACCTTAAGCACGTTACAGAATAATGTTTTAAGTCATAACACGCCTACATATAATATAATAGTAAGAAGTAAACGTAATTGCGTCACAATGGAATGAAAAAGTCACGTTGCCTGTTTGTTTATGAGTTTATCTCATTTATGAATCTAGTAGGGGCGTATATCGAGTTGATTCATCGATGGAAAGTTTATTTAGCATCTAAACAGGTCCTTCGTATTGGTAGAAAGTTTCTTCTAGAAAGGTGGTGATCTTATACTAACTTCTATGTAATCAAATACCCGGAAATGGAAATTCCTGACTTATAAATCTTACCAGCTTTAGGCTAATCAGAGACACCTACCGGTTTGAGAGATGGGGTCAGCTCTTGCGCACAAGTATTTATTTTTTTAGTTCGACGAAATTCATGATGTAACTAACTAGGATCAGGAAGTTTTACGGCTAGGTAAGAGTGTCAGAAGCCCTACAAGATCATTAATCATGGGGTAGGATGGATTCCGTGGACTCTAATGCTCTGGAAAGCAGGAACACAAGGAGTTGGGGTAAATAATAGTGTTTGTCAGAAGAAGTATGATCAGGGAAGAACAGCAACTGTTGAAACTGGAAGTCTAGGCCTAGCAAGCTTGTTTGTTATAGAATCATTCGAGGCAATACAACCTGGAAAAGCCTATATATGGACTCAATAAAAGGAAAGTTTACAGAAAGGGCCCCTTTTCTCTGGTGCGATCTGATTTGGATCCAACAAGGGCTCCTTGCTCCTTACTAAAAGAAGAAAAGAAAAGAAAACAGTTAAAAGAGTGACGATCTTCAGGGGAAAGTTTCCAGGCTAGTATCTTGCTACTTTGTACGTTTTCTTGAATATGGAATGTTACCTGGCTAAAATATCTGCTAGCTGTTTTCTCGGATCTTGCAATTTGGAATCAAATTAAGGACCAAATGCATATGAATTATGACTAGTACCGACAATAATTAAACTTATTTTCTACTCTTTTCTGCTTTTTATCATATCAGGAGTGACAGTGGAAGTTGCATTTTAATCGAACGGTAAAGGTAGAAAATCCATATGCAATTGCTGGACTAGTACACATCAGCCATTATTCATAATCAATAGTTTTAGCATTGTCATTATTATTATCATGATTACTATATATATATATATATATATATTTTTTTTTTTTTTTGTGTTTCCTTTCGGCAGTATGCAGTATCAGAACAAATGCAGGCACCTGTTTCAACATTAATCCTAAAATAATATTCACTAATAATTAGTAACGGTATCCCCAACTTTTGCTATTTCTTTTGCGATGTCAGGTCTTGATTTTCTTGGTCTAAAGGAGACGTTAATATGAATAGTGTATTTTTGTTTAAAATTTTACTGTAACTTACTATAATTTTTTTAAAAAAAATACTAGTGTTTGCTTAAAACATTGAAAATATCCTCTATATTTTCCAAAAAAAAAAATATCTTCCTTCTCCCCTACCAACCACCACCCATTACCAACAACCTCCGTCACCAATATCTTATCAATGTACTTTCTTTTTGATATATGTCTAAAATTTATGAATATTTTAGAGTGTTATTGTAAATGATGTCTTTAACCAAATTAACTTTTATTTTTCTAAAATAGGCCATAAAGATTCAAATATGAGCCCACTTTTTTCCCTAGAAAAACAGACTTAGGTTTGATTCCGTCTACCTATCAAAAAAAATTCTAGGCATTTTTCTATTCACCCCTTTTGGGTTAAGCATTCCATGCCTAGTTCGGCGGTGGGCAGCACTAGCGACGAAGCCACCTGGTAATAACAGAAGAATGGTGTTTGCTTATTAATTTATTCTTCAAAATCCTACTTCTAGATTGGTCCCCATCTCAATTTTTTCTTCATAGACGAATTGGTAAGGCCAGTACCGCCCCAGCCAAACCCCATCTTTTGCTCTTCTTCGTCCTTGTATGCTGTGAAAGCTACCCGACACACCAAAAATAGTTTTACTACAAAAGAATACAAATTCGTCTATTTACCACAAAAAAAAAGGAATCCAAACTCGTTTTAAACTGAACATTGTGTTAGATTCGATAAGTACATAATGTGAAACAAGTGCAGGCCAATTAATGATTTTACCATATTAATGAATTAAAATTCAAGATAATGTTTGAGAGAATATGCCCTTTTTTGAAGGCATGTAAACTGTTTGAAATGAGGTGCATTTTGTTTGGTTAATAAATTTAGAGTTAATCTTATAAACATTGATAACGTATATACTACTATCATGGTTAGATACATGATGTATATATCAAATTTAAATTTAAATCTAAATCAGTTATCATGCATCAAACGGTAATAGAATATACATTGTCAGTGTAAGTAAAATTAATCCATGAATTTAACTAAAAGTAATGACTGTTATTTTGAGATAAACTAGAAAGAATAACACACAAAAACTTATAAAGTGGCAACATAAATGAGCATTATACGTACTAGTGTCACTAATAGATATGAGAAGAAACGCGATAAAATAAATTGCTTTGTATGTACTTAAGATATCAAAATTATAGTATCCTTCTACGAATTAGCTTTTACTTACTAGACTTTTTACAAATATACAAGGTTGCTTAAATATATATCTCTTTTCTAATCTTACCCCCAAATCTGGAATTTTGAGTTTCTCACTAGAGGTTAACCTTTGTTCAATTGCCACTTTGTCTCCAAAGACTTACAAGCTTTCCTTAGTACATGGCATACTTAATTCTCATTCATTCCTTCTTCAATTTTAAAGTTTCTGATGGGATTTGGTGTATCAGTGTTAGCATTTCTACTATAACTTTCAAGTTTTAATGTATAAAAAAGCAGATTGATAAATGACTTGCAAATATTTTCATTGGAAAAAATCGTTCAAAACATCATTGTATTTCGTTAAGTAAATTTTTGCATTCTTTACTTAAAAAATATTAATTTTATGCACTTACAAATTTAGGTTAGCAAAATTTGATCTTAACCTAAATTTTTTACCACTTTTTAACATGAAATTATCGTGTGACCTATATGTAGTCATTTATATATATATATATATATAAAAGGTCATATTTCACCTTTTTAAGGGCAAAAATGAATATGAATTGGGTCTGATCTCACATTTTAAGAAGAAAAATGAAAATAATTCAAATCAAGTTCTACCTTTTTAGGAATAAAAATGAATATGGATCTAATTATTTGTTTAACTACAAATAGGGTCTAACCCTTTCGTTCCTAAAAAAATGACTATATGTAGTTTACATAATAAATTTAATGTAGAAAGTGGTTAAAAATTTAGAGTGTAATCAAATTTTACTGGTTTGATTTTACATTGAATGTAAAGTTACTATTTTAAAAATAAAAGATAAAAAAATTCATTTGATAAAACGAGAAAAACGTTATGAACAATTTTCGCTTTTCACCGTGTAGATGTTAAAAAGTATGCTAATACGTTAAACCAAAATAAAAAGAGAAAGAAAAATCAAATGGAAGAAAGGTCGTAACCAGCCAGACCAATCGAGGACAACGACGGACTCGTCATAGGAAAATTGCCACCACAGAAAATGCAATTGGGAAAGCCAAGTCGTGGTCATTAATTTAATAATAGTAACAGCCATACAGCAGCCGAAGGGTACATGAGCACGTGAACGCCCTGTGAAGCATGCAGGGCTGGCGCCTGCTTATTGGTCTGAGGACGACCGCCAATTGTACGGGCAGACAATGACATCTATCTAACGTTGTACGGACAAAACATGAGCAAACTCTGTGGGTTAACCAGGGGGAGTGCTCCAACTTTTGATACAGCTGCTGCCGACTCTTAGGTATGATCTGATTTCCCACTTCCAGGGAGGGCAGCAACAGTAAGTGAGTTTAGATGACTGCAAATCAATCTGCCAAAGTATTGACAACCGACACGGATGTGATCCTCAACCAGCCATCCGTAAATCCACTGTTTTATCCTTTTTAGGTAATCGAATGTTGTTTTAGTTTATCCCAAGGAAGAAAGAAAGAAAGAGAGGAAGCACACCTCACAGGAGCTGTTTGTTCCTCCAGCTGGTTCTTAAGGGACTGTTTATTAAAGTGCATAAATATCTTGAACAGGTTGGCCTTGCTTTTCTCTTGGGGGCTGGGGGGGGGGGGGCGAGGGGGCCTATCCTGTCCTAGTTTGCTTCTACTTCTGGTAATTCTACAGGGAATTTTAACACGTTTAGAATCTGGCTGTTGCATCAAGTTTTTGGCCCATTACCTAACCCTAGTGTCATAATTTTTTGCAAAAGTTAATGTCAACCAGCGTTTGTCCTTATTGCTTAAAAAAGTTCTGGTTCACATGAAAATTCTGTGTATGGCGCATAAATGTCACTAAACTTTCTCTAAATATCTATGAAATTGGGCCATCTTCATCTATCATAACAGTTTCCAGACAATTCCTGGTAAGACTGATCTTTCCATTTCGTGCGAACCTTTTTTTCTTTTCGGAGTAAAAGATTCTAGATTATAAATTTTCTACTTATAATTCTTTTTTTTTTATTTTTTATTTTTGGTGAAACCCATTTGGACGGCCTAGCCTAGAATTTTGGTGCTGCACCATATACGACACCACGCAATAATGCGAGCGGAATGCTATTTTGGGAAGGTGAATAATGCACGATGAATTGGGATCCTCACCTCACAAAAAGTACCATGTGAGCAAACAGGACGAACTAGAACAAAGCAATTAATATATACCAACAAGGGAAAATGAATAATCAGAATTGGATTTGTGAAAAGAGCATTTAATAACTTCAGATATTCGGAGAGAGGAATTTAATTATAAAAATGAAAAGGGCCAAATGCCTCGAGACTTGTCATAGAACCTACATAGGAAAGTACTAAAAAATTACCTTTGACTTGTGAAGACCAAAGGCATGAAAACCTGCGTTCACTTTGATATGTAATGGTCCCCTCGGCATCTTTTTTACTAGAAACTAGAAAGAATAACCAAAAAATGCTGCCCACGAGTTTCCACTTGCCATTTATACAAAATATATAAAAATATATATTCCCCTTTTATTTCATTTTTGGAGGGGGGTCTCTTTCGTGTTTCTCGCGAGTTTACCAAAAGAAGAAAAGGGATGAGGTATTGGGGCCTTGCTGGTCTTTCCTTAATCATTTGTGTTTTGCATATATTCGGTGGTTGGGAGCTGAGACTCAAAAAGACTAAGGAGTTTGAGTAATATCGTTTCTTTGTACATCTTGCCTGAAAAAATCTCTCTTTAGGGTTTCTGCTAGCGTCTCACCTACCCAGCATTTTCCAGCTTTTCTCATCTCCCATCTTGCAGATCTGAGACATCCCAGAAAAGGTTTTGTCTGGTTTTTTCCATTTTTGGGGTCGATCAATTCCATTCCCCTTCCGGTTCTTTCTGTTTTAGGAAACTTTTTAATTCATGTGCTTATTTTCAAACTTTTCTTGATCGAGTGTTTTTTGGTTGCTTGCACTTCAACCCTTAACGGAATCATCGATTTCTTTTTCAGGGTTGTAGGTGGATTCAATTTTGGCCCTCTTTTTGTTATCTAAATTTGTAAGAATGGCGAGAGGGAAAACTCAGATGAAGAGGATTGAAAATGCAACGAGTAGACAAGTGACATTCTCAAAGAGGAGAAGTGGACTTCTCAAGAAGGCCTTTGAGCTATCAGTTCTTTGTGATGCAGAAGTTGCACTGATCGTTTTCTCCCCAAAAGGGAAGCTTTATGAGTTCTCAAGTTCCAGGTACATCAACCATTAACATCTGCGCATCATCTGCTCAAAATCTCTCTCTCTCCTTCTCTCTCTCTCTCTCTGTTGTTAATTTTCCTTCGCTCCTCCTTTTTAGTATACTACACAACATCGAAAAACGACATCACCTTCATCAAAGTTTATGTTCTCTTTTACACTGGAGTGGTCATTAAGCATTCCAAGTATGATCTCAAGCTTTTATGAGAGCCAAGGGACCCGTTATCTTGTTTTATACCCGTTTCTATGATATAATCAATTTTTACCAACAATTAGTTTGTCTGAAGGTACCTTGTCTATGGTATCTCTACCCCTCGCCTTTAGTGGGATTTTGATATTATTTGGTCCGGAGGTGGAAATCTTAGATCCTTGGAAGCACGGCCAAAATTAGCTAAAGACAAGATACACACAATCTGAGGAAGTACGGGAGATACCAGTGTCATCAAAAGTAGTGATTCTTCAGCATTTCAACTATTGATGATATTATATGTCAAGCTGTCAACTTCAAAGAAAATAAAAATCAGTAACATGAGTTATCTTCCTAGAGCATAAATTACGAGATACAGCAGTTCATCGCAACAGGCTGTAGCCTTTCGCAGTAGTTCTTAGAGGACCTAATTATGTAAATACTCTATATAATGGGTTGTGCTATCATACTTGTTTTTCTACAATCCAAATAAAAAGTGTATGTTGTGTGTATATATATATATATATATACATACAACTTACAAGTGGACATGGTACTATGTCTATAATGAAGCCAGTAAGAAGGTGTTGTGCTTTTGTACTTGTTCTTGAAAATGTGAAACCACACCAGACCATATGCGTTAGTACCATGAGGAAGTGGACCTTCTCATCTCCTAAAAGTCAGCTTTATCTCTTCTCTTCCAAATTGGCAGCTTGTTCTTAACCATAGGTGTATATATAGTTTAACTTTTCAATAAGGTAATCCGAACGGCTCGATATCTTGTGAAGATTTGCATGTTAAAGTCAAAGCTATTTGGGTAAGTCAAAATTGTACCAGTAAGAGTAGACGTGCATATAGTCTGGCTATATCATCACATCTAATCTTTGCAATCAAGTGTACCTGCGTACTAGCATATTAGACAGTGCTTTGAAAGTTAACAGGAAAGAAGAACTTTTTTGGGCTATGGAAAAGGACGTTGTTAGCATTGCCATACTGAAGCATTTAAAAGTAGTCAGTCAACAAATACATAGGGGTAAGTCAATATTCTGAGGCAAGGGGTGTATGACTATATATAGATCAAGGGCTTCAAGTTATATATGTTGCTAAGGAATAGATCAAGAATTCAAGATATATATGTTGCTAAGTGAGAATCTAGTGAATGTAGCCAATGGTGATGATGTATTATCAAAACTTGAAATGTTAAATTATCAAATGCACGAGTTTCCTCTTTCATGAAACTACAAAAAGGATATCACCAAATCTCCAGCAATTCGAAGTTTCATCTCAGGTGCTATAAAAGGAGGTGATTATTTCCAAGAAAATTTCAAATGTTTAACTTCTTTGCTGAAACAATGCGAACCAACAGTGAGCTTTAATCTCAAGGAAGCCAACAACAAAATAAACCCTTTCAAACTACTTATACCGGATTTAATTAGGGATGGTAATCTTCTAAAAATTCGGCTTCTTTTACTTCGTTTCTGATAACTTATAGATTCTCAAACTAATGAAGAACAACGTGCAGACTTCATCACACTAAGAAGGTAAGTACGGTATCAGAAGAGGCATAGCAGTTGCTTTCATATTAAAATTTAAACACATATGCAGTGGGTATTTTCATTGTATGGACAAAAAGATATCATATATATGTATCCGAAAATAAGTGAGCGGGGGGAATAATGCAATAGGTGACTTGATAGTTAGGAACCATGAAGAATAACTATGAGCAGTAGAGCTTCGAAGCAAAAGGGACAAGAAGATGATGACAAAAAGCTACTATAGGCCAAAGAGATGGGAAACATTAACCCAAGATTGATATTGTTAGTCTGGTGCTTTAATCAAAGCCATCATCGGGGATTTTAGAGTGTACAGTAGATGCCAATACGACAAACCAAATTGGAATACCTCTTTCATTTCTTACATTTAAACTTTATAGTCATGACTCATGATCTCTGGGTCAATGTCTTCAAATTGTGGGATCTAAGAGTTAAAGCTTCTTATTCAACTTTCACTCTTGCTCGATTCATTTGTCTAACTATATGCTAATTACTGCGTAAAACTGATTGTTTCGTGTTTAACTTGTCAAAGTTGAAATATAACCTACAGGATTACAAATACGTGATAATGGACCTTTAATTTTAAGTATCCATGAATCCTGAAATACATCACCAATATGGTGATCATCACTTCTAAATAATGGCACTGTCTTTTAAAGTAATATGTTCCCCACGGAATGCATCATTTCACAAAATTTTTAGGTCATTTCTCAATTTTAAGTTGGTGCAATTACATCCGATCAAGCAACTTATTTTAGCATTCTAGGTTTTTAGGCTGAAATTACAAAAAAACTTTATGCATGATAAGATATGCATAAGTTTTCTCCATGAAATATGAGGTAGTCCAGTATCACCTGAGAGATACATAGCAATAAGTATAATGTGCAGCATTCGTGATGAAAACAAGTGTTCTCTGAACGTGGAGTATAATCAAACATTTTAAACAGTCGATGGAAATATTTGGCTTACTCTTATCTTCTTTTTCTGCAGGAAAGGTCACATCACATATGCATATTATGAAACTTTAAGCTTTTTAGCTAGTTCAAATTTGGCTATCCTTAGTGTAAGTAAGATTAATGTTGACACATTTGAAGCACATTGTGGAATGATGAAACTCCCTCGAACTTTCAAGATTTAGAGAATGCATTCTTGTTATCGGAGTCATGGTTTAGCACAATACACAACATCTTAAAATGTCTGAGTAGGAAAGTAATAGTCATTTTTTGAAGCTGTGCTTTCCTAGTACTCCTAAATTAACATGTTATGCTAAATATAACTTTAAGTTCCAATGAAATGCATATCTTTGGTGAAGACGATACGGCGATATCATTTGACGTTATTGAGGATCCAAGACTTTTCTATTGACTTTATATCTTGGTAGTTACAAATTTTAGTGGCCATTTGCTTAATTTCCTCTACAAAAGGACGTATGTCATGGTTATTATCTGCTTTGGTGCAAATTTTACTTGCATTGGATTACTTTCAACTTTAAGAAGAAAGTAACATATAACTTTATTGTTAAATAACTAACAGGATATAACAAAAATTTTCAATTGTTTGGATTACTTTATTGTTTTTGAGGACACCAATTTGACAATAGATGGACTTGTTGTGCTTTGAAAGAACCTATTATGTTCTTCAAATTACATATTGTGCTTTAAAAGGTCCCCAAGCAAACTTTTATCCAAATTGACTTCATAGATGTCAATCAAGTGAGATATTTCGGTTCTCCTAGGGCAATAGATGACAATAACGATAAGCCTAAACCTCCATCCCCTAGGTTGATCACAACATACTAAATAGACTAAGTAAATAAGAGGGAAAGGATCCTACAAAAATCTATTGCACTATTAGGGCAAAATTTGATAATCAATTTCATTTTTTCTAAATTTGTATACACACACATTTATAGAGAGAGAGAATGGCAAGCGCTAGAGATCAAATATGTGTGAAATTACTTCTAAGTATGGTCTTAAGTTTTCCCATTAGAAGGATATGATTGAGGCACTCGTTTATTAGTTACTTGTCCTTTTTCCATGCACTTCCAAGTAATTTCATCAATATTCTCTCTCATTTCCTTTCTTGCTATTGAACCTATAGCTTTGGCCATTTGTTCTCTCATTTTCTCTCCATCTCAGCCGCTCTTTCTTTCTCTTTATGTGATTAGCAAAAAGGATGTCCGTTACCAAAATTTGCCCCAGTAATGCAAGAAGTGGTAGGATTCTTCTCCTCCCATGTACTTGGTCTACTGTGGTCAACTTAGAGCTACGGATCCAGAAACTTAACATTTTCCTTCTTTTTTTTTTGGTAATATGGACACAATGTTTTCTAGGGGTCTTTTGAAACCTAATTTATAAGTCAAAGGACATAATAGACTCTTAATAACCTTAAAGAAACAAAATAGGATGATAAGTTAACAGTGAGGGACAAATGAGGTCATTTATCTTAGAAAGTTTTCTTTAAGTTTTTATAATTCCATCTCTCTGTCTTTAGTTATATATATATGTGTGTATATATAGGTATAGTTTCTCTTTTCGCTTCTCTCCGTCTCATTTCATCCCAAACAGCTATTAATGACATCGAGAACTGTTTATCCTCAAACGGCATATTGAAATGACTAGGTTCTACGGCATGGGCAGCAGGTCTCCGTATTATTAGTAGCCATTTTCCTCCGCTGACCCAAAAAAATACACTATTAAATATGACATTTTCAAAAATAAAGTTTGTTTTTACATCATTAATTTGTTAATGTGCCCAAACTGGTCAAAGAAAATATTTTAAATTTAGGTATTAGATTTTAGAAGAATTTATATTTTTTTCTTTCATTAATTTGTAGAAGGTTAATATGCACGTGTCTATTGATAACAACTGTTATTAAAATAACATGTATAATCCATATGTTTGATTATCATTACAATTGAAACCATTGTTTTAAGGGGTTATAGACTGCTAGTAAGTAACAAAAACTTTAATAATTTGATAAGTTCATGAGACATTAGTGACTTTCTTTTATTTGTGCCCCTAATATTTTCCTGGCTCCTACGGTGTAATATGGGGTGCATGTCTTTGCTTTATTGGTTTCGACTGCGTACTTGGTCTTAATGAAGAAATCTACTCTGCTGCACTACCATTGCTGCCAAATGCCAACCTAAGGACTGAAATAGTGAACTGATTTGCCTTTGTGAGATATTTAAGTTTGATGACGAAGAAAGTAAAGTTTGACGGGCAGAAGTAAGTTTCTTGAGAACAGTTAGAGAACTGATAACGAGGAAAAAAAAAAGAAACAAAATCTGGGGATAAGAAAGTTAGTTTAAAGTCTCTTGATCCATTAGAGAACTAATACAATGTCGGAAATCTGGATCAGAAACTTTATTTTAAAATTATGGGTAAAAAACAAAAAAATCCCATAGTAAACCTAATATACGGAAAAATCTTCCATATATTTTGAATTAAATTGTAAAGGTAACAGAATCCATTAAATTTAATGGAAATGGACAAAATGACCAAAATACCCTGATATAATTAAGCAAAAGATAGCACAAAAAAATCATTTGTTTTATTCTCTAGATAGAGAGAATTGAGGATTACGAGGAAAAATAGGTATATTTGTTAAAAATTAGAGATAAAATTTTTTTTTAGATTCCAATAAGTCATTTCCGTTAAGTTTAATGGATTTCGTCACTTTTACAATTTAGTTTAAACCATGATGTGTCATAGTGTACATTTTGAAACTACGAGATACTTTTCTGTGTATTAGGTTTACCACAGGGGATTTTTTTGTTTTTTACCCTAAAATTATTCCCTAAATAATACTAGTGCGTTGATGTAATTGCATTAGTTTGATTTTACCCAAAATTTCTCCTGCTATTATTAGCATATTTCTTTATACTGGTTGTCCCGTTAAACAAGAGAAACTAGAAGAAGAATTTGTTTCCATGCTTAGGAACGTGTCAGTTTTAAGTACGTGGCTGTACCTCTAGCGTTCAAATAACACGGTTCACAAATTTGCAAGTTCAAATCCTTTATCTATGGTGAAGGATCTTCTCAATCTAAACTAGATGAAAGGCTAGATTTGGTTCACCTCCCCAGTTTAGTTGATTTTAACATCAAAGCTACTCAGTTTTAATCCTCTGTAGTGAAGTATAATACATATTTTAATCAATTTTCACTAAATCTGATCTTTCCGTCGTGTCGTGCAGTTTCATTTAATGTGCATTCTTTTAATTTTTGATAACAAAGTAAGAATGGCTGATTACTCTCTTTACTAAGTTTTGTTTAGATGGTTTGTGATTTTCACATATACAATTTTTCAGAAGTTCCAATACATTCAACAAAGCGACTAGTACTATTATCTTCTACTTTAAATAAGCTATAAGTAGTAAGATAATACATCGAAATAACTTGAAATTTGAACTAAAAACTATAATTAGCTCATTTTTTAGTAATCCAAAAGAAGCCTTAAAAGGTAAAATGACTGTACGTATACATGTGTATCGGTGTAAAGGATAATTTTGTGGTACCTTGAAGGAACCAAGCAACCCCAACATGAGTGGCAAATTTTGTTAAGTATAGCAAGCTTTTTTCGTAGTTATGACGGAATTAGTTTCTTTTTTTGGTGATAAGTGGGTATATCCCGTCATTCAACGAGACTTGCTAGTTGCATAACCCAACTTACTACCTTCTAAACAAAACATTCATTTGTTGTTAAGCACCATATCATTTTCCTCGCGTTAAAGTACATACACATTTGTATCTTGAATTTCATAGGATTTGGGTCTTGCCGAATGGAAGAAACTGAATCAAACCATTGATTGCTCTTTTGTTATGACATAAATTGCTACAAAAGAAATAGTTTATTACTTGCAACTTGTCCCTTTGACCTCATGGCGGTTCCCTCAAATGCTTTTAGTGCCACAAGCACAATAGAGCGCTACCAGAAGAATATCAAGAATCTATGTCCGAGCAGAAGAATGGAACAAGCACAGGTCAGAAATTGATCAGCATATCTAAGAATTCTCTTTCCATATATGATTTGCTGCTGCAGTTTAGTGGATATGGCTGCAACTGTTTTTCACTTGCGTTGTTTTATGGAGAATGATCATGTAAGCAGTAGCAACGGTATCTTTTTATGCTTATGGGATTAATCAGTATCTATAAATATTTTACACGGAGAAAGTTTCGTACTGAGAAATTCTTCTCTCCACACCGCCCCCACACCCCACCCCCTTGACTGAATATAACTTGCTTTGTTTTTGGGGAAGAATGTCATCTTGTTGAGTTTTATGCACCATTTTCACATGTGAAATGACCTTTTGAATTTTCTTTGAACAGCGCATATTAAGGTTCAATTGTGTCTTGACATTGAGTTTCAAGAAATTAGAGGTCCTGGGTTTAAATCTACCTTTCCCTACCAAATTTTAGTTGCATGAAAGCCTAAGAATTGCGTTCAATGTCCAAAATAAGCTATTCCTTGACATTCACTTTCTGGCCCTCTCGGAATGGCAGGCAAGATCCTGTTGAACTATTATTGAATAGCCGTAATGTCTTGCATTCAAGATCCTTTTGAACAGGCGAAAACAATTATTGTTGAATAGCCGCAATGTCTTACATTCACTTGATTTCTTGATTCTGGGAATCTCATTCAAGATCATGGATGTTTATCCTCGTTACAGTGCCAACTGATTCTTTGACTTAAAGAATCTTGTGTACGAATTTATTCTGCTACCTTTTTGGATTCGTGCTGAGCTTATTCTCATGCGTGCAGCATTTCGAAGAAGAGGTTGCAATCCTGAGAAAAAAAATTGAGATCCTTGAGGAAACTCGACGGTTGTTGTCCTAACATTGACACATTTGTTTAAGTTTTTAAGCACGATTCATCCTTCTTGTATAACACCATGAATGATTACAGTTTTTGGTGATTACAAAAACCAATAAATGTAAATTTTTTATGTTGCAGAAAGTTCTTGGGAGATGGTTTAGATTCCTCCAGTGTTGATGAATTGCAACAGATAGAAAATCAGTTGGAGAAAAGTTTAAGCATCATCAGGTCAAGAAAGGTACGTTTTGCAATAGGCATCTCTAAAATGATTTGATCAGAATGTAGAATTTGACGGTCAAAATCGAATATCCAATTCTTCTGCAGACTTTATTGTTCAGGGAGCGAATGGATCAGCTGAAAGAAGAGGTAAAAAATACGCCTTTGAAGCCTCAGGAGTTGCTTATTCATTTATTCACATTTTGGTCAGGAATATAGTTTATGCATAACATGTTAATCGCCATTGTTAATCTTCTTTGCATGTCTTCTCAAAATTCAGGAGAAAATTCTCAGACGGGAAAATGCAGAATTGCGGGGAAAGGTGGATTACTCTTTTTACTCATGACGTTATTAATTTCTATATACCCTAAATGGACCTAAAATGAAAAGTCTATTTTAACTTTGTGATGTTGGGTAAGTATGGATATTTAATAGAAGCGAGTAAATTCATTTTAGAATATTCTTTTTAACTGAATATCCAAATATTTTTTTTTCAAATAAAAGAATTCCCACATATGGAAAAACTTGGGGGAAAAAAATATTACGTATGGTTTAGATCTATAAATTTCTATCTTAAATTCACCTCTTTTACAAGTTTTAGTGCTAAAAGTAAAATTATAAATGCACCTTGTGTAGGCCAAATTAACCTATTTATTGAGTAACTTACATTTTTTTTGAAAAAAAAATAAAATTTGCAGTATGAAGAGCAACAATTGGAACTATCGATTAGTCCCTTGCCACTGAGACAAGTAAAGGAGGTAGAAACACAACTCTTTATCGGACCTCCCAAAAGTTAGAATTGTTCTCCCCAAAGAAAAAAGAACAATTTATCAGTCTATGTAATTTTGTATGATTTGTTTTTCTTGCTTTTTTTTTTTTAATTTCTAAAACGCATGTTATTTCATGCTGGCTAGAAATTATAAAATATAAGGCAAAAGCAACGTCTACATTGATAGATGGAGTATTGAATAGGCTACTTGTATTGCAACTGGTGATGTGTATGTAACATCAAAATTGTAGATTCTATGTATTGGTATTGTAAAACTAATAAAATAAGCTATTATAATAGGGATTGAAATATTAGAGAAAGAAGTAGAGGAATAGAGAATAATATTCTTATTATTCCTACTAATCAAAACCATTCCAAGAAGTGTCAGGGTACCTATATATATATATATAATATATATATATATATATATATAAGTACTACAAAATCAAAAGTACATCATTTCTATTAAATACTCATTACAGGAATAGTCCTATGAATTGAAACCGTTCATCTGATACATGAATAGTTTTATGAATTGAAACGGTTCATTCAATGTAATTCCTTTATTTAATGTATTAATGAATCATGAATTAATTCTCTTGGGAATACAAATGGACATTCACAACTTTTGTTATTTCATAACAATTGGTACAATTTTAAGGTAATTTTAGGGGCATAACATAATGCTTGGAAGATAAGAAGTATGTAATATCAGATAAAACAAAGTTGTGTTTGGCTACGTTCTTTTTGTTTTTTTTTTTAAAGCCCATTGGCCTGTTGGGTTATTATGCCGTCAAAGCTTATTTTACAGAATTAATATTAAAATGATCAAGATGCAATAGCTTTAAAATTTGTGCTTTTGTCCTTCAAAAAAAGAAATTTTGTGCAAACTTTTATAGCCAAAAAAAATGAGGGTGCAATGTGTCCCGGAAGATTGAGACAAAAAAATGAATAAACAATTTCTACAGGATTAGGATGGACACTGCTAGAAGTTTCAAGGGCCACGTGTAGCATTTTGTCTTTTTCTCGGTTTATAATATAATTTGTTAAATTTAAAAAAATATCCCACAATTAGGTAGCCAAATCTTCTTCTCCAGTGTCATATTCCCGTCATCATCAGGCACTCCAATGAATGAGAAAAGAAACAATATTATATTTTTTCAGTTTCTACAATTAGAAAAAGAGAAGCCGAAAAAAGTTACCATGTACGAAATGCTTTTATGATACAAAAGCAAACCAAGCATCTCAATGACCTTTTCTTTTTCTTGGACTCAATTTTACCCCAAAAAAAAAAAAATTTAATTTTCTATCAGACACGTAATAATAAGCCCTCGTTAACACACTTAAACAACGTCCAATTTACCTAATAAACACATTAACAATTATTGACTTCCCTTGCATTTATACACTTTTCCTAATTAACTTTACTTTTTAAAAAATTTAACACCAAAACTATACATCTTAACAAGTATCTGATAGACACTCGTAAGACA
Source organism: Coffea humblotiana (assembly GCA_023065735.1). Lineage (NCBI taxonomy): Eukaryota > Viridiplantae > Streptophyta > Magnoliopsida > Gentianales > Rubiaceae > Coffea > Coffea humblotiana. The sequence goes on along the minus strand of CM041215.1, from coordinate 26,202,138 downwards.
TACCCAATAAGCATTAATGCCAACCCATTTGAATATGCAAAATCTTTTTCATTATTTGATAACTACGTTCTCTAACAATCCTTTTATCTCGCATTAAGTAATAATACCATAGATATTTTTTTCAAATAATCTTTAACTGAAACGTAAATGTACGTGATTGGATTTTAATTGAGTGCAGTGGCACGTTACTTGTGGGAATAAATGAATTAGTGGATTGGACAAAACACGCCTGACTTGTCTCACTTGGATCGTAACTGCCCATAATTCCCGCGACGACGTGTTCCAGTTTCCTTATTAGATAAAAAACTAAAAAAATAATAATAACAGACAATCAATAATTCGTCATAATTCTGCGTTACCAATTAGGCAATCCATCAAAAAACTGCAAATTTTATAGAATTCCCTGAATAGTCCAGAATTACGAAATTGAACCGCCCAAATATTCCGCCGGCAACATCCTCGTTATTCTCAGGCCCACGGCTGCCGCTGGCTTTTCTTTTTCTGATTCTGGCAGTTGTTGTTGGGCTACTAAAGGCTAAGGGAAACTTGTGCGAACTAGTGTAAAAATGTATCAACAATAATCATGTGATCACACACCATGCTTATACAATCTATCATGAATTAATTAACGTTAATTTTCTATGTTTCCTAGATTTTACTGCTAATGTTTTTTTTTTTTTTTAAGCGGGAGGACTCGAGCTCAAGATCTCTCGCTTACACTCCCTTCCCCGTATCATCCAACCCATCCCTCCCTTTTTACTGCTAATGTTTGAATTTTTTTTTTTCTGAAAAAAAAAATTTACCTTTTATTTTTCACCCTTTTTACTGCTAATGTTTGAATTTTTTTTTCTGAAAAAAAAAATTTACCTTTTATTTTTTATATATGAAATCGTTACGGTGTATTTTTTCTTTCAAAAAACGGCAGAAAATGGCAATTCACATGGGCCCGGAAAGAGCACCAAACTTTTACTCATGATTTGTCCTCTGTGTCATTTCTTGGGGTTGTATAACGCGTAGTGAGTAATTCAATTCAAGTGCATTTCTTCAAACCGCAGAATAGTAGTTTTGGCTGCATACTTCTTTGTACATTCCTAATATACTGTTTACATAAAGTAGGAGGTATGAAGGACGAATTGCATGTGGAAATTGCATAAAAACAAAACGCGGGGCTACACCGACACTTAGACTTAGGGACAAAGTTCAAAGAAAAAAAAAAAGAAAAAGAAAAGGCATCCCAAATGTTCATCGTGACGGCCGCGAATTGCTAGAATTAAAGTGGGTTTTGGGCACTAAAAAAGAAGTTTCAAAAGTTAAAAAGCAAAAAAAAAAGAAAAAGAAAAAGAAAAAGGTGTCTACTCATATCCCAGATGTTGAAACTAATTAGAGACAGCAAAATCCATATATTTGGATCTCTTGTTCACAATCTCTATTGCCAACAAAATTGTACTAATTTTCTTGAGAGTTTTCGTCTAGGTACATCTTAGTGGTTTATTACAGTTCAACTATTCTGAGTTCATTTTCAGCTTAAGTGGTTGTTAAAAATGGTTTACATTCCCTAATTCATTGACTGCTCCATAGACAATTATTAACGGTCCATTATTAATCAAATTCAGAAAAACACGAGTGTCTGGATAGCAAATTTTTTCAAATAATATTTCGCTTGCATTATAAATATATTTTTCAATTTAAATTTTTTTTATTTTTAATTACTTTTTTATTTTACATACATCACATCATAAAAAATATTACAGTAATTTTTTCAAATAATATTTTAAATAATATTCTATTCAAACAAAATAGTCTATTCAAATAATATTTAAAATAATACTCTATTCAAAAATTAATATTGTGAAGCCAAATACCACATTCTAGAGTAGATTCTAGTCAAAATGAACAAAGTGTCGTTAGTGTGAAAAAAGCAAAGTCAAACTACAACTGAAACCCAACTAAACTACCAAGGTGTAAGAAAAACAAAGATGCCATGCAACAAGAAGGAAGAAGTTTCATACCCTCAAGCAACCTTTGCTTCACTTTGTAGTATTATATTCTTCATGCTTATACGCCATTCTCAGCGTTTCCGTCATTTTCCACAGCTGTGTCCATTTTTCTACCGCTAAAACTCTCCTGATACACGTAATAACACATACTCAAAACACTTTCACCTGCCTTGAAAGAAACGCTTGCCTGCTTGCTTCGAAGAAAAGTTGATCTCCAAAGCTTTCAAGCTGAAAAAGGTGAAGCATCGAAGCAAAGCAAACCGAACTGCCCCAAAATTCCCTAAAAAAGATTCTCGCCACCTATAACTAACAATCTGATGTACATGAGATATTTGATATATTGTTTGGGAGGGTGTCCTGAAATATTGGAGATTTAATTTTGAGAAGGGAGTCCAGGCTCAAGAGTTCAAGACTCCGACTTTCTCTATTTCTCTCCCACACGGCACTAGCTGTTTGCCTAGAACTAGAAGATATGGGCACTTTGAGTACCAGTCCTCTGCTTCCAAAAGAGCTAAGGCCTTCTTCACTCTACAGAGAACACCGAAGCTCTGTTCTTGTGTACCCAACAAGAAGAAGAAAATCCAAGAAAAGCCAATCCTTGAACCCTGTAAGTCTTACCATTATCGCGTTCTGAATTAAAATTCTTAACTTTATAAACAAAGATCAAAAAGGGGCTCTCGTTGTGTTTTTTTTTTATTATTCTGTATTTTAATTATGGTGAGTTTTGGATCAGGTTGCCAGGTTATTTGGACCTGCTATTTTTGAAGCATCCAAGTTGCAGGTTGTTTTCTTAGGAGTTGATGAGGAGAAGCATCCAGGACAGCTACCTAGAGCCTATACATTTACACATAGCGATGTAACCTCAAAGCTCACTCTGGCTATCTCTCAAACCATAAATAACTCTCAGGTAATCCTTATCTTCTGGTTTAACACCACACTAGTGGTGAAGCGGTCAAGAACAGAGTAAAACAGGGGAACCCATGTGAACTCCTCACTTGATTTTATTTGCTATTATCTATTTTTTAACCTAAAACTGCAAATTAACATCAGTTAAAGGGTTAACACATTTTCTTGTTATTGTTTTTATAGTTCTTTTTTGGGGAGTTATTATTATTATTATTTTTTAAACAAAAAGAGTGGGAACAACAGGGGCATATCGAACATCGAAATTCTGTTTATCTTTAGAACCCTCTAACTATCTTGATTAGTCCTAATTTTCTTGGATTTTACTGCTAATTGCTGAGGGAATAGGAAGCTGGCTATCTTGTCACACTAACCATCCTGGGTTGATGAATTCTTTCAATAGATATTTACAGCAAAAGAGAACATGGGATTTTTGTGTTGCAGATACAGGGGTGGTACAACAAATTACAGAGAGATGAAGTGGTTGCAGAATGGAAGAAAGTGAAAGGAAAGATGTCTCTTCATGTTCACTGTCACATAAGTGGCGGTCATTTCCTATTAGACTTGTGTGCTAGGCTCAGATACTGGATCTTCTGCAAAGAACTCCCTGTGGTAATTAAGCCCAAAAAGAATAAAATGATCATTCCATTACCATACCACCAAAAAAGCTATTCATTAACTGGGGTGAAATCTGATCAGGTGTTGAAGGCTTTCGTCTATGCTGACGGAGGGTTGCTGAATAACTATCCAGAATTACAGGAAGCTTTGGTTTGGGTATATTTTCACTCAAACATTCCAGAATTCAACAAGGTAGAATGCTGGGGTCCACTTCAGGCTGCTGCTTCTCCTTCTAGTGGGATCCAGATGGAGAACAAGGAAATCCCAGCCAGCAATTGCTGGGATATGCCAAAACCATGCCAAGAGGCCTGCTCATGCTGCTTTCCACCCATGAGTCTGATTCCTTGGTCACAATCTTTCTCCTCTGGCTTTAAGGAGAATGATGGAACGAAGCCACAAGGCAAGAGCTTGCAGCAGCAGCAAAGCTGAGATACCCTATTTTTATGGGTTTAATCTCCAAGTGACTACTCCATGGATGATTGATTATGCAGGTGATTTGTTGAAAATGTAAATAGTACACAGAAGCAGACGCCCTAATAGTGCAGCTAGATACTAGAACATAGCTTACCAATTTTTTCTTTATTTTGGGCCTTTGGGGAATGTGAACTTGAAAACTTTGGTACATAGTTCCAATATTTGTTATGAAGAAAAGGGAATGTTGTTATTTTTCAAGTAAAAATGAAGGGGAATTGATGTTTGAAGTCTATTATGCTTCTTGAATAACTTACAGGGATAATTTCAGAAACCTCCACTAGGGTTTCTAATAGTTTCACTGCCATTGTTCGAAATTTTGAAACTATCACCAACTTCCTTTAAAAACTATATCCTTGTAACAATTTATCCCATTCCCAAAAAAAAAAAAAAGCAATAATAAAAAAAATGAATTTAGGTGTGAGAACATCATTTGATTCTAAAAGGTGCCTCTTACCTATAATAAAAGTTAATTTAATTATTCGATCTAGCTTATTATTTCATTTATCGAGCAGTTATTACACATGATTAACAAAAAAAAAAAATCATCATTTGTAACCAAAAAGTGACAACTTTCGAAATTTAACAAAACATCATACATTAAGATTATTGTTATCATCGTGGTGATAAGAAGAAGAAACAACGAACTGAAGTCTCCTCACGTCCAATTTGTTTTAATCTTCAAGAACATTAATAAAAAAAAAAAAAAGCTAGCCTAGTATTGGAGCCCTTTTCTAAAGCTAAATTAATTTTTCTAACATAATCAAATTATGGTTAATTTATTTTGTAAATGACTCAATTATTTTTTATGTTTGAATGATTTTATTTATAATGTACATGATTCCTTTTATCTGTCAAGTACATTAATAGAAAATGTGCATCCAGCATTAGTTCCCTTTTTATATAGCAATTAGTTGTTCTTTAAATTACAAAGTATGGTTAATTTAGTTAGAAAATGTTTTGATTGTTTCTCTCCACGAATATGTGTAAAATATCTTGAGTTGTAAGGATGGTAGAGTCATTTCATCGCTAATGAGGTAAGTATTAGGTTCTAAAAGAATTAGAATTCAAAACATGTTATCTGAACGCTGCTTGACGTGGAGGGGGCTTGTACGTCCACAGGTATGCCAATATTTCAAGAATGTCTGCTTTTGTATTGAATTGAATTTTATGCCAATATCTCGAATTAAATTTTATTTAGGATTTCTAATTTTTTTTCTCGTAACAGTATATTTAGTCTAATCTACTCCTACCTTATCCTATTCTAAGGGAGTAGTTCAACTGAATTGAGAGAACCAATGAGAACTGAACCATCATCGAATCATACGGATATATTACGCACCCCTATAAATTTAGAAAAAATCACATATAATGGTATATTAATAGAGATAAAATTTAAATTTTTGACCTCCATCCCCGACAGTACATGTGAGGGCCAACATGTTTTGGATCTCTTCCAAACAGCACGTTTTTCCTGCCTAATAAGTCGGCTAAATTGTGAGGTAGACCTAAATGCTGCCGCCGACCGGCGACCGCTTTAGACAAGTGTGGTGTGCTAAATTGGGATGGTGTCGCCATCAGATTGGGTCCCTTGGCCAAGTGTCAACCGCAGAGGAAAGGAAGTGCACAGATCTATGGACAGCTGAGATTCGGGACTCTATCGCGGTCGTCTACTTGAAAATTAGGAATTTGGGTTGCACTTGTTCGGTTTGATCTTAACTATTCATTTGAAAATCTGTATCACAAGTAAGAACCAGGTACTTGAATCGAATTCAACTCAGTATAAGCTTAATTCACCAATTAATCAAATTAAGTTTGAATAGCATTGTATATTCAATAAATATTTAAGTTCTGTTCAATTTTGACTTAAAATTGAAATTTATAGGTAAAAAAATCCAAACCACTAGAATTTTACTTAAATTATGCTCGATAAAAGCTCGTTTGAAATCTGCTCCATAGATAAATAAATCGAACTTGAGCAAAATTTCAAATATGATAAAATAATCAAATAAACTTGAATACTAAAATACTCAATTTGATTAGATTCGTTTTACATCCGTAATATGCTAATTAGCAAAAACACCTAAAAGAATAAAAGAAAAGAAAAAAAAACACGAACGAGGCAGAGATGGCACTAGGACTAGTGCTGCTGCCGTCCTCCATCCCTTTGAACGCGGTAGAGATCCGCGTACGTTATTGCTGCTTGTCAATCGTCATAATTCATGCAGGATTGTTAGATCTCAGCGGTTGAAGAACGTAGGCGGATTTTAGGGGTACGCCATTGCAAATTTTGTCAAACAAGTGGAAAATGACATTCGAAACTCCAGAAAAGGTACCTTGTGACTTCAAAGAAATTTCGCTCAATTTTCATGTGGTAAAACAATTAGACTCAACAGTGGTACGTGATATCTGGCAAATTGTCATTGGGCCGTCAAATCATGCTTGGAATATACATACAAGTGTCGAGGCCTAAAAATCCCTTGCTGCAGGAACTGGAAGGCCCTATCAAGCAGTCGAAATTTCAACTTTTGCTATTAGAGTTAGGTGCAGTTTCTCTGCACTGCTGATATTTCATGAAAATGGCATTGCTTACTCAAGTTAGGCCTGCATTGCATATGATAATTCCAGACACAGCAAAATTACACCCGAAAAGGGACAGAATTTTCCAATGGGTTACCAAACTAAAAGTGCTCGTCTTTCTTTCGAAGAGGAATAGGAGGATAACACACACGGAGGTGGCTAATTTGAGCAGTCTTTGAATCTTGAATAACTTGTGAATTATTTACAATGCCAGCATTGAGTTCCATGCTACAGTTAATTTCCCGTACATAATAAGCTCTCTCTATCATACACAAGGCGAGGGAGAGTGTTACTGAGCATTAAATAACATCTCTCACTGTACAATTGGGATTAAAAAAACTAATAAATCAAGTTGTCACTTTGCCAGAATCTAGGCCTCTACTATATCTGGGCACTGGTGCTTGTTTGCTGCTGCAAAGCTAGGCTCCAACTCCAAGAGGTAATTTTATACAACTTTTCCACCTTCCTTCACTTAATGGCAAACAGACGAAAACCTCTGCTTGTTTGCATCAACATGACAACAAATAATTATCAAAGAGTGTGACACCTGAAAAACTTGCTAGAGTCACCGAATCTGAGTTCTTCCCAAAGATGATGCTCCAATTTCACTCTCCGTGTTCTGCACAGACAAGAAGCACGAGAACGTTACAACCTTCACCAGCACATTACAAAACAAGGTACTTCTCAGTCTGGGATTTTGGGGGTCTTCTTGTTTATGTATGGGTTGGGGGATGGGGTGGGCATTAGTCCTCATTCATCTGATGAGGTGCTGATAAGCATCCATAGCAACTTCATTTTAAAACCCCGAGTTATCAAAAATGGCAAATTAGTTTAAGGAAAACCAACTGCATTTTGTGCTGCAGTCTAGCACAGTGCCAGGAAAAGCTCCAACCAGCTCAATTTATCATGCAGATTACAGGATCAGTTTATTTTTATTAAACAACAAGGTTCAGCTAGACCAGTACCAATTATTGTCACCGTTTGTTTTTTGCAACTCAAATATCTCATACAGCATAGAGTATACAGGAAAGCGATTCTATTCATGCCTAGATTGCTCACCTGAGATTTTGGTGAAGGGAACACATTCCAGAATCTAAGTGTTTCATCTCCTGCTCCAGTAACAATTGTCTACAATAACAAACAAATAATAAGCAATTGAAATGTCAGCCAGTATGAAACTTAAAAATCATGGCGTTGCACTTAATTATTGTCAAAATAAAGTTAAAAAAGGAAAATGGACGGCAGTTTACAGCTGTACCTGTCCGTCTGGTGAGATGGCAAGATAAAGAACTCTGTAAGTGTGCCCCGTGAGAGTAGCCAACTGTAAAATTGACATGAAGATACAAAATATCAACAGCACGAAAAAAAATTACACAGAAGTAGTAGGTAATAAGTCATGGTTAGAGTACAGTACCTTTGACATTGTAGGATATCTCCACACTATTATTTGGTTTTGAGAGTACCCATGAGTGCTGACAAGTTCATTGACATTCTTAGACCACACAAGATTGCACACCTGCCAAGATCAACAAAAATTGAATGCTTCAAGTAGTTATTAAGAGGACAAATGAGAGGTCTAAATTATCTGCAAGCACAGTTTGGCAATTACGTATAGCCTTGATGGTACCATGTTTCCAGTATCAACATCATCAGAATACAAAGTTTTGACTTATTACAATAAGCAAGAATATGGAGTGATTTCTATAAGTAATCCTTTCATGATGTCACGCCAGGACATACTTTTTTTTAAGCCCAAAAAACATCTCTTGTGAATTCCAGATGCATGAGAAAGTAGCGCACGCCCTAAATCTCAATAATGAACCAATCCAAAAAGAATCATGAATACCTGACTGCCTGTGTCCATACAGCTGAGATGTGAGTTAGTGGTGGTGTTCCAGAACCGAATGCAACGGTCAGCTGTCCCACCACCAGAAGCAAGAAGTCCATGCATATGTGGGGACCAAGCAATTGCTTTAACAGCAGCAGTGTGCTCACAGTATTTCAATACGGGTTGTGTTGAGTGCTGGTTCCAAACAAAAAGCTGCATTTTGCAAAAGGAAATTTTCATGAGTTAAAAGTATAGAGCTTAAAGGAAAAGTATAAGAGATGCCACTATATTGCAAGCATAATAGGGGATTACATACTCGATTATCATTTCCACCTGATGCCAATTCTCGGTTGTCATAAGACCACTTCAGTCCACAAACCTAGACATAAAATGGTTGATATTCAGGTTACAGAATGTTGAGCACAGTTAAGAGGAACAAGATTAATAAATGATGTTCATAGGTTGATCCAAATGAGGAGGGGAAGCCTAACCTCTGACTTGTGTCCACTTAGCTTACTAACACAATCTTCTTGAGCTCGTATATCATGTTGAAGAATGCTTTTGTCACGGCTTCCTGAAGACAACAAAGACGTACTCCAGGCTAGTGCACCAACTCTCAAACGATGCCCCTCCATTGTTCTTACTCTCTTGCAACGAGAGGCATCCCAAATCTACATGCAACAATGCCAAAGATTTGTCAGTTAGAAGCAAGACACTAAACAAATGTGACACTTTTATCACTCTCATATTGTAAAAATTGCAGCTTAAAGATAAAATTTAACTCAATTGACAAAGCAAAAGCAACCCAAGACAGAATTCTGCATCTCACCAAGACATTTCAAATTGAGAAGCAGAACCAAAACCAGTTACAAGATGCAAAGCTAAAGAAAGATTGATTTCTTAGAAAAAGAGCTTCTAGAGCAACTAAAGCTGAGAACAAGAAATTCATACAACGCTATTTGCCACTCAATTTGGGCTCTCACGTCAGGGCATGCATTATGATGATGAGTTCAAATGATTGTCTATGCACATTTTCCAGCGAGCTATTGCATTATATGTACTAGCATTCTTGTGATTTCCAACTAGAAGGAATTAAGAATCCTTATCAAGACAAACTTAAGAAATAATCACAAAATAGAACTTGAAACTTGGTCCGTGTGGTTCTATGGTGTTCGATAGAGTCTAAAGGGGAATCATAGTTTTCTAAAGTACATCATGGTCCTTGGTGTAGTAAATAGATGAATCCATGCCGTACGCTAAATTCTAGCTTCATTAGCAATCCAAAGTAATTGTATAACAAGGATTGCAAACATGAGTTTTAATTAATGGACTTAAGAATGCAATTTTCACTCAGTTTCATACATTCATGTGCCTATCTTTTTCTACCACCTCACAATGCATTGACAAGTACTTAAGAGTCAGGAACGCTAAAAACTAATCCAAATTTGTAGTCCAATTCAAGTTTAATGGGAAAATGAAAACCAAGTCGAATTCTGATGCTCTTAATGAAGAGGCATCCTACAATTAGAGAGAACATCCAAGCATGCTTAAGCTCAGTCCCTTCCAACAAGAATTCTTCAATAGATGTGTATCACTAGTAACAACATATAGCAATTCTGGATTACCTGGAGCTTCCCATTGCTAGTTCCAACAGCAAGATGTGTACCACGCTGTGCCCAGCCAACTGAACACACACTATCATCTATTCCCAAATCACACAACTTCACTACCTGCACAAAGAAACACCACAACAAGTTTAATAGCAGCATTTCATAAATCACGTGTCAAAGTCCAACCCAGGAATTCGTATATCAAAGACTCACCTTGCTGCTAGATGCATGCCACAAATAAACACAGTTCCCTAATCCCACAGCCAATACATTATGCGAGGACCAGTCCACAAGATTCAGATAAAAATCATCTTGCAATGCTGGTGCATCCAGAACCTATCCAAAAACAACCACACAACTTCAATTTCAAGCATCCCACATCACAAAAACCAGCAATACACCATCTTGTCCCTGAACTAAGGAAACCAAAAATTCTAACAATTTAACGCAATCCCTATATTTAATCAACATACAAACCCAAAATATGGCATCAAAAACAGATAAAAGCAACAAATTCAAGAAACCCAAATCAAGCAATCGCCAACAGAAGTAATCTAAAAGACTACCTTGTAAGGAGACCTAGGGACTTTTCTTGGAGTCTTAACAGGGCTATGGGAGACACCGGGGAGCTGATCATCAAACCCGAAAGGGGACAAAGAATGCAAAGACTTCCGGGTCTCAGTCTTAAACTTGAAAATATTACAATTAGGAGGACTAATCTGCAAATTCTTTCCATTTATCCCAGATAATTTATCCGGCGTGACAGGGGGCACGACTCCAGCTGAGTCAGGGCCGAAAAGGGCCGTGCGGAGGAGGGCAGTGTAGGCATTGGTAGAGTCATCGGAGGTGGAGGAATGCGAGGACGGAGAGAGGTTGAAGAGGGCGAAATTGGAAGAAGATCGACTGGGAATGAAGCGGTCACTGTAGATGGTCCGCGAGGGGGAGGGGTGGTAGGAATTGAGGTTTGGGATCAGGTGATTTTTTAATGGGGTCTTGGGAGGAGGAGGAGTGGTGGAGGTGGTAATGTCAGAAGTGGAGGTGGACGGTGGTGTTGTGCCGTCCATGGTGGTGGTGGAAGAGCGGGAAGAGCCCTAGACTGTGGGGGAGCAGGGGAAGCTGAAGAGGGTTGGGGGTACTGGTTTGATGGAGTAGGTAGGGAATGCTATGGGGGTGAAGGGCCTTGATTTTCTTGACGGAGTTAAATCTCCCGGGAAAATTAGTAACAGAAGGGGGAATTTTGCGGGAAAATTGATCAGATTAGTAAAGTTCGTTTCTGGTTGTACGGGTGGATCCCGGGAACTATTAAGGCTAGAGTGTGTGTGTGTGTGTGGTTTTTTTTTAAATAAATCGAAGGTATCGAATACAAAACTTTCTATTCACGACTCTTTTCACTTTAGTACTTAATCTAACTCTTTGTCCATCTTTTCATCGATTGTGTGTTTGAATTTCGCCATCCTTTTAAAACTGTTAAAAATGGTCACTTTATCACTCAATTTAACTCTTCATCGGTCTCTCCGGTGATTGTGTGTTTGAATTTTGCTATTAATTTAAAAAATATAAAAATTATTGGTAACAAGGTGACGTAAAACATAAAAATTATTGATAACAAGTGACGTGAAAACTGTCCCATTGATTAAAAAAAACTAATAGTTGATAATATATCTAACTCTAAATCTATAAAATGACTGGAGTATGATCCCAGTCCTTTACCTTTTCCAGCCGGAGGGATGGATGTCATTGAGTTCAATTTATAGAGAGAAGCTTGTTGGCCAGAAAAGCTACTAATTCCTTTTGGCATTTTATTTAATTATCGATTCTTTGTTATAGTTTTGCCAGGGACAAAAATAAGACGAAATAGGAAGTTCAATTATGGATGGATGAGACAGGGAGAGTATGAAATTTGTGGTAGAAGTCCTGCTTACTATTTTGAATCATTAAATCGTTAAGATGAAAAATAAAACATTTCTCGTTTGTTTGGTTGTTCCTGCAGTTTGAGAGCGGTGGCTTGTATTCCCATTTTAATTAAATAATAAAGAGGTGTAAATTTTCGACATACGTACTTCATACAGTCATCATATTTGGCACGTATATGTAAAGAACTTATGTTCATGTCAGGATTTAAGCGTTTTGAGGCCCCAAATCAACACAAGCTTCAAGCCATAGAACAGATGTCAAATGGGACAAATAAGGCCGACCCTGAAACCCTAATGATGCAAATGTTAGTTTCCTAATTCTTCTTGATATTCATAATTTTCTGGTCAACTTTGCAAGTTGAAACCTGTTGCAGAGGATCCTAGCTCTATCAGAAGGTGAAGGTATTTTATCAAAAAACATATAAAAATGGAATACTGTAAGCCCAATTATTCTCAGGACCAGACATAAATTTGACATATTTCATGAAGAGTTGAGAAATTAGAGATTCTAACAACTTTATTATTATTATTTGAGTATTTTTATATATATTAACAGTATACGCATTATTACGGTTTGTCGGTTGGTGGCATGCATGATGCATATACACGTACGCATGGCTCTTGGTTTCTTATTGGGCTTAGAGATTTATCCTGTGTCTTTTGCTGATTTGTCATGAAGTCTTCGAATTCTTGATTCCGGGCCTTGTGGATTTCAGACTTCTCAAGTCCCTATGTACAAAAGGAAAAGTCCCTATGTACATCAGTATAATTCTTCATACGGATACGTTCAAAACAATAAACTAAAAAAAAAAACCATCATTGGTCATTTCCTTTTATCATTCGTAATTATTAGCTGACACATTCCGTTCTCAGAGCAGAGCGTGGTTATATTCTAGTAACAGAAAGTAATGAAAGCGGACATCTCAAAAGAAAAATGTTTCAAAATACAGGAATCAAATAACAAATTTTCCTGGTTTTTTGGCCTGCAACATGATGGGAATTTAGTAATCCAAGGCTCGTACCGGACTCATTCAGGAAAAGAGAGACAAAAGAAAAAAAAAAGGGCTCCCATCTCACTCAAGTTCTTTGAAATTCTGACACCCTAAAGTTTGATTAAGGTTTCGGATCAACTGCTCCAATTTTGATTTATGAATTTGAAGGGTAATATCGAATATGACAGGCGGTATTTGTAAATTGTTGATATAAGCCCGTATGTTAATGACTATTATGGCAAGCATGAAACATGGATAATCAGATCACTAGACAAGAGACAATTAATGAATCACAATGTTTCTCAACTCAATGGTGCAACAGAAGAATTTGTCAGATCAGAAGATTACATACAACAATTAGTCAGCTTGATTTGAGGTATCAAAGACTACGCAAATATTCCAAGCCTACGTTTCAATCTATAAAGATAAACCTATAATTTCAGATGATCTTACACAAAAAATGATGTTTATGGAGATAAACAACTAGCAGATCAATGGGGAGGAGGTGTATACTCGTGCTCGATTATAGGCACTGTTCGAGTGACAGATGCAGTAGGAGCTCTCACATGTCCAACCATTGATACTTGCAGAGCTTCCTCTTCATAAGCTCTTCTTTCCAACTCTTCCATTCTTGCTTTCTTCTTCACCTTAACAAATATTGCTATCAAAAGTAAAGTTAAAAGGAAAGCACCAAGTGCAGCTCCAATGGAGCTTCCTACAGCTATCTTCCACTTGCTTACCTGCTTTTTCATTGGCATCAATGGTGACTCAATGACCAAGCCAAAGTGCCCTTGTCTTGTGGAAACACATACATTTGGTGATGCTTGGTTGGCTAGCGTCACCTTTCCATCGCGTTCAAATCGAGCACACAAAGGTATGATCCCCGTTGTAGCGTTTAACTTTGTAGTGTTCCGAAAGTCTATCTTAATAGGGTCTTTGCCTGCTTGAATGCCGAGCTCAAATGGGCTGCTGAAATTTATGTTGTCTCCAGCATTGTAAGCTAGTAGGCCTAGAACTGGTGAAATCAGCTGATATCCTGATAGTTCGTAGTTATCATAATATATGGATGACCAGTTGGATCCAAGATTTTGAGCGACTATCAATACCCTCTCTACACATGGATTCACAGTTACACCTGTCCCCAGATGAAATTCGCTAACTTTTGCACCATACCTTCGAAGACTGCCACAGCGGAATCTCACTGTGTCAACCTTGATTCCAGAGAGATTTGCTGGCAAACTTACGGTGTGTAGTTTGCCTGTGCCGAAGAATCTATCATAAGATTGGAAAGTGTAATCTCTGATCACAAGATCAAGAAGACGAGCTGATTTTATTCCCTGGGCTTCAATCTGCAAGCCTGTTGAAGATGCTAGTGAAAGAAATACTATCAAAGTGACAGTATGAAAAGAGCCCATTTGAAGAAGTGGCAGATTTAACCAGAAGGATCAAGGAAGTTCCTTGTCACTGCAGTATGATTTTTCAGGTTCTTCTGCAGGGTGGAACATGGAAAGAAAGTTTTTAATTTGTGTGGAACCTGTCTGTTAAACAGGTTTAGTGCCCCTGTTGACTGATTAAAGATTATTTGGGATTGTAAAGAGTGCACTGGGATTGCTGGGGAAAGCTTTTAATATAGAAGTTGTTTTCTGCGTGAAAGGTGAAAGGTGAAAGTCGAAAGTTGAAAGAAGAAAACATATTATATCCTCTTCCATTACCGGTTGCTGAGGGGAAAAAAAAATAAAAGATGTGACTATTTATTTTGAAGAACATCCTGCTGTGATAAAGGGGTTTGGAAGATCTGAATGAAACAGGACTTTGCCTGACACATGAGCTGATGGAAATTTTGAATTCCTGGCAAGTCAAGTGGTTGACCAACTGTAATTTCATGTTTCTATTTCCGGAAGAAGTAAAAGGAAAGGTTTGTAACCAATCAAGTTGGATTACATTCTGGACATGTTTATCCATTTAGTCTACGTAAAGAGGATAAGAAAAAATTAGCTAGTGCTTCAAGTTAACTAAGTGCATCAAATTTATGTGTATATCTTTTAGGTATGCTTGCCTTTTAATGTAAATGTATGCGGTAAAGGGGGTCTAGAGTCAGGTGGCAAAGGTTGGGGGGAATGATTTGGAGCATGGCGTGATGATGACTTTTCAAGTCTAAAGGTAATAAAAAGGAAGGTTGGCGTGCTTAAGGAATGGAATGAAGGCAAGTCTTCCTGATGGATGGGGCTCAAAATGCTAATTGTTTTCGATAACATGTTCCCCACTCCAACTACCTGTGGGTTCTTATTATTAGCTAGCATGCATCAGCATTCAGAACTTAAAAAGACTCTTCTTTGCTCTTAAACGGCGCCTGATGGCACAACCAACCCCCTTTTTCATGCAGATTGCGCAATAGGCATGTTGTAGATTTGCAGCAGTCTTTCTACGAACAGCTTACTTTCACCACCGAAGATTGTAAAAAACTTTCAATTGCATTGAAATGTAGTACCTAATCCATGGATCTGTTGTGTATGTAATGCGTTCTGTTGAAAGGTCCAAATAGTTGATCGACCTTCTTGTTTCAAGAGACAAGGAAAAATGTGGGGGAAAAAGAAAAGATGGAAGAACTATAGGGTATAAAGAGATAATTCTTCTGACTAACCACGAATGATGTCTTTTCTTAAAGCACTTTACGGTTAGTGAATTAGATGTAGATCACCAATCTAGAATTTTAAGTTGTCCCTCGTTGCTAGAGTCCTTGTTCCTTCAATTATAATTTGGCTCACAATAGAACCCTTCATACGATATTGGTATTAAATGTTCACAAAAATTTTTGCTGCAAGAGACCTTTTACAAGATAAGGAAACTTTATGAGGAAGGGAAAAAAAAAGAGACAAAAAAGGGTAAAGGAATCGAACACAAGATGATGCCTGCAGGCGACATACAAAGTTAGCTAGGTCTTTCTTGTATATCAGTGGAAGTTGACATTGGCCTCATAAGTCATTCCTACATTCCAATTTGAAGGAGCAACATTGTATGCTAAGACAGTCTGCTTGGAAGTGTACGAAGTTGCTCTGAAAGAAAGAGCCTGTCGTGATAGAGTTGCGAAAGCCTGGTACGAAGCCCCCCAGTTATGGCTCATGCTTATCCACCCTGTTTTGCTTCCCTTCACCGACAAGCTGGCGATGTCGCCACCTCCGCCGACGTTCATCACATACACCAACAACCAGTAGCCATTTCCTTGGAAATTGAATCGAAGTCCGCCTTTCCTCGCACATGGTACTCTGCAAGAAGCAAGCGTGGCATTATATACTATTAAATTTACTACATGCAGTAATTAGCATTGCAACGCGGTCATCAAGCTTTTTAACCTGCGGTACATGACGGGTACTATTCCGGCCTTCCACTGGGCAATTTTCATGAATGCAGGCTTGGACATGTCGAAGTGGGTGCGAGGCGGGTTGCACCAGCCTCCATTGTTGGAGTCTAGGGACCAATTAGGGGGGCAAAGATTTGTAGCAGACACGGTGGTGATTGGGGACCCTTTAAAGCAAAATGGTGATTGAACGCAGCGTATTTGGAAACATTGGCCGCATGCATATCCATTGTTAAATAGTACTGAGCTCAGGGCTGCTGTATCTGTTCCATAACCATTGCTGAGCAGATTTCCATATCCACAAGCCCCACCTGCCGATTCAACGATTCACAGTTTCAGTATAAACATAGAGCTGTGGCTAATAGCATTTTGTCCCCTTCAATTAAAAACAAATTTCAAGGATAAAAGAAGCAGAAAGAGGCCAAGAAATCTCACATGTATATATAAATAGGATAGTGCTTCTGTTACTTCGAAAAAAGTTTTTTTTTTTCATATAAAGATTTCATGTTAAAAATGTTTTGACATAACTCTGATTATAATTCATGATTTGTACCATTTGTGGCGTAAATTAGCATCACTCTTGCCAAATGATAATAAGCATGCAAAATTTGAATGGATTCTTGAACAGTGGTAAATATCCAAAAGAAAAAAAAAAGTAGAAAATTGTTGCACACTAGATATTGTTACAAACTTGAGAAATTAAAGTAGCGCACCCATTGTTCCAGAGCCAGTATCATCTCCATAAAATGTGGCATGAGCAAGTTGCCATGGGGAAGGCCGGAATACTGCTGGACTGTAACCAGCAGCCGATATTCTGCTCATGATTGACAATTTGATCAATGCCATCGAGAAAAGGATAGAGCTCAGAGATTGAAGAAAAGGGGCCATATTTCTTCAAACTTTTTTATTTATTTTTTCTTCTTTTCCTCCTCAATTTGCTCTTTCAGAGGAGCTTAGACATAAAATTGGATGCCAAATTGACTTCTAAACATATCCCTTATATAATTTGTGCCTTGGAATGAAAAAGAGTGGCTTCGTGATCCTCACGAACATTTTGTCTCTCAAGTCAACTGATCATTTGTTTTTAAACGATTGAAAGGTTCAATTTGGTAGCTATTCTTCATGAATATTAATATAACTTAAGTGTAAGAAATATTTGGGAACGTGGAGGCAGGTTATATCTGTGCTTTCTGCCATACCCTTTTTTTTTTTTTGGGGTTACGTTGAGGAAGAACTATTAATATATCAACGTCTTGGTTTGTGTTGATTAACACTAATAGTTGTTTTGCTAATGATGATTGCAGACTATATCCAAGGGGTAAATTAGGGACACATTTAATGTAAGTTCATTGGACACAAAAGTTCAGTTCAAGAATGAACACTAAAAATAGGGATTTATGTGAATTCGGCCCTCCAAACAGTGGCTTGTGTGGCCCTCGAAACAGTTCATGTCATTGCTTTGCTGTGGACTTCCAATTGTGGTTATTTATGGAGTTATGATGAGTGACAAGATTGAAAAAATGGCTCCATTAACAAAAGCTACTAATAATTTGAGGACCTTTTTGCTTATCCGAAACCAATATCTATAGAACATAACTAAATTAAATATCTCGAGAATATAAACTTTTTTCCTAAATTTTTTTTTTCTAATAGGGCAAAAGTGAGATTTAAAAAGTGGGAAGGGGAAAGAGATATTTAAACTTAGAATCTTTAAGTTTTGGGTCAATCTTACCCACTAACATTTCGAAGTATATGTTTTTACTTTATCTATATTTTAATGATAAAATACGCAATTAACCATAGCATATGAGATTGTAGATTGTCAATAAGTACAGCTTAGAACTGATGGATAAATAGCGTTCTGAGTGATAAGCCATAAGTTTATGTATTTACAAAAAAAAAATGTTTAATAAATTTCTCGCGTCTAGATTTGTCCCTTTAACCATGCATAGATTCTAAGTATGTATGACCAAGTAAAGTAAGTATGGACCGTTAAATTTACTCCATTATAAGATAGGCCAGATGCAAAATATACAGCCATCCATTCATAGATTGCCTACACAAATACCTGAATTTGTAAATCCAAAGTAAGAAAGATAATGATTTACACATAACCAGGTTTTCTGTTACAACTTTGTTGCGAGAATTCATGTTGCTCTCCCCTTTACAAAGCATGTTCCATACAACATAGTACTAGAAGATTAAATTACACATTACTGCTATACAGGCAAATATAAAGCAGCCAGCAATTTGAATATTGGAATCCTTTTCCACTTCCACAGATTCATCCTGGATATAGTCTTCCTCTTTGGCAACTCATGTTAGTGATGGACTTGCTGCATATTTCTTGTGCAAAATCAGTTCATCCTGCATCACCAAAGTCGAAACTGATTTTTATTTATCTGTCTATACTATTTTTGAAACAACAAATCAAGCTTCAGTGGAAATTGCTAAGGCCATTTAACAAATCAGGTTTCATCACTTGGAACAACAACCATCTCTCAATGAAACAGTGCAAATTACAAGATCATTCTATCAATGCAAGTTTCAGGAGCGTCTGTGGGTTGCCTCGGGTATGACTTGCACAGAGCCAAGAAAATGCAGTTCAATCTTTGCAAGTAATGTCAGATTACAGTATGAGCACACTGAGCATCCTCGAATGAATTGACATCCAGAAAGAAAGAACTGAAGGGAACGGAAATAAATGAATACAACGGGGACAATCCCTCCAGTTGTTGCAATAAAACTTATACATGCTGACTAGCACAATTACGCGCCTCTTTCTGTGTGTAACTTCAAGAAATGTATCATTCTACTGTTAGACATTGCCAACTGCAGAAGACAAATAATGCATCCTTCAAATCCGGTAAAGCTTGATAAACTTTGATGTTGAGAGAGTTACTTAATCAATCAAGATCTAGTGTAATACTCGGAAGGCCAATGACATTCAAAGTTGATCATATTTTATTCTATTCGCAATCTCTTTCTTAATTTGCACTATCTGCAACCCACTGCCCATCACCATCACGTTGAATTGCATGTAGATAAAAACAAAGATACATTGAGAAGTTCTCTCTTTCATATTATTGTTGACTAGTATCTCTTATTCAGAGCTGTAGTGTAGAGAATTTTACCTTGAATCATTGCTTAACCACCTCTCAGGCTTCAGGCAATGTAATCAATCTTGTTTCTGAATCGTATATCATCACTGTCTCACAACTAAGGAAAATTTTTTGTCCAATCAGCATAAGTTCAAGAAATTAGTTAGTCAATTCAAAGGTTAATATCAAAATTTGGTAACTTACTTTGAACATTTTACAGTGTTGGTAGATCCACCACTGGCTATAGAAAGTATGGTTCCAAAAAAGGAAGTATTCTCGGTGCCACAGTTGGGGCATTGGCCCTGAAAAAACAAAATAATTAGCTGATTGCAGATACATAACAATTATGGTATAATTGTTCTTATAACAATGGTACACACCAAGCTCTGACCTTTAGGATCAAAAAATCCTTCACGATGACCTTTGTAAGTGAAGACGATAACCATAATATAACAGGTATAGCAGCAAACCACGTGAAAATAAAACTGAAGGGTTCTGGAAGCTGCAATATAATAGATCAATAAGTTAATTGCTCATTAAGGTTTCTGGAAGATGATTCAATGAAGGAAGCATGCTGATATCTCTGTGTGTGTAGGTCACACACATCCACAATCACCTCATCTCTGAACTTCAACAGGCCAAAATATGTAGCAAGTGCCTTTGGTTGTGTAAGCGAGTCCATATGTTCTCGTGTACTTTCGAGTGTGCTTGTGTGCATGTGTCTGTGTTTGAGAGAGAGAGAGAGATAGTTTAAATCATGTAAAATGCGGACATTTTTGTGGCTTGTCAATGCTTACGCATTGATATGGAAGTAATTAAATGCCCGAAGTGATGCTAAAGAAAGAAATATTGACAACAGGTCATAGAAAGGAGCAAAAAACATGGAATTGCAGACTTAAAGACAAACTAGACATGAAGCTGATAGTATCAGGCATACTGTAAGTATGTTTGCAGGTATTGGTAACAAAAGCATGTTACACAAGAGCTAGTTGCACATCGGGACCTTTTGCTCACATAGACTATCTACTTTCAGTCATGATATTCTCTTCTTGGTTCTTTTTTGCAATCTAGGATACTAATAAGCATTCTCAATAATGTGCCATCTAAGGTCAAATGACAAACAACAGCAAAGTCAATAGGACACCTTCCATTGGATTTTATTCTTCATATAACACCTTCAGATTTCCTGATAACTTGCCTTCCTCTTTACAATTTTTCTTGCAATATTTGGTTTTTTTCTCATAGAGACCGTTCTATGAAGCTTGTGGAGTTAAACTTCAAAGTGAGTTCAAGTAAAGAAATTTATCTTCCCTTATTTCTCATAGTTCAATGAGATATGGATCATCGTAGCAGGTGGCAATACCTACTTTTGAAACATTAACTTATGCATTTTCAACTTTTTTTACTTTGGATCTTCTCCCTTCTGACAGCAGAATTCCTCCAGGTATAAAATTGAGATAGACTGCTAATTCCTTTTTCCTTTTATTTTTTGTTTTATTTGGACAGAAAGATAATTCACAATTTCCCTAAAGAACCCTCAGCGATGTAAGAGGTAATTACCTATGCTAACATCCAGATAAGCATGCCTTCGCAAGTAAATCTCTTGTTGAGGCATCGCCCCAAAAGTAATGATTACTGATACGTCATGTACAGGATATTTAAGGATGGTTCAAGTAGGGTCTGATTATGATATCTACCAATATTATTTTGTTATCAAACCCACCATTATTTCCCGTCCAACCATCCTTTTTTTTGGGTCTCCCTTTATCAACATTTCTCTACAGTCAAAAATGAATGCAAGCTAATGAAATGATAGTGTCAAAAATTGCATTTATAGGCTAGATCTTTCATGATAAGACACTTGTTATGCTGCATATCAGTGACATGGTAATCTGAAGGGAAAGAACTTAATGATGCAATTGTTTGCCTGCATATTCACAATTTGTTTCCTTTGAGCAATATATGATAACATAGGGAAATTAGATAGATTAAGACTGTCATGATGTCATTGGCCAATTACATTGGAAAATTGATTTTCGTCCACACCACCTAAAGCAAAACACAAAATGCAACATTTCTTACCTCCAAAAGGTAAGTTATTTCAAATCCAGTCAAATCATCAAGGAAGAAGAACCTAAGATGACACAGATGAAAATTACAATTATCAGCACGTTTGCAGTTGCTACAAAAGAACCAGAAATTAAATACTACATGAAACCTGACCTCAAGCTAAACTACCAATACTTGAAGTTTGTTTATAAATTTACACACAGAAATTAGGCAGTGATCAAAATATGATGATCAGCAGCAAAAAATCAAAGTAACTTAAAATACCCATCTAATTTCTCTCTATGAGATTGTGAATATGTGCACTAATGAGATAAAAGTCTCACTCACAGTGCCAGTGCAACAACAGCCGCAGGTACATTCAAAAGGACCATCTTGAGATAATCAACAGAAAGATCACTGTAAACCTGAGTGAAAGAACATTATCAGTAAGAAACATGTTTATCTACCAGCGGGGGACAAGAAGTGATAGAACACAGACAGAAAGCATGCCTTCAGAATCCAAATTTTGAAACTAACATAACCAGATATCATCAAGCTTACCTTTACTAGAAAAGGAAAGCTGGAATGAGGCTAGAAGTAACTATGTGAATTTACCTCTTTTCACTGTGTCAAATTATCCACTTCAGCAATAATGTTAATAATTCTTCTTTGCTATTGTAATAATAAGTTTTGTGTTTTCTCACCTTTGTATGTGAACTGATTCCAAGTAAACAATATACTCAATTAACAGACAACTAGTATCATTTTCCGCTTGAACTACATATCCATACATTTAATTCTGTATATCAATTATCAAAACATCAAAATATAAACCATCAAACATTTGACTTCCCTAGCATCTATACTCCATCAAGCCAGCAGTTAAACCTGTCTTGCGATACTCTTAAAAGCTTAGATCAAGAATCATGCATATCCACTATTGCCACTCAAGAGAGAGAAAACTCATAAGACAATTCTCCTTTTCACCAAAGATATTCAGAACTGTTTGTGCACTAGAGCAAAAAGTCCATACAGACAAGAGTAAATTAGTCCCACTTAAATATACACTCGTTTTTACTAATATTTTGAAAAGTTTTCATCTATGGAACAAGTTAAGCAACAAATATATGGCATAAGACACAAAAGAAAACTCTCAGTGTGTGTATTCGAGGACACAACAGATGGAAAAGCCAAGGAATTGGTAGTATAGGATATAGAACTGAAGTACATACCTTTCGACTGCGAAGGCTGCATCGTGGACCCTCAACCACAATCTCACAACCATCCATCTACAGAAGAACAATTTCACATGATAAAGCTGTTGAAAGAAGAATAAAGAACAACACCAGAACAATATTCATGCAGCTAAAGTTTAGAGGACAGGCATATTTCACAATTTCTCATATTCCAATATGTTGAGATGGCTCCACTGAAAATTATCTATGTAATCTGATAGATGTCAACAGAAAAACCCTATATCATTATTGCCTTGTCGGAAGAATAAAATTGGGCTTGAAATGTTCATAACATGCTACAGTAAAAGGTCCGCATCTCTTTTTGAACTCCAAATGGAAGTAAACTTTTATTATTATTTTTATCTAAGTCATCACAGTAATACATGATTCTGCATACCATATAGACGGCTACACACCTTAAGTTTCATCTTCAGCTTATCATACTCTTCATCTGACATTATTGGATTCCCAGATACATAAGCCATCGAAGCTTCCAAAAACCTTTGCTCATCGGGACCTACATTAGAATAAAAGACTACATAAACAGAACCTACAGCTTACAGATTCCAAAGTGATAACAAAGTCAACATACTAAAAAGCTATTCGATCAGATCCAAAATACTGAATTAATGCATACTTAGCATGACAACACTGCTTCCTTCCCACATTAGTTCTTCCTTGAGGTTATCAAATTCCTCATTTGACATTATGGCTTTCCCCTCATAATAGAATGCCTGTAGTGCAAAGAAAAGAAACAAAATGGACCTAAAATGTCAGCACCGGAAACTATGAAAACTTTAGTTATCTTCAAGTTGCAAATACAAATGGATGTGCCTAATGAGCAATTCTGGTCGATTAAAGTAATATCCACATGTACATGTCAAAGAAAGGAAAAAGAAATAGAAGAGAGAGGGAGAGAGGATTTTCTCTTACAAATGGATGTGCGACCTGTTAAGCAATTCTGAAGGATTAAAGTATTACCCATATCTACATGTCAAAGAAAGGAAAAAGAAATAGGAGAGAGAGGGAGAGAGAATTTTCTCTGACATACTTGTAGTGCTTGCAAAAAATCTTGCTCCATCTCCCCCAGGGACTTCTTTTCTTTCTTATCTATGCTACAATACTGCAGGATCTTACCATCAACCACTTCATCCTCTTGGACAGGACCTGAAGTCAATACCGAGGAAAATTAATGTGGTACAGATCTTTAGGGTCCTCTTTAGGATGTAAGGTGAAGAACATAGAACTCCAATAGATGCACCAAGAGCACAAGTTAGCAGAGGCAAGAAGGCATTTCAGCACAAATTATTCACACATGATATGATAGAGATGGAGCGCCAAACCATGGCAATGGAACTAATGTAATGCATATCTCAATAACTCTTGTTCCTTGGAATGATTTCATCATCTCTCCAGGTTAAACTAACTCAATACTTGGTAATGGGCAAAATATATGGCGAAACAAGCAAAAGGTAGGTTCAGAATGGAGACATCTCGACGGACATTGTACATAGAGATTGAAGGTTGATATAGCAAATAATCTTTTTCAGGAAAGGAGAAAGATAAGTATTTCCTTAGACCAGAACTTTGGTTTTGTAAAGGCATCTGATTTAAAATGGGGAAGAACAAATTTGCACTCGGTAGAAAATTATGGAACTGATCATGAAAATTTGAGCGTCTCATTTTTGTATCAGCAAAAATCTCCAATTGAGCAGGTTGTGAAATGAAGTAATAACCAAGGACAGTAAAGTTATTTAGTTGAAGTGTAGCAAGCAGTAAAACCTGTACAGAAACTATGCATGATTCAGTCCATGCATATGCTCTCCCAGTATCAGGAAACATGCTTAGATAATTGATGCCACTAGGTGCAAATTCCCGAATGGAATCCAAGAATAGGCCAAAAGGATGATCTTTCATAGTACTTCATTCGTTCTACATAAAAGAAACGCCAAACAAACCTCTCTTGTACCAATCATGGAGTGCGAAAGAAAAGCAATTAAAATCTAGCAAATAGATCAAGTACTTTATCTTTATTAATCCAATCGAAGCCAGTCATGCAACAACAACAAGAATAAGATCATGAGTAAATGAATGCAGGCAGGCCAACCAAACCTGGCTGATCAGTAGTGGTCTTTGGAGACAGAACCAGCTGCCTTCTTCCCCCATTTAAATTAAAGGGCTGTTGAAACCTTGAAGCAGAGGATGAACAAGAATGCAGAAAAGGAGAAGAAGGTGAAGAGGGGACACAGCTAAATGGTTTTCTGAAAGGGGCAGAGTAAAAACGAGGAATTGTTATAGTAAAGGCAAGTTTGGTGGCCATTTGTGATGGTGGCGGGAGTGGCAGCAGCGCTGAAGCGAAGGAGACCAAGATTTTACAGATGTTTGCATGCTGGAGGATTTGATGGTTTTGGTTGAGAAATGGGACACTTCTGAGGATAAGGCAGACGAAGATTTGTGGAGGGAATTTGTACAGACACTTTGGCCTGATTTTCAAGAAAATCAAGACTGATTTTTGTTCCTGTACTGTAGTACTGTGTCTGATTGCCAAATCAGCATTCAGCACCCAGTTTTCCCTTAGAATCTCAAATTTGCTGACACGTTATCGAAAGAAGCAAATTGGCTAAACCATTTCTTGATAACTCAACTTGCTCATACAATGACAAGCTAATGTCCACAAAAACTTACATTAGTTACGCTGCTTATATGTTTTTTTTTTTGGAAGGACGCTGCTTATATGTTCAATTGCATGAGCAAAACTAAGCATCCAAGGAATTGGTCATGTTCATGCGATGTCTTTTTGTTTTTTTAGTCTGCAAGTTCAAGCCATTTGTGAACGTAGATGTATGGTAAATTATACTGTACAATGCTTATGAATCTAGGTGCCACTGTGGCGAATGTAGCGATTTCACGATTGTCAAGAGTAATTCAACTCTATATAACAGCGTGTGTTTTAACTAAATAAATGTAGATACTAATATAATAAATTTAAATACTAATATAATAATAACTTTTGATGCAAATTTCAATTAATTTTTGAGTAAATTTTATATACATTGATAGTGTATACATTATCACGGTTGGATATACGACACATATTCAAAATTTGCGTTTCAAATTCAAATTTTGATTATGTTTCATGCATCTAATAGTGAAAGTGTATATATTGTTAGTGTATAGAAAATTAATCTTTAATTTTTATGTGTTCATATACTTTTTTATGCATATATATATATATATATATATATATATATATATATATATATTTTTACCTATATATTTATTTGACCTATAATATGTGTGTGTGTGTGTTGGGTTTGGACCAAATCAAAATTAGTCTCGAAGCTGCAAAATTTTTGTCAGCTAAGTATGAACATTGTAAATTGAGCCCACAGTTTAAGTTCGGAAGTCCAAAAGCTATGCTT
The DNA here is from genome assembly GCA_023065735.1 of Coffea humblotiana. NCBI lineage: Eukaryota > Viridiplantae > Streptophyta > Magnoliopsida > Gentianales > Rubiaceae > Coffea > Coffea humblotiana. The sequence continues at coordinate 26,176,064 of CM041215.1, read as the reverse complement.
TATTTTGTGAGCGAATTTGGACTTTTCAAAACCCGACCTAAAGATCTATTAACATAAATGGCAGCAACCCCAGATGGGCGTTGCATATCTGGGCCTCAGGGATGCGGCTCATCAGGCAAGTGTAGTGTGGGTTTGATTTAGCTTGGTCCTACCCAAGTCTCATAATGGGATCAAGTGAAAGTGAAATGGTCAATTTTTAATTGCCACAATAATTATGGAATCCTCTTTCTAGGAAACTCGGGTGGAGCTCCACTCGTTAATGAATGGAAGTTTTTAGAAACCTACTAGTGGTTACAGGTGTAAATCAACCGCAGCTCGCGAGTTACTCATGAACTGATCGATCAAACGATCTACTCGACTCGGCGTTGATCGAGTTCGAGTCAATCTCGAGTGACTCGTTTAGCCAAACGAGTCGAGTATCGATCATTTTTAATTAAAGTCAATAGTTCGTTGAGTCTTATCGAGCAGTACATATTATATATATATATATATATATATATATATATATATAAATATATAAATATATAATAGTGTATATTAAATTACATATATAGGTATTAAGTTCTTGTAAATTTCCAAAATACCTCCTTTTCTAATCGAGCTCAATACATCGAGTTCGAGTCCGAACTCAATTGGGCTTGAGTTTGCTAAGCTTAAACGAGTCGAACTGAAGCAATCAGGATATTCTATTTATTTATTGGGTTTATCTAACGGGTGCTATTGGACAATCGTTAAAATATATTTCAATGTTATATTTTTAAAAATATAAGATTAATTAGGGAAAGTAAATAAATGCAAAAGAGAGTATATAATATTAAACAGAAAAATATATAAATGTAAGAGATAATAATAATTGTTAGCATTTGTATATATATGGTGGGTTAGGTAAATTTTAGGTGTGTTAATAAGTGCTAGTTGGACACTCATTAGAAAAATCCTTATTTATTTATGATTTGAGAGAGATTCAAGTCTCAAAATGGGAAAAGGAAAAGGATATGGTTTGGGAGCAAAATCAGAAACTTTACTGTCACTTATCTAATGTTTTGCCAATTTAACCAAAATGATTTGAGAAGAAGAGAGTGGGATCGATCTTGGCCAAAATAAACTTGCAAGTCGTTTTACCTAAAATTGACAGCACCAATTTTGCAAATAGCGTATTGATTACCCACTCAATCCAAAAACAGTAATAGTACTTACAAGACTAATAAAAACAAAGATTAGAAGTTGATTTGTTTAGCAGGAGAACCTGCCAAGTTGCAAGCGTAGGTGGGCTTGCTTGTTGGACGTCTTAGGCCCCTGATGCAAACCTCAAATTTAGTTAGCTAACACGTGAATGGTAGTTGGTGCCTTGCTCTGCTGCATCTTCTGGTATATTATTATTTAGAGCCATCTATCAATCCCAAGGTTGCTGCAAGCGGTGTGTTATTTTATTCTGTTAGTAGTACCATACATCTGCAAGAATTTGCCAAATTAGCTGGCTGACTGCCTGAGCTTGAAGGATGGTCATGGTCAGACGCCCCTCTTGCCGTCACCAGCCAGTCAATTAACCTTAGCTACCATTTGGTCGTATCTAGGATGACTTCTAAGTACATTAGTACTCAACTCCATCACGTGAATAACCTACAAACTACGCCAACACATGGAAAATCAAGAAACTTGCAGATAAATTTAGCAGAGGCATAGCTTATATATAGCCCGTGTCAAGAATGTTGGGCAGTGTTAAAATTGGTTCGGCAGGCTTTATATATACTGTTAAATAGAAAAAGCGATATCAAAAGTAGCTAATCGCGTAGAGTAACATACAGGAAAAATGACCACTGCTGCGGTGACTTCAAGAGTTGAGAGCTTGGCCAGCAGTGGGATTCAATTAATACCAAAAGAGTATGTGAGGCTTCAAGAAGAGCTGACGAATATGGGTAATGTCTTTGAGGAAGAGAAAAACAACGAAGGGCCTCAGGTGCCAACCATTGATTTGAGGGACATTGAAGCAGAGGACGAAGCTGTTCGTGAGAGATGTCGCAACGAGTTGAAGAAGGCTGCCATGGACTGGGGAGTGATGCACCTTGTCAACCATGGCATATCAAATGAGCTCATTAATCGAGTCAAGGTTGCTGGAGAGACCTTCTTCAATTCACCCGTTGAGGAAAAGGAGAAGTATGCCAATGATCAGGCATCAGGCAATCTGCAAGGATACGGCAGCAAACTAGCAAACAGTGCCAGTGGTCAGCTTGAATGGGAGGACTACTTTTTCCATTGTGCTTTCCCCGAGGACAAGCGGGATTTGTCGATTTGGCCCAAGACTCCAGAAGACTATATGTAAGTACTTCTTAACATGCCTCAAAATTTACAAGGAAAGATTTAATCAATCTCAAGCTAAAACACAATTTAAATCCATGGACATTAATTTGGTGCTTTCAGATTTCCTGAACTTTGAAGACATTAGCATATATTCTCATGTAGATATCATCTGAAATAGAACTCTTATGCACAAAATGTCATCAGCTCATAGTATTTCTGGTTTATGCTTTCAAGTTCAATTTTATCGCTCTTGATCAGCTTTATTAAGTCTCCAAATTATGCCACTTCCAGCCCTGCAACGAGTGAGTACGCAAAGCAATTGAGAGGGTTGGCAACCAAGATATTAGCTGTGCTGTCTCTTGGCTTGGGATTAGAAGAAGGCAGGCTAGAAAAGGAAGTTGGTGGTATCGAAGAGTTAATTCTGCAAATGAAGATTAACTACTACCCCAAATGCCCTCAACCGGAGCTAGCATTGGGTGTTGAAGCTCACACTGATGTCAGTTCTCTGACTTTCATCCTTCACAATATGGTGCCTGGCCTGCAATTGTTCTATGAGGACAAGTGGATTACTGCCAAATGTGTCCCCAATTCCATTATCATGCACATTGGGGACACCATTGAGATTCTAAGCAATGGAAAATACAAGAGCATTCTTCATAGAAGCCTTGTGAACAAAGAGAAAGTAAGAATCTCTTGGGCAGTTTTCTGTGAACCACCAAAGGAGAAGATCATCCTCAAACCACTGCCTGAGACAGTTTCAGAGACTGAGCCCCCTCGCTACCTGCCTCGCACGTTTGCGCAGCATATTAAGCATAAACTGTTCAGGAAAACCGAGGAAGCTGTTGAAAAAAATCAATCCACTGAGGACAATAAATCTCCTGAAGACAAGCAACCTCGTGAAGATGGTAAACGTTCGTGAATCGAGATCCCTCCTACTTTTTCTGCTAATCCAAGTTGTACCAAGCTACTTAATAACCTTTTATATTGGTTCTCGTTTGGCAGTCCGGTTTGCAACTGCTTCTAGCGCCATTTTGCTGTGTTTCATTATTCCTTGAAGTTGGTCCTTATGTCCTCTAAAGTCATTACGTGCTTTGCTTTACATCGAATAAAATCATGTATTTATTGATCATCTGTTCTTTAAGGTGTTTTTAGCTACTAATATTCTGTTCAGGCATCAATGAAATTCAATCAACTGCAATCCAGTTGGTTATTGAACAAAGAAAAGATCCAACCAATTCATTTTAAGAAACACAACACAAAAATTTGTGTCTCAATTTGAAAAATTCTAAGACATAAAAGGTACCATTTGAACTAGTCGATTCTTATTACAACTGGAATTTCAGTAAAGTTCCTTCTTTTAACTGAAAACTTCAATTTTGTTGGTCATTAAATTTTCACTATCTGGTACTCTCTGCTGACATCGAAGGGAGCCCATCTATGTCTGTGAACCATAAAAACAAGTGGGTACTTAAATGCATAATTTATGGAGGCCAGGCTGAACATGCAGCAAAATGTTTATTCATCCAACTACGCCAATCCATTGTTGAGGAAAGACTCGAAATGATAATAATTTTGAAATCATGCTTTCCATACAACCAGCAACCTAGAGCAAATCAATTTCGAAGTTCAATTGGATGGCAAGCACAAGAAACTATACCATTCATGTACTTGAATCAGAAGAACATCCTTCCATGGTAGCAGATATGGTAGCAGATCTTTGAGACTCTTAAACGAAGGCCTTTCTTGCTGTTGGAGAATTAAACAGCTGTGTAACAAGATGCATACGAGAAGGCTCACAAACTATTTGCGTTCGATTTAACTTCACACATTGAAAGTTCAATTTATTCAATCCTTATATACTCGAAAAAACAGAATTTCAAGAATGAGAATAGGTTATGGCTTATAGGTTGTATAGCAATTCCTTCAATCTCTTCTGCAGCTTAGTTTGATCAAAGCTCCTCCCCTGATCCACCTGTCATACGAGTTCCTATATAAATTTACTTTTTCTGCTATCAGAATCTAAAGTAAATCAAACAGTAATAATAATATACATTCTACACGAAATAAATAACTGAGGACATTATCATAATATTTCTGACGGTACCTCGGATTCCATAACATGAAGTTGTCCTTCATTGGCGTTGGTGGAAACGCAACTTATAACTGATAAGCCTTCTCCATTAAGAACGCTGAGAAATTTAGATAGAGGCAGCCCTCCTCTTAAAGTAGTCTTCAAAATTATCTGCATCCCTGTAGTGCTACTTTGCACTCTTACACTAGTCTTGTTGAGACTAACTGTAAATTCTGTTAAAATACTGAAACTGCAGCCAGGTTTCATGAGTTCTTGGAGTTCGTCTCTCTTACTCATCAGCTCATCTACCTTTCTTTCATATGTCTTACATATTTAACTGTCCCATGCATGTGATCAGATATCGATCTCTTTCCCTAAAACGTATCAAGAAATTTTGCGGCAATAAATTTATTATTAAGGTTTTCAGCATATTTCAATGCAAAAAAGTTCCAGTGATGAGACACCGAGAATCGAATATAGCCCAGTTAAGTGTCTGAGAATCGAAATTTTCTTTTCTTTTCTTGTTGTTATAAATTCAACAGAAGAAAAATTAAAGTACCTGGAGATACTCATCTGGGACCAGTGATCGGAGAGATTGATAAAGAGCAGTCATTTCTTGTCTTCTTTGTCTTTCAACATCTCGGTGTATAATCCGCTTTTTGTGCTCTACTGGACTCTCATTGTCAAGAACATTATTGTCACCAAAAGCAACCGATGACTTCCTTTTCTTCGTGCAAGATTTTGGCTTGCACGAGTTTGCATTAGGCGCCCGAGCCATTAGGGGTGTAGCCTGTGGGATCTGCTGCTGGGGAGGAATAGAGAGGAAGTGGAATAGTTCATCGTGTTCCATTGAAAACATTGTTAGTTAAAACATCAACTCTTTCTAGGACAAAGAAGGAGAAAATAGAGCAGAAGATTAATACTACTGGTCCAAAGCTTTTGAGGATCTGGGAGAAAATGATTGGCGACTTGACTTGGGTTTCTTCCTCGAGTTTTTAAAGGGAACATTTTACCTTTCGTCCATTATGTTTAGTGTAGTCTCAGTTTAATCCCTTATGTTTTGAGGACAATTTACAAAAAATTTGGTTTCATCCTACTTTTGTTGTTATAGTATGCATTTTGACGTGGAACATTGAGCCCTAGATTTTGGAACTAACTCCGTACCATCAATAAAGTTGCTCATAAAAAGCATTTTAGGGGTTTTAATTAGTAGTAAAATTAGGTTAGCCATCACGTATTATTATAGTTTTCTAGTGCTATTATTTAATTTGTAGTTGATTCTAATTTGATATTAACTAGCGCTCTGTCACCAAGTACCACATTGTCGGATTATCTCAGGCTTTTACTCCAATGGGCTATCCAGTGCCAAATCTTTAAGGGATATTAACGCCTATTCTTGAATTAAATGTACACCAATGCGTGATTTTACTGATTTTTGGAGTTTTTTTCGTTGTTTTCTTACCTTTCTTCCTGGCAACATATGCAGGCTTTAGTTAGGCAGTTGGGATCCTCTATGCCATTATTTGATGCCAAATTCAGTGTCAATCCTACTTATCACGTGATGGTAGAAGAAATTTAAATAAAGAGCACATGACAAATTAAATAAACAGGACATTTGACATAAATACAGAAGTGACACTGAATTGTCACTGAAAAAATGGCACCAAGGATCTCGTGTGCCTTTCACCTGACCGTCATAAGAAGAGTGTTTGGTTTAAGGCTCCCTAAGAATGGCTATTTTTTCAATAAGTTTGATGGGTACAATAAACTGAAACTAACAAATTGACATGGATTAACCCTTTAGAGGACGTCTTCCGAAAGAAGTAAGTGGATAAATGCTGCTAGTCTTTTTGACGAATCAACTGTGGCACTTTAATTTGCATTACCTTGTACAAAAAAAGGACTTTTTGTTAATAAGGAAAACCCTTTTACACTAATTTTCTGTACTGCTATTTAAATTCGGGGAGTTCTACAGTACTCTTAGATGGTTTTAAGAATTTAAATTATTGAATAACATGATAAGAGTTTATTGAATTACAATCATGGGTATGATATTTAAAAAAGACGGTAGAATTTCCCTTTAAACTCATATGAAAATTTGTTAGAAAGGCTATTTATTAAGAAAACTAACTCTTGTAAACCACACCATCTAAACAAAACCTGCATATTTGTACATGGCTTGATTTGAAGGGAAGAAAGATTTGATAATCTTTCCACAAAGCTAGGTACTATGCGCAAGACTAGAAGCTGGACGGGTTTGATCGATAGACCAATGAATTAGCCTTCTGCTCTTTGTTTTTTTTTTCTCTACTAGTAATATTTCATATACTTTTACACGTGAATAAATTTTCCCATTATATAACATCTTTAAGATACTATTTTTTTTTGTCCAAATTTTGACTATCGTGACAATATTGACTAAGAAACCGTGACAAACGAAATCAGGTGATTGTGAGTCAACTAAAATGTTTATTTCATAAAAGTAGGAAATTGAACCTTTTTTTTTATATTCTACCATTACAAAAACCCTAAAAATGGAAAGACATTTTTTTTTAATCTAAGTTGAGTTACTACATCCCTTTATTGGAATTGCAACAATAAGAAGAGGAAATTTTTTGACACACGTCAGATTAATACGTGCAATCAAACTTGAGCAAAAGATTTGCTAAAACATGTTCATTTGTAACCATTACCAGAGAGATCTTCAAGCAACTACTTTTTGGTTACTGCATGACAGATGAGTGAATCAATTTCATTCACAGTTCAATATCAAAGTTTGATCCCTTTAGCATAATTTGATTCCGCCACAGCTCAAGATAATCATTGATGCACAGATGAAACGAGAGAATGCATGCAAATGGAAAGACTAAGTAGAAATATTTGCTTATGATTAGGCAAAAAAAGGACAGAAATAGTAAAGAGTTTGGTGATTAAGAACTCTGAGAGTCGTATTAAAGCAGTTGAAAAGACACATAAATCATCTTTTAGATTTGTACTTGCTTTGAAGCAACCTCTGTTAAACGCTGCTAATCAATTTTTTAATCTCACTATTACTACGTAAGTGGGTACGTATCATTGATGGTTCTTCACTCAGGAAAATGGATAAAAGTATTATTTTTGACCTGTCAGAAATATTATACTAGTCTGAAACAGATATGATGGTTTCAAAATCTGCATTATTGGAAGGTGCACGTGACAATAATGACTATTATCTCAGTTCATGTCCCATTTTATGCTCCCAAAAAATAACGACGATTGTGTCGGTGCAGGGGAATATTACACTACTCATCCTTCGACTTTTTAGTGCATACGGCTGCAATTTTAATACATAAAACCTAACTTGACCAAATTATTCCCAATTCATTCTACTTATATAGTTATATGTGCAGAGATCTGTTTTCAAAGACAAAAAATGCAAAAATTTTACTATGTTCTTTTCAATTAGAAATCAACTAATTAACCGTCAATAGTTTGATGAGTAAAATTTAAAACTATCAAAGATTCATGTATTTAGAAGAAAGCATAAAGGATAAATTTAAATTACAAGTGAAAGTTTAGGGACGAGAAGGTTAATATCTTCTACAGAACAACATTTCTAGTGAGCAATGACATCTTTTACTCAGTGCAATTAAACACAAATTAGAAGAGAATCCAGTAAAAACTTGACCCTAAAATTTTATAAGTAAAACTTTAGCAAAATCGAAAAGTAGGCACCATCCTAAAAGCCGATCACTTCAAAAAGAAGATACTAAAATCAGCATAATTCGAAAGAAAATTCAACTTGATCACAGAACGATTAAGTGAACATGCATTTAATGGTGACTTGGTTTCAGCATTCATTTAAGGAGGACTCATGGAGCTGGTCAATTGGGTCCAGTGTTCATTTGATGCCAATTACGAAGAGTAGAGGACCCATGGAGCTAATGTGTGACAGAGAGATCTGAAATCTGAAGTAGCTGGCTGATACTGCACATTGCTTAAAAGTTTAAACTTATTGGCTAAATAAGCCATATTATATATTAATTTACGTTGCACCTAAAGGGAAACCTACATGTGTACAGTCATTCTAGGCCCTAGTTGGAGGTGTATATGTAAGTACATTTGACATATATCTGTGGAACAAGAAACAATTTGTGCTACGTCCTAATATACCTCCCAATAATAGAGTAGAAGTAACCATCAAGTGGAAGATAAATAGCAACACCAAATTAGATGAAGATGGATTGGTAATGGCAACTTGGCGTTCTTGGACTGAGATGACACCGTATAATGATTTGCCACGAGATACTGGCATATGACATTAACAATTATAGTTCATCAAATAAACCAATGTTTTAAAACTCGAACTGGAAAATGAATTAAAATAGTTTTCAATTTGTGGTTTAATTGGTTCGATTAGTTGAATTTCATTTTAAAAGTTTAATCATTTTTAATTTATTTTAATATTAAAATTTTGAATATAGTTGAAATCTTTTTTTAAAAAAATAAAAATTTACTGAATTTCAGTTGAGCCTCTCAATTTTTACCAGTTTTTATCGGTCTAATTGATTCTTGATTGAATTTGACCCATTTAATTTAACTTTTCTGGTTAACTATTGACCTAGATCGCAGACATGGTCGGTTCGTGATTCGAACGCTGAAATAAACAATGTGAGTTTTTCTTTTGGTTCCATAATTATGGCAAAATAAGCTCACCTTGGTTATTTGGTAGAATATTGTCATTGATACTGGTGGAGGTGACATGTCATAATGTACCACCAACATTTGATATTTCTCCGACATTAGGGTTAAAATAGTTCAAGAAACAGCTACGTTAAACATATAGAGCCCACTATTATACCAAGATCAAGTCATTATGTGCTTCCAGGACCTACAACAGATTTTGGAAGTCGATTTTGGCAACCTGAATTACTTATTTGAGAATAATGCCGAGTTGCAACCATATTCCTATTTTTGGTGGATCTGCTTACCAATCATTATTATTTTGAAAACGGACTGCCAGGTGATATTAATTTACTAATGACAATCAGGGTTTGGTAACACGTTATTCGTTGTGTAAGAGAATTGATGACCACACCGAAGCAATACTTACAAGTGATCGACCATTGCAAACGAATAAGTAACAACACAGCAAACTGTTCCACTTGTTATACAGTTAATGCATTCTTCTCAGCTTCATACAACAATAACAGAGCAGCAACCTATATAACGAATTAAAACTGCTAGTTTCACATAAATATTAAAATTTGCGAGAAAAACTGGTTAGTGGCCTCACTAGATGAACCACTACCTAGTTTAATTCTTTCTCTTGTTTAGAACGAAATGTTTCGAGTGATTTTGTCTGCTGGATTAATGCAATTTGGAATGTTGCTCCAACCAACATTTAGACATGATAAGATGTCTAAAATGTGACAGATGTGACGGAACCTTGCATGATCATTAGGTATTAAATTGCTTACCCAAAAAAATTTTATATGGAGATCTTTTAAAGAGATGTGTCCCAGTGTCAATGAACTGTCCAAATTTTATCATTTGATTTAAATAAAGAATGCACAGGGCTGAAATATGTACTTGCTAAAGTTGGAAGAATTGCTGGATGCACCTCTGCCCATCCCATTTTGTGTGTGCATTTGAAGACGGTACCCTGAAGTTAATCTCGTTAATTACTAGGTTATCCTTTGATTGTATATCCATCATCTTTGGGTTCTAGGGTTTGTTATTGACTTGTTTGCCTAATTTATTTATTTTTTTCGTTTTGGGGTAAGCTAGCTAGCTGCTCTTAAGTTCAGTTCCACGTTCCGTGGAGCATCCATGCAAAGACCATTTCAGCAGCCGTAACGTTCTCTTTTGGTGGAGTAGTAATAGTTCAGTTCTTTCTGCAAATAAACGTTTATAGAGAAAAGGAACCATATCTATTATTATTATGCTGATCCGGTTGATTTACTGAAAAGCCACACCAGGATTAGATATTAAAACACGCAAAAGTTAGAATGTGCTATTAACTTCTTCAATAATCAACATGGTTTACCTAATTACGTTACTTGCATGGTTTTATGATATGGCATTCCGATTAAACATCAAATATTCCAAAATTAGCATGAACAGTTAATGAATTTCACTATTTTTGCTGCCACGTTGAGGCTAAGAAAACGTTGATGCACAGCCATCGTTTTCCAACAGTAGAGCCAAAGGAGGAAAGGAGATATTTACAACAAAAGACTCAAAATACTAAGGTATTAACATAATCTACCATCATCAAAAGAGTCAAAGTATAAATTTATGAAAGGTTTAAAAATTTTATACCACTTAGTCATGGATTTGTAAAATTTGAAAATACTTCAAACGCTTCAAATTTTTACCCAGCTGTTGTCAATGTGAAGGGTAATGGTTGATTAATGATTATAATGATACTCAAAAAGTTATCTAACCGAGAAAAAAAATTGAAATTCAACAGGGCGAAATAATGGATATTAAAAAAAATGTTGTTTTCATATGGCATTCGGTACCCTAGGCATGCATTTGAAGAACTTACTGATTATTGAACTAATTATACGGGTGTAACTGTATCTGAACTATGCAGATTAAGTATGATTTATTTCCATTTGTTTTTGGAGTCATAAGTGATCTTTCTAGTTCAGAAAAGAAGTAAATATTTCAGGCTAGTTAAAAAAGAAGTTATTTTGGACGTAATACAAAGTGATGCCTTTATATCTTTTTTTTTTTTTGTGGGGTCACCTCTTTATGTCTGATTGGGATGAAAGGCGTTGATCCAAATGGCTAGTCGTTTGAGCTGCTTTTAGGAAGACAAGATTTAGTAAGGGGGGAAAAAAGACAGAATTCAGTATAATCCATGTTTCATAAGAAAGAGAGGCAGATCTTTAAAGAAAGTACAAAAAAGGAAAAAAAAAAAAAAAGAAGAAAAGATGACTATCAATTCCCATCATGCCAGAGATCCTCATGCAATGGCTTCGTGGAAGCCAAGCAATAAACAAAAGACAAACTTTACAGACCGAATTTCAAATCATCGAAAAGAAGAGTTTGAAAGCATCCAGGTGGTGGATCAAAGCAGAGTTGGCCCTCGCCCTGTAGGGCATATTAGTCCATGCACGATCGAAAAGTAATATATTTGCAAGATAGTATATCATGTTGTCCTCAAGCATATGGTAGCATCACTGTTTCGAGTTCAACATCAAACTTTTTCAGACCTCACCAATTTATTTTTCTACTAAATAAAGAAGTAGAGGAGACCCTTATCGAAGTTTATATGGAACTTCAACTGATTTGATAGCGTGCTATCTCCGTCAATCTCTCTTGCAGCTCATTTGGATTTATAATTTTCTCGTCATTCACCTGCATTAGCTAGTAAGATTATTGGATAGCTCATCTGGAAAAAACCAAAATGTACATCCATAAAAACAGACATATATAAATCTGACAGAAAATTAGTACCTCTGATTCAATAACATGGAGTAGCCTTTCATTTACTCGTGTGGAAATGCAGCTTTTGATAGACATGCCTTCTGAAATGAGAAATTTGAGGATTCTGGAAAGAGGAAGGTCTACTTTGGATCCAGTGGTTATGGTGATCTCCATCCCTGCCCTACAAGTTTTAACCGCAATACTAGGTTGCTCAAAATCTTCCTGTGGATTTTCATTCTCTACAACCTTGGAAGTGGCCGGATTGATAAACCATTCCTTGAGCTTTGCTCTCTTGCTCTTCAGCTCATCTACCTTCTTCTTTTGAAACCTAATATATTTCACGGTCGCATGAATATGATCTGATATGGACCGCTTCCCCTAGAACAATGAGAAACCAAAACCGTTAGAAATGCTATCACCCTCAATATGATATGAACTCAGTATGTTATGTTACATAAAATGAGTGAATTTTTTCCTCCCAATTTTCTTTAATTTTTAGACAGGGAAGGTTGAGATGGAAATGGAGAATAAGTTGATGAAAGTCACGCGTGCCAATGATATTCAAACACTCGTTTTAGTTTATTGCACACCATTCCCAATGTTTTTTTTAGACTAAATAACAAGCATATTACGCGCTATGTGGTAGTTAAAAAGGTAGTGAAATAGCATAAATTTATTAGTTTGAATTTAACTTTTTGCTATTGACCGTTAATTTTAACAGAAAAATAAACGATGATACTTTAATTCAAACTATGAGGGAATTATATATAGATTTTTAAACTATAAAAGAGTCATGTGATAAAACACCAAATTACAGGGGGTAAAAGATAATTTATCCTAAATAAAATACATAGTAGAGTCAGCAATGTGCAAAAATCTTTTAAAAAAATAATAAAAGGTATGTTAATGTCATTTTCATAAAAATTAAAAATCCTTATTCGTAGGGCTATGTTGATTTTCCCATCTTTTGTTTCTGTAAGCGACGTTTGAGGATTTGGAAGAGAGGCAGTAAAGGTTCAAAACCCTCTAGCATTCGTCTAAGGTATGGAAATAACATTCTTGATCATCGAACTATAAATGTTTGACACAACATATGACCGAGCTTTACCTCGAGATGTTGAGAGGGGATCAGTGAACGCAGACTCTCGTAAAGGCCAGCCGTCTCTTGCCTTCTTTGCCTTTCGACATCTCTATGTATGATCTTCTTGATGTAGTCTCGGGGGCTGTCCTCAATGTTTTCCAAGGCACTAATCTTCCTTCGACGTCCCTGTTTTGGCTTGGACTTGGCGACAGTACTAAGACCCAAATCATTAAAGGGAGGATTATTCACATCGACCAGAAGTTTATTGTTTTGTTGTTGAGGACGAGGAGGTGAAATGAACTTGAAAAGTTCATCTTGGTCACTTAGCCATTGAGAAAACATGGCTAGCTAGAAAAACCAATTGCCTTTTTATTTTCTACTTCTTCTTGGGTCAAATTCAAATAATCAGTGGCTGTCTCGCTCCCCTGCTGTAAGTATATATGCTGCTCTTTATAAAGGTGGCAGGATGGCAGTGAAGAAGGCTTCTCTTGGGCGCCAAATCATTGTGGGGACTACATGATTTTCCCAGGTTTTTGCTAGCTAAATCTTGTTGGCTTTGTTGCTCAGTCCATCCACATTGCCAACAACGGTGCACCCGTCGTAGCAGCACGAAAATATATACATACATATATATATCTATATATATTCCTAACTTTCGTGGCATATTATTACTAATCAGAAAGTACCAAATATTGTTTTGAATCATTTCTTGTATAGTATTTGTTGGCCAAGTACTACTTGATATAGTGAGTGGTCAATTTTAATGCACTACGTAACATGTCGCGTTTTGTAGGTGCTCTGCTCTATTCAATGTCTTCTCATAATTTGCTAAAACCAAACATAAGGCTAGTGGGGAAGTAATATACCTTTAAATTGATATCATTAAGCCATGCATGAAGAGCAGTTTGCATTAAGTTTATTTATTTATTTTGAGTTTCTACTTAAAACTTTTAAAGTTATTTTTAATTAAAATAGCATTCAATGTTTGTTTCAATAAATCCAAAATAATAGTATTGTGGGAGAGACATATAGGAATTTTCTAAACTATAAGGTTTCAAGTCGGGGGAAGGGTAGTTCCTAATACTTATTAGGGAAAATTGTGACAAAAACTTTAAAATTTTTATAAAAATTCTAAGCATATTCTTTAATTTTTATAAAATTGAGGAAGGACAATTGTCCGTGTCGTGAATGAGACGTGGCTCTGCCACTGCATGGGCTTGCAATAATTGCTGGCTTTGTTACCCTTGTGCTGTAAAATTATTGGAATGGCAAACATACTCGTGTTAAAAGCTCTATATTAGGTTTACCACGTGTTGAGAGCATGCATAGAAAATGAACAAATGCTTCATACAGAAAGATACGTGTGTGTATAGATACACACATATATTTATATATACACATATACATATATATACATACATAGACACAAATATATAAGCATGTGTACGTGTGTGTGTGAGGGGATAAATGAACTTTCTACCATTCCAATTAAGATAAAAGGTGGTGTGAATTCAGCTTCTCCCATTGTATTATTTTTTGCTCACTATTTTTTTCTCAACAATTTTCATGGATGCAACCAGAAATCAAGACCGGTCAGTATACATAACCAACAGGTCAAGTAAACCAACAAATTTTTAAAAACCTCAGAATGCAAAATTTAAGGTCAACCAATTTCGTATGTGGACTGACAGAAGTTATCATGACTACGACATTCCAACAAAACGGTCAAATTATTATAAAAAAAAAGAGGAGAAAACTCTCAAACAGTCATGCTATAACTTCCATAATTAGCAATACCCACATTTTGACAAAAATGCCAATAATAGTTAGGGTTAAAAGATAAATCAAATTACTTGACACTTAAATCGAATTCGGTTTCATAAGAGTTAGTTTGAATTTGATTCGCCAGCTACCCAAATCAAGATTGAATAGCATTTTATATTCGATAACATTCAAATTTGATAAAATATTTGTTCAAATTCGATTCGGTAAGAAAAACAAATCAAATTTGAATAAAATTTTAAACTCATTAAAATAATCAAACGAACTTGAGCACGAGAGTGTACGATTTGATGAAACTTGTTTAGAACTCTAATAACGATAATAGGTTTCACCCATATCTTTCACCGGATCTCTCTCTCACTCTGAACTTTTACCAACTATGATTGTAAAAAGTCAAGGACTTCTATTTCGCTAATTGTGCTTGTCGGAATTTCATTTACAGCTCTAACAAAAAAAAAAGAAGAAATAATAAACATTTTATTTATATTACTTGACAACTGCAAAAACAGCCACCTCATATGATTGATCCTTAAAAAAATCATTACGGCAGACAGAAGTAATACTAATTTTTGGAAGATTAGGGAATATATTGAGAAATATAGAGATATGCGATCTATCTGATATGGAAGCAACACTGGCCATTGAATAAGACAGTGAAACTGATAGAATTTGCATCTGTAACTGTAGTAATGAAAACTAATTTACTTGCACTCAGGTTAAAATAAGCCCTCTCACCACTGAATTACCAAAAAATAAATAAAAAAAGGGCCCTTGTACCGCTGAATTACCTTTTCTGTAACAAGAATTACATGGAAAATGCCCCATTATAGCATTTGTAAGAAAGTACTTAAACGTTTTTAGATTAACTGTTTTCATGTCTCGTTTACCTCTCCTTACAAATGATTTCAAAATGTTGTCCACTAATAACGATTTACTGCGTGTAATTTGTTTTTAATTACATGGGTACAAAACAGAGTTCTTTTCCACTTTTATGGACGTGCAAGTACAACTCTTTATGTGTCCTTCTTTTCCTGGCAACTCTTTATATTTCATCAATATTGATGAAATCATATCTTGTGTGGACGTTTTCATTTTAAATGGATATATTTCTATTATACAACGACAACGACTCAAAAAAGGATTATACTTTACCTATGTTGAGTATCAAGTTAGGTAAGATTACATAATTGATCAACTCTTGATACAACGAGACGACGACGCAAGTAAAGTCTAACTCCTTCACTCGTTTAGTGTACATGCTCACAAATGAGGTAACACGAAAGCATCGTAGGCGTTTATCTTATCGCGCAATCGATCCCGTTTACTTTGAAATTACAAGCTTTGCTCCTCTCCTCATTGATTATTGCTCTAATCATCGGATGATGTACATGAAAGCGTGTTGATGGGTCCCTTTACGGACGCAAATTATCAAACGAATGTTACTATTCAAATTTTTTTTTCTAGGATCATTTTGTTAGGGTTTCGCTGACGGGTACTACTCAAGATAAATATTCATTAACATGGATCTTAAGGTGTCTATTTTCCGATTAAAGTAAAATTATTTTTTTAAAAATGTTTAAATATAAGAGACAGTAAATATAAATGTGTGCTTTCATATAGTAAATTAGGTATAATTTAATTATAGTAATGACTAACGAGTATCCTTAGTGTGATTATTTTCTTCGACTTACTCCATACCCACAAGGGTAAACATTGTGGGCACTCACATAATTCATCGAATTATTTGGACTGAAACAAATTATTACTATCGATTGACTGGTCTACACATGGTTAAAATATACTCATTTAAAGAGAATTTAGAGGAGCAAGGTGTTGTTGGCCCTCAAAATTCAGGGAGTTAAAACTTTGATTCACCCAATGCCAATATGTAGTTAATAGTACAAGTTTCCTAAGTCGGTGGTGGACGATTGCTATTCATTTGCCATAATCCGTCGCGTGATTGTAGCGGAAGCAGTCTATTTGATGCAACAACTGATTATATAAGAATTCTCGCTAAGCGCTGACAATCAATTTCCGACAACTCAAAATGCAGAAATACTTGAACAACATAAAAGAATTGATTTTTGTTTTCTTGACGATTGGTGAAACCTAAATCAAGCACCCAAATTTTGGTTGGGATTTTGTTATAGTATTTTGCTCTCTTTTTTACTTGCCAGAATATATATATATATATAGTAAAACGGAATGTTTGATTTTGTGCCCACATTAGTGAACTTTGAAGTTTGAACCTGTACTTCGGGCTCTTGATCAGTGGGAATTTCAGGTACATCTCATACCATTAGCCATGCAAACAAATGGATCCCTGAGGCCTAGGCTGGAAGCTTGTGTGTGTGAGAGAGAGAGAGAGAGAGAGAGAGAGAGAGGAAGCAGAAGAAGAAGAAGAAGAAGAGATGATTCTAATTATATAAGTCAGCTTTTGCATCTTAACTATATATTCATAGGTTATCAAGAAACTTTTGATCTAGTGGTTAAAATTGAGATTTCAAAAATTAAAATTATATGTTCAAAGAAGAAAAAAGAAAGGAGAGAGAGAAAGGGAAAAAAATGGGAAAAAAATGGGAAAAAAAGGTTAGAGATGAGCGAGGCTTTAATTAGTAAATTGCTGGACAAAATTGCCCGGATATTGCGACGTGTAATGCTAATTTCAGAATTTAAGAGCAATTAACGACGAAATGGTCACGGATTTACGGATTAAATTGTTTAGTGGTCAATTATTGACAAAAAATAGTTCGATGGTCAAAATATGATCCTGCCAATAGTTTAATGGCCGCTGAGATTTTTTGCCCTTCTAGTTATAATAGTCAGTTTTATGTATCAAACTGTATATTTATATTTTGTCAAGAAGGTTTTGATCGGATGATTAAGATTGAGATTTCAAGAATTAGAGATTATGTATTCAAATTTCCCATTTGCTCTTCTCGCTCGCTAAATCCCATTCTTCCCTAATTCAAAATACGCTAGTTTATTAGCTGGCATAGCATAAACTTTAGGTATGACTTGCTCGAGAATGACTATGGTTTCATGTATATCGCATACTACTAAGAAGAATTTGTGTTTAAAATTTTTTTCCAATTTAGGAAAGAGATGATTTCTATACATCACAAGCTAGAGGAAAGATTACCATACGCGTGAAAAATTATGATGTGCTCAAATGAAATTGTTTGGCATTTCAAAATTTAGAAGATAACAGATTACATGTGATTACATGTGATTATTGCTTGAAAAAAAGTGTCACTCTGTACGGTACACGATTCTATATAATAGAAACAAAGTTAAAATAATTTAATTCTCTGATTTTAAATATTCTCACGTTTATATTTATCGCTTAAGCATGCAATAATTTTCAATCACTTTTCATAAGTGAAATCTAAACCCTCTAAAAACATTGTAAAATGAAAACACCATAGCTACCTATAGGTTGTGGTTAGCCAATGGAAGGATGGGCGCAAGTAATTCACGATCTTTTTGTCGAATCTATTCGAGGAAATAGTGAGCCGCCAGATGCCAATCAACCATGCATCCAGTCAACCTTTGCACTTGATTAATATCGACGGTCTCGTAGTTCATTTGTCCGGCGTTTGGAAAAAGACAGTAGTCGTATGCATTGGCTTAGACATTTTTTTTTTTTTTTTGTCATAAGATTACGGGTGGGATCCTGAAATCACCAGACTATTCCACACGTGCCCACATCAACCTGCCCATGCCGTGGGTTTTTTTCACCGGGGAATCGATCCTGGGTTGGTGGACTCGCCTTAAGAGGACTACTCCACCAGACCAACCTGCATTGGCTTAGACATTTGGTTTGCATAATTCTGGCAGCCCTCTGGCTCTGGGATGGTACCTATCTTGCCGTTGCATCTTATATGCTACTGTGTACTTGAAATGCCTTGTTTGTAATTTTCTTCATTAAGACTTTTGTTTAGAGCTTACAACGCTCTGCTTTACAGCAAATAATTTATTGTAGACTTTTTGTGCATTAATTATCATCATAATTTTATATCTCAATTTCTGTCTCCATTTCTTTGATTTCTTAAAACAAATCACAGAAATGCGCTTTTCTCCTCCTCCTCCTCCTTCTTCTTCTTTTTACCATTTTTCTTTTGCTTCTTCTTCTTCTTCATTTTTTTTTTTTGGTCAAAAGGTCATCATTTTCTTCTTCTTCGTTCACGAAGTTATAACTGGACTGGACCTATCCTAAAGAAATGAAAACTCAATCTTTTTATGAGCCTTTTTCCGACAACAAATGGCGTCCATCTTCAAAAACTTAATGGTTAGAGTAGTACTAGTCCAAAAAATCTTGGAACGCATAACAATTACACAAAATCTGTTATATGACCCTAATCTATGCCATGTTAAAGCACTACACATAGACGAGGGTTTCTACTGATATTCCAAACTTTTGGTTTCTTGTCTAAGGCTCCGTTTGGATTGAAAGAAAGGAAGGGAAAGGAAAGGAGAGAATATCAATGGAAAAGAAAAGGAAGGAAAGTAGAGGAAAATGGTTTCCTTCCATCTTATTTGGATTAAATATGGAAGGAAAAGAAAAAAAATATATTGAATTTTTATTTGGATTAAAGAAGGAAAAGAAAGGAAAGGAAAGGAAAAGATTAAGTGTTAATTTAGTGAAAAAAATAGAGAAAAAAATGATCTTTTAAAAAAATTTAAATTCATTTCAATTAATTCCCTCCGTTCCCCGACCACTTTGGGCTGAAAATATAATTTAACAAAATAAAATAGCTAGATCCTTCCCCTCTCTTTCCCTCCTTGTTCTTTTCCTTCTCTCCTCAAAAGTCAATCCAAACAACAAAATCATGTTTCTCTCCATACTCCATAGGGGAAAAGTGTGACTTTCCTTAATGTTGAGGAGGCAAATTGTAATTCACCCTTCAAAAAATCAGAAACTAATACATGTCTTTTTTTTTTTTTTTCGTTTTTAATTTGAACAGAAAAAACCGGTTTGTGTTACTGTTGGGGCCTGAGAAAGGGTTTCTTTCTTTCACTCTACCACTATCACTGGAAAAAGACTAGGGCTGAGAGCTTTATCGAAAATCTTCCCAGAAAAAGGCTCATTCGCTTTCTCTCTCTGCTCCTTCCGAAATTCCCCATATTTTTTGTTCCGACTCTCTTGTCCCTCTAATCAGGTGAGCTTTTTTCTCCGTCTCGGAAGTTGTTAACTACTTTTATGTATTATTCAGCGTTTGTATGTAGTATGAATTGTATCTGCTCTGTTTTCTTATTGGCATGATTTTCATATTCGTACCAAGTATGTTGAAAAATTTGATAACTTTTGGTCTCAATTTTTGCTTCTAGTAATTAATGTTTAAGTAGGGGTTAATGAATGACGGAATGGATTTTATGGTTAATTCGAGATGTTCTTTTATTGGAAATGTGTTCTTTACTTGGGTTTTAAGGGTTTAAGTAGGCGTAATCTGGAGGTGGATTGTTCATGGAGCTGGGGACTAGGATTTAGAGTGATTGGAAGTTATTGAGGAAGAGAGGGTGGGGGGAAGGTTTTAGCTTTTACTTAGTAGCCAAAATTATGGAAGAAACGGTTTTGTAGGATTTATATGGTGTCATTGGCTGTGGGATCTTTGGTTTGGTGGTGGTCCTAGGTATAAGAGTTATTGAAAATTGGGAAAAGGATGGAAATGTTTTGACTGCTTAACAAGACTATACGAGGAGAGTTATGGAAATGTTGTTGTCTTGAGGGACTTGTTGAATTAGTAAGTGTTTGGCATTGAATGTATCTCACTTTAAAGATTTCTAATTAAGTCAGGTTGTCAGAAATTAGTAACAGCTGGAAACAAGGCAGGTTTGCGAGTTTTCTTGGTTGTGTTGAGTTTCTAACTTCGGAACCGATTGTAAATGGAATCGCTTTTAGTATGTAATCTGAGTAACTTGCAATTCCAATTCCAATTCCAATTTTGTTGGAGAACCAAAGACAGCTTTAGTTCTCGTCCTATGGACAATTGAAGAGGTTAAGCTACGAAGAGGGGCATCTAGATTTGCTTTTGCGAGGCTGATGTTGCAAGTTTCTCATATCTTCCTTAGTGACAATTGCTTGACTATCGGAGTTTCTCATTTTTTCCTTCTGCGAGGCTGATGTTGCTTGACTATAGGGATTGCCTTCTACTGATATTGATGCGCATAATCTTACTAAGTTACTTTTATACATGGTCTTTTGTTTAGAAAAGTAGAGATGGAATTTGTATTACTGTTGTGCTTGATTGAGTTTTTCCATTGCTTGGGCAGTATAATTTTGTAGATTTGTAATATTTTGGCTTTCTGGCTTCTATAGTAGCCTAATTTGCAATAGTTTGGCATGTGCCTGCTAATGTTTTTATAATCAAGATTATATGTTTTTTAGCATGAGCTTTTGGTAATAGTTCCACCAGAAAGGATGTGTTTGCTTGGGATCTTTCCATGATATGTTTTGTTGGTTGATTTTTGAAAATTTCTCGTGGTTATTTTCTAGCTTCTGGCTCCATAATGATATTCCTTGATATTAACTTCAGTTTCCCTTCATCTGATACCTGATCCTATAGGTGGTCAACAAGACATGTCATCTGACACTGCCAAAGAAAATGCATCTGTAGTTGATTCATCAGTGACTGAATGGAAAAATGACAGGAATCTGGATGGTCCAGGTACAAATAATTCTAATAATTTACATGTCAGCAGCATTATGTTAGATGATTGTGCTGCATCTGAGTTCTGACTTTTCATGATTATGTGCATGTTTTGTCAGTTGGAGTTTGCAAAGTATCCTAGACCAAACATTACCCTCCCTTACCATAAAAAGGCAAAAATGGGTATTCTTAGATTAGTTGATTCACATGTAATATGCTTATAATGGAAAACTTTGTTTCCCTGTCATTCTCTTTTTCTCTCTGTAATTTCTTTTTCTTTTCACCGATTTTTTCCTGAGATGCATTAGATTATTGCATATGCTAAAATGTGTCTGTTTTCAAGGTTTGTCTTTTAACTTCAGAAATCTCTGACCTGTTGATGAATTTCTGTTATCCAAATTGTGTCCTCCTATTGAGACTTTAGGTGGATTTGGCACGTTTTCTGATTGAGGGTTTTGTTTTTCTTAATGTGAATTGCTACTTTTCACTCCTTTCTGGAACCCAGGTTTGAGTAATGAGTGAGAACCTTAGACAAAATCCCCAATTTAATTAGGTGCGTGAAAATAGGCCTAGCAACCTCCAGCATGGATTTGAATACTTTTTTAAGTTACTTTGGCTCCTTATCTCCTAAGACCATGTTTAGGTTGAGTGATGAATTTCTGATACGACATGAAATCACAATAGGAAATTAGCATTTTTGGGCTGAAAATATTTGACATGGAACATGCTATTGAGTTTATGAAACATGCATTTATGTTTAGGGGAAGAAAAATTCTTTAGAGTTTTGTTTGTTTGAGAAAAACCTCAATTATTTGTTAAAATTGAATGGTTCATTACAAGATTGGTTTTGTCAGGCTCTTTTATTTCCTTTGCTCGAACACATTATTCCTAGATTTTTCCTTTACAGGGAAGATTGGTAAATGTAAATATCTGATATGTCAAGTTGCACATAGTTGGTGACTATAATGGATGTGGTTACTAAAGTCCGCTGCTCCTGATGAAGTTTATTTATCTGTTACACTGGGGTTATGGATAAAACAATTCATACCTTTGTTGCTTTGCATTAGCCATTCAAATGAATAAAGTTGTAATAGTTTTGTCAGAGAGCCATAGCTATAG
Organism: Coffea humblotiana; assembly: GCA_023065735.1. Lineage (NCBI taxonomy): Eukaryota > Viridiplantae > Streptophyta > Magnoliopsida > Gentianales > Rubiaceae > Coffea > Coffea humblotiana. The sequence goes on along the minus strand of CM041215.1, from coordinate 26,153,644 downwards.
ATCCAATGAGGATGGCTGTCAAATTGGAGCAGACGAGCAAGTTCACTCTTGTGAACAGCGTCAAAATTGTAGTGAAACTAAAAAGGGTAAACCATGCAATACAAGATACTTCATTATCAAGAGTTTGAACCACCAAAATATTGAGTTGTCAATTGAGAAGGGAATTTGGGCTACTCAAGTCATGAATGAGCCTATTCTTGAAGAAGCCTTTCATGTAAGGATTCCTTTCAGTTTATTGGAACATTTCATGAATATTTTCTTACTTTTCTTTAAAGGAGGATTGTACTTATTTTGCAGAACTCTGGAAAAGTAATTTTAATTTTCAGTGTCAACATGAGTGGGTTCTTCCAAGGGTATGCCCAAATGATGTCTTCCATTGGTTGGAGACGAGACAATGTTTGGAGCCAAGGAACTGGTGGAAACAATCCTTGGGGTCGCACTTTTAAAGTCAAATGGCTGCAGTTACATGATTTGCCTTTTCAAAAGACTCTGCATCTAAAAATCCATTGAATCAATATAAGCCTGTTAAAATTAGTAGAGATTGCCAGGTATGAGTTATAGTTTCTTCTACTTAATGCCCATCTAATTTTAGTGTGTAAAACTGCCTGTCCTTTGGTCAATTGGGAGATCTTTTGGATAGGCGATTCTGATTCATGTGATCTTCTAGGAGTTACCTCAGGATATTGGTGAAGCCCTTTGTGAGCTTCTTGACGGGAAGGATGATGTGGATGTCAGTTTGAAAAGGTGAACATTTTTTCAATTTAGAATATGAGCATACTGCAGATTACTTGTTAGCAAGTTTATATGCTGTACCAAGGTGATGCAGGGTTGAATTCTCCAAGGTTGATCTTCCTTTGAGGAGGCCTTGTGTGGAGCCTTCTGGTTCATTAAGATTTGACGACTTTGTGCCTTCAGTGCATATGGCACCCACACTTTATCCCTCATTAGTCTACCACCATCAAGCTGAAGCTAGTAGATTTGACCAAGGATATCAGAGACCAAGTGGTATATTTCGAGATTCTCGTTCTTCCTTCTGAGAAGAATAATGCTTACATTTTCACCATGACCTTTTGCAGCTGGAAGCCATGGGAATGTACGCTCTGACAGTGATACATCTGCTCAGTTTATTGGTTGGGGAAAGTCAACTGAAAGGAGCCCCCTTGCTAGTAGTTTGACTGAAGATGATCTCCTGGAAATGGTATGGTTTTGTTACTGAAATCTAAATTACTAATTTGGGAAAAGCACTGCTATAGCATATAATCCTTGTTGAAATAATTTAATTCCCTTGAGAATGTGTGCTTTACCCTTTTGAATTTAAGTAACATTAGGACAAGGGGTACTTCTGGAACATTAATAGTGACAAAATCGTGGTTCTCAATAGCTGCTCTTGCTTTTTCAGCTGTGAGATGAATAAGCTGGGAAAAAATGAATAGAGGCATTGTCTTGTCTTAGTTTCTTGGCTAGAGTGTATTGTGTTATATTTGTCTAACATTCTGTATCCGATATTCTGAATCTGTTCCATGCACTTGTATGGAATACTTCTAGGTACCTAAACCATGTTTTTTGTAGCTAATCAACTGTAATTTGCTATTGGTATGTTAGCATCTTGTCCATATGTTTCTCTAAGAAAGCTGAGATTGTAATGAATTTGGTTACCTGATGGCTGATATTCTTTTAGCTTATTGATCATCATAATTTGCTTAAGCTACAGTTTCCTCTCTTTACACCATTAGCTCCTCACCAAGCCGCTTAACCCCCTACCCCCACCCCCACCTTCCCAAGGAAAGAAAAAATGAAGTATCCCAAAATTTTTTTCCTCCCAATATAAAACAAAAGCAAAGATTAAGTAAAGATTAGATAACAAGATAATACCCTGTAAAGATGTTGCTTTGCAATGGTTTCTTTTAAATGTTGTCGCACTCCTGTTATTATTGTTCCTTGTTTCTTGTGCATTGCATTTGTTGGTTGCTATACTCTTCCTGAATATTCATGATATTACAGTTCGTGTGCCTTTTCATTTTAGATTGTTTTCCTGATACTCTTTTTTTTTTTTTTTGGTTATCTCGTTGTGTAGACATATGAAGAGTACCTTGAAGCTCATAGCAGACACAGCAAGAAACTATACCAGTCGGTTAGTATTTTGTGTACCGCAACATTTAAGTATATAGTAGAGAATGAGATGATGAATATATTGTGTGAGTTACTACGGTTTGAAAGATCGACAAAGTTTTAATTAGACCAGGCTTATGTGAACTCCTGTGTGCTTGGAACCTTCTTTCCTAAAGGGACATGATTGGGCTGCATATGAATCCTGACATGAGCACATTGGTTTATTACAAGCAATTAAAATCATGAATGTTGCTAAAGCCATGCTGATGTTCTATTTTAGGATATCGGAGATCTGTTTCATCAAAAGACTCTTTCGCCAGTGAAGATATATGATATAAGTACGAGTAAATGATATATCTGGTTGGAACTTGCAATTGAATGTTCTAGTGTATAGTTGGAGAAGTATGGAATAGTAAAATCAAAATTGCTAAGTGTATGGGCTGAGAATTCTTTGAACTGACAGACTCCCCCACCTAATTTGTGCAGTTCTATTGATCTGCTCTTGTTTGACTTTTCTTTATTTTTGCATACTATGATTTCAAACTGACCCATGTGCAATGATGCTTTATCTGACAGGGTGCTGTGCCATCCTCCAACATTCAAAAATCATCAGTTAAAGCTGCACGTTTTGATGATGTGTAAGGCTATTTACATTTTCCATAAATGGTCACTTTGCAAGGCAGATGTGTTTATAATGTAGGGCACACAATTTGCAGGAAGTTGGGCAGCAGTTCAAAGAAGAGGCCTCGTCACAGATCCCCAAGACGATAACTGCTTTTTCTAAGAAAAGACTGCTGTAGTTAGCCCAATGATGAGACTGAAAATGTCCCGAGTTAGAATTGTTCTTTTTGCACAAAATGGCTTTGCTATGGAGTTACTACTTATTTTGTAATTCCTGGAACTAGGAGTTAACTGTTGTAACGTTGTATTATAGTGTTGACCTATTATATGAATCATTAGCGAACATCTTTTTAGTAAATTTTTTGTATGGGTGGTAACAAACTTGTACAGAAAATGACTGTTGCCTGCCCATAACCCTAGATACGTTTTGTCAGTTTGATGTCCTCTCTTTTTTTCTAAACAAAAGAAAACTGGGAATATTTCCTACTGTACAAGATTTGATAATTGTCCTTTTGTTATGGCTTGTGGTGGTGGACTGGTTGATAAAACTAGGGCTGAAGGTGATGCTCACTCTGAATACTGTACTGATGGAGGGGTTGAAGAGGATAACAGCTCAAGCTGATGGCTATGCAATTCCTGTTGCTGATAAGAGCAGAGTATTTGGTGTTTTATGTTGAATGGTTGTAATGTGGACGAGATTTCATTAGATAGCTGCCTGAGTTACTATTTCAAAGGGTATAGCTAGGATTATTGTTTGCATACATAGGAACAGATGTGCATATTGGATATAGTTATAAGGCACTTGATGGATTTTACTATCAGATTAATTGGTCTCTGTGTATCTGGAGCCTACTGGTTCAGGGGACAGTTCTGCTGTTGGACTATTCTGGGTTGTTTTTTCATGTAACTATGGATATGTATGAAGTAAGCTGGCCTTCTTGATGTCTGTCATCAGCTCCTCGCTGCAATGACTTGTCTTCCATTTTCTGAGAGCAATTAAAAGCTAAGGCAGAGGGTTGTGTAATTTCGACAAATTTGATGAGAGAATTATTCAATTCAAACCGGATGAATGTAGATTGAAAATCTGCTGTTGATCATGGTGGTCGATCATGTAGATGGGATTTGTGCGAGTGGTAGGAGGAACTTCATATTGGACTCTTACCAAGCAAACCCCAACGCTTACTGAAACTAGACCTGACCTGCGTACATGCATTTATCTCCCTCTTTGTTTTGTTCCTTTAATTTGCGAAAATTAAGGATGGACCTCACATTTTTAGCCAGAATTGGTTTTGTCGCACTCGACTTTTCAGACGAATTGTAACCCCTGGAAAATGGTTATTACCTAATCCTTCCCCCGTCCTTTTGTTTTAAATTGCGGAAATACTCTGCTACTGATATTTTCACGTCTTGGTGAATAATGTAATGTGTTCCATTCATAACTCTTTTGAAAACATATATTACTATTTTTTGTTCTAAAAAGAACACCCATAATGATCCGTATCGTTTATGAATGTATGTATTTTAGAACATTTTTAAACTTATCATGAATTATCATATCTGTTCTTGAATCCCTTTAAGTGTATTTGGTAAGAGTATTTCCATGCATATTAACCAGCCTTTTGTTTTTTTTTTAAATTAAATGTTTTGTTAGGATGCGCAATAAAATGGATTTTAATAACTATGAGATTATAAAATTACTTACTAAGTACTAACTCATCATAAAAGAAAAAGTGAGAAACATATCATCACATAAGCAAACCTTTTTCTTTTTTCCCCTACAAATTAGTAATTACAAAAAACCTCTCTAACTTACTCATGATCTTACTCATTAAAAAAATAAAAAAGATTTATTTATGATCTTACTATCTTACGACCATGTACCCCTACTATTTACCATTTAAACTTTGCCTATAAAAATTCCATTCTTCTGAAAATTTAAAAAAAAGGAAAATTTTCTCAATTGGCATAGTAAAAGCCTAGGACATTTTGTTTAGACCTGTCAATCGGGCAATTTGAGTCGGGTTTTCATAAACTTAGACTCAACACATTTAATTTGTAATACTTTTAGGTTTCGGCCGTGAGATTCAGGTTAATAAATGCGATGATCACACTCAGTTCACAAAATATTCAGGTTTTGAGCCTTATTCTGGCTTAACCCAACCTCACTTATTACTCCTCAATTTTTTAGTATGATTACTATAACTATTAAGTTATAAAACTAGTTTAACATTCACATGACTACAACATTAAAACTAAACATGAACAAGTAATAGTTCTGAAAAATTACATAAACTAAGAATTTTTCAATAATATTTATATCTAATTTGTTCAAAGTACATGGAAAATAGTAATAAAATATGCGGTCATAAATCCAATACATCTTTAAAGGTTGGAATTTCTTCATGACTTTGTGGCTTGAATCCAAACATGCTTGATGATTTTTGTTTCTAGACAAAAAAGAAATCAACCAATATTATGTCAACACAAAAATTTACTCAACCAATAAAAAAAGTTAAGAGTTTCAGTTATGCATTACTAATATTGGCTCTCAAGAAAGATAATAGAGGAGTTTTCAAATGTATTTTTGTATTTTGTAATTTATATATATTTAATATTTAGTAATAATATATTGGGATATATAATTATATATAATATCAAAATCTAAATATTATATATATCATTATATATATATATATATATATATATATATAAGAATTTAAGTGCTGAACCTATATTGAGTTTGAGTTTAATGAGACTCAAACTCGACTCATATTTAATTTGGGTTAGATTCAATCTAAGATCGGCTCACTAAAATGTCGGGTTTATTGGATTTTTTTTGGGCCAAACAAGCCGAGTTCGGGCTGGCCGGTCCTATTGACCGTCCCAATTTTGTTCCCTTCATTTTTCCTATTAGTCCTTAAACCTCTGCTTTTCCTCGTCAATTCTCCCATGTAAAAACAAAACCCAGAGATCGTTCTTCAACGTCTCAAGAACACTCACGGGCACACACATGTATGTGAATTTGTTTCTGCAGATTTCTTCCAGTAGATATTGAGCAGGACAAAAGGTATCGATGATGGATAATAATAAGGCGAGAATTAGTGGAGAGGAAGTGTTAACGAAGCTCAAGGACGACGGCGATTTCGATAAGCTACGTCTCAAGATTATTCGCACACTCAAAGATGATGTAAGCATACAATTTTTTTTCTTGTAAAAAATTTATGATTTATGTCTCAAAGATTATGCTTTTTCAACTTTGACGAATTACGATTTAAAAAAAAAAAAAACTTTGATGAATTATGTATTGGTTCGGGCTATGATGAGATTTTGCCTGTTTGTGATATGATGCGATGCATTTGTTTCCTGAATGATTGCAGACTAGATAATATGCTTCATATTAGAAAAATTAGAATTCTTCTATTGTGCCAAAAAAAAACAAAAAAACAAAAAACAAACGGAGTCCTTGCAGGATTTCTAGTGGATTTATATTGTTGTCATTTTGGAATGATTCAGTAAAAAGGTTAATTGATCGATATGGATCAGACATAGACAGTTACATTCACGGGAAAGTTGGAATTTATCTGATATTCAACATTAGAAGCCCCCTCGGTGAGTGAAAGATTAAAAAATAAGTAAATATCAGTTCGACGTTGGTTTTCCTGTAACAAATTTTTGGACTAGTACCATGGCTGACTGAAGGGAACTGATCGCGAAGTCTTCTGCCCTGTGGTGCTGAGGTTTTGGTTTTATGCATGCTGTTTTTAGAGTTGAACAATGTATTCCTGTGTCGTCAAGGATTTGAACAGATAAAGTGGAATCTGTAATTCCTAAGTGACCTGCCATCAATTTTTTGAATGAATTGACATATTGAAACACTAACTCTCGGAAGCATAAGGAAAAAAGGGTACTTGTTCCTGGTTTTAAATATGCTACCAAAATGTGCTACTATTTAGTCATCAACGTGCCAATATTTTGTAGGCTGAACTGCGGGACAACATTATATCAATGGTGAAGCAATCAGCTGTACTTAACCGTCCCGGTGCTGAGACCATGAAGCCACGGCAACTTTCTGATGCCATACATGAAGAAATTGGGTAGGTTTGCTTATGATGTTCAGATGTTTGAATGGTGTTTTCCACTGCAAGGTTATGATATTTCTTGTCTTATTTGATGCAAACTTAGGTCATGTCACAAACGTGAAGTAATGTGGTTATTCTAGTACTGTCATCTGGTTGTCCTATTAAGCTCTTAGAAGTTATATTCAACCATGATTGCTGGTTGATGCTAAAAAATTATACCTTTTTTTCCTGCATTCCAGGGACAAAGTCATGAGCAAGATTTCTGATGGTGTCTGGCAGATAATTAGGTCTGGTAGTGAAATGAAAGCTGAAATAATAGAAACTGTGCAATCAGTCTACAACAAGTTATTAGACCCCAAGGTGAATGAAGATGGTGAATCACCACTGCATTCTGACTTGGTACTACTACGCAAGAGACATGATGTTAATGGAAGTGTTTCAGCCAGTGGAGTTGATGTCAGAGAGCCTGAGGGGGAGCCAAATGAACCACCGGGGTTCAGTCTACATGGTCAAGGTTGGAACAACAAAAGCAGCTATGAGAATGATCAACCTGGAAAGAGACTACGGATGTCTAGGCCTTGTGATGGTAAAGCAAGAGTGGAACCTATAAAAGAGACCACTTCCTCGCCTGATAGATTGGAGCCTCAGAGTGTATATAACAATGTGCAGCCTGGGTTTCATGAAGTCATTGAGCAGCATTTAGATGGTGATACTGATGATGACCCAGATGTACCTCCAGGATTTGGTTGACGAGTCGTGATGTAATTCAACCTCTTAGTTTCTAACGGAACCTTATATAACTCTGCAAGGGATAGGTTTTCAAATTTTTGTCCATGACAATGACGATACACGTAGTTTTCTAGTGTAAGAAGTCTCAAATTTATTGACTCAAAATTATATTGGTGTCAAAATTTGTAACTTTGGAACTTTTCCACAATGAGAAACTTGAAATGATGTTAATCAAAGATTATTTTGGTTTTTCTCCTCTATCGTTCAGGTTATTGGCATATAACTTTTTCTTTTAATGTATATTTTGGATTGACAAATGCAAATTCTTGTGCCAGAAGTATCTTATGCATCGTGCTTATCATCATCTCTCTTTTTGTTTGTTGTGGTAAGTTGCAAAGAATGTTTGCCCCTTGGACTCTACTTCGATGTCCTGTAGTTAGAATATTTTGTAAGTGATGTTTTTTACCACAACTGGCGATATTCTTGCATTACCTTTTTAGCTTGAGGTTCTACTTTGAGATGAACTGGATTTGTTTTTCCAAACTTTCATTTGCCTTGGTGCTTTAGGATCTTATTGCCTTGAATAATGAAGCAAAAGTAGTGTGCTAATCTGAAAAGGCTGCTTAGAAGGAAGCTTGACAAGAAGGTATAGCATTCTGATTTTCAGGGATATGCTAATTTATTAGTCATATAGTGGTTGGATGAGTCAGTAGACAGCCTGAGGTAAAGTTGTTTTCTTTTCTTGCATCTCTTGCTGATCTTCTTATTGGTATACTAACGTGATTGGATTTTGAAGATTTTATACAACTGTTTATCAACTTGGAAGTAAGCCTGCTTTGTTGTCTGCTATATCATTATTGGATAGTTCAACTGATGCATTGGATCATAGCTTTCCACGATAACACTGAGGCACAGGCGCTCTGCCTTATCTATCGAAGCAGTCAACTGAGTTCTGAACGGATTAGCTCCTTTGGTGATGGCTCAATCATTTCATACTTATCCGTGACTTTTTCTGTCTTTAGCACAAACAATTGATGAAATGTTGAAGGGTAATATAAAAATCTTAAATGTAGTTTTCTCATTCTCATAAGTATGGTGTTGCGTATTCCAGATGCTCAATTACCAACGACACTATCTGGCAGGTTACCTTGGAATCTATTTAGAACAATTTTGATAGGCAATGTACATGTGCTTATTGTACGTATTTGATTCTTCTCAGCTCCAGGACCAAAAAATGGTAATGCTGGGAAATGGATTTGTCTACTGACTGCATCCATTGTTTCTTCCTATTCCGTGGAAGCCTGCAGACATCTTGTGGACATTATTTCCATTTTAAGTACTTTTGTGAAACCTAATGATTAAGAAATTTGACAAATTGATTCATGTTGGGGAAAACAAGTTTAGCTCTTTACTGTTCTGAATGAAACCTGTTTCGTATGGATGACTTATTATTGAAAACAGTGTTTGGAGTCTAATCTGCTAGTTTTCTAGAACTGCTATTTCTGTCTTATATCAATTCAATAGATATTGGGCTTCTAACTCTGTGCTCTTTAGAAACCCAAGTAATTGCTCCTTGCACGTAAATGTTGTTGATGGATTTGTCTGATCTGCCAAAACTGATGCGATAGGTCAATTTTTGCTTCACCTCTGTAAAGTTGAGTGTACCAGGCTGGACATACACATCGACGCCTGGAATCAACCCAATGTCAATGTAATAAGTTGAGCTAGCTTTTCCGATATTTGTTACTGTCCTTGTGTACGTCTTACTAGCAGATCCAAGTTGAATGGAAAATGACGGATAATTTAGCTGTGCTTCTGGTATGCTGGAGACACTGGCACACGTTACAGGGTCCCGCACGATAATTGCAATTTCTTTGTCTGTGTATCCCAAACCACACAAATAAGGAACGTAGTCGACAGGTTGGATATCATATATGAGCCCAGGATCAGTAGCTCTCGAGGGGTTTACATGGCCAGCTCCAGTGGCAGATACATCTGCAGGAAGCATCCTTTCGTCAAGGATGAGGTCATTATTGACATTCAAGAGATTCGCAGTGGTCATGATAGCAGATTTAATAGCAGCTGGTGACCAATCAGGATGTGCTCTTCTTAGTAAGGCTGCAATGCCACTGAGGTGAGGACATGACATTGAGGTACCTGAGATCACATTAAAAGTTGATTTTTTGTTTGTGTTGTTCTCCAGAGAGATAGGCCATGCAGGCAGAATGCTGACACCAGGGCCAATAATGTCGGGCTTCAAAATGCCTGGGCTTGACAAGCTGCAGCCTCTTGAGGAGAATGATGTAACTGCAGGTGCATCCTGTCCTCCTATAACTGTTCCTTTGAACAGTATCGTTGCTACAGGTGTTGACGTGGAATTTATGTAAGCCTTGATTGCTTGTCCAGCAGAGAAGCTCACATGTGACGCTGGAAGGACGTGAGCATCAGCTAAAGTACTATATCCATCGGTCTCCTCATTCATGAGATCATGGCAGCACCTCCAGCAAATTTCACGGTTTGCCCTTTGGCAATTCGAGCAAGCTGATCACCTCTCTCACATAATACTACTTTTCCTCTAAGGTCAGTGTTATTCAATGACCCTGGTGCACATAGTGCAGCATTTTGGTCGCCATTCACACCTGCATAGACCAAAGGCAATAATGTCCTGGGAAAACTTTTGGGCTGGAACAGTGACTCTCCATCAAATTCACCATTGTTTCCTAATAGGGCAGTTGCTCTTATGCTCCTATCAATGGTGCTTGCACCAACTGTTAGTATCCAGGGAGCCTTATTCGATAAAGAAGCATTAACTGGGCCAGAGTTTCCTGCAGAACAGCTAACGAAAACCTTTTGGATTGCACCGAAAGCTCCAACAGCGATGCCATCATTGAAGAAAGGAACAGAACCTTCTCCCATTGATAGAGACACCACATCAACACCTCCTCAACAGCAGTGTCCATTGCAGCTAGCATGTCACTATCTGCACATTTATTCCCAGAACAAACTTTATAAATTGCTAAATGTGCATGAGGAGCCATACCAACAGCTGTTCCGTTGGCATTGCCAAACACATTGGCATCTTGCACAAAGTTTCCTGCAGCTGTACTTGCTGTATGAGTGCCATGGCCATCAACATCAAGAGGCTGCCCAGGTACATCACTGACAAAATTCCTGGCACCAATGAGTTTGTTATTGCATGCAATTCCATTTAATTCAGATTTCCCTTTTCATTTAGCTGGTGGAGGTGGCACGCCTTCCTCATCAAAGGAAGGATAGCCTGGTGTAATTCCCGTGTCTAAAAGCCCCACAATCACACCTTCTCCATAGTTTGAGCCTGCCCATAACCCACTGTTCTGGTGTAGCCCCAGGAAGACTGGACTGTGTGTCGTATGCAGGTAAAAGATTCTTCGTGGTCTAGCATATAGAAATCCTTCCATCTTCTCCATTTCCTTTACTTCTTCTGGTGATAATCTGGCTGCAAAGCCAGTGGCAACATGACGATAGGAATATACCAGGCGCAATGCATCGTTCGAGCCTGTGGTAGTTTTCGGCATAAAAGAATGGTACCAGCTTTGCAGGTCTTCTAAGTTGGTTGAACTTACCCCAGCAGGTAAACTTAATGGATTATATAAGTTCCTAAATCTTTCAGCGAAAAGGTGTTACTTGCTGGTACTATTTCCAAAGGCATGACTTCAAATTCCTGAAAAACTGCTTGAGAGAAACTTACCATGAAGATAAAAGAGACAACTGGGAAACGAGCCATCGTCGGCAAATATTGATATATCTTGCCTTGCATGGTTATAGATCAACAAAGTATCACTCTTGAGTCATTCCAGCTCTAGGAACTACTCGCATATATACATACACGATTATATTGTTTGTCTGTCATTGTTGAGTGGTACATGGAACGTGCCAAGGATGGATTAATATTATCATTCTTTTGGATATGGCCCTTATTATTCTAACGTCCGTCCACTTGCCCAAGTAAACAGCTAAATTAACTTGGCATGAAACTTGGAATGGGTGAAATCATGAAACTGATAGGATAACATACAATAATTCTATTCTGTGCTCTAAAAGAACAAAATAGGCACCAAAAAATAAATAGTAAACAAAATCGGTGGACTCGGTATAAATTTTTATTATCATTAGACTAAAATATACTAAATTCCGTTGTAGTTTGGATTACAATCATAAAGTCTTGTCGTTGTTTAAAAAACCCCCTCAGAAAACCATCTAATTTAGATCTCAACTACTGCTGCATTCTGTCTCGATGGACCCAAAACGAAAGATGGAATGGAAGGTACTCTTTAAGGTTTAATTTATGGGAATATTTGAGGAATCCAATTTAAAAGCATCCATAAAGGCGTGTCGTTATGGCAACAGCAGTCCTCACGCCTTCAGTTTCACTGAAGGAGAAAGGTATAAAGCGCGAATTAGCTTCCTACAGTACTAGGCTTTAAGCGCGTTCTGGGCCAGTTTCCCTCCAGGACTCAGAAATTTGATCAATAAAGAAATTCACGCATTACAATGCACCTCCCTCATAAGGAGGGATTTCTTCTTCACATACTGGTCAAGTTTTCATCATCCACGTCCCCCCTGTAGCCAAAATTCTCATACTGCCTATGAGCTCGACAAGGAATATTTATATGAAAATTCAAGCCATGTTTAGGTGCATTTTTAACCATGTCGCAATTTTGGAAAGAACTTAAATGCACTATATTGCCTGAAGTGTTCAGCAAATGCATATCATTAAAAATGAAAAATGAATGGTTCTTTGCCGCTTAAAAGTGTTGTCATGAAACTACGAGCTGAATGTGGTTATGCCTCTGATACTTGAAAAATATTGCACACAAATAGCTGAACCTTGAAAACAAATCTGTTGTAATCAATTCAGCGGGTAGTAATTTGATTATTTAGAAAGCAATTGGAACTTTAGCTGCTAGATTACTATAGGATAACAGCCAACTTCTTCGTTTAGACAAATTTAACAGAGATTGGACTTCTGACTCTGTGCTTTTCAGAATTCCATGTGATTGCCCCTTGCTCATACCAATTTCCAACGGACATGTTTAACCTTCTAAAACTTATTTGGTAGGTGATCTTCTGGTTGACCTTTCTGAAGTTGAGCACTCTAGGCTGAACATCGATTTCAACACCCTGAATCTTGTCAATGTCAACATAATATGTTGAAAGAGCCTCGCCAACATTTGTTACTACCCTTTTGTATGTCTGCTTACTAGACTTGAGTTGAATCGCAAATGAAGGATAGTTCAACTCTGCTTCTTGAATTCTGTGGATAGTTGAACATTTAACTGGGCTCTGCACAATTTTCATAATTTGGTCGTCTGTGTAACCCAAGCCACATAAATAGGGAATGTAATCATCTGGTTGTATGTCATATGTTAGCCCGGGGTCAATAGCTCTTGGGGGGTTCACATGGCCAGCACCAGTAGCAAATACGTCTGCAGGAAACATCTGTTCATTGAGGATGTGGCCATCATTTCTGTTCACGAAGCTGGCAGTGGTCATGATAGCTGATTTGATAGCAGCTGGGGACCAATTAGGATGTGCACTTTTTAATAAGGCGGCAATGCCAGTAAGGTGAGGACATGACATTGAGGTACCAGAGAGTATGTTGAATGTTGAACTTGTGTTTGTGATGTTCTCGACAGACTTAGGCCATGCAGCAAGGATGTTAACTCCAGGCCCAATAATGTCAGGTTTCAAAATGCCTGGGCTAGCATTGTTGGGTCCTCTTGAGGAGAATGAGGCAACTGCAGGTGCATTCTTGACTCCTAAAATCGTTCCCTTGAACAGTATTGTTGCTCGAGGCATGGATGTCGAATTTATGTAAGCCTTGATAGCTTGTCCAGCAGCAAAACTCACATGTGTTGCAGGAAGAACATGAAGATCGGCAATAATGGTGTATCCTTCAATCTCCTGGTTCATGATAATCATGGCAGCGCCACCAGCATCCTTCACATTTTGGCCTTGTTCAACTGTTGCCATGAGATCACTTGTCTCGCATAATACAACCTTTCCTTTGACACCGGCCTTTTTCAACCAGTTTTTAGTACATTGGGCAGCAAATGTGTCACCATTCATTCCTAGATAAACTAGAGGTACTAAAGTGGGAGGAAAATCTGTTGGTTGGTAAATAGACTGACCATCAAATTCATCGCCGTTGCCTAGTAAGGCTGTTGCCCTAATGTCCCTGTCAATTGTGCTTGCACCAACCGTGAGAATCCAGGGAGCCTCGTTTGATAAAGAACCATTTTCTGGACCAGAGTTGGAAGCAGAACAGCTCACAAAAATGCCCTTTTTATTTGCTTGGAAAGCTCCGAGAGCAATGGGGTCATCAAAGAAAGGAAGTTTAGAAGGTCCACCAAGTGACATGGACAGCATAGTAACATTGTCTTGGATAGCAAAATCCATTGCCGCTACAATGGCGCTCTCAGTACACATTCCAGAAGGATAGCAGGCTCTGTAAATGGACAAGTGTGCACGAGGGGCCATCCCAGCAGCTGTGCCATTGGCTTGGCGCATTACATTTGCACCTTCCACAAAATTGCCAGCAGCTGTGCTAGCAGTATGAGTGCCATGACCAATTTCGTCAAGAGGTTGTCCAGGTTTAGGGCCGAGTAAGTCCCTTGCGCCAATGAGCTTTTTATTGCATCCAGTTCCAACAAACTCACATTTGCCTTTCCAAGAAGGTGGTGGAGGCTGCATACCTTCATCACTAAAGGATGGATGGCCAGGTGTAATTCCACTGTCTATAATGCCTATTATGACACCTTCTCCACGTCCATATTGCCACTGAAATTGGGGGTTGGTATACAGACCCAGGAACTTAGGACTGTGGGTTGTCTGCAGGTTCAAGGTTTTTTCAGGTCTAGCATCTAGAAATCCTTCTTTCTTCTCCATTTCTTTAACTTCCTCAGGTGATAGTTTGGCTGCAAAGCCGGTGAAAACATGTCGGTAGGAATGAACCATGCGCGATGCATCATTCAGGCCTGTTGTATTTTTTGGCAAAAAGGACTGGTACCAGCTTTCTAGGTCATTCAACTGGGTAGAATTATCACCAGCAGGCAGCCTTAAATGAACAATGTAAGTCGTTAAATTTTTTAAGGGGTCTCTCGCTGGCTGTGTTTGGACTGGTACTGGTTTTGTTTCATCAGAAAATGCTGAAGAGAAGTTAAAAAGCAAGAAAGCAATAGGGAAAACAAACATGCCAGCCATGTTTAAAGAACAACAGAGTTTTTCTTCGAGTAATTACAGCTAAAATAACAACATATTTATATACAGATGGGCTGTGTTTTTCTTTGATACGATTCTGAAGTGCATACCAAAAACTGCAAAATTGGGAAAGAGAAGCAATGAATTATCAGGCGTGGCATCTGCATCTTCTAGCAAAAGATGCCGAAGTTCGTCAAACTCTAGTTAGAATTTGGAAACACCCCTCAGAATCATCCTTGATAGAATATTTTGTTGGCCATTAGTCTTAGGTAAGTCACTACAGAATTAAACAAAGAATGAATCAACACGATTACTGTTTCTCTTTTGATCGTTTTCATTAGTTGTCAATTGCTAAATTACAGCACTCCAGCTCTGAGAAACACTGATGGCCCTGATTGTTATTTACTTGTATTTGAGAAACTCATATCGTGACCATTACTTGAATCCGTTGTGCGTTTGCTTCATGCCAATTAAAAGTTATTACAATGTCTAGGCTCACTAAATCAATATTACTCTTTTTCAAGTATCATGCTCGATTCTATTTATTCACAAAACTAATTGCGTAACTCAAAGAAAAAATCAAGGTTACTGATAATTCGAAAAACAACTAAAGGAGCTGGTTTTATCTGGAACCATTCTACTGTAACGTTAAATTATAGCCTAAAAGAAGAAAAGAAGAAGAAAAAAAAAACTTCCCTTAACCAGCTACGTCAAAATGGTTTTTCTCATGTATATGCTAAAAAGTATTCGCATATATGCGAAGAAATTAAGACATAAACAAATTGACTAATTGCACATGATTTTATGTGTACGGATCTTTGGCAGGATGGTAGTGCGATGAATCTCTATAGGCGGTTTTGCGCCTTAAAACACAACTTTGCGAGAGCAAATCAACATAAATTTTAGGGTTAAATATATTTTTCCACTTAAATTCTACTTGTGTTTCGGTGTCATTTTCCACTCTAAAAGGGTTAGTGGATTGTCAAGTTACGAACTTTGCCATCACATGTTTGTTCAGTCTTGTTGATACCTTCGAATTTTGTCGGGAAATTTAATGCGTTTGACACATTAGTTATTAGTTAACATCCACTGAATTTTCTCTCTTTGGCTAGCTAGCTCTAGACTCTAGTTCGCTTTCTTCCTTGTGCTGTACGTCGAAAGCACCTAAACAATAAAGAGAATTCTAAGGTAATTATGTTCAAGCCTTCAGTTCTACGACTTAAGTGCTTGTGCTTTTATGAAATTCAATTCACAAGTATTTTTGTCGAGAAAACGTATTATAACGACACACAATACTAAAATAGTAAAAAAAAAACACTTGGTTGATTCTAAAATGTACTGGTACAAAGAGCAGGGATTGTCAATGGACTCCCAGATTCAACCAAGAAATTTGATGTCTTTACATAACTAAATCCCAGCTTTGAAGTAAGGAGAAAGAGGAACCCAAAGAAGAATAAAGAGACAAAAAAAGTATAGAGTTTGGCATCATATTGATATTATATTTTGCGCAATTTGCATCAGTGACTAGGAACTGTGAGGAGTGCCTATGTAAAAGTTGTGTTGGTAAATATTTTGTAAAGTTGTGTCATGGTCTGCATTGATAATTGGAATTGAAACCACTTAAATTTTTTATTGTCAATTAAAAAAAACAGGAACTCTTGTCATGTCGAAAAGAAAATGAAAATATTTAAGAAGAAGGCTCCACCACGTCGCACAACGAAATAGAGACAAAACTGAAAAGAAGCAGCGAGTTAGGCACATGTAGAGTGCATCGTGACATGACATGTGATGTCATCTGCTTACGGCTTGGGATGCAAATGAACCGAGCAACTTGCGAGCTTCTCGATCAAATGAATCTGAGTATTGATCATTTGTTTAAGCTCGATAGCTTGTCGAGTCTAATTAAATAGTACCTATTATATATAAAGAAACATATTTATAATGTATATATGTATTTATTTGTTTATTTATTCATTTATTTGTTAATATAAAAAAATATATATATATATATTAGTGTGTACTAAATTACATATTTAGGTATTAAGTTCTTCTAAATTTCAAAAATACCTCTTTTGCTATGATAAGGAAAGAAGGGTTAAAATGTAAATTAGTGCACAAATGACAAAACAATGTCAAAAACTCTCAAAACATCGACCATAGAAGCATTTTAACACCTTTGAAAAATGGAAAGAACCCTAGCTGCCACCTCACTAACTCAGTTCCCTCTTCTTACCGAAATGTGAAATCGCAAAATTTTCACAGAAAAATTTTGACTTCTACTCACCATGTCAAGAACCCTAGCTGCCGTCATCCAGGCTTTGCCATGGTCAAGCTGAGCTCGGGATTAGATATATGCTTTTTTTTTTACTTTACTTTTATTCTTTGATATTAGATATACAAACATTAATAAGTTTCTTTTCGATCTTTTGAAGCGAAATTTTGTAATTTGTATGAACTCTTAATTAACATTTGAAATTTTAGCAAAAAAACCCTAATATCTTTTTTTCTGATTTTGGGATTTTCTGTGGAAATTTATTGGAATTGCCTGCTTAAGAGTTAAATCCAACAAAGAAAGGAAGAGTTCACAAGAAAATCATGACCAGCAGTGCTCCCTCAACTAATTGTTTTACACTATCCACAACGATAGGTAAATCTTTGATCTCCTTCAACCGCACATTTTAGTTGATTTTTGTACTTGATTTTACTTAAAATATTGACAGTCAAAATTTACAAGCTTTATTTCGAGTAGAACTTTTTAAAACTAAAATAATCTGAATATTTGCCTTGTTTGCTCTTCGTACATGATGCTAGAACTCGTGAATTTTGGCAAATACAACTTCATTTTCTTGTTCGATGGCAGTTGTATTTTGAAGGATGTTACAAACTTTAGGTCACGTATAGGACCTGAAGTTTCTCACTTCTGTGTATGGCTTTTCAAAACAAAAGGATAGCATTATTTCCTGAGACTCATAAAGGTTTAAAAGTATTAAGCATTTTTTTGTCCTCTTTGTTCCTGCTACAGATGCTCTTGTTGGGTTTGCTGAATAGTTTTAGAGGAGTATTTGAGAATTAATTCCTTGTGTACCTTTCTGGAGTGATTTCTTGTCATACCTTCCAACAAAATGTATTATAATGTTCTTGTTTAAATGGTTTTTACCCAACGATGCGGTTCCTAAGAACCTTCGGCTCTTATCTTTTGGCTTTGGGAAAGTTTCTTGACTAGTAATTATCCTTTGCAATTCTTTTTGGTCGAAGACTGATCAGTAGCAATATAATAGTAGTCCAACATGGGAACGTGGTTTGGAGTATTAATATGCTACTCAGAAGTTTTCTCTAGGAAGAGTTGACAGTACAATTGTGTAGCGTGTAATGTTTTTAATGAGTTGTAATTCATGACTAACAACTTTCATAATTTTATAACAGGGACATAATGCTCTGGTATGATTCGCAAATATTAGTTGTTCTAGTTTTATATGGCATGATAAGACTTACATTTAAATTTTCTGTATTTTGTCCACCAACCTAAGCCTTCTCCTGCTGGACTTAATTTCTACTAGGCATCAAATATATGAGGCCCTAAGTCGCAGGTGGGAGAGGAAGCAAACGAATAGTATACAAGTCTAGGATTCACGAGATACTAATAATTTGAGTTAATCATTTTGAGTCCGCGAATAGCTCAAAAGCTGTTAGGCCAGCCCTCAAATTCGTAACGTGACATTTGGTGTAGAACCAACCTCACAGTCTCTGCATACGTTGATCTAAGGATGGAAGTCATCAGTGGAATCCTCCGTTGCGGTAGGATCAAGCCGCACAAATGTGGCGTCTAATCTTCAGGTAGGATGTCATATACAAGACCAAGAATGGTAGGCACAGCGGTAGGATCAAGCAGCGCAAAATTTGTCATCTAATCTTCAGGTAGGGTGTCATAAACAAGACCAAGAATGGCAGTGCCAGATAACATGCAAGAGTGGATTCAGGACCTCAAACATTTGACTTCTACGAAACATGTTATACAAACGTACGGCTTTCAGTTTTGTAGCTTTAGAAGGATATTAGCAAGAAAAAAGAATAGTACCATAAAATTCAGTTTCTTGACTAATAACCAAAATGCGTAGAAACTTTAACGGGGGGGAAGGCATTACTTTCACTATGTAATAATATATATTGGAAGCAATGACCAATGATTAACATTTTTACTTCCTTGTAATCATCAAGTTAAAACAACATCAGAATTTGTTGTAGTTATTAGGGTTGAGCTCATATTTAGAAAATAAGAATGTTTTGTACGGTAACATATATGAGTACTTATACAAATTCTTCTAAATTAATTTTAGAAGCCCTTAAAATTTCACTAACTTCGAGCCCAAAGACCAGAAGGACTAACTACTTACATTTTTTTTTTTGTGTAAATCATCTAGAAATTATCAATGGCAACAACCTTTTCGCTCTAGTAATATGGGCTCGCCAAGAAATCAATTGAAAAGAGAGGATTGGCCTTATTTTTTCATACATACAATCTATACGTGTATATGTTCAGAATATGTATATTCGTAGGTTTTTGGAGCAATGTAAAATACACAACTATCTAAAAATAATTTCCTTTTTTAATATCCCGTAAACTGTTTTTTTTTTATCTTGCTATATATAAAATTCAATCTTTATTTTAAAAAAAAAACTAGCTTTGACGTTACAAAAATAAAATAAAAATTAAACGATGGATGTGCAAACCCCTTGGGGGGGGGGGGTGTTGTTGACTGAGAAAGTTCCATTGAAATATTTATTGACAGATCGATGAGTGATTAAGCAAGAGATCTTGCTTAGTTATTGGAATTTAACATATTCTAAAAAATGACAAATAAAGACAAGAAAAGTACAGACGTGAGATTATTCAGAATCCAAAAAATTGTGAAAGAAAAAGATTAAAACCACAGATGATAAAAGAAAACTCTTCTATCCTGTCTCAGAGTAAAGTAGCCGCTACTGGGCTTCTGACGAAGTGCTTGGCAGAAGACCAGATAACGAATCCCTGGAATGTGCCATTGAAGCTATTTGCCATTCGGCTAAAAGTCACTTGATATGTCAACCTCTGGTTCTGCTCTGAAAAGTTGAGTGTTGAAGGCCCAACAGCTACGGAAACACCTGTTGGTGGAATAATCTGGACCTTGTAAGATTCATTAGCATCACCAACATTAGTAACGGTCCTTGTATACGTCTGGGGAGTGCTTGATGATCCTAGTTTGATGGCAAATGAAGGATAATTCAGCTGTGCTTCGGGTATGGTTTCCGTGCAGTTCACCTTTCGTTGTAAAATGATAGCAACTTGTCGATTTGTATAGTTCAAGCCGCACAAATATGGAGTGTAATCTTCAGGAAGGATGTCATAAACAAGTCCAGGGTCATTTGCTTTTGAGGGATTGACATGGCCTGCACCAGTGGCGAAAATGTTAGCAGGAAGGTATCTTTCATCCTCAATAAGCCTGTTCTCAATGTTTAGTAGATCAGCGGTGGTCATGATTGCTGATTTAATAGCAGCCGGAGACCAATCAGGATGGGAGCTTTTGAGAAGTGCAGCAATACCGCTAAGATGAGGACAAGACATTGAAGTGCCAGAGATAATGTTGAATGTGGATGTTGCGTTGGTGTTGTTCTCGACAGAGACAGGCCAAGCTGCAAGGATGTTTACTCCAGGACCAATAATATCAGGCTTCAAGATCCCTGGGCTCACCAAGCTAGGACCTCTAGAGGAAAACCCCGCAACAGCTGGAGCATGAACATCACCAATTATAGTTCCTTTGAACATGATTGTAGCAGTAGGATTGGAAGTTCTGTTTATATAGCTTATGATCTTCTGTCCATCTGCATAACCAATGTGAGTAGCAGGGAGAACATGAGCATCAGCTAATGTAGTATTGGCTCGGGATTGAGTGTTCATGAGTATCATTCCAGCACCGCCAGCATCTTTTATTAATTTGCCTTTTTCAATTCTTGTTGTTGATCCACCTATCATGCACAACACGATCTTGCCCATGATATCAGTCTTGTTCAGTGTGCTTGAACCACAAGTTGGAGCACCGAAATCACTTGCATTCAATAATCCAGGGTAAATGAGAGGCAGTTGTGTGTGACGGAAATTCTTAGGCTGGAAAAGCGTCTGGCCATCAAATTCTTGATTGTCTCCAAGCACAGCAGTGGCCGCTGTTTTTCTATCAATGGTACTTGCACCAACTGTGAGAATCCAAGGGGCGTCATTTGCCAAAGAGCTACTGAATGGACCGTTGTTTCCAGCTGAGCAGCTCACAAAGATCCCTTTCTCCATTGCACTGAATGCACCAAGTGCTATGTTGTCATCATAGAAAGAACTAGAAAACCCACCAATCGAAATGGAAAGAATGTCGACGCCATCATCAATTGCAACATCCATTGCAGCCAGTATGTCACTTTCTGGGCAAGAACTTGAACATACTTTGTACATGGCCACATGAGCAAATGGTGCAATTCCAACTGCAGTCCCGTTAGCATTGCCAAATACATTAGCCCCTTTGACAAAGTTTCCAGCTGCTGTACTTGCAGTATGAGTTCCATGGCCTTCTTCATCTAAGGGCGTCCCTCCTCCAGCACTCCTAAAAAACCTTGCTCCAATGAGTTTGTTGTTACATGCTCCAGTGAAATTGAACTCACATCTTCCCTTCCACTTAGCAGGTGGAGGAGGCATCCCTTCGTCCGCAAAAGACGGATGATCAGGCCTAATTCCGGTGTCCAACACTCCAATAATTGTCCCCCTTCCATAATTTGACTCCTTCCAAAAGCCAAAATTTTGGTGCAAACCAAGAAAATCAGGAGAATGAGTTGTATGTAATGATACAACTTTTTGAGGCCGCGCGGATACAAATCCTTCCACATTTTCCAATGCTTTCACTTCCTCAGAAGATAATTTGGCTGCAAAGCCTGTGAAAACATTGTGATAGGAATAAACCATGCGTGGCTCCTCCTCATTTGTGTTGGCTGTGGTGGCTGGTAAAAATGAGCTGTACCAGCTGTCCAAACTTTCCAAGTCACTTAAAACCTTGCTTGCAGGAGGTTTTTGTACGTGAACAATGTAAGTTTCTAACTCAAGCTGGTTAGAAACATCACTTGCAACTAGTATTGCAAGTGATGAATGTAGGAAAAGAACGAAAAAGAGAGTAATTGAAGACATAGAAGCCATGAATATTGAAGAAATTGAAGATGGTTAATGTAATGAAAAATGTTTTTGGCTGAGAATTGCCTTGGAGAAGACTTACAAACTACTTCTATTTATAATGTGTTTGATGATATTAATTTATGTGGAGAGTCTTTTTCATGCACCCCCAGAAGTTGTAGTTGAATAGGTCCCGGTAACTCGTCGGGCTCCGGGGAATGCCTGTACTTGGTCATCGTCGTGGTAAGCCATCTTTTTTAATTCCTTGAATTTTCGGCGCCTAATTGTTTTGGCTTAACCTGTACAAACATCTACCCCAATTGCATTTATTTGGTCTCAAGTGGACAACAGAGTAATAGTTCTAGAATGCAAAAATTGTAAACATAAAGGCCCTCGAGGGCCTACCCTAAGTAGAGTATCAATTTTTAAAATGTTCATCATTTTAAAAACTGTGTTTATCACTTAATTTCTTCTTCTTCTTTTTTCACTTTGTTGGGCGGAATGCAATTTACTGTAGGATATATTGCTCTTCTATCTAGTTTTAATTCGCCCATTAAAAGTTATGCGTAGATTGATAACGAAGTACAATTTAATTAGTAAAACATTTCATCAATTCATTATCGGATTCAAGACATAAGGTTAACCAACTCCCTTTAGTGGAGTTGGCCACCATTTTTAGTATGGGGTGGGAGGTCAAGGGTTTAACCCTCGCCTTCTATCAAAAAGTTCCCATCGGTTCCCCGTGATCCTATTGGGTTACCCCCTAGTATAGTTCTAAATTAGGACTAGGAGTAGGTGTAGATGTAGATAATGACAAATGACAAAAAAAAAAAAATTCAAGACATAAGGAGCTAGTTGGTGGAGTTCTATTGCTGATGCTTTGAAAAATTAATTAAAAATAAAGTTCTTGGTAAATTTTTCATAGGCAAACGACAGAAAATAAAATCTTAAGCTGGTGTTTGGATTGCAGTTCGCTATCGAAAAATCCTTGCGTTTTCCATAAACACATTTTTCATTTATTTTTCTTATCTCACATATATTAAATTATTACTGTATATTTTTTTTAAAAAAATTTTCAAAAAATAGCAATCCAAAAGTATACATATACACACAGAGCAAAAAGGCGCTAATTTTCAAGTGAAGAAAATATATGTCATTTTGCAACTCGGCGTTTGATTACCTGCATCATGCAAGATTAGCTACCGTTAAATTCATCCCGAGAAGATGTAAAAGGTTGAAATGGTTAATATTACTGTGTCAAAACTCGCGTCATCTGGACTTGGCACGAGAAGAACTAATCTTCTACAACGGCAAGATAGCCATGTTGACTATTCCTGCAACAGCTTGTTTAGATTATCATCCAAGATTTGATTTCATAAACAATCCTATATTATACGGTATAAAGGGTTTGACTTGGGGTACGTTTTACTTGTGATAGAACTGACGGCAGGAACTGGTCGCTCAAATTGCTGACCATAACTATTCTTTCTCCCTGTCTCTCTTTTTTTCTTTTTCTTTCTACCTAAGAAGATTTAAGCCCAAGGCAATTCAGACATTCCTTGTCCTTCCTCTCCAATTGCACCGATTCAGCAGATGCATGTTTAAGGGAAACATTATATTATGGGTCATATAAAGTTGTTTATTCTGACTGGAAAACGTAGAAAGTTGCTATCTAGAAACTCTTTCGCTGCCCTGGAACATAAAATGCCCTCCACAAAGCGGGACTGCTAGAGACCGTAACCTTTGCCGCCAATTTTGATAGATTACAACATCTAGCCATCTCATACTATTCTAGAATCCATGGACAAATGGAGAGGACTTCAGTGAATTCACATTAGAAAAAAAAAGGGAATAATTGCAGAATCACGCTTTGGGACTTTGTTTGAAGTTCAAACAGATCTTGACAAAAGGTTTGCAAAATAAACTGGAGACATTTGGATTTGTTCCGAAAACTGGAAAGCGGTATGGAGAGTTGGAATCGGTTTTAGGGTCTTCGAACATTGAATTTCAATAATTTTGAATATAGGTAATAGTTTTCTAATTATATTGGATAAAATACACTTTACCTCTCCTATAGGTTAGCGCTTTTTCAAATAACTCCCTTGTGGTTTGAAAAACTATAAATAACCCCCTGATAATTTGACCTAAAGTGTCAAAGTCATCAAGTTTGCATTCCATAATGAAATCAACCAAAATATCAAAAGTACTCATTTTAAAGTTAAAAATTAATTAATTAACTACACACAGGTTATGTATATATTTTGAAAACTATAAGGGGGTTATCTAATAAAGTACTAAACTAAAAGTGGTTATGTAGTATAACATAAAACCATAAGAGATTAAAATGTCATGCATATTAAGTTTATATATTTTGATCACTTCAGTCATTTTAATTTTTAATCAAGGATATTCTTGACATTTTTTTAGATATTTCTGGTACATCGACACTTTAATACAAACTATGAGAGACTTACGTATAGCTTTTGAAATTACGGGAGTTACATGAAAAATCACTAAATCACATAGAGGTAAAGTGTATTTTACCCTAATATACTTGTTACTATATGATTGGTAAAGTTTGTTAAATCGCTAGAAAGTTCAAGTTATTTTAACTGTTGTATGATAGCAAGCTTTCCAAACAGATAAAACTGGTAGTAGGTAATTTCTCTTCTAATACAGTCAGGAATGACACACTTGGTTCAGAGACCTGAAAGAAATAAGTAAAGGACATTTAGTTCAGAGCGTGGTGCAGCATGATTTAAACAAATCCTCCATCTAAGATTGTCAATTAATGAAGATTAGAACTTTGTACACATTCTTAGAACAACTTATCTTAGAATCAGTATCAAGAAAATAGAATACATGTATGTCAGATATCAATCAATCATTTATTCAAGCAAGCCTGGATTACAACTCAGGCACAAAGAATTACTGGTAGAATTCAACAAGAAAAAATTTACACTCGTGATGCTGGAGACAACGGCAACAGTTCAATGCCATCCCCCCATGCTGCTAGAACCTCTGCCTTGCTCCAAAAAATGCTACAATTGGGCTCCTGACTGAGTACTTTGCTGAAGTCCATGCAAGGGAACCTTGAGATACTGTATTGTTAGCAGCAGATGCTAATAGGCTAAATGTGACTTCATATGTCAATTTTTGGTTCACCTCTGAGAAATTAAGTGTATTGGGTTTGACTGTAACATTGACCCCTGCTGGCGGAGAAACCTTAACTGTGTAAACCGATTTAGCCTCACCCACATTGGTAACCGTCCTCGTATACTTCTGAATACTGGATCCAAAAACGATTGAAAATGAAGGGTAGTTCAGTTGTGCTTCAGGAATGCTTGATTCTGCCGTGCAGTTCACCTTGCGTTGTACAAGGTGACTAACCTCCCTGTTTGTGTAATTCAAACCGCACAAATAAGGGATGTAATCTTTTGGTTCGATGTCATAAAATCAGCCCTGGATTGTTTGCTTTAGCGGGGTTCACATGGCCTGAGCCAGTGGCAAAGACGTTAGCAGGAAGGAGTGTTTGATCCTCAATTGGATTCTGGGCCAGGTTCACAATATCAGCTGTAGTCATGATCGCAGACTTAATTGCAGCTGGAGACCAATCCGGGTGCACACTTTTGAGAAGTGCGGCAACACCACTGAGATGAGGACAAGACATTGATGTCCCAGAGATTACGTTAAAAGTGGCTTTTGTGTTGCTGTTGTTTTCGACAGAGCGATGCCAGGCAGCAAGAATGTTGACACCAGGGCCAATAATATCAGGCTTCAGAATACCAGGACTTGTCCTGCTTGGACCTCTAGAAGAAAATGCAGCAACCAATGGAGCTTGATGGTCTCCAATAATAGTCCCTTTAAACGAGATCAAACCCATGGGTGATTTTGTCGAGTTTATGTAGGCCAAAACCTTTACTCCATCAGCATAACTTAAATGTGTTGCAGGAATGACATGAGCATCAGCTGATGTTGCATAACCTTGTGACAATTGGTTAATGAGGATCATACCGACACCACCAGCACTCTTGATATTTTGTCCCTTCGCAATTCGTAATACTCCGCCACCATTGTCACACACCACTATTTTCCCCAGGACTCCAGTGTCGTTCAATAATCCTGAGCCACAATATCCAGAGTTAAAATCGCTCTGGTTCATGCCAGGATAGTACAGAGGGAACAATGCTGGAGGACAATCCTTAGGCTGATAAAGCGACTCGCCATCGAATTCCTCATTGTTTCCAAGCTTGGCACTTGTCCTGATTTTCCTATCAGTGGTGCTTGCACCAACAGTGAGAATCCACGGGGCTTCATTTGATAAAGAGCGATTAAAAGGACCGCTATTTCCAGCAGAGCAGCTGACAAAAATGCCCTTTTCCATTGCACTATATGCACCCATAGCAATATTGTCAGCGTAAAATGGGCCTGATCCTCCTTGGAGGGAGAGGGAAAGGATGTCAACTCCATCATCTATGGCAGCATCCATCGCAGCCAATATGTCACTCTCCGAACAACCAGGGGAGCATACTTTGTAAATTGCCAAGTGAGCTAGAGGCGCAACACCAACAGCAGTGCCATTAGCATTTCCGAAAACATTAGCACCCTTCACATAGTTTCCAGCAGCAGTGCCTGCAGTGTGAGTACCATGACCATCCTCATCCATTGGCGAACCATTTCCATCGCTGAAAAATCTTGCTCCAATCAATTTGTTATTGCATGCTGAAGTATTGAATTGGCACTTTCCCTTCCATTTAGCAGGTGGTGGAGGCATTCCTTCATCACTAAATGATGGATGGTCCGGTGCAATTCCAGAGTCCAAGACTCCAATGATGACCCCCTTACCGTAATTCGATTCATTCCAAAATCCCACATTCTGATGCAACCCCAAAAAATTAGGACTGTGGGTCGTGTGCAAAGATAGTACCGTTTGAGGCTGAGCAGATATGAAACCAGGCTTCTTCTCCATCGTTTTCACATCCTCAGCCGATAATTTTGCAGCGAAACCTTTGAAGACATTGTGATATGAATGAACAATTTGTGGTGCTTCATTCGAGCTTGCAACTGTTGTTGGCAGAAATGACCTGTACCAACTGTCCAAATCTTCATTTGGGCCGCTTGAACTTGAAAGTTGAATATCAGAATCTTCAGGCAACTCAACACGAACAATGTAAGTCTCTAAATTGCTCTTGCCAAGAAAATCATTAGCAGCAACTGCCAAAGAATGAAAACTGAGTACAGAAATCAGAATGAGAATTTCCGTCAATCCCATGTCTGAAGTGGCTAAAAATTTCAAAAAGTTAAATTGCAGCTTGAAGCTACCAGTGTTCTGCACCGAAAAAAGAAGGTATTTACTCAAGGTAAGTGAAGATTCAGTTGTCTGAGCATAATTCTCAAGGTTGCAGCAGAGGCATATTTATATAGCAACACTAATCATAGCTTTCTACTGGTAGGAAATCGTCGTTAATTCATCATCTCTGAGAAGATTTTGTGACCAAGTCTTCTTTGGGTCAGATGACGCGTTGAAGTAGTCATGATCGTCGATCAGGCTTTTCATAAACACGCCAAACCTGCAAGAATAATCTACAATATCTAGCAAAAGCTGATGAACAACTCTCGCATTTGACTTCAATTTCATAAGCCACTATATCAGTACTTTTAACACTCGCGCATCACTTGGTATGAAATGGGATCTACCCTATTCGGCTGAAATTGATTCTCTGATCAATTCAACAGCTAATCTTTGAGCAGAATAATTTAGAAGAAAAGTTCTTCAAAAGAATTACGCGGTTGTTCTTTTAACCAAATAGTCCTCTCTTTTTTGTACAAAACAAAGATGTAACGAATTTTGGCTATTTGTTATGCATGGAACTTGTCAAAAAAAAATTTTCTTATTTCATTTACCTTTTTTTTTATGAGAACCTAAATTCATTTTTATTTGGTTATTTTATTGATGGAACATTTTTAATGACTTAAGTATATACCATATCTTATCAATCGGATTAATCGGGTGTCTTCTCAATACTTGGGAGTTTGGAGGATTCTATAGGATTTCTTCTTTATAATTATTTTCCGTTCGTCTGAATTGAACCAGAACACAATGACATGGTTCACGGTTATGTGTCAAACGTTTTTAGTCCACTGGTATTCATTAATCAGCATGTTCATAAATCCATTTGTAAGTAAAATAAAACAGTGAATATTTTGAACCACCCAATATAAAATGCTGGAGTCAATCACGAAAAATTTATAAATAATTTGGAGAGAAATTAAAAAAAAAATCAGTGCTTTTTTCTTTTGTGTTGTTGACCATATTCTCATTGTTTCTTTTTCTTTTTCTCTCTTTCGACCAGTCACTTTTCCTCTCTTTTTACCAATTGCTATAGGAATCTGGTGACATGTTATTACATACCGGCAATTATTTTTTTTAAAAGAATTAAAAAACTTAATATAAATATTGTTGGTCATAATTTGTAGTGAAAGAGGACTAATTACTCCCATACTAATCACATGAATAATTACTCTTTAGCTCATAAATACAAAAATAGTTAACAAAAAAATTAAGTCAAAGATTAATTACTCGCATGACCAGCATATGAGTCATTAGTATCTTTTGTTAAATATTAAGGCTAGCAACTTTCTATTATTTTTTTCTAATTTTCTGCAAAATTAGTTGTTGGCGCATGACCAGATTCCAATAGTGATTGGTAAAAGTCAACCATTAGAACTAAATTTATATAAAATCTAAATTAAAATTACATTTGCTTTTATTTCAAACTTTAAGGATTAAAACACTCGAACCCAAACATTTGAAATCAAAATTGCAATTCTGTGTCAACAATATTGAAGTACTGGATACCCACGTTGGTACATCATTCCATTTTGTTTGCAGATGAATGGCTTAAGGATCCAACGAACATCAGAAGTTCCACAACCAAAGAAACACTAAAATGCTTCTTTTGAGCCCAAAAGTATTGGGCTAGTTTCCGTTTTAGGTCCATTTCGACACTTGTTGTGGGCTAAACCCATTTATTTGGTCAATATTTGCTTGGATTCTGGGTCGTGTCTGTCTATTGGGATAAATTTATACAAGGAAGATTTGGTAAAATGGCGATTGAGAGATCTGGTCATAAAAGAATTTTTATGTAGATTAATTTTATATTCATAAACAGTATATACAGTATGAATATGAATGTATAAGGTTAACTGCTATAAAAAGAAAGATTAATCTTTTATATATTAACAATGTATACATTATCACTATCATATGCATAATAACTCATTTGAATTTAAAATTAAAATCCAAAATTTACTTATATGTCATGTATTCAACTGTAATAGTGTATGTACTGTCAATATATGTACGATTTACTTAAAAAAGAATAGAGAGTTTTTTCTTTTTTTTTTCCCGAAACGGAATTAACACACTCACACATAATTAGAACAAACACAGGAGTTAACGGATAAATCGGCCTGAAAGCAATTTAGAGGGATCCATAAAGAACCCACGTTCAACCAATTTGTGACAAAACAAGGTCTTTATGGACCTTAAACCCAGAGTAAAGATTCTACGATCTTCCGATGTGGGACGGAGTTTTTTCTTGTTATATTAATAATAAGATATGTTGCTCTCCTTATTATCTTACTCTCCCAAACAAGGCCGTAGTGACCATGATGTGGATGCATCTAGAGTCATGACCCTTGACTACTCTCTATCTTTCGAAGGCTGCATCGTCCGTAAACAACAACGTTGAAACTTGAAAGTGAGATTCAAAGAAAACCCAAATGGTCAGACAAAGGCAATAGCCCGGAGGGGGAAAGGAAAAACTCAAAAAGCCGAACTATATATATTAAGGATGGCATTTCTGAGGTCGATGCTGACACCAAAAACAGCTGCCATAGCTTCTGCTGCTGCCTTCGTCTCTTCTCTACCTTCATCTTCCTCCTCAGATTCTTCCTCACAGTTCCTAGGATTCCTATCGAAAACCTTAAACTCTGGGTCAATTCCCTTGTCTTGTAAAGATAATCTTAGACCATTCAGATTGGGGGTATTCAAGAGTCTTGCTGCTTCTAAGATGGAGCCCCCCTCATCCAATCACAAACCCTCTTCTTCTATTCAGGTGCCCACATCAATTTTCGTGGAATTTTTCTATGAAAGAGAATATTCTTATCGTCTCTTTTGGTGTTCTTAGATTCTAAGGCCTAGAGAGCTTCGTTTTTTTTTTGCTAATTTTTTGCGTTTTTTATTCGCAGAATGGCGCTTTCTTGCCTGAGCTACTTGTAAGTTTGATTCTTTGGTTGTTTTTACTGCATGTCTTGTTTCAATTTGATCAACATAAATATATACGTTGCTGGTGGGGGCAGGGGGGAAGGGGAAAGATCTAAGATTGTTACTATTGATGAAAATGGATGTAATAGAAAATGCTTTCTGACAGTCTTTAGTGGGAAAAATGGAGTCTTGGTACTGAGAGTTATGGTATTAATATGGTAACAGACAGAGTATATGGTGGACATGTCATGTGAGGGCTGTGTTGAGGCAGTGAAGAATAAATTGCAGACGGTAGCCGGTGGGTGCCTGAAAGTTTTGTAGTATGTCATTTTGATTCAGTATTTTGCTGCGGTGTTATTGACTTCTACATTTTTTGATTGAGTTTTTTAGGAGTTAAGAATGTGGAAGTGGATTTGACCAACCAGGTTGTGAGGGTACTCGGTACTTCACCTGTGAAAACCATGACTGATGCTCTGGAGCAGACTGGTCGAAAAGCCCGGCTGATTGGACAAGGGAGCCCTGATGGTTTGTTTTGGAGCTTTATTTTCATTTATTTTCGTCCATCAACTCGTTCTTTTCGTTTCAAGTTATTCCTTTGATGGTTACATGATATTTTGAATCCAACATCCCACTGTGAAATTGTTTGCTCATTTCTTAATTTTGGTTTGTGGTCCTTGGTGTCTTGTAAAATTCATAATGAGTGCTACAGGTTTTTGCACTTGCATATTGCCTTTTATCTTTTGTATTGGATGCTTCAGTGTCCTTTCTCTTCAAAGGACTGTTGGTCTTAATGCAATGATATTGCTCATGTTCTAGACATAATTCAGCATTTTGATGTGCTGCAGATTATCTGGTTTCTGCTGCTGTATCCGAATTTAAGGGTCCACTGGTTTTTGGTATTGTACGCTTCGCTCAAGTAAACATGGAATTGGCTAGAATTGAAGCTAATTTCAATGGATTATCACCTGGAAAGCATGGTTGGTCCATTAATGAATTTGGTGATTTGACCGGGGGTGCAGCAAGCACTGGCAAAGTTTACAACCCAGCTAACTCTGCTGATAAAGAGGTGTGCTTTTTTCTCACTTATGTGCTGCTTTATACCATTCTTTTGCCCGAGATAATTTCATTTATATTAAGTGCTAGTCTTTAAATTACTAAAAAGCACCTTACTATTTGTGGCCTGTTCTTATAAGTACAATGCATCTTGCTTGTTCTAATTTGTTCCTAAACTATTCTGGTTATGACATGGTTGTTCATTGCATTAATAGGATGTTAGATTCCTTTAGGAACTGTAACAAACCTAGCAGTAACATTCAAAGCATGGAACACAAAAAAGGGGGGTTGCAGAAGAAGAAGAAGAAGAAGAATCGGAGAACAGCTTGTAGAAATTTGATTCTAGTAACCTGTAAAATGGGAGAATAACATTTTGTCAAAGTAATACTTTGTATTTCTTCTAGCAGTGGCACAAGAATGTATGCACAATAAGATTTACAAGGTGGACCATTTAAAAAGAAGGGATTCAAAATTGCTGTTAGAAATCTTTTGTGTGTGTGTGTGTGTTTGTCTGCTTGAGGTTTAGTTTGTTGTCAACACATTCATGAGTTGATTTTTATCTTAGTGATACCTTGCCATATTGCTAAAGCTCTGCCTGTGCAAATTGTAGGATACAGGACAATAGATCCTAAAGCAACAGAAAAATCCTTTTAGCTCAAGGTCACGAGTTTGAAATGCCAATGAGCTAAATACCACATAAACAAGGAACCCATGACAATCCAAATACTACAAAATCTCTTTTCACTATTCTTTATTTCTAGTGTTTTATGTCTACATGCAGAAGAGGCTGCAATAATCAATGGTACATATATTGGCAAAGCTTGAGTCTCTATTTTTACTTGTATGGATCTGTTGAAATACTAAAGTTGGACAAAAGGTGGATGCAATATGTCAAAAGGTTGTGATTGCTTTGGTTGGTATGAACAACTCCTGTGATATTAATGGTTTTTCAGAAGATGGATTGATTATGTTAATTCTGTAGAATAAGAGAGCATGAGATGCCACCAATGAGAGATGTTATTCTCCATAAGCAGTACAGTTTCTCTCACAGCATCATTACCCTTTTGAAATAGGCAGTAACTTCTGTGAAGCACCCCTTTCGGAAATTTATGTTCTAATTGATTCCTCTGCAGGGAACCTCAATTTATGTTCCTCATGGCTTTTCTAAATTTCATTCTTTTGTGCACATGCAGTCTGTGTGTGGGTCCTCTCTTCATTCTTTTGCCTTTTCTTTTTCCTGATATATGAATACACTGGTCAGTGCTGCTTCTAAAATTTACATTCATTTCTCAGCCACTGGGTGACCTGGGAACATTAGAATTTGACGAGAAAGGTGATGCATTTTTCTCCGGTGGTAAACAAAACCTGCGAGTTCTTGATCTCATTGGGCGATCTGTCGTGGTATATGAAACTGAAGATAAATCAGATCCAGGTCTTGTAGCAGCAGTGATAGCTAGAAGTGCTGGAGTGGGTGAGAACTACAAAAAGCTTTGCACATGTGATGGTACAACCATTTGGGAAGCCTAGTAAATTTTGATTCATACATCATCCATGCGTATATAAGCAGCTGATTCTGCAGATGTCATGTATGTACTATTGGTGATGCAAGGATAACTTGTGAGGCAACTAAATGTTTTTATTTATTTTGCTGCAATAAAGGAAATACAAAAGGCTCTTTTCTTTTCTTTCTTTTTGCCAAAGAGATTGGAAGGAGACATGGCCAAAGCGGAGTGATAGGAAAAGGGTGACAGTTGATGGCTGTTGCTGTTTTCCAAAGGAGATCATGAAATTGGAAAGTGAAGACCTTTTTTTTTTTGCCCTCTTTTGTTGGGGTGGATGGTACATGTCTAGATCGGTGGTCATAACAAAGAAGCAATGCGCTCAAATCATTGGTTCTTTCATAGAATTTTTATGAGAATGAAGTGACTTGTGAAGACGTGGATTGGAGAATCGAACTCTCAATCTTCTTAAATGGAGCAAATTACTGCTTGAAGCAACCGCGGTTAACACAATAAACTTCTGTGGCCCGTTGAAGCTTGTGGTTAACGCTTGATCCTATTCATCTAATTCCGAATCAGATCATCCGTAACTCCAACTGATTATACTCTTTTAGCTTCATTATAGACATTGATTTACGCGTCTGCATTACACATCATAAGAATCCTCGCTCCGCCTTTCATTTAACCTACCCAAAATGGAGAGCCGATAGTTCTACAAACGGCAGCATGCATGGCAATATCTCCCTGTTAGTATTTCAAAGCTCACTTTTTAAGATTCTTTATGTAATATGTACAGAAGTGTTCGACCAAAACAAACCAAAAATATGCATTATGACAACAGTCAACAGATGAAGTGCGAGGAAGAAAAGAAAAGAAAGATAGGATAACAACTTCTTACGCATGAAACGCGAGGCAATTTTGTTGAACAAAATTTATGAAATATATCTTGATGAACCACATTGATGATTGATCTCAGCAAAGCTGTACAGACTTTTTGCAAAAAGGTGAGTCACACAAAAAACCTCACAGCTGATACTCGAGTCTTCAACAAAATTAGTCCATAAACAGTAGAGATTATGATTTTATTCGGTGGAACAAAACCGGAAAAGACTCAAATTTTCAAAGGTGGCAGCAGCCCTTCCCTCTGAGCCATTTCATACAAAGCGATGGCCATTAGAGCTTTTGCATCAGCTGTGGCACACCAGAGTTTCTGATATGGAACCACATGCACCTTAATTAACTCACCATGGTCTCGAAGGCCCGTTTGCTTTCCTTGGAGCTGCGTGATGACTTCTTTACTCACATTTCCTCTGTACAAGAATAGACTGATTTCCTCATCACAACCACCCTACGATTGAACAAACAGGAAACCAGGTTGCCAACAATGAGATGACTAGAGAAAATAATGAAACCATCCAACAGGTAGACATTCGAAAACAAATGAGAGAATAAAAAACTGAGTGAAAAGCTTGAAATTATAGTATCTTCTGAAAATATTTCTAGGAATGAAGTCTGTGATACCATTACTAAACAATTCTATTCCTCGTCGATGTCATATTATGAATAAATCTTTAACATATATGTTTAAGTTCAGAGCACATGTAGTTTTACATAAACTTAATCTCTATAACCATGCCACTTCGATGATGGCTACTACTGCAGAATTCCAGTAAATGAGTTGTATGAAACTGTTCTTTTGAATGGAGGATACAGAAAGATGGCTTATCTTGCAGTAGTTTCTCAAGAGAGCCCAAAAAAGAGAGAAGGAATAAATATCATTCAAATAATCTGAAATGGCAAGAGAATCAGTAAGATAGTATGGGTTGCGGCAACTACTTTTATAACATTTGATTTGATTCTTTTTCGTCTTTAATAATCCTTCTATTCTTCAAACATAATACAATATTATATACAGCCTAAAAATCTTTTCCAGGGGGAGCTGTTTTAGTTCTTTGAGAAATACTCAGAATTCTCAAGTTGATTGACAACCTCTAGAGTGATAGGTCAAGTTAAACCATGGAGATGGAAAGAAGATAGGTCAGATTAAACCATGGAATGAATGTTCAAACAAGCAGGTGCCAACTTACTGGAGAAGGGAAAGCTCTGCATCCGGTTGATGGATCTAAAAGGGCGGTGAGATCAATCACATCATCCAGATTCAAGTGTATTCCTATCTCCTCCTGCACCTGCCACAGACTTAAAAGCAAAGTGTTAGCCTACTTCAATGCATAGATCTTTAACAGAATACCGACTAACATGATTAAAATCTGAAGACCATCTCAGGTAAAATGGACAACAAACCCGGTTTATTTCATTCTTACGTAAAAAGGAGCAGATGAGGCAGAAATGCACTCAAGAAATTAGAGAGAAAGTTCCCAGAGCAAAAGAAACAGAGACCTCACGAACTGCTGTTCCAAGGAAGTCACCTTTGTCATCGTCCAACATTCCAGCTGGCAATTCTAAAATAAGCCTCCCAACAGGAACCCTAACCTTTACATTAGAACTATTATCATTAGTTAGTACTAGCTCAAGTTTCTATATATACAGTTCGGTTCTTTATATGAGAATTTTATTCAAAATTCGCAATGTCATTAATGAGGTAGAAAGTCGTTCTCCCAGAAACTTACCTGTTCAGTCAGCACAGCATATGTCTCGCCTTCTGAGACTAAAAGGACCAGCACCGCAACAGCTGGTCCTCTTGCGAACACAATGCCTGGAACCTAGTCAAATATTAACATAAAATCCACACATAACAACAACAAAAGAAGATTTTGAATCCATACAGAAACTCCATGAAGTTAAACACATGAATTCCACCCTTATAAACAAAGAATTGATAATCAGATACCTTATTCCCAGTTTCCTTATCAAAGATATCTGCTTTAAATTTGAGAAATCCAACACGTTTCCCAAACATATCTACACCCTGCACCAACAAGACTAGACTCACAACTCCATTGGAAAAAGGGTACCAAGACAGCAATGCATCACTTCAAAAAATTCTTTGAACTTATTAAAGAATGAAAGTAGCTAAGCTAGCTAACCTGGATAAGTACTTGTTTCAACAACATCCCTCCATTAGCCAGAAGTCCAGTCTCAGTTTGTATGTTTTTCAACCACTGCTTGAACAAAGATGATTCAATAGCATTCCTGCAACAAACCATATCCAATATACAGTTTAGTCCCGAACTCCAAAAATTCTTGCACACATTCAGATGAGCAAGTCTAACAAATTCATTTTATGATGACAAGGAAAAGTTTAGTCTTGCGAAAGAAGTCTGCCCAGAGAAAATACAATAGAAGTGCAATCTAGATATAAATAACAAAGCACTACCAATTATGCGGGATTTTTTTTTTATCCAACTTTCGATTGCTAAGTACAAAACTTTGAGTAGGGGGATAAACGCACCGGAAGTCGGAATCGGAGACCCCTGGCGCGGCGACGACATCAACGGGTTGGCCGAGCTGACGCGGGAGGTTGATGATGTGGGTGAGTTGTCGCGAACTGGAAGGTGACTCGGTTGACATTTTCGTGGAGTAGGTCCGACGAATCCTCGTACTGTGTGAGTGTGTGTGAAGAAGAATAGGAACAGTGGCGAGCGTGAATTTCTTGAAATGCCTGGGAGACAGGGATATGTGAAAAGCCAAATGCTGCATCGTTTTTTCTTTTTTTTTGGTACAGGGGAAGAGCAAGGGCTCCTAATTACACAAAACAAGTCCGGGGTTGTCACCCAATTATTTCCCTTCTCTCCAAATGTGTTGTAGCTTGCCTTCCCATTCTTTTTTGCACCTATTTCGTATTTACAGCACCAGGCTATAGCAGGGAGATTCCTATTTTGCTTCCCGGACTAAATTTAATCCCACCTTTAAATCTGTCTTTGAATAATTGAATCTGTCTCCAAAATAATATATCTTTCTATATCCCTTGTCCCAAGCTAACTTCAGTCCACTCAGTATCCCCCACAGCTCCGCATCAATATTCAATGCTACTCCTATATTCAATGCTTTTCCTGGGTTTGCTCTCGAAGCTTCATCAGCATTCACTACTCTTTCACCCAATATTTTAAAATCCAGTCCGACCGGTCGAACCGGTTGAACCGCCGACCGACCTTCTTTCCAATTTGAATTTGATTAAAAAATCAGTTAGTATCAATTTATATTTAAATCAATTGAACCGTTCAATTCAACTACTGAATTGTTGATCCAAAATGATTTTATGAGAACCGATCGATTTAATATTCAACCTTAATAAGCCAACAATTTTGAATTTGGTCAACCAATCTCGTTGATGGCATTCCAAATATAATAGTTTACCAATTATCCATGAGTAATTATTTTCAATTCATTAGACAATAACAATTATTGCCTTATTCTACTCATTTCTCTCTCTCTCCTCTATAATTACATATTAACTCTTATTTAACATTTATAACATACAATTGACTATATTAGTTTTTTTTAAAAAAAATTTGAATGCATTTCATTTATTTGTAAATGCCTTTTAAGTATTTCAATTTTTATCATATAAACTAGTACTCATATAATTTAAGAAAATTAAAAATATATGAAATAATAATATTTAAAATCCTTTAACTTATAAAAGCAATTTTTCAGTCTCAAACAAATAATGCTACTTAGAATAATAGAATGAGAATTGAAGCGATTACATTTAACAATATGACTTAAGTTTTTACAAATATTTGTTTGTTTTTTAGATGTTTAATATTTATTAATAATATGTATGACATGTTTATAATATCACTAGTTAATAATGATCAGCCCAACAGTTGAACCAGTTCCATTCATTCTTCTGGATCAATGAACGGTTTAGGTTTCAGAACCTTGCTTTCACCCATTCCAGTGGTGGTGATGACCATTTTATAACTCTTACCTCTTTCATCTGCAAATTGTGTCTGTTTTCAATTGCCTGTTATACTTGACCCACCAATTCCTTTAGTTTCCCAGACTGTAATTTAATAATTTCCTCTTTTCCTTGCCTGGAGTACTTTTTCCTTCCTTTCCATGCCAAATATGCTATGTACTGAAAAAGAATATGCCAATTGCTCGTCCTACCCATGTTTCCCTCTTTTAGCCTTAAATTCCAGTCCTCTTTTAGCATCGTAGTTTAATTTCTGATGATTGTTCCCCATATTTGGGAATTTATATTCTACTATCAGAGTTTAATTACATTCAGATCCCCCAGAGATTGGGCCAAACAGCTTTTACGCCACCTAAACTTCACCAGATAATTTTACGGTGCACCAATTAGACTTTTGGACATTCAAAATTAAGTGTGCGATGTAAGTTATGCACCTCACTGCCACAATTGAAACCTCTCATTCACATTTGATTAGTAATAAACAAATACAGAAACAACAAGTACTCCTTGTATCATAAAACTTGACGTGGAAGTATAAAAAGTTCAAAACAAGAAGTTAAATGAAATAAAGAGCGCAAAAGTGTAAAAGAATAAAGAAAAAAGAGACACATAAAGTCATCATATTAGGACAAATTCTTAAGTGTCAAAAAGATTATTTTTTAACAATATCATATTCACGTGTAACAAGTGATGATTGGTTTTCGCCATTGATGAATTCAACATATAAGCATGAGAATATGTAGAACGAACTACTATTACTGAGGTAGAGGGTAAGACTGATATCATGAGAAACTATAAAGCATAACCACTGGGCCAATGGCTCAGTGGCCACCAGGGAGGGACTTGCTGTAGGTGAGGTTTGAACCCTCACCTGCAGCGAAAAAAATCTAAGGATTGTGCCATAGCACTTTTTTTGTTTAGTTAGATTTGTATATTCACTTGTCTCTACCACAATCTCCCTAGGCTCCCCCTCCTCCCTAGATTGGAATAGAGTAGGTTATATAAATGTATCGTTGCTGACAAAAAAAAAAAGAGAAACTATACAGCATAACATTAACATCCATCAAATATTTGTGAATGCAGATCTTGTTTATTTCAAAACAATCTCTTCAAAAGTTTGATAATTTCAAAGGATGAAATTGAAGTTCCCTTTTTTTTTGTTGGTAATTATAGCCTACGTATTAGCAATATTTTCGTATCAATTTGCTTTAATGTTGGAAATTGTTACCAACAAAACTTAAAGAAAAATTTCAGATGATTATACTACTAAAGATCCAACCTGGACAGATTCAAATAGTAAAATCCTGAAAAAGAACCAGCCTCTACTTTTCTTGATGTTTCAATCGACGAGGTCATGAGAGGCAAGGAGCCCGAAGTTACAACTTGATTATAGCAGTAATAAATTTGTTAACATGTTCTGCTATGTTTGCCTGAACGTGGAAGGAAAAATGCCAACCACAAAGGTGTAGGTTAATCTGTTGGTTTGTAAATTTTGGGAGTTGGAGTGAGAACAACATTTTTTGTTAATTCAAAAAATTGGCTGTCTTGATGGATGAAATGCTTCAAATTCAAAGTGCAATGCTGGATGGAATTTTTTCTGAGACTTGGAAAGTGCAGACATGTAGTGTATGAATTGCTTAGTATTATTTTTCTTTTGATGGTTGAATTTGCATATTTAAAGGAAACTCAAATTGCCTAGGCCCTTTCACACTATTGTTTAACATATTCCAAAGATCGTTTCTATTCGCTTTCCCCTAGTTAAAACCCACCATAACCCTCAAATTAATTTTGCTAAATTTGTCTAATTTCAACTTTAGCCGTCTGTTCAAGCCCACCTATGCTGCCCGCAGCTCATGTTGGAATGGGATCAGGTCTTCCTACTCTTATTTATCGTTTTGTGGATATCGCACAACTCATCAAGTTGTCGTCTCATCTTCTATTTAAGGCCCTGGCTTGTTATTGCAAGAGGTCACGACAGAAACCCGAAAGTTGGCCATGGAGTTTAACAGTTTAGTAGTTTTCCTTTCTCCCCTCTTATTCTGCATTGCCTTCATCTTCCTTTACGTAGCTCACAGATCCATCAACAAGCAGAAGAGGCTTCCTCCAGGCCCCAAAGGCCTCCCATTTATTGGGAACCTCCTCACAATTGGTGACAGACCCCATGAGTCCTTAACCAAGTTAGCCAAAATTTATGGTCCACTCATGACAGTCAAACTTGGCTGTGTCACAACTGTAGTTGCATCTTCAACTGAAATGGCTAGAGAAATCCTCCAAAAGAATGATCATGCCTTCTTGGGCAGGACAATCCCGGATGCAGTCACTGCAGAAACTGATTACGAACACTCCATGGCTTGGCTTTCTGGAGGTCCACAATGGCGAAAGCTTCGTAAACTTTGCAACAGTCAAGTTTTCACCACCCAAAGATTGGACGCGTTGCGCGGACTGCGGCATCAAATGATGGAAAACATGGTTAAACGAGTTTCAGATGCTCAAGAAGCTGAAGAAGCTATTTATATTGGGAGGTTAGTGTTTGGGACAACGTTGAACTTATTGTCCAACATGATGTTTTCGATTGACATGCTTGATCCGGACTCCGAAGAGGTTAAAGAACTAAAAGAGTTGATTTGGAGGATTATGGAGCTTTGTGGCAAGCCAAATCTTGCAGATTTTTTCCCTATTTTGAAGCCACTTGATCCCCAGGGAATAAAAAGAGATATTAAGCGTTCTTACGATCGTTTGCACGCGTTAATTGAGAACGCAATTGATCGTCGCACGAAACGTAGGGCTTCTAGATCAGAGAGGTCGGGAGATTTCTTGGATGCTCTTCTTGATCATAGTGAAGAACATGGCCCGGATGAACTGGACCGCCGCGATGTTAGGCTACTGCTCATGGTAACGATTAATTTAGTTTGCAGTTTGCGTTAATCTACTTTGGTAATTGAATCTGGCTAGAATAATTTGGAAACAGCACTCCCGAGATATGGTAATTTAATCTCGTATTGAAGTTTACTAGCAATAAAAATCTGTTGACCTGAGAACTCTTTGGTTTCATGCATGCTAAAAGTTTAACATGTATTCTAATGGTATCTAGGCATTTGCACATGCACTAGTGTTTCCAGAACAATGGCAGGATCATATAATACCTCTGCTTAACGTTGCTTACAGAATTTTCTATTGAATTAATAATACCCTTAATTTATCTAGCCAAGCAAGAATCACAGACTATCATAAGTATATCATACCCCCTGCTTTTCTTATTTGGGAAATTTTTGTCTGGTCAAATCTATTATGAATTAGGAAATGTATTTGAGTTAGACGCAATTATCAATGAACTCTTGCAACACGCCGTTATTAGGGGACAAAACAGTGATAAGGTGACGAATAGCTTACTCGTATAACCAATTAACTAAAAATGAATTTCTCCTTTCGCATCCAAAAAATTCTCCAAATATTGACAGCATATCTATGGAACCAATTGTAGGATTTGTTTATAGGCGGTACAGATACCACCTCCGCCACTATGGAATGGGCAATGGCAGAGCTTCTTCACAATCCAGACAAGATGGCAAAGGCAAAGCAAGAATTAAACCAAAAAATTGGCTCAGGATCTAGCGTGAAGGAGCAAGACATCCTGCAACTTCCTTATTTAGATGCAGTCATAAAAGAAACGATGCGGCTTCACCCAACAGCGCCCCTTCTGTTGCCCCACAGAGCCGAGACAGATGTAGAACTTTGTGGTTATATCATTCCAAAACATGCTCAAGTATTTGTGAACACATGGTCAATCACAAGGGACACAGCCTATTGGAAAGAGCCCACCATATTTCGACCGGAAAGGTTTCTGAATTCAGATATTGACTTCAGGGGCAGAGATTTATCTTTCATCCCTTTTGGCGCTGGAAGGCGAATTTGCCCCGGAGTGTCACTGGGAGTGAGAATGGTGAACTTACTGTTGGCTACTCTTATTCATAATTTTGATTGGAAACTCCCCAGCGGTATGGAAACAAAAGATATGGACATGAAAGATAAGTTTGGGATCACACTTCAGAAAGCTGAGCCACTTGCTGCCATTCCTGCAAGAGTTGCAGCAAGTTAAAAAAGTTTTCTTTAGTAATGAATGATATGATCCATTCCTTACTAAGCAAGTCCTTGTCCTATTAAGATTTACAACATGTATGCATGTTGAGGAAAGCAATTAATCTATCAATAAGAAAGTCAAGACCATGATTTCTGGATCCGGAATTGATCATGTTTCATGCGATCGTATCAATTCCACTGGAGGATGTTTTCATATCTAGGAAATGATTCTCTCATTCTTCTGAGTGTAATAAACTAGTGTTCCGCACAAACCGCAGCCCTGTACGTTCAGATATTAAATTTAAATTCTGAAATTAAATTAAAATATACTCTTCTGCCCCAAAAAAAAAAAAAAAGAAGGCATACTTTTCAAATCATGTGGTTTTTTATAATACTGATATCAGACGATCAAGTGGAATTTTCAACTTTGCAGACACAATTTCCCTAATGTGAGTCATATCTTTACATAGCGGGGCTAAAACTACAGGCAATGTACTTCATTTTAATTTGGCATGCATCCGCTTATTTTCTGCATGACAATGAAGGTGCAGCAGCGCTTGACAACGATTATTAGCTCCAACTATTATTTTCAATCTAGGTTTGAGGTTTATTACCTACATCCAAACGCTTATCTCCATAATGAAATTCGAAAAAGAAAAAAAATAGAAAAGCACGCAACCATGTGTTAGTGTCTGTTTGGATTGGTATTTGTAGGACTTTTTTTTGTGAAAAAAAAAAATATTGATGTGAGTTTTGTAAAGTGAAAAGATAACTGGAGAAGGGTTGAGTTGGATGATAAGGTGAGATGAATTGTAAGTAACAGGTTTTGGGTCTCACTTATTAAAAAAAAGTCATAAGTGAAAAGATAATTCAGAACTTGTCAAAAGAATATTTGTAAATTTTTCCTTAGAAAACTCGCAATTCAAACGGACCCAGCCTTAGAGGACTGCAATTGCATACAACATGCGGATCTAGGTTAGACATGCCGTCGATGTCATCTAGGGGTGTCAACGGGTCGGGTTCGGATCGAAATTGAAAATTCCAAACTCAAACCCGTTTTTATATAGCAGATTCGGACCTGTTCCTTATATCTAGGCATGTCAATGGGTAGGGTCTGAGTTGGATCCCTTTGATCCAGATCCAGACCCATTTAACTTAGTTAGATCCAGACTCAGATCCAGACCCTTTTAGGTCTGAAAAAGTAAATCCATATCCAAACCCTTATGGATTTGGGTATCCAATGGGTATCCATGCGTATTTTATGAACATACTAAAGTAAAAATGTATTTAAAATATATAGAGTTCATAAATAATATAAATACCATCCAATTTTGTTTTCAAATAATAAAATTAATATTCAACAAGTTGAATCCAATATTGTGAATTCAAAGAAAAAATTATTATTGACTACTTCTATATATTTTCAAAGATTCAACGTATCCAAATCCAATATTTCATTTGTTTGCCTTTACCTTTTCTCCTTTTTTTGAAAAAGTTTGTATCAATTACAATGATAACTAGGACTAGTTTTTTAAAAAAGAAAACAACCATAACATATATAAATATTTAGTCTTATTAAAAAAATGTAATTTTGTACCTCTTTTTCTTATTTAAACTTCAATGTTGGTAGATGTCTCGCAATTCAGCATTAAAATAGTGAATGAGATAAAAATTATTTAACTAAGGACCGATGGTAAATAAATAATAGAATAAGAAAATTTATAAACACTTACTCATTTTTTTTATTCAATCAGTAATCACTAATGTTTCAACCATATCTAGAAGCAATTTGGCATGAGTCTCATCAATCACCCAACCACCAATACTAAATGCAAATTCTAATGCCATAAAATCTTACTGTATTCAATCCAATAGCCATAAAATATTATATTATTTTATAAATTTACTAATATATATTATTTAATTAAATAAATATGGGTCTGGGTAAGGTCTGGTATGGATCTGGATTTGAATATGGA
This sequence comes from Coffea humblotiana, assembly GCA_023065735.1. Classification (NCBI taxonomy): domain Eukaryota; kingdom Viridiplantae; phylum Streptophyta; class Magnoliopsida; order Gentianales; family Rubiaceae; genus Coffea; species Coffea humblotiana. The sequence goes on along the minus strand of CM041215.1, from coordinate 26,109,934 downwards.
TTCTAGAAAATTAGACCCTACCCAGACCCACGACTCTCTCACAGGGTCTGGGTCTGGATTTGAGAAATTAAATCCAAATCCTACCCAAATATATTGGGTCTGGGTTGGATCTGAATAAGACCCGACCCATTGACATGCCTACTTATGTCCAACAAGTCTTGACCTTAGAGTTTCAGAATCGAGTCCGACAGGTCCCGAGTTAGGTCCAAGTCTACATAGAAAGAAAATGTCCAAATTTAAACATTTCAAAATTAAATCCAAAATCAATCACAAATCCAATCTCCAAACTTAAATAAATCAAATTACAAAACTAAATCACAAATAACTCGTAATAGCCAATCCAAAACTAATCACAAATCAATCTACAAAGTCATTAATAAATTGTTAATTTGGTAAAAGAATGTATTTAGAAATATTTATTTTATAATTATTAATATATTGTTCGGATCCACATCGGATATGGGTCAAAATCTTATATTCCATATCCATTCCATTTTTATTACAATAAACGGGTACGAATCTGGGTATCAAAATTATTTTTCAATCTAAAGTCAAAAAATTTTATCGAATCCAATCGGGTTCGGATCCAAACCCAACCCGTCGACGCCCCTAATGTCATCGGGGTGCAAGTATCGAAAAAGGTTGCTGGGCTGGTCCGGCTTTGGTTGAAATTGGCTTGGAGAAATTTCAATTGTGGACTTAATTTCAGTTGAAAGAGGCTCGGAGAAATTGTGGTGGAAACACAAATTGGATTATAATCCTGACTAAATCAAGAAAACATTTCGATTCTTCAGGCCGATTAGAAAACGGAGAGTTGGGCTGCTGACAATTATCCTTTTGTAAAAAAAATCTCAACAGTCACTAAACAATTATTCTGTTAGTTGTGTATGTATTATGTTAATGTCAGTGTCTGTTGCTATTGTACCTACACTATACGGTGGTCGCAAGTCCCAAATCTGACTGCAAGTACTTCTTTTTGGGTGGCTATCCAACTCAATTTTAATATTTGAATAACCATTAAATGGTCAGTTCACATGGTAGGAATATTATTCACATAAATCCTTTACTTGACTCTCAAACTCGTCATAGTTGGAATATTATTAACAAATATCGTTTATTCGACTCTCAAACTCCTCGTCTCCAATTATTAATACTTTAAGAACTTAAATTAGCAAATTGAAACTTTCCATATAATTACCAAATTGAAATTTCCATGTAATTAGCTGTTGTTTGGTTTAAATGCAAATAGTTGTGTTTTTCGTTTACATTTCCTTAAAGAAAAAATCGAAATGCAAACGAAGAAATTACTACTTTCTTGAAACCCTTTACTATTTCCCACCCCTTCCTGTTTTACCAAATAGGAGAACGAATTAGGCCTTGTTTGGATTGTTGTTTTCCGTCGAAAAATTACGTCGTTTTCCTTGATCACATTTCCCTATTACATTTTTCCCTCACATATATCAAATCGCTACAGTATTTTTTCCATGAAAAATCATGGAAAATGCAATCCAAACACAACCTTAGAGTTTTCAATAACTTTTTCATTTCCTCACTCTTCCTGGAACTAAATAAGGCCTTAATGTCCAACCTGAGATCCTTGGCAAACTTTTTCATTAAGTAACTTCTTGCTTACAAAAGAGAAGGAACAAAGAACTAAGCGCCTTTGTGTCACATTTGATAGAGTTGAGTGCTGAAAAGCCTTTTGCCTGCAACTGATCAATCATATCCTTGTAGTAGGTCGTTGGTTAGTCAGCTCAACAGTCAACATTACCCGCTCAATTAAAAAAGAAAAAAAAAAACTGGAGACCTGACATGGTTGCCAGCTCGTTTCGTGTAGTATTATTCACAAAATGACGCCGTGGGAAGGAATAGAATCTCCGGACCAAACCCAATGATCATTATAAAAATATGTAGGAGACAAACTACAAAGTCATGGATGCCCTACTTCATGTTTTACCCAAACAATTCTCGAAAAGAAAATCAACGGAATCCTTCTTTAAAATTACTAAATAATAATAAGGACAAGAAACAAAGATGGGAAGAAAAAATAGTAGTAAAATCGAAGTTGAAACATAAAAAAAAAAAGGCAAAAAACACCTTTAGAATATCTTTTTTATCAGACCCCTCCTTATCTTTTGAGGAAATGAGGATGTTTGTAAATATATCAATCACCTTGTATGCTGAAGACTACGTCAATTTGTCACTAATGAGGATTCTACCAGCTCCCATCCCAATATAAAAAAAATCCCAGAACTCGGAAGGATGCTGGCTATATACAAAGACAATGGTTAATGTGCTACAATGCAAGTTCTGGGAAGAGGAGAAAGAGATTTTCTTTTTTTTTTTTTGGTCCAAACACTTGCTATACACTCATTCTTTCAATGGATAAAATTGATTGTAAATTTTGAAGTTCATTATTAATTTTTTTTACTTCTTTTGGGTACATTTTACACATACATGCATTGAAAGAGTATTGTACAATCGTCTCAAAAGTATGTCACCAATTATCTAAACCCTTATATTATATTATCAAAAAATTGTTGGTAACTTCACATATTTTAAGTTTTGCATCGTTGTTTTGTAGTATATAGTTGTTGGTATGATTCCTATTGCTTTGCTGTCCCCAGCTAATTAAACAGCCCTCACCTCACCCTCCTAACTTGCTAAAGGTCTCTAATTTTGTCTTCGTCCGGTCTTAGAAGGTATTGTTCAAACCCAAAAATGGGGCAACCAAGCAAGCGTTGGATCAGGCCCTTCTTTCTTTCAGGATAAATAACTACTCAACACTTCATGTCGTCTTTTATTTAAGGCCTTGGTTTGATACCCGATTAGCATAACCAAATGTTCCAGTCGGTAACCCCAAAGTTGGCCATGGAGTTTAACAGTTTACTTCTCCTGTCTCCTCTCTTAGTCTGCATTACCTCCATCTTGCTTTACATAGCAAACCGATCAATCAACAAGCAGAAGAGGCTTCCTCCAGGCCCCAAAGGCCTTCCAATTATTGGGAATCTCCTCAATTTAGGTGACAGACCCCATGAGTCCTTGACCATGTTAGCCAAGATTCACGGTCCACTCATGACAATCAAACTTGGCCGTGTCACAACTGTAGTTGCATCTTCAGCTGAAATGGCTAGAGAAATTCTCCAAAAGAATGATCAGGCTTTCTTGAGCAGGCCAATCCCAGATGCAGCGACTGCAGAAACTGATTACCAGCATTCCGTAATTTGGACTCCTGGAGGTCCAAAATGGCAAAAGCTGCGAAAGCTTTTGAACAATCAAGTTTTTACCTCCCAAAGATTGGATGCGTTGCAAGAATTACGGCACCAAATGATGGAAAACATGCTTAAACGTGTCTTCGAAGCTCGAGAAGCTGGAGAAACTATTTATATTGGGAGATTAGTGTTCGGTACATCTTTGAGCTTATTGTCCAACATGTCATTTTCAGCTGACGTCCTGGATCCAAATTCAAAAGAAGTTAAAGAATTAAAAGATTTGATTCAGATGATTTTGGAGCTTGTTGGCAAGCCAAATCTCGCTGATTTTTTTCCTATTCTAAAGCTATTTGACCCTCAGCGAATTAGAAGAGATATTAAGCGTGGTTATGATGGTTTGCACTCGCTAATTGAGAACAATATTGATCGCCGGATGAAACAAAGGGCTTCTGGCATAGAAAGATCGGGGGATTTCTTGGATGCTCTTCTCGATCACAGTGAACAATATGGCCCGGATGAACTGGATCGCCGCGAAGTTAGACTACTACTCATGGTAATTAGTAGCGTAAATCGCACTTTGCATTCATCTAGCAACTACTCTTTTTTTTTTTTAATCTAATTCTTCTTTGATAAGATTAGTAACTTAAGATGCACTTTGCATTCATCTACTAGTTTTTTTGTTACCCTGAATACGTAATTCTTATCTGTGTATCTACAATTTATTATTATGATATATGACATTAGATGTATCTCACGCTGACTTTCCTACGTACTCCATACATAATACAGCTTCTGAAGAGGGAGGGGGGACTATAAGGTGACAGATAAGTGATTGGCTGGATGTGTTAGAAAGCTTACGCAAATACTTGCTTGTAGAACTTTTGAATGACAAGTGCTAAATGAAATTCTTATCTCAAACATCCAATTCCCACATATAATATTATTACTCTGTGAATATTGACAATAATATTTCTGCGCCACCAACAGGATTTGTTTATAGGAGGTACAGATACCTCCAGCGCCACCGTGGAATGGGTAATGACAGAACTTCTTCACAACCCAGAGAAAATGGCAAAAGTAAAGCAAGAACTAGTAGAAAAATTGGCTCAGGGTCTAGTGTCAAGGAGGCAGACATCCTGCAACTTCCTTATCTAGATGCAGTCCTAAAAGAAACAATGAGACTTCATCCCGCAGCACCGCTTATCACCCATTCTGCCATGACAGACGTGCAACTTTGTGGTTTTGTCATTCCAAAACATACTCAAGTAATGGTGAACGCATGGTCGATCACGAGGGACACAGCTTACTGGAAATATCCCACCATATTTCTACCAGAAAGGTTTCTGAATTCAGATTTGGATTTCAGGGGGAGGGATTTATCCTTCATCCCTTTTGGCGCTGGACGGCGAATTTGCCCTGGATTGCCGCTGGCAGTGAGAATAGTGAAATTGTTGTTAGCTACTCTTGTACATAATTTTGATTGGAAACTTCCTAATGGTATGGAACCAAAGGATATGGACATGAGAGATAAGTTTGGGCTTACACTTGAGAAAGCTAAGCCACTTGCTGCTATTCCAATGAGAGTTTCAAATTGTTGAAATTTTCCTTATCAGACTGTTGGGGTTGGGGAATCCCCGCATATTTCAGTGTCCAAGTCGATGTCCTTTCGTATTGAAGTTGATCATAGATCAATTTGTCACTAAGCAAGCTGGCTTTGTATCTTTTAATGGCTAACTAACGCCATATGTGAATAAAATGATCAAGATTGATTTCTGTTCAGGGAAAAGATTGATCATTGCTATTTATCTTCTAGCTTTATTTCATTTTCACCAATGGGAGGCGGCGAATAATAGACATTTTTTGCAAGTCAATAAATAATCAGTTTACATCAGATTATTTACATCAGAGAGCATATGAAAAAATTCCTCGATTCATACCCTCACAGCTCGACCAATATTCATGTAAATATATGGTCATCTCATTGCCTCCCAAGGATGGCACCGTCCATTCTCTGAACTCTATGCATATCTTTTTTACATCTTAGGCAAGAACATTTTATTATTCTGAAGAATAGTAAATTAAATTAGACTTTAAAAATCATGAGAACTTTAATGACAATGATAGTAGACCATCCAAGGGTGGTTTTCGAAGTTTCAGTAAACAATTTCATTAATGCCAGTTATGTCCTTACACAGAGGGATTAAAACTATAGGCATTAGTGAACTTTTGGCATTGCGTGCATTGATTTTCTGCATGATAAATGATGGTTCAGCTCTTGCTTGCGCTTACGAACTTCTTTTGCTATTCTTAATCTAGGTTTTGGCTTTTGAGATGTGCTGTTATATAATTCAGAACACTTACGCTCTAACGAACTTTGGGCCAAAGAATAGCAAATTCTCTATCTTGATTATGGAATTAATATTATAAAGATTCTCTTTTTTTTTTAATGTGGGGTTTTTAATTCAATGCTTTAATTGGGTTTTGGTAATGTCAACTCATTTATGCACGAGTTGCATTCAAATTTGCTGGTAACTAGACCTCAAGACTACAATAAGAAAGCCGAAGGGCATTGAGAAACTTGATACTTATGCTAAGCAAATGTCCCGACCAAGTAAATTAAACTTGGGAGAATGGTAAAAGATTAAAGGCTTTTTCTACATAAGATAAACACCCATTAAAATATTTTGAAATTATCACCATCTCTTAATTTACATATACTTGTGTATCGAAAGTTTAAGCTTTTGTGGATAAAAGCTAGTCGGTCCTACCTTTTTTATTCCGCGAGAATTTAAGATTTAAGGATCTGTTTACAACCAATTTTCATGGACTTTCTTTAGTTTCTGAGCTTGAGAAATATATTACGTGATCTTCTCAATTACTTAGTCTTTTAGTTTTTGAATTTAAAAAATAAAAATAAAAAGAAGCCAAAATGAGAAACTACTATAAGATACGTATTTTTTGAATTCTAATTTTGACCACAAAAACCAGAATCAATGGATGTCAGAGTTGACAAAGCGTTTAATGAACCGAGCTATTTAGGAACGTATTTGTGTTCAACTTGTTCGACTTCGAAAAAAGTTTGATTGTTTAATAAATGAATCAAATTCGAATAGAATATTAGACTCGTTTAATAATCAAGTCAAACACGAACCTATTCGATAATTATTCGAATAATTCGCGATAGGGTTGTAATCGAACCGAACTGTTTGCGAGTAGCTCGTAAGCAGCTCGGTCAAAAACTTGACTCGAATTCGGGTTGACCGAATTCGAGTCGAGTTTGAGTGCATCAATAAAGCAAGCGAGTCAAGTTCGAATATCCAGAAGTAATGGTCGAACGCTCGTCGAATCTTATTGAGCTTTTTAATTTTACTTCTTTAATATATTATTATTATAAAATTACTTTTATACCCAAAAGAGTTGTTGAATTTATGAAATGTTTTAGGTCGTATAAAATTTTTTAAAGGGCAATAATGTCTTTTTGCTAAAAAAATTGTCAAGAAAATAAAATTTTCTAACTCGAACTTGATAAGTCTCGCATTGACTCGAACCCATGTGAGTCAAGCTCGAGTTCTGTAAGCAAGCATCGAGCTCGAACTCGAGCTCTAATAATACTACTCGCTCGAGCTCGAGCACCCTTCTTGTATGTCGAGTCGAGTTCAAGTATCGATTACATCCCTAGTTCACGAACATATATATAATTATAAAAATAAATATATATAATATTATTAAATATATATTATATTTTACTAAAAAAGTAATTATACATAAATTAGCATTATTTATTTTTAAAAAACCAATAAATGCAATTAAACTTATTCTAAATAATGTATTATTTATTAAAAAATATAATTAAATCATCTTCAAAATCGAATCCGAACTCGAGTTCGAGTTTGAATTCAACCCGTATAGTTTAACGAGCCGAGTTTGAATATTTATACAAATAAATAAATTGAATTCAACTAATATCTGTAACTCATTAATATTCATGTGAATTCAAACTTTATTGGTATAATATACGCGCAGAGTTTGCTCAATTCGGCTCGTTAAAAGCTCTAGATGACAGGCCTTGGAAGTCCATCCAATGCCAAGAGAATTGTAGAAAAAGGTTTCATACCAAGGTAACTGGGCTGGGCTGGGCTGGGACAGAATGAATCAGGCCGCCATGAGCACGGCCGTGAAGATGTTTCTTACTTAGGGCAAAAGAAGGGAATAGAACCCTTCCTTGGTTGTTCAGGAACTGGGCTTTCAAGACATGTTTCCTTTTCTTTTTAGGGAGATGTACCCAATTCAATCGAGACTTCACAGTTACGTTTGCTCCGTTTGAATGATTGTTTGTGGGATGTCATAGAAAGATTTTTGTGTAGCACTTTTATTGATTAATTGTTTTTGAAAGAGAAAAAAGATAGTGTAAAAACGTATTTAAATTTTCCAAATGTATGTCTTAAAGAAAATCGAATGAAACAAACATAATTTAGATGGGTCAGTTTGTATTTATACTTTTTGTGGAGCCATTTGACATCAAACAAGAATTCAAGAAAGTTAAATCCTATTTTGTACAAAAGTTTTTGCCAAACACATTTGTCATTGATGAACGAGTGGAAAATAGCATATTTGAACCCATGTATTGTCCAACCAGCTTATTTATACTTTTTGTCCAACCCATGTATTTATACTTTTTTCTTTTTTCTTTAAAAAAAAACCCACGTATTTCTATAGACCAAAAAAATATGAAGTCTTGAAAGTTAAAGAAAGGTTCAATCTGTATTTGCACAACAAAAGAGCAAGAGGCGAAAAAGGAGGCAAAGTTCTTAATCCACCACATTAGTTCAATAAATATGCAGAATTTAACATAGCAGCGTTTACTGAGGAGTGCATCATGTACACGTTAAATTATCAATATTTTGATATTCTAGTTGAAGAAAAAATATGTAAAATTATTTTTTTAAAAGTTTCGTTAGATATAAATCCAAAAGTTCAACAAATTCATCATTTCCATCCTTTTTTTTCTTTTACAATTCAGTAATTAGCATATATCAAATTGGCAAAAAGCAAATAGTATGTAACAAATGATGCTTCGGAATCTTCTGAGTCAATTTCTTGTTCTCTCTTCTTCTTTCGAGTTTGATTACATCTAATCCTTTAAGAAATCCAACAAGTATCAGAAAACAAGAACTAATCAAGTGGGAGAGGCCGATTGAGAATGATATCCTGAACTAATCAAGAACTTATGTGTCGTTCGAATTGCCATTTTTCTTTAAAAAAAATTATTATTCATGAACATATTTTTAATTATCTTTTTATCTCAAATATATTAAATTATTATAATATATTTTTCTATAAAAACTCAAAAAATTTCAATTTAGATGGGCTGTCGAAAAGCAAACCAAAAAAGGGACTACTAAATTTTTTTTCTTACAAATATAATATTGTGTTTTTAATAGCACGAGACTAGGGCTGCAAACGAGCCGAGTCGAGTCGAGCTTTGGCCTTATCGAGTCGAGCCTTGACTTAATTTCATCGATCTCGAACTCGAGCTCCAGCTCGACGAGCTGGTAATTTTGAAGCTCGAGCTCGAGCTCGACTCGATTCGAGCCGAGCTCGAGCTCGAGTTCGAGCTCGAAAAAATAAAAATAATTATTTTATTTTTTTTAAAAATAAATAAAATAATATTTTTTATTAATAAATAATAAAATATTAAGGATATTTATGTAATTTTACTATTAAAATAAAAATAAAAATAAAAATATATATATATATACTCGAGCTCGCGATCCGGCTCGCGAGCTAACAAGCTTAATATTTTGAGCTCGAGTTCGAGCTCGACTTTGACTCGATCAGCTCGAGCTCGACTCGAGCTCGAAAAATGTCGAGCTCGACTCGAGCTTGAATCGAGCCGCTCGCGAGCGGCTCGATTCGTTTTCACCCCTACACGAGACGGGGGATTTGCAGAGGGCTTCTTCTTGTGCATGTTTCTAGATTCAAATTGCCGACTCAAGTGAATTACATAGGAGTCCCATAAACCAACTATTTTTAGAGTAACTGATCATCGAATCCTTTGATTTACATTTTAAAAATTCAGAGTTTCTTGAAATATTTCGCCAGTGAGTACGTAAGCACCCGTCTGGATCAGTAATGATTCAGTCCCTCCGAATTTTTTCATTGATCCAATTGGATCATCCCTTTTTCCATAATATAAAGTAGAAATAAGTCTATCGTATAAGACAAAAAAAAAAGAATATAGTAATCCCATAAATTATACTACAAAAAAGAAGTGTAGTGTTGCTGGTAGTGTTGTATACAAAGGTTGGGCAGTGGAAGAGTTTACAGTTTGTTGCCATCCAATTTTTTTTTATTTTTTTTGTCAATACAGGGACTACTACCCTCTTTTTTTTTTTTTTTTGTGTTGCCATCCAATTATGGACAGTGCTCAGAACCTAGAATCACAATCTAAACCACCCTCTTATTGGTCCATGAATCAGAGTCAACATATTCTCAACTGCATTAAATTTGCAGGGGCTTAGTATTACACTACAGGAAAAAAGAATCTGCCGACCCGACCCGACCCGACCCGATATAAAGAGAATATTAGTAGGAGTAGTTTTTCCAGGAGCAGTAACCCCACGAGTGAAAATACCTTCTATCTCTCCATCTCCATCAACAGTTAAAAAAATAACACACACACACACACAGAGGGTAGAGTACACACAGTGACGTACATAACTTACAGAAGTACCCAATCCAAGTCAAGGCCGACACTATTCAGAACCCATCTCGAGAAATCTAATGATGTAATTGCCATTAATAATTGATTCCCCGCCATCTCTCATCCAACGGCTTTCCTCCTCATTCCCTACCCAAATCTAAATCTCCACCTTCGAGTCAAATCCGATCCATCAGGGCCCCCCAAGCCCAAAGCCCACATTCCCACCTTATCTTTCCCCTCAACTCAACGCCCCCTTCACACCTTGTCACCAGTCACCACCCCCAGATCTAAGTTCTAACTCCACTGCAGTGTCTAGTGTATACAACAAAATCTCCTCCACCAGCTCTGCACATACTACGCACACTGCACAGGCCTAAAAAACACCAGACTATTCAATCAAGCAAGTGTGACGTTTGGGAACTGGGATGGTGGAGGCACAGTCATGGACAACAAGGAGGGGAAGCAACCCAAGATTGGAGACCACAGACCAAGTCCTGGATATCCCAGTTACGCCAACTGCTGAAATAAAACATCAACAGGGGGTGGGATCCTTAATCTCTCCAAATTTGCTGACAGCACTTATCATTGCATCATGGTACTTGTCGAACATTGGTGTACTTTTACTGAACAAATATCTCCTCAGCTTTTATGGTTACCGTTACCCAATCTTCCTTACCATGCTGCACATGATCTCTTGTGCTTCTTATAGCTTTGTAGCCATCAGATGGCTAGAAATTGTCCCTTTTCAGCAAATTCATAGTAGGAAGCAGTTTTTCAAGATTCTTGCTTTATCTGCTATTTTTTGCTTTTCTGTTGTCTGTGGGAATACTTCTTTGAGGTACTTGCCTGTCTCGTTCAACCAAGCAATTGGTGCCACTACCCCTTTCTTCACAGCCATTTTTGCATTTGTGATTACTTGTAAAAAGGAATCTGCTGAGGTTTATTTAGCACTTGTCCCTGTGGTTCTTGGGATTGTTTTGGCTAGCAATAGCGAGCCCTTGTTTCATCTTTTTGGGTTTTTAATGGCATTAGGTTCCACTGCTGGGAGAGCCTTGAAGTCTGTGGTTCAAGGGTTGTTGTTAACGTCTGATGCTGAGAAATTGCACTCGATGAATCTCTTGTTGTACATGGCTCCGATGGCAGCTATGATTTTGTTACCCTTTACTTTGTATATTGAGGGGAACGTGACTGCCGTGACAATTGAGAAGGCGAGGCTCGATGGGTTTATGACCTTTTTGTTGGTTGCCAATGCCACTGTGGCTTATTTGGTGAATTTGACTAACTTCTTGGTGACAAAGCATACTAGTGCTTTGACTTTGCAAGTGTTGGGGAATGCCAAGGCTGCTGTGGCTGCTGTGGTTTCAGTCTTGATATTCAGGAATCCGGTGACCGTTATGGGGATGACCGGATTTGCTGTGACAATAATGGGGGTGGTGCTTTACAGTGAGGCCAAGAAGAGGTCTAAAGTTACAGCTCATTGATAGCAAATATCAGCTAGTTGGTGGTGGTGCCGGCACAAGAATACACGGGGTGAGGCTCTTTTCCAATTGTTCTATTCCTTTTTTGTCTTTAATTGGTTGATTTAATTGTGGGATCAAAAGGAGAGAGGTTCACTGATTTGTTGTATAGGAAGTTGGGCTAGGGAGAAGGGATTATGCTTATTCTCTTTTTCTCTTTCTTTTCCTGCTTTATACAATTGCTTCTTCAATAGGGGTGGTTTAAGAGAATAAAGTTTCCTCTTTTACTATCCCCTTGGTGTAACTTTATATTGTTTTATGATATTACCACAGAAGGAAGGACAAATTCTTTTAGTTTTTTTATTAAATTTAAGGGGGGGAAATTTATTCTTTCTTGTTACTTCTGTTAGACATGTCCTTTGTTTCCTGATCTGCTGCCATTTATTCTATATATACAGTAGTTGATTTCTCAGTTGGATTTGCAAAAGTTGGGATTGGATCTTATGTAATGAGAAAGCTTGTATGAGATCATTGCATTTGGAGTGATCCTAGCATAATTAGCTCTGATTATAATGGGAAATTGTCGTGGTTTGTTGAAGATGATGATGCAAGATTAAACAGTATGGTGGCACGTCGGTAGGAATGTAATATCGCTATTGCCTTTGTATGAGATCAGATGTTGTGATCATCTAAGTTGAAAATTAGGATGTTTGAGAAATTATTCGGTAATTTGTTAAGAAAATGTATTTAGGTCTTAATTCGTTACTAGCCATCATAGCATGTGCAATCAATTTGATGTCAATAAACAGCAGAAATTCAGGCTGCTATCTATATACAAGGATATTCGATGCATGACTCTGGAAATGTTATTTGTCCATTTCCTGAATCAACTCCTATGGATCGATCTGTCACACTTTATTTTGTTGAACTTTACCATTTCAGCTTATGTCAACCTCTTTCCTTGTGCTTTAGAGGGATGTTTCGTGCTAAACAGGAATTTAGCAGGGGGGAGGTGAGGGAAGGGGAGGGATGTGTCACTTGTCAATCTTGAGTTGATCTAAACCTGCCAGCATGTACAATATAAGTTTTTTATTTGCCAGCCAATCAACTTCTCTGAACAGTGCATCAGCTACATGCTTAACCGTTCTAAGCTGAAGGAGAAGGTACCCAGTCTCTCAATAGGTCACAAGGATAGTCCCAAAGTTGGGTCTGAATTCTTCTGCTTTTAATCTGGATTAGCATGTAGATGTATATCTCTCAACTACTGTTATGATTTTGCTCTCATGTCATGGGAGTTGGGAATTCTTTTTGATATCAGCTGTTGCTCTGTCGACTACAAGTTAGGAGTGGGACCATTTCCACATGGAGAAAGCAACTTAGCACTTAAGACACTAATTGGTGGTTGAGACTTCTTTTTCAGCATAGCTAGCTCAGCTTAATGATAATCTTGTGAATAGTTAACGTAGTTGCAGACAGAAGTAAGATTTTAGGAAGACAGGTCTAAGCACTTTTCATGCAACCATTTTGCAGTTTGTAGGAAAAGGAAAGTATTTACTAGAAAGTTAAAATGCTACTATATTAACTTCCTTTTAAATGGTAGTATGTTCTTAGTAGTGCGGAAGGACCCAAGGTCAAGAGGTAACTATGCTCGTAATCAAAAGAGTTCATTTAAAATTATATACTACTACTTTATATGGACAAATTTTTTCAATAATGATTGCTTTGTTATACCCTTTTTTTTTCTTTTTTTGGGTCTTTCTTTTCTTGTGATTGACGATGAATCCTGCATGAAGTTCTGCAATGGCTGGAAATCTTTGTGGCATTTAATCTGCCCTGTCTTTCGGGGACTTCTCTTTCGGCGAAGGATTGCTTGATTGGTTGGTTGAATCTTAACGAATAGGAGAACGGATATTAATGCTTGCATGTACTTGTCTGTCATTGATGTCATCCCCCCTTCCTTACCTATGACTTTTATGAAACGGGTTATAAATGTTTAAGCCATCATTCTTATTCTAATCATACTCCTACAGTAAAAAGTAATTACTCAAATAAAGCTACAGTGGGATTCAAATGGGATCAAGATGCTGTATTATTCAAAGCTCGTACAAAGCCGCATGCATTGCATTAACTGACTGAATGTGTTACATAAACAAGTAGAAATAAATGGATTACAAGGACAGAAAATACAACTAAGGTAGCTTGTTATTGAAACAGTACCACCTTCAATTGAAAAAAAAAAAAATGAAACCTGCAAGTCTTTCTGCTTTCAAACAAGTATATATAGTAGTAAAGGTTACTCCTCAATCTCCGTCAAGCCATGATCATCATGAAGGCGGCCAATGCTGCAATCATCCAAGAGAGAGTTTTTGAGGGACCAAATCCGGTGGCTGCTCCAGCATCGGGTTTGGGAGGAGTCAGAGCAGGTGCAGGTGAAGGAGATCCTAAACCGGGCTGGACAGTAATGGCAAACTTCATTGGTCCAGTGTGGCAATGGTCGGCAACGCCACAAATGTACCATTTCCTTCCGGGAGCGGCGAGGGTGATTACATCGTGACCGGAGGTTAAAGGAGTAGCCCCGAGTGGTGCTGCGCAAAGTTTGAACTCGGTTCCATTTACTTTGATGACATTGTGTGCTCCAGGTTTGTAGTTAAACACTATATATGTTGCCAAAACAAAAAAAAAAAAACCACTTGGTCAGTGAATTACATGCATGATGAAACTTTAGAAGATAAAGATTTCTTTTTCTTTTTTTGGGTCATAGAAAAAAGAAGATTTCTTTACATCTGACTCTTTCATAGCCGATTCACATAACATGAGCCAAGATCAACTAAGCTCTGTAAAATTAGATTTATATATATATATATTTTTTCCAGTTTTGCTTCCTGGAATATCAGTGAAAATGTTTGTGCATCTATCTCAGACAAACTTAACCTTAGTCCTGTCCAATCTGTGTTCTTGTTAAGGATTATGCTTTTTGAAATATTATTTGAGCAAATTATTAAAAAAAAAATCAGTGTAGAAAGTTCTTTAGCTTCGAGACATTATTAGTAACTCATTCAGCGTTAGTGAGTTCAGGATTACGTTGTAGAATGGAACACAATAAATGCAAATTGCAATCCCTAAGGTATCTGTGGAATTTTGACATACCTAAGGTATCTCCAACGTGGAATTCGATTCCATCAGCCCAGGCCTGATAATCCATGCCCAACATCCAACCATCTTTACCTCCGACCACAATTTCCTTTGCCCTTGTCGGAGCAACAATTGCAGCAACAACAGCTAATGCAATCAAGAAAGCTTTCGACGCCATTTGTATATTATATTTCTCTCTGGCTTCTGTGAAAGCTTCCTTTCTTTTTTTTTTTGCCTTAATTGTGAGCTTGGAGGAACTGATACACGGTACTACAACATTTATATGGAGTGTTGATTAAACTTTGAGAAAATCAGCCGGCTTTTGACGGCAACCCGAACATCGAAAATAGATATGGCAAGTGGAATGACGTTTATCGAATAAGTTAACGAATTAACGTTAAAACATAACAATCTGTACTTCGTAAAAGCTGTTCATGGATTCTCGACTAGGTCGTACCTGAAACTTCGAAGCAAGCAGCTGTTTATTTTCAAAAAAAAAAAAGTCTAGTATTATAATTATTCTGTACCTAATGTAAATATCATTAATGTACTTTGGAATATCAGTAATTGGATTGATTGAGACGGGAAGGAATGCCTTTGTTCTCGGCTTGTCGGATATTTGGTTGGGATAATATCAAAAACCTCCCCTGAAGTTCCTCTTAATATCACCTAGCGCCCTTAAGATTTTAAAAATATCACTTACATCTCTTATATTTGCTATTTGTGCGACAAAATTCTCGTTTACTCCAAGAAAACTATCATCTAAAAAATAATCTCCAATAGTACTACCACGTCATAATGCTATATAGTTTATAAAAATATAAATCTGAAAAACAATAATGATATTTGCAAAGAATACACTAGCACCAATTTAGCTTTATATGCTCAAAATCGATTTCTTATGAATCTTATTTTTTTTTTCAACTTCTTCTCAACCTGTGCTCAAGCCTTTAAATTATACTGATCATTATAAAAATCAACTTAAAATAAACAAACGAATCAAGCCTCACTGTATGACAATCACATAAAATAAAAAATAAAAAAAATTCAATTTACTGTAATTTATAAATAAAAAATTGCATAGTTATCCAAAAAAAAAAAAAGAGTAAGAGAGAATATTGGAGAAAGGAGAAAAAGAACAAAGTTACTTTTTTTTTTCTTTTTGTAATTTTTTTGAGCTCCATTTATTTGATATGTAAATTATGTATCAAGTAAGAGTAAATATAGTTTTTTTTTTTTGCAATTATTAGGGGAGACAAGTGACATTTTAAAACTTCAGGGGTGTCAAGTGATATTTTCTGATTTCTTGTCAGCAGATACCTCTTTTTGTTGGACGTTAATAACAAGCCTCATCCCAGATTTACAGTGATTTCCAACTCCACAAATATGCCATTTCTTCTCTGGAGCAGCAAGAGTGACTATGCATCTTTCCCACTTTCTAGGGCATTTTCGCCTTTGTAAGGTCAGGTCAGCTGTTTGAAACGGTTTCCATCCACTCCACTTTGTATACATTGTGGACTCCTTTTTTTGTAATTGAATACTGCGTCATCATATATATATATATTTATGCATACATATATACATACACATACACGTGCGCTCACAACCGGTACTAAACATTCTATACAAGAGGCTTATGTCAATTTTTTTTATATCAAATTGATTAATTGTAGTGTGTACATAGGCCAAGTCGAATCTAAAGCTATGCCTTCTTTACCACTTTTTTTTTTTTCCTAAATCTTGGAGCTAGCTTATTTTAAATCCTGGAAAAAGAACTGTCTTTTGAAATGTACTTTTTACGTTGCGTTGTGAGAATTCATTTTGAGAATTCCTATCTAAGACAATAAATGTGTACAATCATTCATTAACTTGAACCTTTTGCTTCTACAATGTGGAAGATGTCATACTGGCCGTAACTAAGTGCAAATTTTCGTACAATATCCTAGTACAAGAAATATATCAATGCATGTTTGATATCAATATATATATATATATGTTTGACTCGATAATATCTTGGATTTTGAATATATATATATATGTGTGCGCGCGCGCACGCGCATTAGATATGAGGTTTCTCTGTTTCACTTTGAGTAATTAAGACATTATAGACCAAGAAGGCAGTCAATTCATGGGTGTATACTTGTGCATTGGCTTAGTGAAAAAAAATCTAGAAACGAGAATTTAAATTCTTGTCACTGATTACATGATTCATTGTAGTGAATCAGGAACAATACTTGGTAAGTTGAGCACTTTGGTGCTAAACTATTGCCTTCATTACTTGGGAAAAACTACTCCATTTTTTAAAAAATAAAAAGTATTGTCTATATTTCTCAAATGATCCACTAAATAGAATAAAAATTTAATTTTCCTACTTTAAGAAATATGGCAGGTTGAATATTGACATCAAACCTGTTCCAAAGAAAGAAATGATATACACTAGACGGCCTTCATACCCAAAAACATTTGGAAATAACCAACCAAAGTTGAATAAAAAGTGTAATAATAAGCTATTACAAGGCACAACATACTAAATATGATTAAAGAACAATTAAGGAAGCTGCTCGAACGACTCGTCCGATTATTGTAGTAGTAATTTAAAACTTAAACACAAATACAACTAGAAAATGTAATGAAAATACCAAACAACAAGACCACGACGGTTACCCCTCCCCAACTAAGAAATCCAAATGACTTCTTGGGCAACTTTATTGACAATATCCTATAAGCCCCTCATCCGTAATGGATAATGTTCGACATCAAAGGGCGTGTCCCATAGAACACAATCTAGAAATATTTTGATGAAGCAATTCCAGAATTTCAAGAACATGGGGAGGCAGGACTTGGAGCAGATGCAGGTGAAGGAGATCTTGTACTGGCCTGGACCTGGACCTGGACAGTAATGGCAAACTTCATTGGTCCAGCCTGGCAATGATTGCCAACGCCACAAATGTACCATTTCCTTCCGGGAGTGGCGAGGGTGATCACATCATGACCGGAGGTTAAAGGTGCAGCGCCGAGCGGCGCCGCGCAACGTTGGAAGTCGGTCCCATTTACTTTGATGACATTGTGTTGTCCAGCCACGTAGTTAAACACTATATGTTGCCAAAAGACTTGGTTAGTGAATTACACGATGAATCTTTAAAATATATATATATATACAGAGATTTGTTTTGTTTGGTCATAAAAATGAAGATTTCAACTGATGTTAATTTGATCATTTCTGCCATAATGTTGTTGGGTGTTACTCAAAGAAAATCCAAAAAATAGTAGTGACACTTCGGATCTCTTGCCTTAAAAATTAGCTCAGCTCGTCAGACTTTTCCTCACACTGATCTTTTCACAATCAATATGGGATTAAGTTCGAGCCAACATCAAGAAAACTGAGTAAAATTGGATAATAAAAGTTTTTTTTCTCTTTTAATAAACAAATCTTTTTGTGCATCCATAATGGATACACGAGCGTAACCATTTTCCTGTCTAATCTGTGTTAGTTTTTAAGGATTACTTTTTGAAATGCTATACCACTCCTAAGAATTGAGCAAGCTTTGATAAATCAGTAAAACTTTAGTTTCGAGACATTATTAACTCACTCAACAATCATACTTTACGTTTTTATAATGATATTTTCATCATATAGCCTGATAAATAAAAATTATATGACAAAAATGATAGTAGGGGTACCATCATGTGCTAATATTTGTCTAATATTATTGACTTATTAGAATCAGAATAATGTTGAAGGAGATTGACATACGTACCCAAGGCATCTCCAACGTGAAATTCAATCCCATCAGCCCAGGCCTGATAATTAATGCCCAACGTCCAACCCTCTTGACCTCCAACCCATATTTCCTTTGCCATTGTTGGAGCGACAATTGTAGCAACCATAGCAACTGCAATCAAGAAAGCTTTCGACGCCATTTGTATATTAAATTTCTCCCTGTCTTCTGCGAAAGCTTTCTTTTTTGTGCCTTAATTTTGAGCTTGGAGGAACTAACACATGGTACAACATTTATATAGAGTGTTGATTAAACTTTGGCAAAATCAGCCGGCTTTTGACGGCAGCGGATTTTGAAGGTAATTGGAAGTATACCGGAGGAACATTGCCGTATCTGAATAAGTTCACAGATTAACGTTAAAACAATATAAATGCGTACTTCGTGAAAGATGTATATAGATTCACCTTGGCCCGATGCAAATCCTAGGTTAAACATGAAACTTAGAACCAATACCATCTATTTGCGATTTCAAGACAAAAACTAGTAATCCTTTTTATCAGGCAAAACAAAACAAAAAAAAACTTGTAATTTGTTGCAATGACATAAAAAGTACTTATCATTTTTTTTTTGGGTTGTTGATTGTAGTTATCAAATTGTGTACATAAGATATCAACAAGTCTATACTTCCCAATCATACATACTTTAAAAAATCATTAAAAAAAATATTGTCTATATAACATTCTAATTTCGGTACCTAGAAATAATCATCAATGTACTAAGGAAAACAGTAATTGGATTGGTTGAGCCAGGAAGGGTTGCCTTTGTTTCCAGCTTGCAGGATATTCGCTTCGAAATCTCCATTTGGACAATAGAGCAGGGAAGTTAGACGGATTCCCATCGATGATTTTGGCCTCCTTGTCCTTGCATATGCTGGACATGCCTTTGGTTGTTTCTGAGTTCGATCGATCCTTTTGTGGCAACTTGCAATTGTTGCAGACTGGACACCGGGAAAAAAAAAAAAAAAGCTTCTCTTCCGCCATAAAGCAACAGGCCAAAATGAATAAATAAAGCTTCTTTTTGATATAATGAAACGTATTTAACATTACCAAAAAAAAGAAAAAAGAAGGAAAAAAAAACTAAGACTAGACGTACAAATCATCTCATCCCAATTCAATGTGAAGTGATAACATAGGCAAGAGTTTTCTGTGAAAGAGTTCTAATATCGAGTTAAAGTATTTAAACATGTACAAGGAGCCTCATATATAAGCATGCATTTAGGGAAAGAAAAATATATATTCTTAAAAGCATGCAAGTAGTGTAGTACAATAGTACACCTTTTAGTACAACAAACCAGAATTTTTATTCTCGACAAAAACATATTGTGGAGCATTTGCAGATGATTTCGGTTCCTTGTGGGTATTACTTTTGGTGTTCATTTTCATTTACTCTCAATTTCATTGTTCATTTGTCAGCTTCTCTCCACTTTTAGTTCTGGCAATCTTTTCTTTCTTAATTCATCTTTTAAGGGTTCTAAGTTCTTGAGATTAATGTACCGACACCTCAATGAGCTTTTAATTATTTGATATGAATTATGTGGAAGTGTACAGGTTAGTAATGGTTTCCTATATTGCTTTCCCAAAAAGCTTTCAAGCAACTCTTCTGATATTGGCTTACTTCATTCACTGCTAAACATTTTTTGCATATGCTGAGTCTTTGAAAAATTCTTTAACACAATTGATAATCTTTACTACATAACTCGATCTACTTGTTTGAATGTCGTTTTTTTTTCAAGAACGTCCGCAACAATTAATTTGGCCTTCATGCCAAGCAATCAAGTAAAAGGTATTAATTACAGATTGACACAATCTAAGAAACTAGTGAATTACCTTTGCTTATCTTAATAAATTAAGTTGTATTGTTTCTCCAAAAAAAAAAGGGGGGGAAGCTATTGAAATTAAAAAGAAACTAGAGTTTCATAATACGTCCTAAAACAATTTGGGGACCTTATTAATGGTCCATATATAACCTTGCAAAAACACTAGGACTTATAATTATTTGAAATTATCAGAAAAAACGAATGAAGAAATAATTAGCAATATATACATGCATCTCACTTCAGCAATCCCTATATCATAGTGGAGGAATTGATTAAAATCTCGCACTAATCTTTCCATTGCAGCCTCTCAAACTTCAGAACATTGTCATGGCGAAGAGAGCAAATGAAGCAATCATCCATGTCTTCTAAGTGTCCAGAACTGAAAGCTTTTGCTGTCCCTGATTTCTCGTCAGAAGATCCCTCTTTTTGTTGAACGTTAATAACCAGCTTCATCTGATCAGATTCACAGTGGTTTGCAGCTCCTCAAAGTCAAATGTACCATATCTTTCCTGGAGTTGCAAGAGTAGTGATTACATCTTTCCCACTATTTAGAGCATTTTTAACCAGCTGGATTGGTGTATTCTCTGAAACCCTTTCAATACACTTTTTATACGTTGTGGGCTCCTTTTATGTAATTGAATATCACCATAAATAAATAAAATAAAACAAATCAATTAACAATTAATTACGCACTATAGCAAAGAGTTCCATATTTATTTTGTATATCTTATTTGTATTTTACTGTGTTTATCGGCTTAACGAATTAATCTTAAGCAGCGCCCATTTTTTCCCCACTTTTAGTTTTTACCTTATAGCTAGCTTATTCTAATCCTGTAAAAATTACTGCTTATGGAATGTACTTTTACGATGCATTCTGAGAAGCCATTTTGAGAATTCTTATCTAAGACGATAAACGTGTACATTTTTTTTTTTATTGATATGAACTTTTTCTTTCTACAAGGTGAAAGATGTTATGCTAATTGAGGATTCCGGAAAAGAAAAAAAAAAAAAAAGAAATGTGAAAGTGACCCAAAAAATTTCGAATAATTGTGAACCTACTGAGCTTGTCACAAACGTAGAACTCTTCTCCCTTAGCCCAAGCTTGGTAATCAAAATCTAGCTTCCAAACATCTTTATCTCCTAGAGTAATGTCTTTTGCCACGGTCGAAGTGGTAAAAGCCAATTCATTTTTTTTTCCTTCTCTATGTTTCTCAAATGATCCACTATGTAGAACAAAAATTTCATCTTCCTACTTAAAAAAATGGCAGGCTGGTGCGTCCAATACAAAGAGGGCTAACCGGTTAAAATCCTCGTTTACTTTTAAGAGTTTCATATTTTTCTTCCTTTATGATAAGGTCTGTTAATCACTTGTGTGAAAATTAGTTGCCGAGTTGATCTGTCAATAATAGCCTACCGGACCAAGAGCATGGATAGTTGTTAGTGACAATAGTTCTGAACAATATAATATTTTTTGAACAAGGTGTAACTCTATTTGAATTACTTGTAAAACTTAACAACAGAAACACAATTATTACATATGGAACCCACATAAATAGTAACAAAATATCACACCTCTATTGTAAGAATATACAAGAAATTTACATAAAATTACAAAATATTCAAAAAATGTTATACTGTCAGGGATGGTTGATCTGGCAACCTCTGTTTTCAAACTCGGACCGGACCGGCCGGTCCGACCGGTCGAACCGGGAACCGGCTAGTTGTCCGGTCCGAGTTAATCTTCAAAACCGGGAAAATCAAAAACTCGGTCAAACCAGGTCAAAAACCGGGTTTGACCGGAAAAATGAACCAGGTCTCTTTTTTTTCTTTTTTTTTTACTTTTTTGAAAGATCATCTCTGTTTTAAATATGATGTTTTGACCCTTAAGTTGTTCAAAATTGTTAATATACCTCAAATATTTCATACTTTATAAATGTTGTCTTAAAGTTTGGTATTATTTTTCAATTAAGTCCATAATTTTAATTCTAAACTTGTTAATGCTTATTAAATAATATAAATTGCTACTTGATTGTTCTAATTTATTTGTATTTTCTTATTAAATATATTTGAAACATCAAATATATATGAGTATACCTTTATTAATATTAACATGTTATTAAGTATTTTACATATAATATTTTAATTTTTAAATAATTTTTATTTATGACGTCATCCGGTTCAACCCCTATCGAACCCGGTTGAATTCATTGACCCCTGACCCCTGACCCCTGAGCTCGACCGAGTCGATATCCGGTCCGGTTCTGAAAACATAGCTGGCAACAGTCACTGCTCTTCCCCGGTTCCCTAGCCTGTTGTATTGATACTGGTTGCTGGCCAAGAAGCAGTGTACATATCCATTCTCCATCCTTGAAAAGAAGTTTGTTAGAGTGCGACAATTTTTGTGTAGTAGCCTGCATCATCCCAATTAATAATTCCATCAAACTTCAGTACTATCTCCAAAATTACAAAGGGAAAAGGTCCAAGACGTACACATAGAGGAAATATTTTTCTTTTTATCTCATTGTCACCGATATACATATTCATGCCAAACACATTTCCAAGTCAGCCTGGTCACACCATCTAGATCTAAGGCTAAAAAATCAATCAAATTACTCGATACTCAAATAGAGTTTGGCTCAACTAGAGCATATTCGAACTTAATTAGTTAAGTAATCCAATCAAGTTTTAATAGTATTTTGCATTCGATAAATTTGTAAGCTCGGCTCAAACTTAACTTGATTACTGATAAAATAAAAATGTATAAGTAAAAACTTAAGTTACTCAAGCTCGCCTTGATAAAAGTTTATTTGAGTTCGACTCAATAGACAAACAAATGAAATTAAACACAATTTTAAATTTGATAAAATAATCAAACAAGTTTTAACACTAAAGATTTGGCTTGACTAAGTTTGTTTACACCCCCGATCTAGATCTAACTCGAGAATACATATCTTTTAATTGGTCAAGTACGTTAGGCCAAGTTTAAAAAAAATGCAAGATTAAGACAATCTCGCTAGAGGAAACAGTGCATAACATAATTATATATATCATTTCTATCTCATGTATATGAAACGCAGAAAAGTAAAATACAATAAGAATTTGACTTGAAAATAATGAAAAAAAAATACAAAACCATTTTCTTATCTCAGCAGTACTGGCTCTCTGGGCCTGTGTATGTATGTATTACACCATCAAGAATGCACCAAATGCAGCAATAATCCAAGCAAAGAATGTTGGAGCCATTTTTCTAACTGCAGCTGAGCCAGGGTTGGAACCGGGAGCAGGTGCAGGTGCAGGTGCAGAAGCAGGAGATCCCAAATCAGGTGTAGTAACATCAACAGCAAGCTTCATCCCGGATGCACAGTGATTGTCCATCCCACAAATGTACCACTTCTTTCCTGGACTAGCAAGAGTAATCACATACAAAGCCCTTATTTTAGATTTTTTCCTTTTTGTCATTATTTGGGTAATATTGAAATGTATGTAAAAAGAAAACCATCGCCATCTTTTGCTTATTTGAGAATAGCAAAACACATTTTCAGGAGGAACACAATAAACCCGTTTTGGAAATGGTCTTTAAAAACACTAAAAGTTTCCAATTGGCATTGCTTGCAAATCTTCTTCCACTGCTATGACCGGCAAAGGCTAAAGTAAAACTGCTCGTTTGTATTGCGTGATAATTTCAACAAGAAATGGATTTTTCTGTAGTTTCCTGTCTGCTTCAGAGAGAATATATGCTGAGCCGTGCCCCAGTATTCCATGCATGATGGACAACTTCTTTTTTGTTTTTCTTTCTTCTTTCCCTCTTTTTGCAAAGCAAATGGTAGCACAGGATAAAAATGTCAGAGCATGCAATTAGATCTTCAGCAGTTGCTAAATTGCTAGCTAGATTCTTCCTTTTGGCATTAATTAATGACCTAATGTGTGTTAATGACAAAACTGATCATTATTTTCAGTTAACTGCTTTTATGTGCTTATGTTTGTTTATTTGTGTTGTGTCACATTAGCTCTGTTTCAACATGTAATTTTCATCCAACTAATTGTTCATGACTATACCAAAAATTTAAAAAAAAAAAAAAGAAGAATAAACATGAATAACCATGAGAAACTAGAATATAGACCTGAGAAAAATAACAAATTTTTGGTCTTTGTACCAATAAAAATTATCACGGTGATCTTTTCCGGTAACAATGAAGGTCAAAATCTGATTAACAAAGATGTTAGCACACAGTACAAGGATCTGAAGTTTTGTTGGGTCTAGGTCTGGATGCACACATGAAATAGTTCCCAGCCCAGATAGCGACTTGATCGTCCTAGGTTTTCTTCATTGCCTTCGCAACAAACCCACGTCCATTTAAAAGGGAGAGATCCAAGCTAAGTCCAATTCTAATTCCAAATTGATCATGCTGTATTAGGATCTCATAAAACTTCTAAACAAAATCATGCTGCAGCAAATGTTTCATCCCCAAGACTAACCACGTCATGATGACGTTCCTAGTTCGATTTTTAAGACTTTTCTTCCTTTTTTCCCTTGAAAAAAAAATTTATTTATGTGTGCGAAGGATTAAATATGTAAAAGTCTTTTCTCGACACTGTTAAATAGCACTGAAAGTCAAGAAATGAATATACTGCAAAAGTTTAGTCAAAGAATAATTATCTAAAAGCGCAAAAATGGGTATTCTCTAATGCTGAGTGGTGCATGACCAGCGGTGATCAGTTTGATGATTGGTTTTCAGCATGGTCAAACTCCGCACAACTTTATTCAACAATCGAAGACTCCAGGCAGTAGATTTCTTCCATTCTTGCCCACTATTTTAGCGCCCGTGAAGCAATTTAGAGGTGAAAACCTCCTTCATCTACCACCAAAGCATGGTATGGCGATGCCCCTTGCATTTTGCACCTAAATTCAAATCATGGTTGATCATAACCACAACTTTTGCTTCTTCTTCCTCTTCTTCTCTCACGAGAAACCCCTTAAAGCAGTTTACTTTTTTCAAAGAAACCTTGGTTCTCGTTTCATGCACCAAATAAACAACCACCTATGGTATACACTGTATTCTCGTGATCCTACCAACATTAATAAATTACATACAAGTACAAATATTTCTGTGTCTCTTTAATCAGTTAATTGTAATGCACGAAAACCATATCAAGCATTAAATTAACCTAGGCTCCTCCATTGACAAAAGAAGCGAAATTTTATACGCACAAATACAAATGGATACAAAGTCAAATAATTCTCCGAGTTTCCTGGAAACTCATTTTGTCGACATCCATGAGATCTTGCCAGAAGAAGAAGACGAAGAAGCAGAAGGAGAAGAAGAGATAGCCAGCAATGTTGAAAATGCAGAGAACCGATTTCACAGGCTTGTTAAAACTAGGGAAGGAAAGAGGGCTCAGAGAAATTTTAGCAGACAAGTTTCCCTGGAGACAGGCTTCTCAGTGCTGAGTAAAGAGTCTAAAACCAAAGATCAACGTGAATTACTTAGAAGAAGCGGAACAAGTTTTGGAGACTATGGCTCAACTCGTCGCTTTGTTGAAGGAAGGAAAGCAGACTTCAACATCTTCAGAACTAAATCTGCTCTGAGTAGACAGAATTCAGCATTGCCCCAGAGAGAGAGTGGGGTTGATCATATTCAGAAAAATCAAGATGCTCCTGGAGAAGGGCTTCAACATGATGGTGAATCTGTTAATGAGAGTGTTCCCGCAGGAAGATACTTTGCTGCTCTTAGAGGGCCTGAATTAGACCAAGTCAAGGTACCATTAGATTTCCCACCTTCGAGTGAAATTTGATGACCGCCACACTACGATATCAGTGGCATGTTTTCCATTCTATGATGCTTTCTTTAGCACTATCCCTGATTACTTTACCAGCTTCTTGCTGAGTCCAAAGTGTCAATTTCTTCCTAATCATTTTGCAGGACTCGGAGGACATACTGTTACCCAAAGATGAGAAATGGCCGTTCCTCCTTCGTTTCCCAATTGGTTGCTTTGGTATCTGTTTAGGCCTTAGCAGTCAGGCCATTCTTTGGCGTGCTCTCTCTAGCAGTCCATCTACCAAATTCCTTCATGTTACACCTTTCATCAATTTTGTGCTGTGGCTGTTGGCCGTAGGTGTCCTTGTTGCAATTTCTGTCACCTATGCACTCAAATGTGCATTGTATTTTGAAGCAGTCAAGAGAGAGTATTTTCATCCAGTAAGAGTCAATTTCTTTTTTGCACCTTGGGTTGTCTGCATGTTCTTAGCCATTGGAGCACCACCGAGAATAGCACCAGAAACTCTTCATCCAGCGATTTGGTGTGTCTTTATGGCCCCAATTCTGTTTCTTGATCTCAAAATCTATGGTCAATGGCTTTCGGGTGGAAAACGACGTCTCTGCAAGGTGGCAAATCCATCTTCTCATCTCTCAGTTGTTGGAAACTTTGTTGGAGCAATATTGGCTGCCAAAGTGGGATGGAAAGAAGCTGGCAAGTTCTTGTGGTCCATTGGTTTTGCTC
Source organism: Coffea humblotiana (assembly GCA_023065735.1). NCBI lineage: Eukaryota > Viridiplantae > Streptophyta > Magnoliopsida > Gentianales > Rubiaceae > Coffea > Coffea humblotiana. The sequence goes on along the minus strand of CM041215.1, from coordinate 26,083,337 downwards.
ATTATCTGGTGGTGTTTGTAACATTGTATCAGCGATTGCCAACAAGTGAAGCACTCCCTAAGGAGCTACACCCTGTATATTCCATGTTTATAGCAACTCCAGCTGCAGCAAGCCTTGCTTGGGGAGCTGTCTATGGCGAATTTGACGGCTTGGCAAGGACCTGCTACTTCATTGCTTTATTTCTCTACTCATCACTGGTTGTCCGTATCAACTTCTTCAGGGGATTCAGGTAGGGTTTGACTGTCTAAATTGCTGTAGGCAGATTTATCTTCCCACCCTCACCAAGATATACGATTGTTTAGATAGCTATATGACGTTCTTTTTCCTCGCGTTCCAAATATATAACTTTTTCCAACAGCAAAAATAATCTTGCATTCTGTAGGTTTTCTGTTGCATGGTGGTCTTATACCTTCCCGATGACAACAGTGTCAATAGCAAGCATCAAGTATTCAGAGGCAGCCCCTTCAGCAGTAAGCAAAGGCCTTGCCTTGACTCTTTCTTTTATGTCATCAGCAATGGTGTCAATATTGTTTGTCTCCACACTGCTCCATGCTTTTGTCTGGCGGACATTATTCCCAAATGATCTTGCCATTGCCATAACAAAGAGAAGGCTTGCAAAGGAGAAAAAACCCATGAAAAAGAGTAGCAACATAAAGCGTTGGACAAAGCAGTCCCCTCTATCTCTTGTATCTACTACAAGAAAGCATAACTCAGGAAATAAGGGTTCTGATGGGGAGAACTAAGGAGACTTTCATAGCAAAGAGAATGAAATTTACAGATGGTCCAATAAGTCAGTTTCTTAAACACAGTAAGTAGGCCATTCGGTCGCAGAAAATTGTGCAGAACAACTTTCAGTATCTTTACAGCTCACGGCTTGTGTATGTAGAAATGAACAGATTTGAATGCTGCAGCAATTATCAACGTGCTCATGACCAGTAAGAGAGTTCTAGAAATAAACAATTCTGCTACTAGCATACAGATGTCATGCAGCCGTAGAAAAGCAGCAACTCCATATACCAATTTTGAGGAGAAGTAGATGAGTTTCCATCTTATACGATTGTATTAAGCAAAATATTTGGTTAAATAGCACCATGCTCAGAGATATGCTGAAATTTTGGGAAGGGATGAAGATCTGGTGCATTCAATGGAAGCAAAGTTCCAGCATTTTACTAGTGGAAACAGTTAGACCAACTAATTATTCTTCTCAAATAGAAAAACTACCACTTTATCAACTAACCATCTAGCTTAAGGTCGATTACAAGCTGCAGCTCAGATATTAATAATTTAATATAATATCTTGAGCCGTTTCTCTGTCTAGCTATAAGCTCTGATACAGTAAACTTTCGATGGTGTATAACCTGAAGAAGATAGAATGAGGTTGCTGTACAGCGTCCAACAACATTCAGCATATTGAGATGATTAACTTGTAGTATCATTGCCTTCAGGCATGACTTGCAAAAAAATGATTTGCAGAACCAAAACAAGGTTCCTCAAAGTTGGCCTCTGTGCTGAACAAGCTTCGATATTTTCACTGTGGATGTATGTGCCTAACGATCTTCAATTTTTTGACAATGAATGTACTTGCCATATATCCTGTATGGTTTTGCCAACTTCGATCAGAATGAAAGCTTAGGTGAATAGCTGCCCATCAATGATGCAGCTATGACCTCTGGCCTTTATTCTCAGCGAACTCCCAAACTCCTAAAGCAACTCAATTCAGAATATCTAGTTCAACAGATAACCTTCGGAAACTCAGAAGCCTAAAGCCACTAACCTATTGGTGCCAGAGACTAAACCATCATCAGCTTTCTTCACGTTGCTGCCGAACTGCTTTCCTCCATTCAAGGGTAGTTTTTCTTTCTTGTCATGTTTTACCTTAAATAATAATAATAATAACAATAATAATAATAATAATAATAATAATTCAAAATTTATGATTGTCAGCTTTCTATGCAATTAACAGAGAACAACTCTCAAACAATCATTACGAATCCTATTGGAATAGAAATGAAAATAAAATCATGGAACAGCCTTGCATACCTGTTGTTCTTCCTGAAAAGAATCCCATCTGTTTTCTTTTGAACCCTTGGAGGAAAAAAGATTTCTCATTCAGAAAACGTAAGCAGTTGAATTCATCACAGACAAACAAAATCAATTCTAAAATAAAATGTCTTACCTTTGCAGGTAGGCTGGCAGGATGTGGCTGCTTTATCTTTGATTTGGGTTCAGACGTAAGAGAGAGCTGGCATAGAAAAAAGAAGTGTTGAAGTCCGTCAATGTGGAACAATAACAGAAGTTCTGCTGCATATCTTGGAGTAGATATCTTGGGACTTACCTTGTTAAAAAGTTCAATTGGTGGATTATGCTGAACCCTCTTTTCTGTATGGAAACTAAATTCCTGTAAGATAGAGCGAACAAACATAAGAAGGAAATAGAATTGCCAAACTGGAAAACAATCCACAAATTGAAATATGGTATGCTCTCTACCATTGGAACTGTGATCTCTCTCTTGCTATTTCTAAAAACTCCAATGTCTCCTTTACTTGAAAGTATCTGTACTAGAAACCATCAATAACTCCTAGAAAACAATTTGACAAGTTCTACAAGAGATGTTTTACATCTGACCTTCCTATTAAGAGGGAGAGCTTTGAAATTGTGAGATAATTCGGACCTCTCTTTTGATGTATCTACAACATTACATCTGATAGAGAGAAGAGAAATACTGAGTAACGCACCAAAAATTCAACTGAAGCAAGTATGACAATAATCACAAGTCAAAAACAAACAAATTCATTGCAACTACTTGTGTAATTAAGCTTTCAGCCCAAAGATTAAAAGAACAAAACAAGCATCATGTGGAGCTGAAAATGTCAATATGGATTCTAACAAGAACACGTCAAGACAGATTAGAATATGAAGTGCCGGGGTTGCACTAATGTCAAAAGTAGTGAAAGTAACATTCACAGCCCAAAAAAAACAAAGAATGCTTAAGGCCTGCCGTTCATTAAAAAGGGTACCTTTCAGTGGATCCAAATTCTCAGACAATCTAAAATTTGAACACAGACCAGGACAGCTATGAAACCAAAAGTAACACTAGACAGAATTTGTGAACGTCACAAGGTGGTAGAGAAATTTTGGAAAGTAAACTACAAAAAAGCACTAAAGCTTCCCCTAAATTTACCTTCTGGATTCATCTCTACATTGTTGTGAGGTTGAATTCCTGCTCTCCACCTCCTGAAATAAGTTTTGCATTAATCAGAAAACAAGGCATTATTATTTCAGATATTAGTAAAGGGGACATTTCTTTCATACGATAAATGTAAGCCCCGTAAACAGAAAGTGTCAGCCTCACCATTAACAATCATAGAATACCACAAAGCAGGAAAAAATTTACAAAGAGTAACATCACAATTTACTTTTGTTCATTTTATTTTAAGTCGAGAACAACAGGTATAGCAGACAAAGATAGAATACCATGCACTATAAGAACCTAATCTTATCACATCCAATATGTCTAATAGCTAACCTTGTTGGAATTACTGAAAGATGCAGCAGACACTGAAGCAATTGCAGTGTGCTGCATAGCTCTCTCTGAAGTCTTCAAGTGAAATTCCTACACATTTTAGTGACAGAAAATTTTCAAAAATATATTCAAGAGGTTTTCATGTGGATATCCCTTATGTTGCACACTGTGAATTTAAGACTTTTTAGTTGTGGAAAAGAAATAGTTTTTATACAGAGGTGAATTCATTCGTAACATACGAATAAGAAAAGCAATGGTTAAAGAACCTACACGAAACTCTGGCACTCTAGGGGTGCTTCTTTTCGGAGCCAACAAAGAAGGAGCCTCAAGTATCTGCAAATAGTTTACTTTTAGCAATGTACAACCAGAGGCAGTTAGTAAAAAATTTTGATAAAACAGTTTTGAGTAACCTTTCTATTCAATGGGAGAGCTTTGAACCTATGAACAGTTGATGTCAAACTTTGAGGTTCTTCAACAGTTTTAGGTCTGAATTTCAAGTATTAGAAGCATCAGTTGATGTTTTCAGAAAAAGATATCTCCGCTTAGAACTCAGTAATGTGTATAGCATACCTCATTCTGTGAGCCCTGTAAGTTGTTTCAAGATCAGGTTCTCGAGGAATAGTAATCCTCAACTTGGTCTGCACGATGTTGCCAACAACAATCCCATCCTGTGGAACATTCCAAGAGCACATCACATGAACCAAAAATTCATTTAGAAAAAGATGCAATGAGAAGTCCTATATATACTACTGTTTTCTTAATCACTGGGCTATCAAAGCACCAAATGGCTACAAAATTTACAACTTTTATACAATTCCAGATAATCTACGGAAATAGTTTGTCACGTCTGATACACATAGACATAGTGGTTAAAACAAATGCAAGCCATTTTAAGAGTCCCCCAATCCCTCCCTAATTGCCTTCTCCAATCAAATAAAAAAACAACCAAGACTTGCAGATGCCAACCAGCTGGGCCTTATTACTTTAAGATAGCACACTCGGATAACCTTGCCATGGCCAAATTCTCTTATGTGCAGGAGTTAAGGGTCAAAATTATCAATAATACCATATTATAAGCAAGTACATAAATTGGCTGACTTTCATACTTCCAGTGGAAGTGACTTACCCTTTTAGGCTCCTTGTGGACAAAGTTCACTTGATGCTTTGTGTCAATAACCTGTTCCAGAGAATCAGAACAGGTAGACACTTTAAATTAATATCCTTGTGCAAAAACAAAAACTTGAAACACATAAAAAACAACAATGTCAATGAGGTGAACTCATAAGGTTCTTAAGAAATGTATGATATATCAGCATAACCATAAGGATTTGATCATTCAGTGATGCACTAAAAGAACATAGTATCCTGCAATTTTGAGCAGACACCTTATGGCCATAATGAATGATGATTGAATATTGTCGCATTGCCATCATTACATCAAGTAACAGCAGTGAGCATTAACATAGTTGACAACATCAGTAGTAGTATATTGTAAAAACAGAAATAAGATAATATCTTTCTCAACAAAGAAATGAATATAGAAAAGCACAAAGGAAATTGAAGAATTATATTAGTCCCTTTCCAAAATAAAATGTAAGATCTTTGATATTAGTGATTCATGAAGATGACAAAGTCATCTAAAAGACAAAAGCATGCTGGAGACTTGACCATTGGCTGCAACAATCAATAGCAAGACTCCTCTCCAACATACCAAGATTGTTTTACTGGATGGGAAATTTGTCATCCTTACATTTTTAGCTCATTTACAGCGTTCAAAAAGCAGATGATCCATGCAACCATAGGTTCAACACGTGTATGCTGTAGACAGACTAAATTTAAACAGGAAAAAAAAATTGCTGCCAATAACATCTACGGATAAGCATATCAAAACATCAAATAAAAATAACCATGGAAATGCTATGATCTCATATCTCTGTCTCATTTCTTTTTCACTTGGCCTTTTCTTATGCTCATCATATCCAACAAAAGGACTACCTGATACTCTTAACAACATTCTAAGAAAAACTAAAGAAATGTGACTAATTGGCCATCACAATTAAACAGTAAATAGCATTTGATATAGACAAGAGTTGAATGTGGATTAAAGCAACCAAGAAAATCAACACAAAACAACAAAAAAGTACCTTGCTCAAGTGACCTCCCTCAAGTTTTTGTCTCTTGGCAGCCTGAATTTCAACACCAAAAGAATTATTTGTGCTTTTCTCATTTTTATCAACCAACTGCCTCTGAAACCTAGGATTCAGGAAAGAAATTAGTCAGAAGATAAGGACTTGAAACCTTTAATAGTTTGCTCAAATGGCAGTGCACTCAAATACTGGTCAAAGAGTTATATGATTGGTAAACATTCCTTCTCTAGCAAATTGAGACAACAATAGTGTATATTACTCAGTATCAGTTCAAGCATACCGAAATTGAACCCACATCTAGATGGTATAACAAAGATATCAATAGCCCAAAAAAGCCAGGTGACTTAGCAGTTCCAGAAACTCTACATTGTCTATACTAATCATTATCAGAGAGAAGAGAACATTGTGTAAAATGCATTAACTACAATACAATGATAGTTTAGGAAAACAAGGAAATAAGGAGTATAATCTCTTCATATACATACATACCTGGAAGAACAAATTTGACGAGGTTCATTCTGCTTGGCCAATTGACTTGCTGTTGGTTTCATTAGGGTTGAAGTCCTTGATAGATATGGCTTCGCACTGGACTTTGTTTTAGCTTTTAAACTATCTTTCTTTATGTGATTATAGAATGTTAACCCTGCACAGAATACAGTTTCCTAAGCATAATTTTCAACCTAAGAAAGCATGAGAAGAGGACTAAGATCTAAACATTTTTGCTACTCAAAAATGTTATTCCATAGAAGGCAATATTTATCAGCTATATTTAGAGTTTGAAACCCAAAAACTTCATTTATTTAGAAAATTAAGTCAAATTCAAATGAGCTTTATGATCAGTATAAATTTTAGATCCTAAGAGTTAATCTGAAGCACAAGAAGGAAGCTATAAGACCTGAAGCCAATTGTTGGTGGTTCTGAAACCTTTGTTGGTTGCTATTCTGTAAACTTGCAGAAGTCCCTCTACTGTTGAACTCCTTTTGTCCACCATCTGTTAAATAAGAATCATAATAATGGAAAACCCATGTCACCTTAGGATGATTATCAGCCTGAAGAGAACTTTCTTAAGAAGCTCCCTCATGAACTGCATTTAACCTATAAGTTTTTGGGATGCCTTTCAAGTAAGTAATTGTTCAACCATCAACAGCAGGGAGCATTAAGTTAAGAGCAAATATGCTTCATGAAAGTCTTCTAAATTTATTCTTAGAGACAAAACTTATTTTTAATAAGATAATAGGGTTTAAAATGGATGGTTATTAACAGTCTGAGCAATTTTTCATGCAACCATCCTCAAAACCTAGTATTGACGGTCTCACACACTAGTACCTCTTGTATTTCGTCCACTTCAGAGTCGCATAAATAGCAAATCTTGGAGCATTGCATGCTCATGCAGTTAACTTTTATCAGTCAGATGAGGTGGTATTATATATACTCATTGAGTTCAACAAACAACTAATGAACATTTTCAGAGCATAGGTGGGCACACGCTCGGCCAGCCCTCATGGATGTTGCAGCTAAAAGATAAGCTACGTGAAATGAAACAAGTAAAAATTAAGGAGATAAATTATACCTTTATCCACAGCTGAAGTCTCTTCATCCACCTCAATATCGGAATCAGTCTCTAACATATTTGCTTCCTCCACGTGCTTAGGTTTTGGGGATGTATTTACATTTTCCAGCAAGCCATCATTCACATTAAACAACCTTGCCACAAAAGCTGAAAAAGAATGCAACAGATGTAAAGTTTCAAGTTTCAATATGAAAATTCTCAACAAGTGTGAAATCAAAGTATATTTGCAATTCAACATCTTGTACATTGCAACAGCATATTATTGTACTACAACAACAACGAAATTACGTACCCCAAATACACGTTATTGCGTGTTTCTTACCCAAACTAAATTTCAAATGATAAAGTCACCCTACCACGGACAGTATGCCAACTCTCATCACTGCCATTGCATCATCCCAATGTGTACAAATAAAATCGAATTAAATGCCAGAAATTCTTTATCAATCCGGAAAAGAGAGAGCTTAAAATAACTGAATTAACTACAATGCAAACGATGATTGCTAAATATCAGGCTCCGGATAGGAATTTCGAAACCGAAAACACGCACCACAAAAAATAAAAAGAAAACAAGAAATTGGCAAAGAAATGTGACAAAATAACTAATCACTCAAGTCAATGAAATAGCATAATAAACCACCAAAAAGTTTCCTAAAACCCTCCCATGGCCCCAGCGTTCCCACTAAGATTGCAAAATCTGATCGTTTTTATTCTGTTCAAATAAAGAATTACTAACTAAATCCTAACAAAAAATAAAATTTCCTCCAAAAACTGGAGATTTAAAAAAAAAATGCAAACTTACGAGAAGGCGGATAAGTAGTGGCGGTTTCAAACCAGAGCTCGGCTTCATGAGCCTCAGCTAACGACTCCTCTCGGCTAAAGTCGAAGTAGCGAACGGCGTCGAACTCGTAATCAAGGTCGATTTCGACCGCCGTGAAGGTGTAGACTTCACTCTCCTCCATTTCTTCGTCCATTTTGTTTGAAATGAGTTGCTAACTCTTCTCGTCCGGCTAATGATCTCAGTCCTCCGGCGCCGGTGAAAAAACGGAATTGTATAGGTACAGATTTTTTGTGTGTATAGATGGAGAAAAGCAGCAGAGGGCAGAAAAGGCAGAGGGAATAAGAAGGATCGAATTTTTGAATAGGACGGGTAAGGGGGAAAGGGCCGGGCAGATAACGTTAGCATTTTAGTGTTCGTTCTGACGAATTTGCCCCTGAATTACGTTGCGATATTTTCTTAATTACTCTGGTTTCTTTTGAATTCTACTATGGATAAGCGTTGATCTTTTGTATTTTTGTGAAAGGCAAGCTGTAAGTCATTAGTATGCAAAAATAGTTTAATCCAAGGTCATTATGTGTGTAAACAAAAGGTATGTTTGGTTATCCAGATTTGCAAAAAATTAGTTTTGGAATGCAATAAATGTATAGAAAGATGAAAAAGTTTTTTTGTTAATCTATACCTTTAATTTTGTTTTTATAATTATACTTTTAACGATTCAATGTTGTTTGAAACTTAGAAGAAGAAGTGAAGTCCATCCAAAATTTTTTGTGCAAAATGACAAATATATTTCTGAAAAGATACTATAAGAAATACATATGTATATCGTGGTCATCAATTCAATTTTATAAAGGGTCTGTTTTACGATCCTATTCACAGAACACTCGTAAAAAATATATTTCAGTAGTAATATTTCTTGAAATGTAAGGTTAATTAAGGAAAATAAATAAATACAGGACATAATAAGAAAGATTAAATAGAAAAATATATAAATATAAGAAAGAGTAATAATTATTAGTATGTGTATATATATAGTAAGTTAGATAAATATTAACAAGTACCTAATGAGCATATGTTAGAAAAACACATTTACAAAAACGAGTTAATACATAAGATTTAACAACAATATTAAGAATATTCATTCTATTGCTAGCAATTGGTTAGCCAAATTGACATGTAATTTGTATCAAATAAAAGTCTAGGATTGGCCATTACCTTTAATTTTTTTCAAGTCAATTATTAGTTTCTTCTCTCTCTCTCTTTTTTTTTTTAATTTTGGCGTGTAGCTGTAGCCCGTAGTTGGCTGACAAAGGGTTGGTTTAATAGCGTGTTTTAGTTGAGATTATTGAAGAGAATTGATTTGAAATTTGAAAACATGGGGAATTGGGGACGGAAGCGTCATTTGATGGAAAGAGGATAATATGTTTGTCTTTGAGGAGAGGGGCAAACTTGCTATCGGAGTTTGAGCTCTGTTTCGGGCGGCTCAAAAACTGTCCGAATCGAAGGAAATTTCGGCGCCAGTCCAGCTTTACCCCTTGTCTTGTCATCCATTCGCCAGATTGCCACCCTAACGGTTGATTCCCTTGTCTGGTCAATTCAAGTAGTGGGTCCCGCCCCCATAAAATTCAAAAGATGGGAAATATCACAAAATGGAAATGTACTTTTTTTTTTCAGCTGAAAAAAGTAATAAATTGGCGTCATAAATAGTGGAATATGGTAGTATATCCTGCACAATACTACTACCGCTGCCTGCCCATCCTCGATTGAAGGATTGTCCTCTCTGATCCCAGACTTTGACCGAAACTTTACCCAGAAAATGAGCTCGAAATTTTCAAGACTCATCGTTTATCATTTATGAGGACGCCAGCCATTTACAACTTTTTTTTGGAGTTTACAAATAAATGCACTGTCTATCTCATAGTAGGTTGCAATCAAATCCGCTCGCTCACAAAGAGATCGCGAGTAGTTTGAGTCCAAATTTGAATAGAGTTTAAACTGATTAAGTCGAATTTGAATTAAAGAATATTAAATTCGTTAATTCGCAAATCAATTCAAATTCGATTATATATATTTACTTTTTTATTTTAATAATAAAATTATATATATTTTTTAATATTTTATTATTTATTAAGAAAATTTTTTATTTTGTTTATTTTTTTAAAATAAAATAATTTTTTTAAAACTCGAACTTGAGATTTTGACCTCGTCGAGCTCAAAGTCGAATTCAAGTTTCGTAAAATTATATTGAGATTCAGCTCATTTGCATCCCTATCTCATACTATAGATTTGTTTTCATTGTACATGCATTTTTGCCAAATGTAACTTGTGCTTTTTCCTTGAGAGTTTACTTTTCAATAAATTCAATTTATTCATGATGATCAAGCTACACAATTTGCATCACAAGAAGACAAGAAAAAAGAAATCCATACATCAATCTTCCTAATATTTTTGTTTTTGGGGTTTGTTGGAGGGCTAAAGCCCAGCCCGTTATGACTAAGAAATCCGCTTATGACAAATTCAGAATGCAGAATTTTTTAAGCACCATCCAGATGTCTATGAATTTTAACTTTTTTTGAAGGTACATGCATTTGATTGTTAAATTTTGTTATTGTTGTTTTGCCTTCGAGTGCCAAACCTATTGTTGGATATTTCCCATGTAAAATTTGAATCAAGTAGTAGAACCTCAACACTAAAATGCAGGATTTATTTTATTTTATTTTATTTTATTTTAGTTGATTGATTGATGATTTTTTACTATTTCTCATGCATACAAAAGGGTAAGAGGAAGAAGAGGGCCTTAAAATGTAAGCCAAGCCCAGTAAACCTTACAATTGGACAACATCTGGACAACGAGCCCATGGGAAAAATCCATATCTTCTGATTCTCTGAACACTATGAGGTAAAAGGGTCTACCCCCAAATATGAACACAATGAACCTCTTTACTGCTGCACAAGGAATATGACATTTGAATAAATAAATTAAAAAAAAAGAAAGAGGAACAAAAACAATTGGACGGCATCTGGCAATGGTGATACCCCTGTCTTCACCGTTGCCTTCATGCTCATGGGATGAGGTGCAGGAGCGGTCATTCTGATGACCGCTCCTGAACTGTTCAGGGTCAGATTTGGCAACAAAAAAAAATGTGCGGTCCAAATCACAAGATGTACATCGATTTTCACATCGTGTGTGGGGCCCGCAAAATTTTGTACTAAAGTTACACGTTGTGCAACTAAAGTTACGCGCTGTTGAAAATAACCAAAATCGACAGAAACGGTTGCACCTGCAACCGTTTGTGCCCCTTGTCCATGCTCATGACATCGCTTGATCTATTTTTCTACGTCAAATTTCTACAATATAATTTTCTATAAAAACTTTTAAAAATAGCAAATTTTAGCTGTACTTGACTGTAACTTACTATCAAGACTTCATAACATCTCCTGATATAGTTTTTGCATAAAAAAGATTTTATTTGTTTGTTTGAATGATTTGCTCCGGTCCTCGTGGGTTGCATGGTCCAATAGGGCTTATGATTATTTAGTTAGGTTCATCTTTCTTTCTGTCGAATTAATGCTACTGCTGACAATACAGCAGAGGTTCAATTTCTGTGCATAAAACGTAAAACTACAAATACTTGGAATATTTCATCATGCAACCTTTGGACTTGGAAAGAAGCAAGATTTTTTCTAAGTATATTGGAGGTTTTGCAGAAAAATACACTGTAACAATGCGACGTATGTGAGATAAAAAATTAATTTAAAATTATATCAAAAAAGTATTTTTTAAAAAAATATATATATATATTGTATTCTTGTGTCGAGTATTTTTATTCATTTCAATTAAAATTGGAAAGATACTTAAAAAGGGATACTACAAGATATATAGAACATGAGAGTCCACTCCTATTTCTACATTCTGTGCTCTCAATCAATTTCATATTTTCTTTTTTCTTTTCTCTTTTTAAGAAAAGAAGCAATAACAATTTTCTTCTGTTCTTCGGGTGGAGGAACATCTTTAGAAATTTCAAGATTTGGTTAATGTTAAATTTTAAAGCAACGCAATCTCTAGTTTATCTTCAGTGTTATCATAGCGTGATTCGACAAGAAATTAAATAACAATGATTTGTTTGGATATGTCATCATTTGGAAAAATAAAATGAGTTGATATTATAAACATGTTTTTTAATCATAATTTTTTATTTTTCAATTTTTTTTATTTTACATATATCTCACCGCAAAAAAATGTTATATTACTTATTTACTAGAATTTTTTTTCAAATAATCTTGTATTGAAACTCACTCACATAAAATAATATTGATGCAATATATCCTAAACATAAAGAAATAAAAACTAGCCCAAACTACTTTAGGTGCATGAGCAACTTAAGCAAAAGCTCGTTTTTGGGTCGTCACGTGCCTCACATGCTCTACGTTACTTTACTGTGGATCGCAGTTTTTTTTTTTTTTCCCCTTTAAAAATCCCATTCTATTATGAGGAGGGGTTTTAGGAGAGAAATCTCGTATTCTATTATAAGGAGGGACGCTTCCTGCTGCTCTTGAGTTGCACTTGCACCGGAGAGGAGTCATAGAGCTCAAGCCGCTCGGCTTAGTGTCCCGTTATTTACCAGCAAGTCATGTGGCTGCTGAAAAGAATAGCAGTAGTATTTTTGGAAATAAGAGGAACGATTCATTTCAAGGCTACTTGGTACGTAGTGTGTTCTACGGTCCTAAATGGTTGCTGAAGACTATGGACTTTAGACACATTAAAAATAAAAAAACTATTATTGAGATCTAAAAGTTATTGCCGAAAATTAAAAAGGGGTAAAAGAGAGAGAAAAAAAAAAAGGTAACATTCATTCGGGCTCCTGGCGGCCTGGATTCTTCCCGTTGTGGTTGAGGTTGTCGAGCCATGCAGCGTTTGCTCCTCTGGCGTTCATGGGATTGGATACTTCTGTTCTTTGTGGTTGACAATAGAGGGGAAGGGACAGGCTGGTTTTTTAACTTCTTGCAGCTAAGGAGGAACTAGGAAGGATTTATTTTTAAGAATTTTTGTAAAAAAATGTAAGTAAAAAGGTAATAATTGGGAAATATACTTACAAAAAGCATAATTGAAACGAAAATACTTTTATATAGATAGGATAGCTTCTTCAAATACTTTGGAGTTTCCAACAATCAAAGCTACTGCTACTACTAAAATGACTTTTGGCATCGCATGCAAATGATGCCCTTGCCGTGTTATACTTATAGGGAGGAATGTTTTGACAATAAGGGCAAACTTGATCCTTTATTACACGGAAAATGCTAGTAAAACATTAGAATGAAATGATTACTTGACTGAAATGCCTTTTTCTTTTGTTCCCAATGAAATGATTGAGCCCATGATAAATTTACAGCGCTGATTTTTTGTGTACCGTTACTCATTCCATATTTGAAAAATATTACTACCTCAGTCGGATGTGCAAGTGCAAGTGAAAAATTAGCTCATGCACGTTACTCTTTTACCGGATGCAGGAAGTAAATTGATGTATCTACTATATATATATACACACACACATATCCACTTGATTCTCTAAATATAATTCTTCAGATTTTATAAGTAAACCAATTTGCCTCAAGCCATAGCTTTGAATCTTTGCTGTACAATCACCAACAGCATTGGCTAGATAACTGCACGAACCTAAATGCTCTCGTATAATCAATTGTTGGACTGCAAATAATGGTTATTATTATTACTATCTTCTACGCTATTTTGTGAAGTACTTATTTATTATACAAATAAACTTCTATGAATTTTTTAGTTTTGAAACATGTTTCTTAAATATTTAGAATAATCCGTACATAATTTTATTTAATGGAATTGCTATGTTGACGGTTTTCAAACTCATTAAGTGTAAAAAAAAAAAGTTTGAATAGTTATCAATTTTAGGACACCTTATGATTTCGTGCAATTTAGCACAGGAGCGCTATCTTTCCTTGACAACTAAGACGCATTTAAATTGTGCTTGATTTTTTAAGAATTTTCAGAGACATTTCAGTTTGAAGAAATTTAGAATTTGATGCTCTTATTTATTAAAAAAAAGAAAGAAAGAAAGCTTTAAAATTTACAGTCACAATGATTAATTAAGGCCTTATTTCAATGTTTAAATTTAGTGCGTTCAAATCTTAACATGTTCAAACACATTTGATAACAAAAAATAAAATATCTGAATTAATTAAACGACGCTGAATTTTCTCGGCAAAACTAACTCAAAAGCTAAGTGATAAGTTAACCTGATATACACTCAAATTTAAAAATTTAGTAATTTAATAAATACAAATTTCAAGTTTCAGATTTTAATTTCCAGGGTTTAGTTTTGTGTCAAACACACCCCCAAGAAAGTTGAAAAATTGTACTACACCCAACTTTACTTGAGTGCCGTTTTAGTCAATTCACCTGCCCTCCGAAAAGATCCCAACGACAAGATTCATTTCATCCCCTCCCCCTCGAAAGTCGAAAGTAGAAACCGAAACAAAACCGCGCAATATCATCGAAGACTCGAACTCCCCACTCCACTCTATTAGACTTATCCTCAAAAGTTGCTAAAACCACACATATATTTATGCTAACAAAAATTGGAGCGATACTAACAAAAATTAAATCATAGCGAGAAACCTCCTTCGTCAGCCACTCTCTCTTCTTTTTCTTACTTCTCCTTCACTCATTTCCTTCGTAGTATCCGTCGTCCGCTACCTTCACTTCAGCCACCCCCCCATGCTGACATTTTCCACGACCCCAAGTTCATGATTCATTGTTTCCTGAGGGCCCGCTTCTGGAAAATGTTTCAGCAATGAAAAAAGACCAAGAATCCACTCCTTCCACCACCAGCACTGGCGGCGGAGCCACGACGGCGATGAGGGTGATTGTGCCCTTACAAGGTGTAGTTCAGGGCCGAGGTGGCCTAATTCTAGGCTCTGTAATCCCTTGCGCTCTTTTTTATTTTTTCCAGCTCTATTTAAAGCGCAACAGGTCTAAAGGTGGCTCCGGCGAGAACTCTCCGCCGCCGCCTCCGGCGAGGTCACCGTCGGGAACCCATTTGCAAGAAAGTTCTCCTTTGCAAAGGGTTCAGTCTCGTTCTTTGTTATCTCCCAGAGGAGGAGGGTCAAGTGGGCCAGCACCACTGTTGGCTTCACGGGCCGATTCTATTGCCAAGCAAGCTGACGGGCCCTACTATGTTGGGTTGAAGAGAGTCTCAGAGGACCCTTATGACGGGTCAAGTAATCCCGATGGTGTTATTCAACTTGGCTTAGCTGAAAATAGAGTGGGTATTTCCCTTTATTTAATTAATTAGTTTATTTTTTGTCATTGAAACTTAGTCTCTTTGTTACCTGGGCATTGTTAATTAATCATATGATTAGGTTGGGAAGGAAGAAGCGAGAAAGGGTATGCAAACTCTGAGAATCTGAGATAGACTGATAGAGAATGAGGGATGTTAACTACTGGGCTTTTTACTAATTGCAATGTAGATAGTTTGATTGGATAGTCATTGTTAAGTTATTGAAGGCTGTGTCTTTATGTTCTTAGTTTTTTAGTTAAAAGGCTGGATCAGTGTGTTTGGTCTTGTAAAGTTGTTTCTGGTTTTAACTCTATTTTTATAATTATTGTCTCATTTCATTTAGCATTGCATGGTAAATTTGGCTATTTTGACGCATAAATGAATGGTATAATTCTTTTATTTGTGTGTGGTTATTATGTAGTCAGAAATGCTTGAATTAGAACAAACGTTTTGGTTCCCTGGCAAAATTGAAAGTTTGGAATCGAATTGTATCCTATATGAGTTTAGGTACATTTTTGTAGGTTGCAGTTTAGGTACATTTTTGTAGGTTTCACTTAAGCGTTCGCTTTTGTTTATATGCTGATTTTAAGTTTAAGGATGGGGTGTAATTACTTGTAAGATTTTTTTTTGTTTATTGTAACAGTTGTCACTAGATTTGGTTCAAGAATGGCTAGCAGAGAATGCCAAGGAATCAATATTGGGACAGGACATGAGTATTAGTGGAATAGCAACTTATCAGCCATTTGATGGATTGATGGAGTTGAAAGTGGCAAGTACTTTGACATTACGTCTCATTTCTATCTGTTGTGCAATTAATACTTGTTGAGTTGCATAAAAACCTCTGAAGCTTATTGCATTTCCTGCTTCTACTGTGCAAATTTTTCTGAAGCGATTTCTGTTCTGAAGTGCTATTGACTCTATTAAAATTGAAGGAGAAACTTCCCATGCAGCAAGTAATTTGAATGAATGCCTTCTATCTGTTTTACGGTTAATACTTGTTGAGTTGCATAAGAATCTCTGAAGTTTATTGCATTTCCTGCTTCTAATGTGTTAATTTTTCTGAAGCAATATCCATTCTGAAGTGCTATTGACTCTGTTAAAATTGAAGTAGAAACTTCCCATGCGGCAAGTAATTCGATTGAATGGCTGCTTTGATGATGTGTATTTAATTCATATGAGTATCTTTTGGCAAGTGCTTTAGAATGAGTAGAACCTTGGTGAAGAATCTCCACCTGTGATACAAAATTGAGTGTGAAGCTGGTTGATATCCTGATTCTATCTAAACAAAAGACAGAAAAACAAAGGAAAGACATTCGAAATGAAGCAAATATGTCCTGCATGAGTGTAAATCATTATGTCAATGCACAGAGTCGTGTCATGAAGACAATCTTTGGCAGATGTCACAGCACAAATTAGTCACGTATGTTGTACTGCTTCTTTGAACTACTGGAATTTGCAATGCGTTCCATTGGTAGTAGAGTACAGGCAAGAAAATGAAAAAACTAGATTAAAAAAATTCCGAACGTATTCAAGACTCAGGGCTTGCTTTTGCCTGCCTAAAGTCTCAATCTACAATTTCCTTGATTTATTGAACAGATAATCTTGATAAGTGGATGCTTTCATTTCTGGTGATTCTGGGCTTTTCTGTTGACAGTTCTTTAGAGCAGTTAATATTAAACTCTTTCTTATTCGGTCTATAATTATTTATGGCTTTATCTTCTTAGTAATATGATGGAAATCATATTTGTTGAGTTTGTTTCTGCAGTGTAGAACTTTTTCTTAGCCTAGTGTGTGTGGCTGAGAGATCTCAAGTTATCTTAGCAGCTTTTGCCGAATATGAACTGAATTTGCATTTCTTTCAATTAAAGAAAACTTGTTTGTTCAAAAATCTTGAAAATGATTACTGTTTCATGTTTTTTGGTAATCAAATTTGTGGTTTTCAAACAATGAATTACAAGTTTGGTACTACAATTTGTTGTATGTGATTTGTCACTTGTAAATAATGGCTTTGACATTACTGTGTGTCCTAACCAAAGTACTGTGTCTGCATAATTATGATAGTGACAGATGTGTTTAATGAACACTAGTTGCTAACTCACTTTAGTTAAAAGATGATAGTTTTGAATATGTTTCTGCTTCTTGTAGTAGCACTTTCTCTCCCCCTGCCACTTTTGGAGTCTTAAACATAATTATTCTGGCAATAAGTCCACAGGTTACTATTAACATGGACTCGGATAAAGTTTGACTTTTTGGCTCTAGGCGTAGCTCTTATAGCTTACTTTTGGCTCTAGGCGTAGCTCTTATAGCTTCCAGCTATTAGGATATCCAATTTGTCTCTTCAATTAGCTGACTTGCAATCATGTGTACGGTGCTTGGACTTGCTTTTTATCTTGTTGCTGTATATGCTGATTTCACTAGTCTTGTAGGCAGTAGCTGGATTCATGTCTCAAGTAATGGACAAATCAGTATCCTTCAACCCTTCACAAATTGTTTTGACAGCTGGTGCAACCCCTGCAATTGAAATTCTCAGTTTCTGCTTAGCTGATCCTGGAAATGCATTTCTTGTTCCATCACCATATTATCCCGAGTAAGATTAATTGACTGTTCACAGAATATTTATCTCTGGTCATCAGCTTCTTTTGTCCAGGCACTGATGTCATAAGTTATGGTCCAGTCTTGACAGGGATGTAAAATGGCGAACAGGTGTTGAAATTATACCCATACCTTGCCGCAGTGCTGACAATTTCTGTCTGAGTACTACTGCTCTTGATCGAACCTTTAACCAAGCAAGGAAACGGGGGCTTAAAGTTCGTGGGATCGTAATTTCGAACCCTTCAAATCCTGTGGGCAATTTGTTCAATCGAGAGACACTTTATAGTCTTTTGGACTTTGCAACAGAGAAGAATATTCACCTCATTTCCAATGAAATATTGGCAGGATCCACTCATGGAAGTGAAGAGTTTGTCAGTTTGGCAGAGATAATTGATTCTGAAGATTTTGATCGGACAAGAGTCCATATAGTGTATGGTCTTTCGAAGGATCTCTCTCTTCCAGGCTTTAGGGTTGGAGTTATTTATACTTTCAATGAGAATGTTTTGGCTGCTGCTAAAAAGTTGGCAAGATTTTCATCCATTTCTGCTCCAAGCCAGCGTTTGCTTATCTCAATGCTGGCAGACACAAAATTCATCCACTTGTTTATGAAGAATAATCGGGAAAGACTTGAAAGGATGTACAATGCATTTGTTACCGGACTAAAGCAGTTGGGAATTGAGTGCATGAAGAGTAATGGAGGTTTCTACTGTTGGGTGGACATGAGTGGGCTAATCAGATCTTATAATGAAAAAGGAGAACTTGAGCTTTGGGATAAGCTCTTGAGTGTGGGGAAGGTTAATGTTACTCCCGGCTCTTCCTGTCACTGTATTGAACCTGGTTGGTTCAGATTATGTTTCACCACCCTGAGCGAAAAAGATATTCCTGTAGTCATGGATCGTATTAGGAAAGTTTCTGAAATCTGTAAATCTCGTAGTTGAGTTGATATTGCTTTGCTCATTCAGCTAAAGAATCAAAACCCTACAATTTCTTTGGAGGATGTCCTCTTGTAGAATTCTGTGAGTTTCAGGCTACGTCAGAACCAGACCAGATGAGGGGAATCATTGAGGGATGATTTGAAGATATCAGATTGTTTGGGAACAATTGGTGGAGGAACTTAGAATTGGAGACCCGTGCTGCATTTGATGATCTGGTTGTGTCTGCAGTTCTGGCTGTTTAAAGATGAAGTGTCTTCCGTTCATTTCAGAGATGGAGATACTCATGAGCTGACAGGAACAGTTCTGGCAGGAACTCGGAGTCAAAACATTTCTGGCACGCCTGAACAGTATCATGTACTCATGAGCTGAGTGTCTACAAGGCCTTGATGTGTCTTAGTAGGTTTCTTCATTCTGCTGTTGCAAAATTCGAAGAGTTTATTTGCCTCAAATATCTGAAATTGTAAATAGGTCATTTAATGCTGATGCAAAAAGCAAGTCACGACCTTTTTCTGGTAGTAATAATAAGTTTAGAAGAACTCTTACATTTGTCTAGGACAGAGAATTGGTTATGTCATTCTCTTTCCTCTGCAATCAATTTTGTGCAACAATTGAGTTAAAGTGATTAATTACTATCTCCTTCTCACTCAAAGTTGTGGAAATTCTGGTGTCCACGGGATGACCAAGTATGATAAAAACAACCAAGCGCTTTCATATCTTCACTATAAATTGACATCTTCAAGCTTGATGCAGAAACGGAGCATTTTGCAGCAAATAGCATCTTCCTTGCCTACGTATTCTTGGAAGTAAATCTACGGGGCAATGAGATAAAAACATATATCCCAGTGAAGAAGCTGGTAACCCTCGGCTTAAGAAGATGTTAGTATTGATATTAGGAGTCTAGGAAAGCAGTATATGTACCAGTATAGAAATGCTGAGTTAAAAGCAGATGGAAGAGAATGAGTTACTACAAACTCTTCTCTGATTGCATCGAGAGATGATAAAAAAACGAATGAATTTATTGCAGAATTACAGGGAACAATTGATGATGATGAATCACAAAATGAATACAAAAGAATCTTTTGTATCTTTATACTGAAAAAGTTAAACTCCTAATCACCCCACATGTACTCTGAGTGCCATGGTTGTCCAACAGTTCCTTCTGTTGACTTGCTATAAGCCTAAACCATTTCTGATGGACTCAAGAAACTGAACTACCTCAGCCATGCTTGGCCTCCTGGTAGGCACTTCAGAAGTACAAATTAATCCCAATCTCATAACCTGAATCAGCTCGTTTTCTGCAAAACCACGCAAACTTCTATCGAAACAGTCTGAAGCAGCACCCCTTTCTATCAAATCCCTAACATATTCACACAAAATCACCACCTCAGTTGCTGCCGGGCTTTCCACAGGTTTCTTTCCAGTAACTAATTCTAACATAATTACGCCAAAACTGTAAACATCACATTTATCACTTAGTCTGAGACTTTGAGCTAACTCAGGTGCAACATAACCAACTGCATTGTGAAAATTGGTTAGCCCAAAATTGTCCAGCAGAGGAAGTAACTTCCCCAAACCATAGTCGGACAATTTAGCTTCATAGTTGTCGTCAAGGAGAATGTTAGTGGACTTGACATTGAGATGAAGAACAGGAGGTCTGCAGTCATGATGAAGGTAGGCTAGGGCTCTGGCAGTACCCAAGGCTATCTGAAACCTCCTTGACCAGTTTAATTCAGGATTACCAGCACCGGTGCTGGTTCCAGGATAACTAAGCCCATGTAAATTATCATACAGATTTCCATTTGGAACAAATTCAGATAAAATTAACTGCATACTGGAGGACCAATAGTAACCTTGGAAAGCAACAAGATTTGGGTGTCGAAGATTTCCCAATCTTCCAATTTCTTGCTCAAACTCATCTTGGTTTCTGATTCTTCCCAAGGTCTCAAGCTTCTTCACAGCAATAGAGATCTCACCCTCAAAAGTAGTTTTGTACACTGTTCCAATGGAACCCCCACCAATTAGACACTCCTTATCCAGCAATGCTTTAGTACCAGCCTCCCAATCTTCATACTTTGAGGGCAAAGCCTTGCTGAACAGAACCAACTTTCCGATTATGACATTTGAATCTGTTGATGCCAGTGGAGTGCTTTCTGCTACAACAACTGCTTCATCTTCTCGTCTCCCCCTGCGAATCTTGATGTTCATCACTGTTATCACACAGACACCGGTGAGGATCACAGCAGCTGCAACAATAGCAACAATGGCTGAAGGGCTCAACTTTGGCTTTCCTGTTTCAGTTTTGGTGCCATTGGGTGCACATGATGTCTCCAATGGAGCACCACAGAGGCCTGGATTATTTGAAAAGGCTGAAGGTCCAAATCCTTGGATGCTTTGTACCAAAGGAATAGCCCCAGAAAGGTTATTATAAGAGACATTGAAGTGAGTCAAATTTTGCAAATTTCCCAGACTAGAAGGGATTTGTCCTGATAAAATATTATGTGACAAATCTAAAGAATGTAAGTGAGACAAATTTCCAAGTGTGGGTGGTATGCTCCCATTAAGCTGGTTGCTACGTAGGTCAAGAATTACAAGGTATGACATGTTGTAGAGGTTTTGTGGTATGCTGCCCCGTAACGAGTTTCCAGAAACATCCCTGCAGCAACATTACAAAGTCCATTCAAACACAGAGTGAAAGCAATTGGATAATTTAGACAGAGAATTGGATAGAAAAATTGGACTCACAGCTCACGAAGAAATCTGCAGTTGGTTATCTCATCTGGTATCTCACCACTGATGCCCAGATTATGCAGATCCAGAGCTTGGAGCCATTCAATACTCCCAAATTCTTTTGGAATGGTCCCGTCAATTGAATTATTAGCTAACCTAATTACCAAAAGTCTCTTCAAATTGGCAATCTCAACTGGTATGCTTCCAGTAAGTCTGTTGAACCCCAAATCCAAGTACTTAAGAGCAATGCATTTTGTAATGCTTAATGGAATTTTTCCATCCAAGTTATTTCCTGAAACATCAAGAAACTCGAATCTCTCACTGCAAGATTCAATCTCAGGGAGTTCCCCTTGAAATTCATTACTGGAAATGTTGAAGTTTGTGATGTTTGCAAGTGCAAGAGCTCCAAAAGGGGCCAAACCAGTAAACAAATTGCTACCGATGTCCAAAACCTCCAAGCTTCCACATGCAGAAACCTGCTCTTGAACACTTCCTGATAGCACATTGCCCCTCAAAGATAAGTACGCTAATCCTGGAATACTACAAATTTCTGAAGGCAATCCACCACTCAGACTGTTATAAGAAAAATCTAACCCCTCCAGACTTAAGCAGTTCCCAATTGATACTGGTATTGCTCCTGAAAGACTATTATGCGAAAAAGAAACGAACCTGGTTCTGTAACAATTCTTGAACAGAGCTGAAGGAATATCTCCACTGTACCCATTTTTCGACAGATCAAGAAATCTTATATTGGATAAATCCCCAAGAAATTCTGGGATAGAGCCGGATAAGGCATTAGAGCTAAGATTAATCTTCCAAAGTGTATCAATCTGACCATATTCAGAAGGTATGTTGCCAGTAAATTTATTCCCAAAGAAAGTAATAATTCTCAAAGATTTTAATCCTGCTAATGCTGGAGACAGATTACCACCAAGACTAGTATTCCACAGCACAATCTTCACCACATTTCCAGCAGGATTACAAAACACACCTTTGTAATCTTGACAAGGGCTTCCACTTGGATCCCAAGAGCTCAAACTATTAAACGGGTCACTAGAAATGCTACTCTTGAATTGAAGCAGGATTTCTTTTTCAGTCACTGAGGAAACAGTCACAAGCTCTAGCAAACATAAGGAGCTAAAAAGAGCAAGGCAATGAAAACATGTACCTAATCTTTTCATGCTCCCAGCATAACCCCAGCATTATAATTGCTGGATCCAATTCTAAAACAGCTTGATCTCTGCTTCTGCACTGCATACACACTGATGCCCATCAATGTAAGTGGGCCTCAATTATAAGAAAAAGAACGAGATCACAATCTTGACTGAAAAGAAGCATCTTTGTTAGTTTTTAATGCTTAACCTTGCAGCAGAAAATCAAGAACCCAAGTACATTTTGGCCTGAAAGATTCCAACCCTTTTCTTTCTTTCTTTCTTTCTTTTTTTTTTTTGGAATCTTCTCTCACAATGAAGTGGGAGGTTAGGGTAGTTTGTGACTTGTGAGCCCTAAATTCTATGGTTTTCTAGAGTTTCAAGAAAATTGAGGCGTCCAAGAACTGGGGATAAACAGAGAGAATCAGAGAATAAAGGTGGGGAAAAATAGTTGTTTTTGTTGCTGGGCTGGCTCGCTGGCTCGCTGGCAATGGCATGCTAGAGAAACGCCAGCAATGAAATGGAAATTGGCTGGAAAGAAAAGAGCAGGTACAGTACAGTTTGCAAAATTTAATATTAACTGCTCAAATCTTGTATCAAGAAAAAACTAAAAAAGGTCACTATAAATCAAAGAGTTGCCACCACGTGGACTTTTGCTACGTTCTTCTTCCACTCTCACACCTCACTCGCCATGAGTCTCTCTCTTTCACACACAACACACAGAGAAAGTTATGGTCTTCTTGTGGGATGTGTTGGTGGTTATGACCAGTAATTACTAATGGGGATGATGGGGTAAAGAAACAAAAGAAGGAACCATTCTGTCTGATTACGAGTCTTCATACTATTGACCATAACTATGACCTATCAGACTTTGATGTAGGGTCTGTTTCAACACAGCAAAGAAGCATTTATTCTCATCAACCACCAGGGCACCAACACCATCGGTCCTTCGCCACCGCCACCGCCGCCGCGTCAGTCTAACAATGTAGTGTGTACCCAAATTTGAAAATGATAGGGACTGCAGTCTTAAATGAGCATTTTTCCTCGGTCATTTTTGTTTCTTCAAGTTTTGGTTTTGGCCACTCTAATTTAAGTATCCAGCAATTTGACATTTTCTTGCTAATCCAAGTATACACCAGTTTCGCTTAGAATGACATTAGACAAAAAGGGTCCACCTAATTTTGTTTCCTAGATTAGACAAAAACAGCATTGATAAGTATAGGCTAACAAAAGCTGATTTAGTACTAAACTAGCTGTGTAGTTGGTTGATGAGTCTAAGCATACGTGATTTGTTGGCTGCTGAGTACCAATATTGATGACATCCATGATTAGTTCTCATTTCCTTGTCATGTTTAAGTTTTTTTATTTATCATTCAAGCTTTGAACCCCATCTGGATTCTACGAATTGCATAAATAAAATCTGTTTTCAACCCGTTATAGTCCTTTCTGTTTCAATCCCTTTGTTCATTTGCGCGTTTGACTGCTTGGGACAAAGAAGAATCAAAAAGTAATCAAGACCATGCAATTTTAATTCGCAACGGCTAAAGGTTAAAGGTCAAGGTGAGTGATATACTAAAATGCCACAGGCATCATTTTTCTGACTACTGTCCAAATGAATTTTGTTCCAACTCTCCTCATGGCTCGGCTCATATAAGGTAGAGATTAGTTTGTCATATACGCAGCATGAAATACTAGTAACACTATTGCCATTTATCAAACATTTGAGAATTCCTATGAAATGCATAGATAGCATATGCATTAAATCCCGTGGAAGACTTTTGTGCACAAACAATTGGATCATAGTGGCTAGCTAATAATCTTTTGGGAACATCTAGCGCTGTTTTTTCTACTTTTCTTTTTTTTTTTCAACTCTCAAATTTTCAACATTTAAAACGTGTAGCAAAAAGATTTTCTTGGCTTTTCTGGGTTTGACAATTTATGTCTTCTGTATGAACTTACTATGCAGTAGATGCATGATCTGATATTTCTTTGTGTTAATTATGTGCATTTATTCCTGTTTCTTGATTTTAGTATACAGAAAATGGAATTTAAGCAAGCATAATTGCCTAGATTTTCTTGCAGCCACACGAGTCTATGTACGTAAACATTTCCTAGGAAAATAATCCTTGGACCTTGTTGTGGTGGGTGGGGGTTTCTTAGATCAAAATAGATTAGTAACAATCACATGTAGATTAGTCTCTCTCTCTCTTTTTTTTTTGGGATCCTTCTGGATATATGAATAGGGTTTTTATACTTGGGATATTCTAAGTGAATCAAAAGCTTTTAGGAGACCAGCCAAACGGTAGATAGCAATTTATGTAAGAAATGAACCCCACCAGACAGTAACCACAGAAGCAGACTCGTTGGCTGTTGCAGCCTTAGGAATTCTCCCTTTTTCTGTTTCCCACATCAATATATATATATGGCCATATATCAACATCATTCTTTAAATTTTAGCATAAGCAATCCTCCCTTGCGTTACGGGAACGAGTACTCTTATATCTAAAGGTGATCATATTATATTCTACATATTACTTCACCATCCTTGATCAGTAGGCAGTACTATTTAACTACTAGTCAAGTTCCTTTCTGATGATTTTCTTTGACATTTTTAAGGGTTTTTTTTTTCTGCTTACATAGTTAGATGACAGATGAGTGCACGCCAAGATGTTTTATGCGGTCCTAACTCTTTTCCCTTTCCTTTTTGCCTTATAATATACTTTAGAGCTTACAAGGAGAAGAGCAAGTGGAATTTGTGTTTGGATAGAGGATTATGTTAAACAAATTTTTTAGAATATATTGTAACACTTTTTGTGATGTAATATCAGTAAACAAACAAAAAATGATTGAAAAGATTAAAAAAAATAATTGAAATAACAATGCAACTTCTTCTTTCTTTCTTTTTTTTAACGCATAATGACCTAACAAAACAATTATTTTCCGACCAAATATGATCCCTTATTCATAAGGTTATGCTCAACTCTCTTTTATGGTGCTTAAGTCGTGATGTTTCTTCCATTGTTTGCAAAGATGAATGCTTGGTTTCATAAAAATGGTTTCAAGTTTGGCAAGAGAAAACAATAATGTAATGTATTTTACCACAGCAGTAAAAATGTATCGTGGCTCCGGAAAGAAGCTAGAGGATCAATCGAGTGCTGCGATGGACCTCTCCAAACAAACGCATGAGCATAACAGTACTACTCCATCAAAGAACAATCATTCACTTGCAGGGTACAGTTGGATTCCGTCATTAATTTACAAAAATGCTGTTGACCATGTATTACTTACTCCTTTGTGCTTAAAAGTTTCTGGCCAGTTAATAAGGTCCCGTTCTTGTTTGTATTCTGTTCGTGGTTTTTGTCTCATATGCACATTTTCATTCAGCCTTCAGCTCGAGGACGAGGTTGCCCTTACTCCATTCCTCAACTTGTGAAGATGCTTCTTCAAGTTCCTTTTTTTACATGTAAAAAGAAATTTTGAAACTTTTTCTGAGACCAACATTAATTCAAGCGGTTTATGAACATGAAAATACTTGTCGGCTGAATGATAGTCTGGAGAATTTATTCCTAAAGCCAAGAACCGATTAGATCTGCATGTGGGCCTTCTGGAATTAATCTGATTTGGCTGCTGACAAGCATATATAACTTCATTTGGTCCAATGATGAACGGGAAAGAAACCACCAGATGCCAATACCGATAAATGCGATAGAAAGATAATGGGAATTTTGGTAAAGGCAATATGATAGATGTTGCTAATTAAAAGATTCATTTCCTACTCACTTTAATTCACTGTGAAATTGAAAACATGAATGTGACGACTGCAGAAGCTTCTCTTTTTTGGTTGGTTAAATAAAAATTTGACGTTGGTTGCATGGGATGGGAACCACCAGTCATCTTTATACTTTATGATCCATCCCTGTGACTTACTGGGAATAAACAATCAACTTTAAAGATCGGATGAAACAGTGTTGAAACCTGGTTCCATCTTTCATAGACCATACTGCTTTTTATTAACGTCATAGAAATGTAAAAGCTTTTTGATCTACAAAAAACGGTCTCTTCTTGCAGCAAAACAAACCTCAGCATCCTACACTCAGTCTTGGCTGTATACTACAACTTTGAATTAACCGATCAAGGGCTCCAAAATAAGTACTCATTTAAATTTTTTTTTCTTTTTTTTTTTGAAAAAAAAATTAGCAGATAGGAGTGGAATTTGGCAAGCAGGGAGTGAGAGGGGAGATTTAAACCCAATACCATTTAGTTGCTAATATCAATGTTCAATACTTAACTTGCATCCATCTGTAACGCAACTGTGAAACTACACAATTAGAAGAATGGTTCAAAGCTTCCACCTTCTCAGTAAACATGATTGAGACAGCGGATGGACCACAAAAAGGATTCCAAGAAAAAGCGAGGAAGAAAACTGGGTAAGAAGATCATCAAGGCATGACTGACATTCATATTCTTTGCTTTCTAATGAATTCATGATGATCCAGCCAAAAGGGTGTTTTACATAGCCTCTAGTTTGACATTTCTTCCCTTCTTAATTCTCGATAAAAGAGGATAGCAAGTCATAGAGGGATAGCAAGTCATCATTAACATTGACCAAGACAAATAAATAAGGCAAGCTATCATGAGGCAATTTTCAAAAGAGATATAGGAAAGAATTTAAGGAAAAACTTCCTGCATCTTTCCCCCCTCCCTTCTTTGTCAAGTAGAAGGTTCTTCCAATTGCCAAAGCAGCTTCCCGATGCTTCTCCGCATCCAGTGCAGGCCAGATTTTCCAACATGCACTAAGCACATAAAAGATGCATAGTGCGAGTAAAAAGTCTAATGCAGTAATGTTATTCACAATTTCCATTTCCTTTACAAGCTGTAATCAAAAGCTGAAATCTTGCAAAAGATAAAGAGACTCGTAAGATTAACTTGAAAGAAAAAAAAAAAGGATCAAGAAGTAATATAGCTGAAAGCTAAATTCATAGTGTTGGAAATGGATTACAATTCCGGACAGCCCTTGCAGCTTGGCACCTGCAAACTCAGTGCAATCCCAATATAACAGTTACCTAAATTGCCCCAGGATACAATAAATTCTTCACGAAATTTATATAGGCAACTCGGGTGTCCAACTGATAATATCTCTAAACAATCGAATAAAATTGTTATCTTCCAAATCCAACAAAATAACACCCTGAATTCTATTACAACCATAAGGGGCATTCTAATTATATACAGTGACTGTTGCAACGTGAGAGAGAGAGAGGGAGATTAGTTTTTTCCATTTGGGGGTTGGAGGCAATGATGTTACATACATCAACTTCATTTATGATTTTCCCTTATTTTGGGACAACTATACACTTCGGTATAAATATCAGTCATGTTAGCTGGTTGTCTCAATTTCCCATCATCCACCAATAATCCATGCAGGACACAGCCCCAAAAAGTTGACCACGAAATTAAGGATGGAGTAATCAGTCAATAACAATCCATCCAGCAACAATTTGCATCTAGACATGCCAATCAAACCTGAACTGCATGCAAATCAATCTCACTTTGGTCCCAAGAGAAAACAACACAGGCTCACTGAAGTAAAAGCTCTTCTTCCTTCTGCAACTCTTTGAGCCTCCTTTTTGCATAGACTGTTACCACAACTGTAGTAGCCACAGTAGCACAAAAACCAACAAGGTTCAAAATTATCTGCGGAGCTGACAAGGCATGGCGATCATGTGAAGCATCTGCTAAAGTTTTTATCAAAATACCTCTGCAAAAAAGTACACTATTACTCAAATAAATCAAAATTAACACATAACAAAAAAAAAATAACAGACAAAATTACCTCAATAAAAACCTGGGTAAAGGGATGAAGCAGCATACCAAGCAAACACAATCAAAAGTTTCATAGAACTTGAAATTAATCTGGAGTCTTTTTATGAACACAAGCTCCAAGCTTGCTTTATTTCATCCAAGAGATTTTACTTTTGCATAGACAGTTAACTTTAGAACACTGTACAAACTGAAACTTTATTATCCTTCTAAGAAGTTCGTGCAACCTATCTGCTACTTCTTTCACAAGCACCTTTTTCTGCCACTTAGACTTAAAAACTTACCATTACCTTTACAAGCAGCATTACTTAGCATCTACTGACTGCTAACTGCAATAACCCTTTTCTTCCAGCATCATACAGCCAAATCACTTTAAATGCCTTTTATCCTCATAATACAACATTTTGGTTAATTTTGAAAACTGCAACTTAATCAACTTTTCCCAACCCTAGCGACCATAAAAATTGGTCCAAATGCGTTGGTTAATTTTAGATGGCTGGTTTGTTGAACAGTGCACCGGTACAAACAAAACTCTTCCATGCGAAAGCACAAATGTCTGCACTTGTGGATTCCGGGGGGATAGTCATATGCTAAGACATTCAGAAAAGAATCTGGAGAGGTCCAGAAATGGTGAATAAAGGAATGGGCCAACAAAATCGAAAACTAGAAGCTTTACACGGGATGAGAAATGTGGAAGGGATCAATGAGTAATCATCAAAAGAGAAGATGCTAAAGCCCAGAGCAAAGAGACAACAGGAACAGAAAGCAATTATAACATGAAAGCAGATGCCAATCAATTCATGAACTTCTTCAGTTAAGGTATCCAACTAAAATACCAAAGCAATGAAGAGGACTGCTGTAGCCAAAACCATGATTTAGATAGATTGTACATGAAGACATAATCACCCTATTGACCATCAAAGAAGCACTTCGTTCACAGTAAAAACAACCCAGCATCGGTTCAAATTTTTTTAAGGGGTCTCAGTCTCAAGGCTTCTATAGCACTATTGCATCACTTAGTCTTAAAGATGTTGCTTCTACCTAACTGCCCAGTCACAGCAGAAACAACCCAGCATCAGTTCAAATTTTTTTAGGTGTCTCAGTTTCAAGAGTTCTATAGGACTATAGCATCACTTAGTCTTAAAGATATCACTTCTACCTGATTGCCCAAGCCGCCAAGCCCCTAGATCCAGTTCAAACCATGTCTTTTATGTGACTACAAGTTGGAGAAGGGGAATTGCCCTTGTTTTGGTTCTGACAAACTTGACCCAAAAAGGGGCAATACAAAGTTACGAGCTTTTTGTTTCAGAAGTTATCTAATTACATTATCCTCTGTTACAATCAAGATATGAGCTAAATCAGTGAGAATTACACTAGAACCAACTATGAAACAAACCACCCAGAATAAACAGATTCATCAAGTCCCTAGCAACAATGTCATCCAATGATTTGGTAATGAATAAATATGCTACTGACTGCTACGAAATATATGTTATTGTCCAATAGTTAGCAGAATCATTGTCATTTATAGCGGAAGACATCAGGAACCAACCCCAGAGCTTGTCAAAAAGATAGTAGATACAGTCAAACATATACAGTTACACATCTAAGTATTGGCATTAACCAACTATAGAAAGAAGTAAAATGAGATCAGAAGTACACTAAGCAGTTACATGGGCACATTGGTGTTGGACAAGAAATGCATCACACTTATAAGAGCAAACTAGACCCAGCCAATAAACATTATACAGTAAAACAACAAGGAGCAAAGGGAGAAAGAATATTCTTACGTGTAAAGTGTAAGAAATATTTCTGGTACCATGCCAACAAGTGATCCCAACAGGTAAGGGACATATTTAACATCAGTTGCCACAGCACAGTAGTTATAAATAATGTATGGAAAAGGAGAAATCCTGATCAAGGCAACAGCTCGGAACTGGTTAAAACAATTCCCTTCACCAGCTAGTCTTATTAATGAAGCTCTTTTAGGATATCGTTCCAGCAATCCCTTCATTACACAGCAAAGCAATAAAATCACTAATGTGGATAAAATTGAAATAAGAGAGATGGAAGAGCGAAGCAATGGAGAATATCCTTCATAAAAGGATACAGACCTGAATTTTATGGTGGAAAAGAGACCCTATGAAATATGGAAGTGAAACACCAATGATCACGGCACCAAAGATAAGCAAAAACCCATAACCATATCCAAAGGTCATTCCTGCCACCCACATGGATAGTGAAGATGGAAGAAGCAGGGTTGGGAATAATGCCACAGAACCAAAAACCAAAAGTGCCAAAACTGGTCTACTAAATGTTTTAGTTTCCCAATTTATAGCAGGGATGATCTCCTGGAAAAGGCAACTTATAAGTTAGAAATTACTATTGCTCAATGGCATACATTGGAATTCAACATCCAGCTTTCTCACTGCCCATTGCTATAACACGAACATCAATTATTACTTGAACAGCAAGATGCAGATTAACAAAGCTGATGAAGATATCAAGTATGCATTCACAATCTCAATATTAAACCACCAGTTATTATCAGGAATTATCTTCCTAAACTTTCATTTGACATGTATCAAGTACTAAGAACAAATAAATACCTAGATGTCAAAGGGTTGACGTACTTATATCTAAAAGCCAGTAAAAGTATAACAGCAATTAAATACCAGATGTCAAAGGGCTGATGTTCTTATCTCTACAAGCCAGTAAAACTATATCTATCACAATTTCACCACAAGTTAATAAAGCTACAAACAACTAATTCATGCTACTAGTATCTGGGGATTATCGATAAATATATATCTGTAATCTATTAATTGTATACTAAAAGGGTACACAATGTTATGCTGTTGCTCTGCTAATATAAAGATCGTTCAATGAAAGACGTCCACATTGGCCTACGAAGACAATTTTCAACACTGTTTCAATTCAACAATCAGGATTGAATTCTAACAATTTGCTACTTTGAGAAATTAACACAAAAGAAGAACTTAACCAGTAAATATGACAATCAAACACCAGCACATCAATATAAATGTCATTATCAAAACCCTTCAACAGCATCAAGCCCGCATGCAAGGACATACCAACGACAACATATATACCCATAAACACACACATTCACTTGTATCTATTGAATTGTACCAACCATAAAGTTGCATGCTTTTAATCTTTCTTCTTCAAAGAAACATTTAAAAAAAACAAGCTGGAATTTTATTTAACCTTGTCCATAAAGAATGGTCCAATCCATTTGAAGAAAACAGCTGCCAAGACTGATAGAAATCCCACCAAAAGAATCAATTTAGCCCACCACCAAATAGAATACCAGCATCTGCTGCAACGAGAAGAAGAAGAGGAGGAAGAAGAAGAAGAAGAAGATGATGATGCAGACCCCACCGCTTCTCCGATGTCTGCTACCCTACCATAACCTTCCTCCACATCATCATCTTTCAATTTCACATAATCCCCATTTGGGTCCTCCTCCTTTTCTTCCCCTGCTTTTCTCCAACCCAAAACCGGCACCACCACAAACCCACCGCCTGCCCCCCCATTCTCCATTCCATGCATCATCACCACACCCAATTTAAAACCGACAAATTATTGAAGGAAAAAAACCCAGAACTACTTCTGGGTTTTTAATTTTGTTAGAGAGAGTCAGTTTCTTTTGGATATTCTTGCAAAGATTTAACCAATTTTTTTTTTTTTGTTAATGGTTGTAACTGTTTATAATTAATAGAGGGGGAGGAGGGGTGAGAAATTAAAAACGCGTGAAGGGTTATAGAAAGAATGCAATTGTGTGCAAGTTATGTGTGTTTCAGTGGGTGGTTTTGTGGGCTGGGGGATGGGGCGGTTGGAGAAGATGACTGGCGGATGAAGGGAGGCAATCAGTTTGACAGAGGGAGAAAGTAAAGTTTAGTTTGATAGTGGTCAATCGACGTGAATAGAGTTATATACAACATTAATGTGGGAAATTGAAAAAATATGAATAATACGGGCATAAACTGTCAGTGGGTGGTTTTGTTCAAGGACATTATTATTGTTGCCATTGTACTTGGAGTCAAGCCACCTATTAGCTAAGTGAATAATAAGAATAAGAAAATCACATCCCACGGAAAGATATAATAATACGGGGTAAAATTACAATAAACTCTCTTGTGGTTTCACAAGACAACTGGGGACCTGTATCATTTCGAAATGTCCACGTAACCGTCTGGTACTTTAAGCTGACGTGGAAGGTGCAAGTGATGTATATGATTATTTTTTAAATATTTTTTATTTTTCTTTTATTTTTGGTGCTCAAATTCCTTTAATTTAACTATTGTGAATGCTTTTACAAATTTTAAAACTTTTGACTTAACTGTAATGAGCATTTTTGCAAATTTTAGAACTTTTGAGACAATTTTAAAATTTTGTTAAAATTATCCATCTTCCTTTCTTCACATGTCACCACCACCGCCACTTACCACTATTATCGGTCACCACTCCTTCCTTTTCCAAAAATCTCCCTCACTCCTCTTCCCTTTTTCCTCCCCTCCCCTTCTCTCCCCCTTCTCCTTGCGACCAGAAATTTAAAATAAAAAAAAGGTAAGGAGGAAAAAGTAACAAAAAATGGGTATCCATGTCACAATAAGTCAAAAAATAGTAACACTTTTTGTGATGTAATATATGTAAAATAAAAAGGTGATTGGGAACATAAAAAAATGGATTGAAAAATGTGTTTATGATACAAACAAAATATTATTTGACCATCCAAAAACAAAAATACTATTCCACTTTGGTCTGAACCACGGAGAATTTATGTGAATATTTTGCAACCATAAGATGCCTAATTGCCTTTCAGCAAAACTACAGGGGAGTTTACTGTATTTTATCCTAAAAGAATTCTACATTTAAAAGGATGATTCGAGGTTGTGACAATTAGAAAAAAAACTTTAAATCTTAATAACGTTGTGATTACTTAGAAGTTATTGTTGTTATTTTTTAATTGATTTTTTTTATAAGTATCACGTTTTATTGATAGGAATAGGAAGAGAAAACTTACACATATTTATAAAAATTTATTGTTATCAAACGAAAACTAGTGTTAAAAAACACATAAATTATAAGTTAAAAAATAATTTTTAGCAATACTTGATTCAGTGCATGTTCAAACTAGTGTTGAAAACAGTGCATATTATCAAACGAAAACTAGTGTTGAAAAACAGGTAAATTATAAGTTGAAGAAAATAAATTTTAATAATACTTGATTCATTGCATATTCAAATAAATGAAAATCTGAATAACATGCGCGAATAAGTAATAGAACTTCTACGAATTCATTGCATATTCAAATAAATGAAAATCTGAGTAACAAGCATCAATGAGCAATAGAACTTCTACTACCGAAGGAAATGGTTCAAATAAAGTGCTCAAGGACAATAAACTTGGCTTTTGAAATTAATTAATTCATGCAAGAGTTTTTTTAATTGGCGTCTAACCAACACTCATTAACACATTTAAATTCTATTCGATCTATCATGAATATATATATATATTAATAAATATTATTCTCTCTTATATTTATGATTTCTTCCTAATTAGTCATACCTTTTCAAAAATTTAATACTTGACGTAAATCTTAATGGGTGTCCAATGTCAGACAGACCCTTTATGGAATTGTTTTCGTTATGTGACTCAGATAGATTGAGTTGGATTGATTGAATAGTTCATATTCTACCGTGCTTGAATCTGAAACACTGTTATTGATTGGGAAAATTTGTCAAATCGGCCATGCAAATTTCGCCTTCTGTATTTTGAGTAGTGGCGATAGCTAATATATTTTTGGGATAATTTCAGAAACCTTCCCTAAGGTTTTTAATAATTTCATGTAGCTCCTTTAAAGTTTCAAAAATTACACCTACCTTCCTTACCGATTTAAAACGACAATACTAACCTTAATATTTTTAATAAAATTCACTTATTGCCATGTTTATATAAAAGATGGATTTTATAATTTTTTTCTTTTTCCTTCTTATTAATTTCTCTTATATTTCATCAGAAGTATAGAAGAACTATCAATGTTGTCGCTAATATCTATCTAGATCAAACGTTAAACTAGTAATTTTTGCATGACTTTTAATATTATCTAATTTTTTTGTAGCTCTTTTTTTTTGTAACAAAATCAACAATAAATCAACAATAATTAAAAACAAATGACCCAAAATCACTACAAACTATGGTAGTTCCATCACTAAATTAGTCCATAAACTTTTATTTAAAAAATAGTCCATAAACTTAAAAAACACAAGATAACACTTTCTTCTCTATCTTATAAAGAATCTATATTTTCAATAAAACACTATAAAAAAAACTTATCATAGTGAAAGATTTATTGTTATAATTGATTATTAAATAACAAATATTAACATGAAAAACTAGAGACTCATTTTTTTAAATAATTATGTCAAATTACTTTAGAATTGTTTAGAAAAATAAATTAAACTTTATAAGATAAGGGCATTGTAGGATATTCATTAAATTTTTGACCTTATTTTAAGATTTGGTTACCAAAGTATCAAATTAAGGGAGGTAAGTATATTTTTTAAAACTTTATAGGAACTAAGTGAAATAGTCAGAAACCCCAGGGGAGGTTTCTGAAATTATCCCTATATTTTTTCGTTAATTCAGTGGCAAGTGGCAACAGCACGAAAGAGAAACGAATTTCCAAAATTCAACGGAAAGATTACAGAATCAAAGATGAAAAAACGGCACCGTCGAATGATTGTGACGGCACCCTGGGGAGCCAGCTTAGAGAACACGTGGCGGAAAAGAGGGGGCTTAGAAGTTAGAATTGTGGTGGGACACATTTTTCGACGAAAAGCTGAGGCTAGAGTGGCCCCAGATATTGCCGTCGTGACTTCACCGCCACGGTTGGAATTTCGTGGAAATATTTATTTACCTTTATTCTTTTTTTTTTTTGCTTTGACACTTGAAATTGAGGTTTGTTCGGTGCGTGTATGTTAGTGTGTGTCTACGTGAAGCCTTGCCAACAAAACAAAACATCACTCTACACAAGCACTTCAATTGCGCCTTAGGGTTTAAAGTTATTATAATTCACTACAATTGTCCAACTTTATAATAGAGATATTGATGTACTTGATGTATATCTAAACCATATGCACTACAAACTCGTTTCAATTTTTTGGTGATCGCACTCAAAATCTCATGCGGTGAGAGAATAGTTTTTGGATGGTAATTTTCTATGAAAATTTTTTACGTTTTTCGTAAACATATTTTTCAATCATCGTTTTACTTCACATACATCAAATTATAATAATACAATTTTTTATAAAAATTTCTATAAATCGCAATCCAAGTAGGACCTAAGTTTTTCTAGATTAATTCGTTTCAATTGCATTTAATGGTGTAATATCGGCCTCATTGCAAAGGTTTAATTCCATGACAAAGCTTCAAATTATACTATCACGCATTTCAATTTTTACACTCTCAATCCTCAATTTTCTAGACAATGTGCTATGCTACAATCCATATCATGATGAACATAACCAACCAACTATGTATGGACAAGATTAAACCATACACATGTAGGGCGCAGTTCGAAATATAAAACTTGCAGTAGAATTTTGGATGTGATGTTTATCACTCACACGAGTAAAAATTTAGACAGTGAAGTTAGACGATCATTAGAACAATGAAGTTAGAGGATCATTAGACTAAGAGTGCATTTGATAAAATTGAAATTTAAAAATTGAAATCTTAAATCTTAAATCTGAAGTGTAAATCCATTAAATTATTGAATTGTTAAATATTAAATTTAATACGCTTGAGTGCATATCACATTTAGTGATAAGTGAAAAACTTATCACTTAATGTTGGAAGCGAGTTTGCCTCGTAAATTCAGTGCCACTTAATTAATTCAGATGTTTAATTTTTGGTTATCAAACAGTTTGAATATATTAAGATCTGAATCCATTAAATTTAAATGTTGAATTGGATTATCAAATAGAGGCTAAAATTCTGGCTTCCAATTGGCATTGAAATCATTCAACTCTCCTTAGGTAAGTTGAACGCCAACTAAAGATAAGGTGCAAGCCTAGATAGAAGTTAGAAGTTCAAATTTCAAACCTCTACACTTACACCAAAAAATCAAAGAGTATGTAGTAATTGGACAAGAACTCAATGCAGTTGTGTTTTGTGCGATTTTGTCCAGTTGTTGTATGTGTTCAAATTTTTGGCATATAAATACTTGAAAATATTGTACTGAATATATATCAAATATTTTATTTTTATACATCACTTTTACTATAAATACAACAATGCAATACAATGATACATCAAATAATATAAAAAATACACCAACCGGACTAAAACGCATGGAATTCTAGCCACGCCGAGTCCTTTCCATAGTAGTGCATTTCTTTGATTTAGAGGCGTTAACCATGCTCTTTTTAGTTCTTTTTGACCCTGTTCATTCCTCCTCCACTACAAATCAGAGTCGGAGTAGTTGACTATTAACACACACACCCAAAAAAAAGAGGTGTTGAAATCATTCATGAAAACAAATATGTTAGTAGCTATGCAGTCGGTGTATGATTGCTTATAATATGTGAACGAGGTAGAACAAATAATCTGAGGTGGAATACTCCTGTGCCAACAGACAAAGTCAAAATCATTGCGCAAAGAACAGGGAGCAAACGACAAGTTAGAACCTTAATGTTTTGTTTTTCATTCACTGATTTTCTTCCCCTTCTTTTGTTACTTTCTCATTGATTCTTATTCTTTCTTTAGGATCCTCACTTTTTAAATTATCGTAACAGCAGCATTTTCATTGCATTATTTCCACTAATTTTTGGTGTATCCGGTTAGGCTTGACGTGTGTGTCTTTCTCCTTTTTCTTTCTTTCTACTGTTTTTCATTCTTTTAAATTCGGGGTCATAGAAATTGTATCTGTTTGAAATCGGGGGCAGGAAATCTTTTTTTTTTTTTGGCAAAATAACCTCCTAAACAGATGATGGGGTCGCCAACCCCTTATTATATTATACAAAAAAAAAGGAAATACATATGAAATATACACTCAAGTTAATGGGAAAATAACGACTAAATGAAGAGTATTTATTCCCTTTCAAAGAGAATCTTAGACTGTGTAATCAATCATTTGCATAATTGGAAATTTCACAAACTTTTAAATGAAATTAACATGCTCCACACTTAGGGTACCGTGAAGGTGTTTGAGCTTTTTTAATTAAAATCTTATTTCGTTTTTGCATTATTTTGTTGGTTTGTTAATACAGTTTCATTTCTTGGTCTTCTTTGAAATGATTTTCATCAGTAATGCCTTGATCTCTGTCACTATCTTCTTCACTATTATCATCTAGTTCTCAAAGTGGGATATAGCTAACTTTGCCGTGCAACTTTTCCCATTTAATCTCTTCAAAAACATCTCTAAAATGTGGTCTTTCAATTTCTTTATTTTGTTGAGATTTCATTCATGCAAATACCTTTTCCACTCCATCAATTCGAGTTTGAGAAACTACTTGTGAATGGGGACTTCTTGTGCTTTATTTTGTGAACTTGTTGAGACATCCACACCATTTGCCTAACTGCCTTTGCTGCTGAAATGCATTAATCATTTGTTGCTGCAAAGTTCATTTCACCACTCCTCGTATACTGTTACATAGCCCAATTTCCTTCGTTAAAACTGATTTTGTTGGTTGGCCATTTCCATTCACAGACAATTTTTAGTCCAAGACTTGAAAGATTGAGTAGAGGAGTCATTTTATTGCTATAACATTAAATTTTTTATTCGGACAAAAATAGCGTTTCCCTTGCAATGAAAATTTTTAATGTATGTGCAATACAATGGAATGATCTATTTTTTAAATATAATTAATTAGTACACATATATTTTTAAATATAGATTAAGCATATATTCATTCACAATAACTGTGGCGAAAGTGTAATATTATTGTCATATATTTTAAATTAATTAGTATTCAACCCTTGTTCTTTTTTTATTTTTCAATTTCACTCGGTTTATGAAGTAGCGATTATTTGTTAGGTTTGTTTCAAAACTCAATCAGACTACGTGGAGAATTGAACTTGTTTTACCAATTTTCTTTTATAATAAATCTCTCTTTTCGTGTGACTTGCAAAAAAATTGCAAAAAATTGCAAAAAAATTTTTTCCTCTGTTTTTTGGAAAGATCCTTTTAAAAAAAAAAAAAAAGATTTGGATAATCAAACTTAGAAAGATGGTATTGTACTTTCATGTGACGCGACACTAATGTTTGTGGCACTCTTTTCTCATTCATACAAATGTATCATAAATACAAATTTCACAAATGCATGACAATACACTATTTTACATTGGGAAAATCTCCAATTTAGTCCTCAAACTATTTTACTGAAGTCAATTTGATCCCTCAACATTTTATCGCATGAATTAAGTCCCTTAACTAAAATTCTTGTGCCAATTGAGGACCTATACGGTGTCGCCACCCAAAACACATGTTTCTGTACAAAAATCAACGGCGACGCAGGGGCTTTTTTGGAAGTACACAGTAGGATTTCTGCGGGAAGCAAGACAGCAACTATTTTGCATCCAAATTGGGGGAAACCTTTGAGTAGCGAGAAAATAGAGGATTCAGGTGAAGAGGAATGCTGGGGGTGGTGGTGATTGCTGCTATGGGTGCAAGGACTGCTGCTTCTCCTCGTGCTCGCTCTCCTGCAAGGGGGAATGTTAAAGTTTTGAATGAGAGCCAGAATCAGAACCAGCAACAACCGATGTCACTCAGTCGAAGCAATTCCAGGAAGGCAGAACATTCTCCATATAGGAGAAATCCCTTGAGTGAGATTGACACAAATGTGATTGCTAAAAATATGTCTTTGCCTGGTAGCAAGGGCCCTAACAGTATCATCACCCAGGTATGCATGCTCAGAGCACTATTTGGTGGCATGAAACATTTTTTTTGTTTAATTGCTTCTATTTTATTAGTGAAGGCTACTTATTACTATTTTTCTTTATACCACTGTTGCTTGAGTTTAGTGATACATGAAAAAAATAATGTGGGATATATTAATGATTTCATTCACATTAGTCTCTATTGTCTGCAATACCCAAATTGGACAGCATTGTATCTCCAGTGTTGTGTGGATTAAGGCTAGTCTATAGTGTCTCTCTTGATGCTTTAGATTACGGTGAACGATCGTTAGTAAAGCTATTTCCACATCTTTGAGTAACAAATCCTGGGACTAGTCTAATACTACTCAATATACTCTAGCAGGCACCCATTCAGAAGCCAAATTCTGATTACACAACGAACAATAAAGTTGCAGTCCAAGGGGCTGAGAACAAAATTAGCAGCAGTAAAGGTATTGCAGACCACAGTGCGACCAATCTGAACTTAAAAAATAAGGAGCAGCAGCATCTGATATCTGAAGTGGCCAAGGCTTCGCAAGCAATCACCTCCAATGTTGCAATGAACACGGTTGCATCAGTCCCTGAGTGCCTCAAACCCCAAGGCTCCGCAAGCAATCACCACCACCCCCAGAATTTCTCTTCACCTGAATCCTCTATTTTCTCGCTATTCAAAGGTTTCCCCCAATTTGGATGTAAAATGGTTGCTGTCTTGTTTCCCGAAGAAATCCTACTGTGTACTTTCAAAAAAGCTCATGCGTCGCCTTTGGTTTCTATACAGAAACATGTATTTTGGGTGGCGACACCGTATAGGACCTCAATTAGCACAAGAATTTTAGTTAAGGAGCTTAATTCATGCGATAAAATATTGAGGGACCAAATCGGCTTTAGTAAAATAGTTTGAGGACTAAATTGGCGATTTTCCCTTTTACATTCATTAACCACAACAAGAAAGTATGGAGAAGAAGGACAGTTGACCCAGGTGTCGACAGCTAAATGGGTCGCTCGCGGGGCTAGTTCTGAAAAAGATTGGGCACCATCAACTGAACCTGAACGGGTAACTGTTCGGGCTGGTTCTGAAAGAGATTGGGCCTCACTAAGTATGCGTTGACTTGATTCAATCTGCGCAGGGGAGAATCTCTGTGCACTCTCCTAGTAGGACTGCAGATTGACGAACCTTCCACCATGTCTGCTTAATCCCTGCGAAATTCGATCCATTCCTTGCCAATTCATTCGATTCCATTTGGGATTTCCAAGCTCAAAATACTATACTGCTGTGCTGGAGACTGGAGAGGGAGCTCCAGAAACATAGGAGGAACATAGTAGTGGGAAAAAGATGAGTTCAAGTGGGCAACTCCTTCCTCAGCAGCATCAGCACTTCCAGCAGTCTCGGATCCTCCTTCAATCATCCCCTTCCCCGTCTTTCCTCGGAAAACACAAAATCCCACTACGTATTTATCCAGAAACTCACAAATTTCCCCACCATTTGTCAGGTCTGCCTCTGTTTCTTGTTTCTTTTGCTAAATATGTAGTAATAAGATTGGGTAGAGATATGTCAAAATCTCATCTTTTTCGCATGTTGAAAAGTGGAATCATTTGTATACTCGTTTTCAGGAGGGAGACTTCGGGGGTTTTCACTAAATTTTCATCCCGTCTCAGCATGTGAGTTTTATGCTAAAGACTTTATCTTTTTTTTTCTATGCTTTTTGAGTTTTCTGTGTACAATATTTATGATTTTAAGGTTGGCAATAATAGGTGGGAAGTCGAGATGGTTAGCGCCGCTCAGAAGTGCTGGTGAGAAGTTATCGGGTTCACTGGAGCCTGATGAATCTTCTAATTACTCAAAAGAAACGGCTGAGGTACTTTTGAAATGTTCTTTCTCCTTTCTTTATGTTTTTAAGTTAAAGTCGAAGGAATATGGCATTGCTTTTGCTCTTGTTTGAAGTTACAAATGCATGAATTGTACTATGATTGGGACTGAATGTATTTTTGCTCAATAATGAAATCTCGCCCTTTCAGAATATTAATTAGTCCAGGCATACAAGTGGCATTAAATTTCCTGTTTGAATTTCAGATTCTTAAGCCAAAGAAGGCGTCCTTCTTGACAATATTACAGGGGGCCAACTCCGTTCTGCCTCATGTAGTCATTGCTAGTACTGTTCTGGCACTTGTTTATCCACCTTCTTTTACATGGTTCACAAACAGGTTGGTGTATTATTCTTCGTATGATTTAGTTGGTCATCTGATGCATTGTAGCTATCTGTTTTCTCACAAGAGTGCTTGTTGATTATAGCTGTATTTTGAAGTTGGAAAATGAATCTTTTACTAGTGGAAGATTTGGATCTTCCCAACAAATTTCCAAGGAAGTTAATTAAAAAACAAAGAAAATTCCAAGGAAGTTTAAACTTTCCATAAAATTCAAGCTCAAGATCTCCTGCAAAATGAAGACCATAATCTTGTAGAAGTATGTATGTCATTTCTAAATCCATTGCTTCCAAGTGCAAAATATGCAAACTTAAGAACTCTGGATGTTGTCTTAACTGAGTAGCCTTACCGCTTTGTTTGAG
Source organism: Coffea humblotiana (assembly GCA_023065735.1). Classification (NCBI taxonomy): domain Eukaryota; kingdom Viridiplantae; phylum Streptophyta; class Magnoliopsida; order Gentianales; family Rubiaceae; genus Coffea; species Coffea humblotiana. The sequence continues at coordinate 26,041,294 of CM041215.1, read as the reverse complement.
CATATTGAATGTCCGCCCTACAGCGAGTTATCTAAAAAATTTGGCGTCTGCCTTTCCCCCGGTGCATCTCTGTTCTGACCAACTAGTATTGGTTGTTCCTCCGACAAAATTGATGATATTCTACTTTGTTCATTCCTTTCTAAAAGGAAAACTTGACCTGTTTCATGTTGATTGCTTTGGCAACTAGCTATTACAAAAGTTTCTGCATCAGGAATGTAATGTGATGCTGTTCTTGAAGAATGAAATAATGGTCATCAGTGTTTTCATTTCTGCTGAAGAGAAAAGAGACATACATAGTATCTATTGTATACCTAATATCTGTTGCTTGACGGTTTAGGTACTATGCCCCAGCACTAGGTTTTCTGATGTTTGCAGTTGGTCTAAATTCTAGTGAAAAAGATTTTATCGAAGCATTCAACAGACCAGCAGCCATTTTTGCTGGGTACGTCGGCCAATTTGTTGTAAAGCCCCTTTTAGGGTATCTCTTTGGCACAATTTCTATGACTATATTTGGTCTTCCTACTCCTCTAGGTAAGTTTCTATTCTTCATTCCTAGAAAGTTGGTTTGACAAACTAACTAAAGTATATGTTATCTGTCAGCTGCGGGGATTATGCTGACTTCTTGTGTTAGTGGGGCACAGCTTTCGAATTATGCAACTTTCCTGACAGATCCAGCAATGGCTCCTCTAAGCATTGTGATGACATCATTATCTACTGCTACTGCAGTCTTTGTCACCCCAATGTTGTCACTGTTACTCATTGGAAAAAGGTTGCCAGTTGATGTAAAAGGAATGGTTTCCAACATTCTGCAGATTGTAGTTGCTCCCATTGCTGCTGGATTGCTTCTGAATAGGTAGTGAGACAAGTCAAGACACTTTACCTTTTCTACACTTTACCTTTTCTCACTAAGGATGCCAGTTCTTTTATTACCTGAATTGATTTACATTTGCAGAATCTTTCCCCGGATTTCAAATGCTATTCGTCCATTTTTGCCTCCTCTATCAGTATTCGTGACTGCCCTCTGTGTTGGAGCTCCATTGGCGATCAACATGAGTTCTGTTTTGTCGCCATCAGGATTGTCAGTGCTTTTTCTTGTGATTGCATTCCATTTGACGGCATTTATTTCTGGTTATACCCTCACTGGCCTTTTATTCCACAACGCACCAGATGTAAAAGCTTTGCAAAGAACCCTATCCTATGAAACAGGTTTTGGGTTGTTTTAATCTTGTGCACTTTTGCATTTTTAAAATTTTGTTGTCCATGTTGAGTTACCCCTTATCCTCTTTTGTAGGCATGCAAAGTAGTCTTCTGGCTCTTGCACTTGCAAATAGGTTCTTTCAAGACCCTCTTGTCGGTGTTCCTCCAGCTATATCTGTAAGTCATTTGGATTACACAAACTTATTCTTGAGCAATTAGAGATCGTTATTTTCTAATCTGGAGAATGTGAGCTACTTTACATGGATAATGATATTCCTAGCATTATCATTTAGCTCTGGTTGGTTGCAAGTTTCACTATCTTGCCTATTAATGTTGTTGAGTTGGACAAATCTTAACTGCAACCGTGAATTTGGATAAAATTGACATTTCACTGCTGTGTATGATGTCTTTTTAACTCTATGTAATTTTGATTCGTCTTTTTAGCTCTGTGCATCTTTCATGTGTGAATTACTTTGTGTTCACTTGATAGTGTGAATACGACCAATGCTGCAACAGGAGAAAGAAAAAAAAAAGATTATACGGTCAATGTATGGTGTAAGATACGATGAGTTAGATAATGATATTTCTTTTGCTTGATGGACTTCTATTTTACTTTTCTATGTATCGGATTACTTAACATGAGCTTCTTATCTGTATATGCAGGTCGTAATAATGTCTTTAATGGGCTTCTCACTTGTAATGCTCTGGTCTAGGAAGAGCGAAGCTATTGCCTGATAAATGTTACTACTTGATTTCTTCTCATGCAATACATCCTTGGCTTCTGCCCATCTGCTGTCCTTTGGTGCAAAAGAAAAGGAAAATGCAGGGGGTCACTGATGCGAAATGTGATTTTCCTATCATTCCCTGTCTTTGGTTGTCAAAGTATTCCAACAAGTTGACAACGCTAAAGGATCTTGAATGCATGGCTGATTGCATGCTCTTTGTCTTCTTCTAGTGCAGAAGAATTGGAAAACTTGGCGCCACCTCTAGAAAATACGTGACTTCTCGCAGAGAAGATTTCTTAATTGAGTGTTTTGTCATGCTCCATCTCCAAGTTCCGTTCTTGGTGACTTATTGGCTTGTAAAAGTGCAGAGTACATGTATTAACCAATTTGAACTGTTGCTGAATGAAATAGCAAGCACTAGGAATATTTTTGACAACTTGTGCTTGTGGCAGTGTTTTTAAGTTCTTGGATCAACTCCTTTTCTTTCTGTACCCTGGAATGTCATCTTCCTCGAACGATTTATTGTTTGTTACAGTTGCTGCTATTAGTCGAGGATAAGATCTGCTTAAAAGTTCATTTTCACATTGCGTCATATTCGAGCACCGTCCTTATCCTCTAAGCTGCTGATTCTTGAAGTTACAAAATGGTAAAGATTTCATATAGAAGTCTGACGAAGAGAAAATTTGTCAATACATATTTTTTACCAAAAGCTACAGGTGACATTTTTTGGGCGCACTGCTATTTCTCATACACTATTATTATGCCCCTTTATGCAGTCATTCATCTATCATTATCCATGGAGGAAGCAAAGCGTAAACATTTCTACGTATAAAATGAGCAATCGAGCAATGAAACAACGATTATATATTTAAAAAAGAAGAAAAAAAAAAGAACTCCTTGAAAGAGTTATGATTTGGGCATTCCAATTATTGGATACAGGCTTAAAATCACGGAATAGTGAAGCAGCATCAATTGCGAAAAAGCAAGTTAAATGCTTTTGTCTACTAGTACTATTATTTCGCTTGAAGAAAGAAAATGAAAATATGGAAAGTCCAAATCAAGCATGTCAGTTATCCCAGGTAAGTGATGAACCCCAGAAGGCAGATTGGATTTGCTTTGGCTTCTTATTACATTTTGTAGCAAATTTCAGAATCATCAGATGCAGCTCTCTGGCTATCCACAGGCCACACCAATGGCAAACTATTACTTCGCTCTCTCCTTTAAACCTGTCCTTATATAAACCAAATCAAACATCTGCAAAATCCGACCTTTTTGCCGGAGAAACTACCAAAATTTCGAGGCCCTTCAATGACAACATCACTCCGAGCAAGAAATGCAGAGCCACTCTTGTGAGAAGTGCTGGATTGGCCTTAAGTTTAACCACCCTTGTGGGAGTGGGATCGTCCATTGCATTTGCAGCTGAGGCACCATCTTTAGTGGGCTCTTCTTTGCCGTTCGCTGAACCTTCAAATGCTCTCTCCTTGCCTACCTGGGCTGTTCACGTCTCAAGCGTGGTTGAATGGTACCATTAATTACAGTTTATCTCTCATTCAGGGGGTGTGCGTGCTCCTGTGTGGCAATTCTGATGTGTTTTATGTATATTTTTGTGTTGAAGGATCACTGCTATGGCTTTGGTTTGGCAATATGGGGAAAATCTGGGAATGAATCTTGGAAGGGGCTTTCTTGGGGCATGGTGAGAAATTTTGTGCTGTTACACCAAATTTGCTATTGTGTATAAGCCGATTTCTCAAAAAAAAAAAAAAAAAAAATCAATTTCTCCAATTTCTCCATCCCTGCTTACTTAGAATCCTCTTTTCTTTTGCTCTCTCAGTCACAACCAAACACAGATATGAGGCCTCATATTGATGGCATCCGCGGGTTACACCAAATATCCACCATAACCGATCCTAATAAATGAGTAATTATTGACACCAATTTTTTCCAGCAATTTTCCAACACAAACGACAAAATGAAACTAAGGACCTTTCATTTATTTGTTTTTCTTTAGCGGATTGGAGTTGGTTGCTAAGTACATTTTCTTTTTAGCTGGGGAAAAAAAATCTAGTTTATGTGCTTTTTGCTTATGTTGTGTTTATTGTTCTGATGTCATACTGCTTTCTGTTATGTCTGCCTAAATTTTGTTACCTGTAAGTTTTCAGCAGTGTAGTTGTCCCCGTGGTTAAGTTCAGTTACATAAGCTTTCTGGATAAGTAACTGATATCCTGAAGTGGATTAGTCTAATGCACTAAATTAAGTTTTGTTTAGAATCAAAAGAAATAGGATCATGGAACTTTATTCTGATTTCTGCTGCTTCATTGAAGAAGAAAGGGCTGGGGATGATTAGAAGTAACAGGATGAAAATTACAGGATGAAAGAAAAGAAAATAAGGATACCAGCAGGCACAAAAGCGAGCATAAAGATTTGCTTAGAAATCTTTTTTTGGGGATTGATTAGAGAAAAAATGTATGTGGTGCTTATTGTGGTTTTGTGTAAATCTTCCCAATAATGGGAACATTTTTTCCAATAAATTTAAAACCAAGTCTGAATGATGTTACAAGCCTGACCGTTTTGAGAAGGGTCCAGGGTTCTCTGACATTAATTTATGATATGCCTTCGTAACAGAAGCAGCCAGCACTGAATTGGGAATCGGGTTAATTGATGCCTCCTCTGCATGCTTGCCTGTCATGTCCTAATGATCTTCCTTTAGAAAGCGAGCTTTGAGTTTCATCTTCGGCCTGCAATGAAAATGTTTTCTGTATTACTATACTTTTCCTGAATCTCTTGACAATCTATTGTAAAAGGAGAGGGTGAGCGTGTGCATGTAAGTTTTCTGCAGAAGGCATTAGGTTAATTTAGTTGGGAATCATTAGAGTGACAGGAGATTGTCAGCTCTACTTTATATTATGAGAAATCATTCAAGCAGACAATGCAAAATATTAAGAGAGAACAACAGATAAGAAATCAAAGGACAAGAAGTGCTTGTTTTTTTATAGGTGAGAATAACAGTTCTGGCCATAGGTGAAGATATTCAATTTGGCGCATGTTGGGTTTTATTGAATAGTGTCAGCCATCAAGTCATCAGAATCAACATATGTGGGAATAGTACAAAAACCAATATTCACAGTTGAAAAGGATATGAAAATGAACACAATGAAGAGCATTTGCTTCCCTACTACCAGGCCACAATGACTTATGGCTTGTCTCAGGATTGTGCTCCACCATGTCAGGTAAGTTACAAACATCATCCTCGATTGTGAAGCACACAGGTATGTTGGAGTAGGCAGATAAGTTCTTGCATGGGCTCTTTAGTGAAATCTGTCTGAACTTCAATTCTTCTTTGTACCTTTTGTATAAATGGGAAATACTCTGGTAAATATGTTTTTTTTTTCATAAAACAAAAATAAAGAAGTCATCCACAATAAGGCTAGTTAGTGAATTATTCTTTATTTGGAGTAGCTCCAGAAATTAGAGCTAGTTTTTGCAACTCCTGCAACTCAAGAGAGTGATCTTCAGACAGATGGAGAAGGCTATTGCTGCTAGGAATTGGTAACAGGATTTCTATTTCGACATAAAGTTATGTCATTTTGTCCTTCGTGTAGTGTCTTGATGGTGCTGAAGGAATGTAATGTTGCCAACAATGGGAAGTGGTGAAAAGCATAGAACTATCTGAATCTCTGTATTACATAATGATAAATGGAATATTAGCTAGTGAGCTTTTTAGCATACATGAAAAGATAATGGATTTGAATCTCTAGTGCCATTAGGGTTTGATGACTTGCATAATGCCAAGTGATGCATCCTCGAATTTTGTTCTGCAACTGTGAAATTGTCAACTCAATTTTCTCTGTTATTTACTATCACTTTGTTTGAAAGTGAAATGATGATACTGTAGCAGATTCTATTTGCTTTTAGATTGCTCTGCTGGCCTGTGAGTTTATAATTTGAATGGCATTGTCAGAATGGACACTTTCAAGTCTTATTTTGCCCAGATCAGGTCTTGATACTTGTTCATAGATGTCCACAGTACATGCTTGTATAGGTCAAGTGGGTTTAGCCTTCCAAAAGAACAGTAATTACTTTTCTGATATTGTCATAGATAATTGAAAACTTTGAAGTTTGTTTTCCTTATAATGAAATTTGACATGCAACCTTTTATAGGTGCCCTTACTAGGTGGAGCGTTTTGCGCATGCACATGGCACTTCTTTTATAATGCAGAATCTTTAGAGGTAAATTGATAATGGTTTTTCTTTCAGAGATTTACTTTAATCTTGCTATCAAGATTCACATTCCCGTGATAGTTATTGACATTCATCATGATACTTGAGCATTATGTGCTACTTCAATGGAATTTTCCTGTGCTTCTCTTCCTCCACTTAGTTGTTCCATTGGTTCTATTATTTAAAAATAAGATTACTTTGTGAAATTCTTAAACACCTGTATCCGTTATTGAATCATTGCTTTAGAAAACCCTAAGGACTCAACAGTGTCTGTTGTTTAACCATTGAGGCTGTATAAATCAACATAATAACATTTTAATGACTAAGAGTGACAGGTTCAGTAACCTTGTTTATCAACAGAAATTTATGTATTGTTTACATCCTAATATGCTCCTATTCCTATACTCTTAACTTTTCTGCCGGAGTAGCATAATTTACCGTATAGGTCTTTCAGTTTTGGTAAACGCTGCATGGAGTAATTTAGGATCTGATGCAAAATGTGCAATTCTTATTTGCGGATTGTCAGGTATTAGTGGCTCTACAAGCAGCATTAACTGTGATCGGTAATGTGACAATCTGCATTGCTGCATTCCGAATATTCAAGTCTTCAGAGGAAAGCTCAAAGAATCTATGAACTCTACATATGTGGCAAGCGATAAGGAATCTAATTTCCCTTTCTTTGACCAGAGTCTGCTGTTGGTAAGTGCATCCTTCTTTCTTGCGTAAATTTCAGCTGAGGTTCCATTGCATGCAACTAGCAAATGGTGCCTCTCCGTTTTATGCAGGGATATGAATGGAAAGAGTAAATTTTTTTCCAAAAACCAAATTGTGGAAGCTCATCAATTTTATGAATAACGTTGTCTCCTTGCCCTCGTGGAAGGAGTTCACGGAAGTTTGCCTTCACTTGCTACCACTTGCCAGATGGCTGGAAAGTATTTGGCCACCATTTGGATTAAGTTTGTCAATCGAGTTATTTGACTTGGGCTCTCTGCTGCAATATTGTACACTTTGATCAACTCAGCCAAACATCATATGGCATAACTACATTTATTGACTTTGTACACAGTTCTTGTCATGCTTCAGCTTCTTTATTGCTGAAGAGCCTTTTTATTTGCGTATAATGCCTTTTAATCCGTCTTTACAGTTTCGTGTTTCAACTGGGTCTATTGTGCTTAGCACCAAAAGTTTGCGAACTATGATGACTATCCTGACAAATGTTCCTGACATGTATGATTGAAGTAGAAGAACCTGGAATTCGTTAGTCGTGTTTAGATAAGACACACTATTACTTGTTGGTTAGGCTGTGCTCCAACTGCACTGATGCTTTTCCTCCAATATGCGCTGCAATATACGAGAAAAAGAATTCCTGTGCCAAAGCAACACTAGCAGCTTCATGTAACAGCGCGCGTCCAACAGCCTTTTAAGTCTTGGTGGAGGTAACCTTGCCTTTCATCAGTCACTATTTGTGATTTTTCGCTTCCCTTTTCCTTAGATTAGATTAGAATAGGTTATACAAATAATTATCGTTGTCAAAAAAAAAAAAGAAGATAGATGCAACTAAACCAAATTATACTTCTTCTTTTTCTTTCCGATTAACTAAACCAAAATTCAGTAACCCTCTAGAACTGTGATTTATGAAGATGGAATATCAAGAGCGTCATGAATTTATGGGATCAAACTGAACATGTATATTATATAGTGCAAGATTGGTTCTTAATACTTGTGGAAATGAAAAACAAATAAACAAGGTATGTTGGTTTTTTTTTTAAAAAAAAAAATTTAACATATAAATATTCACATAGGAATATTTGTCATACTTTCTGCTTAGTTTTGCTAATGTATTGAACGCCTGCCTCTGGGCTCAAGCTTGACCCTTACCCAAAGTAACTTTCTGGTTGAAGCCAAAGTTGAATGTGCTCAAGCATCTACCAGTAGGAAGAAACATTCCGTTCCACTTCCATGTAAATGAGATCTCCAACCAACATCAGACTATCGCATTCAGAAAACCATAATTTCATACGCTCACGAACTTATTAGCCAGATTGATTGAGCACAGCGGAGCTCAAGCTACTCGTTTTTTTGTGCAGCCTAGAGCTGCATATTTAGACATTTCTGAGTGCTAATGTTTTGAGTACTAGTTCATCCGAATTTAGTCAAATGTTGCTAATGTGAATGGAAACGAGGATCGAAGGGGCTGTTTTGTTACTTTTTTCTTCACCTTAATTCTTTACTCGTTGTAATGACTGATGAGCTTCCTTCCCTTTCTTTCCCTTTCCTTTCTTTACCTTTCCACCATTGAAGTCATTGGGAAACTGTAGGTCAAAGCATTGGGATGCTACAACCCCTTTTAGGCCCAAGACAATTGAGTGAATTCAAATGGTATAATGATCCAGAGGCCATGCTATTGACCTTCTGCATACCTTTAAGAGGCCAACCTAATTACGTAGTTCTCGAAATACACATTAACTAGGAATGCTAATTTGACTTTTTGAACATTGTTAAGTGAACACTCAGGCTTTCATAGTTGACTTTTATGTTCATGTCGATGTTGATGCTTGCTTCGCTGGGGTAAGAGTAAAATATACTAGTACTATATAGTATGTGATAACTCTTAGACTGTAGTAATTAATTTGACGGATCATGATTAATGGTGGAGTGCAAATTATAGTAGGAAATTTGTGTAGTATTTCAAATACAAGTGCACAGTAAGACTTTCCAGAAATACATCAAAAAAAAAAGCCCCAAACTCCCCAATATAGCTCAAGGTGATACATAATGTGAGAATCACGAAAAATTAGGTCCCGTTTGGATTGCTACTCTCTGAAGTTTTTGTAGAAAGATGTATTGTAACGATTTGACATATGCGAGATAAAAAAGTGATTGAAAAATATGTTCACGGAAAATGCAATAAAATTTTTGGTAGAAGACTAGAGAATTTTAAATCTTTCACAGATTTTAGCAGATAAAAAATTTTAGTTTGACATCAAAGCTTTTCCATTTCAAAAAATTTCAAGCTGACAAAAGAAAGTTGGGAATATTCATCGTGATCCAAGTTGTTGTCTTGGGATTTTATTTAGGACTCATAATTGGTCATTGATATTCCTTGAGCATCATCTCACGGTAGAATGGTACATGATTGAATGATTCTGCTTTGCTGTATTGGTAAGAAAATTGGGATTCTGCAGGTTTCTTATTCTAGTTGAGAGATTGTCGGGAAATGATTTCACTATATTAAATAAGCACATTTACTTTATGTATACACAACTTGAAATAATTAAACATAATTGTGTAGAATTTCTGGAAGGTAATTATGTGGAATTTAACTGCACAGTGAAAAGAAAAGAGCCAACAGCTTCAGCTGGATTGTCAACAAAGTCCTTTTTATAGGTTTTGCTGCATGCCCCACGTGTGAGGAACCTTCAAATAACCCTAAGCACGTGTGGCTCGGGGAAAAGGAAAAGTAAATAAGTAATGATAAGTCTGGATTAATTTCTGGGGTCCAATGCACTAAAACCACCATGCCCTGCAAGAAATTACAACTGGTTCTTTCTTGGGGCTTTTTCTTTTTCTTCCCCTTTCTTGATGGAAATTTTTGCTCCCCTTGTACAGTTACTGTAACCATCCGACAGTAGGGATCGAATAGAAATGTTGTCACATTTTCGCAGATAGTTTGAATAGCTAAAATTTTGTTACGCGCAGAAATCGTTCTGTGTTGTAATTCATTTTTCTTGAAATATAGTAGTACTAATTAAGACCACATAACTGCTGATCTTATCTTATAGGCAAAAATACTTGGGTCAGAATTTGACTTTAGGACCCAAATTTTTAAGAAATAGAAGGCACTGAAGTCAGTTTACAGACATGGGTCCTAACCTTCTTAAATTTTGTCATCTCTTTCTGTGTTTCAGTTTTGGGCGTAAAGGGGCTAAATTAGTCTTACCAGTTAATGGCTACCTGATTTATGATAGCTGTGAGGACGAACTTCGGATATACTGATCAGGAGTTAGATTTTGATGGTCTTCAGTTCATTGGCAGCCTTTTTTGAACTTTTATTCATGATTGTACTTAGTCGTAGAGAAAAATCTTTGTAGATTCTTTCTTTTCCTCTCTATCGCACAAAATAGCTGAAGTACTACGGATCAATAAGACGAGAACAAAATTTTACCAGTCCTTTTAACTTGAATTTCTTTTCCAAGCCAATGCCAATCCCTCACTTCTATGCAAGGCCAAAGTTTATTGCATTTGAACACTTTTTTTGGCAGCCCTATGCAGTATCCAATTAGCCATGCAATGACCAGGCACAGTGAAATGAACTTCACTGCAACGTTGACAAGTCTTACTTCCATCCGTAACAGGTTTTTCTTGCCAAACAAATTTATCACTTATGGACAAGAGTTCCATGCTTTTTTTATATTGTTATGTAATGTCTGATCTCTCCATCAAGTAACATATCGTTCATTTATCATAACAGTAGTGGCATAATTTTTGTTCCTATGAAAATGCTAAACATTATTGATGTTCTTGAGGTATCAAAGAAGAAATGCAACAGTAGGATAAAATAAGGATGTAGTCTGGACAATATCAATTTAATTGACTTGCTAACAACTTACAATATTCCACTCGGATTCCCATTCCCGTTCCTCAGTCAACATGCTCTTGCCTACCTTATTCTAGTTTAGTAGAGTTCAAAAAGCTGATACGAGTAGAAGAAATATTACAGCAAAGAAGAAAGGAGCAGTGAATTTTCACTGGTTTTCTTTGTTGTGAAGCAACAGATCAAGGGTTGTCGAGACACGATCAGAAGGAGCGAATTTCTTCTGAATTTCAGACATCAACTCAAGATTTTCTTGATGAAGAAGACTGGCCTTCTTTCTTAATTTCTCATTCTCCTCCAAGATGGTGATGTTCTCAATATACAGCTTCAAGTTCTTCAGTACCATGTCTTTTCCAACTTCTTCTTGACATCTGATCCTCCTCCTATATGAAATATAAACATCAAAAATAAAATGTCGGCATATTCATATCACTTTTCTTGCTTGTACAAGTTATTCAGATAGAAGGTGGAGTACCTTGTGAGCCTGGGAAGTTGAATCTTACATCGCCTTGATTGCTTGTTATGCATAAAAGTGTAGATGTTATGAGATGATATACACATGTTAGTGTTATATGGTCTTTTTGTTGGTTTTACAAAGAAAAGTTTTAAAGAGGATGAAAAGAAGAAGGGGTGCTTTGAAATGGAATTGAGCAGTGGAAACTTGGAGAGAGATGTTTAGAGATCAAGTCTTTATATACAGGTCATAGGTGGAATTGTTACTTTCAATGTGTTGTATGTGCCCATGTGGTGCCCTGCCTTGGATAGTTGGATGTAGCGAGACTTGAGAGAAACAGAGAGGGAAAGGGGAGGAGGGGGTGGATTAGTTTCAAGTAGGGTAATGATGACAAGAGGACTCATGATTGCAAAGAGCAGCAACCCCATCTATATCCATGAAGAAAAAGCCTAAGAAGAAGGAAAGGTCTCTGTATTCTGCAATTTTCTCTGCTTAAGACTACATTTGTTTGGCAGATTTGGAAGCTAATGATCATGGGAAACTTTTGCAAGCATCGGATTATCAAATCCTACTCAAACTTCTCTTTCAGCGCGTGACAGAATTTTACCTAAAAATACTGATCAGTATTGACATGCACTATACTCCTCCTAGAGTATTTGTCAACTGTCATGGGTGTAAATGCGACTGTTCAGCTGATGATGATTTCATAAATTTGCAAAGACCGACACCACAAAAAAAGAAACTGTTTTTTTTTATATCCCCATGTAAATGTACCAGGGAAAGTGTCAACCTTTAGGGAAAGTTGAGCAGTTAATGTACTAATATATGAGGACAGACAACACTAATTAATTTGGTGTGAAATGAAATGAATTACCAGTTGATCATTTTCTCACCCAAAAATGTAGACCTAAACCACATATTCAAAATGATTTTAGAACAATTAGTAAACTCCCCTAGTGGTGTAAAGCCAAAAAAAAAACACAAATCCCTTTACTTACAAGAACTGTGCACGTAAGATGGAAAACTAGCAAATTAACCCTCAAGAGTTTAATATTCTCAACTCTAAAAGTATCTTTCAGAAATGAGAGCCTAAGAGTTTAATATTGTGAATTGTGATTATCAACTCAGTCTTGGGGTGCAATCTATGAAATTTAATAATTGTGCAATGTTTTTCAAGTTCATCCAAGTACTATGCCAGATGCTATTGGGCTGTAGTAAGTAGAAATTAATATACCATGTACACCACAACTAACAGCATCGCTTACACTCCAAATACTACTTACTGTCGTAAAGAAAAAATTATGACCCAATAGAAAATAGTAACATTTTACCTACGGGACTTAACAGTAATGATTTGACAGTCCGTGGCATGCGTGTGTGTACTTGGAAAGATGTACTGCAACCATGGTTTCTAGTTTTTACTCTACAAACTGTAATTGCTCACTGAAATTTCATAATAAATGGGAAATACAGTGTAGGAATAAGGCACTATCGTAACCAACCTTCGTTTTTCCCAACCCTACCCCATACAAGACAAATGAATAAAGAAAATGGCGTCAGAAAGTCTAATGTTATTAGAAGTGAAACTAAATGCAGTTAACCTCCTTCAGTAGTTTCAGTTATTTCTCAGTTCATGAGGTATATTGATTTATGACTAGCTAGAGATATCATAATTAGATACATCAGAGTGATAGTGTTGGCTTTGTCAACTTCTGGCACGGGCCGGGGGGGTGGAAGAATGGTAGGCGTATTGGTTAATTTGATCTATGCACTTGTGATGTGTTGTATCCTTGACACTCCCCATCTCTGCTCTATTCTCTTGATGCAATCGAGTACTTGTATTTTGGATGTATTCTTGAAATCATTCTAGTAGTTGTAAATTGTAAAATAGTAGTGTTCCCTTCTACTATAACTTACTCTCCTGGATCTATGGTTGATGAACTGTATGGATTCTTTTAGCCATATGGAACATGCAAGTACTGCCTTTTGCTTTCACTGCATTAAATGATTCCAGTACTGTGTTGATTTCAGTAGTTGTTCCATAACTTGGGGGGTTTTTCTAGCTCAGGTGAAACTTTTTATTAATTATTATAGGGATTTAAATACTAGCTCAAAATCAAAAGAGAAAGTTGATTGTAGCCTAATGGGATGTGAAATTGTGAATGGGAATGGAGGGTGTATTCAATTGCACCACTTTGTCAAGGTGAAGAAATCTGAAATTATTACAGTAGTATTAAGCATTAATGTAAGAAAATCTTCTTGTCACACGACAAAAGCAATTCTTGTGGACTCAATATTGGTCAAAACCAAGAAAGAAAGCAATACCAATATGTAGGGGTGGGCACGGGTCGGGTACCCACCCCATTCACCATTTGGCTGACCCGACCCGCACCTTGCGGGTCAGCCATTTTCTGACCCTTATCCGCCCCGCATATCAGCGGGTACCCGATTATAGGATACCCGTTGAGATAGGGTCGGGTCAGCGGGTACCCGACCTGCCCCATTTATCATTTAATTTTTAAAAAAAATTGATTTAAACCAATTTAATTTTATATTTTACACATTCATCTAAGATTTAATAAATTTTTTTTTTCTAAAAAAAGGTTTCCTACCAAGAAACAAGCATGTGAAGAGAATATAAGATAAAGTCAAAAAATTAAAAGAATTCAAAATCAATACAAGTTTGAAATAAGTAGCACATTTTTTAATATATATGTTCCATATTAATTAAACTTTTTTCTATAAAATATAAGATCATGACATCTATAAATGAATCTTGTAAATAAACTATAGTCTCTCATATTTGTAATGCAATTTGTTCAATAAAATTACTTATTTAGTTCTAAATTATTATTTTATAGTGTGTGTATAAAAATAAAATATATATATATATATGCGGGGCGGATCGGGTACCCGCGGATTTTTAATTATGTAACCCTAATCCGCCCCGCATCTTAGCGGGTATCCGACTCTCTTTTGACCCGATCAAATAATAAAAATCGGATATCTTAATTTTCGGATTGGATCGGATCGGATATGACGGGTTTTCGGGTTAGCGGATAATTTTGCCCACCCCTACCAATATGCACCGGTTTGAATCCCTGGAAAATCCTCAAAGGATTTGAACAGTAATAGTATCTCAGCTGGAGGGTACTTTTGAAAAAAATTTTGAGATGGTTTGGCTCTTAATTAGAACATTAATTTGTTGCACAATAATTTCTGATAAATTTTAACCACTTGATCTCTGAAGTTTTTTTTTTTTTTACTATCTCGTATGCGTTTTTCTTTTCAAGATTCGTTAAAAAAAGTTCAATTGCGTGCATGCGTACACATACATAACATCTTGCCATGTCCAGGTGGACTCTGAAGCTAACTTCTAAAGGATGCATATATTTTCCATCATATTATCATTTCCCTTTTTGACTTCAGAGGAATAGAACAAAGGAAGCTGAAAATTGCGGACTTTCTTTAATGCAGAACAAGTGTCTAACTTTCAGTTTCAAGATAAATGATACTAAATCCTATCCGTTTTGCAAGGAGAAGACCCGAATTCAATAAGTTTTACTACTACTATAGTAGCAGTTGAAAGCGAAAATCACATTTGTTTGTTGTTTTCATTGAACCAAAATTGAAAATTATAATTGTGGAGTCTTCGGATTCTCCCAAGTCCTCCTCGAACAGCGAAGTGTTGCATTGGTCACTTTAATTTGTCTAGCACACCTTTTTATTTTGTCTTTTTTTTTCCTCTTTTCTTGTGATCCTGGGAAACGAGGGATGCCAAGAATAACGAGATAAAGTTGACAACTTTAAAGAAAGATAAATGCATGGAAATGAATGTGTTCTTTAACAATATTTTGAAAATATGGACCAACGAGTGAACTGACTTGCAAATAAAATAATCATCTTCAATTCAAAAGTTTTTTTTTGATATAAGTGGGAGGTTTTAAACCAAAATGTCCTACTACTTATAACCTCTTCTATTTTATCATTCAACCCAACTCCCTCCCGAGTTCAAAAGGTTTAAGTAATCAACCGTTTGTCTATGTACTAGGATGAGAATATTTGCACGAAACCGAACAAAAAAGGAAAATTGATTACGGAAATAATAGTAAATCAGACAAAAGTGCAGAAAATGTCCCTAAAGATTTTTAACAAATTCAAACAGGCACAACTAAGGTTCTAAACATCTAGTGCTTCAATTCTTAATAGATTGTGTTTTTAAGTCTTGTAGCTAGTTTAAGAACTTAAGAAGATGGCACGGCACCATGTGAAACTGAATCTTTTGCAGACACGACGTCGTATATATTCCGGACTGTGTGTTTTTGGAGGTGTCTCCAGGAGAATTGAACCGACACACTTAATCAATCACAAAACTTCTGTAAATGCCTTCCACCAAGTAAGAGAAGAATTCTTGATGTGATGAGAATTAGAGCGAGTGTTTGCCACCACCGTTCTGGTGCGAGTGGTTATAAGATGTATATGTAAACCACTACCCCAAATTAAATTAGCAACATCTTGCATGGCACTATTCTCGACTGGTTTACATGGGAATTAAGGGAGGAGTTTGATGCTACATTGCTAATCCCATTAACTGAGTACAAATTAGCGAGACTTGAAAATGTCAAATTTAAAGCGAGGAGGCACCTTTCTTCTCTTAGCCCTTTTGAGCTTTTAGGTGTTTTGTGGACCATTGAATCTCAATTTGCTGGCTTTGAGACTTTGTATGGACCATTAGAATGTGAAGGTGGCTGGCCTTCACATTCCACCCTTTCCTTTTCCATAGCATTCTCCGACTTTCTAACCATCCTCATTATATTTTGTTTGAACACAAATATCAAAGAGTCAAAATTTGTGTTGAGGGCCTATAATATATATCCCTTCTCTACTGGTCTATTTTGTGCTTGATGGCCCGTTATGATAACCAAAGTATGCATGAGTGCACTAGATTACAAAACCACTGCCAAAAAAAATTGATGTAGTTGCATATACTCATTATTACCAGAAGGAATACACTTGTGAAGAAATTCTAGTCATGTGAATTCCATAACTCCTTTAATTGATCGCACTTCATTGCAACTTACAACCGGCCACTTGACACACTATAATTGCTTACTGATACTGTACTATAGTTCTCTGGATAGAAATTTTGGCCGGCTGGTTGACAGCAAACCAGTGCCATCACAAGGATGCTGTTGTTTTGGGCCAAGCTGCAGGCGACATCAAAATTGTACAACTTTGTCGTGTTAAACTAATGATATTAACCTTCGAGTTCGAGCTAGCATATAACAAATACACTTAAAAAAAAGACTTTTCTAACGTTAGTTAAACGCCTATGCTTGAATAAATTTTAACTTTATAATATCTGATCAAGTCTCTTTTAACGAGTGTCCGCTGGTCACCTCCTGCTCTATATATATATATATATCGTTTTCTTGATTTAGCTTCACATGATCCTCCGTAACGAGTGTCCGAATTCACGTCGAATTAATAAATAGTGAATTTGAGAACCCAAAGGTGGTGTTGGTGCAAAGAAAGGTTTCGTGTCAATTTATATAATGTGCATCAACTAGTAAAACTTATCCACAAACTTTTACTAGTACTTACCTTCTTAATAAATAAAACTGGATGACAAGCCGCAAGAGAAGTTGTAGTACAAAGGATCAAGTAGCAACTACTTTCTTTAGGCAAATGATGTTCGTGATTCATACATATGCCTATCTTCATTACATTGATCATCAGTGTAGTGTACGCATATATGTAAAGGCTAATAATGCCATATTTGAAGAGTAGCAGAACCACTCAAAACCTCACTTATTCCTTCTTTTACTACTGCAACTACTATTTCATATATGAGGGTCGAGTAAGCTTGGTGTAGTCAACAAGGAAATGAAAATACACCCCACCCCCCACCCCCAAACCCTAGTTGCCATGCTTCCAGTTTTTTAAGTGTACTAGTGCAAAATTGTAGCCAATTTGGATTGTACATGACGTAGAATTCACATGCATCAATCATGATAAAACATTGCATTTATGAATTCATGGGGTCCGGCCGAGTCCATATCAATCCAACCCCATTTATGTATCTATCACCATTCACCACCGTATTCATCTAGCATCTACAGCTTGGTGCAATCGATTGAGCACCGTCCTTCTTGATCAACATCATCACAACCACTCATTAGGATCATAATTGTGACCAAAACGTCAAAAAAATTTTTTTTTTTTGATATTGGAAGTCATCTATGGAGCTATATCTACATATATTCAAAATTTACATTATTACTTGAAATTATGACGTGGTCTAATTCCCCTCCCCTCACCACACAAACAAAAAAGAAAACTATTTTATTCACTTGGAAATGGAGTACTAATCATTACAGTAGCTATTGGTCGCTGTCTCTTCTTCTTCTCAATAGTTGCTGAAATGTTGAGTGCTACTAATGCATCTTGCCAATTTTTTATGGATCCATTATTTTTCTTTTACTCGGCTATTGATTAATTCTCAAATTTTTAGATCAACTTAGATGAATTCTAAAGTTACTTACTTGTTAAGCGTCTCTCGGGGTTTGGGCTTTTGTGTTGTTGAGTGCTTGAAGCACTGTACAGAAATTCAAGAAGACACAATGCAACTGAGAAGTCACTGAAAAAAGAAAAAAATTGTTTTTTTTTTTTTGTGGTATTTGCCATTAGACCGAGCTTCAACACTCCGTAAGAGAGAATGTTGCAATTTCTGGGAAAGAAATCCTGGCTGTGATATCAAAATGCAAAAGTGTTCATCCAATACACCAATGGTGAATTGCAAAGCACTTACTAGACCTTTTAATCCAGTCTTAGATGACCACATTTTGGGGCCACAAGAACCCTTAGCCCACCTTGTAAGCTGGTCTTATGTAGCACGGCAATTCAAGCCCACGGCGACGGTAGCCTAAGTATCACGCTGAAATTCTACATCATTCTGCCAAAAGAAATTGTTTGAAACATGAAAAATGAGAACGAAGTCAAGAACCCTATATGAACCTTAGCCCAAAAGCCCCATTGACCTGCATACTTTTTTTTAAATAGAGAGGCAGATTCTCAGTTGGTATTTTTTAATGGTCAAACTTTCTTTTAGCTTCTAATTGTGGGTAATTTATTGCATAGTATTTTCATATACTGTTATAAAATAGTAGCTTTTAGTTTTTCCAAGGCCAAAAAGAAAACTAAATAGAAGGTTTCAAAGAATTGTGAGCTTTTTTGACTTCTGATTATGAGATTTTCTAAAATTAAAATTTACGAAAATCATAATGTATTGAGAATATGCCAAAATCCTAATCTCCAACGGGCAATCCAGATTTCTGAACAGTTTTATTTTATTTTGTCTAACACCCATAATCTACTTTACTCGCTCTTACGTTACGAGGGAAGAAAAAATCTAACTGGACTTGCATGGAAATTGAAGGATGAACCTCAGACCACACAAAAGAATTACAATAGTTTCTTGTAATGATTCCAAAGCTCTAGATAATAGCATGCGTTCTATTTCTTCAGCTGAAATCAATCAAACTGCACGAGATACTAGAGAATCAATCTGAATTGGTTCCTAAATTTACCTTTTTTTGGTCCAACCACTTGCATGATCTGAAATTGTCTCCACATAACTTAAGTAATTGTAAAGCACTAGAAGCTCACAAATTCCATATTCATCACAAGCTTTTAGGATTGAGGCTAAATCACATCCACTTGTTCAACTTGGCAGCCGCATAGAGTTTACTGTGTGCCGCAGCCATGCAAGTTGCCGCCTCAATAAACCGCGGCTGCCATTTGCCACGAACTTGAAAGTTGAAACCTTAGGATTGAGTCTATGTTCTAGGAATTCTGCCTCTGTATTACTGCTTGTTTTGCTGGTATCTTTAAAAGACAACTTCTTGTTCCAATTCTTTCGATTTTCTAATGTAATGACAAAATATGATCTGCCATAATCGTGAAATCTATAATGTCACAGCAAATATGTCTATGACGAGAATATATATTCCATTCAAGTTAATTTGTGCTGATGTTTTATTCTACATGAGAAAAATAATTTTGGTGTGTCGACAAAAATTTGCTATGGTATTAAAATATGAGTTCTCAAAACAAGACTAGTATTTTTTTAATCTAATTAGTTTACTTTTTTTTTCAGTAAAAGTAGGAGGATTTGAATTCGAAAATTCTCACGTACGTTCCCTTGCACCCGAACCACCTAATACATTCCTAATCTAATTATTTTTTTTTTTGAAAGAAATCTAATTGGTTGTTGAAACTCTTCTTTGTGACCAATTAAAGTGTGATAAAGTATACTATAACGTATGTTTACATACGTGTTTTCGTTATTTTTGTGTCAAGGTGTAACCAACTATTCAATTATTAGTAAATCAGAGATAGTTAGCAAATAGATGGGTAATTAGAAATTCCAACGAAAGTAAATTAACAAAGCAATTTTTTTTACTCAGCATTTTTGAAACTGAACAAGCAAATATGATTTGGGTTAGACTTCAGAGATTTCTCTGTGTTTTGTTAGTTAAAAAGAAAAAAAAAAACTCTTTTCTGTTAAAATATACCTTGTAGTATATTTTTGACTTCAGAAATCGAATGTTGCAATATGTCCAGCCGTTGATGGTTCAGATCATGGGAAAGAGAATTTAACGGTAGGATTTGGGTTTGGGTGCATACAGTTCCAGAATATGGCAGAAGCAAGCCTTTTGTCTTTTGGATTGTACCAGAAACAGAAACGCTGCTTTTACCGGGTTCTCGTCGAATTCGGCGTGCGCTTGTATCCCTCTGTAAAGACAGTTTTACCCCCCAAACTCCCACTTCAAAAGTCCCATCTAATTGAAGGATTAAATTTTTTTATACACTATCATTATAATGATTTTTTAACATTAGGAGCTTTAGATGTATTTCACATGTACATAATTTGAATTTTAAAATTAAATTCATGTAATATAGTATGTTCAAATTTATCAATGTAAAAAATTATACATTGAAAGTGTATAAAAAAGTTATCCTCAATTAAAACCCCTAAGCAATTTTTTTTTTTTTTACAAATACAGTTGCAAAGATTGATATACATGTGAAGGAAAAATAAAAAAATAACCATGGCTATGAACAAAGATAGAAAAGACCTCTTCTCCATTGATTAAAATCAGCTGTCCTTTAACAAAAGGATGATTAAAATAATTGATGCTAAGGCTTTGTTTGGATTGCATTTTTCTGAACTTTTTATAGAAAAATTACTGTAACGATTTGATATATATGAGATAAAAATGTGATTTAAAATGTGTCTACAAAAAATATAGCAATTTTTCTTTGAAAAATAGCAATCCAAACACACCCTAAGTTTTTTCAAATCAACAATGCTGTCATTGAAATTTGACTTTTATTTTCATATCATTTAATCAGAAAAAAAGAATTTATTGTTAAAAACAACTAGTAAAGAACTTTCATGGATAATTTTAATTTTTAAAACTTCCAAAACAAGAACATGTATTCCTAGAACTTTTAAAGAATTTTGAGAGTCAATTAAGAAGCTCAATGTTTGACATTAGTTAGATGCAAAAACAACCTCTCTAAAGGGAGCAAAAACAATAAGATGGATCAATAATCCAAAAATAGACATATTTTGATAAAACATGAAAATACAATTTTTTGTGATAAAACACATGAACTCTAGCTTCAAAGTACTCCTAATGCTAGTCATGAATGTGTAGAAACAAAGTAAAATTCATCGTCATCCAAAATCAAAATGGAAAACGTTCTAAAATCACCTTTTCTCAATCAAATTTGAGAATAAACTACCGAATCTTAAATGGAACAAAAAAAAGCCCGTGGTCTTATTCTAGAGAGGAAAGCAGAAGGTTAATTTTGTCTTTCAAAGGCACCGAGTGGAGAAAACCATCGTTCTTATCAAGTGAAACCTCTCCTATTTCTATGCTGTTTCCTCCGCTAATTAAACGTGTAAACGAAGTTGGATTTTGCAGTTCTTTCCCAGGACTACCCCCTCGTTATTATACCCCTATCTCCGGCTCCAATGTGGACTCGGTCTGAGGGTAGTCTCGTCAATTCACCAAATCCACCGTCATTAAATAGGCTTTTTGACCACCAAACCTCTATTTATTCATAGTTAACTTCCCCACGAAACAGAAGAAGCCTTAACCTGAAAGCACTCTTTCTTCCTTATTTTCTGAAAAATTTCGTCCAAAAAATCAGAAGAAGAAAATCCTTGACTATCTGAAGATGGGTTCTGAAGGAAACAAGATGAACGACGGCACCAGCTACCAGCCATCGGAGCCGACCTTGTGCGCGAACGGCTGCGGATTTTTCGGCTCGCCGGCGACGATGAATCTCTGCTCAAAGTGCTACAAGGATATCCAGATGGAAGAACAACAAAAGGCAGCTGCTAAGGTTGCCTTGGAGAAGCTCGTGACGTCTCAGAAAAAGACCGATGATGCTTCTCGTGTGGGTTCTCCGGAGTCTTACGGTACGGCGGCGGAGCAAGTCGAGAGGCAGGAGGAAGCGGCTTCGGCGCCGGCGGCTGTTGTGAAGAGTAATAGGTGCTTTTGTTGCAATAAAAAAGTAGGGGTGATGGGGTTCACCTGCAGATGTGGTAGTACCTTCTGTGGGCTCCACAGATACCCAGAAAAGCACGATTGTACCTTCGATTTCAAGGGCCAGGGCCGGGATGCCATAGCCAAGGCAAACCCGGTGGTGAAGGGTGATAAAATCCAGCGGTTTTAGTTTGGATGGGTTTAGGCCTGAGTCCGGATCCGGAACCGATCCGGGTCGGAGTCGGGTCGTCGTGTGTTTCTAAATGGGTTCCTTAGCATGGTTAGGTGGGTTGTGGTTGGAAGAAGTAATTATTGGTGATACTGTGGAGGGTAGAGGACAGGTTGGATGGGGCGGGTTTAATTGGATTCGATAATAATGTAGAAAAGAAAAATGCATTATTATTATTGTTATTACTGCTATTATTGTTGTTGTTGTTGCTGGTTAAGTTTGGTGGATGCTTTCTTTGCTGGCGCATTGTTTTATTGGCGGTGGTACAGTCTCCTTGGTTTATCGTTTTCGAGAAAAAAAAAAAAAGTCACTGAACGATTAATATGGTGGTATATATTTTCCTTTTCCAAGGACGAACTAATTACTAGTGTATCAATTGCCATGGTGGACGAGGAACTAAAATGTGTGTTATAGGTGCAGGGCCCTAAAAGTAACAGTATGGTTGCTCATCTATTAGCCAAGAATGCGTTATCAATTCCTGATTCTTGTATTTGGATTTGATTCTCCACTAATTTTTTTGGTGTTCTCTTGATCAAATTTGCTCCTTTGTGCGGGATACAATATTAAAATTTCTGACCCTTTTCGTGGAGTAGTAAAATTCTGGTTTTGTGAACTAATCCGACCACTGAGCTGCTGGAAAAGGTTTAACGCAAATTCTCAATGTTGTAGCATATGGTTCGTGATTTGCAACGTACCCTCCCGCCTGCCAATCCATATTTTACCCAAATTAAACAATTATCTATTGAAATTGTACCCTAACTGTTGGAACTTGGAGAAGTCATTGTGAATATTCAATCTCAATCAATCTTATTAAGGCTACTTCTTGTCGGCTTCATACAAAAATTTCCTCCGTTTGGCGGCCTTGCATTGATGAAATGCTATTCTTGATTGGATAATGATGTCGGGGAAGTAAATATCTTAGCAACAAAGCAATTGGACGATTACATATGGATTTCTTGAAATGCCTATGCATGGATTAGCTCATTCATCACCTTTCTCCGAGTCTACACAATTGCTTTTCTTTAAACGATGACATTAATGTTGCCTTGTTTGTATTTCCATTTTTCTTTAAAAAAATTTTTTTACGTTTTCAGTGAATACATTTTTTAATAATCTTTTTTACCTCATACATCAAGGTGCCCTAAAATTTGGTATTTCTTTCTCTCCTGAGTGCTGTTGTTGAATTTATTGAGGCAAATGATCTTGTGTATACAATATGACGAAATGTAAATTTTGGAGACGAACAGAAGATTTCTGATAGCCTTTAAAATCCAATTTGTGATTAACTTTCTCTCTTTCTGTAAAGTGAAGATATACGTATAAACTATCAATAACAAATGATTGGGTGAGATACGAATTCTTTAGCTCGAATCTTTATGGTAAAAAAAGAAAAAACGATTCCTAAGAGGAGAGTGGGATTCGAGAAGCGGGAGGTGGATCCTGAAGTTGTGATGGCACAAGTCAGTAACTTCGATTGCGTAACTAATGCTCCACCTCACGGCTTTGATCCAAATTGTCATTAGCTGACTCATTTTGCTTGTGAGAAAATATTTGACGGAAGATTCGATGTTTAATTGCTCTTACATGTTAGCATAGGCGTGACACCATGGACCTCACATTTGCCTCCCAAAAAAAAAAAAAAAAAGGGAGATTCGATGGGCCTCACGGCCTAAATCGTGAGAACTTGTCGTTAACTTTCCTCCATGTCCTTTTAAAGATATTCACGAGAGATGTAATAAGAAGAGTATACGATGAAAAATTTTAATTTAACAAAATGGACATGCGGGGCAAAGGGTTTTTGGATTTTCCATTTAGATTTTTCTCTTTTGTTTTCTTTTCTTCGTCTTCTTCGATGAGGTCCAATTTTTAAAATTAGTAAAACGGAGTTAATAGTTTTGATCACATTAGAGTGACCTAGCAAACAGTGCAATTCTACATTTTAACATCATCTGCTGTCTGCTGTGGAGGGGAAACTTTTACAGCGAAGGCATCCTATATTCTTAAATTTGTAGTGTACTAAGGTTTTCTAGTATTATTTTGTTTGGTAGGAACGTGTTTCGGTTGTCTAATACATTAGGCTTTTCTAGCTTCGTTTTAATCTTGCATCAAATAATCCTTGGGTATTCCACAAAATAGCTGCTTTTTTTTTTTACTGGCAAGATTGCGTCCAAATTGAGAATCCTTAAAAGCAAGCAAGAGATCGCTTGTTTTGCTGATTACTCCAGTCGAAACACGTCCCAAGCCTTCTTCCTTGAAGTCGAAGGAAAGCCAAGCATATCGAGGAACTAGGTTCAAGGTAAGAAAACAAAAGGATACCATTTTGTTCAACTACATTCAGGATACCAACAATTAACTGGCGAAAATGAGAAAATTTCACTGTGCTTTTTGGGGCAAATTATTGCATAACTTGAGATGCTATTCTTTTGCAACTTCTAAACAGCTTTACTTTACTGCCTATCATTTCCTCATACTGCAAGTTGTAGAACAGATAGGATAGAACCCTTTTTCTTGAGTGCGTGTAGTATCGTAAGAATAACACCTTTAGAATTCCACTTTGACCATAAAAATTGATGTTACAACTTACAATTATCTCAAAATCCTAAAAAGTTTTCTTTAGTGGCTTGGACCAAGTATACATTCTAACGAAAAAAAAATAGGAAAATTTGTTCAAAACGTCTCACATTTCGTGCAATGAATTTTTTCATCCTTTACTTGTAAAATATTAATTTTATGTCCCTTACAAATTCAAATTAGCAAAATTTGATCTCAATTTAATTTTTCGACCACTTTTTAGCATGATATCACTACATGACTCACATGCAGTCATTTCTTATATACAAAAAAAAGGTCAAATCTCACTTTATAATGGCAAAAAATAAATATGAATTGGGTTAGATATCACTTTTTTAGGAGAAAAGTAAATATAGTTCAAATTAAATCCCACTTTTTTTAGGGACAAAAAATATATATGGATCTATAAATGGGATCTAACCTTTTTATTTCTAAAAAATGACCATGTGCAGGTCATGTGATAGATTTAAGATAAGAAGTAGTTGAAAACTAAGGTCGGAACTAAATTTTATCGACTTAATTTTGTAACGGATGTAAAATTATTATTTTAAAAATAAAGCACGAAAAAATTCATTTGACGAAACATGAAAAATGCTTTGAACAATTTTCATAAAAAAATAAATTTCACTTAAAATGTGTACACTATTTATGCAATCAAAAGAACTGCATGTGTCTCGGGTCGATGACACTGATGCGCGCAGCTGTCTCGTTATAATGGCAACTTTGATGTCAATCCAAAAAGAAAGGTTCTATTGTATTGTGAATGTGTTGCACAAAAATAGAGAAGAAAGAAGAAAGATGCCATGAATGTGGGATTGAGTTGGTAGCAATTGGAGTTGCATGAGGCACTCAACTTCCAACTATAGGACCACAGTCTTGTGAACTTTTAAACTTTACAACTGAAGTGTCCCAGTCAATTCTGTGTGATGAAGATGCAAAATAAATCAAAGCTCCATTAAAGCTTGAGGCCTGCAGCTGGTGGATCCTCATCTTCTTCCTTTTCCAAGCTACAACCCCTTTTTTTTTCGGGTTCTTTTAAACAGCCTATAGCCTAGTTGAGAGCAATTATATCTTTAGCTGATGTGAAGTCCCCGTCGGTAGGTACTGTGAACCAAGGATTTCAACCTTTTCAGCTCAAAAAAGACGAAAGTATAATTCACAAATGCGCACTCACGGCCTAGTTGATTTCACATAAACAAACTAGATTCCAACCTTGCAGTTCTAGGGTGGGAATTGTGAAAAAAATTGGGGCTTATCCAACCATAACTTTCGAGCGAGTGAATGATCTTTTTTGAGGGTATTTCGATTTTGTGAATCTATAAGTGATGTTCAGCTTTTAGTCGCTTTTAAAGAATTGTAATGTGATGGCAGCAATTTTCATTTCTTTCTAACTTTTAACGTTTCCAATATTCAAATTCACAGATTGGATTGGACATTTTCTACATTCCATGTCTAAATAATCTTCAGTACAGAATTGTCCTCAAACTTCTGACTTTTAATTTGATCGTCAAAACAAAACAAAAAAAGAAAAAGAAAAAGAAAAAAAAATAGTTTCTACCTTTAGAAGTTTTTAACAATATCACTTATTAGCACCTCAAAATTTCTAGCAATTTCACTACCTGCCCTCGTTCAATATCTTGTAAAATGTTATAGTCCCTATGACCAAAAGTAAGCTTAAAATATTCATTTAAGTCGATAGATCATACTCTCATTCCAAATTGCCCTTTTTGTTTCTTTTATTACTTGTTAATTTCTTACCAAATGCTAGATTAGGGGGTTGTAGGAGCAGCGCAACAAACATAGTAGCAGCATCAACCCAGAAAATTAATGTACAATTGCAACAATTACTTATATATGGTGCTGGAATTGAACGTAAATAGGGTAGGGGTGAGAAACATTAAAGCATTGAGGAGTAGATTTTGAAAGTACAAAATTAAAAATATGAAAGCGCAAGTATAAACTCTTCAAGTTTAAGAGTGGATTTGACCATACAATTCACTAACATCTTTCAATGTAAAAATTTGTAGCTCTAATTGCAAGGCCATAATAAAAAATTTGGAGAGTAAAGAATTTTTTTTTTCAGGGTGAGAGAAAAATCCCAAATAGAATTTACTTTTGTCATGAAAAATGCATTTTTTTAGTGATATTAATGAAATAAAATTGATGAGATCATCAATAATCTAAAGTAATGTAGGTTATTTAGTGTCAAAAAGCTACACCTTCAAAAATATAAGCCCCTAAATTGGTGTAGAACTTTTCGTGGCATTTTCAGTAATAATAGGGCATAACATTTTTGAACATGGGAAAAAAAAAAAAAGAGAACGAGCAAGTAAGACTTTTGGAGAGAAAATTTTTTTCTTAAAATATGCCTAGAGCACTAGGATTAGAAGTTTTAAACGGTGCCTTGTTACTTTGAGGTTGGGTCTTATCTTGATGACAAGGGAGATAAAATTTTAAATGTTTTTTTATCTTAGAAGTTTTAAATGTTTTTTAGAAGTTTAAGGGTGTTAAATGAATAGATTTATAAAATTATTCCAAAATAATTTTTTTAAAAGAATTAACGAACCCTTTTGTTTGTATTCCTCCGTATATCTCTTTCACATAAACGAATGTTGCATGTAACGCATAAATCTATTCAGTTTTGAACATGTATAATATATAATTTCTCTACAGAAAATAGTCTTGTCTGTCGTCCAGTTAAAAGTCCTTTAAATATCTCCAAAAATCTGTTCAACACATAAACTTATTGGCATGAGACTTAATGTAAAACCATAAATTAAATATAATTTGCTTAATATTGTTGGGTTGGTAAGACAGGCCCTCAAACTATGTCATTACATATGCTAATCCATCACAGGGACATGCTAGCTTTCTTGCACTTTCATCTGCCTTTGAATTGGGTTCATCGCAAATTTGGTTAATCCCACCAACCTGCAGGTTTTATAATCACTTTGCTTCAAATTGCATTTATCTGCTAGCACTTTATGTCACTCTCGTTACATGTCGGCTTTAACAATTTGTAAATGAACTTCACTTTCGCTCATTGTTATGCTTTCTTGCCTACACTTCATGTGATGACCAAATTTCTCCTGTGCAGTATCACCTAATAATCTCTTGTACTGGCAACTTTCTTGTCGCTGATACAGTATTCGCCACATTCAGCTAAACATATCGTACCATTAGGTTCTAAATAAAGGTGACCTCATTCAATTGTATCAACCCTAGAAAAGTAGAGAAATTCAGGCGTGAAATGATAGGGAAATGTCCAGAAGTTTGCATATTTAGCAAAGCAAAATTACTTGAAAGTGGCATCTACGACCTCCATTAAAGAGCAAATTTCCTGGAGCTACAACATTAGTCGATATGTTAAAAAAGCCTTACGTCCATCCAAACGGCCGAGAAAAGTAACTATATACTGTACTGAAGGGGATCAGAGACAACGAAGAAGAAACCTGCAACTTTGAGAAAAGGTACATTGGTGTCTTCAAGGGACAAAGTATGTATATATGGAGTGTCTCGACTTAGGGCCTCCAAATTCAGTGTATTTGGTTATACTTTAGGTCAGACACCCAATGTGATAATAATCAAGAAGTTCATGGGAAATTCAAGCAGGAAAAACGTTTAGTAGGGAGTACTATTTTGGATGCCTGATGTGGACCAAGATTCATTAAAGGCATACACTTTCTTAGACGGGGGGCATCTTGGGGGTCCTCCCTCGACTGAAACATTGCTTCATCAATCATGTTCATAATTCAAAGCCGGATAAAATGAAAATTGGTGAGGATGTTCTTTCCTATGTTGTCTCCTGGGGTTCAAATCAATAATTTGCAGAAGCACCAACAAGGCAGATGAACATTGTTAGCGAATCATGAGTTTCAAATGGTGATGGTGCAGCAGAAATTAGGAAAAGAGGAACCCCATCAATTATTCGACTGGCCCTCGAATTTGCTTTACAGTGCCGCTGACTTGAAAACAGTTTATTATTATGATGACATTGTACAGTTTTATAATCCTAGGACTGCTAATTTCAAACGGTTTGCGAGGTAAATACTCAGTTTGGCGCCTTGAATTAAACTTCCGACATCTCCATTTTTTTTTTCAAAAAAAAAAAAAGTTGAGCTGATTTCTCTATTTTGTTATCAGAGTTTAGGCCCTCTTTTTCACCTTTTAACTCACTTTCTGCAAAAGCCCGTCTCACTAGTTTTTCACTTTCTTTAATTATAGTCTTTTTTTTTTTTTTTTGGTTTTGACAATTTCAAATTCATGCTGCAAAACACAAGCAATGATTTCAGCACCTTTTTCTTTTGGTTTGCGAAATTTCAAATTCAATTCCTATGAATTGAGATACCCTTAATAATCTGGATGCTTGTACTTAGATTCTTTTAAGGGCTGCTGAATTGAAGAACCATTACATCTCAATCTAGGTTTGTCAAAATGGCTGAAATACAAGCCACCCAAAACCAGTTGGTACTTACCGTTTGTGTTATTAAATAAACTCGAGATGTTGTAGTTTCATTTGAGGTTAAATTTCATTGTTAGGTGATAGAATAAGTATTTTAACTTTAATATTATAATAATTTCAATAATCTAAAATGTAATTCACTGCATCATTAGATTAATGATGATGTTTCAACTACTTATTGAATGTAAATTGAGAGAATGGTTCTCTAAAACCATAAAATTTCCTAACGTTTCACTATACACACTTTCATCTTCTTTTTTTTTTTTTTTGGTTTGAATTTCTAAACAATATACATACTTTCACTCGAGGGGTTACCATAATCCTCGAAGTTTGTAAGGACCAACTTTGCATCTCAAGTGTGTAGTTCATCCACCGTTTTTGAGGTGTCAAATGCCTTCCAAATTTGGGATGGATCAACAACTAATACAACGTGCTAAATTATGTATGAAACTTATGTGGACCCAAACATTTGGATACATCGCAATCAAATACTCAAACTATTTTTTTTCGAGTTTGATTAATGTGTGCCTAATGTACACTTATTAAGTGAGGTTTCAGAATTCAATCTTTTGATAAGAGTATTATTAATTTGAAAACGTGATTGAATGTATGGTTGTAATATGTATGAGTCTATGCATCCATATAATAAGTTCGATATAAATTAGGCAGATTAATAAGTACCTACTGAGTATTCGTTAAAAAAAAAAATCTTATTTCCGCCTGCTTGCATGCCTTACTTCTAATTACTAATTAGTTACATGACACAATCTATATTTAAAATTCACAAGTTAATGGGGGAAAAAAAAGGTTCAAACATACAAGACCGTTATATGCATTAAATTTAAAACGGAAAGAAATTGGAGGGCCATTCCAGTCGATTTTTACCCAAACAATTTAAAGTGCAAAACAAGCAAGAATAGTCCTTGACCCACCACCTCTCCTCCAGAGTCGGCCCACGACCCCACCCTTGACTCTCCCCTCACTCCCTCACTACTTCTCAAACAACTTTTCTTCTCCAGTCCTTTCTCCCATGACTGCATTTCTTGAATGCGCCAGAGAAGAGAAGAGAAAAGCTGAAATTCTCAGAAGCAAATGTGTGAAAGCGAAGTAGAATAATGGCGAGCAGCAATTCTCACCGAAACGGCGGCGTCGGATACACTAGCAGCATATCTAGTAATGGCACGAAGGTGATAACAGATAGGCAACAGCAACAACAACTGTTCTCCTCACTCAATTCTATCAATCCCAAGTCTTCCACGACGTCGTCATCTTCCTCGGCTTCTTCTTTGAAGCCGAAGTCGAGCTTGCGCCGAAGCAGCACCGGCTCAATTGCTGGTTCGGCCACCGCTAAGGACGAGTCTCGGGGAGGTCAGTTTCTGTAGCTGTAGGCAGCTCTATTCTTAATTTGCTTCTTATTCCGTTCCTTTTTTAATTTTTTAATTCATTTTGTTTTAATTAACGTTTGATCGCAGCCTAATTGTTGTAGTTTGAACTTAAAATGTTGAATGCGCGTTACTAGTATTGATTAATTCAGCGCAGTTATGGACGTCGTATTCATGTACTCTGTTCACTTCCTCGGAAAAATTTAGGAACTTTTCCTGTGAACTGAGTAGCCTTGCTGCATAATCTGACGCGGTGCAACTACGGTATATTTGGTATTACTATTGAATTGGGCTTACAGTTGAACTGATCTGCTAATGGTCTTGGATTAATTAGTTTGCTGCGCATATCTTGTTAAGCGAATCACTAGCGAGTGGTTTTTCATTCTGTTAAGAATTTGAAAACTATATTTGTATAAATCTTGGGGAAAGGGAGAAATTTTTAGAATGAAGTGAGAGTAAGTGAAGGATTTTCTTGTCATAATTCTTGCATACAGTTCGTGGGCGAGTTCGAGTTGCTGTAAGATTACGGCCTCGGAATGCAGAGGAGGCTGTGGCTGATGCTGATATGCCCGACTGTGTGGAATTGCAGCCAGAGGTAGATACTGAATACTTACTGATTTAACGTAAAGTGTTATGTTTTCTTTAAGCATGTTCTGGTTGTTGTTGCTCTGTTGAGGTAGTGTAAGTAAGAACCTTAAGGAATTCACTTTTTGGAAACGTGTTTTGCTTCTCTGTCAGCTCAAAAGACTGAAGCTTAGGCGCAACAACTGGGATTCAGATACTTTTGAGTTTGATGAAGTGCTTACTGAATTTGCATCACAAAAGCGTGTCTATGAGGTCGTGGCCAAGCCTGTTGTTGAGGTAATTTCTGATGCTTCGCAATGGCCTGGGGTCTTTACAGCACAACTTCTTTTACATTGCATGTCTTCATGATTTTCGTGGGTTATTTTGTAAATCAATCTTCTGTTTGTCAAACTTGAGTTTTTTCTTGCATGTTCAGATTTCATAGATGCATTTTCATGACTTTGCATACCCTTGTTCATCTACCAGTGTATTGAACTGAATTAGAAATTCAAATTCATTTGTTTACGTTGTATGAGTTGTGTTTTACTTTAAAAGCTCATTATGGGTTTTTGAAAGTTAACTTCATCATTTATACAGTATTATGACTATTTGATAATCCTGTTCCATATGCCTATAGGTTTCACTTTAATCTGACACTGAAACTAAGATTGAACCAGATCTGTTCCTTATTTTGTATGATTTTAATCTGCTCTGATAAGCATGTGAGCACTACTTTATGCAGGGTGTTCTGGACGGTTACAATGGCACAGTCATGGCTTATGGGCAGACTGGTACTGGGAAAACTTACACGCTTGCACGGCTGGGAGAAGAAGATAAGTCAGCTCGTGGAATAATGGTGCGTGCTTTGGAGGATATTTTGGCAGAGATATCTCCGGAGACTGATTCAGTCTCTATCTCCTATTTGCAGGTCATCTAACCTTCTGAAGTTGTGATACTAAAAACAGATAAAGAAACTTATTATACTGGTCTGGCACCACTGTTTTGTGTTATGCATCTTTAAATGTCACCTGTTTCAGTCCTGTAAAGGTTTCAAAAACTGTTTCTGACTTTAGATCTGTATGATGCTTATTTTCTTTAAAAAATGCGCAGCTTTATATGGAAACTATTCAGGATCTTCTCCAGCCAACTAATGATAGGATATCAATTATTGAAGATCCAAAAACTGGAGATGTTTCACTGCCTGGGGCAACTCTAGTAGAGATTAAGGATCAGAAAACTTTTGTGGATCTATTAAGCTTAGGAGAGGCTCATCGATTTGCTGCTAACACAAAATTGAATACTGAATCTTCACGAAGTCATGCCATTCTGATGGTATGCACAAGACTGTTGCACTATATTTTGATGATCTTGCTGAAAACACTTAATAGGTTTGTTAATGCTCCAAAGAATCTCATATCTGCTGCTAAATGCTAAAATAGTTTCGGCATCCTTGCAGGTAAATGTAAAGAGGTCTATCAAGGGTAAGGATTCTGCTCTTTCAGTTGAAAATGGGAATGCTTCTCACGCAGCTAAAATCTTAAAACCTCCCATTGTGCGTAGAGGAAAGCTAGTCATTGTAGATCTTGCTGGTTCTGAGCGCATTGATAAGTCAGGTAATGTACGTCAGACAGAGAGCTTAGGTGAAAAAGCTGTTGCTTTATTCATCTTCTTTAATGCAGAAAAATTAGTTGTCACTTGTGATTTTCATTCTGCTCATATAACTGTATTGTTGTTTACAACTTCTGAAGCTGAAATAGTCCCCTGGAAAACAAAATTCTTTAGGTTTCTTTCTGGTGTTTTTCATTTGTCCTTTTTTTTGAAGTGTCGTTTTTAAGTGTCTTAATGAAAAGAAATGGCATACATTAAGGAAAAGTTTCATGGACACTGAATGTCTAAAGGTTGGCATGTTTATGTATTACCTCCTCCAAACAACTTTGTTTGCCACAAAATCCAGTCCAGATAAGATGCTAAATGACCCAGTCCAGATAAGATAATAAATGAAAATCAGTTTGTGAAGAACATAATATGGAAGGAAGTGTGTAGCTGTATTATAAATTTTTAGTTTAAACTGGGATATAACAAAAAGTCTTTCTATAGTATGTTTGAAATCTTTCACAAATCCCATCGTAACGGCCATAGGGTTGTATGGCAGGTATTCTCTTTTCATGCTTTCCTGTAGCTTTGCTTCCAGAAATTCTGCTCTTCTAATCATAGGAAACCACCCAGTCTGTCCCCTCTTTCTATCATTTACTCATAAATTGAGTTAGGCTTATACTTCTTACATGTGTATGGCTGTACTTTTCTCGCCCTTGCATGACAAGTAATGAAATTCTGATCGATGACCTTTGTGTGCTTCCTCTCTAGGATATTATTCAAATATATAGATTCTAAAACTCCTTTTTGCTTAGTTTGAGAGGAGCTTGAGGACAGCAAAAAGAATCAGAGTATTTAGTGTTTGACCATTTTTTAGCCTACCTTTCTGGCAAGTTAAATTTTATCTGCGTGCTGTTTTGCAGGAAGTGACGGTCATACATTAGAGGAAGCGAAGTCTATCAACCTTTCTTTGAGTGCTCTAGGGAAGTGTATTAATGCACTCGCAGAGAACAGTCCTCATGTTCCAGTCCGGGATTCAAAACTTACAAGGTTGCTTCGAGATTCATTTGGAGGTAAAATATAATATACATTTCTCACATACGTTCAACATGTATTCTTTAAAAGAAGAAATTTAGATCTTTGATATAAGGAATCTTAGACAACAAGAAGCATGTATAAGATTAGAATTAGACTTTGGGAAGGCATGACTGGTAAGAGAGAAAATGTATGATAGGGAGATCTCTTAATTAACTCTGGCTTTTACTACAGTTAAGGTTAATGGG
Source organism: Coffea humblotiana (assembly GCA_023065735.1). Lineage (NCBI taxonomy): Eukaryota > Viridiplantae > Streptophyta > Magnoliopsida > Gentianales > Rubiaceae > Coffea > Coffea humblotiana. The sequence goes on along the minus strand of CM041215.1, from coordinate 26,007,460 downwards.
TAAAATGGCCGGATCTAGCCATAAGGCCACAGAGGAAAACAATTTGAGGCTACATAATATCTGCCTTTGGATAGTGTAGAATTGCAGTATAGGTGGTTATAAATCCTTAGGTTATTGTAATTTTTTTCAAAACTAAGTCTGAGCTGTGGCTTGAGTAAACAATCAGGTTTACTGTGTCAAATGGTTAGGCTCCTGGTGGTTGGAATTTTCATTGAGAATTCTGGATTTTGGTTGAACAATCAGGGAGTGTAAAACTATGATAACTTCTTGAGACTAATTATTAGACATGCAATAAGGCCTACAAAGTTTCATTTTGCATATGATACACGTATTGTGTTGATAATTGAATGAATCTGTCCAAGCAGCTTACTTTCAAGATCCGAAGGATCCTTCTTGCAAATCTTTGGCATATAATTTAAATCATTGAACTAGTTTAGCAACTTTACAAAAGCAACTATTAAGAGTTATATGTGTTTTAGGTAAGTAGTTTGTCTTATGTTTTCTCTCTAAGCCTCCCACAACTATCTCCATGCCCCAACTTTGGTTCAGCAGTCTATAGATGTATTCGACCTTAAATATCACAAACCCTAGTCAACAGCATTGTGTAATCTTTTCTCTCCACCAAGTTATGGGAAGGATTTGTCGATTGATATAAGGCATGCTAATCCACAAGGTTTTTATGTGGTACATTGCATGTGATCACCTGCAACAAAAAAGAGGCTCCAAGGGTTGATGCCACTTAGACCATGAGAATGAGTCTGATTTTGAAGCTTAGATGAATTTCGGCTTTACTGCAATGATATCATTAAATTGGGTGCTGGTATACTGCAAGCAACCATACCTACAACAAACTGCTTTTCATTCACAATCAAATACCCCAAATTACTAGCGGAATCTACATATGGTTCTCTATGCTTTCAGCGACATTGATTTGTTACTGAAAGATGTGTAGTCCCATGTAGATTTTTCTAAAATTGCCTTAAAGTGGATGTCCCTTCAACAATTAATTGATGCATGTATTCCTAATGTGCTATCATTGACCAGCTCGGCGGTAATCTTTTAAATTCAATTCAAGTTTAGAAGTATGCTGAATGACAATGTTGGATTGTTGTAGGCACAGCAAGAACATCATTGATTGTTACAATCGGGCCATCCCCACAGCATAGGGGAGAGACAGCAAGTACCATAATGTTTGGACAAAGGGTAATTTTATCGTGGCCATCTCCTCTGAGAATGTAACGGTTATTTCTACTTCTATTCTTAGACCTTAATGCAGTCTTTTAGGAACCCTTTAAATTCAAATATTCGTATGTTGCATACTGCAAATAGGTATATCAGTAAACCCTGGACGTTCTTGACAATACTGACGGTTTCTGTATGTTTGCAGGCTATGAAGGTGGAGAATATGTTGAAAATTAAAGAAGAATTTGATTACAAAAGTTTGTCCAGGAGGCTTGACATTCAGTTGGACAAACTAATTGCTGAAAATGAGAGACAACAAAAAACTTTTCAGGACGAAATTCAAAGAATAGCATCTGAAGCACATAAGCGTATTGCTGAGGTTGAGAGCAATTATGCTGGTGCACTGGAGGTAAATACCTGTATGTGTGTTGAAGAATATATCAGATATTCCAAAAGAGACAGAATGTAGATGTATAACATAAATTATGTCATAAGAATGCAAATGCTTGACAAATGATTTGAGATAATTCCTGCAGATGCACATCTAATAAATCGCTAATTGCTTGGGTTTTGCCTGATTTATGTTCGAGTATGGTGGGCTAGCTACAACTCCAGCTTCTAATGCATCAATAAATCATGATGTTATGCAAAATTTTTAGTTCCTTGTAAAAATGTAAAATTTTGCAAATTAGGGGTGGTCTTGATCCACAATATTTTGTATGGGGCTTCATCTTGCTTTCACAAAAATATAGTTGATGTATTACAGTATGATAGTTAGACTAGCTAAACTCTTTAATAGGAAAAGTTTCTGGTATCTCACCTAGATGTATTCTGTTGTTGGGATCATGTCCTCTCCAATTTGAATAGTCACTTGATCAAAATTTGCTTTCTTGTGCATCCTAAACTCCATCCGAACACAATATATTTGTCACTTATGCCCTCTTTTTTGTTACACAAGTTATAGTTGAATCATCAAGACATAACTTGGTATTAATTTTCCAAATTGTCCCCCGTCCTACAGTCAACAGAAATTAATGAGTTTAAGAAGTTGCTCCAAAATGAAACTCTACTACGAAGAGCTGCAGAAGACGAAATAAGTAGTCTAAGAAATGAAGTAGCACAGTGGAAAAGGTTGGAGGTATGATTCATACCAATAAATACTAAAATTTTGAGATTCCAGATGAAGTTTCTGTCTGGTGATGCTTATAAATTTTGTTCTTCAGGCAGCAAAAAGTTCTGAGATCTTAAAGCTTCGCAAGTTGCTGGAAGATGAATCACAGGAAAAAGCAAAACTTGAAGAAGAAATTGCAGCATTACAAAGTCAGCTATTGCAATTAAGTTTTGAAGCTGATGAGGTACGGTAATCTTAATTTCTAGTCCACTTTTAATAGTCAGAACTGCCCTTTACATTCTCATATGGTTACAGCCCTTGGTTTTACATCTATAATTGCATTTGGCAATTTAAGATTGAATATATACATATTATATATATTGGTGGGTGAGGCACAACCTTTGTGTGCATATTTTCAGGAAATAAAATAAAAAAGATATAGGATAGGAAATTAGTCGGAAAAAGAAAGAGTTCTGATGTTGAAGGGCTAGTAAGTGCAAGTAATTTGTGGGCTTGGGCATCAAAGTGGAGATCACATATGTTAGTGGGTGAGTGGAAATTGGAGACAAGCAGAGGACATCTTGGATTGAATTGGAATAACATGTTAATATTAACAATGGCCGGAGGTGTGTATATAGGTATATTTGGTCAAAGTAAACTAGAAGAGATATAGAGGTCATGTGTTAGTGGCTGGAGTTGTATCATTAGTTATTATTTGTAGTGATGGATTAGTGTCGTGTTAGAGGCAGTCTATTAGCTGGTGTATGAGTATGGGTTAGTGGTATTTTTTATAAGCATAAGAACCGTACTACTTTGATCATGTAGCATAGGATCATGATTCTGTAGGATCTTTACACACACACACACACCTCCCCTTAAGCACTTAAGGTTGCTTAGGGGGCGTTTCCTGTAACGGCACATACGTACATTCATATATTTATAATGTATTTGTACACACATACTTATATATGGATAGATGCATGTATATACATCATATTTTTTTGGTCTCCTGCCCTTGGGGGTGGGGAAGGGGGATTTGTTGGGGTATGATATGAATAATTCCACTTTATGGTCGTTGTAAGAAGAGATTAGATGAGCTTCACCATTGATTGAGAAAATGTTCATTTGGCAATGGGAAAATTTTCCTCATCAAAATGCTTAATGAAAGAAGTGGATTGCAATTGCATTACTTCAGAGAGAACTGTATTCAAAATTTACTGATTAGCTAGGAGTTGGCTAAGTCATTTGTTTAGGTGAAATTTTACATTTGTCACTCAATTATGGAAGTTAAGAAAGTTTTTGGCATCTGTCACCTCTTTTAATGTGAAGTTTCTGTTGTCATGCGTTAGTGTTACTCAGTATGTCTTTACAAGAATACTGGGTGATCATCTTGTTACATATCCATGTTTCTATGTACCTGCAGACTAGACGAAATCTTGACAAAGGAGAAATGGCAAAATTATCTGGTGATTTAGATTCTCTATTACCTCAATCTAATCATCAATCATCTAGAGACTTTGGTGATGGAGCCTCCATGGCAAAACTCTTTGAACAAGGTGGTTAATAGTGTCCATTCTGCAACTTTTCTCTCTATTTCTGTCTCCTCTGCTGATAAACACAATCCAATCACAGTGGGATTGCAGAAGATATTGTCATTACTTGAAGCAGATGATGCTGTTGTGCGAATTCATGCAGTAAAAGTTGTTGCTAATCTTGCAGCTGAAGGTAAATAATCCTTTTTCATGTTCTTTGACTATCTTCTTTTCGTGAAAGTAATGTATTTATTGCAATCCTAAATAGGCAATCAACTTCATTTTATTGGTTTTCTTCCTTTTAAGTTGTAACTGCTATTATTTGGAGATGTTTGATTATGTTGTATGGATTTTGGTAGTTGTTGCCATGTTTATCAGCTAATAATACTACCTTAATCTGGTTTTGTTAACTTGGGAAACCTGTTAATTGGGACTCTTCCATCCAATTCCTTCTAGTACATGTTAATCTCCTTCAGATCCACTAATTTCACCCATTTCAAACAAAATTCAAGCAAGATTCCAACAAAGTCACTCCCAGGCATCCAGTGAATAGCATCCAAGTGCAGGAAATTTTTTTTTTTTTTTAATTGATACATTCCATGACCATTGCATTGCTACGGCTGTATTTTTAACATGAGTTGATCAAAGAACTTGGAGCACTCTATAGCTGCTAAGGGAATTTAGAGCACTCTATAGCTGTGGCAATAACACGAGTAATTCTTGTTTATATTGTAAAGATAAACCTATTACGAAAGTCATTAAAAGCAGTTTTGATTTACTTATATTGATTGCAAGAGATTTATACATCTTGTCAAATTTACAGAGTCAAATCAGGAAAGAATTGTTGAAGCAGGTGGTCTTACATCCCTTTTGATGCTTCTTAGAAGCTCTGATGATGAAACCATTCAACGGGTTGCAGCTGGTGCAATTGCTAACCTTGGAATGAGTGGTAATCCTTTGTTACCTTGCCAACTAGACTATATAACAACTTGAAACAACTTGAAAAGGTTATTGTACAGATTTTTATGCTATCATTTACCCCAACAAGAAATCACCAGATAACAATTGAATTCTCATAAGCAGAAACCAACCAGGAGCTTATTGTATCTCAAGGGGGCTTAGAACTGTTGTCAACTACAGCTGCTAATGCCAACGATCCGCAGACCCTTCGCATGGTTGCTGGAGCCATTGCAAATCTTTGTGGCAATGGTAGTCTCTGTTCTTGAAATATTAGCAGTTTCGAACTTATTTGTTATTTGTTGCATTATTATCAGGCCATTGCTTCAAAACGCTCAGGCAATGAAATTGTTGGAAAAAAGGATTATCACAGATATTATAAATCTGTGCTGGTTCTTTATAGTCCTTAATTTTATCAAATATCCAATGAAGCATTGACATCCTTATATGACTCAAACAGTGCACTGGCTGCATTGGGTTGAGAGAGAGAATGACCTTAATCCTGAAACTTTTAATCTCTGATTTATCTGTATCTTCTGCATGTGTGGTCTTGTTATTTGTGTTTTTGTTGAAGAGATGGTGCCACATCCTTGATCTATGCTGGGTTTCTAATAGGCATGCTCTGGGTCGACCATAACTTTTGTTCCCATTGTGTAATGGGAAGCTTATCTTCCCATTGAGTATACGGACGTTTATAAACATGCTAAGCATTTGGTTTTCTGAATGTGTGATTCCACCTCACTGTTATTAAATTTACAATACTCTAATTTCACAGATAAGTTACAAATGAAGCTAAGAGGCGAAGGCGGCATTAAAGCATTGCTAGGAATGGTGAGATGCAGGCATCCTGATGTTCTAGCTCAAGTTGCCCGTGGGATTGCGAATTTTGCAAAATGCGAGTCTAGAGCATTCACTCAAGGTGACTTGTATGCAATCTCTCCCCCCTCCCCCCCTCTCTTTCACAAACACACACACAGATATATCATGTTGGTTATTTGGTTTTTAGAGTTGTTTTCTGCCTGGAATTTAAGTCTTAGTATCAAGTTACGACCGTATTGTTTGAACGAAAGCAATTTGGTTTACATGCCTTATTTGCTCTATGTAGCATGCATGATTCACATCCTTGTCCCTAGTGTGTAGGTCCCTGAGCGGGAATGTCACTTTGGAAAGTGAGCCTATGGCATCTAATTTGTCCAAAAGAAATGAGAAATTTTGTTTCTTTGCAGAACACTTTTTTTGAATCTCTATTGGTTAACTATGAAAGTGTTCCTTTTGTTCTATTACTGACCCATACAGATTTCAAAGAAATGTCATGGATTAACTTGTGGACTGGAAATATTTTTCTGAAACATCTCAAAAGGAAAAGGAATTGAAAAAATTTGTGGTTTTTTAAGTGAGCTGTGCAAGGCAAATCTAATTACCTAGATTTCAACAATTTGCAATCATAATGCAGTGGAAAAGCTGGTAGTTGCTGACCGAAAATAATCTCTTTGCGCTGAATTTCTTCAATTTGCAATAGGACTATCAACATTTGGATAAATAGATCATTTTGGCTCGAGGTACTTCAAGCTCTCCGTCTTATTTGTCATTTTCATATTCTTTCAGGAACAAAGATGGGAAGGTCTCTCCTAATTGAAGATGGTGCCCTTCCATGGATTGTACAGAATGCCAATAATGAAGCCTCACCAATCAGGCGACATATTGAGCTAGCACTTTGCCACTTAGCACAGCATGGTAAGTTCACACTCACATCTCCAACCTTGATTCCTACTGTTTGGGCTGCTCTAAAATGTTTGAATTGGTATAACAGAAGTAAATGCAAAGGATATGATTACTGCAAGAGCGCTGTGGGAGCTTGTTCGAATCTCACGGGATTGTTCACGAGATGACATAAGGAACCTTGCATACAAAACACTTACTCACAGCCCAGCTTTCCAAGCGGAACTGAGGCGTCTACGGATAGATTATGGTTAAAGAAATGTGATGATACCTTGGTTAACATACCAGCTCTTGGGTTGCAGAGACAATTATAAACACAAGGTGGCTGCCCATAAGAAAAATGGGCAGGATACCCCCTGGAGGTAGCAACCGTCTGAAAGTCTTTCATTATTTGGACTGGGGGAAGGCTGATTTGTGGCATTTTAATTGTGTCTGATCCAACGACCGGTATTTGCAGGTCATTGGCTTATCATGTAAATTTGCTTAAAGTTAGATAGAAGTTGCCTAGTAAAGATGGTCTTCTCACATGAACTTTCTGCTTTGTTGTATAGTTTGGTGTGTATATGGAATGAAGCTGAGTATTTACTGTGTTCACAAAATTAACGACAGGAGTCTAGATGTACAATGTACCGGTAACCAGCTTTTAACCTCGTATTCTAGGATTCATGCAGTTGTTAAAATGAGCACGTGGCCTGGAGATGGTTAGGAATATTTTTTCAGTCCCATATATTTAACTGAGTTCCCAAGCAGAGATTAGCAGATACCGCAGAGGCATACCTCAAGTTTGTAATAATTGGTGCCTCTCTGCTACTCCCCTTTTTACCAAACGAAACAAAACAAAAAAAAATCAGCTTTTGAATATCCAAGTCCGTACACGGCTCAAGAAGATGGTTTATCCTGGAAATTCGTCAGATCGTTTCCGCGAATCTTGGGCTAACCACTATTAATAGTTCAGAACTGACCAAATTGGGATACTTTCGACCGTTTGCCAGTCGGCCGCTAGGCTGTCTACAGCTATTGCATTAGAATCTTTTTTTTTTTTTTTAATTTCAACTAGTTCCTGTTTGGATTGTTATTTTATGGAGTTTGTATACAAAAATATACCGTAACGATTTGTTATATGTGAGAAAAAAGACGATTAAAAAATACGATCATGAAAAATGTAAAAAAATTTTAGTAGAAAACTACAATCGAAACACTAAGATTAGTTGAATAATTTTCTGCACAAAAATTAAACCGGAAATAAGTACAAATGGTCTCAAGTACTTGCAGGCGTACAGCTAAATTCTCCAAGTTCATTAAAAAAAATAGAAAAATTAAAGAGGTAGGACACTTGTCGCAACGGTAGAATTCGTATAATCTAATCTAGTCTAATCTAGAGAGAAGGGGAGGGGGATTCGATGTAAGTAGAGACTCCATCAAAGAAAGTCAATTAAGACTGCCACATGAAGTGACAATTAGTGGGAGGTCAAGGATTGAATCCTTAACCTTCCACCCCACCAAGACTGGTGGTGACCACCTGGCCAAAGGCCTAGTGGCTTAATGTTGATAGATTTATATACAATTATAGTACCGGTAGACTGTAGCCATTTGGAGAGATAAAAATGGATAGATGAACTATTATGTCTCTAGAGTTAAAACATGAAAATTTTGTCAGATTCTTGCCTATTATTTTTATCCCTCACACACACACACACGGGTGTGCCGTAGTTGTCTGTGCATAGGACGGACCCCCCAACCGAATCACATTTGGGAAATCTAGGTTCAAGATGACAATATATATTGTTCCTCATCGAATCTGGACTTTTAAAGAACTGTTGAAATTGTTTGTTTTTGGAGAGAGTAAAATGAAAATCATGAAACTGAAGATAGATAGATAGATAGATTTGGGTGCTCCACGCAAGCAGCAACGGTTTTGTTGATCAACATTTACTGCTGTGTCGGATGATGTAAACTTCATACATACAATTGTATACGTCCAAAACATTATAGAAGACCTACGGAAATTGCTTGCCATGTCTACAGACTAGTTGCCTCACTAAATAGCGACAGCTCAACTGTGGCCATATCTATATTTAATGTTCCCAGGAAAATGCCCAAAATTTCTGGCCAGAAATAATGGCTAGCTAGCCAAGCTACACAGAGACTGACTAGTAGTGAGGTGATCGTAACTATAGAACCATGCACTCACTCTCTCTGCCTAAGCTTTGCTTCTTTTACTTTTCTGCTTGTATTTGTGTGAAAGAAAAAGACAGAGAAAATAAAGCATTGAACTAGATAAAAATATATTGATCACGATCATTGGTTTACCAACAGCCCGAAAGAATAAAAGAAAGTTGAGTTGAGAAGATCCATATGGATAGTGTCTAATGTACTACTCCCCACCATACACTAGTGTATTAACATATGCTGATCCCAGAAAAAGTAAAATGTGCCAGCAGCAGATATGATCTCTGGCACTATAGAAAGAAATGCCAGGGGCCACTGTACATAAAATTCTAGGTGTCTGTGGATATCATACCTCTCCTTATCGATCTAAAATTCTGATAATATGTGTGGAAGACCCCAAAAAACACATACCCGATACGGATTCTCCAGCCACATAAACCTTGAACTGAAAAAGTAGCAAATTGGAAGGGTACGAATTTAGACTGCATCCAATCATTGGCCATTAAAAATATTAATGTGTTGAACTTGAAGCACTGACAAAGCATTTCAAAGATGAAATTTTGGGCCCAAAGAATAACCCCCCCGAAAAAAAAATCAATATAGGTTCAAAGAAAATCCCTCGTTAAAGTTGAACCAAGTCAAGAAAAAAAAAACAAAGAAATGGCATTCAAAAGAGAGAGAAAGATAAAGAAAGATCCAACATTGATGGAATAAAATAGTTTTTTTCGATCAGAGGTTACCTAGTTGTAAAATGAATCCATGAAACTAAAGGAGAAGAAAGAGAAGAAAGACGATCATCATCCCAAGATAAAAGCAAAAGCTGCATGGCCGAGTGAAGCGAGTGTTTCTAGAGAATGGATAAGCTTATGAATCTTACTCCCCTTACATGGGTTGTTGCATAAAAAACAAGCAACCATTGTGAGCAAACTAGAAAGGGCTTCTCACCCTTGCTTCAATTCAAAGAATCTTAGCTGTGTTCTAGTCTTGGTTTTTGCATTCTATCCCTTCCTTCCCAAACCCCTTAAATTTTGTACTCTTAAAGAGAACAAAGAAATCTAAACTACACTAAACTAAACTGAAGTCTGAGCCTCTAAAACTATAACGCTCAAGAGACATCTTGTCCAGGTTGGTTGCCTCTTCCCTTCTTTCTTCATTGTAACCGCTGCATTGCCTCGAAAAGGAGCTCGTTTGAAACCGTGCACATGTCCAGATATATATGACTCTCTTAATGAAGGCTCTCTACATTGTTCAACCCAATAAACTCTAACATTCATCAGAATGGGAAAAATGTTGGAAACTGCAATTTTCTAAAGCCCATACTTCCATTTTCTATCTTCTCGTAAATATAGCATCATGACATGCCACCTAACCATTCAAACAGTCAAATGATTTTGTCCAAGCAAAAGCACTCTTCTTAATGTCATAGAGTATCATCCCTTGAAAAACACAATAATTTCAACTCTAAATATCATGATTATCGCATAATTTGTTCCTGTTGGGTTCGGGGAAAAAAGGAAACAATGTTCAATGCGGTATACTAAATAAGATGATCATGGGATTATGACTAATGAAATGAAATGGAGGAAGTGTAATCTGGCTTGGAAAGATAGTGGGAAACAATAGCAAATGTTAATTCATGGATAACTGTTCTTGTTCTTGAAGATCATCATCTTCCTTTCCTCTTTTTTTATAGCTAGATTAATTACTTGAATTACTTGTTGCCTATTCGAATTGACCTCAATCAAGAAAGAAATAATTTACAAAGTTCTTTAATCAAAATACAAATGCAGAAGCCACATCATTCTACTCATCAAACAAAAAAAAAACACAAAAGAACTACTAGCTAGCTCGCTAAATTAACCGATGGAAAGCAAACTCAACACATGATCATAACAAAAATCAAAAGCTGAAATATTGCTCAAAAGAACCAACCTGAAAACTCTTCTACCTAAAGAGCTGATCAAGATAATTAATAAACAAAGTAGTGGTACTAAATCATGAGAATAATTCACCTTAAATCAATTCATAACCTGTTATAAGTTAGAATGGAGGGCGACCAGTAGCCCAATAAGCTTCATTAGGCAATTGAACCGAGTTGAGAAGATTAGGAGGCATGCTAAACAAAGAAGGGTCCGCCATCAGTTGCTGCTGCTGCTGCTGCTGCTGCCCTCCAACCGCTCCTGGAGATCCCAGTGATCCTCCTTGCATTTGCAGCGAACTCTCATCTTCATCTAGTGGAAGTCTCTCATATGCAGCATTGCTGAAGGAAGCAGCCATGATGACAACAGGCCCTGATGCCATAAGTGCTCCAACAACACTTCCCCCCACCACTTGCCCTTGCCCACCAGCTAAGTATATAGTCAGGGTTGTCGCGGCCGGAGGAGCTGGTGGGGGTAAGAAAGATCCCGCAAGGGATAAGATCTCGAACCGGCCGTGCAATGTCACTACAGCACCCGGTGAAGCCGGTTGCCTAAGCGTAACGTTCGTTACGGTGCCAGTTCCACTCATGATGCATACCCCTCTTTGGCGTCTCCTGGCGAAATTCGCCACGCTTTCCATGATATCGCATCCATCTGCGATTTCCATAACGTGGGTTCTCAGAGCATTCGCGCTGTCACGGGTGATAATGATGGGGGGTTTAGGTTTGTTCTTGGATCCAGCTGGTCTACCGCGAGGCCGCCTTGTGATTTCTCCTCCGTCTCCAGCTGAGCTTCCTCCATCTTTCCCATCGCCACCGTTGATGTCATTCTTGTCCTCGCGATCTCGCTTTTGGCCCATGTTTAGGCCGCTGGTGCCGCTGTGCTCATCTTCTGAATTATGGGTCTGGTGGTGGAATTGCTGAAGATTGAAATCTCTAGTGTTGAAAGGAGGTGGGAGGGAATGACCATGAGCTGAAGCCGTGACTGGATCCATACTTTCCTAAGTATTTTCTCTTTTGTCCTAGTAAGGGTGTATGTGATGAGGTTGCCAGATGAAAGTACAAGTAAAGGCTGAAATGATTCAAAAAGATGGTGAAAGCTAAAAAGAAAGAAAGAAGTAGACTTTTGGGGATGAGAGGATTTTTGCTCTCTCTTTCCTTTTCTTGCTTTCTGCCTTACTCACTTTGCTGGCCTTGTTTTTTAACAAATCAAAGCACTACTCATTAGTCTTCATGACCATCAAGAGGAAGAAGGCCGAGGAAGAAGATGAAGGAGAAGAAAAGAAGTAGAGTTTCCGGGTGTTACCCACCAAAATTTAATTCCCAGATGAAAAATTCAATGAACTCATTCACCATATCCCCCAGCTAGCTCAAGGCTCAATCCTCCTCATCCTGAGTAGCTTAGCTTTACTTGCCGATGGTGCTCTTGCTGTTTTTGCTTTTGCTTCCCTAAGGTTATTTCAGGTTTTCTTGGTGAGGAGTATGATATTCTTGGAGGGTTTTGGAGTGGTAAAAGATAAGAGGACTGAGGTAGAGAGTTAGAACAGGTCTTGTTGGTTTGTGCTTGAGTTACTAATCTAGGAGATTGGGTTAGGGTTAGACTTTGTTGAGGATAGATTGTTGATGGGGTGTGGTTTTTTGGTGGTAAGATTGCGTGCCCGTGGGCGGTGGATGGGTCCTCTTCCCCCTCCTTCTTTTCTCTGTTTTTTTTTTATTAATTGTCATCGTCTACACCTATTCCTTCCCGTTATTCTTTTCTCTTTGTCTCTCTCTAATACATATGATAGAACAATAACACATAATCAATCAAAACCTATCAAAAACTGTGTCTCCAAAAGAAAAAGGTTTCCTCAAAATTCAACTCTTCCCTTTGTCCATTTCTCTTTGCTAGTCACTAGTCCCAATAGTCCCAATCCAAGAGGGCTTTCGCTGGTTTTTGTCTGCTTAAATCAAGGATTGCTTTGTTGTACTTGGTTAGTGATTCATGATTGGTTAAGGTTTCCATTTATTATATACTAGTAATATTTATAGTTTGATACCTTCTTGCATGGGTGGTCATATTTATGGTAGTTTTGTGTTTTAAAAGTTTGACATGTTTCACGAATGGGACAAGGCGAGTTACAAAAGGAACATTGTTTTATACATTGACAAAAACAAACGTAAAATAAATATGATATGAGCAGGTATAATAGAGCATTGTGAAAAAGGATTCTACATGTATATATATATATATATTCTCAGAAATAATTGCATACGAACTTAAAGGAGCTCTTTGGTTGGGAATTCAAGTGTTGAAAATGAAAACACATGTAAACAACTTTTATATATCTATATTTTAGCAACTCACGTTCCCCTCCATCTTCTTGAAGCTTAATTAGCCTCTCCATTATGAATTCGTAATCTACTATCATGCAACCAATAAGTTTCTAGGGCATTATTTAGAATATTAAACAGTAAAATAGTAGAGAAAATCTGATTCATATTGGTCTTGAATTGCTAATATAGATGAAAAAGAAATGAAATGTATAGAATAGTCAAGATTATAAAGTGACTTAGTATTCCTAAGTAAAATGCACAACTTTTTGCGACAGCTCTAACTAGCTTCTTAAACTGAAAAACTCAATGAAGTCATGACTGACTGAGTTTCTAATTCTTACTAATTCATGAGAAATATACGACTTTTAATTAAGCATGCTTTTGAATAGAAAATCCAAATCCAAAATCTATTTCGTTTAATATTGTATAAAATCCAAATCCAAAAGCTTAACCAAGTACTAAAATTTCATTTTTATTTAGAGTAAACTACTAAAATTTAGATGGATAACAAAGTAAGACAGACACATTCTTCCGTTGTTAAGCAATTATGTCATAGTATGGCCTTGCATTACAAAGATCCTAATACATATTTCATTTCGGTTCAAATTCGGATTCCAAAACCAAGGGCTCCTTTGGTAATCTAGCAACCTTCTGCAACCATTAGGTAGTTAAATTTCTTATGGATAACAATTTTCTTTTTCTTTTAAAGAACAATATTCTAATAAACATATGGATATTGCTCAACAAATTGAATAGGAAAAATTGAATGCCTTCTAGAGAGTGATCTACAAAATCATGGGAAATTTGCAACGGGCTACAAGTAATACATATAGCCGGGACAATTAAACATGACTTCATCTTTTCCTACTTCAAGAGAAGGAAGTGGTCACAAAGATCCTTTTTTTTTTTCAATACAATTAATCTCAATAGGTTTTTTATTCTTACAGATTTCCAAAAAAAAATACAAAAACAAAAACACTAAAATTGGAGGGATGGTGACTGTTTGAGAGCCACTCAGAGATATTTAATCCATTGGACGCCCACATGCACCACTATCCTCTGCAAACTCTATCTCTAACTCTCAGTGTGTGGGGTGGGGGGGTCCACATGCGACGACTCACACCGACACGTGGCAAGACCCCCCGCAATTCGTGGGTCTATTCCTTGAACTACGACATCTTCTTAGTCCTTGTCCTCGGCCCTTAATTTGTCTCGGTCCTTCAAATCATATGAAACCTCTTGTTGTATGCATATGCACAGTTCCTTTTTCTTTGCTACCTTCAATGTATAGTATATCCCATTTTTCTTCTAATTCTTGTTTTCTTTCTTCATAATCTCTTCCGACCCATAAGTCGTATTGTTGGTTACTTGGTGGTCGACTGTTATGCGTGCATTTTTACAAGGAAATGACTGCTAATTAAGGACTAAGATTTAAACATTCTAATTTCACATCAAAAGCATCTTTTTGACTTGCATGAATTGCAGACCAAAAGTACTAGGTTTGGTAGTAGTCGAATTTTCAAGTCTTTTCAGTCGCTTGTAATGAATGCATGGACCACAAACCCTGCTTAAAGGGATAATTTCACAAACCTTGCTTAAGGTTTCTAACAATTTCACAAAGCTTTCCTTAATATTTCAAAATTACACATTCCTCCCCTATTGTTGCAAAAGTACTCTACTACACCTATATAGGATACTTAATGACTCTCTTTTTTTTTGGAAATTTTTAGAAATTCCAAGGAAAACAAAAATTGACTTATTCCGCCTCTTTCACGTTTCCACCTTTCTATCTTGCTTTTTTTTTTCCACTTCCATCTTTGCACAAATTCCTATCGTCCATTTCTCTTTGTCTAATATTTCTTTTCCAATTCATGATCAAATTCTATCTAACGTCTCTTACCCGTATCTGTCCCTCTCCTTTCCCTTCTTCTTTTTTGTCTATCCTCATCTCCTTTTTGCAAACATGATTAGGCTCATATCTTTTTTTTTTCCTTTTAATTTTAAGTGTGATGGGTTTGATTGTTCTGCGACTATTTGTTTTATCCAATTTTGGTTGATTATGGGTAATTAAACTTGTTGATGTCAAAAGTCAAGAATTTGAGAGATAAATGGGTTTTTGAAATGGGTGGTTCAGAAAAAAAAAATAAAGGAGGCTACAAAGAGAGAAAAAGGAAAGAACTGCGCAATTGGTTTTTAATGAAGTGTTAGTTTTGGGTAATATTTGAGGTTGATTTTTATCTAGTTTAGCACCAAGTGATGAATTTAACTGACTTGTTAGGAAGTGTAGAGGCTAGAGCTATTGGACATAAATTAGGTTGCATTGTTTTGAGTGCTAGAATTATTGAAATCTATTTTGATTTAGATTGAGCTGTTTGCTTGGCTTTTGTGGTAGTGTTGCTTGGAAGAAGTCAATCATCATAGTTGGATTTTTTAAAAAACCTTTTACTTTTGGCAGAAAGAATTTGTTAGCTTTGGTGTTAGAAGAAAGGCAATCAACAAAGCATTTTTAATCTTTCCTTTTTATCTTTTGGTATAAAGGGTAGTTTGGGAAGTTTGAAGGAATTAGTAACCTGTTGTACCTATTTTAAACTGTAAATAGTGAAAGTAAGGGAGATGAGTGTAATTTCTGAAATCTAAAGGGAGTCTCTTGAAATTGGTAGAGACCTCAAGGGAGGTTTCTGAAATTATCCCTTGATTAAAATGAAAATTTGCCAAGCTTCATGAAATTTGGAAAAAGAAAAAGGCATGAAGTGAGCAATTTGGTTCGTGCATTTTTGGCCAATATGTGTTGACCAGATAGAAATCACAGTGGTGGTTGGTTACGGGAATTTGTTATGCAATGAAGACATCGTGCAGTTCACATTACCTATTGGTTCCTCATGTTTCACCCGTCTATGTAGAAAATTTCTATTGGATTTAATATTTGGAAAAATCGTCCAAAACGTCCCTCACATTTTGCAAAATAATTTTTTTCGTCCTTCACTTTTAAAAGTGTAATTTTATGTCCCTTACATATTCACATCGGTTAAATTTAGTCCCTAACTAGGTTTCCGATCATTTTTTGGCCGGAATCTATCACGTGCAAGGCACGTGATCATTTTTTAAGGATAAATTTGTCAAATTATATTTTACATAATCTGATCTATAGTCCTCCACATTTTATAAAATAAATTTTTTCGTCCCTCACATTTTATAAAATGATTTTTTTCATCCCTCACATTTCACAAAATAAATTTCTCCATCCCTCACATTTCAAAAAATTAATTTTTCATTTCTCACTAATTATGTGTGTGAATACATTTTTTTTAAACACGCGTATATGTCTATTTGATTTTGCTTAATAATACGAATAGCATAAACACATGTATGTGTCTATTTGATTTCACTTAACAATATGAATATCATATATTATACGTGATCATTTGATTTCATCTGGTATTAGCTAGTAAAAAATCTTGCATTCATTGTCAAGTTGGCCAATAAAGCTATTTTCGGTCAAAATACAATAAGAATATGCAAATTAAGGTTCTATTGATAAATATTAGTCATAATCATACAAAAAGAGAAGATAGCCCACAAGTTGGGCCCAATTACATACATGTGTTTATGCTATTATTATTAAGCAAAATCAAATAGACATATACATGTGTTTAAAAAAAATGTATTCACACACATAATTAGTGAGAAATGAAAAATTCATTTTTTGAAATGTGAGGGATGGAGAAATTTATTTTGTGAAATGTGAGGGATGAAAAAAATCATTTTATAAAATGTGAGGGACGAAAAAATTTATTTTATAAAATGTGGAGGACTATAGATCAGATTATGTAAAATAAAATTTGACAAATTTATCCTTCAAAAATGATCACATGCCTTGCACGTGATAGATTCCGGCCAAAAAATGATCGGAAACCTAGTTAGGGACTAAATTTGACCGATGTGAATATGTAAGGGACATAAAATTACACTTTTAAAAGTGAGGGACGAAAAAAGTCATTTTACACAAAATGTGAAGGACGTTTTGGACGATTTTCCCTTAATATTTTAAGGGGAAGACAGTAATGGATTTCAATCTAACTTTCAACCTGCACGACCGATATCTTTTTATTATTTGGTGTATGATACGAATAAGACGAAGAGATTATTTCACATAATTGCAATTTTCTGCTGCAATAGGACGATATTTGACTCATTATCAACAATTTGGAAAAAAAAAACATTTTTGTACTAAAACTCACATTTATCTGTGTAACTATGAAAATGGCAATGCCTTTCTTGGGACTCTTAAGGTTCAAATGGTTGTTCTGTAGACCACATATAAGCAGGGTTGCAACTTACTGATAAGTCATTGAAAGAGTAAAGAGTTACCGTAGTTCAATTAAGAATTTGAGATTTGCATATCAAAATAAACTATAAAAAAAAGTTTCTAACATATGAGGATATGCCTAATAACACCAGCTAAGAAGGGTTCCAGATTCTTTTAATTTTTTTTTCAAGAAGTGAAGTTAAAATTGAAGGTCTATATACCTAGATGCAACGGGGAAGACTAGATTTGAATGTATAGATTAAAATAGTAAATGGCATTTAGAGCTCTTTACGCCGTTAGACAAATCTATATTACTAATATCTAGGAATCACACAGGGATTTAGTCGGGGAATTTCAGTAGACACAAGGCCAACAATACATGGTACTTTAGCGAACACATTGGCACAATTTTGAACTACTAATATTTTCGTCATCCAGTAGAGAAGATTGGACCATTGCTCTGGAAGGGGGCGTAAGATATAGCAAACGGGATCTAGACAGCAAATACTGCATTGATATCTAGGAAATTCTTCCTATATTTCCCTAGAATAGATAGAGTAATTATATCTAATCGCAAATATACCATATAATCCTTGTCTAAGGCTTCACATATACATCGCGTATAAATCAAGATTATGCAGTCTATCCTCCGTTTGAAACACATAGTTAGTGAAATGATTTAAAAATTTCATTCATTGCAAGTAATAACTCAGAGCAAAACTTTGACTCGAGAAGATGTTGAGTACCTGTACAATTGGTGGTAAGATTGGGACAAGTAACAAAGATGGTGTACTAGTTTTGTTATATTTACTATTGATCCTTAAAAGTTATCTATCATATGAGATACAAGTCATGCATTTTATTAAAACCTTTGATAATGAATGACTACACTACCATCATTAAACGAGTAATCTATATAATTGTGATGATTTGTTCCACAAATTATAAATATATAAAGCTAGTGAAGTGCTCATGGCCGATGTTACTGCTAGAACAATAATGTTTTTAATAGCACAGCAACATTTGACATAAGGGCAAAACCTCCCGCCACCAGCAATTAATCCTTCATCTTTACTTGTAAAATAGGAGTACCAACTTTTTTTTTTTTAACTTGCAGCGTATACACTAACAAGTCTTGTATGCATGTTGCATCACATTAATTTGAATTCTAATTTCAAATATTATATACTATATAACATGCATTCAAACATGCTAATATATACACACTGTTCAAAAAGATTTACCCTGTAAAGTACATTATGGCCGTTTTAGTTTAAAATTGATGTAGCTAGCAATAAAATTATTGCTGCGGCAATGCACATCATCATCCAGTACTTACAATTACTTGATGCAAGAAACTAGGAGTTTAAAAACTGTGGCTCTGATCTACCCTTTGAGAAGATGCATCCATGATCATAGGGGAGTGGTGCAGTCATGGAAAGTTTTGTTTGTTTTGGGTTGGTACAGGGTGGAATATGCCTGTTAATTAGGCATGCAGTTGGATGCATCAGCAGCTATAGGGAGGGGTATAGGGGCGAATGGTTGCAAGTGCATGGTTTGACCGCATAATTTCAGATATGAGAGTGTTGGTGTTGGTGGGCTGGGCGAGGGAGTTGGGGTTTGGGAGAAAAGACGCGTGGGTGGCGCTGACACAATTAGAAGGCATCAGCAGCAAGAGCACGAGCACGAGCGCCCTCCGCGGGGGATTCGTTCTATGTTGGATTGGTTCACAACACACTGGTTTATTACTTGCTTTTTCATGAGTAGTAGCAATTCTTAATGTTGTTGGGATTCTCTCTTTCCTTCCTTGGTCCTGAAACTGATAATCCGGCTGATCCATCCTCTTGTCGTTCTCTCTCTCTCGCATGACTTTTTTGGGCGGAAACCCATGTAGCCAAGATGCTCATTGTCGGCTCTCTCTCCCTCCCTCCCTCTCTCCCTCTCTCTCCCAATCTCCATCCTCTTGCCTCAGTTTACCTAAGCATTGTGAGATAATCTCATGCATGAAGACTGAACAAATCTTAAAAGAGTTTCTACTTTAAATGGACATTTCGCCACTAGTGGACATTGGAAAAGTATCCCAAAAAAAAAAAAGAATTGTACACTTGAATGAGTTATTTATTGCATGTAAAATGGATTTGAATCCATTCTTGAGGAGAAAAAAATTGATTGATTGTTTAGGAGTACCATGTAATATTGCCAATTAGCTAGTGCTTTTACATCCCACCATGTCCATTCACAACTCATTTAGGACCGAAGCAGTGCGCCACAAATACCTAATTTCTCTCGCCAATGAGTCAACTCTGAGAGGTGTCCAATTGCGGCTGCCTTTTACCAGTGAAATAGATCATCCTTCTATTCGTTTGGTGACAAAATCTTGTGGTTAGATACCGGGACTCAATTTTCTTTATGGTTACTTTTTTAAGCACTAAGAAGATTTTATAATCTCATACAGATAACGAGAGTCATATCAGTTTATGTAGAACTATGAAATCATGTACAGATTAAGTGATCACATCTAATCCAATAGGTATTAGCTAGGGAGGAAAAAGAAAAAGGAGAAAAGGGCAAACAACCAACAAAGTTCAGGTAGGAGAAGGAAGTTCAATTTCTATCGTCACCTTCTCCTTTCCCACCTTCCTTGCCCCGCTCCCCTCTCCCTCTAAACATATTTTAGCAGAAAAAAACCTAGGACAAGAGTCTTCGAGTTACAATTCGAGTTAATGAAATTTAAGTAGAAACAAGAAAGGAAAGGAGGGTACATACCCATGATTATGGAATGTACTTAGTCCTTACCTCATTTGGTTTATCACGCAAAGTATTAAAATCTTTAATGAGCAGAGCTCTATTATGATTATCTATGACCATCCTGATGCTGTGATTGGACATGAAGAAAGCTTAAAATAGATATCTTGATGCTTTAGAACTTATTGATCAACTTGTATATTTTGTTAATGAAAAAGGCAGAAAGATGAGAGCCATGATTAGCTCCAACTCTACACTATTGAATATTGATTGATTGATCAGCTGCATAAATACATGTACCTAATGATTACTTGTCAAAAACCTTGGCCTGTTAGCCAACGCAAGAGAGCACAACACCCTTTATTTCAGAAGTAATCTAAAATGGAGAAGATTATAGAGTGTTTAGGTAGAAAATAACTATTATAATATTTTTATTTTTTTTTGGTGATGTAATGCACGAGAGATAAAAAAATGATAGAAAATAAGTTTGTAACTATTTATAAACAATGACAAGATTTATACGTGATAAGCGATTATCTATTTTCAGTGAGAGATGGTGAGAAAATTTTATTGAATTTAGTCTTTTCATGAAGTAGATATTTTTCTCGGCTCTTTTGAGCCCAATGATTTGTATCAGTTGTTACAAAAGCGGAAAAAAGGGTAATAGTAATTGATTTTGAGAATTATAAACGCATACAAAAGTCTAAATTACGCTTGAAACTTTAGAAAATCGTTTTGAGTGTTTATGAAATAGGAGGAGATGTGCCTAAAATTCAAGGAAGAGAATCAATAAGTAGTATAGCTGTATTAAAAAAGAGTTAATAGCTAAAGATTCATGACTATTAAAACATTAGGGCTTATGGAGACTCATAGGTAACTAGTGAGTTCTTCAAGATTAGCTCACAGGCAGGCTCCTGCCATGGTGGAACAGTGTTAACAATGTAGCAAGTAGATGAGGCTCAGAAACTTTAAACAACTTGGTGCTAATGACTGGAAATATTTTAAGCACTACTAAGTCACCAGACATTAATTAATCAATCATTTTCACTAAAGATATTGATGCCTTAACCGTTCCATTAAATTATTATTATTCTACTTCTCCAGCCACCCCACAGAGGACTGCACCAATTGGAAGCTTAAAAAGAAAAGAAATACTAAACCAATTAAGTCCCATGTGATAGTGTGATAGGCGCCAATGGCATGTAATCAGGAGGGAGGTTTTTAACTGTTCTGCTTTCTCAAAGGGCGATCTTAATTTTCATTTCATCACCTTATCCAGCTCCCCAATTTGCAGCTTTACATAGTTGCTTTGTAACCAAACATGTGTAACCTGATATACAGTGGCACACTAGGTATACATGCATTAACCTGATTTGAGTTGTATAATATGAGATTAACATGGTTGATATTCCTTGCTACTAATAACTAAATGACTTTACCCAAGTAATTTCAGAAGCACATTTGGTTAGACCCGAGCATTATTTTCTCATTAGTTGATAATATCATTGACAGAATTAAGTTACTTTAGGGTTAAGCAAGCGACAAAAATGAGGAATGCATGTGATTGTTGATATATGCCATTGGGGACGCATAATCAAGAAATAATTTAACTAATCCCCTAATTAATTATCAGTAGAGTCAGATGCCAAAATTCAACCATATTCTGCCTTGTTTTCTAGCAGCCAGAGGGGACCAAACCCTCCGCATTTGAGAGGACTAATTGTTTGAATGGCGATTCGAGTCAGCGGTGTCTTGGCAATTTAATTGGCTGCTAGCTTCTTCAAGTCCGTGGCCTTTCTGTTGTTCTCTTGTTGCTTTGTTTCAAGAGTAAGTACTTGACACTTCCCACAACGGGGTAGGATTTTAAATCTCTCATGCGATTTAAGTAATCATATGTTAACGAGTTAGTACCACAAGATTAAGAGGGCCATTAGGAGTTGACCATGATCCTTAACCGATTTTGTTTTCGTTTCTGTGTTCAATATACATCTCGCACCCTTCACTTTTTCTTGTAGGTTTAAATGATTATTTTCTTTCGATTTAATTGTATAAATTTGAAGATTATGAATAGGATTTTCTTTTTTTTTAAACAAAAAAAAAAAACTTTTCCCTCCTTCTGACACCCTTCCTAACCTCAACTGTCAGTTTTAGGGTTTGAACCCTGAACCTGAACACAGCAAAATAAATGAGATAAATTAGTACTACATCCTTTTAGTGATTTCTTTCAGACCAATAGTAAAGGCTAGCTAGTGGGCAGCTGACCTCTTCCCTTGAAACCTATGGTATTCATCTTCCATGAACAATTTCTCTAATTCCCCCATGGTATTCAAGAAAAGACCTCACAATGAACATCCCTCTGTGGTACTCTATATCTCTACGAATAGTACATGTTGAGGGAGAGAGAGAGAAACCTTTGTGAGTCGAAAGAAATCCGTTGAACAATTGTGTTTTGAAGGATAAATCCGTTGAACAATTAAGTCTAGTTACATAATTAAAAGCTCAATAGAGTGTTGTTTTGTGATAGAATAGTTTGACTTTTTTACTCTTCTAGTGGCACATATGTTGGGAGCATCTTCATCTTTCATAGTAATTTAGAAATTGCATCCCAAGTCTGTGGGGATGGGGAATCACACAAGACAGCATAGCAGCAAAATTTTATTATCCATTGCAGATCACATCTCTGTAATCAACCTTTTAGTTTAATAAATCCACTTCCATTCACTACGACTAAAAAAAAAAAAATGCTCCTCTTTTTTTTTTTTTGGTTTACTTTTTGGGTTTCATCGTTCCCTTTGCTTCTCGTGGCTTTGTCAATTCTACTCTGCCTATGTGAGGCGTGTTTTGAAGAATCGAGTCAAACTGTTGGACCAAGCTTCAACTTATTTTGGGCCAATTGCGCTGATAGCTGAGAAATGCAAAGCCCTGTAAGTAAGGTTTCTATTTTTAGCCGTGTAAGACTATCACTGGCCCAAACAACTTTACAATGATAGTCCACTATATACATGATACATCCGATACAAGAACAACAAATTAGTCCCAAGACTCAGCTTTGATTAGTAGTGACATTACTTAAATGACTATGACATCTTTAGTTTATATTTCTAATTTAGTTTCCTTGAATTTGAATATACAGTGTATTTACCATTTATTAATGCATTAAGCACCAACTCAATACAGATTTTTTCTTATATATATAAGAAGCAAATTTCAGTAACAGATCGTTAAAAATCGTCCAACACGATTTAATTTACATCATAGTTCTAAAAACATATTAAATATGCGCTAGAAATTATAGATCTGCAGGTTAAACCCAGTACAGACTTATCACTGTTGAATTTATGGGCATAGCTCGTTCCTTGGCTTCATACCAATCAAACAATAAACAAAAATGTTAATTTCATCGTATGCAAAAAATGAGTTCGTTTCATTTGGTACTCTACAAAGCTAATGGTCGCTGGTCTATTCAAAATTTTAATGGCAGGAATTAGATCCGTGGAAGAAAACGGAGATGGTAGGATAAGCAATTTTAGATGTTATAGATGCGAAAGATGCTACTAATTCATATCAACTTTTCTGAATGCTGTCAATCATATTTTGCTTGATTGATCTCAGGGCCCAGCTTTCACAAATATTTAGCTGCCTAAAATTACGACAGGACAAAGTACAGAGGTCCAACTCTGATTCCACTAAAAGAGGAAGAATCTGAGATGGAGATTACCAAAAGCACTTGCTATCTTGGTTTTTAGATCCCTCAGTCAGTGCACCTAGAGATTTTCCATTGCAATCATGTAAATCTGATAAGCCAATTATAGCAAGCGAAAAAAAAAAGTTACTTGTGTTGATCGGGGACCTTCCTTAATTTTAGGGGACAAAAGGTTTAGCCTTGCAAATCACGGTAACTTTAATTAAGGTAATGTAATTGATAACATTGTTAATTGTTAGTGCGAAGGAGTAGGCATCGACTCAGTTTTCGTGAATTTTACACATCTTATAGATATTTCCCTGCAAACTGGAATTCTAGTGATAAAGATGAATGAAAATCAGGCATTAAATTGCATCTCATAAAATAAAATGCTGAGAGTTAACGTACACAAAACTGAGTACAGAACTTTTATCTCCAGCCTATCCATCTTCCTGTCTTTAACCAAGATCGCAGAATTTGAATCCTCAAATCAGTATTGATCCATCCGAGTTCTTTCACATCTCATTGCATCTGCCATCCATGTCAAAACCTCTGAATCTTTACTACTTGATTCAATCACAATCGAGTCAAGAAGTCAAGATATAAAGCACCCAATATTAAATGATTTGCATGCATATCTTTATATATTGAAATGGCTGCCATTTTCTTGTTGCTTATTGATTCATGGTCCCCTTTTGCTCCATTTAGGTAGCCAACTCATGCAAAGGTGAAACACTCCTTTGGCAATGCTTGATTGCAGCAACTGCCACTACCTTTTCATTTTAAAGTTTTGATCTCCCTATCGGCGCATTGCAAAGTTCATCTCGCACTTAGACGCACCTTCTTTCGCTTTTCACTAAACAATTGCTTCAGACTGTAACCATAAAACTTTAGTTGCTAGTACTCAGTACGAGCATATTATATATATATATATATATATATATATATAGAGACGCATGCACGCACACACACACATCAGTAATTGTACATTTTTTTAATATAAATAGAAGGTTTCGAATTCGAGAACTTTCCCTTATACTCCCTCCCCAAATCTAAATAATTGAACTATATCTTAGTTTGTATTTACATATCGACTATTCCGTGAGAGGCAAAAAGGGCCAATTATGGTTGTCCAATTAAAAGATAATCTTTATGGATTAATCCTTCTACATATCCTTGATGTCGATTGAGATTACAAGGATTGCATTATCCCTGCTTTTCTCTAAATTCCACCAGTGCTAGGAGAATAAGGAATCCACCTGGGTATTTCTGGTATCTGTCACTGTATATCATAGTACTTCAACCTTAATTATTCTCTTCCTCGGCTTCCATATATTCTTTAGCTTGGTATGGATCTAATTTTGGTTTCACCTTCTACATGATGTTTGTACTCGTCTTGACCCCATATAGTTGCATGGTCTAGAACGAAACCTAGGCAGCTTCGATGAATCCTCTTTCAATCAGATCAAAGCCAATCACTTAGGTTCAGAGTTCCATTTAGTTAGTGAAGTGCCATTTATTAAATTCTTATTACTTTTTTTTTCAATTCTTGTACTTGTTATATATCCTTAAATTTTTTTTTTTTATTTTTGGTGGATTCATGAGTGTCTTCGTAGTCTTTCTTTTTTCATTTCCTCCTTTGAATCTTACCTTTTTGGATGTGGGAATTGTGCATCAAATACACAAAAGCTGAGAAAACACCAGTACACTTTCTTCGTACAACAAGTATAGCACCAATATACAAAGCTAAGACCATATATGATTTTAGACTTATAAATCACTTCCTCTGTATTTGGCGCATATATCACCAACCTTTGGATTTGATACGTTGATTCTTAACTGAACATCAGCAGCAACTGATTTGATTTGTACCTGTGAACACGAAGATCATGCTATAGGCAGTGGTTGCCATACGTGGCTTTGCTAACCGCTTTAACGTTTACTTACAGGGCATGCCCATCAGTAGACTCCGTGTGAACGATCTCAAGCATCAGTTTTTTATTTATTTTTTGCAGAAAAGATTTATTGATCAATGATGAATTTGGGTTGTGGTTTTTCGTAGAAAAATTTTTATACTTTTCATAAACACATTTCCTAATTACTTTTTTATCTCACATATATCAAATCGTTATACTACATTTTTCTATAAAATCTTCTTAAAATAGCAATCCAGACGAGCCCCATTCAAGATCATGCCACTGCCCGTTCTCATCAGATTGTCGAACCATAGTGCGGAATTTGCCAAAATTGGAAATTGTGTGATAGTCCCATTTTTTCGAAAAAAAAAAAACTTTTTTCTGACTAGGGAAGAATGGGATTTGATAAATTGGGAGGAGGATTTGAACCCGAAAGATCTTTGAATCTAGGAGTTTCAACCTTAGCGATAGGTGCAATTGAAAGTATGGAACAAGTTAAGGATTGAAAATTGAATTTCCAAGAAGACAAAGTGCTACTTGATGAATAATATTGCCTTCTAGCCATAACATCAGTCTATAGTTTTCAAAATTAATAATGGGGGTCCAAAATTAATAATGTAGAATTTTCAGGAAAGATTTTAATCATCCAGATGAGAGAATTCCTAGCCCCTTGGCAATGCAGAACGAATTATTTGCTTGCTCCTTTCGAGAACAGACAGCAATCTTTCGGCTGATCTGGTATCGTAATCTGGAACTTTTTATGCACGGCCCACCAAATGCTTCATGACCTGAAATTCAAAAGTGAAGGGATAAGGAGAATTTAAAAAGGAAATCAATCGACTGTAGCCCATTTTCTTCTTGATTTCACTTCTTTTTTTCTGAAAAAAATTATTTGCACTATCATTTTTGTTAATTACCTCTTCTACTATAAAAAAAAATAGAGTGCAAATAATATTTCCTTTTTTTTTAACAAAGTGATTGGTGTTGTCCGAACTGTACGTAATAAACATGCAGTGCAGAGCGGAAGGCCTTGTGATACAACAAAATGTAGGTAATCATGAGACAAATGATTATGGAACAATGATGAAAATTTCCATCAACAAAAAAATGATTTTAATCATCCAAATGAGAGAATTCCTAGCCCCTTGGCGATGCAAGCAACGAGCAGTACAGGACGAATTATTTCCTTGCTCCTTTTGAGAATTGACAGCAATGGTGTCATATTCTGGAACTTTTCTGCACGGTCCACTGAAATTTCAAAAGTAGAAAGCGTAGGGATAAAGAGAATTAAAGAAAGAAATCAATCGACTAGCCCTTTTTCTTCTTGTTTTAACTTCCTCTTTTTTAAAATATATATATTTATTTATTTATTTAAACAAAATGATTGGTGTTCTGCGAACCGTACATAGTAAAATAGAGCAAAGGCCTTGTCATTTATCCTTAGCATTAATTGATTATGGTACAATGATCAAAATTTTCCAGCTAATGTATTATTATGTTCATGCGGGGCCTTGGGAGGGATTACCTTTTCTGCATGGAACTGAATTCTATAAATGTCTGGGACACTGGATTTGCGTTTAAGATTTAAAAAAAAAAAAAGTAGATGAACCTGAGACGTTGGGCAAGTGCTAGATGTTATTCCTATGCAAAGGTAGCAGCAAACATAAATCCGGTAATTATTCATGAGGCAGTTAGTTTACCAATAAGACATTTCTGAACCAAGCATTGCGATTCCCATCAGCATCTCTAACCAATTAAAGCTTTAGCTTGCAGAATCATCACGCACTATAAATCCACCATCAAATTCTCTTCGTTTTGGTCATCATAAAGCCAAGTTTTTGGGGTCATCTTTCTTCAATATACAACTCCTTCACGAAATGCATGCACTCCCATATGATATCATTCGCTTCTTTTATTGACTTGCTTCTCATTTTTTCAAGTAAGAGATCCCGGTCACCAAAATCCCACTAGTGTCTTGCAATCGCCATTCTTTCCATGGCATCGAAACTAGAAGAAAACACAGCAGACAAACGTCATCTTGAGCCTTGTTCACCTTCAAATCCCAAAGAAAGATGGTCTGGGAACATGGTATCTTTGATCCTTTCGGAGTTAAAAGTGCAACGAGGTATAACAGTTCCAATGTTGGCAATGAATTTTACATGGTTTGCAAGGATTGCCGTCACAACTGCGTTTCTTGGACGGCTTGGTGAGCTTTCCTTGGCTGGTGGTACACTTGGTGCCACCTTTTCTAATGTGACCGGTTTCGCAGTCTTAAACGGGCTCTGTTGTGCCATGGAACCCATATGTGGTCAGGCCTTTGGAGCTAAGAACTTTAAGCTTCTTCACAAGACCCTTGTCATGGCAATCACTGTACTGTTGGTAGCAAGCATACCCATTTCTATCTTGTGGCTTTACGTTGACAAGATCCTCATTCAGTTTGGCCAGCAAGAAGAAATTTCGGTTGCCGTGAGGAAATACCTACTGTATCTCCTTCCTGATTTGGTTGTCTATTCATTCTTGAGCCCTCTGAAATCCTACCTAAGCACACAAAGTCTAGCTGTTCCTATAATGTTGAGCTCAGCTTTTGGATTAGGCTTTCATGTGCCTATCACCATGTTACTCTCAAGAGCTAGGGGCTTCGAAGGAGTGTCCATGGCAGTTTGGATGAGTGACCTTGTAGTACTCGTTCTACTCGCCTTCTATGTTTTGGTAGCAGAACATGGAAAGCGAGGGAACTGGAATGAAGGAGGCTGGTGGGAGCAAGGAATTCATGACTGGAAGAGGTTGCTAAAACTTTGTGGTCCTTGTTGCATCACCACTTGCCTTGAATGGTGGTGCTACGAGATCTTAATGCTGCTAACCGGGAGGCTTCCAAATGCCAAACAAGCAATTGGAATCCTAGCAATTGTAATGAATTTTGACTACTTACTTTATTCAGTGATGATTTCACTATCAACTTCTGCATCTGTTCGCATCTCAAATGAGCTTGGAGCAAACCAGGTTGGCTCTGCTCATCGATCAGCATACATATCTGTAGGCATTAGTGTACTCTCAGGCATTATTGGAGCGTCTGTAATGGTATCAGCAAGAGACAGCTGGGGCGGTTTATTTAGCCACGAAAAAGGAATCACGAGCAATGTGAAAAAGATGCTGTTGATAATGGCTGCAACAGAAGTTTTTAACTTTCCATTGGTAGTTTGTGGAGGAATAGTACGAGGAACAGCTAGACCAAAATTGGCCATGTATGCCAATATCACTGGTTTCTATTTGTTTGCCTTACCCGTTGGAGCTGTTTTGGCTTTCAAGATCCATCTTGGCCTTCCTGGGATATTGATAGGCTTCTTAAGTGGATGCATTGCTTGCTTGGTTCTGCTGTTGGTTTTTATAGCACGGATCGATTGGAAGGATGAAGCAAGGAAGGCAAGGTCGCTGACTTCATCCCTTGTGGAGGAGGAGATCAAGGATCACGAAGACCACAAGAATTCTGGAGTAAATAATATTGCATTATGACAAGCACAAACAGGATTCCAGGAACAATTTCTCTTAATGCCTAACCATTCTTCGATACAGCTGCGCAAAGCTTGCCCAAAGAAAATGGTTAATCTATCGATTTACAAGCCGGGATAGCTAATCTCTATTTACAGTTCTTGCACAACAAGAGAAGCCAGCAAAACAGACGATTAGATCAAACTCCGCCGAATCAAATCAAAGTTGAGTTAGTCTCACAAGTAAAAGCATGCATCCAAAGGCCAAAAGCTTTCGAGGGTAAAGCATTACATTCAGTTGCGTAACCTTGCAAATACATGCTCCACCTGTCCATCAGCACGTAGATATTATGGAATCAGTAATTATTCTTCTCTTCCCAAAACCCAAGCCCCTCATATCCACCTTCTGTTTCTCCCTCTTACAAAAATAAAAAGGCAAAACACGGGAATATTGTCATCAAGTACTGGAATCAACTTGCCCTCTAAAAATGTGTAACCATTTCTTTGAAAATCGCATGAAATAATTCATTCATGTAGTTTTCAGGCATAAAAATGAAATCAATTGCAACAATTAAATCCAAAAGCTATTAATCGACTATAAATCCAGGTTCAGAAATTACAGATTTCAGCTCTTTAGCTTTCTCATCATTAAAGCCAAAGGCAGCCAATATCTTGTGCCCTGGTGATTCGTCTTGTGACCACACTCCAAGTAGCAAGTGAGCAGTTGTAACTTCCCGATCGTCACCTGCATTCACATGCATGTTCCCTGAGAATATAGAAAAGCATAGACATTCCATTTTCTGCACGCAATAAAGGCAACTTTAGAAACACAAAAAAGGCATCTCACATCATGTACTTCTTTCCAGTACAAGACAACAAACCTACACCATCCAGTGTTTAATTCTTTTGCTGAGAAAAAACGCATGTCATGGAAAACTAGGGCCGACGAGCCATGACATCTAGGAGTACAAAAAAATAAAAGAGCTTTTACTGGCTCTAGGACAACCACCTAAAGCTTCCAATGCCCATTATAATCTTGATCTAGTGCATTCCTACTGACTGTTGTTGCCCTTCCAAACAATATTCCAAGTGTATATGTTATACAAGTGTCTCACTTGAATTGTAGCAGGAAGATTCAAGCTAACAGCCAAAACTTGCCAGCATGAAAACAAATTACGAGCAAACAAGACAAGATAAAAAAGATCAGCAAATTGCTTCACATATATCCACAGGATAAGGTCTAGCAGAAGTTTCAGTTTGAAGGTAAAATCTGAGTATTCGACTCAAAGAATGTTGGAGCGACCAAGTTTCTTTCGCTGGTTAGCTTCAAGATTTACACAGATATTGAATTTCTAATAAGGTGAAAAAATAACTTGAAGGGACAGTAATCAGTGAGCAGAGATTCACTCTCATTTATTGGGGAATCATTTCTTTATCAACAAAACTAGAATCGAAAAGCTTTTCCAGGCAGCAGAAGATACAAATAAAAGTGATTCTTCTTATTCTACTTTCGTCTATATTAAGGCCCTAAAGCTAAGAGCTTTACGTTCATACATTTGTTAATATAATATTTCCCCAGTTCCCCAGTTCCTAACACCTTTTGATATTAAAGATAGTTATTCTCCCTTTGCTTCCTGAGTCTCTTCATTCGTTAATACTAAGTTTTGATGTGCAATTAAAGAACTCAACCTATTTCTATCTGGAAAAATTTGTTAACCATTTATTTGCTATAACCATGTTCTCTAAATTTGTCCAATAATTAACCGTTTGAGTGTTGCAGTGTCCTTTTCTTTGGCTGCCAGGCATCCGAATATTCCCCAGGTCATGCTGTACACATTTTTCAGCTGATAATTTACCCCATTTTAGTTGCCCAGGATTCTTTCATTTGCTATTGATTCAGCTCTCAGATAGATCCACGAATAAAAAGCGGTCACCAAAAAGTTCCGTCCTTTCAGCTTATGTTTCAAAAACTGTTTTCCTATTTCTATCTTTTCCAGTTCTGCCACGATCACCAGTTTGCTGCACTTGTTGATATTTAGCTACACTACCATGCAATATAGCTGATGCATGAATTAGAACTTCCAATCAATTTTTTCAACAAACTAGTTTGCAACCATGATAAAGCACCTCTTTCTTGATCCATATAAAATACCTGATCCTCAATCTTCCCTTTAATTTTAATTTCATAATTCCATATAACTAACACCTTGTAGCTTTCTGAGCTTCATGAACAGACTATAAAAAAAGAGTAAGATTGCTCAACCCCAATCCAATGTGCGAGCTCTTTTGAAAAAGACAAACTGACTATAATTGATTCCAGCAAAGTAATGAGTTAAAATCAGATCATAGATCATACTGATCAAAAGAAGGAGGTATCTCAAATTTGAATTGACAGATAAACCACCTCAGTAGATGTACTAGAAGCATACCAGATTTGAGCTTTTCATCAACAGCCCAATCAAGGGCTCTTTGAGCATCTTCAGTCAAAGGAGGATGCTCAGGACTGAAAAAATACATATCTGCCTTTCCAAGTAGCTTTACAGTTTCTTCACGAACTTTCGAAAGTGTAATTCCATTTGCCCGCAAAAATTTTGAAGCAAAATTTGTTCCTAAAAAACAAAAGATTGTGAAACATGGGTGAAAAATGGTGAAATAAATCACATTCATCTGCAGAAAGAAAACAAGAATCAAAGATGGCCATGCATATTATTTATAATCATGGGCAGTTCCATTGATGAAAGAACTGTAATTTTATCGTGCATCACAGGAAAGAGTTCTGGATTAGTGATTTAGAAAAGTTTTAGAAGCTCTATTGAACATATTTTTCTCTCAACTGATTTTTTGTACAGAAGACATATTGGAATGGAGGATGATTAGCTCCCTCTAACTCGACCATTTACACGATTCTATTGCAACTTGATATGATGAGTTACATATGAGACATCAAAAAGGTTCAAGCCCAACTAGAAGTTACACATGTCATCAAATAATACAGATACACAGAGGCTCCTAAAATGCTATACAAAAAAAGAGTACTTATATAGTCATACCTTGGCTGCTGTATAGTTCTTTTCTGTTCTTGCCAAGGCCCAGCTGTTTTTTTTCATTTCACGTAGGCCAAAACTGGAAATATAAGAGGAGCAGTTCCAAAACTATACTGCTCTTTCTTGACTAAGGAAAACCACCAGCTAAATATATCAATGATCTAGACGGGAATTGAAAGAACCCAATTTACTTAACATCGTCTTTACTTAGTAAACAAAGAGAATAGTCCTTGTGCATTTATGTTTCCCATTCCCATCCCTTTTAACTTGAATCACTCCAATAATACTACTAATTAACTTCTTGGAGCACGGCAGATAAAACCGAACCATAAATTAATGAAACAAAGAGCCTTAAAGACATGATTTCTTTCAATGCTTAGACATCATTACAAGTGACTAAGTGAGAAAAAGAGGAGATAGAAGCAAGGACTCAACTTTGCAAGAGAACTTAGCATTCCTAACTCTGAAGCTAAATTGAGCTAAGAAAATAGGACCAAGTTGATTGAGTTCTGTTTGAAAGATAGTTTAGTCACAACTGCTTATCCATCAGTCTTTGTCCAACATAGCCTGTTCAGTTTCATTTCCTTGGTTCTCCAAATTTATGGCAGTATGCTGAATGGAAATGAAACCAAATAAACACTTAATGTCAAAGGTTTTGGTTTTACAATTGCATGACGGAATTTGATATCAAGCTGCAAATTTATGTATGAGGGAATACTCATCTCTAGTTGAGATTAGTGTATAACACTCATAAGAGCCCTGGTTGACAAAAAGCAGCAACATTAAACACGCAAAACTGTGATTACCATGGCTTGTTGGCAACATCAGCCCAGATCTTGAAAATTTTTTCTTTTATTTGTCCACTACTGCCCTTACCTTCACACTTATTTACATCTGATTTAGCAAAGGTATGCCTTTGGGAGCTATTATGCAGGCATTTACATACAACTTGGTACTACCAATGTCACAAAGTAGATGGATCATGGCTTCCATATACTGTTCCCCTATGGCTCGGTTCATTTTATATTGAAAAGGACCATAATCCTGCAATACGTGAAAGACACCACAAGGGTTCTACCGTTCTACACGTTGTTGATCAGAAATTCCTTATACCTACTACCTTGTAAAAACAAACAGTAACTAGATTATGCGTTCATTGACTCGATTTGATACTTAACTGTATTGTTGTCCAATCAAAAACTACTTTTCTTCTACTGAGGTTTGTTAAACTAAATAATCACTCAAAACATAAGTTCATCCTCAAGCAAACAGACTAATTTGTTGCATAATGGAGTAAGCACATGTTACATGAATATGAAGACGATAAACCAATAACCAAAACCATACCGTCCAGCACTAAACAAACAACATTATTAAGGGAAAAAAATTGACCAACCCTCAATTAAGATTCCCATAAGAAGAGCTGCAGTCCCAGTAGTTGGATACTTGAGCTTCCTAGCTTCCAATTCAGACATTGCAAAATGACTTTATTGCCTTCGCTGACCATCTACAATTTCAACAAAACCCATAATGCAAAATCCCAATACAGCAATCAAACAATCACAGTTAAGCAACAAACAAGCTCAAAAAATACCCACTTGGGAACTTTCTCAGCTGAAGCAACCCTCTCGGGATTCCTGCGACATCAATAAAAATCCCAACTTTATTCTATTTTCCTGCAAAAATAATATAATCAAACTTAAAAAGAAAACAAGAAAAATTGAAACTTTACGAAGTGGGCAGGCTCAAAATGACAGCGGCTTTAATGGGTCGATGTCTTTGGATAAAGGGTCCGAGATTAGAGGAATGGACCGAGATTCTGCTTGTGCAGCCCAGCCATGGACTCTGTAGTGTGTGACTCTGTGTTTTTAACGTGTTTTGGGCTGTAAAATAGTGGTTGGGGTGCTTCCAATTCTGTGGGGAAATTCCAGGTGGAGTAGTTGCTGGCGTTGAGAGAGTATGAGCAGCCATTTTCATGCCCAGAAAGTTTGTTCTGGGTTAAGGAAAAATGAGTTGAAAATTATTTTCTGGATTGGATAGGAAGACTGAAAGAGGCTGCAGAAATTGTTCTTAACCTTTCTCTTTATTTTTTTTATTAATTAATATACTTGCAATTTTTGACAAATGGCTACGACAGCGTTTAAGATAAGTGACTTTGAAAAGTTTGAGACTCGTGCGTTGCCTACGATGTGCTCGATTTCTCTTGTTTATTTCTTACAGTGATAAAAATAGCTTAGGTATCTAGAAGCTTAATTCAACATATAGTAACATATCTATATTTTGTTGATACATAAATAAGCAGAAATACAGAAGAAAAATTAAACATTAAAATAAATAAAATTTGTTATGAAAAGAAATTTTCTTCTATGAAATTACTCCCCGAATTTTATAAGAAATGAAGTTAGCCCCCGTGGAGAACAGGCCATTCGCCACTCATTGGAAACCCGGAAATTTGTCTAAAATCGTAGGCTAGGGGCGAGGAAAGGAAGTTCCCATGCCATCGGTCTAGCTCACCCCGTCTTCTTCTTAAACAAGCACTCGTTCCTCAATCTTCTTATTATGATCTGGATAAAGAATTTTGAATCAGCATTATGTGATATGATGGTACCAAAAAAAAAAAAAAAAAAAGTAAATACACTATGTATGTATTACCAATTTGGTAGCAACATAGCTTTAGCTGTAATTAAATCAAAAGTAGTCAAAATGAGTCCGGAGCTTCTCCTAAGCAAAAGTGAAGAACTAGATTATGATTATAGGAAATGAGTGAAAAGGAATGTATCAAATACATCACTAATCTTTAGGTTCATGAAGGAAGGCAATGAAAAAAGTGCACGATTGAGTACAATTGGAAAGGAAGAAAGCTAATTTTTCAGTGCAACTTGAGAAACAATTTATAAAGGAACAAGAAAAAAGACTTTAATCGTTCATATAAAATGAGCCGTTTAAATGTAAGAGTTAGGTTAGCTACTAATCAAACATAATTAATCAATATGTAAGGATTAAAAGTTTTTCATTAATTTGTAAAACTCGATTCTATGATTATAAATTAGACAACACATAAAAGCAACAGAAATCCATACAGTTAAAAAAAATAACTTGCGGTGGAAATCTTCTGTTTTAACCCATATAGTAGATCTTCTATCTTGGTCCATCAAGGTAGAATTGGGGAAATTTAAAAAATGAGAAAAAATTACAACCTTCTCAAAGGAAAGATATGCCGCATGCCAAAAAAATAAGGGTGCTACATTAAATTACCATGTCTACTTCTATAATAGGTAGAAGTTCATGACTAGGAAAAATTCAATAGAGTGGTTCTTAAAAAAAAAATTCTTTTAAAAAGAATCTTAATTTTGTTGCACATATGAAAGATAAATAATTTAGTCCCTTATATTAGAGTAAAACTTATATACACTGTCAGTATATGCACTATTATAGTTGGATGGATGACACGTGAGTAAAATTTTAATTTCAAATTCAAATTTTGCACATGTATATACATATCTAGCGGTGATTGTGTATACACTGACAGTGTATATAAGATTAATCCTATATATTATCATGTGAGTTATGGTTTAATATCATGTCAATTTTTCTCATTATCTGTGAATTATTTTAACTTTATTGCAAGTTTATCACATTTGTCACCTGTTTTAACTCTTTCGCTACTACGAAGAAGAACAGATAACCCATTTCCAAAATCTATTTTACTACTGTAAAAGAAAAAACATATCCCCAAAACTCAACTTCGTTGGTAAGGATTAATTAGTTTTGTTTGTTAATTTGTAGTTGAAATTCACAATTTTTTATGAGAAATCAGGATGAATTTTCTAATTTTGTGTCTCTAAACAAACTCCTGCGACTAGAAAGTTTATTTGAAGCTTCATATGTCAAAGGATCAAGGTGGCAAATCTGTGAAACTTCAAGAAGTAAATTATCTCATTTTAAACCTAAGATCAAAAGAAAATTTCTGAATGTTCTTTTGGGGAGTACAACAGTTTGTGCGATAAAAATGCTGCACTGAAGAAACAGCACAATACCTGGGCTAGTGAAACAGTGATGGACTTTTAGGCCGACAGTGTTCGAATTAGGATCTTTGGAGTATTTGTTTTTACAAAGCCCAATAGATCAATGAGTGATTTGACACAGAGCTCTACGTGTCAAAATGCATCTGCCTTTGCATAGGAACATCCTATAATGAGTCGAAAAAGGAACCACACCATTGGGCCTATTTCCATGTGACCGCCCGAGCCTTTTTGCCAATTTACTGGGCAAATCAATTTCGATCTACCATGACAACGATAATTTTCATCCTTTTTATTATTACTTCCTAGGAATTGAACAAGATGGCTTTATAGGGTTAGAAATTTCAATTACTTTTACCAATTGCAGAACTACCAACGTAATACTTTACAAGTCCAATGGTCACTACCGGGGAGCTTTTTCATTTAAGTTTGACAAATTCTTTGAAATCAAAACAGAAAATGAAAAAAGAGAAAACGATCATGCTGCAACTTCTAGTCCTCAACATGTTTCTGTAAAAATCAGTTTCTTCAAAATTATTTTACTTCATGTTCATTGAAAACACACCTAATTTAATGAAACTAACATCACATAGAAAGCACGGGTAAAGATAGTGCTACATATAAACTTAACAAGCACTACTACATTTGCAAAATGCAGAACGTAAGCTTCAGTCACCTTCTGAGCCCGTTTGGATTGCTACTTTCTGAAAATTTTGTAGAAAGATATATTATAGCGATTTAATGTATGTGATATAAAAATATGATTAGAAAATGTGTTTTCGAAAAGCATAAAAAATTTTCGGAGAAAATTGGCAATCCAAACAAATCCGATCATGACTCGAGAAGAAAAAAAAATGGGGATCAATTGTAGTAAAATTAAAATTTGAACCACCATTATCCACAACAATAACAACTCAAGGGATATAGAAAGGGGTCTGGAATGGATCTGTTGGATCTAACAATAAGGTGACAGTTTTAGTCGGGGTGAAGTGACATCTGAAAAAAACCATCAACTTTGGCAGTTGGCAAAGAAAACTGCCATTCATTTGCAGATATTAGTTGACAATTGACACTCCCCAGTTCATATTCCTATTGTCACATCCCATTTTGGAGAGCCAGGCCTTGAATTCCATTTTTTAACTAAGTTTATGAATTATAGCGATCAAAGAGTCAAAATACGCGAATTCATTTCATTCACCTAATTCTGTTGCATCCTTTAAGGCTTTAAGAGCTCCATCTACGGCCAAGGCCATGAAATGATATATGGTAGTAGTAGTTCTACATCAGAGACGTAAGTTCAGCTCCGTAGAGCTTTTCTTTTGATTTTTTATTCTTTATTTTCTGAGATCATATCTTTTTTTTTGGGGGGGTCCTCCAATCCAGGTGGGTGCCGCTGCCAATTAATTGTAAATCAGGCCCCAATCACCGGCGTTATTATTATGCTTGCTGTGCGCCTGTGCCCTTGTACTAAGGAAATTTTGTGGGCAAATCTGACTCCTCTGTAAGATCATGTGTTAACTCAAGACTTTGTAATTGGGGTCTGAACTTAGTTGTACACCACTAAAGTTGATGAGAATTTCGTACCCCACTTAGATTTAAACATCTAATCTCATAGATTTTTCCGTACGAGTAATTACAAGGAGAAAGGTTTTCAAGATCCTCACCAAAAGGCCTTGTTGGAACTCGTTTTAGGGAGAAATAGAGGGAAAAAGCATTTTTGCCCCCCTTTAAATTTTATTTTGGGTTCCTCCTTCAGAAATGCCCAAAAAATAAAATGAATTCGCATAAGAATTAGAAAGTAAAGGACTTAATAGATTTATATATCAATTGAACTCTTGACTGCTTTAGTTTACAACTACAACTGAGAAACCTAATTGACTAAAATTTACTTATTAGCATGAAATCCAAGGAGATCATTTTCTTTCTCAAACTTCACTTTCTTTTCTTGGTCAATAAAAAAGTTACACATCAAAAAAGGACCTATAGTTTTTTCCTATCTTTTTCTAGTTCACCAAATGTTTACCGGGGAGGGAGAAAGAGGATGGCTAGAGAGTCGAATTAATTAGTTAGCGATCTTTAGAACATTCGGCTAATGTTCCTATCAGCTAATTGAGCTAGGTCTTAGGAGTTATTCTTTTTTTCTTTTTTTTTTGCTTGCCCCACATCACCGTAGATTTTAGTAAGAGGAACGACCAGTGAAAATCGAATGTTGATGCTTCGGATCGATAGCATCAATCTTAACTAATTGAGCTAACTCTTACAAAGATTTAGCAGACAAAATGTCCTTAATCAAGAGTCATTCTGGGCATTGTCATGTGGAAGCAGACGCATGTGCAGTACTTTCCCTAAAAGTCCACATGGATGGAGCATAACTGGTAGCACCATACATCCCCTTCCCATCCCTTTGAAAACATTGGATTTCAAGGACAGGGACTGTCGGTAAAGAAGTGTTTGGTGATGTACTGCAATTTCACTGCTTGATTGTTTTGCAGTCAAGCATAAATAAATTTGTTGGACATCATTTACTGCAGTTACCGTTTCCGTGTAAACAATGAGTACGAAAGAAATCATTTGGGATAATGCAAACTGGTCACGAAATACCAGTAAAAAGAGATTGATTGTAAATTTAAGAATGTGTTGTTGTATTTTGTTTGAGGCAGGGGTGGGGTGATTCAATAGTCTTGACTCACGTGTCCATAGTATATGTCCGGTAACTAATTCTCCTTGTACACTATTGGCATTAATTGCAAGTATGTTTGCAGATGTAACTTAAACTTTACCCCCTAAACTTTAAGGGTAGTCATGCTTTATGACCCCCAACTTGAAATATATACACTTTGTCCCCCAGGATAGCGGTGTTAGTACTTTTTTTTTTTTTTTGGGTTGACAAATCGTACGAATATTTTTATTCCGAAATTTAGCCATGCAGTCAAGTGTGATTTCCTTAAAGTTCAAAGGGAAAAGTGTATATTTTCAGTATTTATGGTGATAAAGTATCTAAAGATTTGGAAGTTTGGTAACGTAAATACCTAATTTTTTTCTTTTGGTCGTAACAGTTTACAAGTTAATTTAAATATATGTAATGGTCATAAGATTAACATATAATCTATAATGCTCAAAAACCAAATATGGTTTATTCATTACTATTTTTAATGAAAACCCCGCATGTACAGTTCTTGAAAATAAGTTTCATATAGGTTTACAATAAATCTAAAACTCTCTAATTTTTTTTGTTTATAATGTATGTTTTCAAGATGGGATTAGCAGCGTCTATTGTTAATTTTCTATGACAATGCATCATGGATAACCTTCTTATGTTTAAGTATCTTTGTAAAATTATGAGCATTAATCTTAAGGTTTTTGGTCTCAAAGAAGATAAAGGAAATGAGGCATGTAAAAAAAATTATAAATTTGACTTCAACAAACCATTTTGTCAAGATTTGTAATACAAAGCATGATGGTAAACGAGATAGAAAATTGATGATTATATTTATTTGGTCATATCAAAACGGCATGTATATGTTTTATTATACTTAAATAGTTGCTCCATAGCAAGAAAGTTTTTTTTTTCTGTTAGAATGACATAATTTATACCAATAAGAAAACAAGCATTCAAACCATTAGCAACACCTAATTTTCCATTTTCAACAATAATAGAACGGAAATAATGTGAGTGTAATCAAAATTTGGATGGAATTAGCTTTCTAATGTTTTGACTCGTTTTCATGGAGGCATAAGGTGTCTAATTTCAAGGTTTAGAGTAGCAAAGTGTGACTATCCCCAAAGTTCAGGGGGCAAAGTGTAATTAATTCTATTAAATATTTGCCGTAACCTTAATGCAGTTTCATGAATTACTTTAACAAATTACGAAGAGGATGAGGGAACCAATCAATTTCTTGAGTATTTAATCTTTTATAAAGCCAATTGACTAGGCTTTCTAAAAGCAGGCTTAGGTCGGCTCATGTTGAATCAGACTAAATTTTGTTCTAGCTAATTGGTTGATACGGGACTGAAAGTTGCATCGGATGAGCCAGTTTTCCATCTTTATCATCTTCTTTTGGTTGTGGAACACCCTACCTTTTTTGTAGTCAATCATTAGAGTTTCTTTTTTTTTTCTTTTTTGGGGAAGAGGGGTGGAATATCCTACATACATCTCATGTCTTCTAATTTGAAAGAAAATGAGTCAGTAAATAGATCCTGTTGTTCACAGACACAACCGAACGAGTAATGACCTTTCAGGAAAAAAAGTTTAAGTAATGCTATATGTCATTACATCTTTTGCGGATATCATTCACTCGGTAGTGCTGCATTGCATATTTTACTGGAAGAATTACCATCGCAAGGACCACTTTAGACACAATTATCGCGAATATTGACTTTCCATCAACTCCATCCTTGGCTTGGAGAATGAAAAATCATGAAAATAATCAACCCCTAGGACTTAGGAGAGACAAATTGTAAACGTTAAGAGGAGACATTTAATCATTTTTGTCTCCTTAACGAGGGTGTCTGTCCAATTAGCCTCGGCAGTGCGAGTTGATCAGTAGAAAGCAGGGAAAAAAAAAACCATCAAGAAATTGCACGCTTCGCTAGAACGTACCTGGTAAAGCTAATTTCTTGCTTGCATTTTTATAAGTAGCGTGCAAGAAGAGTTTTGAGCTCTCTGTTTAGTCATTAACTCTCTAATCAAACCACAATTAGCATGCAAAAATGAGTTCAGGAAATCATGTGATAAAAAGGGCCCCAGAAAAAAAGCTCAAAATAAAGAAAAATGGCGAAAATGAATCACGAGCAAGCTGGAAGTTCAGTGTAATTGTTTGGGAAGATGAAGTGTTGCCAGAGGCTATTAGTAGTGTATTACTACATTTGCACGAGTTTCGCATGCATGCATTAGGACTTGGGAGAGAAGTCGATTAAATGAGGCATCAGTTGGCACATTGCTGTCAAGCCTAGTCCGTGAGTACTTGCTACTGTGCACCTCTATCTCCGAGCTTGCATTAATGGATTTATTGATGTGAAACTCCCCCACCACCTAATACATTGTTTTTTTTTTTAAACAAACCATACAGAGGACTAGTAATTGATTTGCCAACAAACTGCCCAATTATTTTCCTAATTTACTTCTTTTTTTTTAATCAAGAAAAACGAGGAAAAGAATTGCAATAAGATTAGAAGATAGAATGTGGAATTAGAAGGTAGTAAGAGATACCGATACGCATGTACAAACATCTGTTTATTTACGTGGGATTGAACTACTATTCCAATGTAAAGTTACAAAAAAAAATTGAAAAAAAAAAAAAGCAATCCAAACGGGCATAGTTCACAATTTACATATAGTAGTAGTATCTTTTTAATAGCAA
The DNA here is from genome assembly GCA_023065735.1 of Coffea humblotiana. Classification (NCBI taxonomy): domain Eukaryota; kingdom Viridiplantae; phylum Streptophyta; class Magnoliopsida; order Gentianales; family Rubiaceae; genus Coffea; species Coffea humblotiana. The sequence goes on along the minus strand of CM041215.1, from coordinate 25,965,996 downwards.
TGGAGATCAACATGCAAAAACATAAATGGAAACGCGCCATGTTGTGGAATTAATGTAGACGAGCATCACATGCAATTTTCACCAAAGCTTAAAGACGGACTGCGGAGGCGCTGGATTTTTATTGCTGCAAATGCAATTGGGTATGCGTATTGATTCCAGGAATTATGGTAGAGCGAGCCTGAGTTCATGGCCTTCCTGTCCAGGTCATGTGAATTAATTCCTCCTGTCTGGGGAACAAAGGTTACTGGCTTCACTTGTTGCCTGTGACATAAAATCCTGTTCCTAATAAACCAAGCTGACCCCCGATTTTGACAATTGCAGCCCAAAATAGTCTCTGTTGATTTCCTTTTTTTTTTTTTTTTTGTTTTTTCAAACAGAATTATAAGCTCTGACAGAGAAAACCAACCAATGGTAGAGTGCTGCTGTTGTCTCTGCTTTTTCTCAAGTTACTACTTGAGAATTCTTCTTCAGTTCACCAGAAATTAAATTACTTCCTTCCTTTACCAGCTCAAGGACCGAGTCGTAAGTAAACGAGTGAAGCACAGGCAAACACGGCTTATATTATTATTATATGCGCAATTCCTCGAGTTTGTCTCTCATTCAATCGTACTCAACATTTCACTTTCTTGCTTTTGTTTCCAAATTTTAGGTGGTGCATTGAAATCAGGTGATTTCATGTAATCATACAATAAAAACGATTACTAGAATCACAAGCCTTTCGCCAGGTATAAAACTAAGATCAAATGCGCATTATTGTTTTTTTTTTTTTTTTGGGGAGCAAATCTAGATTCTTGTACAAATCAACCGCAAAAATGAAGATTATTTTTTTCATCCAAAATTGAATTGACTCTAAGCAAGCATATGTCATGCAACAAACATCGGTTGGGAGAGCTTCTCCCTGCAAAGGACCCGACTCGATTCGAACATGATTAGTTGCAGATCGTAAAACGAATTCAGACACCTGTGAATTATATCTATAAAAAAAAAAAAATCGATTGGTTTTTTTTTATTCAAAAAAACATTTATAGTCAAATTACAGGAGGTGGATTTAAAGTCTTGGAAAGGTTGCAGCACGCTGAAATAGCTGGGCAAATAATCGCTGCGTTTCCTACTTTCCTCCACCCACTGCTTTCAACGCTCCAGCTGTCAACCCAGCTACCTTTCAGTAATTGTCTTTAACGTTTGGAACTGTTCTGTGGAAATAGCAGTGGAATGTAGGCATCAGTTTTGATAAGGCTGCTTAAGTTTTTGACTAACTAAAGTTCACAGAATTGATGTGCTATCGCAGTGATTGTTACTCATAGACATTACTGCTATTGTACAGGAAGAACTTACAATTTGTTTGACAGCCAAAAAAAATTATTGCTCCTCACCTGCACAATATGTTTCTAGTAGTTAGTATTCAATCTTTCAGTTTCCAATGGTAATTTTTACGTTATCAAATTTTACTTTTTTCCCAATAACTTCTCCTCCAGTTCGTTTGTATCACAAAGATTAGTATCATTTTCACGAGAAGTAGCTATTTTACTTAGATGGCTCATTGAATGACAACAATAGGCATTACCAAAACGAGAAAGAAAAAAAAATCATTGGGCTTCTTTTTACAAATTTGATCTAAATGTAAAAGTTAAAGCGTAATAGAAATGATTAAAATTGAGCAAAAACCCCCTTTTTTTTCCTTTTTTTACAGAAAATAGATCAATATTACGAGCTAATGTTAAATTAGAATACCGGTTCATATTTTCTTTAAGCCAAGTCTGACCTTTTCGTTTTTCATTTTCCCAAAACAAGAAGGTTGGGTCCGACTTGGAGAATAAATAATACTCCCTAAAAGAATGGACGAAGTCAAGTCTATTGCTGCCGTGTTCTGTGTTAAAGGACTCGGTGCATGGAGAATGGCTTAAACTTGCAAGACAAGCCAAGGTAGATACGGTCTCAATCAGATTATAGGCCAGCCCCCCTCCGGATATAATGGATTTGATTAAGAAATAATACCAAGTAAAGATGCAACTCTAGCTTTCTTTTTTTGAAAACTAACAAAGAAGCTCGTTTTTATTCGGTTTCCTTTTTTTCATTTTTACTGTTTGTATGAAAGGAAAAACAAAAGAGGAGTTCCCTCTCACATACTTCCATTTTTCTTTCATGTTGGAGATTATTTAGTTGGATCAGATCCCTTAGTTTTTTCCTTTTTCACTTTTAGACTTACTACGTTAAAATATTGTGATCTTTATACGCATGCAATGATATTCCTTTCCCAACAAAAATGAGGACACCAAAAAAATTTTTTTATACACTGAACAAGTATACAATATCAACACTTGATGCATGATAACTAATATGAATATAAAATTAAAATTAAAATTTCACATATGTGTTATACATTCAATTATGACTGTGTTAGTGGATATACTCTTGTTTGGATTGTTATTTTCTGAAATTTATATATATATATATATAAATTATACCGTAATAAAAAAAATACATTTACAAAAAATATAAAAAAAATTTTTTGGTAGAAAACTGCAATCCAAGCACCATTGAACCCTCGTTCAATTTTCAAAGCTCATAGTTTGAACTTTGAAGGGTATAAAATTACTCAAAACATTTACAGGGTCATTTTATTTCGATCAAGCAGCGTCCACACAAGATGAATTGCTACAGATTGAAAGGTACAAAATTACTAAAACATCGAGCTACCCTTTTTTTTTTTAACCAATCGGGCAGTTTCCCCTCTACAAAATCGACTGCCTCATTCACAAATGCCTAAATGCTAATTGACTGTCATTAAGACAAGAATCTTTCTGATAACAAAGAATATTCCCTCAGTAGTCAATTTACGTGTGACAGCCAACAATCCAGCCTAATGACTCCACGTGATTCTACTTTGACCTTTCCCTTTTATTCTATAAATTTTCCAGTGTTGTGATTAACGCTCGTTTGACTAACCTACTCGTTCAAATTGGTTAATCTACGTTCAATATCAAATTAATAAGATTGTATCAAAATCTCAATGCCTCGAAATTATAGGTTATAGGATCCTAGTTTTCCCTATCCAATCATGATTCATGCAATACATAGGCCCCGTTTGGATTGCGGTTTTCTGTCGGAAAATTGCGTCATTTTCCGTGATCACATTTTTCTATTACCTTTTTCCCTCACATACATCAAATCGCTACAAGTATTTTTTCCATGAAAAATGACGGAAATGCAATCCAAACGGGGCCTAATTAGCATAATTAAATTCGAATCAACTGCGAATTGGAAGATCATCTGTTTCCTAAACATCATGTTTCAATCAGAATACACGAAAACATGCTGCCAGTATCTTGCGGAGAGTTAAAAGGTGCTGCCTTATAAAATATAGAAAAATGCTCCAACCGCCATCAAAGTCAATTTCTTTTAGTACTAGATTAGAAATTACCTTTATTCTGCAAATTGCAAATTGGAAACGCTCGGGTGTTACTTTAACAGCGGAAAATTGGAATGCCCAAAAAAAAAAAATTTTTTACAGTAACCTTTTTCTTTTTTCTTGCATGCCTTGTAAAAGTTGTGTAACTTCATTGAATACTCCTAAAATCCTCTCTTTTGGACTCTTGGGTCGTGCATTTTAGGTCCCTCTTTTGATTGCAATTTTCTGAAATTTCTGTAAAAAAAAAATATATTATAATTATTTGATATATGTTAAATAAAAAGATAATTGAAAAATATGTTCACGAAAAATATAGAATTTTTTTTGTGATATGTATTGTCTACACAGTAATGTGAAAGTTTGTAGGAATTTACTGTCCTTCCTTAACCTCAATCTAGAACTTCATGCCTTTCAATATGGACATTAAACCCAAGCAGAACGAATACTCCGACGCTAGATCACTAGCATGTGGTGTGCAAAATTCAAGTGATGCTTTCATATTAAATCTCAAACAGGCAGTAAATATTCAAAGCTATAGTAATTAAGAGATCAAGATTATAAATTTTATTGACCCCATTAATACGAAAAGTGTTTTATTCACACCATTTGTGTGTTACTTTTTTTAATCTAACAGCAACAATCTACACTGCTCTTTTCGATTGGACTTCTATGTTTATTTATTCACCTCTTGCTGTTTATTTGGCCTGTTTGTTTGGATTGTTATTTTTTGCCAGAAAATTATATCGTTTTTCGTGATCATATTTTTCTATTTTTTTTCTCACATACATCAAATTGCTACAGTAATTTTTTCATGAAAAATGACGGAAAATACAATCCAAACAGGGCTTGGTTTTCTACGTTTCCTTGTTACCATTTTTGGGCATGACAAGGTAACCACCAACCTTAAAACGCTTTCGAATTTTAGCGCCTGAATTTGAACGGTCAAAAAGCCAGAAAATGGCGGGTTTTCCAATTAAAGCTAAAAATATCCCCAGGGAAGAAAAAGTGACAACTGACAAATGACCAATACCCAAGATAGAGCTGTCATCTACGTGTCGAGTTCCCTCCCACTTCTGTAAATCCTTCCCCGCCCAATCCTCCTCGTACATTGCTCTTGGCTGCTGCAAAGCCGCCCGCCCCGACCCGGTCTTTCTTTTTGATCTTTTCCCCCGCCATCTGGAATCAGTCGCCTTATTACCTACGTTGTATTCACGTCAACTACACGTGGGACCCTCACTCGACATTATGGATGTTGATAACTTCGCCCCCACCTTCGGATCTGGCGGGAGCATCATCCCATATTCACCTCACTTTCCCGCCAATTAATACTACAACGTAGCAACCGCCATAACTGCCGTCTTAACGGCCGTTACCAACAGTACTTACCTTACCGCACGTCTTGCAGTAACACTTGATTTGTCTGACACGTGGCTGAATCCTGAATAGATCACGGGAAAGATCGTGCGGTGCAGCATTGATGATTAAAGTATTAGATCTTTGTCGGGGGAAAATTAGTCGACCGACGGTTTTAATAGTGCCACGTCGGGGGAACTACGCGGAGACAACGGCCAATAAAGGAACGTGTTTTCTGCGGGTTGTGCACGTGATTGTCAGGACAGAAGGATCACTTAATTGGGACCCATGTTTGGGCCGTTACTCGTGCCTTCATTTCACCACGTCCGTTGTTACAACTTACTACAGCTTAGTACTTAAATAAAAAAGGAGTTCTCAAATGGAGTAGTATTAAAATTTTTTGAAAGAGTTCTATAGCATTTTTTGGCAACCCTACTCATAAATATTAATTTATGGTTGAATATATAAAAATATGTATAAAAATTTTTAAATAATTTTAAGAGTTTAAATTATTAAATGATGTAGCAAGAATTTGTTGGATTATAATGATAAGCGTGATATTCAATGAAAAAAAAGAAGACTGAGTATAATATTCAAAAGAAACGATAGAATTTTTTTATATTTTGATTAAAATTTTAAAATGTATCACCACTCATATTGCATAATTATACTGTTTAAAATGTATAAGGGAGACAAACCTCGTGTACTGCTGTACTTATAAGTGAATCCATAAAGCCATTTCGGATATTGACATGGATGATAAAGAAAGGGTTAAAATGGCATTGATATTTTTCCTATTTTTGTATTTTGTGTTTGGGTTTTACGTTTGAAAACAATATCCATGTCAATTAGCTTGAAAACATTTTGTGTTTTTGAAATTAGCTTGTTTTTATGTCACGTGAAGTGTTTAGTGGCATGTACTTTAGATGAAACCAACATTATGAAGCTTCGCGTTGGTAAAGTTAGAGGACAAACCTTATAATGATCGCTCTACTTAAACTTGATCACCTTGATGCAAAAATCTTGATTTGCTCTAGTTTTGTCAAGTGAATTGAAACAATTTTCGCGTGGGGAGGAGAAAGTGCATTTTGTCCCATACAATTCTTAAGTTTGGTTCAACTGCAAACATATGTCCATTTGCACCTCGTGCACATTTTGAACCAAAAAAAGGGGAAAAGTGGGCAAAGAAATCAAGTATTAACCTAGCATGCATGCACGATACAATTGAAGTAAATATCATCAGTCTTTTGTTAACTACTCTGCAAAATTACTATGCCCTCCATCACACTTTGATAGGGTAAGAATATTTTACTAAACTAGTCATACTCCATTAGTGTAAGAGTATTTTATGAAGATGGTAAGTTATATTTATTCTTCTAACAAAATTAATTAACTTTTCTTAAATTATGTAAAAAATCAAATCTGTCGGGGTGAGTGCCTCGAAGTGAGTACTACAGTACATCTTTTGTGGAGTTAACTCGATTATTCAATAATAATTACATTGTTCCTTCAGAATTTCCATCCAAAGACATCATTAATTAGTAACTAACGACCTCTAGCTTGTAAAGTAGTTGATTAATCATAGCTGAGCAGGCAAGCTTTTTTTTTTTTTTGATATGACAAACATGGGCAAGAGAAGGGAGAAAGCAAGTTCGTTACGTTATAAGCAACAGTAAATGATCAAAGGGGGACGGAGGATTACAAGAAAACCGGCCAGTACTGTGACAGCAGGAAAAGCCGAGTGGAACTGAACACTGAGGCGGCGTTGTCACGTGTGGACGTCATAATATTGGTCGGCAGATCTCAACTTAACGTAGAATCCATCTTAATTGATCATTCCTCCTCATCACTGCCCAAAATTCTTCTGTTATATATACGCACAAAGAACTTTACTGATTTTACCTTGGAATTTACACAATGCTGATGAATATTCCCATTAAATTTAGAATCCAAATCCATAAACAGATGAATTAAAGGTAATCAATTTGATTCTCAAGCTACCGTGCAAGAAGAAAAAAACAAGAAGCACACAAAGAATTTATCTGGAAGCTGCTTTTTCTTATGAAAATATAGTAAGTGTTTGGAGTTTTCAATTGTAAACGCTTAGAATATCTGGAGCTTAAGCCTGTACTTAGGGTTTATTACAAGCTTACATGTTACTAGAATTCATTTTTTATTTACCCCACTGGCGGATTTAAGGTGGGGGCACCGGGGGCACAGGCCCCCACTGTCCCCCTATACCTATTGAATTTTGATATAATTTCAAATGTGTCTTCGGAGTTTTCTTATTAATGAAGTGAAAGAATTACATGGTACCCCTCAATGCTCCTTAAATTCCTATAGTATTCATAAAATTTGATATAATTTCAAGTGTTCCTCCAGAGTTTTCTTATAAAGGAAGTAAAAGGATTTCATAGTTCTCTAAATTGATTCATGAACTAATATTTTAAAAAAAATATGTGGACATTTGAAGTAAGTTAAAAAAAGGGTTTTCATTTCAATTTATTGGTGAATATTTTTTTACTTAAAAACCTAGAAAAAAAGTACGTAAAAAATTTTAGTATTACTTTTGTCCCCACTGAAAATTATTTCTGGCTCCATCACTGATTTACCCTTCATCCATTATAACTACACGTACATTATACTCGTATAAATATTTTAGATTGTTATTTTCTAAAGGAGAAAAATGCAATTTTGGTACCCAAAATTTGACACATTGGCAGTTTTAATCTTCAAACTTTGGACAAAAATAAATCTGGTATCCAAACTTTCAATATTTGAGCACATTTAGTATCCTTAGTGTTTTTTTTTTCTAAATTGTTACTTGAAAGAATCACGTGATAGTCATATCTTCGTCAAATATTGTATAAGAAAATGCTACAAAAAACATAAAATATCTTTCTAACACTAAGGTGAAGATGAAATACAACAAAAAGAAGGAGAAAATGAATAAGATGAGTAGAGTTGGGCAAGTGATTAAAGTTTTTAAAATATATTTCTTTACACATAGTCAGAAGGATATTTTACGTTTCTGTGGCATTTTTTTATGCAATAGTTGTCGGATACGCGACTATCACATGACTCTTTCTTGTAGTATTTTGGGAAAAAATTGTCAAGAGTACTAAATGTGCTCAAATATTAAAAGTTTAGGAACCAGATTTGTTTTTGTCCAAAATTTGGGGATTAAAACAGTTCATGTGTCAAATTTTGGGTACCGAAACTACATTTTTCTCTTTTTTAAAGAGAAATTTTAAACATTTTTTAATTTTAAATTTTTTTTATCACACGTACATCAAATTGCTACAATATATTTTTCTCCAAAAACTTCAAAAAATAGCAATGCAGATGAAAATAATGCAGCGTAACTCCTAAGTAGATCACCTAGACGGGTGTTCGTGTTATGTGACTTTATTACAATCATTAATGTTTTTGCCACCGGGATGAGTCGATAAGATAGAAGAGCTAGCAGACTTAAATTAAAGTACTAAAAAAAATTAATGTATTATAAGACTTTCTTGCCATTATTAATGTCTTTATCCTTGAAATGTAAGTGGATGTAAGTTTAAAAGTGCCTAAATTAATTGATACTTCTATTTTTGCCTTGTACTCCATGCCTAAAGTTTGCACACAAACCAGAAAGAGTACTACTATAAGAGGATTGTTATGGTTACAAAAGATAAAAGATTACTAGTAATTACTACGACTAAAAGAGGGTAGTGCGATTGATGAGGGTAATGGATTCCCCAAATTCATTCCTCCCACTAGGCCACGTGCAACAAACCCTAGACGTCGATGCAGAATGAATATGTACTGTGCCTTCATTACTTCCAACCTCCAATTCCTCTATGCTTATGCTCTTCCACCCAACCCGCCAACTCCAATTGTAATCTCTATTGAGTCGAACGCACGCAAAGCACAATTGATAGAATAGCCAACGTGGCATCCTCGCTGGACCTCAAAACAACCCCCGGAGCTTGGGATCAAAGGACGCCTGTCACTTTATTATTGTTCGTTTAAGCACAAAAAAAAAAAAGGAACCAAGTAGCTCTCGCATCAAGATTCAAGACTTAATATGCCCATGGAAAGTGTTTCTCATCCCTTCTTAAGTTCTAACTTTATTTGAAATTTAGCAATTGCATCTTAAATTCCACTAATTTGAAATTTGAAAACTTAAATTTGAAATCTTAATATACTAAATTTGATATATTTGAGTGTATATCATATTAAATTATAAGTGATTAACTCATTACACAAAATTTGTTTAAAAAAATTAGTGTCACTTAATTAATTGAAACTTTTTTTTGTTATCAAATGAGTCTGAACATATTAAAATTTATATTTATTAAATTTAAATAGTGAATTAAATTGTCAAACAAGACCTCTATTATTAGGAGTTTATATGTATGAGCTTGGTGTTTATGTTTTGGCAGTAGTCGTTCTAAATTTCCTTTTATAGTTATAGCGGAAGAAATTTAAATAAATATGTATCTACTATAACGTGACATGAAAACGTTACGTTCATGTTACGTCATTTTGTGTACATAGAATTCAAATTAAATGTTACATCATAATAGAGGATTCTAACATTATGGTCGTATTACACTACTTTGTATGTGAAATTTCAGGTTAAAGATTTTATATTCCATTTAAAACATGAGGAGATTTTTGTATGAATATTTGGGTTCGAAGTAAACGACTGATTTTACATACCAACAAATATCATAAATGGTTCTTTGAAAGGGAAGAAAATAAAAGAGAAAAAGTGAAAAATCAAATGTAGGTCATGTCGGGCAGGCACTTGGGGCAGCACGAGTCACGCATGTGACGCTACCACCCTTTGCGTAGAGGCGTGGTCTCAAAATTCATCAATAAAATATGATAAATCAACCAAAAATAAAAAGAAAACAATTATTAGTAAATAAACTAAAGAATATATAAATAGCCGAGTCAGTGAGACAGGGTAAAGCACATAACCACAAAGCGTGCTTTGCGCTGCTAGAGAAAGAGAGAGAGAGAGAGAGAAAGAGAGAGAGAGAGAGAGAGAGAGAGAGAGTAGATTTTGTAGAGAGACAACACCGGAGCTTACATTACAGAGCTACACATGGTAGTATTCTCTTACCAAAGAAAATAAGGCTCGTTTTGGTGTGTGTGTTTTCACCCAAGAAGAAGAAGAAGAGCTATCTATTGTTTGTTGTTAATGGCGATTGGGGCTATGTGAAGGGAAGAATATATTAAGTTCTGAGTTTCTTTGTGAAGTTCGTCAATTAGAGCCGTGTGTTTTTTTGTTGGGTTTTTATAGCTGAAGAAGAATCACGAAACAGGAGAAATCTTTGAAGGGTTACTGAGAAAGAAATTATGGAGTGGCCTTCTTATTTAGATGAATATCAAAAGCTTGTGATTCGTATGAATACTCCTAGGTATGCTACTAACTTTGCTCTCCTCTGTTTCTTCTTCACTTGTATATTGGTTTTTGGGTCTACTTTTCCGGATTTTGTTTCGATTCTTCATCCGAGTTTTGCTTGAATAGTCCATTTTTGAGTAAAACAAAGAAGCCTTATTCATCAATTTCTTGAAGATTTTGGTGAATTTTTGGTCGGTTCATTCCTCTGTTTTCTTTGTTTTCTGGGTTTCCCTGCTACTGCGGAAAGAATTTTTTGGAGGAGAAAAAACAAAAAATGGAAACTTCTGCAAATATTTTCCTTTCCATTTTTCCGAATATTCACTCCAAACTTGTTGTGATTTCTAACCTCAAAATATTCAGATCTTCCTAGGGAAGTTTCCTTAATCCAGCTCTTGTACAACATATTCACAAAATCAAATCATACATCTCCACGAATTTTTAGAACTTCCTTATTGTTGACTAATTTCATCACTATAGTTTTTTTTTTTTTAAATTTGGCACTTGTGCTCACATTTCTTACCTTTTAAGTCACTCCATTCCCACGCTTGACTCCTCTTCGAGGACCTGGGAAAACTGGCTGGAAAAATCCCTATTCGAAATTTTGAAATTTCAATTTAAAGTCTCTTACGTCTTCACCAATTCTGACTTGTTTTCCCCACCAATTCTGTTTTTTTTTCTTCCACAGGGTCATGATTGACAATGCCCGCTGTTCTAATGCAACACGCGTTACGGTAAAGTCGGCTTATACTCTTCTGGGCTTCTAATGATTTGACTCAAGTTTTCCTTAATATTCATCTAAATATTAGTAATTTTGATTGATTTGTTTCTCCTTTTTTGCTTTCTTCCTAGATTGACAGCGCACGAAGACACGGCATTCTTCTGGAAGCAGTGCAAGTTTTGACCGATCTGAATCTTTCAATTAAGAAAGCCTACATTTCTTCCGATGGTCAGTGGTTCATGGAAGGTAAGCACTTTTTTTTTTTTTTTTTTTTAAAGGTTTCTGTTAAAACGCGCCGGCCTTTTAGCTTACGTTACCGTTCTTTGGGGACGTTAGTTTCGTTATTAGGCCTTTTGCTGATTGTGGCGTTTCGTTTCTGTTTTGCAGTTTTTCACGTGACTGATTTAAACGGCAACAAATTAACCGACGAAAGCGTCATCAATTACATTGAACAGGTACATAAAATTAGCTATTCTCATCTTCAATTCATCCTAATTGCATTTATTACCATTTAGTTGCTTTTTTCTTTCTTTTTTTGTTTCTTTGGTAATATTCGTAAGCCAATTCGTGGGATTTACTGATTTGGTATGTTTGATATAGTCACTCGGGACAATTCATTATACGAGTTCAAGATCCATTGAGGGCTTAACTGCACTGGAATTAACCGGAACTGACCGAGTTGGGCTATTATCTGAGGTTTTCGCCGTGCTAGCTGATTTGCAGTGCAACGTGGTGGAATCTAAGGTGTGGACTCATAATGGACGAATTGCGTCACTAATTCACGTTAAAGACTGTGATTCGGGGTCCCAAATTGAGGATTGTCGGAAAATCAATCGGATAGAAGCCCGGTTAAGGAATGTTTTGAAGGGTGATAATGATATCAAGAGTGCCAAAACATCGATTTCCATGTCTGTTACTCATACAGAGAGGAGGCTTCATCAAATGATGTTTGCTGATCGTGATTACGAGAGGAAGCCGATAATTAGCAAAAGCAATGATTCTCTGGTGGTTTTAGTTCAGAATTGTTTGGAGAGGGGATACTCTGTTGTAAATGTTCAGTGCAAGGATCGGATGAAGCTTCTGTTCGACGTTGTTTGCACCTTGACAGACATGCAATATGTTGTGTTTCATGCCACCATAAAAACTGCTGCAGACAGGGCGTGCATGGTATATATATATTCTTCACTAAGCTTTGGAGAGACTCTCTCCAAGCTGTTTGTTAGTATTAGTTTTGCATAATCACGACTGACTTGCTTAATCTTGATAAAAAATGGATGGTTGTTAGGAATTCTTTATTAAGCACACTGACGGAACCCCCATTAGTTCAGAAGCTGAAAAGCAACGAGTGATTCTCTGTTTACAAGCGTCAATTGAAAGAAGGGCGTCTCAGGTATTTGTCCTCCTCTTTTTTTTTTCTGTGTGTGTGTGTGTGTGTGTGTGTGTGAAAGGAATAAAACTGGAGCAAGTAAGTATTACTATTGTGGTCTCTTTCTTTGGAAGAAGAAGTCTTTAACAGTTACCATGTGCCAATTTTTCTTTGTTGACAGGGTGTAAGGTTAGAGCTGTGTACAAGCGACAGGGCAGGCCTATTGGCCGATGTAACACGAACCTTCCGAGAAAACGCTCTTAATGTGACAAGAGCTGAGATCTCCACAACAGGGGACACTGCCCTGAACGTATTCTACGTAACAGATGCAGCTGGGAATGCTGCCGAATCCAAGATTATCGAGGGGGTTCGACAAAAAATCGGATTGAATGACTTGAAAGTGAAGGAATTGCCGCTGATCTATCATCAAAAGGCCGAGGAAAAGGATGAGCCCACCGTTGGTGTAGGTGGGGCCATGTTATCACTGGGAGCTTAGTTATGAGGAATCTCTACAATTTGGGGTTGATCAGATCATATTCTTGAACTTGGAAGGACGAGAGCCTTCTACGAAAGGCAACAATTTGGCAGGGGGATGTCCCCATTCCCCCTGTTGGCATATATACTTTGCTTGGGAAATCAAGAATTGCCCAGATTATAATTAGCCCCCAAGGGATAGGGGGGCATGTGTACATATGGAAAAAGAAGGAAATTGGTACTACTTATTTGGTAATTGGATATTAGTAGGTGTTATAGTAGTTGGTGGTTTGGTTGGTTGAACAGATAGACAGCCGCATATACACATATGGTTGGATGGATGATGAAACAGTGGGGGCCATCTCCTCCACTGTTTCAATTTGTTCATAGTCCATAGCTTGGATTTGAAGATGGGGTTAGAATTTGAATTTTAAATAGGATGATGGATGGGAAAAAACAGAGGAAGACAAAAGTAAAAGGTGTTGGTGGGTGGGTTGATTGCCGGCGGTAAAGGGTTGATAGAGAAGAAAGATTAGGTGGTAGCACTGCTGGTAGAGATAGAGAGAGGGATTTGATTAGAGCTGACATTTGTACATAACCGCTACTTATCTTCTTTGTTTAAAGAAAAACTACTACTGTAGTAGTATTAATTATCAGCTCTAATTGTTGACTTCGTTTTTTCTACAACGTCCGCAACCCGATCACATTTGTTTCTTTTCCATGCGACCAATTCAGTTGATTTCGAGGGAAACATCTTTGTTTTGTCATTAATTTGTGTGAAGAAAATCTGGTCCAGGTCCAACGCCGCAGATTCAATGCATCAAAGTTTGTTAAAATGGTCCATTGCGCTTTGTCCTTTTTAATGATGATTTTGATTGGGATTAATTTCACTTCATATCCTTTAACTATACCTAAATTTTTACTTTAGTCCTTGAACTTAAAAATGGAACGCTTTTGTCCCTAAATTATAAAATTTGTCAAACTCAAATAACATCATTCAGGAAGTGTGACAGGTTTTATGTCTAAATGAGTTTGCTTTAGGTACTAATTTGGGAATTAAAATGAACAAATTCTATGTTTTACAGACTTAAGGATATACTGACAGTGTAGTGAATTTTTTACATTAACAGTTATATATCTATGTTACATATTTGAATTTTAAATTCAAATTCATATTATATGGTAATGATTTAAACTTGTTAATATATAAAGAAAGTGTACAAAAGAATGGAAGAAAAAAAACTTCTAGTTTAGCCTGAAAGAATGGAAGAAACTTGCCCCACATTGTGACAATTACAGTCGTAGACTTCCATGATACTAGGCTATTGAAAGTGGTGAAAATGAAAGAAAGCTATCATGGAGGTGATATTCAAATATTTCAGGCGTATAATTGTCATTGGGAGCTGCACTTTTGAATCTGAGTGTAGTATCCATTGTAGATTTTGAGCGTAGTTCTTTGATTTTATGCATGGTTAGTTTTTGACCCCTAAATTCCCCACTGCAGACTTCATATGGTTGGGTCTTGTAGGTGCATTGCGTTGCAAAAGGGGAACACATTTTGTTTTCCCATTTTCAAAGGTTAGGCGAGGGTGGCTGTCGTTTGAAGTTTCCAGAAAAATAATGTACTCTTTCTGCCTTCCAAGTTGATTACGCGATTTGTTTTTGACTTCTTCATTTGGATCAAAATTATCATGGAGTTAAGGTCTATTTTCATCGAGTGGTTTTTGAGGTGACACGTGTTTTTTCATTTAATTTCCACTAAATGTTAGTATATAAAAAGTGAAAGTACATGTATCATCTCATATGTATGGTGTAATAGAAAATGTAATACTACTAAAAGTAAAATAAAGTATTCAAAGCCACTAATATGTTAATTGAAACAATTTGCGGTAATGGTTTCAATTTCAAAATTGATATATAAATGCACGCTTGCAAGTGCAAGTCAAATCAAAAGAGTGATGTTTATTAGATTTTTGTTGACACAATAAATTAGGTGAGGTCGAAAGGTGAATCAAACTATCCGATATTTAAATTAAATTCAGCTTCGCAAGATCTGGCTTGAGTTTAGATCGTCAACTAATTAAATTTGAATAATAAAAAAAACTTGTCCAAATTTGATTCGGCAAATAAATAAGTTAAAATTAAATAAATTTTTAAATTTATTAAAATAATTAAATAAATTTGAACGCTAAAGTATTCGACTTGTTTATACTCCTAAAATTGGGTGAAAGACTGGGATCTCATTTGTCCTCGAGTGTCACCCGTTCTCTCCACCATTCTAACACCTCTTAGCCTTTTTGTCCTCTCACATTTTACATCTTTCTCTCACATTTTACATCTTTCTATATTTTTCACGGAATGAAATTACGAAGCACAAATCCACGTACACCTTAAGATTAGAAGAATACCGCCCTAACAAAATCGTACAGTGTATTATTGGACCAACACCTAATTACATACAAAGTACTAGAAAATTTTCACCCCGACACTGTTGCCCTAGAAGATAGACATCAACAAAATGCAAAAAATTTGGGATAATTTCCTTAAATCAGTTGACTTCCTCCTTTGAAATCATGATCGAACTTGTCTAAAGCGGCAATCAACTAGCTTAACAATAAGTAAGCTCCCATTGGACCGGGTTGGACTTGTAGCCACCAGGGACGGGTATTCTTGTCTTGGAAATCAGAAAATGATTCTCAAAGGCTGATTTGTGCTCGTGATTTGTCTTCTTGTATCTATTGATTAGTTGGCCAGCTCAGAATTTTCCAAATGCAAAACCGATTCACAAACGATTAAAAAAGATTTGGTATGAAATGAATGAAGGGTTGGTGGTCAAAGGGAGGCATAAGACTGAGGACAGACGGCCAGTTGTCTTTGTTTCCTTTGTTTGAAAAGTAAATAAGAAATTTGTTGACAAAACCACACGCCAGAGAAACGCCATGACTCCCAACAGTCAGTAGTCCATTCCATAAAAGAAGCAATATATATATAATTTATTGATCTTCACTTTCTACATGCATCCTTTAAGCTAATTGGATTTAATTTCTGCCTCATTTAAGCCGAAACTTGGGCTGTTAGTACATAAATAAATCCCTGTAATTTGACCGAGACAAATTAATGGTCTTCTTTTCTTTTCTTTTCCGGGGCAGGCCTGCGAAAGCTAAACCAGGGGCCGCAATTATAATATCTTTCTTTTCTATCATTTTTTTTAAAAAAAAAAATTCTGCAGTCTTTGTCCTGCAAATATAAATCATGTCTCGCTTACCAAATGACAAGGTTCATGAAAACCGAAAAAAACGCAAGCACGCCATGCTGGTGATTTTCAATTCGAACATAAAAAAAAAAAATCTGAAGGATTAATCGTAAATCACCATATAGTGGCTAATCTTAATCAAAAGAATTGTATAATTAAATTATTCATTCGTTTTATATTGAAAATAGGGGTAGGAATAGATTCCATTATTCCCAGACGTGCATGAAGCGTGCAAGAGAAGAAGAAGATCAACAGAAAAAAGACGTGCTTTTGATTTGGCTGCCGCCTACTACATGATAGCATGATACATGAGCCGCGTCCGCGTGGGGAAGGAGTATTCCGCTGACTAACACCTCCAGCAGGGAAAGTCGTGCTGCTGCATGCGGTTGAGTTGGCATGGCTCTGCTTTTCAAAGTTTGATTAGCCCTTAGCAGCAGATGGTTTGAGATTGATGATGTCCGATACAAAAGTACTGGTGACTGTATGTTAGATGGGCTTTTTTCACTCTTACCTAAACTTATCCTAGCTAGAGGGACTGCCGGTTTGCTCATCCATTTACCCAACAGTAAAAAAATTTACTTTGCCTATTGATTTAGAGTTCATTATATATATATATATATATACCCCATTAGAGGGACTGCCGGTTTGCTCGTCCTTCCTAACATGATACTACTGTATGTTTTAATATTAGCTTTCGCACAGTTGAACGATAAGTACTTTGTTAACTAAAGAGAGATGACACTTGAGGGAAAGCACTCAAGAAGAATGGCAGAGCCAATAAATGCCATAAAAGATTCGAGGGACAATAAGCGATCCTTAAAAATTGGAGGAATAATTTGAGAACCCAATAAAAGTTCCACAGTTTATACTCGTGGAAAGGAAAGGATTAGGAACAAAATGAGAACCCAATATTCCAATTGATTTGTTCCATCATAAAATTCAGTTGCCGCCCAACATATAAGATGATTAATGAGTGCCCTACTTGTCAATCCCCTCTTTAGGGTCATTTTAAAGGAGGACCGTCATTGGCATGCATCACCAAGCTACTAGAAGCCTTTTGTGGTGACATAACTATTGTTCGACCATTGTCGAAATCAATCAAATCGCTTATTTGTAACTTAGCTTCTTCTTTGCCACTACCATTCTTCGTGGAAATTGCACAAGTCAACTATATATAATGAAATTGGTAGTGTATACAATTCGGCCCTTTTTATACATATATATATATATCACTACCAAACCCCACCAACTGCTTTGGATAGTATATACATACTATCTAATATTGCAAATGGCTTTAAATTAAGTTCTTCTTCTAGAGATCTAGACCCGATTCTCCTTATTCCCTACTTGGCTACTGTTTAAAAATTTCCTTTCCAGTGTTGTTCTCAACTTGCTTTAAAACCCCGTTTGGATTGCATTTTCCGTCATTTTTCATGGAAAAATTACTGTAGCGATTTGATGTATGTGAGGGAAAAAGGTAATAGGAAAATGTGATCACGGAAAACGATGCAATTTTCCGACAGAAAACCGCAATCCAAACAGGGATGTATTTTCAGAATTGCAATTATGTTACACTTAAATCATAATCAAACAGATATCTATGTATATGTGTGTGTGTTTCAAACTAGGCGCTTACTGGAGGTTCCTGACTCGGGCATCTTCAAAGCAAAGAAAGCGTATATATGTATTACCACATTGCATACGCAACGGGGAACAAGGGCAGGCACCAGCAGGAGAAAAATAAACAGAAGAAAACAAGAGCATTCTCGGAGATTAATCGGAATATAATTTGATAGTTTGTCATCATTCTTGTGTCGTTTCGAAAATCCTGTCATTCTCCTTTCTGTCATTTTTTGAGAATCACATGAGACCATATAGTGGTTAAACCACTTGATCTCAATATCTACTTTACTTGCTTAATTATGATTTTTAACCAAAAAGAGTCAAAACTGAATTAATCTGCCTCTGCTCCTTAGGTCCTTATCATCATATCTTGCAAGTGGAATCTTGAAAATGCTAGTTTCTGTCAACTTCTACTTACTTGTCTCGTCCCAATTAGTTTTATACCTGTGGACTTATCACGAGCCTTGCATACTTTTGAAGAATCTTGCAATGGTTTACGTTACTCCTTATCCTCAACAGCTACTCCACCATTTAAAAAATAGCAGGCAAAATGTCGTTAAATAATATGAACATGGTATCCTTCAAAACCTTTGTCCCTTGCGTTGTTGCTATCTGCTAATTAAAAATGCGTTTTCTTCAAAATGGTCTTAGCCTTTCAAACTATGCAACTGATCAAGGCTCCTCGAAAATGATGGAACTCGTACGATCTCAAGAGCTGGAGCTCTGACCTTAGGTCACATTATTTTAGCTTAACTTCTCGCCACAAACTCAATCATCAAGCCACACATATGTCACGAAAAATGCCGTACATAGTTTATGGTAGTAGTTTATGCCCAGTATCAGAATTTGATCATAATACATAAGTTCAGAATTTATGTCGATGAGGGTCAAAGCAATAATTGCTTGAGTTCGGCTAAAATAATTAGTGGTTGAAAGTTAAAGTACTACTACCAGGCAAATTATTTGCTGCCTCTGATTAGATGAATCCAAACCCAACTAATTTCAAAGGTTTGGATTGCAATTTTTGGAGTTTTTGTGAAAAATATACTGTAACGATCTGATACATGTGAAATAAAAAGGTGATTGAAAAATATATTTACGAAAAACGTAAAAAATTTTTAGTAGAAAATCCCTTTCCAAACAAGGCTAATGGCTAGGATGGGGGTTTTCGATATGCACCTTCAACATGAATTATGTGATGATGCAAATAATCATTCAAGGAGTAAAAACGAGAGAAGTACCAAATAGGCAAAAGAAGAAGTAGATATGCCTGAATTGGCGGTATGATTCTTATTCTTATATGTGCTTCCATCATCTGTATCACAGCTAATTTCATCCTTAATTCCCATAGAAAAAAATGACTAAGAATCTAGTTCTCTTTCCTCGATAGATTTACTGGTATGGCTGGAACCGTTCTTTTGAGCCCAAATATGTACATAGTAATCGACAAAGACATACTACTGTTCTTGAACCATATTCCTTTTCGCATTTATGTAGAAGATACTTCTTCTTATATCAGTGCTAGGCTTTCGGTGTTGATATTCCTCCTTTATGCAGAGAAAGACGCTATTCCTTCTGAAATTAGTAGTTAATCAGGAACTTTAAGGCATACCAGAAAAGGGAAGACAAAGTTCAATTGTAAGATTCGCTTCATAAGGCTCCAGCTCACAAAGTTCATTCGAATGATCCGCGTGTGTAGTACCTACCGCGTTTCAGTCATGTACGTTGTACTGTACCCGATCGTGCTGCATCTCAGCATTTCATCTGTACGAATTAATATAGGCCATGTACATATATATATCTACCAATTGAGTAATGTCAACTATAATTAGCATCTTCTTCCTTTTATCTGTCTCTCTATCTCTTTTTTTTTTTTTTCCTTTTTTTTAACCTTCTTCGTCCACTTTCAGTCACCAACGTGCGATCCCATGTCCTTTACCATCAACTCGATCAGCTTGGGGTCGTGTTTGGGTAAAGCTTAAAGAAAAATTTCACATGCATTTGGCAAGAAACAAAACCATCGACACAAGAGGACAGATGATCTAAGACAATACATGAAAATCAACCCCTCTACTAATTAAAGCCAAAAGGAATAATTAAAAAACAAAAAAAATGGCGAGATTTAAAGTGATAATCACCTGTATTTGGAGCACGACGATAAAAACCAACTTATTCCTCTTTTAGTACTTTGCTTGAAAAGCAGATTAATTAACCGACAAAGTGTATGCACATTGATGCGGCTTGTTTGCTTAGTGGAGGTCTCAGAATTATCTTTATGCTCCTTGCCAACTTTGTCTAGTAATACAGCTTACTTTCAAGTCGATAGATTTGCTAATCCCATCTTAGAGAACACGTTATTATTATAGAATGAATTAAGATTAAGGCTGGGCTGATTCTTTCCACTTTAGCCTTTAACCAAGATCTGCAAGCACTATGAATTAAACACACAAATGACGAATAAGCGTTAAAGTCTAAGTTTGGCTTTAGTAAGCTTCACCACTGTTTTATACCAAATATCACCTAAATGGTTAAGAATATTCTAACCGGTTTCCCATCAATGATATTCTTATGATGTCCGTACATGCAATGAACTAGAAAGGTGATTCCATTAGGGTTCTTTTTTTTTTTTTTTTAATCTTTCTCTGTTCTCTTCTTTACTAATTGCAATTGTGCTCCCATTTCAATTCTTAAAATTAAACATTAGAAGTTGATTGTTAATTATTGATATAGGGTTAAAGACACCTTGGAAGATCAATATTTCTCAATACAATCATCTCAAAAGTCCAAAACTTTTACACTGTATTTCATGTTTGGCTTATACCCGTTGGGTTTACTCGGACGGGCACTTTGACCAGTTGTTGATTGGACCAGGAAGGTCAGATTCGAGGTTAACAACATTGATTCAAAAAAGTGATCTAGCTTAACTCGTTTTTTGCAGGCGCAGCACCTTCAATGTGCTGAAGCCTGAATGCTGACTCCCATTTGCGCCTGCATAAATCGCAATCCCCTTAATTAATTGCATACACTTCCTGATAGAATTTTTATTACAATTAATGGTCCAATTAGCTGCTTCGGCCGGCCGGGGGTCGGTTCTATTGGCTATGTACTGAAAAATGTTAAGAAAGAAAGATATAAATTATACTGGCACATGAGGTGATAAGGTCCAATTACAACAATGGTAGTGGCTGCTTACGCATCATGGAACCAAGAAATGAAAAAAAAAAATACACAAATTAAGGTAGATCAAAAGGAGAATCCCCTCTTTGAGCTTTAATGCTGAGGATTTACATTTAAGTAAAGTCACCAAGTGATTTTAATTGGCCATTGAAACTCCCAAGCAAGCTTGGAGGCGTACGCAACTAAACATTGTCGTTGCAGCTACAACAGGGAACAAAAATGGCGGCTGTCTGGCTTAGAAAAATGGGTCACTTTCTTTTTCTTTCCATTCTTTTGTGATGTACTCTTTTTTCTTTTTTTTTATCTATTGTGACCATTTAGACCTACTCCTATTCTAATCTATATTAGGGATGACCCAATAGGATCACAGAGAATCGATGGGGACTGAACAACTATCGGACCATATGGGTGCAAGAGATACACGTATCAATCTAAAAAAAAGCCAAAGTAAATGACAACTTTTGATGAGAGTTAAAATTTGAACTCTTGACTTTCCATCTCACGAAGACATGTGGTGGCCAATTACTCTAAAGATAGTTGATTTCTTTTGTGATGTACTCAGTCAAGAGGATTTTTGTGTTACCTTTTTATGGTCATGCCATAGCTTTCAACTCAAGTATCGAAGGCACTTTATTTTAAGTAATTTTTATTTATACATTGTCAATATACATATATATATATATAGTGATATTTGATATATGTTACATAAATTTTATCGATCAAATATACGAGTCAGAAGATATATAATAGAGAGTAGCAAGCGATTTAGCGGACAAAATTGGTAGATGCACGTTATAGTTTTTCTTCAAATGGAGGAAAATAATATTAATTTGCGTACAAAATCGAACTTCGTTTGCTTGGTTCATTACGCAAAATCTGTCAATCTTTTTGAATCTCCACGGAATTTCTTTTCTAATTTTGTTAATAAAATCATTTTAGACAAATTTCAACAATATTATTTATGTTAGTCGTTTGTTCTATTTTTTAAAAAGAACAGAGTGTAATTTTTCGCAGATCAAGACAAATAAGTGGAAATCGGGTAATTAAGTTTGGTTCACCCTGCAATTGTTTATATCGATAAGCAGCCGAGTGTTTGACTCGTTAACAAACAGAAGGACGCATCAATCTTTGTTGTCGTTATTATTTGTCGATCTTCTTCGTCGCTTAATCTAATTGATCATTTTTTATCGGTTGTAATAACGTTTTGCTAAAGGAATCTTTGTGCTTAAGTTTGTCATTAAGCAATCGCATACAAACGCATTAATGGCCGACGACGGAACTCTCCAGTAAAGGGAATCTTGATTTCGAAATATTCCAGATAAAGGCCTAAGTAAACTGAAATTTGTTCCGCATCTGTAACTTTAACATTTACTGTGTAGAGCCGAAATCAGAAGTGTTCCTGATCTGATACTACCAAAATGTCAATTTTATGGTTGGCAACGTAAACAAATGTCAAATTTGAACTTGAACCAATTAGATTGCAGATTCAATATTGTTGATATGCACGCGATCTATTCAGATTTGAAATTCGTTGGAGTTTCCTTGTCCAGTCTTTATTATTTTCTATAAATATGTTGATTTTTCAAAGCTATGGTGTCTGTGAAATGTTCCATGTACTTTCTATCATTAATGCATATTTTACGAAATAAAATTATATCGAATCGTTTTTTGGTTGTATTCTGATTTGGCA
The DNA here is from genome assembly GCA_023065735.1 of Coffea humblotiana. NCBI lineage: Eukaryota > Viridiplantae > Streptophyta > Magnoliopsida > Gentianales > Rubiaceae > Coffea > Coffea humblotiana. The sequence continues at coordinate 25,943,532 of CM041215.1, read as the reverse complement.
ATAATATTTCCATTTGACGATAGTTAGCATTAGCACAGATCCAACTTCGAAGCTACATAAAACCAGTATCCAAACTAGGCCTTCCCAATTGCCATCGATAGATTTGGGCTTCTTATCTGATGACCAGATCCACTGCAATTTTTCTAACTGAAGACTGCATGAAGGAGTTCCAAAGTCTAATGCAGGTCAGGTCTAAAGACAGAATTCCATTTGCCCAGCGCGGGCTCCGTGGTCCATGTCGATATAAATTCGGACTTGGGCCATAGATTTCAATTAACTATTTTTTTTGGTATCAACAAATTCCTACTGTATCGCTTCTATAAGGGCCTCGAGAATATGTGCCATGGCCACTTTTTTTTTCTTTTTTTTTTTTTGAGGATGATACACTTAAAAGCCAAAAATTGAAATGGTTATACCTTCTGTATTGCGCCAGTTCAATTGTAAGGCGAATTATGAAGTATCAAACCAGTAGCCCGTTTGAATTGTTATTTTTTGAAGTTTTTATATAAAAAAATGTACTGTAATAATTTGATATATCAAAAATAAAAAGATGATTAAAAAATATATTTACAGAAATCGTAAAAATTTTTAGAGAAAAAATGACGATCCAAACAATACAGTGGCATATATATTTCCAATAAGATATGGATGAGGAATGTTTAAGACTCTGGTAAAAGTGTACGAGTTTGACCACAAGATTAGCTAAAGGTAGCAGCTTGACTGTGTGTTGGACTTGCATCAGATTGGCTAAGGTTTGCCTCAGCTCAGAAGTACTAATGTAATACCTTTGTAGTATTAGAATACAATTAATTACATGGTACCCTCAGAACTAGAAGGGAAGACTCATACTTCAGGCAACTCTGCTGCACCATGTGGCAACTCGCAACACCACACGCAAAGTTCAAATCAGTTTCCCGCCAAAGCTCCATCCATAATTTGTTTTTATGGATTGTATTTCAGAAAATAGCACAATTCATTGGGGAATTTATCATATATATATATATATATTGACTCGGTTCACTTTTTAATCTAGCCGCAGCCTTGTTTGGACTGTAGTTTTTTGCAGAAAAATTTTTACGTTTCGATGAACATATTTTTAAGAGTTTTTTATAAATAAAAAACTCTTAAAAATAGCAATCTGAGCAGTGCATTTTTCTATAAAAAAAAAAGGACTCATAAAAATAGCAATTCGAACGAGCTAAATTTTAAAAACTTTGAGATCAGAACAACATTAATATTGCGACAGTAAATTTAGTTCGATCTGATTTAAGAATTAGAGTCACATGTAGTGGATTACTTTTTTGGGGTTGAGCTTACCTTTGTCACTATCAAAATGAATTAACTCAATATAGTTGACTGAGTTAAGCATTAGTCTTACATAAGCTATTAGATTAGGCAATTTAATTAATCATTTCGGCACCCACAAGGAAAAAAAAAATTTTAACTGAAAAAGGTAACTCAATCTTTCAAATGAAGCATTGAAGTGGGCAAGTGGCAGTGTGAAAATGATGATATGAATTGAAAATTAAAGCTCTAATGGAATTTATTTATTTCCATTGCTGCCCACTTGGAGGGATGATGCTGAAAACATATATGACCAGATTAATTGCTTAAACTGCAATAATGCATTAAATAAGACACGGCTTATATTAAAATAACATATACCCAGAAATATCGTAGAATGGAAAGAGAGAGGTGGCCATATAAAATTGGATTTCCGGACACAATCATCGCCTAATTGAGATTATGTTGACATTATTTTAAACAAAGCAGATTGTTCTTATCTAAAAACCTACTTTGCTTTATTTTTATTACTGGGATTTTTGTTTTTTCTCCAAACTAATTGCAATTTTTAAGTTTACACGTAAATAAATAAATATATATATAGTTAATAAAAGTAGCTTTATATATTTGGTCTTGCATCTTGTTGCGGTCCCATGCAGTGGTCAAATGCTGGTGGTCCAGCTGATGCCCAAATATTTTAACCTGTCTTCTAATAAGACCAAGTAAAATAAAATTGTTCTTCATTATTACCAAAAACAAAAATAAAAATATTGTTGTTAATATATAGGTATGTCGAAAGACATGAGAGACCTAACAGATTACATAAACATTGAGCACAAGAAATTTGAAAGAAATGGACAAGCTCTTTTTGTGTGTTTTGATGATTCAGTGAAATGAATGAGTGATTGGCTGCTGACTTCAATGGAAAAAAGGTTCCATTGTTGCTAAAAAGGAGATGCTATACTTATTCGATTATTTTTTTTTTTACGAAATATATTAGTATGAATTTTTAATTCTCTAACATTGCATTTTACTTCTTTATTAGTTTTCAAATTATTTTTTCTCCAATAGATTAAGAGGAAAAAGCCAAAAACCCAAGCATCTTAAACTCTAGCACTCTTGGAAACAAATTCATTGTACTCAACCGACAACTTTCCAGCTTATCTTTTGTGCTTCTGTATTTGATCTTTGCTGGAAAATTACCCAACTCTGCCCAATCTCACTAGTTACTCAAAACTTAATCATTAACTTTAAAAGGCTTGTCTATTATATTTGTTTGGGGAATATTAATCGCATTCTAATTTTTACAATAGCATTCTAGCTTCTTCTTTTTTTTTTTTAAAAATAAAATCGTAGAGTCTAATAAATGAACGCCATATGATAAAAATGATAGTGAGAATGCCGTTATATATATATATAAAAAAATAGAGTGCGATTAACGTTTGTCCATTTGTTTTTTTTTCTTGAATTAAAGTATTTTGGAACATAAAAAAAAGAAATGACTAATTTTGACACAACGTTAATAACACACCGGTAATTATGTTACTGCTTAACAACGCAAGTATTGATTTTCAACACGACATGATTAGAAGACATAATAAAATAGGTTCTAAGCCATCTTTAATTGACTGTATCAATGTAAATATCTCCCCTCTTCTGTACAGCACATATCAAGACCCTCGAATATTTAATAAGTTTGGATGACATATATATAGTAGTGTAGGCTTGCTATATATTTTCAAACTTATTCTCAAAAGTAGATCTGCCTTCAATGTTTCATTATTTTGTGGATACTTAAAAGCTTTTTAATTTGTATTCGATTAATATGTGTCAGAAAAACATCATTAGTCTTAACAAACAAGTATGACTAAAGCGAAAAAAACGCAAAAGGCTCCTAAACAGAAGTGTACACATAATGGCCCGTGAGGCACCTAGAAAAAAGAAAAAAAAAACAGTTTTACGGGAGGATCTATAGTGGACCTTTTTTATTTAGGTGCTAAAAACACGGTTATTATTCGAGCGGTACTTTATTGTTTACTTGCTTTTTTCTATGAGTGAAAAAGGATGCCTTGTACTCTTTTTTTCTTGGATAGGAACCAAAAGGGATGCCTTGTATCGTTAGATTGGGATACCAATGGGTGGGTGCAGGGTAAGAAATCTGTCTTGATTCTCACTTTAGAGTTCTAATAAAAACTAAAATAGTAGTAATCCTCCAAAGCAAAGTAGTAGTAAATGGTACAAAATGCAAGATTGATTTGCTGGATCTTTCAATTTTTTTTTTTACTTCTTCTCTCTTTTTGGCTAGATCTTTCACCTACCAAACGGATAAAAAGCCTGTACAGAAGGAGCATTACACATCTATCTGGACAGTGAAATTATTCTAAATATTATTTCACTTGCATCATAAATACATTTTTTAATCTACCTTTTTGTATTCTCAATCATCTTTTATCTCACATACATCACATCACATCACAAAAAGTGTTACAGTAATTATTCCAAATAATATTTTAAATAATGCTCTATCCAAACAAACCCTCTAAATTTGGTTAATTTTGCACTCAATTGTTGGGCATTCTGCTATTTGCTCCTCTAATTTCTTTTTTCTTGGACAAAATTGCACATCATTTCTTGTTCATTTTGTTTTTGCCTAGGAATTTTCCTCGGTTATCTTTTCTGAGAACCCATCTTTGCTTGCTTGGTCTTATGTATAATGTAAACCATCCATCTACCTTGATGTTTTCTCGTGCCAAAGAAGAGGGGACACGAGTAAAACTCAACAGTGATTGGTGACTGCAATTTGACTACAATTTTCAACACAAGAAAGAAAACAGAGAACCATTTACTACTATAACTGCTACTACGATTTATTGGTGACCAATTTGTCTACATTTTTCTTTTCTTTTGGGGATTTTTGCTGACCAACTATGTGCCTGCAATGAAAAGTGAAAACACACACATTATTATTATTATTATTATTATTTCTGGGATGTCTGTTAGAGCTTGTGGAGAATGAAAGTGGGGCAAGATAAATGAAGTAGTAAAAACTCACGTCCGAGTCAGTGAAATGGGGCGAGATCTATTTCATTTTTTTGACACAATATGATGGTACTACTAAACGGTCTAAAGGCTCAAATTCTTGAGCAAAGAAGAAAAAAGGAGAAGGGAAAAAGGACCAGAAGTGGAAAAAGGGGAGATGACATTTTCCTCATAGTTTCCTTTCCTCTTCTCATCATTATTCCTTCCTTTGTCTGTACTTGATGGATGCTACAATCAGCCCTTTTAATAAATGAGAAAAATTATATATATTACTAAACAAATGTATTGTGGTATATGTGCATGTATCAGCGAGTATGCACTCAAATATTTTTTTCCCTTTTTTTTTAAAAAAAGAGAGCGATGGTTGTCTTCATGCCTTGGCAACCTAATTTCACTTTTCCCAACTACAATTATTTTTTTATTTTTCTTTTTCTACCGGACTCCAACCATTTTCTTAACTAAAATACATAATTTCTCTGCTTTCACTAATTACTAATAATTAATGACCTACCAAATTTTAAAATCCGTTTTCTTTTTCTTTATTCTAAATTTTCTTTAATCTGAATTTGGACAAAACTGAGGAGAGTTAGCAACACAAATTAGCATTTTAACTCTCCCATTTTCCATTTTCCCATCACTCGCCAAACCCAAAAATTCTGCCTTTCAATTCTTAACATCTCCGTTTTATCCCAAAAATTTCAAATTAATTTTTCCCAAATTTTTTCATCCTCCCCGTTAAATCTCGCTGTCTTTTTTTCTTTTTATTCTTTACCCGGTCAGCTTTTTTCTCATCAAAAATTTTGAACTGAAAAAATGAACAGTCTGAGCAGCTTGCTTCTACTTTGATCCAGGTTTACATTTTTGAGCTTTATTAAGAATTTCTGTAGCTGCTTGAACTATAAAGTCAAGTCCTTTTTAATTTTCGTTTTCTGGGTTTGGTTTTGTGCTCTTGCCCATTTGCTCTTGATTTTCTGGGTTTATGTCTTGGAATTTTATGGTGTTTTGTTCTCAGGGAAATGATGGGTTTTTGAAAAGAAGTTGACAGCGAATTTTTTTTCTTGTGGGGGAGTTTCTTTTTAAGTATGGAAGGGAGGGAAGGAATGAGTAGCACTGGAGTTACAGTGGTGGGATCAGATGCTCCATCAGACTACCATGTGGCTCCTAGGACCACTGAAAATCCACCTCAAGTGAGTGGATCAACACCAGCTATAGGACCCCAAGTGGGTGTCACTCCGCCGCCCGCCACGGCGCCGGCCGTAATGGTGGCTGCCACCACCACAGCGAAGAAGAAGAGGGGCAGGCCTCGAAAATACGGCCCAGATGGGTCAGTAACTAGTATGGCACTCTCCCCTAAGCCAATTTCGTCGTCGGTACCGCCTCCGGTGATTGACTTCTCGTCGGAGAAACGTGGGAAAGTCCGACCAGCTGGGTCATCTATCAAGCACCACCAGCCTAGGGTGGAGATGGAAGGCCTAGGTAATGGTAAAGTACTAAAGTTCACCTTTTCTGGCTTAATTCTGTAACTGAGTTTTTGTTAAAGCTTGTATCTTGCATGCATGTTAACGGGTTTTGGTAGTGGGATTAATGTATATTTTGTTTGGATACGAGAGCATAGTTTGTGAAGGGGTTTTAGGAGATGATGTTAGGTTGTAGTTGTGGGACCTGTGAATAGATGCCCCAACTAAGATCTCGATGTTAATACGTGGTTTCTGAAAGTCAGGTTTGTTTTTTCGGTTGGTGTGGAAGAATGAGGGAATTAGACTTAAATGTTTGTTTGGTGCTTCTCACTTCTCTGGGGGAAGAGGGATGTGATCGTGGAAGCTGTTTTCTTGTGTACTTTGTGTTGTCCGGTAAAAACTTTTCCAGTAAATGGTAAAGCTGTATTCGATTATGGACCTTCTTGATCCAATGCATAAAATGACAGGAGTGGTTGCTTACTAATTTTAGGGCATACTAACTTGTTATGGATTGTTGCTTTTTGCAAATTGCTAAAGCGCCTGGAAGTTCATCAGCATGACACATTGCATTTATTCTGATTCTGTTAGAAAGCTGGTCTTTTTGAAGTTATGGCATTCAGTCTGCTGTCCATGTGCTACGCTCTTAGCCAAACTTAAACTTTTTATGTTTTTTGGCTCTAGTGGTTTTGATTGCTACTGCCCTATTTGTTTGTTGAAGCACTATCCCTAGTATCTACCAAGTCAGTATCTCAGCTGCTCTGTGCCAGTAGATTTTGGATGAGGATATTTGGTCCTTTGCAAAACACATATAGTACAGAGCATCTTTTTGAGAATGCATCTTTTGCATACTGCTTAACATCATTGTTTTAACTTACTGTTCCAGCTGAAGGAAAACTAACGGCATTACTTTCAATTTTTTAAATTTTTTTTGTACGTTTTTATGCATTGCTTCCCTTTGTGAATGTTGTTTTTCAGTTCAAGCTCTTAGCAAATTGAAAAAGTTCATTGCAGAATGTGAAGATATTTTTTGGCGCATAATTAGAACGTTTTTTTTCCTGTTGTCTGCAGGTGAATGGGTTTCATGCTCGGTTGGAGCTAATTTTACACCCCATATTATTACTGTTAATGCGGGAGAGGTATGATAGTCTAATCAATTAGTTGTCACTTTTTGCAAAATTTTGCTTTCTGCTCTTAATGAGACTTAAATTTTTTTTTAAATTCCTTTTTGAGTGAAACTTTAATATCTTGAGCTAGAGATGTAACCTATTACTGGAAAATAAGAGTCAAAGTACAACATCAAGTTTAAATAGATGTCTCTACTGTTTGAAAATTCTAACTGCTGGAGGTCTGTGAAAAGTTTTCTGCTTAATAATTAGTGCTGGTTTGGACATTTTAGCGGACGTAATTGGCTTTATAAGGAAGATCTCTGCAGTTTCGAATTTTCGTCTTGAAATTTTCATGAAAATGAAGTTAATGGTTGAAGTTCACGATACTGATTATTGTTTGGTTTTCTAGGATGTCACCATGAAGGTAATATCATTCTCTCAGCAGGGGCCTAGAGCCATATGTATTCTGTCTGCTAATGGTGTAATTTCAAGTGTCACTCTTCGTCAGCCTGATTCTTCTGGTGGTACATTGACATATGAGGTGCTGTGACTTGTCAATTATTTTCTTTATATGGTTAACAGTTTGGATATTTTAACCGCTACTTTGTCGCCTCCTTTTCGTCATTAAGGCGATTTACGAAATTTGTCTGAATTTGGGTTCTCTAAGTCTAGTGCTTTGATTAACTGTTAACTTATATGTGTAGTATCTGTAATCGGGATATACTCTTTGAACTTTTGGCCACTATGGACTTTACTATCTTCTTCACTAATCTAGTTTGCCAGGATGGATGCTTCTCTGAAGCTGAAGTTGAACTGTGTACAGAGCTTTGAAATGGATTTTTTTGCATGTTTGGAAGAGTTATAATATTTTAGATGGATTGTTGGGAATCCTACTACGGTCCCCTTAATTCGCAACTGAATTATGTTTCTTGAGATTCTTATTGGCCTCTTATTCCACTTGAGTGAAAAACACCGTCAGATTCTACGTTCTGGCAAGTTTTGTGCAAAATATAGGGTGGACTTTTTTCTCACCCTATATTTCTTTCTGGAAAAGGATCTATCGCTCTGTTGAGTTGCAGTTGAACCAACATGACCATGTTGAATTGTTTGGATTGCGTACGTAAAAGCTTCAGATGTTACTTGTTGAGTGCCAATTGGTCGATTAAATTTTTGTTGCTTTAGCATTGACACATTTGTTATGGTTAACCATTTTTGTTCCAGCAGGGTCGTTTTGAGATACTCTCATTAACTGGATCATTCATGCCATCTGAGACTGGAGGGATAAGGAACAGATCTGGTGGTATGAGCGTCTCTTTGGCAAGCCCTGACGGACGTGTTGTCGGTGGCGGAGTTGCTGGTCTACTAGTTGCTGCTAGTCCTGTCCAGGTACTAACTTTATGTTTCTGCCTTAGCTATTCCTCTTCTGCTTCATTTAAGGAGGAGCTTTTTGGATTCTTCTAATGATTAGAATCGTCTTCCAAATTGCCGAGAGTTAAAATCAAAGCCTACTGCATTCCAGAACCCTTTTTGACGTCCGACCATAGGTTCTGATGATTTCTCATTTTTGGCATGAACCAGATCGTTGTAGGCAGCTTCCTGGCTGGAAACCAACATGAGCCGAAGACCAAGAAGCAAAAGGCTGACCACATAACAGTGAACCCATCTGTTGCTTATCCTATCTCGAGTGCAGAAGTCGAGGACCCATATCGCACTTCCTCTTCCTTCCGTGGAGAAAATTGGTCATCGTTGCCGCCTGATTCAAGGAATAAGCCAGCTGACATAAACGTAACTCTGCATGGTTAATAAAATTTCGGCCCCCCGTCTACGCAGAAGTTCGTGACTGACCAACCGCATTGGTATTTGTCCAGAATTATGAATCTCACCCCTCCTGTTGCTTGTTTGTAATCCTAGTACCGGCATGTTGATTTCCAGTGAGGTTTGTTGGAGTAAATTTAACTAGTTTAGTGCATTAAGCCGGATCGGCTTCTTCACCTGTTTCCTGTTGTAGAATGCTTTTTAGATGTAAAATTATTACTATTATGGACTTCTGAAGTTCAATTCGTATCTGAGCATATATATGCGTTGTGATTTCAGTCCCTGTTGACATCTTATTTGGGCATTCATTCTTCTTGCCTTTTGCGGTCCATGACTTTACACGCTGCCTGTCTTGATTCAATTACTCTTCTGTGTGTAGTAGAAAAATATTTCAGAATTTGGCAGATAAATCAGTCTTTTCAAAGCTGTGTAATTTCCTCGAGGGTTCCAATTCTTTTTTTGGCGTTGAGGATGGGACGTTAGGTCAAGGGTAAAGAGTAAATGCGCAAAATGTTACTAATGTTGACAACTGATGCCCGAATTGGAGATTATCGTCAAATCCACACTCTTTTTTTTAACTTCATCTGTTTGCGCTAGCTACCGTAAAGCCGGAAATTGCACATAGATGTGGAAAATGATTTATTAAGTAGTGGTACGGTACATAAATTTCTTGGTTTCACACCTTTTCGGTCTTTGTATTTTTCTGTGAAAGTTCTTGCAAAAGGTTATGCTTTCTTTCTCCATCACACCAAGAATCATAAATCAACGTCAACCTGAAAGTTCCCTTAGTGTCCTGCTGTCGAGGCTCCTCCCCAAAAAAAAAAAAAAAAAAAACTTTTTTTTTTCCCTATGGAAAACGTACACAGAAAGCCTTTTTAAAGTAAGCCCTTGTCCTCAACCAAAAAGGAAAAAAGGGGAGAGAGAGAGAGAGGGAGGGAAGATAAAGGACCAAGAATCCAATAACTTGATATTGAGGAAATTGATCAATTGGAAACAGACCATCATATCTGGCTAATCCGCCGCTGTATTTGGGTTAAAAAATTATCTGAAAGTAAAGGAGAATGAAAAGAAGACAAAAGGTAACTACCATTTATTAATCTAATTATAGAGCATTGTGCCTCCCATAGCAATCGAACCTTAAATCAGACAATATGATAAATAACTTCACTACCAAATGCGCAGTTTTTATTGAGTCTGAATATTTGTTTGGCCTGTGGTTAAATTTATTTTGAGGTACAATCTATTATGCGGAAAAAAAATTTCAGAATACGCAAATTGTATTTTGATTTGACTACACTATCTATGTAGTAATATTTCTCCTTATCCCTAGATTTTGAGCAGATCCGCCACCTCTTTTAACATGGGCAGGATGTCGGATCAGACTGAAGCCAACCCAAAAAAGAAAAAAAAAAAAAAAGGAAAGAGAAAAGAAAGTTGATGGAGCCAAACAGGAAATTTCAGTTCATTGGAAATTAGAATTGTTGACAATTTTAATCCGGGAAAGAAGGATGTATGTGTTTATTTCACAGGTTCTTCCTTGAACAGGGTTCTTGTTCTTTCTTGGAAGATACTCAAAAACGCAAACTGCGTCCAGTAAATGTACCATTCAATAAAAAAGAAAAAAAAAATCAAGTCAATGGCAATACAATACTAATATGTTTAGATTAGTTACAAAGCAGCATTCTGTCATGAATATTATTGTAAAATTGCACAAATGTTGCCCAAGGCAGCACTCAGTTTTTGAAGATAGAGACCAACGAGAGTTCTATCAATAGCTAATTTATAGTCCATGAGGATGAGAAAACTTCCACGGCAACACCTCACCTCACCCTACCCTGTTTTAAACTTTAAAAGCTTCAACCGAACTGATCAAGCGCTTTGTTATTGCATTTCTTAGAGTTAGAGCAATAGAAGAGAAATAAGATATTTTACCATTTCAGGAAAGGGAATTTCGTGGTACACGCAGAAAAGCTTTAAGCAGCTTATGTGGACTAACTCATTTCTCATGGTGCAATTTTGCTTGGATCACGCTCCCAGCGTTAATTTTCTGAGAAGAAACCCTTGCAGTATTTTGCTAACAAAAGATCACTATAAAAAGATGGAGCCAACGTCTTCCCAACACAGATAGCACCACCTTTTTTTTTTTTTTTTTGTATATTGCAATTTACAGGGCATGAAATTTGGGGTTGGAGCTCATTTTTTTGCTCGTAATCTTGGTGGGCAGCTCATCTGGTGCTACTAAGTTGCTCATTGTCATCATATGGCGGCCTCGTTGAGCGTTCCTCCAGCCGAGCTTTTGTGTTTATTTTGTTTAATACCATTATAAGCTCCATTCTTGTCAAAAGTTATAGGCCATCTGCAGAATACGACACCGAATTCTTGCCTTGTGGAGACTTAATGACCAAGCAGAAGAAAAAACAAAGTGAAGAGATGATCCGGGGTGATATCGAAAGCAAGCTCTGCTAGCAGCAGCGATAGTGATGATGATGAAGAAGAAAAAGAAGAAGAAGATGATGATGATGATAGCGACAGTAATGATGAAATTGGTTGGGTAATGATGATGAAGAATATGATGAAACTTTAGAGAGTAGAATTGAGGGCTTCATAGCCAAAAGTCATCAGTGGTTGGAAAGAAGAGCTATAGCAGACAAGCTCGACTGCAAACAAGTGGGCTAGATTTTAAGAGATCCCTTGTAGTTGGGTTTTTTTGCTACCTTTTTCTTGTTTTTTCCCTCAGTTTGAAGATTACATGCCTCTCCTTTTTATGGGGCTTTTCATCTTCATTGTGCAAGTACAGTTTGTACAGTCAAAGCTTGGTGTAGGTGCATGCATTCGTGCATGCGTGCGTCGTGCGTGTTTTTTCTTTTTGTTGTTAAAAATAAAAACTAGCTAAAGATATTACCAGTAAATCAATCATACCTTATGTACTTTGTGAGAGAGCATGATTTGGTCATTTATTTAGTTTTTGAAGCAAGTGTAAGTTCTCAATGGTTTCTGCAAGTGCTCATTTAAACTTGAAAAAGTCCACTCATATTATTCAGTTGACCACAACTTTTGTGGCGATAATGATTTATTTAAATGAAACAAAGGTTATCCTCAACACCAGTGATGACATATTTCTCTGCTTTGCCATTACTGCAAAAGCTCATCTCCAGATTAAATATCCCTTTCTCCCAAGAATGTGCTCATGATTCATGTGGTTAACCGCATTCGGCAAAGCCAATATATCATAATCTATGTGAGGGCCGATGTTAAGCAACTCCTATCTTACAGTAGAAACTTAAGGTCATGATTTTGCAAGCAGATTCCACTTCTAAAATAAGAAACTGCAGGGTCTGCTCCACAAAACACCAACATACTTATTGCACGTAGACATGGTAGCATATTCTGCTATATCTGCTACTCAAGCAAGAGAAGAGCTCTGCTAGAATAATGGCAGCCTATAGTTGTCCCACCATGCCCTAGCAGCAACCCCACTACATTATCTAAAAATGAAATTTTAATATTCTCCCATGATATCTTCTGCTTTAGAATGAGATCTGGCAAAAGAAAACTTCTAGAGATTCAGGAAAAATATGAAAATAATTCAGTACGTAAGCCCAGTAGATCACGAAAGGCAAGCATCAATTACACAGTTTGCCAATTCATTCGATTCATCACCTCAAAACTCAGGAATATCTACTCTTGGTATAAATACTCAACAACCTTTTCATTTGTTTGTACAAGCAATGAATAAGCTAACCAAGACCTGTAGACTCCTTCTTTGGAGCATCAGCCTTAATACGTGGAGGCCTTACTATGCGATCAATAAGACCATATTCAAGTGCTTCTTGAGCCATTAAACCGCTTCATTCGACTTAAATCCTTGTGAATCTGCACAACAAACATTCAGCATTACACTCTGATATGCAGACAAAATAATTTTAAGCAAATTTGACAAGAAGGAAGATGAGACAAAGAAGATTGCCACTTCCACGTTCTTTGAAACTTTAAAAAACAATTTTATCAGTCAATCTGAGAGCGGCTATGGCAAGCCATACCTTTTCAACTGGTTGGCCAGTTTTCTGTGCCAACTCCTTGAAGAGGTAATCCCTAATTCTGATAAGTTCATCTGCTTCGTTACGAATGTCATCAGCCTGCCCAACAACAAAAGGTAATCATCATCACGTTTAAAAGAAACTATTGGAGTCAAACTCATAGGAATAATAAAGAGGGCTATAATTGCACCTGGCCCCGAGCAGCCCCAGCAGGAGATTGTAATGCAATTCTTGAAAGAGGCATGCAAATCGATTGCCCTTTAGATCATAAGATGTCAAAAAGCACAAAGGTCAGAGAGAACCGAAAGTGGTCATGTTATTAAAAGAGATCACTTGTAGTGAAACAACAGCATAAGAAAGCAAAATGCAAATAATTCTACCCTATACACTCTTACAGAACACTATCAACATAAACCAACTGAAAGTCCTTTTAAGTAGATAAAATTGTGACGTATATCAGACAGCAATAAGCCTGATATTTGACTTTTTCAGAAAGAAATCATTACCTTTTTCACCTGCAGCAAGAAGAAAGCCAGCCAGATTATAGGCATAGCCCACACAGTGGGTGGCAACAGGGCTTTTCAAGCTCTGCATCGTGTCATATATAGCCATGCTTGGAGTAAGCTGCAAAAGGAGGAAATTTCAGAAAAAATGAGAGCTACACCAGAAGCAAGAAGATGTGAAAAACAAAACCAAAAATTAATTTGAACAGAAGTCTAAATAACCAACTCACATCCCCACCAGGGCCATTGATATACATGTACAGCTTCTTGGAGTCTTCCAATGCTTGTCAAGTACAGCATGGTTGCCAGTATCTGATTGCTGAATTCTTCATCTATATTTTGCCCAATAATATAACACGTTCACGATACTGCATCAGAAAACTTGGTGAACTACTTTTTTATGCAAGAAAAGGAACAAGCAAAGATCACACAGAAAAACTAGGCAAGAATTTTGTAAGGATGAGAATCCACCCATCTAAGTCACAAATGATCTAGGTCAATTGTTTGGTTGTATATTCCAATATGTATGAACTCCAGACAACTAGAATTGCATGAGTTACATCTAAGTTGTAGAAAGCAGCCCAATTGACTTACAAGAGCATTCCACAAAATCTACCCACTGCCAAGTCCCTTCAGTCACATTTCTGTAAGGCACTCGTGGTGTTCCCTATCGGCATCATTGTAATACGTGCACGAGTTGCCTTTGTGTCACATGATCTGGAAATGAAGAAATGAATAGATTCAATACATTCTACTAAAAAATTTTATGTGGATGATGCAGTATAAGCAGATATGGACCTTGTACACAGACAATGGTGACATAAATTGAAACATTCTTGTGCTTATACACACAGTTTTGTATCTTCATAGGCATATATGCCGATATTAACCAGAAACTTATGCTTTGCCACCAGGAACGACACATCAGAATTTTTCAAATCTTCTAAAGAAATGCTTGTAGGCAAATCAAAAAGCATGCACTAAAATATACACATTGCATAGCAAGAAAAGCAATTAAGGAAACCAGCCCGCACAATAATCTCGCATCTACTAATATAAAATTTGCACAAGGAGGAAAAAGCTTGAAGCAAGGGGAGAAGTAGTTTGGGAGCTGCCCTGCCACAACCTCAATCTCTCCGCCGACCTGATGCTTGTAATTCTCATCAATGTAAGACAAGAATTCCGGTATGAACATTCAAACTCTTTCATCAAACTTAATATTACACCAATTGGCCCAATAGCCAAAAAATAATCAACTAAAGAGTTGTAAGAAACTCTGAACTTTCGCCATAACCCTTCGTAGCCCAACAAAATTCAACGTGGCCCACGAAAAGAAGGGGACTTGGTAGCAGGGGTGGTGCATTTCCTGTATTTTTACCTGATAATTCAGTGAATCATCAGAATATAAATACGTCAATGCAATATCACCCAGCTAAAAGGTTGCAAAATCAAGTAGAACAATTAGCCTGCCAAATAAGGTGACTCACTCCATTTAAAAATTTTCCAGAAAATTTTCACAAATTCTAGCTCACCCGAACAAAATTCACAACTAATATTACCTAATTAACTTGAAAGACCTAATTAATCCATAAAATATGATCAATGTACATTTGAAGCCAAAAAAGAGAAAAGAAAGAAAACTGAAAAACCCATAAAACAGAGCCAAAGGACTACCTGGATTCGATGCTTTGGTAAACTCTATTATAGAATTCGGACATTCAGGTTTGTTTTTTGAAATCCCATATGAATCTGTAAAAAAAAATAATAAATAATAATAAAGCTGAAGTTCACCAAACCTCCAAAACCCATAAGAGATAAAGCAATTAACTTAATGAATTTCACATACTTGGGCATTGACCTTAAACCCACATAGACTTTGCTTGCACAACTGCAAAACACACAGAAAAAAGATTCCAGAGTTATGAAGAAAAAAAAGATGCTTTTTTTCATTTTTTTTTCTTACTTTCTGTGTCCAGAAAGCATATGGAAAATAAATTTCTAGGTGGAAAGAGAAAGGGTACCTGAGAGAAGGCTGAGGGTTCTAGTGCTGGGCGGAGACACGAAGAAGTGGCGGGATGGGAGAGAGACTACTGCCATCGTTGCTAGATAGAGTGACGCAGGAAGAGGCAAGAGAAAGGCTGTTTATGACATCTGGGGTAAACGCGCGAGGGGCAAAAGTGCGTTTTTCAGTTACGAACTTGAAGTCGCGCTGCTTGATACGAGTTTATTTAGCCTGGTTGCCTTCTAGTAATGAAGTTCGGGTTCTTTCATTGTAAAATACTACAATATTCTACGTTCAATTCACGACCTGTCTCAAACAAGAGAAAGAAACAAGCATAAAATCTTTTCATTTATACATATTCACGATATGTTTCCTATGTTAACTGAATTCAAGCTTGGATCAAGAGACTTGGAAGAGAATAAACTGCACTAATTATTTTAGCTATGTACACCACCAATGATCATAAAAATTTAGTGTTGACAGTGCTTTTTTTTTTTTTTCCTTTGTGCAGTCTAGGCTAAACATTTTACAACTCCAGATTTAATATAATTTTCATTCTTGGATTGGAATCAGCTTCGATAGAGTGAGTTCATTTGGATCATTTTGTCTAAACAAGCAACAATTTACATGAACTGCTTGTAATTCCTTTGATGCCGAAATATCAAGTCTTGCATGCCAAAAATTAATCGAGGATTGGACCAAGCTTTCCCAGTGGGAAAATGATCAATGTAGTAGAGAAATGCATTGTGATTGAAGACTGGCACTCTGTGAAAATATCAGTCACCTTCAAAGAAATCTGTCTTGTAAATCCAGTAGTTAACAAACAAGTAGCATTGGCAATGCAACAAAAATAGTTAATAAAGGAAAGCTAAATTTACTCGAACCCTGAAAAAACTGAAGATAAAAATAAAATAAAATCCAGAGTTTAACTGACAAGCTCTTCAAGTTCTCACTTTCAATCTCTAAGAACGCAACTGCAACCAAATTTATATAGTAGTCATAACAAAATTGTATGCCATGCATGCTTAGCATTAGGTTGACTAACAGCCGAAAGAACTTGTAACATCAAGTGAAGCTCAGAAATCTCATTTCTTCTTCCTTCAACCCATAAAGAATACAGCAACCGCCTGTTTTGAGATGCCAAAAGACTGTTGCAGAGGCATCATTAAACTTCACTTGAAAGCATTAAGAAGGCTTCTCATAAGTATTCTGCTCCCTGAATTCTGCAATGGCTGATCTTATCATTCCAGCAACATCAGATCGTACAAAGAGATGAGTGTTATCTAAAACATGTATAATAAACTTCTGTGATTGAGGTAGTGCTGCATTCATGTTGATGATGAATTGAGCCATAGGTACGTCACTGCATGGACAGAAAATACGGTGCTGGTTAAAAGAAAGCTAGAACAAGATGCAGAAACATGACGTGCAATGCGTCACAATTAGTCAATGAAAGCAAAAAATTGACAAACAGAAAATAACATTCCCTTAACAAATGGAGAAAAAGGTGATTTACCATGAAATCATCAGTCCCTTGATGGCATTCACCATGTTGTCCAGATTTATAATCTGGAGTCAAAATAAAGTTGTGTAAGAGGATAATAACCATCCACAGAATATAAATGATGCATGGAATGTTACAACTTAAATCTAGGATAGAGGAACATCTAGTTAACAAGCAAGTAGCAGACGATATAGAAAGCGATCTATTCAAACAATCTTCCTCAATTATAATTTACAAGGGCACAGTTTCGTTAACTCATCAATAGATTCTGCTAGCAATAAGAGTGACACAATAGTTTCCAAGATCTCTTCCAGAAAATGCAATGCAAACAAAGTTGTTTCTCATGTTACTCCAATGAGTTGTCTACTATTACACCAGCATTTTATCAAAAAATTATGTAGATGTCATTGCCTGAGTACTGTAGTTGAGTTGTAACCAGGAAAATGCCATACTTATTGCTTTGGTTTAACAACTTCGGATTATTATCATGAAAAACAGAGATACTTGTGTAACCTGATGCACATATAATTGAACTCTGTGCACCAGAAATATGAGAGTTAGCAACCCCCATGTCGTCTTTGGTGATACCGCCATGATTCTGATACGTGAGAATTCATATCAGTTTGGTGGTGGTATCATCAAATGATGAAGCAAGACAACAAGCATGAATGATAGTTTATAAGACATAAATAACAATCAAATTATATGAAACTGAGCTATCAGATATCGACTTGATCTTGCAAGAGCAGTTTACAGGAAATGGTTGATCAGATACATGTACGGAACTTAAGGTGCCAGATAACACCAATTATGGAGGTTAAACAACTGCGATTTTCAAACTTGCACCAAATACAGGAATTTAATTCATAAAACCAATACTTTCTTTGACAAAAAACAACTACAAGCTTAAACATAGTAGGATACCATAATTTCACAACCACAGGGTACGGAACAAAAAGAAACTACTCAAATTAATAATTTGAAAGCTTATCTCCTAATTGGTTGCGTACGATAACTCTCCAACATATCATCCATCCGCGCCAAATTTCAAGGGTTCTTACAATTCCCATCTACTAAACCGATTTTGCCTCAACAACCAAGATTCTTGGTATCGATAGAAAAATTCGTCGCACAGGTTTGAGCCCTTAGCCCATTAGAAAAAGCTACACGTGGACTTGTAAGTCTTCACCAAACTAACCAACCACGAAGAACTACGTATATCTGATTACCACGGACCTAGGATCAGCTGAAGTAAGCTCTATTCAAGCAACTCGTGCATTTTGGTTAAATAATTACTCAAATAACGCAGATAATCAAGAAATCAGAACAAACCTCGTCGAGTCAGAGAGAGAGAGGGGAGGTACTGAAAAGATTGTGACCGAGAAACAGAACAGATTGTTGTTAGATGCCAACGCTGAAGGAGAAGGTTTTTTAGCCGTGCTAACATTTTGTACAATTATTGGAAAATTGGAAAATTGCAGGGTGAGTCCCCTAAGTTTTGGAGTTTGGACGAGTCTCATTTTTGCTTCTTTGCCTTCTTGTGTTTCATCCTTAACATTTCATTCTTTTATACTAAATTTCAATTTACTCCCTTAGGTTTTAACATTACATTGAGGAAAAGAGTTAGTACAACTTTTGTGAGTTTGATGAATAAATTTATCCACTCTAACGTTCCAACAAAAATGAGATCCGAGTCCGACGGAAAGAGTAATTCTCAGTTGTTGAAATGGTTTTAAATTATGAGATACACACCACTTAATGATCTTCCAAATTTAAGTTAATTCTCAGTTGTTGAAATGGTTTTAAATTATGAGATACACACCACTTAATGATCTTCCAAATTTAAGTTGCCCATTTAATTTACAAAGAATAATTTTCCTTAGTGGAATGGACAAAACAAAAATTAGATTTTGTACCCATAGTACAAAATTATAATGAGGTTTTGTATTACTTTAGTCCAATATTTTCTCGCCGTCGTACCATCTAACGTTTAGCATTTTGCATCAAGACAATTTAATTAGGACTAACTTTACTTTACACTTCCAAATTTGTATCATTTTCTTAGTACTTTAAATTCAATTATAAACTCCTTGCACCCTAAACTCTTGATTTTAGACACTTTATACTTTAAACTCGCAAGTTTGTCCTATTCAAATCCAATCAATGACAAAATTAGCAAAATTAACGGAATAAAAAACCTATAAATTAATGACAATGTGCTGAAAATGAGCAAAAGAAGTCAAGGTATTGCAGTTAGAACAGAATGTCACATTATCATTAATTTACATCGTCTTTTATGTCGTTAATTTGTGTTGATGATATAAGTGATTGGAACTATACAAATCAATAACAATGTGCTTAAAGTGGTAAAAAAAAAAAGCTAATGGCTCGAAAATAGGATAAAATAATATATTATCATTAATTTACACTATCCTTTATCTCATTAATTTAGCTAACATTGTCATTGATTGACTTAACTTAGATAAACTTAAAAATTTAGGGTGCCAAATGTCCAAAATTAAGAGTATAGGTTGCAAAGTATTTAAAATCGAAATTTAGGATGCAAAATGAAAATGTGTTCAGAGGTGCAAAGTGGAGTTAGTCTATTCATTTATGGTATTTACTATACATCCCACAAGTGTAGAAATTCCAGCCCAAAAATAATAATAATGATAATGATAATACCAGAATTAAAATCGCCACTGCTTAACTTCCTGCTTTGTCTAGAGCACTCATTTTTCTGGTAATCTGTTAGATAATATCTACATGAGCATTGAGCATTAAGAGTGAATACATGACGAGGAGGAAATGCAAGTTAAGAAAACAACAGCAACAACCCAAGCTGATCATGCAAAAATCTGTTCAAAGTACCAGGCAAAACCTTCAGCAACAGTACATGGTTCCAGAGCGGCATTTTGGGCGGATAATATTGCAAGAAATCAAGGGGCAAGTGATGAAGACTTGTGCAGTCAAAACATATCCGAAACAAAAAATCTTGCAATATTACAATGAATATAGGATTCACTATCACAATCTGACCCAAAGCTCAGGGACCTACTTCTGAACCCTGATCTTTCTGATTAGTGTTTACAAGAAAAAATCAAACTCAAGTGCCCAGAATCTTCCAATCACTGAAAGTCTTAGGTGAAGTGGTCATCATCTTCCAATGCACTGTATATCAACCTACCAAAAGCATGAAAATGTTGTTAAAAACCATATCATCACAACCTTGACCTTCATGTAGGCAACGTAGATGCTTGATGTTAAGCTGATTGGTCCATGACTTACCAGAATAGGGACATGAACAGGAAAAGCATGAGGTAGCCAAGTTTGAAAAGCCGTTTTTTCTTTTCTCGATTGAGCATATTAAAAATCTCAGTTACATCTATGAGGTGTTCTCGTCGATTATACCTGATGCAAACAAAACATGACTCAGGAGAGTAAGTATAATCTACCATGCATATAGCAGGCAAATAGTGCGTTTATACACCAAATCCATTAAATTGCTAAATTTCTAATCGATTTAGGGATTTGAAATCCTCACAAGCCCCTCTAGGTTGTTTGGATTACTTGGGAGGTATTTGGGTTTGTAATCCACCAATTTTTCAGCTGCTTTTAAATGTAATTACATAATTGGTGGATTACAAACCCAAATACCTCCAAAGTAATCCAAAAAACCTAGGAATTTGAGAGGATTTCAAATTATTCATCATATCCCTTGTCAAATCCCTCAGTCCAAATGCAGTAAGGATTTCTAATCCTTAACTTTTCAAAACATAAATTTGTATCTAACTTTATAAACTGAGGAAGCAGCGCAATCAAATATTTAGGAACAAAATCACTAAGCGGAACCAGCAAACCATAACAAGCTTCATAAGAATAAATCTAAAAGCAAATCTTGATTAACTCACAGTTCATAAATTTAGAAGCACGGGAACATAAATTGATACTGTCAAAGAGCAGTCTAAGTGTCCAAATGCAAGTCAAATTAGACAGCTCAGAAGAAACATAAAAATTACAGGAAAAAAAATTTTCAAAGGAAGCTAGACAAGAGACATTGATAAAAGCACGTGAAGTGATAGCTTCCAAAATAAGTTCGACTTGTGTGCAGTTGTGACAAATTGTTAAGTTACAAGACACTAAATGTACTTGAATAGCTTTATTTCAATTCTTTGTCTACAAGCTAAGCATAAGACTCTAAACAACTATGCACAAAGTTTTTACCCACCCCGCAATTGTTACAAAATCTGCTTTCTGAGAAAACATGTCATGCTATGCTACAAGAGGTTCCCCAAAACCAAAATGTCAAATTTCATGGGGTGTTCATTAGAAATATTGGTAAAACTAAACGTAAAACTTCTTGAATGGATTAACAAACAGACTAGTGGAATAAGCAATCACTACTACAAAAACTTTTCACTAAACACTTTATTGTCTTTGTCTTATGATGTGTCAATAAAGTACATTTCCCAGACAGCAAATACATAAGGTTCGTTTAAAGGAAAGGGAAATGTACATGGCACAAAATGGGATGGCAACTTTATAGTCATCTTTAGAACTATGATTGACATATAACCTTGAAGACCTAATTTATTTAATATCAAGTCTTTTTGTAATTCCCAACAATGATGTAATTTTCAAGAACAATTTTTGTCCATAAAGCTATAATGGCTAATATTTGTAGTAATCAATAATCAGAAACTTTTTTGGTGAAAGAACTTTATGACAATTATTTTTAAAAGTGAATCTCCTTTGTATCTCCTAAGGATCATTGCTGTTATAGACCATATATTTTTGGAGTGTTATTGACCTAAAAGATTCTATTGGTTCGGAAGATAAGCACAATATTTCACATTGGTACTAGTTGAAAACATTTACAACTTCTCTATCTCCGAAAAACACAATAGTATGCATCTTATATACACAAACAAAGAAGTGAAAGAAGTAACAAAGAGAATCACAACCACATAGAAAACTAGTAAGCACACAAGAGAAAATTGAATAATGAAATTATAGCAAGACTCAGTACTTCAGATAAGCGATAAATTTTATTTTTTCCAGTTATAAGGAAAAACTAAGATCAATTTGCTATAATTTAAAGTAGAAAACGAGTTTGTAAAGACTCACAATGTGAAATTGTAGTACAAATATGGAATACTGAGCAGTGCCATGATCCAATGCCCCGTCAAAAGGAAGAGCAAGGATAGAACACCTTGTGTAATGAACTCAGGTAAAATCACTTTGTTTATCCTAGAAGCTGAATCATAGGGGTTGATATAATCAAACTCTAGATCCGCCAAGCACATAAGCTGCAAAAAAATAAATAGGTTGTCATACTTTGGAATTGTGTTATTGAACAAGCAAATGACTTCTAGTTCTATCTCCATCCTTACTTAACAATATTCCATTTTACATAATTTTCGAGTAAGATACATTAAACATAAAATTCTCAAGCAATGTTGCATTCGCGAAGGCTTATGAATTTACTCCCCGTAGAAAAGATACAAACACAGAAATTTTAACTAGAAATACTGGACTTGTGCATTCTGAATTAAGGGTAGATTTAAGCAAGTCTATGCAACTTTCAATTGGTAGAATACAGATGTCTACACAGAGTACCATAAAGAAGGAAAGTTGAAGTCACTATGGCAAGGTATTCTGATTTTCACCACTGCAAATGAATTTAGGATGCTTTAGAAACATCTCTAATAACAAAAAAAAAAAAAAACTTCTAACAAATCAATTGGAAATAAATTCCTGATCAAACTGGAAGATAAAAGAATGCAAATAAGTATAACCTCAAATAATTTGGGACAAAAACAACAACTAAAACTGCAAAGAAAATCGTACACTAATTCATAAAACCAGCAGAATCTACACAACTCCATCTCCATTAATACAATAATTTTAAAAAAAGGGGGTGAGAATTCAAAACATTAGTAGTACATGTAAAGAATATTAGCATAGTTGAAGGGCTAAAGCTGGTTGACCTGGAAAACGACCATGACGATCACTCCTATAATTATGAAGAAGAATAGTAGCCACGCCCACACATCTCCCATGGCAGATTTCTAAATTGCAAAGTGCTTTTCTGTTCTTGTATTTATTGAAGTAGAATTTATGAAATAGAAAAAAGGAAAAGCACAAGGTAACAGGTACAGAGGGGCAGGTGGAGATGCGAAGTGGGCTACACTTAGATGTTGGCTCTGTGCCAGAATAGTTTGGCGTTGCCGAGGTTGAAAGTTAAGGATCGGAAAAGAAGAGGTGGGACGGTGGGAGTTCTGCCGTCTAGACGACGCAGTTTCAAGCCGCAGCGGAGCGGTCTTTTAACTTTTTGAGTTTACCCAACATATTGTAAGTGGAGTGCTACTTAGTTAGAAGCCTTAAACTGGGACTGCGACTCCTTCCCATTCGGGAGAATGAATTGTATGGAAATTATAATTGTAGCGTTCTTTTTCCATTTTATTTGAGATTGTTAATTTGTTATAATGTTCAGGTATACTTAAATTACATCAATCAAATTCAACTAACTTACAATATGAATCCAGACACTCTATTATTTTCTCTTGTATTTATACACTTTTGTGATTTAGCTTGTTGGAAAAATTAATAGTAAATAAACTCCATCTTAAGTGGCTCCCAATTAGTTCAAGTAAATTATAAAGGTCATCTCATCTAGGATTACATTATCCCAAGATTATGAGATTGGTTCAATTCAAATGTTTTGAAAACCGGATGCCTCCGATCCGATCCAATTGAAAAACCAAAGAATTAATTGAAGCGGTCAAGAATCAGTTGAACAAAAGGGTGACTAATTTTGTGTTTCAGAAACCAATCAGATAAAAAACAAAATTATATCAGTAATCTTGTCACACTTCCATCCCTTCAACAAAATAACGTTACGATGCTATCTTACTAATAGTTCTATTTTCGTCAAATACATAGGGCATGTTCTTGATTAATTATTTTAACTAATTATAAATTTTGATTTTAGATAATCAATTTTTGTGATGTTCTCGGTTGCTTTTGTTGTCTGATTATAGATTTTGTAATGACCAAAAAAAATTAAAATCTATAATTATCTTAAGAGTAGCTTTTGCTAATTCTGATTATTCTCTATAATCAGTTTCTATAATCAAATTTTATAAAAATTTAAAAGAACAAAGCCATAATTACTTGCAAATGATTGCCTTTTTCTCTTAGTGCTCCTAATAAAAGGTACAGAATGAGTGGATAAGCGTTACAAATGGTAGCTATGAAATTTGGACCCTACTTAATCCTTCATAATCCAAGAAAATGGTTGTTACGAAATTTGAACACCACGTGATATAGGAGTCATGACTCGTGAACAATCCATATCGCTCACAGGAAAGGAAACTTGACTTCTCACTCGTATGGGAATTTTAGTGAGGCAGAAAAGAAAGGAAAAGACCCGATTTAGAAGGATGAAAATGAAGCTACATTTTATAAAAAGTTTACAAAATTTTAGTGGGAATTTTATGAAGCTACAGTTTTAGAAGGTGAGAAACTTGCAAGAAGAAGCCTATTACAATTTTTCTAAACACCCATCTTATCTTTATAGAGCTGCTGAACAAATTTTTATTACCCTATCCCTTAGTTTTTGATACGTAAGAATGGTCTGAAAAAGAGGTGCTTTTTAAATTTGTCCGTTTCATTCCACTATTTGGTATAAATCATTTAAGTGGGCAAACCCTTTCTCTCTAAAATGGTCATTCCAAAAATTTTTTGGAATCCTATTAGGCTATTCTTCAAAGGGAAAATTTTTTTAGAGAAAACTCTTTCCACCTCCATTCTAGAATGCCAAAATAGTAAAATGTCAAGTTTATCTTTATATTGCCATAGCTTAATCTATTTGTAAGCTAATTAATGTTTGAATGTAATTTTTCATAACAAAGAATTTTCTAGTGTTTAAAATATCTTTTTCTAGTATACCTTTGACTTTTGAACAATTGTGTAAGAATTTTAAAAAAAATAAATTATAATTGTTATTTTACATTGCTAATTATATTTGGTAGTAGATGCAAAACTTTAACATAAAAAATCTAAACGTTAGAGTGAATCAAATATTACAATTGAAGAATGAATATCATTATAGAATAAATAACACGAAAAGTATTAAAATATGTAATGTCCTATAAACTAATTCAGGGTAAATGAGTCAAATTTGCATTTATTGTATGTCATTTTGTCATAGGAGGACCTCAAAATATTGGTTATACGAATATTAAAAACTGAATGGGCATTCCATTATGGCTTCTGCACTAGATTCTGGAGCGATAAAATTTTTTCCCTACTATTCTCAAATCTCGATGGAAATCTATTCTAGACATTTTCGCATATCAGATGAGGTTTATATGTCTAAAATCATTCGAGACTCAACTTCTAGGTTTACTTCTCTTCTTCTGAGTAATTAGTGACAATGCTCTTCAGTTTTCCAATCAATTGAAGTTCGAACCAATTACTATCGAGTGATTCGAGTGCGTGCCTCTTGTCATTCCCAAAAAGCTTGGGGTATCTAAACAGACCATGATAGCTCTTATATTATCCCGACTGACACTCTACTGATATCATCTGTCTCTTTACTTTTTCTTGGCAATCGATTGAAAGTGAAAAGTGATGGAGGTTGAAACATATAAAAACTCTGTTACCATTAGGATTCAGAGGGCGGATGAGCACGAAGTTTACTTCAGGATCAAGCGGGGTCGTCCACTTCGTGATATGATGCTTGAGTATTGCAATTATCTGAAACTGGACTACGATGCCATAAGGTTCACTTTCAATGGGATTAAGGTAAAATGCTCCGCCACAGCGGATGATCTTGGCCTCAAGGATAATGACACAATCGATGCCTGGTCTGATCAAACTGGTGGTGGTTCGGCTGTCTAGCATTTTCGATCTTTTAGCGATCTTATTACTTAATTTGTGGCTACCAAGATTGGGTCTTTGTGCGAGATAGAATGAAGCACTGAAATTTGTGTACTTGAATCCATTCAATGGTAGATGTTAAGGGTGTTTTTCTATGTTTCGAATTGTTCTCCCCACATTGTTTATATCACATTCTCTCCGGAATATGCATAGAAGAATGGATAGGAATGCTTGGTTATGTTTTATATGCTTCATGTTTCATATGAGGTTAATAAAAGATATGTAGCTAGACAGCAACCATTTACGTCTAGCAAATTTTATTCGCTTGATAGAGATTGAAATTTTCCAAGTTCTTCGTTCTTGTTTTGTAGACAATTTAACGCTGGGAAATACTAAGAACTATAGTAAGAAATCCATGAGCTTTGTCAATGGAAATGGAGTCTCTCCCTTAGCCTGGTTCGAACAAGAGGAACTGATGCTGATCACAGCGTGGCTAGGTCTTTGACATAGAAAGAAATTTCGCGACCCCAAATTCTTCAGCTTCTCCTGTGGTTTCAATCCTGCAATTCACAGGAATTGCGTTCACTAATTGTTATCCTTTTTGAAAGAAACGGGGAAAAGAAACGCTAAAGAAACAGAAATGAATCTCATACGGTTGAATTGGTTGATGGCTAAAACGAAAACAACATCGATCATGAGCTTATGTCGACTTTCTACAAACTAGCTATGCTTCTGTCCTCCAAAAAGCATTAATTTCGCAAAATTGGCACAGTTCAAAATGTTCTTTGATACCCACAATCCAAACAGAGACAATTTGGTTATGGATAAGCATTTCTTTCCCCCTGTTTTAACTTTTCACTTCCAAACAAACCCTGCAGAGAGCACCACTGCTCCGTTATCATGAGCTTATGTCAACATTTCTTGGTTTTTAGGACGTCTAATTAATGTTTAAAATATTCACACACCATAATCTGAATCATACTCTAAAAACGAGAGCTGAAGGCAGCAAAAACAAGGCATTCATGCAAATAAACAAAAATAATTCATGGCAGTGACACAATTTCAAGCTAGCCCAATTAAAAACCTCACCTTCCAGACAAAACTGCGAGTAATGAAGCTCATAAATCCGATGATCACTACTTGTCAACAAGGGCCGCCTCTTCTCCCTCGCATATATATCCAAAACCGCCTTTATCAAATCCCCAACGCTGTCTTCCTGCGACATCACCACCTGCACTGGCCCCAAACTACTCTGCAGGTTCACATTCATTAACAACTTGGTCGGCTTCCTCCCATTACTCAACCATGCAGCTGTCGCCAGCTTTCCAGTAGCATCCGGAATACCACCTGGGGTTTTGGATTTTGCATGTGGGTTCGGGAATTCCAGCAGTGCTCTTCCCTTGCCGCCTTCCGCAGCAGAGTTGCTATTCACCACCTTGGGATTCCGATGTTTTGGTGGAGATAGAAAAGCCATTTTGGTTGAAAAGAAGAAATTTATGAAATAAAACATCGTGCTGGTGAGGCGCTGGATGTATACATGTATCACAAGGCAGACAGATAGATTCTATTTGAGTGACAAATCTTGGTTTGTAAAACTAAAAGGTGCTTTAGTACATGGGATGGGAGGGTGCTAGGCTGTTGAGGTTCAAGAATCCATGGAGCATACGGCAAAGTGAAATCACGTGGTTTGATGTTTATGACTCCTGTGTTTGTATATGCAGGGAGATTGGTTGAGAAGCTTCATGGAAAGTGGTATTCTTGTTTTTTTCCCGTTTTGTTTTTAACTATCGTTGCATCCTTTCCTACTAAGTACCAGTTGTTTGGATAGATTATTATTTAAATATTATTTGAAATAATTATTGTAACACTTTTTGTGACGTGATGTATGTGAGATAAAAAGATAATTGAGAATATAAAATGGTGAATTGAGAAATATGTTTATGGTGGAAGCGAAATATTATTTGGGATTAATTCATTGTCCAAACAAGTATTTGGGTAACACAGAACTAGAAGATATTAGCCAGTTGGAACAGATACACCATTTGAGGTTAAGTTAACGAGTGGCTTTGATTTTTTTCATGGTCTGCCAATTGGGACAGAAACCCTAATTGAAGAGAAAGCAGCTAGTGATATAGTACAATTAATCAGAGTTAGCTCTGGGACCTACAAGAGATGTGGTCGTGCCCAGGAAAAATGCAAACAGTTGTATTTGGTTGATAAAGCACTTGTGGCAATTAAGAACCCTCACCCTCACGTGCAAAATTGGTCCAGCAGGTTAGGTTGTGACTCCTAAAATTAGTTCAATAGGTAGTGACTCCCAATAGGACTTTTTTTTAGTCCAATAAGTGTTGCTTATTTTTCTGAAAAACAAAGCAATAGATTTTACAAGTTCAATGACAAAATTAATGCAGGATGATCAACTAAGTGAAAGCGGGCTTTTTTTTTTCATTCGAAGTCGTCATACTTAATTTCTTTTTTTCTCTCTTTTTTAATGCTTGCAATAGAGACAAAACACTTTTTACTTGATGAACAATTACTATGTACTGTCATCGGATATCGAAGTAAGCAATTTAATAAACATATACAGATCGGAGTTACTGTTTTGAATTCACATTTTAACAAGAAAAATGAACTCGATTGTGCTAAGCTTATGCTCACTTCCACTTGCAGCACTTCCTCTGTTCCTTGGATCTTATCCTTTGACATTGTACAGTATGTACAGCAGCAATTGCTATGGCTGCAGTTACTAATATCACACCATGTTATTGTTTACCAACAACCTCACCGCAAAAGTTACAGCAGCTCTGAAAAGTCAGCCCCTGTAGTCCACTTGAGTGAAGCGTGAACCATTATTAGCTATTCTTCAATACAACGCAACTTTGATCTTCCAGCTCTATCTTGTAGATACAGCCACACCCCAAGCAGAAATGAGAAAACACAGAAAATGAAAAGGCACGCCTTCCCCGGTTCAGAGAGCAACATATCTAAAACAACGTTGCTCTAACCAGGGGAACTGTATGTAGTTATCTGTTACCGTTCATGCAGCCCAAGAGCTTCCAAAGCTTATTCATTCTTCTCATGAATTTGTTAATCTTCCTACAAATAAAACTCTGAAGGCAGATTGAGGAAGAACCGTGCAGGTGAGAGCCCGCATTACGGGACAGATCATATGGAGTTAATGAGGCATTACTACTACGACCGCTGCTATTCTTTCTAAGATAGAAGCTTCTGCTACCAGAATCCCCAATTGCATCAAGTTTATTCAAGCCTATACAAGATAAAAACGATTGTATCGGAATCAGATAGCTGGAGAAAGAAATTAAAGATTTATAATAGACACAACAATCGGTTCTAAGACTCAGAAACATGCGAGCGTGCAAAAGGAAACTGTTGCCTTTGGTATGTGCTATATTCAGACCCTTGTCGCCACAGTAAAGGCTTACAAAGCCACCTGAAGAGACAAATTAGCCTACAGATTTCAAAATTTTGCCCGCTTGAAGTCTGAGTATCTATAAAGATGAAAATAAATTCTATCACTTATTTTATGACTTCCATGTAAATCCCAATCCCTGACAATCAAAATTTGCATTGTGGAAGATACTCTTGTTTGTCATTGCATACAACATACAAAAACATCTTTCGTTGAATTAATCTCTCAATAAATTTCAAACATGCTTGTATCCTAGTTTGTTTTTGCCTTTCTGTGACGTCACCCTATTTGGAACAAGTCAAGTGCCAAGAAATTAGTGTAGAGGAAAGAAGCATGGGGTCAATATGTTGAACTTACTCTGAAGGCTAAAGTAGGACTGGTGCAACTCAAAGGTTGTAGTCGCATCTTTATCAAGACGAGGAGTGCGACCTTCTTCACCATATTTGTCGATAACAAGCTTAATTGTCTCCTCCACGCTTGAACCCAATTTGACCATAGATCGAATTGGTCCAGGGCTTCCCTCAACTGTCACATTAACCACCACCTTGGCATCCTTGCTGTATCCCATTCCCTGCAAACCCAAATTTCTTACTCAATTTAGACATCAAGGTGGTACCCTGGCAACAGTTAAGGCACAGTCCTGCATATTTTCACAGAATTGCATAAAAATTTAACGTGAGCACTAGCCAATTCACATGATTCTACAAATGTCAAGCATCTGAAACAAATCTCATTCTTGCAATCATCAATTAAAGTCATATGGGCTACACGTTGGGATTTCAAAACTGCTCAGCCGCCAAAGCATTCGTCAAGAGTCAAAACATAGCAACCAATCATCAAGAATTTGTTCACTGCTTATGATAGATTCACCGTTCAACATATTCTATTTATCGAACGATAGACAGAAATTCAGAAATAATTTTCATTTCACTAATTCGTCCCAATCGAATATCAGAATCCAACTCTGATCGAGGTGAGCCATACCTCACCTTTTGATCTTCTTCTTCTTCTTCCTTTTTTTTTTTGTGGTCATTTTTGGATATGTAAGTGATGATAGCGCTTATTTCAGTACAAGATGTATTTAACATCCGCATAAGCAATTAAAATATCAACCGCATTAAATGAGTATCATATATTTCATCCAAATCTTAAAGAAGAAAGGAAGTAAAAATATTCATTCAATAAGCAAAACTATCGGCATAAAAATAATGATAAAACACAAACAGCAACGGTAACTAAATTAGCAAACTATTTCTTGTATCCAGTGAAATTGATCTTGATACCTCCAAAGATATTGGCGGAGACCGAGGCAACAATATATTGTCCGAAGATGCCGAGAAGATGTCAGCACAAGTCTGAGGTCGGTAAAATACTCCCTCAGCCTCCGGCGAAGCCAAACTCCGTTGACCAAAATGTTCTCCTCCTCCTCCTCCAGCTCTCAATAGAGCTGGCTCCGAATTGCATCTCTTAAAAATCTCAAGCCGCCTCGAAAGCTTGGAAGATCGAGGACGGTGAACTTCACGACTACTTCTCCTCCGGCGAGTCGCCGGTGCCGGGGACGGCGACGGCGACGGCGGCGAAGGTGACAGTGACGGATGCGGTGGTCTGGTTTTAACTCTCCGGTTCACGGGAACTCCTCTCCTGAAATCTCTCTCTGACATAAATCGGATTCACCGCAAGTGTGTGTTGGTTGGTGAAATCTAAGGGCCGTGTAGAAGAGCAAGGACAAAGCAAGCAAGGGAAAGGATGCGAAGAATGGGGAAGAAGGAAAGTTGACAGTTGGTTAGTGGTTAGTTGTGTGAGCCGTTTACACTCGCTTTCTTGTTACTTCAAGATACGCGGGAGTATTTATGTCTTCTGGCCGGGCCAACAAAGTATAAGATTCATGCATGTATTAATGGTAATATGTTGTCATTTCCGATCCTGCCTTGGCCATATATATATATATATATATATTCTTGCAAAAACAACCTTCTATTTTTTTGGGAAAAAAAGGTATAGGAAGATTGAAAATTTATAAGCAAGATGTAAGCTTTTACAAATTTGTAAGTTGAGTATATGTGTACTGCTCACAAAATTTATTACTAAATGATTATATTATCTTCATAATATATGTACGGTATTGAATATAAATATGCATTTTAATGAATACAAAATGTATGTTTGAATTATATTTTGAAATAGACACATGCGCATCTATAGATTTATTAAAACTTATATATTACTTATGAATTTTCATTCTTCATATTCTCTTTTCTATAAAAATGTCCTTTCTAAAAAGTTTGATCAGCTGTACAAAATCTAATCACTAAAAATACTCTTTCTTTTATAATTGTGAGGCACGATTATAATTGATATGCTACCTTTAAGTTTACTTTAATTGTAATTTTATGTCCTACCTAATCCAACTTACATAACATTGATCGCTTTGGAGAATTTTCATTGATAGAATAAAATGTTTCTTATACTGTCAATGTAAAAATATTTTTCATTGACAACCTAAATGCATGTCACATGTATGAAAAAAGGAGATTCAATTAAAATAAAAATTATTTTTCATATGCTTAAACTTGTTGATGCAAAGAAAAGTTTAAATTTATGATGCAAGAAAAATTAATCCATGTAAAATTTATTTGCAAATTTCAAATATGATGATATACTGTGTGTAATCCTATTTTGAAAAAAAGTTTTTAAAAAAAGAAGAAGAAGAAGAAGATTTGTTTCGGAATTTAAAATCGATGATAGACTGTATGTATAACTAGTTTGACAGAAAAGAAAAATGAAAAGTAGAGTGTCTTTTGGGGGGGGGGGGGGGCAGGGGTGTGTGTGAATTGTTGGATTATTCTTTTGTTTATGCGAGTGGTCAGAAGTTGGAGCGTGAGCTTCCAACGTGTTGAATGAGAGTTGGGGGGATTTGTGTTTGTGGGTGGTCGGTTCATCTGGTGTCAGAGATTAGAGTACTTTGGGGTCCGGACAGTATATTCGTTCCAGAGCGGGCAGTACAAAGCAACTGACTTTGGTGGTTCTTTCAAGTGACATAACGTCATGCCGACATTCACATTTGACATTTGATTGATAGGAGTAATTTTTTTAAGAAAATAATTTGTTGTATCACGTTTGAACAGAATATTACTTAGAATAATTATCATAATATTTTTTGTGACATAATATATATGAAATAAAAAAAATTAAAAATATAGAATATGAATTAAAATATATATTTATGATACAAGTCAAATATTATTTAAAAAAATTCGTTATCCAAATTGACACTCTATAAAAAACAGTCAAAAACTACTCCAATAATATTTTGGAAAGTAAATACGAACAAAATGTATTTTGTTATTCTTTTTTTTATAAGTATATTCGGATAAAAATAACTCGTATGCTTTGTCAAGTTTAGGAAGATATCATGCAGCTCTCTAAAAGCTACATTGCCCTAAATAAGATGGCTAATTTCTCAAAATATACGTATAAAAAAAAACATCTATCAAATGAAGCTCTGACATGGGGTGTTTCTCAAATTATACCTTCTGTGGTGACTCAGCACGGCAGCGAAATAAAATTTCCATTCCCAATCTGACATTTAAAAGTTAGTCAACGATTGCAAAAATTTTAATGCGGCTCAGAAGATGTCGGCCGCTACCGTGCTGACTGTGCACGGCCGCGACTGACATCTTTTCGGGCCTAGCAGAAGTTTTGCAGCCGCTGCCGTACACAGTCAGCACGGCACGGCAACGGCTGACATCTTCTAAAAAATTTGCAGCTGCTCCACCAATTGTTTCAATCATGATGGCATGAGTTACTGAGTCTACTGGCTTTCTCGGGCTCTCGGACCGTTTCAAAGCCACCAAAAACATTTGTTTAAAATTGATTGAAAAATTGGATATTCTGAGATTAACTCCCGAGCAACATATTGCTAATTCTTGAGACTAGGGAGGGGTCCATACAAGAATGTCACTTAATCACATCACATGCACTTTTTTTTGAGAGGTTAATTCGGTCTATAAAATCAACAATTAATATAATTTATTAATATTAATATAATTTTTATATATACATATTAATATAATTTATCAATAATTAATATAATTTAAAATACACATATACATATTAATATAATTTTATATATAATATAACATACATAATTGAAATATAACATTAATATATATTAATATACATATTATAAATCAAAATTGAAATAAATATATTCATCAATTTATATAAATATATATAAATAAATATAAACTTGTATGATATTTATAAATAAATATATTTATATATTTATATAAATATAAATATTTTATAAATATATTAAATATATTTTGAACAAAATATTAATATTAATATATAAATATATAATATTTATTTCAATTGATATAATATATATAATATACATATTAATATACATAATTGAAATATACATATTAATATTACTATAATTTATATATATAATATAATATACATAATTGAAATATCAATGTTAATATATATTAATATACATATTATAAAACAAAATTGAAATAAGTATATTTATAAATTTATATAAATATATAAGTATATTTACGTAAAATCGTTGTGCTAATCAATTGCGGTGCTGATAAAGGCGAAATTTTTTTATAGTACGATCGTATTCGTACCAGTTAGTAATTTAAATTATTATTACATTAATTGTTAATTATATTATTTATGTTATATTAATTAAACATATAGCTTATTTATGTATTTACATTTTATATTGCAAAAAATGGATATAATTCACCAAAGGGTTTGAAGTGCCCTCCATGGATGACACAAGCGGGTAGTAAAGAACAGTAACATGGGTTGACACCAAAAGATTACAAAGGCCCCTGGTCCTTTTTTTTTTGACCGCTTGTCCCCAGCCGTGCCCAGTTAGCACGGCTGGGACAGGCTAATTTTTTTTTAAAAAAATTGCGGGCCCGTTGACCTACTGACATTTTTGCAGAGTTTTGACAATTCATTCTGCTGAGTCAGTCAGCACGACAGGTATAAAATGAGAAATAGAGTGTGTCAGATATACATTTGTGCGATGTTTTTTTTTTTACATATATTCTAAGCAATTAGCCAAATAAAATGCACTTTTTCACCATCTTGATTTTTTTGCAATATGATTTTCCTTTTTTTATGTAGTTTCAAAATTATATAGCTGCACACTACAACAGTAAGAGGATAGGCCTTGGTTAAAGTTGGGTTGATGAAACTTGGGCCAGATCATGAAACTTGGGTTAAAAGTTGTTGCATACGTCGTAAAACGGTGTTTCTGATTTGGTAATAGATTGGGGCCTCAAAAAACTCCGTTCGGTCGGGGTCCAGAAGAATAGGGAATAGGAAGCACTGCAGTTGAAACGGTGGATATAATCTGGCCCGTGAAGACGGAACACCAATTAAAAATTTAAAAGGATAGGTCTCTTCTGTTTGAAGGATAGGCCTCGTTCTCATTTGTTTTATATTATACACAGTCTGATTATAAAAAAATAATTAAAATTAATTTTGATAGATTATAGATTTAGTTTTTTTTTTTTACTTTTAAAAAATCATCAGATGTACTTTTACATTTCGGATCATACCCATAATTAAAGCTACAGTGATTTTGCACCCGAGGTGTACCTTGGAATCTAAAATCATTTGATTACTGAGCTAGACCAAATAGGTAAGGCCTAATCGATGTTCCCTAAAACAATTGGTTCCAGTCAAGTCCAAGATCTCAGCATTATAATTTGATCCAGTCCCTAACCTCATGACCCAAATGTCACCATGAAGAATCTGGTGACCAAAAATTAAATACATCAAGTGTCAATCATGGACTTGATTGCAACGAGATAATTTGACCGTAACAAGCCTTTGGGCCGGGAATCAAGAGCGGGGGAAAGTAAGGGCCTTACAGCAGCAAAGAAGAAAAAAGCTTCTGCCAAAACAAACAGAATAAAAGCTTGTTATTACGCACTCGTGTAATCCAAAATATTCAACTTATTAAAGTTCCTGCAGCGGATTACATCAATGAAAATGAAGCTCTTATTTGTATTCCACGCTGAAAAATAAAAGTTCCAGTCCCACAATTGGTGAGCCTGTTTAAGCAATCCGCTTAGTACATTGTTTTTTTATTTGGTTAAATTTCAGAGGCTCCTAAATCAAATCAGCAGCATCTACAATTTCTGCTGAAACGCAATCGGCCGCAACACTTGCAACCTTGGAAATAATATCCAACGCCACCGCCACCACGGCCAACGCTGGTTCCACCATGGCCTCCTCCATCAGGGTACACCACTGCGTATCCACCTTCAGCTTGAAGGTTCTTGGCTTCGTCTTCTACACCAGCCGCACCTCGGGTGACCATTATAATTACAGCCAAGGACAAGCAGAAGAAAACGAGTGTTTTTGAAATGGAGCCCATCTTCTTCTTTTCCTTCTTTTTCTTCTTTTTCCAGAGAATTTTATGTGATGAAATAGCTGAAATTTAGAAGGATGAGGAGGAGGTGGGATGAGGAAGAAATAAATGTACGCGTGCTTATAAATTCAAATTGTGGAGGTCCTGGTCCAGCCCCACAGTGTTGAAAATTCTACGGCCTTAGCAGATTGCAGATTCAACGTAGCAAAAACAAATTTCTCTTCTTCACCAATGTGATGAGGACATTTCCAAGATTTTGCGTGGACATATTTGATCATAGCACGTAGCTGGACCTTTTTTTTTGCTTTCTTTTCCCAACCCAGGAAGCAGCCTACTACTGTTTCCTACGGAAATGGTGCCAGGGATAATATACTTATAATGGGCAACAGGAGTAGCTATATTCGGGAGTGAGTGAAGGAATTAAATCAACAAGACCATTGATTACATCATCTAAAACTCAAGTTTCTCGCATGGCAGGCACGATCAGACATTTCTTCAATTATGTTAAAAGTTCTCCCCAAAGCTCTAATCAGGAAACAAGCCTTCAAAAAGTATTAGGGAGAATACCTATAATGGCCGCCAAAGAGATCTTATAATATGTGTGTGTAGAACATTAATCTTGACCTTAAACTTTAAGTTAGTATGTTTTTGTTCTTGTTTTAGACTGGAGTGGGATGAGTAATGTATCTAAAAATCTAATAGAGATAAACTATCTCGAAATTTCTAAACTATTTTAATTATCAACTTAGGACTCGATATCTATTTCAAATCTCATATTGGTACCTCAGTCAGAAAAAAAATATCAAAATTTGATCCCTCCGTCTATTTCTATTAAAGCTAGCGAATCTAATGGCAAAGATGGATCAATTGATCAAAAATCTGATTTTTTTTTTTTTTATTGAGAGGCCAAATTAAAACTTTAAATCGATAAAGTGTCGAAAGTTTATGATTGACCTCTCTCATGAATAGACTCCCCTATCCTATGGAATCCAAGTCCCTCCGTGAACGTCGCGTAACGCAAAGTGATACCTTTGTCAATTACCGCCGCAACGATCCCTCTTTGTCAATTCCAACCGTCTTCATGGTCTAACGCCGCAAAAAGAAAAAACCCGATTGTGTTGTCTTAACCTCGTAGCCAATTGTTTGGAAATCACTGGTTAGGGTGAATGCCCCCCTATAGAAGCCCAACCCTTCCAATCCAAGCTTGGTTCTCTTTGCCTTTAGTTTCAGAGATCCCACTATATTTCTGTCTTCCTTTCTTTCTGGCTCATCAAATATTTGCATACCTTTCTGATGTTATTAACCAAGTTATGATGAAATAACAGATCAGCATGCCAGATTGAATTAAACCTCATAAAATAGCAACATTTGTAAGGAATCAATTATTTGAGTTGATTGCTTCATTGATGAGATCAAGTCCTCTGTGAGTTGCATAGAGTTAAAGGAGAACTGCAACATGAGCGAGTGTGTGATTATTCAAACTTTTGGGGAAGGAAAGATTTAGGTGTAATTGCATGCAAATAGCAACTACAACCGCACCATACAGTCAGTAGACTGCTATAAATCAAATATATATAGTAGTCCAATTGAATTTGGATATTGATCTCAAATTTGATATCAACGACCCAAATTATGCCGAGCTGCTCTAGTTCATTTTCGAACAATCAAGATTTAAGATTATCAGTCAAGTTTGAGTCGGGTTCTTTTAGCTGCACGGTTGTTGGTTGCACTTGCACCTGCAACTGCGAAGTTGCCATCAATCCTAGCTCTCGGAATCAGGAACAGGAGAAGTAGACTACAAGGAGGGGAAACTGGAAAGAGAAAAGGTTAAAAGAAATGCTAGAAAATTTCGAGGAGCCAAAGCAGGAAGGAGATGGGACAAAAAATATAAAGGGCAAAAGGTTCTCTCATCTCATCTCATCAGGGGTCAACATTCTACATGATTAGACTTCAGCAAGAATCACATCACCATTGCCCACAAATAAAAAACTCGATCATGTGACGGGACCCTCGACTTCTTCATAGATTAGTATTACTAGGATTTTGGTCCACAACCATGATTTTACAGATCTTTGATCGTATCTGGCATTCTCCTTTTGGTCGTCATCGCCGCCCAATTGGGTTCTGGGCTCTCTCTCTGTGCAATGTGTACGCATAGTGCAAACTGCAAAAAGGTTTTCCTGATCAAAGTCTTTCTTCTTAGCCTAAATAGGCTTTTCCACTTCTACTTTATATCATTGGATCGCAGTTCACTTTGCCATGCCAAAAGGTCTCCCCTGCAAGGTGCCCTTCTTTCGTCATGTCTCCATCACAAAATGCCATCGAGACAACTCAGGAGAAAGTATTTTGTTACACCGTCTCCAGATGAACAAGCATGAGGGTCTGGCATTATGTCAAGCAATATCGAACATAATGCACTTTTTTTTTAATAAATTGGTGGTACCTCTAAATATGGATTCAAAACAACATCGTGAAAGGCAAAAGGACAATGGCCTAGCAGTATTCAGACAATCAATGAAGAAAATCTCAACTAGGCAGAGCAATTCGAGAAAATTTCAGTAAGCTAATTGATTTTTAACATTTGAAGCTTCACTCTTTTTTTTCTTTTCTTTTCATTAATCGGTTTGTTTGACTAAGAGGTGTCCAACGGGTATTGTTTAAAAGCGTTTCAGGTGTCTTTTTTTTTTTCTTTGGAAAAAGTGTCTAAATGCAGGGACGTCATAATTGTAATTACGTGTATTCACGTAGCATAATTTTGACGTGCACCCTTTTCAAAAAAATATTCTACCAATTAAGAAACACTTTGGATTGATCGCTTGAGTGTACGGTAATTCCATTAGAAATTCGTTAGTTTCTCTGTAACAAATTGAAAATGTTTGGATTAGCTGTTTTTTGGGATGTTTTTTAAAAATTTTATTGTAGCAGAGTTTTTAGAGTATATTTTGGGGTATTTTTTAGAAAATATTTTGGAATATTTAAGAGTAGTAGAGTTTTTAAAATATATTATGAGATATTTTTTAAATATTAAAAAATTTAAATTACTTTTTAGAGTATCTATTAGAGTAATTTTAAAAAAAATTTATAGTATTTGAAAAAACAAAGGGATCCAAACTCTTCTAAT
Source organism: Coffea humblotiana (assembly GCA_023065735.1). Taxonomy (NCBI): domain Eukaryota; kingdom Viridiplantae; phylum Streptophyta; class Magnoliopsida; order Gentianales; family Rubiaceae; genus Coffea; species Coffea humblotiana. The sequence continues at coordinate 25,904,942 of CM041215.1, read as the reverse complement.
ACTTCTGGTAGGTTGTTAAGCCAAAACAAGATTGCTTGTTCACTTGAAAGAGAACACTTCGAACGAAAAATCAAATGGTGCATCTTACTTTTGGGGAGGATCTATAAGCTGTATAATTGATAGAAAAACAAAACCAACTTTGTGGAATGTGGATAACCACAAATGACTTGTGAATTGCCATATATGATCACATTTTGTATCCATGGCAGCAGGCATTGGCAATGATCAGAAGTCGATGTGTGGGACTCCTCTTGCACATATTTCCGTTTAAAAGCTGATTATTGATCATTCTTCGCAGTAGAGTCAATAAAAGCTGCTTTGGTAATTAAGTAGTAGTGACATATCTTCTGTTCACTTTTTACAATTTTTCTTTCAGGCCTTTGAGGAGCCTGGCCAAACGGTATGGTTTGATAGAATTATGGTTCTTCTTGTATCCGAAAGTTTAAACCCAGATGGAAATTTCAGTTTAGGTTTTGAACTTTACTTATGTGACTTTTCTTAATTGCAAGCATGAATTAGAATTGATAAGATCAACTGGATAAGCCATAATTAATGGGTGTTCGGCATGGCATAATGGTTATCCATAAAGAGAACTAAGCGTGGTAAAATGAGCACGAGTTTCACTTAGTTCATCAATTCTTTATGCTAATGATTCTACCACAACTGCTTCCTATCGTATGACAGAAATTTAACCTGTACAGGCTCCAAATCCCATTATCTAATCAAGAGCCTGTTTGGAGTTGCGATAGTTTATTGAAAAATACTTCGTCAATAGAGTTCTTAATAAAAATACTTATTAAGTGTTGAATAAGTGACTTTTAGTATATTATTTAGATATATCGTTCAATAAGTAATTATTGTATTGAGCAATGTATAATTTAAAATTTTTTAAATATATTTATCTCTTTATTTAGTTCATAATATAGAATAAAATAATCAAATTTAATATTTTATTTTTTAAAACACAAAAGCTGTTCTAAAAGTACCAGATTTAAACTTTTGCTGAAAGCGTTTTTACCATCAAAAACTCTATTTATAATTTTATGAGGATGGTGTTCACCAAACGTCTTAAAAATGTACTTTTAACGCCCAAAAGTGTTTTTTTTTAAAATTTATCGAAAGCACTACAATTTCAAAACGGGGCCTAGGTTTCCAACGTCTGTGACTAGAGCATCTTACTTGTCAAGTTCTTGTAGTGTTCTATTAAATGAAAATTGATATGCACTAACATTAAGCAATTACAAGGCATTTCCGTGAGGATCTAAAGAAGATTAGTCAATATCATAATTTTTTTAAATCTCATTTAAGTAAACTGACCTCAAAAAGTAGGTCTATTCTTGATGCTCAACATTTCTCATTTCAACCTTAAGATCCAAAAACTGATCATGGCACAGTAGCTCGCTGATAGAAAAAGTAAAAGCCAAATCCAATATACGTGCAGTTGGAGGCCAAAAGTTAAACCTGCACTACGATTAAGTCAAAAGGGATTTAAGACGAAAGACAATTAGACAAATGATGAGATTGATGTGAGTGAATTAGCATGTGATTATGATTAAAAAAGTACAAATAGCCCATGAAACAAAAAAAAAAAAAAAGCAAATTGTAACCGGTTCGATTGTGGGGACTTGATGATTCTAAAAGATTATTGTAGTAAGTTGGAGCATGCCTGGTCTGAAAAGGTGGAAATTTTCCTTTGATTTATCTTAAGATCCTTTTCTTGCATTTGGCACAAAAATGCCAATATTGTAATATTTTTATACCTGACGTGGACCAAAAAAAAAAAATGTCTATCAAAAGGGAAGCTGTAGGTCACAAATGAATCACATGTTGATGTTCATCATTACTTATTCCCTTTCTTGGAGATACATTTTGTGAATAATTCAAAAAAATCAAAAAAAAAAAAAGAAAGAATTTTTTTGACAGAAATTATGAAGGAAGCACATAGATTTATGGTCATGATTGAAGGCTCCAGGAATGTGGTCCAATTGGAAACCGTATATTTCGCGGATGTTTGCGAATAATTGGTTTAATATCCAAAATGTCCTCAAATCATGTGATGATAATTCTTAAATACCATTCTAACTCAAGTATTACATATCAACCTAAACCTCTACGCAAGAATATCAAAAGGGGAGTTCATTTGGAGAATAGCTAATCGATATTAGCCAATTTGGCTTCCCTACGTTTTGTTACGAATTGGCGATCAAACCAGAAAATGAACAGCAAATGGTTGAAATAGAAAACCACACAATATGTCTACGTATAGCTTCAAAGCATCATATTGGGACCTTCTCAAAATATAATGAGGTTGTGGTCCTCAAAACATTCCAGAAAATTCAACACCGAGAAAGTTTTAGGTGAAGAGCCGCCTGTTGTGCAAATCCGCTGTAATTCTTCTCACTTTGCCATTCATGAAACATAATCCTCATTGAACTCGACAGTTGGTGGATCATCAAAACTTATGATGAACATCAACTTTCGTGCAAAAACCAACGCATGATTAGCCAAGCACTTGGCTAGTTGGCTGCCTGCACATTTGGATCTGGGGCAATGAACACGAAAAGAAAAAATTTTTCGTTTCTAAGTGAACACATTTTTTAATTATCTTTTTATCTCACATACATTAAATCGCTATAGTATATTTTTCTCCAAAAACACTTAAAAATAGCAATCCTAAACGGTAAAGTCACTCCAAAAGTCGAAAGTTATAACCCAATTCTTGAACCTTGTGTCGGTCACAAGATCCAAATATATCACATCTATCGTTTCCGATGGACTCAAATTTTGTAGATATGTCTAAGGTACACCCGTCAGGTTTAACATTTTGTCATTTTCTCTGTAACAAGATTCTATGAACTTTAGACGTGCGTGTAGAAGTATCAGTAGAGATTTCTTTTTTTTTTAAAAAAAGAAAAAAGTTTTAGTAGTTTTAGTTCCGATCATTACTATGGTTTCTAATATCATCATTCACAAATACTGTAGTTCTCACATTAACATTTTTACTTTGAGTGTAAGTGGAAAGTTTCGAATCTGAAACCTCTTAATTACACTCCCTCTCCTTATAGTATTCAACCCATTCTTCCCCGTCCTCACGTTAACATCAAAACAGGAGTTTCAAGTAGCATCTTGTTATTATATATCAATATCTACTAATGGACGTTTTATAAATCTTAAAAAATTCCGAGCCTAGAGATTGAATAAACAAAAAATTCAGTGTATAATTGCCTCAGATCTATGGTAGATATGGACAAAGACTTTGTGTAGGATGTTCACATATATATTTACCTTGCATATATTGAGACATGTATAACGAAATGTTCAGATATAATTACATTGCATATATTGAGACATTTCTAACGAACTATTTTAAAAATCTTCACTTTTTTACTGAAAATCTAACACGCATGATCCTTATGAGGATATATACAACAATCTAAACTTTAGTTTCATGGGACTCTTGTCTTAGAACAAGATTGTAGCGATAAACTCTAAAAAGATGACAATCAGTCCACACATCACTTAAAGATGACAATAATGTCAATTCAAAACTACATGGGTTCTTCGTTTGTAGCAAAAGAACCCACCACACAAAGCAGTCAATCCGATAATGGTCATATAGGGGGAAAAAAATCCCAACCTAACACCATAATTGCTGCAAAATTTTGCTTTCTACTATATTCTGCTTCTGGTGCACTGATATTTACCTGCGGATTTAAGCTTTGTCCTATTGTTTTCATAAAGTGAGTTGGTGCCTACCACCTTGATTTATAGGCATCTTTTTGCTTCTATTGTTCTCCACGTACTCACAATTTCACAAACCTCACTTCATGCTCCAACAAAATATTTGCTTGAATTGAAACTTCCACAGGAAATGAAAGCTCAAACTTTTGTTCCAGAGAACCTTCATTACAGCAACCTACTTATAATCATGCACCTGTCCTTGTGTTGAAATTTAAGAAATCACTTCCCACCTTTGAATTGGACAAAGGACAGACAATTTTACATGCGTTGATGGTCAAGTAAAAGAAAAGAGTTTTTTCTTCTTTTTTTTTTTCCCTTGCTTGTTGAAAGTTTTTGAGGGACAGAAAAGAATAGAAACCAAATAATTTGGACTGATGTACGATTAGAAACGTTTTTTGACCAGACGTGGGTGGAAAAAAAAGGAAAATTTAGAAAAACCCTATGAGGTTTTTTATGCTCATTTTGTCCTTAAATATCTATTAGACAGATATTTACTGGTATATATACCAAAAATCACTCTATATTTTTTTGCAACTTTAACTCTCAAACAACATGTGCTTTTTTTTTTTTTTTTTTACTTTTGCTCTTTTCTACCCCAAACTAGGCGTCAGTTTCCCAGCCATCCTTTCGCCTAGAAGGGAAAACCGAATATTCCCTTCTCCGGTTTCACAGTATTGCAGTTCAGTCATCAGTGTTGAGCGTTCTCTCTCTTACACGCCCAACACCACAGTCGATCACTGACTCAGCCACCATCTTCACCACTCCACACCGTTTGAATATTCTCCGTAAGCTGCTTTTCCCGCATATTTTAACCAACACCCCCGACACTACAAACAAACCAACGAAACAAAAAACAAACACTTCCCAGTTCCTCCCTATCCCCCCAATCCCAGACTACACAGCTCACCCCCGCTATTTAATAGTGGTAGTGTTCGCCCCACCTCAGCACCGAGACATTTACCCCTCTTGGTCAACCCATTTCCTCACTCTCCCCGCCACCCCTACACCGAATAATGTTGCCATACACTTCCATCCACGAGGCGGAAGCCGCCTTAGGCCGAGGCCTAACGGCAGCGGAGACCCTTTGGTTCAACTATTCCGCCAACAAATCCGATTACTTTCTATATTGCCACAACATCATTTTCCTCTTCCTTATTTTCTCACTTGTCCCTCTTTACTATCTGATTCTTGAATTCTTCTTCAGAAATTCTGTCCAGCCTTACAAAATTCAGCCCAAAGTCAAAGCTCTCCCTCTCTGATTACTTCAACTGCTACAAATCTGTCATGCGCATGTTCGTCATTGTTGTCGGCCCTCTTCAACTTCTCTCCTATCCCTCTATTAAGGTGCTTTTCCCTCTACCTTTTTCATCTTTTTCTTAGTTTTTTGCAATGAGTTTCACAATGCAGGGAATCTGTGATTGCTCTTTGGGTTCAAGAATCCAATTGGTATGATGATTATTTGCTTTCTGATGGAGGGATTCTTGTGATTTTGGGAATGGGGATGGTGAAGATCGAGTTTTTTTTTTTTTTTTTGGTGCTAAGACGAGAAACACTGAACCCTTAACTACTGGACTATGTCTGATTCTATGGATGATCCTTCGATGTTTTCTATGCTTTGTTGTTCTCGATGTACGCAAACTTTGAACTGAACTTATTCTTTTTTTGTGTCTCAATAGATGATTGGGATAAGGACTAGCTTGCCGTTGCCATCGGTTTGGGAAATATTAGCTCAATTGACGATGTATTTTATGATAGAAGACTATACCAACTATTGGATCCACAGATTCTTGCATTGCAAGTGGGGTTATGAGAAAATTCACAAGGTTCACCACGAGTACACTGCGCCGATTGGATTTGCGGCGCCGTATGCTCATTGGGCGGAGGTTTTGATCCTCGGGATCCCAGCTTTCCTAGGGCCGTCCCTGGTCCCAGGGCATATGATTACATTTTGGTTGTGGATCGCGTTGAGGCAGATTGAGGCCATTGAGACTCACTGTGGGTAATGCACGCATGCTCTCTTCTTACTTACCTTTGCTACTGTGCTAGAAAGTTAATTTCTTTTGAGCTTTGGTTGATTAAGGGTCATTATCGTTATTGATTTTATTAGCCAATTTGACCATAATGATGTGTTAACAGCGTGCTATGGTCACTTTGTTTTAACTGTTTGCTTTTGAGGATTAGAACTTATCCGTGTAAAGTAAATGTGAATTGGTGGGATCATTGACAATGAACTGAACTTTTCGCCTAGAGGAGAAGGATTCTGATTTTGAAGGTGCCTTCTTTTCGTTCTTTATTTTATAAACCCTAGCTGTAACATCTTTCCCTTTTTCTCTGATTTTTCTTTTCACTTCCCTTTTCAAGGGGTCTCTTTAGCCTTTTCTTTTCTCTGGATTGATTGTTCAGTGAAATCGTGAATTAAATCTAAACGCCAAAATGAATTAGTTGCATCATGGACTCACCCGGTCGAGGATTGCCACTGTCTGGTTTCAAGTTGCATCATAGGCCTGTCCACTTGAGCAGTGCAGTGTTGCAAAATCTATAAAAATTATTTCTCTTAGACAAATTTATGCGTGTAATAGAGCATTGACTTTTTAGTTTTCTATTTGGCAAAACTTGAGTGCAAATAGGAATTCAAGATGTCATGCATACACTTCTTGGTGTTTTTGTATATCCTCCACGATTTTCTATGATAATTTATGACCGATCTTGGTGCAGAAGTTCTTCATTCTTTTTATTTGATGCCTTAGTATGCAGTTTTTCTAAAGTAGAAAAATGTTGCAATCACCTTAATGTAGGATATGTTGTGATTGCATATTAAAGTGCTCTTACTATTACTCTGGCCCACATTTTTGCCTTGTGCTAGTCAATTGTAGATCAATCTTGGTTTTTGAGTCTATACAATTGAATGCTTTAGCATGTATAAGATCAATGGACCACCTTTGGCATCAATATACATGAGGATGCAATGTGGAATAGGTGCCAAAAAAGACCCTAGTTTTCTGAAACAAAATTTAAGAAACTGGACAATCTTTTTTTGTTTTTTGAAACTGGGCAATCATATATACAGATGATGCTTTGAATTCATTTTCATATGTACAGGCTAATCTTCATACAGTTTTCTCTACTTGGACTTAATCAACTTGTTTTGAATCTAAAAGCTACAGATGAATTTCTTAGAAGTTAGGCAGTGTTGTTTCAAGTTACTCACCTGGATAAATTAAAAGATGTTACTAAGGTAGTGTTAAGATCTATTTTAAGAAGAACAGCATGTAATAATTTCAACCCAGTTGAGACAGAGAAGAGGTTAAACAACAGCAAAATGTGCTTCTAATAACTTATGAACTGCTTATTAGCCTTTGAAGGAACTATGATGCTTAAAAGGTTTTTCAGTGCAGTAAATTTTCATTCGCTTAATTTGCATAGAATGACTGTTTCCTTATTACAGTTTTGATTAATTACCATATGTTTTGATTTGGTGACATGAGAAACTAAGTAGATGAATTTCATATCTAATGTATGCCTTTGAAGACTTATACTAAAGTTATAATTGGATTGACATAACTTTTCATGTCAGAATTTGCTACTGTAAGGAGTCTATTATCACTTCAAGAAAAAGAAATTGAGATGAATAGATGCTTTCAGTCATTTTTTAATACTTGTTCTCCATTTTCCTGGTTAGGGAGACAAGCATAATTTATGTGATCATATGGACTACAATACTGATTAACCTTACTTGTCTTGGAGTGGCTACACATAATGTATCTTTAAGCCTTCATGACCGGAAGAGTCCTAAGGGCATGACTACATTGCATATGTTATATATGTTTAATTAGTGCAAGACAATAACTTGGATGATTTATCAGTTTCCACAAGTTATTCCGTTTCGACTACAGTTATGGGCTTTTTCTTGTATAATTAGTACTTTGGGATGTGCATCCTATTCTGCAAATGCTGCTCTACATATCCTGTTGCATATGCTTAGATTAATTTTACCTAGAAAAGGCTCCTGCGTATTACCCATGGCGTGTCTTATAACTTTATTTTCATCACAAAATTTTTATGCAGGTATGACCTCCCTTGGACTCCTACGAAGTATATATACCCTTCTATGGTGGTTCAGACTACCATGACTACCATCACTATGTCGGTGGCCTAAGCCAAAGTAATTTTGCTTCAGTTTTCACCTACTGTGATTACATTTATGGGACAGACAAGGTGATTCTAGAATTCAATTGACCTCATTAGGATTATTTTTTATTGTCCCAGATTTGTTGTATTTTAACACCGTAATACTCCTTTGCTTTTCTTCAATAGGGATACCGCTATCAGAAGGAAAGTCCTCCAGCAGGTAATTGGTCAATTTTCTTTCTTGGCCTATTCCATTTAGCATGTATTGGAAATGGTCTTTGGGTCCATACTCAAAAAAATTACCTAGAGATTTGGTGTAGCCATCTTTCTACAGTATCCTGTGATCCCTTGGGCAAAAAGTCTAGAAGTGCTGATATCATTGTGGAGAGTAGGTTTTCCGTATTAGCTTGAAGATGAGCCAGCGAATTGCTACTTATATTAATCTTTTAAAGTGACAATATGTGTTAATTTGTTTTTCCAGCTCTAGTTGCCTCTGTGTCTAAGTTATTCTCATCATGGTTCTTAATGAGCATTGGTGCATTTTCTTTTTGTTACACTCTAAGAATCACCCTGGTTTATATTCATCTGGTTAATTGCTATTGGTTGGATGTCTAGTTTGACAAAATTCTTTGTTCATGTTGTTCAGCTACGAGACGGATTGGGAAATGATGGTGACCAATATGGAGTCCCCTTCGACACCTCTTCAGAAAGTCTGAAAGTTGACTAGTTATGGGATATCAGAGTAGCAGAACAACCCCTTCGAACAATGTTTTTCCTTTCCAGTATGCATTCTGTTAGTCCCTAGTATTTAAAGCCTAAGCTTTTGAGGTGACGACCTCATCCATTGTTTTCGCAGTGATGAATCTACTGAAAGACTAGATGGTCACTGTTTCTGAAGGGCGGATTGAGTAGTCTTCCGAATTATGATTCTTTGTATAGCTAGTTTGTCCCTTGTCTTTCTGTTTCTGCTTTCCCTCAACATAATTCTAGTGGCGCATTAGGTTTAGTTCTCTGGTGCATGAACTTTGTTATGGTGCCGTAACTTCTTATCTAAATCTATTCTGGCCAAGCAACATTGCATCGTTTAGGATGGTTGCTCATGTAATGTACAAAATATGCCAATCTGGTCTTAGAATGTGCTAGCTTCTCCTTCTCAAAGGATTGTTTTAACATTCTTCATCGGTGCGAAATTTCCCCTATTTTGCCTCTGAAGGCATTCTTGATCCGGTGTGAAGAGAAATATGACACATAAAGGAAACGAAGAGTGTACTGATATCAAAATCAAATTTGAACAAATGCCAAGAGAGATCTGGGCATTATGCACTGCGCGTTGCAGAAGTAGTAAATGTACTGAATCTGTTACCATTTGTTACCTAGTCAATAGTTGTAGAAAGGAAAAAGGCCCCTGCTAAGGGTGGGTAGTTTTCTTTTCCATTCAAGGCCAACTGATCTGGACGAAATCTTATTCCTCTTGCTAAACGATACGCTGGCTGAAGGGGCAGAACACAAGAAGCCCGTCTAGCTCAGTCGGTAGAGGCGCAAGGCCTCTTAACCTTGTGGTCGTGGGTTCGAGCCCCACGGTGGGGCGTCTCTGTTTTTTGTTACGGACAACCGCTGAAGGTGTTGGTAATAAAACCGACTAGTCCTAACTCAACCAGAAGATGCGCCATTCGATCTTGAGAATTGCGTGCAATTGCTCCTCCTCTTTTTTCAGTGCCAAAATAAATTACTGTTGTACTAGTAGCAGTAATCTACTCTTTAACATCCAGCCCCTCCCTCCCCTTGAAAAAAGTGGCGAACTACTTGAATTTAAATACATACAGGTCCGCAATAGAAATGGATGTTCTCGGAAATAGGGCAAGCCATTTTTCCCATATGCTATTCTTAGTACGAAGACCCTTCAAACTATTGTGTAAGCAATAAAAGAGTAAAAACAACAGGGGGTGTAGTACCAAGGTACAACATGGGCTTGCATTATTATTCAATGGGTCCTTTGCTTGAACTTAATAGAGGAGTATTTGTTGATGCATGTAAATCTACAGATGCCCCCTTAACTTCATTTGGCTTGAAGCTCCCACATTTTCCACTTTGAATTTTCCCTTGTTGCTTTCATTTCACCCTGCTTTTACAGCACTAGTGATCCTCGTCCTTATTACTGTTTTTTTTTAAAAAAAATAAAACATAAAAATGTATGGCGTCAATGTATTATGGATATTCATGGGGCCTTTAATAAACTTGAAGTGCTTCCACGGGTTCAAAATTTTAAAGTTCCATGCAGACCCTGTTTGTGAACTGCGTATTGGTTTTACACTTTCCAGCTTGACCCCAATCATGTCGCCCAAACAGTATGAAGTGCATGTGTGGAGTTGGTTCAAGGAGAAACTTTTCAGTTTTTTTCTTTCTTTTTAAAAATTAAGAAGCACCGATGAAACTGATTCTTCTATTATCTCAAGGATGTCATTCTTCAATTTTACAAAAATTAAAAAAAAATTTACCATGTTTTGAGAGTTTTCAAATAGGCAATGAATATTTTACATTGCTCTTTTGCCTTCTCTTACTCTACTTTCCATTTTGATAGCTCGAAAAAAGGCAAAAATACAAAAAATATTATTGAATTTTCTAACAATTTAACGGGCAATACAAGGAAGTTCCTTGTATTCGTATTCTTTTGAGCTAATGTAGAACTACAAAGGGACAAAAGCCCCTGCTCGGGGTCGGGGTAGATAAGGGGTTCGAACCCCTTATTCCATTTCCCAGAGAGAATTTCTTGAAATATTTTCAAAGTAGTTTAGATCCTCTCGAATTTTCAATAACTTAGTTGGATCCATCTCCCATCCCCTTCCCCCCTCTCCCCTCTCCCTCTCCCCTAGTATAGGACCAATTGTAAAAGTATTGTTCTCAAAAAAAAAAAAAAAGGGATTGCAAAAAGCTAAAAGGAGAGTAAGAAAATTATTAACCCTCAGACATTTGTGTTACTACCATTTATTGACTTTAGTGTACATTTGTACTCCTCTTCTGTCAGCCACGACCCAAACAGACTTTAATAAGATTCTCGGCAGAAAATATATATGTTGCAACTTTACAAAGTATATTGTTGACATGCTGATGTTTCTCAGCCCAAATGCGTGAATCAAATCAAAAGTATATGGTCAATTTTGGAGATCAGAGAATTTAAGTAGCAAAAATATTTGTAACTAATAGATCTGCAGTTAACATTTAATAATTCTTGAATGAAGTGACATCAAAGTGATGCCCAGGTGGAATTTTAAATGTCAATGCTACTTCTTAGCTGATGAGTTAAAATGCAATAATATGTTAGCATGGAGCAGTAAAATCACGAACTTTGATCAAGCCAACCGGTCATAATCCTACAACAAACTTCAGCTTTCCGTGTTTTTGCTCATTCACTGGTCCATTCTCATCGTCCTTTGTTTGTAACTTTTAAAAAAGGCTAGAACTAAAGATTAGGCTCTTTTTTGGTTGTTTCTTGGACTGAATTGCCTTCTTTTCCCCGAGCATCTTAGGGGGAATGTTGCCATCTCAATCTTTACCATACACATACGTACGCCAGATATCCGTAATTGCTGATCCTTATTGTTGACCCATGAATGATGGAGGGTAAACGGTAGTGTTTTTCATGCACATCCTATGAATTTTCTTCCAACTTTTTTGGGTAGAAATGATTAATTGGGAGGCTGAGTCGATGATTTGTTCGAGCGAAAACAGATGCCAATTAGATTTGATAATCTTCCTGCCCATTCTCTATTCTTGGTTTTGTCCTTCATCATATTCTTTTCTTCGAAAAACAAGAAAGTTGAGGTTCAGACTTCTTTAAAAGGGTTAGTGACATGCAAGTCAGCAACACTTTAGACTTCATATTAATTAGCTAATTTATAGATCTTCTGTTTTACTGGTTTAGTGATTTTTTTTTCAACGGACTGGTCCAATATTTCGTAGCTGAAACTGCCCACATGAGGATGATTCCAATTCGAATCAATATGTCGTTTTCTCTTCGTTTTGGCCCATTGAGGAGTTTAGAATTATTGGACTTAGGATTGCAGGTATTTTTGGATAGAGGGTGGAGAATAAAATCTTTTGGGCACTTTTTTTAAGTTTTCTTCCCACCTACAATTTGACTACCAAACTAAAAAAGACTCATAAAGTTTTGCCAGCCATTTAACAATGAATTAGTGGCTAAGCTGGAAATATTATATAGGCAGCATCTCTAGTAATGGAGAAATTGAGGAACCACCACTGAAATGGGTGCCAAATTCCTTCTTAATGCATGCAGCAATACATAGCTCATGAACTGTCCACAATAAATGTTTAAAAAAATAAAATAAAATCCATATATAATTGAGGATGGATAAGTGCTTTAATTCCATAGCATACGTGGTTGCACGAGGAGGGCAATGTTTGCTCAATTGCAGAGAGAAAAATGGTAGGGCAAACCAAAAAAAAAAGTTCTGCAAAGGAATTCCAAAACTAAAAATTTCTTGCAAGCACTAAAGTCTGACAGTGACAAGTGTGTGAGAGTTCATTTTATCTAAATTGTCAAACCCTTTGATATCAATCACCCTTCTCATCTTTCATGGCAGGAAATTATGTACTTCAATTACAATTTGCCAAATGCTTGGAGGTTTTAATTAATTTGTTGTTACCCTTCTAATTTAGATGTACGAGTTTTGGTTAAAGAACCTGTTTTAATTTTTTTTTTTTTTTTTGGCTGGATTCTTTACCTATCCTTTATTTCTTTCAATTTTTTTTGGCAGGAGAAAAAAGACCACTTGGATAAAGAAGAATTTGAAACTAAGCACAACAAGATCAATACAATCTTTGTCTAATTTCTCTTCTCCATAGCAACAATTAAAACGCAACTGGTATTTTATTGGCTCAAGTGATTGTCACCCTCTTTAATCTAGGATCTTGATTCCGCCATTGATATAATATAATAGTAGTATATTGCTACTCACCAAAAAGAAAAAACCCACAACGAGAAAAAGTGACGCGTTGTGAAATGATAAAAAAAAAAAAAAAGAGTTTAATGCGCTGATGGAAGAGGAAGCCTGTGCAGTGACATCCCCAATTCCAATTCCAATTCCATTGCTTTCTAAAACGGATGAATATTTTGATTACGCTATGATTTTGATGTTTAATCCTGTGGAGCCTTAGGTGTTGGGAGAAAGCATAATCTTTAATTATTTGCCAGAATACCATGATGGTTTCCCGTGCGTTGATATCAAACTCAAAAAAAATGGAAAAAAAGAAACTGTAGAAAGCACCACTCTCTCATGTGTGGGTGTGCATGTAATAAGGCAAAAGTCCAAAGTAGTCTGTCTGTAATTATTAATGTATGTCACCAACTCTGCTACTTGTAACATTTGAAAATTCTAAAGCTTGATTGCTAATGCAGATCCTTTTGAAGAAAGGGGGGGGGGGGGGGGGGGCCTTTCTTTTAAATATGTACTCATCATTTTACATTTTGATGAATTTTGAACGTGTTCTAAATAAGTCGTGTGTAAAAAATTAATTCTAAAAAATATATATATGGTGATGAAGATATGATGACGATGAAAAAATACATTTGTGATGCAAGAAAATAATTTTTTTTAAATTAATGGTCAATCCAGACACACTAATCTATATCATGCAAACAAAAAAAAATTCCCAAATAATCGCCAAACCAAATTTACATAAATTAACTGAGTAAGAGAACCAACAAATTATCAATAAAGAAATGTACAATTCTATTACGTTACTAAAAATTTCTTTACACACTAATAGACTAACATTTTGCTTTTCTTAATAAACTATATATATTTTTGTTACCATGTCGGGATTTGATGAACATATTGTATTATTGTCCAAGAAAAATCACTATGGTGGATTTTAATCAAAGTTCCTTGGTTTTTCCTTGATGTGTGCCTCTTTGTCTCTTAAGACCACATGAAGAACAAGGCAAATAAACAAAAAAAAAAAAAGCACAAATAAAGCTTAGAATAGACAACTTCCCCTAAGATATAAAATTATGCAAGAACGCATTATTATTTTATGATATATAGCACGAAGAAGAAAATCTGTGAAGCAGGAAAGAGAGAGAAACGGACAAACAACAAAAGGACTTATAGAGACCCACCAGACCTTCATCGTCAAGCCCCACAACAAGACTCCAACAACATAAAAAGAAAAGGAAAAGTCGAAAGAATTGTTAAAAAGACACCATCAACAATTCAACATCCATCTTCCTCAATCGCGTGAATTTCCACCAACATCCCCTTTCCATCCTAGGACCATGCAGCACTTTTTTTTTTTTTTTGTTCCTTTGAGCAAATTGCTCGAATAGTCACCGAACTTTTTGAATCGCAGAGTTCTGATCACTTAACTTTTAAGAATAATGTATTTACTCACTAAATTATTAAGAGTGTAAATTTTGAACCATTTTATTTGTTTTTGTGGTTAAGTCTGTCAAATCTAAGGATCGCAAGAATCACAAGACATAACCAAATCTGGGTGAAAATAAATTGAATGGTCAAAAATTTTACACTTTTAATAGTTGAGTGAAAAAATACATACTTTTAAAAGTTGAGTGGGCAAAACTATAACGCTTAAAAAGTTCAGTGGCTACTCGACTAATTTACTCTTTTCCTTTTTCCAAGTCTAGTACAGTCATTAATTCAGACGAAAGTGAAAGGGGTATTTCAATTTTAGCATAAAGACACGCAAGAATTAATTTATTCGAGCCATTGTGAGTTAATCTTTTGGGGGTGAAATAACTATAAGCTGATCGCTTCTTTTATTTCTTTTGACTTCTCAATCTGTGCCTTAAGAGTGCATACATGATAAAGCACACCGAAAAGAGGAAAAGGGTTCATTATAAGATTCTGTCACCATTCCTCCCTCGCTAGAATTTATATACACTTTTAGAAAATGTAAATTTTAAGCTTTTACAGACAAAAAAAATAATTGACCACTAGAAGATCCCATGTTTCTTACCTTATTATAAGCCCTTTTTTATTAGTTTCTAAAATTATGAAGAAATACAGATAATTATACAATACCCCTAGTTGAGTATGCGTTTAAATATATATGTATATACATATGCACAAAACCTTAACGAGTAATAGAAAGAGGACATGTCAAAAAATTAATATAATTGGGTTTGTGGGAGTTTGAAGAAAATAGCATTAAACAAATGTTTTATACGTCCGAATAGCAGCTGATGAACAAAGGGAGTTGCCTGCAGAGCATAAGAAGAGTAAAATCAAGCATAAGCGGGTCTCTAACTGATCTGATAATTAAGAAGTTAAATTTCTATAGCACAAGAAGTTGGACTTAATTGAGAAAGAGAAGAACGTAGAGAACACGGTTAATTGAAATAAATAGGTAACATCTTTCAGTGTATCAGACAACCTCCTGGAATTAAACATGTATGGCTAACATTAGGAAATAATAAGTCAATTACTTCTTCACCGACAAGGTATACTCCTTCTATGGCAAGTTAAAATCTCAATTCATTATTATTCTTCAAACTCATAAAAACGTCAACTTTCTAACTAATACGCCATGTTTTGGAAAATGGTAAATATTACTGTGCTTCAAAGCTCATACAAATTTCTGGAAACTGGAATTTAACCACTCTCTCTCTCTACGTTAAATTGCAATTGCATCCTCTGAGTCTTGTTATAATTACAGAATCCTACCTTCAAGTTTTAAGAATGTGATGACACCCTTCAAAGACCTGGTATGAATATCGAGTTTTAACCACTCTCCTATCTAGTTGTTGATATCAGCATTAAATGTGCTTTGAATTTCAAAATTACCATTATGAATACCATTACGAGGAGAGTCATTGATGACTTATCATACAGGCGTCAAGATGAGTGACTTTGGCGAAGAATCATAATTGGGTAATGATGGGTAAAATTGGATTAATTCATTATATTCATTTGATAAATAGATCAAAATGAGTCAATCCATTTAAAAAAAAATGGGTATGAATATGGCCCAATTATTCATTTATGACTCATTCGAAATTTTTTTATTTTTTTATTTTCTCACATGTTATTTGATAAGAAGTAATAACATTTTATTGTTATTAGATTGGTAGAGAGTTCAAATTTATCTGCTTAACACCCACTAAAAATTGAGTTTAAATGTATAATTATTTTCACATGAATATAAATATGTGTGCCTAGTCAACTTGCTATTTACCAATTAAATAGGTTTAATTGGATACTTATTTAGATTCATTCAAAATTTCTTGCATATCTAGGTCCACTTATTAGTGAATGAGTTTGGAGGAGTCAATATAATTGGATTTGTGATTGACACCTCTACTTGCGTGAACAAAATAATTCAACTAGTTGACTTGGAAAGTAACTTATGTCACTTCTAAAATTTAGAAGAAAGGTCTAAGAAATGATATTAAACCCTAAGAGAAACTAATTTTACTCTCTATTTGTGATTTCATTCTCAGAATTCTCATTCTCAAGCCAATATTATATATATATATATATATATATATGAATAACAAGCTTCATTATGATGCATTACTGTTTGTGTTTTGTGTATGTGTATATATATATATTTTTTAATTATTCAAGAGGGAAGAACTCGAGAGAGCTGAATCAAGAACTTCAATGTCATCTAAACAATGCACCCACCAATTAAACTAAATCTTGGGACTTTGTTTCCCTTTTTCTTTTTGTACTAAAAACAATGGTAATGATCCCACAAGTTCATTTACCATTTTTTCCAAAGCTTCTTCATTCAATCAAATGTAAAAACATCATAGTTCCAAATTACAGAAAATATAAAAGCTCTTTTACCTAGCTTTTCTAACCAAATTTGCTTTTAGAATAAATTTTCAAAATGTATATCAATTCGACCTCTTTAACTGAAAATTTTCAATTGTATGAATTGCAATTTTTACGATTTTTTTTGTTGAGTTTCTGAATAAAAATTGACTAAGACATCACCCAGTTTATATTTTTATATCACATGCATCACAAGCCAAAAAATAAAGTTATACTGTTATTTTTCTATAAAAACTCTTCGAAAATGCAATTCAAACAGGCTATACATGGTGACTTGATCATGTAAAATTCTAAATTATAGCACAAGTCTCTAAAACATTTGTTTGGATAGCAAATTATCTCAAATAATATTTCATTTGTATTATAAAAATATTTCTCAACTCATCTTTTTATATTCCCAATCATCTTTTTATCTCACATACATCACATTGCAAAAAGTACTACAGTAATTATTTTAAATTATATTTTTTTAATTAAGTAAAATTTAGATATTAAAATTTCGACGTTAAGAAGTCCAAGTAATATAAATTCTCTTTTTCTTTTGCTAATAATTTAAAAAAAGGAGGACTAGGGTGATGTCAATTACTCCATAGATTTTGTCCGCGGGCAGCAACTGAGGAGGAGGAGGAAGGGTTTGGAAGCTTCTATTCATCTTAGACATCTACGGTAAAAAGGCGCGTGCCCTTCTGTTACTTCACTCGTGGAGCAGTAGGGGTAGTACTACTCATCTACGCTCCTATTACTACTGCTACAACAAAACTAGAAGCTTTGGAGTACTATTTTCTTTCTTCGTTTCTCAACATTGTATTGTAGTCCTCAGCTCAGCTCAGCTAACCCTTTCACCACTCTCTCTCTCTCTCTCATCTCTCTCCCGCAGATTCTTTGACAGTTTCACTGAACCCCACCTCCACCCCCAGCTTCCCCCCCTTTCCTTCCTCTCCACCCCCATTGCTACCATCCCACTTTCTCTCGTCCCTTCATTGGTTCCTCCCACCTCGGAAACTAAATAAGAAAACAAAAAAACAAGAAAGAAAACCGGCATCACCACCGGATCACTGCCGGAGTCCTCCATGGACCACCGGCAACAGCCACCCTCGTCTCCTCCACCTCCAGCCACCTTCCCCGGCTGAATGCAAAAACCCCCCCATGTCAAAGCTACATCATCCCTGAGCTAACGTCCCTTCATCAGCAATTCGTACCGATTTCTCTTCTTCTTTAGCGCTTTCAAAAACCTTTGCACCACTTAATTTACTCGGAAAAACAAAACCTTTTTAAAAAAAAAACTACTACCATTTTTCCCACATAGTAATACACGTTCAAAACACGCACACACACACACAGAGTTGGGAGTGGAAGCTGGAAAGCGAGAAATAATATTAATGGCTGCAGCAACCAACACTAACACGCAGGCAGCTCTGGAATCAACAACAACAGCAACAGCAACGGCCACCTCGGCATCCCTATCAGCTGATGAACTGACAGCCAAGGCAGTTCACAAGAGATATGAAGGTTTGGTGATGGTACGGACGAAAGCTGTAAAGGGCAAAGGGGCTTGGTACTGGGCTCATCTCGAACCTATTTTGGTTCACAATTCTGATACTGGTTTGCCTAAGGCTGTCAAGCTGAGGTGTTCCCTCTGTGAAGCTGTTTTTTCCGCATCCAACCCTTCAAGAACTGCCTCTGAGCATCTCAAGAGGGGTACTTGTCCCAATTTTAGTACTGCTGTCAAGTCCATTTCTTCTATGCCTTCCTCATCCACTCCTACTGTCAATTTCATGTCCTCATCGCCTCCTTCTTCCTCCCAAGTACAACAGCCACACCACAACCACCGCAAGCGTAGCGCTGGTGGAGGCCGTGGTGGTGCTGTAAATATTGGCTTGTCGCCGTCGAGCGCTACTCCTACCTCGAGCGCTTATCAAGTTCCACCATTGGCTATTGTTGATCCTTCGAGATTTGCAGTCGAGTTGGCATACCCGCCTATAACTAGTACTGTTGTCGTCACTGCTGCTGCTGCTGCTGCTAGTAGTAGCGGCGGTGGTGGAGGTGCCATGTTTGTTGCTGCTTCTCAACAACAACATCAACATCAGCAGCATTTGATGTTGTCAGGTGGGAAAGAGGATTTGGGAGCATTGGCCAGGCTGAAGGATGATGTGAAGAGGCTGAAGAGTCCTAAAACATCGCATGGTCCGGCATTGAGCAAGAACCAAATTGATTCTGCACTTGACTATCTTGCTGATTGGGTGTATGAGTGTTGTGGGACAGTGTCATTTTCAAGTCTTGAGCATCCTAAATTTAAGGCATTTCTTAACCAGGTTGGACTGCCTGCAATTTCAGGGAGGGACTTTTCCGGGTCCAGATTGGATAACAAGTATGAGGAAGCTAGGGCCGAGTCTGAGGCCAAAATTAGGGATGCCATGTTTTTCCAGATTGCTTCTGATGGTTGGAAGTCGAGGAATTATGGGTATGTGGGAGAGGAGAATTTAGTGAATTTGGCTGTCAATCTTCCCAATGGGACCAGTGTGTTTAGGAGGGCAGTGTTTACCAGTGGTTTTGTGCCCTCAAAGTATGCAGAGGAAGTGTTATGGGACACTGTCACAGAAATTTGTGGGAATAACGTGCAACAATGTGCGGGCATTGTCGCTGACAAGTTTAAGGCCAAGGCATTGAGAAATTTAGAAAACCAAAATCACTGGATGGTAAATCTTTCTTGTCAGTATCAAGGGTTCTGTAGTTTGATTAAGGACTTGAGCAAAGAGCTTCCCTTGTTCAAGAATGTGACTGAGAATTGTTTAAAACTTGCAAATTTCGTCAATAGTAAGTCTCAGATAAGGAACAGCTTTCATAAGTATCAGTTGCAAGAGTATGGACATGCTGGATTACTGAGAGTACCTTTGCGTGGCTTTGAGGGTTCGGATTTTGGGCCTGTTTACACTATGGTGGAGGATATTTTGAGTTATGCACGGGCACTTCAGTTGGTAATACATGATGAGTCGTATAAGATTGTTTCGATGGAGGAACCAATTGCTAGTGATATTGAAGAGATGATGAGGAATCCGCACTTTTGGAATGAATTGGAAGCTGTACATTCATTAGTAAAACTGATCAAGGTCATGGCGCAGGATATTGAGACAGAGAAGCCAAGGGTTGGACAATGCCTTCCTCTTTGGGAGGAACTTAAGTTGAAGGTCAAAGAATGGTGTTCTAAGTTTCATATTGCTGAAGGGCTTGTGGAGAAAATAATTGATAGGAGATTTAAAAAGAACTATCATCCGGCCTGGGCTGCTGCATTCATTTTGGATCCTCTGTATTTGATCAGGGACACTAGTGGGAAGTACTTACCACCTTTCAAATGCTTGACACCAGAGCAAGAGAAGGATGTTGATAAACTCATTACCAGGCTTGTATCTAGGGAGGAAGCTCACATTGCATTGATGGAGCTCATGAAATGGAGAACAGAAGGACTTGATTCTGTTTATGCCCAAGCTGTACAGTTGAGACAGAAGGATCCTAACACGGGGAAGATGAAAATTGCCAATCCGCAAAGTAGTAGGCTTGTATGGGAAACTTATCTTACAGAGTTCAAGTCCTTGGGGAAAGTTGCAGTCCGACTGATTTTCCTTCATGCGACATCCTGTGGGTTCAGATGCAATTGGTCTCTATTGAAATGGATGAGTGCTCATTCCCATTCAAGGGTAGGCATGGACAGGGCTCAGAAGTTGATCTTCATTGCAGCTCATTCAAAGCTTGAGAGGCGGGATTTTTCCAGTGAAGAAGATAGGGATGCAGAGCTCTTTGCTTTGGCTAACGGTGAGGACGATGTGCTCAATGATGTTTTTGTTGATACTTCCTCTGTGTAACATTCATTGTTTCTTCTCTTTTCTATCATTCTAAATTTTCTAGAATTTTTAATTAATTCTTTCTACAACTCGGTAGTCCTACTTTTGTTTCTTTAAGAAGATTTCGGCGCAGTTGGTTGAAAGAGAGGAGGATATTATTTGATGTTATCAGCAATTCCTTATGGAGGGTAACTTCTTGTTTGTAAAGATAAGTCATGAATAGAGCTTGCAGGATAGAAATGATGATGTAACATTTTTGTTCCTTCATTAATTTGGAATGAAAACCATTTATAGCGAATTTCTTTCTTTTTGCCATGTGTTTTAGATCAAACCTTACTGTCTTCATAAAATTTATTACTTGTTCATTTTGTGCTGTTTATGTTTCTCTTCAGCATTGATGAACTCTCTCTCCTTGATTTGGCTTCTTGTCAAAAATTTCTGATCTGCTTTCCTACCTCTTTTGTGCTTTGCACCTCAGCTGCAGCTGAACCCTATTTACACTCATATCAGCTTTAGACTGGACAGAGTACTTTTTTTGGAATGAGTAGCTTCACAAAACTTGATATTTACCCAGCCATATTATGCTGTCTTTTAAGTTTGTGCCAGAAATGTTTCTGTCAGAAAAATTGCAAGATCAGTGAGTTCTTAACTCCTCAATCCTTCCTTATTTTGAAAGGTGTTAGAACTCTTCTGCTAAGTAATCTTGTATTCCATACAACACCTTTTCAAGTTCGTCTCTGTTTCTGGTAGTTCAAGATCACAATTCCTGCTATTTTGAGAAAGTCTCAGAATCCCTCAATCCAACGGGTTAATTTTCCTATTTAATGATGATACTCTTAAACGAACTTGCGTCAAATCTCTTGATGTCCATCCTAAAAGGGTCATCCAGATTGAAGGTAAGTATTAGCTATAGTCTTTCTTCCCATTCCAGTTTCCCGTGCCATCATGGAATAGGGAACCAGTTTCCTGCAAATCTAACACCACTCCGAGCAAGTGATGGTTTTCTGGACAAAGGAGGAAGGCAAGGAAGTGTAATACAACTGTAATATTGGGTGAGTTTTCATAACTAGGAGTGGTTTTTGTCCTTGTCAATAGCTTCATCGTCCTTTTTGAATGATATGCCTTTCAATTGCCTGCTAAAGTTGTTTGCCCTTTGTTACCAAAATGATATATTTACACAGATCATATGCATAGTGTACAGAAATCCTTCCCATAGAAACAAGATTCTTAATTTACTTGCTGTGTTATTTCCTGTCTTTTGAACAAGTATTCATTTTTGCAAGAATGGTAAGAGAGATGACATTTTTCTGCCTCTTGACAGCTCTAGTTCGGTTTAATTGTCTTGTCTAGATAAATTTATCTTGCAATTATCTGAAAAAAGATGCTAGTTTTATCCTAATGGAATATTTTCACCTCTGATGGCAGAAGCATTTGCTGGGGACAATTTCAGGCTAGAGAGACCGCCATAGGATGCTTGGTTGGTAGTGAAACGGTGAGATCATGACTTAAAAGGAGAATTTCACGTAGAGGATCCAAGAAAGGGTATGATTTGAGTTTCACGGTGTTCTTGTAAAAAGGCCAGAGTGCACTGGATCCATATGGTGGCAAAACAAAAATTTGCAACTAGGGTCAACCTATGAGACTTGCTATTTCATGATTTCGTACGAACTTCCAGCTTTGACAAGGCTGGAGCCCCACAGGAAAAGCAGTGCAGTGGAAGTCGATTTCCAATTTTTGGTGGTTATGGTCCTTATGGGGAGAGAGAAAAAAGGGGCTCTTAAGTTGAATCATCTTTGGTTAACTTCTCTTTTAAACATTTCAAAGCTTGTGATGTTCATGCAGAGTCATCGGATGATGCTCCCCATGATTGCTGAAAAGGTTGTGAGAGGACCCAAAGCAGAAGAAGCTGTCGGCATGAAGCAATAAGAAAGATGCTTGATAGTGATTTGGCAACAAAGGGTAACTAATTTTGCTGGTTCCAGATAGCTTTGAGAAACAAAGAATCATCATTATTCGGTAATGGTATTATAATTTTTATCCACATATTTTCCCATGTCAGTTCCCATGATATGATCATCATACATCATAATGTTGTTAAATTTCAATCTTATACATGACTAGCGTTTCATCATCCTTCGTATCATCATCGTGATGCCTTCTGTTTTGTTGTTGCAATTTTAATCTCATACATGACCTGACCGGTGTTTCATTTCATTGTTGTTACAGAAGCCTGCTTTTGATTAGCTTTTAACGATGAATTTGCAGGGAGAATAAAAAAAAAAAAAAAAAATTTTGTTGCTGTTGTCACCTTTCCAAAGAGTTGGTTCATTTAATATTGAAATCTATTGGTTGAAAGATCTTCGTACTTCATAGTCAATGCTAGAAGTAGGGATGTGAGCAACTGCACAGACGTTGTTATGTTTTTGGTATGGCTGGCTAGAATGTTTTACGAAAAGAAAATTGCTGATGTTATTTCATACTCCTCCATAATCCCGTCACTTCTACACCGTGGAACCTTTTGGTTCATTAATTAAGGTTGTGAGAACTATAACATAGAACCATAACTTCACAAAATCATTCACAATTGTGAAGGTATATATATATGCCATAATATGGCTGTCTCTGTAAACATGTGGTTTTTCTTCTGATCTGTTCTGGAAAACCAAATATTTGTTCGAGCTTTCTTGGTTTTTATGCATTGCAAGTTTTGTGGCCTGTTGCAGAACTCGGTACCTTCACTCGAATTGTCATCAACTGGTATGATTTTTTTTGTGGGGGGGGGGGGGGGGGGGGGGGGTACTGGAGTGGAGAAGGTGGTGTAGTTGTCAACAAACGATGCGTCCATCATAACACATGAAGCATTATTAGATTCTTCGAGTCCTCTCTAACCCCTGCCTGTGCTGCAGTGCTGAGTACCATGGTATCATCAGTTAAAGCAAAGCATTTTCCCAATAATGGAAAGCTGACTCTGACAATTTTTCGTCTCTTCTTCGTAGTAGTAAATAGTGAACTACTTACTATCAATTAGTATCTTTTTTTCCTTTTGTTTTTTTAATGGGCGACTAGGTAGTAGTACTAGTAGTTATTTTTCAAAAGGAAATTATGCTGTATCATATGATATGATATCCCTCACTTTACGAACCCCACTCCCCACCGAGCTTTTTGAATGTCACGCACTCACATTATCGTACTGGATTATGTCATTCCCAAATTATTTACGTTTTGTCTAATGTATACATTCATTCGTGTCTGATAGCGCAAGGAAATTACTACATTGTCAGCGTATAAAAAAAAGGAGTCGGTTAATTCTATAGTTATTGATAGAGTACTTTGACATAATTTACCTCTTAGTTAGTCTCGCTGCAATTTTATACTTATAAACTAACAAATGAAAAAGGAATAATAAACGCATGTAACTAATATCCAAATAGCTACACATTAAACGTATACATGCATAGGGTCCGAAATTACCCAGAAACATATCTGGAATTGACCTTGAACCATATGCTATTTCCCATCAAAATCACTAAAGGTCCTTATAACTAGTAGTGATGCTCCAAAAAAATACCACCATTAAGAAATGACGTACGTATTTGACACCTAACAAGATTAATTGAGCTGATGACTTAGTAGTATTAATTTTTTTGAAAGGTTATTTATGGTGAGCTAGGAAGAGTAGAGCGGTTGAAATGAGTAGAGTAAATGGAATGGGAAATTAGTAGTATAGATTTTTAGAGGAGTAGATTCATTTGATGGTGCTACCAACTTGGTTGTGTCATGTAATTGCTTGTTTAGTGGAAGGACAAAAATTCTTGTCGGCAGAGATTAGTTACAGGGTCTAAACGAAAAAGGTTAATTAACAATGACCACTCACCAACTAAATTAAAGACAGACCACTGTACAATTCTCGCTTTTTGGAGACTGATATTTTTACCAAGTAGTATGCCATGCTATGCAATATGCATCACTCCACTCACCTAAGATAAAGGAGGTATAATCATTGATGTAGGACGACATTTTTCTCTTTCTACGAGAATCTTTTCCCATCCAATGCTCCTTATAATTAACTTTTTTTCTTTTTTCTCAATCTCATCTTCAATTACCTAACCTCTCACTTATTCTCCTCGTCTCCCCTTTTAGGTGATGGTATTGTTCGTCTTCCTCGAAAGTTTTGGAAGCAAGTTAAGGGGCAAGTAAATTTGCTTTGTACAAAGGGCGAAGACATCTAAATAAATATATAGGACATTTTCCCCTAATAAGTTAGTATCAAATTTTGGGTCGTCCGACGAGGACATTTTATTACTTGGCAGGATGAGGATGAGTAATGTCCATGTAACCAAAGGAGGCGAGTTTTTCTTTTCCTTTTAACTATATACTATAAAAGAGTACGTATATGTACCACATTAAATTTTGCAAGCCAACTGCTTGTTACCGGTGGTCCTATAACCAAGTGCTGATTAGTCTGGTACCAATGCAATTCGTCCAAGGGAGATGTCAGCAAATTAGGGGTCTCTATCACGTTTAATCCAAAAAAAAAAAAGAAAAAGAAAAGAATATAGTAGATGCTTTTCTTTAGAAAAAGCAAAGCAAGATACGGAGGTGTCTACTTTAATTTTCTACTGTTGTTTCACATGGTACGCTACATATTTTGCATGTTTTCTTGTGTGGGCTGTGACCAAATATAAGGAGTAGTTAGTTACTCTTGAACTTGCAGCCACAAAGTCCTCTCTCTTTTATGTTTGTCCACCAAACCCTAACCCCACTTGCTTCTCATTTACCAAAAGCTTTAATTATTTCTAGTTCCTTCCTCCCGTACTAGCTGGACTTTCTACTGCTACCGTCTCATTGGTTCTTCTTCTGGCCTCATTCCAATATCAAAATGTCAATTCAAAGTCCAACGCTCCCCGCCCAGCCAAAGAACTACGCTTGCGCCCTTGCCTACTCGTACATGCGTATTTATGAATTTGTGTACTGGTGGAAATTTTCCAGTTTGACGTTTGATTGCCTCTTGACCAATATTGTTTGTGTGTGTGTGTGTGTGTAAGTGAGCACCTCCATGGCCATGAATGATGATGGATCCACGTAAAATCTATATCTATATGTTGTGGCATGAATGCTACTGTACACATCCCTGATTTACTTCTTTCCCATAAATCATGCTGCTACCAATAGTAGTCACTATATATATTAAAGAAAAGAAGATTGGAGATTAGTTGTTACTAATAGAGACCAATGTTGACCGGACCGTGGATAGCAGGAATACGAGGGTCGACAGATGGACCAGTCAAAGCAATATCCCTCGTGAAGTAGTAGTAGTGCTCCACATCACTACAACTATTTTGGGTGGTACAGATTGTGGACCATCATCCCCCCCCCCCCCCCAACGAACAAGAATGATGCAGAACTTTGATGTATTTGGAATCATGGTGGCCGCGGCACGTAAGTTGAAAGTTGTAACTCTCTGCTTGCCTTGGCTAGCGAATCTCTTGGTGTACATCTGGTTTTTCACGACGTGCATTGTACTACTTCAAACTGATTACAGCTTTTTTATTACGGTCTGAAAAGGGATATTCCAAAATCACCTGAGACCTTGCGGTAAAGATAGACGATCGGAATCGGTCAAACTATCCACTGGAGGCTAGTATATTGCATGCTATATTTGCTATTATTAGCAATTGTTTTTTCGTATTTTTGGGTTGGAAATTAAAAAGACCATAATATAATTAAACCAAATCAGTTACGATCATTCGAGGGAAACATAGTTCTAAAGGTTTGGTTATCAAAATATCAAATTTTGAGAGGTAAATGTAATTCTTGGGCTCAATAAAATTAATAGAAACCTACTGGAGGTTTATGAAATTATCCCTTTATAAATGGAGGGGCATAGTCAAACAAACAAAGTCCCTGTCTGTCCTGCTTGGTTCCCTCCTTGGCCAATAAGTCTGCAAAGCTGTTCGCCTCCAAGTGACTAGAGAAGTAAAGTAGCTGGCCACCAATAGAATCTCAAGACTCTGCTTGGATGTAAATCAAGGGATCAAATATCTTGACATATATTCTAGTATCCAAGATTTTATGGAATGTTTTGCAAATGGGTGCGTAGGCACTTGTTCAAGTTGGTGGTGGTTCAGTCCCTGCTGTGTTACCTCTTGCTTCCTTTGAATTCTCCTTTCCCTTAATATAGAGTAGAAATAAGTGTTGTATAAAATATATCGTGTCTGAAAAAAAAATGCGATTTGCCTCCCAGGATACATGATCCGTATTAGTTTGGGCACGTGCCAATTGGTAATTGTTGATGTCAAGAATTTTTTATGACTATATCAAGATCACAGGACTACAAAGTGGCCAAAGAAATAAAGAACACTTATATTCACTCTTTTATTCTAAAAGTATGTGATGCATCTCTGTATAACCTTCAACATAAAAACCCAAAAACGAAGAAAAGTGAATAACAAGAGCTTATAGCTATTTTTATTTATATTTTTGTTACAACTGCAACATGTGTTAGAATATTGTAATTTATGTTGTAGTATTCCAGAGTTTATCTTGACTCATTTTATTAATTCAAAGGTTAGTTCATAACCTTCTTGTGAAATTTATATAGCATATGGAGGCTAATTTAGTCAATTCATAAAACGGTGTGCATTCTCATACTAACAAATTCGGCCCAAATTTGGTTTGCCTCACCCTCTTATAACTGATTGAGAAACTTGTAATAGTACATGGGGTAGATTGATTCAATTTAACATCCAATGGAGCAATGTGAGAAAGAGGCCAAAAAAAAAAATTTTTTTTTTGGAAGGAGTTTATTTTATTTTAATTAACCCTTCTTATACTTTTGGGTAAAAGATTGTACGGAATACTCCAATTAAATAGGCGTACAATTGTATCAAGTGGTCATGGGAACTGTGGCCCAAGGGATTACTTTCAGTTCAGGCCTCGCGAGTCACGTGCCGGCTTAATGTAGTACGGTACATTCATGGGACCACATATTGTTGAATAACTCAATTCAATACAATATGTAAATTTAAATTTAATAAATTCAAATTTTTTAAATGTTGAAATACATTTTATAATTAAAAATCGAAATTAAATATCTGAATTAATTAAATAATACAAAATTTTTTAGACAAAATTTGTTTTTAAAAATAAGTAATAAAGTATTTATTTATTATTGAATATAATATACACTCAAATATATTAAATTTAAAACTTAATAATTTAACAATTTAATGGATTCATAATTTAGATATCAAATCTTAAATTTGAACTTTTAGACTTCGATTTTAACGCTAATCAATAATTAAAATTCACATTTTAATTGAACAAAAAGAAATCCACGTGGTCAAAGTGTTGTGTCCGTACAGACGACGTCATAAGCCTCTGTTGTTGTGTGATGATGTCACTTGAAAGTCCGAATAAATATCACCAATATTGCTGAACCCCAAAAAAAGTGGGGGAAAGAAATGACAAAGCTAATTCTCATAAGTTTTACTCTAGATTATCTATTAGAAAAAAAGTTATATTTACTTTACTTGTAAACTACTTTGACAAGAAAATCAACTAATCTAACGAGATTTAGAAATCTTCTACATATACACATGCAGAGTCATGTTGTTATCAGATTTATGCTTAGCTTACTCTAAAAGTTAATTAAAATTTGGTTCCATTTGATTACAATATACAAAAATTTGCTAAGAACATGTATTATATCCTGCTTGTAGAATTTTAAAACTGAAAGTAATTTCTTTTTGGAAAAAAAAATCCTAGAAATGTAGGAATGTTTGAGAGGAATATTTGTTGTATTAACCCTGATTTCAGCTTACACTTTGAAAGTCTATAATTCAATTAAATCTTGCTAAACTTAATTTCCGATATCTTAATTATAAGGGAAAATCTTTCAAAACATTATTCACATTTTGTCAAATCAAAATTTTCACTATTCACTTTTAAAATGGTAATTTTATATCATTTACAAAATCAAGTCAGTAAAATTTAGTACCGACTTATATTTTTAATCACTTTTAACCTAAATTCAGCACGTGATCCACACATAATCATTTTTTAGGGGAATAAGTTTACATTCCAATAATAGCTAAACAAATGACCTTCTCAATATTTATTTTTGCCTCTAAAAAATAGGATGTAACTCGAACCATAATCAAATTTTTTTTTTCATAAAAAAATGAGACCTTATACAATTAATATTCATTTTTTGATACTAAAAAAGTGGGAGTTGACTCTTTTTTTTATTACATAAAAAATGACTAATTTCAAGCTAAAAAGCGAGCCACATGGTGATTTCAAAATAAAAAGCAATCGACAACTTATATTGAGATCAAATTTTTACTAATTTGAATTTTATTTTAATAATGAAGAACGAAAAAAATCATTTAACGAAATGCGATGGACGTCATGAACGATATTCTCATCTTATAAATACTAATAAACAAATTCCCGGTAACAAAAAAGTCTTTCATCTCCTAATTTTGCACACACACTCTCAATCGTGCAAACGGATAGTTTTATGACTATTATCACCTCTCTACTTTTGGGGTCACATTATGATGATGGCAATTAGAAAATTGTTGGTATATTTTCTAGTACTGGAATGCTGTTTGCAAAATGTCACAAGTATGGAGTAGCTTATGTTCCTACTAGCACGTGCGGACATTGAGCACAACCCAGGATCTCCTGCAACAGTACGCAATGGACCGAAAAAAGTGGGCTCCCCCGCGCCCCCCGCCCCCGGCGGCGCGGCAACCACCGCAATCCTCCTCAACTTGAGTAGGAGTAGGATAATTTTTAGTTTGAACTTCGCTTTCATAACAACGAACGAAATGATTGCTGCCATTCTTTTTTTCCCTCGTCTCATCTAATTCGCTATCACTGCTGTAATTAGTGATACTAATCTCTTTCTCTGGTTTTATAATTGCACATACTTCAATCACTTTTTCCCTGGATTTAATAAAATTCAAAAATACCAAAAAAAAAAAATGACATGACATGTTTGGCTTAGTTGGTCCACACTAAACCAAAGATGCCAAAGCTATTCAAATAAATAATAGTCTAGTAGGTGTAATATGTGCAGGTATATGATTTGGTTGACAAAGGAGGATTTGCTTTTTGCTCACCTTTTTTGGGGTTAGATGAGATCTCCAAATAACATTTTAATTTTTTTACATGGGCAGCATTATTTAGCCTTCATCTTTTCCCACTTTTTCAGGGGTCAATCATACTTTTGGTTTGATTATTCCTTCACATAATAATACCATCAGTGCTAGGTGTATAATTGTACACGTAATAGAGCAATATCAAACCAATAATTTTGGACCCCCCCCTCCCCCACATAAACTTTTTCTTTTCTTAGCCATCTCGTGAAAACCCGTGATTACCCTCCCCTGGACCGCGATGCAGCGTCATGATGAGAGGACAAAACTGTCCTCCTGTACGGTTTAAAAATAATAATAAGATTAGGTGGGCATGTAATTAGATGTTTATTGGGTTGCTTACTACAAAAGAAATGTGGCGTACTAGGGTTATGGCCCACAAATGTTTAGATTAAGCTGGTTAGTTCATCTAATGTTTCACATGTGACCACATACAGTACAAAAGCAAGCAAAAATACGCCAAAATACACGCCCTTTACTTTCATTGATGATGAGGACAGCGTCTCTCAATCAATTGCCAACAATTACAGGAGAAACCGCACATAGTTTTTGGTTCAAAACACGAGATATTTTGCTTCTCTTTAAGAGGCTGAATGAAAACTGAAATTTGAAGTTTTGAAATTTGAAATTTGAATCTATTAAGTTACTAAAGTGTTACGTATTAAAATGTTATTATTTAAATATATTTTACATTAAGTGACAAATGAATAGTTTATCACTTATTTTTTAGAATTGATTTTGTTTAGAAAATTCAATACCACTTAATTTGTTAAACTAGATATTCTATTTTTTGTTATCAAACACATTTCGACGTATTAAAATCTGAATCTATTAAATTGAAATGCTAAATTGGATTATTAAACAGAACCACACTGTTAAAGAATTGGGCCAAAAGTAATGGGCATGTACATATATATTCAGTCACCTAGTGGGTTCCCGCGCAGAATCAAGGGCCGCCGGATAGGTATCTTCCGTTCTCCAACTCAACCAAAGATGCGCAATCAAATTAGCTCATCTAGCTAGCCTGTTTGATATTATTACCCATTGGGCTTTTCAATGTTAAAGGGAAAGGGCTTTTGACAAGTGGGTACACTTGGATTTTTTTTTAAAAAAAAATTTAGTACTATAACAATTATTATTATTTTGGAACACGATAGAATCTATTCTAAAAGGAGAATTTGGAGGGGACTGAACAACCACCGATCCAAATGGGTGCATGGCAAACTTTTTCAGATAAGTCTAGATTTTTTAGAATGCAGGTCAAGGGATTTGCTCCAAAATGAAGTTTTAAAACTCTTTTGGTGATCAACTATACTTGTTACTATAACAATTTTTATTACATGATTATGTAAAGTAAAAATGTGTCAGAAAAAAAAGATTAAAAACGTATAGGAGAATTAACAAAAAATATATTTTGAAATGTTCAATTGTAATGGCCTATGCAGTTATGAACGTTATGGTAGGTGTAATTAGTGTTTGAGCTGCATAATATAGTAGGATTTAACCTCAATCTTTACCTTAGAAAAAAAGAGACGGCCGTTTCCCACGTTATTTTGCATACTCAAACATAGAATCATGAAGTCGACTGAGGACGTAATTTACGAAAAATTAACAATCTATTCTACCATCGAGCATCTCTACAAAATCGTCTAGTTTAAATTGAAGGGAGCAAGAAAAAAAAGGTAATTCACTCAGAAGATAAAAATGTTTGAATAGAGACTAGAAATGGTCATTTAAAACAGGGAGGAAGGAGAAAAGAGATGAACTTGGACCTAAATGTACAATTGCAATATTGTGGATATAAATATTTGACTATGGAGAACGAACACAATAGCTAAACCTTAACCTTTCTCCCTTTTCGCCCTTAGTGTCATCACTTCAATAAATTAATAAATAAATAAAATAACATACAATGCATGTAAACGAAAGGTCTGTTTGGATTGATTGTTTTTAAATATTTTACTGTAGCGTATGAAAAACTTTTTACTGTTGATGTTTTTTCATGAAGTTTTTGGAGGTCTTTTTGGGATATATTTTGGGATATTTTTAAAGTTTAAAAATTTTTGTATTATCTTTAACCCACCATCGTTGCCACCTCTCTCTTTCTTCCTCCTCCCTCTCTTTCTTCTTCTTTTTCTCCGCCTCCATCTCTTTTCTCTTTCCATCTTCCTCATCCCTTTTTTTCCTCCTCTTCTTCTTTCCCCTTTCCCTCCCTTTCCCCGCCATGCCTTACCTTTCCCTTTTCCCTCTTTCCCATTTTGGCCGAGACTAGATCAAAACCTTTGGTCACGACATTATGGCCGGATCATAGGAAGGGGAAGGGAGGGGTGGGGTATGGCAGGAAAGGGGAAGGGAAGGTGAATGGAGAGAAAACAGGAGAAGGAAGAGGGAGGGCGAGGAAAGAGGAAAAAGAAGAGGATGGTGGTTGTGGTGGATAAGGGTGGCGGCGGTGGGTGATGGTGATAGATGGAAGAATAAATTGTATAGATTTTATTTTTTATTTTTTTTGTATATTTGGAGTTGTTTTTAATATATTGTATGGATGTAATATTTTTAAAATTATTTTTATTTGTGTGTTACTGTAACATTGTATATAAAAACTTGTTTTTCAAAAAATGAGGAATCCAAATAGAGTCGAAGTTTTTTTACCAACAATAAAAAAAAGACACAAATTAACTAAGCAAAACATTTATACACTCTAACTCTTATATATATATATATATATAACTATCATCAAAATATTTTCTATGTTAAATGTAATTTAAGTGTAAGAACTAAGAACCGTATTGAGAATTTTATTAGTTAGCATTTCAAATAATTCTTGAGAAACTTATGTTACTTCATCCCAACTTCCCAACAACTAATTTATTCCCTTTTTCGTTTAAGTTCGAAGTCAAAATTAGCTTAAAACAACATACCCAAAATCCTGTTTCTTTTAAAAATTTACTAGTAAAATAGTAGTACTAGTTTGTTGTGCATAGACGGAAAAATGAAAAAAAAGTTATTAGCGGGAAATTCTTTTGTTAAATTCTTAAAAGTTATTTGGCACTAAATAGATCTTGGATGAAAAGCCGTTACGTGCCCGATTTTAAACCACAACCGTCAACCGTTTATTTTCCCTCCATTTCTGCTGCCTGCCCGAACCAATTCCCCGTTTCTTCCTCCTCGGCCACGCTAAGCCATTTCCGGTTAACCTCCGCCGCCATTAACCACCACCATCAATGGCCAATTCAATGGCATCAATTCAGCAGGGTCGAATCCGAGTTCTGAAACAGGCATCAGGGCCATCCATTGACCGGGAGAAACTTAAGGGTCCAGTAGTCTACTGGATGTTCAGAGATCAACGGCTGCGAGATAACTGGGCTTTGATCCACGCAGTTGATAAAGCAAATAGGGCCGACGTACCCGTTGCCATAGCTTTCAATCTATTTGATTCCTTCTTGGGTGCCAAAGCCAGACAGCTGGGTTTTATGCTTAGAGGCCTTCAAAAGCTTCATCAAAATCTTCAAGGAATGTCTCTCAATATCCCCTTTTTTCTGTTTCAGGTATGACCAGTTTACCCGTTGAAGATTTTAAGCCTGACCCGTTTGAGATCGTTGATATAGCACTTGTGTAGTGTACCCTGATCTGATTTTAATAAGTTCCATATGCAGTTTGTGGGTTTGGTGACCCAAGTAGTTTTTGACCCAATTATGATAATCAAAGAGAATATAGTTATTCATCATCCTGCATTTTTTCTGTAAGCTGCAATTTAACTTTGTCGGTATGGTGGCTTTGTGTAGCACTAGCCATAGCTCAGAGTTGGCTTTTGGCATAGGTGTGAGAATGTTGCTATGGAATTTCATAGATTTTGGTTTTAAAAAAGTTGGTGCTATGGAATTTCATAAATTTACAGATTTTCCCACATGGATGAATGGTTGGAGTAAGTGAGCGAGAAAATCAGTAGGGATTTCAGTTAATGGGCTCTGTTGCTTTATTTGGTCGCTGATATAGTGATTGAGAAATGAAAATCTGGAGGGTTCAAAGTTCAAACTAGTTCTTGGACGATTAGAGATTGAAAAGACTTAAACTTTATGCTGACGTAGTAAAAATTTTACATTTTGTTTAACTGGGGCAGGACACGTGAAGAATAGCTGATTGTCATTGTAAAGAGTAGCCCTACTGAGATAGAGGGGATATAAGGATCATTTATTTCAGTGTCTCACTTCTTAAGTTTGTCTTCTAAAAAACAAAACCGTATTTATTCAATGGTCGTTACTAGTTGGATAGTGAATTTCGTGTGAGGATTGGCAGACAGTATTGAATTATACATCTGTACATAAGCAGACAAATTAATGGGTTTAAGAATTTCAGACTGATCCTTTGTGGCTTGGTTTAACTAGGGGGAAGCACTGGACACAATTCCCAATTTTTTGAAAGAATGCGGGGCTTCACTTTTGGTGACAGACTTTTCACCCTTAAGGGAGGTCAAGAATTGGAAAGAAACAATTACTGAGAGGTTGGAAGATTCAGTATCAGTTCATGAAGTTGACGCACACAATGTAGTGCCTATTTGGGTGGCATCTGATAAATTGGAATATAGTGCTAAGACCATAAGGGGTAAAATCAATAAATTGCTTCCTGAGTACCTCATTGATTTTCCAACACTAGGGCCTTCAAAAAGAAAGTGGCCTATTCTGCATCATTTTATAGACTGGGATAAACTAATTGCAGATGTTGTAAGGTAAGATGCTCTTAAAAATTTTAATGAATTGTTGATTTTGCTCTAGTTTGAGGTAGGAGTTTCTGCACTACTGACTATATGACCAGGAAAGGAGCAGAAGTTCCTGAAATTGCATGGTTTGAACCAGGTGAGGATGCTGCTATGGAAGTATTGATGGGGAGTAAAAATGGGTTCTTGACTGCCAGATTGAAGAATTATTCCATGGAACGGAATAATCCGCTAAAGCCCAAAGCACTCTCTGGTCTCTCCCCTTATCTGCATTTTGGGCAGATAGCAGCACAGCGGTGTGCCTTAGAGGCACGCAAAGTTCGGACACTATCTCCACAGGTTTTCAATGGATTTAATTGATATTGTGTTTACACCTAAGATGTTTTACATCAGATTTATTTAATGTTCTTCTCCTCACTGGCATAGTTGATCACTCAATTTTATCATCCAACTGGATAATTCATGTATGCTCATTGATTGTGAAATTTAGTGGTGCTGCTTTCCTGGATTTGTTTTAACTGTGTGTGTCTAGCTGCCTCGTTATGCTGCAGTTTATTTTTGTATATGTCTCTGGTTGAATTTTCTCTTCTCCTTTTCATTTCCTCTGTTGTCTTATACTTGACACGAAGCTCATTTGGTACAACCTGCTGCTTTGAAGGGAGTTGACACATTCTTAGAGGAGTTGATTGTACGCAGAGAACTAGCTGATAACTTCTGCTTCTATCAGCCCCATTATGATTCACTACAGGGGGCATGGGAATGGGCACGCAAGACCTTGATGGATCATGCTTCTGATAAACGTGAACATACATACACGTAAGTGAGACTGCTAATTATGTGTTATACACACTACAGGTTTCTAATACTATTGATCAATGACTGCCATCTGCTGTATAAGATGATAGTTTTGAGACCATTGCTTTTGCAGGATGCAACAATTGGAGAAGGCACAAACTGCAGACCCTGTAAGCTATAAGATATCAATTTGGATATAGTAACTCAGAATAGCAATACACCTTTATGGTGCTTTTATACACAGCCATAATGTTCTCTGATTATTGACTCAATTTTGCTCTGACTCTTTGCTTTGAGGTTAAGACTTTTGGACAGGCGAACTCATTTTTTTTTAATGTTCTATGGCTTTGGCTGTTGTACTTTTTGGGTAAGTAGATTGAGAATTGTATTCACTTTACTGACCTGCAGCTGTGGAATGCTTCTCAATTGGAGATGGTTCACTATGGGAAGATGCACGGTTTTATGAGGCAGGTTTTTCTGATGTTGCTTGCTCTGGACTGATACCGTTGTGATTTCTCTCATCCTTTGTATCTCATTTTGTTTTATTCTCTCTTTCTTTTTTCTTTTTTTTCTGTTTCAAAATAATTGGCAGAATGTACTGGGCAAAAAAGATTCTCGAATGGACAAGTGGTCCTACAGAAGCTCTTGCAATTGCTATAACTTTAAATGACAAGGTAAAATTCTGACAAAAATACTTTGTTAAAATTCTGATCATAGTACAAGATCTGAACCTCATCGACTTTTATCTGCAGTACGAAATTGACGGGAGGGATCCAAATGGTTATGTAGGCTGCATGTGGTCAATTTGCGGTGTACATGACCAGGTTGGTAATCTGAACCTTCTTCTGGCATATTACTTTGGTAATCCTGAATTGCATGCCAATGCCCCTTAGTTTAGATATGCTTTGTGTGCTTAGCGTTACCATATTCCCATGTTCGCTGCATTCTCAACGATATGTGCTTGTGTTGTCTACACACTACACACAGGGTTGGCGGGAGCGTCCAGTTTTTGGGAAAATAAGGTATATGAACTACGCCGGCTGCAAGAGGAAATTTGATGTTGATGGGTACATTGCATACGTGAAAAGGTTGGCAGGTGAAAGTAAGAAAAGAAAGGCGGAAATCTAGCTGAACCATCAGGCAAAGGAGTTCTGCCGGTAGCATTTAGATTGCGTGTTTGCTCGAGGGTATTCGTGTTTGTGGGCTGGTGGAAACTGTTTTTGAGTCCCGTTATCTGGAACAATTTACGACCCTTCGGTGGTTTCTTTCGTTTGTAGATTCATCACTCGAGTTCTTTCAAATATCTGTTCATGTGTAGATTTGATTTTCTTGTTGAAATCGAATTCTTCGACTCCCTAGTGGGAGAGGAGGATTACATTAACTCAAATACTGTACTTCTCTAACCAAAATGTAAAGCAAACAAAATCCCTCGTCTTCAAGCAAGGACCAAAAAAAAAAAAAAAGAAAAAAAAAGAAGGCCAGCTGGAGCATCAGTGCAATTGCATGAATTTCAGCGGACCAAATAGCGTCACTGGGTTTGGGGCACGGAAAGATAGAGATGTTTGCCGATTTAGTAATCACTATATCCAAGGTGATATGTTGCCAACGGAATGTCACGAAAATTAAAGACAAGAATTTGGCAAGAACAGAACCATCACCCTTAAAAAGAGAGCAAGGAGAGACTTCTTAATCGCTAACACACTCGACAACACAAAAAATGGGACCTTGCATGAAATGAATGATATTTATACACACGGACTGATTGCTTCCTAGAAAGTCAAAAGTGGTATTTTCCATGGAAAGAGAATGATTTTATACATGCCGATTGCTTCATGGCTTCAAATCATCACTTACAAGTTACAACACAAGCCAAAAAGCAATTCAAAGGGAAGGAGGACGACACAGCCCAAATAATACACGACACATTTGCAATAGCAAACTTAAGACGACCAAGGGATGACCTATTTGTAGCAAGCGAAGAGCAGGCATGGGAAAAATCGTTTGACCACCTTGTACCCCTCATGCTGACTATATCTGAAGATCATCTAACGATATCTGAAGATCATCTAACGATAAATCTTGTGCTGTCAACAGCTTCAATTTCTGCCACATAAGAAATGTGATTAGCCACCAACAAATAAGCAAGTATAGTTGTTGAGTTTATATGGATTCTAGTAGGCAGTCAGTACATTAAAAGTAAGACTAGAAAAAAAGACTCGAGGCTATGTCTGTTTAATTTGTGAAATCTCATTCTCCATTTTCCACTTTCCAATAAAAAATATTGAATATAATCTCTCAGTTTCAAACTCTTTTTGCCAAATGTCTTATTACAGTTTAAGGTCTGTAAAGGTCTCTAAAGTAGAAGCTAAAACTTCAATAAGACCACAAATTGCTTGTGCTTAATTTATACGAGTCCCATGGCCACATATGAACAGCACTAATTAGACGATACATCACCAACTAGTGAATCAGTTTAGAAAAACAAAATCTCAAAAACACCAAGACAGCAAGAAACGTTATCAAGTTTAAACATATTTTAGTCATCAAATAATGATGAAATATGGGAGGTGGTAGATGTTTTCATCCTTTAACAAGCTGCCCACACCACCAAGAAATACTTCAATCATGATCACATTTCAGAAGCAGTCACATTTTCAATCTTCGTCCGGACCACCAACAACTCCCTCCCTCATACAGACGCAAAAAAAAAAAAAAAAGGTCGGGATAATGGAAGATGTCAAGAAGAAGTAAATAATTCCCTCAGTATTTCCAAGTCCTAAGGACCTAATGCAATATCTTACGATATGCACATTTACGTTGAAATTCCAACAGACACCAAAGGGGAGAAGCACAAAAAAATAGAGGTAGAATAGCCAGAATGGATAAGTCACATACCGTAATAAATTGTGGAGGGTCATCAAGACTAGATGAACCAAGAATAATTTCCCTCTTTAGCTTTGTGGTTAATTTATGACAAACTCGCAGCTGGAAAAAGAATAGCCATTGCAATAAATATAAGAACGAATGTAACAAGAATAACATCATATAATAGTAGTTTGCGTAATGGCATAAAATGAGCCTGAGGATTAGGAAAGCCTTATGAAACAAAAAGAAACAGAGGCTTACCTCTGATCTAGTTGCCCCACCAACTATAAACACGAAAATCCGTTGACCCATGCTCTTGAAATCGCTAGATGCATGCTTCAAAATTGAATCACTACAAGAAAGGAGGAATAAGCTACTTTTTCTAAAATTAAAACCAATATTTGCAACGGAAGGCATCAATAAATGTATAAAAGCAACACTCTAAAGGTGGAAAGTAATCAAATGTTTTCAATCCATTATCTTATATCAGCAGGGTGAAGAAGTAATGCCAACTAAAAATGCATTCAAGAAGAAATAGTAAAATATGTTACTTGTGTTGAAGTAGGAAGATAGACTGGTCTTTAAAAAGTAAGCAGGTATTTCAAGCCTATGATCAGTATTATTAGCCATTTGGTGCCAATGTGTATGGAAACAGTACAAAAACAAAAAACAACTTGAGCTTAAGAATACCTAGAATAGCCATCATCAGAGTTTCGAGGGCGGGCCCATGTTGCTGTCCGTCTTGATCTCACTGAATGTGCAGCTGGAATTTCCCCTGTTCTTACTGATGCAGAATTAGAGTTCCCGTGGAATGTTGCACTTGGGTCATTCATACATGGGTAGTCATTCTTTGCGAGTTCACCTTTGCTCAATTTTTCAATGAGTACCTGAAAGGTGATAATAGCATCAGCAAGGCGTTGTGTTCTTTCCAAGTAGTGTAGTACCAGCTGTTTCTTATTTGAGTTTGTAATCAACTATACAGTTTTCTCTAACTCATCAAATGAAGCATTAAAAGGTCAAAAGATGAATTCCATTTACTGATATCAAGGTCTCAAACTAGTACCCAAGATCAATAAAGACCATAGCGTGGACAAAGCTTTACCAGACCGTATAGGTTGATCTTGGTTGAACAACTAAAATTAGAGGTACCTCTATCATAGGGTAGAAACGTGATAGTTGCCAAGCCACTTCTTCACCAGGATGGTCTTTTCTGGCAGCGTGTTTTTTCTGAAACAAATTTGCAAAAGAAATAGTAGTTATTGTTAGGCAGTCTGATTTAATTCTGCATCAGAATTCGGGAACCAATTTCACTATACCTTGTGTACATCAAACTTCAAGGAGAAAGGCACAATAGAGCTTTTTTTGCTGTCTGCTGCGCCCTCAAGCAATCTCATGTTATACACAGCATTCATATCTTCTTGCGGCAACCTAGCAAGCTACAAGCATATAGGGTCAGTAAAAGCAGCTAAAATTAGATGACGTTTTGATGCATGTAACACAAAATTTTGACCAAGTCATAACAAAGATGACATTTTCAACATCTGAAATAGATTAAAATGCGAATCTGCTGAGCAGTCCATATTGACATCTGAAGTGATGTTTGATCAGTATGAGTTGCAAACATGCACAAATACCCGTGGGTAACCAAGCTCCTTTTTTCCCTTTCTTTTTTGCCCAGGGATTCTTAAAGGGAGAAGAAGTCTTCATTTCAGTTAATACTTCTGTTTGTATAGGCAGTGGTGCAATCTGCTTACCAGTTAACGCAACAATTGTGGAGAACTCAAATAAACTAAAAGTTACGTGCAAAATACATATACATATATATGCATACATATAAATACAAGTATATAGATACATACATATATATATATATGTGAAAGCACAAGTGTGCGTGCACACACACATATATGACATGTATATGTATGTGTGTGTGTGGTAGCTAGGTCTTGAATGATTTACTATTTTGAGAAGCTCATAAAGAATGAGAAATGGGTTCTCTTAAAGTAATCAAGAAAACTAACCTCCATTAGTTTTGCAACTTTGTCTCCCTCAAACTTCTCAGGATGAACAGCTGCATAAATCATCAGCAAGCGCAACTTATTCTCACGTGTAATGTCCTGCAGGAGGAGGAAGGTAGGAAACTTAAAAAGACATACATATCACAGTGAGAAGAATTCACAATTCAAATAGTTCTAACCTGGTTTGTTCTCAGGAAATTAATGACATCCTTGGTTCCAGCATCTCCAAAAACAAGATCCTGCTCTAATTTCCCAACTTCTTTTAGCCCCAATTCCCTTATAATTCTGTTAATTTTTCCAGCAATCTGAAAAAAAATGGCTTGTGTCAAACCATATTTCTTAGAGTACCTTATAATTTAAAAATGCAGATCAATACATGCATCATACTCCATAATTTTGTATATCATCAACTGTTTGTAAAGATGCAAGGCTCTCACTTGGTCTCTCCACTTGTTAATGCAGATACAAGGAGCAGAAATTATTCCTAAGGACAGCAATCAGGCAGATATAGAAGGCATTCAACTTGCAGTAGTGCTTTCACACGATTGGAACTCATATGCATCAGGACAGAATGAATGCAGCAACAGAAATTATTAATTCTTATTACCCCACGGAAGTATGATAGCATGGCCTTGCAAAAGGAATATGTTCGCAACAAGCACAGACGATTCTAAAATTTTCAAACTTTTCAGAATTGAGTTCATTGAGATGCAAGATTTTCTCCTACCAATTTCTACTGCTATTTTCATTTCCATTCTTGCAGAAATTCATCATCATTCAACAAAATTCAGCATATGCATGTAAGAGAAGTAAATATCAACACTGTGACTCAAATTGTTGGCCCTGTTCCATATTGCTGTACCTTATCAGAAGCTGCATACGAAAATTTATCTGTCAAAAAGCTATGCATAGAATTGAAGCAATATTTACCATAATAGTTGTGAAGTGGCAGCTCTTATGAAAATTAGCATTCAAGATGGTGGCTGATAAGTAAACTGCTTTCAAACATTACTCCGTAAACTTAGAACGAGTCAAAAGGCAATGTTACAGAGCAAAAGACACTTTGATAGAATACAGGTATAAAGCATATGGATGCACTACTACAGCAATCTTGAAGGCATTCAGATAATCAATGAACACATTTCACATAAGAACTGCCATGATGTCATTTGAAGAAGCCCAAGATTGAAGACCTAGAAGCTGTCCCATAAACAACTTTAAAAGTTCTTTTGCTTCAAGGTTTACAACAAAGTAGTAGAAAACAACTGGTTCACAAGAGAAGCAGAACCTAGAGGAAATAATAGTCTTAGATGTCTAAGTAATAGATAGCTCACATTCAATAAGTGTTGTACTTCTTAAAATAGAAGGGTAACAGACTCAGGGGCCTGTTTGGGGTTATGCGAGCTTATTAAAAAGCATTTAAATTAGTAGAGCTTTTGGTCAAAGTACTTGTAAAGTGCTTAATCACATTGTTTGGGTGCATACTTGCATGTGCAATTTTGAATTTCTAAAACATATTTACTTCTTCATTTAGTTCAAAATTTATAATAAGACTGCTAAAGTTATTTTTTTTAAAATTTTTTGAAATACAAAAGTTGCTCTAGAAGCATCGATTTTGAGCTCCTGCTGAAAGCACTTTAATAGCCAAAAGCTCTACTCCTAAATGAAAGGAATTATGCGCACCAAACACATTAAAAGTGCTTTTATCCTCCAAAAGCACTTTTTTAGCAAAAGCACCGCAACCCCAAATAGGCCCTAAAACTGTATGGAACATTTATAAATTGTCCTAGAGTACAAAAATGACAAATACAATTTTCCAAAACCCAAAAGTATAAATAAAATTGCAACATTACGATCAGGTATGTGACACTCACATCCACATGAAGGGAAAGCTTTTCAATCTGTTCACTGTATTGAGGCAAAGCTTGAACCATCTTCTGCAACTCACGAGTAGACAATTCACCACCATCTCTATATACGAAATAAGTGTCAGTGATCACAAGGAAATAGAAACCAGAAGCCAAACATAAAGTCAGACACAAAATGATCAACTTCCCAAACTTCATGTGACTAATATCCTCATGATTTCTATGGAGAACAACTGAACATTACACTTCTATGCTTCTCACTATCCGAAGGTTATTATATATCATTGAATGGTTTATTAGAATACGTTAAACAAATACCCTTGTTGGACCACTGAAAACACTTGCACACAATTCAATATAGATTGACGTTAACCTGCGCTTCCATCAACAACAAGGAGGTAAAAGTTTATCAAAAGAAGATAACAGAAACACGCTGGATTTGATGCAACAAATTACCTAAAAAGGATTAGCAATCTTGCCTTACTGCTAATTACTCAATCACAAGAAGTCCACTTAACTAAAATTGCTAACAAAGAGCATCCAGGAAACATACTTCCAAAGAAGTCATGTGCTGCTTCATTAAGTAAAGAAAACAGAAGTTAATCATTGATGGACAAAATGAAATTACGATTAAGTTCCAACACGAGTTTTGAAGGAACTATACAGGTGGTTCAAGAAAAGGGTACTATAATCACACATCCCAATGGATAGACACTAGTCACCGAACACTTGACACTCTTAAGGTCTAGTCAATCAGAAAAACAAATAAATGAAATATTCATGCGTTATCATGACTTGAACACCTAAATGTTTGATATTCCAACTTGATTTGAGGAAGAAAATGTTGAGCCTTATAAGGGTAAAGATAATGACCCAAACTCACACTATAGAGGAGGCTGATTAATTAAATCACATGCAGAAGTCTGCCAGATCTACATAACACAAGCCTCGATGAACAAAAGTAAACCAGTGTATCTTATTTTAATGGAAACACAAAAATGACCTTAATCTGAAGTCAAAACATTAAAAAACTCTTCTCTCAGAACAATAGTTGACCACTTTAAAGATAAAAATCATCTGCAATTTGACTTTTAGCTTGTTTGCACAGGAAACATAAATGTTGTCTAGATACAAGGATGATGGATAAATAG
This sequence comes from Coffea humblotiana, assembly GCA_023065735.1. Classification (NCBI taxonomy): domain Eukaryota; kingdom Viridiplantae; phylum Streptophyta; class Magnoliopsida; order Gentianales; family Rubiaceae; genus Coffea; species Coffea humblotiana. Next base: position 25,861,846 of record CM041215.1, on the reverse strand, counting down.
GATAAGTGCAAAGAAGAAACCAAAATTGAGACTTCCCACACAATCAGTCTAGTGGATAATCAACAGAACGCCATTAATGATAAAAAAGAAAAACAAACCTTGAACCTTGATGCATTTGTGCAGCTTTGTTCTTTGTTACAAAGTTTGTCATCTTCTCATGCAACCGTTCATTAGCCTGACAATAAAGTTCATGATCAGAGAGAATCCCAACTAAAACAGTTCTCAATTGAATTATTAGGCACCACGCATACATCTGCTATGTGCGAATGACGAAGCTCCAGCCAGATAGGATCATGATCCTCCAATAGGACCTCTTTTTTCTCAGGAACACCAGTTTTGCTTGGAACCTAGTCACAGTAATTATTACGTGGGCAGCTGAGTCGTCCAAGTATTTAAAGCAACAGGGATGTGACTTTAAACTTACCTCGTGGACATATTTATTACCCTCCATATTTAATAGATCATGGCACATGGCATCATATGTCCATTCATGTATAATAGGAGCAATCTATCCAATCATTTGAAAAACAATAAAAAGGGTATGTCAAAATTGTATAAATATATCTATGCACTGAACCGCAAGATTAACCATTGGTGCAACTAAAATACCTGGTCCACTGATCTATCAAGAATAAGCAATTCACATGTTTCTGTTTGTGGGTAATTTGGGAGGTTAGCTTTGTATTTCATAAGACAATTCCAAACGGCAGCAGCAACCTTTGTAGGAATTAGATCACGGAATGTTGTCATTGTAGTAGGATCAAGAGATTTGGCTGCACGGTAGCGCACAAAAGGAAACTCCTGTAGAAAATCAATATCAACAATGCTTCATGATTGTTGTATGCAGTACTAATCATGACTGAAGAATTTTCATTTACTTACCCGCAGAGAAGCAAAAACGGTAGCAATGCTGGTGGCCATTGCGTTCAAACATGCATCAACTTTGCGTGAACTTTCTTCGTCACCAAAAAGTTCCTCCAAAGCCCTCTCGTTATCTGTGATGAAACCCTAGATATCGACAGCAATTATACAATCACAAAAGTTTAAACTATATAAAAGCAGAGTAGCCAAGGGTAAAACATTACATTTTAGTCCTAGAGGTTTCATTCATTTGCTATTTTATTTGTATATAATATTCTGAAGAGTTAATAAAATAGGTTTTCATAATTTATCATCTTAATCTTAGGGAGTTAAGCCACTTCTATTCATATCATCCAAAAAAATTCTTAAACTTTAATTTTTTCCAGCCATTAAAATCCGATTTGAAACTATAGATCAAATGAAGTTTAAGATTTAAAAAGAAATAATTCATTTAAAACCAACTATAAATGATTAAGTAATGCAACATCACATACCTGGCTATCTATGGTGAAGTATTCCAAGTTCATCTGCAGGTTCCATGCCCAAAATGACAATTTTAACAGACTATAAATATTTAGAAACAACAAACAGAATCTCACAATAGATTTCGTGACTAGAATTGTGTAACCTCTCTCAGAGCACCAATGCGAGATAAAACACTTGTATCCCTCTTTATCTGGTTAACCAACTCTCTGGGCACAGGTGAACTAAAGAATACAAATGCCCTGACAAGGAAATAAGGGTGGGGAGAGAGAGAGAGAAGCAAGTTACAATCTGATTATCAGAAACTCCTCTTTCATTTTTCTTCCTAGAAGGTGGAAGGGAACTAAAATAAGTAGGCAAAAAATGAACTATAAAGTTCTCTCCGTACTTTTTATACAAAGGCGATCTTCCGGCCATGTCAGACAAGAAGATGACAACACTGCACATCAAAAGAAAAGGAGAAATGATTCAGCAGGAATAGCTGTTATGCCCCGAATACCAAAATCAAAAGTTACAAATATCATATGTTCGATAAACAGAATCTGATGTATGAAACACTGCAGCGGATTAAATCAGAATTAAAGGACCCTAAATCATCAATTGGCGTGAGTTTTCAAAGTAAACACCAAAGGCAGAATCAAACAACCATAAAACTCAAGAAACCAGGTAAAAATTGGGATCTTTAAAAGCAATTCTTGTTTAAGCAAGCAATTCAATGGAAAAGAAAGGGGCATATCTACCTAATCTTTCACATAAACGGTAAGTATAGTTAGATCACTTTCCAGCTTACACAGTATTCGATATGACATCACACACCATCAAGAGGATTAGACAAGTTAGGTTGTTTAAAAATATCGAACTAAAAGTTTGAGAAGTTAATGGAAATTACTTTTCTTTGGTTGGCTGAATAAAATATATAGCATCCATCGTAGGTAAAGGCTGCCGTCGCCTGTGTATGTCCTCCACCACTGAAGCCAAAATGGACATTATAAGTTCACAAAATCAGCTTAAGCATGTTAACATATGAAACAGCACAAATATGCATAATCATAATTAGCCCTTCAAAGCTTTCAAGCTATTTGATAAACTTGAGCACAGCAAAATTTTTGCACCAGGTAATCTGAATAACATGAAAAAGTAAGCCAGCCCCACCAAACAACAAGAAAAGAAAGCAAAAAAAAAAAAAAAGGAAAGCACAACACAATTGTACTAGGTGTTTGACAATTTAACTACAGGTTATAGCTTTGAAATAAACTTTTGGCTTACCACTTTGGCTGTGAAATAAGTGGACTCTTCTCCATACAAATAAAAGGGATTTCAACTATATTTTGCTGTCTTACTGCAGAAACAGATATAGCAACTTCTTGCGTACACATTAACATTATTTCTATCCCAGCAAGTCAAGGAAACTTAATTACTTTGTCACGATTCTCCCAAAATTGATGTTTTCTGGAGAAATATACAGTCGGCAAAAGCTATTCAACTCAAGTCACCTGAAAGTGGGCCTCAAAATGCTTTATACAGAAAGAAGTCTGAGGCCATGGATACAAAATTGGGTGGAACCTTATATTACATACATGCCATGTAGACAACAAGGGTCCCAATACTAAAGCCAGAATTACAGAAGAAAAGTCATTGACCAAAGTTAAGCCATAATAGGTCAAGCAAATCTGACAAGCCACTGTGGTCCAAAAAATATGTATAAACCAGAATTTGTGCTTAAATTGACACATTCTTTGGCCAACTCAATATTTATGTCAACAATAAATCTAACCCCACATATTACAAAGCCAATTATTATTCTCAATATATCTTTAATTTTGTAATGAACAAGCATAACTGTCCCTTAACCCTTTTCTCTTCATATATTCTCAATGGTCACAATTTCGTGCTTGTGATCTCTGATATAAAACCATCATTTAAATTGATACAGGAAGTAAGAGCAACGAGTAGTCACCGCTGCAAAATACTGAGTACCAGATATGGAAAGCTGTAGTTTTGACATTTAATTGAATCTAATAAGAAAAATATATTAAACAAGCTCATCTGATAGAAAAAATTCACTCATTAAGGGCACAATGTTGCATATAAATCCTACCATGTCACACATCAGAATAAGAAAATGGCGAGCCAAAATAAAACATTCTGGAAGACCAGCCTTCTAAACTTACATGAAACTCCTTCCTCAGTAATGTCCGCCATCTTGCATGCACATGACATTATTTCACAGTCACTTTGTCCATGACAAGCACCTATACATATGGCAGTAAAAAGAGACAGTAATTAAACAGAACGAAGACAGACACAGAAACAGAATAAGAACCAAAAGAGGAAAACCAAGGATGACAAGAAAAGGTCAAGAAAACTAAATTTGAGCTATAGAAACATATTAAGCTTCACATTAATAAAAAATATATATATAACACTGGTATTATAACTTTAAGCAAAATAGTTTGGCAGCAAAATCATTCTTATCACCAAAAAAAAATAATGTGTGGAAAGTTTAACCCAAGGAATTAAGTAAAACAACAAATTCTATATGTAAGAACTCATTACCAAATTGAGAAAGCTAATAATGTAGCAACAGTAGCACCAAATGGTGACTAAACATAAATTCAAGTTGTTCACACCTTCCAGGTTGATTTAGAATCTCCTGTTTTTGTAGATCGAAGCATTTCATATAACAATCCTGCAAAATGTACAAAGGACTATATGAAAAAGATCAAAGAAACTACTTCCCTTGTTATGTGTATAAGGATGCAATACCAATCAGTAAACAGTTGTGATTGCACAAAGACTAAACAAAGACTAACTTTATCACAAAAAAGATATAACAATTATATGTTATATACATGACAAACATGAAGGAAAGTAACACGTTCAGGTAGCTCAATCTGCAAAAGATAATAGAAGGATTATTAATCATATTTCTTCATCATGAACAGCACATAGCACCAAGAATTAGGGTATCAGAAGGAATTTGTACAGCCATGCGGAATTTTTTTAACCAAGGGACAAGAATAGACAACAATAAGCCATCCATTTGAGGAGCAACGTCTAGTGAAAAACTTGGACCACAGAACTGAAGACTATAGCACATCAATTTTGTTTCATAACTTCCATAGATCTATAAGCGTTAGGATTTGTTCCCATGCTTCAAGTCCTATGCTGTTGCATCCCTAACCAACAAATGGGGGTCATAGGCTTTTAGGACATGTATGTTTGCAATTATTCTTTGTACTAAAAACCATACACTGAGGGTCATATTAAACCCATATTCCCATCCACCCTACAGCAGGGGCCAAACCAGCCAAAGTCACTGAAAATGCACCTTGTGCATAAATATTTAAAGAAAAACTAGTGGGAATCTAGTACAGATGAACCTGTAGAGCAAATACATGGACCAGAACTAGTTTATCATGTCAAATATGACTCTTTCTCAAACATACTCCAGTAATTTTAGCTACAGTGAACTCTAACCAACAGCATAAGGAGTAAATTACTATGAATTTTAAAGTACATTAAAGTGCAGATGCAAATTCTAGTTAATGTAGAGTGAAATTTCACTTTAAATTAATACAAGGGACGGTCTTCACCCTGACCCTAGGCATTCTTTTTTAGTGATAATTTTTTGTCACTGTCTATACAAATTTGACTTGGCTTCAGTTATGCATGATGAGAAGATGACTAGGAAACATGGACTAGGCAATGATGCAAAACCAATTGGCAAGAGAAGAGAATGAAATCAAATTAAACATAAAGCTGATGTTAAAGATAATGTCATAATACATATCAAACAACATCTAAGCATTTCAATAATTGCAAGTCAAGTATATCTAACAAATAAACTTTATTAACAAATGTCTTGGCTACCCACAAATGAAGCCTAAAGTCAAGATAATCAAAAGCTTTATCTACATGAAATGATTCCTTATCCAACTTTTCACCATAAATTGAAATTCAATTTGAAATAAACCGAACACATCATAGACATGCTATTGAGGTTAGTGAGTTAATATAACCATACGCTGACAAAACATTTTTCCCTTTTCTCAAATTGAATGAACTGGACCAACCAATTTATCTGCTAGGAAAATCAAGAATTATATTTTGACAATTCACTTCATGATTATACATCTACAGATCCAAAATTTTAGTAAATACTATGCATCTCCAAAAAATCAGCTCATCTCAAAGTGAAGCAAACCACAAGCTATGAGGGCGTCTCTCAGAACTGAACACACGTCCACAATACAATGGGGCATGAATCTTCTCGAAAAAGGGGACATCAGAAGTCTTCTTCATTACTACATGACAAATCTACTAGTAACAAATACAAGTTCCCACCTTTCAACAGATAATCAAACATTTCAGCATGCGCCCTCCTGCTGTTCTCTATCTGATTGAAAACATTTTTTATGGGCTGTACTCAATTGTCCAGGTTAGCAAGATAACTTACTGATCGACCCTACCTATCAGCGATCCAATTCTCAGGTTAGGAAATTTATCCCGTAGACTAGTCTATTGCCCAAACACTTCTAGCGTACTGGACTAACAGTGAGCACTCATAAAGGCATCAATTTCTATTCTCAGCTACAATTCATTCAAGATAATAAACCATTAGCTTCATTACTCACAACAAATTTTGTTACTTAATTCAGCCTTACTTAATTAACATTTCCTTTTTTTCTCCACTACAAATTAAATAAGCATATACTGAGAGAATGAGAAAGAACAAAAAGAAAGCGAACAAAATCACATTTCACATTGCTCAGTAAAATTAACCGTTGCTGAATAAGTAAATCCGTCAAAATTCGATCACCAACTTTATACAGATAAGACATCATCCTCAAACTTTGAATCAACCATACTTCAACTAAATTAAACACCATTAAGTTGAGAAACTTACTTTCCCGGCTAATTTGTCGTAAATTTTTGTACTCGCCGCCCTGCGACGACGTATCGGAATCAGACATCGACATGATGAATTCAGCTATCCAGTTTTCTTTTATCAAACCGACAAAAATCGATCGATCGGAGATCGGTTTGATCGAAATCCGGAGTGGTTTAGCGACGGAACGGGAGCGTTGGGGAAGAAATGGAGGGGTCCTGAAAGTAATTATATGGGGGGCTTAATGGTTTGACTATTCACGCCCGACAGTTGAATATTTCATGACCCGAACGCTACGGATAATTTCTTGCCTCTTGCTTGCTAGGTGACTAATTCAATATCCGGCAGTCAGAACCGGGTCGGACCGCATAGCCGCGGATGGATGGTCATAAGTTGAAATCACTGTCATGCCCTTATCGGGGCTTTGGACTTTGGATTGTTTGACTAACCTTTCCGTGATAAGTAACTTATTTGAAATTATATCTCAATCCCATCTTTTCCGTCAGATTTGATTTTCTAATTTTGGTTTGAGAGTTCTAAATTGCTCTATTTGCCTATCTGGCAACTTTTTTTTTTTCTCAAAGTAGGATAAGATCCTATTTAAGAAGCGAAGAGGAAAATAAGAAAATTAAATTTATGATCTCTAATTTTTTTTAAAGATTCAATTTTAACTACTAAATCAAGACTTTTTCGATATTTGGCAGCTGATTTAAAATAATATTCATGCTGCCTAAATGCGATTGTTTTACAAAAAATAAATAAATAAAACGCTGGCCCTTTAACTTTTACAAAATATGATTCTTATGTGTCAAATTGTTACACCAAACTTTGGCTATTTTAGTATTTTTAACATGGTTTGTGTGGAGGAACTTTCAAGGAAGTATAACTATATGACTATATTTCAGTTGTTTGGTTTTGGAAGAAAGGTTTTGTGGAGGGTTGTAAATGCGTTTAATTTGAGGAAGGTGTGAAGTTTGGATGACACGGTTAGGTTTTGTTGAGTTTAAGATAATTCAAATCATGCATACAAGTTAAGGATGGAAACCGTAAAAGGGCTTTTGTTTCTGGAAGCTTGGTCTGCTACGACGCAAGAGGCCTATTTGCTTCTTCCAATCTTTTTGTTGGCATGTTCGGACAACGAAAAAACATAAGAAAGAAAAATCTTAGCATGGGAAACAGGCCTCACCAGGCAACCACAAAGTAGCGTCATAAAAATGTGAAATGGCGTGATGATTATGCATACAACGTTTATTATGGTATTAGTGTTTATATTCTACAATTAATTCAAGGTAAGCTAGAATGAGTAGGAATCATAAACTTCTAAGATTACAGAAATAAGCCCGCGAAAGAGATACTTGTGTTTCATATAGTTCCAAGGCGGCAATTTTTGTTGTATCACATGCTTTCATATGAAACACTAAAAACGTACTGCCTTTGCATTTCAATATAATATTATGTTTTTACCTCAACTGATATTTTGTGTTTGAAGGGATAATTTCGAGGTTTGTAACGATTGCGCCACTTTTCTTGAGTTTTGGAAAATTGGATAAACGTTCTTCTAAAAAGTATGTTTTGATAACAAATATAGTGATGTAAGCATAAAAAGTCTAATGAATATCCTATATTGCCTCTATTTGATTTATAAAATAAATTAAATGACAAAAAAATCAATTATTAGTGTTACTTGTTAAGTAAAAAAATTTTATAGGAAAAATTTAGTCCATGTTTCAAGGCATTATTTTTTTTAATGTTTGGACTTTTTCTTCTTTACTGAGTTGTGAAGAAATTATCTTTAACAAATGCGTTCCTACTAGTCAGTTATATATAAACTAAGCAAGAAGTCCATTTAAATGACTTAGGAATTAAATGTAATGTATTAGATGAGATGATGTTAGAGTTTTTGGATAAAAAAATATTTGCAAAATGCGATTTATTTTTCCTTTACAGTCGCTTTTCACTTGGAATTTATAGAGCCATTATAAACACTAGGGGATATGAGTGTAATTTTTTAAATTTTAAGCGAGGTGGCTGCAATCGTCAAAAACCTTAGAGGAGCTTTATGAAATTATCGTCTTGTTTGAAACAACATTTGCAAAAGGTGCGATCTCTCCAAGATCATTTACAATTTCATCAACCTTGACCTTGTTTAAATGCTCAAAATTCGAAGCTTGTTTCGATGACAAATTGGTCGATTGCCATGAGAGTTGTAGACTTTAAGAATGAATTAGCCGTTCAATAAATTAAGGTCAAAACCACAAATCAAGAAGAAGAGAGATTTTAAAACCGCAACTAGGCCTCCAATGCATTGCTGTATTGTTATTCTCCATTTGGCAGACCTTTCAAGGACCAATATTGTACTTGCATCAATTTAATGAGTAGTACTTTGTAAAAGAGGACGGGATATACAGCAGAGGACCGCTTCAAATCCCGTCCCTGTTTTGGCATTCAGGCTGAACTCAAATTTTATGTTATCATCCTAGAGTTTGCAATCCCTTCCTCCTTCTCTAACAGGTTAGCAGAAAAAGAGGATTGAGCATTTTTTTTTTCCTTTATGAAGTTCAGTGACTGCAAATGAATTTGAAACCCTTCCTAATAATAAATTGGCAAGCATCTTTATTCTTTTACACTTGTTACTTTGCGTGTGTGTTTTGCAATGCATATGTTGGAACTCTACAATTACACGAATGATTTTACAGCCCCTTCCCAGTCGAAACTTCCTAGTCCCCAATTGATTAATCGGACACCAATCCGATAGTTCAAACATTTTGATTAAGTATCCATCTTTCTTATAATTAATCGGAAATAGGTGCTGAAGAGGCTTTGATTTAGTAGTTAAAGGTTAAAACGCCAGAATATAGAGGTTCTGGGCTCTAATTCCCTTATTCTCTCATCGTTTCTTAAATCTCACCCTGCATCACAGTCCACGATAACAGAGTCAGAAAATCTACACTGGCTAAACAAGTCCGTTCTTGTGGGAGGTCGCACCATGCAAGCAAGCTTTGGTCAGTTCATTATGACCGCAGCCTGCCATGGCAAAACCGCAACCATTCCCCTCAGAGAGAAACCTCACAACTTGCACGAGTAGGCTATTTTCAGTGCGACTCCCACGAGGCAATCTGCTAATTGCTGGGCCCTAAATGTGCGTTGCTGGTGCTGCCCACAGAGAACAGTCTCAGCCCTGGATTTTCCACTACGGCAAACAATAACAGCTAATGAAACAAACAAAAACGATCATTTTGACTTGTATTGACATGATAGCACAACGTGAACTAAAGGAAGCTGCAAAAGTAAAGAAATTTTCTTTTCTTGTTTAGGTACAAAAGACCATGATGTTGAGAAAGGAAAAAAAAAAGAAAGAAAGAAAAAAAAAACTTTGACAAAATTCGAAAGAATTGCATCTTATCCAGGGCAGCATGCACTTGGCAGGAGAGGAAGCTAAAGAAATTTGTGTCTAAAGTGACTAAACAGATGAAAATCCAAATTGACTTGGACCAACGCACGAGAAACTCAATACCAAGGTAACAACGAGAAAATGCCAAATTTTGTTGGTTTGACCCTTAGATTCTCAAAATCTAGTAATTTGCATACAAAATCGTGCCCGTCAACACCCATATATTTCTTTTCTTTAATTTAATTAACAGAAGCAACAAAGTGAGACAAATTAACAATTGACTAGTACCACAACTTCATCAAGTGATCGTACACGTTCTGCTATGACGGGGATGGGACTAAAACCTTTCCGCTGCCGTCAATGTTGTACCCGTTGTTGCTGTTGTAGTACCTGCAAAGAACCTTGCACTTGACGACATTGTCGTAGACGTAGAACCCGGGTGTAACCATGATCCTAACTATAGTTGGCACCAGTTTTTGGGCCTTTTCTCCCCCCATGTCCTCCATGTAGATCGAATCGAAGGTCGCACCTTTGTTCACTCTGAAAATTGGTAGGCTTGGATGAACCGAATGAGCCAAAGGTGCACCAACCACACAGCTTTAGACGCACCGAAAAAGGATTGCAGAAGCTGTTCGGGCCACGCACGATTCCACCCCAGCATAGCCACAATCTCGCTCATTTTCCTATCGCAAAACCTGCTAAAATCTTCGCTAAAATGCTTGGTGCCTCTATTCAGAACTTCATCCCAGGTCAGCCCTTGTAACCGGTTGAAGGACGCGAAATTTGCTTCACAAGAATCAATGGGATTCAAAATCAAGTTTGGAGCACTCTTTTGGAACCCAATCGATTCAAAATCTTCGAAGAAGGCTCTGCTCAATAACGCTTCAAGATACAGAACCAAACCTCTCGGATTTCTTGATATGGAAATCTTGACTTCATAAGGTTGAAGAAGCGATGATATTCGATCATAAACCTTGTTACCCATTTGTCTGAGCTGAAGAGTCAAAGATCGAGATAAAAGCCTGATTGAAGACCGAGCCTCAGAAACTGAAACCAAGAAATGCTCAATCACTTTTCCTTGATCGTGACCAACTTTTACAAGCTGATAATTCACTTGAGGTTTAGAATTAGAACACTTGTTGGCTTGTAACTGGTGGTGGTGGTGGTGGGCATTAGCATTATTATTACCAGCACAAACCTCGAGCCCGGACTTCAAATTGTGACAGTATATCTCAAGCTTGTTCAGCTTCTTTTCCAACTCAGCCATGGAATACTTCAACCGGGATGCTCCAGAATCGCCTCATCTCTTTTTCTGGTAGCTTGAATGAGTTTATGAGAAAGCTCGGCCGCAGCAACCTTCCATTGCTCCTCTCCAGGAACTGCTAATCCCTGATCATCTGATGATCTGGGGCTTTTCTTATCAAATTAGAGAAAATAGACCTGAAAATACCATTTGGGCTGGTTAAAGATTGTCTATTAACTCCGTTGCTGTCCACAGGGACGACGGATATCTTCTCCCGGGTACCCGGCCTACACTTATTGCATGAGATCCCACGGTCGTCTTCCCCGGCAACTTCACCATTCTCAAACTTTTTTCTGGTGCTCTTTTCTTTGCTTCTCTTTTCTGCAGAATTTTGATGCAATGGCGTCGGGTTGTGGTGTCTCGGGTCAGTGGAATCACTAGGGGTCGTCGCTCTAAAACTGCTTCGCGACAACTCCTCATCTTCGTTCCCTTCTTCAATCTTCAACAAAAAAAAACCAAAACAAAGAAAATAAAAAGTGCAAATTTTGTCAAGAAAACAAAACCCAACACGAAGAAAAGAATATATTAAAGAGAAAAACTTACAGGAGTGAACTGAGGAGGGTGGTGAGGAGAAATAGATGGTCTCGAGGAGGAAGAAGTGGCCATAGGATTATTCATGGTTTCTTTCATATGCTTGGCTTTTCACCAGCTAGAGAAGATAAATCATAAATGTAGCAGTAGTAGCACGAGAAAAGTTTTGTGGGATGGACGGACCGGTGGATGGATTTATTTTTCATATTTTGGGATGATTCATTATCTTATCGTTGTCTGTCATTTTCTTTATGGATGAATTTTCGTCGGTTTGTAATCATGGTTCTGTATGAAATTTTCACAGATTTTGCAGTCACTGACCCAATAAGTATTTCATAATTATGAGCTCCATGTCACTAATCGAATTGTGTAGGAGCAGAGTTTACTGCAGTTCCCACGCGCTGCCGCTGGACTAATGGTCAACTACCACACGCCTTAATGAACCAAGGTTCAACATCAGTCCGGCATCTGATTTCTCATTGGTTCGTGAGATCCACTCTCTTACCTTGGCTCGAGAATGTTTGCATAATCCAAAAACCAGGGAAAATGAAAAATGAGAGAATAAATACTAAATAGCCAGGAGAAAACAAATTGCAAACAGTAAAAGAGCTGCACTGGGATTTTAATTCTAAAAAGCTTTTGTAAATGGTATAATATCTTGAATTTTGTAACTGATGAGTATCATTAATGTAGTAGTAATAAAATATCTTTTTAATAAAAAACAATGTGGTAGTAAAGAACTAAAGATGTGATAACTGTTATGTTTTCTATCTTATACTGGATCTGTTTTGGAATTTTCAATAAATTTTTGTCTCTTTTGGACAGCAGTCCATTTAACATGTTTTTATTAGTTTTGAATAGTGACCTTTTAAACCTTCATAATTTCGGCCTTATTTCAACAAGCAAGGGATATAAGGATATTTATGAAACAATGTGCATTTGGAAAATGCTAATTTCCAATACTTTATTCTAAATCGATGAATTTGCATTGTCACTTTCTGCACTGTGAACAATTTTACACCAACACAAAAGCAACAATGAAGCACTTTTCTATATAAGAAAATTTTATTAAGATAATATTGTAGCATTTTTTATGATTTGATATATGTAAAATAAAAAATTTAATGAAAGACACGCTTATGATATAAGTAGAAAAATTTGTACAAAAAAAAAAGGTGTATGGCTATGATAGATGGTGCAATGTTCAATAAGCAAGTATCTTCTCTTCTCTTTTTTTTTTTCCTTGACGATAATGTTTGTATAACCTATTCTAGCTTAGTCTAAGGGGAGAGAGAGCGGACGGGATTTTTCCATCGAAAGAAGTCGCAATTAAGTGACAAGGTGGGAGGCAATGGTTGAACCCTTGACCTTCCTCCCTCACTAAAACTTAAATATATGTGAGTCCAATACATAGTTGTAATATTCAAATATTTCTATATCTAACCAAATAATCGCAAGCGTACGCTTTATTTTCCTAATCAAAGACTAAAAATAGATCCTGTGACCGCTAAGTTGAGTAGAGTTTCCTTAGTTTTGACAAAAGCAATCATCAAAGCCTACCAAGAGGGTAAAAAATGGAAAAGATGAAAAAAAAAGAAAGCATTCATTGTAGGACACAGAAATGTTGATAAGTTAATTAAAGAATCTAGTTGGCTTCTGATTGCTGAAAGTTATAGCAATTGCAAGAAAACCTTGCTTCAACAGAGCTATGATCATTGATCTGTGGTGGAATTGCTTCAAAACTTCTTTTACATTACACCAGTCACTAACAAGTATACATCTAACATGGGGGCAAGTCAATTCGACATAATAATGTCTTCAATTTTACGATGATAAAAAATTGACTTTTTGATAACTCACTCTTGATCAAAATGAAATGATTAATCTACCTTTTTGGCTTATCCTAAAGATATTGTTTTGTTTCTTTTCCATATATTTGTATTATATTTGTTTGATGTATTTTTTTATCATAGTGCAAATTTATGAAATGAATGATCTTCTCTATCAAAAAGGGGGGAAAAAAAGGAAAAAAATTTGATGTCCAACCGCTCCCCGAATCACTCCACCCAAACTGATCCTAAATTAGTAGTAGTATTTTGGTTTCTCAGGTTTCGTCTAATTGAAATAATAATGTGATTGCATGACCTCTGGAAATTGATTTGCCAACAAACTTCTGTATTTTTTAACTCTTTAAAATAAATTTTCAGCTAAACAAATCCAACTTACCTTACCAAATACTAAATATAATTGTCAGTCTACCTTTTTAAAAGCCTCGACAAAAATAATTTTCCCAAAAAAGTTTCACCCTCTCGTGAATTATTTTGAGCAAAGGTCGAAGCCTCTTTTGTACACATTTTTTTTTGTTTATTTTCCGATACAAAACAATCCAAGCATTCTTCGCATTTGCCTGGCGGTCCATCCTAATCCTTTCCTCAATGAATACAAAGGTGCTTTCTTTCCCCAAAAAACACGCAGTGGATCGAAGGAATTGATAGATTTTGGAATTGATAGATTTTGGAATTTTTTGCCGTTGAACAACACCGAGCTAGCGGTCTCTCTTGTATTCTTCTTCACCATTACGTACTTTCCTGATTCTTGGCTCTGATGGGTCAACTATAAGATAGTTAACTCAAAAATCAAAATTATGAAATTTGTTTCAGACCCACATGATTCCCTTTTTTCTTGCGTAAAAAAAAAGTTTAAATGACTTCGATTTCAATCACTAGCACCAATAAAATATACTTTCAAAACTATAAATCGTTTACATGAATACTTACATATCGTCATCAACACAGTTCTCGTGTCAGCAAAATCTTCCATGAAAAGGTAATCCGTCGTTATTAATTGAACCAATTTATATTGATTTTGTGTCCTTGTGATCTTATTGTAGAAAAATGTATCTTTAATTACGTTGTGTGCAGTAAGTGGCAGTTGAAATTTTTACTGAAAATGCTCGTGAGAGAAAAGTTGTGAAACTCGTCGATCCTGATAGAAATCAAATTCAGAAGAGCCCGGTAATGTTTTTCGCGAGATAAATGCACTCGAGTGATTAGTGGGCGTAATTGTGCTAAAGAACAAAAAGTCATTTTAGTACGCTACGAATAATTAAGATTGCCCTGAAAAGTCTTAATGGCTGCACGCAACACATAGGTCCCAGGAATGGACACAGAAGATCCATCAAATTCAGAAAACCCTCAAATTAAAGAGCTTCTTCAATGTCCATCAGCAACGTTGAATTTCCAAACACAAAAAAGAATTCTTCTAGGAGGCAAATTCTTGGGTCAGAAGTTAGAATCCAAATCCACAGTAAATGTAAACGCAAAGAAAAGAAAACCACTCAGAGAACGACAACCAATTAATTATCAGATATACTAGTAATTAATGACTGATGAGTGACAGAGAAAAACATACTATCAGGAAACGCGTGGAACTATGACATTGCTTCGCCGGCCGTAATAGAAATATACTCACCGGGCGCGGTAAAGTGTTAAAAGTTGGGTCAATTAAATGAAGTAGCAGCAGCCTGCCTAGCTAGCTAGGTGGTAGCTAGAGGTATTGTTGAAGCATTTAAGAGCTCATCTTAAATATCCCATCCCTCAATTCTGATCAAAGCTTCATTACACTCACCACCCCATTATTTCACGGAGAAAGAGATGGCGTGTTGATCCGCGGAGGATGTGCAAAAGAGCGAGCCCAAGAAAGAGAGAAGAGGTGTACACACGCATAATGCACTTAACTTTAATTGGAATTGCATGTGAGGATAATAAATGAGACAATAGGGCTGGGTGGTGAAAAGTCCTTTGTGAAGGCGGTCCCAGACGCCTATTAGACAGCCGGCTCTGAGAGGAGGGGCTGCCGCTGACCGGTGTCGTCGCGGTCTCTCACCCTATCTGGCTATCTGTCTCCGTCTCTTCCTCCCTCTCGTGGGTGGGTCACGTGAGTCGTGCGTTCCCAAACCCCACTGACCGTAACCCTACCAAGCAAGAAGTCGGGAGCGTCACTCGAGTCGAGTCTTGCGCTGAAACGGAGAGTTTCGAGTTCGAATCGAGCTCTTTTATGTACTTTGTTTTACAGTTTGAGCTCGACTCAAGTATCGATTGAGATTTCTTGACTATTGTTTGGAAACAAAGTTAATCACAATTTTTTCAATAATCAATCCGTCATTGTTAAAGTTAAAATATTTAAAAACTATAAATTATTAAATTTCAAATATACTCATGTCGCCTCACGAGCATTTTGAAATTTAAACTCGATTTGGTTTATTATTCAAGCAATTTGAGCAAGATGAAACTGGCTCGAGCCAGATTTTTCTTAAGTTGAGCATTGAGCAACCTATGAGTAGTTCAGTTTACTTGCATCACTAATTTGTAACAACTATTAATTTCAATTGCACCATATAATTCATGCACTAAAACAATATACGTAGATATTAAAATAACGAATACAGACATTAAAATAATAGCATACGAAAATACAAACACTTTTTTGTCACTCATTCATTAAAAGTTAGAGTCACATAATCAATCAATCTTGTCCATTTAAATTCAAATTAATACTTCTATACCATGAATTGTCCCATGGAATTGGTCTAACAATTTGCATAGTTACTCAACCCGACTAGACCCCTCAAATGACGCTAACTGAATTTGATATAAACACGCGGATGAGAATGAGAAGTTGAGACTTAAATATCAATGAGCAGTTAAGACTAAAATATCTTTGATCTCCAATTAAAATGGGAACAATTATATCTTTTGTATAGTAATATCATTTTGTTGACAATTTTGTCATTATGTGCAAAAATTATAATTGAATGTACTTGACTTCGTCATTTGCAAAAATAGATGGAGGTTCCCACTCCCCAGAAACCACCTCAATTGAAATATCCTCATGCCTTTGGGCATGTTTCACTAGCTGAGAAGTGGGCAATTCCAATATGCATGGAAATTGAACCCATACACCACCTTATCAACAAAAGGAGAGTTCAGCCCGCGCTGGGTTGTTCGGATGGTGGAGGCGGGGTAGTTACTCCAAATCCACCTGGGTTCGATTCCAGTCCGCAACCCAGTTGTTGACCTCCTAGGCATCGGTCGGGCCCGCTTTGCTTGGGTGCTGTGAGAATAGTCGGGTGGTCCCGGATACCTACAGTGTTGAAAAAAAAATAAAAAAAAATAAAAGGAGAGTTCAAATATAACCCACCACCGCACAAAAAAAAAAGATTTTTCTGATTCCAATCGAAAGAGGGGAAAAAGAGCAAAAAGAGGGAAAACACCGATCAGTACAAGAGCCAACATTTCTGTTATCGTTTGGACCAAAAAAAAAAATGGAGAAATGGCCAATTTCGTCCCTAAATTTTTTGTTAGAGCCGATTTAGTCCCAAACTTTTATTTCTGACTAATTTGATACTTGAACTTATTTCGCAGTTTCAATTAAGGACCTTCGCGGTGGCACCACTACCTAAAACTGATCTAACTCCTAATTGGCTAATTAAACAGGGGTATTATCACGAGACTGTAATAAAACAAGTAAAATGTATAAAAAATCACCAAATAAAACTTTTAAATCGTGTAAAAAATCACTAGGTAAAACTTTTTTAAATTTTAATATTGTGATTTTTTACACAATTTACTTGATTTATTATAACCCCATAAGTGATGTTCCCAATATACCCTTGTTTAGTTGGTCAATTAAGAGCTAGATTAGTTTTAGGTAGTGAAACCACCACAGAAGTCCTTAATTGGAATTGCAAAATAAGTTCACATATCAAATTGGTTAGGAATAAAAGTTAGGTACTAAATCAACACTAGTGAAAAGTTTAGGGATGAAATTAGCTATTTTCCCAAAAAAAAAAAAAGCTATTTTCCCAAAAAAAAAAAAAAACAAGAGCCAACAGACTCCGGTCAACTGACAGAACCGTGAAAAGTCAAACGAATACAATAGAGAGCCGACTGCCGAGTATTTTGACTGTTTGGAATTTGGATTGCTACGGCATATGCCACTTGGGATTTAATGAGAGCTGTTGCCGCCTCAGTTTTGCATGTTTTGCGCATCAACGAGTCAAGGACTCAAGGGCTCGAGTCACCTTTCTTCTTCCTTGGGATCTACAAGATGGAAAGCATTCCCATTTCGTTGTCAAAATTTCGTATTCCAGTTAGAGAAGTTAATACGACAATTCATGATTAGACAAGTGTAAAGAATAGTTACCCTTCCGTAGGTATAAAAAAGTTTCATTTGTACTTTATAGTTGTCATCTTACGAGTCATGCCAACTAAATTTAAAATAATTGTAAACTACTGAGCTTTGGTCCAGTGACTATCAAAGGAGGTATTACCTGCAGTGAAAAAAATTTAAAAAAGATATTAGAGCATTGAAATTTGGTCGGTTAGGTTTGTATGCCTGCTAGCCACTTTTACAGTCTCTTTAGATTTCCCTTCCTGTAAAATAGGATAGATTAGATTACACAAATATTATTGTTGCTGAAAAAAAAATTTAAAATTATTGTGCAACGTCAACCATACTTCATTTGGATTTTCTCAATCAACAAATAGTTTAACTCCAGATTCCGCGTCACTAGGATGCGAACGATTGTTTAAGACTATAAATGAAGTGGGTTTGGGCTGCTTTTCATAATTCATATATGCTGCAGCATGAAATTTGCACTCACATAAGCTAGCTCACATATCTATGTTCAGAAAACAAGTATAAACCATTGAGTAACTAATAGGTTCTTGTATTTGATTGAAACAAATATCTACTTTTCGATACTGTTTGTTTGCAAGGAAAAGTAAAGGAAAGTTAGTTATTTTTTCTTTCATGTCTATTGGGTTAGCAGGAAAGTTGAAAATTTTTTCTTACACTTTCTTTCAATTTCCTGCATTTTGTGTCCTGCAAATTTGCAGGATTTTGAAGGAAAATGTGTCAGTTAGGCACAAAATTTTTAACAACCGCCACTAGCTATAGACAACTTCCCATTTCCACTCAGAATTTTTCTTGCTAACCGAACGTAAAGCGGAATATAAATTTCATTTTCCTTCACCTCACTCTCTTGCACTTTACTTTCCCACACAACTTTCCATCTATTCAAATAGATTTGAGTCTGCAAAACAATATGCATACCTTTAATTTGTTAAAAAAAGAAAGACATAAAAAAGATAAAACGAGAAAAGACTAAGCTTCTCTCACAAACCTAATGTCCACACTCCACATTGGTAATATGTACAACCGTTTTCATGCTATGGGCCGGGAAAAATATCCAACCCGATACAGGCCCATTTCGCCTAGTGGCTTGCTTGGGCCAGTCTGTAACTGGATACCTGAAAAAGTCCCAAGAATCTGGAAAGCCCGCATGCTTTGGACTTAACTCAGTAAAAACTAGAAGTTTCCAAAATTCACCTAAAGCTTTAAGTTTTAAAATATGTAATTTTTTTTAATTTTAAAAATAAACTCTCTTCTGCTCACCGCCTAAGTCGGTGAAACATATTCTTCATTACCGTCCTTTTGTTTGAAAAAAAAAATTGCACGTAAATAATCCATATAAATACTTGAAGTCGAGAATTATTTTCACCAAAACATAAACTTCTTCTACCCGACTCTATCTGTTTTTTTTCCTTCATTTCCTCAATTCTCGTCTTCTTCAGGTATTTTCTCTCTCTGGTTTCTTTGGTAGCGATAGTTTGATGAAATGAACTCCTTTGCTTCTGGATTTCTGTTCGATCAATACTTTTTTCCCCATAATTATTATTGTTTTCAAAACAAAATGAAATTAAAAAAGTAGGGAGATGAAGACTGATTCTTCAGTTTGGGTATGTCTTTCTTTTGCGTTTTGGGTCTTCTTTCTGCAAAATAAATTTGTTCGGTAATCATGATTGAAGGATTTGGGAACCGGGGTGGTGGGGCAGGATGATAACTTTACTTTTAATTTTTGGTCAATTATCGTTATTGATGAATTTGAAACCCTGGAGATTCTTTGGAACTTAATTTTTTCTTAAATAGTCATAATTTTTTTCCTGTTTTTTTCGAACGACTTCTCAAATTTAATTTTGGGAAATTGTCTATGCGCAGTAAGATTTGAGTTTTTTTTTTTGTTTTTGAAATGGAGTGTATTGTCGAGCTTTCGGTAGGCGTGTTCGTTTGTGGATCGTTTTTTTTATATCTACGAATTTGTGGTAATCTATACATTCATTTTTGATGTTTAACATCATTTTTTTAGGGCCAATGAAATAAAATATAAACCTGCAAGCTTTTGCAATCTTCGCTGCACTTGATCAGTTAGTTAGTTTAATATGTAGGACGTGTATTTTGATTGTTGTTATGCGTAGTATATTATGCATATGGATGATTTGCCTGGTTAATTACGTATATTCAGGAGCAGTAAGACGAAATCACTTATTACCTTTTAGATTGAGTTTACAGATCATATCATTATGATTGAGTTTTACTACAGTTATTTGGGCTCACAAAACGTGTCTAGATTCTCAGGTGAATTAATTGTCAAATCTCCTTTTTAGCTACATATCTTAGTATGCCTATTCGTGTCAAAGGTTTAGTGATCCTTGTTACCTTATTAGAAGTGCATCATTTGATGTACATTGGTTGTGCCTAATCTAGGTTAATGGTTTAATCTTGATTTAAAGTTAATTTCAATTCACCATATATGTTTTCTTGTGCAAATTATTAATATGTCAGCATTTTCTAATTCTGTTTAAGGTAAATATATTTGGTCAGAGCCAAGTTTTAAAAATCCTGTTTGCTTTCTCTGATAAATGCATTGACTGGAAGTGTTTAATTTTTATCTGGAAATGTTGTTTTCTCACAAATGTGATAGTATTATCTCCTGAAGGGTTTCTAAGTCTGCATTTTTCCATTGTTCTGTGGTGTTAAATTGACGGTGATAGAGCAACTAGAAATGCAAGGAGGAAGGAACCCCTTCTTTGGTTTTGGCGACCCATTTGCCAGTGGTGGTTTTGATGGGCATAGAGATTTAATATCTAGCTTTTTTGGAGGGAGAGACCCATTTGATGACCCCTTCTTCACTCGCCCATTTGGGGGTATGCTTGAGTCGAGCTTCTTTGGCCCCAGTAGAGGTCCATTCATGCATTCTCAAGCGCCTAGCTTGTTCGGTCCCAGTGGAGTTCCATTTATGGACGCACAACCAACTGGGTTTCTGGATCATCAGTTCTCTCAGCCCCCTAGGTCTAGGGGCCCTATTATTGAGGAATTGAACTCTGATGATGAACAAGATGAAAATGAAGATCAGAAGGAAAAGAGGGATAACCCTAGAAAGCATGGTAGGTCAATCAATGAGCCTTTGGTTGAGGATCCAGATGGCGACGCTGAAGGTTTCTGCTTTTCCTTAATTCCAAGTGAATTGTGTTGCTTTTTATGTTTCTTTTATACATGATAGAGACTAATCGGTTTATGGTACAGAGAGGAGGAGGAAACAAGTGCAGTTCAGGAATGATTACCACCGGGGGAGTATCCCACAGTCGCAACCCCGAACTCAAAGCTTCAGCTTCCAGAGCTCCACTGTAACTTATGGTGGTGGAAATGGTGCATATTACACTTCATCTAGTACAAGGAGGACTGGCAGTGATGGAGTAAGTTATCTGCTAGCTTGAATAAGGTGGAGTTCTGGTTTTTATTTCATTTCACAATAAGTTAATCATAATTTGCAGATGACATTTGAGGAAAGCAAAGAAGCTAATTCAGCTACTCGTGAAGCAGCCCATAGAGTATCAAGGGGAATCCATGACAAAGTATGTGTTTGTTTACTAGACAGATGGTGTTAGTTACATTTATTTTTGTTGTAGACGGAAGGCGTAAGGAAATAACGATGACTTTCTGTAGGGTCATTCTGTCACTCGGAAGCTGAAATCTGATGGTAGGGTGGACTCCATGCAGACTTTGCACAATCTGGAAGAAGGTACATTGAAATTTGTTTTCAAGTGAAGATGAAACTTCAGTCAAGATGGTGTCTTTGATGTTTCATTTTTTCTCCTGTGTGCCCTGCCAATAAGTTAACCTGTTGTTGGTTTTTTTGAAGATCAACTTGCTGGTTTTGAAGAGGCATGGAAAGGGAAGGCTAGGAAACATCTGCCTGGCTGGACTGATGGTCTGAACACAGAAGTTATTGGTAAGTGTTTCTGGATTCTCTGAAGAATTTTTGTTTGTGTCAGTTTCCTGCCGAACAATTGTTTTGTCAGGTCTCATTGATATCTTGTCCGTTTTCCTTTATTATTATTTTTAAAAGAAAAGTTTGAGTGTCTTGGAACTGGCGGTTAACTGCAGGTTGGGTTGAATTTAACAAATGAGAAAATTTGGAATGTTTAGAAGTATCCTATTCGCTTTTAGTTGGGTATGGTGTTGGAATCTGTAGCGGTTGTAACGTTTTTAAATTGTGTTGATTCTAAGAGTTTGTTTATTGATTATATTTCTTAGCTGTCAAGCGGAACAAAGAACAATAAGCTGCATGACCTTGCTTGCATGTGGTCCTTCATGAGTTATGGTTATCAGAACTATGGTTTTCGAAATTGCTCATTATGGTTTTATACACTATGCTTAAAAAGTATTTTTGAGAACTACGTCACATGTAAGATTGAGTTTGGACTTCAATCTGGTTGTTTCGAGGCATTTGGTCTCTGGATCAGTGGGGTACCAAGGACCAATAAATAAATAGCTGCGTTTGGAGCCCCACTTAGTTATGGGGCTTGAGATTGGTGGTTTGAAGAGGATGTTGCTTTTCCTCTTTTGGAAATCTTTTTAGTGGATCTAGAAGATGAGCTAATTGGGATAGTAGGTCGAAGTATTGGTCATTCTTGGCCTTGCGGTGCAGACAAGTCTTTGCTGCTTAACTTCCAGTATTTGATTATGGCTTTGTTCTTTGGGGATTTTGTTTTCTTTTTCTTTTTCTGTTTTCTGAAGTATTTAAAGCTTGTCTTTATTATTATTATTATTGTTTTTTTGGCAACCAATGCTCTAGGATCTGGAAGAAGTGCTGTGAATGGAGCAAATCAGGGAGGGCGGGCACTTCCTTATGTAGGAAGGTCCAATCAACTTGAGAGTGGTGTGGTGCCAGAAATGGGACATGCAGCAGGCCCTTCGCGTCCTCACCATGCTGGAAGGGGAAGAGCAGCTGTAGGTGGCATGTCGGGTTCTTCATCCCGCGTTAAATCAAGGGCACCTGACACGGCTAACTTGAATCAAGCCGGGAAGCATTAGGAATCCAAGCTCTCTGTATTAGTGCTGTTATGCTTTTGGTAGTTACTAGCTATATATCTTAGGCTTATCCTCCAGATATCTCGAAACAAGATCTGTTGTAACTCTCTGCGCGAGTAATGGTGGTGGTTATTGATCCGATTCTCGGATCAGTCTGTCTGAATCGAATCTGATATACGACAGATGATATAAGATTTGCATTAGCGTTTGGCATACTTTTTTCTTTTTATATTGTTCAACTTATCAAGCGGCTTCATGGTGGTGAAATCGTACTTTGAGATTTTCTGTCGCTGGTGTTTTGGTGGTTTGGATTACAAGTCTTGTTCCACCTCAAAATCGAGAAATTTGTGCTCGGCTAGTTCTCTCATCGTGAGCTTGTCTGGTAATTTTATTGCGTATGAAGTCTTGGTTGCTGGAACAGCAGTGAAGCCTTGAATTACGTGGCGGATTTTCCATGAATTAAACAACAGATAGATTTCCAGGATTGACAAGTTGAAATTGTACTTTTTCTATTGGGTATCACGTCGTCATCGACTCATGACGATGGTTAGGCTTAAGGTTGAGGATACTTAGGATGATGTGCTCTAGATTAGGGGGGTTGAAAAATTATGGCGGTGCCGGAATCTTCGTTTTATTTCCGGTTTAGTTTTGGGAATGGAGAATGCGTATATGTAACTAGCGCTCAACATCACTCATTTTCATATAGTGTGTAATTTTTGGAGTTACTTTCGTTTTGTTACTTGTTACTATTCCACAATATCAGGTTCTTAATTTCACATCGTGCATGTTTCCTGCCCGGAAGATGGGGATAATATTTTTTTAAAAAAAATTTTCTGAAGTCATGAAGTAATGAATGAGGATTTTTCTACCATAAAGAGGAAAAATTAACATCTTGAAAATGGTGTGACATTCACTCCGCTTAATGAAAATATTATGAATGTTGTTTGAATTGTCGATGTTTCAATGCCATCGAATTGCAAATCATCCAATACAAAAAGTCGAATGATATTTTTTTGAATAAAACATATTACTACTTGTTTATGGAAGATTCTATAGTTCATTTTGAAAAATCATATCAATAAGTAAAATTCACTGATGAAAGAATTGTTATTAATTTTTAGATTAGATACTATTAAATATTTAAAATTTAAATTATTTATTTTTAGTGAAGATTTAAATTATTTATTTTTAGTAAAAATTTAAAATAAGTTGAGGGAATGATATCCAAAAGGAAACGTGTAATTTTCTGGTGCGCGGTTGTTGGTATCCAAAGGAAATGGAAAGCAAAATTCTTCTAAGAAAAGAAAAATAATACAAGAGAAAAAAAAACGAAAAAGAAAAAGAGTAAGATGGTGAAAACGTGATTTAGTACTCGATAGTTGGAGCATTAGTTAGTGGCAGAATTTCGAGACTAAAAATTTCAATAGACCACAAAAAATACAAAGAAAACTTTAAAAATTGGTGCTCACTTCAATTCAATCCTAAGTTGTCCCTCTGAATCCTCTCCTAGGGTTAAGCTAACAGAAAAGTTATTGAAATGGCCGTTCTCAGAGTTACGGCAAGCATGATAACTAGAGAAATCTTCCGTCCGGTAATGCTGTTTCCACAAACGTGGAGGAGCTTATCTCACTTACCGTCGGCGCCGGCTGGTTCGCAGTTCAGCGGGGTCCATCTTCCAGTCGTCTCACGCAGCATCAGTTATTGCCCGGTCCGGTGCTCTGCGGCGTCTAATGAAAATGCCACCGGAGAGAAAAAGGCGCCGGCTAGGTTGGCTCAGGTTCAGGAGTTTTTGGTTGCTGCTAACGAGCGTGCTCAATCCGCTGGAAATGAACCTATTCCCAAAATCACTCTTGGTAACTCAATCATTCAAGTATTTTACTCGTTCTTAATGTTTAATGTCATGCATTATTAGCTGAAACTCTGTTTAATTTCTAAAATATTCGTGAATGTTTATGGATGTGTAGCTTGATGCCATTACTGTGTATGGGTGTATTCAAATTATTAATTGAGAATTTGGCTAAAGAATGAAGGAAGAACCAAATTTACTGACTGTAGTCTAACTTTTCGATAATCATATTCTGTGGCAGAAGTATTTAGAAGACTGTATGTACTTTCGTAGGTTAACTAGGTAAACCTTAAACGTTCACATTTACAATTGAAAGCAGTTTGCGCATGCCATGGAAAATTGCTTTCAAACAGTTCTTTAAAAATTCTCATGCCTCTGAAAGTAATTAACAAAAATTTGGTCCTACTCATGAAGTTTGCTTCTTCCACCTTGACAGAAAATTTCGCTAGAATGCTAAATAATAGATAGATATTGCTAGGGAGGCGGAATAGAGATGGCGGCTTGTCGTATCTTCTCGTATAGATGTGGGAAATAGTGGGTATCATGAAACTAAGTTGAGTGAATTCAGTGATAAAAGCTTAGAAAACACATAACGATTCCTGCATATTACAAGGTTAAATCGTGGTCTTCCAATTTTAATGCATATGCTATAGGTATCCATTTGCTAATGCAGATAAAGGATTTAATCTTCTAGATAAGGTTGTAGTTAAAATGGTGGTTGAACTTTTATGTTCTCAGTCAATTTAAGTTATGGAGTCAGTGATATCCAACTTGTGAATTGTGATTACTTGTCAAGTGGTGCTTGTAATCAGAACCTGATTTTTGCAGCATTGGAGGGGCTGGCAGTTTTTTCCTTTCCTACCAATTGGTTTGCTGAGTGAGAGTTTCCTGGATTTTAAGGAAAAGTCGTTTTGATACATTTATTTTTCTATGGATGTAATTCGGCAGGCTCTTAATCCAACAGGAAGCTTTGGTAGGACATCCGCTTTAAATACAATTTATGTTTTTGACCTGTTTAAATTTTGATGAGAAATTTTTGCTCATGCAACTTGTTTTCTTTAATTGCAGCTGCTTTGTCAATAACTCTTCTTTTCTTGTTTACCCATCAATGGCTTTGTTCACTCCATATATTCTACTTGTGATATTGGAGAAAGTTGCTTGTTCAAGCTGTGTGTTTTTGCTTGGGGATCAAAGAGTACTAAGATGAAATTCTTCCAATGTATCATCTTTTTTGTTTTCAGATCATGTTACAGTGAACTTTGCAAGAAGTGGTGGCCCTGGAGGTCAAAATGTTAATAAAGGTCAGCTACCAGCTTGCTTGGGATCAATAAATGCAATTTGTGACCTCCTTTTCTTTTGCAGTCCATACTACTTTTATGTTGTATGTTTTCTTCTTAGGCTCATTTTTCTTTTTACAGTAAATACCAAGGTGGATATGCGGTTCAATGTTAGAAATGCGGATTGGCTCAGTGAAAGGGTCAAGGAGAGGATCATGCAAATGGTTACCTACTACTGCTATTTTTTGAGTTATCCATTTTTAGATTTTCAATTTTGGTACAGGGCCACATTTTACAAGAGGAAAATTGGAACAGGAGTGCCTGAGAGTCGAATTGGTCACCTCATGTTTTTGAGATCCCATAAGTCTTGTTAGTGTAGATGCTCAGTTTCCAGTTTTCTAGATCATGACCCTATATAGATACCTTAGCCAAATTTAATATATACTTATCATCTGGAGCAGTATCTAATTTATGTTAGGACATGTTTGGCATGTCCTTTTGGTCTTTGATTTCAAATATAGAGAGTGAACTATTTCTGGTCTATTTGCCACGCCCCTTTTTTTACAACTGCTAACTGGTATTATTTATACCACTCGATTCTTCCACACGACTTTTGCTCTGTTGTGCAAGTTGGTGAACTTATATTTCTAAAAATAACCTAGGGTTCTGTCATTTTTTAGAATTTTTAATTTTGTGGTCCATGCACAGCAAGATAATGTATTACTATATGATGTCGTTCTGTCATTACAAATCTAACTTCTTATGTTGTCAACAGGAAAAGAATCGGATCAACAAGGATGGGGAACTTGTAATTTCATCAACAAGGACTCGTACTCAAAAGTTAACTTCTTCTTTAGTCTTATCATTTTCCTGAATTGTTGCACAAGTCATAGACTCACAGTAACATAGTACACATGTATTACAGGGGCAACATTGAAGATGCTTTGGCGAAATTACAGGTATTCATGAGACTAATAAAGAATTTTCAGGTACCATCATGTTTTGTCGTTGTGTCACTAATATCCATGAGCTCTTTCATCTTATCAAAATGGTAAAAGCGATCTTCAGTTGGTATATTTAGGCGTCAGATGTAACACAATTTCTTAATTTCTTAAATGGATGATGCAGGGTATTATTGATGAGGCATCCTATGTCCCACCACCTCCGTCAGAAAGAGACGGTGAAGAAAATTACTAAGTTGTACGATCTTGTCTAAATTAGATCTTCTTACTTTCGTTAACGTGCAACAAGTGCCTATTTTTTGCCCACCTGTCCAAGAATCATTTTCCATTCAAGGCAATACGTACTCTTTTTCTGTATTCTCTTCAACTAATTCACCTGTCATTGCTTCTTCATTCTTGTATGTTGTAAGCATACTCTTCTCTCTCTCTCTCTCTCTCTCTCTGGGTTCATCTAACAATTCAGGGCTCGACAACTCTGTACTTTTAAGCGAATAAATGTCTTTTAGCTCTCAATATGCTTTAAAGTTTAGGTTCTTTTGGACTGACCCCTCTCTTTCTCTCCTAAACACACACATTCAGGGCAGCTATTGGGGAGCAAAAGCGTCTTGACAAGAAGAAAGCACATTCACAGAAGAAGGCTTTTAGAAGAAGCCGAGACAGTTGGGACTGAGTTTATTAGAGCATGAGCTGTGTGCTGCTATTTTTTGCAGTGAATTGATGATTAAGCTGAATGTATAGATGCAGATGTTCAGCACCATTTCTTTGTTTCCTGAGATGTCGTTGTGAAAACAAAATCTTCCAAGTATCTAGAGTTTCTTGATATGACTATTACACAAGACAGTGGAAGTGAGCCAAATTCCTGCCATCAACTAGTTAGGGAAGTAGGATGCTGCAGGAAGAAGAGTTTACACCTCGTTCATTTTTACTAGTTGCAGTACGTACTGAATCCAGATATAGATGTTACAGAGCCCCAATTAATTTCTGCTTGTACTATTTATTTTGTTCTGGAGCCTTCATATGGATGTAAATTTGGCAGTCAGGGACAGATTTTCTGTTTGTCCAAAAAATGAAAAATATGCATTTTACTTGGGACAATCACCTCCTAGCAATTGTCTGCAGCATTAGTGCTTCTGAAACTGTGATGGCCTATATTTTTGTTGATTCATTATTTTACAAAGGCGTAATTTCTGTACAATGAAACTCTCACTTCTGGGCCTGTCGCCAATATCCAAATCCAAAACAAAGCTATTACCTTGTGTATGTTGCTTTGAAATTGAAGTTGATGCTTCGGTGGTCAAAAAATAGGGAAGCAGTTGGGAAATGAAGTAAATCCCCGGTTGTACGTATCCGACGGTGCTTTGCACATGTTCAGACCTTAGCCCCCCGGAAGTTGGTGAATTTTAGGCTCCTTTATTTTTTTTAAAAGCAAGCAATTTTTATTGAATAAACTCCATTTTACGCGCGTCAACACCGTGTGTACGTGCAGATGAAGTTTGGATTCACTATCAAACCCAATTACCTAGTTTTTTCGCATATAATTGAGTTCTATTCATTAATACAGCAAAGGTTAACACTGAGGTGATGCCCTTTTTCTTTTAGGGTTAAAAAACATACCCAAAAACCGGAGTTCAACAACAGGTACCTGAAAGGCACCCTTCTGCTGAATCATGAATGTTTAAGCTTCAACTTCTTAGAGCACCAGTTTCAAGCTGGGTTTTCAATTTTGGTTTATCTGGCTATCAGACCTGAAATCATACTGAAAGGTTCTTGAGTTGCCTAAACGGGAAGAAGCCAAACAGATGACACATTTTTCAGTCTAATTAACGGCGATAGAATACCAAAAACTTCATCAGACTTAGACTGCAAAATTGATCAAAGCTTTTATATACAACTGGTTGATTGGAAATGGGAAATGCACTAATTTCATTTACATAATGCAAAAAGGGGGTTGTTTTTTTTTTTTGGGGTTGGGGGAGGGAGGGGGGGGGGGGGAATACAAAAGTTTTGGTATATAATTCTATTGATTGATTGAGAATCCTAAGGTGCGTGCCCTTCCATGACTGATAACTGATGATCTAATTCAATTGAGAAATCACTTCCGGATGATGAACTCCTCTCCTGTTTGTCGATCAATGTATTTAATCCATCTTCTCTCGCCCTTTCTTGGGCCTGAGTTCCCACCTCTTGCTCCAACATGTGCAACATCCAATCCTTTCCCCACAGGCAAAAGAACTGAGCGGACAATCCTTGCTTTAGCATCAAGAACCGTAACGCCATCTGAAATCTGATTCAGCCTTGGCCAAAGCATTCTTGCGTATCAAAACCGCACCCTTTTCACCTAGCTTAGCCACCCTGAAAATTCTAGCAAAATCGTTGCACCTGCAATCCACAACCATGAAATCAATACCTTCTAATCCGTTCATAGCCTCCTCCGGCTCACCAACGATGACTTCAGGCGATTTTCCGGCTTTCTCCATTGCTTGAATGTACTTTGACCTTGAGGCTTCATCAGCAACTATGCAAACATGCCTTCCACCAGAGTGATGGCTCGCAATTGCCAGGCCAATACTTGTTGCCATCATCCCACCTTGTGACCAAGCTTCCACAATCAATTTTGCATTCCATCCAGCTGCCATGGCTGATACCATCTCTGCTACACTGGATTCATTGTAAACAACTTTACACTGCAAATTAAAAAGAAAGCAGTCAAAACCAACATTACAGATGACCTTTTTTTTTTTTTTTTTTACAAAAAAAGAAGGCAAGAGTAAGAATTTTCAGAAATGGAAGGGACTTACTGTTTCCACAGTATCAAGAAAAGCCTTGGTGGCTGTTTCTGGACACCAATCGAGCTTCATATCTTTTGTTGATGGTATTCTTTTCTGGGGTGGTTTTTGTTGCTCCTCCTATTCTTCTACTTTTCTTGATCTTCAAGGCTTGGGAGGAGTTGTGATATTCTTTGCTGGAAAGGTAAAATGGTGGATGATGTAAGGGAAGAGGTGTGAAGGTGGGGTTTTTAAAATGAGAGAGACAGCGACCTAGAAAAGGTCATTTCACACCGTTGACAATTGCAACTTGCAGCCCCAACCAAATCCAATGTGTCGATTGGGATTAGACTGGATTACTTATTTACATGTGCTTTTGTTGTTTTCTCATTTTTTTTACTCACAATTTTTTTGTTGCTTTCTGTGTTTGGTTTTAATTCGTATATATCCTGCTTGGTTAGACGAGAGGCTGCTAATATTTATATGTGTTTTTCTTGTATCAGTTAGGCTTTGCCCAAGTCAATTTGTCATGCAAGGACATAGGCAAATTAATTTTGTACGACTTAAAAAGCATGAAAACTTTGCCAAAAACTTCTCTTCACATTTATTATTCCTCTTCAGCCCAATTGACAGGCATATATCAGATTCGGTGCATAAAGACAAAGGAAGATTTTCACAGAATTTCAATCCCTGATCCTCTGCTGTGAGCCTTTTAGGCTGGGGACAACTCAAAAAGGTTCCCAAGTATACGGAAAAATGGAGCTCAATTTCTGTTATAGATTCCTGCATCATCAGGTGTAACCTCGTATGATCACTTGCAAGAACCCTGTTTTTTCTCTTTTTTTTTTGTTTTTGAATTAATCTATCCTACATTGACAGTGTATATACTGTTAGCGTTAGATGAATGACAACTATGTAAAATTTAAAATTTTATTCAAATATATCATGAATTTAACGATGATGGTGTATACTATCAGTATATATAAGATTTATTTATTTATTTATTTGTTTACCTTCAGTTAGTCTGTTTTTGGGACCCCTAGCCGGAGAGGCGAAGCCGCAAAAGAGGGAAGAAAAATCGGTAAGGGCTTCCGTATGATTCCGTGGACCGTACGAGACCTTACAAACCTCTCTAAAACCTCTGGCAGCGGTTTTTGATTCTCTGTTGCTGCAAAACTTGTACAATTGACTCTAGGCTGCCAACTACGTTGACTTCATCCCTTTGCAGCTTTTTACTCCTTGCTCCCAATCATTGCCACGTATGCATCCTCGTTTTAATGACCTTTTCTATTTTTCCATGTCACGTAGCTGATCTTTACTTTAATCTGTTGTATGTATGCACTGGTTGTACACCGTACAGCCAGTTGAGGCCCCCATGGCTTGAGGGTTGACGATTGGAGTTCAAAGTCCTTCGCTATCTAAAAAAATGAGGAAAAACAGAGACAAGGAAAACGTCAAAAACCTCAAGTGGTAAACTGTCTAATTTAAATTAAGCAGATAATCCTTTGACCTAGGCTCCTCCTTGATAGTTTAACATCAAGTTATCGTAGCTTTCTGAAAACTATAAGGTGCATGCGTGGTTTGAGGTACATTTACGGACAAAATGTTTGAAGTGGCATTGAAACTATTACAAAATTTAATTTTCAACTCTTCAACTATTAATGAATAAGTTTTAATCCTCAAAGTAGAACATATAATTCTAATCCTTCCGTTAATTTGGATCATTATGTGTAACAGAAATAGCATGACATGGATTTTAGTAGTCTTTCAACTAATATATAGTTCAACTTTTGATCATCTAATTATTAACTGATAAGTTTTAACCCTTTAACTCATTAAAACATATAATCTTAGTACTTTCGTCAACTTGAGTCATTATGTTCAACAAAAACATCACCGTGCGTGAGGGAGGGAGCATACTGGAATGTCCCCATTTTTGTGTCTAAACTTCAAAAATATACGGCGTATTAGTGTCATAATCAAGATACAAGCAATAGCTATGAAGCAATATATCATTGTTTTAATCTTTCCAGACATGCCTAAAATTGATGAACATGTCTTGTGAAAATAAAAACTCCATTCGGTTATGCCCCCTACTGTGTACGTGGAGATGTTTGTGTTCGACATAATGACTCAAGTTAACGGAAGGGTTATGATTATATATTCTAATTAGTTATAAGCCTAAAACTTATCAATTAATAGTTGGAGAGACAAAAGCTAAACTTTGTAATAGTTTGAGAGCCACCGAAAAATCATGAATCTTGTGACTCAAGTTGACATAATGACTCAGGTTGATGGAATGACTAGAATTATATGCTTTAATTAGTTGGAGGGCTAAAACGTATCTATTAATAATTGGAGACTAAAAGTTAAATTTTGTAATAATATGAGGGCCACTAAAATATTTTGCCCTAATATAATTAAAAGGCGTGCCTGTCTTAATGTAGGTCTCTTTCCTTCTTGGGTCTTTACGTTTTAGATAGTAAAGAATTAATGTTTATCCCACGCCTTGATATGATTCACGAATGACAATGGTAGAGAACATGATTTACTTGTGAAGAAAGAAAGGAAAGAGATGTTTATCAGGTATAGACGAGGAACATTGAAGAAAAGGCATTTTAAATTTGTCAACTTGAGAATTATAATCTGAAATTCCTAAGCTCCTAACCCTCCAATTGTATATCTAAATACAGCAAACGAGTTAAGTGAAAATTAAGTAACCGGGTGGAAGAGAAGACGACGATGTTATAGCCGTCCTATATAGTAGCTAGTTTCTTGGCCACTTCATGCTTAACCAAGTTGTATCATATATAATCTTGAAATTAATTTCACTTGCAAATGATGACGTTAAGTGTGGAGTTGGCCTGTAGTTTGGCCAAAACAAGATAAGTTTGATCTTAGTTAACGAGAGCCGACTGTGCTATCAAAAACAGGATTGACACTGTTGACAATTCGCAAACAATTTTTTTTTTTTTAAGTAGCCATCTAAATAGATATGACTAATGATTATGACCATAAACGTTAAATATAAGTACGGGTGACGTTTTGAGCTACATACCATGTTCCTTAGTTGTATCACTTATCCTCCCTTTTTTTAAAGACCAAATAGAATTTGACTAGATTACTTAATTTCCATGCCTCGTATTATTCTATTACTTAGCCACGGAAACACTGGTGATCATCAAGAGAAGAAAGGTAATATGTACGTTGTATCATTATCTTATTATGGTGGCTAGTTGTCTTTTTTGAAGGAAATTATGGTGGCTAGTTTAATGACATACTTGAATTGAGAAAAGTGATTACAGCTAGGTTCCAAGAGTTGACCTGAGTTTGTAGAAAAACAAAGAAACGAAGGCTGAAAAATAAGCCACTCCTCATATATGTACGAAGAAACGATGGATGCACTTATCACTTATTGCAGTCGTGATTCAATGCACAACAATATTATAATTATACTACCATATAAACCTCGGTTATATATTTTAATAAGCACCTGGTCTTCATTAATAGCGGAAGGCCGAGATCTTCATAATATAAAATCTTTCCTAATTATAGCGGATTATGTAGGATAGCAGCACCCTGCCCGTTGAACAGAAACGGAAGTCGTGGGACAAAAGCAATGAGTTGTGCTGCTGCTGCCTGCTGATGTGGAAAATTATCGTCTAATGTCTTGAGAGATTGTGGAAACTTGCAGGAATGTTCTTCTTCTGGTTGCTACCTCCTCTGTGTCTTCCTTCCACTGCTTAACCTCGTAACTTGTTCAAGTCAATTGATGCTTAAGTTCACAATTACACCTTTCAATATTAACGAGTGGGGTAACTGGCCTGTACCTCGTTGAGATCAGACACCTTGTTGGCTTACTAAACTTCCGAATGATTAAAATGATGTTGTGTTAATATCTTGTTGGTAGATACTCCCTCCGTCCCACTTTGATAGTCCTGTTTCTTTTTTCACACAGTTTAAGAAAAAGTAGTTAATTTTGTTGGAAAAGTAAATTTAGATTGCTATTTTCCTAAAATACTCTCACATTAAATAGAGTAAGACTTTATGGAAACTTGAATTAATGGTAAAAAAAGAATCAACTCTCATTAATGGGGTAGGTTTATAGTAACAACAACTTACATTGAATAAGGGTATTTTAGGAAAATTAAAATACAGCTACATTCTTCAATTGGAAACTGAACTACAATTTGGGACAGACCAAAAAGGAAAACAGGACTATCAAAGTGGGACGGAGTGAGTATTAAAAACCTGAAAAGGATTAAATCTGGATTGAGGCAATCCTTGACCAAAACTAGTTGCTTTTGCACTAATAATACGTCATTCCACGGTACTTTAGAAATGCCCCAAGTGACAGTTTTGGAGTTCCATCACTGTATTTGTTTTTTATTATGAATTTGCAGGTTTGGGTTGATAATGAGTAAACCATAGCTGCCATATCATATGAGACTAAAAATTCATGTGAAATGAGAAATGGTCCATTAAATGCATATTTATTAAGTGCTACTTAATTATGTGATATTTGCTCATCCATGATATGTGTGTCCTTGGCCGATTCTTTTTTCCGTGCTCATTGATGGTTTTCTGAACATAGAAGCCCATAAATGGGGTTGACAGTAGCCCCCGTAAATGAAGCCCAAGAAGTGGCAAACAATGTCCATTTAAGGACGGCCAATTTAGAGCTAAAACTATTCTAAATGCGGGATGGTCAACCTTTAACCTTTACTCTACTACTCTCATAAACCAATTTTACTCTGCTACCCCGCGTGGCATTTTTGGGATGGACATTGTCAAATTCATCAAAAATACGACTTTTAAAACTTTTAAAGAAATATATTGTTTAAATATATTACAATTTGATATCTTTTTATTCAATCGTGGTTAAATTTATTGACTAGGAATTTGACGTCTCGTCTAGCATATCAGAGATCAAGCCTGATTGCCAAGTTTGTGGATAAAAAGGGTTTGGGGGAGGGGGAAGGTTAAAAAAAAATTGATATTTGTATAATCTTAGTTACCATTTTAATTTTCATTTGGACAGCAGGTCTTTAAAGAATGAATGTCAGTTAAATAGGTCAATTAAATAGCAGTTGGGATCCTCTGTGTCACTACTCGGTGTCAATCCAGTACCAATCCCACTTATCATGTGATGGTAGAAGAAATTTAAATAAATAGCACATGACAAATTAAATAAACAGGACACTTGGCATAAATATAGAAGTGGCACTGAATTGCAATTGGAAAAGTGACACTGAAGATCCCGTGCAATTAAATAGGTGTGTAAATGTCATATATAACTCGAAACACATTTATCAACCGTTGTTCCTACGTCAAAAACACATTTGTCCATAAAAGGTTTTCGAGTTAAAACTTTGCCCAAAAAAACACCCCTAAAAGGATAAAGGTTTGTTTGGACAGCAAATTATTTGTCCAAATTTATTTGCTGACATTACCATTACAATTTCCAATACATCTTTTTATCTTACATACATCACATCACAAAAAATATTACAGTAATTATTTTAAATAATATCCTATCCAAACAAACCGTAACTTTCTTTTGGATCCTGTTCAATATTATCAAACGCCATATTCCACATTTTCCCATGGACGCTAGCTCGACAAGCCACGCGTCACACTCTCAAGGAGTAAAACTCTTCCTTGTCCAGGTGTCACAAAGCACCCCTTCCCTTTTGTCTGGCGACCCATATAAATGCTTCACAATGCCCGAATCTCCACACCGCCTCCCCGAAACATACCAAACAAAAATGCATCGGGTCAAATTCTCCCTCCGATTCCTGAAACACAATTCACACAATTACCTAAAACCCAAACCCTTTTCAACCCATTTCGAAAATGTCGGGTCCATGGCTTTGCCACCTGAAGGCCCGGTCCGTAATCCGGTTCAAAGGACCCGACACTGTCAAGTTCTTGCAAGGCCTAGTCACCAACGATGTGCGCAGGCTTAGCGAACCTTCAACTGATAATCGGAGCATCGGCGCCGTTGGAACGCCGAACTTCCCGGCTGTGGCAGTGCCGCCGGTATACGCAGCTTTATTGACTGCACAAGGGAGGTTTATGTACGACATGTTTCTTTACAGGCCGCCCCAAGCCGATGAGAAGCTCAACAGTACCGGGTCAGGTCCCGGGCCTATCCCGGAAGAGTTCGAGCTCTTTGCTGACGTAGATGCTTCTTCTTTGGATGAACTGTTGGAAGTATTAAAAAAGTGAGTTTTTTTTTTCGTGGATATATGGATTCTGTTGACTTTGATGATTTAGTTTGATTGCCTAAATGCACTTTTAGATTGCATTTAATTTAAATGTGATATCTGCTATTATTTAGCGAAGTCTTTTAGTTTATCTCCTAGTAAAATATACTTGTTTGTACTACTGGGGCTTTTTTTTCTCTAAGAAAAAACGAGGGTTAGAATATATGGCAATGATTGGCTGGCGCTTTGTTGAGTATTCGGCATAAATCTTTGCTTTTTATAAGTTGTTTGTTGTTTGTGTTGATTTTTGGTGGATACGATTATGTAGTCTATTCCTTTATTGCTGCAATGCAAGTGAACAAGCCAAGGCAGGGGAAAAGATCTTGGTTTCAGATGCAATTGCTCCTTGTTGTCTAATCGAGCCATTGGAAAGAAGTCGGATAAGTGATGTTGTTGCTCTTTAGATAAGCCAGTATATCTAAGAATGTAGAGTGAGTCAATTTCAATTTATTTTTTAACTAGCCAGAAGGGGCAGAAGTGGTGGCATCATATGTCTCTGTAGGTAAATAAGAAACTTATTATCTAAAGCATCGGTCTTGTGAGTAAGCCAAAGAGTTGGAAACATGACACGATGAGGAGTAGGAAGAGATTGTTTTTGGAGACAGTCTTCTGTTTATTCATGTGCGTGATGCCTACTATAGACTTGTCATGACGAGAGAAAATCTTCCTTTCCCTGTATTGTTCTGATCACTCTTCAGCTTACTTTGACTTCGTTTACTAGTAAAGGAAATACCCTCTGTCATGATTAATACTATCTTCTACGGTAGTTTCATATTCTCAAGTATTGCAATAATGAAATGCTAATATTACATTTGGACGTGAAAATTAAGTTTATTCTTAAGGAACATAATGGATCTGACCAAATCACAAAGTGTAGTGCAAAAGCTTTTGGATATAGGTCATTTATTATTTAGTGAAATGCTGTGTAAGCTCTGAGTCCCAGGTTTTTGTACCAAAATGGACTCTTACACTCTTTTGGCATTATCAGTTCATTGATAGAGCCATTTAGAGAATTTTTTTGGTTTTAAATTATTTTTCATCTGAGTGCTGCAGATATCGATTGCGGTCCAAAGTTGATATCGACAGTGTTGCAGAAGATTTCTCTTGCTGGCAAAGATTTGGTTGGAACCTTAGTGAGAAGTCCTCATCTGCTGAAGAACCAGAAGCTGCATCAGTTGGGTGGGGTGGTTCCGTTGATCATGCAGGAGTGGCATCTTCAGGGGGGAATAAATGTGGATGGGAATGGTATAAGGATCCAAGATTAGATTGCCTTGGATTTAGGGGAATTTTTCCTTCCAATGAAACAGGCAAGTTTGTTGGTGGCCTACCTGTATTTCTATTTCCCTTCTTTTTCCATGTATTTATTTCAGACGTGTGAGTTGTGTGTGTGTGTTGGCATACGATAAGGCAAGAAAGTCACTTTGATGTGGGAAAAGATTTGATTGCTGGAAGTTGGCATTTTGGTTAGTTAAATCATAAACTTGTTGGGTACATCTTTTGGTTGATCAAGAATGTACGTGTGAACTTTGTTGCAGCACCTCTAGTTGAAGCAGATAAAGAAGCTGATGAAAAGCACTATCTTCTGTGGAGATTAGAGAAGGGAGTTGCAGAAGGACCCTCAGAGATTCCAAAAGGTGCATCTTAAAAGTGTCTTGCTTTTACAACCTTTTTTTTTAATGGGTGACTGCAACTTGCTCTTCTTCACTTACAGAAATGTTTTTGCATGGTTCTATATGTATGAATTCACATCCTCTTATTCCAATTGAGAGCACGTTTTTGAGAAAAATCCAGTATCTTTTAACTCTGAGTTTCCCTTTGTTTTTCTTTTGGTCAGTGGGGTAACAGAATATTTTACACCTTATTCTATATGATTGTATCATAATTTTCAGGCGAGGCGATTCCCCTCGAATATAACCTGGCTGGTTTAAATGGTGTTAGCTTTGACAAAGGGTGTTACGTAGGGCAAGAATTGATTGCCCGTACACATCACCGTGGTGTCATTCGAAAGAGATTGCTTCCTTTACGATTTCTGGATGATCAAGGAAGGGGTAAGTTTATCTTGATTTCAGGTTCTATGGTCTGCTTATTTTCTGCGCGTATCTCAACTATTTTCTTTCTGCTCCTAAAGAGGTGGGAGAAAAAGTAGTTCCACAGTCGGAAGTAATTGATGTAGCATCTCGAAAGAAGGTCGGGACCGTCACAACTGCACTTGGCTCCCGTGGTCTTGGCCTTCTACGCTTGGAGGAAGCCTTTAAAGGGGCAGGCTTTCTGGCCATACAAGGACAAGATGGTGTCAGGGTCAAGTCTAACAGACCTGAATGGTGGCCTGCTGAGTGGTATTTAGATCATCAACAGAGTGCAGCAGCTTAGGAATTTAATTTCAGAAGCCGAATATTCTTCTTCCTTCGCGGTTCTTTAACTACCTTTAGCTGCTTCTGTAGTATGTGAAGATTAGTGACTTTCTGCCGAAAGGAAAATAAGAGGAGCTGTTTACCAATTTCGCAGCTAGTATGCGATATCAATTTTGTACGTCGTATTAACTGAACCAAGGGAACCAACCTTTGGATCGGTGGCTGGATATTGGACAGGTTTGTCGATGTTAACAATTGTTCAAGTACTCGAATGATAGTTAGCAAGTTGAGTTTCTGAGAAGGAAATTATGAATTAGAACTTGGATAGCAGCCACTGGGTTCACAGTCGTATGTCTTGAAACAAAGGAATTTGAGTTATATGTTTTTGCCCACGTTTGTTACGGTCCAATATAGAACTTTAAAAATGCAAAATTTTGATTTAAAAACCAAGTAGCTTCATAGGTCTCAGTCACATCCACTTCCACACTATAATTACACAAACAGTTCATCCTTCAGTGGGGACGGCTAAAGGTTGGTTAGTGTTCAGCTTGGCAATTTAACATGGAAGGGGAGTGGACCTGAAAGTTCTATCATCAGTCAATTCCGCAAAATACGATACATGCTCTGTTGACTCACACCTACTCTCAGTCTACAAGCTACCCCAGCAATTATTTCTCTCCTCCAAAACGCTCCTCCCGACTTTTTCTTCTACCTGTACAGCTCGGTCTGTGAAGAACAGGACTGATTATGACACTTGGATATCTTCCCCCCCACGAGCAGGCATAATAGATGATGATGATTGAGGGGCTTGTTCATCACTCAATGAGCAGCTACCTACTCTAGCATCAGTAGTGTGTTTTTTGTCATCATCTGTGATTCTCTGATTTTGATAGATGTCCAGCAGCTAACCATCTGAAGACCTGTTCAGTTCTTCAATTACTGAAGCAATAGTTGGCCTGCCGTCTGGTCTTTCATTCGTGCAATCCAGTGCAATTTTAGTGAGCCTGCTTGCTTCATATTGGGAATAGTTGCCTTTGAGATTAGAGTCGATAAAGTCCTCGAACTTGCAAGATTCAGCTTCCAGCAGTATAGAATTGGTAAGCTTTCGTCTACCAGAGAGTATTTGAAGTATGATCACTCCGAATGCATACACATCACTCTTCTCCGTAAAGCGGCCGGTGGTAATGTACTCAGGGGCCATATAACCGAATGCTGCACTGACCTTGAGGGCAGAGTAAACGACGTCGTCGGCCAGGAGTTTCAGAAGGCCGCAGTCGGATATCAATGGGGTAAACTGTTCATCAACAAGGACTTTCTCAACAGATAGGTTCTGGTGGACCATGGGAGGCTTGTTTTGTTCGCTGCTGTGTAGATATCCTATACCTGTTTTCAATGAAAAAATAATTACAGTACATTCCAACGACAAGGCAGAGGAAAAAATCCGCAACAGGAAATACAGAACTGACTATTTTAATATTCGTGATCTTAGCATTTCAAACCTGAGTAAATGGTCATAGAAAGAAGGGAGAAAACATAATATAAGTGTTCAGTTTTTCAGGGGAAGGGACCAGACTAGTAAAAGAACCATAGTCAAGAAGTAAGCCATCACTTCAAAATGCTGAAGCATTAAGTCCCAAGTTTATTGGAATTTAGCACAAGGACATTACCAGATATTCTGCCTCGCGCATTACTCTCAATAATGAGTTTCAGAAAATAACTAGAGAGAGAGAGAGGAGTCTCTTGTTAATCTGTAGATAGATCTAGGGGAATCACAAGACCAACTATGCTACGTCCCGTTAGAGATTTTCTCATTTACATCCCTTGAAAATACTGAAACGTGTGAAGAACACAAATGACAGAGGTGATTGATTGAAAGAAGCATGCAACTGAAACACATTTTATTTTCATGTCTTGACATGTCTTGACATTCGGATTCTACAATGTCTTGTTATAGATCATAAGACAAACTCAGGCTTCTATTCAAAAACTTGTCTACAAAATGCAATTAAAAGTCTGTTTTTCAAACAATAGCAAATGCAATAGGGAAACACTCGCGAACAAATTGAAGTAAAGAGTAGTTTGATCTCTGTGTATTTAACTCCAACAACCAAGCAAAGAATCTATTACAGCAGAAGTAAACAGGAACCTGTCGGAAAAAAAAAGAAAAAGATTGATAACAAAGCATACATAGACAAATGTGACAAACATGCAGTTGTAAAGTTTAGCAGCCAGTAGCATATAAAGATGAGCATAGGCTCATAGGCAGAGAAGAAAGACCATACCACTTGTGCCTATATGGGCATATATGAAACTAAAATCTTTAGCATGCTAGCAGAGTACCAGCACAGTGCCAAACTGAGGCTGGAGAATGAAGACATAAAACTCTAAGCAAAGAAAGAAAAAAGAACACAATTTGAAGCAATAAACTCGTGATTAAGATTTCGGCAAACTAACCTTTTGCAATCCCAATAATGACAGAAACCCTAGTGGCCCAGTCAAGAATACTGCTCCTATCATCTTCCACATCAAGATACCGTGACAGATTACCCCTGGAAGCAAAATCATAGATGAGGAAACACTCACCCCTACCCTTTGAACAACAGAATCCCCTTAGTCTAACAAGATTTTCATGTTTAAGAGAGGTCAATAAGTTCAATCCCTTCATGAATTCTGCTTCTTCTGACTTGCAGCTAGTCACGTTGATGCTCTTTATAGCAACTACGGAACCATCTTTTAAAATTCCTTTGTAGACGAATGAAACTTTGCTTTTTCCCAACAGGTTCATCTCTGAGAAGTGCTGAGTTGCTGATTCAATCTCATCTAAATTAAACTTAAGGCCCTGTGGGAGCTCTGTAGGACACAAGCCGTGGCAGTTCTGCTCTGCAATCATTTGGTCCCATCCTTTGGAATACTCGAGACAAACCAGTGGCGAGGGACTTCTGCAAGATTCCTTTATCTGCCCTATGCTGCAACGGTCATCAGAAATGTCGGAAGTGTTTCCAATTCTTTGCTTTTGTCGGCGATGCCGAAAAATGCTCAGAAATGCAGCAATCATCAATGAACCTGTGAGAGCAGTTACCCCAGAAACAATTGCTATTCTTGGCAGTTTGGATGAACTTGAGCAACGTGTTTGGTTGCAATGCACATGAACATAAGCAAACTGAGGTAGCGGGGAAGCATTATTGTTGGATAGAGGCGCCAATGGTGCCACTTGATTGATGCTTAGATTATCCCAAGCAGTGCAATTTCTCAAAGAAGTAAAGCCAAAACCACATAAATCAGGATTGTTTTCAAAATGAAACCCTTCATTCAACTTTTGCAAAGCTTCATTTGGATAGAGCGTCCCGAGATGATAGAAATTAGCAAGAAAGAAGAAAACAAAAAAAAAATTAGCCTCAAAATGCAGAGTGCATCATTTCTTTTAAGCTACTCTTTTTTGTATGGAGGAGGAAAAATACGTTCGATAAAGTATCAACTCCTGAGACTAAAAGAACCGAAAGTCTGATGAACTCACCAGGAGGTACAACACCAGATAGGGTGTTATTTTGAACATCTAGAACCTCCAAATTAGGAGCAGAAGCTAACCGAACAGGAATTGAACCAGAAAGCTGATTAAAACTTAAATAAAGCCTTCTCAGCATACCCAGATTCCCTAAATTTGCAGGAATTGATCCAGTTAACCTATTGTATTCCAATGCAAGCACATTGAGCTTCCTCAAAAACTCCATCTCTGTAGGTATTTTCCCCGTCAACTGGTTACAAGATAGCTGCAAAACTGACAAATACAAAATCAACAGATTTAGGAAGAGTAGAAAAACTCCTGAACCTTCAAGAGCCTCAAATAATTATGACCAGAAAACCAATTAAACCTTAGCCTCGTCACGTAGATTTACAAAAAAAAAAAAAAAAAAAAAGGAAATCTTGAGGAATTTCTTATGAAAGCAGTTATTTATGCACCAGGAACACAAAGTTCAAATAAAAGGCAGATTCGTATAGTTATCAAATAAAGCTGGAAGTTCAGCAATTCATTCTACCTAGCTGGTATCCAGCTTCTCAAGCAAAATCCAAACTTTTTCACCCTTTTGTCACTTGACTAAATCGAGTAGCAACTATTCAAATGATTAAGGATTACTGTTCTAAATGATCTTGGAATTTCAGAAAAACAAGTCTTTCAAAACAACAACTTCGAAATTTCAGAAAGATGGTAATCAGGCTGTCATTGAAGATCGCATACTTCTATATCACTAACCTTGGAGACTAGCCATGCTTCCAAGCTCAGGAGGAATCGTCCCAGAAAGATTATTTACATTCAGATAAAGATCATTCAGCTCGGTGAGACTAGCAATCTCTTTCGGTATCTGTCCAGTCAAAGAATTATAATGCAAGTACAATCCAGACAGGCACTCGAGTCTGGCCAGCGCCGGCGGCACTTTTCCGGTGAGCCCTTTACTCGGCAATGATATATTAGCAACTTTCCGGTGCTCATTACAAGCCACACCCAGAAACGTGCCTGCACACGGATCACCATCACTAGTCCACGAAGAAAGATACTTATTTTCCGGGTCCAAAGAAGTTTTTATGTCCATCAAAGCTCTCAGCTCGGCATTCCCAAGAACAGGTCTGGAACAAGAAAATGAGAAGAAAATAAGGAGAACTAAGAGGAATTCGGAACTGCCCATCTCAGGGCCTGGTCTGAAAGTTGTAAAGAAACTATCTTTTTCACTGGGAGATCATTA
Organism: Coffea humblotiana; assembly: GCA_023065735.1. Lineage (NCBI taxonomy): Eukaryota > Viridiplantae > Streptophyta > Magnoliopsida > Gentianales > Rubiaceae > Coffea > Coffea humblotiana. Next base: position 25,818,966 of record CM041215.1, on the reverse strand, counting down.
ACGTGAAGACTCAAGATTCAAGTTTCAACAGACCCATGTGATGCTCTGTAATGGGATTTGGATTCTGGTGTTTTCTTTTCTGAATAGGTTTGTTGTTCGTTTTTGGAATCAAATTCCTGGTTGTTTTGTGGCAAAGAAATGAGACTTGGTGAGAGTGAGAGAAGAGAGTTGGAAGTCGGGCTAGTGTGTGTTGTGTGTGAGAGAGATAATGGGAGGGTGAGAACGAGCGGTATGCATATGTATACTGTTTTGCTTGGTTTGGTTTGTTTGTCAGAGGAAAAAGGTTGTAAGAAGTACGACTTTTTTTGGAGAGGGAGAAACATGCAACCACTTCGGTTGGATTCTCTGTTTTCAAAAAATATATAATATACAAATAAAAAAACTTTAAAAATTTTTTTAAAAAATTTTCATATAAATTACTATAATAAAATTTTTCAAAAATTAAAAAATTTTCATATAAATTACTATAATAAATTTTTTCAAAAATACACACAAAAATTTCTCTACTTAATGCATTTTGCAAATTATTTTATTTAAGTACGTATGGGTATCCTCATGTTGCTACACAGCTACACCAATCAAACTACGGGGGCTGTTTTGGCCGAGAATTTGAAGGGACTAATCCCAATGTAGCTTGTTGCAGCCTTCGACACATGTCCCAAAGTGAGTTATAACCTAAACAAACTTTGAATTGATTCCACTTTGATTTGGATTATCTGCAGAATGCAATCATAATGGTGGTTGAAGAATAAAATTTATGGTCAGCATGGGTCGATTTTAAATTAGAAGAATGAGATAAGTTTGGAACACACATTAAAATGACAAGAATTTGTTATTTTTTTTGCACATAATTATTTTAACGTCTACATTTAAGGTGTTAGTACATATACATTAGATCTTAATTTAAGGGAGTAATGGATGTGTTGGGTGATACGAGAAAAAAGTATAAATGAGAAATTTCAAAATTGAAACTCTTTATTTACATTAAATTTTTTTAAAAAAATATCACACAATTTAAGCTAGTAACTAGGGACCTCATATCTTCAAAAAAAAAAAAATGCAATTAGTGTCAATTTTGGGGAAAGAAGTGTCTTTTGTGCTCGATAATTACGAATCAATGTGCATTTCGAGAGTTGAATCTTATTTGTATAACTGTTTTGAATTATTATAAAGAATTCTATGGTATTATTGGTAAATATTATTATGTCTTTGAGATTAGAAGCTTGTAGTTGAAAAATGTGTTGAAAAATTGATAGAATATCTTTAAAAACTGTGGGTGTGTTTGGACAAATAACATTTAAAGTAAAATAATTTACTTCACAAATTTCAATCACTTTTTTATCTTTTTAATTATCTTTTTATCTCACATACATCACATTACAAAAAAAGCTACCATAATTATCTCAAATAAATCATCAAAATAAACCATGGATGTGTGTAGTTTTTCAATACAAGGTCCAAACGATTAAGTTTCTTCTTGGTTGATACCGTATGAACGTCGTTAAGGGTTTACGGCTGCATATACACGGTATGGAGTCATCAGATTAATTGCAGTAATATTGCAGTTGTGTCTGTTTCATATTTAATAGATGTGAAAATTATTTAATGGAGAGGTCTGTAAAGCTACTACTCATCATATAGATTTTGAAGATCACGATGCATGATATCAAAATTTAAATTAAAAAAAGAAAATAGAAAAAAGAACCTCCACTACCACAGGTTGTGAGCTTCACGGGACCAAGCCATCCAGATGTATATGAGATATTTATTAATTGTGAAATCTCATTTAATTTCCACGCATTCCAATTTTCACACCCTTTTTCAGTCTATCGAGATCCAGCTTGCAAGAACTCACTCATAGAGGTAATTTTTGACCAAAAAAAAAAAATTCACATAGGTATTCCTTTCTTCTTCTTTTTCTTTCTTATGCTTCACTCCTTTTTTTATCCTTTACTATTTTTGGGTTGGCGGGCAGCTGAGGTTTGACTAGTCAGGTAGGGTTTTGGACATTCAAATTCCAATTGGATGGTCTCAAATTCAAATATTTTTTGCAACGTTGCATGGAGTAATTAATACTAATCCATAATCCATAGGCATTACAGGGTGTCCGTCGAGTTTATTAATAGCATACGACAGCGTCTGCATGTGGGAGAATGTAAACGGTTTGAAAACTTGCAATTTTTTGACAAAATCGCTTGGGGATAGCCATTCACCGTTATGATAGTAATTCACTTTCGACAGAAAGTAAATATAGACTAAATTTTTATGAATCTCACACGTGACGTTAAAAATGATATACATACAGTGTTATGATAGTAATTCATTTTCGAAAGAAAGTAAATATAGAATAAATTTTTATGAATCTCATACATGACATTAAAAAATGATATACATGCAGTGATATGAACCTTACATTTTCTTTTTAGACAGTTTTTTGCTAGTTCCTTCTTGGGCAGTTTGTCTGCAGCTTCACTCCTTTTGACATTAAAATTTGATTGCTTTGACATTTAACCCAACAACTTTTAACACTGACATCTAGAGAATAATACGCGATAAAAGGAAAAAGTTTTAAAGAAAAACATATTGGATCCCCATAATTTATCAAACCACAAAAGAGTGATTCCATTCATTTTCCCTTTATTCCCATCTACAATTCAGCCTCCTTTCAACCTCTCTCCTTTTTCATCTTTTCTCCTCTCCATCTCGTAGCTCTTGTGCTTTTCCTGAAAGTACGAAGAGTACCTTATGTAAACGTTGTAAATCATTCCAAACTCCTGCTCCATGTTTCCCCTCAAAAAACTACCACTATCTGTACGTTCTGGAGGCTTCAGTAACCATTTGGCTGAATTAGTTTGTTAATTATCCATATAATATTCCAACAAAAATCCAATTTTTTTTGGTTCATATGGAATTTTCTTTTTTCAAATTTCCAAAACCAGGGGTAACGTGCTCCTTATTAGTAATATTCTCCCCGGACCGGATGGGACGAGACATCCGTTCTTGCGTTGTAGTCCAACCACGACCTTTTGACACTGGCAGCTACATAGGTTTCAGTTTCAACGAATTTCTAGACTCCGTAGCTTTGAATTCTATATGCTTAACAAACACCTACCACTGGTATCCATCAATGGAAATTTTCCTGGGACCAGTTGAATGATTGACCAAATTGCTTTTATATTTATATATATTTCACAGAGTCTCACGACTATGTAAAATTTTATACCCTACTACTTTGTTTGCATGCAGTGCAGAATCTATACATATATAAACAAAATTACAAGTAACGAAAGAATCTGGTTTCGTGTACTTTCTTATTTCTTAATTCGAGACATCGACCTTGGATTCTTTGTAATTAATACTTTATGATGATCTTATGGACAAATTTTCGTCAAGTATTGATCATGCTTACCCTATTCATTGCTGTCTGCAAACAAAAGATAGAAACTTTTACAGGTTTGTTGGTGATTTGGTAAAAGGGTTTGTTTTGTGAAGAAATGTAGCCCAGTGAGAGAGAGAGAGAGAAAGAGAGATCGACAAGAACATCCTGAGTGACATTTTGGGACTTGAGATCTACTGCTTAGAACATCTGACATCACCTGTGGACTAAGGCTTTCTTTTCTTTTCTTTTTTTGGTTTAGAAAAGAGAAAGATCGTATTTGAAAGAGTCGATAGAATCTAGAAAGCCAAGATTCACAAAAGGGCCTAAATCTATGCCAAACCTTACTCTCGAGACCTTCAAGAAAGTAGATTGGCAACATTATTAGAAGAGACAAAGTTAGATCAACTTCACTATCAATGGTCCAAGCACCATCAAAACAACTAAGAACTAACCACTCAACAGTTGAATAGGTACATTTTTTTTTTGAAAAGGATAAAGTCGAAAGCGAGATGTTACAATTTGCATCCATCAGAGAGAAAAGTTAGGCCCTAATGAGGTTCAAGCAGTTTATGATGTTTGTTACTTTGGTTGTCCTCCCACCATTCACGACATGATTTGAGTTCAAAGGAGAAGCAGTCAAGTCGTAGAATGTACACTTGTGATTTAATTATTTGATGAGAGTTGAAAGCCTTTCCTGCTGTTTCAATTACATTGCAAATTTAGCAGGATGTCGTGGACAGGTTGCAAGATGATGTGAAAAAGTCTAGTGCCTCAAGGAAATTGACTCTGTCAATTTTCCACATTTCAAAGGATGTAAATTTAAAACCTCTTCTATTGTAAATGATCTATTTGTTTCCTAGTTTCAGTCGTTAGATTACTTATGCTTGTATTGCATGAACTTTTCATGTTTCTTTTAGTGTGAAATTAACTTGCCTTATCCTTCCTAATGACCTGAATTTGCACCACGTCCTTCATTTAATAGTCAATAGCTGAATTAACATTTTTTTTAAAAAAAAAAAGACTACACGGAGAGAGGAGGTTATAGTGACCACTAAATAGCACAACTTTAAAAAAAGGCAAAAAAAAATAAAAAAAGAACAAAGACTTGAGATTGGTGGATAACACTTAAAGTATGGCAAAAAAATTTAGTGGAGATAAATGAATTTATTAAGAGTCTCAGGAGAAGTTAAATAATTTACTCGTTAACAGAGTTCTAAGGTACACGTCTGTTTTGTAGTTGTTAGTAGTTACTGATGGTTCACAAATTATTGGATGAAATGAGCAAGGTTTTCACCGCTGGATGTATAATTCTTTTTAGCCTCCAAGAGTTGGCTTGGATGGTCGCAAGCTAATAGTTACGAACCTGATGATCTTATATTCGAACTCCCATTCTATCACTTGTGTATTCTTGGGAACGGAGTGTCCAGTCGCAGGGGGATTAGTTTAGCGTAAGTTGGGATATCCTTGTGTTGACAAATAAATAAATAAATAAAATGTATAATTCGTTTTTGTTGTAGCTGCTAATTTCATTTTTCAAATCCCTCCAACCAGAATTGCCTCTTTAATTTCGAATTAATTAAATCAAAAGTCAGTAGTATCAATGCAATAAATCAAAATTAATTACAAGCTGAAGTTATTTTTCCAGAATCTGCATCAAAAAAAAAAAAGAGCCTACCTCTTATTGGAACGACTGAACTATACATCATTTGGTCAATAGAGGAGAAGACCTGGGCTGCTAATTTTTGGTCTTCTATTTCTTTACACTTTTTCCGTTCTATTCTTCCACAAATTGTCTAAGCTTCAGCGCCATTTATGGACCAGAGGCCGATCTACTTCACTGGTTCTATGATTCAGCGTTAGGCTTCTTCCATTCTAGAAGTGCAAATGAGTTTCCTAGCATTTAAATTCGTCACACTTACACAGTACCTATTTTAGTTTAGTCCACTTATTTTTTTTTTCTGCAAGTTGGAGATAGTTATTAATTCATGATCTGGCATGTACAGCATGAATTTTGATTGTATCATAATTTTTATGAAAGCCTCTTATTTGCTTCTCTTTGATGGAAGTCCAGAAATAGAGTGAATAGAAGCAAAAAAGGAGAAAAATAAAAAGAGTGAAAGAAGAATATCAAAAGCTTATAAGGAAATAGTTTATTTCAAAAGTTATTGAAAGATATATTTTTTAATTTATTTTTCTATATAAGTGAGAGATCTCGAACTCAAAACCTCTCACTTATACTCTCCTTCCGTCTCGTGCCATCCAACCAATCCATCCTCTCAATTATTGAAAGTTTGGATCTCAGTTCATTTGCAGCAAAACAACTACTATATCTATATCAGTAGAAGACCAAGAACTTGGGTGTCCGTATTTTGTCAGTGGATTCATTACATATAACATGCACCTTTTCATTCTCCTGGTAATTTAATCACGAGTTTGGAACTCTGAAGATTTTTTGAAGGGATTGAACAAGATTGATCTTATATCTCAAGATTCTCCAATGACAAGATTTTCATGTTTGGACCTCTCTTAATCATATAACAAGATTTACAATAAGATTTTTTGCCCTTAGCTTTGGAAAGTACTTTTACAGGGTGGAAGGAATCCGAAGGCTGGTTGGAAGTACTAAATTACTACACAGAACGAGCAAAAAGTCTAACAAATTTAATCTTTGGCATATTATTATATCTCCATCTTTTAGCAAAGGAACGGGAATCGGTTAGGAAATGTTAAGTATGTGAAGTGAATTTCTCTCTATGGCCCAATTTTAAACTTCTGTCACCGTCGAAGTAAGTAAGTAAGTAAATAAGCTGGTACTCGTTTGGTCATAAGAGTGACATTTTCTTAAAAACTAGAATATTGGGGTAGGTCTCATTCCTCAATCAAATGTCAAATCACCAAACAAAAAGGTAGGAATTGGGCACCGATCAGGTCTAGATCGACAGTCGAAAATCTTAGAGCCCATTTGGAATGTAATTTTTTTGGAAGTTTTTATCAAAAATTTTATCATAGCACTTTTTTTAAATATGATGCATGTGAGATGAAAAAGTGATTGGCAGATATTATAAAGAATATTCTCATGAAAGCTCAGAAAAAATTTTCCCACAAAATGCGCAATCGAAACAGGGCCGAAGTTTTTTTTAATAATTAGTCCAATTCCATTCTTTATTTCAGGAAAAAGAATAATATAGGAAAATTGGCAAGAATAAAAGGCATGTTTTCCATCAATTGGAGGTCTGATAAAGAATGAGAAGGAGCAAAGTTCAATTAGCTCATCAATTTCTGGGGTTTTAAGTGACCTGAAAAATAATACGAGTAGCTTCTATAGTAACTAGATTAGAAATTAAATGAAATTAATTTGTGTGAATAATGAATGATAACCCAAGATTAAAGTAGTAAGTAAATGGAAGTAATTCAACTTTTGAGGACATTTACTTGTCTAATTTCTAACAAATGTTTTAATTAGATAATGAGCAGGATTACGAATTGATTCTATACATATAACAAAGACACAAAGTGAGCTTGATTTTAATATCAAGATGTCTTTTATACCTCATATTATTATCATTTCCTTTATGAGCGAAAAGACAGGCCAACAAAGCTATCCATTTCGATGTCAGGGAAAACGATACCAGGATCCTTGATAGAAGATTTTTAGAGATTTTAAATAAGGATACCAAGGTTTTGTGGACATTTTAATGCGAGACATAAATGTTTTTCTAGGCCTAGTATAAGATTTGGAAGGTAGAGAAAAAAAAAATTAAGAAGAGAAAAATAATATGTTTTTTCCAACATCCTGTTGAAGTTGAAAAGTGGATGGTGCGAATTTCATAATTAGCAGACAAAGTTAATACAAATTGGAAAAAAAATTTTACGTACAAATTTTCTGCCTTTTTTCTCGAATGGTTTTCAAACTAGAGTATTTCTCTCCTCTAATTTTCCCCGTCCTCTCTTCTTCTTGACTAACTTGCCAAACGCAAGTAAGTGGAGCATTTCTTCTCAAACGTTTGTTTGGATTGTAAGTTATTTGAGATTTTTTACTGTAACACTTTTTGTGATGTGATGTATGTGAGATAAAAAGGTAATTGGGAAGATAAAAAGGTGTATTGGAAATTGTAACGATGATGTAAGCAAATATATTTGAAAAAATAATCAGCTGTCCAAACAAACCTAATCTTATTGTTTTCACATTTTTTCCCATTTTCTTTCCATTCAGATGAGCTGTTAATGAATGAATAGTTGACTTATGGTCTTTCTCCCACTTGATTTAATGAGTTGCAAGTCAAGTGAGACAATTGATGCAACAAGAAATTTTGGCATCCTCAATAAAAATTGCTATTCAAGGGATAATTCTCTTTTGTTTGTACGGAAAAAAAAGGTTCGGATGAATTTGACTTCAATTATCATCATTATGAATCAAGACATGTCCGTGTCGACAATAATAGCTTACAAGATTTTAACAACTTGTTCATCAACACACTGTTATTGGCTGCGAGATTTGAACCCACTTGAAGATTGAAGGGCACAATTGGTTTCAATCCCAAATTTTATCACATCAGCTCAAGCCGTCGGTGATGGGAGAATGGTAGGACAGACAGAGCTCGACTTTTCAAAATGGTTTGGAACATCTCAGCATTTCCTGTTAGTCCACCATCACTGAAATTTACGTACGTGTACCATACCAATTCTTCCCCCGCTTCCACTCTGTACGAATTTTCCACACTTCCTGTTTACCAATACCAGGTGAATTTAAATTGACTGAATGAAATTCTAATGCTACCATTTTTTTTTACTGCCTTGTAACCGACGAAACTCTACCAGTTCATCTGTTCTGTTTTGAATCTAAAACTTGAGATTCCTTCAAAACAGCCTTTTTATGCAGGACAGAGAAAATCATTCTAGGGATCCCATGAATTTATATATCTGCAAACTTTTGTCTTTGTTTAGAGGGGCCATGGCCATGTGAAAATGCAGAAATGCCAATGTCCGGACGAAAAGCTGGATGTCACATCAGCGTTTCTACCATGAGTAAACATCAGCCTACTTTTCCCTTTTCACTTTTTGCGAGTGGGAAAGAAAGCATCTTCCTTGGATTAACCTTTTGCAGCCAAGTACATCGATCATCTTTTCTGGAACCCATTTTTTGGCTACTGTTGCTGCATCAACTGGAATCAAGTATAGATTGTGTCCCAATGCATTGAGCCCCAAGGTGCCAATAGGTCAAAGATGTTCCACTTAAAATGATGATTCTCAATAAGCAATACTACAGCAGTAAAGCACCAAGCTGCAGCTTTCAAGACAGTGGAAGGCAGCAAAGAAATTATATGATGATACATAAAGACACTTACCTCCCTCTTCCAGCCCAACAGAGATTAGAACATTGCCTGATATGTTGCTCATCAGAATTTATAACTTTTATAATGATCTCTAACAACTGCTTTGTGGTGATGTTAAGACGAACAAGGAACAGACAATATCATATTGTCTGTGCAACGGAAGTAGGCATTACTTCGCATTGAATAGCAGCAACGCTGTACGGGCACCTGACTGCTAAATATAAACTCAATAAACATTTTGTCTTGGTACTCAATAAACATCATAAACTACCAAGTAGCTCGTAAGGCGCCAATGATTTAAGCAAAGAATATGAATTTCTAAAAATGGCAGCACATTTGTCATCTTCACTTGACAGTTTACAAACCATAATGTACACAAAAAAAAAAAAAAAAAATCATGTCCAATACGCCCTTAAATATCCAGTATTACTTCCCGTTAATGTACAATGTCTGAGAAAGGAAATAAGAAAGGCCAGTAACAGAATAGATGCCTGGAATTCGCCACTGGCGCCAAGAACTTTTGCATTGCTTAAAAGTTGGTTATCTAAATCATGTGACTCTGTGCTCTCAGGAAGCAGTGGCGGTCCACTTTCAGTTGAAGGGCCAGCAGAATCGGTCCTGTCATCTTTAGCTATGTCATCCGCATCTCTGCTCTCATCATCTTGTTCCCCAGAACTCTCTCCCCCGCCACCCTTTGGGAGACCCTGGACTAAGTCTGGCCTGGCTTCAACACCAACTCTACGCAGGTGCAGCTGTTGCATAAAGCAGATAAACAACAGTTGTAAGTTTAAGAAAGACTACAAAAGCCATCTCCATTTCATCATTTCTGGACTGTCAAACCTTCATTCAGAAGAAGAAATGCTACCATACCTGAAGATGAAGATTTACTTCATCTGGTCGTGAAAGAAATGGGAAATCGCCACCTGACTTCAAGTAAGCTCTTCTGGCACCAGGGTACCTTTCACTCACTTGGTCTTTGAGCTGCTGAGGGATTGCACAGTAGTCACTTGTCTTCAAGCAGCATGATTTGACCAACAATGGAAGATACAACATCAGAAATCTCTATAGTTTCATTTCTTATGATAAAATCTGTGATATGAGAAAATCTAGAAATATTATTATCATTTAAAGATCATCTTACAAGAATACAGCTTTCCTGGAGAAAGTTCATGATATGTTGTATCAAAAAATATTTGACACCTAAGATTCTCCACAAGCAAAACGTGATAATGAACACTTTTTACCACATTATTACCGGCACATCTCTTTTGGGCCTAAATTGAGGATAAAATATCCTTACAAACAGTTCTTAGGTCATTGACCTGACCGCCCACCAGCTTTCCAACATTGAAACAGACTTCCCTCTACCTTGAAACAATATTGCCTTCGGGTACATGATAAATGTAGCAGAAAAAACATACACATGGAGAAATTCATATGGGTCACTCGAGGTGTACACCATGGGTCATAAATAGTTGTCTTGGATGGCAAATTTTATTTTAGCAATTGTGCAACTTTTTCACAACTCGATATAGTATACTCAAAAAAGGAACAGCATAAAATATAGAATCTAACCATAAGAAGCAAGGTTCAATTATGGACCACTTCATCAATTATTATTTTCTTTATATTATCTTCTTATCCTAATACATGCCTGTCAGCTTAATTCTCTAAAATTGTCTTTTAGTCCCACACCAACTGCTTACTAAGTAACAGCAGAAAGGCATTGGATATGCACCAGGAAAATTATATTGCAAACAACCAAATAAATTGATGATGGAGGAGATCTTATGTTTTTTTAACTTGAGTCTCAGGAAAAAAAATGAAGTAATATTACGAACTTAGAAATTGTTTTTTGGGGCCTCATTATTTCCCATAAATAATACTCGGTTTGATCAAATTACAGAAGGTCCCATGAAACTGCCTCTTCACTCGAAACAACTATTATCACGCAGTCCCCATCCTCAACCATAGAAATTCAAGAGATGCTGGATGGAAATTAAATTAAATTTGTAACAAGCAAATTTATTATTATACAGCGCAAACTTACATCCATTATAGTAATTAATGAATCTGAAAGCACGAGAGCTCCCACTGAAGCTGCATCGACTGTCAAAGTCAACCTGGATGCTAAGTCATCTTTTGAGAGTGTTTCAACCTGCATGACATGTAAATTCCTGCTCAGGATTTCAGAACTGAAATCAAAAAGGGAAGAAGCATTGAAGATGCTGGAAGAAATTTAAAAAATGCAACAAATACATGTAGCTCAGCATCTCTTTCTTCTTTTAACATCTCTTTCGAACTATTTCTTCCTGTTTTATCTCTTTTCCAGCCCCCCACCCAATGAGGGGATGGTTTGCGGAATTCACAGGCAGCAGATGAGTAACATGTGATGGAATTTGCAAACAAGTTATCCTGTAACTTTTTACCAAATTTTCCACAGCATATTGATCAACAATTCATGAAGCCTACAACAGAACAAAAGACCTATATCCATGAAAAAGCTGCTGACTTGAACCCTTACTACAATCTACAGGCATCAATCTAGCAGAATTTAAACAATCCATTGTTCATCCTTGCATAGGAAAGAGTTGTAGCAAGCAAATCTTATGCATCTAAACAAGTCAAATTGTTTAGCAACCTCGGACAGATATTATGATGTCACATTTACCACTCATAAGATTCACACTAGTCCATGACAGCTTTTACCTGGGAGACAACAAAGTCCACAGAATCTGCAATAAACGGCTCATGCGGACCACCACGAATCCCCGTTAGAACATAACGTTTCAACAGAAAAGAAGGCGCCCAAGAAACACTACCACAGGAAAAGCCAACATGGAAAGTTAATCAAAATGACACTCTGGAATGCTGATAAGGAAACAATACGTGTGTGTTAGTGTGTACACATGTATATGTGTGTGTGTGTGTGTGTAAGGATGCTTGAGATTTATGGCCTACAAAAAAACTCTGATACATTATACTACATGAGTATAAACAAGAAAAAAAAGGGCACCACCATCCTGTTGCCATGAGTGACATCTGAGCATGTGTGGAACTCTCCATGAAGACCATATTGTTGTGGAATCAAAATCCACTCAAGATTGTGATAAGACTTACACATTAGTTTTTAAAATGTGCAGACAGAGAGAGAGAGAGAGAGAGACAGAGAGAGAGTAGGAAAGGAATGTCATGAGAATTTCTTTTGTAAATAAACACGGTAATTAAGCCTATACCCAATTGATCCCAATTAAAACTATCTCATTCGTGTCTAGCTTGGAGTGAGATGGAGAGCTTCTAGAATGCTTGCATTTTGAAGGTAGAGTTGGAACTATCATCAAAAAATCCAATTGAAGACAGCACATTCCTAAGTTTAAGAGCAGAATTAGAGCTGGAATAAAATGCCATCTAACTTTCCCAGCATGGACCATCGAATTAAGAGAGATTAAGAAGTTACATCAGCATCCACTCTGGAATAAAACTAGTACAATTACAAATTGTTACTTCTAGTAACGAAGGAACCCTTCCTAGATTTATTCAAGAACATTAACTTCATATGAAACATACATGGGAGCCCATGGCATGGCAGCTTTGAAACTACTGGTCTCTGTATATGTATTTGAGAGCACTAATGATCGAACTCGCCGTGGACGATGCTGAGCAAAAAGTTGAGCTAAGAAGCCACCAAGTGAAGTTCCATACAGATGAACCTGTTCATCACAAATGCATAAGCAGGTGAGTGTCTCCGTGAGCTTAGAAATCAAGAACTGCAAGTTTGCAACATATGCACTCTCAGTAAACAGATTAGACTGCAGAGCTTCCCCAGTGTAATTGGCTAAAAGACATAAAAAATGAGCTAATCAGATCAGACTACAGAGAGAAGAAGCCACAACAATAGCCTTTTCACAAATCATGAAACAAACGAGGAGGTTATCTTTTAGACTTTAAAGCACTAGCATGTAGATAGAATCAGGGGAAAGTTAAGTCTCTTTTAGTCATGCCAATAAGGGTAAGATCAGAAGATAATATAAAAAAGGTATAAAAGCTTAATAGAAATCTTACATGGTGCACATCAATGGCATCTAGAAACTTTTCAAATGCTTGTATCCACTCCTGATGGTTCCAGACACGAGGTATATCAACTGAAATCACTCGATAACCCTGGAAAAATATCAGACTCATCTTTGATGTCTTGATTTCATTAAGAAGCACGACCCCAGAAAGGGTAAAAGAGTAAAAAATGGAATGAATAAACCATAAAAAGAAACACATCATTCATGATATTCTTATATACATAGACATCCTGAATCCTGTACAATAGTCTCCTATGGAAGTGTTTAGCAGGGCCCAAAGTTCCTTCCAAAATTTGGACCTCATTTGGTCAGTAGCACTGTGCAAGAAGACCAATTATTCAATTCACAAAGGGTATTTGTATGATCCTCCGAATTTCAAAGTCACTCCCTCTTACTTTCCTTTCTACAGAATACCTTTTTAACACAAAACCTGATTTCCTCAGCAGCCCAAAAGGAACAAACACCACTAATCAAATTGTCTAGCCTTATTATATATCAATGTTTCCTTTTTGTTAACTTTCCATCCATAACATCTTCAATTTTGACATCAACAGCCATTATCTGTGTCAAACGTGAAGAAGGACATGAACATTGCTGCAGCAATTTAGTAATGGTTCAACTATCAAAATAGTACCTTCATAGACAACGACATGATCTGTTTGTAGTGTACATCTGCAGTTCCAGTTATTCCAGGAAGACAAATAAGAGGGGGCACCGCTTTTGGGCCAAAGTCATAATATCGCCAATGCTTTGAACCAATCTACAACAGACACAAAAAATTTTCATTAAATTTGCACTAGAGGATTAAACCGTGTGCAACTAGCTTTCACCGTTCAATAAAGTGGTCCATAAAATTATTAAAAGCTCTTCATTTACCAAGTTCACACATAAGGATCCTAGTATCATCAATTTTCTTGAGAAATTTTTTATTTTTCAGATCAAGAAACAATCCTTCTATCTTCCAATGAAATCAACAATGATAACAATAATGACGAAAGCGATCATACATCATATTGGAATGGGGAAGGGAAGAAAAATCTGCCCAAAGGCACTCCATTATGCTTGCTTTAACATGACCACAACCTGGATATGTTTGGTTAATAGAGAAAATTTTCTGATGGGAAGACACACCATAGGCTAGTGCATTGATTACTGAAACAGTATGCACAAGCATTATTGTGTTCATACTTGCATACACACTTACCCTACATCTTAATCATGATGACTAGCTTGAAGAATCATATCTGTAGCTGCTGAAAAAATTCTGTATTATTAGACTTTCTTTTTTTTTTTTCCAAGAAATACTAAAGCGTTCTCACAGTTGAGATTAGTTTGCAAGTAGCAACTTTGCAGTTTTCCAGAAAAGCCCTTTACCGATGCCCTTGGCTCTCCATTGTTTGTATAAAGCCAGGTAAGTATCAATCAAAGGTACTGATTCAATTTGAGGCCAGAACCAAAGAAGATAACAATGAGAATTCGGTCACAGCATTATTCAGTCTGATTGAAAATGCTTCTTCATGACTTATTCAAGAGACTGAAACGAACTTGGTTCATCATGTACCCAGAGATATGCAATCATTGAAACCAAGTAAACAAAACAAAACTATGATTAGTTTTTTAAAAAAAAACAGATATTGTAGAACTAAAGATTCTAATCAAAGACAAAAAAATTAAACAAAATTCAGTCTTTAATCCGACAAACACTGGGAAGAAAAAAAAGAGAAGAACGATAATCCAATTATCACATAAGCTCAACAAAATTACTGTAGAAATCTCTAAAAGTTCACTTCAATCACAGAAAAAAGGTCAACACCAAACCCATGTTCATGAATATTAAATTGGATTCAAAAGAGGCTAAAGTTCGAAGCTTTAAGAGAAAAAATGAGGGACAAAAAGAGAACTTACAGGGATCTTGTGAAGAGGGACCTGAGACTTGAAGTAGATATAATCACCGGGAGCTGAAAACACGCCTTTCATTGCTGATTCTGAATCCGAGGCTATCCGTTATTGCAACGCAAGCCCATCATCGCCATGGTACATCTGCATCTTTTACGATTGATTGGTAAGAACAGGACAAACTGGTCGAAGGTTAGCAAGATTCTCTGTTTTCCCTGTTTCTACGATTTGGGTTTGGAGAATTCAAGGAGGTATAGGAATTAGATGAGCTGTGAATGTGAATTTTAGTTTTTTTTTTTTTAATGGGATTTTAACGAGGTGATGAACAAGAGCTAAATCAAGAGGGACCACGTGGGATTGGGCCCTGGCTCATGTTCTTGTACCACTATTAAATCAGTTGATCAAGGATGGACTTCATCTGACCAAAGCATCTTCAACAAGAGGTCAATGCGATTTTTGATCCAAAAAGATCTGTAAGAAAACCTGATGAAAAAAGGTGCAAGGAAATTAGTCTTGAGCATATTATTGTAATATTATATTGTAATAATAGTCCCTCAACTGTGTTTATTAGGCTAATTCCTTCGATTATTGCTAAAAAAATAAAAATCAGAGAGAATATTTTCATCGTCTTCACATACATCCATGGGGTGTGTTTGAATTATTAACTCATGATAGTTTTATTATTGATTGTTGGGGTTGTATTAGCATTTAGTTTCATGTGCTAGAGAGGCGGGTTAGTTAGACATGTGAGCTGATTTGAAACATTACCTTACTACTAACAAAACAAACAAAAAGAACAATTTGAACGGAGGGCATATGGATTAGCAAGTCAAGCGCACCGCGATCCAAAATCCAAAAACCAACTTAGTTGACAGTAACATTATTATTAATTTGAAGTCATATTAAAAAAAAAAAAAAGAAGTTTTCCCTTCTCCCTTGTATAAGATATGAAGTTTTTCATTGCACAAAAAATGAAAAAAAAGAAGTGCTCCAAAGTTGGTTGTCAATGAACACAGTTGAGGGACCATTATTACAATAATATGCTCAAGACTAATTTCCTTGCACCTTTTTTCATCAGCTTTTCTTACAATGCCATATTTGGATCAAAAATGGCATTGACCTCTTGTTGAAGATGCCTTGGTCAGATGAAGTCCATCAACTGTTTTAATAGTTGTACAAGAACATGAGCCGGGGCACAATCCCACGTGGTCCATCTTGATTGCGCTCTTGTTCATCACCTCGTTAAAATCCCATTAAAAAAAAACTAAAAATCACATTCACAGCTCATCGAATTCCTATACCTCCTTAAATTCTCTAAACCCAAACCGTAGAAACAGGGAAAACAGAGAATCTTGCTAACCTTCGACCAGTTTGTTCTGTTTTTACCAATCAATCGTAAAAGATGCAGATGTACCATGGCGATGATGGGCTTGCGTTGCAATAACAGAAAGCCTCGGATTCGGAATCAGCAATGAAAGGCGTGTTTTCAGCTCCCGGTGATTATATCTACTTCAAGTCTCAGGTCCCTCTTCACAAGATCCCTGTAAGTTCTCTTTTTATCCCTCATTTTTCCTCTTAAAGCTTCGAACTTTAGCCTCTTTCGAATCCAATTGATGGACCACTTTATTGAACGGTGACAGCTAGTTGCACATGGTTAGACTTCATGCAAATTTAATGAAAATTTTTTGTGTCTGTGTAGATTGGCTTAAAGCATTGGCGGTATTATGACTTTGGCCCAAAAGTGGTGCCCCCTCTTATTTGTCTTCCTGGAATAACTGGAACTGCAGATGTACACTACAAACAGATCATGTCGTTTTCTATGAAGGTACTATTTTGATAGTTGAACCATTACAAAATTGCTTAAACAGATCACCGAACTACTAATGTTTTCGCTGAAATTAATCGAAGTTCGCAACTTGTACACTGCAATAGAGTCCAGCAGAGGGCTTAAAAACCTAATCCCATGTCTACTATTGTATAGAAATTGTCATTTTTATGCAAATTCCAGTGCGGGTTCTGATTTTTCTGGTGAATCATTCGGGTTAGTGAAAAGGGTTGCTCAGAAGAATGTTGGGATTTTCTGGGATTTGGATAATAAGCCACCAAAATCATGTCCCCCTTATGATGCTGCTATTAGGCTTAGAAAAGCAATGCTTGAATTTGGATTTGTTAGGTATTTGATAGCTTATGCTAATAGGCATGCTTTTAGCTACGTGCCACCAGAGGTGCTGGCACAGAGGAAAGAGAGGAAAGCTCTGAATCAGTTGGAAAGAAAAGGGGTTGTTAAGCCAAATGTGCCTTATCTTTGTAGAGTATGTGGCAGGAAATTTTATACTAATGAAAAGCTTTTTAATCATTTTAGGCAAATTCATGAGAGCGAACAGAGGAAACGCTTGAATCAGATAGAGTCTGCTAGGGGAAAGAGGAGGGTGAATTTGGTTGCTAAGTATTCTATGAAGATGGATAAGTATAGGAATGCAGCTAGGGAAATTTTGACTCCGAAGGTTGGTTATGGTCTGGCAGATGAGTTGAAAAGGGCGGGATTTTGGGTCAGGGCTGTGTTGGATAAACCACAAGCGGCAGATGTTGCATTGAGGAATCATATAGTGGACATGATGGATAAGAGATTGATTGATTGGTGTGGTTCTTGTATCGGATGATTCAGACTTTGTGAGGGTTTTGAAGGAGGCAAGGGAGAGGTGTTTGAGGACTGTTGTTGTGGGTGACGTAAATGATGGGGCTCTTAAAAGGACTGCTGATGCTTCATTTTCTTGGCAGGAGATATTGATGGGAAAAGCTAAGAAAGAAGCTGTATCAGTTGTTGAGCGGTGGAAGGACCGAGATGTTTTGAAAAGATTAGAATGGACATATGACCCTGAAACAGAGAGAGAATTGTGTTATTCAGCTGTTCCAAGTGAGGGTTCTGATGTGGAAGATGTTTTTCAGGGAATGAAGATGGTAATGTGCAGCAAGAAAATGCTGCTCCATGGTGGAAACTGGAACCTGATACTGTAACTATGAACAGCTTCTCGCACTCAAGGAAGTAATGATTTGTCGATCATAACTTGCTCTGTGGTAGACCATATTGAGTACTTGACCCCTAGCTTCTCAATTTCCTTCGAGAAAAAGAAGAAGAAGAAAATTGTTAAACATTGTCTGTTTCCCATCGTCTGAAAGGAATAGGTGCCCTGACTTAACAGGAAAATTTGACGGCGGTTGCTTTCTGCTTCATCTACTGCAAGGAGGATGAACATTTTAAGAGGTTGAGATCCTGCCGCAGGACTTGATGACTTGGACACACATGGCTCATGTGTGTCCCCTCATTATACATTTTAAGACTACAAAATGCAGAACTCTACACCATGAATCACATTAAGGTTACTGAACCCTTATATTCCCCAATTTTGAGACCTGAGCAAGTCCATTGAAGTTCTTGTGATCCATAGTGGAATGGAAAGATGATTGGGTTAATTTACAGACTCATGAGGACTTCTCAATTTGATAGTATGACTGGATGATACTTGTTTGCCATGTCAGATCGCTGGATATCATTGGATATTTTCGAGATAGGAATTATGACAATGTTGTGGAAGATGGCTGTATTGTAAATGAGAGTTGCCCCATATGAAGTATGAGTGGTGGTCTTGTAGTCCACCAATCAATGATGTGATTGCTTTGCCTCTTAAATGTATTTCCTACTAAGGTGGTTCAAGTGTAGTAATCCTGATCTTTTCTCTTGGGATCAGAAAGGAAGAATTGCCATGGAAGCATGGTCCATTATTTTCTAGTCCACAATGAGCTGGGACATTGATTAGAGGAAGAGCAGCTGGAGCTAATGCTTAAAAGTTTGTCCGACTGAAGCAGTAGCCCAGCATAGTAGCTTGTCGAACTTGGATGAGCGTGATCAGCAGGCACTTTTAACTTAGTTTTGCAACTAATTTGGTAGGTGTGGCATATTGCAGAAGCGTTTGGTTGCTGTCTCATGAACTTCTAATATAGCTGGTTCAGAAAAGCAAGGGGCAAATGCTTGAAGTTAGTTGCAGTGACGGGCGTTCTGGCCTCGTTGGTATGATCTGTGCTTCTGCACTTATATTAGCCAGTTGTTTTGTGGACTTGCTTTTTTTCTGCGTCTTGCTTGTTTGCTAAAACTTTCCTGTTCGGCCCGGCAGCCTGCATTTTAGAATGAATTGATTTAGCCCAGCAGCCAGCCCAGTGCTTTATGTGGCACTGCAGCCATAGTTCAAGAAACAACTATGTTAGAGCAATAGTTGTGCGATTTTTTTTTCCAGCAATAAACAAAGGAATTAGCCCCAATATTCCTTGTGAGGAAAAGACGTGCCTTTTCTGCTAAACCAATGAGATTTTAAATTTGACTCAACTGGAGAAACAACTAACTACAAAATGGGAAATGAAAAGATTGTTTAGGCAAGATACGAACGTTGAAACTTGAAAGGTAGCCTAATTTTTCGCATAAAAAATAAATAACTTTCTTTTCTGTTTCCAATTTTTAGCGCGTAATAGAGGGCGCTAATGGAATTTCATGCTTTCTTTAATGAGAAGATTCTATAAGAGTCGAATAAGCTCATTAAGGGTCATTCTTAGCCGAAGCCTTGTTGTTAAGATTCTTGAGCCTCAAAAATTGGTACCCCGATAACAAAGGTGGTTGGGACAATTTGCTCAACAGCATAAAAAAGGGACAATAAAGAAAAGAAAAAGAAAGTACACTAGGACGTGACAGAAAAATGTTCCACTTCCATAGTGGTCCGGTTACACTTCTTTGTTTTTTTCTTTCTTGAGAGGACCTTGATTGTTTCAAACTGGGATGTTATTTGGTCGTGATAAAATGTGAGCACCTGGTTGTTTCAAACTGGGAAGTGATCTTTGCAAGAAACAAGCAATCATCTTCCTATTCTTTTCAACATTTTAGGTGACAAATTCCGTTTTTACATGTCCTCTCACTTTAGACATTTGGCCTTTCACATCTTAGTAATAATTAATGAACCACGCGCAGGAAGGTAGTTATGTGCATTTTGTACATGACATGACTTTGTTTGCATATGGTATAATTTACTTTCAACAACGTATAACTTTAGCACAAAATTTTGTAGATCCCACACATATTAAAATCGAGATACAAAATGAAATTTGAACCGTACAAATTTTATTGACAAAATCTTGGCCGTATTGACCAAATCTTGGCCGTGAACTGTCCAGGGACAGTCCTTCTTATGACCGTCCCTGCCCCGTATCCAATAATTAATACTCCACTAATAGTTTTTCTTGAAGAGGCCAATGCAGAATGCCAGTCTGAGCGTCAATCGTGACAAAACGAAACTCCTGTGGGACAGATTAACGAGGACTCCTAGTTAGTTATTCACGGCAATGAATTGATTTAAGCCCCTAAGAAGATTCAAGGTTGCAAATCCTCTACATTATTATTGATCGACTCCAGATGGGATGGGACCTAAGGTTCACTTAATAGACAAAAAGAGGCAAGGCCATTCCTGCCATCCAACATCATCTGATCAGGGGGCGAAAAGAAGAGGAACCTCCTCCAAGGAAAATGACAACGCCTGGTTTCATTACGTACGCAATTGACAAATTAGACCAGCGAAAAAGAAGGTAACTCAAATCCTATACTCGAAATAGACTGCTGGCCTGTGAGGCTGTGAAACACAGACACCTGGCCATCCATACCAGGCAAAAAGAGTATCTAGCAAGTCCTCGATGAGGAAGAGTGTCATCAGCCATCTAAACAAGTGCTCGGTCTAGTGCCAAATTGCATCTAGAAAGAAAACGAAAATCAGTATACGACTTCACTTGCGATTAGCCAGAATTGGTGAGATAAGAATGGCTAAAGCATTAATAGGGAAGAAATTTATGCGTGTGCACAGGATGATCTTCATTTGACAATTCTGGTATGCCACGCCAACACAGAGTCAAAATCGGGCTACGCTTTGAGAGTTCAAGACTGGCTGCTTATCATCAGACAGCTGTTAAAAGAAGCTTCATATTTGGTCCCAATGAGGTTAACAGGCGAAATACCTGCAGGCAAATTTTAGGAGGCGGAAATGGATATGAAAATATGAATAGAACAGCAGCAATGCTACAATCAGGCCCTACACTCAAATGTCGACAAGAAGTTTTTACCTTGTTAGAAGTAAGACTCAAGTATACAGCATCTCAAAAGTTTTCCCAAATTACAACCTTTGAGCAACATGCCAAAATAGCAGGCTGTTAGTGTTTCTAATCAAGCAAACTTACTAGTTAACAAGAACAGCTTTATAGTCTATCTCCATCAATCCAGTTTCAACAACTGTTTGTCAGAGATACACATATACAAGGGATGCACAGTAAAACCTGAACAAGATTAATGGTCAAACAAGGGAAGCACACATAAAATATCACTGTGAGAATCCCAAAGTTCATAAGCAACAAATAAAGGTATCCTCTAGAATTATAGTAGAGTATTTGAAAATGATGATAAAATAAAAAAGCTGATATATCACCAATTCGAAAAGTGAAGAAATCCATGTACCAATCTGGCCAATTAAACAAGTTGACTGCCCAACAACTGAAGCTTCATCCAGACAATCAAATAAAAGAAGAGTGAAAATGCATTTTTTGCTCAAAATTTTCCATTCAAATGGTTTAGTAGAACATTCGATTGTTTTCTAATAAAGTTTAATAAATATCAATTAGCTGTCTAATTAAGAAAATATTTTTCTTATTGAAACCACATCAAGATAGTGAAAAGAGTGCTCAGCACAACATAAAATCCTCATATATCATCAGTCAAGAACTGTACATATCTACCCACAAAATCGAATAACCAAAAAACATAAATATGGCAAAACAATAAGAAGGCTAATGCTGCTCTACGGATACAGATCAAGAATGCCTTGCCATCAAATGCAGGACAATCAACAGCTCCATCCATTTAGCAACTTCACAATCGAACACGATGCAGTTACTGAATAAGATCTTCCAAAGGGCAACGATTCTTATTCCAAAGGGCAACGATCATCCAAGCTCTAGTGAGCTAAACTTGAAGAAAACAAGTCTCTCATATGACCTGAACTGGTTTCTGAGAGATCACCAAGAACTTTTTTTCTTCGATCCATAATAACCAACATACCACTTAACAAACTTCTTCAACCCCGCCTCCAAATCCGTAGTAGGCTTATAACCAAGCTCCTTGTGAGCCAAACTAATGTTGGCATGAGTAAAAGGCACATCTCCATTCCTTGGCATTTGAATCACCTTCTTCTTAGCCTTCACCCTCAACAACTTCTCCAATATACTCACAAGCCTCCCAATTGGCACCGGGGTCGTATTCCCCAAATTATATATCCTAAACTGTGCAGCTCCTCTTTTCTTCCCCCCACTCCCGGTACTCTTTTTTGCCGTATCCAACGCAGCCAAACAACCCTTCACCACATCATCAATGTAAGTAAAATCCCTTGCTACAGTCCCATGATCAACCCCCTCATAGATTTTAATCTCTTTTCCTCTCAATATATCCTTGGTAAAGAAATAATACGCCATATCAGGCCTACCCCACGGTCCATAAACAGTAAAAAACCTTAACCCGGTTAACGAAAGTCCATAAATATGATTATATGTATGTGCTATTTCTTCACCAGCCTTTTTTGTGGCTGCATACAAACTTGCTGGCTGGTCAGTTCGATCTTTTTCCGAAAAGGGTACCTTAGAATTTAATCCATAAACAGAACTAGACGAAGCCCAAACAACAGCAGGCTGTGGATTTGCAGCTTTACATACTTCTAGTAAATTCACAAAACCATCCACGTTGCTATGAATATAGGACATGGGATTTTTCATAGCATACCGTACCCCGGCTTGAGCGGCCAAATGCATCACGTGCGTAAATTTCACCGTCTCGAAGAGTTTCCGAAGCAATGCGGCGTCGTTTATGTCACCTTCAACAACAAAAATTCCCGACTTTTCTAGGAGGGAATTTCGGGCCTTCTTAAGCCCGGTTTCATAGTAAGAGTTGAAGTTGTCCAACCCAACGACGCCGTCTCCACGCTTTTTGAGGGCAAGGGAGACATGGGCTCCGACGAAACCAACCGCACCGGTGACTAGAACGGAGAGGCCCGACTTGGAAGCCGGACGGGCCGAGGCCCATGCCCGATTCTCCCAGTTCGGGCCGAGACTGGGTCCAACCACTGCAGCAGTATGGAGACTCCGGCGCTTGCCTCCATTGACAGAGGCGTTCGAGGCGGCGCTAGTGGCAGACGGCGGAGACAAGAAAAGGAACAGCAGAATAAGGAAGAGGAAAATAAATGACCAAAGAGTGCGCCTTGGGAGAAGTGCAGAATGAAGCCTTAAACGATGAAAAGTGGAGTGATACGGCGACGTTTTGTCCGGTTTGCACTTCCCCGGCGTAGAGGGTATGGCATCAAGGTGGGACAGAATTGGCTTCAATTGCGTCATCTGTATTTCTTCACTTAAAACACTTCCCAAAAAAAACACAAATAATTTTTTTTGGCTGCACTGATGAAAAAACTAGTTCTTTTAACAGAGATTTGGGGTAAATTTTGGGACTGCAGATGATTCAATGCATCATCCTGGAGGGGGAAAGAAGAGATACAGGAGGAAAGGAGGATAGTGGGGGGCTGCGATGACTGGGTTGGAGTTGGAGAGGCTGGTGGAAAAGCAACAAAGCGAGACTACTTTAATCTTTCCAAACTTCAAGAAAAGGCAAGACATCTCGTCCAATTTTATGTACAAGTATACATCCATTTTTTTTCTTTTTTTTTTTAAGGCACAAGTTACGAGTATACCAAGTATAGTATACATCTCTAACATAAAAAGTACATCCAAAATAGTAAAAAGGTAATTGTACAATGAATTACGAATCCTAACTTTTGTGGACTTTTCGGTCTTCACCTCAACTAACCAAAAATAGATGGATTTGACTCTTTCTTTTCTAACCAAAAATACATGGATTGTCTTTTTTTTTTTTGCCCTTTCCTTTGTGATGAAAAAAGAAATTTTATTAGATGGATTGGGCTCTTATCCGTCCGTATTGTAGTGTGAATAATTATGAACACCAACAAGTTTAAGATTTTATAATATTAATTACAAGCTCGAAGATAATTTTACATGCAACAAAAACTACTGAGTTATGACTATAATGTAAAGAATTTTTTACATTGAATACGTAAAAAAAAATAGTAACAAGGTCAGTTTTTATCTCCTGAAAGAAATTGAGCTAATTATTTATAATCCATTTGAATTGTATTTTAAGAAATTTTATAAAAAAATATATATTATAATAATTTGATATATATAAAAAAAAATTGATTAAAAATGTGTTTAAAAAAAACGTAAAATTTTCGTACATAAAATCACATTCCAAGCAAGGTCAGCTGCATTAGTTGAGTTTGGTGGCATTTGGGAGCAATTCCATTCCAATTCAATAATGTAATGTACGGAGTTTTTGTGAGTGTGATGATGAGCTTTGGATAGGGCTGTTCATAGTGTCATAAATCAATCAATACTGGCATTCGTGCTGTCATTGGTGTGCATATTTTTGTCGCGTTTACTGCAATCGACGAAGTGTATAATTTGGTCATTGTCATAACAACCAATGCAATGCATTAAATTAGCCGCACGCAGTCGTTGACAAGTCCCGTAGTGCAATGCATCTGCATTACTTCGTAATCCTTTTACCTCCTCCAATTATACACACAGTCAAATTTTTGAACCAAAACTGCTTTTCCATAATCTAAAAAGGAAAATAACCAATAAAAAAGTTTCCGGGGTAGATTTTCTTTTACTTTTTGGAAATGTCAAAAGCATACTTTTCTCTCCCTTTTCTTTTTCCTTTCTTTTTTTTCCCCTTCCCATTTCATTTCGTAAAAGAGACTTGCTTGCTAACGATTAAAACCAAGTGGAATGGATGATTTTCATCGAAAATCCTATCGAGAAGGCTCGCTCTTCATTTTCTATTTATCGGCGGCAATTTTTGCAATTTACATTAGTACTACTTTTGGTTTTCTTGAGAGAATTGACAAGCGATGTTGCACTTATGCATGTATATATCACTCTTTATTTTCTCTTGCCGATTAAGGGCAAAGTTGCATAAGGCTGTAATAATGTGGGATTTTAAAGAAGATTGGCTCCATAAACTTCGTTTCTGCTTTTATTGCTTTCTATAAATTTCCCATGAGCCATAAATCTTACTTTGGATATGATATTCTTTTCTTTTTTGAACGGATCAAATCAGTGAAACAATTATTGGACATGGGTGGAACTTTCATTGGCGCTATACAAGTTTCCGAGCCATAAAATCAATCGAATCAAGCTGCAAAGTGATTAGGTACATGAAGAGAAGAACCACTGGAGTGAATCATTATTAAAACTTGCTAGCGATTGCCTTGAGCGAGTAGTAATTGGTCATCAGGGAGAGCTTTAAGCCTCTTGCTAGATGTAGATCATTCTAATTCAGAATTTCTTGAAAATTTTACAACGGATGCAAAGACACCCGTTTGATTCGGTGGAGATTCGTATATCCATCCGGTCCGGTGGATGTTCAATCCCTTCTGATTCCCCATTAATTTCCTTAGCTCCATCCTTTCCTTTTAGTGTAAAATATAAGCAGATGTATATATAGCATATATCATGTCGAAAAAAAAAAGAAAAAAGATTGACGCGAGTACTGATATGTTCCTGAAATAATAATGGTACATGTCCTCGAGAATGTGTAATGTTTCTCATAAAAGAAACAATTTTGTTAATTGATGTTTATGGTACGAGTGCATTTTTTTCTTAAAGGAAGAAGAAAGGGGAAAAAATTTGTATGATTGCATTTGTGGGCTTTACAAATACCACATAAATACATTAATACATTATACATGCACCCATGCTCGGGAGCTTGGTGCATGTACCACTGTCAAATACTCACTCAACAAAAACCTAGGAACATGAAAGGAAAACAAAAGAATTATTAGTTGTCGTAATTAAAATTTTTACTAAATTTATGAAATGATGCTTAGAAATACTTAAAATTGATTATGTCACCTAAAAATTCTTTTTTTTTTAGCAAAAAATACCGTAAATCTTAAATGGGTTTTAATTATTTATTATGCTCCATTGTAGACAAACACACACCATCTTGCTAATCAAAATATACTCCTCTGGCTATGTCCACCTCCATCGATAATGATGATGTAATCTTTGATTTTGTCAGCCACATTTGCGATCTTTGCTGAGGTAATTTCAGTTTTTGATGTTGTCAAGAAAATTTGACAGAGTCCATCTATCACTTGTATACAAGTTCAAACATAAGAGACAGTCAAAGATATTTAGGATGGTCATGTATATCTTGCCTCAGGCTTGAGGAAATTCTGCTCATTTCATGGATCCGTTTCGAGAAGAAAGAAAAAATAGACAGCTTCCACCGCTATCCAGAATTTGAGATGAATTTTTTGTTGATAATAACTTGAGAAGAAGCATTTCTTCAAATAAAAAGCAGAAGAAACGTTCTGAAGTTTTCTTTCCCGTGGGCAGTGATTGTGCATAATTTAGAGCTTTTCTCTTCTTTTTTTTTTTTTTCATTTTATAAGTAAGTTCGTGCATTGAATGTTTAATATACTATCTTTGACACGTTTAGTAACCTGAATAAGAAAAGTTGTTGAAATATTCAAGGGAATAAAAGGTTCATTATATCTAACTAAAACTACAGGTTTTAGTACTTGTGAAATGATTCGACACAAACAAATTGTTAAAAAAAAAAAATCCAGAATCACAATTTTCAAGTTTTGCACTAAATTAAGTGTCCAAAGTGTTGTGGATGTGATGTCTATGCTAGGTCCTTAAACTTTAGTTATTTATAAATTTAAATGTTAATATTGTTCAACATGATCCAAACCATAACTCACTGTGAAATTTAAATGACAAAAACAATGCCTGATTGTGTGGATTATTTTGGCACAGATTTGGAAAGCAATTTTCAAAAGAAAAATTGCTACGTTTTCTGTTAACTCATATTCTAATCACCTTTTCACCTCACATATATCAAATCGTCACAATAGTTTTGCTATAAAAAAATGCAATCCCAACATGAATATATATATATATATATATATGTGACTCTTTTCGTGTAAATCCAGATAATATGCTAAGAATCAGGTCAGATTTTGGGTGAAGATTGAGATATGTGATGGCACACAAGTAAAATAATTTGAAATTATACATTATAATTGAATTTTAAAGCAAAACAAAGTATATATTTCTTACTTTAAACGGGTACAAATTTATTCTGACGTCTGTACTCAGTTGCATCTAAAAGTAGGAAAAACATCCATCCCCTCCAAGATTGATGAGAAGGAAGGAAAAAATAAATAAAAATCTCCAACAATGGGAAACAAAACAAAACAAAATAGGCCGTATTTTTTTTTATCTTCGAATTTTAGATGTCAATTTGGTAGTGAATTTGCACTTATGGTATTCAAATCATTTATCTTCGAATTTTTTCCTTTGATTTTTGCTCCTTGAAATCCGAAAAATCAATTGCTTGAAATACATTATTACTTTCTAATTGACAGAAGCCTTGTCATGCTTGCGCAAAGGAGTTTCAAATGCAGAATTAAAGTATGTCGTCTCCTTAATTATTACTACAAGTTTTTTGCTACGACAAAGCCAAGAAAGAATTATGCTGCGAGCAAACAAGTGGAATAAAAAATATCCATTTTTTTGTGAATGATTACAAGATGCTTGAAGAAAGTTACTCGGCAATCCTAGGACTCTAAGGAGGCATGAATAATAAATAATACACTAGTGATCTTATCATCAAGATAGCTGAACTAATCCTTCAATAAAAGTCGTAGCCATCACCCTATTTGCACCCAAACTTGCTGAGTTTTTATACTCAGTAGAGTAATTGAGTGAAATGTGGCAAAACTGAAGCTCATGCTCTGGGCAATATTATTAGAGTTATAAATTGTTGTAGACCTCGTCCAACTAAATTCTTTAAACAATATTTCTATGCCTTGGCTATGAAGCAGAAGGCATTGGTCCACTTGACCTGTTATAATACCCTATATTTGTCGCTCTCTCTTGCTCCATATTTTTTCTAGGTTTGGTATCGAATTACGTAATAGGATGTTATCTATTTATATTATTTTATTACTTGGTTACAAACTGTCCATTTCATCTCCTTCGTTGGGTGAGATGTTATTGCTGCGGACATTTTTTGTACTAAGCATCATCTGTTTGTTCTTTGTTACAAAACAGAATAAAGGGCCATTTTCATTTATGGAAGGATTGACTTCTCATATGAACTCGTTAGACTCTCTTCTTTAACCAGAGTAAGAAAGACAGGAATGGAACCTCCATCCTGTTTCCGTTTCTCCATTATCCTCATCGTTCTCTCCTTCATATCTGCAACTTCATGGTACAAAACAATCAGTTCAGGATTCCTAGGATGCTCCAAGGTCACATATTGGTGCAATCCTAGTAATAGGAAAGCAAAGTTGAGCTCAGTCCTGGAGACTCCAATTCCCAAACCCAACCACTTGGCCGCTGGCACTCCTTCACACCCACTAGACCCCTTAACTCTTCAAGAAATCAACAGGGTCCGAGACATCCTCTCATCCTATGAACCATTTACATCATTCTTTCCATCGGTTCATTCTCTATCCCTTGACGAACCTGAGAAAGCCCAAGTCCTGGAATGGAGAAAAGGCGATTCCCTCCCACCAAGGAAAGCTTCTGCAACTGCAATATTGAATGGTGAAGTTCATTTACTCATTGTGGACTTAAACTTGGGCCAAATCACAAGTCATGTAAAAAATCCAGGATCAGGGTATCCAATGCTGTCCATGGACGACATAAAGGTTGCTCTGCAAATTACATCAACTAGTGAAGAGTTCAACAAGTCCATCATGGCTCGAGGATTGAAGTTTCCGGATCTTACTTGCGTCCCACCTTCCCCTGGATGGTTTGGCCCTGAAGAAGAAGGGAGGCGTATCGCCAAGGTTGAATGTTTTGTTAACCAGGGCACGCCCAATTTCTACATGAGGCCAGTTGAAGGGTTGGTCGTAATTGTGGACATTGACAACCGAAAAATTTTAAAAGTCTTGGATTCAGGCCGGGGAATTCCAGTGCCTAAAGCTGAGAACACTGATTATCGGTATCAGGCACAAAACAAGCCTTCAAAAATGCAGCC
Organism: Coffea humblotiana; assembly: GCA_023065735.1. Taxonomy (NCBI): domain Eukaryota; kingdom Viridiplantae; phylum Streptophyta; class Magnoliopsida; order Gentianales; family Rubiaceae; genus Coffea; species Coffea humblotiana. Next base: position 25,790,085 of record CM041215.1, on the reverse strand, counting down.
AGTCAATCCAATTTCAATAGAGCAGCCTCAAGGGCCAAGCTTTACCGTTGAGGATGGACACATTGTCAGATGGGCCAATTGGATTGTCCACCTTAAGGCAGACCAGCGAGCTGGGATGGTGATCTCTAAAGCCATGGTTCAAGATTCTGAGACTGGTGAATTCAGGAGTGTGATGTACAAGGGATTTGCTTCAGAACTATTTGTGCCATATATGGACTACAGTCAAAATTGGTACTTCAAGTCGTTCATGGATGCTGGGGAATTTGGTCTAGGTGCGATGGCCTTAGCACTTGTGCCACTCAACGATTGTCCTAGGTACTCATACTATATGGATGGCGTATTTGTTTATGCTGATGGTAGACCGTATATTCAGCCCAACATGATTTGCATTTTCGAGAAATATGCAGGTGATATTGGTTGGCGGCATTCAGAGCTCCCTGTCAATGGTTTTGAGGTATGTGTCACCATAATTGTTTATCCTATGGCACACGGTTATTGTTACTGTCTTTTTCCTCATGAATGCACACACTTTTTTTTTTTTTTTTTTGGAAAAAGATCAATACTTTCATTCATTTAAATCAGCAGACACAGCATTAACCAAAAAGGACGGAAAATTGTCCCGAGTTTATTTCTGAAGTAACCTTCTTTGGAAAAAAAATTTTCCAGCAGGATGCTCTTTTATAAATTATTACCATTTTAATCTTTTTTTATGTCATGTAAGCTTCCATTTTAAATGGAGGATGACCTCATTTAAATGAATTGTAGTAATCGTACTCAGTTCATACTCAAAATTCAAACACCAAAAAACCAAATCCAAAGCAAAAATAGGCAACAAACATAAGATTCCACATTTGATTAATGATAAGATATTATAGTTAACAAACATTTTATATTTTAAACTTTTCAATCATCCAAGTTCCTTTATATCAAAACCCAATAGATTCGATATTGGATTTCTAGAAATAATATTATCATGTTACTCCAAAGAATTCGGGATCCTAAACTTTGATCTCCCTGTCCCCTCTTTGCTTTATAAATCCTATCATTCCCCCCACTAATTTTTTTTAAAGAAAAAGTGTTACTAATAAAAAATGAAACAGAAATACTATAATCATTTTATAATAGGGTATTATTTGAAATATTATTTGGAATAATTACTGTAGCACTTTTTGTGTTGTGATGTATGTGAGATAAAAAGGTGGTTGGGAATATAAAAGGTGGATTGGGAAATGTGTTTATGATACAAGCGAAATATTATTTGAGATAATAGTGCTATCCAAACACTAGTCTTTTCCTATGTTTATTGCCTTGGTTTTTTTTATTTTTCATCCTTAAATTTTGCTTTTTGCATTTGCATTTCGAGTGCGAATGTCAAAACCAATAATCGCGAGGTAGAAAAAAGTGAATAGTATTACAACAAAGGATAATTACGAAAACCCTTCCAAGATTTTTGATAATTTCATGTTGCACACCTCTACATTCAAATATTGTACTTACCGCGCTTTTTTAAGATTTAATAATCTTCCCAAACTTTACAAAATATTCTAGTGACAATTTTTTGAAAAAGGGAAAAAAGTAGTGAAATGCTTGTCAAACTTGAAAAACGCATCACCAAGAATCTACCCATCACCAGATACTGTATCACCCCCATGCTATTTCTTTCCTACAGCTTCAATCCACCTTTTTCCCCCTATTCAAGTTTTCTTATCCTTTCCATAATCCAAATCTTCATGTCTCAAAAATTTGAGTGTTAATCATGCTTTTTAATTGATTCAGCTCTCATTCTTTTCATTTGTCCTCATTTTTTCTCTAACTAAAGTTTAATAAACAGTTGCAAACACAAATATACAGTTGTAAATTTGGCCAAAGGAATATGGAGAAAATGATTTAGGCCTAAGGTGAAACTATTTAAGACTAGGAGAAAAACAAGAATGTATTCATTGAATAATTTGATTTAAATACTATAAAAACTCCTTAAGCAAAATTTGAGTTATTAGTATGATTTTTTCCCTCACATACCCACAACTACTATTCAGGAAAGATATGCATAATTTTTTGGAGGTGAAGGGAGCTAAATGTAATTGTCATAAATCTTAGAGGAGGTTTGTGAAACTATCCCTCAAAACAAGGAGGAGGTTTGGTGATACGAGCTCTCACGACATTTAAGATAGAAGTTTATGTGGCATAAGAGATATTAAAAGGTAATAATTTGTGAAAGAGCAACTGGAAAGATTTTTTCTAAAGAAGGTTACTTTGGAAATAAACTCAAACCATCCTACCATACAAATCTCTGATCTAAGTTAGCTGCAAGTTTAGCTAACATATCAGCGGGTTTGTTCCCATGAATACACACACTAAAACTAGTAACGTTGGAAGACAAATATCCAAAGAATAGGCAGAAAGGTGGGCAGATGACATTAGTAAACTATAAATTTACTACTGTGTGAAAAATTTCCCATGTGAATAGACTAAATTTTGACCATGAGTAAAAAGTGCATGTAATTAACTATAATATTCCCGAGTGTCAATTTTAGGAATATTCGAAACCTATATTCTCATTCAGCCCCTTGACTCGGATAATTTGTACATGAAGACGTCAATATTGTATAACTGCAAAATGTTGATATCGGTAGCTGTGAAGTAGATGAAGTAATTTGATTCTAACTTTCGAGCAGATAAGAGAAGCAAGGCCGAAGATAACTCTTGTAGCTAGAATGGCAGCATCAGTTGGAAACTATGATTACATATTCGACTGGGAGTTTCAAATGGATGGTTTAATCAGAGTCCAGGTGAGCTTGTCAGGAATGCTAATGGTGAAAGGAACTCCATACGAAAATCTCAATCAAGTGCCATCAAATGTAGAAATGTCCACTCCTCTAGTATCAGAAAACGTACTTGGTGTTGTGCATGATCATTTCATTACTTTTCATTTGGACATGGACATTGATGGCTCAAACAATTCTTTCGTCAACATTAATCTTGTCAAGGAAGAGAATCTGGGGGGACAATCTCCTAGAAAGAGTATCTTGAAGGCCAAGAGACAAGTAGCCAAAAATGAGGAAGATGCAAGAATAAAGCTTAAGCTCTACGATCCTTCCGAGTTTCATTTCATTAACCCTTCCCGGTTTTCTAGATTAGGTAATCCAACAGGGTACAAACTGGTTCCTCGTGCCACTGCAGCCAGTTTGCTAGATCTTGATGATCCCCCACAATTGCGAGCTGCTTTCACCAACAATCAGGTACCTGTAATTGAATTGTGTCGCCAATTAATAATCATATATATTTGATCACCAGTATTAAAATCTTTCTGGAAATATTAATTCATCGCAAGCATCGATTCAAATGTTATTTTGTGATGATAGATTTGGGTGACTCCCTATAACCGATCAGAACAATGGGCTGGTGGGTTTCTAGTGTATCAAAGCAAGGGGGAAGATACACTTGCTGTCTGGTCTGACAGGTAAATACTTTACCTGGGATCTGCTTCGGTTCAATTTTTCTTCAAAGGAATAAAAACAATCGAATTTTGAACTCCAAATATACAGTGATAGCACTGTAAACTCGAACAAGAATTTCTGGAGTATCCATTCATTGACTTATTCAATATGTTGTACTTACTTTTTCTTGATCCTCTTTTAAATGTCAAACAGGAATCGTCCAATTGAGAACAAGGATATTGTGCTGTGGTACACACTGGGATTTCATCACGTACCATGCCAGGAGGACTTTCCTGTGATGCCTACAGTGTCTTCTAGCTTTGATCTAAAGCCTGTCAATTTTTCGAAAGCAATCCTATTCTTGGAGTAATGCCCAATTTCGAGAAGGACCTGCCAATTTGTAGGGCCTCAACTTCTCAGTGATTATCTTCTCAACAACTCAATCCTCCTTTTTGTATTGAGTATGCATATCATGATGTTGTAATTTTGACAGTATTGCCTGAGAAAAGCCACGCTAAATGGGCAATTCCTCGCTACTCAACATTTGCTAGCAAATTGCTAACATAATTTCCGGGGGAATTAATTAGTTGCTTCCACGAAATGTTGCTAGGAATTGCAGAATAAGTGAGCTTTCGGTAAAGACAATTATGAGAAATTGTATCCCACCATCCTCTACTTAAGGTTTGGCGGCTGTAAAGATAATGTGATTGCCAAATATTAGAGGATGGACAAATTTGTTACCATATTATATTTCTCTCATGAATGGACTCGAGCTAAAAGCCTAAAGGTATTCAAATTCAGACGGCCCTTGATGATATCAGCCAAAACAAATTGCAAATACAGAAATGGCGTAATTGAACAAGAAGCAACTTTAGGAGAGATTAGATAGGAGACGAAGCTGAGGTTAACTGACCTGGCAAAAAAAATTTATAGGGGCTAGTAGCGTGTGAGATTCGTATTTTCGCGAAAATATAAGAGATGTTTTAAATGATTTTTCTTGTATGAAACCATCAATGAAAACTAAAGGTCTATTTGAATTTGTCTTTTTTTGTTTTTGGAATCTACACTAACACATTTGAAAAACACTTCCAAAAATACTTAATCCATGCAATCAATACACAGTATGCACTTAAACAAAGCAAATAAAATAATTCTTGCTCCCTCTTTCTTTTTCCACCCACCATCACCAACCACTACCGCTACCGCCCCTCCTCTCCTCCCTCCTCCCCTTTCCCACCACCCTTCCCCTTCCCTGAGATCTGGTTACTTAATTTGAGTTTTTTTTTTTTGAAGAATGTATTAGATCATAGTCCAAGTAAATCAAATAGAAACAATTCTAGACATACATGACAACAAATTGAGTCTGATTGGAGTTGGAATCCAGCATAAAAGATGTGACTAATTTTGTGAACATCCTTTTCAAAATGGAGTCAAATCAAAGTTTTCAAGGGGGAAGCCCAAAAAGTATGACATGCCAAAGCTTTCAAGGTTTGTTTGGGCGGTGATTATTTGACAAATTTTTTTTGTTTGTATCGTTAACAAATTTTCAACCACAATTTTTTAATTTATATATATTATATTAAAAAAATATTATACTATTTTTTTTTTATAAAACTATCCCAACTAATCTAGTATTCAAATATTCGGAGCGCTTGGTCGCCAATGATATCGGAGTCCCGGCATGCATGTTGATATGGTCTTTGCTGTGGTCCATATGGAATCTAAACAAATGAAATAATTTCGGAAACCTCTCATAATGCTTCTTCCAATTGTGTTGCTTCTTTTAAAGTTTGAAAAATTATACTTACCTTTCTTAATATTATGAAAAAATGATAACAACCTTCACAAACTTTACAAATTTTAAATAAAAAACGAGTTTAAAAGGAAAAAGGAAACTCATTCTCACTAACGCTTCTTAATCGAAAAGTTCTAAATCATCTTATCTAATACATTATTTTACATTCTCAAATCCTTGGATGAATTTTTTGCTCTATTCTATAAAGAACTGATCAACTAATAGGAACGCATTTGTTAAATAGAGTATCTTAACAAGTTATTTAACTAAAAAAAAATGTCCAAGCACAAAAATGATGCTTTCAAGACGTGGTTCAATTTTTCCTGCAAATAACTACATGGAAAATTTTATCTATGAGGTAATGGCCATATTTGGCTTCTTTTCCTATTTGGATTTGTTATACAAATCTGATAGGTAAATATATAGAGTATTCAGTGGACATTGTTTCGCTTACATCACAAATTGTCATTAAAACATACCTTTTAGTGGAGATTTTCGTAACGTTTTAAACTTCAAGGAAGATAGTTGCAATTGTCAGAAACCTCAGCCGAGATTTTTGAAATCACCCCAATGAAAATTAAACAGGTACCGGAATCTCGAGATCCATTCAGATGCTGATTCCAAGAGTCTCAGTCTGAGCCCACAATATTTCAAGCAAAAAAGTACAATCGGTCAGGAATCAATCAATTGTTAAATAGTTTATTCAACCATTTATTAGTATTTAGTCATGACTCACTTTCTCTGTCGTCGGGGCGTGAGATATTTCTTGGAGTTGCGTGTGATCCTGGGCACCCTAATTTCGAGATTCCCCCGACATGATATAAGAACAAAATTGCAGTCCACTGCAAGAGAAAAGGTACTAGTCTTTCATGGATCAAACTTTAGCAAAAAGGGAAGCATAAAATAAATGGAATAGTTGGTGATCCACCTCAGAACTCAACTTATATGCAAAAATTCCGAAGAGAATGACAACTTATCCAAATAGTTATGCAAAAATAAGTAGTGAATCTGGTATATAATCTCGTATCTTATCACCAAGGATTCCATACGTATACCAAAGGGTAGGGAAATAAATGGGATGGTGATGCTGGCATATCTTTTGGTGCATTCAGCGTCTAAGACCAACAAGAATTTAAAATTGGCTGTCCAACACTTGCTTTTTAAGTGGGGGAGAATTAGAGACTCGTTATGAGTGATTTTATGGCATATATTGTAATCTAATAGCAGTAAAATGTTGCTTCTACGATTCGCCATTGGATAGCAATCGTGATGAACATGCATGAGTTGGATTTGGAAAATAAGTATGCATTATGCATAGCATGCAAATTCAAGATTTTGAAGAGGTGATTAATCTTGTTGTAAGTGGAGTCCTTCGACGGTAATTATGATCAATGAATAAGTTCAGTTGGATACATCTTTTTTTCTGAAAAAAAAATCTTTTTGAAATTTATTCTCGAATTTACCAGTTTTAATCAATGAACTATCAGTTTATTTACCCGGGGAAGCTGATTACCATTGTTCCCTGAGCACTGTATTCTTGAATATTCAACTACTATGAACTAGTATGACATACAACTCCAATTCTACAAAGAATGCACGTAATTAAATGAGCAGTTCAACTCCAACTCCAACTCTATATGTGCGTTGCTAGATAAGCCGCACGCTTGTGAAAAAGGACTAAGTGTAGCACCACGCGACAGATTTTACGTGCTTCAAGCTCAATTCAGTGTTTCCAATAAAAGTCAAAATATCTTTTAACTTTTTATTTGCTTTGTGCAAGATGCTGGGTAGGAGTCTAAATTGATCAAATTACTTGACTCGAACTTAGAGTAGTTCGATCAAAGATTCAACTTGAAATTGATAGTGATCAAATTCGAGTTAAGATCAATTATTTGATAAAAGTAATCAAGTCATGTTCGAATAGAAAAAATTCAAACTCGAATACTGGTCTAACTTTATCAAGTGATGTATTTATAATATAAATTTAATTATTTATTATAAAATTATGAAATTTACTAAAAAAATCGAATTGTAAAATTTGATTGAACTCAATTAAATTCAATTGAAATCGATTTGATTGAACTTGAATTCGACCACAAGCTCGAGCAAAGGTATAATGAGTTTGGATTCAAGTTCAAACTCAATTGATTCGAATTCAAATATTTTCATTTAAGTAATATACTGTTTTGAACTTAAATTGACTCGATAGCAGCCTAATAGTACTTGATTTGTTGGACTTTGTGCAAAATATATTATGATAGACTTGACTTATACATCAATCTCGAAGTCATGTGATTGACTCTATTGTTAGAGCGATATGATATCGCGCAACGATACAGAAGTGACGGTGACTATCACACGATGAAGCAAGAAAAATTATGTGATTATCGCATACCATCACATGGTTTACAAGTGTAAATTTCTAAATTAAATGTCCTTTCTAAATTTAGATGACTTATTAAAAAATATTTTATTTAATAAAAATTTTTAATAAAACACTTATTAAGTACTTAAATATGCTGTTTGGATGCATGTTTCATAAAATACTTATTTATCTCTTTATTTAATTCATAGTTCATAATATAAACTTATATTTTAATTTCTAAAAATACAAAAATATTTTAAAAGCATTAAATTAAAGTTTTTGCTGAAATTATTTTTAATACTAACAACTTAGCTCTTAAACTTATGAGATGATATTTAGCAAGCATCTCCACTCAAAACGCCATTATTTTTAGCAGTAGCACCGTTCTTCCAAACTGTCTAAGGCTATACAAAATTTTAACACCATTCGTGTACCAAGAACAAGATTCAAAAATGATTTGTCTAACACAATAAGCCCACTATATATAATATATCCTACTCCCTGGCTGCTGGTCATGCTATCTCATTAGCCCCGGCCACCACTCAGTTCACTCCACTAGCTGCTACCCAAGTAAGCCTAATGGAAGGAAAAAAATTCCTTCGCCATCTCATCTTTCTCTGTGGCATCATAATCCTCTTGTTTTTCACCATATCCAACCTTCCTTATCCACCATCAACTCGCTAGGCTGCACCACCAACTCTCCCTGGTGCACCTCCTCCAAGAACCGCTTCCAATCCAAAAACCCACATGTCATTCAATTCCCCTCCGACTCTAAGCTCCGCCGCCACTCCACCTCCGTCCCCCACCACCCCTCGACCCTCTGACCATCCCGGAGCTGAACAAGGTCAAAAAAGCCATCCAATCCCATGACCTGTTCAGGAACTCAAACTATGCTCTGCATTCAGTCGTTCTGGACGAGCCCGATAAACAGCTTGTCCTGACGTGGCAGAAGGGAGACCCGCTTCCGCCTAGAAAAGCTTCGGTCGTCGCACGTGTGAGTGGGGTCTCACACGTGCTCACGGTCGAGCTCGAGGCTAGCAAAGTGATCCTCCATGAAACGGGTCCTCATTCGGGTTACCCGACTATGACTGTTGAGGATATGACTTCGTCCACTTGGGCCCCGCTGGCCAACGCTGATTTTAACCGTACGATTATTGAGCGCGGAGTTGATTTAGCTGACCTCGCATGTTTGCCAATTTCCAGTGGATGGTTTGGTAAGCAATTGTTTTCTTGTTTGTGGAAAATTTTCATTCTACACATTTCTTCTAAGACGTGTCACATGAGCTAATTTAAACGTCATTTTTCATGAATTTTAGTATTTACAAAATATTGAAAAAAAATGGACGGATGGCACGACACATTATTTTTCTTTTTTGTTTTTTTTGAACATATTCTATATCATTCACACACTTTACACCAGAGTTACTAAACCTGGTTTGGACACCGATCTGAGAAGACAATTGATTTAATGGTTAGCAGTTCAACCGTGGGTCTAATGGTTGAAACCAACCAAATTTTTTGGACTTTTTAACAGTAGAATCGGCGAATTTTTGACTAGCCATGGGTTACTGTCCTAAACGATGATTCCAATCTAATAGGAACCCGGACTGACTAGGTGGTCGGTCATGCTGGTTGAACCGTTGGATCAAGTCTGGTTTAATAAGTATAATTTGCACCTTAAAATTTATAATAAAGCCTGTTTGATAACTTAATTCACCATTTAAATCTAATAAGTTCAGATATTAATTTATCTAGACGGGTTTGATAATAAAAAATAAAATATTTGAATTAATTAAGTGATCTTAGATTTTTTAGGTAAAACTTGTTTTAAAAAATAAATGATAAGTTATTTACTTATTATTTAACATGACATACACTCAAATGTATTAGATTAATACTTAACAATTCAGTAATTTAACAGATTTAAAATTCAGATTTCAGATTTTAATCTTATCGCACACACCCTAAGGTCAATTGGTAGATATCTATGCATGTGCGATGTGAACATCATGCCAATTTCTTGTAGTTAATAATTATAGGTGGTATCTTATTTCAACCTTACTTTCAAAGTTTGCATAGTCTTTAATCATTTAAAAGCCAGTATTACAAAGTCGTGTTTGACATATATATATATCTGCAATTTGGTAGGCAAGAGTGAAGAGAAGAGAAGGTTGATTAAGGTGCAATGCTATTCTATGAAAGACACCGCAAACTTCTACATGAGGCCGATTGAGGGTCTAACAGTGCTTCTTGATTTGGACACTAAAGAAGTGGTGGAAATTACTGATAAGGGCAGGAACATACCAATACCAAAGGCTGCCAATACGGAGTACCGCTTTTCAGCCCAAAATTACCATCAAACTCTAACAAACCCAATATCTATTGAGCAACCAAAAGGTCCCAGTTACACTGTAGAGGATGATCACTTAGTGAAATGGGCAAACTGGGAATTTCACCTCAAACCCGACCCAAGAGCTGGAGTGATCGTTTCTCAGGCCAAAGTCAGGGACCCGGGTACTGGGGTGATGAGGGATGTGATGTACAAAGGCTTTTCATCAGAACTGTTTGTGCCATACATGGACCCCACTGATGCATGGTACTTTAAAGACGTACATGGATGCTGGTGAAATACGGGTTTGGGCTCCAGGCCATGCCTCTTGACCCGCTTAATGATTGTCCGCGTAACGCCCTATTATATGGATGGTGTGTTTCCAGCTGCTGATGGAACTCCATACGTCCGATCTAATATGGTTTTGTGTGTTCGAAAGCTATGGAGGTGATATTGGTTGGCGTCATTCCGAGAGTCCAATTACTGGAATGGGGGTAATCATTTCCTACGTAATTTTTATTTTTATATGTGTTAAAATTGCTTTCGCTATGTGTGTGTGTTTTTTTTTCCTGTGCCAACATTAAACATGTTATAGCGCTAAAATAATGGACATCGATTGATTCTAAGTTGCGCGTACCAAATTTTTTTTACTATGATGAATACATATATATATATATATATATTGTTTATGACATGTGTCTACTTGTACCGTGGAGCAGCGCATCCAACCACTGGACTACTAACCTTTGTGTGATGGTTGTGCCTTTCTGCTAGTATGAACCAATTTTTTTAACTTTTCTTCTAGCATGAAAATTAGCTGAAGAAATTTGGGGTACAAATTTTTACATTTACAAAAGTAAACACACCCACTAACAAGTCAGCATGTCATTTCTTGAGATTGAAAACAAGTAGTCAATGGTAGCTCTGTATACTTTAGTTGATTGTTTGAAAATATTGGAAGGAATGGACAAGGTGGGAAATTGGGTTGATGAAAAAAATAATGGCTAGGATGTTTGGTTGTGTGATTAGATATTGGTCTCTCTTAGGCCATCAAGTTAGGAAATAATTATGCTCATTGATTATTATTATTATTATTATTATTTTTGGGCAGATCAGAGAGGCAAGACCGAAGGTGACGTTAGTGGTGAGGATGGCAGCATCAGTGGCAAACTATGACTACATTGTGGATTGGGAGTTTCAAACGGATGGACTTATCAGAGTCAAGGTAAGATTTTAATTGTTTTTACTCGTATATATGGCCGTGAGCCTATGATGACAAGTTTGCACACCGCCGCCCAAGATGGCACAATTATTTCTTCAAAATCAATATGGGTTGAACTTCTCAAGCGCATGTTTCTTGAAGAACTTTGACAAGTAGGATCAACTAATGGCATCTTCTGTAGCCACTGGTAGAAAGTGGATAACATCCCCCATTTCATTGCTTATTGGTACTTGGACAAATTAATCCAAATTTGCAGTTCCATTTTAGCATCTTCATTCATTTGTTTCTTTTATATCATACAGAAGTCTGCAATAGTAGAGGATATAAAGACTCCCTCAGTTTTAGATGCAGTGCAGATCTAAGTATCCCCTAAACATGTATTAATAACCTCAATCATGCAAAGGATATTAGTTACTTACCTGCTATTGGAGATAAATTGGTCCAATAATTGAGGCCTGATCCATATACGGTTAGTTACTTGTGAGATATTCCTTTGAAAATGACTGACAAAAAAGTGGAATTACATTGACAAATGGCGCCAAAAGGTTCTCCAATTTCAACATCCATCAAGTCTGATGAAGTTTTGGTTTTTTCTTTGGATAATTGATCACAGGTTGGACTGAGTGGTATATTGATGGTGAAGGGCACTTCCTATGTACACATGAATCAAGTGAACCAACAGGAAAATCTTTTTGGAACACTATTGTCCGAAAATGTTATCGGTGTCATTCATGATCACTACATTGCATTCTACCTCGACATGGATGTGGATGGCTCCAATAATTCCTTTGTGAAAGTAAATATCGAGAGGTCGAATAATCCACCGCAAGTGTCACCAAGAAGGAGCTACTTGAAAGCTGTTAAGAATGTCGCTAAGACTGAGAAAGATGCACAAATAAAGCTCAAGCTCTATGATCCGGCAGAATTCCATGTTATCAATCCATCCAAGAAAACAAGAGTAGGAAACCCTGTTGGGTATAAGGTGGTTGCTTCTGGCACAGCAGCTAGTTTGCTTGACCTAGATGATCCTCCTCAAAAGAGAGGAGCATTTACGAATAACCAGATTTGGGTAACTCCATATAATCAGAAAGAGCAATGGGCTGGTGGCTCGTTCGTTTATCAGAGTCAGGGTGACGATACACTTGCGGTATGGTCTAACAGGTAAAATCCCAAGATAGTCTTATTATGAATAAGTTCTTACGCAGATATTATTGTCTCGAGGGAATTGGAAGAAGAAACGGCAAAGACTAAGATTAGAATGGGTTTATTTTTTCTGATAATATCACAAAAATTTGAAAAACTAAGTTTTTTGCAAAGCTTTAGTTCTGTGACCTGTCGGATCAGGGAAAAAAAACATAGAAGCAAGCTCAAACTTAATGCTAATTCTCTGCGTCCACTCTAAACTTTTCTGTCACTAAACATAATGGCAAGGGAAAGGTCTTATTGCATCTCAATTTTTTCTTTTGACTGTAGCATTTTCTATAATTAGACCGAAAACTTGTTAGTATATTATATATAAAAAATAAGTGAATTCTTAGCAATTATTTGCCTTTCACTTGGAACCCAAAAAGGAAGGTTCTCTAGTGCCTCGAGAAAAAGTGTTATTTACTGAAGATTTTTATTTTAACTCTCAAATTTCTTCTCTTTCTTTTGCTTGCAGAAATCGACCAATTGAGAACAAGGACATAGTACTGTGGTATACATTAGGTTTCCATCATGTTCCATGTCAAGAGGACTTTCCCATCATGCCAACCGTGTCATCAAGCTTTGACCTAAAGCCAGTCAATTTTTTTGAGAGTAATCCTATTCTCAACATCCCTCCTAATGTTGAAAAGGATCTGCCAATTTGCAATGCTGCAGCTTCTGCTTAACAATGGACGGTTCTTTTCTTCTCGACTGTGTACATATATAAACATGTCACGAGCTAAAGATTGTTATTTGTATCTGAAGTCAGATTTTGTCACTTGATGAGGATGCATTGACAATCTCTTCTGATGATTTGGCATTCAAGATAATAATATCAGGTTTTTGTATCAATAAAACTGGATTCTCATTTGATAATCTTTGTATGAATAACTTGTGGTGGCTCTCTCTATCTTAACTCATTTCCGCTTAATACTTCCTTTTGACAATAAAGAAATGTCGAGAAGTTTGAATCATTCAGCAATGTTATAACGAGATAATAAAAGCTTCAATGCAGTAAAAAGGAGAATTTATTTAACATCATAATCCAACAGCACTCATGTTGAGGTGGCTGATCTGCTCTGTTATGCAGGCACACCAGACTTATCCAATTTCTTGGTAGGAATCGCTAATAATGGTGTGCTTTTCCTCATGACAATCCCGAATTTCTCTGAAAGGTCTGCCTCTTTGCTTTTGGTTGATTTCCAATCATATGAGTGCAAGAGTTGAAGCCAGGATGTACATCAGCATTTTCTCCGCTAAAGGAATGCCTGCACATATCCTTCTCCCTGATCCAAATGGAATTTACTGAAAATTGTTGCCACTGTAATCCCATTTGCTAGGCGTAGCCAGAATCCTTTCTGGCTTGAACTCTAATGGATTATCCCAGAGCTCAGGATCCCTATGTATTTGCCAGGCGTTTACAAAGACCCTAGTATCCTTCGGTATGGCGTAACCCCCAACCGTGCAAGATTGGCTTGGACGCTTTGGGATGAGGAGAGGTACTGCAGGGTGTAAGCGAAAAGTTTCCTTTACTACTGCATCCAAATACCGTAGCTTGGGGAGATGTATCTCTTCAACAGTGTTGTTGATCCCTATAACATCTTCCAATTCTTTCTGGACCTTTTCCATTGTCTCTCTGTTGTGCAAAACCTCCGTCATCACCCACTCGGCCATGGTGGCTGTAGTGTCTGTACCACCAACCATAATATCCTGTTCAAGAATTAGCTAGAATTAGATCCGGAACAATTTAGCTCTCATAAAATTTTTAATTTATTCATTGCATTTGTTAAGTAATTTCACGTGTCCCAATCCTAACTAGAGGTGGCAAAATGGATTCAAATCCATTTATCCATCCATATAAACCAAGTTTAAATGAATTTGGAAGACTAAAAAAAGGATGATGATTTTAAATGGATAACCATTTAAAGCCAATTAAATTGATGAATTTACATGAATTATCCACTTGATCCATATAAATCCATTTAGCAAAATAGAAGGCAATGGGAAGACGGACCCAGGACTCACAACTTCTTCCTTCTAGATAGCGCCCTCGTTGTGGGCCCACAAAACTAGAGAGCATCATCGCTGAATGCTTGTATAATTCACAAGAAAGAAGCGGAGCTAGAAGTAAATAGTCAAAATATTGACAACTGGCCTCTATGAGTTAGTTAAATTTGAGAAGAATCTTTTTTTGTTATTGTCTTGTACTTCCTTCAGTATATTTTTGTCTTTTTCTTTTTCTTTAGATTTTTCCCTTTAGTTCCTTAATAATCACATGTTCTTTGCCTTCTACTAAGGGCCTGTTTGGAGTTATAATAACTTATTAAAAAGTAATTTTTCAATAGAATTTTTAATAAAAGTACTTATTAAGTGTTTAAATGCTTTAAAATATATTATTTGGAGATATAGTTCAATAAATACTTATTGTATTGGATAATATGTAATTTAAAAAGTTTTAAATGTATTTATCTTTTTATTTAGTTCATAATATAGGATAAAATGATTAAATTCAATGTTTTATTTTTTTAAATCACAAAAGCTACTATAAAAGTACCAAATTTAACCTTTTGCTAAAAGTGTTTTTAACACAAAAAAATTTACTCCTAATTTTATGGAATGATATTCACCAAACGTTTCACTTTTAGCACCTAAAAATGCATTTTTACCAGAAGCACTGCAACTCCAAATACAGCCTAAATCTATTCCAAGTACTAAATTCATCATTATCATATGTTTGAACTCAACTTGGTTTTTTAAAAAAAAAAAAAAATTTCAGAAACTTAAGAAACAGAAGGAAGAAAGAGATTTAAACTTAAAACTAATTCTTTAGATTTGAATCTTAACCAATTACTGCCCTTTTTCTTCCTTTTTAATCTTTTTCATTTTCACTCAAATTTTCTAGTAAGATAGTTTTGCTGCAATTTCTATCTTGACTATAGAATGAATTTTTATTGCCAATTTTTTACACATTATGGAAATGGAAAAAATCGCTCTTTTTTTTTTATTTATTTTTGGGTAGCGGCTTGAGAAAATCTTTAAGCATTATGAATCAGAACTTTCCTATCACATTATCTTTGTTTTAGATTTATTGGATTACATTCTAACCAATCATTATAATCAATTTTGATGAATTCCTAATTTAATGAAAAAGGATAGGATAAGCAGTAAAGAGGCGTGTGAGTGAACTATAATTGTGAATCATCATCGAGGAACCAAAAAAACTTGCAAGGACAACAAATATATGGACTACGGAATTGAATATAGACAACGAGAATCCGTACGCGTACCCAAAAAAAAAAAAACTACAGTACTAGTCTACTCTACTAGCTGCTTAAATGGATGGATTATGGTTTTCCATTGTCCATTTAAACTCTATCCATTTACTAAATGGTTGTAATTGGATTGGATTAATTTTATCCACTATCCATTAAACAAAAACCATTTATCAATCATTTATCCATTTTGCCACTTCTAAATTATGGTTTTCCATTATCCATTCAAACCCTATCCATTTATATCCATTTACTAAATGGTTGTAATTGGATTGGATTAATTTTATCACTATCCATTAAACAAAAACCATTTATCAACCATTTATCCATTTTGCCACTTCTAATTCTAACAACGTGCGAGGAGTGCAGTATTTTTGTGTAGCTTGTATATCTGATTGAATAACAAGATCCCATAGATGGTTCAGAAAATGTGGAGTGCAAATCTCACAAGGCAAAGAGAAGAGTTGGATGCTTCCTGAGTAATAAGATGCATAACACTGTTATTATTGCTGCTTGGCAGATAGAGGAAAAACTAATCAGAACATGTTAAACTGGTAAAGGCACTCATAAGGGAAGTCAGTCTGTTTGAAGTCTGAACTATTTTCTGGTAAATCGTTGCTAAATGACTGGAGCTCTGAAAGAGGTCCTCTTCTGGTAATAGTTGGCACTAAAAGGAATGAAAAATGTGAAACATGGCAACACAGATATATCAGCGTCAAATCAGAAGAATTACCATCACAATGGCTTTTACTTGTGTCAAAGTGATCTTTTCTCCCTCATTTTCCTGCTTCACCAGCTCGAGTAGGATCTGGATGAAGTCTTTTTCCGCCTCATTCCTGATTGGATCCTGCCACGTTGTTAGGGACCATCTTGATCCTTTCATCTATGACAGCATCCACAATTTCATCAACTTTTTTTAGAAGAGCCTTCACTTGTTTCTCTATGCCCTGTATGTCAAACCTGGCAAGGATAGGGAAGAAATCAGATATATTTGGTTTTGAAAACGTTTCCCAGAATTTGTTCAACCGCACCCTTGAACTCGCTCCAACTTTGCTTTGCTTTTCCGCATCAAGTGTACCTCCCCAAAGCATGCTCATAATAACCTTTATCTCTCTTAGGAAAATCAATTCACCAATGTCTACCACCGTTCCAACCTTTGTGCTAACGTATTCGACCGCCTTCCTTACTTCAGATTTTCTAAGATCATAACAAGCATCAAGGTTGCCGTCCACTCAGCATCTCTCGCACGACCATCTTTCTCATATTACGCCAGTAGGAGCCGTAGGGGGACCAAGCAATGTCAAGTCCGCCATAAGTTGCTGCCACTGCAGCAATTGGAGGGTCACGATTAGCAAAAACAATGTCTTGGTCTCGCGTTATCTCCCTGATGAGAGGTGGTGAAGCTAAGTACAACGCATAGTTTGTTTCCAAGCTGCAGCTTGAAGATTGGACCAAATTGATGAGCCAACTCCGCAAACTCAGTGTGCAAGTTGGTGCCGAGAAATGGCAAGTACCCCACAACTGGCAAGCCGCGAGGCCCTGGTGGTAACAAGACCTTTTTCCCTCCTGGACTTGATGAACGCCACTATACACCAGAAAAGGAATATTGTCGCAATTGAGACAGTAAGAGCTGCTTGAACAAGCATGTCTCTTTTGTTGCTGTTTTCAAGCCACCATGCACATTTTGCAAGAATTGTGTGCATAATCATATTGAGAATATCCAAGAGCTGAGTGAAGAAAACGGTGAGTATTCAAGAAGGACCAGATTCTTCTTGGCTATTAGTGTAAAGATATAGGAGGAAGTAGCTTATTACGTATCTGAATTTTGTTAGCCCACCGCTATGTAGAAATGTGGATATCATTCCAAGATAAGTCAGGGATATATACCATGAATGTGTCTGACATTATCGTTGATGTCAAATCGCCCACAATTTTGAACAACACGCATGACTAACTCAGTATCTTACCTTGAGAGATTTGAGACCACAGGCAATTCAATTCAAAAAGGACAAATACGAATATCTTATTGCCTCTAATATCTTCTCCATTGTTATTACGATTAAAGGTAGTAAACCAGATGCTGTATCAAATTAACTGGAATTGTGATGGGAATTGCTATAGGGATCCCTTCCACATCACATTCAATAAATAGTGTGGTTATTTGAATTGACTGCTACCCAGTTACAATTAGTTCTGAACAACTTTTGCCTTCTTTTCACTCGGCTCTTACAACACTCGTATTATGCAAGAAAACATCACCCACTTTCATAAGAGTACAACGCTCGTATTGTGCAAGAATATACTTAATCGATAGATATCCTTTAGAGCCATAACAAATTCGTTTCTAACTCAAAATAGAATTTGAGTATCAGTTCTCAGAAAAGCATTACTAATAGTCAACAATGGAGGCATCGCAGACAAGCCAACAATAACCCTTCAGACAAACTGCCCTTACCAATGCCCAACCCGGCCATCAATGCCCCAAGCCTCCTAGTCATAAATTTTAGCCTTTGCTAGATACGTAACCTTGTGCTTTTTAACTCAAAAAGAAAAAATGAACTGATAAAGGCAAATCTTATTCCCTCAAAGATCTTACCCGTAATCATCAGTGGATAAAGGTCCAATGTAAGTCCGGGCTTTTAGTCAATAATTAGGAATTTAGGATTGAAAGCCATAGCCAGATATTGACCACTTTCAGAAATTTTGGATGTTAAAAGGTTAGCTCACTTTTTTCCTTTCGTACTTGTGTCTAATATACTCCCTCAGAAGGCTTAATTGGATCGGAGTCTATCCAAAAGCAGAGATGAGATACAATTGTGCCTTGAAATTGTTGGAATTTTCACTGTCAAATTTAGAGCATATCAAATTGCTTTTTGGGGAAATTCCACAACGTGTACTCTCAGCTATGCTTGTTGATACACAAGCAACTGCACCATCCTAAGCTTCTATATCTATTCATAACATGCTGGATCAGTCAACCGTGGCGTAGGAATAGCGTTCAAGGGTGTCTTCTTCTTCAAAACAATTCCAAACTTTTCAGAAATTTCAAGTTTCTCTCCCGCAGGCAATGTCCAGTTGAAGGAATGCAGAAATGAAGCCAGGGAAAACAAAACCATCTTCTCTGCCATTGCCATTCCTGCGCAGATTCTTCTGCCAGAGCCAAATGGCAAATAGTTAAAGTCATTTCCACTATAATCTCCCTTGCCATTCAGGAATCTTTCTGGTAGAAACTCCAATGGACTCTCCCAGATGGAGGGATCCCTATGAATTGCCCACACGTTTACAAAAACCTGAGCACCCTTTGGAATTCTGTAATTGGCAACAACACTTGATACACTGGGGCTGTGATTCACCATAAGGGGAAGAACCGGGTGCAGCCGCAGGACTTCTTTCATCACTGCATAGAGGTAAGGCAGTTTCTGAATGTGAAATTCTTCTACTGTTGCATTTTTTCCAACTACATTCTCCAATTCTGTCTGTGCTTTCTTCATGATTTCAGGCTTATTCATCATCTCTGCCATGGCAAACTCAACCGTACTCGAGGCAGTTTCGGTCCCCCCAACTACCATATCCTGTTAATAGTAAAATAGCAAATAAGCAATACAATTCAAACCATACAAGCATATATTGCTTAGTGGTGAAAATCATTTTTCCTCCTTTTAAGACCATGACACAAGGCTCTTAATCACCAGGCTACCTACTTTTCTCCAGTACAACATAACATAGTCCTTTGAAGCCAGGTTCTAGTATTACCACGACATTGAGAGGTCAAACGAAAAAGGGACAGTAAAACACACCATGAGTAATGCCTTGATATGGTCCATGGTTAGAGGTGTTTTGGCATCACCAGCATCTTTCAGCTGCAATAAAACCTGCAGAAAGTCTTTGCTCTCTGTGTTACCATTGCCGCTACCAATCTGTCCATCAATTCGTGTCCGCTGGTCAATTATCTTGTCAAATATGTTCTCAAGTTTGGAGGTGACTACTTTCATCTGTTTCTTTGCACCCTGCAAATCCAACCAGGCCAACCATGGAAAGAAATCTGATACATTAGGCTTACCTAGAAGCTTAGTAACCTCTGCAACCACTTGCCTGAATTCGGCTCCTATGTTAGTCCTTTCTTTTCCCTGAATAGTACCGCCCCATAACATATTTGTAATTACGTTGAGAACATTCAAGAACATCACTTCACCCACGTTAACAGGAGAGTCTTTTCGACTATAAAGGTACTTTATAGTGTTATGGATTTCTTGTCTTCGGTAAGAATAGACAGCATCAAGATTGGCATGGCCAAGCATGTCACGAACACAAACCTTTCTCAGCATTCTCCACTCAGCGCCATATGGCGTAAAAACTATGTCCCGGCCACCATATTCCATTGCTGTCACTACCACAGGGACATCCCGGTTGGCAAAGGTTACATCCTGGTCTTTGAGCACCTCGCGTGCCATGCCTGGTGAAGCAATCACAACACTGACCTTCCCACCAAGCCTGAGTTTGAAGATAGGACCATAGGTTTTAGCCAGGTTAGAAAAGTATGAGTGGAGTTCAGGATCAAGAAATGGAAGGTTTCCTACCACAGGCAAACCCCATGGACCTGGTGGCAGTGGTTTTTGACCCCTTGCTATGTTGAAAAGTATCCAGGCGAGCCATGTTGCTATAAACATGAAGACTAGTGTTGGATATCCAGGAAAGTCTCCAACATTATTCAAGAAAGTGCTTAGTTTATGAGGGTACTGGAACATGGTAATCATGGTCTGTAATCAACTGAACTATTCCAAGCAACAAACCTGCTCAGCGGATGGCATATATTATAAGGAAAGAAAAGGAATCAGACAAAAGGAAAGGAGAGATTATACGTTCAAGGCAAGAGTCAAGAATGAACAGTTGAGTAGGTCATAGAAATGTACAAAGTGGATCTTCTTCTGGTTTACAGTTCAACGATTCTTGCTTCTGAATTCTGATTTGTTAGGACATAAAATTATAGTTGGGAAGGACGGGCGGCCGCTAACAGAATCCTTTTGGTAAGACATCTGACTTTAGGCGTGAAATTTGGCAGCAACTAGAAGTTGACAAATATATCAGATAAGAAATATCTTTGGACATATATGTGAACCCAATGCAGGAATAATTCTTGCAAGGATTTGGTGGAAAATGCGCTTCCTTGCTGTCTGATTCCTCACCTCTTGATCTTGGTGCTCCTAGATTATACCAATTAAGAAATCTATAGAACAATGAAGATTGATGTGCTTATTATTATTTTTAAGTTACTCAAAGCTTCAATCGCTCTACACCTATTAGACTTGGTGATGATAAATGTAACCTTATCGTTTCCGAAGACATTATTTATTTTTAATGTCCATCTCCCTTTTCAGTAGCTTCTCGAAGTGTGGACTATGAAGGTCGAGTTGCACTTTCCTTGCACTAATACATATGGATAGAGCTATGGTATAACGCAAATGATATCTAATATACTTTCTAAAATGCAGAGCATGGCTTTACGATTGCAAAGTAGCATTAAATGGGAATTCAAGAGGGACGCATTGTCAGGAAAGTGTTCATTTAAAACCTCAACTGCAGAAAAATATTCTTCCTTAAAAAACTTTTACACCCAACCGAACAGATCCTTTATTCCGGCCAGCTGATTAGGTACATTCAATTCACAACAATTCCATGGTACGTTTCAATATTATGCTGTAAAGTTTGCTGAATTGTTTGAAGTTTTTTGATATCACTTAAGAGGCATACGGGTTAGTCTTCTCCCCTATGCCTTTTTAAGAATTTAGACCTTGCTCACTAACTTCACATTCTTCCAATTAGAAAGATTTTTTTTTTTTTTGGGTTGAAAATGTAAGGTACAAAAAGGTGAAAGAAACTCAGATCTAGTTGCCGGTATTTTTGTCCCATTTTCTTTGACATAGAGCAAAATAGCAATCTTGTGGTAGATTTTCGCTGATTTCAAAACCAGGCTTAACTAACCAGCAGAGTGAAATGATACACAGAGGCAGCAGTTTTCTTGTTACTCATATAGAAATGCATCAGATAATCGTGGAGTTGGTATTGCGACCAAAGGCATTCGCTTCTTCAACACAATTCCAAACTTCTCTTCCAGGTTTAAATGTTCTCCTTCAGGCACCTTCCAATCAAAGGAATGAACCAGCGAAGCAACTGAAAACATGAACATCCTCTCAGCCATTGCAGTACCTGCACAAATTCTCCGCCCCGAGCCAAATGGGAAATAATTGAAGTCATTTCCACTGTAATCCCATTTACCATCCAGGAATCTTTCAGGGCGAAACTCCGAAGGGTTCTCCCAAATGGAAGGATCCCTGTGAACCGCCCAAACGTTGATAAAAACACGAGAACCTTTTGGAACTGTATATCCTCCAACAATGCAGGTCTCACTTGGGCAATGAGGGATCAGGAGTGGTAGAACTGGATGCAACCTCAAAACTTCTTTCATCACTGCATACAAGTATGGCAGTTTCTGAATGTCAGACTCTTCTACTATCCTATCTTTGCCCACAACCGTCTCCAGTTCTTGCTGAACATTTTTCAAAATTTCTGGTTTCCTCAGCATCTCAGCCAATGCGAATTCAACCGTGTTAGAAGTTGTGTCAGTTCCACCCACAACCATATCCTGTCAAAAATCAAAATCATGAAACATCACACGCAAAATTATGGGGTATGGCTTCATGCTTTATGCTATTAGACATTTTGGCGTGGTATGTTGTCACCATTATTGAATATTGACATAAATATTAAATAATACTATGGCATATTGTTCCAGTTTTGTCTTGTCTTTCATGTATGTGTGATTTTTTCCAGATGTGTCACCATAATACTGTGGCAGACTATGTATGTGTGATACGGATCAAGCTATGATCTTCTTCCAAAATAAAGTGTCGAGAAATGAATTATTGTTACCAGTTTTACTTCTGTAGCAATGAGAAAATCCTAGTGGTACCCAACTAGAAAATAAGGGATAATTTCATAAACCTCTCCTAAGGTTTCTGACAGTTTCACTGTCTTACTGTCCTCCCCTAAAATTCTAAAAATATCACTAATCTCCCTTGAAACCAATTTTATTGTAAAAATTTAGCCCAATTCATAAAAGGCAACAATAAAAAATAATTTCAGGTGTGAAAAGATTTATCTATATCAAAAGTGCCCCTGGACTATTATTTTAGTTAGGTTAAGTATTTGATCTAACTTCTTAATCTACTTATAATGCTATTACTACACATGGTCAATAAAAAATTTTCATCATCCATAAAAAAATAAAAACTTCAAAATTTAACAAAACAATTTTTTCCACGCCTTAAGATTCTTGCTATCACCACAATTATAAGAAAAATTAGCTCAACTAAAATTTCTTTATATTTGATTCCTTTTATTTATCAAGTACATAAATTACAAAAAGGGTGCCTAGTATTGGATCCCTTTTTAGATGTCAAATTATATTTTCTTTTTTACCTATCAAATTATGGTTAATTTAGTTTGTACACAGTTTAATTATTTCTCATGTCTAAATCCTTTAATTTATCAATTGCATTACGTCTGATTTCTTTTATTTGTCAAGTATATAAAAATTAAAAAAGATCCTCCTAATATTGGCTCTATTTGTAGATGACAAATTCATTAACTTCTTTACTATCCAAATTTTGGTTAATGCTAACTCTTTTCCTTCACATATATGTGTAATTATCCTAAATTATAAGCGAAATAGAGTCATTCAGCCATTTGTAATGTTGGGTCCTAAATGACTGATGGGGAGCTAAATGAAATTTTTAAAACTTTACGGGAGAGAAGTGAAATTGTCAGAAACCTAAAGAGTCAACAAATGAATAATTTTTTTTTTCCCTAACGATAACAAATGAATAATTGTTGCCGGTTTAGTTGAACGAGTTGTGACTTGTGACGACTCAAGTGGAGGAGGCCTTGTTTGGATTGCCGTTTTCTGCCGAAAAATTACGTCGTTTTCCGTGATCACATTTCCCTATTACCTTTTTCCCTCACATACAACAAATCGCTACAGTAATTTTTCCATGAAAAATGACGGAAAATGCAATCCAAATGGGTTCTAAGTTGGCCGTCTTGGTTGGCCTAAGAAAATGACACCTGCCAAAACTAGGCAACTGCGCTGTTCATACATCTGCAGAATTCAGTTTTTTTTTCCTTTTTTTCCCTAGGAAAGTCTAAGCAATTAACTGGGGCTACAACAACAGATTAATATCAAAATTGAAGGATGAGCGTGAGAAATACGTAGAGCAACATCCCTTTTTGTGTTAGCAAATTGCTAGCAATTTCATCGGAACTAAGCTGGTGTTGTTGCTATTAACACACTAAATTAGCTAGGATAAAATGGCATATTCTCATCCAGGCCAAAGAATGGGAAAAGATAAACATACCATGAGTAGGGCCTTTACATGACTCATGGTAAGAGGTGTCTTGGCATCTCCTTCATCTTTCAGTTGCAGAAGAAACTGTAGAAAATCCTTGCTCTCTTTACCATCATCACCAACTGCATTCACCCTTTGATCTATCATCCTCTCAAAGATTTTATCAAATCTTCCTGCTAAAATTCTGGTCTTCTTCTGGACGCCTTGTAGGTCATATCTTGCCAAAGCAGGGTAAAAATCTGATATATTCATCGCGCCTAAGCAGCCAGTCATCTCATTGACAACTTGCCTGAATTCTGCTCCAAGGCTAGCCCTCTCGTCTCCCTTGACTGTACCACCCCATAACATGTTAGTTATCACATTAAGAACAGTCAAAAACATCTGCTCACCAACATTAACCGGCTTCCCCGCCTGTCTATACAAGAATTTAATCGTCTGTCGAAGCTCCCTGCGCCTGAGGTCATAAACAGAATCCAAAGTGGCGTTACTCAGCATTTCCCTCACACAAACCTTCCTCAGCATCCGCCATTCGGGGCCGTATGGAGTCCACGCTATGTCTGAGCCACCATAGGCAGCTTCCCTGGCAGCTGCTGGAACGTCACGATTGGCAAACGTTGTATCTTGATCCTTGAGCACCTCCCGCACCAAGGCTGGGGAACTGATCACAATTCCAACCTTTTTACCGAGCCAGAGTGTCAAGATTGGGCCATAAGTCTTAGACAGGTCTGTGAAGTATGTATGAAGCTCAGGATCAAGAGACAGGAGGTTCCCCACGAGGGGCAAAGTTTTAGGACCTGGTGGCAATGGTGGTTGTCCCTTATTTGGTTTCCAGATAAACATCAAGATAAACCATAATAAGGCAAGCCCGCCAAGGGCGGAAGAGAGAAGCACAAGATTCTGATGATTAACAGAGCTGCTGCCATCAGAGGCGTTGAGAAAAATCTGAAACATCATGGTTTGGAGGTTGAGGACTCTTTCTTCAGGCGATGAGACAAGGGAGGGAGGCGTTTGCTGCTCAAATACGAAAAGCAGTTTCTGCCTTACTCGTTGCTCTCGCATATATTTGTCAACGGGTCGGGCACGGCGGCAATTGAACATTCCGAACCTAGACAGTTTCAGTGTAGATGTTTTGGATTCGACCCATGTATCCGAGGGGTCTTACGCTTAATCTTCTGGATCCAGATCCAACGGTTCGGATCGAATATGGGTCAAATTTTATGATAAGTATATATATTATAATTATTAATTTATTGTATAATAAGTATATATATATTATTATAACAATAATGAGTATTATTGTATTAATAATTATGTATATTTTATAACTATTAATTTATTTAAACAGGTTCGAATTTGGGTTCGGGTTGGATAAACGGAATTATACTTGTACTCATAGTCAGAAAAAAAAAATTAGCAAGTCTGGGTCTAGACCCAAACTATTGACAGGCCTACCCTCACATTTTGAGCTGTTGCTATTATTTATTTGTACATGTGAAGATTGTAACATGTGATACGAAGATATACCTAACTCATAGTGATGGTCGAATCATCCAAACTTTTTTTCATACCGAAAAAAAAAGGAGTAAAGACAATACACAAGTTGTTGATCAAAGCCAGGGTATTGCCGAAGGGATCTTTCTTGTGTGTGTGTGTGTGTGTGTTTGTTTTTGGGGACGGACTCATCATAGTCCAAACAAAAGAATTTGACGAGTTTGAGGACAAAGCATTGGCGCATAGTCAGATTTTGTTTTTCATAATTCTAAAAATCAAGTTTCTAAAATAGCATTATAATATGAAAAAGTTTACATCAATAGAAATAAGTCTCTTTCGAAATTTTATATTCTGGGCATGTGAATAATCATGCTCCAAATTATTGATAGTTGTAATCCTGTACGTGGAAACGGATAATCAGACTAAAATATTACGGGGAGCTTTTCTGTGTATTAGATATATCATAGAGGGCTTTTTTATTTTTAACCCTAAAAAAACGAAAGGTGAATTTACTATTAATATTTTAACTTGACCACACCCCCCCCCCCCAAAGAATTACAACGTCATCGTGGAAGAATTTACACTCTTGAGAAAAAATTAATACCGAACCCATTTCTTACCGCGTGCCTTCAAGCACCAAATAGATGAATCCATATCTTTATGTTTATACACCAAATAGATGAATCCATATTTTTTTTTGACAAAAAAAATATCTTTATGTTTATACACCAAAAACAAAAAGCATTTTCCAACATACATATAAAAACACAAGGCTGCAACTCCCACAATTGGCCACGGGGGGGGGGGGTGGGGGGTTCTGGGCTGGAAGGAACTGTGCACAATGTTTTTGTCCCAATAATGAACATATCTTTATGTTTATATATATTTGCAGAGTTAAGCAGCACAAAATTCACGTAATCTTGAGTTGTCCACATATAGCTAGATGGTTCAACGGATCATATTGACTTAGATTCCACTCATCTACTCTGTTATGGCGGTCCCAGTTCTTTCAATAACAAATCATTGAATACTGGAATCGGCCGGTCTTTTTGCCAATAGGATATATAATTTGCTTCTGGGTGGAATAAGTGATTGAAAAAGCTTTTCCTGCTGATCCCATGGAAAATTTTGTTTCTTAGCTCACAATAAAACTAGAAACTGTATTCATGTATATATTTCACCACTAATGAAACGTACAAATAGAAATTACCGGTAGTTTTTAAATACCTATTATTTGAAAAAATTATTTATTATAACACTGTAATACTTTTTTACGATGTGAGATAAAAAGGTGGTTAAAAAGACGAATAGGTAATTAAAAAACGAGTTTATTATATAAGTCCAATAACTTTTTTTTTCAAATAATGATATGTCCAAAAAAAAATTGATTTGATCGTGGAGCTGTACTTTTGGTGTATACAAGACTACAGGTACCAGTAGTTTGTCAGCAAACAGCAAAAGCAATAAACTGAGGAGACTGCGGCAGGTAGTATCCTCCTCTACCACTGATTAAACCTCAGTTACAAAATCTCTTCTTCTCTTCTCTTTTTTTTTTTTTTTTTTTTTTTTATGTTTAGAAAGAGGAAGGATGAAGAGGGAATGAAGAATAGGGCCGTGGAAATCCAAGAATTGATCTATGGGGATGAATAAACTAGGGAAGATGGACACCCCGTATATAACAGCAGATAAACATGTATACATAAGATACAAGGAGCAAAATAGTATGTGAACGACTGGAAGAGTTCGGCAGGTGGTTCACGGATAATGCAGTAATATTTGTTTAAGAGATCATTGTCTCGTTTTCTTTTCCTTTCCCCCCCTTGTTCTTAGCTAGAATTAAGAGATCATTGTTGATTATTTATGTTTCAAAGGAAAAATCGTTCAAAACGTCCTTCACATTTTGTAAAATAACTTTTTAAAAGTGTAATTTTACATTCTTTACAAATTCACATTAATCAAATTTGATCTCTATCTAGGTTTCCTACTAGTTTTTAGTTGAAATCTATCATGTGCCTTGCACGTATTTTTTAAGGACAAATTTGTCCTATCAAATTTTACATAATTTTGATTTTTAATTCCTCACATTTCACAAAATGAATTTTTTCATCATACACATTTTTGAAAATTAATTTTCCATCCTTCATTGATCATATGTGTGAATAATTTTTTTCTTAAACCCATGTATATATCTATTTGATTTCATCTGATCAAATAGAGATATATTACATGCTATTTGTATTGCTCAGGTGAAATCAAATAGATATTTACATGAGTTTAAGAAAAATTGTTCGTTTTTAACTCATATTCATTTCCTTTTAGTTGAAAATTGAAAATAAAGAAGATATTTAATTTTAAATATTATCAAATGTTTATATCGAATTAAATTTGGACAGAAAAAAATAAATAAAGAAAAAGTATAACAAAAACAAATAAGTGATTGGCACTTTCAAATTTTAGTACAATCGCAAGGCAAGTAATTCAACTGTTGATCTTAAAAATGACGAGTTAAAACTTTTGATTTAAATTGCAATTTATTAACACGACTACAGAATTTAAGTTAGGACTCATTAATTAGATGACTTTATTAGACAACTTAATAAATAAATTATTATTAAAAGAGATAGGTTACAAATATTGAATAGCTTCACATGGTAAAATCATATAGATATATACATGAGTTTAAAACAAAATTGTTAATTTTAAATCCTTGTATATATCTATTGAATAGCATGTGTACAACTATGATTAGCCTGTTTAGGTGAAATTAAATAGAAATATATTACATGCTATTCGTACTGTTCAAGTGAAATTAAATAAATATATACATGGGTTTAAAGAAAAAAAAGTTGTTCATACACATAATCAATGAGAAATGAAAAAACTCATTTTGAAAATTGTGAGGAATGAACAAATTCATTTTATAAAATGTGAGGAATGAAACAATTCATTTTATAAACTGTTAGGGATGAAAAATTTATTTTGTGAAATATGAGGAACTATGAATCGAATTATATAAAATTTAAGGTTGTGTTTGGATTGTATTTTTCTGGATTTTTTGTAGAAAAATTACTGTAGCGATTTGATATATGTGAGGTAAAAAGGTGATAGGGAAATGTGTTTACGGAAAACGTAGCAATTTTTCAACGGAAAATGGCTGTCCAAACACCCCCTTGATTTGACAATTTTGTCATTAAAAAATGTCACGTGCAAGGCACGTGATGAATTCTAACAAAAAAACTAGTCAGAAACCTAAGTAGGAATCAATTTGATCAATGTAAATTTGTAAGGGACATAAAATTACACTTTTAAAAGAAATGAATGAAAAAAGTCATTTTACAAAATGTGAGGGACGCTTTGAACGATTTTCCTTGTTTCAAATATAATTGTAAACTATGTGACTTAAAAAACTATATAAAACAGGGAAAAACAGAATTAGACATTGTTGAGACCATGAATAAGCAGAAACCAGACAAGCCAAACAGATTCAGAAATTGCACAAATGACAAAAAATAGTTTTCAAGTGTTTGTATACAGTAAAAGAATAAGAACATGTTGCTGACATTAGCAGCGAATGAAACACCAAGAAACCAGAGTAATGCTACACCTTTATTTATTTTTTCTTTTTAATACTTTACCTGCCTAGGATATCAGATTGCATCATTATGCTATGGCTAGAATCTGACCATAATTACTGAAAGATCAAGCACGATTTAGATTCCCATGCCTGCTTAAAATATTGAAAGCGGTTTTTGAGGCACACCAGTTTGTCAACTGTTTTTTAGCAAGTAGGGCTGTACTACAGTTCCATTTTTCGACAGCTACAAGAAGTTTCACCTAGTTTGGATCATTTTAAAGGCCTGCATGCTTCATTTGCACATCCACCAATCACCGTGTGAAGAAAATACTTTTTCAGTACAATACAAAGCTAGTGAAGCCAGTATGAGATTAGTTAACTAAAACTTCCTTCAGAAAAAGTCAAACCTTTTCTTTTGTCAATGCTTTTACTCAATGGAACTTGACATCAACGACAACAGGTTGGCTTTGGCTTTGCACTTACCTAAGCGTGGTTTAGTACCAAGGACCTACTTTCCTCCAAAACTTTTAGAGGTAAGACCGATATTAAGCAGTCTAAGAAAGTAAATTTTCAAGAACAACTTCTTAAATATCAATCTGTCCTTTTGAGAAACTGTCTGTCATAAAACCTTGAAGAGATACATAAAGTTGTGACTTTCTTCAACATGCTCTAAAGTTATCTTACACTATCATATCGTCACAGCTCTTACCTAAAACATCATCACATAAAACTAGAACATTCACTTTTAATCAGAAGATCAGTATAAAAATAAGCTACCAATACATTACCTGATACATCTCCACTTCTAGGGATAAAGATTAGCTAGAAAACTCAATGGCAGACTCATCTTGAACCTACTCATCATCATTTGCAATATTAGCTACAAACATATTTTATCACTAGTATGAACAACAGGAAATATACAAAATTTTTCAATTTAAATTTTCGTAATTGGCAAAAGAATTACCTCTACTCTCAGGGTGAAGATTATCCAACCATGCATCGTCAAAAAGAGGGGAGCAAGTTTCAGATTCTGTAGGCCACTCAGAACTGACATCTATCTCATCAAAATTGATTGGCCTATTCTTGCCGTCTCTGCTTCTACCAATTGCCTGCAACCAGAGATTGCAGTGTACAAAAACTAAATCACTGGATTTATCAAGCTCCACTCTAAAACGTCTGTTATTATGCATGTTTTCAAAAGTACTCCAGTTCCATCTACACCAGTGGGAGCTACACGGTTGACTTAAAATTCGGATAGCAGCTCTCTGCAGTGTAGGAATTTCATAACCATATCCAGCCCACCAATCACCTAGAGATTCAAAAATGGATCAAATTTCATCAAGGAACAATAGGCTCAAAAGACATCTCAAGATAGAAAAATTACAAAGGAGATATGTAAGGAGCTTTCCAGCCAATAGCATAGGGGAACTTTAAAGGACATCTCTTTTGTCTCAGCTTAATGCAGGCAAGTTCAACTTAGTTTTGCTTTACTCTTTTTTCTAATTTTCCTTTCCTTTCCCCTTTAACCACCAAGTTCTCCATCTTAGAATAATATCTTATTTGACTTCTTTTTTCTCAGGTCTTTCCATAGTAGATCAACTTTTTGTGGACTTGACACCTCATGATTGTGGTGCATGCAAATTCTGTTCTCCTATTGTATTCAGGTTTTCTTCCTATCATCAAAGGATAAAATAGCACATGAGATAAGTTTGCTTGCAGAGTAGCTTGTGGAATATATCATTAGATAAATTCAGTGCACTTAGAAAATGATACCTGGAGCATTCAATGTCCGACCCTTTAAAGCAAATTCAGTCCCCATAGCACCTTGAGCATTTACATATATAGGGTGTTCTTTAGTGATTTCAATCTTGTCCCTTTCCTCTGTAGCCATCTTTATCATGGCTTCTTGAAAACCATTCCTCACCCTTGAATCAATCTTAAAGGTAGGGCTGTAGAATACAGAAGGATTAAGGAATGCAGCTGCTGCATGAAGTGGGGAATGAAGTTGCATGTACCATCTTCTGTCGATTATTTCCCACATTGGCACGTATTTTTCCTCCAAACATCTATAGTATGTCTTTATGCTAATTTTAGCCCTCTCCATTGCTGCATATATGTAGCCCATGGCAGGCATGTCCCCATCTACAATTCTCAAGATCTTAACTAGTGGTTCAGATACCGCAACAGCTTCATGGGCAGCCTTCCAGAATCTCTCTAGGTACAACAGTGAAGTGACGGCTTGAGCTTCAGACTGCCTACTGTCCAAGGATGATAACCACTCTGTATGAGAGAACATGTGCTTCAAATTATCCTCTTGAATCACAAGGGACCTCAAAGAGAGGAAATGAGCTACAACTCCTGAAAATTTTGGCCTAATTAATTCCGCTCCAGAAGTAAACTTTTTTATCATAGTAAGAATCCAGTCATTACTGTATATGTATTTTGTGATGGTATTTGCCTCGTCCAAGACTCTGTTCACCCAATCTTGCTTACTAAAATCTTCCAACATCTTGTTTATACAATGTGAAGCACATGGAGACCAGAACAATGAAGGATATTTTTCCATGAGAAGCCTGCCTGCATAGATATAACTAACAGTGCTTTCTGTTATCACTTGAACAACATTCTCGACACCAACTTCCAGAACTACAGATTCAAGAAGATCAAACAACATAATGAGGATCGTCTGCATGGCCAGACTATATCAATGGACCTAAGAAATAATGTTCCTCTGGGACATGTAACAGAAAAAGCTACAAGCGTTCTGCTCCTACCATCGGACCAGCAATCGCACAAGACTGTACAACCCATTTCTTTCCACTCATTTTTTAGTTTGTTGTAAGTCACGTTTATATCAGCCTTTACTTTATCCAAGAGGCTACACCTTAACTTATCATAACTTGGTGCTGTGTAGCCCACCCCACATTCCGCTATAGCATCCACCATTTCCTGGTAATATGTTGATTTGGCAGCACTAAAGGGAATGGAATTCTGAAAGAAGAAGGCAGCAATTTTTATATCAGCATAGTCATGCTTTTGGTTGTGAGCATTACCAATTGTTGGTTGTGCACTTGGAGAAGAGCGTGGGAATAACAAAGAAGGGCTAGTGCTATCATTGTGTCCACTTGATCCATGGTTGGGATGGCCACCACCACTAGCTGAAGAGCTATGCTGCTGACCATTGGCAACTTGATCCACCTTCTGTTTCTTAGTAGTCTTCTGTTTCTTGGTGTGCTGAGTATAGTTTGTATATGGTCCCGAACATGGCTTGGTACTTCACTGCATGGAACAATATCCTTGTTCCTTATCTGTGCCAAATGAAACTTCATTCCGGTAAACTCCTCCGCTGAACTCCCTCTGACAGTAATTACACCTAACCTTCTGCCTAGTTGCATCAACTAGAACACAATGTTCCCAACAGGCATCTCTCCCACGAACCATTATGTTTAATTTAAATAGTAAATTATGCAAGATTCTGTTGTTTGCCCTGTCAACAAACCATCTTGATTCAGACGTCATTTGTAAGTCTAGCTAGTCAATTTCGGATACAACTTGCCAATGCAACAAAACACTATTTGCTAGTAATAAGCATCACATTCCTGGGTATGCATCCTAAAAGCTGGAGCATCATCCCAATTGACATTCAATAAAATGCATCCTGACAAAAAAAAAAAATGCCAAAAACGCTATATATAACAGAGGGACTAGGTTGACTAATAATCACATTGTCCTACTCACAAAAGGACTCATGGCATTCAAACAATTTGCCTTAACATGCAGGCAGGGTATAGGCAAGAAAAGAAGTATAGTCCAGCAAGATCACTTTTGCCCATAAATTTACCAATTGAACTCTAAGAAACCAGGCCAAATGCAGTAAATGAATAGGAAAAATAACACAATAATCAATTTAGGCAGGAATGCCATTAAAGAGAACAGTTGTGTTCTTTTTAACGTCCAAATAATTTATTGAAAGAAAGGATATTTGTCAAACAACTTCGTACGGCTTAATTTGCATTTCAACAACGTTTTCAGGAGCTCAGTCTTAGATAAGTCTTTGAAGGGGAAAACAAACAAAAGTAAGATACAGAGAGAGGAAGTAGGCACCTACTTGAAAAGGTTGAGAAGAAAGTGCTGGGTGAACGTTGACGGTGGTCGGAGAGGAATTGACGTATGGTTAGCCGAGGAAATGAAAGACAACGGCGATGAGTTTGTTATCCTCGCCAAGCCGATTAAATGAGGGCGTCGCGAGGAGTTCTATTCCCGTACAGATCGGCTATTTTCCTTATCACGTGCTGCATGCGTGCGCGGTGAATTTTATTCTTTTTTCTTGCTCTACAAAGATTTGCAGATGCTGGTGGAGGGATTCTTTTTTTTTTATTCTTTTTTCTTGCCATACACCTCTATTATTTTTATTTATTTTTTCTTTTAGCATGATCCTTTCTCAATTTTCTAATTTATTTTAGTTTTAAATAAAAAGATATATTTTTTCCTACTTGCTTAGGATTACTTGTCATTGCCTTTTTCTCTTGCCTTTTTAAGTTCATCTTTGTCTTTGGAGTGCTGGGAGAAGAATTCATAGATTCCCTTTTTCCTCCGAGCACGAAGCATAAGAATACATCATGATTTTACTCGTACTAGTGCAAAGCTGTAAATTGTGACCATTGCAACTTTCAATCAAGTCGTGCTGCTTCATTCCCTGCCATTGCATACCCCATCCACTCCAACCTCTTCAAAGGCAAAGGCAAACGCATACAAAGGAGGATTGATAAAAATTGGAAAAGAAAACGTAATACAACACCACATGCCACTACCCGTGCACGAACTCAAAATAGAAATAAGCAGTCGAATGAGCTCTCACTCAACGCAAATGTTGGTTCAGAGGGAGGAAATGCAGCAATCCATTATGGCAAGCATTAGTTAGTACAACACGATATTAGCTACAATCGTCTTCTCAATGTCAGTTGAGGCAGATCGCGAACTGAGTAGGGAGAAAAGTACATCAAAGGCCTAAGGAGCAAAATGATATATCGCGAGAGCCCAGAGTAGCATGATGGCAGGCATTCCATCCCAAACATGGGGCAAGAGTAAGAGGTATGCTTTATTTGCACCACAAAATCTCAGATTCGAGAAAACTGCAATTAGTTTGTAATCAAGTGTATTAACTCTTCTTTCACATGGACTATTTATCCTCTGAGCTGACTAACCGCCTAATTTTACGCACACAATCAGCATAATCATTGACCAAAAATTGACATCTTAGAGAGTCCCGAGCGTTCTCCTTGTAACACTTCAGGCAGGCCTCATACTTCTCTAAACAGGGCACGGGCTTCTGCTGTGGAAGCTTGAACTCTTTAGCATGGAGATCCTTAGCTCTTTCAGTGACTTCCTGTAGCATGTCGGCCTCCTGCTTTTGCAGCTTCTCCACAACATTTTCACTCTCTTTCAGGACAGACTGAATTGCTTCTAACTCTGCATTAGCAGGTTGCACAGGAGGCGGCGGCAAGTATAGAGGAGGCTGAAGCGGCCATCCAGCTGCAGGTGGCACTTTGAGGATCTTAGAATCATCAGAGACCTGCTTTTGCTTAGAAGGGGATTGCTGAGGAGTTTTAGCATCCTGTGGCAGCTTTGGCTTTGCTTTCCTAGTTTTCCTTTTCAGCTTTCCACTATCATCAGCTAGCCGGTCAACTAAATTGGTACTAATCTGAATTGTAAAGGATGATTCCCCCATGATGCCAGAAGTTCAACAATTACCTGAAACATAGATTTAAGATCAAGCTAAGGTGTCAAATAAGCATCAACCACAAATTGACTCTTTAAAACCAAACAATATTCATCTTTAAAAAAATTTCAGCAGGAATGCAGCCAAAAGGCTAATTAGCTATGACTGCAAAAAAAGGCCAAATACACCTAAGGTTAATTGACTGATGACAAAGAATTTTATAAGCACACATGAGTCCCCATCATATATCAAACTCCCCCCTCCCCACTGCAAGAGGAAGAGGTGAAAGAAGGCTTTTCTTCATCAAGTCCAAAAGAAAAACTTCTCAACTACAGTCAAGTCCAAAGAAAGAAAGTAATGAAACAAAAACAGAAACAAAAAATTTTAAAAGTTCCTAGCAGGCAGGTGTATCAAGAAGGAATTACAAAAAAGAGGGAACATAAGCAAGGCCAGCAGATTAATCCAAACTATATGCAATATAAAAGCAATAAATATTTGAAACACCAGAAAAAACTGCATATATGCATTAATCCTGCTAGAATGTAGTAGAAAATAGAATCTGACGAGGCAAAATAGCATCCTACATGCACAAGACAATAGTCATTTCAGTGATATACAAACATTGGTGGACACAATGCCTTCTGTCATGATATACAAACTACAAAACTGGAAAAATTACCAGTACAAGTGCTGTGAAACTACATAACTTCAGAAAAATATAGCTTGCAACAACTTATACAACATACTTGTGCTTAATGGTCCAGGATATTGTGAACTTATTCACATTCACAAAGTCAAGATGTACAACATCATATATACCAAAATCAGTAAAACACTATTTATATTTTCAATAGGATTTTTTTTTTTGAGTAATCAAGAATATTTGAGGAAATGGCCCATGAACGATCAGCATGTCCAGTAGACATAACTATAGAAGAAGACCTACCAAGCAGCTGAAAAAGAAAAACATCAAAGCCAAACATGGGCAATATTGGCCATCAAAGAATACAGTTATATGCATATTTTTGCAATTCGCAAAAAACAACAGTTCCCTATCAAAAGCAATGCAAAAAAGTAATAACAAACATGTTTTGGTTGTCCTGTTGCCAGGAATTTTAACCATTTATACATGATATATATCAGCAATAGATTAGCAAATTCGAGGCCCAATTATTTTCCATTTGCAGCAGCTTCAAAAACTATTCATATGTTATCAAATAATGGCAGATTTTCTTTGTAGTATTCCAACACTTATTGCAATTTCTTCCTTCTAAGGTTTTGTAGATTGTCCATTTTGATGACAAAGCTCTTCCCCCTCCCATTCTCAGACTCAGCTCTGTAAGACAATTACAGAATTGCTTAAATATATTAAACCACATCTGCCACCATCTAAAGCCATTCCTAAGCAGTTTTTCCTAATTCTTCCCCCATTTCAAAAGAAATACGATCCACTCTCCAGTAGTTGAGTTTACACTGTTATGTAGTGGAGCAAATCTGGCATATTGAATTTCTTGTAAATGTCATTTTAATTACATAAGCAATTTCGAAGAAGCCTCAAAGGAAAGAAAGAGGATGATTAGGGGTTTTAGAGCTTTTCATTTTCTTATTATTACTACACTTGTTAAGAGATTGGGGTTACAAATGAAAGTGATCACTATGATTACATGTATCTCCCTAAGAAATGGTTTAACAGCAAAAGAATTTCTCACCTAACAAATGCTATAAGCAATGCACCACCAGTCCACTTCTTTTAATAGTCTTTAACATTCTTATAAGACAGCACCACCCCCCAAAGGGAAAAATTGGGGCATGTGAGGTTTAACGATGAGTTGAAAACAATAAACAGGAGCTTACCTGTCTTCACAATTTCACATAAACAGAGATGAGCACGAGATCAACAGAGAAGATTGTTCACATTCACAAGCTGGCCACAGTAGATTGATAACAATACCAGTCATTTACTAAGGACCTCATAAGCCCAAATGAAATTGACAAACGACATATATAACAATGCATCTAACTTTTATCTGTAACATCAGTAGTTCCTTATCACATTCTCATTCAAAGAGGGAACTGAAGCTTCACTCAACAATAATTTCTAAAAGAAATAAATATTCGAGCCTAATCCCTTGCGATAAACTTCTCCAAGTAACCAAACACACCACACTGACAGCTACTAAAAGTGATGATAGACACTCCAAACTCCAAAAGCCTGATAGCAAGAGTTCCCATAACGTCCCAGAAACATCTAAGGTATAGGCAAACTGATACATTCAGAACTTCAGTTATCCTTCTCTTTCATTCAGGAATTACGTTAATCCCAGGTCAAGTTCACTTAATTAATAGCAGTAGACAATATGTACAATAATTTGATTTAAAACAAAAAAAAAAAGGTGCAACCTCAACCTTCCACCAAGGCAGCCTATTAAAAGGAAAAAAAATCAAATGATAAAAAAAAACGTGAATGCAATTTCATTTTCGCCTTCCACCCATCCTTTTCCGATGGGAATCACAAATTAATCGATAAAACAACATGAACAATGCGAGGAGCAATTTAACAACCTCATAGACGGAAAATGGTTGTAAATTCTATGACAATCGTAGGATTCAACTTCTTTTCCTATACCGATTAAAACGTAAAACAAGTGCAGCAAAACACGAAGTCGATCATATACAGATAAATGGCGTACAAACAGCTAATTGCACGATCAATTAGAATTTTACCTCGGATTCCAACGCCCAAGTCCTTCGATTAGCCGACTCTAGAAACTTGATTTCGCTTCCCTGCCGAAGATCACGCCGACGTAGAGGGCGGTTGGATCGAGAGCTGAGCCTGTCGAGTGTGAAGTTTAGGGCTCAGGGGCAGGAATGGTAGAAAGAAACCATCGGTCTCACGGGTCGGTTCAGTAATCGCTGACGGTAAAAAGAAAATGGTTAAAATGGATTATTACTATCGTTGTGGGCAAATTTTAGATTGTTCCTAATAAGGAGGAGTATTTCTTTTGTGAAGCCGCCTAGTTCCGGACATTCTGGTCTGAAAGTTTTGAAACTTTAAGATAGAATTATATATATTAGTCTATAAAATTAGAAAATGTAACATCATGGAATTATTTCTAATTTTCTAAGAGCAAATGCTTGAACTTTGATTTTGCATAGAATGAACATTAATTAGTTGGTTTCAATTTTACTTCTCTTCGTAAGCTAATTATATGATTTTATTTCATACACGTTGTTAAATTTTTCATGTACAAAGAACTGGATCGATATACTTAGAAAACTTAAATGGCTAAATGTTACTGCTAGTTATGTTGTGGATGGTAATGGCACTTCACTTGTGTCACTGACATTGCATCTTTTTTTTTTTTGCAACTTTTACCACAGACTACGAAGCAATTGGACTGCAAATTGCCACCCTTGGTTTTTTGTAAGAGTATACACAAGTGTGCAATCGAGCTAACGCTCGAATGATCAAGTTTGCTTATTTATTCGAAAAAAAATAAAATTGCATTATTCACGCTTAAATAAGTTTTTACTAGAGCCAAACTCAAGTAACATGAAATTTTTACATATAAATCAAATTTATGATTATGTAATCATGCATAACTTAATGAATTGATGAACCACG
Source organism: Coffea humblotiana (assembly GCA_023065735.1). Lineage (NCBI taxonomy): Eukaryota > Viridiplantae > Streptophyta > Magnoliopsida > Gentianales > Rubiaceae > Coffea > Coffea humblotiana. Next base: position 25,751,666 of record CM041215.1, on the reverse strand, counting down.
TTCGAACAAGCTCTTACTGATTCAAGTTTAATTTGATAGTAATTGATTTTGTGGCTTGATTCCTCTTTTAGTCCTAAGGACTCAAATGAGGTTTAGTTCACTTACATTATTCATACCCCAACTCTTCATATTTGATCAATATTTTTTGCTGGCATTGATGTGTTGGAAATAATCTTACTTATATTTGCGAAAATATCATTAAGAAAAAAGTGCATTACTACCGTTAACATTTGTCATAATTAGAAAGGCCTTCTCCGTCGCTGATCTTCCTTCAAGCATTTTGATGTTCTTACACAAAACTCTTCTACCCGAGAAAGGTACTTGGTGTTCCAAAATACTTTTACTGATACTTTAGGGATAGAAGGATTGAAACAAGCAAAGGAATAAGAGAGAGTTTGAGAATCGAATCTAGAGTTTCAATATCACTTGAATAATGTCTTTAACCAGCAGATATTGGCATTGGGAACAGGTTTGATTTCAACCAAATATATGTTGGTATAATGGAAGCTGGGCTTGTGGTGTAAACAATGGTTTGAGTAGGGACAGTTCTATTAGCAGAGAAACAGTTCAAAATTGTAGGAGTAAATGAGAAAAGGGGCATAAACGTTAAACAGTGAGTGCTATTACCCTGAACAAACTCCACTCCAGGATTCCAGAAAAAAAGAAATTAACGTGCCTTCATGTTGCTCTCTCTGCTCTACTTTCCCCTTTCCGGGACGCTTTTCTTTGTTCTGTGTATAAGTATCCAAATTTTCCACTAAGCCATGACTGGCCATATAATATAGCCTCCTCCATCTTCCGTCCTTCTCAACTATGATTGATCATATGGTCGGTGGAAGTTGGTAGAGAGCCCTTCCAAAATGAAGAGGTGGCAAAAAAATTGGTTTGGATATAAAATGGGATAAATTATATTGTACATTATCAAGTGAATGAGTAAAATACTCTGTAACATTGTCAGTATTGTCATCCTCTAACTTTTAAAACACTGTTTAGCATGTAGTACTATATTCCAAGTGCCCAAAAGTACCAGCTACCATAGGCATGATTCAACATTCCACTCTACTGAGGTATCAAGTTCTTGAAGGGCTGAAAAGAGAGCCACCTGCAGCAATGAGATATTGAGAATCCGTGATGTAGGGACTGCTCATCATGTCCGCTTTTTTGCATAAACTAATTAATCCTCTTCCTATTGGCGGGGGACCATCTTTTTCCACAACTTTACATGATGAATTAGCACCTTTGTGATAGATGAAATGGCCTTCCTTAGTTAAATCAATGTTTGAGGGTCTTGATTAGAGCTTTTAACGCGTCAAATTGAGCCAAGTGCTTGCGACTTGTTTGGATTGTATTTTTCTAGATTTTTTATAGAAAAATTACTGTAGTGATTTGATATATGTAAGGTGAAAAGGTAATTGGAAAATGTATTCACGGAAAACGTAGCAATTTTTCTTTAGAAAATTGTTGTCCAAATAAGGCCTTAGTGTTCAAGCTCTAGTCCTATGGCATATGAGTAGTGTTAGAATTCGGCTCAAATATTAACAAATTATAAGTATTGCTCAAATTTAATTCATTTATTTGTGTGAATATTCAAGTTGGAGCTCGAGCTCTGCTTGTTAGTCTCAACGAGCCGAATTCGAACTCGATTTCAAATTTTGAGCTCGAACTTGAATTTGATTTTGGAGATGATTTAATTATATTTTAATAAATAATATATTATGTAAAATAATTGTAATTGTATTTCTTGATTTTAATAAAACAAATAATAACTAATTTATGTATGATTAATTTTTAGTAAAATATATTATATATATTCAATAATATTAAATGTATTTATATTTATTTTTATAATTATATATGTGTGCTCGAACTATTAGAATAGTTTGCGAATAGGCTTGTGTCTAGCTCAATTATTAAACAAGATTAATACTGTGTTCGAACTCGATCCGTTTATTAAACAATCGAACTTTTTTTGAGTTCAAATGAGGCGAACATGAACATGTTTGCAAACAATTCGGTTCAGTAAAATTCTAGTTTAATATCAGTTGTACTAAATAACTTGATAGTCGTTTTCCTTAATCGAAAGTTTTTTTTAAAAAAAAAAATATATCATATGGCAGTTTTCATTTCATCTTCGTCAATTTTGGCCAACTGGTTTTCACTTCAAAAGAAGACTTTCCTTAAAGTATCTCAACAAGTTTTTTTTCTCTACCAAATTTTGTTTTCAAAACGTTGGTTAATTTTTTGAACAGCCGTCCGGATAAGGAGTTCGAAGAGATATATGGATAAATGAGAACATGATTGCAAGTTTATGGTGCGAAACAGTTGTATAGTGAAAAGCAAGAGAATTTGACGCTCCCAAATGTATTCTTTTGTTACATGAGAAAGCGTCCACATGAACGCTTAAGCAATATATTCAATTGGCTGTTTTGGTGTTTAAATTATTGAAAAAAAGATGAGTATAATTTAATGTGTCAACCTCATTTAAAATGGTTGGAAATGAAAATGGAAGACATATTGTACTGCTAGTAAAGGCAAAGTAAATTCCCAAGTTGTCTAGAGAGTAGAAAAGATAAATTGCATCCGATCAACACAACTCATGACGCAAATCTTTTATCTCTTTATCTCTTTATCTTTTTTTTGGAGCATAATCTTGTGTTTGTCTCTTGAATATAAACCAACGTGAAGAGTCTGATTATTTCTTGACATCAAAGCAAAAGTTTTGAACTTAAAATCTTTAGATGTTTTATGCTAGCTTCTGGTGAATCACTGATTTTGCAGCACATTAAGATTGATTCCTTCTGTTTTCCGAGCATGTCTAAGATGTTGCAACAGCCGCCAAGGCGTTCTCAATTTTCAAAAACTGAAGATGATCAAGACAAGTATCTTCTCTCGTCATAGAAATGTTAGTCACATTCAGATATAAAAAGTTTTTGTCCTCTAATTCTTGAAATGAAATTGTGGATGAAGAAATGTCTGATGATTCATTGGAGAACAATGCATTTAAACTTCATTGTTTTTACAGAAACTTTAAGGACACAAGCCCGATGGAGAAAATTGGTTTTTATAATTTCCAAAAGATTATATGTTGACATAAATTATTTAGTATGAGTGCCAGCAGTGTGCTCACTGAAATTTCAACGGCATCATTCACAAGGAAGAGCTCCAAAAACATCATTCATCGGACTCAGTTAGAACAGGTATATATATATATATATATATATGCATGCCTTGTGCACGATCATATTCAACGAAAATGAGTAGTTATTGATGGTGGAAATCATATCATATTGGCTGGCATCTCTCTTTTATTTAGTGTATCTTGGCATGAATTTAGTGCCAAAAGGAACATCCAGCTCCTGATCAATCCCTCTTACAATCCCATCGATCATGAGAAGATGACAAGTTAAACTAAGTGGATGCACTATTTTATTGAGCCAACCATGCCAAAACAAATAGTACTAAATCAGAATCAAGAAATAAGATAACTGTGGCATTCTCATGCCTCGTGGTGAAGCTATGTGATGTGTAGGACCAAAGAAAGTGCTTGTAGCAGGCTACAGCTTTATAGAAGTAACCATGGCGGCCACTTTTTAATTCCAAGAAGGAAAGGAGAAGATAACATCAAGACAAGCAGCTATGTATTATATTAAGCAGGTAAAATGCAAGTTCATGATGACTCTTTCCCCTATAATGAGTGAAAAATATATTTGTAAGACAACCTGCTGTAGCACTAATTCTTTAATTTAATTTTCTCTTTTTGTTACTAATGGATTGCTTCACATTAACTTTTCTCTTTTTATTTGTTTTCTTCTCTTTTTTTTTTTTTTTAAAAAAAAAGGAAGAGCATTCGGGGCTAAATTTGTAGTAGTAGTTAAGAGTGGCAAGGTGCTATAAGTAGATTAGTAGTGTATTTGACACTTGGGAATTTAATTGCGCAAGGGTGACGCGACGGAGCATTATTCAGGCTCGGCAGCCAGCAGCGTGCTTCACGATTTAGGCAGTGCTTGAAACTTTGAGTTTCTTTTAGTATGTTGCGTTATATCAATATCATCGCATTATTCAGGAGTTTAGTTTTCACTCAATCATGACCATCTTTGATTTTAGACTTTAAGTTCTCCATAACTATTTTATTGTCAGTGACTTAAATTATACTCATAAAGGACTTAACATTCAATTGACTAATTGACATAAAAATAGACTCTCAATGCTTTTTTTTTTTTTACACAAAAAAAAAAAAAAATCACTCTATGGTACGCTCACATGCTTGTAAGAAAAGTTCTATATTTGATTGAAAGTAACTCAATGCTTTTTTTCTTTTTTTTTTTTCTATTTTTGGGGGTTAACCATTTGCATTTTATGGGGATTGAAAGTAACACTTCAAAGCCACGTACTTGTGAAAAGAAAAGGTTGGCAAAATAATGACATATGAACTTTTTTCTTTATTAATGTCCAACATAATTACATGGCATGATATACAAACAAAGGGTATCATATTCACATCAGCCCTTTGATCCTAGATTGTGTCCCCATATTTTTACACAGGAATACAACAGCGATTTTCTTCCTCTTTTTTTTTTTTCCCAATTGCATCACATTTTTGGATCTCAGTCTTGGCATTGCTGATTACTCTTTGGTATGGTTGGTGAGAAACCTCTTAAGAAACAAGGTTTCACTTGACAACCCTCTAAGGATATGCTAAGGATTACATACAAAATTACTTCTACACTAAGGATCTAATTTGGTTGAGGCAGACATGATACTTGTTGTGTAACATGTTCACTAAGCAAACTAAGGTTTTTCTTTTCTTGTGTTTTTCATGATTACTCTCTTTCTCTTTCCCCCAGCTTTGGTAAATTTACAGCTCACTCCTTGTTCCCCATCTCTATGGTGTTCAACGCATTTGAGATTTCCATGTCACCGAAACAATCGAAACCAAAGTCATGAACGCCAAAATCCTGGCAATCCAATAGCCACGAACAGTTGTCATCCAACAATGGCATCCCAGGATTATCAAAATTTTGTGCAGCAGCTGGAAATTCCCATGGAGCATCAACTACAGGAGGTACTGGTGCTTCATCCTCCAACAGGTAACTTATCAATGGATCGTAATCAGAAACATTCTCAAGAATGTTATCGAGTAAACGGGATTCATCGGAGGATGAGTTCTCAGTCGGAGAGCAAGAGTTCTGATCTTCCGAGCTGGCACTAGCGCTGATAGTGCTGCCACTGTTTATCTCTGGCAATTCAAGCTTTTGATGCTTCTCTGATTCCGCATCAGGCGATGTTTCGGCCACCTTAGTTTCCTTTTGAAGTGGTTCATGAGTGACAGGATCAATTCCCATCTTGAGGAGCTTTTTCTTGATGTGAGTATTCCAGTGATTTTTAATCTCATTGTCAGTTCTTCCGGGCAGTCTTGCAGCAATCTTGGACCACCTAAATGAATAAACAAAAGAAAAAAAAAAGAATCAATCATGTGACGTAAGAAGTAGCTAACATAATTAATAGTTTCGAATCCTACTAATGGAAGAAAATTCTGCATAGTTAAAATAATTTTAACTTAATGAACACTTGATTTTGAAGCCAGCAGTGGCCTGCATATATTAAAATTTGATCCTACATCATATGACGAACTAGTTGATACATATGCATGTAGAATAATACTCATAGTGTAACACTAAAGTCTCATGTTGCTGCAACCGAAAATGAGACTTTTATTTGCTACTTGTTGGCTAGCTAAAAGAGTAACTCAGAATACTCCACTAGCTTACAAGAGGCAGGCAAAACCAGACGTTGATGCCTCTAGCAAAAGATGTTTTTCTAAAGATTGGCTGTAATAACACCCAAAAATCTGCTGTAATAAGACATCCATCATTACTACATAGACTTTATTGTTTATACAAGAAATGAAACTTTTGAACCGGGCCATAATTGACGTATTTTCGTTGGGTTTCCATGGAAAGTTGCCCACAGAAACTATCTAAACTATTTTCAATTGAATCAATAATATTTTACTCGTGGTACTTGTTATTTAGACTAGTCAGTGTTAAGAAAAAAATAACATGTGAAGAAATGCAAAAGATGATGCAATTTGTAAAAGAATTTTTAAAGAAAAAAAATCTCAAAATAGTAGCATGAAACCATTTTTGTTTGTCAAGATAACAAGTGAAAATTTGTTTTAAACCACAGGAAAAAAAAAATCTGCTGCGAGCAAACCATGAATCTTGACTTCATGCATGCTAATCATAATGCGCCTAAAGAATTCAAGACACTAATAATAATATTGTAAACATGCTGGAACCTGTTGCCCAGACGAGCATGGAGATCGATGACCAATTGCTCCTCAGCTTCAGTAAGAAGGCCTCTCTTCAAGTCAGGCCGAAGATAGTTAGTCCACCGGAGCCTACAGCTCTTGCCGCAGCGGCGAAGCCCGGCGAGCTTGGGCACGGCCCGCCAACAACATTGGCCATTAGTAAGAATGAAGCTAATAAGCTTCTTGTCTTCCTCGGCCGTCCATGGCCCCTTTTTCACCCCAAGTTTGTCACAGCAAGGTTGTCTCCCCATGACCGCTATCTATAAGCTAGTTATTAGCAAGCCAAGATGAATACTATCTATTACTATTCTGATCACCAATCACAATGGAATATATGAAGTAGTCTCCCAATATGCATATGCTATATGATATGAGATCATATGATGAAGCGAAAATTTGCTAAGACTCAAATGTCCCCTACCCACCTATATATACTGGTACCAACTTTTGTGTAAAGGTGTTGCCTTACCTTCCCTTTTCATAAAATATATTCATATATATATATATATATATATATATATATATATATATATATATTGCCATATAGTGTATGTTATATGTTTAAATTACACTAGTAAAATGGACAAATGGGTGAAGGAGGGAGGGATTCCATGGCCCACCATTGGTTTATTGAAAAGTACAGATGAACTAAAATCTTGTTCTGGTGAAATCAGACTAGAAACACTAGACAAAGGTGGTGGTGATGATAGTGAAACTGATAAAAGGGGTGACCCTAACACAAAGCTACATCTAAGCAATTCCCCAAAATATTTCTTCCCATTTTCCTACACAAACCACTCCCTCATTGCACTCTTACTCAACCATTCCATCACCTATTTCGTCATCACCACGTCTACGTGTCCGTTTCTTGGCGACCGGGATCCTCTGTGTTACAGTCACCCTGGCCTAACAAGTAAGCCTGAAAGTTGGACGCCCGATATACGCCGGCAACCCCCCCGGGAAAACTTTTTCATTTGGAGTTCCAGCAAACTCTGAGGTTAATTATCCCTCAACAAATGGGAGAAATCAGGAATTTATTAACTCAATTAATTTGCTGGAATAAATTGCAAGCAATCTATCATGAATTAAATTAGTCGTTCTGCAAAACCTACGTACTACCATATTCAATTCTTTAATTCGGTGTCCTTATTGACTTGTTTTATGCTGTTGTCCTACATATTTTGTGTTGTTAAAATGGAGCCCTTTATATTTTGCGTAGCTAGACATCATGAGTTTCGCCAAGAACTGAAAATATATATATGAAAAATCATAAGATGAAGTGAGAAATATGGGATTTAGAAGAAATAAGACGCGGAAAATATAACGTTTATTTTTCATGTTAGCCAAGTACATACAAATGATCAGAAACAGGTGATCAATTATGATCAGAAACAGATGATCAATAGCAGCTGGAGACCAGGCTATTTTGATAATAAAGAAAAGTAGCTTGCTAGTGGAGTATTAGCTTTCCATCAGCCTAATTTTTCAAACAGGTCTAGCTATAGTCCAGGGGCAGTTTGTCTTCTCACAGTCGTAATGGGTTTGTTGGATTTTGAATCCATTGTTCAAATTTTCTGCTACATTAATAAAAGGAATTTACTGTTTAGAATTATCATGTTGGAAAGTTAAACATGCATTATGATCCGCGAAACCGAGCAGGGAAAAGAATTCACACTTAATTCAACTAAATAAACCTTTTCATTCTCTTTTGAGATACGGATGAATAACAGTCCCTGATCAAAACAGGGCCACCTTAGCAAGTAATTCTACAGACGAATAATTGGTTTACCATCTTTCCTTACACAGTTTATTTTTCAGTGGAAAATAGTTAACTAATTTCATGCAACTCACGTCTAAAAATAGGGCAAGACGACTGAATAGTGTAATTAGTATACACCAGAAGTTTATACGTAACCGTGCATGTCTTAGAGAGAGACAGACAATTAATTACGTTGTCCTGTGGTATTAGTAATGGATCAATAAATTTTTGAAGTGGACCATATTACATTGTTAATCAATCATGGCATGTACCATCACATTTGTCTCCTTATCGGACCTTAACTCTGGATTGTTCCAATACAATTATTTTTCAGGTTAGCCAATCGGATTAGAGAACAAATTGTGTCCCTCATGAATGTTTATCTTTCTCCAACCCATGAAAAAATTGGATGGGCTAAAGTTTGAGGCAAAGCTTCGACTTGTCTCAGTGTTCTTCACAGAGAAGCCAGATAGACATACCAATAGATGGACAGATACGTGTTATAATGAAGAGATTTCTTGTATGATAATTAATTCCTTAGATTTTTGCTATGTGATGCCTAAATCATTACTAGACACAAATTGTAATACATTATATTATCTGTTCATAACCAGAGAAGAAGGGGGGGGCAGGTAGTTGCCCAAATGCTTGGTTTTTGACTTGTGCGTCTAGGCTTAGGTGTGTTGTTGATAATTGTGAACCGTGTCCTTCAACTGCGTACTCAAAAGTCCATTCTGTTAATCTCAGGTAAGTAACAACAAACCTTAGATTTTTCGATCTTTCTAGAAAAATTATTTAATCAGCACAAGAAGCAAAAGTTAAACAAAGGGATCACGGCCCTCACAAGTTCTATTTCAATCCAATTAAAATTGAAGTAATTTTTTTTCATTTTTTTACATCACAATATTACTCATTTATACCTTACTTATATTTATGTACATCATATCTCCGCCTATTTACACCTCAATGACAACACTGATTTAGACCAGAAGTTGTGAGGCTCTGATTCCAAACGAGGTTTTGGTTGATTGCTATCTGTCTTGACTCTTGAGGTCAAAGGAATGGTCGCTCAGGTTATTCAGCTTCCCTCATTATTTAGTACTAACCAAGACGGAACAGGTCCGTTCCCATTCATTCAATGATAAGAGTCTCAAACCAGATTGTCGACTGCCCAGATTGCTAACGTGTGGGACTTTTTTTAATTCTGTGGCGGCAGATGTTCGAAGCACCTGAGGAGTATAATTCTCCTTAAAGGCTTGTGAATCACTAAACTTGGCAACTATTATTTGTAATTTCTGATTAAAAAGAAGAAAAAAAAGAGCGTTTGCACCATTTAAAAACAAAAAAGAGCATTTGCATTTTGCACCATAAAAAAAACCACTTTGTATTTTCTTCGTTCAATTATAGATTTGGTACCAACACATGCTTTTCCCGTCAAGGAAGGTTAATCGTCTCCTCGTGGGTGAACATTGGACCTGCCCTGTGAATATTAAATTTGTTCAAGTAACTATCGTAGATGATAGATTTTCAGATCATGCAATTTGCTCGCAAACCTGCAGAAATGAAAGACGTGCTTGTATATTCACGAGCAACCCACGTATGAAACTCTAGTTTTCTCCAACATGAACGACATAAATCATCATCTGCCACGTATGGATTGTTGGGTGTAACGAGTACGTACCTGGGCAGGTACGTATAACGATTGGTGACACCTAAAATGCCATGCAGAGTACTATATGTATATGTATTCTTCTGGATAATACACTTGAGATTACGTACTAGTTATCACTTATACAAGTGTCTTCTGTTAATCCAGCGCCAGCATTGAGAAGAAATAATGTAACATGTATGACTATTACCCGACACGGAACAGAAAGGAGAAGAAATTGATGAGTTCAATTTAGAATTTGACGAGTATTGTTTGGTAAATTTAGTGTTTTATGGCCAAATTGTTTGCAAAATGTTGAAGTCATGTCATCACTGTAGCCGGTGAAAGTTCACAATCGCAACAACCGCCAAACTCCAACATCGCGAAGAAACAAGAATCAGTAAGGGGTTAGGACTGACTATTGCTAACGAGAATAAGCACATAAATGAGATAAACATTTAGATAGGAGGAGTGTGTTTGAATGCGAGACGAGTGTGTTAAAAGGGGGATGAATTTGGAACACTTGTATGTTTAACTAGCATTTGCTCTTTTGTAATTTTTTTTTTAAGTGAAAGAATTCGAATTCGAAACTTCTCACTTACATTTTTTCTTTCCAATCATCCAATCCATCAATCCTCCAAAATTAAGAAGGGCTAGTTGTACCTTTCCAACTTATGTTCATTTTATCCTCCAATTCTAATAGTCAAAGGCGGCTTGTGTTACTTGTTAAGGCGGTCTAGTACAATAAATACCCTCGATTATGACCTATCTTGAGTGTTTTTGCCCTTTGCACGGCAAATATATGCTCGCAACTCCATTCTTGCCCCTGCATAAGAGGGAAAAAACTTGTACGTGATAATTAAGTGGGGGATATGATAGCTAGGTAAATCAGAAAAGAAAATTTTTAAAAGTACAACTTGGGGTAGAAAAAAAGTTTCTAAAAAATTAAAACCATCGCCACGTACAAAAACAAGTAGGTGGTTTGGGTCATCTGAGCTGTGATGCAATAATAGAAAATTAGAGAAGGATAAGTAAGAAGAACGGTGTTTATTAATGCTATAGCAAGCTAGTCAGTGTGAAAAATTGAATTAAGGTAATGGAATTAAGGTAGGTCTCTCATATGGGACTTTTTTTCTCCTCTGAAAACATGTTGTCTAAGCAAAATTGCGTGATAGATTCTGATTTTTTTGGACAAAATGGCAGCGTTTGATTAGGAATTTTTCAAAATAAACTTGATCCCAAAACAAGTGACATTCAGTCTGACATATTATCTAAACGCTTTAGATTCATATGGAGTTGCGAACGAATAGTATTATACTTTTAAGCTTTTAGAAATGTGCAACAAATATATTATTTTGCCTTCAAAGTATCGAAAATTGTACAATTTATATAATGGAATTATATTCTTGATGTGTGCCCACTTCCATCAGTTTTTCATTGAGCTTTTGTTCAATGTGTATTTGGAAACTAATTAATTAATGGCATATCTCATTATTTAAGAGAAGGACAAAGGCAGGTATCTACATATTTTCTCGAACAATTTCGGAAGCCAAAAAAGAAAAAAAAAATTCGCCTAAATTTGCTCATCGTTCACTTTCATTTGGACCAACAGACGGAAACTTATGGGAGCAAATTTTAGCTGACTTCTGTTCCATTCTACTTGTATAGAAAGTAACGCAGATAAATTGTCCCCGGGATACAACTTACCACCAAAGCAAAGAAATGCTTAAACTCATGATTCTAAGAGCAATTATTCATTTCTTTACCACTTTAATCGGCATCGTGAAGGTTTATTAATTTCTAATCCTAAGAAATGGTCTCCACTTGTGGTTGTAGCACTGTAGAAAGCGAGTCTTAAGGGCAAGATTAACACCATTATGCCTTAAGCACCATCATGAAGCACATTTAAAGCGACACGTGAGCTAACAAATCAAAAGTACAGATATCGAACTAAAACTACCCAAAAAAAAGTTAATAATAAACTAAAAAAAATGGCATGGGATTAACTGTTTCTACTTCCCACAAAGGAAGAGAATTGTTAATTAGTGTGCCAAGGACTCAATGATGTGTTTTGTACGTAATGCAATCGTCATTAAGCAAACCAACAGACATCTTAAAAGTCAAGAAAATGAATGCGAATGAATCCCATTTGAGACTTTTTTTGAGTAGCAATTGAATTAATTCCACTGTTTTATCTCTAAGCTACCAAAGCTCGTTAGATTCAAGGATTAGATCAACCCTTATTATGAATTTAAACAATCAATCTTTCACTTTATGGTGTACAAAAGTAGGGGTGGTGGGCCTACCAGATGATTTGTAATGAACTAATCAATGGGAAGATTTCAAGTATTAGTCAGAATAAATGTGTTAGAACTGAACTGAAATGTCTCAGATAATCAACTCCGTAATCAATGGTTCGAGAAGATGGAATGTATAAGATTAGATGTTATGGTTTGTTTATGGTACTTTTTGTCTAAAGACATGGAAAGATGGAGGTTGTTGAGGAAATAGTAAGCAAAGTTAGATACGTTTGTTAGATGGCAAGAAATTTGCCATTTAATACTGCTTACTACTAACTCCCAAGTTAAGGTGAAAGTGGTCAAACTCTAGAGTCTAAATTGCAAATCTATTTCTTTTCTTTTTTTTTTTGAAGTTGCAAAGATTATATATATATACAAATTTGAATTTTCATATATTCATATGTAATTAAAGGTCATGTTTATGTCCTTTTTTTTAGCATAATTTTGATTTTGTTATTAAATATGTTGGAATTAACACGTGATTTCTTGAAATAAGAAAAGTGCTTGTACTCTTAGAACTGAATTTTTCACCGTACAAAATGTGGGCTAAGCAAGCTCCACAAGTGCGTGTAGTTGTCCATTCCTTTACTTTAAAAAAAAAAAGAAAAGAAAATGAGCAGACTAAAACATAATTCATTTTAAAAGTCAGATTGTGGGAGGACACGTATCATATACATCGTCAAAAACTCGTTCTAACAAAATATTTGTGGTACCCAAAGGATTGGCTGGTTGTGAAAAATATAAGCCTCTAGTGACGAGTGAAATTCTAATCAACATAAGGCTTGACACCCACACGCACACCCCAGGTTAGATTGGAAAAGGTTATACGTAGCCATCATGAATATTGTTTATACATATCAACCCAGGATCATTGGTAAGAAATGCTTTTAAGAGCCGTAGAAAAGATGCATGAGACAGGGTAGTCATACACGGTTGGGGTAGATGAAGAACTTTAGCAGGCGACCGACCCTTCACCAGGGTGAACAACAAATTTAGCACCTGAATTCTCAGGCAACTGGAAATAGTTGCTTTGAACTCGTCAAAAAATTAGTAAATAAGGTGAAACTTCTTGTCTTGTTGATGGTTCGCATGAGCTTAATATTATTGAGATGGTGGAATAGAGATGGCGTTTTGGTGGTGCTAGTTCTTAGTGCGTTTCTACCAACAGTTCTTTTTCTGGGAGATGAAAGAGCAGCGTGTTGTCGTTCAAATTATTGGTGGGATGAGAGACGAGCCAATCCTCTATTTTCATTTAAGAACACATTGCAAAAGAGCTATGACTTGAATAATAACTGGTGTTAGGGTCTAAAATTTGATCCCAAAACTGAAAAAAATCGTGCAAAACAAATCAATATCCATGAATAATAAACAAATCAATATCCAAACGGGTTGGTAAGTCCTAATTGTTTTCTCAAAAGGAGTCTGCTTCTTGTTTAAATTTTGGTTCTGTACAAGTCTCGTAGTTTGCTGACGAACCATACCAGACCTGGACTGCTTTTTGACAAAAACCAGTCATGAATCACTCACCATCCCAAACCTTTGGCAGCAATTTTCAGATATCAGGTTCAGGTTACAGTCGAAATATAGAAAATGACGCAGACCAAAAGATTTATTTGCCGACATTTGTTAGACATACTTTATTGGCATGCAACAAGCAACCTTTATCAGCCTCAAATGCCCAGCTTTAGATTTTGTAAGGTGGGTCATTAGATCCAAAACAAGAATGGTGGCCCGATTGCCAGCATACAACCGCTCTTTGTAACTTTGTCTATAAGCAACTGCTGCGAAAGAACGCTAAAAGGACAGATGTCAGGATCTGAATTCCCTCAATTTTATCTATTTTTTTGCCCCTTCTTGTATTCCCGTTCTGTAACTTAGCCAGCAAACCATCCAAGATCCCAAGTTCAAAACGATGTATGTGAACAATATAATCCTATTCTAATCCATTATTTTGCTTTCAATTTTCAAGTTGAAAAAATAATTTGATTGTGCTCATTTTTGTCTTTTTTCCAAGACTTGTAAGAAAGTGCGACTGCAGAAAAAAAATTCCCTAATTCCAGCGTAATCTCATCGCCATCTCCAGAAAATGCTTTAGCTCATGCCTGTTCTACATTTGTTTTGCTTGTAGCAGCCCAATATTAAAAGACAAGAAATGCAGATCCCAGCCCAAAAGAAAAGCACGAGGGAATATATTTTAGCTACATATAACAAACAATCTACCACACAAAATCGGCCAACTGTTCTTCAAAAAGACTGATCAGCATACCCATCAATTGATAAAATCTTCATTATGGGAGATTTAAAAATTTAAACTTTCCAACATAAATAGTGTATAAAATGAAAACCTCAACTCCTGCTGCAGTAAAGACATATTGCAATACATGGAAAGCAAAGATGCACACTGACTTTCAGCTTGGATACCGCGTGACACCCTGGATGTCCGAGTGTGGAAAACCAGATAATACAGTAGTCCAGGAATCTACTTTGGTCCCGCAAATTTACTCATCATTTTTGCAATGATTGGAGCTACCTTTGGATTATTTTGATGCTGGGCCAAATTGGCAGGATTCTTCATCACTGCAGAACAATTCCTCAACTTAGTGGAAAGAAAGAATAAAATCATGAATACGAGACATTGTTAGTGAACAAAGATGGTCATCCTCAGCACCAGAAGCAAACAAGCAGCTGAACATCCAGTTAATTTGCTATATGGCACCTCTATGTAACTGCAAGTCAAGGAGACAAAAAGCAGGAATATAACAATTCTTCACGTATGCATCCCAATATTATGACAATAAATTGTTAATTTTGCCTGTCGTAAGAATTGAAAAGCCAACCATTGTCAGCCCATCTAATGGTTAACGCTGAAACACAAAACGCATGTACATGAGACATCCCAGATACCTTATTAACCCACAAGGCCCAAACAAACACCACAAGTTCATAGTATTCTTGGAAGCAAAACAGTGAGAATGTACCCACTAATGTTTTTAAACATTAATATTTTCTGATTAAAAAGCTAATGGCCACCGCTAAGAGAGTAAAGTATCAGAGATGATAGGAAGGAAAATATTTCAGGAAGGAAAGATACCATCTTGGAGAGCAGCCATGACTTCTGGATCTTTGAATGCTGCCATTAGTTCAGGATCCTGCTCCAGACAATAACAAAAAGTAAAAACATGGAATTATTATTGGCAACTGATACCTTCACTTGTGCGAAATAATCAGAAAATTTCCAAAAGTTGACAGATGAAAACTCATATCTGCTGTGTACCATGGACAGTCATCTGAGCTACACACCATTCACATAGTGTTTACCGAGGACGGAAGACCACTTACATTCAATATCTTGCTGTAGTCAACATTCCCAGGCATCCCTCCAGGCATGCCCCCAGGAAAACCACCAGGCATGCTGCCTCCAGGGAAACCACCAGGCATCCCACCCGGGAACCCACCTGGCATGCCTCCAGGTCTTCCACTTGATGATGACTTCTCTTGCTTCTTAGCCTTTTCATAAGCAGCCTAAGGCAGAGTATATAATAATAGATTTATAAATGTAGCCAGTTATAAAGCTTCTTGTATATCCAAAAAAGCAATTAACCTGAGCTTCAGCCTTGCGACGCTGTCTCTCGCGTTCTATCTTTCTATCTTGCCTTTCTTTGCGAAGCCTTTCATATTTCCTACGGTGCTCCTCAATCTTGTGAGCATTGGGCTCAACCTAAGATTAATGTTGAACTCAAACATCAACATAAATTAAGTAATGCACCGAAAAGAACAACACAAAAGTTGATATCTTAGGGGCTTAAGAAACTATCAGTTTAGGGGCTTTTGGCCAAATAAAACCAGAAACACGCTAATAATACCATCAACTTAAAAAATATACAACTGTTAATTATTGGTAGCACAGCATGAGTATGTAAACATACTTATTATGTATATGCATGGTGCAGTTGTTGAAAATGAAATACCTTCTTCAGTACAGCACTGATCTCTTCATCGTAATCCAGCTTAGAAGCTACGTGAAGATCCTTGGCAGCCTCCTCCCACTGGCCAAGCATTGCTCGTGCGATGCCACGGGATTTGTACCCTTTAGCAGAATCGGGGTTAATCTGCAAAATAAATAAAATTATATTAGATGACTCTAAACATGTATTAACAACAAAACCACGCAAATCAAAGCACAGATTAATTGACTGCTGTATAGACAATAAAATTCTGATTATACAATGCCTAGACAGTTAACATGACAAAAAGCTAACTGGCAGCTACTCCTCCTGTATCATACTTCCGATGAGAGGAATGGATTTGTAGAAACTAGTCACTGCACACGAGATCACATGCAATTGACATGTCACATGTTCATCTTTTATTGCCACGCATCATAGCAACTATGAGTGCAAACCATAGTTCTTAGCCGCGGAAAAGTTGCAGCACCCATGTAATTCAACAACGTGTGGATAAACATGCAATTAAACCAACAAGAAACATGAAAAGTTCTCAAAAAAAAAATCAAAGAAAAAGGAAAACCTCCAGAGCTGCATTGGCATCTCTGACTGCAGCATTTGGTTTCTTCATTTTGATATACACGGTAGCTGTAAAAAAAAATTGAAAACATTCATGTGAACATGCTGGACATTGTCAACAAACGATCGAGTACAAGCGAACATAATGATAACAACTGAGGCAGCAACTGCAAGGTTCTAGGCACAATTACCTCTGGTGGCATACATGATTGCGGATGTAGGATTGAGTGAGATTGCTTTTGTAAGCTGCTCAATTGCATCTTCCAGCTTTCCTGGGGGCAAAAAACCAATGTTGACAAGTAGATCAAAGAATAATATGCACCAACATGTTCTCTGTAAAGACATCCATAGGCATTTACCTTCAGAAATTGCCTCCATTGCCTGAGCCTTTGCCTCTTGAGAAGCATCACGACTTTCTTCACTAACCTCAACCGAAGGGTCTCCCATCTATAAAATGCAGTGGCAAATTTGAAAAATAGAAGCACTGACATACACGATCACTTTTTTGACATTAAGAACAATGTGTTAGAAGCTAACCTGTTGAGGAGGATCATTATCAGGCTCCACAACTTCAGTGTCATCAAGCTCAACATCAGATTCGATTATCTCCGGCTCCTCTTCTTCATCAGCACCCACCTTTGAGTGATCCTCATCCTCGACATCATCCATATCCTCATCAAGATCCTCGGCCACATGAGACTTCTAATAAATCAAATCATAAGCTACAAAATGAGCTTACTCAAAAGTTTGGTATATCTCCATGCAATAGTGGTCATGCTAATATAAGAAATTCAATAATTGGACTCTAAACACAATACTAGCTCCTTCAATTAATGTTTCAAGGTTGTATCAAACTACAGTGCAACCGGGATGCGGACACCCTTGTTCAGTATTATTACTCGACCATCTCAGCCATTCTGATTAGTGGCACATCTAAAATCTCTTCCATTTCTTTATCTCTTCCCTATGTCTAATAAGCAACATTAGAGAAAAATCAGATGCTCAGGACACATTAAATAGATGTGCATTCTCAACTTTGCACGATGACTTCAACAATTTTTGTTACGTTCTTCAGCAATATTTGGGGATTAAGAAAGTAGACAACGGGAAAACGCTATACAAAGAAAGAAAGAAAAAGGCAAGAAAGCTTACCGCCTTATACTCTCCAGCTTTGTAAGCAGATGGTGGAAGCTTTCCCCCAAGGCTAATAACAGAGAATTACAATATTACTTCCACTTATAATGACAAAACAACTAAAGCAACGATCAATGGAAAAACGGAAAAAACGAAACTCAAAATAATCAAACACTCAAATCATTAACAACATAAACAAATTAACATTGGCTTGCAAGAATTAAATCGAATTAGGTACAAAAGACATTCAATTAACCAAATAAGAACTTAAAAAAAAAAACAAAAACAAAATTACACGCTCTGCATCCCTAAAACTTATAAAGACTCAAAACTACTGCTATTAATATGCAACAAAAATAACGCATTTTTCACACGTTAATAATGAGAAATAGTCTTATTCAGTTGTACCTTTCGATGTAGTCGCGGAAAAAGGAGAGGGAGGGGTCGGAGAGAATGGAAGGGTTTGCTTTGCATTGATCTATGAATTTCTCCAATTCTTCCAACTTCGCCGCGTCCATGTTTTCTTTTCCGGCTTTGCTCTACTCTGCTATCAAACCAATCAATCAATCAATCAGTCAAAAATGGGTTTTTGATGATTTTGTGATGATTTGGGGGAACTTGCTTTGCTTAGAGTGAGAGCCGGTGCTTGGTTTTGAAGGACTGAACGCTGACTAGACGCCTTCTAGCAGCTTCTGTTACCTTCCATGTATCCGATAAAATTTTCATTTTTCTTTCTTTTACACTGAGTATTCCAAAAGTTTCAAAAATTACACGTACCTCTTCTCATTTAAAATGATAATACTAGACTTAATATTTTAATGAAACTTCCTTATTGTCAAATTTATACAAAGGATGAATTTTATATTTTTCTCCCTTTTCCTACTTATTCATTTCTCTCATATTTCATTTGAAATATAGAGGAGCTATCAATATTATTCCTAACCTCCATTTTGATCAAATGTTAGACTAGTGATATTTACGAACCCTAGTAGTTCCATCAATGAACTAATCCATCAACTTTTCTTCAAGCAAAAATCTAGTCCATAAATTTTTTTAAAAAATAAAATAACACTTTCTTTCCTATTTTAAAGAGAATCTATATCCCTAATGAGGTACTATGAAAAGTAACCTATTATAGAAAAAGATTTATTGTTATAGTGAATTATCAAACAACAAATATTTTCATGAAAAGCTTGACACTCATTTCTTTTATAGTTATATCAAATTACTTTACAATTATTTATAAGAATAAATTAAATTTTATAATAAGGGCATTTTTGGATACTTATTAAAATTTTGACTCTATTTTAAGGTCTAATTACTAAAGTGTCAAATCAAAAGAGATAAATATAATTTTTAAAACTTTAAAGAAACTAATAATCAAAAACCTCATGAGAGGTTTCTGAAATTATCCCTAATTTATCGACAACTTTGGTATTCTTTCCCTTTTTCTTTATCTTTTTAGCTTTTCTTCTTTTCTTTATACTTGTACTGCTTTCGGGGCTCTCCCTCCCTCTTTTTTTTATTGTTGGTTTCCCCAAAGTCAAAAGCCAAGCACAAAATTTTGTTCCTATTCTATACTTCCATTCATTCATTAAAATGATCAAGTTAAATTGGAGACGCGGATAAGTGAGGACTTCATATGCAATGAAATACCCCGTGTTATTGTCATTCCTCTGCTGCTGTTTGGCCTAAATTGTTGCAGCTACTAGAAATTTGAGGATACCATTTGCAACTACCCTAGTCCGGCAAGCCATCTGGTGCCTTTACAAAAGTAAGGATCGAAAACCTGAGGCGGCTATCATTTTGAGAGTAAGAAGAAATCTATTTTGATGACATAAGAAGCTCCTGGCATCGTCCTCGAAGCAAGCTGCTATTAAGGTAGCATAACCTTGAATAAGGGGAAGAGCGAAATTATTCTGAAAGAAAAAGTTTATACACCAAGAATCCACATAGTTCCAAGGAACCAAAAGGGTACAATCAGATCAGGTATGTCCTAAAATCATCCAGTGTGATGGAACGCGAATATGCATATAAGGCGGATGATAGAATAAACAGCCTCTCTCTCTCTCTCTATAGTAATCAATTGCCTGCAGATATGTGTTCCAAATAATAGAAAGGCACAAAAATGATCTAAGAAAGCATCAAGGAAGCCAAAGCCAAGAGCAAACTTGTCAGTCCAGTCCCTGCAATCTTGCCTACACCGCTATCTTTTCCACCAGATTGCGCTGCAATTAAAGAAACAATAATGTCACTTAAACTGTAACGGCCGGCACAGTCACTAGGGTAGCCGTGAATGCAAAATTGTAAAAAGAAAACAAAGGGACAGATTGCGTTAGGAGAGGCTAATCAAACAGGAGTATTTGTCCACATGTCAATCACCATTCCCTGATTTCCAGACTCTTCATGATTTTTTCACGTACCCAATAATAAAAAAAGACAGGAAAGATGATACTGATAAGTTCAAGCATGCTACAAATTTGCTTTTCAGTACTTCATGATTCATATTTTGTCAATGACAAGTAAAATAACAGGCTCCTAAGCTTTTTTGGGAACATGTAAATTACAATACCTTTCTTGATCACGAGACAGTGAATATCCTGGAATACTGCCTGTTAATTTTTAGCTTGTATTGTCATCAAATGTTCCATAGTTTGTGCGCATGGTAGCTAACATTAACAGGCTGTTAATGTCATCAAGTTTTTCACTTTTCAAACCAGTTCTTATTGGCTGTTTTATCGGGCATCAGTTTTTGCACCATTAACAGAGTCACAGGTATTCGCATGTTATTGGAGGAAAGCAGAAGCAATAAATCAACGCCAAAACATGATTTATAAGATTCAGTCTTATCTAAGCAATAACTATTATGTGTGTTTCACCTAGAAATTTCTTATCCAAACAATATGAGACCCAGATCAAACCGGTCCAAATGAAATGTTGACAAAAGTCAATAAGCATATTGTCAAAATGGGAGAGGTGTGGACATGGTAGTAGGGCTGCAAACGAACCGAACCGCTCGCGAGCAGAGTCGAGCTCGAGCTAGCTCAAGTTGAAATCGAGCTCAAATTCGAGCTCAAGCTCGAGTATATATATATATATATATATATATATATATATATATATTTATTTTTTTTTTTTTATTTTAAGTATATATATATTTTTTATTTTAAGTATACATATATTTTTTTTTATTTTTTTATTTTACTAGTAAAATTACATATATATCCTTAATATTTTATTATTTATTAAGAAAAAAATATTATTTTATTTTTAAAAAAAAATAAAATAATTATTTTTATTTTTTTCGAGCTCGAGCTCGCTCGAATCAAGTCGAACTCGAGCTCGAGCTTGAAATTGTCGGCTCGTCGAGCTCGAGCTCGAGCTCGAGTTCGAGTTCACTAAAATTAAATCAAGACTCGACTCGATTAGGTCAAAACTCGACTCGACTCGGCTCGTTTGCAACCCTACATGGTAGCCAATCCTCTTACTTAGAAGTTTGACCAAGCAGTTATTGACTAAACCTTAACCTGACTTTACTATGGTGGGGAAAAACTGAAATTTTGCATCAAAGAACATAATGAGTAATCAAAGTAATTATGGTGGGGAGGCCAAACTCGCACAAAACATATCATATCAGAGGGGACAATTGAAAAGATGGCAGAAGTTTCATTTTTTTACAAAAAAAAAAAGAGAAAATTTGTGACGTATCAAGATAGGTGGATGCTGTGGTGCAATTTACGAATCAAATTTGTACATATACTCCATCACACAAAAATACGACTGAAAAAAGAAGGGAGAACTTGAATGGGAAGCAAAATTAGGTACCTGGAGGAGTCTCTGATGACGAGGAACCTGGAGCCTGGGCTGTAAAACAAAAACAAAACATCATAAAAATTTGTAGTAATATTAATTCCTTTTTAAAATTTATTTTGGAAAAACAATAAAAACTTGTTTGTACTAGTTACTACTACTATAAACACTGCCCTAAAAATTGAAAAGGGAACCTTTTTTAGATCCATTATTGCAGTACTCAGCAACAACATCCTCTTGTCTTGACTAAGAAAAGTTCAAAATGACAGAGCAAATATGTGGCTTTGGAAGAGAAAAACCAAAAAAGAAAAAACTGAGAGAGAGAGAAAAGGGAGTGCAAGTTTCAGTCTAAATCTAACGAATCATTGGTCACCATGGAAAGGAGATCGAAGCAAAGATAATCCCTTTAACTCTTGATCAAAAGATCTAGCAAACCCATTAAAACTTCATAATAATCTAATCCTTAAAAGATTGAAAGAATCACCCAGGCCGAGAATTCGGCTTGGATGTTAGAACTTTTCGCATACCCTTGCAGGCACTAATATTCCCAGGGATGCCACAGTAGCCCGGAAGCTTGAGTGCCTGGGTTATATTGATCCTAAAAGCAGCCACGAGTGCAGGATTCTCGTAAAGCTTGCAGAGGCAGTCGAGCTGCGTGGTGACGGCTTCTCTGAGAGGGTCACAGCACGAGGCTGGTGGGTGAGTTGAGTTGAGGTAGCTGGCACAGGGGACCAACTTTGAAGCACAGGACGGTGTTGTACCCTGCCCCTCCGCCACCTTGGTGGTGGTGGTGGCCACAAGAATCATTAGCACCACCGTGATCAGTGCTGACATTTTGGAGGAAACCATGTTTATTATTGTGTGTGTGTCTAGGTGGGATTTGAGTTGAGCAGCTTCTTCTTACAAGTGCCTTCTTTCCGGTGGAGTTCTTTTTTATTCACTGGCCTAGCTTTCTTGTGGGATTATTTATAGACCATTAGGCAGTTCGCTATTGGGCAGTTCTTTTTGGTTGGCTAATGCTTTTGTTTTTGTGCTTTTTCCTTTGCGGGGTATTTTATTTAATTTTGGTATTCGGATTTGGAGATATTTTATATCCCTAACAGATTGCTCAGTCTCCCAATTCGAGGCGCGAATTGCTCTCCAGCAACTTCCAAGCTAATTCCATTTCTGATATATAGTCCGAAATTCTGCCTGAAATCTTTTTTGTTTAATATGGCAAAAGTTTATGAGGTATCAAGCGAGGAAAATTCTGGAAAAAAATCCATTGACTACTACGCTCCTTTGACCAACAACTAAAGAAGAAAATTAAATTCATTTTAGCGGTTAACTTACCTTTGACAAGTTTGTGAGTCTCTTATTATTTGTTCCCGCAAAAAATCAACATTTGCTTGATACCGAAATTACAGAACTTGGTATACTGCTCATCATCAAGCAGATGACATTGACTCAATTCAATACTTAAAATTAATAAATTCAAATATTTAGATGCAATTGGTAACGAAAAATTAAATATTTGAATTAATTAAGTAATGCTGAATTTTATAAATAAAACTTGCTCCCCCAAAAAAAAATATAAGTTATTCATGTATCACTTAATATAATATATATTTAAAATGTATTAAATTTATAACTTAATAATTTAATAATAATTTTAAATTTCAGATTTTAAATTTCAAATTTCAAATTCCAGCATCCTAGGTCTGACCTTTTTTTTCTTTTTTTTTTTTCGGCCCTGAGGCCAGCTGCATAGTGCATACGACTTTGGCTATAACGAAAACGACGAGCCACTTAACTGATATAAGATTATGCCACGGTAATTGTATGAAATTGAGTCATTAGCCGTTATAGTGAATGGAAACGTAGAATTTTGCAACTGTTCACTTGACAAGGTCAATGTATTCGATTTATACTAGATGTATCATTAAAATTACTAGATTTTGGCCACTTATATTTTGACACTTGTCAATTCAATTTAAAATTTTTAAATAATAAACACTTAAAACTATTTTTAGTTCGTGATGCGTGTACATGGACAGATGTAGACAAACGCATGAAAATTATTATAGACTCCACGTATCTTTGCCAGCGCATGGGAGCAATAAATAAAAAATGAGGTCAAATCGTCCCACCGAAGAAAAATCAATATGTTCATACGGGTTGTCCACGCTCAAATAATCGACTTGCTCATAAGCATGAAGTTAGTTAATCAAATTGTTTAAAGGACCATTAAGATTAGCCCTCGTCATTGTGGCAGGAATTGCTCAACATGGGAAGGCCAACCAATAACACTCGGATATTTGGCTATTTGCCAGCTGCTAGCCGGAATTGAAATTTATACTTTTAAAAAAAAAATGACGCAAGCATTTTATTACACGATGAGAGTAAAAAGATCGCTAGGTGTGGATCGGTAAAAACACTAGACATTGTTATTTATACAAAAATTATTCGATTATATTACAAATATATTTTTCTAATATATTTTTTATTTTATTAATATTTTTTATCTGATATATATTTTTCTAATGTATTTTTTTATTTTATTAATATTTTTTTATCTGACATATATCATATTATAATAATTATTTTAAACAAAGTCTTAACTCTTAACCAAACGCACTCAAATGTGTGAGATAACATCGCGCCGAAATGATGACCAGTGTTGACCATTCTATTTCTAAATACTCCGACCATGGATGCATTTTTCAAAATTGAATAATTTTGATTGACGAATGTTTAACGTATTCAGTGTGAACTTACATATATTCGGTGCACTGAATTTACACATTTTTCTTTTTTTTTTTACAGACCCTTGAATGGACATCTTGTCAATAAAAATATGAATGAATTTGTCTATCGAATATTAATGGGTTTGTATTAATTATGCAATAATAGCTTAGAGAGCCTCAAAATTTTGTTAGTAATCAAAAATTGTTTTCGGCCCAATACGGACACAGGCCTTTGGTTGTAGTAATCGGCAATTGCTAAGGGTACGTGTGATACGTGTTGCATCATGACTGGAGGATTCTCGCATAAGATAAGTACACATTCTCCAGTTTCTCATCTTCAGAATACGAAGCTCAACCAGGGAAGAGATGGACGGCGGAGGCGAGGCGGCGACACCAACAACACATCCAGCAGTCCAACCTCTATCCTTCCTGCTAGGGACCTGGAAGGGCCAAGGTGAAGGTGGGTTCCCTACCATCACCCCATTTCAATACTTTGAAGAGGTGACTTTTTCTCACCACCCCAGCAAGCCCGTGGTCGCTTATTCCCAGAAGACTTGGAAGTTGAAAGATTCCGGCGAGGCTCAGCCGATGCACGGCGAGAGTGGGTACTGGAGACCAAAGCCCGATGGTACAATTGAAGTCGTGATCGCTCAAAGCACGGGTCTGGTTGAAGTTCAGAAAGGGACATTTGATGCAAAGGAGAAAATCGTGGCACTTAGAAGCGAGTTAATTGGGAATGCGACTAAGGTGAAAGAGATAAGTCGACAGTTTAAGGTGGTCAATGATGAATTAACATATGTCGTTGAAATGGCCACTACTGTTACTAGTCTACAGTCACACCTCAAAGCCTCTCTCAAGAAGCTCTAATGTAACCATCTCCAAATTATTGAAGTTAATGCCTATGCTTTACTTGTACGACGTTGGATTATGAGTTTCTTTTTTTTTTTTTCTTTTCTAAATGGAAGGTTCTACCAATTTTATTTTATTTTATCTTACCATCCAACTTAATCTTTCCCGCATTGTATTATGGATATCGCTGACGAGTTTATTGTAATTTTTCGGGTTCTGATTTGAGCACCATTTCAAAAAAAAAAAAAAAAAAAGGAGTATTGATTAGACTTTAGAGTACTGCTAGTTTCGGCCATCTTTGAAAATTAGTCAAGTTTGTTTATTCAAAAGAATTACTTGAAATATGTGGTTCAATTCTTTGTCCTTTACTTTACTCTTTTCCCACCGCAAGACTTTAGTTTGTAGAATGTACGCTAAATCAGAAGTTGAAAATTGGACAAATTATCGCCGTCTGAAAATTAATTGGGAAATTAGTAAAAAGACGGACAGAACAACCAGCTGGAACTTGGAATCTTGAGAACTACTAGAAAATAAACATAGAAATATGTGTTGTGAACGTGAAGTGTGAAAATTTGCTTAATTGGGGGTGGCAAGGCAGCAAATAGTACCATCCACGGCAGATAGAAACAAGCAAAATGGATTTTCATTTGTGTCCATGTGATGAGGAGGTCGAGAGAGCTATCCAAGTGGAGCAAGTAAAGGTCCAACTGGGGCTTATGACACGAGCTCGTGCGAAGAGACTGAATGAGAAGTTACAAACATTGGTTCGTGCGGCTCGAGAATCAAGTGGAGAGTCAAAGGCCATCGAGAGCCTCAATGAAGCTAGATTTGTTGTCCTCGTTTCGGCCATCACTGAAGATTAGAAGCCCATGATTCGGCTAAGGGGTCCATGGCCCATCGTTAATTTAGTAGAATGTAATAAAGAGGTCCAACTAGCTTGTGGTTTGGACCTTAGTCGTTGTTAGTCCTTTGATCAATGTGCTAGGCCATGTGGGCCTTAAGTCCAATAACACTTTAGTTGGGTACGGAATTAGTCCCTTCGCTGAGCTGTCGGGGGTCTATGTCGTGGGGCTAGTGTCGGCCCAAGTAAATTTTGGTAGATATTAGTCACGGCTACAAATAGCCTAATGTCATTGTTTACATGCAGTTTTTGATGATTAATAAAATACACTTGAGAGTTCTCTCAAAAGTTTCATTGAAGCACCTTGAGTATCTTAGATTCATATCTTAGGTATTCAATCGACTTATCAATCTAGGACCGCGCTAGATTGTGGCGTCCTCTACAAAATATCGAGGTTCGTTGACCACGTGATCAACGGGTTTAGGTGATCCGCTGCGTTCATTTGTCATCAACGTAAGTTCTCACCTTCTAGATCCTTTCCTGTCTGTACGGGTTGCATCACAAGGTTGGTACAGTTCGTATCACCATGGCTAAAAAGACAGCGCCAAACGTGAAAAAGCAAAATGAGGTTATCAAGGTCGTGTTCATATTACATTATTGACTGCTTACCATTTAAGATCGTGAACAATTGTCCTTTTATCAGATTGGAAACGTAGAGTTGAGGGAATTTAAAGACTCGGGAGAGGACCAAGTCTACTTCAAAATTTCAGAAAACGCGTTGATTTGTCAGCATCTTATTTCTGTTTTTCTCTTCTTTGACTCCCTTCTTACTCAACATGATGCTTTGGCTTTTTGCATAAATATGACCTTTCTACCCGACAAATGCGCGCAGTCGTGGAACAAAAGTAATTGAACCTTTTTAGAATTCTTTTTAAAATTAATAGTATTGAAAAATTAATTTTTGAAAAATTCAGCAATCCAAATAGAGTTCAACTGGAGTGGAAGGGTTAGATAAAAGGAAAAAGCAAATGGAGGATAAAATCAATTAGAATGTAGTACATAAATACAATTTTCAGAAACAAGATTATATAGAAGTACATAAATAACGAATTAAACCGTTTGAGAACTTGTAATTTAAGTCCATATTTCTAGCATAAAATAACCAAGCTTCATGTTCATGAAATTTTTTTTTTTTGAAAAAAAAAAAACCTTCATCGCGAAGGAGATTATCATGGGCCTTGACAAAAGCCCAATAGAAAGCTGATCCTGTAAATCTGATTAACACTCACAGGGCTAGATTGCCCCAAACTTGCGTTTACACAGAGAAAATGGGCTCCTTTTCAGAATACGCAATAGCGTGGTTTCCCAACTGTCATTAAATTTTAAGGCCTTGAGAGCTTTCTCACCCATGCTTGAATCCATAATATCTAAAAAGTCCTTTGGGCCGCATGTTAGCTTGAATAAAAAAAAAAAGTAGCAGAACATTCGTAATTGTTAGGTCCGAAACATTTGCTCTAATTGTCAAGGTTATTCCAAGAATTGAAGGTTTTGGATTCAATTTTCTTTTAATTTTTTTTGCTCCTTGTATTTCATTCATCTCTTATAAAAAAAAAAAAAAAAAACTAAAGACTAGAGGAATAAATATAGGTAAGATTTTTTTTATTTTAATATAGGTAAGATTAACTAAAAACTAAAGAAAGATGTCAAAAAACAGCAGTATTTGCGTTGGGTTACAGATTCCGGTATCAGTCATTCAGTTGGAAGATTAACGGTTTAGGGTCTGTTAATTTTGGTGCGCATTTCAAATGGATAAGAGGACAGTTAATATGCTCCCCTATCAACAACTGCCATAACCACACATAACTATGGCTCCCTCTCTCCTTCTCCGCCTTCCCTCCTCCGCCCCGGCCGCCTGCATAGCTCACTTCCAACAGACAAATATGGCGAAACCCAGAAAATTTTCAACCCAAATTCGCTGCATAGGATGGGTATCTCCCTCTGTCTCTAATTACAGATACTTGTATATATCGACCAAGAACTGTGTCTGATTCATGTTAATTTCTTGTTTTTTCTTGATGGAAACTGTAAAGAAAGGACCCAGAAGGCGTGTTAGGACCAGCGCAAGGAGGCCACATCGCAAGACTGGAGTTCAAGAGGCGCCTGGAAAAAGATGCCGATGCTCGAGAAGCTTTTGAACGCCAGGTTCGCCAAGAAAAAGAGCGTCGCCGCACTGTTCGCGAGGTAAGTTAGTACATTGAATTCTTATACTAGTAGTTGACTGCATTGAATATATATGATCAATTGGATTTTATACTGTTTAAATGGCTTCATCTTTCTTTCTTTCTTTTTCTTTTTTTTTCAGTCTCGTGCTGTACCGGATACTGTTGCAGAACTCGTCGAGTATTTTCTTGATACCGAAGCTCGAGAGCTGGAATTTGAGATTGCTAGGTTGAGACCTCGGTGAGTTCTTTGCTTTCGTGACTTTACACGAAAATGCAAGGGGAATGTGAGTGCCTAACATCTTGATCTCCCATTTCAGATTATATGAACATATTTGTCGATACTTACACATAAGCTTGTTAGGTTGATCAGGATGTATGTAGCAATTGGTGACTTTCCTAGTCTCCTAGATGCCAAATAGCGTAAAAATGAAACTATACTTTTGGATGTACTATGACGGTTTTCTGTTTCATTGTTTGGTCGTATCATTTATATATGTCAGCTGTTTTCACACGGGAGAAAGTCTATGTTAGGCTATCAGCACCTCATCAGGCAAATGAAATTTTTGAAATGTTGCTCGTGATGCGTCGGTGGGTGCAAAATATGGGAAGCATAGAATAGAATTTTCCTCTAAAAGGTCCTAATCGTAATTTACTTTGGAAATCTTTCTACTTTCTGGTCTCATGACTACTTAGAATATGCATGCATCTTGTTTAAGTAATATTAATTGGCATTTCTTTACATCCCTGTATAGCTTCATTATGATGCTACTCTATGCAAGTTGGTTCAATCAGTAAATTGGTTTGTGAGTTCCTTATTTCTGTGACATGCTGGGCGATTTTGTAGATTGAATGAGGAGTTCTTTTCACACCTTCAACTGGAGTTGGGAAAGTTGAGATTCGCTGTATCAAAAACTCAGGTTTGTCAAAAAATCAATACATCAGCACATTAATGAGTCTGTTTCATGGCATAATTTGGTGATTGTTCTTTCTAGGATATGGAGGATAGACAAATTGAGTTAGAAGCTCTGCTAAAAGCCCTTGAGGAAGGAACAGGTTACAAATCCACTAAACTCACTATAATTAAATTGTTACTGCTCTTTCTCTCTAGAAAGCCACCACAAGAATTCTGATCCTTATCATTTTACAGAAGCCTATGATAAATTGCAAGCTGACCTTGTAACAGCAAAGAACAGCTTGGCCAAGATTTTGACATCAAAGGATGTAAATACAACTGTATGTTCTCTTTCTTTCACCAGAAACTCTTCATAGGACAATTTATATTTTAACTGTGTACCACCTAATTACAACCTTCAACTTGCAGCTATTGGAGTTGGTTGAGAAGAATGAGTTAAATAGATCTCTACTGACACTTCTCGATGAGAATATTGCAAATGCATTCAGGGCTAACCAGGTATGAGACATCAGAAAAATGATTTGTCAGCTAACAAATATTGCAATTTGTTTTGTTCTGTCCTATTGTCAGCTTTAATTTTTTGAAAATCTTAATGAGAATCCTTTTATGTGATATCCAGGATTGAAGCTGATACGTATTAAGTAGTTCTTTCCTTGTTCATATGTTTGAAGTATTGTCTAGAAGGAGTTCATCATGTTAGCTATACTTGCTGGTTGATTTAGTTGAATAATGTAGAGAAACCATTCATGGTTTATTGGCTTGGCCCGGCTCAACCAAGAAACATTTGTCTCTTAATGATTCAATATTTCACTACGCACCATATTACCATATGAATCCCTCTAGGATTGATTTGTGAAAATGAAGAAGAAGAATATTATAACAAGAGTAATCCCCATCGTCATCTTCAAGGCATTCAAGTACTTAATTGAAGGGCCAACCATTCCTTTGACACTGACTATTAAGATAACCTATTTCTCAGAGAAGACACTTTGCTCTTTCTTATTACTTCAATCATTTAGGTAATGTCAGTTTCATTTCATATGGCTCTGTACCTCAGGTGGCTGCCCGTCTAAATAGGATTGAATTGTTCAACTGAAGGTCCCTAAACTTACAAGCATTTCCTACTTGTACTCTATGAGAAATTAGACAAACTCTTTGATGCTATGGAAGAAATTTTGGGTTTCAGTACATCAGTGGAACCTTGAGCAATTCACGGTGATTATTGACCTGATGGAAAATTTCCCTTGACATGCAGAAGGAAGCAGCAGAATATATGTCAAAGCTTCGGGGTGCTGTGCTGAAGTATATAACTGTTTAGCATCGGATTGGACAAACATCAAGTACTCTTCCTATCATTTTGGTCAAATGCTCACAATCATATCTGCTGATATTTACCAGGCTTCTAAAATGCACACTCGAATGGTTAATTGTACCCAGTTAACCGAATAATATGCTGAAGAAGCTAAGATCACTGTTGAAGTTTAGATATGAAACATAATACATAGGATTACCACTTAGATTGCATTCAAGTTCTACTATTTGTGTGTTTAATCATGAAGCAATTGCTTTTATTTCGAAACTTTATTGGCTGATCTTAGATTTTTTTCTTTTAACCAAATCAGATAGAAACACCGCAGTACTAGTTTGGATTCGAAGTTTCCTACCACAGCCCTGAGGCTTGTGGAGCAGTGCTATTATGGCTATGGAGCTGCCATTCAGGAATTCTTACTTATTTTATATTTTTATCGTACTTTTAGCTGTTATGTGGATGAAAAATATACTGTTTTTGCATCATCGGCTACAAACAGTTCTGAGATTCAAACATTGACTTCGATTTGTCACTAAAATACTGGATCAAGATTACTAATAGGCACCTTCAAAATCATTTGGCATAGGGGACGGGCTAAATCTTCTGAAAGGAGACAAAGAAGCATAACAATTATCTTCATTGCGTAGTGTTTTGATCAATTAAAGAGCAATCCAGAACCATCAACCAATCGGCAGAGAGAGAGAGAGAGAGTAGAGTTCATATCAGAATTTTAGTCCCTCAACTCTGTTGGAAGTCATCAACTCATATCAGAATTTTTTACAAGGAACATCTTAGCAAGCATGACACCCTAATGATTCCCAATGAATTTGTCATTTGGAAATTAATATAACATTATACACACAAAGCCCATGCAAAACACAAATTTTGGTGTTGATCCATCCAATTGGTGGAGCCATGATTTTTGAGTAGGAAGAGAAGTTATAAATGTAGGAAAATATTTATGCGTGTGATTTGACAATTATCGATTGTATTTTAATTTTTTTTTCATTTCTTTGGTTTAATGATTCAATCTTTACTTCTTGTAGCAATTTAAAGTAAAACATTCTTGACTAAAGTTCTACAAACAACAACTTCTTTATGATCACGATAATTTTAACAAAGCAGTAGTCCACAATATAATCAGGAAGCTATGCGCAAAATAATGGATTAAGATATGTGTTACTATATCATATTTATATAATTATTAGTGTCTCTATCTTCTTTTTCTTACCATTCTGTGCAAAAAATGAAAAAGATAAAATCACTACACTTCAATACCAAATTATAGACAACAAAAAATATCGTAAAGTTCTAATTCAAAGTTCATAAATGAAATAGCCAATTAGTTACAAACGTTCATTGTATATGTTTATAAAAAGATGTCTTTAGCGACAATATACAATATGTACTTAATATTAAAGCATTTAGTGAGGAGTTGCATTTTTTAGATTAACTAATTTAATAGCAGTCCAAAAATATTTGAAGAAGTTAATATTTTCCCTAAAACAAAAGTTAGGTGGATGAAGCAATTGAAATTTTCTAAAACTCTAAGGGCAAAAGGTAGTTCTAAATGAAAATTCTCAAAATTACGTTGAGATTAAAAGGGTTTTTGCCAAAACTTGGAGCCAATTACCTGCTGAACAACCGTCGCTATCCTTTTAGTTTTTTTTTTTTTTTTGGCTTGAATTTAAGTTTGTGCAGTTAGGCCATCACAATATATAGTAAAAAATATTTGCACCGTAGTATGCAAATTGCAAAGACGGTTCTTTCTTCAACATCTTGAAATCATATTCAATTCTAACGCTCTTCGTTCCATTTCTTGTTCTTGATTGTTTTCCATACCCAAAGACAATAGTTCGCGAAATCGGAGGAGTAAAATTAATATTGTTTATCATTCCCTCATGAGCATCCTCGCACGCACGACACCAAATGATTAATTCCCAAGAACCTATTATTTGGTAACTAACTAAGACAATACCAAAAAAAAAAAAAAAGATAACACTTTTGCTCACCAATTAATTATGGTTGACCTATTTGAAGTGATCGACTCGTATAGAATTTTTTTGCACGCCACCAGGTTCATCCACGAAGAACTTGTCCATTTTTTCTTTTTAGTCATACGACAGCATCTACAACTTGCTCTATCTTATTTTAAGAATTTGTCATTTGGTAATTAACATGGAAATACTAATGATCATGGAAAACATGAAACTTGGGTTGATCTACATCCCGTTTTCACTTTTTCACTCTATTTTAATTTTGTGAAATTAGTCCTTCAAATAAAAATTAAAATAATGTTGCACTCCAGTATGTAGCTGTAATCATTGTTCTCCATCTTGAAATTCAGCTCTTCTTTCCATTTGCCATCGCTGACTATTTTGCCCTTCAGAAAACTAAAAAGTTTGACAAATTGAAGATGAAAAAATCATGAGTGAACTCAAATTGAATTATGAAACATGCTTTTGAACTCAAACCGAATGATGAGTGATGACTGTTAACAAGCTGCCTGAACATTTGTCTAAAGGAACCTTTACATAAAAGCAAATCTTCCTTTTTAGTGCTTTTGGTACCAAATCTCAATCACTTCCTTGTCATAAATCATACTACTATATTATTGCCAAGTTGACATGTAAGAAGAAAAGCTCTGGCATCAATAAACTAGTAAATAAAAAACATAAATCTAATCAGTGCACCTCCGTTTTCTTTATTTTATTTTTGGTCGCTGAGTACATCTCTATCCTTTCTTTTTCTCCTTCTTTTTTTTTTTTAAAAAAAAGAAGGAGTACATCTTTACCTAACAAAAAAAAAAGAAGGAATACATCTTTACCTAACTGCCTGTGAGATTCGCCAAAACCAGTGAGATTATAGACTAGTTAAATGCCTTGCAAGTTAGTATCATAGATAAGCGTTTAAAATAATGAAGAAGAAAAAAAAAGGCAACGACAGAGAAGACAAGGTAAAGACAGCATTGGCATGTGACAACCCTTAACCTCATTGAAATGTTTTCTGTTTTTCCAGCCTTCTTTTTCAGTTCTTCAAGAGATCTATATACGTGCTCCTTAGCTGTACTTGTTACTTCACCTAGCTCAGAAAAAGAAAGGCCCAACTCCAATCAATAAACCAAAACTTCCAAGAAGAAGAATTAGCATGGCCAACTTTGGCTTTTACTTGCTACTGTTTTTGTCTTTCCACTACCTCACTCCAGCCACTTCAGATCCTACTGTTTCTGCATCAGATTTCATCAAAGCAGCCTGCAAAACCACCAGATTTTATGCGTTGTGCGTTACATCGCTTGGACCCTATTCCAATACCATCCAACAAAGTGAAAGACAGTTAGTTCGAGCTGCCTTAACAGTCACCTTAAGCAAAGCTCAATCCACAAAACTGTTTGTTGCCAAGTTCTCCAAGTCCACAGGATTGAAGCCGAGAGAATCTCAGGCTCTTAAAGACTGCAAAGACAACATGGTTGATAGTTTTGATCAGCTCAGCCAATCTGTGCAAGAACTCGCCCGGTTGAATAACCAGGTAACCAGTCGGGATTTCAGGTGGCACATGAGTAATGTGCAGACTTGGGTTAGTGCAGCTTTAACTGATGACAGTACTTGTCTTGATGGGTTTTCTGGGTCTTACATGAGTGGAAAAGTGAAGGTTCCTATTACAAGAAGAGTTGTTTATGTTGCTCAAGTTACTAGTAATGCTCTTGCCTTGATTAATCGCTTTGCAGCAACAAGGCATCGGTCCGGTTCCACCTCGAATGCACCTTGAATGTTGTAATATACTACTGTGTGCTATCCTTAATGTTTTGTGAGTTTGTGTTTGTAAATGTTACTCCTGTTTTCTTGAAATTGTACTATGTTGTTGTAAGAGCTTTTGACTCGACAAAAGCAGTCATAATCAGTTCATTTTCAGCTAAGAACAATAAGCCGGTGACATGCAATTTTTGCTCCTTGTAATGATTTTGGCAAGTAGTTCTGTTCAGTTCCGTTAATTTTCCACCCAGCCCAATGTAATTTTAAGGTGATTCTTTCCAATCACATAGATATAGCAGACAACTTTTGTGGGAAAGGTATCTTTCTTTCTTTGTTTTTATTTGTTTACTGCAAGAATAAAGTTTGAATGATTTCTGTTCAGGTCGCTGTTACAAGTCAAGATATGCTTCCAGGATTATTAATTGCTTACAAGTTACTTATAGATTAATCACTAACCAAACTCTCACGTCAACGGCAGCAAAATTTAAATACTTGACTTTTTTTTGTCAGGAAGTGGTGGATCCTTTATCAACTTGTATTAGCGTTTTGGCATCATTCCGGGCAAAGCTAGGAGTAAATTTAGGAGCAGAGTGTTGAGAAGTTTGCTTAAAACTTAAATTAGTAAATTGTAGGGGATCTTTAAGGTAAGGTTGTCCCGTATTTTAAGAGTTTTGTCCTACTACTTAAGTTCCATCTTAATCCGTGGCAACCCTCATTAATCACTTGGATAATACTCTAAAGAGCAAATTAATGTGCACGCTTTCACTGTTTTATGTGTAGTTTCCAATTGCAGTAGTATCTGAGAAGTTTCTCTTCACCTGCACTCGGATACACACATATACAGTTATAGTATCTAAATAAATACGGAGTACTATTTAGGTGTAGGCGTTGGAAAATGGAATCAAAAGTTTTCGCCTCAGACTGCGGGAAATGCTGAAGATAATTTGAACCGGGAGTCTCGTTTTCAACCTAAGTTGCTTTATTAAAATCCTTTCAGCTTCAGGAGACATTTTGGACTTGCTTTGGGAAGTAAAAAAAGATGGAGACGCTTTGGAGTACTTCTTTTACGGGCAGAATTTGGTCGTATTGGTTCCCAACCATTTTTATGTTTTTTCAATCTAATTAACTAAGAGGCTGGAAATTGTATTCTCTGGTGGCTATCGTAATAAATGTCAACTTTCATTGCTCCCCAATAGTTTGTGTTTTCTCTTCTTACCAAAAAAAAAAAGAGTTTGTGTTTTCTCTGCTTCGCATTCTCCAAATTGCAGGCCTTATGCAATTGGTTTAGTATTCTCCATGCGAAATCTCCCCTCTTTTTTTTTTTTTTTATGTAGTTAGCAAAAAATTCTGTAATACTCCTATCATTAAGTTACTAGGCCATTTGTTCAATAAATGTACAGCTCGTTTGCATATTGCTATTTTCTGAATTTTTTGTAGAAAAATATACTATAGTAATTTAATGTATATGATATAAAGATGATATTAGAATATGACACTTGTTGTGCTAACGACACTTTTTGTGCTAGCTGTTATGACGTGACTCCATACGCTAGAGAATCGATTTGCTTGGTTGGTAGTACAAAATTTTGGTCTAATTAAACCAAATTTAGATGCAAGCTAATGGCAAAGTAAACATGAGTATTAAATGTTCGTGTTTGTGAGTTGTGACCAATACAACAAACACCTGGATTCCCAGAAAGAGCGCAAGGAAACTAGGACATGAGCAGAGGATAGGTAAATACAAATTGATTCAATCAATAAAAATGAATCATTATTTTATAAAAGGTTGTATATTTTAATTATATTATTAAGATGAGTACTGTATTAATGGACGATCTACAAAAACTCCTGCAAATGATCTATGCTTTCCGGGCTCATAAAGATAAATGGGATCGAACCTACTCAATTTCTTTTTTACATTTAAAAATAAAAAGACAGAGGGTGGGAATCTATGTAGTGGGTATGAAATGAAAGTAAGTAACATATAAATAAGGAAAATACTACTTAAATGGATATACCCCACAAATTACCACTGACCACGTGCAGCCCGATTGCCACTACGGAATGGTGGGGGTTGGAGTCCGGAAACAAGTGATCAAAAGGGTCCTCGATGAGGCCACGTGGACTTAGGGTTTGTGGGCCGATCTACTTACAAGTCTGACAGCCAGTAAGGGAACAACGCGACACGTATCTTGGAAGCACACGACAAAGTAGACGCGTTGGTAATTGGTACGGTACAGGCGGCTCAGCTAGACGATCACTAAATTCGGTGCAGGACGGCTACAAACAGCAACCGTTTCATGAACAGTCAAGAGTCTTTTGGTCAAGAGGAGAAAAAAATATTACACGTTCAAATTACAATATATATATACCAATTTTAACGATATATCTCAGGTCTAAATAAAATGAATTCGTTTAGGTTATATTTAAACTAATTTACTTTTTAAATAAATGTATTTACATTTTAATGAAATTTGCGAAACCGTTTCGAGACAGCTATACTGACAATCGCTTCGATCTGAATTTTCACAATACGTATGGCGTTGGAGTTTAGGCCGGACATTTTATGATATTTTCAGCGAACATCTTCTTCTATTGATAGTTGCTACTACTCCATTGGATTGCCGCTTCTTCTTACCAATTTATTAAAAATGCTAAACGACCATTTCTTCATCTTCCATCTCACTCACCCGATCATTCAGAGCCCTCGTAACATTTTATAGAGTTTCTGATCACCATAGCCAAAATGAGGGTTTGGAAACCTCTTCATCTTGGACATCACAAGACATTTGAACCACGGTTTCATGAGCTTCTCTTGGCAGTTTCAATCATCCTTTATTTTTTTTCCCCAATCATAGGATAATGTTTTAGCAAAACATGTAGTTTTCAGAATGTACATGTTATAGAATTTCAACGTAAAGCGTGATATCTATATATAAATATATTTTTTGGAGGAGAGTTGGGATTACGTAGTAAGGTGAGAGAAATCGTAATAGTTTAAAAAAAAAAAAAGGAAGAAGATGGTATACAAATGGAGATAATGTTAGTGATGACATGGTTGCAAGTATGTCTCAGTCTTAATTTGCAAGATCAAGTGGAAGGCATCTTTTCATTGGTGGCTCTTCTTGTGAGATTCAATTTTTTTTTTCTGTAGATTTAATTTTTTTTTCTTTTAAAATTTTTTTTTTCGCATCTCAAGACGAAAATCGATTGGTGTAGACTCGCCCATGAATATCTGAAACTGAAAATGAAACCAAGAGGAGTGGACCTACTAAGTGGTTCATCACCAGCCTGCAGGGCTGCACTCTCCAAGTTTGCTGAGATTGTATGTTGGGCTTTTAGGAGGGCCACCATTAACAACGTCAATACCCTTCAGTGAGAAGTGGACTTCAAAGGATATAGGCTTCTTGCGGGACGTGGCATCTTTAATACCATCACTCGATTGGTGCTTTTTGTTTTTGCCATCTTATGCGATTGGTTGATCAAGGGCTAACCAAATTTTAATATTAAATATATTTGACGTCCTGTTTCATACGTATGATAGCTAAAATCAAAATAATTATTGACAGTATTTGGCAAAATGACAAAGAAAAAAGCAAGATGCAGAATCGCAATTATGGGAGGTTATTTTGTTGTTCATTTTTAACAAAGCTTCCTTCTTCATTTATGGACAAACCGGAGCAACCAAGGGAAATGGAGAGGCAAAGTTGGATGGAGCAGAGTCAAATCTATGTAGACTCTGTAATTAAATGTTTGTTTGGCTGGCTTGTTTTAGAAAACTTAAATAAATTTTATTTTAAACACTACCTACTGTACCAGCTACTAAATTTATCTTGGTTGGCACCAATTACTTGACAAACTCAGTAATTAGATTTTAGACGAATCAAAATACTCCATATGAGATTATGGAACCCACTGATTTTACATTAAATACAATTCAAGTAAATTTGTAGGATTTTTACAAGTCTAATTGGTAATATGTGATTAGTCAAAAATCAACTAAATTGATCCAAGTCGACACAAAAATTTCTTCTCTAAGACACCTAAAAGTTTTAGAAAAAGTTTTAGGGTGGAGGTGGCAGTGGTGGGTGTCGATGGTGGTTGGCGAGATTGGCGGTGGTAGTGCGTGGCAGAGAGAGGAAGAGGGAAGGGTGGGGAGCGGGTGTTTTCTATTGAAAAAATGAAGTGTGCTGAACAAACGCCAATATTGTGTTTAAAATAATTACACTAAATTATAGTAAAATTTTAGACAAATACTCATATAACACACAATTTAACCGGATCATAAGAAAGTAGTGACTAGTTGGACCAAGCTATTTTTCACTCTTACGTTCCTTTTTAAAAGAAAACAAAAATCATATCCGAGTAAAAAAGTGCAAATGCACCATAAAAGAAAAGGAAAATAAATCCTATATTATCGGCCACAGAAAATCATCCCCAGTCCACTGCTCCACAAAAGCATTAGAGTGGCCCATCTAGATTCCACCCATACTCTTTTGAGTCTATTTCGTTATCCCCGGCCTCAAATCAATCTTATAGCCAAACCCCTCCTTATAAACAACCGCCAGAAGCACGCAAAACAGAAAATAAAGCACACACCTTAGCCTAGTGTAGTGTGTGTTTGAGTGAGAGTGAAAAAAAATGGCAGCAGAAGCATTGCTAAAGATGTCATCTGCATCATCATCAACAGCTGCTTCTCCACTCTGTAACTTCAATGGCTCGTCAAGAAGGCCAGTTCCTTCCAAGCATCTACGCCGTCGTATTAGTGCCAACAGTGCTAGAGTCCGCTCTCTTACTTCTTCTTCTCTATCTGAATTCTTTGGGACCCTGCGGCTTAGCTCAACTTCAAAGCTCTCAATTATGCCTCAAAAGCAGAGACAACGGAGTAGCTTCCCGGTCTTTGCCATGGCTGCTGACGGTCTCTCTCTCGCTGGTCTTATAGATATGTGCTGTAGAATTATGATTATTACGTCGTTGGGATGCATATTTGATGAATTTGGATTTTTGGGGTGATTTCTGAATACCCTTTGGGCTGTTGACCGGGGAAATTGGATAAAGTCGTTATATCTATTGTCATTTGCTAGTTTGAGTGAAAGTGCTTCTTGGTTTTCAGTTATCTGATTAAATGGTTCCTTTTGTTCTTGTGTTTGATGAATAGCTTCTTCTTGCCTGTGTGTGTTTTGCAGTGATTTTGGGGTACCCTCTTGGTTTTTGTTGAAGAAATTGGATAAAGTTGTTATCTTTACTGTCTTTTTTGGCAATTCGACTGAAAATGGTTCAATTTCGAATTATCTAATTGAAAGAATCTGTTTCTTATTTATGTTTGATTAATTGCTTAGCTTTTTCAAGATATTATGAGGTGGGAAGTTTACAGTGGGGTTCCATGTTTTAATGATTCTCTTTAGCTTGCAATTCAGTTATTGTTGATTATCTGTGAGCTCGAGCCCATGAAGTTATGAGCTGTGATAATATGATTGGGGTGGAGGGGAGATGAGAAAGAAAATTTTCATTATTGTTTCCTGGTTCTGGGACATGCACGAATGTACAATTCTCTTTGTTGTTGAAATATGAAGTATTTGAACAAGTTGATTGTTATGTCTTTTGCTTGCATCATACTCATTTTTGTGGAAATGCTTTTATGATTCAATGGAGTAAAACAACACAGGGACTTCTATGCTTCTCCTTTTTTATATATGAAAAATAATAATAAGCTTGAAGCGAGGCAGTTATATGCTATTCATACTATTCTGAGTAACTATAGATTACAATGTTCAAACAGTGTTATATGGTCAAATAGTATTGCCACCTAGCTAACCAAATTCCTTTTCTGGTTTGAATCGTCTGCAGCAGGGAAGAGAACAGTTCCTTTGGAGGACTACCGTAATATAGGAATTATGGCTCATATAGATGCAGGAAAGACCACTACAACAGAAAGGATTCTGTATTATACTGGTAGAAACTACAAAATTGGTGAGGTGCACGAGGGAACAGCTACAATGGATTGGATGGAACAAGAACAGGAGAGAGGAATCACCATTACATCTGCTGCCACTACTGCAGTTTGGGACAAGCATCGGATTAACATTATTGATACTCCGGGGCATGTTGACTTTACTCTTGAAGTGGAGCGTGCGCTTAGGGTATTGGATGGTGCAATCTGCTTGTTTGACAGTGTTGCGGGAGTGGAACCTCAGTCTGAAACTGTTTGGAGACAAGCTGACAGATATGGGGTCCCCAGGATATGCTTTGTTAACAAAATGGATCGTCTTGGAGCAAATTTCTTTCGAACAAGAGACATGATAGTAACAAACTTGGGTGCAAAGCCACTTGTGATTCAAATTCCAGTTGGTGCAGAGGATAATTTCCAAGGAATAGTTGATCTTGTCAAGATGAAAGCAGTCATTTGGTCTGGGGAAGAATTAGGTGCAAAATTTAGCTATGAAGACATTCCAGCTGACCTTAAAGAGATAGCTGATGATTACAGGGCGCAGATGATTGAGGCTGTCATTGAGATGGATGATGGTGCTATGGAGAAGTACCTGGAAGGAGTCGAGCCTGATGAGGAGACAATCAAGAAACTAATTAGGAAAGGAACTATCTCTGGCAGTTTTGTTCCAGTTTTATGTGGGTCGGCTTTTAAGAATAAGGGAGTCCAACCTCTTCTTGATGCAGTTGTGAATTATTTGCCTTCTCCTCTTGACTTGCCAGCAATGAAGGGGACTGACCCTGAGAACCCAGAAGTGACTATTGAAAGGTCTGCTGATGACGGTGAGCCTTTTGCTGGATTGGCTTTCAAGATAATGAGTGATCCTTTTGTGGGATCCCTAACATTCGTTAGGGTCTATTCAGGGAAGCTTGAAGCAGGATCCTATGTACTGAATGCAAACAAAGGTAAGAAAGAGAGAATTGGTAGACTCCTGGAAATGCATGCTAACAGTAGAGAAGATGTGAAGGCAGTCTTAACTGGTGATATTATTGCTCTTGCTGGTTTGAAGGATACAATTACTGGAGAAACGTTATGTGATCCTGATAGTCCTGTAGTTCTTGAAAGAATGGATTTCCCTGATCCTGTCATTAAGGTGGCAATTGAACCCAAGACCAAAGCTGATGTTGATAAAATGGCCAATGGATTGATCAAGCTTGCTCAAGAAGATCCATCTTTCCACTTCTCAAGGGATGAAGAGACCAATCAAACAGTTATTGAAGGAATGGGAGAATTGCATCTTGAGATTATTGTTGATCGGCTCAAAAGAGAATTTAAGGTTCGATAATGCAATCTTTTGCCCTTCGTGCTTCAATAGTTTTCATTTTTCTTCAAACTAAAATTGTTTCAGTGAATTATAGTTCCTTAATCCTGGCATCCGCGTTTATGAATAGAAATGATATAATAAAATGCCAAACGCAGCAATCTTAATTTTTGTCTTTCTTTGTGCCCTTCCTTTTCTGAACATGCTCTCCTGTAAGACCTAAAACCAGCTTTAGATTTAAACTTTCATTGCCTAACCAGGAATGAAGATGAGCTAACTAATTGGGGAAGAAAATATTCACCATTGTTGGAGGCTTGTCAATGTTTTGTGTTTTATACGATATGTGTGTATGGTTATTGAGTCCTTGCGCTGTAAACTGCAGTCATTTCTTTGAAGCAAAGGATAATTGACAATTCACCAGTACTGATTCTGCTTTGATTGCTTGCAGGTGGCAGCTAATGTTGGTGCACCACAAGTAAACTATAGGGAAAGCATTTCAAAAGTCACCGAAACAAAGTATGTCCACAAGAAACAATCTGGTGGGGCAGGGCAGTTTGCTGACATCACAGTAAGGTTTGAGCCCATGGAGCCTGGTGGTGGGTATGAGTTCAAGAGTGAGATCAAGGGAGGAGCTGTGCCAAAAGAATATATTCCAGGTGTGATGAAAGGTTTAGAAGAGTGCATGAGCAATGGTGTGCTGGCGGGGTACCCTGTGGTCGATGTCCGTGCTGTGTTGGTGGATGGTTCCTACCATGATGTTGATTCAAGCGTTCTGGCCTTCCAACTGGCTGCTAGAGGAGC
Source organism: Coffea humblotiana (assembly GCA_023065735.1). NCBI lineage: Eukaryota > Viridiplantae > Streptophyta > Magnoliopsida > Gentianales > Rubiaceae > Coffea > Coffea humblotiana. The sequence continues at coordinate 25,709,525 of CM041215.1, read as the reverse complement.
GTTTAGGGAGGGGATGAGGAAAGCTGCTCCAAGGATGCTGGAACCGATAATGAAGGTTGAAGTTGTCACCCCTGAAGAACATTTAGGAGATGTGATTGGTGATCTGAACTCAAGAAGAGGCCAGATCAACACATTTGGTGACAAACCTGGCGGCCTTAAGGTCGGTTTGTAGGATACCTTATTGTGGTTATATCAAGTCACCATTTGATTTTGGTTTGCATTATTTACACCAACTTCCATACTTTATTAAAAAAAAAAAAGAAAAAAGTAAAGTGTGAGGGCTATGTCATGAGATATTCAATCTGTTACTGACGAATTAGAGACCTCGGTGACATGATTATGTAAATATGGTAATTATTTCTGCTTGGATTCCAATTTGATTGGATCATGGTTTTTGTCAATGCAGGTTGTTGATGCCTTAGTTCCATTAGCAGAGATGTTCCAATACGTCAGTACCCTGAGAGGGATGACAAAAGGTCGTGCTTCCTACACCATGCAATTAGCCAAATTTGACGTGGTTCCTCAACACATCCAAAATCAACTCTCTCAGGTCAAGGAGGAAGCTGTGGCAGCTTAATCTGGTTTGCATTACTTAGCTGTAGATGCAGAGCAATGGACGTCTTGCTTTTTCACTCACGTGATGCCAAATACTACTTGAAAGAGTCGATTCTTTTTGTACTAAAAGTGTTGATATTTGAAATTTTGAACACGAGTATTGGTAGAAAAGCAAGCGGTCTAGCTCATAATTCCAAGCGTTTCAAGCTTTCGGCTGCCACTAGACATGAATTTTTTTTGGCGTTTTACTAAGGTTTTACTGCCCTTACGCCTGACGTGCACAGAAATAAAACTTTTGGCCGTAGAATCAAGAATGTAAACCGAGGGTAAATTATCTGGTTAGCCTTCAAACTATTCAACAAAAACTGTACCATCCACAACACACAAGGCATATTCTACTCATAACTAGCAAGATTCATAGAAATTTAGGTCCAAATTTGTAATTTAGATAAAAAAAAATGGAGTTTAAAAATGTGATTTCATCTAAATTTGACAATACTAAGGTCGTTGATCGACGGTTAGTAATTATAGCGATGATTAAATATGATTGGGGGATTGAAGATGATCAAAATTATATTGTTTTAAGGTAGATTTCATTAGAAATAATAGCTGAAATTGATAAAAGGGTTAAATATATAAATATACATGTGTTTAAAAATATACATGTGTTTAAAAATAAGAGGATTGAAATTATACAAATCATAGTTGGAGCAATGAAAGTGTACAACGTATCAGGTCCTTCTAGGTTGTTTGCTCATAAACGGATAATGACCGGCTGGTATATGGTCAAGGAGATTACATGAGTTCGAGGGTCTTCTAAAATTTTTTGCTCGTAAACGGATAATGATTGACTGGTATATGGTGAAGGAGATGACAGTGGCGAGCTTCGACAGGTTCCAATTATATATGAATTTATGGAATAAAAATCACTAGTACTCACTGCTGGAATAGTTTTTTTTTTTAAAAAGAAAAAGATAATTTTAGAAAACTCCTCTAACGTTTATCAAAATATCACTTAGCATTTCTTAATTTTTTAAAATCTTTTAATTTTTTTTAAAAAATCTCACATACCTCCCTTCAAATTGGCATTGTTTGCAACATTTTAGTCCTTTTGAAAGAAATGCAAAATAGATAAAATTTTTGTTCCCACACTATCCTTATATTATCTAACTTATAATGATTACAACAACGATAAAAAAATAAATTGAGATTAAAAAGTAAAAAAAATATGAAAATACGAGGGATTATAAATGCTATAACGAATAATTTTATAGATATATAACATCTATTAAGGTTTTATATAGTATAATGAATGCCGTTTTAACACACAGAAAATATTCGTAGATATGTATTTAGTTATTAGATTAATTTTTTTGACTTATTTATTTTTTCTATAAAATGGAATTTATATTACAAAACACTTTGAATTTGATACTGAAAGAGACTCTGAAACCTCTCCTTTGACCACTATGCTGACCCAGTGATTTTCGTATATAATATATTGAAATATATTCACTAAAAGAATACTTTAACTTCCTTATAATCATCCTATTAATTTTTTTAAAATATTAATTACTTGGCAAAATTCTTGTAAGTAATTAATTTTGTCTAGATTTAATTTACCTAAATCCTTTGCCCACTCGATATGTTGAAATATTAATCAATATTGAATAACAATTTCATAATTTTTCTATCTATATTTTTTATTTAAAATTCCCTCAATATAGAAAAATATGAATAATAATTTGATCCTTTTTCTATGTATATTCTTTTATTTGAAAATTCTCTTTCTGTTTTGATTTTTTAATTAAATAGTTATTAAGAGTGCAAAGATAATGTTATCCATTTAACACATTTGATATTTCTCAATAGAGCAATGATATTATGAAAAACTTGAGAAGCGGTTTCTAAGATTTTTCCAAAAAATAAAATAAAAAAATTCCCCGAACCTCGGCCTGGCGGCCCTTGCCTGCAAGCGACCCTTCGGAAGAAGCAAAATATCAGGCATCCATAGAGACAGATGCTCGTTACTGAAGCGTCTCGCAGCAGCCAGCAGCGACGAAATGTTTACATGATGAAAAGCAAACAGACAGGCGTTGGGTATTCCACTGGTTCAGTGGGAAGATTTGACAGAAAATACTTATTACACTGTATTTAAAATTCTATTTTAGTCTGACAAACAATAAATTGAAAGAAAAATCAGCGATAGAAATGGTGTGGGATTCAAGGCCAATTAACCCAGTCAGTCAGATCCAAAAGCAGGCCATTGGCCTAATAGACAGAGATGAAAAGACATTTTTAGACAATCAGTTGAAGACAAACTTTTTGCCAAATTAAAGTCTGTATCTTTAATCAGCTAGAAAACATCCAAAAGAAAACCAAAAAAGGAAGAAAACCAACAAGTTACCATCAAAAAGGGATTCAAGAAGGAAGCATCTAAAAAATTATCAAAATGTTGACCAGTTCACCATCAAACCAGTGAAATTCACACAAAAACATTCACATGATGAATTTTGTTGTGTCCTATTTCCAAGTTGGTTTCTTGTCATTTCATTTCATCTGGACAATTCCTGCAGAGACTAGTTTATGTATCTTATTCATCACAAGAGGGTTCTTCATGTGTTCTTGTGCTGCTCTTGGATTATCCTGGAAGTCATTCAGCACCTGTGCAAACAAGAAATCCGGATTAGAAACATGACAGCAGATAATCCACATTGACTCGAGTTCAAGAGCTCTGGCATTGTGTAGGAAACACCACATGGATGTGCTAGAAATCTACCTGTCTCATTACTGGATCTGTGAGGATATTTTGGATTTCAGGATCCTGCATTGCCTTGGCCTGCAAATCCCAATGACCCCACCCCATATTAGATTTTTACATATAACATATCTTAGTAATCAACTACAGGAGGAGATGATCAAACCTGTCTCTCCTTTAGCTCCTCAGGGGTTAGATCCCCGCGGCTTGCCTTGTTAATTTGTTCTACACATCTGCAGTGATTTTTTTTTTCAGTCACCCAATCATCACTGGATTGAAGATGCTGCAAACATATTATTCAAAAGAAGAGACATTCAAGGGTGTATCATATAATTTACCTTCTAACGCCATCTAGCAATTCCTGGTTGTTGCGATCAAGCTTCAATCCTTCCTGGTATGTTTCTAAAGCCTTTTCATATTCTTTCATCAAAAACTGGGCAGCACCCTTTCTTGTATACCCCTTGACAAATGTCGGATCAAGCTCAATGCACTTTTCAGCATCTTTCAATCCCTCAGGTAAAGCCGCTAGCTTTGTATAGCAAGCAGCCCTGTTACTATAAGCCTGAAAACAAAGCAAATAAATCATGCATTATGACAGCTGAAAGAAAGATTTCACTATCCAACTCAGAAGCATATGTTCTTTTACAGCCTAACTTTCCAAATACACAATCTTGAGATAAGGAAATACCCTTGGATCTTTTGGGTTCCTCTTGATGGATTCTGTGTAGTGCTTGACAGCTTCTGGGAACTTCTGCTCTTTAAAATACTGATTCCCTACAATATGAATATTGCAAGTATTTAATATCTACATTGGGGCAACAAAAAGAACACACACACACACACACACACCCCCCCCCCAAGGGGGGGTGTTGGGGATGGATAGGGTACCTTTTTCACGCTCCTCATCAGCTATCTGTGGATCAAAATACTCCTGTTGCTCTAGTTCTTTCTTTGCCTTCTCAGCTTCATTGAGCTTCTTCAGTGTGTCAGGATTGCGGTGCTCTGTCAGTGCCTTCTGGAAAGTCTCAATAGCAGGTTCATAATCCTCTGAACATTTTGCCATCTTGACTAAGGCAGTTCCCTTTCTTGTCAGAGCCCTTGCGATCATCTTGAAGTCTGACCTCAGCTCTCTTCCTCTTTCAACTGCTTTGTCACAGTCTTTAATGCAATCCTCATACTGTTGTTCATGCAACCACAATTATCAAGGATGGTGAATCAAAATTAATGAAATAAAAAAGTAGACTACACATTTGATTTAAGTCATGTCTCACAATAATTCCATAAACTACCTTTGAGGGAAGTACAAAAATGGCATCCCTAAAACGAGTCAAAGCAAAACTGAATTTTTTTTCCCTCCCCATCCTACATCTGTTGTCTTTAGAATAATCCCTGCAGGCCTCTTATACTAACATCTCAATATGTAAAAACACCAGTATCTCAAAATCATCTGCGCTTCCAAAACCCAGCATACTAACTATGTTCCTTACAGACGCCAGTCAAGCAAATCCAAGACATAAGCCAAAAATGCTAAATTTATTGCAGTCAAATAATTGATCAAGAAACAAACTTGAAAGAGAGTCAAGATCATCTAGAATCACAATACACTTCTCAATGTGCATAAGAAGAAAACTTGAAAGCAACAGCAAGCAAAATAATAAAAATAATATTGTATCGTCAAAAAATGCCACGTAAAGATGTCACTCCCAGGAATATAGGCAAAATGGCACCCGGTGGAAAATAGGTCCTCAATTACCCGATACATCATCCCAGCTGAATAACCCCCAACCAAATAACTCATGAAATTTCAAACTGTACTTTTGTTCTGTAATCACATACTATCTGTTTTCCCCCAGGGCAAACAACATCAACTTCTCCACTTCCAACACCAGTTCCCATATCGATTGCCCAAAAGGAGATACTCCCTCAAAATCAGGACAATCAATATTGGGACTCCACTCAATCCTCTAACACTTCTAACGTACAATGCCAATATCCACGTAAAAATCAAACCACCAAATTATCAACAATCACATACACCTAAACTAGTGATATACCACACACCCCAACATGGCAACCTCTAAACTGTAGAAGAATGGAAGACGTATACACCAATCAAATGCATAAATAGCAATAAACTTCTAAAAAATGCATATACCATAAATTGACAAAAGAAGAAAAAGCTTTCGAAATTTTGGTATATCATACCTTCCCCATTTCCAAGTACACTGCTGCCCTATTGGTGAGGAAGGAAATATCCTCATCATCAAGCTCAAAAGCCTTAGTGTAATGCTGGATTGCAGCTTCGAAATCCTTCTTTTTATAGGCAGCATTCCCAGCTTCCTTCTCCTTCTGGGCCTGGGCTTTCCTCTCCTTAACCTCCTTCTCTTCCCCTAAAAGCTCCATTGGTTCCGATTCCGGCTCGGGCGCCTTCTCAGGTCTCTTCTCCTCCTTCACAGGCTCAGCCTCCGCAGGCCTCTTGCGCTCCGGCGACGACTCGGGCATTTCGGTATCTTCCTCTGGCCCACCTCTCGCATTCAACTTCAAGCCCAACAACACCCCGAGAGCCTGCATTACCCTCTGGTCCTTGAGATACATATTCAAACTGCTGGGATTTTTCTGAATATCCTGCATAGTCCTCACAAAATCAGGCTGTTGGAGCAAAGCCCGCGTTGAGGGATCCGCCGTAAGCTTCGCCCACATCTCCGTCCCGGAGAAAACATCCCCAAACGGGCTTGGAGGTTGCTGCGCGGGCCTGGATCGGGCCTGAGCAGATTGAGCATCAGCAAGCCCAGATTTAAGAGCATCATTATTGGGGTCAATCTCAAGACCCTTGTTGTACGCCGAAACGGCGTCGTCGTAGCGACGCAAACCTAAATGAGCCGCCCCGAGACGGGAATAGCCCTTGGACCAGTCGGGTTTATGCTCGACGGTTTTCTCGGCGTCGGGGAGGGCGTCGGAATACTTACCAAGAGAAGCATAGGCGGCGGATCGATTGGAGTAGAGGACGTGGTTAGTTGGGGAGAAATTAATAGCCTCCGTGAAGTGGCGGATGGCCTCGTCATACTTTCCGGCAGAGAAGGCGGCGTTGCCCTTGGCCTTGGCTTCGTCAGCCATTAATCAATCAATAGCAGTAATTAGAAAGAAGCTAATCTTGGGTATGGAGGATTAAGCTGCTTTTGTTTTTTCTTTCTTTTCTTTTTTGGGGGAGGTGGGTTTAGAGCTGATGGATTGGCAGATGGGGTTTGGGGATGAGAGGTTTATAAAAAAAAAACGAGGACGAGGAGACCAGAGGATTCTAGGAGTCAAGCAGTGATTCCGGACTAAGCAGTGGTGTTCTGGAATGTTCGGCCGGCTGGATTTTGGAATTAAAAGTTTCTCCTAAGGAAAATAAATATACTTGTTTTTTTTTTTCGAAACGATAGGAAAAACAAAATACTTGTTGCTAAATACTAAAAGTGGCACAGTCAGACTAGTATTTAATATTTCCAATACTAATTCCACGCAGAAATGGGTTGAGACGCGGATCCTAAACGGGTCATCTTAAACATGGATATTTTTCTTAGGTTATTTAGCTCACAGTTACAGGCATAACTCTCTGTCATCTCTCTCCCTCAGCACTTCATTCTCCGATTGCGGATGGCAACTTTCTTCTCCGGCGACGTCGTAAAATTTCCTCCCTCTGATCGGAGAATATCACAGGTTGCTCCAGTGACCCCCTTAACCCTTTTTCTCTCTCTGCGATTTACCACTTGAGAACTTATACGGGATACTGCTTCAATTGCTCTTAAAGGTCAGTACTGTCATTTATTCGTATGTAGTACTTAAAAATGCATTGTTTTGATTGTTACTGATGAATTTGTCTCTAAATTGGTGATTGCTAGAATTTATGTAGATACAATGGGATTTTATCTATTGAACAATTTTGGCCCTTTCCGTAGGTTTTAGCTTTTTGTTCTTGTACGCATTCTTGAGTTGATTTAAATGGATTCTTTCTTTCTCCTTGACGGTACTTGATTTTCACATGTGCATGTATGAGCTTTGCTTTTTACCTGGGTTAGTTTTTTTTTTTTTGGGTAACCATTTGTCAAGGGGGTTTGCCCTCAGGAGTCAGGTGGGTGTGATTGGAAAAGAAAGATTCTATAATTTGATTAATGTGTCTGAATAACAAAGATATGGCAATTAAACGTGTAAAAGAGCACATGCATGGCTTATAAACGAAAAATGAGTTTAGAGACATCATATCTTTTGGCTCATTGAAGATTTATACTATTTCACCTGATAAGAACTATTCTGAAATAGTTTGCTTGAGTAAAGTAAAGAAAATTCAGTAATATGGATTTGGACATGGATTATATTCAGTAATATTCATTCTTATACTTGGTAGTAAGTCTCAAGAGCTTCAGTTTTCTTACTAAAGGATACTCAGGTTGTTCTTTAATTATCAACTTAAAATGCTTATTGTGCTTTGAATTTTACTGGTCAGCCGGGTTGAGTTAATTAGAAAAAGCAAGAAAAATGATCTCTACATTTGTTGATACTTGCCTCTTAATATATGTAAGCGTTCAGTTGTGCTTTTTTAGTTTCAAGATTATGTCTTGGATGTATGGTAATAGTGTCCAATGACGTACAGCAATTCAACTCAGACTCATGGCTGATTAATGTAAATCTTCAATGAAGGGTCAATTTAAGCAAAAGCCTGGCAGTTAATTCTTAGTCGTTTAAGTAAAATTACTTGCTCTCTTCCCCTTCATATCAACATAGAATACTTGGTTTAGAAACTTGAGTTTCACTTTCCATTTCTGTCATTGTGTTTGACTGATTTCCTTATTTGTCTTCTAATTTGTGTTGAAGTATTTAGCTTCTGACTTTCTAATTGCCCTTGGCAGAGAATCATTGTTTACATCAGATGAGTGGTGCTTCTACATCTAGTGGCCTAAGAGCGGCCTTCTCCTATTGTGTGCAGCAAGTACGAAATTATGATTATCCTCATTACCTTTGCCTTCTTGAACTTCCGCCAAACATGCGAAGGGCTGCCTTTGCATTACGTGCTTTTAATGTTGAAACAGCTAGAGCTATGGATGTTGCTTCTGATCCTAAAATTGGCCTTGTGCGCCTACTATGGTGGCAAGAAGCCATAGACAAAATTTTCTCCCACAAGTTAATTGAGCATCCGGTTGCCCAGGCTTTAACATCTATCAGTTCTGAGCATAAAATAAGCAAAAGCTGGCTGAAAAGATCAGTGGAAGCTCGCATAAATGATGCCAAAAGAGAGGTTACTAACATTCCAGAAGCTATTGAAGAACTAGAGCGATATGCCGAGGATACTGCATCCACACTACTGTACATAACCCTTCAAGCTGGTGGTATTACATCCACTGCTGCAGATCATGCTGCATCACATATAGGCAAGGCTAGCGGTCTCCTTGTGCTGCTCAGGTCATTGTCTTACCATGCCAGCCGCAACCGTCATTTTTCCTACATACCTGCTCAGGTGGCGGAGAAGCATGGATTGCTGGTGAATCAGGGTGGTCGGAGAGAGATTCAAATTGATTCTCGTGAGGGAATATGTAATGCGGTTTTTGAAATAGCATCTGTAGCCAATGTGCATTTGCTAAAAGCCCGTGAGTTGTATGGGACAGTGCCTGCCGAGGCTCGGCCTGTACTCCTACCTGCTGTGCCTGCTGAGGCCATTTTGGATTCTCTAAGCCGTGTGCAGTTTGATGTGTTTGATCCAAGGCTGAATCGAGGGATTTTAGGGACTCCTCCTTTGTGGTTCCAGATAAAATTGAAGTGGTATTCTTGGAGAGGAAAATACTGAAAGCTACTAAAATTGGTGATGTGCAAATTAGTTAGAATTCTTGCTGGATGGATGGAATAAGTACAAATTACAAAAGGCATGAATTCCCTTGGCTTCCTGGCACGCTTACCTCATGATAGTGGTAGGAATAAGTATGAGAGTCGAGTAACTATGATTATAGATCCTGGAGTAGATTTATTTGTTTCCTTAATATTTTGCCAATAAAGGCGGCTATCTTCTATGCCACTTCAAATGAGAATCCACAAGGCTACCTGCAATAAAGGAGTTTTTGCTTATAGAATCCACGAACTAGCTTCATTAGGTTGCCAACCAATTTTGTCTTCGGTTGAAGCAATAGTAGAATGCAAGACACACTGGATCTATGGCCATATCTTGTCATATACTGCCATTTTTTTTTTTTTAAATAAGTAATATTTCTATATTTCAGGCTCAAGGTTTTCCCCTGCTGCCTACGTATACCGTACTACCGTAGTACTCGACAGTTGTATATATCAAGGAAGATCTCAATAGGTTTTTTTTTGGGGTTGAGGTACACTTCTCTGCAGGAAGTTGATTCAGGAGACTATTTCCGCTGGAGCAATTTCACTTGGCTGCTTAAAATTTAAAGCTAGAGAGGCCTTTGCGTGACTAAAGATGAAGTAGGACAGATTGCAGTTGAGATAGGGATTATTGAAACCGAGAAGATATTTTCCGTTTTGCCCTCAAACTTTGATGATTTTCCCTCCTTCAGTTTTTTCCAAGGTCAATTTTCTTAGCAGAGAGGTCATTTGATGACAAAACTGTATGAAATCATGAGAACAATGTCGATGTCGAATGTTTCCAAATCTTTTATGCTATCCATGCATGAGGTGAGGACCTTATGCTTCGTTGGATTGTTCATAGTTATAAAACTTGATTCGGTCTGGTTTGGTGGTCGAATCAGTCAACCCAGTGAACCAGCATAAGATTAGGTTGGACTACTAATTAGATTCTTCCAACAAGAAATTTATTAACTAGTCAATGATTTAACGGTTCAATTGGTGATTAAAAAAATGTTGGTTGAGCTGTTGGTTGAATCACTAATTTAAAATTTTTATTAATTTTATAATTTAATATATGTTATATTATATAATATAACTAATATGCAACTCATGGTTGAACCGTCAAACAGGTGACTCGATCAACATTCTAGATTAAGTTTTGGATCGGATTTAATGTCCATTAACTAGTCAATGATTTGATGGTTCAGCTAGTGAATCGAAAAAATCATCAATTGAATTGTCGGTTGAACAATTAATTTAAATTTTTTATTAATTTTATAATTAAGATATATTGTTGTATTATATAAATAATATCTAACCCACAATTAAATAGCCAATTAGGTGACTCGATCAATTTTCTGATCAAGCTTAGGACCGAGTTTAATAACTATGTTCGGATTGATGAGACCATTTAAGGTGAGAAAGGACGCCATTCATGTTTGACAATTGTTTAGGCCTTATCTACCTTCTCTCTAAAACATCAAAAAGAAGGAAAAAGAAAAAATAAAGAAAGAAAAGTTTTTCTTTCCTGCTGCAACTAGGGATGGCAACGGGGCGGGGTTAGGGCGGGAGACCCCTCCCCCATCCCCCATCCCCCGCCCCGCTACCTACAAATTTCCCCCTGCCCCGTCCCCCGTCCCCCACTCCCCCCCGCCCTGTCCCGCTTCCCCCGAGGGTGCTCCTGTGGGGCTAATAAAAATTTGTTATAATTTTATTATAATTAAATTTTAGCAAATAATCAAGTACTAAAATATCAACACATCACCAAATTATTATTCATTGTAATTTCACAATTGAAACTTATAAAAACAATCAAACAAAAGTTATTTGAATATAATCCAACATGATGAAATAAATACAACTAAAGTAGTCAAGTTTTCACTTTTGACACAAATACAATCACTAATTCATTATTGTACTTGTGTTTTTTTTAAGAAAAAAATATTATTGTATTAAGTGTAATTAGGAATTTAGTACAAATGTATTAGTAAATTTAGTATAACAATTAATAATTTGTATTAGTACACATATATAATTATTAGTATAATTGATAATATCAATTATATTACATATACTAATATACATTATATAATACATATAACTAATAATATCATTATCATAAGTTTGTAACTAATTAAATTATACATTATATATATTTTTTATATATTTATTTATTTAAAGCGGGTGGCGGGGCGGGGGATGGGGCGGGGGTACACTCCCCCGCCCCCCGCCCCCCGCCCCCCCGCCCCTCTAAGCGGGGGGGAAAAAATTCCTCCCGCCCCCGCCCCAACCCCCTCCCCGTTAGTCCCTCGCGGCGGACACCCGCCCCCATTGCCATCCTTAGCTGCAACTCCTAGTACACATCAACTTTGCCAACAAGTTACTAATTTCTATCAACCTTCGGCTGATCTTTCATTTTTTGTTGAGAGTTTTGGACATACTCCATCTTATTTCCATTAACCAACTCCAATTACACTATCAGTTGACTTACTCAAATACATTTGTGTTTGGATTGGAGATTATTTGCCCAAATATATTTGCTTACATCATCATTATAATTTTCAATACACATTTTTATTTTCTCAATTACCTTTTTATCTCACATACATCACATCACAAAAAGTGCTACAGTAAAAATATTTTAAATAATTTACTATCCAAACACACTTGTGCAACAAAGAGTACGACTCAAGAAGATTCAAATTTGTAATCCCACATTGGGGTTACTAGTGTAAAATTGACCCCTCATCTTGCAGAAAAATATTCACTCGCCATTTCTGCCCTTTTTTGATAATGATTTACATTTACAACTTCTTGACCAAAAAGAAGTTTCTCTTTCTATTTAAATGGATAAACACCAGTGGTTATATATATATATATATAAAAGCAAACGCCACCGAAAAAGTTTTGCAAATCAGACAACATACTGCACAGATTACTGTATTGAGTATTCTGCCACAGCCAACTGAAATTAAATGGCTAACAAAATCCTCCCACATGGTATATGCAAACACCATTCTTGGACCCACTGCTTTGCTTTCCTCTCCCAGGTGTCACCCTCTAGTTTTGCATGGCAAGCCCGCCCAGTGACCACCGCCGATAAATAACCAACAATTGAAAAATGTAGAAACACCACTTCTTCATCCTTCAATCCTTAGTGGCTAGGTGCTTAAGCCTTTTCTTTAAGTCTTTAGCCCCTTTTCCTCTCCAACATTTTTGCTGATAAGTTTCTTGTTTCAGTGTCTAAAGTGCTCGTTAGCGGGTTCAACATCATGGCTGTGCTTAGGATTGCTTTTGTTGTCATGTGGTTGGTGCTGCTTCAGCTAATTACACTGCCTTTTGTTAGCATGGCTATAAGAAGCAGAGCAACAGGGGGTCCATTTGGACATCGGGTTTGGGACCCCTTAATACGGTCACCTGTGGATGACCCTGATCAACCTGAAGCCGAAGAAAATGAAGGTATTAGGTGGGCTATTCTTGTTGCTGGCTCAAATGGGTTCGCAAATTACCGCCATCAGGTAAAATATGCCAAGAACCTTACTCCAAGATTTTTTATTTAGTGAACATTTACTGGAGTGGTAATTTTAACTTGTAGTATCAATTGTAAATCAATGTGGAAATAGTACACGTTCAAGTTTGTGTTGGTTTATATCTTGGGTGAAGTTGAAGATCGACATTGATTGAGGTGTCAAGTTCATATCCCAGGCTTCCCAGCCCACATTTTCTGGAGAAATAGAAAAAGAAATAGTAATTGCATGATCTGTACAGTTTTGATAATAATCACGGTTAATGATGTCCTTTGAAGATTAGGCTATAAGCCAAAGATTTCGTCAATTTCTAAGTTTTAACTCGAGCATGGTTTTTGATCTGATGCAGTCGGACATCTGTCATGCATACCAAATACTGAAAAGAGGGGGATTGAAGGATGAGAATATTGTGGTGTTTATGTATGATGACATCGCCAATAACAAGTTGAATCCAAGGCCTGGCATCATAATCAATCGGCCGGATGGAGATGATGTTTACACCGGTGTTCCAAAGGTAAATTATGATCGGACGGCGGTCTTGTCAATTTGTCATTGTTGCCTTACTGTCCCATAAAAGAATTAAAGCACCAGGGCAGTTATACTAATTTTATCAAAGGTGAAATGTTTCAACATTTGGCCATTACGAGCAGCAAGAATATTGTTATTATTTCAAGAACTCAGGATACTTGTGGCCACTTTACAAACTATGGGATTGATGAGATTTTAATTGTTGTATTCTGCTTTTCACTAGTTATAGCATCACAGTTGCCTTAATGACAATGTAGAACTCATTCACCTGTGAACTGATCATGAGGGAGGAGGTAGGAAACTGAACTTGAGAGTACATGTCAAGACTTGATTGCAGACTTTACCAAGCCGAAGTCGTTTACAAATTGTGCAAAAGAAGAGGAAGAAAGTAAATGGTTTTATTCCTCTTTGGTTCATTTTGTTCTGAACATAAGCCATCCTCTTGCCTTTGAAGACCACTCCAGATAATTGAAAAGGGAAAGAAAAGTAGTTGTGGGCCATGTCAATCTGCGAAATTTGGATGTTCAAATTAGTGTATTGATGTCTTTTTCACATTGAACTAAACTCTTAGTCCTGTGTGTTTCCATAACAGATGAAGTGTGGCAATTGACAAACTAATGAGTGCGCTACTCTGTCAAAGATAACAAACCTGCATTTAGTGTTAGTGATAAGGAATTATATCGTTGCTCCACTTCTGAAGAAGATGAAAAGCAAGGACCTTTTGCCTTCCACATTTCAAGCTTTGGTGAATGAATGATGGAGTTGCTCATTGATCCTGGCTTGCACATAATTCTTGTGCCAAATTCGTGTGATTGTAGTAGTACTACTTAATTAGGAACATCAGGACTCCTTGTTGAGATATGCCAACTTTTCCTACAGATTTTATCAGATTGAGTTTGATATCAAAATAATTAGTTATTAGAATAATAAGGATATTTGTTAACCAATGATCATGTTGGTTTGTTAACAAATATTTTAGCTAAGATTTGCTAGTAGAAGAAGATTATATCTTGTTGAGATTTTTAGAATAATTGTTAGTTGGATATTTTGTTAGTTTGTTTCATGTAATCACTATAAATAGTGAGTTGATGAATGTAGAACATAAGCTCATTTTCCAATTTCAATACAAGTCTCTTATAAGCCTTTTTTGCAACACTAAACAATTTATGCCCCAAAAAACCAACACTCCTGCTGCTTTCTTCTCTCTTTATATGGTGTTGCTGATCTTACTTCAGCAATTGTCCATGCCAATGCAAATGTACTAGTTAATTCATAGGGATAATATTTAGAGTAAAAGTGAAACTTCAATCAGGGTTCTGCATTAAGCCTTTATAAGGTTGCTCATTCATTTTTTCTTGTCATCTTCTGTAAATTATGTGGAGAAGCCTGGTAATTAGGTTTGAACTTGATTAGCACAAGTTGACTTGGATGTTGACGCTGGAGACTTGGACTAGGAGGGGGCATGCATGATTTTTCAGCTAAATGTAAATTAGCATTCATAGTCAATCACGTCATCTTTGTCTTGACAGGATTACACTGGTAAGGCGGTGAGTCCTGAGAATTTATTTGCTGTGCTCCTTGGAGATAAGAGTGCTGTGAAAGGTGGAAATGGGAAGGTTGTCAACAGTTCAAGTAATGACAGAATATTTATTTATTATTCTGATCATGGAGGCCCTGGAATCCTTGGTGAGTTTGAAACCCATCCTATGGTTTTGTGTTGTTTTGCATGTTTACATGGAATTATATCTCAACTAATGAATCCTCTAAGCCTCCAAGCCCTGAACTGACGAGATATTTTAGTTTTTTAAATTCATCAGTCAATGTAATGTGAGACTAACTTAAGATATTAACTTCCTCTCTTTCTGACAGGGATGCCACAAAATCCTTACCTCTATGGCAAAGACTTCGTAGAGGTATTGAAAAAGAAACATGCATCAGGAACTTACAAAGAAATGGTAGAACTTCACGTCGTATCTCCCTAATTTCATGTCTTTGACTACCATGATTAGAAATGTATTACAAGCTTTCCCCTGTATCTGTAGGTTATATACGTTGAAGCGTGTGAAAGTGGGAGTTTTTTTGAAGGTCTGATGCCTGAAAATCTGAACATCTATGTGACAACAGCATCCAATGCAGAGGAGAGTAGCTATGCAACATACTGTCCTGATATGGACCCATCACCCCCGGAACATTTTCCATGCTTGGGGGATCTCTATAGCGTTGCCTGGATGGAAGACAGGTATGTTGCGTTTACCCCGGGTTTTTGCCGATCCAGTTTAGTCATTGGATTGTGTTTTTTCCTTTTAATTCCTGATTCTGCTTTAGTGGACCAAGAACTGGATCTCCTCCTATATTTGACAAATTGTTACTTTTGTAGTCCATTTGCACTTAATAGACAATTCAAAGCTGGAGTTTAGGTTCTACCCATTTTTCTTTTCTTTTGGTAACAAATGCAGTGAATCTCACAACCTGAAGAGAGAGACAATAGTACAGCAGTACAAGAAGGTAAGAAGTTTTTCACTTTTTTTGAATGTTGTCTGATTATTTGCTTTTAGAGCTCCTCCATCCATTCAAAATGTAAATTCTGTAGGTCAAGGAGAGGACTTCCAACCACCACACCTATGATGCTGGTTCTCATGTGATGGAGTATGGGAACAAGAGCATTCATGCTGAAAAGCTTTACTTGTACCAGGGCTTTGATCCGGCCACCGAGAATTACCCTGCAAACCAAATAGACATTCACCCTCGTATGGATGTGGTTAACCAGAGAAGTGCAGACCTTGTCTTCATGTGGGATAGGGTGAGCTTATATCTGCTTCTGTTTCCATTGCAAGAGTTAGTTGATAACAATTAGCACTCAATTCTTACCGTATCCGAGTTGCCACAGAATGATACAAAGCTTAAAATGGCATAACAAAATGATACAAAGCTTAAAATGGCATAACAATCGAATAGGAGAAAGCTGCCTATGTCAAACTCCTAAAATTCAGCATGCTTTGATTTGAATCATATTCAGACACGTCCTCCAAAAGAATGTCTTTTTGTTTTGATTTCCCATTTACAACGTCACCTGTGGCGTTTAAGATGGAAACAGTATTCTCCTAGCTGACATAGAAAACTGCCTTTCTTGACAGTACAAGAAAATGGAAGATGGTTCTGCAGAAAAAGGGGAGCTGCTTAAGCAAATTACCAACACAATGCTTCACAGAAATCATTTGGACGGAAGCATGGACATTATTGGAGCTTTCCTGTTTGGTCTGGAGAAGGGCTCTGCAGTTCTTAATCACGTTAGGCGAGGTGGTCTTCCCATTGTTGATGACTGGGATTGTCTAAAGTCATCGGTTAGTACTAGACCATAGTTTCTCTTGATTAAGTCGATTAAAACCCAAATGTCCATTCTGGTATTGAAGTTTGCACTCTGGTCGCCAGGTTCGCATCTTTGAGACACATTGTGGCTCATTAACACAGTATGGCATGAAACACATGCGAGCATTTGCAAACATTTGCAACCGCGGAGTCAGCCGAGCTGCTTTGGAGGAGGCTTGTGAAGCAGCATGTACTGGCCATGACCTGGGGCAGTGGGATCCTGCAAAACGTGGCTTTAGTGCTTGATTAAAAGGGCTATAGTGGGCATGTACCCTCCCTGTTACATACATTTTGCTCTAATGCCAGTATAAAAGGTTTCTGCAAGAGATCTTGAAACTTAATTACCCTCCCTATCTCCTCTGTCCTAATTCATTTGGTTGTATCTATCAGGTCTGTAAATCGTTTCCCTTAAAAAGTTGTTTCTTCTCAGAAAACATTATACATGGATGGTGCTGCAGGTTCCATAGTCGGTTCTGTGCACTTCAAAAGTTGACGGGATGAACTGAATATGACTAATAACAATAGCAAAGAGTACTTGACAATTGACAATCACACCACTATGGGGGTCACTTTTGATTCTTTGAATAATTGGGCAGATAACTTGTCATTGCTTTGGTGGCAATAATTGCAATTGAACAACGATTACCTCTTTCTCGAAAAGTTTTAACCTCATCATACTACCAGAACGAAGTTGTAATGCGAGAATAATCCCTGTGAAGAAGACAGACACAATTTACCCTTTTCAAGTTCAAAACTTTAAATGTAATTAATCTTGATTATAGGAGAGTAAATTTTTGACAAAATTGCTGTAACATATAAATTTGAGCAATGACTTCAAACTTCAAAATCTCTAACGTTAACCAAAGATGATGACATTCTACCTGGCAAGTTGGTTTTAGAATTTCATAAGAACAAACTTCATTGAGGACCGACCAGCACAAGAAAATGTTCTTTAACTGATGTCTCAAAATGTTAATGTTTAGTTGAGTGCCGCTATGCTGTCACTATAGTTACTCTTTTTGGTCGAACATGCCACTAAACTGATGCATAGCAGTGATGTAGTGGCCCCACCTTTGAACTAGAAACCTTGGCATTTTATCGACTCTGAAATGACTGCCACTAATTACACTTCCTTCTTATGGTGCGGTTCAGACTTGGGGGCAGATGATGAAAGATGGAGGAAAAGGGTTTCTTTTATCATCCAACTGCAAGCTGGATAATGAACTGCATTTTCTTAGCAACCATATTATACCCAGCTGCACAGATTGCTTAGCCTAAAATTTGGTCATCAATCAGTCCAACTTGCTAAGAAAAAGTCCTTGTAAATTGAACAGTTATAAAAGAAGTTGCTCTGGTAACAAATTAGACAATCATAGATTACTGTAATATGTCATTACATTCCAACCCAAAATGTCAAATATTATAACAAACATATATATATATATATATATATATATTGGATAAGTAGTAAGCTTCCGCATTAATTGACCCATTGCTCTATTATTTTTCCTCCCAAGTGCCATTCTATAGTTCTGCCTATAAATAGATAACTTTTATTCACTTCTCCAAGCTTTTGTTGCTACTTTCACTTTTATAATCCTCTAACCCCTTTAATTTTCTCACTTTCTTGCTTGTTCATTTGGCCTTCTTTAGTGTTTGGCTGGCTTTTAAGGAATGGCTGTCTATACCATCTTTTGGTGTCTCAGCATGGTGCTGCTTCAGATGGTGACAACACCTTCAGTAGCTATGGGGAACACACCAAGATTTCCTGACCAGGCTTGGAAGTCATTGAGTCATCCACCTGCCGATGACCCTGAACCGAAAGAATGCCGAGGAAAAACATGGGCTGTCCTTGTGGCCGGTTTCCAATGAGTGGTATAATTACCGCCATCAGGTAAAGAACCTTCATCGAGCACAGATCACCTATGATCCATGGAAAGAATTTTTTGGGATGGATCATTATCCGCATGGAAGATGGTCAATCCAAAGTGTTCATCCCATTTGGTTGGCTAGTAAATGCATTTGTTTTAGTTGTTGTAAGATGCTAATAATCCAACGTATTCAATGCATTTTATTTAATGGAAGTTTTACTTGTAACCACATGGAATTTTACAAAATAAAACGAAAATACGTTAATTGGTTGGACAGACAAATGAGCCCGATTCCCATTTTTGCGATCCAAATTATTAGCTGGGCATATCCAATATGGGATTTATTTGGCAAATGGTTTCGATTAAGATTTATTTAAAACTCTCATTCAGCCCATTTCATTTCAACCTCAACACCCCAATCAAATCCAAGATCACACACAAATTTCTGTTTGACAATCGCACACATACTCACACACAAAAACACCTAGAAATGCACACACTATTATATTTGACACACAAGCTTCTTTCCTTGTCAAACAGGCTGACGTATGTCATGCATACCAAATACTGAAAAAAGGAGGCTTGAAAGATGAACACATTGTAGTGTTCATGTACGATGACATTGCCAATAATCAAGAAAATCCCAAGCCTGGTGTCATCATCA
This sequence comes from Coffea humblotiana, assembly GCA_023065735.1. Taxonomy (NCBI): domain Eukaryota; kingdom Viridiplantae; phylum Streptophyta; class Magnoliopsida; order Gentianales; family Rubiaceae; genus Coffea; species Coffea humblotiana. The sequence goes on along the minus strand of CM041215.1, from coordinate 25,690,418 downwards.
ATCGACCTCATGGGGATGATGTTTATAAGGGTGTTCCCAAGGTAAAATTTTTTTTTAAAAAAAAAGTATTATAATTTATATACGGCTCTTATGAACTTTATATTAATCATTGGACCAACTCTTTTTAAGTTCCTGAGTCCAGTTAACCACTTTGACTGAATAATCTTGACAGGACTATACAGGGAAGCATGCAAATACTCAGAATTTCTATGCTGTGCTGCTTGGAAATAAGACGGCTTTAACTGGTGGGAGTGGGAAGGTTGTCAACAGTGCAAGTGAAGACAGAATATTCATCTTTTACTCTGATCATGGAGGCGCAGGAGTCCTTGGTGAGTTGGAAATCCATCCTTTACCTTCGTTCTATTCGGGATGTTGAGACAGGAATGGATTACATGCTTTCTTTGAAATTGGCTTCGAGATTCATGGACCCTTTCTGTCCCAGAGATGCCCAGTGGTGACCCTCTTTATGCTAATGATTTCAACGAGGTATTGAAAAAGAAACATGCCTCAGGAACCTACAAAGAAATGGTAAATTCTTGTCACCGTCTTTTTAGTTTTGCGTCTTATCTCTGTACCTATGATAAGGATATGATGGCCTTAAGATGGTAGCGATGGTCATACAGGTCATATATGTTGAAGCATGTGAAAGTGGGAGTATCTTTGAAGGTCTACTGCCGCAAAATCTAAGCATTTATGCCACCACAGCTGCCAATGCACGAGAATATAGCTATGCTACATACTGTTCTTTTCCTGACACGGCAACGGGAGAGCCAGAAGTTTTTCCATGCCTAGGGGATTTGTACAGTGTTTCCTGGATGGAGGACAGGTATAATTCCTAACCCTCATTGACCTAATCAATCGAATTTTGTCATTACATTCTGCACTTCGACAAGCGTCAGCCAGAATTTCATCATAGTCAATTCTTATGCAGCGAGTCTCACAACCTGAAAAAAGAGACAATAAAGCAGCAGTTCAAGAAGGTGAGCAAGCATTTGAACTTTAGAATTGGATCGAAATACTTGCCTTTATCACTCCAATACAGGACAAATTGTAAAGTTTTCTGTAGGTCAAGGAGAGGACTTCCGACAACCACACCTATATTAATGGTTCTCATGTCACGGAATATGGGAACACGAGAATGCATGCTGAGAAGCTGTACTTGTACCATGGTTTCAATCCAGCCACCGAAAGCTTCCCTCCAAACGATACGGACTCACCCGTCCAAATGGCCGTTGTAGAGCAGAGAAGTGCGGATCTGTTCTTCCTGCGAAATCGGGTGAGCTCCTACTCTCTCTATCTCTCTTCCCTCTGTGTGCTTGCAAGCCACAATCGATATTTGCTGGCAGATGGTGCGGACTCACCGAAAGCTCAACTCGAGCTCAATATAGATCGAGTTCGAGTTGGCTAAATCAAATTCTACGTCAAAAACATTAAACTTGCGAATTCGAGTATATATATATATATATATATTTATTTATTTATTTATTTATTTTAATAATAAAATTATATATATTCCTAATATTTTATTATTTATTTAAAAAATATTATTTTATTTACTTTTTAAAAAATAAAAAAAAATTTATTTTTTAAGCTCGAGCTCGAATTCGAGTTTTAAATTGATAACTCGTCATGTTCGAACTCAAATTCGAGTTTGATAAAACTAAATCAAGACTCAGTTCGATTAAGTCAAAATTCGACTCAATTCAGTTGGTCCGTAGTTCAGCCTAGTCCTACAATGATAAAATAACTGAACGTGAGAAAACTGTCGGTGACAATTAATCTCCTAATAACCTATACTTATGGACTTAATAGCGTTCTGACAATTAAAAGAGTGTATTCACCCCTCTTGCATATGATATGTTCCTATTACTGGATCCAGTATCTGTCTTAGCTCTGATATGCAGAATGTCCTTCGTTCACAGTACAAAAGAATGAAAGATGGCTCTGCAGAAAAGGTTAAGCTCCTCGAGCAAATTACCAACATGGAGAATTACAGAAAACATTTGGATGGGAGCGTAGATATCATTGGAGCTTCTCTGTTTGGTCAGGAAAGGAGTCCTTCAGTTCTTACTCATGTCAGGGCACCCGGTCTGCCCGTTGTTGATGACTGGGAATGTCTGAAGTCAGTGGTAAGAAAATTCCAAATGTGTCTCCTGTTTGGATCTAGATACTTTACTCTGGTGTTCAACTATGCATTTTGATTGCCAGGTTCGAGTTTTTGAGACGCACTGTGGTCCGTTAACCCAATACGGGATGAAACACATGCGAGCATTTGCAAACCTTTGCAACAGCAGAATCACCCTGTCTGCCATGGACGCAGCTTGTAAGTCTGCATGCAAGGGTCATGACTGGGGGAGGTCGGATCCCGCAAAAAGCCATATTAATGCCTGATCAAAGAAAGGCTTATAGGCGATACAATACCCTCGTAAAACACTTATATATTATCTTTAGATAATCAAAATCTCCCTTTAATCTCCTGAATTTAGTAGTTTTTCCTTTAATTTCCTAAGTGGCATGGTGTCGCAGAATCCCTTGGGAGAGCTCAAAAATTCCAATAAGAACTCTGATTACAAAAGAAAAAATGATCCATTTCGATTGCAATAGGATATACAAATTCGAAGAAACATTTTTCCTGCTTATCTTGTCAAAGATAAGAACCACAGGACCACCATGCAGCTTTCATGAACATAATCATCGTTGATCTAATCTTACATTCCTATGACGGGGTCACCAGTGCAGATAGTTCACATCGACCAGCAGTTCATATTAATCAGCTTTTGCGATTGGAGAGGTCCCTATTAGGCTGATAAAGTCATATTAACACAGAATTATGCTGCATGAGCTGATTAAACCGGCATTGGTGCAAGAGCATCGCTGGCAACTTTACAGAGTTATAACAGGAATACTTCTTTTCGAGGAAGGTCTTGTCACCAAATATTGAAGTCGGCACCCAGTGACAGCACCTCAGTAATTTGGTTAAATTAGCATCATCTAGAGCCTGATAGGAAAGAAAAAAAATTCAAGACCACCAGAATAGAGATCTTAGAAATATGAGGTTTAACACTGAATTCCAAGGCTTTCTACGTATAAATAAAAGGCAAATAGCTGGTTTTGGAGAACCCCAGTTGAACATCCAATTCTGCTTGATAAAACGGTTCAGTACAGACCTGAATTGGAAAACCATTCAGAGTTCGAAATTTTAGAACTAAAATCTCAGACTTTTGTAATTTAATCTTCAAAATCAAATTTCTTGCATTGTCTAATTCAAGTGAAAATCATAATTATCTCTATTGTTCATAACGCCATAGAGATGTTTGACATTTCATTTCCCTCCTAACAACATCTGGTCATCAGACAAAATCCCTGTAACTGGACATGACAGAATGCACTCTCAACCAAAGACAGTCCTTTTGTTTGGGCAGCCTGAAGACTCCCCGGTTGAGGACAGCAACTGGTATTGGCGAATACCATCCCCTAAAGATTGCCAGTAGTTATGGTCTCTGTATCTCGTGCAAATTAAGCAGTGGTTGTATTGGCTGCAAGAAGAACATAGCGCTTTAGCTGACTGAGTGTCAATCTCGCCACCTTTTACTGAACCAGATCAAAAGATTTGGGAGTCTTCCAGCATATTCTTGCAAGCTTATGCAATCCTGGTGATTATTCGTAAGTTTCCAGCTCAACAAAAGTAATATTTTGTTATGACAAAGAACTAAACTTCATAAACAAGGACAATCAGGTAAGAATACTACCTCTTAACAATCTAGCATGGTAGCAAATCATATAACAGCAGGCATAAGATGCTCCGCTCGTCCAGAAGATGTAAAGATCATAAACATCTCCTCATTGGAATCTCTTCAGTATCAGAAGTCAGAGGAGACTATACTCTCCTGTTTGCTTTTTTTAACTTTTTCAAGCGGTCATTGGGATCTAAGAGAACTTCACGCTGCATTTCTTTCCAAAGCTCTTCAAATTGGTCGTGAAATCCTTCCTGGAACCAATCCTGCAATTCTGAAAACAATTCCATACGTTTATCTTTCCACACTTGTCTTAACATAGAACAACTGTCAATTACTCTTCTTCCGCTCTTTAATTTACTCAACAGATTTCCCACTCGTTTAACACCTGATGCCTCTGGTCTCAACATGCTAGCTGGAGGTGCAGCCATGAATTTCCGGACAGACTTTAGGCATGGCAAAACTTGGCCGTCAAGCAAAGAAAAGGCAAATACAGCCACCCGATCCATATCATCTTTGATGGGTGAACCATGAAGTGGAAGCTGCCATAGATGAGGACCGAAAATTGGAGTGACCCAATTGAAAACTTGGTCAGTTTGAGGGTCATAATATGGTTTTGGATCTGAATGAGGTGCAGAAAAACTGCAACAAGGAATGAGCATATTTTACAAGCCATTCTGATTTCACACAAGTGGCCCCATGAATATATGGCCTCTTGGTATGCAGTAGTTCACTGTACACCAAGAATTCAGGTGCGGACTTGGAAACAGATGACCAACGGTGGAGGAAAACTCTTTCTTTTACCATGCAAGCTTGATAGCGAATGGCATTGACTTTTCTATCTCCATCTGACAATCCTGAAGCACTTCTAGTCCGTTTAGCAACTCTATCAGCCCAACCTGCACAGATAGCTTGGCCTATAATTTCCTCTTCATTCAGAAACAGAGGATTTTTCCCTGAAGAAACCCTCCAAGCGCCTTCTACATCATCTACTCCCCCATGAATCCAGACAAAATCATGCTGCAAATCAGAGGAATTTGAGCTAAATACTAAGTGAAGAAGCTGCTTCCTCAGCTTGGACATTTCCTCCATCGTCTTTAAGTGCAAGAAATTATCACAGCAGAAGTCAACTGGATTTGCTGACAATTCGAAACATTGTAGAGCATAAGCTGTGGTCAAAACATCACTGGTAGGGTTAGAAAACTTAGCACGAGAATCCTTGGCAGCCTCTTTCATTTTCTTTTTCTGCTGTTTTTCTTCCCTGTCTAAAATTTTTCCATTTTCTCTAGTGCCTGCCTTCTCACCCTGTTTAAATTCATCCCCATCAGTGTGGTTTCCTCCAAATTGCATGCTGAAAGGGTTTGATAGGCTCAAAGCAGCAGCTGCTGCAACCGCATAACCCAGAACTAAATTTGCCCGGGCATAGTCATTCACATTTCGCATGATCTGAATGACTGTTAGGAGCATTCGGGAGTGCCGAGGACTCATAGGAAATCGTGCCATTGCTTTCCCCATACTAGTCATCTGCCCTTTGTTGTCAAGAGCTTCAAGCACCTTCAGGCAACGCTCTGCTTCAGCTATGGCCGTGGCTTCCGGAGGAGTTGGAAAAGGAAAGTTTGCAACCTAAATTTAAACGACGGTAAAAATGAGGGTGCTAGAAAGACAAAAACTGAACATGATTGTGCCAAAGAAATGAGGGTGCTAGAAAGACATAAACTGAATATGATTGTACCGAACAAAATGAGACCCTCATGAGTTAAAGCATTAAATGGCAATGGGTCAAGAATGGTTACAATTGGAAGACCCAAGAGGGTGCGAAAAAATTTTTGGGGAAGGGGGAGATAAAAGAGAGGATGACAATAGACACAATAAAGAAAAAGGTAAGTTGACCCCAAGATCCAGCTTAGCTGGTAGGAACATTAATCAAGTGATAGTGAGACCCCTGGTTTGACTCACAAGCGCCCCCCCCCCTTCCTCCTCCAAAATTCCCCCTTTTCCCTTGTAAGCTTCTCCCCTTGAACCATTAAAAAAAATTTTAAAAAAGGTCATTTAAAGTTAGCACACAGACTGACAGGGGGAATTCCACATTACCACATTGCCCTGTTGAACTCAATGGATCCAACCTTAACTAAATGTAAGTCATAACAATACAATATATCCCAAATTGCAAACCAAACATTTTTTGACTTGAGTCTCAAATTCGAACCAAAATTTACCTTGCCAATATGCATTGATTTCATAAGGAGGACAACCCCATCAACAGGCACATTTGAGATTTCAGCAGATGAGAAGTCAGGAAATATGTTACTAAAGACAGCAGAAGAATAAAGGCGGTAACAGTGCCCAGGCCCTGTTCTTCCTGCTCTTCCAGCACGCTGAGCAGCAGAAGCCTTACTAATCCACTGTATTTCATATGCTTCCATGCCATTTGAAGAGTTATACTTCTTTACTTTTTCTCTTCCAGTGTCAACAACATACTTAATACCTGGGATTGTCAAAGAGGTTTCAGCTACGTTAGTGGCAATAACGACCAGGCGTTCACCTTCCTTGACTGCTTCAAATACCCGAAGCTGTGCAGATGCTGGAAGCATTGCATAAAGAGGCAGAACAGATATTGGACCAGCAACAGGATCGTTTGCTATTTTCCCTGTATTTCCTGTTGTGGAACCAGATTCATCTACACCTCCTTGCGGTGCAACTGAACTCGTCTTTTGTCCCTCCAAATCGGGGTCAAAAGTTCCTTTTCCGGCCAAAGCTTCAAAGGCTGCCTTCAATGAAGCAAGGCTTCCATTCTTTTGTAGAGTATTTGCAAGCTGACTGTCAGACTCCATAGATTCCTGATTGAACAAATTCTCATCTTGATTGGAGAATTCCAAATCACTGTCATCTTCTGAATCATGGGACGAATCTGATTCATTATCAGACACATCCTCATGATCCTCCTCATAAGAACTGAAACGGTCTGTTATGTCATGTCCGGAATCGTCATGACCTTCGAATGCTTCATTTATCTCCTTCATGTCATTTAACTCTCCTGGATTCTCACCAGACACTGAAGTCGAATCATTTTTTACGTTAGAAACTTTATCAACTATCTCCTTAGATGCTTTACGCAACTTCCGACAAAGGTACTCCACCTCCCTCTGCCCAGTCACAAATACAAGTATCCCACCAGGTGGCAGCCTCTTGTGAATTGACAAGACCTTTTTATACGCTTGGCCGACATAATCTATGACTTCAGTTCTCTTGGAGAAGTGTATAGTAACTGGATATTGTCTAGTTGGGACTTCTATTACAGGTGGAGGAACATGAAAAATTCGTTTGCCAGAAACAAAGTCCTCAACCCGCAAAGTAGCACTCATCAAAACTAATTTCAATGGGTATATCCTATTTTCCGGCTTTATATATTCTCCTGAAACAACCTTCTTCTCCTGCTCCTCAAATTCTCTCTGACATTAAAAAGTTACAAACTCCCCCGTAAGCAAAGAAAAAAAGACCACAAGTACCTTTACAGCATTCTCATAGCCTCAGGTCAGATGGAAGATGGAAGGAAATGAATGCATGATAAATCTAAATAATTTTAATTACCTGCCGCTCTCGTATAACACGAGAAAGCATTCCTATGAGTATATCAGTGTTCAAGCTTCTCTCATGAGCCTCATCTAGTATAATGATAGAATAGCGTTTCAGTAAAAAATCACTCTGCAACATACAGGAAATTTTCATAATTAGAGATGTCAGCCTAGCATGGAAGGTGTAAAGTAGAGAAGAAAAAGTCGTATAAATGATTTGAAGGGGAAAAAATTTCATGCAAGAGCAAGAGCGTTAGTTGAGAAAGACCTGGACTTCCCGAAGTAAAATTCCATCAGTCATAAACTTAATGGAGCAATTCTCCCCAACCCTTTTGTCATGCCTGACTTGAAATCCAACCTCCTTGCCCAGACGAAGGCCAAGCTCAAATGCCACTCGCTTTGCTGTTGCAAGGACGGCAACTCGGCGTGGTTGTGTCACACCAATTATTCCACCTTGAGTATTAGAATGCTTCGAACCAAAACCAGCTTCATAGAGAAACTAAATACCAAAAGCAAGAGATAAGAGAACTTCTTCCCGAAAAGACCTAACCAGCATAACACACGTATCCTCAAAATACACCAGTGGTATCAAGAAAATAACTGGCTTACCTGCGGAACTTGAGTGGTTTTGCCACAACCAGTCTCACCACAAATTATGACACTCATATTCTCATTTATAGCTTCCATTATCTCCTGCTCCATCATGACAATAGGAAGATTCTTTCTTTGGTTCTCAACATTCTTTGATCTAGATACATGCACCACCATTGGGGCAACCAAAGCCCTTTCTTGGGGAGAGTTAGCAAAAGGTCTGGAACTGGAACAGTTAAGAATATTTTTCTGTGCTTCATCCTCTTTCCTCCTGAACACATCCACTCCATCCAGGGCAGTAATAGGTCCTTCTGGAGGTGAGTTAGCTAAAATGCTCTTATTCTTAGATTTGACTTCTGGATCTTCATCAACCTTATCCTGTCAAAGAATTAATGCCAATAGATAGTATTTACCTTGCCTCAAATTATAGCCTAACCATTGCATATCTATGATGAAGTTAAACTTTAAAAACTTTAATATATAGGAATAGAACTATACTTTTAACTTTTTGATATCCTTATCATCAGAATTGCATTTGAATGGGCACTTCTGCACTGATTGTGGAGTTGCCAATGTGATATTGTCATGGGGTACTTTCTTAACCACAATCTCAGCATCTCCAGTAAAGGTACCAACTTCATTTCTGACAGTTAGTCCTTCAGATGATGGCGAGGAGATAGAAATGGCATTTAGCGCTTCTTCTTTATCTTTAGCTGATTCATTGCTGTAAGCAACTTGTATTCTATCAGAATAATGCTCGATCTCACAAGCAGAATCATTGATGGTCCTCTTCTTGAAAGGTTGAACAGAATGTGGCAACTCTAAACCAGCTTTAGAAAACTGCACCTCCCTTTGGCGTTTCTCACGCACAGTTTCAACCTGAAATTTGAAGCAAAGCTAGCTAATAAACCAGTATCAACCTGATTCACCAATTAGGGAACATTTGTATAAACCTGGCCCAAGTTTCGTGAAGACCACATAAGTGAATAGACATCATCTCTTATTTTGTACTTCCTGTGAACCAAAAAATACTAGTATTCACTTTGATATTCAAGCACCAGTTGGTGTTTGTCTCAGAAACAACACTAGAACAAGTAAAAAAAAAACGAGAAAGGGATCCCACTCTAGGGTCTCGATGCTTTGCAACCAAAGAGAGGCCTTCTCCTTCTCCTCCTACACATCAGAAAAACAAATACCTCAGCCCTTCCAAAACAATTAGGACCTAACCTGAAGAACCAAACAGACATAATATTAAAGATGCACACACCTCAAGCCTCCTCAATTTTCTTTTCTGGGACTTACTTAATTTAGGATTTGATATAGCTCTAAGCTTTCCAGGCACCTAGAGATATAAAAACCATTAATCTTCACGCATATTCCATCAGAACAAGAAGTAAAAGTACTTTACATTGGCTGTACATACCTGATCTTTCTTTTCCTTCTTCTGATTCTTGTTTTTTTCCTTTTCTGGCATTATAATCTTGTTGGTATCCTCATTGTCCACCTGAATACTGTATAACCATAAAAAGACTCAGTTGGCAACAATTAGAGAATTAGGAACTCAATAGGAGACAACTTAAATATCCAAACTTTAGCAAGTAATAGACCAACCAGAAAGTCCGAAGCTAAATCAATGTTGATCGAATCTTCAAAATTATTTTCAGCTACAATTTGCTGCCCAATTCATAAAATTTATGCCTTTAATCTACTATCTCATGAAGGCCACATGGTCCTTTTTTCCTGTTCAATTCAAATTTGCCCCTAATCAACCCATTTATTCTGCATTTCGAAAAAGGAATTCTTTTTTAGCATTTCCACTGAAAACCCATGGACGGTAGAGGCAGCTAGGTAAAAGTCTAGGAGGAAAGAAAAGGAATAAAATGCAAAAAATCAATTAAAACTAATTACTAGCCGCACAAAGAAAATGGGGGTTTCAATTATTCCAGCTAAAAAGAATCAAATTTTAGTCCCAAGTTAGCTTCTTTGAAGTCCCTTATAAAGGTAAGAGCACCATAGCTCCACAAACAGAAAATCTAACAAACTGCACCATATGCTATAAAATGCAAAAGAAACATCTTACGAGGGATTTTCTTTGGCCTCCATTTGATAGCTTTAACGAGTTCGAGCTTATTGGTTTCTTGCTTGTTCGGTCGGAGGAGGCCGCAGTTGGTGGCTGTACGGTGAAGAAGGATGATAAAGGCGGTTGGAGCGACGGCGTTGAGAAGTGTATACAGCTAAACCCAGCGACGGTTAAGCCCTGTCTAGAATTTAAAAACCGATATTTATAGCTTGGGCAACCGGTCATTGTTCTTTAATTAAAAGACGATTTTACCCCCACAACTTTTTCTTCGTTGGTGCTGGAAATGCGCAGTAGGTGTTATTCTCAATAGATCATTTTAGTTGATTATAAATTTTAATTTTAGATAATTAATTTTTTTGACATTCTTGAACATTTTTGTATTTAGATTATAAATTTTTTTAGTAAACAAAAAAATCAAATTTCATAATTAGTAACTTTTCTTGATTGCGATTATGCTCAATAATTACTTCCCGTGATCATATTTTGCAAAATTTAAAACAAGCAAGAACAAGGTCACATACTTCCTTATTCTGATTTTATTAGGCAAAAATCTTTTTTCTTTCTTATTTTAGGGCATCGCACATAACATTAACATGTTTGACGGTAGAAATCTATTTGGTCTCGACTCAAAGATTTTTTTTATTTATTTAAAAGGCAAAAACATAGACACTATTAAAACATGTATATATTTTTTTTAATGGAATTACTTAAAAACATTGTCTGATAGAGGTTTTCAATTGAAAACAGACAAATCTGAAAAAGAGTGCTGCTATGTTTTGCATTTACCATTTCAATCAATGTAATATTAATGGCCAAATATCTCTTCAAGCTTTGATAGGTTAGTTTTGGAATGAAATCGAGATATTTGAAGTGCGCTTAGGTTGAAGATGTCAGACTTTAGTTCATAATGCCCCCTGATTATATGAGAATATGATTTGTAAAACATGTAATTGACTAATTTAGAGTTGCTTGAAAATCTGTATCTATGCAAACAAAGGTTTTGTTTGGATTGAGATGATTTCAGATAAAAAAATTTATTTCACAAATTTCAATCACCTTTTTATCTCACATGCATCACAAAAAATGCTACAATAATTATCTCAAAATAACCATCCAAATAAATCAAATTTTGCATTGCAAATTGAAACGAGGAGAACTGCGCAATGGACTTATTATAAAACTAAAAATAAGGTTACTTTTCATAATTGGCCCAAAGGAGAATATGTTTGCACAAGAAAATCTACCATAGCCTATTACATCAACTAAGACTATAGCAACAGGGGAAAAAAGAAAATTAATTCAAAAAAAAAAAAGAAAATGATTTTTTTGCCCCCAAATTGATCACAGACATATAGCCAAACGAGAATTGCAGACGGCACCCTCCACATCACTATCTCGTCAGTTGTCCAATTTCTCATGCCGACTGCTCATCAGGAACTGTCTCCAGCTCCGTCCACCACGGCTATTTACACCACCGCTACCGGCAGCGGCAATTCTCATTTTAACACTTTCGAATTCAGATTTCTGACAAGGAATTTGTATTCCACCAGAATGATCAAACCCATGAACCTTTTCAGCCTCCCTTAACAAGTCAGCAAACAGAGGATGATTAAAATAAATCACGGGCACAAGAACTCTGCACGTCTCATCATCATCTCCCCCCACGTACACAGCCAAATGCCCCTTGGGTATACTCACTGAATTCTTCGACTCCGCAACCGGTTCTTGCCCGACCCGAATGTAACCCGGCTCCCGCTTCGCAAAGCATAGCCCTTTAGCTCCAAGCCTCAACGAACGGCCCCAGCCATAGAGCTTTGACAAGGCTCCTCCGGTGCAGCTAGATGACCCCAGCCTTGGGTACGCGGCTCTCGTCTGCGCTCTTCGATTAATGAACCATTTAAAGACCCGACCCATTTTGCGCCCGAGCCTGAGTCCTCTACTTTTTCGCATCCTCGTAGTTGACGAAAAATTGGAAAATCGAAAGGGTTTGCTCCTCAAATCCTGCTCTAAAATGGGTTGGCCGTAGAAAATGTCAAGGACGGAGAATTAGAATTCTTCACTCCATTTATGATACATGAAAAATACCCTTTTTTTTTAAAAAAAGAGGATAACTAAAATGTTTTTCTTGTTTCTTCCTTTCTTCCGGGATGCTAATGTTGTTGTCCGTTGTGGTTATTTGGCTTTTGTAGAAAGAGTAAGATGAAGATAAGAAGACTCCAGGAGTGATGCAATTGATGATGGTGTAAAGACTGACGAAAGATGGTTGGGATTCGAAGAGTAAGATTCTGTTTGTGAGCGGTGCTTTGTCAGAGCTTTCATAACAGTTTGGAAGGTCGAGCCAAATTTGGATTTGGAAGAATTAGAAGAGAGGGGCTGGGGGGACGATAAGGGAAGTGGTCGGCAAAGGCAATATAAAGGAAGAGAATAGCTGAAGAAAGATGCCACTATTGAATCGGAAATGAGAGAGAGAGAGATAGACTAATACAGAAACGCGAGGGGTCAGCTAAATGGACGCTAGGCTGCTGCGCGGGTGGCATGGTGTCTCAGGAGTCAACATGACATCATGTTAGAATAAAGGGATTTATCATTTATGTTGCAATATATATTGCTTCAAGTCCCTTTCCAAAAAAAAAAAAATATATATATATATATATATATTGCTTCGAGTACAAGATGCATAAAATAGTGTGGTACTGGTAAATTTTTGTGGCACATCTCCATAAATATGGCAAATTTTATAGGTTGTTGTTTTTTTTTTCCCCCGTTTAATTTGAGTCTCTATCTCGGGCACTGGGAAAATTTCATATACGGAGATAATAGAAGAGTACGAAGGAAAGTACTAACTAGAATTCAACTAATAATAGAAGAAAAAGACAAAGAAAGTGACTGCTCTCCTATTTAGTTCTGACGGTAGGTGTGCAGCACCAGATCTGTGCCACGTAACGTAGACACAAGACCCGTGCGAGGATTTCATAATTGTGCCAGTACGGAGCTACGGATATGTTTGCGGAATTGCGGGCCATGTTCAAGGTTTCAAGTTCAGCCATGGGTGATTGATGAAGATAATCTTTTTTAAGGGATAATTTCAGAAACCTCCATGAGATTTATGACAATTTTACTGAGTTCCCTGAAATTTAAAAAATTACACATATTTCCTTTAATAATAAAAATGCATTAGCATTGAGAGAGAGAGAGAGATAGAGGACGGGGAGGAGGGGTAAAAATGAAATGTCATAAAAATGTATTTGAAAACAGACAAAAATAATTTAGCAAATCAAAAGGCTAAGCAGCACGTTCGTTAAAAGAGTTTAACAGACAAAAATAATTTCTCTATATAACTTTTGAGATCAAACTCAACTTGCTAAAAACTTCATGGACTCGGAATAGTTCTGCCAGAAAAATCTTCAGGATGCAGCCTGGGACCATAAGATCGCATCTCCTACTACAGAGTATGAAGCGCCTCAACCAGCCAAACACGTGGTTCCCTATTCACAATATGTTTATCTCGTTTTAACACATTAGATTCCGGTTTTGCAACTTTTTTGGAATTTACACAATAAAGATGAGGCAAAGAGAAGCTGGGGACTTGGAACCTTATAATGTCCCTTAATGAAATCCGCGTCATACTTATCAAATGAGAACTCAAATACCTAACCGAAATTAGGTCAAGAAAAAGAACAGCAATTGATTTTTGCGGAAAGGTTGATTTTTGACCGTCTGGGAACGTAATGGACTTGAACAGGGATGGGTTATGGAAATGAATGATAAGCGTGAGACTGAGGAACCTTCGCGGGAAAGTTACACGTATTTGCCTTTCCTTTCCATGAAATTTCGGTCACCAAATTGTTTGTTACTTGCATATTTTCTTGATTCACTTTCGCAATTTGAAATTTCCAATTGTGGGAACTGTTTGAAATCTGTGCCATTTGAACTTTAAAGCTCTCGAGAAGAAAAAAGAATTAAAGTAGCCGGTGATATTCTATGTATTTTCTGCTATTTATAAAGTAAATCGTATTGGACGATTTTAACTAATTTATTAACAATAATGGCCTTTGTTTTATATATGTATATGTAAAAAAAAAAAAAAGAACTAGCTAATCAATGGTGCATTTTTTGCTAAGATAGGACTAATTTCACTTTGCACCCTCAAACTTATATCACTTTTTCATTTTACACTCTAAACTTCAATTTTGGATACTTCACACCTTAAATTCTTAATTTTGAACACTTTACATCCTAAACTTTCAAATTTATCCAATTTAAGTTCAATTGATGACTACATTCGTAAATTTAATGAAATAAAGAGTGGTACAAATTAATGATAATGTACTATTTTGTTCTAACTGCTATCTCTTTGCTTTTTTGACCACTTTTAGTATATTATCATTCATTTATAAAGTCTCAATGACTAATATTGTTAACACAATTAATGAGATAAAAAATGATGTAAATTAATGACAATGTATCATTTTATTTTTGTTATGATACCTTGGCACTTTTGACTACTTTCGGTACATCATCATTGATTTCTTGAGTCCTCTATGTCGTTAATTTTGCTAAAATTGTCATTGATTGGATTTAAATAGGATAAATTTGAAAGTTTTGGAGGAAAAATGTTTAAAATTAAAACTTAGAATACAAAGTAAAAAAGTAATATAAATTCAAGGGCGCAAAGTGGAGTTTGTCCCCTAAGATAGGATGAAACTTCTATGTACTGTTGAGGCGGCAAATGACCAAAAGATTGAAGGGAAAAGAAAAACACTGTTAAGCCATTGAACCCCAACAAGCAGCTGGGAATACACATTGAAGCGGATGTTTTTGGCCTGTCTAAGCAAGCTGGTTCGGAAATAGAATGGTCCAATTCTCCTTTATAGTTGTGGATGAAAGTGACGGAATACCCTGCAAGATTGCCATTGTCGTAGAAATATCCTAAATAAATTCGGTTAAACGCAGAAGTCTTGTCGGTCCCAAAAGTCCACATGGTCGGCTAGTTTAGCTAAAATTCAAGCTGCTAGATTTAAAAGAATTTACGGCGTACAAAATTTCAGTCTTTTGGGTGGCGTAAACCATAAAATCTAAATCTGAAATTTATTAGAGTGGTTCTGTTAAAGTCACTATAGACTATCAATTAATTCTATTATGATGGGATGATTTTTGTTTAGTTGCACACGCATATAGCCTCAATATGATTGCTAATTCCTTGAAAACACGAGCGTTAACCTGAAGAATATACATTAATCTCTTAGCTAAGGTTGAAGATACAATCTATATGCAAATTGCATATGAATGATGTGCATAAGAAAAGAAAAAAAATTTTGATGTCACACTTTTTGGTGTCATTAATTTGCATCCTGAACATTTGCGCTGTCCCTATAATCTTGGCTTTTCTTGCAGTGCTTAATCAAAATTAAACAAGTCAAATAATTTAACAATTTCTGAAAGGAATTAAAAGAAACTTGGAAAAAAAAAAGTTAAGCACTACTAAGGAGCTTTACAGCGACCGAAAGTACATGCGAAACGGTCTTTCCAGCGTCATTGTCTAAAGAAGTGTAAGGTACACACACACACACACACAAAAGAAGGCAGCTGGTGTTCCTCAGATTCTGCCAATTTGTCTAGGCTGCACCACACAGGGATCTTTAAAGCTTCAAATCTGACTCAGCTTCGCACATATCTATGTGTCTAGAAAACTGTCATTCTCCTACTGGTACTAAAATTAGTGCACGAGTGCATGCAATAGATTTACTCTGTGTTCCAATTGTCTGCTTAGATGTGGATCTGTATTCAGTTCTTCAAGTAATATTCTATGCTGAAATTTTGTGGATCAGTTGTTTCCACGAAACTTACTCAGCTTGTAAGCAAGAATGCAAGCAAGTTCACACCAGAACATTCTTCAAATAAAAACAAAAAATGAAAGAAAGAAGACAGCAAGCAACTTTGTCTGAGGAACGCAAGTGATTCTGACTTTGGAGTATTTTAATTTGTCTGTTCGTCAATGGTTGTAAAATTTATTAAGGGACTTCAATTTCAAGAAGTTGTTGTTGAAACTGTACATAGCTTTACACATTATTGGGATCTACATACATCCCTAAAATTCTAAACATGAATCAAGCATCATTTCCCACCAAAATTTAAAAAAAAAGATTCATTATTGAGAAAGTACATAAAAAAAAATTTTTCACCATCCATCAGTACTGCTAAATTTTAATTTCTTGAACCTCTGAACCGCTAGATTATCCTGAATGTTCAAATAATCTTTTATTTCCCCTATCTTAGAATATTCTATTTCTCTATGTTTTAGAGTTTGGATCCGGCATCGAAGGACGCATTAGGTGCTGCCTGCTAGTAGACTTCTGCCAAAAATATCTTACTAATTAACAGTTCTATTTGCGCTGTCTCTAAATTTGGTCCCTTTTCTTCTGGGCACATTTTTGTCTGAAACATTATCCATCTACCGCTCATATTTCATCATCAGGGTTGAAATTTTAGCAGTGAATCAAATTTCTATCGACATCTAGTGAATTGAAAGCAAACATGTTGGTCTCCCTGCTTGCTTGTCTAGATTCAACCGAGCAGTTTTGCTGGTATAATCAACTTCAACAATACCATAAACTTTGGTTATGTCTGTACTTAACCAATCAGTAATGTTGATTGTTACTACCTGTCGTTCGAAGCTTGATCATACATAAGTTAAAAAATGCTAGGCGTGTCATTTATCATCAGCTGAATGTTGACGGGTAGAACATGTTACAAGTCACGTTTGTGGCATAGAATCTTAGCTAAAATTGGAATTCTGAAACCATGCTGCTGCGGTGCCAATGAATCTTGGCAAGTCAAATCAAGAAATCAAAATTGTAATTTCATTACCCTGAAGAAAATTCTGAGAAGGAAGCATAGATGCCCATTGGATATTCCTCAAGTCATACACTATGTGCACGTTTATGTTAATTTCCCCGAGAAGCTTATGAGAATCTAATGAAGATGACATAGAGAAAGTGGGTTGCAAGAGAACATATACAGAGTACTTAGAAGTGACTTCAATGAGGAAAAATTATCAGAACTTTTATCTTAATTTTCCTTCCCAAAGCTAAAAAAATAAAAAAAGAGAAGATAAAAGAAAATGACAAAGGAAAGTTCAAACACACAAATACAAAGAAAATCCAATTTCCAATGTACTAAAATTGAGGATTAACCTATACTTTGTATCAAAATTTGCTAGCCGTGCGCAGGATTAATTCAAGTTTTACAAACCTTTTGCAGCAAATGATGCATTGATCTGATGGTTTCCTCTACAGCTGTAGTTGCAGGATTAATGAAAACTGGGAATAGGCTGGAAAGACAACGAGAATAGGTAAACAATCCAAGGGGGGGAAGGGGAGAAGAG
This sequence comes from Coffea humblotiana, assembly GCA_023065735.1. Taxonomy (NCBI): domain Eukaryota; kingdom Viridiplantae; phylum Streptophyta; class Magnoliopsida; order Gentianales; family Rubiaceae; genus Coffea; species Coffea humblotiana. The sequence continues at coordinate 25,673,057 of CM041215.1, read as the reverse complement.
TTTTGCAGCCAGCTGCTTATTTTGGTAGCGTTTTAAGAGGTTCCTTCCCACATCGACGCGTTGATCAGCAGGGATAGGCAACTGAGTAGTATAAAGAGGGAAGGGGGAGAATTGGAAAACATACTTACCTGGACGGGGTCGATGGGCGATCAAAGAGGTCCATGGCCTAGGTCTGGTGACCTCCATTGCACTTGGGAGGGGTGCCAGCCTAAGGTCTGCCCAAGTGGCAGAGCCTACGTCATAATTTGTGGCAGAGGGGGCCTGCGTTCGCGCGGCCCCTACCCAAATCTAAGTCTTAACTCTTAAATGTATCCGCCTCTGGACGGCCCAAAACAGTGAAGGCGAATATGAAGCAATTTAATGAATAATGAAAAGCCTATTGCTCTTGGCGGATTTGAAACAATTGGCTGATCATGAGAGCGTCTAAGCTCTGAGTGAAAGGCCCAACTATGGAACAGGCCCAACATAAAGGGGTGTGCCTAATTTAAGGGCCCATCTACAGAACAGGCCCAACCTCGCTGCGATGCATTTTGTGTTTCACATACTCCAGTCTTTGTTAGTTAAACTGTTGACTGTGACTTAAATCCTTTTTCGGGTTATACGAATTTTACCTATAATTAAACTCTGTTATCAATTATGCTATTGAAAGCTGCGGCCTTACAACCCTGCTTAAAGAGTACTTTCTCAATTAGGTAACAAGTTCCCCATCATAAGGGTTCAATCAAGGAGGTAAAGCTAACAGAAAAAAGTAATAATAATAAGTGCAACTTTGAACCCTAAATCCAAAAATTTTGATATACTTTCAAAGCTAACTTTACACAATAGAAAAATTATCATTCTACAATTGTTCGTTGTCTCAGCAATCAACACTACAATAGTATTATATTGTACTACAACAACCTAGGAGTGATGCTGGACCGAGTAGCTTGACTCGAGGTCGCAAGTTACTCAGTCATTAGCTTGGCTCGGGGTCGTTTTGACCGAGATTGAGGTCGAGTTTGAGCTGCTCAATAAAAGCAGCAAGTGGAGCTCGAGTTTCAATATTTTGCACTCGAAGGTTCGACGAGTCTAATCGAGTTTCTTATAATATATATTTTAATTTTTATATTTATTATCGTAAAATGTCAATAATATCCTTTATTCAAAATTATATGTAAAATATTAATTTTTTATTACGTGAGCTTAATTAGATTTGATTGAGCTCGAATAGGCTCGATTGAACTTGATTTGAATTGATTATATTTAATTAAATTCAACCGATCTAAAACTTAGTTATTTTACCTCGAGTCGAGCTCAAGTAGCGACTCGACTCGAACATACCCCTACTACAACCATCACTGTAACTTATAGTTAGTTATCCATGAAACAGTTTATGCTGCCTTTTGGATTGGCGATTTCGTTTTTCTCACCATAGAAGATGTCCTTTGAGACCGTGGCTTTTAACATTAATACTACCAATTGATGACAGCATTCTTCTACTTGTGCCAGGTGGGGCTATGTTTAATTTTTGTCTATAATATTCTAAAGTTTCATGGCTAAAGCATCTTGAATTCAGAGAGTAGGTAGGTGATAATATTAGTAAAATTTTACAATGGATCCACTCCTTCTTTCGGTGTACTTATTTTGTGCTCTTAGGCCGCACAACAGAAATATCTCATAACTAGTAGTGTGGCCAAACTTTTTGCTTGAAAAAAGAAGTGTGTATACGGTTGAGGAAAAGGCTGCCTATCGATCCCATCACACAACACTGAAGGCCCGTTGCCTTCCACAGCCATTCGCTGGGACCGCTTTGTGCGACAAGCTCACAAGATCAAGTCATTGATTATGTTGGATTTGGTTTGAGAGCTACATGAAACACAGTTCACATTTGAATGTTCATTCGGCTTTCAGGTTTTGGATTCAAAATACCAGTCAACAAGTTCTTCTGGCTTTTAGGGATATGAAAGAGAGAGGTCTTGGCCACGAGTAGTAGGTCCATCAATGGTTCAGCTTTAGATTTGCACACGGTTTCCTTCACCACTTTTAGTTGTTTCAGAAGCGCGTTGTGCGAATGTGATTGGTATCAAAATACTAGTTCGTGCCACATATAACTTAGACCAAAAAATTCAAAGTTTACCTTATTCGTGGGTGTATATGGGCATTATTAATATTATATGGTACATTTGATCATGGAATTCCTCAGTTTTTTGACAGAATCCGTGTAGTTATGTTTAAATGAATCTGACTGGCTGGAAAGCATATCAATTCAAGGAGACCAAGATATTGTAACTTGACTGGCAAATAAGAAAAAGATTAGTCTCCTTCACACACAAAAAAGAAAGAAAGGAAAACATTACTAACCATTTTGAGGATGGATCATGTGTAATAATCATACAAAGCTGAACTGCCACGCTGATACCAGTGCACTAAATACCGGAAGAGAAGAACATTGCAAGCATCGATGGCGGGGTAGGCCATACATTTTGATTGGAACAGTTGACTCTTTTATTCTGTGCATATTTTGTTTCCTCTCAGACGAGTCCAATTTACTTGTCATTTTCCAAATCTAAGCATCTTCACGTATAATTTTAGCTTTACTAGATGACCACTGTTCCAAATGGCGCCACGCTGCTCGGATAAAATTGAATGTGAGAGTAATGATTCAATCTACACCACCTTTATTTGTTTTCCTTTCAATATCGCGTACTAATTGTTATCATAATTGGTAGTATAATTCTGAAGATGACATATAAACCAAAAAGCAATCATGCCATCTCTTCCTAATGACATTATTCCTCGCTACCCTTGTCCCTTCTTTCACCATTCCCAACATAAAAATCAAACCAAAAAAGGGTTTAAAAACAATAAGACTGCATCGCTTATGACCCATTAGGTGTTGAAAACCACACATTGCATGATGGCACCGTTTTGCGCATGTGTGTTTGTGTCACAGGAAATAGAGAGGCATAGTTGACTAGTCCAATGGATCAAGTGAAAGAACCCAGAATCCCAATGAATTTCATCCACCTTTTACTTCTTTTTGTTCTTGCTGAGGATCAATGATGGTTAGGGGTTGCCGATGGAAATTTGTCTTGCATAAATTGTACTCTCATTGCAAAAGAGACGTTTTTTTGATAATTACTCGTCTTCCTTTTATTTCTATCTCGCTCTTTCCCAAAAACTTTAAGGTTGTACGTTATAGCAACTTGTGATTAATTTATTTGCAAGGCGATATATAGTAGAGTATTCATTTGAAACATTCACTATCTTCTTTTTCAGTTTGTAACTTTCTCTGTTTTGTACTTCTCTACGTAAATTGTTAATCTACATGCTATTTATAACTATGGCATCCATTCTGAAAGAAAAAACTTCACGCTACATTCTCTGTAGTAGATTATAATTTCGCCCTTTTGAAATTGATATCTTTTCATTTTTTATTAGACGATTAAATTTTTTTTCTTAAATAATACTTATTTAACAGATTGAATGAAGTTTCATGGTAAGAGCCAACGAAAATTTGGTCTAATGATTAAAGTTTAGACTCTAAAATTTAGAAGTTCAAGATTGAAATTTCCCTTTTTTCTCTCCCACTTCTTGAATATCAAATTCCATTCCGTTCCTCCCCTGCTAACATAGCAAGGAAAAGGAAAGTCTAGTTGAAAGCAAATGTTTGCCATTCACCTTTTGTCTTGCCGTTCACAACAAAGAACCACGTGCTAATAGAATAGACAACAGAAATAGCTGAGTCTTTAACCACACTGGTAATAATAGGACTATGCAAACAAATTTATTCCCTGTGTATGGATTGTATTTCTAACTTTACCACATATCAAAATAAACTCGGTTTAGCAATTTTAATTTAATTAACTAGTCAAATTGAAAGGGAAGGGAAAAATATAATCCCAGGCATGCTATGATCATTGGAACTACCCCGAATCTAAGGCGCTGGTATGGTGTACAACATAGGAGTAGTAGATATAGAGGGTGAGGAGTCGTCTTTCTTGATGTAAAACTTCAATGGCTATACAAAATGAAAATAGCCATGAAACGTATGGCCTACTTGTATCATCGAGATTGCCTAAGCTTTACTCCATACCCTTTTGCAGGTAACCAACATACACTTGGAAAGGCCAGGATCAAGAAAAAGAAATGAAAGTATTGTGTGCTCTTAAATGGTACCATATATTTGACATGATAGCAAAAATAGACTTTAAAACAAGGTCCATTTCTAATGTTGCTTTGATCTCATTTCTATGAAGTTTCGTGACTTTAACAGTTAACAATAACCTTTCAAAATTTTAATAAGGATATGCTAAAATGACAGTGACACTAATTAGATTCATGACGCCCCATTAGCTTAAATTAAAGCTTGATTATGAAATTCGTCCATTTTTTTTATATCATATGAAGTAAGGGTTCCTGTTGCAATTAGCAGCATAAAAGCTTAATTTAGTTTAATTTTCTTGATCTAATTGGTAGGTGAACCAATAGGAAATCGACATGGTGGACCCGTTTACTTAATGTAATTCTTCTCCTTTACAATGCAAAACTCTTTTATGTTTCTCATTGTCAAAGAGAGTGAACGTGAAGCATGCAAGGGAAAGGAATGAAGTACATTCAAAGGTCACTCGCACTTTCACTAGCAGACTAGTGGGCTTTTCAAGGTGAGATTGTTTGCCCTTTCTCTTGCTAAAACGTGGAGAGCCGACGAATAATGATTTTATGTCAGCAATCATTAAAGTTGGCTTCCTTTGTAAAACTTTGGCATCAACTTGAAAGTATTACTGCCACTTGGATGTTATATATCATCCCTTGATTGTAACTTGACATGAGGAACGAGTTTTGAGATTTTCCATCCTCTCTTCTACCATAGGCATTGCACCGTTTTGTATCAATTAGGCACCTCTACTTCCCTATTTCGCCTGTTTATATCAGGATTGCTCAGGAAACCGTTGTGCTTGTCAAGAAGGATACCATGGCACTTGATCTCGTTCACTTTTTCTTTTGTGAGGGTGTACTGTTGTTTTAGAAGAAGTTGACACTTGTAGTTCTAACACCCTTTTGCTTCGAGCGGGCCAAAATTCATCCAGCAACTGCGTCCTCTTCTACCACGTATATTTGGTCCCTTCTTTTTTGGCTGCTGAGGTATTGCCACCTGCATTAACTATGGAACGTCTCTATTATGAGAGCACATATAATTTTGTTATGCATATTATATATAACTATGGAACGTATATACTATAAATAGTCACCTAGACAGTGATAATCAAGAAATACAAAATATCATGAAATGAATGATCGATCCCTTCTCTTTGCTCAATCAATAATATAATCAATAGGGAAATGAACATTATCAGGGCAACCAAAAAGCTTCCTATATATTTGTCACACTTCCAAAAGGGGTATAGAATACATACACTAAGTAGCATGCATTGTATTTCATTGTGCCAATATACATGACATGACCGTATCCACTAATGATGAAAATTATACAAATGATTAAAGGTTTCACAAAATAATTATTCTCCCAAACACATTACTATACTGTCACTCCTACCAGAAAGTGAACTCCAACAATCTCCACCTTCTTGGACCAAATAATGCTTCATAATTTACAATTCCAAGAATCATTGGCAAAAAATGCCATGCAGTGATGCAATTCTAGAACTTCGGCATCAGCTCGAGCTGCCCACGTAATATTAGCGTCTGTAACTTTAGCTTCACTTCTGAATTACTTGTAAATACTATGAAAAGCAATCCAGAAGAGAATAATTATTATATATAAAATAAGTAATTCTTGTGCACTTTTTCCTTCAATTGAGCAAAAGTGCTGGGATGGATTAACTCGCCGGCACGCACAAGCACTTAATTTCACGTATTATAATATCGCATACGTGGCATTCAGCTCGAGTACCCCAACTCGGAAGGTGGGCCCGTAATTTTTAAAAAAAATAGCCGAATTGGGGGAGGATAACCCCGTGGGGCCCACCTCGCACAAACCGGCCTGCTTGTGAACTCAATGATCAAAGAGTTAGCCCACGCCGGGCCGTTAGCCGCCACGTCCAACGAAGGCCCGAGAACAGAGACGGAAGCTCACATCATTCCGTTGATTGGGCCCCGCAGTCCAACATCTCAGCGGGGTTCAAGTCAAGCTTAGGCTCACACTCGACCTGCTTTTTTTTTTTTTTTTTTTTAATATATATATATATATTCATAACGGCTAAGCCGAGCCGAGGTAGAAGCTAGTTTTGCCCTTTTCAATTTCCTTTTTAAATTTTGTTTCCAAAAATATTTTTTAATTGATTTTCTTAATCATTTTTAAAGGTGAGCGTATTTGGAGAGAGGTCTCCGTCGTAGTCGATTGGGTCGGTCTGTGGGGCCTACAACTAGTGAAAGGGAAATTGTAAAAAATTGCAGACCAACCAACCCGAGTGTGCCTACGGTTGCCGGTCAGGGCTTCAACTTATAATTTATTACCTAAAAAATCCCTCTCCAAAACCTAGGAAAGCTTCTTCCACACCAATTTTAATTCTCAGTTAAATGTACTTTGAGTACCCTTGTCTTTGCTAAATTAATACTTGTTTAACTCGCACAAAGGTAGCTGTTGTGGAAGAGGGTGTAGACCAATCAGCTTTTAGTTTCTGACCTTTCTTTGTGATGTTGTTGTTTTTGATACAAGGTTGGCGTGGTCGAACCACATGGACCCCCTTATAAGTTTATGAAGTTGCATTTTTAACTTCAGTAGATATATATATATATATATATATTTCCCCCTTGATTACTACAAGGGGCAGCCTTAGACCTTGTTTTGATTTTCGCAGCATGGGGGTAAAACTCTAAAATGATTGGGATGTTACAGTACGGAGTGTTTTATTGTGTACATAATCAAGAAATATATACTCTTGTTTCTTAAAAATATTGTTTGGCATAGGCTTTATGGAAATATCAACTCATTGTGCACAAACCGTGCTTAAAGGAGCTTCCCATTGTTTTTCGGGAGTCGGAAAATTGTACCCTTGAAAGAGAAATAGAAGCCAAAAAACGAAGATGATAATTGAAAACACTCCAAGAAAATTTTTTGCATACGTTCTTAGGCAGTAAATGGAGTTTTCTTACGGGTATTCATTATTACATATGATCAGGGTCTCATAAGTTGAGTTTCGTCTAATTCAAATTAATTTGTATAATTTTTATTATATATGATGTAAATTTGTATAATTTTAATGTAATTGTCAATTTAGTTATATGCATTAACAAATTCAAATTACACTTATATTATATGAGTTTACATCAAAAGTTATAAAAGTTACACTAACTAATTTGAATAGAACAAAACTCAACTTATGAGACCCTAATCCATATATAAAGCTATCTTAGCTTCACCACCTCCAACCCCAACCCCCTCGCACCTCCCCAAAAAAAAAACTTATTGTTGGAAAAAAAATTACTAGAAGAAGATTTTTTTTTTTTTTTAAACAAAAGTAAAAGCATGAGTTAGTCTTTGGTCGGGTGGGTGTGTTTGTGGGGAGGGCTTTAAGAAGACCTAATGAAGCATGCCGTCAGATTCTGACGCTCTTTCACCACCGTCTGTGTGTCCCCTAAGCCAACCTCATCGATCAGTTGTAGTATTTTGTAGCTGACAAAGCTAATAGCTTGTGTGTTTTGGTCTCTATCAGTTGCTGGTGGGAGGTGGTGGAGTAATCAATCGCCACCATTTTCTCCGCCTCCCTTTTTTCCCGCATTAAAGCTTTTCCAGCAATCAAGCTCATAGCAATATGCTCAAAAAGAATGCATCCCTAGTGTGAGAAACATATAAATACATGCGCAAGCTGAGAGAGGAAGAAAGAGAGAGAGAGAAAGAGCAGTTGAAGAGGGTTCTTGAAGAGGTATAGCGTAGCATAAAATGGACAACAAGCCCATTTTGTTTGCTTGATTTCAAATTTGCTTCTTTTTTTCTTGGTTGATTACCATATTCTTTCTTCCTTCTAACTTTTCTGTCTTCTTTTTCCTTGGGATCTGATCATTCTTGACAACAAGAAGACAAAGTTTGTCAGGTGTACAACCAGAATTTGAGCATACTTCAATTCCCGAGGAAAACCCTTTTGTTCCAAACATTCTTTCTAGGCTTTTCTTTTTCTGTCTGCTTCAGTGGGCTCAAAAGTTGCAAGAGAGTGACGAGCACTTCCCAGACAAAGAATTTTAAATGCTTTCACTTCACTGATTGGTTGGCAAGAAGTTTGGATTCAAGAAACATTTTCCGAAGAATTTTTCAGTACTTTTAAAGGATTCTCGAGGTTGTCTTCTTATCCTCACAACTCTTCAACCTTCTTCTTCTGATGACAATCTTGGTTCTTATTAGATTTTTTGGCTGCCTTGGTTTCAAAAGCCATGAATGCCATCTTTCTTTCATCCTTGTTGAAGTTTTTGCTTTCCCCAACTCTTGTAGCTAACCTAAAAGGAAAAAAAAAAGAAAAGAATTGTAGCTAAAGCTTTTAGTCTTCAAGGATGGCTTTCTCCAAGTATGTCGATTAGACGGTTTCATATGTTGATCGAGGCTTTTCATGCTTGTTTTTTGTTGTTAATTTGTGCTGTTATTGTTACCATCTTTTTCTTTGTTATCCTTCGATTTAGTTGATAATCTATGTAGGAAGGTTAAAAAAAACTAAACTTTAGTCTCAAATAGTGGACATAAGGATGCATGATGCTATGAGTAACAACAGATCCTTGGAGGATAATTGAAAATTCTTGATGATAAATCATTCTTTTTCATTTACTGCCTGTTATGCGTATGTATGCATCATCTGTGTCTTCTTAAAAAGTAAAGGCAATAAAAATTTTTGATTACGCATTATTCCTGGCTAGTTTCACTTTATGAGTGGAGCAAACGCCTTTTCTATGCCAGTTTTCGTTCAGGTTTCAAGCCTCAAGGAAAAGCAAACTCGAGTACTCGTACCTACATCCTCCAAGCACCAATAACTATAATCAAGCTCACATTTTCGCCTTGGAGTTTCTAGTCTTCTCCTCCAGAAATCACATATGCAGTACATGCTGGTCATTTGAAGTTCTTGGTCATACATGGTTTGTTGAGCTTGTATTTTGATAACTTGATTTTAAATAATTAATTTCGCCACATGATTTTTGAATCAATCTGATTTTTTCAAATATATATATATGTGTATATATATATTAAAGAGATAAGAATTAATCCAGATTTTGATCCATTTTTTAACCGTCAAAACCTTTAATTTGATTGGGATTAAGGCCTCAATATAGTTTAGCTTCTAGACATGCTTATGTTTGCCAGATTTATCCAAGCTTTCATTACTTGGTGGCTTGCACAGGAAGAACCAGGAGCTTTTATGTTTTTAGGGCACATAATCATATGTTTTTAGGGCGCATAATCATATAAACTAATGCATTGTTTTCTCAGGCCTTTGTTAATAGAAACTAACTTTAACTTGCAAATTAGAAATACACATAATTTTTCTTTTCCCACTAAAATAGGGCTTATTAATGTACGTCAATATATGCAACTTCTTCTTACTCATCTTTGCCCGTAATACTTGTTGTATTTTGCCTCTTAAATTCCTTTTCCAAGTACAAATGGATTCCATGCTCACTCTTTTCACCATCCCAGTTAAAAGTTTTTATGATTTTTACAAAGTTTTCGTGATTTTCATTCTTAGCAAACGTATTCCAAAAATTTTGCGATTGTCTTGTACACTCCTGACTGGTACTCATGTTCTGTGCTCAGCAATGACTATTAGTCTCCTTTGCTCGCCAGTACAAGTCCATTCGGAGCCTCTTAAGATTTTTTACCAATGTCACTGTAAATTTAGTGTTACTCTTGTTCCTACTGCAAAGAGCTATGCATAATAATTAGAAAATTAAGAGAGACTCCTTTCTAAAGTTTCTCTTCAACCATATATATGTTCCCTTCTTCCTATAATTTTTGCTTGGTTTCTGCTTGTGTAAATTCGATACTCTTGTCTCTCTCCTCCTAAATTTCCTATATAGATTTACATCGTGGATAAAAGGATAACAGACAACCTTTTACTTAAAGTATAGTTTTGGTGGAATTTTTGGCGCCTCCTTTTTTCTATGAAGACAGTTGTGTCTGTACCTCCTCTTTTTGCACAATGCTAATTTCAAGCAAACAACAATAATCTCACGTTCTCAATCATTATTTTCTCTACGCTTCTATTGTAGAAAAGGCTTCAGGCTTCAGAAAGTATTTCTCTAAGAGTTGCTACCTCCTTGTTGATCAAAACTTTGTCTAATATCGTCCTTTTATCCCATTTGAGACTACTGGCAAACATTTTCTCCATTTGAAGTGTGAATGATTTGAAGTGTGAATGTGATCATTCATCTGTTTCTTTTCACTTTACGCACTCTTTGATCTCTTATGATTTGGTTTAGATGATGTCCATTCAGACAAAAGTACTCCAACTCCCTCCAATCTGACTAGTATTTTTCTTTTTATTTTTTGGAGAAGTTAGCTAACTTGGAATGAATATTCATTTATAATAGTTCCATATTTTATGCATCAATCACATATCTTAAACTTATTTCTGGTATCCAGTAAATGAAACATATAAAAACGCAGAAACTTGAACAGTGAATGAAGGACAATTTTTGTATTTTCGGTTGTAAACGGATTCTTACTTCCCTGCCATGGAGATTTTTTGCGTTAACTCGAGTCTTCAGTTTTTGAATAACATTGCAAGTGAACATATAATTGTCATAGGTAGTAGAAGCTTTTTACCAGGTTGCATACTTGCATTAACCTTGGAAACACATTTCATAGTTTAGTTATCAATTGAAAGATGGCAAAGTAGATGCACCCCTTTTTCTTTTTACATTTCTCTATGCTAATGTTGGTGTCGCCACGGCTAATACCTTCTCCTTGTCCAATGCAGGTCTTCCCCTGCACTTGAAAGAACATGAATACTTTTTCACACGTTCCTCCAGGTTTTAGATTCCATCCTACAGATGAAGAATTAGTTGACTACTATCTACGGAAGAAGATTGCTTCAAAAAGAATTGATCTAGATGTAATTAAGGATGTTGATCTTTACAGAATCGAACCATGGGATCTTCAAGGTAGCATTTATTTATCAATTTTGATGATGATTTTCTAAATTCAAGAGAAAACCCTCACTCATTGTCCTGAAATTTTTATTTGAACAGAACTTTGCAAGATAGGTACCGAGGAGCAGAATGAGTGGTATTTCTTTAGTCATAAGGATAAGAAGTATCCAACTGGAACACGCACTAACAGAGCTACAAAAGCAGGATTCTGGAAAGCTACAGGAAGAGACAAAGCTATTTACTCTAAGCATAGTTTAATTGGCATGAGAAAGACCTTGGTATTTTATAAAGGTCGAGCCCCAAATGGACAAAAATCAGACTGGATAATGCATGAATACAGACTAGAAACCAATGAGAATGGGACTCCTCAGGCAAGTATTAAATTTAGACTAATACATCCAAGATGCCTGCTTAACTTGCAAAAACTATAAAAGAATATATCATACATCAGCATTCCATTTCTTCTGCATGGCAATTTCCTCCTTGCCCTTAATTAACAATTATCTCGTCAAATAAAGATGTGTATATCTTGATGAACAAAACCTTTTCCGAAATAAAATTTCAACTCTCTGGATTCCATTCATCAACTGTTTTTTCTTTCTTTTTTTTTTCTCCCGGAAATACTTAGATACTAAATTCTGGGGTTAAACCTGTTGACCCAGATGATGGCATTTATCTGGTCTGCTGGTTATTTGAAAACAAAGTTCAGGAGAGTAGTTTTAAATTTAGCCGCTTGTTTATGTGCTGATGTTTATGATCTAATTCTCAATTCCTTCTTTTAACCTACTTCAGGAATATTCTCGTACCATTTACATGTCCTATATATTATATCTGTAGCCTTCTTTGCCGTCATGAAAATGGAAATAACAAATGCATCGCATCAGTTTGTTCTTTATTATATCAAAGGACGACCTGTACTTAATCTATTTGAGACCAAATAAGACTTTAAGCCTAATACAAGATGTTTCTGATTGAACCAGGAAGAAGGATGGGTTGTGTGTAGGGTGTTCAAGAAGAGATTGACAACTGTACGGAAGGAAGTAGACCTCGAGTCACTATGTTGGTACGATGATCAAGTTTCTTTCATGCCCGAATTTGACTCTCCAAGGCGGATACCTCAATCATATTCATCATACAATCCTCAATATTCCTGCAAGCAAGAGTTTGAACTGCAAAACAACATCCCCCAGGATGTATTCCTCCAGCTTCCTCAACTTGAGAGCCCTAAAGTTCCACAGTCGATCACCAATGTAAGCTGCAGTTTAATGGTACCATACGGTTTTGATAGGAGCAGTGGAAGCATTTTACAGTCTTCAACACTTGCACATGAAGCACCACATCTGCAACAAAGCCACCAACCCCAAATAGTTTACATTAACAACACTGATCAAGGTGTTGAACAAGTGACTGATTGGCGAGTTCTCGACAAGTTTGTCGCATCTCAGCTAAGTCATGAAGATGCAGCAAAGCAGACTGCCTATTCTGATGGACCTTCTTCACTTCAAGTGGCAGAACACATGAGTATGCTAGTGAATGATGAATCAAAGCAACAAGAAATGACGTCCCCAGAATTTGGCTGTGTATCCACCACGAGTCCTCAAGTGATCTTTGGAAGTAAGAATATGTTAATTTAACTACAATTACATATAGTACTAATCAGTCATAGGAAGTTACTACAAATAGAAGAAAGAAATGTGACAACAGTTTCTGTACATAATAAATTGCTAAGTACTACTAAGTAGCTATTTGGTTGCTTGTACACAATGTACTAATGTTCAGAGGCATATATATAGGTTCATGAGAGACACCTACTAATAAGTATATATGGATGCGTATATGGTTTGTAAGCTATAAGTGCCGGTGACACTACTACTGTGGGATTGTTGAATATGTTTCCTTTTATTGAAGTTCAACAAGCACTTAAATGGGTGTTTTTTTGCAACTTTTGAAGTTTATTTTGGCTTTTTCTCTGTCCAAAAATGGAATCTTAATTACAGATACTCAATGGCATCATTCCTTCTTTTGTATATTTTCTAATGTTTTATCATACTATTTTCTCTTCCTTAAGATGTTCATGAATTGAACTTACTGAAAAATATATAGAAAAAACGGACAACTCAATCACAGCATGCAGCAGAAGCAAGTTGCGACCTAGTCTAAAAACAAAATGATGCAGGTTTTCTTCTTTTTTTTTCATCCTTTTCCTTGGGGTTATCATGAGTCGAAATACCGAGGTACTAGGCAGAAGAAGGTGTGCATCTTTGAATTTCGCGTAGTTTCTTTCTATGAATGAGAAAATCCAATAATGGGCTACTATTAACTAGAGAATGCAGAAGGCATGGTAGAATTTCCCCCGGTTTATACACGCAGATGACTTCAAACTACTAGAGCAAAAGCAAAAGGTTTTCGAATTACCTGTAAGTTTTCTCCACGACATGCTTCAAGAGTGCTACTCTTAAGGCTTATTATCCTGTTTTGACAATAAACTCTTAAAAATGCATGTGGACAACCAATTTCCATGCAGACAGAAGAATGATCCACGTCGATGCTTTACAAGGAAATTCTATTACATGGCTTGTGGATTTTACTAGAGAGCATACCTCCTCAAGGACCAAACAATTTCGGAAAATACTGTTCTAACAAGAGATTGCGCATACAAGTTTGCAACTTTAACCGGTGTAACTCCTGTACAAAAGCCATTGCTTTTATGTTACTATCACCAAACAAAAGTTCCAGCAATGAAATTTGATTATGGAATCTGGCGAAGAATAACTTGCTAGACAAGTAGAAATGCATGCGTATTGTACCATCCGGATGACCACAGCCCCAAAACCCCCTTGATCGCCTAAATGGTTCATGCCAGAAGACTGTCAATTTGGATGTTTGTACGGTCTCTCAAAACTTGTCAAATACTTGTTCGATGGATGAAGTTCACAAATATGGAGTAATAATTGTGATGAGACATTCTTATTCACTGGGTATAAATAAACATGACCAGACTATCTATCTGCTAAAACTTTGGAAGTTGATATGGTATATTAGCGCTGCAAGGGAAGCCATGGCCTTATTGGTAAAATCTGAGCACTTGGGCAGGAAAAATAGTTTGAACAACACGAGAGACAGGAAGAAAAGAACGAAGTATTTACTTTCCTGCTGTAGAAATTTTTTTTAACGAGGCCTAAACTACCCGAAAAGTAGTCTCTCGTGGTGTTTTGAGTTTGAAAGGAAAGAGTTGGAGATTCTGTAAGGTCAAGAATCAGGGAACTAACTAAGGTAGACAAAATTTGATCGAGTTGGCTTTTAATACTTGGAAAAAGAGACTTGTAGTTGTTTTGTTCATTATTATGCAATGAAAGTGAGAAACAAGAATTATCTTTCTTTTTTGACCTGTAACATCATTTTTACTTGGCTTGAATTCATGCTCGAAAGTACCTTTCAAGCAATGCCAATTTCACAGCAGACACAATAAGTGAGCGTGCTTTCATGGGCTCATAATTCTCCCTCCCTCTCTCTCTCTCTCTCTCTCTCTCTCTCTCTCTGAGATGTTGAGCGCTGGCTTGCTAGGGCAAGATCGAGGGCTAGTGGGGTTATGGTAGAAAATACCATTGAGGGAATTAATTAAGTTGAATGGCTATTCTTAATAGATTGTTCATGCAATATCCCGTATAGGATATATGTGAGGAAGGCATTTGTTTCTCTTCACTTCTCAGTTTAACTCATTTAGCTCTTACTTTTAACAGTTGTGGAACATTTGTCCATTTGGATTTTTTTCCCCAAAGTGTTGATATTTTACTTGTGCAGTCTGTTGATTAGCTTTAAAGAATGATAAGTAATGGTGTCACTAAGATTTCTGCAAATTTCAGGAGGAAGCAAGGCAAGCCATGCGCACTGATGCATTGCATGTGAAAATGTGTGGCCATATTATTAGGGTTACTAAACACATTCTCTGCAGGCCAAGAAATTGCAAGTGCCTTTGAATTGTGATTGACTATATTATAATAAAATTCCATGTGAGCATGTATCATTTGTTTGCCTTTTTACTCCCCAGATACCAGACCTTGCTGGCCCTCAATTCCTCATGTTAAGGATAGGGATTCGTGGATTAGAACCAAAAAAAAAAAAACCTGTGTACGAAGACTGTCTTTCGTAGTGCGTATAATATATGTACTTTCATATTCCTATACTCTGAAATATTAAAGGTTGTCATCTCTCGAGTATGGAGAATGAAAGGTACTTATAATATGTCTTACCTCAGTCCATAATGCTTAATTCAATCTTTAAAAATAAAGTTCCAGTGCTTCCTTTCTTCTAGTCAGGCAAAAGATCTGATTAGATCAAAAGGGTGCTCTTTGAATTTTTTTAAAAATAAATAGGTTCGAACTTTCAACTTATAACCCACTTTCTTTGGTGGTCACTGAATCATAGCTCAATGGTTTAGGCAAAAGATGACTACTCTTTCAACTATGCATAAGTTGCCCTTTTCGCTAATCTATTTCACTAACATTAGATGAATAAGAAAAAGAGAGAGAGACAAACTAGTTTATGCTTTCTTGGTAAGTATTTTTACTTTGTCATATCCTCATGATTAACCAACGAGATTTTTTGCTCGAAATTCGAAAAAGAATACCGATGAGGCTTTGGCTCAAAATTCTATAGAATTCCTCAATCATCTGCTAATGAAACTACGGTTTAGTCATGACAAAAGCAACTACAAATTAGAGTTGGAAAGTTAAAAAGTGATATGATACAGCTCTAAGCAAAAAAATGTCACTTTTAGTATCCAGTATTATATTGATTTTTTTCTCTTGTAATTGTGTGTGGATTTGTACCTTATGCTTCTAGTTCCGTGAAAAAAAAAATTTCCTCATTCAGTTTTCTTAACATTGACAGGCAGAATTCCATGGCCCATAGTTGCTGCAAAATGTCAAAGCATGGGAAAAAGAAAATCTTTTTACTTACTGACCTTCAAATTTTGGTACAGGCCGATGTCTATTTTGGCCGCACTGTCCAATTTCATAAAAAAAAATTGTCAATGAAGTTCAAGAATCACCATATGATTCAAGGGAATGCCAGTGGATGAGTTCAAAAAATAGTACTCTATGAGTTCATGATGGAGCTAGCCAAGTCAATTTAATAAGTTAAATACACCTTCATACTAAAGCTGGCACTGCTTGTCATTGATTTTTATACAATTTGCAAAACTTTTGAGAACTTAATTTGAGGAAATGCCACGCATATTTTGGTTTAATGGTCAAGATTGAAACCTCACAAACTGAGAGATTCTTAATTCAAGTATAGAATTTAGGCGTGAGTTTGTTTTAACTCAGTAATTGTCACACTTATTTTTTAGTCAGTTTGTAATATTTTTGAGTTATAATCTGTTTTGCGTTTCCCAATTGTGGATTCTTGTAATTTCGTTCAAAAACAATGAAGCATACTCAAACGAATTGATAATACATAAGTGCATGGCATGGGATACAAATGGTACAAATGGGATACTAGTTGTATGGAATAAACAGTAGAACAAAATCCAGAATCAAAAGAAGTGCAATTTTTTAACAAACAATCTAATATTCACTATCCTAGACAAATTGATCTAACAACTTTCTCTTTGATTGTAAACTCTAGTTGATTTTTACATACGTATAACTACACAGCATACTCAATGAAGAATATTATTCAAACTAATGAAAGATAATATATTCATGCATTTAAATCAAATTATGCTTCTCCAAATGAGTTTGCATCCTGAGTAAGTACATTCAAATGCCTGCTCAGTTTTCCTACAGATGGAAGAATTGCTAAGTAGGAAATGTTGTTATTTATTCGCCTTAAACTTTCTTTTTTTCCTTCAATTTCATTCAGAAATACTACTCCAGAAATTATAGTGTTTGTCCTATCCTAGAGTCCCTATATATTCAGTCCATTACAATGTCATCCGGTATATACTTGTCCGTATATGGTTGGAGTATCCTCTTTTTTCTTTTATGTTGTTTGGAAATACGACTGAACGGGCACTAAAGTGGATATGTTTTATGAGCAGTAAAAAAGTTTTGACATGATAATTGTGGAAATAGACTTGACAAGAAAAGAGGGCACAATGGCTGATGGGAAACTCTCGAGAGGAGTCCACAACGGGGACAGCAGTTTCTGTGTTGGGGAATTGCTGGTGCACACTTTATCTATGAGAATTCAACAAGTAAAGACGAAGCAATTTGATTGAATTCTTTAATCATTAGAGCTATGGCTAGCTACCAGCCTTGAGTTGCTGGTTGACACATCATATGCTTCTTGCCTATCCCTTCTGACTATGTACAAGACTTAGAGCCCGATGGGATTGCATTCTTCGAAAAATTTTTGAAAAAAAATTACTACAACACGCTTTGTAAAATATGATGTATGTGATGTAAAAAATAATTAAAAATATGAAAAAAAATCTTTTCATAAAAATCTAAAATTTTAGAGTAGGAGATGGCAATCCAAACAAGGCTGTCCAACAAAATAGCAAAGAAACACATGCCACATAGATAGTAAGACCGGAAGTAGTATTCACACTCTCAAATTTGTCTCTTACAATTTAATTTACGCATTGAATAAAATACCGTCCAAGAGTACTGTGAGAGGGTAATTTGGAAGTGTCAATGTCACCTCCAAAGACAGATACAAACGTTTAATGCTACCAACAAAAATGGACAACTTTAAAAATCAAGGTTAATGACAATTGCAACTAGTTCCCTTCAAGTTTAATTACGTTTACCTCCCTTTGGCAGTGACATAAATTAATAAGCTCTACAAATATCCAGTAATGGTGTTGAATTGAGTCGGGCACAATTGATTTGATATTTTGCAAGTGTGGTTACAAATGGAATTTTTGCTATCACTTACACTTTTCTTTCATAATGTGTATAACAACTCTCTAGGAGTTGTTAATTCTTGCTTGTTTTTGGATTCTGTTAAATTTTCTTAATGTTTCTTAAAATTTCTATTCTACACCAATTGACGAGAGCCTGTGACCTAGTGTCATTTGTTTAACATTCTAAAGATCAAACAGTACTAATGGAGAGGGGAAATCCAAGCGGGTTGTTACTTGAAATATTTTGACCTTCACAACCTTGTTTGGGGGGGGCGCAATGGGAAGCTGGAAACTCTAAATGTCTTTTATTGCTTTTGGTACAACTTTTTAACAACACATGGGCTGATTTTGCTACATGAAACCACAAACTAAGAGATGTAGATGTAATTTATGAAACAAAAGAGGTGCAAATTGAAATTGTCATAAACCTTCCAGGAGATGCACTAGAAGATATTACATGAAGAAGCTGCCTTTTGTTAATGAATTAACCTCAAGCTAAACACTTGATATCCACTCCCTACGAGTACAATTTTTTTTTTTTAAATTTGGGTTGCCAATACATTTAGCACATTTATGCTGGTGAATGAAACAGTTATTATCTTCCGTTCAATGTTTTCTAGCACTAAAAATCGGGAGCCCTTGAGGTGGCGATAAGGAGGAATATGAAAAGGATTAGGATTGCAGGCCTAATGATTACTTCAATTGATGCCCTGTGGCATAATTAAGCTTTTCAAAGTTCACAAATTCATCAAACTCCAAATGATTGGGACCACATTTCTTAACCATAATGCCTTGCAGTACTCTAGAGATGGCAAATTGATGACTACCACATCAAGAAAGTACGACCATGGTACTGAGCCATTTGAACTAGGAATGTTGTGACAGCTATATTGTCTGTTACTTTTATGGATCAATTTAAATGAACATAAAAGGATTTTTCATGATTTGGTCTGGTAGAGTACTGTTAAATGGAACTTCAGAAGTTGGGCAAAAAGATATGGTGGGATTTTCCACATGGAAGTTCCCCAATCTGCTTTGGTGCAATTAATCTCAAACTGAAGCGGGAGAAGAAAGCACAGCAGAAAGGTCAGGGTTTTCAGATGAAATGAAACCATGTCTTATAATGCATATGCAAGCAGAAAATCTGCAGAATAATTACTACACAGTTTGAAGACCAAACTAAAGTGAATTATAGTTATTTTTATTGAAATCCATCCACTTATTATGTCCTTTTTCTTTTATCGAGTGTTAAGCAAGTACCTATCGGAGGCTGGTTATTAACACTTGTTTTCAAGTTAGGCTTCACCTCTTGTTTGCTGGAATTAAGCAAAAGAAAGCAAAAGCAAATATGCTGTGACAACTACTCAGGTAAAAGCATTTGCATGATCACGCTCAAACAATAATGACACAATACAGGACAATTTTATGAAGAAACTACAAAGCTTGTTTTAGACTCTTAGTTGAACATCGCCAATTGTGTGATGAATGCTTTCTTCAACTTTAATGATCAACCCATTGCTTCAAAACAACAAAAAAACCTTTGATCAGCCCAAGTCAATGAATTTTTTTTTTTATCACGGTTTAGCTTGTCCAGTAAATGCTTCTGATGTTCTGGTCTCCATGTTCGACGGTAAAACATGAGTGTTAAAGTAACTTCCACGACTTGTTAAGCTAGTTCAATACCATGATATTCTGATGTTCATCTGTTATTGATATTATTGAAACAAAACTCGTCCCATGAACCTGAAGTGATCTAAAGCTCTAAAGTACGAATCGATAGGCCAATGGAAATATTAGTGTTCAGATTGATGAGTCCTACATTTATGCATGCATTTTATTGTTTTGAGAGTAATTAATCTCTGAATTTTTCCTTGGTCAAAGTATGAGAGTTGGGAGAAGGCAAATTTGAGCATATTCTCAAAGAAGTTCTGATGCATGCAGTGCTCTGATAAGAGATGACAAAAGAGCGTGCTTTGGCCATAATTATGCTTGCAACTTACAGAATGTGTGATCAATTGCAAGGCCATGCATATTTCAAACATGCTTATCTTCTCAACATTACAATTGATACGGAGAAAATTGCTAGCTGTTTCTCATTATAATGCCAACTACGAGTAAATAAGTCAATAAACTCATCACAAGAAACATAAACACGTTAGCAATAAGGTATCAAGTCTGCTTGTGAAATCTTTGAGGTGTCTAGAATGTCATCAAACTTGGGGGGAAGTGATGCTCAGGCAAAGTTGATTCTTGATAAGCCCAAAAATCAGCAAAAATTTGTTCTGAGTGACTAATTAATTTGCATCACAAAGGCCGGTGGTTGGATCACAATATCCATCACGGTCAAGCAATTTCTTTGGCGGAGCACTAAGGAGAGGTGAAGAAGGGGAACCGTAGGCGTTTCTTCGACTGTTTCCACAACCTAGACTTTTTCTGGTACTTATCCCTGTTATAGGATTTGTGCCGCTTGCATATTTGCAAAGCGCCTCCAAATCAACGTAAATAAAATTAGATGTGTCAAAGAAAGATAGCATACGAGCATAGCGAAAAACACAAGGAGAAATCAAGCCAAAAACAGTGTACATGCCTAAATTCCACAACTAGAAAGACTGAGGTATTTCACAAAAGCAATTGTATCCCCCTTAACAGATTCTTTTTTAGGTTTCCAGCTTGTAAATACGAATAATTAGTATATTTAACTAGCTAAAGGAAGAATTCGCACATCTTACTTCCATAATTTCATATAAATAATTTATTCTGACAGATTGCTCTAAGAAATTGAGGGTCTGTTGACGAACAAGCACAAAAGGTCATGAAACAGCAGGCAGACAGGCAGTTCTAATTTGGCAAACGTATAAAAAATGTAGACTGTCCCCAGCTGGTAGGCTTCAAGAATGACCAGCAAGTATACAGTTTCTGGGCTCCATCTTGACATAGAAATTTTACCATTTTAACTTTTCAATTGATCATAAATGTAGATTGAAGGACTCAGTGAAACATTGCTACGCTGTTCTATTAAGAAGTTTTCCCTCATTGAAAGCTTTTGCAGAATGAAACTTGTATAACGAACTAATCCTGGGAATGAGTTCAGGGATTTCCGACACTTAACAGATGATCAAGAGAACATCAAGAATACCTGTTTTTGGGGAAGGTCTATCACTGCATCACTAAAGTCAGCACCCTCAATAGTAGCACCCCCAAGATCACTGCGGGTGAGAACTGATCTAGCCAGGATTGCATTGGTGAAATTTGCTTCATTAAGAACCTGCAGGGATAATCAGCACCTCAAAACTTGAAATCATATTAATGTCATATTGAAATGGAAATTAATACAATGAAGACTTGAGAGTGACTCTTTTCATTGAAATGGCTATGGAGCTTAAGAAATACTGATGGGCTTACCATTCGATCCATCAAGGTGTCACTCAAATCTGCACCTGTTAAATGAACATAGAAAACCCGGAGTAATGAAAATTTTGTTCCAAAATTTGAAGCAAGTATACAATCAAGGCATTATTCATAAAGTGCCATGTTGAAAATTATAGACATATTGTGCACGCGAGTGATTACCAAAAAACTTTCCACTTAAGCTAAGTAGGATTAGCTCAAATTAATCTCAGTTGTACATGAAAATTGAGCCTTTTGGTTTTCTCAATTTCGCTTGTCTTTTGTATACATCCAATGTACTCTAGTTCCTGAAATTGTTTTTAATTCATTTCTAAATAGGAGGAGCAACACAGCAGCAAACTCTCACATTAGAGGGACCAAAAAATAAAGATTTCCATATTGAGGGGCTTAATGGATGCAACATTTTCATTTCAAGGTCCAATTTGCCACAATTGTTTTCATTTAATACAGCGCATAATATTGCGTATATAAGCATTCTTCCCAATTGTCATTTAATAAGGAGCCACAAAGTTTTCCTTCAAATTACGATTATTCTGATAGAAGGACATTATTGTTGAAAAAGAAAAAAGAACATTATTGTGACATTATTTTGTGAAAAAAATAAATAAAGTTAGACAAAACATTTTTTTTGAGTAAAAATTAGAAAAAAATGTTAATCTCACCATTTATAACAGTTGTAATGGATGAACAAATAAATACAGAGAATTAGCCACTTAAATTTCATATTGGAATTGGACCATAAACTAACGAATCAATGGTCATCCATTCCATTGTCAAAGAATGTTTTAATATAATATATTTTCTTCGATGACAGAATAATTTTGTTAACTTATGATCTTCCATCATAGAAGCTGATCATTCACGGCTGGCTTAATCACTCTTTTTTTTTTTAATCAACTTTAAGTATCAACTATTGAAGAAATTGTTCCAATTACGTGTGGAGAAAAAAGGAAAAACAAATCATTCCTCCATTGTTCCTCTCCCGGCAATTATCCGATTTTACACTACATCTTTTCCTTGGCCCAAAATGCATTAATTGGTGGACTCAATGCAATTTTCATAATCGAAAAGCTACCTTTTCTTTAGGCCCAAAAAAGCCAAAATGGATCATTTTCAGTTTTCTTCTTTTGCCCCGAAGCCCCAATCCTCCTCCACTACTTGAACCCTGTTCCCTCCTTTCGCCGCACCACCGCCTTATTCCATGATTTTCTCGAAATCTCAAACTTCAGAACACCCAGAAATCAATTGCATCAAGCGAAACCCTTCTCCACCAAATACAGGTCAGAATTGCAAAATAGCCCTCTAATTTCATCATCATTTAAACAGTTGTTTTATTCCCCTACAGTTCTTTTGCATTCCAATCTTCCTATTCTTGGAACCCTCATTAACAACTGTACAATCGGATACCAACCCTCTAACTGGAATTGATAATACGTTAAGCATTGATCTTTCAACAAGAATATGGAGGATTTGGAATTGGTTCCATCAGTTAAGGATGATGGTTCACAAAAGATTGAATTTTCTCCATCCTCTTGTGTTTTATCTCCCAAGTTCAAGAAAAGAAAACTGTCTTGCAAACGTGATTTTCCGCTGGAGTTTTTGCCAATTGGGTACGGAGATTGATCATAAGTCTGAGCAAGAAACCTGTAATGCTACAAACTCAGTAAAGGTTGCAGATGAGCTGTTTAATGAAAATGTTAAGGTAGAAGGAGTAGATTATGATCAGCGAATGATCAAGACGAGTGAATCAGTGATAAGTCCTAATCCTTTACCTAAAAGGCGTAGAGTATCGGTAGTTCGGGATTTTCCTGATGCCTTCTTGCAACTGAAAGGAGAAAAGGATTTTCCAAAGAAAACCACTGGGAGTGAAAATCAGAAGAAGGATACTGCCTCGGATTTAGAGGATAATATTGAACCGTTAGAGAATATCATTGAGCTTTTTAGAAGTGGAGCTGATATAGGACGCTATCAGCTGTCTTGTACTTTGGGGTTTGAGCAGGAGCCACCATTGGTTTCTCCTGATAAGAAGGAACCTCAGCTGTTGGTTGCAGAATCTAATATAAAACTTGGCCTCTTATCTCATGATTTGGAATTTGATGGTGAGCAACCACAGGCCTTCCCTGATAAGGAAGAAGCCCTACAGTTGAATTTAGAATCCGTGATCCCAATAACTGAGCTAGAGTTTGAACATGGTAGGATCATCAGCCAAAATGAACGTTCAGAAGAGACCAAATCAAAATTTGGAGATGGGCTTGAGGCTAGTTTTATTGGTCAATTTGAAGACTCAGAATTGCAGTGGTTGAAAGAGAAAGATATGCTGATTGATGGAGCTGTTCTTGAACCGGAGGACAAGCACACTAATTTGATGCTGTGTTCCGCGATGTTGCCAAAAAGACGCAAAGTTTCTGTTGTTCGTGAATTTCCAGATGCATTCAAACGGATAAATGGAGGAGATAGGCAGTTCAATGTTGCTTGTGTTTCAGAGGATGAGGAAGAACCGTTTGAAAATTGTCCACCGCCCCTGACAGGTCATGGGAAACTTGACAGGCAGGTTTCGCATTTTGCATTTGATTCTGATCAGGAGGAACTTCTAGAATCAAGGTACAGTCAATCAGGGATTCACAAACTTGAAATTACTGAGATGATTGGCTCAGAAGAAGGGAAGCATAGGGTTTTTGTGCTAGGACTTATGGCTGCACCAACAAGTCCGGGGATTCAAGAACATGAAATCACTGAAGTGATTGGCCCTAGCGAGGATGCACGAGGACAAGGTTCAGGCACCAGATTATGTCAAGGACAGCGTTCAGGCTCAGAAGGTGTGGAGAATAGAATTATTGTGCAGGCACTGATGGCTGCAAGTAGATGTCCTTGGAAATCACCAAGAAGAAAAGGTTCTAAAAAAACAAAGAAAATGCTTTAATTCGGATTAGGCAGTATGATTTGATTAGTTCCATCTATATCACTTAAAAGGATTCTCTGAAGGTGTGTCGCATTTGATGAAGAAGCATGGGTGCTACAATGTATTAGGCATACATCTTTATGTATATACGAGTTGGGTACTCTGTGTAATCCTTTTAAGGTTTCTCTTATTTTATCACATTTCGCAGATAGAGTATAAGATTATTGTTAGACACTGAACCTGGTTCGGCATTTGCCTATGTGAATGTGTGTATTGGGCATTCTCTAAACAAGGTCTGGACATGTACCTGTGAAATTTGCCTTGTATGCAACAGCCTTCTCGAGGTATGCACCATTGAAAGTTGAACCACTAAAATTTGATTCCCTCATGTCAGCAGCTGTGAAATTGGCTCTTCTGTCTCAGACAATATAACAATTTAAGCATCAGAAAGCTTGCCTACTATTAGGGATGACATAGCTTAACACTTCTGATAACTACACAGTTTTCAGAAGATCAACATACAAGACTTGCATCTTTTTATTTTGAGCCTAAATTCAAGTTCCATGATGAATACAGTAGTTACCTGAAGTTCTCGTTTACATGGACCGCTTTTCTGCAAACCAGAACAATCCCAGAATTCGTAAATCAATTTCAAGCATCACTTGTCAAGTAAAATCAGAATATGTTAAAAGGAACTGACTTGAGGTCTGCAGAGCCAAATTGAGCAGCTGAACCAATCCCAAACTCGCCACGAGTTTCTGCCTCGTATTTATTGAGTTCAGCCAAGGCAGACAGGTTCGTGCTAAATGTCACAACAGCAGCCGCAGCCAGTGCAGTTGAAACCAGCTTTCTCCACTTAGGTTCTGCACCATCAACGGTGTTGGTAAAAATGAACCCAAGTCTTGTGCTGGAATGAAATTCTTTCAGTCTTTAGTACTATATGCACTTAATTAATTTAGTGAATCAACAGAAAAGGGTAACCGAAATATTACAAACCTGTGGCATTTTTCCCTTGTTGGTCAAGTTGACAGATTACCTTCAAGGGCCTGAGAGCAGATTGCTGAGGAAAGAAGCATCTGTAAGCACAAGAAGGTGAAGGGATGGTAAATGATTTCATTGGAAGCAAAGAGGTTGAAGAGGGTGCCATTTTCAGGGAATTATTTTTCTGTTTGTGGATTTACAAACGAAATAGAGAGTGCGAAATATTTATGACATGGAAGAAAAGAGGTGGGGGATTAAGAATTTAAGATTTGAGAGTTTTTGGAACTGTGAATGGTTCTAAATCTTACGTGGATGTTTTGCTTTCTTCATTTTTCTTTTTTTTTTTTTCTTTATCTTCGAGATCGAGACTTCGACCATATAATTTTGAGAGAACAATTGGTTGGCATTTCGCCACGGATTTTTTTTTTTTTTTGGCTGTGTATTTCTCTTTGGTTCACCTGGAAAGAAAAGCGGACAAACCTAAAACACTTGAGCCCAAATCAAATTGTGCATGGGCCGTACGAGACGATATATGACTAGGGATTGCGATGGCTCAAGCAAAAAATGATCTGGGGCCATTTACTCAAAGAGTTAAAGGTTGCACTGAGAGGTCCTCACAAATTACGTTCCGGAGGTCCATGGGCCATTTGTGGCGGACGACTAAGGTTTTTTTTATACGAGAAATTTTAAATTCAGAACCTCTTTTTTATAATTTTTTTTAACTTATTATCAAACCAGCTCGACCATCCCTTAAGTCAATCTTGTCCCTTTTTGAACTTTTATTTATTTATTTATTTTTCAATCTTTTAACCTTTACAGAGCATGAGAGGTCATCCCCGCATACCCAATGTTCTCAACTATTTATTTATTGTGGTGATGTTGGTTGAATGGGTAGTTTCTGATTTTCACTACTAATAATGGGGAGAGCTTTTAATGTTTCTGTGTGTGAAACGGAACTTCTTCACTTGTTAAATTTGGGAGAAAGAAATTGCATGTACATCTTAGACTTTCAAATGTAATAATCTCTTGTACTTAGTAACCCTGTATGTTGAGTAGAGGTTTAGAGAAACCTCTTACCTTGTCTTCAAGGGGTGAATTTATCAATCAAAACAAATGATTTTAGCTCCATCTAAAGTATAACATTCCCTTAATTAATCGATGTGGTATCATATTCAAAATTAGCCAAAGATATATTTCCAATAGTTACTCCATTATCTTGGACTTGAGTATGATTTTCTTGAATCTTGATCCCTGAGAACTTAAATCCAAAAGGATTTATTTACCATTGCCTAAAAGAAAGGTGTATGAAGTAAAGCTTTTAACGAGTCGAATCAAGTCAAATACTTGATGTTCAAGCTCTATTCATGCATTATATGAACAGGATTTAAGTTCATCTCGAATAATAATGAACTGTAAGAATTGATTTACCATGGTCTAAAAGAATGGTATCTGAAGTGACTTTAGTGGATAAGTAACTACTTCTTCAAGATTGGGTACCAATGCAACAAATGATTGGTCTTACGATATTGCACCAGTCTTGTAGGTGTGATACTTATGTGTATTGACAAATTACCAATTATTATACAGATAAGAACTTTCTTAACGGGAGGGGGAAAAAATGTAGCTCAAGCACGCCTTGGTGATGGTTGGGCGGTCATGTGGCTTTGGTTGCAGAAGTCATGGTACTGTTTTGCTATTGACCCACCATCTTCACTCAAGTTAAACTCCAACTGATAAATCACAGTTCTTGAGCAAAAGCCATGCATTTCTTCCACTGTTTGATCATTAGCTATTTACGCACGACCTGCGTTGATCTTTTACAATTACAATATTGTATCCAGCTCGCAGTTCCTAATCCGCCCGGCAGTCCTCTTGTCTCCCTTTCACTCAGTCTGTCAGTCACGCGCATGGACGTACACAAGTGTGCCCAGCCTACACATATGGACACCCTGGATAAGCACAAATATAAGGAGATTTTTCACATCCCCTCTCAGTTCTCAGGCCCAGCTTACAGCAAACAATAGGGTCCTTAGCACTTGGCAGGCAGGCTTCTTAGATTCAACATTTTCCCAATACTGTACGAGCGAAGGGGTCGATGCCCGACATGTTGCCACAAGAAATGGCATGCATTGCAAAAATGAAACAGTGGGGTCATGATTCAATGAAATTCAGGCACTAAAGACTTGCAAAGTCATTTGTCGTACGCTACAATCAAATCAAGAATATGCAATTTGACGCCAGGAGTTAAGCATTTTGTTAATTATGGCCTTTTGCACTTTTACGAGTCATGACCAATACGAGTTTGGCTTTGTGCTGGTTTCAAATGTTCTTATAAACATTTGGAATATTTCTCCATTTAGGTTGGTTTTATGGAACAAATTTTAATATAAATGCACAAATATAGGTATGTCTAAGCAGCGTTGTGACGAAGATGATGAGAACCTAAGGGATTGGTGCCTTGAACTTGGCACTTGAATGACCATTAATTGCCGGAATTGCAGTCACTCTGAGTGATCAATGAATTCCTGCAAGTACACAGGGTGAATCATAATAATAATTAACTTGGAGTATTTCAGGGTCAAATCCATAGGGACGAATTAATTTTCTACTCTAATTATTCTAACAAAATAACAAAATTTAAATTCAAAATGTTGTATCTTCTAACTAAGCAATAAAATAATAATCAATTCAAATAGAATAGTGGTGAGAAAACAACAGACGCGAGTCTAGGGTTTCACGTTTTAATCCAGAATTTGAATCAATGATCTAGTTAATTTTTTTAATAAACCATGAACACATCACACAATTGTATTTTAAATTATCTCTCGATATATCTAAAATGTGTCTAATTAAATCCTATGTCTGTTTCGAGATCACAAATATTCAATTAAATCCCTTAAAAACTTTGGTGATATAAGCGCGTCATACAAATCCTAACCTATTCTCGTGATGAGGTTAAGTATGTTGATCTATTTAGTGCATAGTTGTATCTCTCTTTTCAATTCAATACAAACCTTAAGAGCATGTCTATAGTGGCCAAGTATAAACATGTAATTAAATCAAGATACATAAAATCATAGAAAAAAGGCAAGAAATTAAATTAGAAAAATTAATCGAATTCCTTCATAAAAATCCTAACCCTAGAAACAATTTAGTTCAATATCATTTCGAAATCATAACCATGAATTCAAAGAGTTGCTACAAAAATAAGGAAAAGAGTAAGATGACTTCTCAATTGCTTGCTCCAATCTTCTTCTTGTGCGCTCCTTGATTCACCTCCGTTGAATCTTGATCTCTTAAGAATAAACTATGAAAAAATGTTAAAACTAGGCTAGACTAATATTTTTCACCCCAAAAACAACCTAAAGAACCCCTATTTATAGTTTATTGAAGATGTATTCTAAATAGGGTAGGAATAGATTTTATTGGAGTTACAAAATTGCATTTTCCCCCATTTTTCTGATGAAGACCAGCCCAATATCCAGCACCGATCATTGGGTCAAGCTCAAAGCACAAAAGAATCTGGAGATGTTCAGTGCAAAATTGTTTGAGATATCCGGCGCCGGTTATGGATCCGTCCGCGGATCGGTACGGATTCGCGCATGGATCAGTTTTAAAGCCCCAAAGCACCATCAATGAAGCCGAATCAGTTCTTAATCAAAACAAAAAAGTTGTAGCCCTTTGAATAAGCTTTCTAACGCCACAAGAATCAAATCATTTGGAGATCTGGACACTGAGATACGCCTGAAATACTGAGACTTGGTCGTAAGACCATCGCAGGGCAACTATACTTCAGTAATTTGGACTTTTGACCGTAAAAACATGAGAACCAAATTTTAATATCTTCATAAGATTTGTATATAATTCTCTTAGCTTCAAATTGAATTAAAAATCATCTCAATCCAATTTGTGTAACTCAAGTTATCTCTAAAATATTGAAATATATCAATCCTGTCAAACCCCTTTTTCTTGACTTTTTCCTCTTTTGCATCTTCGCGCCACGTTTTTAGTTCATTTTCTCTCCAATTGAGCTTTTCACCTATTAAAACAATATAAGAGTCAAATTAAGTAGTTTTTACTCTAGATAAAGTTCAAAGAACATGGTTAACAAGCAACTTATATTTTTAAATGCATTACAATTTACCTCCTGAGCTTTGACATCATTCAAAACCCATGGTTAGCCAATAAAGTTGGTCTTCGAAATATTATGCGTGTTTCAAAATCTTTTTCCACCTTTCTGCCTCAACCATCATAGGATATATATCACACCATCAACTTACTCCAATTTTAAACACAATTTAAGACAATATACAGAAGGAAGCTAGGCCAAGATCATCTTTCAAACTCTATTTGTAACAAAGAGAGGGGAAGAAATGATACGAAGATCGAGAAAACAGAACTGTCAGTAAGAATTAAGGAGACGGAGAAAAAATGTATGGTAATTTAGCTCAACCAAGGAGTTAACTGTAAAAGGAATATAAAAATTAGCATGAACTCCTCTCGCCCAAATTCTTGTCTGTGTATTTTACTTTTCTCCTTTGCTTGCTTAAAGATATGGTTGAACAGCCTCCAGTACTAGATATATGTGTGAGAGAGAGGGTGAGGTCAACAACTTGCACATTGTGGGTGTGTGCGTGTGTATTTATTTATTGAAGAGAGACTCCCGTCCAAACTTTATAAGAGAGAATCGATAAAGGAAGAGTTTGAGAATTGAATCAAGGATTTCATTAATATCTGACTATTTTTCCTGCCAATTGAGTTTGGTTTTGGAGACACACTGTTGAATTTGTTTCTCATAATTGTGAAAGGTGGTCCGCTTGCATAGTGTTCAAGATGCATTGAAGCCTTTTAAGATCTTAAGCTTTATTTTTCCAAAGAATGTCACTGTTTTATCTGAAAGCCAGGAAATTTTGTACATCAAATCAATTCTGCACTTTAAACAGCGGGCAGTCTCCTTTCACATTTGATACCATGGATCTAATCACCATGTACGTTTTCTAGACTGTCCTTCATCGAACATTTCTTTTTCCGGCGTAAAAAATAATACTTTTGAAGACGATAAGGATCAAATTGAGTCGGCATATAAATGAGGAGCAGGTCCTTGACAGTCTAGCTCTATCCATTGCATGTAAAAGGGCTAAATAGGCAGAAGTCATTGGACTTTTTCTGTCAAAGAATCTTTCTTTTAAAAAAAATTTTAGGTGCAGATCTAAGAAACTCTTGGTTTGCAAACTTGAGTTTTTAGCCCTTAACTAACAATTAGTTTAAAAGATCAAATTGTGACGCCAAATTGATATCCTTCATACGGATTCCAACCAGACTGAGTTATTATTATGTATGATAAGGGCATAGACAACAGAATGGCTATCGTATAGAAGTCAATGATTAAAATAACACCTTGAAAATATTTAAGGATTTTCATCAATCTTTAAAACCTAATAGAATGTGTCAGAGACTACATAAATAGACAAATGTAAAAGTTCTGTTACCACAAAATGAACTTTTTTGAAAAGTTGAGGGATTTGTGGTAGAAAGATGCACAACCAAAGAGACTTTAGCAAATCAAATTTATTTCCTAATGGATGAACAGAATATTTTCAGCAACATAAGAGGTTCATTTGTCATTGATCTAATGAGCAACTTTAAGAGCGTCAAACCTTTACAGAGAAAATTCAATACAAACACACTAGATGAAAAAAAGAGGGTTAGGGTTTGCAGATGGGCATACTAACTAGGAAGATCCCAGGTATCCATGATCTATGTGGAGTAGGATCATGGATCTAGCCATGATCATCCAGCAACATTAGCTAAAAAAGCATACAATATGCTGCAATAGAACTTAGTAAAGGACAAACAAGGTAAGGTTAAAATGGTTTTACTGACTCATAAATTCGTACCTGCATCTACGTAAGGACAGAAGGAATGAGTAGTCAAATCATTGGAGAAAAAATATTTTATGCCTGCCCCTGAGATATATCTCATAATTTAATAATCACGAAGGGTAAGTACACGAGAGCATATACTAGATACTTTGCTCATTGAAGAAAAGGAACCCTAAGGAGGCGCAGTCGGGCACGGAGGATGATGACCAAGACAATTTCATAATTGAGAAAACATTGGCTTGTTTGTCCGGGGGGCACAAGCGAGAGTCTTTACTCTTTACTGATCTATTCTTTATTAGGTAGCAAAAGGCAAGATAAATAAAAGGGCATTCTATCTATCTATCTATCTATCTATGCAAAACTGCAAAGCTAGCTAAATCACTGATCTGAACACCCCATCTTAACTTTGAAAACAACAGGTGCGGAAGTGAAAGCTATACCTCCCATGCAAACGTCCCTTTCCGGCTCCTCTCTCCCACATCTGCCGCCTGCGCTTCACTGTCTCCATCTATCTTCCCCACAACACCCACACACACACACACACACACACACACATCGGGAATGCCAACCACACATGTTCTTTTCTTGTTCTCAAAATTATTACAGAATTATGCATGTATGATTGCATTGCATTGCACATGTATCTTCTATGAATCGACCCGGGCTCATGCCTGGATGCTTCAGTTATCAATAGTGATTAATTTGCCAATATAAGTTAGTTTAATTGATAAGAACATATCACTTTTTTATAAAAAAAAAAGTATGTTTGAATTTTACTGCCAATGTGAGATTATGTTAGATTGTTTGAATCTTGTTGTCAATGTAATGCTATGCAACCTATGATTTTAGAATATGATTTGACTTGTAGTGGTGATTAGAGTTGAAATTATTCAAACATTTTTTTTAACAAAAAAAAGTAGTGATTAATTTGTTACTTTTACAAATTGTGTTTGTATATTAATACTACATTCTGTAAGTTCATCTCTAGATGATTATTTGCTCATCTTATCCATCGTTGGCTTAATATTTATAACGTTTTTAGGCTAATTCAATCTGTTAAAGTTAATACCAAGTCTCTTCACCCTTGATTTTTTATGCACATTCTACTATGCACATCCTACCATAGGAGGGTTTGTGGGCTGAGTTGCATTTCGCTAGTCGCATACATGCGTTTTTTGATTGCATTACCGACCAAAAACAAGAAAGAGAAGAGAAAGATGACTAAAGGTTTTTCACTTTGGCCGCACTAGCATCACAAACTACTATTACTCATACGTCTCTAGATTGGATATATAGATTCTCCACTGCATCAAGTAGAGACTTCTCTCTCTTTTCTTAGTATACAGTCATTCTTTGTCTCTCTCCTTAGCTTCTTTCTTCTTCTATTGTGCTTGCTCCATTGTTTCATAACACAGTGATTAAAGGAAAAAAAAAAAAAAAAGAGGCAGATCCAAGAAGAGGTTGTTAATCTGTCAAAGCCATCAATCAATCAATCAATTCCCCAGCAGTAGCCAATCCAATAAATTTTAAAAGATAGAGAGCTAAAGTGATCTCTCTCAACCATGTCCTCCTCCTCTTCTACTAGTTCCACTACAACTACTTTGTCATTGGACCACCTCGCTTCTTCCGAGCAGCTGTGCTGTGTCCATTGCAACATATGCGACACTGTCCTCGCGGTATACTGTTTCACTACTGGCATTTCTTCTCCCCTTTTTGATATTTTAATCAATCCATCCTTTTCCATTGATCCATCAGAAAAGAAAATTTTAGGGTTTCTGACTACATCACTTACTTGATCAGTAATATTAAGTTTTTTTTCCTTCTTCTTCCCTGACTATGCTACAACTTGTGTTTTGTTAATTTTTTTGGTGCTTTTATTATTAGGTGAGTGTTCCATATACAAGTTTGTTCCAAACTGTCACGGTCCGATGCGGCCATTGCACTAATCTTTTGCCAGTGAACATGAGAGGGTTGCTCTTGCCTTCAGCTAACCAGCTCCATAATCACTTTGGCCATACATTCTTCTCTCCTTCCCCTAACTTTCTGGTAAATCAGTTGGAGAATTGTATGTTTGAAAATGTGCTTGCCCCTTGGAATTTGTGGTGTACTGTTGTTGGGTAAAAATTTTAATGAAATGAGTGCATAGCAGGATCAAATCTCAAGCCCGACTCCCAACTTTCTGATGAATCAGACTACAGCAAGTGACTTCACTCTACCTCCTCAGACGGGATTCAGTGACCTTCCTAGGCCACCGGTTATGAACAGACGTGAGAAACATTTTCTTCCACTCTTTTTTCATTTAATGTAAAAGTGCATACCTATTTTTTGGGTAAAAATGTGTGTATGCTGTTGGGGGTGGGTTAAAATGCCTTGGCGCTTGGACCCATTGGAGAGTGAGGAAAGCTTTATAAGATGAAAACTTGGTTAAATATGAGGAACGTTGTCCACTTGTCCTTGAGTATTCCATGCACTTATTCAGGTATTCCAAGAGATTCTCATGTTTGACTGCAAATTGCACTCAGTTAGCTGATAGAGACTAGAGAGTAAAATTTATGTTCGAGTGGATTGTGAGATCAATTTCCTTAAATGTTTACAGCCTTTAGGTTGAAGTTCAATGCACCTTTTTTTTCTTTTCTTTTTTTTTCCTCTTTGTTACTCAAAGAATTCTCAGGATTTACACTAAGAGTTGCTTTTGCTACCCAAGTATATATACAACAGCTAAATAACAGTTTAGTTGATTTGTCAAAAGAATTAACTTGATTAGGAGATTCTTTTTTCTTCCTCCTAAAACACGTGTGGTAGAATATCCATAGAGATAAAGAAATAGTGAAGACGCAGGAGTGGAATCATACATTATGGTGAATTAGTCACACACATACTGACATTGTTGCACAATTAAATGACTTCTCAGCTCCAGAGAAGAGACAGAGAATCCCTTCTGCTTACAACCGATTCATCAAGTGAGTTATCATCACAAATCTGAAAAAGAAAAAAAAAATCTCCCCAAGGACCCTCTCTCTCTTTTTCTGATCATCTGGTGTGTGATTGGTCATGATGTGCTCGCTTTACACTTACAGGGAGGAGATCCAACGCATTAAGGCAACAAATCCTGATATTAGCCATAGGGAGGCTTTCAGCGCAGCTGCAAAAAATGTACTACCATCTGTCTAGACAACTTCAGCTTCTCTTTTTCCCCTTCTTTCTTTTCAGACAAAAGTTTTAACTAGGGTTCTCTTTCTTTTCTTTTCTTTTCTTTTTTTCTTTTTTTAGGGGGTTCTGGGTGGAGGGTACATTGCAAGTGGGAATGCGTTTAGGGTTACTAACTTTTCCATTGTCCTTATATTTGTTTCTTTTCTCCCACAGTGGGCTCACTTTCCTCATATTCAATTTGGTCTCATGCCTGATCAAACTGTCTAGAAAACCAATGTGCGCCAACAGGTAAAGCATCATCTTTTGTTGATTATTAATGCTCTTTTTACAATGCCACATTAATTTTCAAATGCATTCATCCTTTCACTTTCTCAACCGGCCATTTTTTTTAGGAGACAGATGATGTCCTAATGAAGGATGGATTCTTTGCCGCAGCTAACATTGGCGTTTCCCATACTAATTAAGAAGCAAGAAGCGAAGCACATTATGCTTTTGGCACTATCTTTTTCAGGGCTCTTGTGCAGAAACTTCTAGCTATGGCATGGATATGTTATGGATCTCTTGAGTGGTAGAGAAGATATTGAGGTCCAGATAACTACTCAAGTCTAACCTTTTGGTTTCTATTTAACTTGTTTGCCGTTGATCTCCACTAATGTGTTGATATGTCTGCAAGCTAGCATGTAGTAGGCCAAGTGTTAGTAGGAAATCGTGCTTCTTTAAACATTATTGCAGTGACCTTTTGCTTTAAGGACTTTTATCACTCTTCCTGTTGGTGCTAAAGTAAACTGCTAATTTGTCTATTGGGTTCGTATTGTTGCACAACTACGAAGATCATTGCATACTTGTTTCAGTCTCTCCTCTTTGTTTTATTCTGTGGGTTTTTCTTTTTAAGAAAAAAGGGTGAATGGGATTTACACAAATATAGGTTGATGATGTATTTCAGTTAGAACCAGTAGTTGCATTTTGGGTCATCATAAAATGTCCGATCGCAGGAGCGAGTGAAAGATTTAATAGTCAAGACAATTAGCTAAGCAAAGTGATAAAACTGCATATTTTGTTTGCTTGACTTGGAAGTTAGAGCATCTCTGGAAAGCTTGTTCGTAAATAGCCTAATCTGAAGAGCCACACCTGTAAATTGTTAAGAATGACGTGCTGCGTAAGTTGACTGTAAAAATTCAATAGGTGTGAAATACATAAGTGCAATAAATTGATTGAGAGCTTCGTCAAGTAAGATTTATGTAGACACCTTCGAAAAGGATGTTTGGGTTGCACACCAGCAAATAATCAATAGCTAGCTGGATAATAGTTTTCCTTGTTTATTACTATTTTGTTGAAATCCACCGTCTGGACAAACAACAAATTAATTATCAGCTCAGAAGAATAAAATGAACAGATAGATTATATACTTGGACTATGAACTTCATTGCAACTTAATCAATTAAATCGTTCAATTAATGCGAACGACCAGGGTTCGATCCCTGGCACCGGGGTTATTAATTTATTTATTTTTAAAAAAAATTTTGTTCAATTCAAGCCTGTATCTGTGGGGGGAAAAAATGGAGTTTGTTCGAGTAAATGTTTGATACAAGTGCTTATTTAATTTTAAAAGCAGCCCTAGCCTGTGAACCATATATTCAATCTATTCCAGCCTAACCCTAACTCCGAGGATGTACGAATATCAGTTAAAGTTAACCATAGATAATCGTGGAAATAAGTAAACTCCATATTTGCACGCAAGGAAGTACATAATAAGACTCAATAGAAGACGGAACTTTTCATGGCTTAAGAACTGAAATTTTCAAGATGGCCTAGAAACCGAAATGGGCATCCAATTCCTACCCTCTACCGTATGCACAGTAAGCTTCTACGTCTTTTTAGCCTAAATGAGGTTACGCTTGCAAGAAATCAAGAAATTTCATCTTTTTTTCTCAATTTAATCCAACCAGCCCCCCCCCCCCCCTTTTTTTGAAAGTAACCATTTTGCGTACTTGAACATCTTAATCCAATGTCCAGCTAATATAGATTTTGCCCTCCCCGTCCTTCTCTCTTTTGGCTTATCTTGAATGGGAGTGGTCTAACACATGAAACATGGTGTCCAAACCAATAGAGTACTTCTACGTACCGTAAAGAAATTGATTTGTTACAAAGTTAATTAAAACTAGCAACATTATTCAAGCTCTTTAACGGTTCACTAAATTATATAGGCTCTAAAACTTTTTGTGACAATTTCAAGAAATTCTAAACCTCTTATTAGTAATCATACTCCGTCCAAGCATTCTTCCAATATTGATATTCTTGCAATCACGAAGCAGAACGAAAGAAGCATTAGTGAAAGTGTTCAAGGCTCATATATTATGATAATTCATGACAGCCAGAAAAATCAAATATAGCCCAACTTTCTTGGAGTTATTCATAACGAGAATAAGACTTGATGCTAAGCATCCTTGTTCATGGAAACGGCGTTTCATCAACGTAGTTCTTTGTTTCTCCCTTGGAAGGGACAATAATAGAGAGTCCATTCAGAATCACTAACTATTAGAAAGTGACCTGCAGTTCATATAGGGTTAACATATAATTTACTTTTTACTTTATATATGTGTGTGTGTGTAAAAGGAGACTTATGCCATATATATAAGGAGAAATGGAAAAAGAGAATGGTTTGATAGTTGAAAGGGAAAAGTTCCTAATTAGCTAGTAAGCGTTGCTCCAAGTTAAGGTGGACTTGTGTTCCGGGCACAAAATCTGAAGTTCGCTTATTACTTACCTATCTTTTAGTATTATGTTTCTCAAGTTGCCATTCAAACGTTAATTGATAATGGTTGACATTCAGATTATAAAAGTTAGACCATTCTGGTCCAATTTCGCAATTACATAATGTGAATTTTTATCTATATCAATTACTTTAGATGACATACAGAGTAAATGATTGTCCTTTTTGTTTTTTTGTATGAAGAGATTTCGATGAGTTTGATTGACCATTATTGAAAAGTGATTCGACTCCGTCAATTGAACCAACTTGTGTGCTACTTACGTTGGCTGGCGGAGTAAATGATTGTCATACCCTGATAGGACATGAGTTTGCCTGGATTATGCACTTTGATGCACCGTATGAGCAGTAGCCGTAACCAATTTAAGAAATAGTTATTTACCAAAATTCTTGCCAATGTAAGGAAATGTAGATCCAAATGACATATTCTCTGAGTTTTATAATTAAGGTTCCAACTTCGATGATATCATAACGTCACATGACAATTTGAACTATTGATTACAGATAATTAGGGGCAAAGTAAATTTATAGCAAAAATAAGATGCAGTATTTTCCATTGTATATAATATGAAGAATTAGAACTAGAAGTATAGACCCGCAAAACCTCTCAAACTCTGTGGGAAAGACTTGATTCCAGGTTTATTTTTAATTTGAAAAGAAAATATTTATAAAAAGTCGCTTCCTTCCTATATGTTTTTGCACATGAAAGAGGAACAACCTGAGCAACCTTAATTAATTCCACCTTTGAAAAGTTGGCACCCAGGTCCTCATTAAAAGGAGAGTCTGTGTACGTAGCCACAGGTGACAGTAATTTGGGAAAAGCACCTCACGTGTCATTCTTTCGCATCTTTTTACTTTCCCTCTGTGGTTCATTGATTTTTATTGTTCATCAGCGTTAAAAGTTTTGCTCTAAAGTTAAATTTTAACTTACAGAGATTACCATAATTGAGAGATGTTTAAACAATAAGGACTTCCTTTTTGTTAGTGAATGGGCTGAGGTTAAAGAGCTTATCCAAAAGGAAATCTAAAATACCTTTGTTGAAAACCAGGCATGACATCAGGGCGTTAAGGAATAGTTGTATTCTATATCAATTGTGACAATTTTGCTGTTATGTTTATTGGAGTGGTCTCAATGTCTTGGGTTCGAATATATCTAGGCAGTTCATAGTAGAATAATGGACATAATTGAATCAACTTATTTGTATTCATTTAATAAATAGATTAAAATTGGCATGCCATATATAGGTCTGATTTTAAATAGATATAGGTATACCTAATTATCTTCTTATGACTTAGGTATGGTCTTAAATGGATATTCCAATTACCCATTTATGACCCATTTCAATTTTGCTTACCTTTTATTTTTGGATTTTTAACAAAAAATACTGACATTTTATTATGATAAAAAATTAAAGACATACCAAGTTAACCAATAAATATTTATACCCAAATAAATAAAAAGGATTTAAAAAACCAACCAATATTTTACATGACACAAAATGGTGATTATGATAAGTTGCAAATAATGTCATATTACAAGAATTGAAAATGTTGGGTTGCAAGTATTAACACAAAAAATCAATTAAGACAACCATTGACGAGTCTACCTGAATTTTAGGAGGAGGAAAATAAGATAAGAAAAAAAAAGGAAAAAGAAAATAACAGAAAACATGTGTAATAAGAAATAATTATTGGATTGGTTACAAATTCAAATTTATCACCTAACGCCCAGAAAAAGTTGCATTTGAATGTGAAAATATTTTCAGATAGGTATAAATGGATAATACGAGTCAATCTAGTTAAACCCACTAATTAAATGGGTTTAATTGAGTCACTCATTTAAAATTTAGGAAAAATGACATGTTTCATCCCTCACATTTCACAAAAATATTATTTTCCATCCCTTACTTTTAAAACGAAACAAATTCGTCCCTAACATTTAAAAATTGAAGTTATTACATCTCTGAACTCGACTTTTAATCTGAATCAAACCATTCAATAACCTAGTAATAAATTTCGGGGATAGAATTGATAAATTACTCAGCCAATTCCATCACATCCACATGACATTTATTGAACCAAAAAAGGAAAAAGATAAAAAATTATAACATAAAAAGTCATTCTTTGTCTTGGAATAGTAGGGGTTTTTTTTGGGTAAATCTTTTCCTGCATCGTTAGTATATACACTTGCGAATCTAAATGTATACCATACACACAAAGTTTGGTGTTTAAATTTAAATTGAAATAATATAGCAAGTATCTAGATCCGTCAGTGTATTCAATAAAAATATAGGAAAGATTAATCCTTCTTTTTTATGTTATAATTTTTTATTTTTTCCTTTTGGATTCATTAAATTTCACGTGAATATCAAATTAAGTTAACCAAGTGATCTACCAATTATACCCTCGAAATTTGTAATCGGGTTGTTGGGTGGTTGGATTCAGATTAAAAATTGACTTCACTGATGTAATAGTTTCAGTTTTTAAATATCAAGAATGAATTTGTTTCATTTTAAAAGTGAATAATTAAAAAAATATTTCTGTGAAATGTGAGAGACGAAATAGGTCATTTTCCTTTATTACTACACATTGGTGAGTTTTCAGCGCGTCTGACTTAATAAGGTTGTCATTGACGCCTGGTTCAAATGCATTCCTATCTCCGGCTGCCTTTACAGTATTATAAGGGTACCCCTGGCAGACGCAAGGGAGTATGCCATCCGCGTAAAACGATATCTGATGGTAATACAACATCCCAACCATATCCTGCCAAATTTGGCCCTTTTCCAGCAGCCAGTTGAGAAATCGTACATCTTTTCTTGTATCCATCCACATGAAAGTAGTCATCCCTAGATAAAGGAACCTCACAAATTAATCCACCGATCATGAGAACTATAATCTAGAATTTTTACTACTCCTTTGGTTTCTCCTAACTCTTTTTTCATGATTAAAAGAGCAAAAAGGAATGACAACCGTAGCTCATTCCCATGGGTATGATCGTGGCAAATTTTAGCGTCATAAAATATTCGATTTGAGTCATAACTAATGAATTAGGAGCAGTAAGCCTACCACCATAGCTTACAAAAAGTACAGTGGAAACTAAAACCTTTTCCTACAAATATATCTGATTTATGCAACTATTTATGTAACCATTACCACACGCCACTAGATTGAAATCTCAGAATTTAGAGCTCTCCTTCTTTACTAGAAAAAAAAAATACCAGAGGCGCAAAACTATAAGATGAGCCATAGCACGTAGACCACCTTTGGCTGTAGGTTTTCTTTGGTCCACCCTAAAGCCTTTCTTTGGGGCATGACTTCTAGCGTCCCAAAAGGCATTATACATAATAACAGCTAGGTTCAATTGAGCGTGCAAAGCCATCTAGTTTTGAGTGCCATCATCCACAAAACAAGTGTACAAGGTCTAAGCCTACCGAAAAACCAGCGTGGACGGGGCCTGAGGAGGTTAGGCATCCCAGCTGAATTGAAGGAAAATGGTCCCAAATGAGGAAAATGCTAGTGCTAGTACTGGTGCATTTAGAATCAGACAGCAGAAGAACCAGGCACCAGCCAGGCTGGCATCCTCAGCCAATGGACTTCATGACCTGTAAATCCACGGTTTCCTTAAATTGTCCTACACTGTCAGGATTGATCTTGTGCTTGAAACTCTGGAATATGGGACCAACCAAGTATATTGCAATATATATTGAACAGGTCCCTGAACATAAAGGTTAAGTCTCAAGAAAACCTGATTCTTGAGAGTACCCCAGCAACGAGAGGATTAAATATATGCATATTGTGCAGGTGAAGCCAAATTGAACAAGTTACAGGAGAACCACAACTAAGTTCTTTTCACGTTTAAGTAAACAATGTAAATGAACTCCACGAAAGAAATATTAGTCCTTTCGTGCTGATTAAACGATGACTGTTAGATTGTATTACAACTTGATTAACTGTAAACATTGCATAAATCACAAACATTAAAAGAATGATAATTCCAATAAATTAACGAGCATCCCGGGAGCATTTAATACAACCGGAAAGCAAAGAAATTACATGTCAAAATATGAAATTTCATATAAACAAAACTACAATTACGCACCTAATCTGACAACACAAACCTCACTAAGCAAAGCCAGGCTCCCGCATGCAGCAGAAATAAGCACTTCTATTGGAATATGGTGATTAACATAGAAATCATTAGCAGCAGAGTGAAACATAGCTCTGACCGATTGACCATGATCGATGTAGCCAAAGATATATCTTGTGGCCTGAAGATGATAAGGTACATGTTAGAATTAGTATATAAGAAGTGAACAACAGAAGATGTCAAAGAGAGAAAATTAACATACTTTTGCAATTTGCCTAGAGCACCACAAAACAGAGCATTATCTGGGATAGGCAACTCTGTTTTGTTCGTTGCCTCTGGATTAACAACTCTCACATATGTCTCTTGGCCAAGATACCATGAGTCAAGGTTCTCTGTTCTAAGGTTCCAAACTCCAACATTATCAAGGGAGACCAGAACAGCTGTCCAAGCCCCAGGGAACACCTGAACAACAAAAACACAATAGGGTGATAGTCAAAAACTAAACAGACAACACCATTTTAGATGCATAGTCATAGCAAATCAATTCTGAGCAAGCAAACCTTACTCTAACCAGTAATTATTTGTCTAGAGCATTCATTAACTTTCTTTTTTTTTTCTTTTTTCTGTTTGTTTGGCTGAGAACTGAAAATTGGGAGTAGTCCATACAGTTTATGGAAGATCTTAACTTTGTATACTGTTGATGATATTATTAACAGGAAATTGCAGATATGCAGTACATCATGCGTGAAAGAGTACTATTGAAGTAAAACTTTGATTTAGACGACAGTAACAGAGAAATCTGAGGAATCGGAAGTTGCATCATTATTGCAGCATAGACTAATAAATACAATTGGCAGGAGCCAAATGTGAATCTTAATTGGATCAGTCACTTTCTCTTGACACCTGCATTACAATACAGGGAATATCTCACTATTAGGGACATTGTAGATGTGAATAACTTGGAGGTTATCTAAGCAGGATAAGAGAATCCTGAAATAAGTGGCTTGATTAAAACAAGCATAACATTTAGTAGATGATTTACCAATTCCAGGAACTCCAGAATGATAACATTAAGTTCACGTTGAGAAATTTAACAAACTAAACCCAACAGTCTTCAACACGCACCTGAGTTGTAACGCGAGCAATGCCATCCCACTTGTTGTATGTTCCTCTGCTATTCTCAGTCCACTCACCAAAATCCATTCTGCAATTGATTGAAAAGAGCATTCAGATGAAGATGAGCAAAAACAAGCTCAAGTTTATATCATCAAGGGCAACAGCAACAAGGCAGGATCCTACCCAACCACAAAAAAGTTATAGCCACTCATGTGATATGTATGCATCTTGGTATCATTGTTCTGCAGTATCACCTCCATAAACCCCCTATAAGTGCCATTGATAATTGAAGTTTCCATCCTAGGCGATCCTGTGAGTGGCCTGGTTGGAAAATCAAGTTTGTAGACACCCTTTACTTTATATTGGTCAGCAAGCCTGATGGGAGTCGCAGGATTAACAAATGAAACCCCACTGAGTGTTGCTCGTTGTTTACCGTTTACAGTTACTGGTGGTTTATTTTTTAGTACATATACTTCGGTCACATTAATTGAACCATATCTGAAGGAACCTTGAGGGTTCGGGCGAGCACCACTAGCAGTCACATTCCACCTGCAAGATTTAACCACAACATATTCTTCTAGATGAGTTAAAGAAGCTAATCACATGCTGTGTAGATTTTAAGTAAACTTGGAAGATGTAAAACTATCTAAGTGTATCTAAACATTCCTAAATATAGGTATCTAATTTTAATGTTGCTACATCTATTTATGAAACTTCCGAGCAGCATCCTTTATTCAAACAAGCAAATTCTGATCCAGAGGAACAATTTATGAAATTATATATTAACTGCAATCATCTCATAAGCACCATAAGCACTGGCATTTCCTAATAATCCTGGTATTACCATGACTTGTCCATGTTCTCTAAATAGTCTAAACACCAGAGTTCATAAATAACATCACATATTACAGAAGAAAAGATTCAAAGAACTTGGTTATTCAATAATGTGAACATAGGGGAACACTTTGTAATATACTATTGGGCATTTGAAGGAGAGACAAACCTGATAGATCTAGCCTGGTTCATCGAGAAGGTTTTGTCAAACTGATCTTGTGGTGGGTCTGGAAGAGGACCAGATGCCTTTCCTTTCGAATTTGTATAGTGCAGGATTCCAACACCTGTGACTTTTTGCCATTGTGATTCATTCACCATCCTCGCACTTGCAACTATGTAGTAATCGCTACTTGCATTCTGATCCATGGTTACCAAAAAAGAGTATGATTGTCCAACATGAATGTCTAAGCTAGAATAATTCTGCTGCACTGTATATGATCCCTCTGTTTCAGCTAGAAGTAGGTTATGATTTTGAATTCTGAAGTTCAAACTAGTTGATATTCCAACATTGCTTACACGAATTCTATAGGTTTTTCCTGCACAATTTGGATGATTGACAAAAAGGAGGAATTAGAGCAGCAAAGTTTATGTACGCTCATTGACTAGTGCATCTTATGATTTATAGTCAAGGATGCAACTTAACACAGACTGATGAAAAGCACACCCATCAACCAATAACAAGAGAAAGTGGGAGGGAGGAAGAGTTTCCACTCATGGAGACGGGGGCATAGTGGAAACAACAGAAAAAACCTTCATGCGATACTATATACAACAATCTGATACAGAACACCAACACACTGCATGTCATTTTCTGAATCAAAACCAAAAAAATGCAGAAATAATTCAGGTCAAACATATAAATAACTAAATACAAAGACAAACAACAGTTAACAGTCCGGGTCCTATCCCGTGAAAAGCTGACAAAATCTACTGTCTTGCGGATTGAACTGCCAACAGGCAACATCTTGTTTCGAAACAGGGTTAAATCAAATGAATCACTTTATGTATAGGACATGAAGCAGATCTGACATTAACATTTTTCATACTGAGATGTTCCATTACCAACCTGGATGGACTTCAATTTTTTCATAGTCAATGCCATCAGGGACGAGAGAATCATTGTATCTATAAGGTCCTTTTCCATTAATCAATACGCCATCAGGAATCCCAAGATCTTTTCCAGAATTAAGATCTCTCCTTAGAGCCTGCAACCAAGTTCAAAAGAAACCATAAAAAAGGTACTTTTAAAAGCTACATATCAGTCATTGCTCACATGATATTTTATTTATAAAAAAAAAAAACTTACCGTGT
Source organism: Coffea humblotiana (assembly GCA_023065735.1). Taxonomy (NCBI): domain Eukaryota; kingdom Viridiplantae; phylum Streptophyta; class Magnoliopsida; order Gentianales; family Rubiaceae; genus Coffea; species Coffea humblotiana. Next base: position 25,628,699 of record CM041215.1, on the reverse strand, counting down.
GGTTTCGAATGTACCAATCACCGATCACAATTGTAATATCACCATGAGGCGTATCAAAAGGAATTGGAATAATTTCCCTGTTATTGATGATAAAGCTTCCAAAGCCACCAGAGGCTCTCTGAAAGTTTGTGGAAGGGAAGTAAAAGAAGCTACCAATCTGGTCCTTAACCTGAAACTGGTAAGTCCAGTTCCACTTTGGAGGTATCGGACAATTAGTCCCAAGCACCCCATCTTGCCATGAGCTCTTCCTCATAAATATACCAGACCTGTCAACACACCCACCCCAATATCCGAAATCTTTAGGAACATCTCAAAATACAAAATTCAAATAAAACCAACTGTAAATATCATACCAATGCATAAGAAGATCTTCATCTAACTTGTTCTTCACATTGACAACAACATTGTAGTTAGTAGTAACGTTAATGGTAGGCCCTGGAAACTTGCCATTCACAGCAATAACCTGCAAGCGACAGCAATGCAGTTCAAGACCTTCAAAGTTCTCAGCTTTAAATAAGGAATGAAATAGACCAGCTCCAAGTTTTAATCTTTATCACGTTATTATTTAGATCTGAACATAAAGATTCAAAATTTGAAAACAAATTGAAGCCGGACCAGAATTGCCAACAAAAATATAAAGCAAACCCACAAATTTGAAGCCGAAAAAAGGCACAAAATTGAACACATGCAAGCTTGACGAGCTTACAGCATCAGGACAATACAATGCAGCATACACAGAGAAGGCCTACAAAGAAACGGAAATAGAGATCTAGAAAAAGACATTACCTGCTGAGGGACACCAAGAGGAGAAGCAGTAATGTAAGAGACTACAAAATCAAAGTTAGCAAAGGGATCCTCAGCAGAGCAGAAGCCCACCAGAAGCCAAGTAGTAATGCAGATAAAAGAAAAGGCAGGAAAGCTGGAAGAAGCCATGAATTCACCTTTTGGTGTGAGTGTTGTACTCTCTGAAAAGGGAAAATAGCTGAAAAATTTGTTTGCTTTATGGGGTTTACATTACCAGAGGGACAAGAGAAGGGGAAGAAGATGGAGAAAGAAAGAGACTGTAGTGACTAGTGAGTAGTGAGGCTGGTGGGCGTTTTTGGATTCGAGTGTAGCGTTCTCCGCCTCCGGAGCGAGTAGATATCACATAAGTTAAAATGTCATAAAGAGACCCAAAACGGCTCTCTTTTTTCTCTCCTTTTTCTTCTTTTGGGGTTTTGTTGCCTGTGACACAGTACTCGAAACTCGCCCTGGCGATCGAGGTTTTATCCACGGCTCATATTGCTTGGAAAGATCAATCATTGAAGCCGACTCTCAAGTCTCAATACAATTTTGTAAATCATATGGAAACTTTTTTTTCTGCGTCTTGTTTAGTATAAATCCATTTTAGGTATTTTAACAATTGCATGGTATCTGAAAATGCATAACATTTCGTACGAGTTAAAAAAGTATAATGATTCTTTAAGATTAATGAAATAATCCTTAGTATTTATCAAAAAAGAAAATTGTTTCAAACAACGTTCAATGATAAATTTGGAGATTCAACCATCACCAACTACATCAAAAAGACTATTTTTACAATTTAGATTTAATATATATATATTTACACGATAACTAATACCAAGTTCCTATTATAATTAATCGGTCACATGCTTGTTAAATACTTTGATTTATAATTGATAGTTAATGAATACAGCGCAACCAATCACATGCTAGACAAATCATTTAATTTATAATTGCTAATTTATGAATACAGGGCATACGCAGCTATGATATAATGCGTTTATATCCGGTTATTATATTTCTTATCATAATCGATGTACAATTATATAGATTGTTGTATTTTCTATAATATTTAGTAAATACAAATGGAATTAGTCCCTTTGACTACTGAAAAAGAAAAGCAATAACGTAGCGTTAGTATATACAAAATTATGTATTAAATATAGTAACAATACACAACCGTACATGTTCACACTCACTCTACAGGTTACATACGTAATTCCTAAAATAAAATGTATATAATGTGGTGTATTTTTTTTTTCTTTGGTCAAAACATATATAATGTGGTGTAATTTTTTTTTCCATAATATGTGGTGTAATTGAAGCTAACAGTTTTGCCAATTTCGTCTTGTGTGGGCATGGGTGGTTGTTGGAAGATAGAGAGTGGGGTATGTCGGTCCCAAATCGGCCCATGGGATTAATTATCATGCATAAGAAGGGGCTGAGGCGCGTGAGCGAGGGAGAAAGTGAATATTGAAACAGAGAGAAAGAGCGCACAGAAATGCACTATGCCAGCCATTGACCAGTTCAGATTTGGACATGAATTTGCTCTACACACGCTTGTTCTTTCTTCGCTGTCACCGCAAGGGAAGAAAAGAAAAACAAATAAGTAAAATAAAATAAAGAAAGAGGAATTATTGATCAATAGAGGCGTTCTTCTTCTTATTTTTTTCCTTTTTCTTTTGTTTTTGTGCAAAAAAAAAATCTTAAGAAGGTTCTAGATTAAAAATGTGATATATCAACTTTCAGAATTCTCTATAGATTTTGTAAATTTCAGAAGTAAAATATAGCAGTAAAATATTAGACAAACTCGAGGTCCTATTTGATAATCTAACCAATTTAACACTTAAACTTAATAGATTCATATTTTAATATGTTCAGAGGCATTTGATAACAAAAAATAGGACGTCAAAATTAATTAAGTGAAACTGGATTTTTTAGACAAAATTTATTCCAAAAAATAAGTGATAAGTTATTCACTTATCACTTGATGTGATATATATTTAAATATATTAAATTTAATAAAATGCTATTTTTGTACTGGGCAGTATTAAGGCATGATCATCTGCTTCTTGTTTAATTTGAATCAAACAAAATTTTTGAGACATTAAATACATTTTAAACTATTTTTTATCTCATATTTATATATCACATTCCAAAAAACGTTATAGAATTATTTTTTAAAAAATTCACAAATAATTTTCAAAGGAGAATAATATGGAAGAAATTCATAATTCAATATTTTGATATTTATACACCCTGGAGCCAATCTACATAGCTACAAGTTAATTTTAAACTATTAATCAAGTTGTACAATTTTTTTTTAGAATTTACTTACAAAAAATGACTGCAACGACATTCTTAATCGACAAATACAAATATGAGAATCTCTAAAATTAAAATTAAGAGATCATTCTTTAATTTTTTTACTATCGTTTAAGTCGTACATTGCTTAGTATAGGATTTTCCTTATTCTTATTTTTATTCTTTCTTGGCACAAATGATTAACTAGTACTTCAGACTAGGTCATCTCCCATAGCACAAAATAAAAACAATGGCTGAAGACATTATTGAAAATATCATATCTTGCCCACCTATGATTGACAAAACAAAACAAGGAAAAAAAAGTTGTTGCATATGCTCAGATGACAAAGACAAGGAGTGAATCTATTGCGAGATGTGTACTAGATCTTTTCTTTTGATCTTGCAACATTGGACGTAGAAAAATATCGTGTACGTTGACTCGATCGATTTGATCTTCCAACTTTTTGTTGAATCCAAGATCCAAAAGCAAGAATTAATTCACAACGAAATAAAACATAAACAGTAGACTATTCCACTTTTTTTTCATGAAAACAATTAGACATCCAACACCGACAGCTTCGAAAATGATTCACGCTCGAGGGCTTTTACAGGAACGAATAGTGCACCAAGAAAATACCCCAAAAACTCTTACCTAGTACGTGTATTGAGCCAGACTTAATTTAAGCAACATTAAAGCCCAAATCAAGTAATCAACTAAAAATAATCAGCCAATTAGAAACCGGCTTGCAAGTTGATCCAATTCAATTTGCATGACATTTGAAGTTTCAAGTTTATCTTATTGTAACTGGATAAAAGATGTAACATTGAATAAAAGGCTAGAAAGCTTTTATATTTTTTAGACGGTACGCAGATGTTTTTGAATTCAAAATCTTACTTATAATCTTTTATATTTTATTATTCGACCCAATCTAACATACTTCGCAACATGTAAAACTTAAAAATTAATCTTACTTATATTAACTAATGTATACACTACATTAGCGAGGAATAATGCATGTCGAAATTTACATTCAAATTTCACATGCATTATATATTTAAACTGATAACGTATACAAAAATGTTACTATAAAAAGATTAATCCAAAACTTTAAATTAAATAAAGATCCATGAATTACATTTACAAAGTTGAATCTTTCTTAAATCTTAAGCACCCTTTCAAAATTAAAAAAAAATGCAAAAGACGAAAAGTTTGAATTTTTGAGGTTTCGACAATTTGAATCAACATTCAAAAGCAACAGACTTTGCGATTTGTACATCCAACATGGAAGTAAAGAATCTGAAACGCCAAAACGCACCAAAAAATGGAATAAGAAAAAAGTAGAGAAAAAGAAGAAATGATGAGAAGACAAAAGAGACCCGAGGAGGATGGGGAGGGAGTAGAATAGTAGATGGATACGATGGGACCAAAAGTTTCTCTCCCCATAAATAAATAAAACAATCTTTCTGAAAGGTCCACATGATTGCCAGCCATCTGGGCCCCTGTGGGGCCCACACGGGCGAATCCGCCATTAATGGGCTCCCTGGCTGGAATAGTTGGCTTTGCTCGACCTTGACGATGATGTTTTTCTGTTTTATCCAGCGGTACCGGGAAAACCCAATCCGGCAACCCCATCAAATTAACTAAACAACCAAATATTCCTTTCTCAGGTTTTTGTCTCTTCTGCAAAATTCTTTAATATGATTATAAAAACTCAGTAGTTAATTACTAATACTAGTGATTACCTGCGGTTTAGTCTAACGTGGTCTTTAACTGCCTTTGGCTTTGGTCACCTGCGTATCATTGGGGGTCAAAGTCAACGGCATCTGTGATTTTTCTGAGACAAATTTCAACGGATTTGACCTCTGCCGACGTCTCGAAAGTTACCATCGGCAAATGAATTGCTTAAATCCGATTAACCTATCTATTGGTTTTAGTTAAGTAGTAATTACAGTTAATGACTGTTAAACCATCAACTTAATGCATTTACTTTTCAAGCCAACGAGTACAAACTGCTGTTATTGTCTTTCAATGATGTTAATAATTTCTTGGGCACCAGAAGGTAAGAAATTAAATATACTCGTATGCAGGTAAGAAATTATATTGGCCTATACTAAGTCTAATTTGCAAGTATTAAAATTCAGACCCAAATGGTTGATGTCATTTGATAATGGCAGCATCATGATTTCTTCAACTAGCTAGTATGAACTTAAGTGATATGGTGTGATTTGATATTTTCAATTCAAATTTTGTTATTATTGTTAATGAATTAATGGGCTACCTTGCCTTTACGTCCCATCTTCTCCATGGATAGAAGATTATATATATAAAAAAAATTCATATTAAACATTGAAATATTTTTTGTGATTTGACATGTATGATAGTGTAAAATAAAAAAGAATGGTTGATAATGTAAAATGACAGTTAAGATACGATTTTTTTTATGGTGCAAGTAAAATAATTTTTACAAAAAATTAGAGCCCGTTTGAATTGCTACTTTCTGGAACTTTTGTATGAAAATATACTGTAATAATTTAATATATGTGACAAAAAAAAGACAATCGAAAAATATATTCATGGAAAAATGTAATAATTTTTTTAGACTTTGCAAGTGGTTTTTTTCCCAAAGCAAAATTGTTGAATGCTTAAAACTCGCACATGATTTAGTGGCTTTTTTTATGGACTCAATCAATTTATTACTTATATTTTGAATGAAGGAGACAAAGTGATAAAAAAAAGTGAAAAATGAATAATCCATCAAAGTAGCACACCGTCAAAATTATAGCGGTGGTTGCTGAATAATGTGTCGTGAAATGTGAAACCAACACCTACTCCACCAAGAGGTTTCTTGGAAGAATCAAACAAGATTCTGGGCTGGCCGCTGCTGGTATGATTATTTTTAGTTTTTCTTGTGTTCATAAAATCTCAAATGATGTAACATACATTTAAGAGAAGCCTGTTGTTGATCAATTTCCCATCAAAACACGTGACAATCTTCAAAACCAAATTCATAAACATCAACGTTGATCCAAGGCCAAGCCAAAGATCATAAGCCACGCAATGCCAACTCATTGAACCACCAACCACTTCCAAAATCGTACATTAATTAGTACAAATTTTTTTTTTTTGGGGAATCTCTTTTATGGCATTTGGGTTAAGTATCTGATTAAAGACGTTATCAGATTATGTGTCAAAATCCACATGCATGCTTGATTAGTCGATTGCTTTCCTTCTTCTAATTTGGGTCTAATCATAGTGTAACAAACACAATTACTATAATCAAAATATAGTTCTTAACATGTATAAGCCTATAGCTGAAGAGCAAAATTAAGGGTGGGTGTTAGACTTTCAGTGTTGCCGTGATATTAAGGTTTAACCTGACAATAATGTTCTTCTTCTTTTCTTTATTTCTTTTTCTCTTCATTTGGTCACAGAGAAATTTTTCGATTTAAAAGGCCTTGTTTGGATTGCATTTTTCTGAAATTTTTTGTAGAAAAATTACCGTAACGATTTAATATATGTGAGGTAGAAAGATGATCAAGAAGTATATTTACAAAAATGTAACAATTTTTCTACATTCTGACCTAGTAGTCCCAAAATGACTTGGAAGCCATAGAGGAAATGATTCACCTTCATCATGACTAATGATGAGTAATAACCGCAAATGTGGCCGGAACGTATATCCCACAATGATGGCTTGTGTGCTAGTTATTGTTTGTTTGTTCTTGGCCATCAAAAGATGAAAGCCACACAAAAATGAAAATGAGTGGGATACGTACTCATAGTTTTTTGCCTTTTTCTTTTCAATTAACTCATAAAAAAAGGTTGTATTGTGAAGCACTTCAGTGTTTGCTTGGAATCATGGATTACACAAGGATTCTTTTGTAGACAAAAGCATTGGCCCAATGATCATCCTTCCCATCTTTGCAAGAAAACTTTCTAAAATGACAACTTTAATAAACGTAACCTTTTGATTTGTATATTAAACTGCCTAAATAACTTTATTCAAGATACTTTTTTGAAAACAAGTAGATGTTGTGACTTGTAACTATGATGATAGGGCTAGGCATGTTTAGTTGCACAAGCATTCTCAAGGCACTGAGGCTTCGTTTTCTGCATAAATGTACCTTTTCAACTTTAATCTTGGTTTCAACAATTAAACAGTTGCACTAGACAATGAATTGAAGGTTAGTTACTAATATGCTATACCATTGATTGATAGGTTTTGGGTTCAGATTATCAAGGAGATAGGCGGATTTCCCATCTGTTGATCCTCTCAAGAAAGGGAAAAAAACAAAAAAAAATACCACAAGTAATTTAGTGTGTTACTTCCTTTTTAAGAAATAGAACATACACAACTTTGCCGTTCTTATACACATTGACTATGTACACGTAAATATTTTTGTCTAGCTTTTTTTGGTTTATAGTTTGTCGTCTGTTAGTTCATTATGAAGAAAAAAAATCACAATTTTTAGGATTAAATATGGCAGGAGAATTTCATGTGATTTTACTAGACAAAATATTGTATTTCTCCAAAGGATTTGAAATTGGGGTGCTTGTAGAAACATGCTTAATTACCAAGAATTTGTTGAGAGATTTGGCATTTTGTCTAAAATACGCATCCAAAAGTAGTTCACTTCCGGGTCTTCTACAAGAGCTGATCCATTAATTATGTCAATAAAGCTCATCTGAACTGTTGCTTCTATAATGATGATTTTTTTTTCGAAACGATAGAGAACTTTCATTATAGTGAAGAATTTACATTTGCGAGCAACGGCTCGAGCGAACTATACAATAAGTGTTCAAAGACACTGAGGAAAATTTCTTTCCTCATCCAAAATAATGCCTAAGGCATCTACACTGAGTTTTCTACTATCTTCCATATTTTCTTCCCTAATCACACAAAAGGAACACATGCAAAACAATCTCTTTATACTGAGATTTCGTATTCAGAAGAAGTAGTAGGACAAAATTGTACAAGTGGGAATAATCAAGAAAGTGGGATTTAACAGCCATCTAGAAAATAAAACATAGCTTAAAATTAAAAAAAGAAACCATACAATATGGCTACAATGAAGATGGCGGAACAACTTTTAAGAATTACAAAGTTGAATTTGTTCATGCTGTCATTGGAGGGATATATGTTTGCGGAGTTCATCTGCCACGCCCTGATCGAGGCCTTAACCTTGGCGTCGGTGGCATTATTGAACAAGAAAAGCTGCGCATTTTCATACACAGAATTTGTTGGATATACCCGTGCTGTAATACAAGTCCTTCCGCCTTGCCCGAAGCTCTCCACAATCGAGTGATCAACCTGCATCATCAAAACCCCATCATCCATATTAGTCTTCCATACAACTATTAAATGGATATATCGGACTTGTTTGGCCCACTGAAACAAACACTCTTCATCGTTTGGACTGGCTTAGCTTGGGCCAAATCCAAACTTGACAGGATAATATAACTTACCAATATCCTCATAGATAGTTTTTCTCCTTCCAAGACCGGAACGGTGCTGCCGTAGACGCCCTTCCTGACATCGGCTGCTTTAGATGACCTTAAACATTGTACATTGAACAAGTCAAAAATGCAATCCAATTTTCACTAGCAGTGCAATTCTTGCCATGGAAGAAGACTGAAAAAATTGGATCAAACAGGGCAAAATGAAAGGCCAAAAAAAAAAAAAAAGAACCTTGAAAGATCAGAACAGAAGAATGTCTTGAAATTTCCATCTGTTCCCTTGGCAATGTAGAAGTAAACAGGAGTCTGCTCAGACTGATCATTATCTGCGAGAACTAACAAACCAAATGGACCCAATGCGCCCCTCTCAGCAGCACCGCCACTTGTGCTGCAAACATACTCTGCATCGGTTCCGTTAACCATCTCCTTAGCCTCTTTATCGATCTCAAACTCAGCAACAATATCCAACTACAAAAACCAACGACATAGAAAATGGTCTGTGTCAGCAAAATCATGCCCCTGTCGGAAGTATCAATACCAAGTTCCAAGAAAGTCAAGTACTGCTAACCTGTGCTGCAGAGCCCACATCAAGTGGTATCACTGAACCTGGTTTAACCTCCACACCGTCGAAACTCTTGCCATTTAGTCTCAACTTCTCAACCTCCTCCACTGGCCATTGCAGCAGGTTTGTACCAGTTTTCTTATCGTACAATACCGTCCTTGGAATGGCCTATTCAACGTATACAGCACACCATAATGAATAAAATTGTACCAAAATGTTTTATTCAGCTCCATTTACATCTCCTATGACTGCATAAATTTCAAATTTAGAGCCGCAAAATCATTAGCTTTTGAAATCCCACTCTGAGCTCGTCTCGATGAGAACTTACTCAAGATTGGTTGGTTGATTGATTGTACTAAAAGAAATTTAATCAGTTCACTTGTTAAGAAATTTAATCTGTTTTTTTTCTTCCAAATAGTGCCTTGACCAAACAAATAATGTACACACACCTGAAGGGATGCCCAGCCTTTAGCAATGTCAGCAGCTTCGCTATCCGTCTCAGTAATCCATCCCCAAAGCACTCTTCTCTTCTTGTCTTGATCATAAAACGTCTTAGATGCATAGAAATTACCATAATCATATCTTAATCCAATGCCAACATCTAACGTGGGATCATCAGGAATCCATTTCCCACGAACTCCATCATATGTGCCTAGTGCGTAGTAATCATTTCTGTCATCATCCAAGCTAGCCTTCACGACGTGTTTCACAGCTGAACCATCGTCGGATGTGTCCAGCCCATTTTCATCCGTTCTTGAAACCGGGTAAAAATCCACACATTCCCACATGCCCGTTCCCGGGACTCCATGCAGGACCCCATCCAGGAGCTCATAGGATTTGAAATCCACCGTGTCATAGACAAGTGAAATTCCAGTCCTGTTCACTTTTGAACCAATGGTAATTCGCCACTTGCCCTCTGAGGTGTACCAAGCTGTTGTGGGGTCACGGAAATCCTTAAAATGGATTCCGGGTGGTGGGACAAGAACCGGGTTTCCGGGGTACTTGACCCACTCGATGAGGAGAGGATCAGATGGGTCGGCAGGGTACGCAAGATTTTGCACCTGCACTGTTGCGTTGGTCGATCCGGTGTACAGCATGACAAGTTGACCGTCGGGAAGGATGGTTGCAGACCCGGTCCATACGCCATTTTGATCGTACCACTGATCGGCCACCATGGCTATTGGCAGATGGCGCCAGTGAATCAGGTCCGTTGACACTGCGTGGCCCCACACAATGTTGCCCCACACTGCACCATCTGGGTTGTACTGATAGAACAAATGATACCATCCCTTGTACAACAATGGACCTATTAAATGGGAGCAAGATTTTAGATGAATCTAAAGAAAGTAAAAATCCTCAACGGTCTTTAATGGGTATACCACTTTTTTTTTGCTTGGGGAGAAAAACTTGATCATGTTTGTCCTCCTCCTTTTTTTCAAAGTCATGAACAAGTTGTTCAGGTTTAGAAAAAAAAATCCACTACAGAGGCAGTAGATAAAAACTTAATTCTTAGAAAACAATAGAAAAAAAAAAAGAAGATAAAAGATAAGCTCTAGATAAAGTTGATGATGTAAGAAAGACTTTTTTGGTATATGGTCAATTTACATCCTAATGTTTTTCCTTAGTAATCACCCATTTGAACTTTTAGTGGATATAGGGCTGCAATACATTTAATTTTAAGGTGTATTGATATGAATTTTGGATAACCTGAACTTTATCTCTTTATTTCCAAAAAAAAAAAGGAAGATCAAATGACTGCACTGAATTTAGGTTTATCTACCAATTTATCCTATTCTTAGTTGCCTTGAAACTTCGTGAAAGATAATCTTTCTTATACATTGTATATAAAATTTACTCTTCATAAAAGTTCAAAATCAGGATCCAAAAACTATGTCTCATTTTGTTCTCTCTATCTCTCTTTTTTTTTAAAGCTTTAAAAAAGTCAAATCTGGAAAGTAAAAAAGGGCTGAGAACATAGAAGATTGCTAAAAGCACTTCTAAGAAGTCAGTTGAGAGTACACAAAATCAATTATGTGGTGTCGGTTGCTTCCCGTAATGTCTACCTCCTTTAAAATGACCATCTTCAATATTTCCAGGAATCAAGGACTTGATTAGATTGTATTAACAGAAAGTATCCACGAAGAAAGTTTTTCTAGTTTTACATGTATCCCATTTCCATATCCAAATTCAATACGAAAACCAGAAGAAAATCAAGAAATCTAGATTAAAGTTTTAGAGGAGTAGATGTAGTAGGATACTCTAAACTTATCTATTAGCTTCTTAATCGAGAGAAGATCCATAGAACTCCTAGCTTTCTGTGGGAATGATAAAATTTCTTAATACATGGAACTATCACACTGAAATCAGATTATCTAAACCAAACAGGAACACTTTTACGCGTTGCGTTTCAAATCAATTTATCGGTCTGTATTTCTCAACTCATTTCCAACAGCTAAACGACAAAAAAAAAAAATTCTCAAATTAAAGAAAGGGTGGTGGTGTTAGAACTTAGAACTTAGAACAGACATGGTTATTGACTTTTGTGCTTACCATTAGGATCTGTAGAAGTAAAGATTCCCCCAGTCCAGGCAATGCCAGCCAAACATCCGGAAAGAGAACAAAGGAGGGGATAAAAGAAAAAAAAAAGAATTAGAGATAATCAAATTTCAATGTAAACAAGGAAGCTCAATCCAACTAGAGAAATGGATGGAAACATTATCCAGAAAATATATTAATTACGAGCAATTTGCATTGATGAATCCGCAATCCAATCTCACCCAAAAGATAAACAAATATATATATATATATAAAAGGCACATCTTTAATCAATACTATAACAACAACAACTGAATTTGTTACCATTCATCCAATTCTTCCTCGGCTGAAAATGGAATGCAGTTCTTTGCCAAGCAAGCATTTGATTAGTCCATGAAAATGGAGTCCCTTCCCCAGCAAACAAGAATGGACCATTTGACTTGGCCGACACTCCTTCGGCCACCCCACGCCCTACCGCCGGTCTAACCTTCTCGGGCGGCGTCGTTGACTCCAGCCCTGATGAGGTAGATGTCGCCTCATCATTAGGCATGGATGAAGACATATTTTTAGCATATCCATCTCTATCCACCAATGCTACCAAAAAGACCACGGCCAACAGCCCAGCTAATAATAAGAGAATGAATTTCGTGGGCCGTCGGCATTTCGCCTTTGCTCCCGATCTCTGATCGTCATCACCTAACAGCGGAGCATAAGGGGATGGGACGGGATTTGGTGGTTCGTGCCAATCGGAAGATGCCATTCTTCTCTTTCTTGTTCAGAATGTTACATGAACTCATCAGAATTCACGTAAGAAAGGGTGAAATACATATATAAGAGAAGCGTTGTGGATATAGGAAAAGTAAATAATAATATACGTTCATGAGTTTGACAGATGTGGCTTGTGTGTCAGATTTGGAGTTCAGCCGGAATTTATGATTGTTGAGTTTGTACAAGGGGCACATGTTGTTAAGGTTTGCTGGTTTTCCCGTTCCCGCATGGCTGGAAATAGAGGAAGAGGACACAAGAGAGAGCTGGAGTGGGTGTGTTTGGATTTTTTTTTGGGCTGGCAGCATTGCCACAGCAAATTTTCCTCCATGTCAAGATTACTTTCAATCAATCAATAATATATATATATATATATATATATATATAATATATATATATATAATTTTTTTAGATCCAGTGAGTATTATTTACTACTATTTTTCTCCTTCCAATTAATTTTTTTTACTCATTTACTGTCCTTTTTCTCTGTCTCTATCTCTTTAATTCATCAATTATTTTCACGATTTACTAAATTGGTTTCAGCTTTAATACTAGTAAATATTTCAGATTTGGCTTTAATAATTCTCATATACTAATTCTACGTTCTCTTATATTTTTATTTATTTTTATAATTTTACTCAAAGATTCTTTTTTTCAAACAAAACATAATTTAATTCAAAATAAATAATAGTTTAAAATGAAAATAATATCAGAAATAGTCTTACTTTCCCTTCAACATTCATGGTACAACGTGATGTAATTTAAACTTACTTTCATATAATTGTTAGAGAATATAAATACTTGATAGAAACCAAGGCTTATATGATAATATGGATACTTGATCAAGTCAAGACTTACATGATGAGTATAAAAGAGGAAAAGATGGTACAGTTTTTAATAGTATTCACTACTTAAAAGCATCATAATAAGTAGAAGTCAAAGGGAAAATATATGTTGCGTACCAAAAATATTTATACTAAAGTACTGAGTTATAATAACATCATAATAACAATCATTTTAAAGTGAAATTTTTTGGAATTAAATCAAGTTATATTTGAAAATAAATAAATAAATAAAGTTTAAGAATAGAATAAAAAAGCAAGAGCACATAGAATCAAAAAAATACAAGAAAAGATTAAGGCAAACTACATTATTTAATTATAAAATAATAAATCAATTAATATGTGCATGAGAGAGAGAGAGAGAGAGAGAGAGATGAGAATAATAGGAGGAAGAGTGAAAGACCCTAACAAGCAATACTCAATTAGAGAGAGAAAAGATGAATAATTAATACATAATGAATCTTTAGAAAATCAAAACATATATGGAGTTGATTGAATAAGCGTAATCTTAGCATGTGAGTAAAATACATTCTGCAGAAAAATAATTGCTTTCCATTTTTTTTTCCATGGGAGGCAATTTGGTAAGAATTTAATTGTTCAAGAGTTTAATTTAGGGGACAAGGAGAGTGCATACTAATCGCAATTGGATTTTTCTGCCTATTTTGGTATAAGGAACTGTGGAGTTAAAATAGGAAAGGAAATGAAATCTTGAAGTGATGTTTGTATTGGTCCTGCTATAATATTTTGATTTCATGTCTATTAAGCATAATTTTAGGATTAGATTTGTCCTAGTAGATGGTGACGTGGTGACAGCACGGTGTTGTTCACCTCCTCGACTTTCTAATTAGTCTGGTTTGTATTACCTTTTAAATATACACTCACATATCGACTTCCTTGCATTTTAGATATTTTTTTAATTATCATTTATTTATCTTTCCTTCACAAAAAAACCAACACATGAGACCCCCCCCCCCCCCACAAAATCATTAGACAAACCTGCATTTGAAGGTGGCTATAACCTCTATTATTATCACAATACTGGATGTATTAGACCAAATTTTCCCTGGCTGTTGGGATAGCTCCCCATGCAAGACTCGAAATTAAGTAGGGTAGTGTAATCAAAGATATATAGGTAAAATCTTCATGCAGGCAAAAAACATGCAACTTAATTAAATCTCAAATTCCAAAAAACATTAAAAAAAATATAATTAGACCTTAAGAATCCTAAAATTCCACAACTCTTAATCTATGCATTTAGCATTCATGTTAATTTATAGTAAGCCTGTAAGCGCTAGCTTACCGGACTCACCCGTATGCTATGGTAAATATAAGTAAATCAGGACTGCATTTGGGTAGAAACCAGAAACTAATACCACAGCAACTTTGTATTAAATCCCAGGTACATGAATCAAGCGATTCTAATTCTTCTTCTTCGGCTTGAAAATTGGACATCCATCATGGGATGGGATGGGATGGCAAAATGCTGGAAGAGCATGTGCTCGGCACATGCAGTCGGGAAATCAGATTCATTTTTCTCCCAATATTAGTCAGCTAGACGAATCTTAATTTGTCTGCTGGTCCATTTGTCTTATCATATTAGTGTAGTGATTTAAGACGAAAACCATATGGAAAAAATACAGACAAATCCTCAATTATTTGACCAATAATGTGATTGTTTCTCATGTCTCCCACGTGCCATTATCTATCAAATCGGATCACCGCCGTAAATGCGTCCTCGGTTTTTGAGATTCTAATAAAAGTTCCCGTTCTTAAGAGAAGTAACATAAGTCGATTTTTTGAGTCATAAATTGCATTTGCGTTGTTAAAAAAAGAAAAAAAAAAAACTTATGATGTAGTACAATTCAGTGTATCTCATTTTGTATTAATTAAACAAATAGTAATGAAATATCAAGTCTTGCAAATATTAGTAGTATTAAAACTAAATCCGGTCGTGCAGAACATTTTTGGCATTGATAGTCTATGGAATTTCCCTAAAAGAGAACATTAATCCTAAGATTATACCTTGGAGTTTTGCTGAATATTCTAAAAACCTTGTGCTCGTGACACTGTATCTTCTTGCAACTCTAAATTCTTGTTGGTGCTCACAAAGGAAATTCATTGTTTGTTCGGCCCAGATGGCAGCTATTGCGCAATTGTACTTGCAGTGAAAATGCAATTTGAGGGGCTTTGCAACTGACCGATTTGATCTGTCCGCGTTCATGTTGGGTCCTTTGGTTGATGATGCTCGTTAGAAGATTCTTAAGAGTAGGCCACCATAGGCGCACCTGAGAATTTTGGCATCAGGAGGGACGGTTGCCCGTAGTTTCGCTAAAGTAGCTAGAGGCATATCATATTTCAATGGACTAGTCTTGAAGCTGGCCATCAAGCCACAGACAATGAGTGCAGAATGAAGAATTATATTAGCTTGCTTTTTTTGTTGTCAATCATCAGTATCACATAACTCTGAAGTACCTACTCCTGTTGAAAAGTACCACGGGGCCAAAAGCAAGTTAGACACCAATTCCGACAATTGTCATCTCCTTGTAATTCGGGCATATTCATCAGCGTCAAGATAGGAACACGACACAAGACATGACTGACTACGAAGTCATTATTCTTAGACGTAAGAAGACGCAAATGCTGAGAGTTCATAATAAAAACTGGAGCTCAGGCAAAGCAAGAAAAACCAAAATTAAATTGGAAAAAAAAAAAGCCCGAGCCTAAGATGTTCGTCCTCAATTACAGAATTATGTTAAAGTAGAAAAGCCAAAAGAACAAGAAAACGGAAGGAGCTATGCTAAAATTTGGCATGTGGTTCTCATTATGTGAAGCAAAGGACAGGTTTAGTTGTAACCCCAATTCAGACATTGGGAGGAGGCCAGATCTTCCCGAACAATTCTTCAACCCGCTTCGCTTGATTAACATAGCTGTCCATTCCAGCAGTGAGAAGCTCCACAGCAGCAGGCCCCATTGCCAAGGCAAACCCATTCTAGCCTAAGATGTTCGTCCTCAATTACAGAATTATGTTAAAGTAGAAAAGCCAAAAGAACAAGAAAACGGAAGGAGCTATGCTAAAATTTGGCATGTGGTTCTCATTAATGTGAAGCAAAGGACAGGTTTAGTTGTAACCCCAATTCAGACATTGGGAGGAGGCCAGATCTTCCCGAACAATTCTTCAACCCGCTTCGCTTGATTAACATAGCTGTCCATTCCAGCAGTGAGAAGCTCCACAGCAGCAGGCCCCATTGCCAAGGCAAACCCATTCTGGTCCCACTTTACTAGCTGGAAATCAATACAAGATATCCATGAAAGTTGCTAATTCACCCAGTATACGTTAACATATAATGATTAAGTTGCAGGTAAGCTGGAGGGACTTGATTGAGAAAGATAAACGGAAGGAAGAATTTCTTTGGAAATTTGTTGAAAATTATAGCAAGTTCTGTGGATATCATGTAAAAAAATCACTTCAGAAGATAAGCTTCTTTTGTAAATGTCCTAAAAAAAGGTATGATATGAAACCTTTCAGATAAATTCTTGCTACACAGTCCTAATATTGTTACTTTAGTATCACAAACAAGAAACCTTCTTTGGCTGATGCGAGCATATCCCATGGAGCTAGCTGTTTTACCAGTGAGTTCCCATACTACGTGAGTTGTTATAATTTACCTTACCCTCTTTGTAACATTAATCAGAAGTTAACTAATCGGCTATCATGGAATTCTACTCTATATTGAATCACTAAGCAAAAAATAGACAGATGATACATTAAAAATATACTTCCTCCTGGCTAAAATTGTAGGCAGCAGCAGATTGTGGGGAAAGCCTTCGCACAAGAGAGTATTTCTCATCAGGAGGAGTCACTGAATCCTTCAGAGATTGCAATATCTTCAAGGGGTGATAACATAATCAACCCTGGAAATGCAGAAAAGAGAACTTGAGCTCCAGAGAACTAAAAATTGGATCAGCCTTGTAAAGAAGCTCCACATCCCAAATGTAAACAGATTCGTATTTACCCTAAAAGGTTGAAAACATCCTGTTTGTTTCGAATTGCTGCTGCCATCAATTTTGACTTATAACCATTTTTGTGAATGTAATTATAAGCCTTTGTCACCTATAATGACAAAAGATGTACATAAGCTCAAAATGTGAAAAGCACTCCAGTGTTAATATACTACAACTCAAACTTTTCATAGTTCAGAAAGGTAAGGGTTCAGATTGTCCAAATATAACTTCATTTCTTTGAAAGTTCAAATTTACCAGAAAATAATTTAAAACAGCTGTAACTATTTTGGAAGTATACTCGACATTTTGTAGTCAAGGCAGAAGAAGGGGTTGACACTTCAGAAGACATGTTCATCTGCAGGAAGTTTCTTTTCTCCCTTTCTAGTGGAAGGGCAAACAGTAGTAAAAAAGAAAGTACTCATACCCGGAACACTCTTTTTTTTTTTGACAAGTCTACCAACGAAAATAACCATCAATTAAAACTAACCAAAGCCAACCCAGGATCTTCTCCTCTTTTAAGTGCACTTTCTACTTCAGGGTCACCACTATGGTTCCGAGCCCAGTCCTGAAAAAATAAAGCTTGTTACTACTGTGTGTAGAAATTTTCATACAATGATAATGCATGAGGAAAGTAATTACCCTAAGGCGACCAACAAATATCTGAATAACAGATGCACCAGCTTGGGCTGCAGCTGCTGCTTGACAAAAGCTGAAATGCATGACTAAGTGATTAATGAGAGAAAAAGTGACAGAAGAATAAGAGAAAGCCAATAAATCAAACATGATTAGGAAGGCAAATAGTTCATAAGCCATGGGACTACATAAAGCCAGAAGACATTGGGTATAAGCAGGCCAATAAAATTCTCTCAGAGCTATTTTAAAGCACAAATGATATCAAACAAGAAGTTCATCACACAAAATTTTATATTGTGATTAGGAAAGGAGAATTTCATACTAGATTATAAGACAATATTGACATGCACATTACATCAATCTAAGAGTGAGGCTTTAGAGCAATCCTCTTGCAACTTATACAGATTTTCTTTGGCAAGATTGAGAATCTAGTTATGTATGGTTGAATAGGGTTGCAAATTCATAATTGGGAAACTTAGAAAGAATGATGCTATGTTGTGAAAGTTGAATATGTGATGTCATCTCCTGTGCACGTAGAAGGTATTACTGCACCCATTACCATAATTTATGTGCAAACAGTCTTTCAAATCATATGATGATGCTACTGTATTGAGAAGAAAACAGCATACTAAAGGTCAGTAAATACTGTACATTTAGCTTAAGTATGCGAACTTAGCATTTTCTTGCGTATTTGCTTCTGCTATTGTATAATTTAAGAATACAAGTTTATCAATCATTCAAGAACACACATAACATTGGAATTGAACATCACTGAAAGATGCAGAAATATAGCAGAAGCACATTGAATGTTTAAAGAGAGAACTGGATCCTAGTAGCTGCAAGGTGAAAGCTACATCTGCAATGATAATGTAGCTGAATTTTGGATCATAAGAAGCAACAAAATGCAAAGTTCACATCTTTGAAGTGCAGAAGTTTTATCTTGCCCACGTAGATGAAAATTTTCATTTTTTGGTGAAAGCACAGATAAAAATTCACAGCACAAGAGAGATAAACGAACAGCAGCCAAGAGAACTATTCTGAAAGTAAAAGCATGATAACAATAAGGACATATAATAACATAATTCAGCCAATAACCAAGTCAAAACTACCAAAGAGTGCAATCATCTGGGAAAATCTACTATTGTTGCAATTTGACAGAAATACATAAATAATTGCATATAGTGTTATTTTTGAAGAAAAGAAGTTGCCATCTCATACCTGTAAACAAATGTCAAATGTGTCTGTATACCCTCAGATTCTAGCAGGCTTGAAGCCTCAATCCCCTAGGAGATAAAAATTAGGGAAAATGAAATCAAGCATAAAGTCAAACAGGATGAAAGCCCAAAACAGATGAACTATCTGTAACTAATGGCCACACTCTGTCCTTCCTATTTACCTGCCAAGTAGAAGGGATTTTGAATAACAACCGCTCTGGAGGGACTTGAAAATCATCATACAATTTTAAAAGCTCATGCACCTGAACTCATGCCAGAGCAAAAATTTTTGTCAGCATAATGGGTTATATCTTCTTGGAACTATTCATTATATTATATGAAAATTGTTTAACTCTGCCACTTTCAATAAGAGAAGTAGGCCAACTCCATTTGAAAGATGGACAACAGCCTTTAAGTTAAGAGGAATTGCCAGAGTATATGGATCGTACTTGGTGCAGCAACCATGAGCTTAGTTAAACAGGTCTACTAAGGTAATCACCTATGACAAACACATTAATGATATCAACAACGATTTGCTGCTAATGGTGAGAAACTATGGATGGATCCAACAGCTGCAAGGCAGCATCTCTTTTCAAACACCAACACAGCATGCAAGTGGTTCTCAGCTCAGACTACAAGGCATAACTTTGAGTCATGGAGATGGCAAGAGAACTTTTCCAGACACCTCTAGTCCAACTAGGGTCACAATTCTATAAAGTTAAACTCCTACATGTTGTTCCAGTCATATATAACTACCTCAATTTTCACACTGCATAAACAAATAAGAACAGGCAGAGGCAACAAAAGTATATTATTCAAGTCAAGTTCAAATTTATAAGACAATTGCAAATTCATACCTCAGATCTATCTTAGAAGTTTCAGATTACACTTAATTAAATAGTAGAAGGATATAAAATGACCGATATATAGAACAATTCAAGTGAATCTCAGAGTATGCAAGTGAAAAAGACAGGACAAAGCTGCAAAGACAGACCATAATGCAAACATTCAACTTCCCAAAGAACTGTAAGTAATTTATAGAATTTTTTTGTAAAATAAGGGGAAAAAATGAAGGAATTTTAAGAGATTTCACCTTACGAACAATGCCATGAGTGTCATATGCAAGACGAGCATCAACTTCTGTAGAAACTCGACCAGGCACTAACTTTGCAAGATCGCTACCTATATTTACCAAAGCCTGCAATTCCAACATGTAATTGTCAGAAGAATTCAAATCAACCAATCATAGGAACCAAATAGACATGATGAAAAGAGAACCAACCTTGTTAAAGAAACAAGACATCCGAAGATCTGAGTTCTCTAATCCATAACACTCCGAGTCTGCCAAAGCAGTATCCACAGCGCTCTACACCAAAAAAGTTACAGAAATATAAGGCGGCTAAATAGATAAACAAATATTATGTCAGTAAGAAGAGAACAATGCAAAGCAACCAACAATTGCAAGTTCTAAATCAATCCTAAATTACTTAATTTGATAGACTACCAACTATAAGTTTATCAATTCAGAACAGCCTTAACATCTTCATTTAAGAAGTAAACTATGTCCTTACCATTTGCTGCAGGAAAGAAGTTAAGTCGATCTTGTAACTAAACAAACTCCAATAGACACATATTAGCCGTATCTTCAGAGATATAAGTTCATTTTACCTTTTTCTTTTGCAAGATACTAGATAGCTAAGAGAAGCTTTTATATTTTCTTCTTATACTTTGAGAATCCTATTTCCTTGCCATAAACAGAATTTGTATGAACGTGCATGTAATCTACATATTACCATCTATAAAACTAAAATATTCAGCACAAGGCTTGATTATGATCGATAGATAGGAATTATTACCCTGAATTTGGTATCAGGAAGGCTGCAGATACCTAAGATTAGAGACGAGCTAACAGTAGCAGCTGTTGGAGGGAACCTGCAAAAGGTATAAAAACTTCTTTTTGAATCGTCTATAATTCATTTCCAGCTGAAAGTTTTCAATCAACAACAAAAAAATCAGGGTACAATCAAGGCACAGCAGAATAAACAAAGGAAAATGGGTGGGGGAATCAAACCTTTCGAAATCATCGAAAATTACAGTATCAGGAACAATCTCACTGTAACTTGTCACAGCGTCCAACTCAGTGCTCAAACCTAATCGCATTATCTCCATATATTAAGCATGATTACAAAAAACGAAAAAACGTCATTTCTCAAAAAAAAATTTAAAAATAAAGATAAATAAATAAAACTTCATATTATACCCGTGTCAAGAGAAGATGAAAAACCGGTGGAAGCTCGGATTAGAGAAAAAGATCGACTCGGCGTGAATATTAGAGGTGGTTTTACAGATTGCACTGCGAATTTCAATTTATTATCCTGTTCAATTTTTGATAAATTGCCATCGATTAGATCATTGGTTTATAACTATACAGTGAACAAAATTCAAGAAATTGAATTGAAAAAGGAAGGTAAATGCAGACCTGGAGAGATGAGAAGGAGGCGAGCGGAGAATACAAGGAAGCTACTGACGCTGCTGCTGTCGACATTTTCACGCAGTGAGAGGGTGTGTGTGTGAGAGAGAGAGAGAGAGGGAGGGAGCTGTGCGTAGAGTGGCTCAGGAGGAGTGTGGCGGTTTATAAACTTTATGGGTTAATTACAATTACCTCCCTTAAGGTTTGGCCAAACTACCAAATGATCCCTGAAGTTTGGTCAAATAACAAATGCCCCCCTATTAGTAACTTCCGTTAAGTATCATAGATGGAATTGGGTGAAAAGACAAGATAACCATAAAGCATTATTAGTTGGACTAGTGCCTGTATTCTATTTTACAATAGGAACGAATTTTCAAATGCCCATATATAATTTTATACTCTAACAAAATCATAATTCCTTCCTTTTATTTTATTCTTCTTCATCTCTAACTTTTTTGAAAGCTTGAATATGGCAACCATAGTAGCAGCAGTCGAAGGCCATCCAGCCCATCTGGCCATGCTCAGCCACTACCGGCCACTAAACATTCAATGGTGAATCTTTGTCTAATTTGCAACTGGGACTCGAAAGTTGCTGGCAAATTATATGTTATTCCAATTAACAATCCTAGCTTCAACTCTAAGCCATTAAATTAAAAGGCTATTTAAATCTAAACTCACTACAAGGTAAAGCTCTCAACTTGAAAGCACTTTCATTTTTTCTTGATTTTGGTATACTCTCTTTTTCTTTTTTTCATAATTTTCATTTAATTTCTCCTTTGTTTGTTATTGCAAAGCTCTTTTTTTCCTAATATTTTATTATTGTTATGTTATTTTGAATCTTTCTTCTATGAGGTAACAACTAGTGAAATTGACTTTTCATAAAAATTTGCAACTGTTTTCTTTTTCTTTTGTGGTTTTTGGGCAGTCAATTTCTTTTAGTATATTTAGGAAACAAAGAAAAGAAAAAAATGTTATTATGACTTCAGGAAAAAGTCAAAGGAATTAGTGATGACACATGGGTCTATAAGGGCATTTTTGGCCTCTCATAATAGTTTTGTTGCTGACATCATACCTTAACTAACGTCTTAGGATAGCAAGGGGTCTTTGATAAACGTTTGCTTATTCAAGGGATTAGACTGTTATTTGATTAAACCTCAAGGTTTGACTGGTAGTTTGGCTAAACCTTAGGGGAGGTAAATGTAATTAACCCTAACTTTATATATGTAGAAAGGGCGATGACGTCATTCGAGGAGAGCATGTAGAAAATGATATTGCCAGAAGACGGGTACAAATTTTCAAGTGAAAAGTACATCTGTTACTGGGTTTTGTAATCTGGCAGTGCTGGCAAGTATGAGTGGAAGTAGACTAGAGCCCAAAAAGGATTTTAAATCTATTTTGACAGCGAACTTGACTAAGACAAGTTGGTTTTAATATGAATTGGAATTGGATAGAGCTAAAATAAGATTAGGGATTGCCACATATGAACTGAAGATATTTGTAATTAGCGTTCCTGTCACTTTTTTGAAGAGTTATCTCCGTTTGAATGATGTATTTTTTTTTGAGTCTTTATAGAACTTTACTGTAGTTTATGATAAAATTTATAGAAAAAATTTTGTGTATTTGGGTATCTAAAGAATGTTTAAATGCTTTCATTTTTTTTCCTCTTCTTCTCTTTCCCTCCTTCCTCTCTCTCATCGCTCCACTCTCTTCTTTGCCAGTGCCACAACTAGTGACGTCACCTCCTTCCCTCCTCTCCCTCTCCCCTTCCTTCTCCTCTCCCTCTCTTCCCTTTTCTTCCTCCCTCTCTTTAACTTCTTACTTCTCTCCCTCCTCCTCCTCCCTCTCTTTCCCCACCATCCCTTTCCCTTCTGTGTCTTCCCCATTTGGTCAAATCCAATCACGCAACCAACTAGTCATGACTCTAGTTGCGAAATCAGCAAGAGAGAGGGAGAGGGTAGTAAGGGAAGGAGGGTGGAGAGAAAGAAAGAAAGGAAAAAAAAAATGAGAAGTGCTGACAGTACCAACAAAGTGCTGGCTAGCGACGACAGATTAAGGCGGAGAAGAAGGAAGAGAAAGAAGAATGAGAAGGGAAACAAAGAAAAAGCTTTGTGTATTTTTCAATATTTTGAGCGTGTATTTTTAAAAATTTAGGATATTTTTAAAAGGTTTACTGTAGACAAAAAATTGTTAAAAAAAACTTGTTATTAAAAACTAGGCAAAAAAACAAGGCTCTCAAATAGAGCCGCTATTTTATGGTGTAATGGATGTTTTCACTTTTCCTTTTCTTTCTTTCTAGTGTACTAGTATCTACCATTTTGTCACCATTTGGAATGAAGGAAATGAGGGGGAAGGAGGAGGGACGAGAAGAAAAGGATGTTTATTCGGAAAGAAAGGAAAGTAGAAAAAACCATCTTGATTTAGTTGAATATAAAGGAAAAGAATAAGCATATAAAAAGTTTTTTGGACATTCGATTGAGGAAGAAAAAAAGCAAGACCAAATTTTTCTTATTTTTACAAACTTCTTGGAAAAAGATAAACCATGTGTTAGTATAGCCAATGGTGGACTCAGGATTTTTATTTAAGGGGTGCAATAATATTAGTTTAGAAATATATGGTGTCGATTTGTAGATTTTTGGAATAACTAAATATTTGTTATAGTAAACATGCAACTTGAGATTCATTATTTTTTAACTCATCCAATGTTACAAAATTATGCATAAGAATACAGGATGTATATTCTTATTAACATACAATTGACAAATAATTTGTACACAATCGAATTATCATATAGATGTTTGATTGACTTGTAATTCATATGAAATGGATATGTAGAAATGTTAAATATTAATAATGCATTTATTTACAACAAAAACAATTTACATTTAATAGAAAGCATCATGTAATATATTTTAGTTAAGTTTCGCTACTGTGAAAATGGAGAGAACAATTAGAAAAGATTTCAACAATTTTGGGGGGACAATTGTGAACTTAGAGGGAATATAATCAAAATTTAGGGGGAATGAGAATGGGGCAAACTAAATTGAAGAAAAAAAATTAAGTCCACTCATCATACTAACAAAAAATTGAAGGAAAAAAAAAGTTTTAGGTCCCGTTTGAATTGCGCATTTTCTTGGAAAGTTTTTGAAATATTTTCTAAACATATTTATCAATTACTTTTTTATCTTACATACCGAGTGTTTCTTAAAATTGCATTTGTACATTTTGAGTTCAAACCATGGCTAATTCTTCTCTTTGATGCCCTAAACTCCCATAGATAGGTTAATGTAGGGCAACCAGAAACTCTGGCATTGCACCAAGGGGGAGAAATGTCCACAAGAAAATGAGCAGAACAGGTTATCTGTGTCTGCAAACATCAACGTGTCGACAGTACTCACTCAAATGCAGGCATTTGACTCCATCAATGGCATGCAGCCAAGGGATTCCTAGCAACCTCCGCCGAGCATTTGTATATTGCCATAAAATCATCGTATAATTTGTTTCGTTTCTAGAATTCATGACAGAAACCTCAAACTCACCATCTCAGAGTAGAAATTGGCTACTTCATTAAAGACAAACGGAAAAAGCCACGAGATTAAGAGTTCACACTGGCATGCCACAGAGAGCTTAAGAAAAGAATAACAAATTCTTTAGGTATTGATTCCGAACATCCGCGTAAGTTTCCACTTTAATCAACAGGATAAGATTTCACAACCAAAGAAACGAAACAGAAATAACTCTTTGGAGGGGCATGGTCAAACTGATCGGCCTCCTTTGTTTCTGAACAGAACCATATCGAAATAGGAAAAACTTCAAGATTTACAAGATGCATGGCAAAATTCCAAGACAATAAATGATTCAAATAATGATTACTGAGAACTTGTATAAAATTCCTTGTAGCTTCTCTTAAGATGCTTGACAGAGACTTTGAATAACCTACTTCATGAATCCATTCTAATGTAGATCTTTATTTATAGATCACTCTGCTCCTTCATTCTCACAAGAGCCTCGAGGAACTTTTTCACCTGCACGACTTGCAAAGCTAAGTTTCTGGATTTGGATTTCTAATAATGAGACCGAAATTAGAAATTACAGGATAAAACCAAATCCAAACCTCTGAAGGATCCCTGAGTTGAAAAGAAAGCGTTTGGTTTCTTTAGGAACTGCAGATACTATGATTCCATATCCTCGGCTTTCAGATCGCAAAACCTACAGTAGGCAATTAGTTGCTTAGACGAGTTCAGGCCGTCAAATTCATCACTATAGTTTTCAAGAGCACAAAAACTAGATTGAGTTAGCGATTATAGGATTTATGTTGCATTTACCTGAAAGCATCTTCATCCGTTCTATCATCCCCAATATAGATGGAAAGCACATCAGGACTATTACTAAGCCCTGCAAAATGTTTGGTTCAGAAAACAGGTAAGGAATACTCAAAAATTGCTGACATGAAAAGGCCTCAAATCTATCAGGATGGAGCTTACTAACCCCAAAGATTCAAGAAGAAACTCAACTGCTTTCCCTTTAATCCCAGTCAATCACTGGACGAAACCTCTAAAACCTTGAGCATCGAGAATACAATAGAAATTCTGAGATTAAAAATCACATTATGCCAACTATAAAGAAACATGGCATACTTGCCACCTTTGAAGTAACAAATTGTAGCTACCATACTTTCCGTCCATGAGTTAGTCGTAATCTAGGGTAAACTGTTGAGGATATCATGCACTCGTTGTGCAATGATAGGCCAACTCTGGTGCCAAAATGCAAAGAAATACTTGTAAGGCAATCAGGAAGATGCGCTTAGAGAGTACTTGATCAAACAAGCAGCTAGTTTGGAACACTAACCTTCTCATCTACGTTGCGGTAATGTACAGAGGTGCAGAACTTGTGGTTCTCAACTTTTGCACCTTTAATATCTTTAGTATTCTCGACAAGGGTTCTAAAAACCTGGAAAAAGAAAGATCAAAGAATTACTTGACCATCATAATAAATCAAGTACACTGTGCAACGAACATGTGTGAGTGGCAAACAATTATGCACCTCGTCAATCAAGGGTAGAAATTCACTTGCAGGCTGGAAGAGATTAACCTCCTTGTCCTGAAACAAATTGAAAATGTTTGGTCAAAAGATATGACAAACATTTATACTAAACCAGAAATGGGATTGCTTGGGACGTTTAGAAGGCTTTTGCTTAGTACCAGCAGGTCAGTCGATTTAATACAACCAGAGTGGTTAGTGGTCTCTGTATCTCTGTCTGGAGCATGATGTCCATGCCATGACTACCAGCATAATAAAGTTCTGTTAGTCCTACCAATTCATAAACCTGGAAATTAGGTGGAAGACAAGAAAGGTATCAATCAGTCCACAGGCACAATGTGTAAAATAGCCAAATCAAATAACAGAAAAAAGAACCGCCCCTCAATCCCCTCCCCCCGCCCCCTCAAAAAAAAAAAACAAATAAAAAAAGAAAAGAAAACAGAGAGAGAGAGAGAAGCTAGACTTCAATTAAAGAGGAACTAGCAATTCCTCTACCTACCTTGTCACGGCTTCTTCCACTGATAATGGCTGTAGGGAAATACTTTGCAACACTTTTAACAGCTGAACGCATCTGAAACATATGAGGTTGTCACCATCCCAACATGGAAAGAAATGCATGAAGGGCACTATCAACCTTCAAAGATTGTAAAATGGTTACTTACATCAGCAGACATAAAAGCACGATCAGGGTCATCCACAATTGGAGAAAGGGTTCCATCATAATCTAAAAATATCACTATCCTCCTATTCTTTGCAGAATTCATAATTTTTCCAAAGGACTTGAGAGCTGATGGATACTTGCTCTACAAAAGAAAAGGCAAATATAAGTATGGTGATGTAAGCAATACACTGATAATCAATGTGTTTGTTGTGTATTACTCTAACATACCATCCAGGAATCATAAGCTGCATCACCATCATCCAAAACAACCTCCACATTAACATCCTTCATAATCTTTTTCCGAGGGGGTGAAGAAGATTTCATAGCATCTAGCCAACCATTAGAACGAACATCATCAAGCTTTCCTGGCTTCCTTCTCGGGATGGCTGGCACACTAGTTGAGAATGATGGCCCTGATTGAGCATAAGGCAAGACACCTCGGATACCCAATCTAGACTTGTCTATGGGAACAGGATCAGTAAGAACAGGAGAAGCTTTCGAAGACTTCAAGTCCATCGTCAATTCAGAAAACTGTCAAGGTTTTGCAGCTAGAAATTAAGTGTACTATCCTAAACCACCAAAATTAGTAACCTTTTATCCAACTCTCTTATCAATGAAAAACCACCGCTTTAATGTTTTCTTGTCGCTGCTACTGCATAAGCAGTCCATCAAGCACAGGCTTCCTGAAATCTGAGGAGACATCAGAGTAGAAGAGCAAGCTAATGCATTCAGTTCCACAATTGCAAACTTATAAGCTAATTCCAGTGAAACAGATACCAAGAAGTATAATACCTCATTTCCAAAATGCATTTACATCCGGAAATAAAGCATTTTGATCCACAACTTTGAGATACAAAATTGCTGTTAGCGTTGAAAACCAACAAATTGACCTCCTTTACCTGGAACATGATCAATATGCTTAGTCTAGCAATTCATGTGATTACTTATACAAAAAACAGCAAAGCAGGGCAGCACCATGACAGAGTGAAAACTACTGGAAACCAAAAAATATAAAATTCAACTGCTATCTTAAGGACTACCAAAAAATATGAAAAAGATAGTACAAGTTTGAATTGCTACCAGAGAACATAACAATTTTCTTATGTAATATCATCACAAAATAGGGTAAGGACTGTATGTGCACTATACAGAAGTGTTGAAGGTGACAAGATGTACCAGTATGCAAAGAGGAAAACCAGTGTCCAAACAGCAGCATGTCTCAAGCAACTAAGTGAACGGACTAAAAACATAATTCGACAGTCCATCAGGCAAGATGAAGCACAAAGCTTTTCAGGTAGTTGTCTTCAGAAATAACACCAAGCTAAAACAACATATCACGCACACACTCACCAAACAAAAAGTAGCAATGAGGAATTTTCTAAGAGGAAGAAGGAAAATCAGTCTGCCCATTGTAAACTGAAAGGAAAAATGTTCTAGTACTAATTAGTACCATGAATATAGTCAGCTTGTGGTTGCACCAGAAAAATTCCTCAAGAAATTTAATATACAAATATACCAGCTCAAATCTGAGTACAGATGCTCATCAGTAAGAAGGTGACCATCAGAGACAGCCATAAATATATAATATTTAACCACAACCATCAAGTTATGCTTCATTCACCCTCAACCCCCCCCCCCCCCCGGGGGGGCCCAAAAAAACTTAAGAAAAGAAAAGACAAAAAACTGGAGAAAGAAGGGAAAAAATGATTAAACATTATACCGATATATATGCCATTTTTTTTTAAAATTAGAGCTTCATTTAGAAACAGCCATAGAGAAGATAATCTTTCACCTCAAAACAAACACAACAAGACAAGAAAGAAAAAGTTGCACTGTTGGAAACATAAAGGAAGATAAACCATCAGAAGAGATGTTTTGCCTTAATTTCACATTAAACCCAATGAAGTCCCAAAAAAAAGACCCATTTTGACAATCTTTAAGGTGATGAAACTGGCATGATTACCTATCACAATTTATTAACTGGTAGTAACTCTTTTTAAAGTTCAATCAATCATTTTTACCTATCACCCGGGAAAAATAAACTCTAATAAACACTCTTTTACAGACATGGTCACAATTCAACTATTCATGGGCGATTCAAACATCTTCATATGCGGGTTTTTAAAGTCTGCGCTCATCCTTTTGCTTCTGGGAAAAAGTCCAAATCATTATCTACTGCTCCCTTTCCTCTCCATTAAATGAAAAAAAAGAGAAAGAAAAAATTTTGTTGAAGACTGTTAATCCTCCAGATAAAGAAAAGCAATAAACATGTACAGTTGCAACTGATTTTACAAAACTACAGGACAAAACCTTCTCCTTCTATTTGTCTGGTCTTTTCATCCGGGGTTGGTGAGTATTCTTAAACTATTTTTCACTTGCCAAATTCAATCTTGAATAGACCACTTTTAGAAACACAAGTACCATGTACTTTTGCCAAAACGGCGTGAGCATCCTATGAATAATCACAAACTAGAATTTCTTATTCATGAATATACTCACTGATCCAACAATAAAACATACAACTACCATTTCTTATCTTCCAAATTTTAGTCAACTTTCCATCGTTGCTTTGAAAGTAAATGCATTTCTCTTGCAGATCCAACATCCTAATTAAAACATGTTGCTACAGTGCCTCAAAAACAAAAGTTGAAAAAGATCCTTTTTTCCTTAAGAACCCACAATAATTTCAAGCATTGCCACCTGTAGCTCAAAGGATGTGACAACTCAACCATCAAAACTGACTCTACAACTTACAACCTCACCACCCTCGCATGAGAGAGAGAGAGAGATCATAGATTGTAGACAGTACGATTGGCCTAAAGCTTGAAGCCACTTGGAGGCTCTTGTCAAGAGACTAAAAGAATAGTTAGACTGGTCAGTGGTTTAATTTGTAACGACACAGCACTCAACTGTTCACATCAAATTTCTCAAATGAAATATCACTTAGACCAGACAAATCCTGAAACAGGAAGGACTCTGGGCAAAACCATGGTCCTTTTTTTTTTGGGTGCAAAGAAAGTTGTCGATTTTTTTTAAAAAAAAATTGATATAAAAGGTACAAAACAGACCATGTGCAATTCTAATCTATCCACTGAGTTTCAAAACAATATAACACGATTTACTGCTATCCGACAAAGCAGGAAAAGCTTTCGCAATTCAGCAAATGCAGTGCTACATGAAAACGATATTGGGCTAATAAACTTCCAAGCACCGTTTGAACCCTCTTAAGAGACGGTTAAATATGAAATCTGAATGCTATTATTAGGCTTAATAACTAGATAAAGAATCAGCTGGATTATAACAGCAAAAGACGTTAAAAATTGTTTCTGTTTCACCACAGATAACTCTCAGACACATAATCAATATTTCAACATCATACAGCAACCGACAAAATATCATATCTACGATACAAACAACGGGCATCAACTAAACAAATGTGCTGTCACCATCAATATAAACGCACAACAAAACCATAAAGTATCAAACACTAATCCGCACGTCCATATAGGCATTTCTTGAAACTCACAGACCTATGACTCATAAAAGTATGCCATCCCAGGAAACTTCTCATAGCAATCTCGTAGAAAATTAAGGTTTTTGAAAACAATCCCAGCAAGAAAAAGCCAAAAAGTTTGCAACTTTGCATTTGTCATTGTCATAAGAATACAAAACATGACCAAGAAAATGGGAAAAACCCAATAAAGCTGAAATTTTTGGGCTTGATCAAACAGCATTACATCATGTAACCAAAAATACAATCATGCTTTCATTAAAAAATAATAATAATGAAAGAGAAAAAGAAAAGATGAAGCAACAAGTTTTATCCTTTACCTGTTCAAAGAGGGTCCAACAATGTTGAAATCTTTATTGGAAATTAGCAAGAAGAGGGAGCCACCAGGATGTGAAATATGGGTTTGATTCAAAATGATCACAAAAAAAAAAAAGAAGTCCAACTTTTGTTGGGAAAAAAAAAAGTAAAAGGAGAGGAGGGAAATGAATGTAGTACCTTGAATAAAAGGGCAGGCAGGCAGGCAGAGGGACAAGCAAAACCCTAGGGGTAGAAGAAGGGAGAGTCGTGAATTGTGTAACAGAAAATAAGAGAAGAGGAGAGAGAGGGAGAGGTAGGGAAATAGATATTGAGAGAGAAGGAGAGAAAGAGGAAGGAAAATGGAGGCGAAAAGGCTGGGGTATTTATAGCGTTTGATGGCCCCCAAGAAAACTCAAAAAGACGTGCCAAACAAGGTAATCTTCTGCTCCGGTTGTTGATTCAGGAAACAAAACGCACGGTCCCTCCTTTCCCCACTTCCTCTCTCCTTGACCAATTTCACCTTCCTTTCTTCCCTTAATTACTCACGCCCCTTGAACTAACAAATTCATTCACTTTTCACACCGTTGAATTAAAATTTACTCTTTGCCGTATTTTGCAAGCAGGGCAATGTTGTAAGGTTCTTCTTTTCTTTTACTTTTTCTATCATTTTTTTAATTATTGGATAGGAAAATGAGAATATAAGACCAAAGAAGACAGTAGGGGCTTAATTGATTCTTAGAAAAAGTTGATAGTATAATGACTTTAATTTCAATTCGTAATTCTAACAAAAGAGAGAAAGATAACAAACAATCTCACGTACATTTTGTGTCATCAACTAATTTGTCGAATATCATAACTAAAAATTTTAGTTAAATTAAATTTAACATTTTTCCCTAATACTACATGATTCTTATTATTCAAACGATACATTTAGATCCCTTGAAAATCTTCAAGTGCTTACAAATTTGCGTGATCTTGTAAACATTTAGGTTGAATTAACAAGTCTTACAAATTGAAGGAAAATGAAATTATGAAGCAATAGCTCCAGTACTTACTCCTCCTATAGGAAGTCAAGCTCAACAAAAGAAGTTGAGAATTTTGTAAATCTATCTTCTAATGGAAGTGAGGAATTTCAAGCAGAATGCTTACTTATAGCAAATTATTCTGTTTAGAAGAGCAATTCAATTTGGCATCAATTAGAATGGTTTCGTTATTATCGTGTTTCATCTCTAATTTTTTGTAGGTAATCAAAATTATTCGCTGCTAGAGAATAATAGCAGAAAACAAGCGAGATTTTCTTTTTTGTGGTTTTCTTTCTTTGTTTGGTGGGAGGAAATTTGAATTTTTTAATCTCTCCGACTCTCATACTTCAATCTTTTTTGACTTCGATTACAATCGTTTGTAAATTGTGCAACACTTTTCGAACAAGTTATAATTCATCACAAATCATTTGCATAGCTCTATAAGGATTACATCATAATTAGCTATTATTCATATAAAGCTATACACGTCAGTTGCATTGTAACAGTTACATTATAACTAGCTATTATTTATGTAAAGTTACACACGTTCGTTATATTGTAACCGTTACTATTCACATAAAGTTGTGCATGTCAGTTATGTCAAAATTACGTGTCGTGATCTCAATCGTATACTTTTAAAATGTGAATTAATAGTTGAATCCGGACCGCAGAATGTTTGGACGGCTGCCCGCATATTCAGTTGTTTTTATATTAGATGACTATTGAGTGCAATAGTAACATCATACGAGGATGCGAGTGAGCTTCATTTTCATTGCCAATTATTTTACAGTTGTCCGTTAATATCTCTTGCCCAATTTTTCAAAGCTTTCACATCTACAACCAGTAAAAGAACAGAAAAGTAAAAGGTCGTTGGTTGTGTGAATATTTTGTATATTTGCAATTAATTGATCTACTCAGGGTATGATGTGAAAGAAAACGTTGACAAACAAGATCAAATTGAGGTAAAAAAAAACTTTTTTGGTTGATATACGTATGATATACAATTAAAGAATGAAGAGTAGATTCGTCGGTTACGGATTTGTGAAAGCGTATACGTCTATCCATAAGCGTAGAGTTTTCATATCTGGATGACGTGGCACTTCTTCACATGTACCCTAGAAATCTCACGTGGCAACCACCTTCTTCATTTGACACGTGTGAACGTGATGACCCAGGCAAAGTCCTGCAATTTTTTTTTCTTTTCCTTCTTTTGGGTGTTTTTTGGGCAAGGGCTGTCACGTAAAATCAGTGATTCTTTTACTTTTTCTACAATGGCTCTCTTGATTCACGTGTGCCAATCACGTGACCGAGGTGATGCCTTGTTTCCTTCCAAGTGTCGATCTTGTCTAGACAATCATTTTTTCTCGAAAAAAATTTTACATTTTTGATAAATACATTTCTGAATTACATTTTCACTTCACGTATATCACATCGTTCTAATAAATTTTTCTATAAAAGTTTCGGAAAAAAAAAAGCAACTCATACGAGCTTTAATAATTTTTTCCACCGAAAAGGTAGATTAATTAAAGACTTAAAGACTACCATTGATGAATGATACTCGCACATAATCTAATACTACTGGGGGGTCAGGTCTCCTAAGAAAGGTAACGAGGCCATAAAAAGGAAAACATGGGCGGCGGTTTCTTTTTAGGGAATCACGTATGAATCTTCTTATATATTATGATAATCGCGTACAAGGTCTACTAACTAACGTGCACCTACAGACCAATGAGAAGAAAAGCTTTTTTTGAGTTGAGGATTGCAATGGCAAAGTTGCATGGTTTTTTGTTAGCAAATCAATCAATTGAAACTCTTTCTTTCTTCTTTTCTTGTTTGAAGGAACAAAAAGAATGCGTGGTATTCCTTTTTTCCTTCTAAAAAGCTGGGGAATGAAGAGCAGTTAAGAAACTAGCTAGTTAGCCTAGTTGGCCAAGAGTCACCTCTGTGCACTCCTGCCAATGTTAGGAGCTCAAATTACGTACCATATGAGGTTTTCTTCCATTATGTGTGCTAGGGTTTCTTGTATGAGTTGTAAGTTATTGTTCCCATCATTTGCGTGGTTTTATTATATGAGCTACTTATATATTGCTCAATTGTTCGTAATTTAATTGTATTCATCCCACTATTGTGAATACTGAATAGTAATACTATACTCTATCCGACAAAAGAAAAAGGGGCCGCGGGAAGATGATCTTAGTATCGGAATGGCCTTCACTTCAGTTCAGAGTTTTTTCCTAGGGGCTAGGAACATGTTATGGTATATTCCCAGGGGCCAGGAACATGTTATGTTTAGGTAAAACAAACTAGAACTTATAGCCTAGCCATGTGAATGGAAGAAAGTTCAGTGGTTGGTAGAACCAGTCAAACCGCCGTTGGCTAAATTAAGGTTCCCATTGGGTAAACAAATATGTAAGAAGAAGAAGAAGGTGGTGGTAGTTACAAGAATAATTTGGTATAAAATGGGAAACGAGAGAAGTTTTAAATGGCGCCTGCCAAGACATTTTACATCCGCCTACATATCAGGGTATGGACCACTGCTAAATAACACCAAAAACAAGACGGTTTCAGATTTTTTTTTTTAAACTTCTTCACCATTTCGCTTTTGACTAACTAAAGGGAACGCTAGCTTGAACAATGTGGAATGAGGAGAGGTGCATGTGAAAGTCCAAAAGTTAATCATCTTGTTAAATACACCGTAAGAGAAACCCGTGTTATATACGATATTATTTAATGAAATATTGAGTAAAATTATTAATCATCTAACCAGCAGAAGTCAAAAAGGGATTGATGAATAGACGTGTGCCAAAAACCAACTTCCTTCGAAGGAGTTGGCCACCACATTTATTGTAGAGTGGGAGGTCAAGGGTTTAAATCTTGTCTTTCATAAAAAAATTGTCACTTAATGTGATTTTGCTTCGATCGATGGTAGTTCAGTCCCAAAAAAAATAGACGTATGCAAAAACATGGATGTGATGAACTAGAATTCTGTAAACCAATTACAAAAGTTTAGATAACGAACACGATTAGGGTGAGTGAATAACTAAATGCAAAAACAGATGTTTAATTAATAAGAATTTGACCAGTTACAACTTTAGTCATGAATAAATTACCAAGATCTAACTTTGAGAGTCTAAGCCTTAAGAAATAGTACTGAGCATATTAAGTTAAAGTGGACCGCAAATAAGCAATTAGTACTGCATTTGCAGGTCATATCAACTAACAGCTCGAGCTAAGGTTTTGCAATTAAGTCAGACATGTAGATATAAACCCCTATTAGTTAATGTCGTTTTCCTTTTGGTTTGAAATATGACTTGGTTGGTAGACGTTGTTTTTGCTTCATATTTGATCTGCTGTACAAAAGAAAAGGTTTGCCAACCAAACATTCAGCTAATACTAAATAAGTTCTTAACTGAGATGCTTTTCAGTTTCCATCAATTTATGCCTTCATTTTCTTCGCACTATTTCTTTTCCTGTTTGCTTAATTTATTTCTTTGATTTGACTTGTCCCTGCTGCAAGTTGAAGATTAATGTTCTTTTTCTTTATCATTTCTCTTTTCCATATTGTATAAGTACGATCAATTATTGACACGATTTGCATGTGGCGTCGAACACAATAATTGCTAGAGCATATACGAGAGAACTGTGAAACATAAAATGGAAATAAAGTTTCTATGTTTTCTCATGGAAATCATGAAGAAAATGTTTATAAGAGAAGACAGAAAACCCTAAAGCCTTTGAGATTTGGCATCTGAGAATACTTTGAATCTTGTGAGGAAAAGAAAAAACGTAGGGTCAATTGAAAACACGCTTTTATCATGTTTACGGAATTTGAACACACATTTCAAATTGATTTCACCAAAATGATTTCCTACAGCTAATTCAAGCGTTAATGGTGAATTTCATATGATTTCACTCAAATGTTTTCCTACAGCTAATTCAAGAGTTAATGACTATTTGCACCTTGTCCAATTTGTCAGTTTGATATTAATTCTGAATTTTATGACCCAAAAGCTTTTAGTTGCTGATTCTGATTTATTTGAACAGCTTGGAGGAAGCTGATTTGATGAAGAAAAGGCTGGGAGTCAGTCATAACTATACTTATGATATTCTTGTTCTTGATTTAACAAAAAAAAAAAATGCTTTCATGGAAAAGCATTTGGGTGTAGTAATTGACTGCAAGCATTTATTTCAAGTAAAAAAAAAAAGGCCTAAATCCACACACTTGCATTCTAAATTCTTACGTTGTGTAAGTTTTAATGGGCAAACTACAAGTTGTCAATAATGCTTGAAAATTGTTGATCCATATAGATGGGTACCTTGATCAATAATGGAAGTAAGAACAGTATACTGCCATCAAGATTGAGGCCAGCGACTATTTCGGGTTCAATTATGAACAAATTGTCGTATTAGTTAGCAGACTTGCATAATTGAGGTGACAAGAAAACAAACCATGAAAAAAAATACGATTATTTTATCATTTTCCGTTAGCATAGATGTGGCAAGAAAATAACATGTTTCATTTTCACATGAAAACCAACAGAACCTAATTTGGATGAACATAAAACATGACGCAGGTAAATCTCCTTCAAGTGGTTTTTTTCTTTCTTAGAAGTTGATTGAATTATTCTGTAATTGATTGAACTTTTCCAGCCATTTGAACTATTAGAGAATCTTCACAAACCAGTCCGTAAGACTCATGGAAATGAATTAGTAACTTGCTTTGCGTATGTTACCTAGATTTTGATGACGGTTAAAATCAAACTTCCAGTCTTATCACAATAAAATGCCATCTTTTGGTGGCTGATGATTACTTGAACAACTGTTGAGGTTTTAACTTAAAAGGGTTTTTCTAAGGTTTTAATTTAAAAAAGTTTTTTCTAACAAGTGCCTAATAGACTCTTGTTAGTTGTTATAACACCTAAATCACACATAATTTACCACATACACACCTAATTATTACCTTCCCTTACATTTATAAACTTTTCTTATTTAATTTTATATTTTTAAAATATGAACAATTGAACTACATCTTTATGAGTATTTAATGGACACTTATTAAATAGATTCTTTCATAAAGGGTAAATTACCTTTTACCCTCATGTTATTTGATGTTTTATCACATAACCCCACTATGTGTTAAAAACCTGTATATAACTCCCTCATGATTTGGTTTAAAGTGGCGCCGTTAGTTTTTTGTTAAAACTAATGGTCAATAATAAAAAGTTCAAGTCAAAACTAATAATTGAAAAATTTACCCTTTCATTACTTGTTTTTTTTTCTCTCCAAACATTAAAAAGAAGAAATTGAAATAAAAATAGATAAATAAGAAACAAAAAAATACCATTAAAGATTTGGTTAAACATCCTATAATGATATTTGTAGTAAAAAAAAAGATTAGGTATTTTTGTTTCTTATTTATTTGTGTTATATTTCCCTTCCATCTTTTTTATTTCTTATCTATTTATTTTTTATTTCCTTCCATCTCTTTTTATTTGGAGAAAATTAAGATTTTTGTAAGCCAAAGTATAGGCTTTCAAAATCATCTCTTCTCTTCCAAAAAAAAGAAAGAAACAAAAGAAAAAAGAAATATAGGGAAAAAAAGTAGTGAAAGGGTGAATTTGTTAATTTTACTTTAACATTTTATTACTGATTGTTAGTTTTGACAGAAAAATTAAGACGACACTTTAATCTAAATCATGAGAAGATTATACATAGGTTTATAAACTATAGGTGATTGTACGATAAAGCACCAAACCATCCGAGGTAAAAAGGTAATTTATACTTTAATAAATATAAAATATTCTCGCTAAGATAGCAGTACTAGTTAATTTCCAAGTAAATAGAAGTACAGGTGTACGAAATATAGCATGCATTCTTCAAGTCTACGGTACACATGGGCAGTGTTGCCACCTCGGATCCACGAGGTTTCGCTGTCACGACCGTGAGAGACAAAGACGGAGCTAATTATTTTACAGGCCCGCCAAAATGTTTCCCAAATTGCCAATCATGTCTAAACGACGACGTTGACTTACTGACGTGGCCACACTTAGGATGTGGACTAACTGCTGTTGTGGGACCGGGTAAAGTACACAGGCCGAGTGAGTCCTGACTCGGAGATGACGTGGTGGCGACTTTAACCGCCAAGTCTTGACTTCTAGCTGACGCGGCTGGGCCGCGTCAGGAAAACGTCGGAGTCCGCAGAACGCGCAGAAAATGGAGGAGTCGGAGGTAAAGAGTTCACAAGTGATTTCCGTCAAAGCACGAACATGATTAGTATCCTTCTCGTGATTATCAAGATTCTAAGAATCTTTTCATTTATTTTGCGCGTACACTTCACATTTGTATTGATCGTGGGAACTAGGAACTTTTATGATTGAAAATTTGATAAAATTAAATTGAAATTCGATTGATTAAATTAAAATTCGACTCGAATCAATTCATTTGTACATGTACTCTTCACACACACGGTGTAATTGAACTCCTCCTTCTCACATAATGCAT
Organism: Coffea humblotiana; assembly: GCA_023065735.1. Taxonomy (NCBI): domain Eukaryota; kingdom Viridiplantae; phylum Streptophyta; class Magnoliopsida; order Gentianales; family Rubiaceae; genus Coffea; species Coffea humblotiana. The sequence goes on along the minus strand of CM041215.1, from coordinate 25,590,102 downwards.
GAGCTGCCCTTTTTCCACATTTGCAGCCTACTCTTCACACAGGTTTATTCGGTTTATTTGCGGTCCCACTCTTCACACAATTTAAAAGTTCTAACCTCCTATCTGATTACATAGCTCAATTGGGCTTCTCCTTTCCCCCATAATGTATTGAGTGAAATAGACGAAGATAGTAATGAACTTGTTTGGTCCGGAGATCCAACCCCCGCCCTTTGTATAGCTCAAGTCGACTTCCAAAATCATCATAAATGCAACCTTTTTTTTTTTAAATTACTAAAAAGGGATCAAAACCATTTTGGCTTTTGCAAATCATAATTTGAATTTATTAATTAGCATTGCTTCGAACAAGAGAATTTACTGAGTTGAATGTTCTGTCACTTGGAAAACACGAAATTGTTGAATTCATCATGTCTATAATTCAATGACCAAGCCTTAGGCCAGTCATTCAAATAGAAACGTAGTAGCAACAGGTGACACCATTTGAATTCAAGGTCTAACAGTTAGTGAAGCTTCACACAAGAAATTTCGAATTAGTGTATGAACTGTAATCTCATAATTCATGCTAGCACTGTAACATTCTCCGTTTTTTTATTTTATTTTTGAGGGAAGTGATATATGTATGATTCTTGATTAGGACTTAGATAGAATCATAGATGACAAAGCAACACGTATAAAAAGACAATAAAAAATTTGAGGAGCAATTACAAACTCGATTAAAATTCAAAAGACAATGGCATTTCAACTACTTGTGCTAATTAAGAATGAACATAAGAAATTCAACTCGAATCTTGGTACTAATTTGTAATATTCAAATATTGAATTTATTTGTACGTTGTCATGCAATATAGACTTGTCAAACGATAAATGCTTTCAGTAGGGTCAGATATGATCCCTCAAGCATAACTCTAAAATCCCAACGATTGAGTTTGATAGTAACATAATTCGTACATATACATGGAGTGACAGATATGTCGTTGATTAACTGTGCTTGTACGTATCCTTCAATGCGGACAAACCTCGAAATGCCTTAGAAATTGCGACTTCGACTTTATTGAGAGAAATTCTTGTAATGTATTTCTAAAGCTCTTTTCATGACAATGAAATGATTAGTAAAATGTAGTCTGATGTTAGATTTTCTTTGTGAAACATTGACTGGTCCGTTTACGTAATTGATCAGTTAATTTTACCAAGTTTATTTATGAATTTAGTGACTGACGGATTCCATGCATAATGACCTGTTAAAAGAAATGCAAAGACTTGTTAATTCCATGATGACTTAGAAGTTTCCAAGTAGTTAAAGCCCCTTAGCATGTGTTAATGCCAGGAATTTGAAGGGGAAAAGTAGACATCCACGAAACTGGACTAGAGTTAGAATCTAGTGAACCAACCAACAACTCCCAGGCATCAGCCATGATCTCATTAGGAAGTTCTTACAAGCAAAATGTCATTTCTTAACGAGAAAGCTATACTTGGTATTATTCATCCTTTGTTGAACTTCGAGAAGAAGCAGCTATCAGCTCTGATGGCCTTGAAACTCTTGAACCAGCTAATAGATTGGGCGGTGCCCAGCAATTTTGGTATTTGGACTTTTGCTTTGATTCGCCACACATTTGTGTCAAGTCTGGAAAGTGTGGGTTGATGAAGCTTCTGACGACTAAATAGGCTACAGCTGCAACAATGGGCTAATTACTTTTTCAAGTCAACATAAATTATAAGAGTTGAAATTTTCTTTTTGGTGGATCTATTATATATGAGAGCAGTCAAGTTTTTCCTTGGACGTTAATTCCAGTCAGGCACACAAGTTGCAGACAGTGAAAGCTTGCCAAATATGTCACTAGGTAAGAGTCAGATCCAATGCCACACGAGCGAAGTCTGACACTTAATCTGTCCGACGTTTAGATTAATCATTTGAGATCAATGGTTTTAATTAACAGTCAACGTTTGCTTTGTATAGAAAAATTGACCAATCTTCTAAGTGAATTAGATCAAGGGTGCACTTAAAAGGCTCACATCCCTGGTAAGGAGGCGAGGAAGGACACAAACACTTTGTGGTTGGCAGCCAGTGAAAAGAAATTCATCATGGTTTAACAATAAGGCTTACATTTTATTTTGTATTTTTTTTGTTGAATATATAAAAGCACTTCTATATGAGGATCGTTATTTGTGAGAACTAATATTGTAATGTGTCAATAGGAGATTAGTGTTAGTTGTGAGGATTACAGTTAAGCTCAGTATTGCTATTTTAATAGGACAATAGTAAACCTATACCATCGTACTATTAGTATTAGTGCTGTGATAGGGATGGCTAATAGTTTATGTAAGGGGTAATATATGTAGATCATATTTTAATTAAAGGCAATATAGGTAGATCTAAAAAGCAAGAAACATTTAACACACTTATTATTATTATTATTAATATATAGGATAAATTTTTTTTACCCTCTTGTGATTTAGTGTTTTACCACATAATCTCCTATAATTTAAAAGTCTATATATTAGCTTTCTCATAATTTGGATTAAAGTATTATCATTAATTTTTCTGTTAAAACTAAACAATCAATATTAAAAAGGTCAAATTCAAACAAATGTACTGACAAAATCACCCATTCACTGCAGTTCACCATTTGCATTCGATATAGACATAGATGAGAATTGTGAAGTGTTGCATTAGCAAGTGTAACATGGGTCTTAATACACTTAATCAGTTGAGAATTGTAAGTAGCAGCATACAATCATGATTGAATTAATATATATATATATATATATATATATATATATTGCTTTCTGGGCAGAAGTTAGGACATCAAGCATTAATATAGACAGAACTTCCGTGAAGAGATTGTAATCAGTTAGATACAAGTAATCTTCAACAGTAGATGCATGCTTTGCACCCTTTTGTCTTTCTTTTGAGAACCAAAAATTTAGCTTTTTGTTTTTTTTTGGGTTTTTTGGGAAAAATAACCTAATGTGGTTGAATAACATTATTTAAGAAAGAGGACCATGTTGAGGGTGGTCCAGCAATCGTTTAACTTTAAGCTTGAGGACATCCAATTACCTGAACCACAAGGACTTTAAAGTGGTTCAGGGCCACAACCCGAAAATCAAACTTCGTGTTCCTTTATCATTTTATAAAGTCTCTTTCCTGTCCCAAAGGAACTGAAATTTTCTTTTTGAACTTGTGGTGATCAACTAATGAAAACCACCACTTAGTATTGCTCCAAAAAAATTTAAGATGTCGAAAGCCGACATGTTGTTTATAGCTTGGATTTGACAGAGGTTTTCTAATAAACTCTTGATGCTATTTCTTTTGTTATGCAGTTGTCGGCCACCTTGCTACTTGTCCAACGCTCATGTGACTAAAAATGGGGTGAGGATTTAAATAAAGCTCTCGTGTAACATGTTCTTGGTTCATGATCATGAAGATGGAGGGGAGAAAAAGACGGGAATAATAGTTGTTAATTAGTCACCTCGCAGAGCTGGTCCAATATAAGCTAATATAAGTCCTTACACTCACATCTCAAAGCTATGTATGATAATCAGCTTTAAAAGGTTCCCATTAATAATACCACATTCAACTGCATGGATCTAGGGATTCCAATGTGTTCATATAACAACTTGGTTAATGTACCATCATAGAGATTCCTTACAATCATTGTTATTATTTTGTTTTTGTTTCCCCTTCTGTGATAAGCCATCAGCTAATGTAAAGGTCCATCTGGTGGAGACTTAACTACCTGGTACTTGTCCTAAATAGGGTTCGCTAAGCAGATTCTCCAGTAAGATTATCTAACCTAGCTAATAATAATCATGTGTCAGTAAATTATGTTCTAACCCTATGACTTAATTACTTGCACGAACACCTCGAAGAGGCAAAAGAATTCGAGGAACGTGGACAATTTGCTACTGGGATGAAATGTGAAAGTCAGAGGGGAAGAAGATTTGCAGCACCTATCAATAAGACTATTTGTTCATAAGCAAATAAACTAAATTAACGTGGGCAAGTTGTAAGAAAAACATAATTAATCTGGCTTAAGATGATGCAAGTGGGACTCGTAGCTACATCTTCCTAACCGTAGTGTCACCTAGTCCTGTAATAGTACATCTAAGATCGGCCAAATTATATAATCTATTTCAGAGATGCAGACATCAATGGAATACAGAATGAAGGAAGCAGTCCTGATTTTAAATCTTCTGATCGCCTGAAGAGATTCTTATGCAAGTATTCCGGATTAGTATCTCGTTCAATCCTGACATTTATTTTGTAGGTTGCAATATTTGTAGGACCAAAGGATAAGGGATCATTCAGCTGACGCTGTTTCAGTTTTACACAGTTCTGATAGTTTATGCTTGCAAGTTGCAATAATAGAATTAATTCAAGGGTTTTTTTTTAATCTGCAACTCTTAAGTTCCCTATCTTCTTGCTCAAAATCTCAAGAACCCTCAAGTTAATGCTATCTAAATCATACTGACATGGAAAACACCAAAAGCTTCAGGACAGTAGCTAGTGTCACTACTGAGTCAATAATTACAAAGCAAAGTTAGTTTTTTGGCATGAATGAGGTGGACATGCTACCGGTGTGCTTGTGTTGCCTAACTTGATGTTCCACTATATTTCTTGTTTAGGTAAAGTTATACTAATACTAGTTTGAAAAGTTCCAGCATACTTTAGGAGCCATAGAAAAGTCCCACAGGTCCCTTTTCATATAAAATCATGGGCAATGAAAAATCACAATTTGTGGATGCCTTTGCTTGCAGGCAAAAGCAACTCAAAAAGCAATAAAATGACAGCCTTTTGTGGCTTGTTTTCAAACCATAAACTTCATTAAATCGACATTAAAACCCTAAACGTGCATCTCATGACTAGAACTCATTGATCCAAGTTGCTTTTATTTTCTGCTCTATACTTCGTGTGTACGTTTACTTGGATCATAATACCAAAAAAAAAAAAAAATGAAAGAAGAGGTGTGGGACGGATTAGGTTCTGTGCTTTCCATTCCTTCTGATCTACTTACTCCGGAGGGAATAGGGAGAGTAGAGTTTCATTTATATCGTAGATTGGGCAAACATAACAGACGCATTAATCATCCAATTTTCCTACAATTAAGAGTATAATGGCTGTTTTAGAGTTGTTTCTTGAAGCTGTTTGACGGTAGAGTAAAGCAGCTAAAGATGCTACTTAATCTTATAGCTAGAGAGAATCTGGGAGTTAGTAAAGTACAATTTGTCAGATATTCCTCTGATGTTTTCCATTTATGACAGTTTTGGATCAGGTTCATGACAAAACTCCAAATATTTGCCATTAGTGTAACCCCTCGTAATCTGATCTTTACTCATACCTGGACTATTGTTAAATGCATAGAAAATTTTCACTGACATAGCCACAACAAGTGGGATTAAATCTATAAGCGTTTATTAGTGTTTTTCTGAACTTAATGATCTGGACCTGGACTTTGTGTCTCTTCCTCTTGCAACTTGCATTTGCATGTTCGTGGCTGTGTTTCCATGCAACAATTGTACAAGTTCCTCGTTTGTCCCCATGCAAAACAATAGAAGGTTAGTATTCAAGACCATATGCTGGTCTATTGAGTCGCTGATTAGCTTCGCCAAATTAATTCGTGTCTACAACTCGAAATTTACAGAAGTGATGCCATCAAGTTTGGGACTTAATTCAGAAATGCAGATACTTCCAGAGAGCTCAGTTTTGTCTTGTTGTTGACAAGAGAATCTGCAACCGCTACTCGAAAGTACTTATCGGATAAACTCCGCCTCGTGCAATATCCCGCCAACCACACGAAAGGGTAAAATGCACTAGGCAAGCCCTGTGCGATGGAGAGCTCATTTTACGAAAGAATCTTAGTTCTTTAACTTCTACTTGTTCTATAGCCATAGTTCCGCAGCTTGATCAATTTCCCAGATTTCTTTTCCTTGTGAGATTGTGGCTAAAGTAATCCTTAGTTCCAGAAACCGTCTAGATCAAACTTTTCTATCTAGCCAGGAGGAAAATAGAAAGAAAAGAAAAGGCATGCAGTGTCAAAAATTGAGATGGTTCCCTTTTTCTCCCTATTCTTTGTCGTAGATTCAGATAAGTACGGCCAGTTAAATATTAACGAAGACAGCCCGTTGACAAAAAGGGGTTAATCTAATGTTAGTTGGATTGGGCTTGCTATCCAAAAGCTAGTAAAGAAGAAAGGAGCTCTATCGTGCATGGGTCAGACAGGCTTGGGCTAGCAGCATTGAAGGATGTAGTGCATGAGTCTAGCAAGCAATAAAGGATTTTAAAGTTTTGGGGTAGGATTGAAGGGTTACTATATACTAACAAGTTTTCGTCTAAGTCCAATGCAAGTTGACAGAAAAGATTCCCACAAACAGAGGCCTCAATGTCTTCATGGATAGCTTCACTGACCATTAATGAAGACCAATGAAGAACTTACATGAGCAAAAGGAAATTGAATTCATCAATATGGCCAGAAGTACAGAATCTGAGATCAACATTCTATAATTTTTTTTTTGGGTGCAGGATAAAATTCTAGATTGTCTAATTAAGATTACAACAACTTCCATCCTTTCCCTTGAAGAACTGTAAACCAAATACCCGATTCGACGAAACAATGCCATTCCCAGAAAGGCAAATTGTGCAAACGAACAGAGGACCCTGAAGGACCGTCCAAATTATGCAAGAAATTCAAGCAGCCCATCACATCATTGTTTTTTTGCTTCAAGAAGGACATCGAAATCGAATGAATTCCTTAATTCATTGCCACCTTGTGTTTCTCAAATTCCCGAAGCAATTGCTGATCATGAAACCCAACAAGAAATCGGGCTAATCCTTCAAAAAACTGAGCCGCCTGATAAACATTGGTAGCATTCAGGATATCAGCAAGAACACTTTTCCTCAGCCTATTAGCATCCAAGAAAACGTTAACCAACTCTTCCATCGCCGCCATCATAGCCTCTCCGACCGCTACCTCCACGTCCTCCTTCCTCCCTTCATATTTCCTCCATTCAAATCCCACTCTCTCGACGAACGCTGATTGCGCGTTTCTTGCACGCACCACCAGAGGCGGCACCATTAGCCTCAGCCCGCATTCAATCTGATCAACCCTCATCGAAATACTCTTGGATGGACTGTCCCATGCCATCAAACCGCTGCATGGCTGCAGCTGATGATCCTCATGACCAAGAAACTCCCGAAACAGGGGAAGATCCACCACAGTTTTGTCGTCATCTTCTTCACTCCCTCTTCCTACTCCTCTTTCTGTTTCTTCATCATCGAGAAATGATCTGAGGAGGTTCGTGAAGAGATAAGGGTGGAGATCACCGAGCCAGAGGAAGGGCTTCTCGAGGGAGTTACGCCATTCTGGGAAAAGGAGCTCGGGAAGGGTGTTGATGGAAGATGAACAGCAGAGATCAAGTTCTTCATAGTAGGCTTGGAAGTGGTGGTGCATGGCGTCTACGTGGGTGGCGAGGAGAGTAGGGGAGGAGGCTGAGAGCATCGCACGGCGGAGATGAGGGAGGAGGGAGTTCTTGAGGGTGTTGAGCCATTGATTGTAGTAGTTCTTGAACGGCCTTGGTGTTGATGATGATGATGATGCCTTGTTGCGTCCAAACAGAGCTGCCATTTTTTTTTGGTTGAATTGCAAGGAAGAAAATGAACGAAATTAGTGATTGGATTTTTGGAAAACTGTAGAAAGGAATAATAGTAGAGATGAAAATTGAAATATACCGGTGGCCTTCAACATATTGTTAAATCCTGGCTCCAGTGGAAGAGTTTTCCTGGACATGATTCTTGAATCTGTCTGAAATTCTTGGGATATTTTTCTTTAGACGAACAAGGAAAGAGGGGCAATATACACTTCTCATATGTATATATAGGCATGCAGTATGTCAGTTCTGGATATGAAATTAGCCGCCAAAATACTGAAATTTTATTTTATTTGAGTGGGATATCATTGACCCTGTTTTATGTAAGTCTAACCCAGCCCATGTGAAGCACTTTGGTGCTGGATCAAGCCCACCTTCCTAGTTGATAGCCAGAGCAGTCCAGATGCTAGTAGTAGTATTACTCTCATCCTACCTCCACCGACGTTTATTTCTGGTTGTTTGTTGCCACTTTCCCATTTTCTGAGAGATAGTAGTATCATAGATTCTTGTAATCTTGTAGCAAGTTAAAGAGTAATGAGATTCAATTAGTCGAAAAGTACCCCAAAGACCAAAAAAATTAAACTGTGTGTAAGTGCCCCAAAAATTGCACGTAATCATGTAAAATGCCTATTGCTTATTTCTAGCATTGAATATTAGCTAGTGGACTGAGCTAAAATTCAGATATTTATCTAGTAGTTTGAGAGTAGTTGATAGACAGATAACATTCAAATTTAAACTCAAATTAACTTCAAAAACGGATACCTTTTCTGGCTCAGGCGGTTGTTTCATTTCATCTTGAAACCGAGTAGCATTCCTGCTTCGCACCCCCCCTGAACTGAATCCATGACCCTTTTTTTTTGATAATGATATGAATCCTTGACTTAAAGATGGCCATCAAGAACAGAGAGAAAAAGTCAAAATCTCATTTCTAGTTTCCTGCGTCAGCCTGTAAACAAACAGTCTGAAAAAGAGAACAACCAAAAACTGTGCCAGCCTTCACAAAAGGACACGTAACCACAACCGCGTCCTCCCTGGTCAAAATCCCATGGAGCCAAAGATTCGATCTTTCTCATCCCTCTGCCCACTTTCTTTCTCCGCCACCCGTCTCTTCCCATAACCACCCCATCCCACCATGCCACCACCACCACCACCTCTTCCCACTTTTTCTCTCATTCTCCTCCTCTTCCTCCTAAGCTCCACCACCATCTCTGAATCCCAAGACACAGATCCTGAATCAGACTGCACCGACAAATGGATCCATATCCGCCACCTCCCACCCCAATTTAATGTTGACCTCTTAAAAAACTGCTCCGAATACCCTCTTTTCGACAACTTCTGTCCTTACCTCTCCAACCATGGCTTAGGCCAAAAAACCCACAACAGCTCCCACAGCTGGTACAGAACAGATCCTTTCATGCTTGAACTCATTTTCCACCGTCGCATGTTAGAGTACCCTTGTCTTACCTCTGATCCAAATCAAGCCAATGCCATCTACCTCCCATACTATGGAGGCATTGATAGCTTGAAATACCTTTATGGTCCAGAGGTCAATTCCAGCATTCTACATGGCCTAGATTTGTATCAGTACCTAGTGCATCAAGATTCACCAAATATATGGAATAAAAACTTTGGTCACGACCATTTTTTGGTCATGGCTAGGCCAGCGTGGGACCTTATCCAACCTTTATCTGCTGATCCACCAATTTTTGGTACATCATTTCTTGAATTGCCTGAATTTTATAATGTCACAGTATTGACATTTGAGGCCAGGGCATACCCTTGGCAAGAAAGGGCAATTCCGTACCCCACCTCATTTCATCCTCCGAATTTGGCATTTTTTGAGTCTTGGGTTAACAGGTTGAGGAGGACTAGGAGAACTAGTTTAATGCTGTTTGCTGGTGGGGGTGGAATTTCGGCAAATCCCAATGTTAGGAGGAGTATTAGGCTTGAATGTGAAAATAGTACTAGCATGAGTGTGAATGGTACAAGGTACACTAAATTATGTGATTTTGTAGATTGTTCAAATGGGGTTTGTGAGCATGATCCGTTAAGGGTTATGAAGCCAATGTTGCAGGCTACTTTTTGTTTGCAGCCTCCAGGTGATACACCAACTAGGAGGTCCACTTTTGATGGGATTCTTGCTGGTTGTATACCTGTGTTTTTTGAGGATTTGTCTTCCAAAAAGCAGTACCAATGGCATTTGCCTGAGGAGAAATATGAGGAGTTCTCTGTTTTTATACCAAAGGAAGAGGTAGTATATAAAGGGTTGAGGGTTTTGGATGTACTGATGAGTATACCAAGAGCTGAAGTTAGGAGAATGAGAGAAAAGGTTTTGGAAATGATGCCTAGAGTTATGTATAGAAAGCATGAGAGCTCACTCGGTTTGAGGAGCAAGAAGGATGCGTTTGATATTGCTATTGAAGGCACCTTGCAGAGGATCAAGTCCAGACTAGAGGAAATAGCTTGATTCTTCGTGTAATTTTATTAGCTTCTTGTAGTTGTGGTGCTTTTTCTTAGCTCTTTCTTTGTTATGTATTTGCCAATGGGTGTACATGATTACAGAAGTTTTGTATTAGTAATTATTAAAAAGGAAAAAAAAGGAAGAAAAAGAATTTGCATACGGATTCCCACTGATGGATAAAAAACTAGTTGATAAATATGGTAGAACCGTAGAAATGGTGATTGTTATGAACATCCCCACTCAGATGCATGCTCGATACAGTCACAGCAACATTTGGAGGTCAAGAATTTCGACTACATAGGTGTCCTTCTGCTATAAAGTTTATTGGTTTGATTATAGCAGAAGAGCAAGATCAATCCTGAAGTGGTAAAATTTGTATCATCCTGCTTTGCATTATTGATTGTAAAAATTTGAGAGCTTTGAATGATGTTTAAACAACAAGATCAGCTTATGTGATACAATTGCCTTAATGCTTGTTTTGCATTCTTGTAACTGGTTTTTGGTAGGCACTCATGCATGCATGTTTAGCAAAATTTTTAAGGCAATCAGCGGTTTGCTCGAGGAGAAAACTTTGAAGAGCGGAGGACAACTCTGCAACTGAAAGCCATATTTGGGAAAATGGGCTTGTGGTAGATTATGCTTCTGTGATCTGTCGACGACAAGAATATTTCATTATAGTTTCGAGCAAGATTTTGAGTACAGGAGCTGCAAAACTGTGGCTTGTGATCCTCTAATTGGAGCATTGAAACCAGGAGCTGCAAAGCCTGCTATAGCTTGGCTGCAAATTAATTTCCACATATGATGAAAATAGTCAACTGCGCTGAAGTTAACTATCCTGTTTTCCTGTTAAGATTCATGTAGGGGCATTAACAAGAAATTGCAATGAAGCTTTAACTTGCATCAAGGTAAAGTGGGTTCGTGGGGGGTGGGGGGGGGGGGGGGATTGTAAACCCGTAACTGATAGAATTGAAAACAAAAAGCTGTAACTAAGTCGATTGTTGCGTGAAGTGCAACTGCAGCCATTTGCAGCTAATGAAGGTCAAATTGGAAATAGGCTGACTAGCTAAAACATTCACCAATTTTTTCTCTGCAAAATGGGGAAGTGGCTGAGAACTACAAAGCTTCACCGGAAACATTACATAAGAACACCACCCCGTATCCATTAAAAAAAAAAAAAGAATCTGGGAAGAAATTTCGTAATCAATTGTCAATGGTTTGGGTCTCATTATTGGGCTCTTGGCAACACAAAGAATTTCTCCTTGTTGGGTTTGGAAATTTGCTAGTTTTCCGGGCAGGTGAAGGTGAGCATGGACTCATCAGAAACGACCAGGGTCTGTAAATATTGGGCTTTGTGATGAACATTGAAAAAGCTACAAGCTTGGATGTCGGATTATGGGCTTATTGTTTGGTCTGGGGATGAGTGGAAAGAGGGCTTTAAACATTGGAAGTTGAATTTGTACCACTGGTTAAAAAAAATAATAATAATAATTTTTTTACCTCAAAATGGGGTTTGATATCCTAGATAGTAAATACTCGGATTATACTCAATAGAACACACATTCATGCATATGATTGAAAAAACTTTTATATTTTATATATTTTAAAAATATCCTGAAAAATGATTTATACTTTTCAATTAACTATATAAAATACGTAATAAATTTTTATTTATTTATTATACTTCACAAATTATACATTATTTTTTAAAAAATTTTAATTTAGAGTAAGGACAATGATTATCTTCCTAGTTACATACAAAGTAACAACGGCATGTGACATAATCCTATAAATTTTGTACATATACAAGTAACAATTTTAATAAATTTAACGTCTTATACACAAGGATAAGAGTTATCATTGATATAAATGTAGCATAATCTTTGAAAAAATATATAAATTTAACAGTACTTTTAGTTTTATAATTTTCAAATGCATTCGTACTATTCACGTACAAATTAATATGCGTAATTTGGCCAAACACGAATCTTTACACCAAACTTTTACTGATATTCTTGAAAAAAAAATTTCGTACAATATGCATACGCGTGATATCTCGTAGCACACCCATTTTGTATCTTACTAACTATGTTTGAAGCCATGAAGGAATCTTTACTACATATTCCACAGTCTTTTTCATTCAAATAGGGACCCAAACGAGATGCTTTAACCCTTATCTTTGCGACTTGATCAGCAAGTAATTTAAGCCTTTTTCCTGTTGATGAGGATATAAGAGACAGTTGCTGTGAAGCTCTCCCATGGTTCGCTAAACAGGTCACGCTCATTATCGTCCTCCTTATATTTGGTGTACTTGATGACCGGGTAATCTGCTCCCCCGGGGTAAGTACGGTGACCCCCGCCAGACTTTTCGATCAGATGCATCTCCAGCAGTGTGTAATTGCTGAACATGCTAAGATCTATCTTTTCGACCTTGAACGTTGATCCACGTTCATAGGGTTTTGCTTTTTGATATTGAAGAACAACATAGCTCCGAGGACCTTTCTTTGGCCTTCTTCGATTTGCCATCCTACAGAAAATCCAAGGTTTAAGATTCATTGCTAGAGCTACCAATGCACCATTCCCATTCATTTTCACAGAAATATATAGCACAAACAGTATACACCAGCGGCCAATTCATATGAGTGCCAGCTTTTGCATGAAGCTGCACCTAATCTTTCATGTACAGCAACCACAGAACTACCCATGATTATACTAACTTATTTCATAAACTGAACCTTTACAGTGTGAAGTTAGCCAAAACAATCAGGAAAGACAAATATTTGCACCATGAAGGGTTGATGATAGTATAGATAGAACTGAGGAAAATTAATGCTCCTGAGAAATTTCCCACAAAAGAATGGAAAATCACATGAAAGAAACTACTATATGTTCTGAAAGACAGCAGTGACCAACTCGCTTGCTTGCCGCCTTTTGCATGAAGCAGCGCTTGACCATTTAGGCACATCAATCACAAAGACATTGATGATTGTACAGCCATTGAGTGGTGCAGTGGCACTTAGTCATTTAGCATAAACTTCTTCTTGATAGTTAAGAAGATGCCACCTAAATAGAATGTGCTAATTGGTGAACTGGTGATGGAGATTTCTGAAGGGTCAGAAGAAGATGGGAAGCACTTGCAAAATTGAGGAAAATTGCTTGATTAGGAGAACCGTTGCTGCTCATGTTTATTATGTCTATACCCAGAAGCCTAATAAGGGTATTGTGCTTGTTGGAGGGAAAGTTTGTTCATCTGCACTTTTGTTGCTAGCTATGGTGGTCATGCCCAGAAGCCTAAAGGTATTGTGTTTGCTGGAAGGGGAAGACATGGCCTTTTGTTGGGAGAGGGATCATGCCCAGAAGGGTATAGTGTTTGTTGGGAGAGGCAACAAACATGGCCATGTATTGTCTACTGGAAGGGGAAGACATGGCCTAAGGGTATTGTGCTTGTTGGGAGGGAAAGTCTGTTCATCACTTCATCTGCACTTTTGTTGCTAGCTATGGTGGTCATGCCCAGAAGCCTAATACGGGTATAGTGTTTGTTGGAAGAGGCAAGACATGGCCTTTTGTCCATCACCAACTGAGAGGAGCACTTTTAAGACAAACTTGAAAAAATATTGGTTGGAATACGAGATTAACTGGACAAAGCAAGCGTGGAAGTGAATTCAGCAACGGAGTACGAAAACCTGCAAATGCACGAGAAAAATTGAAGTTATGAATAAGGATTGATGGCGGAGAAATCAGAAATGTATTGTATGAAAAGATATTGGAAAATTACTGGCTTGAGGGAGAGAGTATAGAGATCTTGAATTGCTTGGAGTATCGATGCTTATGTAGACCAAAGGAAGAAAGGGAGGAAAAGGACGTTCAAAAATCGGGGGTTGAAATATATAATTGTACATTTTAAAAAGCAGCAAAATTAGAAACTATTTTTGGTTAAAACCTTTGACACTTTAAACTATTTCACTTACTTTTGATGAAAATGCCGGCCCTTTTTTCTTTCCTATCCAACGCAAAAGAGAGTAAAGAATTCACATTGCAAAACCGCCAAATCCAAGCCTTCAATCGAAGAAAGTAACAAATCCAACGGCTTGCTTACAAGATTACTCAGCAGGAGATATTTGTGCGGCTCCCACAGGCTGCTTCACGCAAACACAGCCTGAAGCACAAATACAAAAGCCATCAAAGTTGACCATAATTACCGGATAATCGTTTGACCAAAAATCACCTGTCATAACCCAACTCTCTCTTTAAATCACCTGTCATAACCTGAGGGGACAAAGGATTAGTATACCGCCAAGATGAAGATGCCAAGTATAACGCTAAAAGTGCCAAACGGACTTTTATATTCTAATTGCCTTTCGAACATGTGCACCTCAACTTTCAAATACTTTACTTTGACTTAAATACACGCCCCTTTGTTTGATTCAGGCATCCTTGTATTTCTCTTGATAAGATTTACCAAAGTAACCAAAACCTGATAAGATTTTGTCTTCACGTTCGGCCTTCAAAGATGTGGGAAGAGTTGCTGACTCAGATGGAGTAACTACCTCAGACCCGACATTAATTAAGAGAGGAAAAATTCAGTATACAGGAGACAAATTAATTGACCCTAAGATTAGTTGGACTTTGTTGTTGCACGGATATATTAATCTTAAGGTGCAAGTAATGGAATTGACCCTAAGATTATAGTGTTTTCTTTTTTTCTTTTTTTTTTTGGGAGGGTGGGAGGCTAAATTGCTATGCTAGCTCTATATGATATTATCCCACCTGAAATTGTAGGTACAACGTCACCGAATGGAAGATCCAAGTCAGAGGCAGGATAAACAGAAGTATGAGATTTAAATACGATCAATACGTGCTTATTGCACAAACTTGACTATCAAGGATCAGCGAGAGAGTTAGACCTAGGAAACGAAAGGTAATTAGAGGAACCCGAATACATTTTAACTGTTTTTAGGATTTTGTGTGCCAAAAGTAGGTAGGAATGTTCAATAGCATTTGTCGAAATGAAGAAGAAGAACATCCCCACCTTCCTCGCAACTTCGAATGGTTTTTTTAAGAGCCAATACTGAATATGACTTGAAAATTGAGACTCCGTGTTTAATCCAATGCTATTTTCTCCTATCATCACGAATGATACAGAACCACAAGGATTCTTTAATCAATAACCTACCTCCCCCTCCCCCCCCCCCACAAAAAAACAAAAAACAAAAAACAAAACTTAAGATAGAAAATGCAAACACGAAGGCCCGAGGAATTTCGATGGTTGGAAACAATGAGTTGCTTCTGATCCATGTGTTGCTTCTGATCACACGGGTGCCCCTAGCTTGGACTTTGACCTTTGTGGTGTCTTCATCAAGTCCACGTCGTGACCTGCAATAAATGAATGTCTGGAAATATGTGTGCACCAATTTTATTTGTCTCCATTTCAATTTTCTACGATGACTAGTTCATGAAGGCCTGAAGGAGGACATGCAACGAGTCTGCTGTATGGTAAACTTGTGAGCTAATTACATTCTCATATGTACTGGTCTGGTGCCGTCGAGGAGTTTGCTTACAAGGAGAAGGAGGTCGGCTTATTAGATACTCCTACCAGTACCACTAATTCTAATTTCTCGTTAATTTTGTCAGTAGTAGTAGACCTTAAAAAATTAAAAAAAAAATGAGGAGGATACTACAGTACAGCCGCAATTCAATTCTTGTGATTAAATGTAGTCCACAACATCAACATTTTCCACACTTCACACCTAAGATTACCGCAAGATTTTTGTAATCACAAGCAGTCTATCATTTGACCTATCAAATGTATAAACTTTTTTTTGGGGGGCTATTTGAGCAAAATGATAAGAGATTTTATTAAAACCAGTAAGAAAGTTTGTATACAAAGTCTTATCTTTTTACTATCATAATTATTGCCTTCCAGACGTATGCTTTTCAAATACTTTCAGAAAAGGGCCTCTCGGTTGACTTGACCTACTTGAACTTTAAAGGGACAACCGCTTAGTCCTTGCCTTGGGCTTCAAAAGGCGGTCAAAATATGAATAAGATCATACCAAAAACCAAAAAAAAAAAATTTATAAAAATAAGATTATCATATCCGTGGATTTTCAAACCAACGAAAAGAGAAAGGACAAGTCCTCAGCAACTGAGATCAAATTCAGAGTTTGACAAAAGAGTTCCCACACGATCACTTGTAATAATGAACACAAATCAAAACAGTGTTTCTATGATCTCAGTGCCAAATTTGGAAGCCTTGAGATTATAGAAATCAGCAAGTCCTTCAACACTTTTCTCTTTTGATGAGTATATAAGAGACGGATGCAGCAAACCTCCTCCATGGTTCTGTCCTCAGCTTACGCTCATTGTCATCTTCCTGATATTTGGTGTAGGTTATAACAGGGTAGTCGGCGCCACCGGGATATACGCGGTGCCCCCACCACATTTTTTTACCAGATACAGCTCCAGCTCTACATAATTGCTGAACTTACTGATATCTATCTCTTTTGCCTTGAATGTTGTTCTACCCTCATAGGGTACGGCTTTTCGATATTGAAGAACAACAGAACTCCGAGGACCCTCCTTTGGCCTTCTATGAGAAACCATCCTACAGCAAAATTGAAAGTTTAAGATTCATTGTCATGACACCCAAACCGAATTTCACCCAAGGCATCAAAACTAGGGCTTTTTTAGCTTTCTTTCTAGCAGCTGAGGACCTCATGATGCATTAACAATGACAACTGTTTTGAGAGTCCGAATAAAGAGCCACTGACAGTGTGTGACTTAAGGGAGCAAGAAAAAGAAAGAGTAGAAAATATACTGATTAACGTATAAGCAAAAATTGACGTATAAGCCGAAGAATAAGGATACCAAAAGTTTTTGTCTCAGGAAATTCCAAAGACATGCAAATATCAGGCAAATCCCAGATACATGGAAATTTCAGGCCGTTGTTATCCTACTCTTTTTGATACCATACTATGTTAGGCTCAGTCATCAACTATTTTTACGCCTCAGTCAGACGGGTCTTCCCACCGTTTGAGCAAAGAACAGATAATGAGATCAAGTCAGTATAGCCGCTTACTCCTGCGGCCTAAATTATGTCTTGATACATAAGAAGATCTTGATTAAATTGAATGCATAATGACTCAAGGTGATCGAGAAATATGGGGAGGAAAATTTAGAGATTTTGAGGTAGTGTTGATTAGTCTTAGATCAAAAATGGTTTCCTGGAAACCAGCCAGGAGGAAGCAGTACTTTTGAGAGAAACTTGATGAAATGATTGAAGGACAGAAGAACATTTAAGCTCAAAATAAAAGGTAAGAAGAAGAAAAGCAATCCTTTTTGCAGGCCTCAATGAGGACAAAATGAATTGAAGGTCCCAAGCAATACGTGCGGCAATCATTTCAAGAAATGAAGAAGAGGAGGGGGGGGTGTTGGGGGAGCCAAATATTGCCGTTATCATATGTGCACTCACTGTCTAGTAGTTCCCTTACTAGATACCAACCGGGAGGAGCAGTAGTTTTGAGACAACTTGATGAAACGTTTGAAGGACAGAAGAACTTGTAAGAGCAACGTAAAATGTAAGAAGAAGAAAAACAATTCTTTTTGAAGTCTTGCAGTCTCCAAGTTGAACCAAATGAATTGAAGCTCCCAATCAATACAAATTTGAGAAATCATTAAAAAAAAATGAAGAGAGGCAATACAGGTACACCATTTGGCCATGGTGCCCAGAAGCCTAATACAGGTATAGTGTTTGTTGGGAGAGGCAAGACATGGCCTTTTGTCCATCTCCAACTGAGAGGAGCACTTTTAAGACAAACTTGAAAAAATATTGGTTGGAATACGAGATTACCTGGACAAAGCAAGCGTGGAAGTGAATTCAGCAACGGAGTACGAAAACCTGCAAATGCACGAGAAAAATTGAAGTTATGAATAAGGATTGATGGCGGAGAAATCAGAAATGTATTGTATGAAAAGATATTGGAAAATTACTGGCTTGAGGGGAGAGAGTATAGAGATCTTGAATTGCTTGGAGTTGGAGCGTCAGAGCTCCCCGAGTAGTGATGCTTATATAGACAAAAGGAAGAAAGGGAGGAAAAGGCTTTTCAAAGGAATTTAATCATCCTGCGACACTTTCGTTTCTCTTCTTTCTTTTCTTTTCTTTTCTTTCTTCCTTTTAAAAAAAAAAAAATCTTTCTGTTGATAGTTGCTTGCAACTTGTATAGGTCGGTTGGCGGCCTGGGGGAGAAAATATTCTTAGTCTATGGAATGGAGGTCAAGTGTACCTTTGACATCTTTGTAAAGGTCATAATCAGAATTTGCTTTTTCACAATCGTTGATTTCAGTCTGGGGATTTTATTTAAAGTCGTAAACTATGACCGAAGCCTAATTAATTAATGCTTTTGTTGTTGAGGTATTTTTAATTCGTGGCGACACATGAAATGAAACGTCAGGTGAATGAGACATAATCATTTTTTAATATGCTACTCTTAATCTAGTTGATCTTTGTTGAGGTATCTTTGCTTTATGCAGTTTGTTACAGTACATGTAAAAATTCTACTATCCTGCGAATGCAGGCAGCTAGTGGATGGAAATTAGCAGCAATCAAAACCCTAAAGTCACCTGTTTACTTTAATTGAAAAAAGAAACATGGCGTTTTCTCTGGTAGTATGCTTTTTCAAGAAGAATGGTAGAATATACACTGTAGTCTGTAGCTTTGTTTCATTATTGTCTACTGGGATTTTCATCCAAAAAAAGAAAAAAAGAAAAAAAAATACTCAACTAAGAAAGTGGCCCCTAACTTTGGTGGGATGAAACTATGGCAT
Source organism: Coffea humblotiana (assembly GCA_023065735.1). Classification (NCBI taxonomy): domain Eukaryota; kingdom Viridiplantae; phylum Streptophyta; class Magnoliopsida; order Gentianales; family Rubiaceae; genus Coffea; species Coffea humblotiana. Next base: position 25,571,184 of record CM041215.1, on the reverse strand, counting down.
ATCTAGAGCTTTGACATACACGTCTCAGATCCTATTATAATTTATATTTACTACTGCATGACGGACCACTACTTGCGCTACCCTTAATATTCTTCTTTGTTGAGAGTCCGGATCATTGACATAAATTGCCTCCGGCAGGCAAGCCAGGCCACAAAAACATCCAAAGTTCTTTTAGCTTCAACTTGATTCTTTGCCAAGTTTTATAAACCATTCGACTAACTGAATTAGGAGCTTTCTAATTAATCCTTGCTAAATTGGCATGATTTGGTAAATTAGGATCTCTTGATAGTGTGTTTGGATAGTAAATTATTTGAGATAATTTTGTGAAAAATTATTGTAGCATTTTTTTAATGTGATGTATGTTAGATAAAAAGGTAATTAAAAAATCTGTTGATGATACAAATAAGTCGATTGTGTAAATAAGGTGGAAATAATGTGTAATCCAAACACACTTACACAGGAGCTGAAATAAGGTGGAAATAATGTGTAATCCAAACACACTCACAAATATAAATAAGGTGAAAATAATGTGTAAATAAGTTGTTGGTCATTTAAGTTTAGCAAGGCATAATGCTGTTACGATAAATTCACGTGGTAAAATATGAAGTAAAAGAAGCATCTGGTTTGGAACTTTAGGGCTGAACCAACTACCAAGTACATGCATGGTCGTTAGGTGGTACTTAGTAGGTACTACCGTCGCAAAATTTTTCGCTTGTCCCTCTTACTATGGAGTAACTCTACTTTGTACCCTCAAACTTATTTCACTTTGCATTCTAAATTTTGATCTTGAACACTTTGTAAATTGTCAACTTTTTAAACTCTGCATCCTAAACACTCAAATTTATTCTAATTAATAACAACATTAGCAAAATTAAGGAGTAAAGGATCACACAAATCAATGATAATATGCTAAAAATGAGCAGAGGGATAGTAGCCGGAACAAGCTACTTAAAAGTTTGTCCCAATTAATAACTAATATTGTTAACAAAATAAACGAGATAAAAGACGATTCAAATTAATGACAATGTATCATTTTATTTTAATTGCGAATTCTTTGCTTCCTTTGATCACTTTAAGCACGTTATTGTTGATTTTTATTATAATTTATTCCGTCAATGTTGCTTACATTATTATTATTCATGGACTTAAAATGAGACAAATTTAAGAATTGAGCATGCAATAAAATGTCTAAATTAAGAGTTTAGAAGATGAAATGTTTAAAATTAAAATTTAAGTTGCAAAGCCAACGAGGGATACAAAAAAGCAAATTTAAAAAGTGGAGTTAGGCCTCCTACTCCTGCTATAGTGTTCTTTTCAAGTGGGTCCCCTAGCAGCACGTAGGACCAAAAGTGAGGTACAGGATGGATGGCAGATTTCTCGTACCAACTGAGTGACAAAGAAGATGGATGGATCATGGATGGCGGGGCTTGCGGCGGAACCCCTCCGACACAAGTGACAAAGAAGAGCGCAGTTCACTGTACTTCTCACTACCCGTCCACCACTTGCTCCAAAGCAAGCTGTTCCTTTCTGTTCGTGTCATGTATATATATATATGTATATTGACCAAGACCAAAATCAAATTTTCAACGACTTGCTTACGGGCTGCCACCTTTGATCTTCTTCTTTAACCAATTGATGTCAGTAATTAAGTAGTAGTATAATTAAGTTTAACACCTTCCTGGCTTCCACCTTTGATATTGTCCTCTTGTTGTTCTTCTCATCAAATTAAAGCTAAGGTGCCCTGTTACTAAAGCATCAAAACTTTAATGTCAACGAAAATACTAAAAGAAACACACACACTCACTACGGTATAATGTCCTATCCTCGTTCTGCACGAAAGTGCCACTCATGCGCACCATCTATTCTATTCCATCAATTATAAAATATATCCCTCTTCTCGTTTCAGACAAAAATCACAAAGTATCTTTTGTTTTTGTTACAATAATAATAATAATACAGGTAGGTTTGTTGTATTACTGCATACCAGAACCTAAATCATCAATTTTTATTACCGGCCTCCACTTAATTTGCAGCACCACAAGTTTACCAACTAATTAATTAGCCATTCCAATTTGAATTCGATTATTGCCCACGATAACACAAAAACTTGCTTGTCCAAAACGTCTGCATCGCCTTTAATTCCCACATTTTTTTAGAATTTTGTGTGCAGTAGAATAGACCACTTCTCTCGCGTGCACAAAGAATTTGCAGTAGAAATTTAAAATTGTCATTGGAAGTATCCTGGGATAAATTACTACTTGTTCTACAGTCGGAAAAAATATTTGCAGTAAAGAGCAAATCAAAATGTACAAAATGTCAGAGAATGTAACAGCTAGAACATTATTAATTCTTGGTTGCTTTCCATGATCTCAGAGAACCGAACGAATAGTTTTACACAATTTGAATTATTAATTGAAAGGAAACCCTGGTTTCGGTGACTCATTTTCACATGGTAAATTGTTACCTGAGAATGCCTTCCAAAGAATTGGTTTCGTCTGCATATGCTGTGTTTGGAATCTTGTAGTCTAGTAGAGTTACTTTTAATACTTTTTGCTGAATTCAACATTTTTACAATTGCAGTACAAGTATTGTACGTGTAGCATAACCTCTCTTTTTTTTCTTCTTAATAAATTTTTTTAACATATATAGGACTGAATACGTAATTAGAGATAAATTAAATTTAACCATTCACACGAGTCCTACAACTGTGTCTTAGGGTCTTTTAACTCTTAATCCCTTCAAATTGGATCAGCGTACCTTGCGTCACGCTACCCAAAGCCAGGGTCAATGAGCTGTGATTTCTATTCTTGCTTTTACCAAAACATAAAGTTTAGAGTTACTCCCTCCGTCCCATTTTGATAGTCCTGTTTTTTTTCACACAATTTAAGAAAAAGTAGTTAACTTTGTTGGAACAATCAATTTAGGTAGCTATTTTCCTAAAATACCCTCACATTAATTAGAGTACAACTTTATGGGAACTTGAATTAATGGTAAAAAAAGAATCAACTCTCATTAAATGGGATAAGTTTATAGTAACAACAACTTACATTGAATAAGGGTATTTTAGAAAAATTAAAATACAACTACATTCTTCAATTGGAAACTGGACTACAATTTGGGACAGACAAAAAAGGAAAACAGGACTATCAAAGTGGGACGGAGGGAGTACCATTTATTTCTAATTTCTTAGGAGAGTAAAAGTAAAAGTGGGTTTGGTACAAATTATTTTTTGTAGAATTCTCGCTTATATTTCAGCGTCAGCGTCAGTTTTGAGTATGAAGATACCAAAGCACGTATATACCATCTTATTTATTTCAGTAGGCTAAAATCTTGACTTAGATTTGCAAGCATGTACATAGAGCTTGCAGTGATAGGCTCTCTGCAAGATTGGCGGAAGCCAAAATGGTAATACAATTAAACAAGCAACGTCTACTCTTATTACCTATTTACGACTTGATACCGTCACAACTTGTAATCATCATGCACATCTTGAAATCGAAAAAAGAATAGGGCCCTCTCAAGTATTATATAGGTATAATTCCATCTATCAATTTTTTATGTCTCCAATGAGAGTTGTTTCACCAGTTCGGCAAATTTTATGATCTTATTTTTAGATCCTTTCATATACTTTACACTTTCTTTAATTTTATAAATTACTTTGTCAATTACATCCAATTCAACCTTTACAATTAAATTCAATACATGTGCACTCCAACGAACGTGAAGAAATTCACTTTCACAAATGAAAGAACCATCAAACAGGAAATAATTTTGCAACAATCTAATCACTCTATCATTGTATCTTATATTATCAAGAGTGATGACAAAAACCTTTTTCTCAATTTCCCATTCTTTTAGAAATTAATCAGCTTCTCGGCTAAATTTGGACCATTCTGAGGAGGGATATGATGAAGCACAACTATTCTCTTATGTAATTCCGGTCAATAAAATTTATTGTAAGTGACATGTATCTATCACTTGTGATAGAAAACTATAGGTCAGATGTCAAACAATAATGCAGAGCGTATAACCAAGTGCTATCTCTGATTAAGTAGTATAACTAACACCTTCCTCGGTTCCACCGACCCTTAATGTCCTTTTACTTTTATCATCAAAAGTTAAGGTACCCAATTAGTAGTCAAGGATTTGACAAAAAAAAAAAGATTAGTAGTAAAGGATGCCTTAATTTTATAAATCCTGTGTTCAAATTCTCAATCTCACTCCTTGTTTTTTAATTTTAACACTCCCTTATTTTAAAAAAAAAAAAAAAGAAGAAGCAATCAATGAAACATAAGTATCAAACGTTTAATTCATACCATATGCTTATGCAAAAAGTCCTATTCTAGTCATCTCGTGTTTAATCAATGAACTTTTTACTTAAATCAATTTCATCCTTCATTTTTTATTTAGATGTTTTTAGTCCTTCAACTTAAATTTAGTAGCCAATTTCATCCTTTTGTGGCGGTACTACTTTTTGACACAAAAATCACCACCAAATTAAGGGCAATATAGAAACTACAAGTTAAAGGTCAAAACAAAAAAATCAGAAAATGCTAGGGAGTAAAGCTGAAAACATTGTACCTTGTTCAATGAGCAGATGTATGTCTGATTCTTCTTTTTCGGCTAGCTCCTACCAAACTTCCAAAGACAATATGTCTTTTTTTTTCCTTTAAAACCTTCATCAACATTGTTTTTGTACATCATCATACGTCTTGTAATTTTAGCCTACAATTAAGACTTACCAACATGTAAAATTTTCTTGATAAACTCAAGAAAAGTATTCAAATTAGCAAATGGATTAGCTGTTTTCTAAGCATTCCTTTGTTGATAGCTACCTCATTTTCGTCGCATCAAAGTTTGGGAAACAGCTTCCTTAAATCATCATTTTAATTTGCATTTTTACTTTGAAATTTCGACTTATAATTCAAACTTTTTCTTCTACTTTTTTACATCCTTATCCATCCCCTCCCGCTGCATAGCCCCCGTCAACAATTGAACTCCAATGCTAGTAGTGGATTTTGTTGGGAAAATGAGTCTTGACGAGTAGGCTTGTATTGGGATTTCAAAAAATAAATGAATTAGCAACTTTGATTTGGGATTTGGGAATTTGGTTTTGAAATTCCACTAGTGGGTTGGCTTTTGCAGTTTCGTGGGGCTTCGGCATCAGCCAGAGGTGGAAAAGAAGAACAATTTAGTTTATTGCACCTTTTGTTTTACTCCCCCAAACTAATGGAGAATTGGTTTTCTCGCCAATGTAATAGAAAATATTTTGCATTCATTGTTTTAAAAATGATCCCTATTTTGTAATTCCTATATTGCCCTTGACTTGATCGTGATTTTTGTGCCGGAAAGAGTTTTACTTGGGGTGGCACTACAAAAGGATGAAATTGGCTGCAAATTTTAAGTTAAAGGACTAAAATTACCTAAATAAAAGATGAAGGATGAAATCGCCTTAAGTTAAAAGGTTGAAGGGCTAAATTGGCCATTATCCCTAGTCAAAATTACCAATTTGAAGACATTAAAATTGGAACGAATATTTGATCTAAAACTGTGAAGCAACTGGAAATTACTATTTCTCATCTCGCCAAACTCATTATTATTAGTAGTATAAACTGAGAAAATAATTCTATTTGCTCTGGTCTCTATTGGTGTACCAACTGAAGTAAGTAAGTGGAAGCGACAACCCATTAAACTTTTCTACTGTGCTCCACTCTCCCACACCTAGGGGTGCAAACGAATCGAGCCGCTCGCGAGCGGCTCGATTCAAGCTCGAGTCGAGCTCGAGCTGGTCGAGTCGAACTCGAGCTCAAAATATTAAGCTCGTTAGATCGCGAGTCGGCTCGCGAGTTCGAGTATATATATATATTTTTTATTTTATTTTTATTTTAATAGTAAAATTACATAAATATCCTTAATATTTTATTATTTATTAATAAAAAATATTATTTTATTTATTTTTTAAAAAAATAAAATAATTATTTTTATTTTTTCGAGCTCGAACTCGAGCTCGAACTCGGCTCGAACTTGAGCTCGAGCTCGAGTTCGATGAAATTAAGTCAAGATTCGACTCGATAAGGCCAAAGCTCGACTCGGCTCGACTCGTTTGCAGCCCTACCCACACCACAAGTTTACCGACAAAACCATTCCTATTTGTATCTTGTTATCCAAGATACCACAAAACTTACTACTAAACCAAAGTCAGCATCACCTTTCCCATATTAGAATTTGCATACTTATTGTAATCACATTGACATATCTTTTTATTCTCTAAACTGCTATCAATTCATGCCTGCCGTAAGCTCAGAGAACGAATAGTAGTTTTTCACAATTTGTATTATTCATTGCATGGTAAAATTGTTGCATGTCAACGCCTTCCAAAAGAATTGGTTTTATATGCAAGCTCTGTTTTGAATCTCAACATTTTTACAACCAGAGTAGAAATAGAAATATTGCAACCGTAGCATAACCCTTTTTTTCTTTTTCTTAATAATTTTTTTCAACATAAGATAAGACTAAAGACGTAATTAGAGATAGATTAAATTAACCATTCACGTGAGTCCCACAACTAAGTATACCACTTGGTCAATCTTCACGACATGCGACTTTTTCTCTTAGGGTCTTAAATCTTGACCCCTTCAAATCCAAACTGGACCAGCGTAAGTTGCTTCACTCCACTCCACTATTTGCTGTGTCACGGATAGTCACAATTCGCATTCACACAAGGAAGAAAACCAGATTTTGTGGGACCATTTCAATGAGCTGTGATTTCTATTCTTGCTTTTACCAAAACATGAAGTTTAGAGTTACCATTTATTTCTAATTTCTTAGGAGAGTAAAAGCAAAAGCGGGTTTGGTACAAATTATTATTTTTTTGTAGAATTCTGGCTCAAGCATATATTTCAGCGTCAGTCAGTTTTAAGTATGAAGATGCCAAAGCATGTGTATACCACCTAATTTATTTCAGTATGCTAAAATCTTGACTTTATTTGAAACTCTACCTTAACCTCAAGTATACTGCCTCATGTATAAGAAGGGTACAGGGTATGAAGCCTCTACTCCTTCCTTTTTTTTATTATTTAAATTATGTATTGATATGGAAAAATAGAGCTTACAGTGAGAGGCTCTCTGCAAGGTTGGCGGAAGCCAAAGCGGGCGATACTAATTAAACTAACAACGACTACCACTCTTATCTATTTACGGACGATTACATTTGACACCGTCGCAAATTTCACTATTAGCTCTACCTTTGGGTAAAATTTGATTTTATACGTGACAAGGAAGATGAACGTTACTATCTGTCGAGAGGGAAAAAAAAAAAGAATAATGAATAAAGTAAAATCTTTTTTTTTCCCTTTTTATCCCAGCAACAGATGAATGGATCGGACCAATTTCGAATTTAATCTAAAGGAACTTAACTAAGGCGCATTGCTATGGACATCGACCGTTGTACCGCTGAGTAAGTTTGAGGAATTCATGTTATTGGGCCTGCCTAGTGTTTGTGTTTCTCTTCTGGTGGAAAACATATAGGCCAACATCTTTTGTGAACCTATTTCCAAATTCAGGAACAGAGAAGCTGACTAGGTACTTCGCGCTTGAGGTGGCAGTCCATTAATCAGTGGACGGCAGTTACAAGTGGTAGCAAGTGATAAACTCCAAAACCTTGAGAAGTAATCAGTAGTGCCATTTGGCAGAGCCCAGGGGTGAAAATCTGAAGTCCAATAATGAGAGAAAAGGTTGTGGAAAATGGACTCAAACCCAGCCGTCTGCTTAATCATAATTGTAGCTCTTCTCTAGCTGACGTCTACTTCAATTGTCAAGACGTTTTGATTTGAGTCGAAATATTTCACGTCAAGATTTTGTCTGCCATGTAGATGGACGTTTGCCTTGATAAGATTTTGCCTTCACGTTAGGCCGTCAAAGATGTGGGAAGAGTTGCAGACTCTGATGGACTAACTCTACCTCAGACCCGACATTAATTAAGAGAGGAAAAATTCAGTATACAGGAGACAAATTAATGAAATTTAGTGAACCTAAGAGACAAATTAATGACTTTAAGTTTGTTTCCACCAGAAATAGGAAGAGTAAAGATTAGGGCTCGGCAAGTAACCCTGCAGGGGCCACCAAGGTGGGTCTTAAGACCCTACTTGGGTTGTAGGTGGGGGTTATAATCTCACTTACAGCAAAAAAAAATCTAAGAGTTATGCCAAAACACTCTCTTGGTCTAGTAAGGTCTGTGTACCTACTAACCTCTAATACAAAGCTTCTTTAGACTCCTTCTTCCCTGTAGTTTAGAATAGATAGGTTATACAATAATTGCCGTCTCCGAAAAAAAAAGTAATCCGGCCGGGGCGGGGGGGCACATGGATTTTCCAAAGGCTGTTGCTCTTGGGCTTTGTAGAGAACAGGATCAATTCAAGAAATGCAAGCTTAGCGGCTGAATCATGTGGGTTTGTTGTTTGGACCGGTAGTGGGCTTCTAACATTTGGAAATCGAATTGTTACTGGTTATAGATCTCCAGACTCCAATATTTGTCACAAAAGAAAAACAAAAAAGAAGTCTCAATCCGAAGTTCTGCCACGGAGGAAATCTTTTGGTGTCTAAATGTTACGTGTAGTCTTACACCCAGCCTTAGACTTAAAAGCGCCCGAGGAAATTTCCGGGTGTATAAATGGTCTTATACTCGACGGAGGAATTGTTACGGAGTCTTTTACCCTGGCAGAATGCCAATGCTAAAAAGAAGTCCTCCTTCCGTGGTGTTACGAAGAATGCGGTTGCCGAGTTAAGACGTAAAAATAGTCAAAAAATGGATGGGCTTTTAACTCCAAGGATGGGCTTTTAAGTCCTGGTGTTATAGAGAATGCGGATGCCGGAGTGACGACTAAAAAGAAGTCCTAAGCCCACCCTTGGACTTCTTCTGAAGTCTTCCCTTGGCAACCGCCTGGTTTCGAAGGTATGAGCGAAGATATTCATAGTGCAAGACTCCGCAACCCCCAAGCACTAATATCAGATTTAATAATAATGTAAAAATAAACTTCCAAAAAAAAATCTAAAAAAAATCTAAAAGTTTGTGGATATTCATTGAGCACTTTTGTTAAGATATATTCCAGGTATTAGATTTGTAAAAAAGTAAGATTAATTAGAGAAAGTGAGTTTATAAATATAAGTGAGGGTAATAATTATTAGTGTGTATACATACATACTAATAATTGGGTAGAATTTAGGAGTCAGATTAATTAAGGAAATCGTATAAATGCAAAAGAGAATAATAATTGTTAATATATATATATATATATGATTGGTTAGGTCAAATTTAAGTATCTAATGCCAAACCAAATTCACTTTCCAAATCTGTGATTCTAATTACTAATGTGTTGTCATCGCTACCTTAAACGAGAAACAATTTAAATACGTCCGCAATCTAAAGACCAAAGAGTCAGAGCTAGAAAGCGAGGACGAGTCTCCCATGTTCTTTTCTTCTGGACGTAGTGGCTTACATTTTGACTTGGAAATAAATGAATATTGTTAGATTAATGTTTCGAGGGAGGGATGGGAAAAGAAGTGAACGATCCAAATGGAATAACTGAGAATTCCGAGGGACCAAAATGTAAATCCAGAAGTTTCCAATACAGTTAGAAAACGTGAGCGTTAAGCAAGAAAAAGCGCGTGGCGACTGCTTTACAAAATTAAATCCCGCCATCCTGATATGCGGATTCCCAATTCAATCCTGACCTCATTATCATGACATAGACTAAGGCATATATACCATAGTCTATTCATCCAGAGAGAGAGTATTAGTAATAATTTTCTAAGAGCTTCCGTAAAAAATCATTAATAATGTAAGACGAGAAGAAAAGCAAGAGAGCAGCTGATCCCGATTATGGTGGGGAGAGAAGGAAGAAGAGAAGAAAAGATGTGGAGGACGAAGTGGTTGAGGTGAACCGCTGCAGCTTAATTGTCGGAGGAGGAGGTGGAGGAGTTTTTTACTATCTTACACGGTACATTGATTTGGAGAAGAAAGTATAAGTGAAAAATTTTGGATACGAGCAATCTCACTTATATTGAAAAAGATAAACAAAAAAAAAAAAAGATGTTTCATTGGAAGGATTAAGAAGAACGAAAAGCGCGTATCTTTCATGATGCATTTACAAAGGGTACCATTTTAGTACACAAGAGAACAAGGATCTCTTTTTTGTTCTTTTTTCTTTACTTATCTGTGTTACTTATATTTTCTGTGGACTTTGTTGTTGCACGGATATATTAATCTTAAGGTGTAAGTATGGAATTGACCCTAAGATTATAGTGCTTTTTTTTGGGGGGGGGGGGGAGGGGGAGGGGGAGGCTAAATTGCTATGCTAGCTCTATATGATATTATCCCACCTGAAATTGTAGTTACTGATTTTACACAAGGGGAATTCCAGCCATGAATGTCACTGAATGGAAGATCCAAGTCAGAGGCAGAAGTATGAGATTTAAATACGATCAATACGTGCTTATTGCACAAACTTGAATATCAAGGATCAGCGAGAGAGTTAGATCTAGGAAACGAAAGGTAAGAGGAATCCGAATACATTTTAACTGCTTTTAGGATTATGTGTGCCAAAAGTAGGTAGGAATGTTCAATAGCATTTGTCGAAATGAAGAAGAAGAACATCCCCACCTTCCTTTGCAACTTCGGATGGTTTTTTAAGCGGCCTGTTTAAAGAGCCAATACTGAATATGACTTGAAAATTGAGACTCCGTAATTAATCCAGTGCTATTTTCTTCCATCATCACGAATGATACAGAACCACAAGGATTGTTTAATCAATACCCCCTCCCCTCCCCCACAAAAACAAAACTTTAAATAGAAAATGCATACACGAGGGCCCGAGTGTGCGTATAACTTGGCATTAAAAATTCAAGATTGCACAACATTGCATACGGGACCAGGAATTTCGATGGTTGACAACAATAATATCAAGCAACATTGCCATCCACGTGTTGCTTCTGATCCAACTGTTTTTGCTTGTACTTCAGATTGGATACTACAGTACAGCCGCAATTCTTGTGATTAAATCTAGTTCACCATTTTCTACACTTCACACCGCAAGATTTTTTGTAATCACATGCAGTCCATCATTTGACCTATCAAATGTATAAACTTTTGGGGGGTGGGGGGGGGCTATTTGAGCAAAATGATAAGAGATTTTATTAAAACCAGCAAAAAAGTTTCTATACAAAGTCTTATCTTTTTACTACTATCGTAATTTTGCGTTTGAAGTTCAACAGTTAGGTTATTGCCTTCCAGACGTATGCTTTTCAAATACTTTCAGAAAAGGGCCTCTCGGTTGACTTGACCTACTTGAACTTTAAAGGGACCACCGAACAGAAAAAGAAAGAAATAAATAAATTAATGAGACGTGTTCGATCGTGACCACCATGGACCAGAAGCAGTAGTGTTTGGTAAGAATTCGACGGTAATAACGATGAATATGATTTGAGTTTTGATTAAGCGAGGCCAGAGGTCTAAAATGCCTAGTTAGACTTACATATACTTGAGTACTTAAACAAAGATACTCGGTTAATTTAACAAATGGATATCCCGTTAAGCGCATTGATTGGGTATTAGTTACTACTAGGCAGTGAGCTTAGTCTTTTTCTCATCACTATCGTTGTCTTCATCATCATCAACATGCTTGTTTCTAGTCTCCAATACAAGATTTACCTTTTCCGACCCTACAAAAATAAGATTATCATATCCATGGATTTTCAAACCAACGAAAAGAGAAAGGACAAGTCCTCACCAACTGAGATCAAATTCAGAATTTGACAAAAGAGTTCCACACGATCACTTGTAATAATGAACACAAATCAAAACAGTGTTTCTATGATCTCAGTGCCAAAATTGGAAGCCTTGAGATATAGAAATCAGCAAGTCCTTCAACACTTTTCTCTTTTGATGAGTATATAAGAGACGGATGCAGCAAACCTCCTCCATGGTTCGGTCCTCAGCTTACGCTCATTGTCATCTTCCTGATATTTGGTGTAGGTTATGACAGGGTAGTCGGCGCCGCCGGGATATACGCGGTGCCCCCCACCACATTTTTTTACCAGATACAGCTCCAGCTCTACATAATTGCTGAACTTACTGATATCTATCTCTTTTGCCTTGAATGTTGTTCTACCCTCATAGGGTACGGCATTTCGATATTGAAGAACAACGGAACTCCGAGGACCCTCCTTTGGCCTTCTATGAGAAACCATCCTACAGCAAAATTGAAAGTTTAAGATTCATTGACATGACACCCAAACCGAATTTCCCCCAGGGCATCAAAACTAGGGCCTTTTTTAGCTTTCTTTCTATACAAAATGACCACATAATTGCAGAAATATTTCAGGAGCTAAGGAGCTAATAATGCAAAACGATGATGACAACTATATTTGAGAGTCCGAATAAAGAGCCACTGACAGTGTGTGACTTAAGGGAGCAAGAAAAAAAAAGAGTAGAAAATATACTGATTAACGTATAAGCAAAAATTGACGTATAAGCCGAAGAATAAGGATACCAAAAGTTTTGTGTCTCAGGAAATTCCAAAGACATGCAAATATCAGGCAAATCCCAGATACATGGAAATTTCAGGCCGTTGTTAACCTACTCTTTTTTATACCATACTATGTTAGGCTCAGTCATCAACTATTTTTACGCCTCAGCCATGGTTCGCCATCGCGGGTCGCGGTCGCGGTTGTTCCACATCCGTCACGTTATATCGATTAAATATCGGGTGATACGCAAATTAAAATATATAAAGCTTTTAAAATTCTAAAAAAATACTAAAAATAAAAAATACTATAAGCAATACAACTATCAAATTAAATTTGATAAAAACCTAAGTTAACATAGATACTATGTAAGTCTTTAAAAAAAATAGTTCAATTTAATATTTGTTGGACTATTTCTAATCTTGTTGCTTTGGTGTTAGGGGGTTGAAATGTTGAATGAATGGAAACGCTAATGCATTCAAAAAATAGAGGAAAGGAGAAAGTTGTATTGCTTATGTATTTTTGAAAAAGTTTGATATTGCTTATAAGCAATACAACAGAGAAAGTTGTACTTTTGGTCAAAAAATCCCCCCTTTGGTCAAGAAATGTTTGTTCACGGTGCGATGAGAGAGAGATAGAAAGGAGGTGAGATAGAATCTGGTGGGCTTTGAGCTGCGATTTAGCTGCAATTTTTTCTTTTTCTTCTTTTTTTGTCGGGTCTCTCTCTCTGTCTCTCTCTCCCCTCACTCCATTCTATCCCCTCACATTCTCACGTACACAACCCACACTGCCTCCCATAATCCCTAGAAAACTCCTTCCATTCCACCGCCTCCCCCTTTTATTTCTCTCTGTCTCTCTCTCTTCTCAAGCGCCACCACCATTACCAGTCTTCCCAAGACACGATACAGGCCACCACCGCCTCCCCCTGAAGCGCCACCGCCCCAGATTCATCTTACTTCAAATTTGCTCCAATTCTTCTTGTTCATACTCCCAATCTGATGATTAGGATCAATCCCAATGAAATTATGAGTCTTACAATCACAACCCTCAAGAAACCTCAACTAATTATGATGGGTTGCACTAGCAGAAGTGATGGAATGAGGATGGCAACCGGTGGGAGAAAGAAGAAATCATGTGGGTGATTTTGTGGTTTGACTCGGCCAAACTCGGTGAGTTCTACTGATTTCTTATTGATTTGAGTTGACTCGATAAAAATCTGGCGAGTCAATTCGAGTCAACTCGGATTCCGGTGAAACGGCGATGCGGGTGTCGGTATCGTACCGGTGAGTCCCGTTCCGGTTATGACTCGGGCGAGTCAACTCGGAGTCGGCCGATTTGGCGAACCATGTTTACAATGTAGAGTTAGCCAAAACAATCAGGAAAGACAAATTTTTGCACCATGAAGGGTTGATGATAGTATAGATAGAACTGAGGAAAATTAATGCTCCTGAGAAATTTCCCACAAAAGAATGGAAAATCACATAAAAGAAACTACTATATGTCCTGAAAATGTGACTTTTTTGTGGTCTATTTTAAGATGTATGCCCTTCAAAGTTTCTTCTTCTTTCTGCTAAGATGCAAGAGACCAAAACCACAAGGTATATCAGCAAAATGGAATTAGCCCAGCTAAGCAGTTCCCGCCGCATCATCCGTATCAAACTCTCTTACGGTTACACTCGGAACTTTAGTTTTCTCATTTTTACATCCATCAAGCTGCAGGTACCGGGATTCTATGACAACATACCGATTCTCACTCAAAAGCATCAAAACTAGGGTTTTCAGCTTTCTTTTGCAGACATTTCCTATCCTCCAAGGACCTCTTAATGCATACTGATGATAACTATATCTGGGAGTCCGAGTAAAGACCCATGGTGAAGTGTATAACTTTAGGTAAGAACGAAAAGAAAGGATGAAAAGATGCTGATAAACTTTAAAATTTGCCAAGGCTCGGCTAGGCCTTGAGAATCTAAGGGATTGCAGGATTTGTTGTGTTGCAAACTTGAAAGGGATTGCTGGATTTGCTGTGTTCCAAATTTGGAAAAACAAGTGCAATATTTTCTGCCTTCCAAACTTGGAAGAACACGGACACATAAACGAAGAGAGAGAAATAATCGTAAAAGAAACAGGAGAAAAACCTATACAATCATGGTTGGAATCGTAAATAGTTGGATAACAATACGAGATTACCTGAACAAAGCAATTGCGATAGAAGTCCGGGTATGCTAACTAAGACAGCGTGCAGATCTGTAAATGCACAAGAACGATGGAAGTTTGTAATGAGATGGATTCCCAGATGAAATGTAGCAAAACTCGACGTATGAGCAGAAAGTCACGAGGTAAGAAGAAGAAAACAATTCTTTTTGCAGGACCCAAGTTGAGTAAAATGAATTGAAGGTCCCAAGCAATATAAACTTGAGAAAATCATTAAAGAAATGAAGAACTTGGATTAAGAAAATAAGGTACCCGATCAAAGCAATCATGGAAATACCTGGGTATGGAAACTGAGACAGTTGCTAAAGGTGGCGGCAAATCGGTTCCAATACAGCGAGTCGGTGAGAATAAGGACCCCTGGTGCAGTGTATAACTTTAGGTAAGAACAAAAAGAAAGACTGAAAAGATGCTGATAAAGAAGAACTTGGAGTAGCAGTATGAGATTACCGGAAGCAGTCGTGGAAGTATCTCTACAGAAGGCCCTGGCCTTGCTATGGGTACCAGCGGTCTGCAGACCTGCAAACGCACAAGTGTTATGGAAGTATAATGGAACTCAAGAGGAATATGGCCAAGGGAGATTCGTGAATAGGAGTTGGTGGAGGAGAAATGCATTATACCGAAAGATCTTGGGAAATCTTACTTAGCTGAGGCAGGATGCCGCAAGAGAGAACGTGAGAGTCGAGAGTTTGGAGAGAACGGAGAGAACTAAGACTAGGGGTTATAAGGAGAAAGAGAAGGGATCGGAAGAGAAATAATCTGGTGAACTCCCGAGCATCATCTTACTACGGACCCCTTACTGTAGCCTTTTTCACTTATTCATCGTGTTACTACCGACCACTTCTTCACTTATTTTTTTTTTTCTAATTTTTAATGCCTGGAAAAAATTTTACTTGCCTGGTGAGGCCCCGTCCACGGGAGGGAGACAGGCACCATCAACTACCAGTACCCACCCCTTCTTCACCAATTTTTTTTTCTAATTTTTAATGCTAGTTGCGTCTACCATAGATCGGTTAAGTAGAACGTACACGCGCCCGTGGAACACTCCACGCTCGCCGTGTATGATACTGTTTTTTTTTTTTTTTTTGAAAAAATATGATCTTTGTTGTTGGAATGCATCCCATGTATCCTTTTCTTTTGTCATCTTAGTCATCCTCAGTACTACAGTAAAGGATATGTTATGTACAGATTCCCTTCTCCTTCTCTTGGGTGTCCAGCTTGTCAAGGCAAGATCTTTTCCAAAAACCTGGATTTCGTTTATGGAAACCTGGGACCTCATTCAAGTGTTCTTTAACGTGGTAAACTATGACCAAAGCCCAATTAATGCTTATTCAATTCCAGAATAGTTTATAATTCGTGAAGGCAAACGAAATGAAAAAAGGCTACTTTGGGATGGGATGACATGACACAAATCTTAACTTATTATGATCCCTACCTACCGTAAGCTGGGTAGTTTGACACTTGCAATCTTTGGAGTCAGCACTGGCAGTGAGAAAGTACAAGATAACTACTTTTGATGAAATGGATGAAGAAAAGAAGAAGTTCGATCAGCAATACAAAATTACCTGAACAAAGCAATTCTGGAATTTATAAGTACCTCGTCAAAAGGCTGGCGGGCATGGGCGTGAATGGAGCAGGGAGACCTGCAAATGCACAAGAGCGGAGCTGCGAATAAGAGTTGGTGGAGGATCAAAATATCTTTGGGACAAAAAAACTTGCTCGGCTATGGCGGCAGGCGAATGGAGAAGAGCGGCTGAGAGGCCTAGGGGTAAGCAGAGCCGCCCTGTTTTAGTTTTGATGACGCTACTCGTGTAATAAGAAATAGCGGAGGGGAGGAAAAAGGCGTAGTCCAATGGTGCATCTACTGACTACTGGATGCGATTCCGTGGTTCAAAACGCACATAAAAGAACCCTCTAAACTCACCGGCCCCCTCTCTAAACTGTCTTTTTCTTCATTAGGAGGAGTAGAATTTAAATAGGAAATCCACGCGCCGTTTATATTCCATTTTGTTATGCCACTTGTCCCTGCACCATAAGTTCCCAAGTGGTGCGAGTCAGGCGTCTGTCTCAGGATTAATCAAAAGCGATGAAGTCGTGAACTACGGCGAAGGCGAATCTAGTACACCAGTTCACGTCATTCGTCGAAGTCACACGAAATTAAAAAACGCCTAGTTTGTGTTTGTGGCGGCATACAAAACTGTTATGTTTTATTTTGATGCCCACCTTCTCTAAATTGGGTTGGGTGGGTAATTCGCTAGTTGATGTTTGCCTTCCAAAAGTTAATTTTATCTGCTTTCTGTTATTAAGGAAATGAAACTACTACTACTATTTATGATGCTCATCATTTGTCTGTTGCCATTGAATTGGAATACGGGATTTTGATATGCTAGTTTCAATTTTGCTTTATATTCACAACCCCATTATGCTTCTAACCCAATCACAGCCAATTTTAGATGCAATGGTAAGAAGAAGAGAAACAATCCTTTTTGCAGGACACAAGTTGAGCAAAATGAATTGAAGGTCCCAAGCAATATAAACTTGAGAAAATCATTAAAGAAATGAAGAACTTGGATTAAGAAAATAAGGTACCCGATCAAAGCAATCATGGAAATACCTGGGTATGGAAACTGAGACAGTTGCTAAAGGTGGCGGCAAATCGGTTCCAATACAGCGAGTCGGTGAGAATAAGGACCCCTGGTGCAGTGTATAACTTTAGGTAAGAACAAAAAGAAAGACTGAAAAGATGCTGATAAAGAAGAACTTGGAGTAGCAGTATGAGATTACCGGAAGCAGTCGTGGAAGTATCTCTACAGAAGGCCCTGGCCTTGCTATGGGTACCAGCGGTCTGCAGACCTGCAAACGCACAAGTGTTATGGAAGTATAATGGAACTCAAGAGGAATATGGCCAAGGGAGATTCGTGAATAGGAGTTGGTGGAGGAGAAATGCATTATACCGAAAGATCTTGGGAAATCTTACTTAGCTGAGGCAGGATGCCGCAGAGAGAACGTGAGAGTCGAGAGTTTGGAGAGAACGGAGAGAACTAAGACTAGGGGTTATAAAGAGCAAGAGAAGGGATCGGAAGAGAAATAATCTGGTGAACTCCCGAGCATCATCTTACTACGGACCCCTTACTGTAGCCTTTTTCACTTATTCATCGTGTTACTACTTACTACCGACCACTTCTTCACTTAATTTTTTTTTTCTAATTTTTAATGCTTGGAAAAAATTTTACTTGCCTGAAGTCAGAGTCACCCAAGCGATTGGAAAGAGGGATTTGCTTTTGCATGGTTAGTCGCTGCTTCCATAGCCACTAGCCACTACGTAATCAAAACACGCGCCTATAGAACATTCCAAGTCCATATACAGCACTGGTCTTTTTCTTTTTTCTTTTTGCAAAGCTAATCAGTTACTTGTGGAGCCAAAGATCTTTTCCAACAACTTCGAAGGCTTAATGAACCTGGACTTCATTAAAATGTCTTCTATAAAGTTAGTAAACTATGACCAGAGCCCAATTAATGCTTCGTGTAGAGCAATTATTGATTTATGGAGTCACACGAAGGACAAAAAGCCTAATTTGTGGGGGAGGATACACATATTCATTTAATCGCTTTGGCTAGCAAGTGTCTAATAGAATACTTATTAAGAAGGAAGTTAGGTGTTTATTTTTTGAAAGTGTAATTAATTTTAAAAAAAAAAGTGTATAAATATAGGATGTGTAATAATTGTGATTGTATGTATTGACATGATAAATTAAATATAATTTCTAATTAGAAAAAATCCTTAATTTATATATTTACGTCCACCAACTCTATTCTGGGCTGTTTGCTATTTTAATCTTAGTTGGTGTTCGCTTTGTGATTTATAGTCCAAATTTGTTGCCGTAACTTGGAATATGGGGTTTTATTATTCTTTGTTTCAATTTTGCTTTACATTCCCAACCCTAATGTGGTTGTAACCACGTAACAATCAGTGTCAGCAACAATTTGACCAGTTTTAGATTTACAGCCGGTAAGGAGCAATTATTTCTAATGGAGTAATGGAAATTGTGTGAGAAATTAACCTTGTGAATGATTAAGATAGTGAATCTGAATATAAAGTCTATGTCATCTAGCTTTCCATAAATTGACGAGTAAACTGATTAGATGCCGTATTTCAGGAAGGACAATTGCAGGACGCTTGCTTACTCCTTTGTTTTGCAATTTCAGACGCATCATGGAGAGGATTAATATATCAATTTCTGTTGACATATTAAGTCAAACCATATATGCATAATTTGAATAGTTTGTAAGTTTTTTTTCCTTTGAGTCTAGATGCTAGAGGTAAATTTTCCAGTATATAGTTCAGCCGTCTGCGTGCGTGGTGGCGACAACACTCATCCAAACTGTTGACGATTAATTTGCGCAACGAATCCTCTGTATCACACCCTGTATTACATTCTGTCATACTCTTTATAATCTTGCCAAGTGTCCCTGATAAATCCAACCCCCAAACAATCCAACTCGGATCATGTTAAAATGAGTAATCGATTAATCGGACAGAAAACTTAATCTCTTTAACCAAAACCAAGTAAAATAAAACTCTTTAACCAAAATCACAATTTATCAAGGGAAAAACCCCTAAACCCAAAACAACCTCTGTCCTCTCTTCATCTTCTTCACCGTTCAAACAGACCCAATTGACCAGAAAATTGCGCAATTGACTATCTTTCTCCCCCATTCACACACAAATTTTGCAGACTAAAATCTAGCAGGAAACCCACGATTTTTTGAGAGGAACCCGAGTTTTATTTTCCCTTTTCATTGGTGGGTTTCCTCGAAGATCTTTGAAGACACCGACCACACGTCCTTCAAAAGGGCAAGAAGCGAGATCCCACTTGCGTTAAGCAACTGCCACCGCATGTCAGCGCAAAATTCTTGGGCATGAACCTTAATCAAGTTCAATGATTGTTCTTTGTTGAAAATTCTGATCAATGAAATGTAGATGCCTCCGGTCTCGGCTGTATGCCAAGCCGGCACCCGCGAGTACATTTCGGACAGCAAATAATTAATGTTTGACAGTAATAAATAAACCTCTCCCTCACATTTTGATAACCTTGCTCTTGTTTTTCATCCATTCCAAATTATAACCTATTTTTCAATTAAAAAATATAATTAATTTATAACTTTTCTAAAATACACTTATTTAATGTACTTTGTTATCAATGAGTATAACATATCTTATTCAATAATTGCTCTGATTCATGGCTTTGAATAGTTGCAACTTTCTATAGTATTATTGTTGTAATTAATATAAAACTTGTATAGTGATTAGTCATACTCCTAATATATATTAATATAAGGGTATTTTAGAAAGTTAGTATTCTAAATTTACTTTTCCAACAAAATTAACTAATTTTTTTTTAAAATTATACAAAAAAAAAAATCAAGACCATCAAAATAGGACAGAAGAAGTAGATTTTTGTTTTTGGGTGAGTATCATAAACTGAATATTGGCAATACCCGTACTCTTGGCGAGCCGCATTTTTTTTACGTGATTAAATCATTTTGTCTCAAATGTATATGCGATGGTAAGCTTAAATCTTATTTTCTTGTGAACCCTCCACCAGTATTTCGTTTGACATTTAGGGCCAGGCAAATTCACTCATTCCACAGAAAAATGACCGATTGAATCAACTCTACCCACTTCTCGATTGTCATGGTGTCATTTTCTTGGTTGTTACGAATGCTGTTTTTGTCACCAAGACGAGTCAAAACTGCATTTGCAAAATCGACCGTTCTGAGATGAGATGAATTCTGAGACTAGTTGTCCTAATCCTAATACAATAATATTTGTCTTCTGGGACCACCGCCATGATATGATAGTTTGTGGCCCCGTACAATCGCATGAACTTTGAGATTTTTCTAAACTATTTTTCTGGCTTCAAAGACTTTTTCTCCCCTTACCGTGTTTTAGGATTGAACGGCCGTCGTCATTTCATGACCCTCAAAAAAGTGTAATTAATGCCTGCATATACTTGCGGGCTTCCTAAGTTTGTTTGGACAGTTTCTTATTTGTCCAAATTTATTTGTTGACATCGTCATTACAATTTTTCAATACATTTTTTTATATTTTTTAATTATTTTTTTATCTCACATACATCACATCACAAAAAGTGCTACAATATTTATTCCAAATAATACCCTATCCAAACAAGATCTCAAATTTTCTGTTAGTTTAGTTTAGGTCTTTGCCCAAAAAAAAAAAAAAAACCCCTAAATGAAGTTATCACCAACAATACCACCATTGAGAAGCATGAACTTTACATGTAAACAAGAAAAAATGAATTTGTGATCAAGTACGAGTATCTAGCATTTGTGCTCCACTCGCGCTTGCTAATTGAGAGAGAGAGAGTGGGGGGCTTTTGGGTGCTGACAATGGGTTTGGATAGGGGAAGGAAAGAAACATAGTCCCCTTTCCTCTAGCGCTTTTCTGTTTGAAGAAAATTCCATCTGAATTAGCATTTGATTAAGGGACGAAGGAAAAAAAGTCATCGACCACCTTGCTTCGTATCCTTAATTTCATTCTTCAGTTGGAGAGAGAGAGAGAGAGACTGATGTTCTAAGTAGCGCGGCTCAGTTAGCACCACATATTTAGTTTTGAAACCATGGATTAAGAGGTAGCGTTCGTCACATCATTCGTGGAGGACCAGAAAGTCTTGGATCCCGACAACGATATATAAATACTAATAAAAGTGCTGCGTAGGATAATGAAAAAGACGAGACGTGAGACCTTTTCTATTCTTGTGGGAAGGAACTAACAACCAACTTACAAAGGTGGACCTTTCAAGTTCAGCAGCCCTCTTTATTGTAGTAGTATGTTGGCAGTATCTTCTACTTGAAAATGAAGAAGCCAAAATGTCTGTCTTCTATGATAATGACCGTTCACTTTAATTGCATTAAGCTATTGAGAACATCTGGAGCTTTAATTTATTGAATATGTCAACATGCTTCACATGGGCCTTAAGTGAAAACTTTGATGTTCTCTAATAATTTTACGCTTTTATTTCCAAAAAAAAAAAAAAACTATGCAGTACTATGTGAATCGATTGACATATATACATATATATATATATATATATATATATATATATATATATTATCAAACAAACAAACAAAAAGGCTCATTTAACCCAAGAAAAGAGGGGGAAAAATGTTGATGAATGTATGGACAATCCCCTCAGCCAAGATGTTCTTCCACAGGACTAATGACCCCCATGAGACTTGAGAATTATTAATGATTTCTTAGGACCGAAAAGTGGAGGGAGATTTACGATATTTTTTTTTATAAGATATTGAAGGTGAGAGAAGGAAAAAATGGTCAGCATTTTTTTTCTCAAAGTGGATCCCAAATGGTTAGCATCGCTAGATAAACATTAATTATTTAAAAGGATCTTGACTTACAGCCCCAAAAAAAAAAAAAAAAGAAAGAAAGAAAGAGGCGGTCATGTTAACGTCAAATAAAAGACAAGTTTGGTGAAGAATTCAAAAGCCAAGTTTGGTGAAGAGTTCAATTCAGTAATAAGGAATATGGTGGACTAATGTGGCTAGCAAAAATCTCAAGCTACAGTACTGACACCCGGAATCTCCATGAACTCGTTAATAAATAAAAATTGGTAGACTGAAAGGCTTGGAACCACATTTTCGTACTAAGAGCTGGAATACTTGTCCCTATAATTAAGGGCTTTAAATTGCCCGCAAAGAGAAAGGAAAAGTCTTCATTTAGGATCAAATTCAAAGCTTGACAAAGAGTTCGATATTACTCGTAATGATTGATCCAAACTTTCTTCTAGGTTTTCACCTCATAATTGGAACCTTTAGTGCATATATCATTGTCGTTTCACTCAAAAAGGAATTGCAGAAAGTACTTCCATATGACAAGCATATCTTTTACCATATGACAAGAAAGTTACTCTAAGCCTCTTTCCTGTCTATGAGAATATAAGAGACAGATGCAGCGAAGCTATCCCATGGCTCGCTATTCAGGTCCACGCTCATTATCATCTTCCTTGTACTTGGTGTAGGTTATCACCGGATAGTCTGCACCTCCCTGGATAAGTACGATAGCCCCCGCCACATCTTCGGAGCAGATACAGCTGCAGCTCTACATAATTGCTAAACATGCTAATATCTATCTTTTCAACCTTGAATTTTGTTCCACGTTCGTAGGGTTTTTGCTTTTCGATATTGAAGAACAACAGAACTCGAGGACCTTTCTTTGGCCTTCTTCGATTTTGCCATCCTACAGAAAATCCAAGGTTTAAGATTCATTGCTAGAGCTACCAATGCTCCCTTCCCATTCATTTTCACAGACATATATAGCGCAAACAATATACACCGGTGGTCAATTCATATTAGTGCCAGCTTTTGCATGAAGCTGCACCTAATCTTTCTTGTACAGCAACCACAGAACTACCCATGATTATACTAACTTATTTCATAAACTGAACCTTTACAATGTAGAGTTAGCCAAAACAATCAGGAAAGACAAATTTTTGCACCATGAAGGGTTGATGATAGTATAGATAGAACTGAGGAAAATTAATGCTCCTGAGAAATTTCCCACAAAAGAATGGAAAATCACATAAAAGAAACTACTATATGTTCTGAAAATGTGACTTTTTGTGGTCTATTTTAAGATGTATGCCCTTCAAAGTTTCTTCTTCTTTCTGCTAAGATGCAAGAGACCAAAACCACAAGGTATATCAGCAAAATGGAATTAGCCCAGCTAAGCAGTTCCCGCCGCGTCATCCGTATCAAACTCTCTTACGGTTACATTCGGAACTTTAGTTTTCTCATTTTACATCCATCAAGCTGCAGGTACCGGGATTCTATGACAACATACCGATTCTCACTCAAAAGCATCAAAACTAGGGTTTTCAGATTTCTTTTGCAGACATTTCCTATCCTCCAAGGACCTCTTAATGCATACTGATGATAACTACATCTGGGAGTCCGAGTAAAGACCCATGGTGAAGTGTATAACTTTAGGTAAGAACGAAAAGAAAGGATGAAAAGATGCTGATAAACTTTAAAATTTGCCAAGGCTCGGCTAGGCCTTGAGAATCTAAGGGATTGCAGGATTTGTTGTGTTGCAAACTTGAAAGGGATTGCTGGATTTGCTGTGTTCCAAATTTGGAAAAACAAGTGCAATATTTTCTGCCTTCCAAACTTGGAAGAACACGCACACATAAACGAAGAGAGAGAAATAACCGTAAAAGAAACAGGAGAAAAACCCTATACAATCATGGTTGGAATCGTAAATAGTTGGATAACAATACGAGATTACCTGAACAAAGCAATTGCGATAGAAGTCCGGGTATGCTAACTAAGACAGCGTGCAGATCTGTAAATGCACAAGAACGATGGAAGTTTGTAATGAGATGGATTCCCAGATGAAATGTAGCAAAACTCGACGTATGAGCAGAAAGTCACGAGGAAAAACTAGAGGTTTTCTATATAGATGAAAAGTACATGAACTTTATGCATCCTCACTTTCTTAGCTAGCTAGTTATTACCAGAAAAGTGAGGATACTATTAAAGAAAAGAAGAACTTGGAGTAGCAGTATGAGATTACCGGAGCACAGCAATCGTGGAAGTATCTCTGGAGATGGCCCTGCCCTGCTATGGGTACCAGCGGTATGCAGACCTGCAAACGCACAAGTGTTATGGAAGTATAAATTGAACTCATGAGGAATATGGCCAAGGGAGAGTCGTGAATAGGAGTTGGTGGAGGAGAAATGTATTATACCGAAAGATCTTGGGAAATCTTACTTAGCTGAGGCAGGAGGCCAGCAGAGAGACCGTCGGTGATAGTAGAGAGTTTAGAGAGAATTAAGACTCAGGGTTATAAAGAGAAAGAGAAGGGAAGAGAAACGAATCTGGTGAGGCCCCGTCCACGGGAGGGAGACAGGCACCATCAACTACCAGTACCCACCCCTTCTTCACCAATTTTTTTTTTCTAATTTTTAATGCTAGTTGCGTCTACCATAGATCGGTTAAGTAGAACGTACACGCGCCCGTGGAACACTCCACGCTCGCCGTGTATGATACTGTTTTTTTTTTTTTTTTGGCCCTTTTGAAAAAATACGATCTTTGTTGTTGGAATGCATCCCATGTATCCTTTTTCTTTTGTCATCTTAGTCATCCTCAGTACTACAGTAAAGGATATGTTATGTACAGATTCCCTTCTCTTGGGTGTCCAGCTTGTCAAGGCAAGATCTTTTTCCAAAAACCTGGATTTCGTTTATGGAAACCTGGGACCTCATTCAAGTGTTCTTTAACGCGGTAAACTATGACCAAAGCCCAATTAATGCTTATTCAATTCCAGAATAGTTTATAATTCGTGAAGGCAAACGAAATGAAAAAAGGCTACTTTGGGATGGGATGACATGACACAAATCTTTAACTTATTATGATCCCTACCCACCGTAAGCTGGGTAGTTTGACACTTGCAATCTTTGGAGTCAGCACTAGCAGTGAGAAAGTACAAGATAACTACTTTTGATGAAATGGATGAAGAAAAGAAGAAGTTCGATCAGCAATACACAATTACCTGAACAAAGCAATTCTGGAATCAATAATTACCTCGTCAAAGGCTGGCGGGCATGGGCGTGAATGGAGCAGGGAGACCTGCAAATGCACAAGAGCGGAGCTGCGAATAAGAGTTGGTGGAGGATCAAAATATCTTTGGGACAAAAAAACTTGCTCGGCTATGGCGGCAGGAGAATGGAGAAGAGCGGCTGAGAGGCCTAGGGGTAAGCAGAGCCGCCCTGTTTTAGTTTGATGACGCTACTCGTGTAATAAGAAATAGCGGAGGGGAGGAAAAAGGCGTAGTCCAATGGTGCATCTACTGACTACTGGATGCGATTCCGTGGTTCAAAACGCACATAAAAAAACCCTCTAAACTCACCGGCCCCCTCTCTAAACTGTCCTTTTCTTCATTAAGGAGGAGTAGAATTTAAATAGGAAATCCACGAAGAACCCTCTAAACTCACCGGCCCCCTCTCTAAACTGTCTTTTTCTTCATTAAGGAGGAGTAGAATTTAAATAGGAAATCCACGCGCCCATACAACGCTCCACGCGCCGTTTATATTCCATTTTGTTATGCCACTTGTCCCTGCACCATAAGTGGTTCCCAACTGGTGCGAGTAAGGCAAATGACTCAGGATTAATCAAAAGCGATGAAGTCGTGAACTACGGCGAAGGCGAATCTAGTACATCAATTCACGCCATTCGTCAAAGTCACACGAAATTAAAAACACCTGGTTTGTGTTTGTGGAGGCATACAAATACTGTTATGTTTTATTTTGATGCCCACCTACTCTAAATTGGGTAGGGCAGGGTAGGTAATTCGCTACTTTTGAAGCTAGCTAGTTGATGTTTTCTTTCCAAAAGTTAATTTTATCTGCTTTCTGATATTAAGGAAATGAAACTACTACTAGCCTATTTATGATGCTCATCATTTGTTGGTTGCCATTGAATTGGAATACGGGATTTTGGTATGAATATTTTCGATTTTGCTTTATATTCACAGCCCCATTCTGCTTCTAACCCAATCACAGCCAATTTTAGATGCAATGTTACCAGTAACATATCATATCATTTATACTCCTAGCGTTTGCTTGCAGGGAAAAAATGTGGAAAAGTTTAGGAAAGTTAGCTTTTTTTTTTTTCCTTTCTTTCATGCAAGTCTGGTTTGCAGGAACGTTGAAAATTTTCTTGCATGCTCCTGCACTTTCTTGTATTTTGTGTCTTGCAAACTTTGTAGTATTTTGAAGAAAAAATAGTTAATTACTCGTAGAAGTTTCAATAACCTCTACTAACTATCATTAACTTCTCTCAATAATTTTCTTTACCTCACTTTCCTCCGTTTCACTTTCCTTCCGTTCAAATGGTTGATGCGTCCTGGCATGATGAAGAAAAGGGCAATCCTTGATACTAATTCTCATATCCACTCTATACTTATTCATTTATTTATTTTGTATCGAGCTAGATTCCCTGCTGTCACCCAAGGTGTCTCGCGGGACCCATTTGAACCCCAACCGTACTATTGTCTCTCTCTCTTTTTTTTTAATTTTCCTTCAATAGTTGGTTTGTTTGGATAGTGTATTATTTGAAATATTATTTAGAATAATTACTGTAACACTTTTTGTGATGTGATGTATGTGAGATAAAAAAGTGATTGGGAATATAAAAAGATAGGTTGAAAAATGTGTTAATGATACAAACGAAATATTATTTGAGATAATTTTGGTATCCAAACACTCCGAGTATTATTTACGTTGATATGTATATACTCGAGTCGCCCGTTAACTTTAATTGAATGAAAGACATGTGGACTTTCATATATTTCTTCCATGCAAGAAAAGAGCGACACGATTCGATGTCTACGGCATCATATGCACTGTAGCCTTTTCTTTTATTTTTTTTTTGGCCCCCTTTTTATGTCTACGGTAAATCCGCTTGCAATAAGCAATTTCCATCGCATATTAGCTTCTACCAAGTTTGACAAAATATCGCATATATCAATTAGAATTTGCGACAACATAGTAAAATATTTATTTATTGTCATTTGATCGCATGTAGTTAGTTATATTTATTGCACCAATTACTTTAGACTTTGTTTTGATTTAATTTAACTTTTTTTTTTTCACAAAACTAGTACTTTAAAGTCCTCTTTACCCGTTTCCAATCAATCATTGAATGCGAGATGTTGCTATTTTGTTGTTAAACATGCATGCATTTGCAAATCCGCAATCCTGAGACGATAATATTAAATTAATTAGTTGCCCTATTTGTAATGATGTCCTTAATTTGGGACCACGATGAAATTAATGATAGTTAGTGGTCCTAAAGACCGTCTGGTGGGTGGATATGAATATGATTTAGGAATTTCCTACCTTGTGGATTCACATCTGGAAGCGCGAAAAATCTGTAGTAGTATATTTTTCTTTTTATAAAAAGCATGAAACATATTAGAGTAAGGAGAAAACCAGAAGCGATTTCCGGCCGTAATATTTGTCATGAAGTTAGGAGTTTTTTTCTTCTTCACGTTGGCCGGCATCATCTTGATTGGGGCAGAATCAATAGAATTAAGTTGCTTAATTTTTCTTTGCCTTGAACGATTTTCCTCGCCTCAACAAGTATCATCATTGACTTCGGGAGTGTTTGGATAGCATTATTATCTCAAATAATATTTCGCTTGTATCATAAACACATTTTCAAACCCATCTTTTTATATTCCCAACCATCTTTTTATCTCACATACATCATATCACAAAAAGTGCTACAGTAATTATTCCAAATAATATTTCAAATAATACCCTAACAGATTTCGAATTTCCTTTTCTTCTTTTTGGCATGTTTCGATCATAGAAAAGAAATTTTTTTCCAAAAGTTCTTAAATCCAAATGGACCCACTGTCGAACGGCTTCTACCCTTAAGAGTCTCCATTTACAAATGTTTATCGATTATACTTCACCCTTTTATGAATTCGGGTTTGAGGCTCGACTAATTTTGTGCAAGTAATTTCTCCAACAACTGGATGTGAACCAGCATTTGCACAATGCCATAAGGTGTATCTATGGACATTGACTAATACGGACGTGTAAACAAAACAAGGAACACCCCTCCCCCCCCCTTCTTATGTGAGTATTCGATTCCCGCTATCAATTTCTTGGCCAAGCCAGTTGTCTTGCCCGAAACCCATAAATTCAGACGTTAGATATTATCAAGCTCATCAGAACTCTTTTAAAATTACAGCAATGTAGTCCCCTATCACATATATGCCTTACATATAAATAATAAATAACATATGATCGAAATGCATAGCCAAATAAATAAATAAGGACCACCTACACTTTTATTTTGAAACAAAACTATAATGTGTAAAATCATGGTATAGATGCCGTGTATTCTTCAATTTTTTCTTGGGCACATTCATTTTGTTGTGGGGTAATAAAAGATAATCATATGTACTTCCTATTGTCTATTCATATTCAAACATTAAAGGCTAAAAGTCGGTGAGTATCTTTCATACACCTAGTTAGTGGGGTATCATCGTAGATGAATAAACTTACTTCTTTTTCAATAAACTCGTGATGAAAATTTCTCGAAATGAATCCTATTACTCTAAAACCCAGATTTTTCTCTTTGGTTTTTTTTTTTTTTCTATATAACGCGCTTACCTTCTTAAACCAAGCAGCTATAGGTCAGATAGTATTTCATATTTAAATGAAAAAATCTCAGAATGCCCAGATAGAGGGTTTGGATTACAGTTGCACCACAATGGATTAATTAGAACTTAGATGGATGCAATTGATTGTTAAACACAATTTTTATTATATTTCATGTCCTAGCATACACATTTGGTTGCATGCATTATATGGTGACATTGGCTGTTTAGAAACCCTAAAACCGGCAAGCAATCCGGGTTGCGCTTTTCACCCTTTTATTTAGCACACAAAAAAATAAAAGAAAAGGAAAGAAACAAAACGCAATGAACCAACCAATTTGACATTGCATTTAGTAGCTGTTCAATCCTTGCTCAAATAGGTGATATTACACTTACGGTGATAATCTTTGTTTAAACGGCAATCAAAATTAGGCCGTTGCTTTTGCACATATCATTTCAGAACTAATTGCCCCTTCAGCTTTCTAAATTTTTCAGGGATCAGTTGGTGCATTACGTTTCGGAAAGAACATATTCCGATTATCTAATGCTCTGGAAAATTGAATAAAATTTAAAGGTTGAGTGTCTTTTAATTAATCGTTTTAGATGGCAGTTCAAATCTCATTCATCCCAATATTTCTCCCATTCATTTAAAGGGGGGGAAAAAAAGATCATCTGCTACTCTTATCGTCATCCGCGC
Organism: Coffea humblotiana; assembly: GCA_023065735.1. NCBI lineage: Eukaryota > Viridiplantae > Streptophyta > Magnoliopsida > Gentianales > Rubiaceae > Coffea > Coffea humblotiana. Next base: position 25,541,548 of record CM041215.1, on the reverse strand, counting down.
TGATATTTAAGCTCATCCTATGCATTCATGTTCTCATTTTGTGTGGAATTTTGAACCATGCATCCATACAAAACCAATGGCAAAAAAGTACTGTTCTTGAACCGAAGACCAATCGCTACTAAAGGAAAATGGAAGGTTGAAACTGGCCATTGCCATGTTTGTGAGAGAAACCTCCATCATCGCTACTGCTCCTGCAGCATAGCTTGCAAGGTCTGCTTCTCTAGGATTCAATCATTCTCCTCCATGTTCTACAAATTGTGTGGAATTTTGAACCATGCATCCATACCAAATCCAATGGCAAAAAAGTACTGTTCTTGAATCAAAGACCGATCGCTACTAAAGGAAAATGGAAGGTTGAGACCGGCCATTGCCATGTTTGTGAGAGAAACCTCCATCATCGCTGCTCCTCCTGCAGCATAGCTTGCAAGGTCAGCTTCTCTAGGATTCAATCATTCTCCTCCATGATCTACCAAAGTTTAGGGATGTGCAAATCACGTCAATTTAATTCGAAATGATATTCATGCACTTTGTTAGTTTCTTGCACACACTTAATTACCATTTTTTGTTATTTAGAAGACTAAGAAGTCCATGATCTCTTTGGTATAAGAAAATGAGGAGGCGAAGATAATGAGCTTGGTAGTCCTTAATTAATTATTTTTATGCTTTCTTCTAATAGAGAGTTTTAGGTTTAAGTTATACGTACTTCAGCAAAGCAAAAGAGACGGAGATACAATGGGATGAAAGTTGAAACGGAGAGTTGATTATAGGTACTGCTGCAAAGCAAAGTTTTTAACCCAGAGACGGACAACGGGGCATTGGGGGCAATTGCCCTCATTAAATTCACCAAAATCTGTAATTTTTGCGTAGAAGTTTATAATTTTTCCCTGATAATTAAAGAATTTTGTCTCTGCCATCTTTAATAAGATATTTATTTGATGTTATTCCTTGTTTGTCACTTTTTCTATGTCAAATTAACACACTAACCAATGAAAAATAAACCATTCACCTCTATTATTTGGATCAAAACCAATCAATAAAAACTTAACTTCACCTCTATTTCTCCTTCTTTGACAATGTGCTCTCAATATATAAATTCATTTGAAAAGTTTTCATAACTTTTTTCCCACACATTGAAACTTCTAAATTTTGCTAGTTCTTTCTTCATTTCACTACTACAAATAGAGAAAATTTAGGGTAAACTACTCAGGGAGCCTTTAAACTATTGTAATTATCAATTTTTGGTCTGTCATTCATTTTAAGTCTCAAATTGGTTCCTCAACAATAAAAAGTGTCAAAGTTTGACCTTTCAATTTATTTATGTTGTTAGATCCATCAAATTCTGCATTTAGATCTATCAAATGTAATATTAGTGATAGATCCAAATTTGACACGTTTTTTATTGTTTACGTAGCAATTTAAGAATTACTATAGATATGCAGTCAAAAGTTGACAATGAAATAATTTAGGGGCTCTTTAAGTAGTTTATCCCTACATGAGGAGTTTGATGGGAGAACTAGCAAAAATCTTATTAGGGGTTTGATTTTTGGAACTATTGGAAAAAAAAAACTTTATTTGGGATTGAGAGAAGAAGTAGAAAAGCTCAAAAGGAATTGATTATTAAGAGATATTAATTATTGTTTCCCAATTAATACTCAAAGTTTCCAAGTATTGTTTGTATATGTTTTAGTTATTTTACTTGGTTATGTTGTCAATAAAATTGCATGAACTATTGTTTTCTATCTATAAATATTTGACTATGTTGTTGTTCTTCTATGGTGATTTCTAGGAAGAAATTTTACAAATCATTCATAGTTCATAGTTTATACCTATATTCATGGTTTATTTGGCGAAATTACATTCTTTGCATAGTTCATTTGGCAAAGATACACACACATGCATACAATATATATATAGTAGTTATATTGTTAGTTAAACATATAAAATTTGATATTTTTGTGATTAGAATAATTTAGAAAAGTAATATCTATACTCCCAAATTAATCTCTCATACTCCTTGGTGACAACTAAATCAATGAGTGGATTGAAGTGTGAAAGGCTAATTTGGAAGTGTGAATCTCACTTCCCATGATTTAACATGTTAAATTTTCCCCCACATAATTGCACTTGTAAGTATGCCCTGTTTTTACCTCATACCTGAAATGTTAATACAATGTGTAAATTTTGAGGAGGTAAAGGTAACTTCTCTGGAATTTCGTTTTACAAAATTGATAATTTTGTCTGTCTATCATGTTGGGATTGTGAATTTTCACAGAAAAATTTTTATGTTTTTTATGAACACATTTTTCAATCACTTTATTATCTCACATACATTAAATTATTATAATACATTTTTCTACAAAAACTTCTAAAAATAGCAATCCAAATGGAGAAATTTTCTCGCACGATGTATACTGTTATTGAGGAATTCAAAACTACAAAACTTGTATGTAACCATACGTAGGCAGAAAATTATTGTACAGCTCAATCATGTCCTCTCTTGAGTGCACATTTAATTTCTATCTGTAGGAATGGATTGATCAGAAGTTGAAATATGTCAAGAGCCGTTTTGTCTTGAACTTGTAGATAATGCAGTTAATATCAATTTTACAACAACTCCCACTTAGCCTCTAGGACTTTAGACACAAAACCTAATGCATGTTTTCTAAGTCGGATCCTCATATTTCTTCAAACAACTTAAAATGTTATCCTAATGCATGGTATATAAGATATGCTAATTTCTGACTGTGTTATCTTCGACACTTGATAAATCCAGGTTGAGCGCATGAAAAAATCCGAAGCAGAGGTTGGAGGTGACAAGAAAGCCCAAGAGATGAATTCAGAACCATGTTAAAAAAAAAAAAAAAAGAATTCAGAACCATGTATTCAGCTGCTGTCCTTGAGAAGTCTGTCTGCAAGTAAATGCAAGTCCCTAGTTTGCATTGCTACCTCTGACAATGTTGATGAGAAACACACAGATGATGTGGCTTCAAGGCTTGGGTCGCCCTCATTATCTTCGTCGCTTGAACCAGAAATGAACTTTCGCGTCAACCGGAGAAAGGGTATACCTCACCGGTCTCCACTCAATTAAATACCTTTTTTTTTTGTTTTGGGTGGGGGGGGGGGGGGTGGCGGGGGGCGGTGTTACGACTTACGAGTAAACTACATGGTTTCTACTTCTTTAGACGGCATCGCAACTTTGGTACACATTGCTTGTATAAAGATTCAATGCAGAAGACCAGAACCTCAGAGTGAACTTCAATGGTTTGACGAATTGGAGACGCGGGAAGGCACCAGTGGTCTAGTGGTAGAATAGTACCCTGCCACGGTACAGACCCGGGTTCGATTCCCGGCTGGTGCATACCTTTTTGTACAATACATTACCGGTTTCAGCCTAGTTACCAAAAGCAGTATTCTGTGGACGATACCTTGTTCTCTGGTGTGGGAACAAGCAGTAGTAGATGGCTTTTCCTTCCTTTTAACTGATGCTGATCTTTTTGTACTCTTTTTAACTGATACTGTTCTTTACAATATACCCCATTTAGCTAATGAGTTTAAGATGAAAAAATAAAAATAAAGTTCAAGGTATCATTCTCATTAGCTGGAAAAAAGAAATGTAACATCGAGTCCTCGTATTCAACTTATTGGGTTGCAAGTGTTGCGTTCATGATTAGGTAAAAAAAAAAAGTGTTGCGTTCATGAGAGTTACAGACTCGTGAGACTGTGTTGCCACTATTCACCAGTCTATATGATTTTGAGAAAATCAAGGACTAAACAATAAACAAACCCCATCAACAAATCAATCAATTAGAAGGGTGATTTTGATATCTAGCTACTAGGAATTTTTGAAAAGTACTGTGAAAAATCAGCTTGCGCCTGTCTGACCAAGTGTTCATCTTCCCACTGGTCTCTGTATGTCTCAGGCTGAGACCTCTTTCTCATGGAAGTTTCAACATACATCTGCTTTCTCCATTCTTCAGTCGGCAGACAACCACACTGAGCAGCCAACCAATCGTCATATTCGAACTGGCGATATAAAACAACGCATCAGTTGAGTTGGGCAGAAATTAAAAACTCTAGCCTAGGTCCATGGAAAAGCAAGTGCAAAGAGGGTCACACTGGTGAAAGATGATAATGCAGAGCTGCAGCGAAATCAAATCAGAAGCAGGATATCCTAGACAATGACATCAATTCGAGAAGAAGGCGAGCATTTTCTACCTGATAACCAGCCATGTTATGAGTATACCGCTTTGGAGTGCCAGATGCTTCCATTGATGAGTAGAAAGCTTGAATATCAGCCATCATCTCCTTGGGAGAAGGAAGTGAAAGCCGACCAGACAAAGTACCAGCTATCCACTTGCTCTGAAATTCAAACAAGGGGAAAGGTACAACCTAGCAGTCAAAGGGAAAAAAGATTACTTTTATCAATTAAATGGATTATCAACCAGAACAGTTCATCAACTCAGAACATGGAATATATGCAAAAGACCTTCCACGGCAACCCAACGAATGAAAGCCATGGCGCTAAAGCTGGAGGAAAAATATGCTTGTAAAGTGGCCCCACACGGTTGTCATCCACAGTTACAATGCCATTAGTTTCAAGGAACGGAAAATGATATTTGTACCTTAAAGAACATGAATAATGATTTATTGCAAATTTTCAACTAGAATATCTTAGTTCTGTATTTAAATAAATAGTACAAGCAATAGTTTCCAATAGTTGCAAGCAAAATCAAGGCGATACCCGGTACAGTGCAGGATGATATCAGCATAGACTACACTACCCTCTTGGAAAGCAACTGAACCATCTCCGTGTGTGCTTTCTATCTGTGATTGTCAGTTACATTCAGCACTCCAATTCTAAAACATATAGCACCTGATTGTTAAAAACCCTGTGCTGGATATCTTACAGTTACAGGATCAGCAATTTTACCATAGAATGATGGTATATATTATCATAGCCAGCCAACTTTCCCATGATGCCATTTTGGACTGATCTTGATGCTATATGAACCTCTTTAGAAACTTTAGCAATCTCTCTGGAGATATCATCAGCACTAGCTGCACTCCCTATCAACACCACCACCTGTCAGGGCATGTTGAATTGGTATCCGGTCGATAAAAAGAGAACAAATAGTGTTAAAAAAACCATCATCTTGCCATTTGAGTCATATTTTATTCTAAATGCTCTCCTTCCAATGCCACAGATTAAGCCTCTAATTATACTAAAACAACATCCTACTGCACCATAGCCAACTTCTTATGTACAAAGTGAAGCCAAAAACTTATTCTTTGCCCTTCTATCACAGACCAATGCATTCTCGCCCATCAACTAATTAGTCGCTTGCAAGAATATGCACCTCTGTGCTAAACAAATTGTGAAAGCAAATTTTATGCTACTGCTTAGATTGCAACCCAGACAAATCCATTGTCATCACAGAACGATAGACTAGTCAACTTCTGATGATATAAAGGCTTTCAGAAAAGAGAAGCACTAAATGTTTGCCAGCTTTAAGTCATGCCATATAAATTTAACACCTGTTCAAAGAGCTATCTGTCCTCTAATGAACCAATTGGAAGGTCAACAAGCTCCAGATAATGAATCTTGGCACAAGTAAATCGGGAATAAGAAACACTAGTAATAAACATTATTAAAGACATTTAAAATCATTTCTTTAACTTAAAGCACACAACTCCTAGAAAATCTCACAGGGAACAATAAAAAATGTAAAAACAAAACGAACCTAAGCCATTAAGCATGCTATGCAGCTCTAAGAGATTGATAATGAGATTTACATGGAGAAAAGACAAAAGGAAAACAAGGGGCACCCGCCACATACTTGATCTCTGAAAGGTTCAGGATCACGATAGTTGTGGCTATGGATTTGCTTCCCCGGCCATCCTTCAACCCCTGCAATTTAGCAAGAACAGATCGAAATTTATGTTTGTATAATATGAATAACCAGAATCATACAATGAGTACTTCTATTGCAGAATGACATAGTAGGTTACTCAAACATTGGAAAGCCATAAAACAATAGGAATCTAATAGTCAGAACAACGATGAAGTTGCAAAATTTGAGAACAGCAAAGTAAACAATTTAAGTTGCCATTGCAGGAAAGAAGAATTACCGAATAAAACAACCTTGAACCTTATGGTTCACATTGAAATGAGACCTCTGTAATAATACATAAGGATCAAAATCACTATCTGCTAATATGCAATTTACCAAATCATCTGAAATTTTCTTTCTCGTAATCCCTATCCCAGACAAAACATTTTTGAAACCAAAAACGAGATATCCTCAAAGTCAATGTCCTGAACCAAGAAAATAATTACAAACTAATTTAAAACGTAAGCAACCTTCAAAGTTTGATACTGCTATATCATGCTCAGCTTCTCCACCAATAACAGCTAGCTTAAACAAAAAGCTAATAACTGAAAATCTCTCAAGACTTTCAAGATTAGCATCCTAAAGTTGTTCTTTTTTTTTTTTAAACACCTTTTACAAGTCTACAGCGTAAAAAACCAATCTTGAGCCAGCAATCTTAATACCCCAGTTTTTCAACAAGCTCAACTCATTAAAGTTTGGTTCTTCATACAAATACAAAATGAAATTCCATACACCTTTAACATAATACCCAAAAAAAAAAAAAACTCCCGAAAGATGAAACCCACTAGATTATTCCTTCCAACCCAATTCTCTATCGTTGATTAAGTAATATGACTTCCTTTTTGCATATTCCATAGTTCAGTCGACCAAATCAGAGCATCGTATAATAGTACTATAATCATAACATTCAACATTACAAGTAAATATTTTTCTATTTTGAGGTGGTACCTGGGATTTCTGCAGGTCGGGGTTCTGTATAATGCCCATTACAAACTACTACAGCATCATAAACCTCATCCAACTTTTCTTGATTCCTATCATTATATGCATTTCCCTCCCTTTTTCTTGACGTCACTTTCCATTTACCATTTTCCATCAATCCGACACGCCATACCTCAGTTCCGAACCTCACCAACCCACTCAATTTAAAATCAACTGCAAAGTCCTTCAAATACTCCAATACCTCTCCATGCCCCGGGAACCTTCTCGGGTCCCGGTGACTTCCCTTTTTGTACAAAAACGGGTATGACCGAAAACCCATTACTTCTCTAGGCAAGTTGGTCCGGAGAGAAGCGTAGAGGCTCGAGTGGATCACGTTTCTGGTCGGGTCAACTCCGAGAGGGTCGGATTCGGTCGCTGGATTATAGACCCATATGCCTCCCACTTGGTTTTCTCTCTCAAAAACCACCACTTTGTGACCCTCCTGTCGGAGCTCATGTGCAGCGATGAGCCCAGCAGCGCCGGCCCCGATGACGGCGACGTTTTTGGAGGCAATTGGATACATGGTTGGCGGGTTCGAAAACCGGACCGTCGGGACTGGGGCTGGAACAATCATGTGGTGACTGTCTGTTGACGCAAAAGCCGAACTTATTTTATTCTCTTTTTTTTTTTTGTGGTTTCTTGTAATTTTTATTTTATTTTTTTGTATTTTTGTTTGCTTTATTGTACTTTCAAAATATGCAAATTCGCGGAGGAATTGCAAAACATGGTGAGGGGCCTCTACAAATGCAACTGTAATTGTAAATTATCATTGATTATGTGGATCGAGTATAGTTTGCAATTAATGGACAGAATCGGATACTTTCTAAAAATCCTATTTACATTTAATATGCATTTATTACTAAAATTGAGACATTCACTAGTGTGCTTAAATATAAGAAATCAAAGCCAGTAATTTTTTTTGGATAAGATAAAAATTCTCAATGTAAAAGTGACATTAGATTAAACCAAACGCTTTTTTGCACTCTGTGGCTAACATAGTAATAAGCATATTGGTCTCATGATTCTATAAAATCTAAGAGCTAGGTCGGATTAGAGCATTTTTTACCAATGAAACCTTATGAGCATTTTTTTTTTTTTTTGGAAAATAAAAACGTTATTCTACTCTGGAGTATAGAGATAGGAATGCTGAAGCCATTGGTCATCGGTCCTGTCGTGGAGCATACTGTATATGCTGGCATTTTAGAAAGAACTCGTTATAGACAAATAAGAACCATGCATGCACATGCAATTCATGATGTCCAAAAACAAAATCACTTAGCATAACGTTTTTCAGTTAATATTGAATTGAAAAGATGATATGCAAATAAATTTAATTAGTTATTAGGCAGATTACACTTTTTTTTTTCCTTTTTCGGTATGTCTATCACTACTTGTAGGATAAATTAACGTGTTTTTAGCACTGACCTTGAGTAAGATTGCCTCCCCATGCTCCACACCTAGGACAAAAAAGCAGTATCAACTATCAAGTCTCCGCCTCATTGTAAAAGATGTAGCAGGGAAATTTACGTAATGAACTAATTCTTTTATCAGGTTAGACAATTCGAAACAGTGTGTGTGTGTGTATATATATATACACACACACACACAAACTAGAACCAGTTGATCTGAATAAATTTCTATTGCCCCTTATGGGGTGAGGCGAATTTCAAGAATTAGTTCGAATCCAATCTTCAGAAATTGAAACGAATAAAAGGTATAGTATGTTGTTTTTAATCAGATAGTAGTACCTGCGCAGGCTGGGGCATTCTTGATAACAAATGGCAAGTCAAAGTTGATCCCTCGTATTCTAGGGTACTTGGAAACTACCATCTTAAGAGTAGCACCAAGCCCTCCTCCAACATCCACTGCCTCTTTTAGATCCTCACATCATTTGTTTTTTTCAAGAGCTGAACCCATAAAAACAGATGTGTGGCTAACCATTATTCGATTGAAAACCTCATTCAGTCCTCTGGAGTTTTCTATGTATTCAAACAAATACAGTCCATTAGCCTTGTGAAATGGAGTTCCTCCCTCCAGTATTGCATCTTTCAAGCTATTACTGCGTCACAAAATTTGGGATGAAAACATTATCAATAGTTTAATTTGGGATGAAAACATTATCAATAGTTTGTAAAGTCTGTGCATGCATGTCATGGAACAAGAGACGGTAAAAAAGTCAACCCGCAATTTATAATTGCTTTTTCTTTAGCCACGAGAACTGCTGGAGCGTTGGATTCAGGAATCAGAAACTCGCACAGTGGAGTCAAACCATATAACTTTGTTGTATTAAACCATAGCAAATTCTCGCCTTAACTCGGTCTGAGCTGAAGAAAGGTGGGCATTAGGGCGGCCAGATTTTGCTATGATCTCGAACAAATTAAGCTCAATGGCAGCTTTGAAGGCTGCATATAGAGTTGGAGCACCAGTTAATTGAAGAAGCTTTAGTAGTTCTTGTTGTCTACCGTCCACGCTCAGTTCTTCACCTTAGTTTGAGGCCATTTTTAGCTCCTCCAGTTTGGAATTAGATATTCGATGCTAGTAAGAGTTGGTAATGATGCCCAGTGAACTAGTAATGCCATGCATCTTCATAGCCTCAAAGCTATTGCCATCCCATTCTTTTCCAGTTGATTACATCTAAGTAAGGCACATTAAACATATCATAATTGTTGCAACGGCCGACCTCTCAACCTATCTAGCAGTCCAAAAATTATTACTCAATTTGCATAAATGGCAACCAAAATCCGGACATCCAAAATTTTCTACGCTTTGTAATTGTGTCTTCTTTATGAGTATTATGTAAATAGATATGTAAAGGTGGAGTTCAGATGAAGTAAGCTACAAAACTAGCTAAACAAAGTAGCATCAATCAACTCAAAAGTAGACACCTAACGTTCACGTATTGAATTTTTCAGCCCCAAAAATGGTTATTATGCCTCGGGGTGACATGCCCAAGTCGACCCACGAGTTGCTTGCAATCAAGTAATTGAGGTGAATAGACATGAGAATTGATGTTGTCTGATTTGAGGCAATTAAAGAGTCCACTTCAACTATTGAGATGTTGATGCTAAATTGGACTGCCAAGGATAATCCATCTCGTAAGGCCCCAAGAATCTGCTAGAGTAGAGGATGCAAAGCCTAAGCTTCTTTAAAAGACTACTCCAACCCAGTTACCCTCAGAAGCATTCTGAAGCTAAGTTGATACACAAGATTTGAAGATATGCAGTGAAAGAGTTGTCTGGTTCACTGATCCTGCTGTTTCTGTTTTTCCAGAGAAGCCATCATCCAAAAGCAAATATGATACCCCTCGGGATACCAGAGAAACAGGAGGGAAGAAAATTGAGGCATCCTTGCTTCAGCCAATCCAGAAATTCGACAGGTTGGTTCTGGGATTGGGGGCTCGAGTCAAGAGTTACCAATTGGTACCAAAAATTGATCAGAATTCATAAGATACTATACTAGTAATTCAACCATAGCATGGAATTCCAAGTGGTTAAAAAATTTTGAGTACAGTTGAATAGTTTTTGGTCCTTCCACTCTCGTCATTTTCTATACAACCTCAAGCAAGGACTAGGACTAAATGTGGTGTCGCCTTCATTTATCTGATTATGATTAGATGTAAGTTCATATGGACTTTTGATACAACTAAGGGTGGGGCCTAGTCCGGTCTCACCATACAAACATCATTAGCAAGAAATTTAATACACAGACTAAACTAATCGTCCATGTAATATTTTGTCTGTTGATCACAAAGCTGGATTCTTTTTCGAGGGACCGTGGACTAAAAAGTTTCCAAGACACAATTATCAAATAGATTGACGACTCCTGCTACTTTGTTTTATCTTTTATTTTGTTGCAAATAAACTACTGTATAAGAGAAAGACAACTTGTGACACCCCATTTCTAAACTTATGAGATGGGAATGTACATACACACATATATATATATATGTGTGTGTATGTATAGGAGAAAAGATTAGCATAAGAAAAAGAACAGCGGAGCAGTATTATGGAAGGGGCCGACCCTTGAGGTCCATTGATATATCTGTCTTTCTGATCCTGTGAATGTTGATTGGATATGAAGACCGTGGACCATGCATGATAAGGAATCTAGAAATTCGGCATAAAAATATGCACTATGTCCTCGCCTTATGGCCTATGTTTTCATAATCGGATCGGATATCGACTCGGTCGAGCTCAGGGATCAGGGGTCAATGGGTTCAACCGGATTCGATAGGAGTTGAACCGGATGACATCATAAATAAAAAATATTTAAAAATTAAAATATTATATGTAAAATACTTAATAACATGTTAATATTAATAAAGGTATACTCATATATATTTGATGTTTCCAATATATTTAACAAGAAAATACAAATAAATTAGAACAATCAAGTAGCAATTTATATTATTTAATAAGCATTAACAAGTTTAGAATTAAAATTATGGATTTAATTGAAAAATAATACCAAACTTTAAGACAACATTTATAAAGTATGAAATATTTGAGGTATATTAACAATTTTGAACAACTTAAGGGTCAAAATATCATATTTAAAACAGAGGTGACCTTTCAAAAAAGTAAAAAAAAAAAAAAAAAAAAAAAGAGACCGGGTTCATTTTCCGGTCAAACCGGGTCAAAACCCGGTCAAACCCGGTTTTTGACCTGGTTGACCGAGTTTTGCTTTTCCCGGTTTTGAAAATTAACTCGGACGGGGCAACTAGCGGTTCCCGGTTCGACCGGTCGGACCGGCCGGTCCGGTCCAAGTTTGAAAACAGAGCTTATGGCAAGTAAGATACGAATAACCAATGCTATACATTTTGACAAAGAAAGGGTAAACTTCTCTCACTCATCATCATCATAATAAATGAAAAAAACAGAAACAGTAGGATCGTTGAACCACACCACTCCTTTAACGAATTTAACACTTGAAGTACTTTTTTTAACGAATGTTCAGCATACGCTCATTAGATAAACTCATAAAAGAATTAACTGTAACACCTACTTATCTTAATTCTCTGAAATCATGGTTCGTCATCGTGGGTCGTGATCGCATCACAATTATAGTTGTTTCACATCCGTCGTAATATATCGATTGAATATAGGATGATACGCACATTATAATATATAAAAATTTTCAAACAATCCAAAAATTACTAAAAATAGAAAATATTATAAAATGATCAATCTAAAAAAAATATCGGAGTCGACTCTGAATTGACTTAGATATTTTGGTCAATTCCATTCATTATGGATTTGAATCGGTCAATATGTAATCATCACGGATACGAAATTATTGACGATTCGAAAATTTATATCATATCGGTCCACTCCGTTCTGGTTATGACTCAACCGAGATAGCTAACCATGTCTGAAATGGAAAACTCCATTTGCAATGCACGATTAACTAACTAATCGTACGTCCCTAGACAACATAATATGTCTCTAATTTCCAAAGTCGACTTGAATATAAAAGGTTTACAAATGGGAATGAATCATCCCGGCTTGACCTGATGAAAAATTCTGAAGGTTCAAGAGGAAGCCAACTTCGCATTAATTCTTGATCCCGCTCAATGACCCTTCTTTATCTTTTGTCTTTTTGGTATCACCATTATCCATGTACGCCACACACTATTAACAAGCCGGAGAGGAGGATGAGCAGTTGCTGGGGTCCTTGGCGACTGGCCCAAGCCGGCAAGGATAGTTGGGGTTTTTATTGCTTATTGAACGATTGAGATGATTTCTGCGGATTCTAATATTGAAGTAGTGATTTTTACAACCATATGCGTGAACAATAATACTGTGAGATTCATGTACATTATTTGGTTTCTAGCACGGTTATTAAACCCCAACTCACTTGGGGGCTTTTTCAACTGGTTAATGGTTCAAATAGTAGGTCAGTAACTCGCTGGTTAAACCGATGGAATCTATAAAATCAAGGATTAATATTAAAATTTTAAATTATGAAAGTTAAAAAAAAAAAAAAAAAGCAAAACCACCCTTTTGATAATTCCAACTTGCTTAAGGTTTTAATTTCCATATCAAGCTGCTGTACTCATTTAAAATACTTAGAATATTACGATTTCACCTTTGTGTTTTTTGTATTGAAGTAAAGTAGAGGTTGCAAAAATTTGGATTAAAAATGTCAATCTGGATTAATTGTCAAATTTACCGGGTTCATGGTCTATCTATTCAACCACTTACGCCCCGTTTGGATTGCGGTTTTCTATCAGAAAATTGCGTCGTTTTCCGTGATCACATTTTCCTATTACCTTTTTCCTCACATACATCAAATCGCTACAGTAATTTTTCCATGAAAAATGACGGAAAATACAATCCAAACGAGGCCAAATCGCAGAGTTGAAGCGGGTTCACTCCTTACCCGGTCATGGTAGTAGACATCATCATTTTTGAACTCCTTAATCTAAGGCCATTTAAGTGCGTAGAAGGTTGAAAGTAGAACCTTCCCTTCCAGATCCTGACTCCTGAGTGCATTGCAGGAGGCCAACTGGGCATTAGCAGTGTAACTTGCGCGGTTTACTTTATATTATATTCCGTAGCAAATGCATCTCTTACCACCTGGCAATTTGGCAGCAAGGTGTGAATGATTGTCGAGGGAAATTGGATTAGGTGATAAGATAGGAGCGATTATAAATAGATCTTCAACTTATCAAAAAAAAAATTGCGAGTGATCCTCAAACCGAGTCATGCACCCTTGGAATATAACATCTCTCTCATATTTGGTTTTTACAATAAGCTGAAAAATGGCAATTATATATAATGCTGGATGCGAGGTTGAGCTTAATAAACACTGAGTACAAATTAAATTTAACCTCAATCTTTCAATTCATCAAAACTAAAAATAAGGTTGAAAAATAAATCAAACTACTCGATATTTGAATCAAATTTAGTTTGATAAGAGATGTTCGAATTTAGTTGATCAATTACTCAAGTCAAACTCGAACAGCATTTTACGTTTAATAACTTTTAAATTTGATTAAAAAAAAGGAGCTCTTTCAAATTCAATATGACAAATAAATCAGTCAAATTTAAATAAAATATCAAATTTAATAAAATAATCAAACAAATTTGAATACTAATTTGTCGTTTTTGCTTCTTTTTGTCAAAAAAAAAAAAAAAACTACGAGGGTTCTACCGGTTGTCAAGAAAAATATCCGCGTTATGATTTTTACCTTCTTAATGCGTAATATCAAAACTTTCAAGAAAGCTTTAGTCAACGCCACAATGAGGAGATATTAAAAGGTTGAGCTTTTGGTGAGAGCATCTGATCTGACCCGACGCAAGATCACAATCAAGCGTCAATTCTCGACAAAAAGCGCATGCGCTTGGTAGTTTGGCTTCTGCACAAATTTTTTTCCGTGGGATAGCCGCAATTCATTGCAGAGAACCATTAATGATCTTAATTGGTTTGGGATTAATATGGTCCATTCTATAGAAGACAATTTACATTTCAATATTTAGTAAAATAATTTTAAAAAAAAGGGTTCAAAAAGTTTAAGATAAGCCACATCAGTTGCCAATTAATTTGAGCCGCAAATTTGTTTTTGCGATTGCATCTACGACCGGAGAGGCCCCGAATTGTTTTTCGTTGCCTAGATCCGTTGATAACACTCGTAGAACATAGGAAAAAAAGCGATTCAATACACCTTTCTCGTCTTATCCTAATACAAAAGCAAGGTTATCGACCTAATTTTCTTGCACAAAGCAAAATAATAATCATAATAATTTTTTTAAAAAAAAAATACAAGTATGAATCTATATAATTTGCTGATTGGATTTGATGTGCAAGTTTGATTTTTGTCACGTAACCATTGTCTAAACTATACATTTCTTCAAATTCATTGTATATGTGTTAAATTGCAGATTCGGCCTGCTATTTCTAATACATGTTTAATCTGCTTGCGATGATTTGTTGGACGATTTCCCAGCAATTAATTAATGAAGTTTGCTCTTTATTAAAAAAACTATAGTTTGAGTTTATTAAATTTGAATATCAGTTATTCAAGACAAGATTTTCAAGAAATTACTGTCAAGCACCAAATCTATTTTACACGTAGACTATGAGTCCACTTAGCCAAATAAGAAATAAAGTTATTCTTATAGGTCAAAAAAATGTTTTCTTTATTTTATTTTATTATCTTCATCAGGCTCTGCTACATATTTGATTTCTCCTGGGGCCTTGGCAAGGAACTGTGTTTAATTACTGATTTTATAGTTGTGTAGATGTAGACAACAGTGTGTACGACGTGGTCCATACGATGGATATACTCACTTAAGTTGGATTAGATTTAGATACAATACTTTAAGTCAGATCGTTACAAGGATGGTCCCCATAGGCTAGGAACCTCAAAATTTTCTTTAATTCTAAAACTAATAAAGAAGACGTTGATTCTTCAACAACTATCTTCACATTTTTTTAGTTTTGAGGGCTCCATCCTTGCCTTATTTTACTTCCAAAAATAATGGAGCTCGTATTGATGTATCTCGATTGAGAATCTGGATTGTGGACGGTTAGAATTGTAAATGGTGTGATCGTATACTACCACTGTATTTGTTAAATGGATTGACGTATAAGCATACCACATTATTGGGCACAAGTCTATGATATATTTGTTTACATACAAAAATTCTTGTATCAAAATAGCAATGGCGTATTATTGTATTCTCAACACAGCAATAGAATCTTCACATATATCAAATCAGTACAGTATGTTTTTTTTAAAATAAAAAACTTTTGAAAATAACAATTCAAATGGACTTATTTTACAAAAATTCCAAGTAAAACAGCCAATCATAAAGAATTTGGTGGCATGAAGAATTCAACATACATCAAGTCAATTCTGCCAAAAAAAAACCCTAGGCTTGTTCTAGAAACATCATTTTAATTGATTATAAATTTTAATTATTGGATAATTATCTATTTTGATTTTCTCACTTGCTCTTGTATTTGAATTATAAAATTTGTTAAAAGTGAAAAAAAATAAAATCTATAATCTATCGAAATGCAATTATCTATTTTGATTTTCTCACGTGCTCTTGTATTTGAATTATAAAATTTGTTAATAGCAAAAAATAAAATAAAATCTATAATCTGTGTGTTTCGATTGCAAGTTTTCAAAGAAAAATTACTACATTTTCCGTCGTGGACACATTTTTCAATCACCTTTTTATCTCACACATATCAAATCGCCACACTAATTTTTCTACAAAAAATCTAGAAAAAATGCAATCCAAACAATACGTTTTTGTTGATTCTGATTATTCTTTATCATAACTTTTCACAATCAATTTATGGAAAAATTTAAAGCAGTGAGAAACAGGGCCAAAGATGATTCATAAGCAGTAGTCTTAAGTACTCCTAGCGTGCTTCCAAAATGGCTTGCAAACATATATAGAGTGAGCATCGGCAGAACTTGGGAAGGAATCACATTCAAGATTTTGAACAACTTAAATGGTTTTTTTCCCCCCTCAAAATGCAATACGAAAATGAAAAATGCCTCGGGTCATTGACCCTATAAAAAGCATTTCTAAACTAGCATGATTATGGACAAACCCGTTAACCGTAACTAAGCAAAATATAGATCTATTAATTATTGCAAGTTTTAATCATACACAACTTGACTAAGAAAACTTATAATCGTTTTTCAAAAGTTGACTTTTAAATCATTCCATGACTTTTATATCTGTGGATAGTTAGTTGTTTAACATGACATCTTACACCATCTAAATTGAACATGTTAACGTTGGACAATTTCTAAACTCCCAAGCATGTAGGAGAGAAAATATCGCGAGTTTTTTCGGCAAATTTCTACATATAATACTCAAAAAAAAAAAAAATTTTGTCCTCCAAATGTGAAATTTTTGGAGGGTTATAAGATTACCACACGTGTCAGTAAATAGCTGCCCATAAATAAATATTAGAATGGACATGCGAGCATGACATCCTATTGTTGTCTCATTTGGAGGACAAATATATTTTAGTATTATTTATAGAAATTTGCATGAGTTATCTTTTCATACGTTCTTTTATGCATAATAAATTAATAATAAGTTCATTTCGATAATCCATTTGTTTTCAAAAGAAAAGAAAAAGATTTTGATTTTAATCATAAAATCATTTTCCATTTTTTTTATCTTCTTATTCTAAAAATGTTTTTCAATTGATCTTTTTTATCATACACTAATCTTTTCTTGTATCCTTGTCTGTTCCCAAATTAGGCTTGACGGAAAGGAGATTACCAAGAGGGGGCATTGCAAAACAATTACTAAAATAAAAAAAGATAGGAAAGGTAAAGGGCAACAAAAGTAAATTCAAAGGGTAATAGTAGTAATACTGTAGACTATAGTATGTTTCGGTTCCCTCAAGTGGCCCATTTTTCTACTTTTTGTCCCTTTTCGCAGAGTGGTTAACAGCCCCACTGCCCAACGATGCTCTGACATATAACACCCCCCTCCTTTCTCAGCCTTCCTCCCTCTCTCACTAAAATCCTAGAAATCCCAAAGTGCCTATATATTTTGCAGACAGCAGAAAATCCTTAGATACCACTTGACTTAACAAGAAAAAAACCACCATAGAAGAAGCCAGTGAGAAAAAGAGAGAGCAAAAAGGGAGGCAGAGAGAGGGGGAAAAGAACCAAAAAACAAAAAAACAAAAGCAAAAACAAAAAGGGTGTGTTTTGTATGGAGGAATGAAAGAGTGATGCAGCTGGCTTGTGCCGAACTCAAATAACACACACCCCTGAAGGATTTATCTTTCCTTTCCTTCTCTTTTCTTTCCCTTTCCCCATTATCATGACTTCTTAGCCCAATCTGATTCCCTTCTTCTTTTTTCTCGTTTTCTTTTTCTCTTTCTACACATACACATACTGCAATACCTACGTAGATATATGGATGGATATGGAAAGAAGCATTTATTTTGATCGTCCAGGATCACTCAATATAGCCTAATAAATGTGGTAATAGTGTAAAGTCCTCAACTTCCTACCTTTCCTTTGTTTTATTCTAACATGTGCAGGTTGGTGGAGGAATAAGTACTCGGCAGGCTTTTCTTTCTTGATCCCGAATGTTGGCTTAGTGCTCTTTTTCTTCTTCATTTCCGTCACGGTATCTCTTTCATTCTGTATCTTTGATTCATGTGGGCATATTAAGTATATATTTCGTGATGTGTGCTTCTCTTGGAATGCATTTTTCCTGATTTTTATTGCAAGATTTTCCTGTGTTTTTGATTTGATTTATTGAATAGGATACTCTGCTTCTTTTGGTGTGGATATTTGTGCATCTGTGTGTACGAACTGTACATGCAATAATCATAAACGTGGCTGCGAAATAGTTATAGTTTGTTGCGTAGTAGCTGGAATAATGCGAGAAAGAAAATGAAGTGTAGTTTTGGATCTTGAACTTTTTGGTCCCAGTACTAACTTAAGACTGCAAATTTTATTTTATTTTTTTGGTCATCTGTTGTAGTTCTATAATGCTCTTTGCCGTTGGGATTAATCTTGTCCAGACTCAGAGGCTTTTAGTTCATACAATATAATATCCATTTTTTTCTGCGTCTGCTTTCTTTGGCTGCTCTATCTATAATCTGTGTCCAAGGTAACATGCCTAAAGGCTGGCTTTCTGCTCTGAGCTTGTCTTTTATTCTTGGTTTTTATTGTGCGGAGGAATAATGTTGGATTTTTAAATAAAGGGAAGAGCATGTCAATTTTGATATAGACTTTGCGAGACTTAGTCAAGTCGTGATCCTTAAACATTCTTCAGAACGACTTGGGCAACTGTTGAGCCAGCTGAAATATCCCGCTTTGAATATTTAATCTTGCTGCACTTGAATTTGGATTTTGATATTTCAAGTCAAGACTTTAACGGAAATGAGTTGGCTTTAACCCCGTTGTGGCCAAGATATGTTTTTGGCTGTTTCCAGCATTCAGAGACAGGTGGATTGAAGTTGAACTGAGACAGTCAGGAAGATGGCATTTCATAGCTTGGAAGTCACTGCCACACTTTTGGCCTTTAGTCGCTAGATTCATTCTCGCATTATAGGGGGTTTTTTTTTGGGGGGGGGGGAATGTAGTGGATCGTGCTTCTTCTGCTGAATCTTCTTTATCAGACATCGGTCACTCTCTGGAAGTTGGCTGTGTTCTCCTTAGCATATGGTGATTAGAAGCCTGGCATATCTTAGAAGAATGTGAGAATTAGTTTATGGATGTATTCTTCTTAAATCTTGTTATGTATGGAAAGCTGTAGGAAAATTTTATAGTTGGACTCAAAGCTTCCCCACCTTTGCATGTCTGGCAGCCTGTTGAACATTCCATCATTTAAATCATATGCATCTTCTTGAAACAACTTACTTCCATTATTTGAGATGCTTTTCATTACTGCCTTATCCATTCTTTTTTGATTTGTTTGATTTTCAAGACAAGCATTTGTTGACTTGTGATATGAGCTCATTATCTGATGATGCATTTGTATTTTAGTAATGGAGACTTACGAATAGCTTTGCAGCAACATGGCTCAGATTTCGACATCAAAGTTCCTCAGAAGAGTGCACTACTCGTGAGTATGCAAAATAATAAGTGCTGACTGAAGTTTCAGTTATTAGGGGACAGGATGTTACACAGAAGAGGTGATCATTATTTACATCAGAAGTACAGTCATGATGGATCCCCTAGAGAAGCTTTAAAGCAGAAAATGCTCAGTCAGGAGTATACATTCAAGAAGCAGGTAAACTGATTATGCACTTCATAGCCAGAGCAACCTTTAGAAGTAATAATTGAAAAGCTTAACCTTGTTTTCCCTTCATCATGCTAACGAATTATATGATGGCTGTCTAGTAAGCCAAACTCTGAGCCTTTATGATCAGTCAATTCAATCTAATGCCCGTGCCTGAAAGTGAATTTTGTTCGTAATGAATTATGTCAGTAATTGATGCTCCAAGATCTATCAGCAAAATCTGCTGCTTTATAGTAAGTGTCTCTCTGAAGACAATTGAAATTTCTATATTTGGGCTTGGGGTTGTGGCAGGGACGATTTTGAAAACCAATCTGGTGATGCCTAATTCCCACAAAAACTTGTGTAAAATTTGGGTCTCACTCCTGAATCTACAAGTATCTGAACATTGTACTCTGTTCTTATGACATGGCCCTTGGCTTAGCTAAAATTGTTTTCTTGCATGAACTAAGCATGACTTCTTGCACACTGATTTTTCAATCTCATTGCTTATGATGTTCAGGTCCAGGAACTTCATCGGTTGTACCAGATACAATCGATTCTGATGAAGAATTTGCGGTTGAAAGAGGTAGGTTGAATCTGAGTGAGACGAACAACGTTTTCCGCTCGTAGAAGTTATGAATTGCTTGCAATATTATACGTTTGTACAATTTTTGATAACCTGTAGATGTAAGAGTGAACTTTTGGTGATTGCATTTTTGTTTCTTTATTGGACAAGACAACCTACTTTGAGGCATGGGTTGTGTGCTCCTGTCGATCAAAAGAGGAAAGAAAAGTCATTACTCTTTTATCAATTAAGTGGTACATGATATGAATTGCTTACAATATTATACGTTTGTGCGATTTCTGATAACCTATAGATGTAAGAGTGAACTTTTGGTGATTGCATTTTGTTTCTTTGTTGGACAAGACAACCCACTCTGAGGCATGGTTGTTTTATGCTCCTGTCCATCAGAAAAGGAAAAAAAAGTCTTTAGTCATTTATCATTTAAATGGTGCATGAAAAGGACTTTCTTAAGATATTTAGCTCCCTCGTACACATGGCAACGGCAGCCTAGTTTTACATGGAGCAAAAATATTTGCTTTGCCTCTTGTGTTGTATTCTTTGCAGTCTTATATGCCAAACAATAAGTTTCCTATTTGTGAGTACTACACTTTGATTTGATTAATGTCCTTCATGTGTCCACCAAACAGTCTGCAAGCTCCTCTTTTCAAGGAATCTCACGAAGACCTATGGATGCTGAAGTTTCAACCAGTCTCCATGTGAAACATAGTGATCTGCATTTCCCTAAGAAGGGAGATGGTTGGGGTACTGCAGAAAATCCTGTACAAGTAGATCACTATTTTGATGGTGAGCTCGGAGCTTCTTCAGAAGAAGTTCAGCTTTCCTTGAGCATCAGTGGGGACACTATGCAAAATAAGAGTTGCAAGAAAATTTGGGATAAAAAGCTCACTTCGATATCCTCCCAATATGCAATTGACTTAGAGGAATCAGCTCCCACAGCATTGAGGAGAGATACCCAACCTAAGTCTGCACTCGGCTGTGCTACTTGCTCTGCTGATTCTGGAAACCTGCATATTTTCCAAATTGGTTGCAGCTGCCCAAATGGCGTGAATAAATATCTCGATGATGGAATTAAGAGAACTCAGTCACTCGTAGATGGGACTAAAAATTTTCTAGAGCAGAACAACTTAGATCACGGTTTGGCACTTTCCCATGCTTTGATAATCTTTATATTGCAGGCATGGCATTGTCTGTGCATTTTTCTCACATGAGTACCAAATTATTCACATCAGTTATTTGAATTTTTTTCCCGATTCTGCACTTTATGCAGGGGCTAAAAAATGGCTTGGAAACCTTCCTAGTTTGGGTATATCTTGTGCGACCAACATGTATCCTTCCCGCGAAGTTGCATGCATAGACCTTAACAAGCCTCTGCTTGATGAAGCACCTCACTCAGAGGAGCACCTTGTAATGGAGTGCTCAGCTGGCGCCTCTTCTAGTGTTTCAGAGAGAGTGAGTGGTGAATGGCACAAAGTCTCGTCACCTGTTGGAACTAGTAGAAAACCAGAGAGTAGGTGCATTTCTGCTATGACTAAAGAAGATGCCCTGAATATTACAGTGATGGCTTCCAACAGTGCCGATAGTAGCACTATCATGACTGGAAGTAAATCACTCTCTGTTGATCTAGAGTCATGTTTCAAGTCACCATCTGACCAAAGTGATGTTCATGACTGCCTCACTGATAACTTGGAACATAAAGATGCAAAATTTGTGTCAAATCTTCCCAGAAAAAATCATAAAGGCAAAACAATGATAGAAGTGGATGATATGATGGGCGAAGTGGATGCCATGTCTCCAAATTTATGTATTAGGGGAGATAACGTCGAGGATGAGGACAGAGACAGTTCCCCTGCCTCGTTCAAGTTTGGTTGTATTGGAACTGATCCTTCAAGTAGCTTTAAGACAGTGCAATCTGGGACTCAGGTGGGAAAATCTGTTTCCTTCCAAAACTCCGAGTCATCTCAAGATGAATCTTCTATTCATGCTGAATCAAAATCTGAATCCTTTGATGGGAAAACAGAAGGATCAGCACGAGATGATGCTCTAATCCAAAAAGCTGCCGTTTCTCTGATGTACTTTTTGCTGGAAATATCAAGTAGAGAGGAGGATGATCGTGTTGCTGAGGTTGACAAGATGAATGAGATTGAGAAAGGGAAGAGAGATCAGCCACAGTGTTCTTCAGATACTTTTGAATCCATGGTGCTCAAGCTGCAGGAAAGCAACGTAGAAGACTACTGTGTGTCTTCAATGCCCATGGAAGTGAATGACACAGACAAGAAAGATTATGGAATTAGATTGAGGAGGGGTAGGAGAATGAAGGACTTCCAGAAGGACATTCTACCAGGCATGGCATCTCTTGCTAGGCATGAGATTTGTGAAGATATTAGAATTATGGAGGGAGTAATTCGATCCAGAGAGTATAAAAAACTTAGATCCAAGATGGCCAACACACAGAACTGGTTCACTCCTGTAAGAAGCAGGAGGTCAAGACTCAATTATATAGGTAGAAAATATTATTGATGAACTTGATATTAATTAGGATTACCTTTACTGGGTATAAAATACAGTCGTTGGTGAACATATCTGGTTGCATTTGTTTTAGAGACCATAAATTTATGTAGATCAAGATGACAGACACTGCGTCTTCCACTGTGTAGTGTGTAGGCTCGGTTAAATCAATTTGAGATGACGTAATCACTGCTAGTTTGTTATTCAGTCCATGCACTGATCCAATGTGCCCTAAGGAACATATGACTTAGACATTCTAAACTTTCTTGACAGAAGGTAGGAGCATCTCGTGGTTGCACCTAGAAGCAGTTTCTTCTCTTCCCTCTTTTTTTTTTATTGACATGCCAGTATACTAGTTCTTTGATGACAAATTTGACATAATTTCTTCATCTAAGAAAACAGTAGATGTCATTGATGGTGAGAGGAAAACAATTATCGCTTGGCTGCGTTGGTTGAGTTTGCGTTTGGAACTGAAAAACTGCCTAGTAAGTTGTGAATTCAGAGGGCCCTCCGGCGCTTAGACGGTTTCCGTAGTTGGTTGAGTTTGCGTTTGGAACTGAAAAACTGCCTAGTAAGTTGTGAATTCAGAGGCCCCCCGACAGCCTAGACGGTTTCTGTAGTCTCCTCTTTAGGAGTAGGTCTCAGGTTCAAATCTCAGGTGCTTTCGTGCTGTGATCCTTGGGGCGGGCTCTCACAGCCTGGGAGGAGTAGTCTGGCCGGTTCAGGTGATTCTGACCAGGTCAGGATACCTCTCTAGTAACAATTTGCTAAAATTAGTCAATCGGACAAAACATGCTTAGGAGTTAAAATATTTAAGACTAGATTTTCTTTTATCCAAACTTTAAAGACTAAAATCCCCACTGCCCAAAACATTTGATATCAAAACTATAATTTTCTCAATATAAAATCGAAAGAAAGAAAGAAAATCTGACTTAATATTGGCTAAGTTTGGCCAAGTGATTAACACAGAGATTACTCTCTGTCCATGTGCTTTAAGTCACATTCCCGTGATTTTGCAGTCAATTCCCTGATCTTTCTACCAGCGTCAAGGAAGATTTAGACTTTAGAGTCCGTTTCTTGCACAATCTTCCTGATTTCCAAGTTCCCAATCCATGCACCATAGCCCAGAGTTCTGGCTTAAGATGGCTTGCCTCTCCGGCCATTTTCATCTCTAATCAGACCCTCTGCCCCGCTTTCCCAAATTGTTTGCCGAGGCCCCATTAGCATTAGTTTACTGCAGCTGGCCTGTGGTTTGATAAAGTAGCTTTCATAATTAAAACTTCTTGTTCGAGTTTGTCTCACATCTTCGATAATTCCGTTGGGCTCCCTTGTAAGGTCACAATGGGCTGATTCCCTATCTTCCGGTTTGCTCGCCATTTCGTCTAACACAATATTTGAGGATGACTTTATCTTTTTTGTGCTATTTAAATTTAATGTTGGATTAATACTAATATTGTATATGCTGTCAGCATTGCCTAATGGATAAATAATGATTATTCAAAATTTGAATTTAAATTATATATATATTTTTTTATATATGTGGCATGAATTCAATAGTAATAGTGTATATATTGTTAATGTATACAAAATTATAATTATAATGGGGCAGAACTAACAGCACCATGGATTCAAACTAATTACAAGAGTGATTGACTGGCCTCACAAGCATAGAGAGTTTCTATGCTTCAAAATCCACTGGACATGGCTCAAATTAATTAAAGACTTTTGTAAAATACTCAAAATTCAATTCTTGTGCAGTAGAAACTTTTTATAGTATATGTTACAGGTCTTTTTTGTCTAACTTTTTCTTTGATCAGTGCTACTAGAACTGTATATCCATAGCTTTAAGTAAAAATAAGGGGTGGTGGAACTAATTTGTACCATTTTATCGGGCTTTCCTACAGTTGTACATGGAAAAGCACTGAACTTTGAAGCCTACAAAATCTATTGACTCCAAGAAAACAAGAGACACAGGGAGTGAAATTAACAATAAAAACGAATAAAACGCATCGGCAATTCTATGTTCTTTTTCCTTTGTTCAATTCCTTGGAGTGGGGCTTTGTCTCCACGACAACAAAAAAAATGTGGCTAGTTTTTCAAGTGGGAACATGCTTTATATCATTTCTTGCAGGCAAATCTGGGAGTTGAATTCTTACTCAGTATGATTAGAGACAAGCTGCCTATTGCTTTCTAGCCCATCATGACATCTCCATACGACACATTTATTTATGCATTATTACCTGCGGCGTTAAAAGATGCTAGAGACACACAGATTTTAGCATGTAGCCTTTGTATTTTTTTCAATGTGATGCAAACGTATTAGTCCCAAAAAAAAAACAAATCGCATCAAATAATTAACAGGAACTAGCTAAGATTATGTTTAGAAAGCTATTGTAGCATTGCCGTATGTTTAACCTTCGTTTAATACGTCAGAATGTCTAGAATGAAAAGGTCTTTCTACCCAGAATGTCTTTCTAGTCGAAATGATATAGAAAAAAAGTTTATTTTTTCATTATAATGTCTGGTATGTTTGTCAGAATGGAATATTCATCACATTTTCAATATTTGGTACAATCAATTTTCAGATGTCAAAATGGAATAAAACATGTATAAAATTGACTTAATTTCCCTGAAATCTATTATTGAGCATTTTATAGTTTTACATGTTTTGTTCATTCGTACTATGCTGTTTGTTACTTTATACGAGAAACTTTGACTCTTTTTTCTTGGTACATTATGAATAACTTGCGTGCTTATTAAAATAATTCGATTATAATATTTTATTATTTTTAAATTATGAATATGCATTTTAAGTTTTTTCGTTTTAAATAACAATATAATTACTAGCTTACAAAAAATTAAATCACACAAAATTAAACATTCGTATTCTCTCTTTATTATTCTTTTCACCATTTATGTCAAGTGCCAAAAAAAATCCTTATACGTTTGCACTGAAGTTTAAAAGAACAATATCTTAAAATTAGCAAAGAAAAAATATTGTAAAAATAACTAGAATAGTTTGTTAAAAAAATCATGATCAATTATTCATTAAACTAACAAAAAATCTATTGGTAATAGAACAAAGATATGTATGAGAATAAATTTGGCTCCAATAATTTTGGACATTTCAGGGTAAAGGTGAAAAGAACTTTCTTTAGAATTTTGTGAGGAATGGGTTCCCAGGAAAATGCTAGAATGAGTTTTCTAGGGAAAAATGCCTTTCGAACTCAAAAAATTCATACCAAATATGAGAATGGAATCAATAGGTTGGAGAAGCCGTTCTATCAAAGGTGGTTACTGCGTACCAAACAAACGAGGGGTTAGAGTCTAGTTTGTCTGAGCCAAATTAACTTGCTTGTTGTACAAAAATTCCAATTCAATCAATGCATGTGATAATTTATCCGATAAGAAACGGGTCAGAGTTTGTCATTGATGCGTTTGCAAATTAGTCTTGAGATAGGGAATTTCTTTACCAATTTGAAATCGACAATATTCCTATGATATTCTTTTCGTCAATGAATGTTATTGTAGGCCCAATTTCCGTGGTCTTTCCATCTTTTTATCTTGAACTTAATGACATGTATAATTTTATTTTATTTTTTTGGGCGAATTGGAGCTCAAGAGTCCTATGGATTGATTTTGCTACGATGGTATCATAAAATCTGCGGAATTTGTAGCAACTTGAATCATGAGCAGCAGCTTGTCAGTATCCTTATACAGTATAATTCCAACGGACAAGACAGAAGGCAACCAATGATTCTGTCTAGAATAGATAAGGCACCGGTTCAACAAATTATCAAAGTGGACTAGCCGACTAGGTGGGAAACTTGGGAATTTTTTTATAGTTTTAACAAAATAAAAAAAAGGATTAGATGTAATGGTTTTACAGCTATGTGGTCGAGTACAGACTACAAACAACTTGATTTGTTTAACCTTAGGATATCCGATGACATGCTTCAAGAAAGTGGAAATTTAACCTTTGACATTTAATTACGTCTGTCGCCAAAGGCCACGAACCCATTCTGTTAAAAAAAAGAGGTTGAGCCATATTTTTCCTCAAGCCCAAGTTTAACAGCTAATTCGAGAGTATTTGAAGCTAAGTATTCAAGAATATCCCTAATCCATACAAAAATAATAATAATCTCACCTATTCCTCGAAATTGGCTCAGCTTAATTGCAAAATGTACCACCAAAAAAAAAAAGACAGATAACTGATGCGACATAGATTCTTGCATTAGCATGTGACTATATTTCATTTGAGTACATACATCTAATTTCTGTTCTAAACCATCCCAAATAATCTGCATTGAGTTTTATTTCAGCGTTGATTTGGATCAGTTGTATGTGAATTGGTCTTGCCAAAAATAATTAGGATACGTGAACATAGCTTTCCATTAGGTTTGCATTTAATTTAGAGTTTCACTTGTTAACTTCTACGGAGAAATTTTATCTTCTCTTCTTGCACTTCTCCTATAAACTCAAGAAGAAAAAGATGGATAATTTACAAGGCTTGGCTTTCATGTGTACGTGAGTTACAGTTAAAACTGTCTACGTGGAAAAAATGGAGACAAGAAGATGTTGGGCCATTATGTCTTCATTTATGCCATTAATATAGTACGGAGCAAAACACAAAGTACACAACCGAGAACCTCCCGTTTGGTTGTCTGCCACCCTCCTTCCTAGTCTCCGGTAACCCCACCGGCTGTCCCTTATTTAATCAACCACCACATTTATAAACAAACTGAAAATCAGAGTTAACCCCGAAAAAAAAAGAAGGGTATTTGGTTGAAATTAGTGATATATCTACATCACTACTAATCAAATTTATCTTATTCACCGTCCCACTCCTACCTAATTTATATCTCCGATCGTTAGAAGTGCTGTGATGTCATGGCATCACAATTTGCAAAAATGCATGTACTTAGATGACTATTATTCAACTCCTTTCAAGGAATTCATGCTCTCCACCTATAATATATAGACGGGCACGCTTCTCCAGTACATCAAGAATTGTACCATAAGTTTGTGTGGTTTGACATTTTTTCCTTCCATTTCTCTTCTACTCTAGACTCTAGTCGTGGGTTTTACATGCCATTTATTATTCTGGTGTAGTGTAACTCACAAGACACACTACTGAAATGATATATGGCGCATTATTAAAAAGTAAAAAAGAAGCACAAGAAAGAGAAAAAGGAACAACAAAATAAATCTGATGGACAAATATTTAGATAGACTTGATCTAAAAGATATTTTTTCTTTTTTGGACACAAGAAGTATGCCAACTTTGCCGGACTAATCTCTCTACGTCTGTGCACTCCGCCTCTCAAGGATACACAGAATGGTAGGATGGGACGACTCGAAAACGCGACCTCAGGACTTAAAAAGGAGCTACCTGATGCCACCCGAACCAACCTCGAGGGCTTCATCTAAAAGATATTTCAGACTTGGGTATAGAGCACAACACCACCTACCCAAGACGAAAACAAAGTATGAGAAGAACACTACTTATAAAGTTCTGATATTACGATCAATCTATCGAGATCACGCATTAAAAATTTGTCCCATGCGCCATAAAGATTTGCATGTTCCAAAATGATAATAAATCTGCAATTACATGATTTTGGCACAAGTGCAGTCTATATCGAAATTAAATACTAGTACTGCGACACAAGCTATAATATATATATGACTATGAGAGCGTCTGTCATCTGTCCTGATCTTGAGGTCTATATAAAGTCAAAATCTTTTGCATAGATTTGGCAAGAGATTGGCAGAAGAAGAGTGAGAGGAGCCAGGCAGGCAAAATGCAGCAGTAGCACGCACGGCAATAATTTATTCATTGCATGCAAGAGAGAAAGATATTTGGATTAATGTGGAGAAAAGGGGCACGTAGGAGTTGCCCACAGAATATTGCTGTGGAGATTTGAAAGCAACTTTTGATGTAAAAAGAAAGAGATGGGCACGTTATTGAATCAAGTGTTTCTAATGAATCCTTCACTTTTTAATCTTTTGCAACTGGC
Organism: Coffea humblotiana; assembly: GCA_023065735.1. Lineage (NCBI taxonomy): Eukaryota > Viridiplantae > Streptophyta > Magnoliopsida > Gentianales > Rubiaceae > Coffea > Coffea humblotiana. Next base: position 25,512,840 of record CM041215.1, on the reverse strand, counting down.
TAGGACTTCAACTTGACTGTTACAAATGCCTTTTTTTTTTTTGGAAATGTTATTTACACCCCCAATTTTTTATGCATATGTTAAATGGATCATAGTAGCAAAGTTATATAGACATAAATTTGGCTCAATCTTTACTTATATGATGTGGAAATATCTAAAATAGAGATATAAAGAGATAAGATGACGATAGATTTAGAAAAATTAGCAACTAAGAGCGGCCTATAACTTTTAAATTTAGAGGTTTTGTAGTGTTCTTTTTTTTTTCCTATTAAAATGTGTCACCAAGTCAATTGATTTAATGAAAATCTTTTAGGGGTGGCATTTGGTAGGTGGGTTTCTACTAAGGAATGGGTTTCAAAATTAGTGATAGTAATACTTATTGTTTGGTAAATGTTAATCATGGAAATCTTTTAGAGGTGCATTTGGTGAGTGGGTTTCTACTAAGGAATGGGTTTCAAAGTTAGTGATCCTTATACTTATCGTTTGGCAAATGTTAATCTGAATGAGTTAATGGATGTATGATAGGTCCATTCCATTCTATGAGTTTTTGTTTTTGTGATTAATTACTCTTTTTAGTAGGAAGTCAATGTTTATTTATCTATAGAATTGATATTTTTAGTTAAAAATAAACAAGTTACAAATTATTAGAAGAAATTGAGAGACTGAGAAAATTTACAAGAAAAAGGAGTAGGAGAAAGAAAAAAAATGTGAAACCTATACTTCAATTTTAGTTATCATAAACTAATTAATTAATGATGTTAACAATGATAGTGATAGTGATTGATCAACTTTTATCAAACGGCCCGCTTGTGTATAATTTGGAGGAATTGGATGTTCTGAGAGGCTTGGATGTGGAGGGAACTTTCCTACACCAGTAATAATAAACAAATAAATAAATGATTCACTCGTGGCGCAAATTACAAGGAAATCTTGATTATGGTTCTTGTTCTTTTTCATTGTTGCCAAAGATTTACATGGAAAGCCTTTGGAATAGTTTGTACGATTAAGTGCAATAGTTTTGCCCTTAATAGTTGTGGGGAAAATAATAGGAACACAAACCGAAAAGTAATGATCGATATTTGATTTTTTTAAAGCAAATTTTATTTACATATTGCTGGAAATTGTCCAGCGAGATTTGATTTACATATCTAAAAATATAAAAAATTTCACGATTGTCTTTTAATAGATAAATAATTACAACTTCCTTCTGTGTATATTGCAATTGTCGAATCTGCTAATCAACGGTTTTAAACTTCAGTGATAATGATCAAATTTGTTGAAATGGATTCAAAATTTTAAAAAATTTTAGATTTGACAATCAGATCCGAAATAAATTTAAATCTAACAATAAAATAAGAAAAAAAACACAAAATCTCCTTAGTTATCCCTAGGAGAACAAAAAAATTTTGCTAGAAATTCCTAGGAAAAACATAAAACTTTCATTAAGAAAATTTAGAAGAGCTTTTATTAGAAAAACAAAACAAACGAAATTCTTGTGAGGGAAACCATGAAAGAAGGCTTTTTAATAAAGGAGAAAAAGTAGAGACTGATTGGAAAAGAAGAGAGGAAGCAACTTTATATCGATATTTAACATTTGTGGACTAGTTATTCAACAAATTTCTTCAATTTGTATTTTTTTTTTATCAAATGGCAACAGTTATTCTAATCTACTCCAACCTACATTGAAGGAGAGATTCAACGGAAACTGAACCATCATCGAATCAGAGGAGTGCACTATGCATCCATATGAATTTAGAAGAAATCACACATAGTGATAGAGTTTAAACCCTTGACCTTCTACTACATAAAAGCGTAAAGTCTTTGGTGATTGCCAACTGTCTAAAGGGCCGTTGGTTATATTTCTTCAATTTGTAGCTGTCAAATGAATCTCCAAGAAAATCTATCTTTGAAAATGCTGTCTCATTCAATTGGCGAATCCCCTGTATCGGATTGAAAAAGTGTCTTCAAAAAGGAGATTTGATTGGGTTATTATGCTTGAACAGTACTCGTCCGGTCTTTCTTAAGATCATGGCAGGTTTGAACATTCCCATATCGTTCCTACACCAGCATACCTGACTCTTCCAATGGGATTTGGGGACCCTCAAAGCTCAAACACCAATTTTCCCTTTCCTTCTTAAGAGTTTCCAGTGCCAATGGGGTCCATAGCCATGGCCAAGAAAAGCTGTCACAAAAATCGTACTCTTCCCAATTAGTTTAAATTTTTTGTTTTACGAAATAGATTTTCTTTTCTTTTTTGGATTTTGACTTTTATAGATGCAAAAATTTGTAAACCAACAATTGATTTTACTCTTTCAAGCAGCCTTTCGATTTTTACGAGATCTGCAATTACTTCGTACGTAATTATAGTACTTTTGTTTGCAGTAATCATACATTATTGGAAACATAACACCAAGTCCATTCCAAACTCTTTTTTTTTTCTTTTAACTTTTTAAAGCAAAAAAGAACTAAGCAGAAGAGAGGAAGATTTTATACCCGAAACCTAAAACTTAATATCGGTATAGTAATGTCACGTTGCTTCTATCTTTTGTTCCAATATCAATTAAATTGGAAGCACTAATATTTATGTTCGTGTATGCCCTTCTATGCGTTCATAAACAAACATCAGCAAATATCAGCTTATTAACAAGACATTGGCTAAACATCGTAATTGTCTACTACCATAAAACTTATTCTTCTTTCTACCATAAATTTACCCGGGAGGTCCGTTTCCTCTCAGTGACTAAAACATTTGTTTCAAAAAATCCAGGCGAATGCGTAGTGCACCTGTTTGATCCGGTGATGGTTCAATTCCCTTCGAATTATTTCTGAACCTTCTTAGGTCCACTCTCTCCCCCTAATATAGGATAGATTAGAATATATTACAATTATTGTCTCGAAAAAAAAAAGAGACTAAAACCTCTATTCCTTTCTCCATAAAATCATATTAATACGTGTAGCTATGTAGAACGTACTAACACCCAAAGGGGAAAATGATGATAAACATCTATCTGGAATCCCACTGAAAGGACATCATAACTGACCTAAGAAATTTTATCTTGATTTTTGAACACAGAATTACAGTGTTGATGATGGCCAATTAAGTTGAAAAGTTAATTGGCCTAATGATTACTGGCATTTGTTTTCGTTTCTTTTGATTGATAAGTCTTGCTTGTAATTATGTAATAATCTTTACTTCTCTACCAGCTTGTTACAAGCAAAAAGGAAAACCACAAAGAGCTTCCCAATTTGCGAGGTTTGACTCGGCAAAGGAATCGGCAATATGTTGTACTTGTGTTATACGATGAAAATACCCGGCGCAAAAGTTAATTTTTCTTTTCACTGTATTGTGAGAACAAAACATAGGGATAATTTTAGAAACCTCTGTTGAGGTTTTTGATAATTTCATCTAGTTTTCTTAAGATTTCAAAAATTATACATACCTCCTTTTAAGTTATCATTTTGATAGCAAAGCTATTTCGTGGTCAAAATTTTGAATAAATAATCCAAATTGTACTCATGAAATTGTGAAATCCAAAAAAATTTCATCAACTGCATTAATTTAACACCCTATCCCTCAAATATTGGAGTACTAATACTAACCCTGTCTTTTTTTAGACCTTCAGCCTACATATTTTTGTACACATTTCTAGATCATCCAAGCAAAATTAAAATAAATTGCATTTAGGATATAATTGGTTATTCCATAAGTGAACTTTGTTTTTATCTCCATTTAATGTCTAATTGTGTGAAATGCATTCACATGCACAAGATTAGGAGTGGATTCTTTAATTGTATGAAAATATTGATATATCAAAATTATTATGATTATTTTATAAGGCCAACGAAGGTAAATATAATATTAAAAATCTCAAGAGTAGTCGATTAAATTATAGAAATCTCGAGGGAGGTTTTTGAAATTATCTCCAAAACATATATTGCATAATCCCTTCATGTTCTAAACCCTACTAGTTACCATTAGAGGAAAAACCAGACCAATTACTAGCTATAAAGTGTGTGTTTAGCAAGATTGTAGAAGTGACAAACCATAAACGATTTGATTTCTATTTTAGTAAAAGGTAACTTACAAATGCCACTATTCATAGAACTTGTTAGCATTTAACGTATTTTCTTTGTTACAATACAAGCACCACGTAATGATCTCGATCAAGTCATATTCTAATATCGGAATGGTTCGGACTTACTAGGATTTTCCTTGGGACAATATAGGTCCAATCGTCAATATAACAATGTACTTTTGTCACAAATTCAAACACTTGCCATCGTCAACAACGAGCATCAAAGCATCTTAATAAGCTAGCATACATTCATGCGAATCAAATGCTACTGTCTATTTTGCCCTTCAACATGTTGTCAGTTCTCAGCTGATTTTAGGTGCATGGGGAAAAGTAGAAACACTGTTTGATGAGCTACCGCTCTATCCGCTTTGACAAAGACAAAATCGATATCTGTCCATTTCACAGAATTTCTAGTTCTCTGCCTAGTAGCGTCTGCAGAGCATTGAATACCTTTCAATCCTTCACAGATAATTCAAGGACGAAATGTTGCTTCTACTGTTCTACATAAAAACCAGCACTGAGTTCACAAAAAGCCAAAAATTGCACACCTTTGAAATCCTGTTGATTTCTGGATTTAGCTATGGACTATATGTAGGTATGCTCGAATAGTAATTGTTTATTAAAGTGAACGATACTTTTGTCTTCACGTGTTGCTAACAACTTAACAAAAAGAAGAAAAAGAAGGAAGAATTTGTAGGTGTCATATACCTTTAGAATCTAATTAAGATTCCACATATTAACATAGGACGGGAAGAATTAGTCTTAATTAAGAAGTCCATCAAGTTTGACTATAACTTCTTAAAGGGTTACCATGCATTAATTCTCAAACTTGGGATCAAGGTGAAAGTGATCTATCATGTCCTAGTTCATGTTCTCTGGTGTGGAGAAGAATTTTTTTCTTTACGAGGATACAAAAAACTAAGTCAAAATTTACCACTACTAAACGGTTGCTGATTTACTTAAACAAATGTAGTTAAACTTTCTAGGACCATGGGAACCAAAGACCATATGAAGGGCAAGCATGCGGCAAATCACACTTGGCCCGAAAATGATTTGGTATTTAGAATATGTGCACAACGTAATTCATCGATGGTGCACAACTTTTTACGAAATATGTATGACATACACTGCTAGTAAACAAAATCCCAGACTCGTAATATTCAAATATCCGCTCGTATTGAAAAGTGAGACTATCACAGCAACGCTGCTTTAACAATTCTTTAAGAAAAACTGTCAAGTAGTAGTAAAATTTGTTGAAAAGGGTCACAACAGGAATTCAATTCAAGGTTGGAGGGCACTTGGACGGCCAGAAAGTGTCCTCTGGAAGAAGGACAACCCTAAAGAAGCGCGCGCGAAAACCCGAAAGGCTCGAAAACAGTAAATTATTGAAGAGTCACTAATCACTACTGTACTGAGATGCACACCCTGCTGCAACAGCAGCAAGCCAAGCCTACGAGTGTTTAACACTTTTCAGCAGTATGAAGTTTTAACAGCGAGAGTCTGAGAGAAATGAGAAAAGAGAGAAAGCGATGAGAGAGAGGGAGAGAGGAGATGAAAACAAGAATAAAAATAAAAGAAGCCTCGTGATGCCCTTTTGTTTAAAAAGTTATTTTGGAATTTTCAGTTGCCTTTTTATGGAGGATGATCCTCTTGCTCATCGAGTAGATTTGCCTCGTCCTTGTTCACTGCAAAAACCAAGTGAATATCAGCTGCGTTCTGCTGCATCCACTCTTGGTCTTGGGGATCTAACTAAAGTCTTGTTTGTATTTTTGTATGATTCATTAATAGGGTTAGATAAATTGTGATCTCATTTATTTTGCAACCTATTAAAGAATACCGAATTAATTCACTATTGCTGTTGCATAAAGCTACTCTCTTTTTCCTATAAGATACACAGTGTTGATTATTTTGTCCAAAACAGCTCCCAAGTGCATGATTATCATCCTGGAAAGAATTTAAGAATCTTGACTCTCTTAATGTGGGGGAATCCCGTATCCTCACCTAATTCTTATTTGTGGACCAAACAAGCCCTATAGCGATATGTATCTGTACGAATCCATTAATCATCAAGGGGCCAGCCAAGCTACTGTTGGGATCGTCCTCTCCAGTTCTGCTTTCTGAACAGGTCATCCATTGTTCCATTTTTGGGTCCAATAGTGTCCTCAACGCCGTTAGAACATCCGTTGTTATAAGTTCTATCGGCTTGGTAAAGATACGAAGCTACTGCAGAGATTTGAATTATTTTAACCTGGCCAATGAGGGGTCCAGGAATTAGACGTCCAGCATTCGTAACTTACTGAATGTGAGTTTGCCCAACTTTATGTTAGTTGAAGTAAAAAAATAAATAAAACTTTATGTGAGTTATTATTCCATTATTTGAGGGTAAGTTAGTTGTAGTGTTAATCACCTGATTAGTTATAATTTAGTTTGTATTGATCTACTATTATAGGTTAGTTGTGCTCTTATAAAAAAAAAATTATTTTGACTTGATAGAGAGTTAGACTTGTTTTACTTATTATTTTCTGAAAATTTTCAGTTTGATTCTCACCTATTCTTTTTTCACCCTAACTTATTAAAATTTTTATTTTTTTAATGAATAATTAATTTAACCTATTAACTGGAAATTTTTCTACTAATTTTCTATAAAGACATAAACTTTCGTGAAATTATGATGCCCAGCAAATTTTCTTTTAATTTCTGTTGATGGTCTATGAAGCTTGCTTGCTTGTTCCAAAGGATACATCCATTAGCATTAATTCAAACGATTTCTTACTGGCCATGATAACTAATGAGTCTTTCAAATAATTCTTCTTGGAGAATTGAAGATTATTTAAAATATTATTTGAAATAATTATTGTAACACTTTTTATAATGTGATGTATATAACAAAAAAAATTGTTGAAAAAATAGAAAGTTGATTGAGAATTGTAATTATGATGCAAGCAGAAAATATCTGAGAAAAAATTACTATTAAAACACACTCATTATTTAGTTTGTACCAACTGTGGATGTTTTTATTGAACGCTGACAAAGTATTGAGCACGAGTCCATCATTAATTTATCAAATACCTAGATTAGATTAGTGATTAGCTATTAATTGGTGCATCTTTACAAGGAGGTCTTGACTTTTAATAAGTATTTACATAGATAATGGCAGAAGTTTTGATGGCAAACATTTAAATCCACTATTGGCAAATTTTGTGTGTGTATATATATATATATATATTTCTATATGTATACATATGCCTATGTACGTATGTGCATACATATGATTAAAAATCTTAAATTTTGATTTTATTGGCATATTGTTTTTTCTTTTAATACATTTTTCCCCTTCTAACACCTAAAAATGTCTAAATTTAGCCAAAATATAGAAAATTGAAAATTTAACTAGAACTGCACTCTTATGAGCACCCTGTCCCCTAAGCCATACAGCTACTCTTCTCTCCACTGTTGAACCTTCTCTGATTCTAAATATTTCTCTTTCTCCCTATAAATACCCCTATCCTTCCCTTCTTTCCCTCCGTTCTCCATTCCATCTTCCCTATTCTCTCCTGTTTCTCTCTCACACACTCACACACCAACACAGCTTCTCTTCAAAATTCACCACTCCACACTACATATTTACCTCCACCATAAAGAACCACACACAAACACTATAAAGGGCGAGGGAGAAAGGAATTTGCTTGTGGGCTCACTCTTTTTTCACTAAATCCAACAATGTCAGCTTGCAGAGATGATGATCCGCGTATCCGTTCCATTCAATCCAAAATCCGGGTCGTACCCAACTTTCCCAAACCAGGTAAACCTGTGTATTGTAAATTTATCATTGTGTCCAACAGTTCTTTTTGGGCAAAATATGCATAAAGTTCAGATTTTTAGAGGCGATTTTGAGCATACTAACGTTGGCGTTTTTGCAGGGATAATGTTTCAAGACATAACTACACTTTTACTTGATCCCAAAGCCTTCAAAGATACCATAGACTTGTTTGTGGATCGCTACAAAGGCAAAAACATTTCTGTTGTAGCTGGTATATACTCTCAACTACGGGACCCTTCATTTTTTTCCTTTCACTTTGCATATTACACTGTGGGGCCTTTCCACATATGGGAATTTTGTTTGGCTCTTTTTTTAACTTCTCTAGTTGAAAAGGTTGAATTTTTTCATTTTTTTCAGCACAGAAAGGCTTGAGCTTTGTTAACACTCAAGTTTGTGATGAGTTTTTGTACTTGGTGACTGGCAATGTAGGCAGTAATTACCGGTTTTAATTTTTGGGGTATTTTGGGGAGTTGACTATCATTTGGGTTCCTCTTTATCTATTCTTTTTGGGGTTGAGAAGGGGGAGGGGTGTCTGCTGTTGATTTCTTTCTGAGAAGAAATAAATATGAATGGTTGAGAGTGTTCCCATGGGAGGCATGTGCTCAGTCATCTTACTATTTGGATTTTGGGGTTTAATGGTGGTGTTGGTTGGTGATGGATGCCCACATTGTGGTAATGAGGATAGGGCCCCACTGTATTGATGATTTTTCCCTGTAATTTTGTTATTTGTCTCAGTTGGTAGTAAGACGGTTCACTAAATTACTGTTGGATGAGTAATTCTGGACCTCAAGTACTTATCTTTTCTTTTTTGGTTTTGGGGTGTACAATAGAAATGTTGTGATACATGATGACAGTATGACACCTGAGTGGCAATGAGGTTTTCATGGTGAATGATGACCATCAATTATTGGTGGATGGATTGTTGATGGAGGTCCAGACTCCACTATAATGGGTAGCTTCTTTGTCCTTTTCAGTGCCATTGGTGAATGCTCTCTGTCGGCTCTGTTATGTCATGCTATGTTTCTTGAACCCCTATCGAGGTTTAAGACTGTCAATGAGTAGTTCATTTCCTATTTCGAAGTCCCTTTTTCCTTTTCTTTTTTCCAGTGTTCCCCATTGGTATCTATTTTCAATATTCATCTAGATTATCAGTCCATGTTTTGATTCTGTAAATCATGGATCATTATCTTTTTAGATATCAAAAGTCATTTGACAATTTTAAAAAGTGACTTCCATAAGCTTTTGCAATATGGTCTATTTCTGATTGTTAAGTGCTTGAAGGATGGAATTATGATATGTCTTTTTCTTATTTTTTTAGTGCTTTTTTCTGTTATGCTGCCCATTATGGTTAATAAAGAGTTCCTTCTGCATATGATTGCAGTTCTCTAGAGTACTGTCACACCTTCTAAAAGTTCATAGGATTTTCCCTTTATGAAACTTTTCAATTGCAGGGGCCTAGTTACACCTTATGCCTGAAAAGATGATCCAGCAAAGTTTGGTTACAATATTTATTTACTTCTTATTTTGTCCTGATGTGTATCCGGGTTAATTCCTTTAAATCTCGGTGCATATGGACATTCTTGTCCTTTTGTGCCTATATAACTGGGAGTGGTTTAGCTGTTAGGAGAATTTTGTCACTGTGTGGTTCCATGTGACTAAAGTATGCTTGTATTCTGATTATATAAGCACTAGCCTCATTACGCTAATTGCTGTTTTGGTTGACATCAGAGTATCCTATAAAGCAAATCCCTTGTACTTGTGAGGGATTTGATTAATCAGTATTCTTTCAACAGAAAAGAGCATTATTTCACCAGCAAGAAAAAGGTGGGCCATGACAAAGTTTGCTAGTTGGTCAAATGATGGTGCTGATTACTGTTTTTTTGGTCTGATATCAATTATGAGCCTTTAGGCATCTTCCTATTTTCTCGATATATCTTTTAGTTCTATTCTTTTTTCGTCTCTTACATATGCCAAAAATAGACAACTCGGAAAACGTCAAAATGAAGTTGTAGACTGTGTTTATGAAATCTACATCCAAGTGGGTTTAAGCTTTTCATAGTCTTTAAAGCCAAAAATCTATGCGTTTCTTTTGAATTTTCCCCTTGTTGCTGCTGTCAGGTGCCTTGGTCTTCTAAACTGTATGAGGTAGTGTTCATTTATGTTTTTAGCTGGTATGATGATGTACTCCCGTAAATTAGCACTAACCCATGCTATAGTGCTATTCATCATATATGCCCTCTTATCCTTTTCCCCCTTCATACTCCAAACCACAGACAACCTACAATCCCCAATGAGACTTAAAATAAAGTAGCTGCAGAACTCTTCAGGGATGCAGTCGAATATATGGGCAAATTGCACATTTTGTTGTGGATGTTATATGGAAAATGTGCTAGGAGATTGTTAAGCAGTTCATCTTGCACTTTTGCCCGAAACGTCCTAATTTTACCTTCCCCTCTGTCCCGAATAACACCCCCCTCCCCCTTCCAAAAAAAAAAGTCAGGCTGGATTGTGAATATCTGCCTTACATAATGACTAGGTTAATAACTAAGACTACTGTAGCATTTCTTACTAGCATGCTCCCTTCTGCTTATCAAGGGTGACATGATGAATTTTCTTCTCATCAAGTCATTCAGTAAAGTGTGCATTGCTCTGGAGATAAGTAAGGAATCATGTGTCAAAACAAAGCCATATCAGAGTGGCATAAAATGACGACTAGCATTTGTGTTGCTTCTGCTGTCCCAGGAATAGAAGCTCGTGGCTTTATATTTGGTCCTCCTATAGCATTGGCAATAGGGGCAAAATTTGTTCCCTTGAGAAAACGAAAGAAACTGCCAGGTAAGTTTTTCCTACCATATGACTTCTCTCTATCAATAAAAGCTTCGGTCTTTGCGTAGAAAAAGTTGTTGCTACTATAATGCATAGTTTGTTTTAGTAGTTATGTGGTTGCAAATTGGGTCTTTCTTGGATGCATCTATTGTCTATCTATGCTTAGGTAATTTCACCAGTATCTCTTTCTTTGCTTCAAATCTATTCGTATGGCCACTAGAATTAAATGGCCGGCTGATCCAACAAGTTTTTGGCATATTTCAGAATGTGATTTAGTATAATTTTATTGACTTTTTTTCCCCTTTGGGTGAGATCATTGGTTACTCCACTTATCAATACTCTTCTAGTGCTTTAGGTGCTTTAGTCTTAATGAGGTGACAAAACTGAGGAGAACTAGCTATTCAACAGTGATGCTTTTCAAGGACATGGTAAAACATAGTTTTTCAATGTAGAAACATTGCTTAAAAGGACAGTAAGCCAAGAGAAAGGCAGAAATGGAATGGTTTGATGGAAGTTTTACCCTTTCTGGATTTTTAACGTGCCTGCTACTATGTTGTTAAACTCTGTTGTCTGATTTGAAACAAGTCTAAGAATCTTATCTTTCTTCTGGTCGTATGGGTTAGTGACGACATTAAGGATAATATGGAAGCTATTATCAAGTTAATACGTGGAAGTGAACGGTTTGAATGCATATACACAGATACCATAGATCTGGGTGAATTTTCTTTACTCAATGTATATACTATAAGATGCAACTATCATACGTATAACATAAGGCCTGCTTGCTTTGAATTCAATTGCTGTCCCCTGGTTAATACTTACTACTGAAATAGGTTTAGCGTCTAAGTATTGCAGTCAAACCAAGAGTATTTATCCTTCAATTTGCTTCAGTGACATATGTTGAGATTTTTTTTCCCAAATCTTATCATGTACATGTATCAGATTTTGTTTCCTTAAGATCAAGATCATCAGAAGCCAGAAATTCTATGATAGTCAATCTGCATCTTGTCTAGTGTTCTGTGATCTTAAATTTTAATTTTAGATTTACCGTTGATTTATATATGGTTTGTATTTCAAACATTTGGTTACAGGTAAAGTCTACAGAGAAGAATATGACTTAGAATATGGAAGTGATTGTATCGAGATGCACGTTGGAGCTGTAGACCCTGGAGAACGTGCTTTGGTAGTTGATGATCTGATAGCTACTGGTGGCACCCTGCGTGCAGCTATGAATTTATTGGGTACTTGTTTGTTATCCATTAATTACACTATTTACTAATGCCATTTTACATATGGAAAAACAGTAAAACTTGTGATTTTACATAAAAAACTAGATTCGTCTTACAAGATGTCGAGATTCCTAAACAATGAGAACTTAAATGATTGTCAGTGACATTTAGGAATTTGAAACACTTTTCTCTGAATATCCAAGAGTCAGCATCTTAATTGCGAAGCACTAATCTAATGCAACTTGGACTGGTTATAGTGCATCTCAATTTGACATGAGGAGCTTGTTTGTCTCTTAAACAACATTCTAACATGTGGTGAAAATAAGTTCGAATTGAAGCCATTGAACAACAAGGTTGCAACAAGTGCATTTGTTCAAACATATCCAGATAATGCACCTTCTTTTTTCTAGTCTGTCCATATCTCAAATTGATGCAGTCTTGGTAAAATCCTCCAGAATACACAAAAAAATTTATTGTTTTCAACTTAAAAATGCCCAGAAATAACGTTGTCTTCTCCTTGCTACTCTTATTGGAGTCAAGCTAACACAGGTAGCTAGAAGTGACTTGTCCAGCCTAGTAGTTGCGAGGTTAAAAAAGGATTGTTGATATGATACTTGTATTATTTGGTGTAGGGTTATCTTTTTATTGGATATCATAGTCATAATTCAGCAGGACACTGGCAAAGTATTGCTTTTGTGCCAGCGGTTTAGTTGCTTAAATTTCTGAAAACCAATATCCTTAAGTATTATGCATTCTCCATCACCACATGAAATTGGAATTGACATTCCTCATTTGACTTGAGATTGTTTATTTTCAGAACGTGCTGAAGCTGAAGTTGTTGAATGTGCTTGTGTGATTGAAATACCGGATCTAAAGGTTTGTCTTTGGCTTTCATATATACTCCCCTTGTTTCCTTCTGGTGTGGTCAACACTTATACTTGTCCTAGAATCTTAGAAATTTGATTTTTCTTTGCTGATCTCCTTTTCTGGATGAATAAGTTAAGTCATCAGACTTATTTCCCCCTAAACTTGGTATAGCGGTCTCATATGGTTGCCTTTGGCGTTCTATCTGCTTAGTGGCACTATGAATTGGTCTGAGGCAAACATTGAGTTTTTGCTTCTGACAAAGTCTCGTGTCCCTGTTACTCTTGTAATATCATCAACAGCATGCCCGTCCACTGCATTTCCGTTGGCAAAGGTGTTCCTAAGAAATTTTCGAAGATCTAAGTATAAATGATGGGTGGTCGACTACATTCACATTTTTGGTCATGGTTGCTATTTGAGCCCAGTTACAAATTTGATCTCAATAACAGACGAATTGCTTTGAAGATTGGTAAGCTACCATATACTGCATTTGACTGGTGTCAGAAAATGCGAACTTTTCCATGAACATTGCTGCGAGACCTGAGAGACTACTTTTTAAGCTTTCAGTTAAATAGGAAAATTTGTGTTGTCATCCAACGAATTCATGATTGCTATTGATCCTGTGTATTATTCGTTCCCTTGGATGATGCAGGGGCGGGATCGATTGAACGGGAAGCCATTGTATGTTCTTGTGGAAGTCTCAGTAGTTTGTGCAGCAATGAAGAAAATTGTACATTAGAGGGCTTTCTCTCTTGGTAGAAATTTTCCCCAGATCTTCCCTCCATTACGTGGTTACTACATATTGAAACATTTCAGAATTTAGTTGCTTCATTTTCCGGCTTAGCTCTGGGAATTGAATCATGTAAAATGCCTGGTTTAGAAATATGGTCCACGAGACTTGTCATCCTCCCTTCATCCTTTTTCTAATCAAAATCAAGCTAACCCTGAAAGCAATAGATGAATTAAAAGACTTATCTAGGAGTGGCAAGCAAATTCTGCCGGATTTCTGGAACTTTTACTTTTGGCTGTTGTCCAATAAAATGGGATTCGGTGGCTAACATAACATGCTAAAACTTACTTTGCTGACGACATGATTTTGAATTCAACATTCTGTATAATCACATCAAGCATTATACAGAACCTCAAATGCTGTGATGTGTTTAAACGGCAGTCTGGCAAGCATAAGCACAAAAGATGGTGACAATTCGCTAAGCCGCTAGCCACAGCCCTTTTAATATCCTTTTACAGCTGCGGCAGTTGCGCCTCGCTTTGCCAGTAAATTGGAGAGAAATTGGGTCAAAGGTCCTACAATATCTGAATATGAACTCTAGTAACTGTACCAAGTACCAACAACCGGAACGGTTATAACGAGGATGACGTTTCCAGTTAATGCAAGGCAAAGACTTCCCTGCTCACTTTTTTTGGTCAAAACAGTTCCGATCTTCAATTGGATCCCAAGATTATGATTTTTCAGACCAACAACCTAGTCAAGATCTTTCAGTTTACTACGTTGACTAGAATTCTGAGGAGGAATATTTTTAATCTACTAGTGTTAAAAAAAAAAAAAAAATTATGCACTGATAGTGTATAAAAAACTCGCTCTTTATTTAATGTGTTTAGATTTTATTTTTAAATAATAGAAGTGGAGTATTTTGAGAAATTTACTTCTTGATTTTGCAAAAAAAAATTATCGCTAGAACAAAAGAGGTTGGGCAAAGAAAAGAAGAATAGAGAAAAATAGAAATAAGGACAAAATTGAAACTTTTAACATCTTTTAATGATAAAACTGGTGTGGCATAAATGGGGGGAGGATAGAGTGTAAAAGAAATAACGTTAAGGAAAGAATGTGCAAATGATACTAAATGTGGTGCCTTGGCCCCTATGTTTATTTAGAAAGTTTATCATTATATTGGTTACTATCATCTTATTGATCTTTTTTCCGTTTTTGTAAGCGGGAGGTTTTGAACTCAATATCTCTTACTTACAATCCCCCTCCTCCCGTTCTGCTGATCTTAAGTACTTGATTTTGTATGAATTAGAAATGAAAGTTAGATACAACGAAGCATGGAGAAGACAATCAAAAAGCCAATGTTATAAGTATGTTTTTGGACACGTTCTGCACTCTTTCCGAGCCATATATAATCAGGTCGACTTGAAAATGGTATGAATACAATGATGAACTTTCTAAATTTAATAGCTTCAAATGTTTTGAGTGTATATCTACGCAATGTACAGTTTTGATGGATCCACCACCTTAACATACATGTGCAATAACTGTGTTCGGTTGGAAGTAAACTCCGAAGTTCTAATTCCACAGCTTGAAAAAGCATTGCATCGCATTTCTTCAGCCTGTCTTTTTGTTGCTAATCCAGTTTCGGGTTTTCTCTTTCTTTTTTTTTCCATGGGGAAACTTTCATTGTTTAGATAAAACTTCCATTCCAGTGACAATTTCGTCCAAGACCTCACTGAGCTGTTGAAATAGACAGCAGTAAAACGAGTTTCTAATCACTTAGTAAATTATTTCCATTTTTTAATAACTCAAAAAAAAAAATAGTTTGACAAAAGAAGATGAAGGTTTATGCACCGCTTTGAAAGTTGAAACTTTAGAACGAAAGTGACACTAAAAGAGTAGCTTAGAGGTTACTTCCAAGAGATGCCAAATTTATTGCAACAGAATTAAGTTTCAACTTTTTGGGATAGTAATTGATACTTCAACAAATTGTTTGGTGAGATAGTTTCCCAAATTCTACCACATCAAAAGAGTCTGTTAGCGTACTGAGGTGGTTGGGCACAATGAATATATCAAACTAAAACACTCTCTGTCTTTCTAAACTATGATCAAGTGTTCAACTATATAAAATTATACCCTTTTTTTTTTTTTGAAGAAACAAATCTTTTTAGCGAAGATTGATGGGGTGGAGAAGAAGAATGAGAATATTAATGGCGATGACCACAATCTGTCCATGCAGGAGATTACTTGTTTCACAATCATACGAAACGAAAGTCCCTGAGTATTAGTCTATTAGACTATTCATTATTTGTGCAAATGACATCCATACATGGTGGTAATTCATCATCATAAATGCAGATTTTTTTTTCCCCAGAAGCTGAACCTCAACAGTTACGATCTTACTACTATGAATTATCAATGCGCACGTTTCAGTTCTATTAAACGTTAATGGATTGATCAGAGACTCTCTCTCTCTCTCTCTCTCTTTTTCCCCATAAAGAAATGTATGTTTTTATAGTCTTTTCAACTACATCAGGTTAAAAAAGTAAAGGTATGGTTCAATTATTCCAAATCGAATTAATTTCCACCAAAAGTCACGTACCATTTGAAGGATCCAAATGGAGAGTCTTGAATTTGATAAAAAGGCATTCAACTTCGGCCAATGTCATCAATCATAACATTAGTCCATGGGGTGTTGGCATTAGGGACTGTAAGTTCATGGGATGCGTCTGATTAACAAGTAAAGATGAAAGGTTTTGGACAAAGCAAAACGGCAAAAGTGGGGTGGGATGTCAAAACTTTAAAACAAAAAATTTGGGGTGCAGCAGAAGCTTATGATCCACACGGAAAAAGCAAAGCAATTAGTTCAACTTAAAGGTTTAGCTCTTTAGCAAGAAGCAATGTCAAATATATATCATGAGAATTACTCCACTTTAAACATGTATAACAACTCTGATTATGATGGTGTTCCTGAAAAAAGATCAGATGTCTATTTCTTCTGAATCATCTCCTTACACCCCTTTTCCTTTTTTTTTTTTCTAAATTTTAAGAGGAGCTGAAAATTCTGGGGTGTATGTACTCCTCTTTCTTTTCCTTCAAACCATTCTTGCTTTCTCTTTTTTGGCTGCCCTGTACTAACAAATTAATGTACATTTATGTTATATCAACGCCATGCAGCTGGATTGGATAACCACTATCATAGTATTAGGTATTAACATGGTGACAAGACCAGACATGAGGAAGAAAATACTAAAGTTCTTTCAAATATCAGCTGTGCATGAGAATCGGTACAATTAATAATTTACATTTATGGAGAAGAAATTACAAATTCAACGAACCGCTGAAATTAACATGATCATTTTCCACACTTTTATTGCCTACTTACTCGTATTTGACGAAGAGGAAAACAGTTGAAGGGCTCTCAACAAAACAAGAAACTTTTTAAAATTTTTTTTTTTTATAACCCTTTTGTTTGTGTGACAAATAATCAAACTTTGAATCATACCTTATGATGAGGTCGAAACAAATGGTGGGCCTATCTCAAATATAAAAATGTCAGATTTAGACAATCAAACTTGTGATCAACGTTTGATGGTAATGTTCCAACTGCAGATCATGACTTCCTTGGTAAATTAGTTCAATTTTTAAGCACATAAGGTCCTAA
The DNA here is from genome assembly GCA_023065735.1 of Coffea humblotiana. NCBI lineage: Eukaryota > Viridiplantae > Streptophyta > Magnoliopsida > Gentianales > Rubiaceae > Coffea > Coffea humblotiana. Next base: position 25,495,631 of record CM041215.1, on the reverse strand, counting down.
TTTCATGTATTATCGAGACATGATGCCGAAGAAAACTTTTAATAACCTCATTTTTTCCAATAATTACATGTCCAAAAATTGCAGCGGAAAAAATAGGGCAAACAAGGGGGAACAGGGAGGAGAAAAAAAAAAAAAAAGAGGTTAAAACAAAAAAATTCCAAATATATAAGAAACAAACAACTAAATTGGACGTGAAAATTGCAAAAGTGGTCTTACTTCTTTCTCGTGTTATTTTACAATTTGTAGATGATAAGAAAACAGGGCAATACCGCACGTGAGTCAAAAACGAGCAACTCGCCGTTATCCCCACTCACCGACTCATACCCACCTCGCCCTTCCACCAACGAGTCAAATCCGAGTTGCTTACAAATCCGCCCCGCTATGACCCGGCAAACCAGCATTGCCCTCCTACCCCTCCCACCGCCGGCGCTCTCATGGGCCCCACCACTCCCCGAAAAGGTGCATATCGCCGCCCCTTTAACGCCGCTGAAAGCCCACGCGCAACCACCAGCATCATACGCGCCGCTGCTACTTGTGGGTCCCAAGCAATAAAACCTCATCACCTCGTTCCCGTCAGCAACACACCGAGCGTGATCTTCACCGCCACCATTCACGCCCAGCCCACCAGCAGCATCCGCTCTGGACTTCGCTACTTCCCTATACTCCTCAAAACGGGTCACCGTCCGGGGCAAATTCTGGACCTTGAACACCATCTCGATCCGACCCGAAAATGCCTTGGGCGACCAACTTGTGTGGAAGATAATCTCCACCACATTACGCGAGGGATGGCCCTCAGGAAGCTCAGTCAAAGCGGGGAAGAACGACTCAGCGGAGCGTGAGATTCGGGAACTACTAGTACTAGGACGACCCCTCGTGGCGGGTTGGTGTGAAACGGGTTCGGGCTTTCTTGGAAGCGATCTTTTTGCAGCTTTAGCCGGTGGGGTTTCTGGTGGCTGCGGTGATTCCAGCGGTGGGGACTTTAGCTTTCTGGGTTTTGCTTGTTTAGTCATTTCCACCACGTCCTTCAGACTTTGAACGCTATTTCTGCAGCCGCCGGAGTTGGGAATGAGATGGTGGTGGTGGTGGTGGTTCTTGGGGTTCGAATGGGGGGTAGTGGTGGTGGTTAGGACCTTGTGTTTGTGGTGGACGACGTCGTCTACTGCTCTTGACTTGCATTGTAACGACTTCATCCACGCCGTGGCCATCCAAGGCTAGAATAAAATGAGATGTCCCCCTTCAGGCTTTCAAAAAATCTCTTTCTCTAGTTAAACTCTACTGATAAAACTGCACATTCATACATGCAAGTCATATAATGATGTTCATGTAAGTTTTTTTTTCTCTTTCAGAAGAAGAATAATTCAGGAGAGCCAAGTGGGGAGGAAGGGGTTAATAGTAGAGTATTAGGTTTTGAGCTGGAAGGAATGGAATGGAAGAGACATGGCGGGATTTAATATGGGAGGGAGGATCAGAAAGTATTAGTATGGTGTGTGTGGGGGAAAGGGCAAAAAAAAATTTTCTTGGGGGAGGTGAAATGACATAAATGTCCTTGGAGTGGGTGGGAATAGTATGCCCATGTGGACTTCTAGTACATGTAAGAGAAACAATTGAAATCATGAAAGAACAAAATTCATTAATTGACCGTAGGAAGCCATACAAGAGTTCATCAATGGCTCTGCACAGGGAGAAAGAGAAAGGAGATTAGAAGATTTTTGATGAGACAAATGTTTTTGGTCCTACTGTCTGGTGCGTATCATGATATTGGCACATCAATAGAACCAGAGGGATCATCAACATATACATATATGTATATGTATATCTATACGAGGAGTAATCTCACTTGTGTAAGATTGGCATTGGTTGACCATAATTGATTATTGTGGATCAAGTCTCCGGATTTACCTTTTTTGTTCAAGGAATAGTGTACAACGGTTGATAGAACTTTAAGGTTGTTAAAATGGTCGATTTGAAGAGAATAATTTTGTGGAATATATTTCGGGTTTAATTAATAATGTGTCTAGTATCAAATAAGAGGAAAAGTAGCTGGATGAAATATATACATATATGTCCTCCTACCTAATTAGTTATTAGATATAAATTTAGTCTTCAATCACACTTGATGAAATTTCCCACCCAAACTGCCCCTAATCAAGAATGCTGGAGGCAGGCTGAGAAAATTAAAATGATTTGACAAAGAGGATAGTACTTTTTTGTCATATTCCCGAAATCGTCATCATGCTTGCCTAAAGAATAGAAACTAACGTCTTAGTGGGTCATGAAGAACATCCTTAATGATAAATTAAATCCTCACGCTCCAAAGACGCCTTGTTTGGATTGCCATTTTTCGTCGAAAAATTACGTCGTTTTTCGTGATCACATTTCCTTATTATCTTTTTCCCTCACATACATCAAATCGCTACAGTAATTTTTCCATGAAAAATGACGGAAAATGCAATCCAAACGGGGTTTTTAGTTCATGGTTGTGGATTGAAACTGATGGCCATAAATCCCCATCCAGACAAAATAGCATTCTGGGCTCAACTCTTTTTTTTTTTCTTTTTGGTTAATTTTGTGCTCTCTGTTCATTGGCTAAACTTCCAAATCAATTAAGCTTATCTTGAAGATTCACATTTTATGTTGCGTATTTGTTTTGGCACCTAATGAGTCATTCTTCTATAACTTAAGTTTCTGGTTGACTAATTTCGTATTGTGCTGTTTCTGTATCAATCAACTAGAAGAAATTATATATAGTTTGGGACTTTTGGTTCCAGTAGTTCTATTTTTTTTTTTTTTTAAACCGTCAAAATAGTTTGGAACTTAATTACCCCTTTCATTAATAATATTCAACAAAGTACAGTGAAAACGGAAATAGACATTGGACCTTACCTCCTTACATTATTGAACTCACCTACCTTCTGCCATATCTGAATCGTCTAATTCCTAGCCAATCAGCATTACAAATGCCCTTAATAGACTTAGGCAAATCCGCAAAAAAAGATTGAAACAAAATGAACTGCGAACCTAAAAACTTCCCATTCTAAAGGTTCCGGCCGTAAACATGACAAGCTGCATGCTGTCTGATTTGATTAAACTTTGCCTTGGAGACAAAGACAGAAGAAAGAAAATTAAGGTGAGAGACGAATGGCATATATACTCGAGAGCCTTACAAGTGCATTGGGGCCTTTGGTCCCGGCAATAAACACGACAATATATTTATGCAAATTATTGCCATCTGATGCCTAATTTGGTTAAACTTTGCCTTGTAAACAAAGACAGAAGAAAGAACATTAAGGCGAGAGACGAATGGCATGCAAGTGTATCGGGGGTCCCCCGAGCCTATTTGGTCTTTAATTATTTGTTCATAAGATAATAAAAAGTTGTTAAGACTTGAAAGAAAATTAGGGCAAGAGTACAAGTTTGGACCATTTCAGATGTATGTCCTTATCCTCACATAAACTTTTTTAAGTACATGCATTATCCCTCAGCCAGCCTACAAATTATCACAAGGTAGAAATGGCATTGTACTTGCAAAATTTTAGTCTCATTATTCTTGGCTTCGAGTTTATTAGTATTATTTATAAACTGAAAAGAGGAATTTTAAAAAAAATTTTGGAAACTGTTATATATAAGACGTTAATGTTTTCAATAAGGTTAAAGGGCATTTAAAGTCCGTCAAAATTGCTGCTGCTCGAAGCAGTTTTATATTCTTTGAAACGTCAGACGCAAAATCACATGAGTAGCCTATTCCTCTGCATTTAATTAATGCGCGCCAAGTATTGACTTTGAGATCATCGAAATTACTGCATCAAATTAATAAGCAGAAAAAAAAGGCTTTCTTTAAAAAAAAAAAAAAAGAGTTTAGGACTGTAGCTCATTTCTTATCAGCCACATTTTCTCAAACAAATGGATAAAAGATCTATAGGGACATTAAAACTTCCCTAAGTTTGGTTGGTGGACGCATATTCAAGTCACATTGGTATGGCAATGAAGTCTAGTTCGTTCTAACAAACCTTTAAATGCCATGTTTCCTTTCCTTAACCCAAAAGCAACATATTCTGCTTGCTCCAGGAACCTTTGTGAGGTTTGATACCAGCAGCAAAAAATCCTACAACATATTCTTCATACAAGCACTTTTCACTGGTTTGGTTAATTTCTAAATGTTTCTCGCAAAAGAATCTTGTAATAAAGGCTTTTGTTGCCTTTCGGCTTTTACCAAGATCTTGCATCCAAGAGTCTTGAATTTCTTGGCCAGTTCTTTCTTCTGGAGTTGGACCACGACCCCATACCCATAGGGCTCTCTTGTTGCCACCCCTTTCGTTTTTTCATCTTCTAAGTCCCAATCCTATCTTGTTCCGCCTGCAACAATCACACGAGAGTGCCTTTATGGCCTCAGAAATGAATTAATTGAAATTGGTTCATGCAAAACTCCTGTGGGTTGTAAGCGTCGCGGTCAATCAAATCAAAATAGAATCAACAATTATTTTTGGTTGTCTAAGGTTAGAAGCATTTGGACCCGTATAGTATTAAACATGTACGCACGAGAGGGTATCATACTCGTCCTTTCCTGCAGAAGCCGTAGAAAAAGAGTAAGTACAAAAACCATATAAATGTTTGCAAACTTTGGCCATATATGCATGTAAAAGATGGGCAGTTCTGGCACTTTCATGGGCCTGGCAATTGTCCCTTATCTTTTTCTTTTGGACCAAAAAGAACTGAGAGTGTGTGCACATGATCGCAGCACGGTTACCAAATAATTGACCTTCAAAAAAGGTGACGGAGGAATCAGGGTGGATCTTACATGGGAGTTTGAAATGAAACAGGTGGGAGAATACAGAATAGAAGAATAGAAGAATAGAAGAATAGAAGAATGAGAATGGAAGCTGGCTAAAGAGCATCCATCAAAAAAAAATTTTAAAAAAAAGCACTGAAATTTAAACTATTACTTTTACTAGCACAACAGGTAGTAAAACGACATCTTTTTCTGCAATTTTTAAAGTTTAATCTCATCTTGGTAAGAGGGTAGACCTCTAACCAGCACCAACACTCAAGGTGACATGTCCCAAATCGCAAATTAAGTTTGGTGTTTACTATTCAGTATTGGGACAAAACCCTTTATTTTCGGACTAAGGAGACAACCTTGAGATGTGGAACGCCTATCAAGCTCTAAACCAATTTTTTTTTTTGAACTATCATCAAAATTCAAATACTACCATCGAACAGCTAACAAAGCACTGAATTAAGCATCATTCCTTAGGGCTAGATAGCATAAAAATTCGTGATTAATATAGGCTGTGGAGACTCTTTTCATTAAGGCATTTGAGAAATTCAAATTCGTTGGGGGCCTTAGGGATAGTATCATCTGGCAGTTGGGTCTCAATCCACATTAAGCTTAACAATTAAAAAAAAAAAAGCCCCATTTGGATAGCTTCTTTTCTACAAAAATTTTTAAAGTATTCTTTTGACATATTTTTAAATATTTTTTATCTCAAATATATCACGTTATTATAGTAATATTTTCTATAAAAACTCCCAAAAACTACAATCCAAATACGTTCTAAATTTGTTATGTGGAAATAATCCATATTAATAATTATTTTTGAAGCATGACAAAATAATCAATTAGAATGAAAAAAAAATTCCTGGATAAATTTTAAAAAAAAAATTAGAATGGCAACCATTTAGGACCACATCTCAGACATTAAATATTTAGAATTTTGAACCCTTTTGAACACTTATCAGAAAAAGAGCTCTAGTAGCATTTGCTTTGGATAATTACAGCACTTGCTTCTTCATCTTCTTCTATGACTTGGCTCATCACAAAATTTGTGCTGTAAAAATGAGAATAAGTGTTTACTGTTTAGTTGGTGAAGGTGGGCCGAGGAATTTTGCCAGCCTTTGGCCTCACGCCTGCAGAATATATCGGAGTCCCGGGAATGGTGTTAAAATGTATCTTGGCGTGCTCCATTTTTCGACCTCCCACATTCATACTTTTCACCTTTTCTAGCCTTTCATTTCACCTCTTTTGGTATTGCTCAAATATCTGAATCCTATACCAACAACCAATGCATCTCCAAACATGTTTTTAGAAGCCCCAGAACTCGGCTGGGGGAACTCAAATTATGGGCATGTCCTAGTGTAGGGTAAAGGAGTTCTGCAACAACTATCACTTGCATGTACTGCTACGTATTCCCCCAAAAAAAAAAAAGTTGAAAACAGTTCCTTTTGGCTTTGCGGAATATCCCTTTGAAAGTGAAAAGTGACTGAAGTATACTATATTTAATTTCTAATACACCAGTAACCGAAGAAGTAGTTTATCCAAGAAAAATGATTTGGCACACTGTCACCTTAAAAAAAAAGAAAAGTTGTCAGCTGAAGTTTGAGCTTGCAGCCTCCATTCGAGTTCTAATTAAGGTGCAGGCTGTACAAGCGCAGCAATATTTGAAAATTAATCGCAGGCCATTAGTCGATCTTTTAACTTTTTCGAAATAAAACACGTTACCTAATCTAATTGAATTATTTGATGAAATCTAATTGAATCGAGATTACCTTTAAGGTTGCCACTTTGGCACTTAAAATAACCCTTTCCCAAATCGTATGCTATTTAATTAGAAATGCAATGCAACTAGGAGAGATTAATGTCGTTCAACTATTCCGGGGAGGTGATTTTGGTGATGATCATGTAGTCCTATCTTCAAAAATGATTCGAATGGTTGAGATTTTTTGTGAAAAACTTGTATACTAATTTTCTTAGAACCACTATAATATACTCTAGGCGCACAGCAATATTTCATAAAATGGTGACAAAATTCGTACGTTCATGTGTTCAAAATTATTTTGCCCTCAACCCCTTCTTGAATGATACTAAGTCTTAAGTGACATAGAGGAGATGCCTTTGTTTTTTTTTTTTTGTTTTGTTTTAAAAGAGTTGAGACATAGTGGTGATATATTTTACATGCGCGCAGAAATAAAAGAATACTCACTTTGTCTAGAAAGTTTGGTTTAGTGGTTAAGTTTGAAACTTTAGAACTTAAGTGGATTTAGGTTTTAGTCCCGCTCCCCCCCTTTCTCACTTCTTAAATTCCACCCCTCCCTATAGAAAAATGAAAAAAAAAAAAAGAGAAAGCCAGTCCACTTTCAAAACATTTCTTAAATTTCCCTCTCGGTCGGGGTTAGGACTAAGTACTTCGGAACTTACCTACATAGTGAGAGGTGTTGGTGGGCAAGAATGCAACTTAACATGCTAGTTTGCTTCATCATTTTGGATGGTGCTGACTGCTGAGGTCGGTGCCGGCCAGCCGAAATGCATTTACTTAATAATGATAAACGGAATTCTATGCGTCAAAACATCTAACAAGATTTGTCGCTGGTATCGGATTAAGTGATAAGCTAATAGAGTGCTAATGTGTCGTGTGCTTGAGAATTAAGGACGAAGCACTGTACTGTAGTTTGTAGGAGAAGGTATAAACTAAGAACTATACCTCTGTTAGTATATTATGTACTAAAGAAATCGAGTTGGTTGGTGGTGTAAGATGCACGCTGCTACTTACCTTTTCCCCCTTTTTTTGTCTTGTTTTGTCCTTGTTTTTTTTTTTCTTTGAAGGAATCTTTGTTGATGCTAGAAACCCAAATAAAGCTTAATGATGGATATATATATATATATATATATATATCTTTGTTGAATCTTGCATTTGGTTATTAGTCCTTCCTGGCCAACAAAAAGAGGGGAAAAAAAAGTATTACGTTACAGAGTATGTTGATACTTAAACAGTGCACTAGTCACTAGATGCGATTATGGTCCAATAAATATTATTATGAGCTTCGTTTCTTCCCCTTGCAGTGTTGCCAACATGTTATCATGGCAAAAAGTGGAGAATTGGCAGGAGAGTGGGTATCATATCATGTGACTTAATGAGGTTAAGCCGCTTGTAATAGAAGAATTCCCTGATCTTTCCAAACAAATTTTTTTTAAAAAAAAAAAATCAAAGAGAAGAATTGATGTAACAACTTCAACGACAGCAAATGAAAGCATTTACTTTCATTTGTTATTTTCCTACCTCTGCCCAACCCTAGACAGGGTAAACTCTACTGTGTACTATGTATTCACTAAATAGTTTTGTGTTCTTTCGCTTGTTTTTATCCTGAAAACAGGCAGGTGCGAGTCAAGTCCGCTGCCAGCATTGTATAAAATGTTAAACCTTCATCATTTTATGGCCCCGGTTTAATTTGGATGTTATTGAGTTATTTCACTAAAATCTCTCGGATCCTCAAGCTCTAATATATATATATATATATATATATATATATATCCCTTTTCATTTCATTTTCTTTGTTCTGTTCGAACACTCCAATCATTGCTAGCTGTAGTAATTTTTACCATCGATTACAAGATGTCAATTCACTAAACGATTATTGGGATGCAAAAAAAAAAAGAAAAAGAAAAAGAAACTTCAATAATTTGTTTTTCAGATGTCATGAGCAATTGGCAAATCTTTTGTCTAGCTGGCCTGAAAAGGAAAGCTTTATAGCTTCGTATGCAGAAATTGGTTCTTCTTTATATACAATTTAATTTATTCAATCTCTTTTTTTTTTTTTAAAAATAATATACACATGTTGATGCCTAGAATATTTCTTCACTGCTTAAATTTAAAGAGATAGTTGGAACGCTAAAATATTCATATGTTAGACAACCTTCGAGACACGGAGTCGTGACTGGTATTCAAACCTGACTTAATTGAAGTGTGGATTTCCAGCTTCGGCTATTAAATGCTGATCATTTTTAACATGACCAGCTAGTACTATAAGATAATGCGAGTTTCATCACCACTTCAATTCATTAAACTTTGAATTTAGTGCTGGTTTTAGGGAAAATTTCAGCGGCAATGTGAGGAACCAGACTTCGAGGTGGTTTCACTGCATTACTATTAACATCTTATCTTAGTTCTGTCTTTAACCTAGTAAGAATGGAGGTAGTACAATTTTTAATAATTGGAATTAAAAAGTACTACCAAGTAAATGTCGATTTTCTGTGGCCTTGAACGGAGATGGTTTTACTAATTAGTTCAAGCAAAATAAACTGATACTATGGGAGATTAGATGAAATGTTGAATCACAAATGTTTCGAGTACGTTTTCCTTCCTAAGATCAAAACATCATTGAGCCCATGTCATGCGTTGTTCCACACAATCAGCTCCACTGAGCTAGATAGCGTTCAACAAACACATCATTACTATACGTTTATCCAACAAAACTATTGAATGCTTTTAGTAATCGTCCACTTCTACCAGGTGGATCTATTACATTCTTCTTTTTTTAGCAGTACATTCTTCTTATGTATTCCACATGCAATGATCGTTTGTTTCGAGGAAGTTTTTGCTGCTCCTTCCTTTTTTGCCTCTTTTGGCCCTTATAGATATCTTCCTTAGGGATTTCTTCCGCTAAAACTTTAAGGTGCAAAGTGCTAAAATAAAAAAATTCGGAACTTTTGAAATGAACATGGGAATGCTTGGGGTGCAAAGTGAAATAAACCCTCCTTCCATGGAATTTAGTTCTGTGAGAGCTTCATCTCTTTCGTTATTCAGGCGGCATTGATTCTGCTGATGCTGCGTGCCCATAGTAGTGGCGGAGTTCCACATGTCCGAATGTGGCCACTTCTGTATTACGGCCCAGTTAGAAAGGTTATGGACTATTGAACTGACAAAAAATGTGGTATTCATCAGTTCCATGCAACAGCAACAGGGCAAGTCCAACCGAAAATTTTAGCAAATGATGATTCCCTGACAGACATTTATTTATTTATTTTTCGACAATCGACAATAATTTATTCTATATCTACTTCTGGAGATGGATGCACTAGAGACCCGTCTGAATTTTTTAGAGAACCACATAATGTGACAATTGATGGTGGACTTGCCTCCCACCCCACCAAGCCTTAAGGACTTGGTGGTGGTCACCGCCTTGGTTCTGACAGACATTAATTGGATGTTGGTTTAAGGAACAACGCTTACAAATAAGTTTTAAGTGTTTTCCTCTGTCTGGTTGGGTTAATTGTTAATGGGGCTGCTCTAGAAAGCCATACTGGTGGCTTGCTTAGAACTTGGAACTGACCAAGGTGTTTGCATCATGGGCTTCACTATAAATTTTGACTTTACAACAATGGCTAAATTTTTAGGCCTTGTTTGGATTGCCGTTTTTTCGTCGAAAAATTACGTCATTTTCCGTGATCACATTTCCCTATTACATTTTTCCTCACATACATCAAATCGCTACAGTATAATTTTTCCATGAAAAATGACGAAAAATGCAATCCAAACGGGGCCTTAGATTTTGCAACAAATAGTCATTGAAGTTCACTTGACTTCCATGCATGATTTCATCCTTTCCTGTTTCCAGGACTAATAAGGCGGAAAAAAGTTCTCAAAGATCACAAATGTTTTCTCTTACGATGTGTGGCTTTTTTTTTTTGGTGAAATCAATATGCAGCTTTAGTTTGTTCACCGTACTTGAATTTGGGGGTGAAATTTTGTAAAGAGAATGAGAAGCTCAACAGAAAGAATTAAAATCGATTTTCTATCTCATTACTATACTTTCATTTTTTATTTTTGGTGTGTATGTGAATTTTTTTTTTTGGGGGTCAATGTTAGTAGTAATATGTGAATAAGATTTTTTTTTTTTTTTTTGGTGATGGTTAACGGAATCTAGTTTCGATGACAACGCCATCAACGACCAACTAACTATAACATCCAAGCCGTTATTTAAAATACCAATTTCCTAAAATCTCCCCAAAATCCACCCGTTCAAACCCTCAAAAAATGGGCTCAACGTCCCCAACAATTCCACCACCGTCCTCCTCCGTCCTCCGCCACCTCATCAAATTCGACACTGCCCTTTCCCTCCGCCTCTACACCATAACGCAGCCCATCCTCCCTTACAGTCTCCTCAAATCTCTTGAATTCTCAGGGGACGGTCGCCTCTTCTTCCCTCTAATCCTCTCCCTCCTCCTCCACCGTCTCTCGACCACCGCCGCCGCCACCAACCATTTTCTCCTCGACCTGTTTTTGGGAGCACTTCTGGACCTCCTCCTCATTGGCCTCCTCAAACATCTCATCCGCCGCCCCCGACCCGTCTACAACAAAAACATGTTTGTGTCTTTCGCTGTCGACCACTGGTCTTTCCCTTCTGGCCATAGCTCTCGAGTTTCCTTCATTGCCACTTTATTTTACTTTAACTCCAATTGGGTCCGCAATCTTTTGATTAATTCAAGACTTAATCAATTCGTGGTGGAAAACATTGTTTTCATCGTCGCCTCCTGGGCTGTAATTACTTCGGTTTCTCGGGTTCTACTTGGAAGGCATTTTGTCCTTGATGTTTGCGCAGGGATGTTTCTGGGAGTTCTTGAAGGATTTTTTGTTTTTCGGGTTTTCAATTGTGAGAATCTCAGCTCATTTCTTAGATAACAATGGATGTAAGACCTTTTTTTGTAGTGATCTGGTGGGTATTTTGTTGGACATGTGATTGAGATAAATACTGAATAGTTACGAGAAAAATCTTCTATAGTTATTGGTTTCATATTTTCCTGCATTTGGGTAGTAATTATTGCAGTAACTACTGATGTTGATATTGTATCCCATTTGGTAAAATTTGCTTAAATCTGGCTATTGTAATTATGACAATTTTGCACCGTTAAATTTACCTGTGTCTAGGTTTTGAACGTGGAAGAAATGTTGCGTCTGTTAAAAGTTGTTTTGCATAAGCGCAATAGTTAATTGAATGTGGATGATAACGGAGTGTGTGAATGTTTTGTTCCATGACAGTTCAAGGAATGGAACCCTCGTGTAGTTATGAAGGATATATAAAGATTTCTACTGACATTTGCTATTGGAATTTTGTTTGGAATTTGTAGTATTTTAGTCAATTTGGTGTAGTTTCAGCTGTAGTTAAAACTTTGGCATACAGTTTTGGATGACCGAAGATTGTTTTACATTTAGGAAGCTATTAGGGATTGCGTCAAGAGAGCATCAGTTTTTTAAAGCTCTGAAATGTGTTGTAAGTTTAGCATTTAACTCAGTTTAAGAGTGCTTTGCTTCCCAAAGGATGCCTAGTATGTGTTGTAGGTTTAGCATTTAAGTTGGTTTAATAGTGCTTTGCTTCCCAGTTTAAGTGTGTTTTGCTTCCCAAAATCTCAGCAAGATGGTCTGGAAGAGCTTTGTTACATCTTGTACTTGTACCTGTATCTGTAGATTAGTAAGAGACTCTCATCTAATTCATTTGCCTTCTGTTTATATCTGACCATCTGAGGTTTGATATTCTGAAAAGTTGCTGATTCTACAAATGTTGATTTAATTAATCATACGTATATCACATGATGGTGTAATGATAAGTGTGGCTCTGTGGGTGATTCCATGTCCTTGATTTACACTGTTTCAAAACTAGAAGCACCATGGGCTTTTGGTTGTGTGCTTTATGGGTTTTGTGGAAAATTGGCCATTATTCGAGCCTTCTACCGGGTTGTGTATTTTGTTCTGTATCATAAAGATCCTAGCTTGGCTTGTGAGAATTGGTCATCTTGGGTTACTTTAAGAAGATGGAGGAACTGTTTGTGTGTTTGTTTTGCTGTCAATGTCCTCCTGAAAACGGTAGATGTAAGATGTGTCACTACCCAAAAGTACGAGGGAGCGAAACATTTGCTTATAGAATTTATATGCAAGTAAATTGAAATCATATTCATCAGGTGATAAATCTGAAGAGTGGAACTATTAGCTTTTCATTATCAAGGAAATGTCCTTGCAAGAGATGTACGAGTAAAATGACTTCAAGATTGATACATTTTATGTTACTTTGACATGTAGAGTATAAGGTGGCATTGCAGATTTATTTCTTGGCAGCAGAACTCTGTTGTTTGTATTTCATTTGGCGTTTAGATTTGGTTTAAGGTTAAATTAAACCGTGTATGATTCTGATTTGTATGTATTATGCTTTCATCAAGTGCGGTTTTTTAGTCAAAATATGGTTGAAATGAGACAGACGAGCGACAGATTATGCCATAACATCTTATACCAAATCTTTACGAGTAATGATCAGATTGCTTTGGTTGGTGGATTTGCTGGTTGATTCCAGAAAAGCACGGTCTCTGATTCTAGTCTTGGTGCTTACTTCGATAGATTGTTCAGGTTGTCGTGTGCATTCAAACAGCAGCAAAGATTCAATCTCTCTCATTTCTTTTACAACGAAAATGGATCCTTGAGCTAGTCATTTTTTATAAGCGAATTTTCTCCATTGAATTTCCTTCCTTACCCTTTTTATATGGGGAAACTTAGCAAGTATCATTCAAGAAGTTATCTGCGCTTCTACAGTTTAATCCAAGAAAGCTCTTTTTTCGTGTCTTCTTGGGTAGGTAATATTTGCACAAAAATTATTTACTTGCATTACAGACACAATTTTTAACCGGTTTTTTTATCTTTATAATTATCTTTTTATCTTATATATATCATATCATAAAAAGTATTATAATAATTATTCCAAATAGTAATACTTCAAATAAATTCGTATCCAAACAAACACATAGAAGATAACTTACTTTCGAATCTGGAATGATTTTGGTTTCAGTTGGAATTACTTAATAGGTATGCCATTTTTTAATACATTTTCTTGATCTGCAGTTTCTGATCCCGTTACCAAAACTATATTTAGAGCATCCAAACTTGGGCCGTACGTATTACCCATTAAACGATTCTGAGTGATGGTTTAGTCATATTCTCTTGTTCGAGGCAGCAACTTTTGGTCCAACCACGTTGCTTGACAGTGAGCAAAAAGATAAGCAACGCCCAAGATGTGCAAGTCCTCCTACAATTTTTGTTTATTTTTAGGGTTGGATCGGATGATATGATGGGAGGAATTTTAAGATAAGATCCTGATTCAAAATCTTTTTTTGACGAAAAAAAAAAGCCATTCCTTTTTTATTTAATTATTCACAATTCTGTTTGATTGTCCTCGGTTAGATTCTTTCTAATTTACATGTAACACAGTCACAAGAAACCGTGATTGATTCAATTATCATGACCTTCTTTTGATAGGTTTGCTTTGAAATTGATACTCGAAAGGAAGACCGCACTGCTTGACCGAAAAGATGTTCTTTTCCTTTTCCTTTAATCTTTCGAGATGAGAAGTCGGCATTTACCCTCTGCTTGGAGGAGGGGACTAAAAGGTCTTGATATCCATATATTACTTGTTGGATCAAAGGAAACTCAAACTCAGCGTTGATTTGCAGGTCCTATGCCTTTAAGATGTTACCATGTTTTTTCGGTCTAGTTCTACTGTTTGAGTACCAAAAAAAGAAAGATGCATGCCTTGAGATTTCTAATGTGTTTTACTGTACACTTGCTTTGCTGTCGCGTTGTTAGGCGGATGTCTTAGTGGTCCAGTCCCTAACTTCAGTCGGTGATAAGTTTCTTGATGAGCTAGAACCACTGTTTTATGGGTCAACCATGAGGACAATAACACTTGAAGCGGTGTGGCCTTTCTCCAATCTGTTGTGCTGACATCCTTGTGGTTGGTCCAGATCTATGCACTTTTTGCTGTAGATAAAAATTGCATTGCTACTATCTGTCAATTATTTGCACTGTTTTAGCTTTGAATAAACGTTTGCAAAAGCAGCAGCTATGTTCAATCAGATCACGAATGCATGTGTGATGTCCTACGCAGAATCTTGCAGGAGGAGGTCGGAGTTCTTCCTAGTTTTCTTAGGATATTGTCCTATTTACCATTTTTGCCTCTGAAACCTAACTTTGAGATTTTGAATCACACGTTCGGTCCTATAAAGGCATTGCCTGTTATTGTTCGTAACTTGGGTGATTGTATGATATTTCATTCTTCCCTGTGTAGTAGGTCAAGTTCCAGACAATCTCTGAATGATTCTTCTGCGGAACTTTGTCATGGCCTGCCCAATGGCAATGCTACAGGTACCTGAAAGTCCATATAAATTGGTAAACTGACCATAAAAATACAGCTGGTTGGTATTTTGAAGAAATGGGAGCCAAACCTTGTTTTAACTTTCTAAGGGTCTGGCAAAATGGCTAGCTTTCTTAACGAACTCTTTTATGGAACGTGATTCTTTAATTTCCAGAAACCATTGGCAAAAACAAAAAAGAAAAAATTGGAGATAAACCACCATTAGTATTCTCTTTAGAGAAAATGAAAAAAATGGCTGGCATTAGCATTATTAGTGCCTAACAGCCAAGCTAGAAATAGACTTGTTACTGCATTGCTGGTGTTCTGGGCTCGGACAAGCCTCAAAGACTGAGCTGCTGAATTTTTGGTCCTGGTCAAAATTTATGGCTTACTGTGTCATCACCGTACTTCGGATAACATTTAGTCAGAGAAATCTGAGAAAAATTGTGCTGATCCATCTGAATCCAATATTGATTGGAAGCCCTGATTGTGCTGCAAAACACGTGAAGCTATTAGCTCCACATTTGGATATCTGATTTGTTATATTTGAGCCACTGTCAATAACAAGGGATCGATCATCGATGGAGTGATTGATTTGGAAAGCAGGACCACCTGGGCAACACCAGGATTATCATCACTCATCACTACCAGTGGTTGCCCTTTGCCCCGCTCTCTCTATTACCAATACTTGAAAGACTTGGAGTTCGTCGTCATTGCTGCACAGGTTCTAGTAAAGTAATTAACATGTATGCAGTAAAAAGATCCAATAGAGAAAGCTAGACTGACATCATTGAAAGGGATTCACATTGGACGAACCTGCAAAAACGAAGTCAGAGTACCACTACACCGTCTGCCCACTTTACCCCACCAATTATGATGCACAAAAAGCTTGGCCCAGGTCCTTTTTCTTTTGTTATGGGTCTGCTTTTGTTCATCATTCTTCCTTCCTCTTTCTGGGTGTAATTCCCCTTTATGATTTTTTTTTCTTGGGTTTCTTTCTAACTACAGATGTTTTCACTAATTGGTTTTGTGCTTTCTCAATGTTGAAGGATTTCAGCTAAAGGAGTACTAAAATTGTACTCGATTCTATTACTCACAACCCCTGCTTTACTTATGCTTTACATTGGATTACAACTTACAATCAATATATAAAGTTGCTTAAAATTCTATGACCCCATATTAATTTTTGCTTAAGGGCATGCATATTAAGGGCAGAAAATTCGTGCCTTTGTTAAACCTGGGCTAGATTGAAGACTGAAACGTATACGGGGTTAATTTAAGGAATCTTGATAATTTGTTCTAGCAGCAAGATTAGGTTTTCTAGAGTGAGGCGAGCTCTGCCCTGCATGCATGTGAGCTAAAGAATTAGTCTAACCGATTTCCTTCTTTAATTAGCACTAACGAAGTTTCCCAAATATGTTTAGCCGGCTGCATTGAACAAGGAACGATGGGAGTAAAGCCTTGATCTTTCCTTCCTTTTCCGTCCCCTCCCGAAACTAACGTATTGATGTTTCCTTGCTTTTTGCCTTCATAATCTAATCCAAAGAAGGTGGAAGAAAACCAATTTTCTGTGCTCTCTTTTCCTTTTCCTTTATATTTCGCCGACTGGATATGGTGCCTAATAGAATATTTTTTTTATGACGGTTGCAGAGGTTCCCTTAATTTTTTTAGCTTTTGGTAAGAGTGTATTTTGGGCTCTAAACTTAAAAGTTGGTAGTCATTTATTAACTACCAAATTAGCCTTTTTTTTTTTTTTTGGGTATATAAGATTACAACAAACTGTATCGGTACGCTCAATACAAATTATAATCGCCGTGATAGTTCAGCAGCATTACAATTAATTCACCTCAAATGACGAGATAAACACTAACATAAAGCTAAACAAATTAAACTTGGATTTAATGAAAGTTGAATCCTAAATCTCTATTTTGTGGCGACTTAACCATCAAATTTGCTTTTAAATGCTAAGTATTCAGAGGTTTCCAATTACATGTGAGTTCTACGCAGGTTATATTTTAACGCATGAATTTAGAGAAAAGATTAACACAAATAATTTTCACACGGTTCAGGAAGATTAACTGTTTAATCTTGTGGCAAAACCAATAAAAAGCTGTTTAAAATCCAATTAGATGCCATAAGAATTAAATTACGAATTCAGAAGTTTGCAAACAAGATCAAACCTTTTTAATCCGATGATGAAGTGTTTTAAAATAGTTACTGAAAAATAGTTGCCACATCCACAGAGATGGGAGGGAAGATGGCTTGATATCTTTAACTTCTAGCACCTTTCCACCCTTCTGTTTTGTAGATGACGGGTGGGATTGGGAGAGGGTGAAAAGTGAACCGCACAAACTGAAGCATAAAGATCAAGAACCAGGTCTTGATTAGACAAAGGAGACAAACTACCTGAAAGGACGTCATATCTGTGTAGCCGTGCATGTGTAGGGCAATAATTAAGTGGATTAAAAAACTTTCTCCAACCTTTTACGAAGACATTCGAAGCTTCAATCTGGTTAAATGTTGTAAGCACCACAATTTACCACAATCCCATGCTTTCTTACATGGTGGTAGAAGCAAACATGCTAACCACAACGTGCTTTTTCTTTATTTTTGGCATTTTGGCGGGCAAGAGGTAGTGGGGTTGAATTGGGAAGGTAAAAATGTTTATAGTACTAATAAAGTGGCGTAACTGGAACCAAGTAAAGCACAATCATGGTTTTGCTGCAGTAACTGGAGCCAAGTTGCAGGGGTGAAAAGTGATTCGAGAACAAGATGACATCTTTTTATGTTCTTGTTCAGTTAGTCATTTTCATTAGCCCTCCAAATCTCCATCAGAAAGTGATGGATCAAGCAAAGTAATCATCACTACTTCAATAATTATTTAAGTCGGTATACCAACAAGCCCTCAATGCCCCTTTAGATAGTATTCATGCCTAGCCGGGATTCTTCCAAAAATTAACGCATTATGTTAGGATGGTACGTACGTGTCCAAAAAATGAAATAGAAAACAAGAAAAAAGGGGACAAGAAATGTTAGATCAGCTTCAAGGAGTGTGAATCATGTGTGAATGTGAAAGATGGAATTATGGTGTCTGGGAACAGCAATGCTTGATATTTCCTTCAAAGGCTTTGATTCAAAGAAAGAGCATCAAAACGCATGCATGGGCAAGCACATGTCTTGCTGGAGGGACACATACTTGAAATGATAGAAAAGCATTGAAAAATGTTTGATAAATTACAAAAGACATTAAAAGCAGTTGGGGAGGGGGGGCCTGTTGTTGTTTGGTCTTCCACAATTGGAATTTGGTGAATGGTCATTCATTCATGCCCCTCTGGAATCGATCCTTGAAGACTTTTTTTTATGGAAAATAGCTTCAATGTCAAGCATTCGTGAAACATGAATTTTCATTGCCAGTTGTAATATTCTTCGACCCTTACTCTTTCCCAACCTAAGTCATTGCTTAAGTCATTGCTTCCTCATACTAATTGACTCAATTAAAGATTAAAAAATTTCAGTCAGTTGTGTATATGAAAAATTGGAAGTTCTAGTTCTTCCCTAGGCGCAAGTCGAGCAATACTTGACTGACTATCATCAATGCACGAATTTGAGTTTCATATGAGCAAATTAATTTATTAGTTTCTAGTACAATAAATGTTCAAAATTACTTGGAACACGAGTTCTGAAAATTGGTGATCTTGATCTTTCGTTAATAGAAAGAACCACCATTAATAGGCTTAGACTTCCCAGCTGTCTGCCCTTCTTTAGGTATGGTTAATAGAAAATCGGTGATTGAATGGTTTCCCTTTTTTTTTTTTTTGGGAGTGCAATGTCAATCAGCTTAACTGTCCGTATGTACTAGTACATATTCCACATGTCACAACCTAATTGCATGGATGGATCACCAATTTGTGAAAAACGATGTTTACATATATATAGAATTGGGGAGGTGAAAAACGATGTTTACTTTAGAACTGTATGAACTAACAAAGTCCATCAAAATCAATACTAGTATCTGATTTGTTATTGCTTAGGATCTTTCTGGTTAGTTATGTAAGTGAGGAGGTTAACTTCAACAAAATTTAAGGAATTTAGCTCACACGGGTTGGGAAGAGAATATGGCCAGGGCATCTGCTAGAAGGCATGAAAAATAAAAGTGCTCTTCCTCTCAACGAGGAGAGGTGGAATATCATTTCTCAATAATTGTACAATGCAGCAGCTCTATGATTGTGTGATCAGTTATCTCATTAGATTGAGTAATAAATCCTGCTCAAAGACTTTATTTTTTTCCCCCTTCTTCACAAGCTTTGCGTACTACTCATTGCGTCCACCTGGATGTGTCTTCAAAATTACTCCAATACATATGAGATGTTTATTGCACCAAAATCTGATTAAGTATACCTTTTCACAAAAACCGTCTGGCAAAAAACTGGCTGAATTGAAATCTAGAATTTCGAGTCGTATAATACAACTCATCCTATCAAAATGCATGCAAGCTATTCTATGAGTAGCTTCTTTACCCAAAGAAAAGAGAAAAAAAAACTTTTTCTTTTTAAATAATTAGATCATAAAGTTTTGTACTCGTGTTCCCTAACCGTTCTACAATGCCTGTCCTCAATTTCTTGCTCGTTCTGCTTCTTTTTGGATTTGTCCTTTAAAATATTGCATTATACAGTTGTCCACCCCAAAACAGTCGTCCTGCTGATCGCTTTGCCAAATTTTACTATATGAAATGTATATTTGGTATGAAGAACTGCCCTTCCAAAAGAAGTGCGAAATGCAAACTATCAAAAGAGAAACAAGAGGTGTAATATTATGGGAGACAAGGCCATTTGCTTCATTGTCTTCCTGCCAATCTACTTACTTCCTATCACGGGACATTAGGGTCTTTATTGATTCCCTTTTCATGAATGATCTCTTCGTTGCTGTGATTATAAATGCATTTGTAAAACACATTTTGCCCTCCTAAATTATTCTGTCTCGTGCTGTTACCTCTTCCAACTACAAATAATGAAGCCATTGACATGCCGCCATGCATGAATTACATGTATTATAGGTCACCAAAAAGTTGTAATATGGAACTAAAACCATGAATGCATCGCCTATATTCTGTTCACTTCCTTTTTTATTCTAACGACATCTTGATGAGTTTCTTTTTCTTTTTCTTTTTGCCCCACATGGACAAACTCAAAATTTCTTGAACAAAGGAAAACATTAGTGTTATATGCACTTTTCCTATTTAAACTCATTGATTTAAGACATTAAACTGCAAACCAATTATTACACTACTATCGCTTAATGGACACTCTACGTGTGTATCTCAAATAATTACTGGAGCTCAAAGATTTGTATAGCAACAGAAAAAGTAGAAAGCTAAAACTTTAAGCAGGTCAATCTACCCTTATTCTACAATAACAAAAAATACGAACAGAATAATGTATTTAGTAATTTAAAAGAGGGAAATTTGCCAAATTGGTCCCTAACATTTTTCAAAAAAATGTTTTTAGTCCCTAACATTTAAAATCAGCTATAATTGTCCTTAACATTTAAATTATGATCCATTTTGGTCATAATGCTTGTATTTGCTCATTTCTCCGACAAAAAATAGTACGTCTTTCTCACGTTGGCACTTTTTCAAGGGCAAAACTAGAAACACACTTCATTTCCTGTTGAAAGTAAAAGTACACAGGACCACCACCCCGTTTTCACCTATCTTTGTCCTAATTACAGTCTCAAGAAACCCTAGTTCCTTGCATCCCCTAGTTAACAAGCATAACCTGAGGAATTATGGTGGCGATGACGACAATGAGAAAGCTGTAGGCATGTGATTGAGGAATGATCGAAGGTTTGGCCAAAAAATCGTGAAGAAAATCTTTAAAAAGATGCAGAAGGAATCAGGAAAATGGAACTTCACAAGTGATCCCAAGAGTTGTTCAAAAAACTAAGTGATCACTTGAGACTATATCCTTAGTTTTTGAACAACTCTCGGGATCACTTGTGAAGTTCCATTTTCCCGATTCTTTCTGCATCTTTTTGAAGATTTTCTTCATTTGTTCCTCAATCATATGCCTACAACTTTCTCGTTGTCATCATCGTCAGCATAATTCCTCAGGTTATACTTGTTAATTAGGGGATGCAAGGAACTAGGGTTTCTTAAGACTATAATTAGGACAAAGATAGGTGAAAACGGGGTGGTGGTCCTGTGTACTTTTACTTTCAACAGGAAATGAAGTGTGTTTCCAATTTTGCCCTTGAAAAAGTGCCCACATGAGAAAGACGTGCTATTTTTGGTCGGAGAAATGAGCAAATACGAGTATTATGACCAAAATGGATCATAATTTAAATGTTAAGGACAATTATAGCTGATTTTAAATGTTAGGGAACGTTTTTTTGAAAAATGT
Organism: Coffea humblotiana; assembly: GCA_023065735.1. Classification (NCBI taxonomy): domain Eukaryota; kingdom Viridiplantae; phylum Streptophyta; class Magnoliopsida; order Gentianales; family Rubiaceae; genus Coffea; species Coffea humblotiana. Next base: position 25,474,293 of record CM041215.1, on the reverse strand, counting down.
TAGGGACCAATTTGGCAAATTTCCCTTTAAAAGATGATAAAATTTTTTACATCATATGACCCTCCCAGGATTTATATATATATATATATAGAACAGATTGGTCCTTTTTTTTAAGAGAAAATAGGCCTCACATTAGATCATTTTCATGGCCGGCCAATCACGTTTCTGTCACACTTTAGGGGTTTATCTTGTCTCTCATCTCCAACAATGCCAGAAGTTTATTTAATCTTTTATCAGAGATACTCATGGATATTTGTGGATCTCGTATTAATTCTCAGTAAGGGATACACAAACACTGGTATATTATTGATTGCCATTGAAATAATGAGTGTGTAGAGAGAGAGAGAGAGAGAGAGACGTGGTGACATCAAATCACGAGGGCTTGTATTAAGGCGTACTATATGGATCCCCACCACTGCTACGGCACCCTCAAAAGGCCATCAACCATATATAAGCTTCACTATAGAAGTTGAACTTTGACAAAATATATATATATATAAGCTTCACTTTTACTTCAAAAAATATGCATGCCCTGTTAATTACTACTATTATTATACATTATCCCTGTTCTCGTACGCGTAAAGAACTACTATTCTACCAGTCCAGATCCGAACGATTGGACTGAAAAGAATGAAAGAGACGAATAAACAATAATAGGGTTTAATTTGTGTAAAGAAATTAAGTGATACGAAAAGATTTGCTTTTGTTTGATACATATATGCGGTTGCCGAACTCCAGGATTTTGTGTCCCTTATGTGACATTTAGACGTGGGTTTCGGCTTTTAACTTGATGTCTCGGAAGAGACTTGTGATTGGGACTAAGTTAAGCTAGGCTGGACCCAAAATTAGTAGGGTTTTAACCCGCAATTATAAGGACACACGGGCTGGAGATAACACAGTGAAATTGGTCATTTGGTCTCGCAAAGTTTAGGCAGTAGGCACCATTATTGGAGGAAGTGACTCTACTTAATGATTTGATTTCCTTGGCTGGAGCCAATTTGGAGCAGATTTTGAAGTGATATTTGGAGTTTGAAAGCCAATTTCACTAGCGAAAAGTACCGAGAACACAAAAATATCTCAATCACAATGGACCGCGGGAAGGGAAAACATGTGCTTCAACTTTGTTACTTATCTTATCCTATCTCTCTTTGATAAAAAAAGAAGACTAAAGTGTAAAAAGCCGTAGCTTAGCTTGACAATTTTCGAAACTTCATGGATTAGAGATTCTTAAAGACAAATCTCGTTCACTTTTGGGGACAAAGGGAGGGCCAACGAATGCAAAATTCTCCAAACTCACTGTGAAGACACCGATGGAGGTGGTACTTGGGCACTGTGCAAACAATTTGCCCATCACAATTCAAAAGCGATGGTTGCAGCCGCCAATAGACAACAAAATCTTGTACAAAACTTAGATATCTTGAAATTTGAAAATCTGATTTATATTATATATATTCTGCATTCCTCATATATAGTTACCACATTGAAAGATGAATTGGTATCTCTCTTGTAGCTAATTCTTTCTCTCCTTCCGACAACATGCATGCCCTTTCGTCCCCCGCCCCCTCCCCTCCCCCCCCCCCCCCCCCCCAAAAAAAGGGACAGAAAGAGAAGCCCTCCGAATTGTTTCAGCTATTTTAATTGTATTTCATGGTTAATTCATCAATTTGCCTCCTAGAAAATCTTATAAAACCTTGTAAAGTTTTAAGGTGACAATGTATGCGAGACTGTTATGCTTTGTTTTTTTGAATCTTTAGGTCCTTCATACTACATTGCCCGCCCCTTCATGATACATTACCCCAAAGAAAAGATTATAGAGCTTGAGTTTTATCTTGTTAGCAAGCGTTTGTAACGAAAATATTTCTTACTTTCTGCAAAATATAAACATAGATTTCAAAAAAAAAAAAAAAAGCGTAAAGATTCTTTTGGTTTTCTTTTAAATAACTTACTTTCGGTAATTGGGTACTACTCCATATCATTTCTGTAGACAACGAAAGAAGGTGAAACATGTTCGTATACGTCTTCAAAAGGTTATTTTCTTTCCTTTCTTTCCCGAGTGGATAAAATGAAGGGTATGTACTACAAACATATATAAAACATTCTGTCACTCACTCAGTCGCAGAAACCTACATAATAAACCTAGACAGATGCAGTCACATATACAGAATCGTGAAGTGTGAACTTCAAACGGGATCTTTATTTACATTTCCATTTGTCGAAACAGTGTCTCTATGTTTCCTCATTGAGTTGTTGCATTTTCTTCATCTATATATATATATATAGGAACTTTAGAGTGGAACATTACATTCTCAAGTCATCGTCGACTTCTAAACTTCTTTTAGAAGTCGATGATTAAATATAGAGTTTGAGCTTGTTACTATCCTTTGCGAATTAAAAACAAAAATTGGCTACTCAATTTATCGTTATTAGTGATCACAATTGTACTTCTAGACTAGATATCAATGCGGTAGAAAATCCAAAGGACAAAGAAAATACAAAATTGAAAATCCTTTCACACATGTAAGTCATAGCTCAGGTTTGTTTGATAACATAATACAGTACTTAAATTTAATAAATTTAGATTTTAATATGTTAATATGCGTTTGATAACAAAAAAATAGAACATTTAAATTAATTAAATGACACCAAATTTTCTAAACAAAATTTACTCCAAAAAATAAGTGATAAGTTATTCACTTATAATTTAATGTGATACACATTTAAATGTATCAAATTTAGTACTTAACAATTCAGTAATTTAACGAATTTAGATTTCTAATTTCAGTTTCTAAACTTCAATTTTTATCAAACACACCCTTAGAGAAGGTATCAAAATAAGTTGTAGGTAGTTTCTTAAGCAAGGTATTCAAAAAGAGAACATATGTAGCCTAAGCAAACTAATAAACAAGGTGATTAATCTTTTTTTTTTTTTTTGTTAAACCTACCAAAATTGATCTATACCACAGAATTGGGCTTTAAACTCAAGTGTCATGGAAATCTGGCAGTGTGTTCCTCCACATCAACAAAAATGGCATCACCAGAAAGCAACTTATAACCCGCAACAGCAAATTAGTTGTCTACATTTATTTCCCGGTTGTACCACAATTTTCTGAGAAGCATTCGCCAACGTAAATGGCTCATTAATTAATTGAAGTCCCAAAGTTCCAAAGACAACCTTGCATTTTTTTTTCTTCTTTTAAGAATAAAAAAAACCCTTCATCTAAGAAGAAAGCTGAATTTAGAGGTCTCAATTTCGACTTAGCAATCTGTGGCAGCATTTTCTTTTTATTCATCATCGTACTCGTGAATTAGAAAAATCAAAAGGCTGGTGGTCCAGACTCCAGCAGAATGCCGATACACGGTTCCTCATGGTAGCAAGAATCCCAGTTCTCGGTCAAACACTCCACGGGTCACGCCTGCATTTATATGGCAACCGTCCATGGCTAAGTTGTTCTAGCATGCATTTTCTGAATTATGGTTGGTGGTCCTTACTCCTTCCTTGGTTCCAAATGGTTCCTTGTCTGGTTGTCTTGAACCTTCTAACCATCGCCTCCTCTCGGCGCACGGCATAAATGTTTCTTCACAAAAGCCCGGGCAGATACAGCTAATTGGAGCTTCAAATTTACCCAAGGTTAATGCAGCAACATAATGTTCTGACTTCACAGTTCCAGACCAGCACTGACATAACATGTACAAAAAGAAATGCACAACGTAGGAGTCGAAAATGTACACGCACAAACACAAGTTGTATGTTTGTTTTTCCTTGTAGTTACATGTCACTATTGCGGGTTTAAGGATATTTGGTCTATCAGTTATTGAGAGTCTCAAGGTTTTGTTGTGCATGTGATATGTATGGAAGGAGGGTATGCACGTTAGTCCAAATTTATTGCACTTGCTGACACCAGAATTGGGTCCGATATGGATTTACTCTTTTATATATATATATATATATGTATATATATATACACACTAGTAAAGGGCTCAACGAGGACAATAAGACTAGTGGGAGAAGATCCTACATTTGAACCAAAGGGGTGCATTATTGCACGATCTTTATATTTTACCATAGGTGCAAAGTTTGAACCCTTGACCTGGAGTCTACACTATATGCCTTACCTTAATTAAGATCTGAATTTGTCTATTTAATGCTTATATATATATATATGGGTAAAATACCAAAAACCCCCATGTGGTTTGTCAAATATACACTTTACCTCCATATGGTTTGGAAACCTACAATTTAACTTCCTGTCGTTTCAACTAAAGTGAAAGTCTGACGGAAAACATCTAAACTAACATCTGAACGAAAAATGTCAAAATTGCCCCTCTATAAGTCAATTCCTCGGAAGAATGTTTCGTGCATTTGAGAATGAGTAAAATACCAAAAATCCCCATGTGGTTTGCCAAATGTACACTTTAACTCCCTATGATTTGGAAACACACGGGGTATCTTTGGCAAGTGAAAATATTATCGCAACCACAACTCTCAGCAGAAGTGCGTGGCACTCAAATACCGTTATTGTAGATGTTTTCTGTCAAACTTTCACTTTAGTTGAAACGACAAGGAATTAAATTGTAAGTTTCCAAATCATAGGGAGGTAAAGTATACATTTGGCAAAACCACAGGGAGTTTTTGGTATTTTACCCTATATATATATAGACACACAATTCAATGATGGATGGTAATACCAAAACATGGAATACTAAGCTCATTTGTATTTTATCATGTACGCTTATGACAGTAAAAAAACAAAAAAACTAGCGATGTTTCCTCTAGAATGGTGCCTCATATGAGCCATATGAGTTTATATCATATTGATTGGTAAATGCTCCATCTTTAACCTCTTCTATGAAAATCTCCAACAAATTTTGGGCCTCACTCTTTCTTCAAATTTATAACAAGATGTGAATAAAATCACTTAGATAATCAACTCATTTAGGTGAGTTAGCCATTACAGAAACTTTAACTTGCTCAACCATTAGAGAAGATAAGGGTTCATATTGAAGAGGAAAAACAATTTATGCAGCTCATCGTCGGCGAAGGGGAAACTTCACAATAGCTTCCACAAATAACTACGGACGTGGGCTCATTCCCCTAGGATTTTAAAGCCTGTACATTTTTCCCCAGTAAAGATATCATTATGTAATTTCAACATTACGTTCATGGCCAATTTACCTGGCACTGTCCTGTATCATATCGTAGTCCGAATCCTTATACACTATAGTTTGGTTCTTGGATGGGATACAAGAGGATGAGACATACCCGATTCTATTTTTCCAAAATGATCCATTCTAATTAAAATAGTATGTTTAGATAGGAGATCATTTGATATACTTTTTGAGAAAAAATTATTATAGTACATTTTTGATGTGTTATTTGTGACATAAAAAGATAACTAAAAATTATACTTATGATACAAGCAGTTAAATTTATGTAAATAATTTGCTATTGAACTGCATAGTTATTTCACTTTGTTCATCGGTTTATATATCTTGCATTTTGTATGATCATTCTTACACTTTGTTCGTTTGATTTAATGCTTACAATTTGTTCGCAATCGTACAACAAGAAGATCATTTTTTGCTTCAAAATTTAACAACAATACTTACGAAGCATAAGAAGCGTGAAGTTCAATGGTCCAAGTAAATTCTCTCTGTTGTTTTTCGTAAAGAGAATTGGAATCTGCATTTTCGTCTGCTACGAGGTCCGTTGCGCTGTACAATGTAGCAGGAGAAGTCCTGTGCTCCCCGTGTTGCCGATAAAAAAAATAAAAAAAAGGAGGCAGTAAATTAAATAAAAAGTACGCTTGTCACTGTCGTTTCTTTCGTGAATGGTACGCGCATCAGTAAAATGAATTGAATCTGAGTGTTCTAAGCGCCACGCTCAAGAAAAGTGTGTAAGCATCATTTTTGCTCCACAGATGAGATTACCGGATCTCAGAAGCCTGGCCGGTTTACGGTGCCACAAGCGAGTTGAATAAAAATGGTACACACACGTTCCAGAGTAGTGAACCTGTCCCTTCCACGTAAAACTAGGATAAAATACAGAAAACCTTCCTCTAGTTTCGCGGACAGTTAATCGACGCGCACTGTGATTTCGAAATATTCACATAACTCTTCGCATTTAAAACTGACGTGAAATGTGAAAAGTTGATTCTCCAAATTTAAAACTAACGTGACAAGTTGATTTTTGACTTGCTACGTCACTGATAACAAATAAAATATTTTTTTTAATAACTATTGTATTTTTCTTTATTCCTTAAATTTTATTTTCTTTTTTACTCTTTTCTTATTCAAATAACATTAATCTGTTTCGATTAGCTGTTTTTTGATGTGCTTTTGAAAAACTTTAATGTAACAGTGTATATGAAAAGCTTTTGTACCAGATTTTTTTTGAGTTGTGTTTGTATATTACTGTAATATTGTATTTGAAAAATTGAAAAATCCAAACAGATGTTTTCCTTCACTGCATTTTTCCCTTTTTAAAAACCTTTTTTTTAACCTTTTCTTTCCACCGCCACTAGTATTCCAGCCACCTCCCCTTGCTGTCTCCTCTATCCTCTTCCTCTTCTTTCCTCTCTCATCACCACCTCCTCTCGCGACTTCCTCCTCGTAAAACTATGACCTGCAAGTTTAAGGATAATTTTACCCTTGTTCTGATCAAGAAATTAATTTTGCTATCCAACTAACAGACCATGACAGTCAGGATTAATACCGGCAAAATTGACTTTTTTTGGGTTCAATTATACTTAATAGCTCAAGCAGGTTTTGGACTAAAGGGATCCCCAAATTTAGCTATGATTTTTTTTTTATTATTATTGGTTCAAGGGGACTCTTGAATGTTACAAGGTTGAAAAGAAAGGGAATAGATAGGACTTGAGAGCTGAACTAAAAAGTTCCTTGATCATGCAATTATTATTCCTACTAGCTAATTTAAATCTTAGGAATTAATGTTTTTAAACCACAGAAGAGTAAAATAGGGTCTAAATCTATAAAGTTCCCATTTCAAAGGCATCCTTGACGAGAGAAATATGAATGGTACTCTAGTTTTGTATAATTGCAATCCCACTAACTTTATTATTTATAGTATGATGTTATAGGGATGTTCTTGTTTGATTAAGTCTCCTAATTTTAGATTACAATTTTGGAAAATCAATTTTTTCAATGTTTTCATTTGCTTTCGCATAAAAAACTTCAGTTGTTTTAATACTTGAAAAAAACAAAGAACTAGAATCTAAAATCTAAATCAGGAGTATATTCAGCTAATTCTGAATTTTTTCTATAGTCACTTCTTGTAATTAAATTTTGCAAAATGTGCTACAAACGATTATTAAAAAAAAAAAAAGAGTATCATTAACAATTACCTTCTGAATATTCTCTACGAATTCTGATTCATCATGTGGCAGCATCTATTTGGACACCTAATAGATTGATTTACCATTGCGACGTTGGTTATTGATCTTTGCACAAAATGCATGTAACGGCTGTCTGGCGCTTGACATAAACACGTGAAGATGCATGTCATCAACAATAGGAAAACATGGAAAAAAGAAAAGATCAGGAAACAAACGAAAAGTTCTATGTTGATCAGGAAACGCTTTTGTGATATTATATATGTATTAGTAATAATTTAATATTAAAATTGAAGAGTTAAATAAATTAAATCGAGCTCGAATCTATCGAATATTAATCAAATCGAACTCAAACTATGAAAAGATCGATTCGATTCGTTTACAGCTCTACAAACGAGGTCTTCCGTGAATTATTGGGTTGGCTAGTAAATTCTATTGTGCTTCCTTTGAATTGAAGAATCTGATGAATGATTTAAAATCCACCTAAAGCACTTTATTTATTTGGATTGTTTAAAAGCTATTCGGATTTATAATTCATCAATTATCAAAATATATTTTAAATATTACAATAATTTGTGATATATAAATTCAAATACCGTTTTAATAATCTAAACAATTAGAGGGATTTGAAAAGATTTTAAATCTTTCGCCAAATTCTTGGATTCAATTGCAACCTTCGCCAGACTCAATTATTTCACATTATTGGGATAGTTGGGAAAAAGTATAGCATATCATTGATGTAATCAAGCGTTGAAAATAAATTGGGGATTGTGTTGACTCTACTCTAACGGCTGATTTCGTCCAAATTGTGCTACAAATGCTAGAAGCGGAAATCGTCAGATGGAACTACGCAAAGATTAGACAAGATTGAATTCTAGTCAAGATCTACAAACTAATCAAATCAGAATGGGTCATATGTTCATGATTACATAACAAATTGACTGACGTAAATTACTACGAAGTAGCCTAACTTTTTTTTTAAGCAAAGATTCGATTGGGTATTTTTCGTAATCTATGAATGTAGAGTAATGCATTTAACCAAATTGATACATTTTCTGTTGCGTATACAAGGTTCACATAAAGTCAATTCGTCACAAAAACCAAAAAGAATTATTTTGAACAAGTCTATGTATTTTGATACATTATTTTGAATAAGTCCAAGTCAAGCACGTAGGGAGCTGGAGGCCTTTGCAATGATCCCATCAAAAATTAGAATGATTATATGATAAACACATCTTTTAAATACATATATATATATATTTTAAAAATTTTCATTTATATATTTATTTTTTTTACATTATATCATAAAAATTATTATAATATTGCGCGTGACTAGGTTAATCAAATAGTGGAGTAAAAATATTTTTTAAAAAAATCTATTTATTTCAGTATTCTCCACTAAAAAATGGAAATGCCAGGCAAAAAGTACAATAGGAGAGAGGGTATGAAATACCACTCTACTTTGCTAAGAATATTAATTTTGTTTTATTTTAGTTTTGGAGTGCAATCTTTAGTGCCAGACAGACTGATGATGATGATTATGCAGTAAATTTCATCACCAACCCAACTCTCCCTCCCGCCCCCTTCCCCACCTCAGCCACCCCCATCCCCTTCCCCTCCTCTTTATTTTTATTACTACCCCATAGTAGGACCCCAATCTTAAACAAACCAACCCTCTCCCTCTGCCTTTCTTGGAAGGCCTTCTTGTTCCAAGAAAGAAGCAACAAATACTACCAAGGAGATATCTTCACGCATATGAACACTCTTATCTCCTCTGGTTGTTTGTAAATGGGAAAATGGTAAAGTCTTAGGTGTTGCAGTATTAAAAGCTAAAGAAATAGTAACGAATAAGAGTTAATTATATATACAGTGATTTAACGTAGGTTATCATTATTGTCGTATGCATGGCACCTATGAAAAATTTTAAAATTTAAATTAATTACTTTGTTCGTATATAAAAGATTAACTCTAGTAAGTAATAATTGTGACAACTCACAACTAATTAATGTGTATGTTTGTTTTAGTTGAGGAGGCGAGTAGAACTTTTGCATCCTATTCATGACACAAGTGAAATTACCATCTTGTACCATTACCAAACTTTATATTTTCATTATTTTTTATTGACCTAATTTATCATATTTTATAAGGAAAGAAAGTTTTAAAAAATTATATAAGGGGTAGGTATAAAAAAGAGTGAGTACAAAGAGCCTAAATTAAAAGAGTGTCTTGACATCTCTCTTAAATTTTTTTTCATTAAAAATAGAATTCGAATTCTCGAACTTATTTACAACCAAAGAGAAACTTGGTCTTTTTTTTTTTTTTTCTCCATCTTACTACTCTTATTATAGATGAAAGATTACTACTATAAATAATCCCAAAAATTTTCTTCTCCCTCCCACCTTCCTTAGTCCACTCCTTCCCTCCCTACTCGTTGTAGATTATCAAAACCCCAAATAGTAATTAAACATTTCTTTACATTTTAAACTTTGAGATACTAACAACAACTCTCTCTTTCTCTCTCTCTCTCTACCCTGCCCTCAGTTTCAGCGCTTTTCTCAGGTTCCCTTCCTCCCCACCTTCCCTTCATTTTCCCATCAAAAGTTTGATTCTTCTCTAACAATTCAATCTTTTTCTTCTTTGTTCTCTCCACAGATAATTCAAGAAGTGCGAAGGTGGGCAGCCGAGCCTATCCTACCACAGCATCATAGCATGTCAATCCAAAATTTCTGCTATAATATCACGTAAAAATTTACATCCATCTTGATCCCTTCATCGATTCCGGATAAGAATTTTGAAGAACAAAGAGAAAATGCGGGTGATCAAAGAAATGTACCCTCTCTGTTGCATCCCATTGGAGAGCAATAGCCCATCTGCGATCGACGAGGGTCCGATGGAGCCGACCCTTTTGCGAACAGGGTCAGCCGTGATTAATGGATCTGATGCCAATGCCAGAGGATCCGACTCCGCCGTCAGCGTCGCGGGTCTTCTATATAAGTGGACTAATTATCATAAGGGCTGGAGATCCCGCTGGTTCACTCTGCGAAATGGTGTTCTTTCCTACTCCAAAAGCAGAACCCGGCCAGAGAATCTCTCCTCCGCCTCCGCTGCCGCCGATGATTTAATCCTAATCGGCGGCGACTTCAATAAACGCCACTCCTCCGGCAGCGGAAGACGTAAGCATGGGAACAAATCCGCTGGCATTGTTCATCTCAAGGTATAGACGTACTAAATGAATAACGGCGGTGTAAAATCATAGACCTAGTGTGTGAAGTGCGTGAGAGAGAGAGAGAGTTAGTATTTTCAAACATATGATGTCTGTACAATACGTAAGGGAGGGAATGATAGAGTGCGGTGGACGTATTTATTAGGGGTCTCCAATCGACTACAGAAGGAAAAGTTTCCAATACAGGAAAAATAGTTCAAATGGGAAATTTATTTCGTCATTTTACCATATTTATGTCAAGGGACAAGCAAAATCCAGGAGGGCTTTGGTATCTGAGCCTGATTTCTGATGGTTACTTTTTCAGTCATTGACCGACGGATATATCAATGTAGGATTGATAATTACACTAAGTGGCTGTTTAGTGTTGTTACCGGTCTCTAAGATTGGGCGATTTGTCATGTGAGAGTGATTTTAACTGATTGTGAAGCTGCAGTGGGTCACATCAGCAGGTGAATACATTGGAAGGCCAAATTAAGGGTTTATGTGCGTATGGCTTCTGCTTCTAGGTTTATCTCTGTGTTTTAACTGATGGGTCACATCAATTTTCTTGCTTTTTTTTTCTTTTGTTGTTTTTTTTTTCTGGGGTGCGTTCCAGTGTCTTGATCTTTTGGCCAATTTCTGCTTTGTGGGGTTTTGGATAAGGAGTAGACCCTCTAGGGCCTCTACTTGTTTCTTGGTTTATGAAAGGTCGGGATGGTCAGGGAGCTGATAGCAATGAGTACCCTTCTGCCAGTTAAACAAAAAAAGAAAGAATTGGTGAAAGTTTCCATTTGTGAGAACTGAAAGAAGTCTAGCCGTTCGTTTTTGGTGTTGGGATACAGACAACTGTAGTGTAAGTGGCCAAAAAGAGACGAAAAGGGCAAAAAGAAGGTGCTTTTAGCTTCTCTTCCTGTGCAGATTTTTGTGTTTTTGTTTTTTCTCTCGACTTCCTACAGTGGCTCTGGGACGGGCTGTTGAACTTGGAAGTTTTCGAGGTTTTGGCCAGTAACTTCTTTAGGCTGTGGTAAAAGATGAATGTAGGAGGAGTAGACAGTCTAGCAGTCTAGACTCCTGAGGAGGTTATTCTTGCTTCGCAGTTTGAGTGTAATGTGGGCAAACAAATAACAAATGCTAAATGGAGCTATCCCGGAAAGGATATTCTTGCACTTGAGGTGCCTTTTCCGGTGGGTCCTGAAAGTCTTAAACTTGGTCAAAGTAATCAAGCCTTTGCCCGATATTCCATATAAAACCATTTTGATCTACTTAAAATTTAATGAACTTTAATGACTGTTAGATTTTGAGTGGAGGGTTCGTAGTTATCTGAGATGTTTTCAGTGATGCTGAATTCACCTTAATTTCTGTTGTATTCATGCTTTTTGATTTATCCAGCAGCATGTCGTGCTGCTTTTCTTTCTTGTTTCTCTTAGGTTCCCTATTTGTCTGATGACAGTGCTTGTCATTTCAATCACTCGCCTCTCTTGATCGCGTAATTGCCTATAACTTATGTATTTTGATCGTCTAATTGATTTCTTTTCCTCATCATTATTAATTTGGCCTTAGGAGCTGAGCCCACCATTTGCCATTGGTATAAATTTTCTTCGCAGATCTCATCATTTCGTGAGAGCAAGTCAGATGACAGACGGTTTTACATATTTACAGCTACCAAGACTCTTCATTTGAGGACGAATTTGAAGAAAGAAAGAGCAGCCTGGATAGAAGCTTTGAGTTCCAGTAGAAATCTCTTTTCATTGAGACCATTGAATGATAATCTTTCACTTTTATCGGATATATCAATCTCAACTGAGAGGCTAAAGAAACGCTTGCTAGATGAAGGGATCAGTGAAGCACTTGTCAATGACTGTGAGCAGATCATGCTTTCCGAATTTTCTGATGTACAAGGACAACTGAAGTTTCTTTGTGAGGAACGTTCCAATTTGCTGGACACATTACGGCAATCTGAGGTAAGACTGACTCCCCACATGGGAAACCACCCCAGTAATTCCTAAAAGTTCTTGTTTTAGCGAATTGATAATTAGATACCAAAATATGCTCCTTGCACTTCAGCTCATCACATTGTGATGCAAGGGTCCTCTCCTTTTGGTCAGTTACTGAAAGTAATTTCTTAGAGCTTTTCCTTGAGTCTGATATAAGGGTTCTTGTTATTCTAGTGAACCATGGGGTTCAGAATTCCATGTTTACTGAGTAACTAAGAATAGCAAATGTTACCTACCTTTACAGGTGTGCTGGAATCCAATTTCATATTTAAGTTTTAAATTGCTGAAAATGTGGTTAAACTAACTTTTTACAAATATTTTGTTGATGGCTATGCTGAAAAATAATTTCTTAAGAATTTTTGTTGAATGACTGTGCTGATCTAAGTGTACACCAAACTCGCCACTCTGTCCAATTTGCACATATTCCGCTTCCCGCTGATAGAACAAAATTCTTATTCATAGCTCATCTTTTCTTATTATCCAATGAAGACTTGGCTTGTTGCTAACTTGTATTTGGTTATATACTTTTATCTCCTTCCCCTGGTTAATCTTTACAATAGTGCTAAGCTAATGTGTCTGTTGCTAACAGTTGTATACAGCTTATTCATGCTTTAATAGCCAATGTAATTGCTTTTTTCGAGGAAGGTACTGCTAATGTGCAAAACACGTTAACTTTGCTTTTTATTTTAGTACTCCCTGAGATTGCTGCTGTATAAGTAGTTTTTTATTTAATTAGTTGCATCTTCCTATTGCCAGTTGTTGTAGTTTTATGTAACTCTTCTTTACTATCCAAATCACATATCCCATTACACGCATTTGTGATTTTCTTTCCCTACTATACTGATGATTGTGGTAGATCAAAATCATTGTACTCTCAGTTCTTAAATTTCCTTTTATGATGTGACCGTATACATCTCAAAGTTGTCTTTCTTGCCGAATCATTTTCAGTTTTTCTTTCTACACTAGTATTTCATCAGTTAAAAGCACTTTTCTAGTGAACCTGTTATAGGTCTTATTTTTGGCAATGTGCGAAACACTTCGACTGTGTCTTGTAGTAAGTCTCTTCTGGATTCATGTGTTCATCCTTCATATTCTTTCTGATATAAACATTTGGAACATAGGTCAGACTATATTGTTTCACTATAACCGGCAAAATTTTGCAGAACTTCTGAACAAACTTAAATATGTCACTCTATCTTAACCTGCCTTCATGTGAAGTGATGATGTTGGACTGGAAACCACATATAGGAAACACATCTCTTAAATGCATTTTATTCCTTCTCTAGCTATGACCGCTAACAGATTATAGTAATTCTCTCGGTTAGTTCTGAAAGATGCATGCATGAGCCATATTTTGGCTAAAAAGAAGCATGACTAATATATAGGTAGCCAAGTACATAAATACCACTAAGGTCAATCTATTTAAACTCTACGTAGTTGTTTTGTTCACATTATTGTGCAACTCAAAATGGTGTTGTTTATGCATTATTTGAAAAGATCACTTAGTTGTCTGACATTATTGTCTTTTAAGTTTTTTAATTTCATTTTGTAGTTTGTTTCATCACTAAACCCCTCGAGTGCAGGTACATATCATACATTGCCCTTGATTGGAGTTGGTGTCACAGTAATCCCTTGTTTTTCCATATTCCAATTGATAATCTGCCTAATGGATATCGGCATCTAAGATTTGCCAGATATTACATTAAGTGATCCTCTGAAGAGTAACCACTATTTATTTTTTATTGGCTTTTGTAGGCAGCTAATGTTGAAGCTGATGCCAATGGAGTTCATGATGCTGAATACCACATGATGAAGCATGAGTACTCAAATTTAGGGCGTGGAAAATACAGTGGTAATCTTTATATTTGATGCTCCATATCCCTCCCCCACTGCCACCCCCTGAAAAGAAGAAAAATCTCAAAATAGAGAACTCAATGGAGACAAATAAAAAGCAAGCTAAATTTTGTGAAAAAATTGTCTATCCAATTGTTTTTGTTCCTAAGCTTAGGATTCTTCAGATAAATTACTTGATGGACTGCTTCTCTCTCTCTCTCTCTGTGGTTTTTCCTCTTCCATATGTTAACTCATCGTTGCCCTCTATGCCAAGGGATTTTGACTGATGTGGCCTCTATGCCTTATTCTGCATGATTGTAGACATTGTCATCTTGTGGGGCTTCTATTTTCATGTTCAATGTTAAAGAGAATTTGGTTTCATCTCTGAGCATAGTAAGCTTTGCTATTCTAGATCAATGGAACCTGAGAGTAGATAAATTGCTCAATTTGTAGATGATTTAATTTGTCAGATGTACTCTTCTTTGAGTAATTATGTGGCTCTTGACCTCTTGATATGGTATTTGGTGTTCAGAATGGAGCACTACTGAATCATCTGATGACGTGGAGAAACAAGAGCTTGAAGAGGTTTCAGATGAAGAGGAAACCAATTTCTTTGATACTAATGAATATTTTTCTGAACCAACTAGTAGTTTTGGATCAATAAGAGAAGAGGTCATGGATAAAGGTATCAAATTGGAAAATCATATTAATGGCATGGAGAAGTTGGATGCCGAGAAGGAAGAACATGAATCCAGATGCTTAACAATTGAAAGGCGCAAGAAGCTACCAGATCCAATTGAGAAAGAGAAAGCAGTTAGCCTTTGGTCCATGATCAAGGACAATGTTGGAAAGGATCTCACACGAGTATGTCTCCCAGTGTATTTTAATGAGCCACTATCCTCCTTGCAAAAATGTTTTGAAGACTTGGAATACTCATATCTTTTAGATCGTGCATATCAACATGGGAAAGCGGTATGACCTATATAATTTTCAGCTATTTGTCTCCTAAAGTTACAATTTAAAAGGGTTATTGTTTCTTGAAATTAATTACTTTCCTCACATTACACTTGTTAAGTGTCACTGCTATGGAGTAATTTTTTGAGAACTGGTGGATTGATTATCCGCACTATCCATGACAGTTTGGACATAGTTCATTTCTGTTTGACTTGGAATTTTTGCATCTTGTTTTGTTTTGTTCTTTTGCATTTTTGTCATCATTTTTCTGTGTCTTCTAACTTGCACTTCATTTGAGCGTCCCCTATTCCTTGTGTCAATTATGATCACTTAATGCAAGAATGATAATCTGTTGCCCTCTGGATGGAGTCAATTATGTATATCTTTTAGTCATTGTTAGCAGCCATTTTAAATTGATATTTTATCTTGTTTACTTAGTAACTGATACAATGGTTTTACATCTATAATTTACCCAATCTTCTTCTATAGTTTCAAAAATTATCTCCTTGAGAGCTAAGATTGTTAATGCCCAAGAGTTTGACATTCATCTGATAAACTATTGTTTTGCTTTAGGGGAATAGTCTCCAGAGGATTTTGAATGTTGCTGCATTTGCTGTTTCTGGATATTCTTCATCTGAAGGCCGTCATTGCAAACCTTTCAATCCATTGTTGGGTGAAACTTATGAAGCTGATTATCCAGAATTAGGAGTCCGGTTCTTCTCTGAAAAGGTACAAAATGAAATACGGGTTGCCATGTCGATTCAAGTCATGTAATATGCATGTCTTATGGCATCATCATTTGACATGCTTATGATTTCTTGCTAACATAACATCAATTAATGCCCTAATCTGGATTCTTGGAGTTTGTATTGAAAGAGAATTGAAGAAATCGAAGTTATTAGGTACTGTTCCATCTTTTATTTATTGCCAAACTTTAGTTCAACAAACAGTAGACTCGGAGTACTTGGTCGGAGAGTAAGTGATTGAATTGTTGAATTCAAACTAGGTTTCTATTTTAAAGGAGAGAAACTGCTTAAAATTGATTGAGTTTTTGAAAAATATGGTAGGATCCTGTTGTGCTATGATGGCTAACAAGTTACAACTTGTTCTTTTCTGGTAAATAAATTTTGAGGGTTTAAGTAAACAGTACAGCAAGTAATCCAAGGACCATCAAATAGAAATTCGGGAGTACTAAAAAGCGACAATGAAGCTTAAATGTAATGATAGTTTACATCACCTGACTTTCCTGATTGTTTATGTTGGTTATTTGTGCATGTTTCTCCATTCTCATTTCACATTGGGAGCGAGTATAGTGATTGTTCTTCATCATAGTTGAAGAAACCTTATCCGGCTGTAGATAGTTGAAGCCTTCAGTGAATTGTTGAAAGAACCAGTGCCTTGTGATATTTCAAATGATAAACCATCTTCAATTTGTGTAAGTAATATGGACAAATGACATCTTTATTGCCACTGATCGCACACCTCTATTCAGATGGTAAGATTTTTTCTATTCTAAAATAAGTCAATCAAATAGGAACTTGGGTACAACTCAAATGTATTTACAGCATCACAAAGATGGCATAGCATCTTGTTCTTGCCCCTCAACATGAGCTGCAGTAGTGTAAAAGTTTCCAGGACTTAAAGAGCATTCAGTGTTTGCCAGTTAATTGGTACCTGAGGCATTGGTTGAATACTGTCATGGGCAACTAACTAGATCTCTGTATTTGAAAGACTTCACGTCTAGATCCTCCAACTCTGTTTGTGTTCTTAAACTGTTCTGATCTTGTATTTATATTTAAAGTAAGTTTACTGTGTTCTCTTATAGTTTTACTGGTTGAAACAGGTTAGTCACCACCCAACACTTATTGCCTGTCACTGTGAAGGCCGAGGCTGGAAATTCTGTGGTGATAGTAACCTGAAGTCAAAATTCTGGGGGAGATCTATTCAGCTAGATCCTGTAGGAACTCTGACCGTTGAATTTGACGATGGGGAGATTTTCCAGTGGAGCAAGGTTAGAAAAGCCTCACTCTCATGGCGATTGGTTTAACATTGCAATGATTGTTTGATATGATCATTTTCCTTTTCATTAACAATGTTTGGAACCTATTGTACACCTTTGTCCTGCCTTCAGGTTACCACAAGCATTTATATCTTATCCTCGGTAAAATATACTGTGACCACCATGGGATAATGCACATACGTGGTAATCACCAGTATTCATGCAAGCTGAAGTTCAAGGAGCAGTCTATCCTTGAACGTAATCCTCACCAGGTAAAGCCAAAAGTCAATTTGTTTTTCTCAAGTTCCCTGTTTGTAAATGGATCTATTTACAGTTTAATTCCGTGAGCTATTTCATCCATGGTTTGATAGCATTAAAGTCATACTACTGAACAGGTTCATGGATTTGTGGAGGACAGCAAGGGTAAAAAGGTTGCTACTTTGTTTGGAAAGTGGGATGAAAGCATGTACTTTGTGAATGGAGAGGGGAATAGCAAGCCTAAAGATACGTATAATGCATCTTTATTGTGGAAAAAAATATGCCTCCTGCAAATCTCACCCGCTACAACTTAACTTCTTTTGCTATTACATTGAATGAGTTGACACCTGGATTGAAGGTATATGTGGTTACACAAATCTCATATATGCATTTACGGTTCTTCTTATGTATATCTAATTGTGTTTTATAGCTTTGTCTGATCCGGGTGTTTGGTGACGGATAAAGGAGAAGCTTCCACCTACTGATTCAAGACTTAGACCAGACCAGCGGCATTTGGAGAATGGAGAGTATGACAAAGCGAATGCAGAGAAACTACGATTGGAGATGCGGCAGAGAATGGTACTTGCAACAACTTTTTAAATCATTGGTCTAAGTAGGTCTATGTTCACTAGCTGCTACTGGTATATTTTAGCTAGTCTTTTTCTCATTTTTAAAAATTGAATTCAAGTTTTATGATAATTGCCTTGCTTTAACTTTGAAGTAGTGTCCAAATTATTATTACACAGATTTTGAAAACTACTTTTAGTGTTCCCCTTGGCAGCCATCTAGCTTGACCAGTTCCCAAGAACACCTACTTATGCCCATTTCTTTTATACAATATTGAGCTAGGAATTGATAATATATTTCTGTGGTTGTCTATGTTGGCATTCAGTTCTAAAGATTTGTCTTGCCTATAATTTGAATGTGAATTTTATGGAACCTGGTTAAGTTTTGTGATGAAATATACAAATGCATGCGTTGTGCTACAGCAGTAAACAAAGAATAACTGGAATAGCATAGCCAAATGCACAAGAATCACAAGATGGAATTAAGTTTTCTATTGCTGAAGTTTTTTACATACATCTCTTTGATGGCATACCGAATTTAAGATATGAGTATGATTGAATCTAGATAAGAGGTAGCATAAAAGGTTGCATTGACTGCATAAATCTTTGTTTGTTTATTTTGCTCTGCTAACTACAATAATCTGTATTAGAAATGAAAGCTATCATATTTACTTGATTTCAGTTGTTATTTTTTTGTGGTGCTATTTTCCTGGTTTCTGATTTTTATTCACACATCTTTTCTCCTTTAAGTGTCCTAAATACTCATCGAATATTTTTTAATCGACAACAGTAATCTCTTTTGGTACCAAAAGCTATCATACTAATTCTCTGTCTTGTTCTTTTATTTGGGTACTTTCCCTTTTTCTGGTTCTTGTTCCCACATCTTTCTTTCGGTATTGACTGTGTATGCTCCGGTAACACTTTTTAAGTATGTTTGTATTGCTGAAACTATAACAGCAAATTCTCATTAAACAATGCCTACTTGATGATTGCATTTGCCTCTAATCTTAGAACTATCTTTCTAATAGTTCAATTTTTGTTGCCTGCAGTCTAGAAAATTACAAGAACATGGATGGAAGCCCAGATGGTTCCAAAGGGATGGTGAAAATGGAACCTTTCGGTACACTGGCGGATACTGGGAAGCACGGGAGCAGAGAAACTGGAATGGATGCCCAAGTATATTTGGTGAAATTAGTGAAGATCTTCTGAACTCTTTCAAGGACTGCTGACTTCAAGGAGGTATACTACTCAAACATTTAGAAACTTCTCTAGTCTCGATACCTTTGCATGTCCGCAAATATTTCAGTTTTGCCAACTCAGTCGTTGATCAGGTACTGGAAATGGTCAGCCATCTCAAAATGGCCATGGAGCAAAACTATCAGTTCAATAAAATCGCATTTGACGAAGCACTGATCTTACGATAAATACTAGACCGCATGTTGTGTACGAGGCACTGAAATGACGTATATTAGATTGTTCTTTGACAGATACTTGGCTGCTTAGCATTGAAGCTCATGGACTGTGAAGAATACTCTCTGGGAGTGCTTGGTAGGTCATGGCTGGCAGCCCCTTGCTTGAGTTGGTCTTCAGGAGATTATCATCCCGGGGTTGACACAGAGTCAAATCTTAAAAGAAAAATGAGGGATCAAATCTTTTTGGCGACATTGACAGTTAGACCATAGTAGAGAACCCTTTTCTTTCTTCTGGGGGCCTGTAGTTTTTGTAGTCTCTCCACAACCTCTCTCCATTCATTGATCATCAGGGTCACCTTTTTCATTGCTTGCATTCCAGGTAAGCAGTGTCTAGGTTGCGATTGTATTTTCTGTGCCAAAATAAATATGAAAAAGCAATGTATTACAGGAATCAGCGAAGCAAAATATCATTATCACTGTTGTAAAGGCCAAAAATAATTTACTGCTGGACATCCATGTTGTTTTGATGCTGCTCCACATCATATGCAAGCAATGTAATGTTTTGATGCTGGACATTCATGTTGTTTTGAATAGGACCCAAACAGAACTGAAGCTCGGGAGTAAATTTTGGACAGGGTTGGGAGCTAAACTCGTGGAAACCATTACAAAACCTTCTTATAATTAGAGAAACCTTTTTTTCCCCCATTTTCTTTTAGGTAGTGAAATTTCACTCAATAAACTCCAACGAGGATTCAGATTTGCCACAAGAGAACCTAATTAACATGTTTGATGGGGCAATCAGTTGAGATGAATGGATTAGGTTGTACCAGAAAGAAATGAGAAAGAACAAAAATGAAAAGAAGTCCACGTGCACCCAGCAAATGCTTCTCTTTAACTTAGCAGTGGTTTGTTTGTGATTACTACAGAAACTTCATACGAGTTCCTCAGTTTACTCATCTTTTGATGAAAGTACAACTAGGTGTGGTCCTTCTACATTCTTTTGAGATTTTGCAAGGCCAAAAAAAAAAAAAAACCTGTGTACATAAGAGCCAGCCCATTAATCCCCCATTATTTCGTAATCTTCAAAGAGGATTTATTGAACTCAAACAGAAAACGTAGATTTTCCCCAAAAAGCCAAAAAAAGAAGATTTATCTCCTTTGCAATCTTCAATGGCAAGCAGGTCCCGCGGACTCCTCCAACTCAATCCCCACATCCGCCAGCCGCCTCTCCTTGTAAACATACCATTTAGCACAAATCAAGAAGAACACCAAGTTCAATGCGCTCAAAATCCCCAAAAACCAGTAGAAATCGTGAAAGCTTCCCTTGATTAAGATTATCAGCTAACCACGGCTTCCTGTTTCCTGTCACCTTGTGCACTATGGTGACCAAAACTGAGCTAAAGAAGAACCCCAGTGAAAGCGTGCTCAAGAACAAACCCGTGCTAATGGTCTTCATCCCTTTCGGACACTCCCTCAAGAAAAAATCAAGCTGTCCAACGTATATGAATGCTTCACCAGCTCCAACAATGGCAAATTGTGGGATCAACCAAAATACAGTCATTGGCACTGGGGTGACGGGATTATTTGTTAGGCCATGAGATTTTGCAACATGCAAACGCTTGCTTTCAACAGCCGCAGCGGCTACCATTCCTACTATTGACAAAAACAGGCCAATGCCAATTCTTTGGAGAGGAGTTAGCCCGTATGGATGCTTGAGCAGTTTTTTACATATTGGCATGATAATTCTGTCGTAACTAGCGACGGTCAAGAGAGTGCTTCCGACGAAGAATCCGGTCATTGCTGCAGAAGGGATTTCGAAGTTGTTGATTTTCCGGTGCATCGTTGAGGCTTGAGCGACTGAAAATGTGGTCATCTGGGCATGAACAGTCCAGAACATTATTGTTGTGGCCCAAATGGGTAGCATTCTGATCACTAATTTTACTTCTTCAACGTCAGTTAAAGTTGAAAGGCACCACTTGTTCATGGTCATCTCATGGTCCTTGATTGCGGCCTTGTCCAAGAAACTACCAGGAAAAGACAATGAAGAAAAAAAAAAATTTACACTCGTGATCAAATTAGAAAGAAAAAAAGCTAATTGGAACCAATTGATAATACACTCGTGATCAAATCAGAAAATAAAAAGGGCTAATGATTGCTAGTTGGAACCAATTGATAATAGGCTAGTGTCCTGTCATACTGATGCGTTGTCCTCCTCCTACCTGTTAATCGGAACCAATGAATGGTTAATGCATTCAAATTTCTTAATGCATGACAGCAATTAGTGGACCTGATTCCAGATGGTCTATTTAGAGTAATGCGTGAAAGGAAAACAGTAGTATTAGGGGACGTGATAAACGTTGACTCCTACCGTGTGTTAGAGGAAAACAGTTCATATTGCTTTTCCAAAACAGTAAAAGAGATATATTAGAATAACCCCAGATCAATTTGTGTTGGACAATATAGATACTGCTTTCCATCATCTTTTGATCTGGAAAGACGGACATCCAATTTCTTTACGCTGTCATTCACAAGATTTCACAATCCCATCACTGGGCTATAAAAGGTAGTGGGTATCAGGCAAATCAACCGCGCCCGCTGAAAGAAAGGTTCAAGTCACTCTGTTGATGAATATGCATTAACCTAGGAGGAAATATAAAGTAAGAAAGAAATAACCATTGAACAAGACAGGGCCGGGCGAGTTATGTGGGGAAGCAAGGTGGAAGATATTATGGCACAGGAAGAGGGTATCGTAATCTTGGATTCCTTTCCATTTCCGATAAGACTCATAGTATAAATTATGGCTGATCCAGAACTGGCCTGCACCAATACTTCCTATTGTTCTTATTAAATAATTTAGACAAATACCCAATTATCAACACGTAATAACTTGATTTGTGGTGGTCCATTCCGGCCCCACTTCCTTGGTCGGCATATGATGAATGGCAAGTCAATTATTCTAGCGTCCGAAAATTGTTTACCTAATAATAGGCTAAAATATATGGTCTTTATTCTGGGATCTAATTTGATTGATACCGTGAATATTCAAGAATAGTTCGCCAAAGACCTTTACAGTTACAGAGTTCACTGAGTGAGTCTTGAGACCAACCCCACCAGACTGCAGCAAAGGTAAACTGGCTCATGCATCCAGATTTCTTGGTGTGATAAGGGAAGTGTTAACCAAAAATAAAGCCACGGATGATTTCTAACGTCAAGCTAAAAGACATATAGCATTTGACAAGAATTTTGGGTTTGAAAAAAAAAAAGGAAAAAGGTGATGCTAAATATTGTTTAACCCCAGTTGAAATTTTAACGTATGATGAAATCCTTAAGTTGAGGAAGAGGTACGCGATATTCACACTACCTAAGAAATTGTAGATAGATTGTGTTTTTTTACTTTTTAAGAAGATCAACATAATTGGAACTCATAAGTGTAGATTCGAATCCTGAATCTGGCGTTGGAGTCATCATGATTAATGTCACATATTTTCAAAATTACTGAAGCATGTAATACGTACCGGAACTGCTTGCTATGAGGCAACCTTTGCTTCTTTTTGCGTCCTTCTATATGAATGTCATCAACGTTAAAGAGAAGGGAAGAATCAGACGGTAAATCTAAATGCCTCTTCCTCCAAGCCGCCACAAGGACAGAAGCAATCTGTGTTAATGGACTACCCACAAGTTTCTTGAATCGATATCGCCGTGTACCAGCTAAGAACACGACCAAACCGACCACAATTGCACAAGCACAGAGTCCATAACCCCATCGCCTTCCAACGTTGTCTTGAATGTACACAAGAATTGTCACAGCACAAAGGGATCCCACACTAATAAAGAAAAAGAACCAATTGAAGAATTTATCATTTTACTCCTTTCTTTCTCGTCAGAGTCGTCAAATTGATCGGACCCAAAACCGGAAACACTTGATTTCAGGCCACCGGTTCCCAATGCTGTGAGATAGAGTGCTGCATAGAGGACTAGAAGCTGATTGCCACTCGCTGGACACACGAGCGACTGCCCTGGGCACATTTTGGAGGTCGCAGGCTTGGTATTATGGTTGAGATGGCCAAGAGAGCCACGCCCTGATGATCAACAAGTAAAAATAAGTGCAAAAAATTTATAATTCCTCGATATCGTTTTCAAGTCTTAAACCCAAGTCATTGTTTTACTTTCTCGATTTTCCTCCTCTCGAAAACAAAATGAATTTGGGATCCCATTTGCAGCTTGACTATGTAAAACCTTATTTATTATGCACAACATTCTAATCATTATAATCATAGTGCGTATGCGAAACCGACTCTCGCTTTTTCGAGCTTCCTCATAACAGATGATGGAGCACTAATTGGTTTTAAAACATTAAAGAATGATCCCGTGTTACATTTTCAATCTTCCTCCTCATTGTTGGAGAATAGTATAACACAAAATATGAGTCAGGAAATTGTAATTCATTAGTGTCTTCCACCTTGCAAGTTTCAAAGGACTGAATCACTTTTGTTATTTGTTCCATATTTCTTATCAAAAGTTATTGTAAAAGAAAGGGGGAGCCAAAATCAAGTAGGTAATGGTTACTTACCGTTGCTTGAACAGCAGCAAATATGGCAATGGTGAGATATCTTCCCAAGTATGTATCAGCAATGAAACCACCAAGCAGGCAGAGCATGAAGGAGGTTCCAAGAAAATTAGTGACAGTATTAGCTGAGGTAGCATTTCCCAAAATGCATTGTTCCAGTCAAGTAGGTAACAAGATTAACAGCAATACCGAGAGTTGTCAGCCTCTCACAAGCCTCGACTCCTACGTCCACACAAAAAAAAAAAAAAAAAAACCGAAAACCTGATTAAAACAAAATAAAAAGGAAGGATGAGGGAATCGAACACGGCAAAGAAAATTATTGGCTGAAGATAGAGTTAAGAAGAGCATTAAAGGACCTAAAATCATGGCCGCAGCCGCCCAACCACCGGTGGTGGATCTTTGGGCTTGGCAGCCTTTGTAGTCCCAGGCATCTGGAATAGTTTTTAGCTTCTTCGTACGATTGTGGGAGTGCCATTTCTCTTACTTTGATGTAATCTGTTGTGCAAGGAGTATTGGATTATTGCAGTGGAAGCATTAAATGAGAGCTTTAATCAACAGATGATAGGAAACTAAGTAGTTTATTTATAGGCACGTTAGGAGTTAAGACTTAAGACACGATCAGGGGTACACTGTGGGGTGTTTAATGTTAATAATATTTGTGTCCTCTTATAGCGGAGGTTCCGACCACCCTGCCTCCCTTGTCTTTCTGCAAATGCCAAGAAAGAAATTTTTTTTTTTTTGTTTTTGATAAAACATCATAATTTCATTAAAATTTACATTAATAGCAAAAGTTACATCATTAAGCATACATAAATAGATATTAAAGAATGAATCTGAAGAACAGATAAAACTTATACTGTAAAATTCCAAAAATATTATTAGTATATTTTAAAGAATGAGATAAAATATTTTGTAAACATTCACCCGGACCAGTGAGCGATTTCAAAATTATTTGTCACATGACTTATACTTTTCAATCTATCAAATATGTGTAATGTTGTTACATTGAACTGAGATTGGTGACATCCTTAGATCGCTATCACTCTTTCGATAGACTCTAATGCAACCGCCCTCATTTTCATTTTCATTTTCATTTTCATTTTCATTTTGATGGGCAAGTAGGGACAGGAAGAGCTTAGCATGCGCGAGTGGAATTCATCCTGTAGCTTAAAATCAAAATGGTAAGACATAATAAAACATTTTTGCGGCCTTCGGAAATCGCTTTCGTGTGGTAAAGTTCTTCGAAAAGGTCGATTGCGGCCGAGAAAACATAATCGGGAATCACCCGCCCGTGTCCTACAAGTTACAAGCACCAGTATGTGAACATGGGAAAAGGATGATTTTGTTTTTAGGGATAATTTCAGAAACAATCCTTTTAAGGTTTCATGAAATTTCACTTAACTTTCTTGAGGTTTTCAAAATTTCACTTAGTGCCTTGATATTTTGGTAACATCGTCAATTCTTCCAACGAAAAGTAATATTAAAAAATTCATGTTTGAGGAGAGAGACTATATTACAAAGGTTAAGATGAAATTTTTATCATACAAAGAATTCACTCAAAATAAACCGACTTTTTCGTGGGTATGAAAGATGAAATTTTTATTATAAAAAGAAAATGTTGGAATTTTGAAAAATTGCGTAGTCCAGAGTTTCAATTACTTCATTTCTCTCGAGCTCTACATGAATAGGAACGAACAAATAAATAAATAAATAGATAAATATAGTTGTGATACAAAAAAAAAGGGAAAAAAAAGAATTTGCAGCCATTTTTCTCCAAATACGCTAAATATTTCATTGATATTTACAATTCAATTATGTGTGTGTGTGTATGAATGTATGCATAGACGTTGTTAAAGAAAAGTAGGAGATTTAGAAAAAGAAAAAAAGTTTACAAAATTTAAATATGAGGGTATTATCGACAATTCTTCATCTTTGATATTGGCATATGGTTCCACTGTCAATTCAAAGGTGCTAAGTGAGATTTTGAAAATCTCAGGGGAGCTAGGTGATATTTCATGAAACTTCAAGGGAGGTTTCTGGAATTATCACTTGTTTTTACAATATTTGCAGCAAAGAAGATAGTTGTCTAGATTCAGGGAACGAGTGAAATTTTCTTCTTACTCAGGATTTTAACGTCTGAATTTTAGACACTTGTATAAATATTTGACATTCAAAGCGATACACTACTAAGTAACAATTGAGAGAACTTTATATACGTCCTCACCTTTCCAACTTATAGCGTCTAAGATGCTGCTACTAAAGTCCTAAAATAGAAATGCAAAGCGTCGGACTTGAATCCAGCAGGCTGGAACGGACGATGATTCTTCGTGAGTTGACCATAATTGTATAAGAATTAAAAGTGTGCCATCAACATTCGATACAACAGCCTGTCTCCTGCAATTTTCTTCAAAATCTCCTGCTACTTGGATGCTGGGCCATGGACCAACCATCACAATAATTCAATTTAATATATAGAACAGACAAATAAACTATAGTCTGTTTTCTTAAATCTTTTGCTCCATTTTTCTCACCATTATTGCTTCCAACCGGAAGCCAATGTCAATGCACTAAATAGAAATGGTAATCCAATTCCCGTATTCATCTCCCGCCAGTAGTTTAACAGACTTGAATTATTGGCCAGAAATTGGGCATGAGATGGGTTCTGTCATCTGTCTACATGTGTGACACTCACGGGACGTGGCATTATTTTTCCTTTTGCAAAGACGTGTCTGATCAAATTACACGAGAAGCACGAGGGCCGGCAGCAGATTACCTCTAAAAATCCCACACCTCGTATATTTTCCATTTTTTTTTGGGGTCAAAACCTCGTTTATTTTTCTTGCAAACTTGTTTTGAGTGTTAATGAATGTGCCCACCTGCCCAAGACGGAAGAAATTGTGGATGCCTATAGGTTCCAAGTGTCACCTTCCTATGAGTGCGTCCCGAACTTTTTTTGAAATTTTAAGCACAGAGACAGAATAAGCACGGTAAAATATAAGGGATGCATCCCTTCAAATTTTAAACATTATCACCTACTTTCTTAATTTAGAAAACTTTAACAAAAAAAAAAAATTTTTTTAAAAACTTTTTCGGACAACTAACACTTGGGTTTTAAGGGTACTGAATAAAAAAAACCCAATTGTATAGCTCTAAAATGAATAAAGAAATATTAATGACACTCCAAAAATTGTTCTTCACACTCTTCTGGACTTTTTTCACCTATACATATATCTAATATTCAGTGAGATAGATCTAGGATTAAAACCCAAATATATGGTCCCTTTTTTTTTGGTAATTAAAAATTTGGATGAATTTGATTTCGATTATCATCACAGATCACAGTATACCTCCGATGGTATAGGTCACTTATAGGAATTCTTATAAATTATTCGTCAACGTAACTCTCACATTAACGGTGAAATTCAAACACAAATTAGTTGGCCGATTATATGGTCTCTATGAGACCGACCCCTGATGTGGCTTTTCAAACATGATGTATCTTTATTAGTTGGGTACTTCCATTTCATCTCATTAGATAACACTCAACATTTAGTCAACTAGTTCTCAATAATGACCAATAATTTTCACTTGCTCTGTTTGGTTACAGAAAACCACTAAGGGAAGTGAAAATAATTCTAACCAGAAACGATTTCCTGCGTTTGGTTGGGGTGGGGAAGAATTCATGAAAATTGCTATGCATGTTCACTAAAATCCGTTTCCTCACAAAAGCCTGAGGAAACAAAGGGAAAGTAGTGATAACTGGGTCAACATGCGGATCTATATCCGCTAAAATCTGTTATTCCCTCCCTTCTATATATTTAGTCATGTTTGGGGATATGTGTTTTTTATGTATAATAAGCTCCATCAAAAAGTTTTTCCTTTTGTTCCATTTTGTCCTTAATCATGTGCTGGTTAAAGTAAAAAGTATAAAACAATCCCGTCATATTTATCTTTATGCATCATTAATGAGGGGTATAAGGAAAATTTGAGTGTATAAAATAGTTAAAAATGGGACAGAAGGAGTATTAGAATCTTTTTTTTTTTTTTTGAAAAATAAAGCTTTGTCTGTTGAACAATGAAAAACTCCTCCACCACTCAGCCATGACTTAAATCAGACCTACTCCCACGTTTTCCCTTTGTAAATGGCAACTCCGTCCTCCCTTTCCTTGATTATGTATTTACCTTCTCCATCAAGATCAAGATATACTCTTTCACCATGACTCCCGGTGATGTACAAAGAGGAAAAGAAAAGTGTTGAGTGAAATAGACCGCCTTTCTTTGGTGGCTGGAAAAGAAAGGGGCTGAATGAGATAGAAAGTCTTTTCCTGCTGCCACCATCGACTGAAATCAGTAGAATAGTGGCACCGGTGTCAGGCTTATTAGGGCTACAGTTTTGGTAAAAAATTGGAGGAGACGATGGAAGTTGGAAAATTTCCAAATTGGTCCCCAACTGTTCTATTAGATATAGATTATCCTTCTGAAGACCTTTTTTTATATATAATATACAGGATTATTTGTTTAGCAATTTTGTGCACTATTGGTAAAAGAAGACTCTTTTCTTTATTCATAGTTTTCCATTTCAAAATTTTCACAAAATCTGTGATCCAAAACAAAAGAATTACTTTGGGTGTGTTTGATAAAACTGAAACTTGAAAGGTGAAATCTGAATCCATTAAGTTAGTAAATTGTTAAGTACTAAATTTGATACATTTGATTGTATATCACATTAAGTGATAAATGAATAAATTATCACTCATTTTTTGAAGCAAAATTTTTTTCAATATCACTTAATGAATTTAGATGTTTTAGTTTTAGTTATCAAACGCGTTTGAATATTTTAAGAATTTAAATTTATTAAATTTAAGTGATGAATTAGATTATTAAACAGGGCCTTTCTTTAGAACTCTTTGCCCTTTCCCTACTACTTTTCTTACAAGAGAAAGTGTTAGGGTTTTTAAAAGGATTCACTCTCCATTTGCTTGGTTTCTCTTTCCTTACCATTTTCCCGGAAACAAACAGGACCTTAATCTTAAACAGAAGACGCGGTGGAAAGTATTTCCGAAATCGACGTTATGTGGATTGGACCAAGCGTAACAAATTTGTATTACGTATTTGGCAGCAGGATGTAAACCAGTGAACAAGGACAACTTAAAAATAGACCATTAACATAGTTAGTTTAGATGCATTTTCAAGCCACAAATGTTTATAATTTAATTCCGTTTCTGCAACGCTTACGGTGCAAACATGACAAAATCATAGCTAATCAAACAAGATAAACAACAAAAAGAACTCAAATGGCAGCCTAAAACTTTCTGACCTGTTTACTTAGTCGGCAGATTAGCTGCAGAAGTGCCTCTTGTGTAGACTGTAAAGACGCGCAACATGAGTTTACGCAACAAAGATTTCTTTTTCTTGAGCAAAAGTTTAACTAACAAGTTGCTATTATATAGCATGACGTACTGGGGAACCAATAATTTGCCTGTTTCTAGGTCACGAGTTCATACCTCTTACTAATTGCAGGACTAATTAATGCATATGAAAGGGAGAATGCATCCGATTCTTCATCGTAGCTAGCAATAGCATTGGACGTTAATCGATACCTGCAAGTTCTTTATTCGTGGGGAAGTCCATTGGCATCCGACAAGGTTCGTCGTTTGTTTCTTTCGGTCATTTTACCTCTCGTGTATACTTTTTCCTCCTATTATATATTCATTCATATAACTCAAGCTTCCTTAATTTTTGTTAACAAGGTTTTATCTCAGCAAAATCTGATTTTGTGCCTCATAAATCTTGAACAGAGGGGCGTGATGCTGCTTCCTTAGCCTCTCTATATACCACACTTGTGTTGGCGCTGTCATTTGCGATCAGCCAACTGCTATATTGTGACTCATGTCATCATTGCGACAATGAAGTATCTATCGGTGTAAACAAAATATTCTGCGATATTCTTTCAGGAGCTCCAAAAGCCAGTCCGCGAGACATCATGAATTGACAAATCACCGAATATACATTACAGTATCTTAATTACGGTTTTTGTAGTACGATTCAAGAGTCAAAGACTATTATTCAAGTTTTTTACAATATAAAACCGCTATTATAGAAGAGAGAGGGGGAACCGTCCATGTAGTATCAATTAACTAATTGAGTTCCGAAAAATGTAGGGTTGGTTCATGGTTTTATTCCCTTATACATAGCATGCACGCATGGCTTATTTGGGGTGATATTATTGTTATGGAAAGAACGAATTAATTAAGCCATATCCCTCGTTTTATCTGCTGAATTCTTTCCTGTGATGTGCACCTCAATTATGCAGGAAGATAAGATCGATACATTTGCATGGAATGAATAAGCGAATTCTTGGCCTAACAACTAACAAGAAGGGGAAAAGAAAGGAAAAAGTGAATTCTTGAAGATGGTTATAATTAATTAAAGATTTTGTGAAGGGTCGTTTTGTTAGTTACTCAATCTGCCGTTGAACGAGTCTGGGGTGCTAAAAGATGTCAGCATAGGCCACGTTGCGAAAACAAAGATCGAAAACGAAAGTCTTAACGTTGGACAGCTAGTGACATCAATGAGACCTCGACTCCACGTACACATTCTTACCATGTTCCATGGCTTATCTGTTTTGTGGACTGCTAATTTTTATCCAATTTTAATGAATATTTCTCTAGGATGTCAATAATGACCAGAAAAAGAAAAAAAAGGTGTGCTTTTGGGTTACTTATTCCATGATTTTAAGTTTAGTTTTTGGCCTTTCATCCTGAACCAAATGGCAAGCAATTGTTTTTAACTTACTTAGAGGGTTCACTCT
Organism: Coffea humblotiana; assembly: GCA_023065735.1. Classification (NCBI taxonomy): domain Eukaryota; kingdom Viridiplantae; phylum Streptophyta; class Magnoliopsida; order Gentianales; family Rubiaceae; genus Coffea; species Coffea humblotiana. The sequence continues at coordinate 25,443,348 of CM041215.1, read as the reverse complement.
AATTGCCGTATAAATAAAAAAAACAGCTCTATACGCAACTCTCAGGGTTCTTTAATTGCTATTAGTTGCTATCACTTATCAGTTGGCGTTCTGGATTCGTAATAACTTTTCTTTTGGTTATCAACATGGTGGGGGGGGGGGGGGGGCGGGGGGGCAATTGATGACATACGAATAAGTTAGTAAATGTTTGGTCGAGAGATGAGGAAATATTTTCAACAATCGAAAGAAGTTGGGAAGAAGAAAAGGAAAGCATCTCATTTTCAACTGCAGGAAAACTAAAACAACTCTAAAATAAGTCCTCTGAAGAAGAAAAGGAAAGCGTCTCAATTTTCAACTGCAGGAAAACTAAAAAACTCTAAAATAAGTCCTCTACAAACCCGCGTTTGATGGCCAAAACGGGAATTCAACTGGCCTTTTCTAGATTATGCCAACTAGCCTAAAGTTTACAAAAAAGAAGAAAAAAGCCAGTTAATAAAAGAGAAGCGAAAGGGACCAATAAGGTCATGGATTCATGTGAGCATTTAATTTCTTTTCTTAGGGAAATAAGCGAGCGACTTGTGAGTCGTATTTAGTTTCTAACCACGAATTTTTTGCCTTTTTCTTTTTTTTTTTGGGTAATAAACGAGGAACATCTAAAAGTAAAATGAGCCAACCACGAATTCACTTTTACATCCCGCCCCCCCCCCCCTCCCAAAAAAAAACAACCCTTGCTACTTGAGTGTCAAACCAAAAATAAAAAATCATTTATGTTTTACAAAAAATTTTAAAGAATGCAATAATACACTTGTCTGGTCTAAAGGTTTACTTGCAGCTCCGTACAAGTCCAATTGAGCTCTCTTTCCCTCATACTATAAGACTAAAGCAGATTGTTAATGTTAGATAAAAATATATTAAAAAATTAGGCTTTAGAAATTATATTACTCTACTTAGTTAGTCATCTAACAAACAATTTTTGTTGGAATTCAGAAGCTTTGTTTTCGATAGAACTCTACTTATTCTAAGTTTTTGGCGATTCATCATATAACATCTACGCAACCATTACAATTAGGATTCTTGTGCGTCAATTTTACTACTATTTTATCACAAATTGCAATTATGCTTCCTAATCCAATTGGACTTTGGGTTCACATATATCATTATTCGTACACGGTTCTTTTATCTGCTTTGGATTCATTGACCTCAAAATTTTTTTGATGGAGAAACTTTTTGAATAGGAAGCAATTTTTCAAAACAATTCTCCAACCTTTGTCCAATTATTATTGATAAGAGCACAAAGTAGTAGTTTTTTTACTGGGCGGACCAGGCGTTGGAAAAGGTACGCAATGCTCCAAAATTGTCAATCTCAGCGTCGGTGAGCTACTTGAAACTTGAAAGGGAAGTTCAATGTGGAACTGAAAACGGAGCCATGATTATAGCTTTGAAGACGGAAGGAAGCTTATTTCAGGTGAGTTGGTAGTTAAGCTCATACAACAGGCGATGGAGGAGGAAAGCCGCAACAAAACATGCAAGTTTCTTATCGACGGGTTTCCTTCAAGTGAAGAAAACCGGATTGTATTTGAGAATATTATGAAGACTGAACCCGAATTTGTTTTGTACTTTGATTGCTCAGAAGAGGTTATGGTGAAGCGACTTCTAAACAGAAATTGTATTGCCTTGGAGTACTCACTCTCCTTGTGTACGCAAATTTCAAGAAAATTCACTGAAAATTTTAAAACCTTTAACATATCTGTCCCAAATAATGAAATCTGCCACATCTAACAAGATTTTAGCACCATTAGAACCCCCCGAAAATGCGTATGTGTGATAATAGCAATTCTTGAGGAAACTGAATTCTCAAAGCTTATAAAGTTATGGTAGGTGAGTTCTCTTAATTTGTGTGTAAGTAACTAGCTTTTTAATTGTTTAGTTATTGAAGTAATTGTCAAGTTTTTTTTTCTATTTATATGAGTTTAGAAATTAGAAATTATTTCCTATAATTACTTGAGTGTTGGCCAAGTAACCTATCTCATAAATGGGCAGGAGTTGGCATACTATAAAGTGGTACATAAGGGTGATATGTAATCTTATACATGAGATGAGAGAGGATTCTTGGAAAATAAGAAACAATATACAAGAGTTAGATTTGAATTCAAGTTGTATTCTTGTATAAAATTTTTTTTTCATAATAAATAATGGATTTTCTTTTCGTAAACGTAAATTTAATGATGAAGACGAACCACGTTAAATTTTATATGTCATTTATCTTTCATATATTTGCAGTGTACTTGTTATTAAATTATTGCATATTTGACCGTTCAAAAAATCATGTATTGTGCGCTTGGATACCAACATGATATTGGTGATACCTAGAAGTAAAATCAGCAAATTACTGTTGCCGTCCTCGCCAGTGAATGATGATTGCAAATGAGATCTTTTTGACGTTTGAAATGAATGATAATTTCTTAAAAGGAGAAACAAGTAGGGAAACAAAGACGGAAAAAAAATGGAGAAAGGAGGGAAAGATAATAAAACAAAAAGAAAGAACCTAGTCAGCCAAATGGTCCGAGTGGTGTTAACGACCAGTTTGGAAGCAAGCAGCAAACAAAACATTTTTTTCTTCTTTTTTTTTTTTTTAAGAAAGAGGTACAATTCGGGCCATTAGTTTCTTCTGCTCAAAAAATGAACGAAGGATGCTTAATGTATTTCGAAACAACTTTCATTGCCAATATCTAAGACTTAGGCCCAACTCAAAAAACCTAGAAACGCAATTGGGCCATGTCTTGTCTATACGGAATACGGATCTACACTCTAAGACTCATCCAATAAATATTTTTTTCTCTCCTTGGGACTTGGGTTTGTGGCAATGGGTGCGATTGTTAGGTGTATTTCAGCCTATTTTCGATCCATTGAGATTCTCGGTGCCATTTGGTGCTACCTCTAAAATTATATCAAGTGTCTAATTAATTTAAATTATTATGTGATATCTAATTTAAATTTAGATTAACTGGACACTTGGCATCCAATGAATGAGTGGCATCGAGTTGCGACTGGTTAAGTGGCAACGAAGATCTGATTTGATTTTTAATAGACAAAGTCTTATTTAGATCTCGTTTGTAATTCAATTTAACACTTAAATTTAATGGAATCAGATCTCAACATATACAGACTATTTGATAACCCAAATTTGAACATCTAAATTAATTAAATGACACCGAATTTTTAGACAAAACTTACTTCCAAAATTAAGCGATAAACTATTTACTTATCACTGAATGTGATATGTACTTAAATATATTAGATTTAATACTTAACAATTCAATAATTTAATGAATTTAGACTTCAGATCTCAGATTTCGGTTTTTAAACTTCAATTTTATCAAACGCACCCTTAGTTACGATATCTTATTAAAACACTTCAATTTTTTATAAAAACATACTTCATAAAGACACGTTCCTCCCCCTCTTGCACAGCCATTCTCTCTCACTATTTCACATCCTCCATCATCGCTGTCCCCACGTTTTCCACAACTCTTCTTCTTACTTCCGCCACACCCTCTTCTCCTTCTTCTTTCCCTTTTCCTCGCCACCATTCTTCTCTTTTTTTTCCTCTTTCTCTCTTCCTGTCCTCGCTATTCTCTCTTCCCTTACCTATTACTTACCTCCTACTTCTTATCCGATTTAAGGGAGACTAGATCTAGTCATCTTTCTCTTTTCACCACTGCTCTCTTCTCCTCCTCCTTTCTCCCTTTCTTTACCCCCTTGAATTTAGATATATACACATTACCCCCTTTATTGATTAGTCAAATGTTAATGATGAATTTTTAATCTAAATTTTTGACAAAATAACATTAATATCCATACATAATAATTGTGGAATAATGCTATCCTTTTAGTTGAAATATGAAACATCTTATTAGAAAAAATATGGAGTCACATGATATATATATATATATAAAGAAAAGATGGTAAAACGCTAAAGAATTGAAAAATTTTTTTTTGGAGTAAAAAAGAATTTCAAAATTTCAAAACTTTTTACACTAGTTTTTCATTGCTTCTCTTTTTTTTTTCTCTAAATTATAAATGGATTGGCATCATAATTTTTGCTTTCCTTTTAATTTTCACAACATTCTTACGAGTTAATAAGATCCACAATCATACCTTGCTTTATATATATATATATTATATATATATATTTGGATTCTACACTATTTCAAAAATTAATTATCAAATAATTTTCATTCTAAATGCACTAATTAATTTTATTTAATCTAAAATAAGCATTGCTATCAATATTGAGATAAACATATTGATCTATTTAGACTATTTTTTTTTGTAGATTTTCTAATTCTTTTTATTACCGAAGGAGCAAATACATTGTGTTATTGTGTTTAAATGGATTTAGCTCCTAGTGAAAAAATGGATGTTTATTATGTTACAATTGTTACATGTGTTTATGAATGAGCTGGGGATGTTGTAGTTGTGTAAAATATAATTTTATTTTAATCCCATCAATAAGTTAACCACAAGGAATAAAGTGTATATATTTGGAGTTTGTCATTGGAGGAGAGGGGGTTGGGGGTCAGGGGACAAAGTGTTATTAAAGGCCAAGTTTAGAGGAGAAAAGTGTAATTAACCCTTATGTTTGTGTCTATGAGAAATTTATCTTTGCAACATCTATTGGTACTGCACTACTGCTGCTGTCTGATTCTTCCCCTCTCACAAACTGATTCCATGCATTGATCAAAAAACAAGCTTAAAAGCATAATTCATAGTACTAAATTAGTTCTGATGATACAAAAACCCTTTTCTTTGTCCTCCTCCTTCCTACGTGAAAAGAATAATCTACTGATGCTTTATATTTTCGTTATTTTCAGGCCTGATCCAAGGAATTCGCATGCTATCGCATTCGAGTACTCGCTTTCCTTGCGTCGAAGATCGCCCGTTCGGAAAATGCACTTGTCAGGTAGAAAACTCTTGGCCTCTTATGCCCTTTCATTAGGCTGGGCACCATCTGCATAATGGTCCTAGGAACCCAACTTGGCCTAGCTCGGTCAAATGATTCACGTGCCTTCAGTTTTTTTGTTTTGTTTTAAATAAGTACGCATGCAAAGATTTTTTTTTTCCTATTTTATTTTGCATGCAAAGATGTTTTGCTTCAACCTTACCAACTACATCTTAGAATTTTTATCATTTATAAAATAATATACTATATTATTTACGTATATATTTTTAAAAAGTAGCCCATAATTCGATTAAAAAAAGAAAAGGAAAAAAATTTCAAAAGTAGTGAAGGACCAAAGTGCTAAGCATTAGAAAGTCAAGGAATCGACTAAGCAAAGTCGAAATGAAGAAAAATAAAAGATAAACGTTACTTAACACCTCCAGAAATCATGCGTTCAAGCTCCAAAACATAGAAAATATAACACATTGAGGACTTGAGAATTACAATCAGAAGTATGACAATCTCAATGTAAGAGTCATTGAGCACTTGGGAAACCGGAAATCAAGTAATTAAGTTCAACAACGGGAAAGTTCAAAAGTTATGCAGCTAGCTAGCTACGCCGAGCCTAAGCACAAATGAAGTCTGAGGGGAGGTTTTTCCCGCAAGTGTTGATGAGCAAGCTGAGTGAAATAGGGATGTTAAGGTTGATTCCAAGAATGTTGGCTCTCAGAGCTGTGCAAAGGCAAATTGCAGCTTCAAGGTCAAGAAGGCCGCCGAGTACGGAGCAGCATGGAGTATCTGGAGGGTTTCCGATAACAGTTCCAATATTTCCATTCAGCAACTTGGCACATACCCCTAACTTCAGGGCATCCCTTGGGCAACTTCTCTTAGTTGGGGTAGGGGTTGGGTTTGGAATTGGCTTTGGCATTGGTGGAGATGGTGTGTTGCATGCACTTACGAGGACAAAGAAGAAAATGTTAGTGGATAGGAAAATGACAGTTGATTTGGATCTTTTCGAATCCATTTTTTGGCTCACAAAACTTTGATAATAGGAACTAGATAGGGTGACTGAATTGCGAAGCTAAGCTTATCCAGGTGTTTGATGTGATGGTTAAGATTGGCTAATAAGCCTGGTATTTATACAGCAAAGTTTCCAAGTCATCTTAGACATGTGAATCAAGGCTGGCCAGTAATGCTTTTTCGTTTATTGCGAGAGAATCTGCTAAATGTATGCAATTTTTATTTTTTGTGTCAGGTACATCATTTTTTTTTGTATCACAAGACTAACCATAAACTTTTCCCAAAAAAAAAAAAAAACAACTAAGCACATATGCACAAGGCAATCCCGTGACTAACATCTCATAGAAGTCCGTGCCATTCTTTTGCTTATTTAGGATGGATTGCTTATTTAGGATGGATGGATTATTCATTTTCTTTTGAGTAAAAAAAATACTTGGATGGATTTAGATTCAATCATCACTAGAATTGTAAACGAATCGAGTTGCTTGCGAGCAATTTGAGTCCGAGGTCAGGTCAAGTTTAAGTTGATCAAGTCAAACTAGAACTCGAACTCAAGATCAAATTCAAAAATACTTAGTTCGTTAGCTCGCGAGACGATTCGATTAAATATATATTTATTTATTTTAATAGTAAAATTATATATATTCTTAATGTTTTATTATTTGTTAAGAAAAATTATTATTTTATTTATTTTTTAAAAATAAAAAAAAATATTTTTTTTAAACTCGGGATTTACATTAAGAGTTCGTCGAGATCAAACCCGAGTTTGAGTTTCATAAAACTAAATTGAGATTTGGATCGATTAGGTCAAAGATCGATTCGATTCGACTCGTTTGCATTCCTAATCACCATTACGGATTAGAATATGCCTCTAAAACTATATATCATTTACAAGAGTTCTTACAACTCGTGCCTCGTATCAACAATGGAATGCGACTCTTGAATTTTTGTGTAGAAGTGATCCGTCTTTGCTAGTTGAGCCAACTTGTGTCGGCAGACGGATTATTCATTTCTGCCAATCAAAATATAGTTCTACCAGATTTACCCACCGACAATTCCTCGCTGTCGACCTGGGTTCATTCACTAGCCTTTTCTTTTGTTTTCCAGTTTAGGTAAATCAGCGGCCAACCAAACACGTGTAGGCAATTAGGCGGCACCACCTCTGTTCTTCAACTGTGGGCGGTCAACAGAACATCTCTCTCTGGCAACCATAATTGAGTCCACAGCGACTCATTGGCCATAAACGCGAGAGCCCGATGGTAGGAAGATTTCTTGAATTAAACCCATGACAGCCCAGCTCCTAAACTTTTCTTGGGCCTGCTAAATACTTAAGGATAGCATCTCCACTACGATTGGGCGGTCAAAAATAATTCTATTTCTTCTGTACATGCACAGAAACCATAACTTAATTGCAATAGGTAAAGATTAAGAAAATCAGTATCAGTCAAGAATTACCATGTGATTTTCTTTGTTGTCTACAGGATGTGCTGCTACGACCCTAGGCTACCATTTTCGCAGCAACGAAGTTTAGCCGGGATAAAAGAAGCTTCATGAAACCTAATTTAGAATGGACTTTTCCTCTAAAAGCAGCAAGAATCACAATTTACGGAAAAGAGATACTTGTCTACAACCTCAAAAACAAATGGAAGTAGGATCCAACTTGCGGATTTATGGAGATCAACACTCAACTAGTCCTGAATTTTGACTTGATGCTACATTCAAAAATAGTAAATCAAATTTGGATCTTTAATGAATGATTTGGTCCTCTGACCACTTATTTTTCTGGTTAAGGATCAGGAACTTATGATGTCATTTCAGAAAGAATGAAGTACAATGAACAAAAATTGATTTCCTAAGATTCATTTAACCATTTAAGGACTGATTCATCATCATTATTTAAATACTCCCTCCGTCCCATTGAAAGTGTCATGCTTGCCTTTTTGGTCTGTCCCAAAATTAATGTCACTTACCATAATTAGCAATAAAACTTTCCCCCATTTCCATCTCATACCCTTAAATATATCCGATTTTTTTTAAGCTTTTGATGGGTCCTATAAAACTTCAAGAGTTGCACTAATATACGTGAGTCCCACAGCAAATGCAAACAATGGTCGTGCAAGGTACCTTCCTAAAAAACGGCCGGAGACAATTTTGAAGTATGGGTCCCACACATCTTGTCAGCCCTTTATTTTCTTTCTGCCATTCAATGGAGTAATGTACAGAAAGGGTACTGATGGAACTTAGACCCAAAATGCGGCACTGTTGAAAATAAGCTCAAGATTCGAAGCGCGACAATCATTTCGGGACGGAGGGAGTAGTAAATTATATATATACTGACAGTGTATATACTATCACGGTTGGATACACGATACATATATAAAATTTGATTTTCAAATTCAAATTTAGATTATGTGTTATACATCCAAAGATGAAAGTGTATACACTGTCAGTGTATAAAAGATTAATTCTTATTTAAATAGGTCGTTCATTTAATTAACACAAACAATCATCAAATTGGCCTACCAATTTGCTTACTCTTCAATAGACTAATCGGGCATGGCTCCCGTATCAGATTTTTTGAAACCTACTTAATGCACCACCATGTTAGTGTGAAACGAAGAAAAACAATGCACTTAAACGACAAATCTTCATTGATCAGCATCAAATGATGTAAAATTCTCGTCGACAAGCAATTTTGGTGGAGCCCTTGTTAGTTTCCTATACAGCCCGTGACACTCCAGGACGCCAGCTAGGAGCTAACAAGTGAAGACGCCAAGCATCAAATATTGGATTTGCATTGAGGGCTCGAAGCTGCTAGAATATTGAACCTTTTACCTATATTAACTAGTTTCTTTTTTTTTTCTTTTTTGGGTGTGTATAAATATGTATACGTGTATTGATAAGCATCATTTTATTTTTGGTGGTTCAAAAACAAATTTTGTATGGTGATCCAAACCAGATTTGAGATTCATGGCATCTCCTCCTATTGCAGAAAGATGCTATGAAGGTTTATAGGAGCACTAATTTGAAGTCAAGGTAAACTGACGCGTAATCCAAACTTTGATGGGGACTTTGCAGATAAGGTGTGGTATGTATATACTGAATTTGAAAAAGAAAAGCGAAGGAAAATGTTTCGAAGGAGAACAATATTACTTGATTCTCAACGGATGGCAAGAACGCTAGCCACAAATATTAATGGGGAACATGTCGCAGAGAATCATTCAATTGTTGAAATCTAAAACACACAACAAATCTGTAATCATTCAATTGTTGAAATCTAATACACACAACAAAATTTAATTAAAAGATCACAACATTGCTGGAATGTTTGGGGGTCTGTTAGTATAACTATTTCACGAGTTCTGAACTACCTTTATCACGAGTATGTTGTGAAAATGGATAGTCTTTCACGAGTATGTTTGGATACACTTTAACTTAATTAGGTAATGTTACACTTTGCAATTTCTCGATGATGGTGAATCAATAGTACCCCGAAAATGGATACATCTTTTGTCGTAAAATTTTCCACATCAACCATCGTTGATTCAAGATCTCTTTTTGGACCTCGAAAGAAGAAACTATAAAGAAGACAAGTTGCCAAAATGTACAGTCAACAAATACAGCAGAACTTACGTACATTCTCAAACCAGAAAAAGATTTCAATAGTACGTACACTATCAAATAATTCTATCAAACTTGTGGTTTAGCACATAGGTGAACTAATGCCCAAAAACAAAAAGAAAGGCAATAACCGCTCAGATTCTCGGTTCACATGCAAGCTTCCAAATGCCGAATGTTGTCGGGCATGCCAGCTAAAGTACCTATAAGACGCATGGCCATCACAATTTTCTTTATGTGCTTCAATTTTAACTCATATTCCTGAGGATCAATATCCATAATATCCATGCAAGCTATAAAAAGCCCACCTCACCTACAACTTCTCCACCATCAAATTACGAAACCCTTCCTATCTTTTACCCATTTTCTTAGTAATTGTTCCAAGTTCTGGATATGGCCTCCATGAACACTACTAGGGCTATTGCCCTCTTTCTTTGTTTCAACGTTCTCTTTTTCACTTTTGCTAGTGCATGTGGAGGCGGTTGTCCTCCAAAACCAAAACCCAAGCCAAAGCCAAAGCCAGGCAAGTGCCCTAAGGATGCACTAAAATTAGGTGTATGTGCAAATGTCCTTAGCGGATTGCTTAATATTACTATTGGTAACCCTCCAAAGAAACCATGCTGCACATTGATTCAAGGTCTTGCTGACCTCGAGGCTGCTGTTTGCCTTTGCACCGCGATTAAAGCAAACATTCTAGGTATCAACCTTAACATCCCACTTTCCCTAAGCCTGCTCCTTAACGTCTGCAGCAAGAATGTCCCAAAGGGCTTCGTATGTGCCTAGAGTGCGAAGAGGGCTTCCTGAAGTACTTTTGAACTTTTGTTTTCTTCTGTTCTTTTTTTTCTTTTTTTGTCTCTTGATTTCGAAATTCTTGTTATGTGTGATACCAGAAAAGCAATCTGGTGTGTATATTTACTTGGTAACTTCTTGTTTCCATTTGTACTAATGGTTGTGTTGTTTGATGGCTTGACATTAAATAAATTTTCTATTGTGAATTCACATGATGAGTCTTGTTACTTGGGTGTGCAAAATGCTTCGTATGTACCTGACAAAAACTCTACACTTTTGTTTTCCCTTTCTTATGTGGTTTCTTCAAAAGGACAAGAGCTATAAGTTAAACGTTGCCATAGAATCACCATCTTAACATTTTTATTCTTTTTCTCACTTAGTACTTTGTCGTGTAAATTGTTAAACCATTTAAGAGACAATTAAGGACAAATGGCATATTCAATTTTTTTTCCCTCTTTTTAAAAAAAAACTGATGAATATGTCATTTGTCCAACAGTTTTTTTTTTTTTTTGTTGGAAAAAGAAAGTGGAATACGAAATAATGGAGAAGATCGAAGTCCAACTTGCTTGCGCAAAAGTTATGCAATTTGGTTGGAGTTACTGTAGGTGAGTTTCTACCGACAAATTTGAGATAAGATTGTCATATGTAAAGTTCTAGTAGAATCGTGCACATAGACGACTATATGTCAGAGTTCTATTTAATTCAATATAAAATGGAGAAAAAGCTTGAATGTTTCTCATATTTACAATTACAAATCTTCATGCCAAGTTTTAGGTGCTGATCTTTCATATCTCAGGATGCACGAAAACTAATAAGCTCAAAACATAGAGGATTATGCAACAAGCATATAATTATAGTTTGTCACGAAAAGATTATGTAACTACACTACTGTCACTAACTTCCTTACCTTTTCTTAAGAACATAAGAAGGAAAAGATAAGAGCAGTGACATGAAATCCAGCAAAGACAAAGTTTCACTTACCAATGTACAGCCGGTTTCAGATGACAATAACTGAATTAAAAAAAAAAACACAATAAAAAATATACAACCTAATATTTTCTTTGTCTTTAAGAAGTTTATTTGAATAGGTTCTACTATAATACAACCAAATTCAAAACCGAATATAGATGACACAAGCGTGGTTACGTCCCATGAAATGGAGAAGCAAACACTATATCTATATGTTTTTTTATAAGTATAACACATATTTTCAGTAAACTTATATTTAATGGTGATATACATTTACTCCTTGATACTTTTACTACGCTATACAGATTAAAATAACAATTTTTTTTTCATTTAAATCTTTTCTATCCTTGCCTAAGCAGTCTTTCTTAAAGTCTGCTTCATAAATAAAGGACATAGCTCAGTTTCAAGTTATTGAAAGCATTTTAACCTTTTCGCAATATGTTTTATGTAATTCAATTGTGTACTTTCCTTCCAAAGTAGCCTTTAGTAAATTACTTTAGTTACTACTTTGGAAAAGGCAAAAACTTTGTTTGTGGGGGTGTGGGGGGGAAGGCTCATCTTTTAGAACTTTTAGACAGTGTTTGTTTTGAGGGAAAAGAAAGGAAAGGAAAAGAAAGAAAATGGAGGGATAAGAGTTTGATGTTTGAATTGATTTTTAAGAAGGGAAAAAAAAGGATAGAGAGGGATGAGATATGGTTATTTTTTATTAGTCTATTTTCTATCTAAAAGTGGGTAGAAACAGGGGGTAAGGAAATCAAAATTATGAAAATTTTAAAATTTTCTAAAAAGTCCTTGTGTTTACAAATTAAAATTTTAAATAATGAATAAAAAAATAAATAACTCATGATAGTTTTCTTTCCTTACCTTTCCTTCTCTAAATCCAAATAATATTTTCAATGTTTTCTTTTTCGTTCCCTTCGTATCTAACCTAAACAAGACGGTGCCTTGGTAATTTCCATTTATTGGGTTCTCTCGAAGGGCTCAAGGCCGCATGATGAAATTGATTGATTTAACGGCCCATCTCCAATAACAGCGACGGATCGAACACAAATTGCCTTCTAATGGGTAATGAACGCAAAATCGTGTATTGTAATTTTGACAGGTCATGCTTTTCCGCATACGAACAAAATATACCAAAAGTAGATTAAAATCGATATTGTCTACACGAAGCCTAACAATAATAAAGGGAAATGTCGGATAATTAATTGACCCCAATGGCTTAGGTTAACTGGATTCAATAGGCCTTTTTTTTTGGCTTTGTGAACCAATTGAATTTGAATATAGGTGCAAATACTAGAGGTGACAATTTGTCCCAAGTCCCAATGGGTTACCCATGCCCATAGGGACTTTGGGCAAGATAGGTACTGGAATTTAATATTGGGTTTAAAATGGGACAAATCTCAATTGTACCCATTAATTGATGGGAAATTTTGGGAAATACTTAGGTACCCATTGGGCTCAAATAGCAAGGGCTCTGTTTGGATTAGCTATTTTTTGGGGTATTTTTGAAATATTTTATTGTCGCAGTGTATATGAAAAATTTTTACTATAAATTTTTTTGAAATATTTGATATACTAATATGGATCAGATATTTTTTAAGTTATTGTATATTACTGTAACATTGTATTTGAAAAATTTGTTTTTTGAAAATATAGCCAATCCAAACGGAGTCTTAGATTAAAAAATTATCTTTAACAATTTTTATAATCATACCAGCGAATATAATCTAGTAGTCTTCCTAGTCATTATCCACAAGAATTTCCAGCATTTCAATCAGTTTAGACCTGTCATCCTTGGACAATGATGAGAATAAATATTCAACACCCTAAGTGCTTTGGCCATCTTGATATATGTTGGAATATGGCTGTATTATATCTATCTTTTCCTTTATTTGTTAATCCAATTTTTGGTGGGAATCCTGAGTATAAAGCACTTGCATGTTTATTTAATAAAACTAAAAGAAATTTAATAATAAAAAATATTAAAGTTATATAAAAAATAAAAAATGAATTAAAGGAAAAAATATATATAGAAAATAGATTTGGGTATTGGGCGGGATCATCCTAAACCCATCCCAAAGTGATCACGCCCAAGTTAGTCCCAAAACACATATGGGTAAGGTTGAACTCAAACCCATATGATTCGATTCCATCTTACACCCAAACAAATCCCTCTCATCCCGCCCATTTTGCCACCTCTAGCAAATACAAATATGATCAAATTCATTCACCTCATTGATGGGGCAAATCAGGTGTGGATGTACAAGAATAAATTTAAGTAAAGGGATGCTGTTTTGACCCAACTAGTTTCAAGTATCTTGAAAATAAGAAACAAAAATTGAAAAATTATTTTTTCATTCACCGCTATAATTCCAAGAAAAAAGATTTTCAGTTATTTTATTGTCTCACGACGTTCATGACTGTCTGCTGGAACATACTAAAATATTGACATAGAATTATTCTTTGCATGTAGAATGAAGAATATATATGAAATCTTACTCCAAATTTCACAGGTTCTGCGTATTATGCGGGGCTTTGTTCTTCGTTAATTACATTCAAGTCTAATCTCAAGTGACCCACAAGTACGATTAACAATAAACAACTGGGATTAGGTACTGAGAATGGAATAAAAGATTTGTTAATGATGACATTTGACATGTGATTTTGGGTAGGAGCTACTAATCAATCTGTAGTCGAGGACTGTGGAGCCCGTAGCACATTCCATAACGGTGCCCGCAAAACTCTAATCAAGAAACTTGCAACCACATCATTCAAACTTTAATGTTGACTTTGCAGATAAGATGTGGGAAATTAATACCTGAATTGGCGGGATATTGCACAGAGCGGCTGCGATTACCCTTGTCAAAGAAACCTAAATGTGGAAAACCAAGGTTTTGAAGGAGAATAATATCAGTACTTGATTCTCTATGTACAAATGCCAAGAAAGCAAATATTGATGTGAAACATGTTGCAGAGTATAATTTAGTCGTGTAGGATCATTCAATTGTTGAAATCTAAAACACACCACAAATTTTAATTAAAACGGTCATAGTATTGTGCTCCGCCAGAGAGTTTGGATGTCCATTGGCATGACAATACTTGTTTGACGCTCAAGATTTACTATTTCACCACTTTTGGAGCTACCTTTATCATTTTTGGTATTTCTCTAATTCTTATGGCTTCCAGTTTCGCTAGGATTATTGAGTTTTGCTTAATCGTTTCATATGTAATGATTAGGTTGGCCGCAAGCAATCCAACCTTGTTTCAATCAGGTTACATTTTTAAGTTTTCTCAAGTTATTATTTTTCTTATTCTCGTTTGTTATCTGTCTGATCAATGACTTTTCGCTAGGTACCTTGATATTGAGAGAAGACCTCGTAATTATAAATACTTTTTTGGTAAGATTGCAAGCCAAATGAAATATCAATTAGACAAGAAAATCCAGACTTCTTTAATTGGATTGGCAGTGTAAAAAGATTGTATAGTTTCACATAAACTGCGGTTTGATTGACTAAGGCCTTGTTTGATAACCTAATTCAGCACTTGAATTTAATATATTCAGATTTTAATATATTAATATGCGTTTAATGATTAAAAATTGAACATCTAAATTAATTAAGTGACATTGAATTTTTTAGACAAAATTTGCTCTAAAAAATAAGTGATAAACTATTTACTTATCACTTAATATAATATACACTTAAATGTATCAAATTTAGTACTTAACAATTTAATAATTTAATGAATTCAAATTTCAAATTTTAGATTCCAACTTCAGTTTTCAAATTACAGTTTTATCAAACGTACCCTAAATCGTATAATCTTTCAAAAAAGCATGGCTTGAGTCGACTCTATTACATATTTAATCACACATGCATGTTTCAAATAAATCTAAATATTACACCTTGTTTTAATTTTTGTAACTTTAAAATATAATAAATTTAAAATCCAAAACATTAAGGCTTCCACTTGATACATTAACGAACTTTTGAACTTAGTTAGTATTCCACATTGCAATTTCTCAATGGTGAATAAATAATACAACGAAAATAGATATTCTTTGTCTTAAACTTTTCCACGTCAACCTTTCTAAGGTTGATTCAAGATCTATTTTTGTATGGTTGACTCGAGATCTCTTTTTGGACTAGGGAAAAAAATACTGATAGGATTCGTTTGGATTGAAAATTTTAATTAAGGATTTGAAATTCATTCCAATTGCTCTAATTGTTTAGATGTCTTAAGAGGTATTTAGATTTGTAATTTTCTAAATTATATAATTAAATACATTTTAAATATTAGAACAATGGATAATTTCAAATCCAAATACCTTCTAAATAATTTAAACAACTAGAAGAATTTGAGAGAATTTCAAAATTTTGTCAAATCCCTCAATCTAAAGCCAAAAGAAGACAAGTTGCCTAAAATGTGCAATCATGAATAAGATACAAAAGAACTTGCATCCTCAAACCCAACAAGGATTTCAACGGTACGTACACTATGAAATAATTCAACAAATTTGTAGTTTAGCATGCATCTGGATTAAAGTGAAAAAAGGCAATTATGACCTTTCATATTCTCGGTTCACATGCAAGCTCTCAAATATTTGTCTAACGCAAAAATTTAGGTAGATCCGATTTACGAGCCCACTGATGTAAACTGTGCCACGTCGGTCAGTGATGCTTTCAATTCAAATTGCTCTAAGCTGCTAAAGTCCACACTTGTTCTCTTCTCTAGCAAATCATTTTACCGTTCGAGCTTTTTAGATGCCCCACCCCTCAATTCCGGTATCGAGCCTCTGCCACAAGCCACTCCTCGCCACCACCATTATCAGCACTCCTCTCATATCTCCTCCCTCTTCCCCCCTCCCCCCAAAATCTTCATTCCTCCCTCCCTTTCCCTCCTACTGAGATAGATGTGTTCTTGTGCAAGTGGTAGTGGGTCAGATTTTCACCAAACACAGTCTCGCTACCGTGTATGTTCTCCATCTCTATGCCTTTTATGCCTACTTTCACTCTTTCTCACATAGCCTAGGAACTAGGGTTTTACCCTTTTTTTTGGTTACATTCATCAATTTTGAAGAAAACCCACAAACCAAATCTAAGCAAAGATTCAACCAAAACGAAAAGGTGAAGATTGCCGTTGGATGGAGGAGGGGGGATTTGAATATCTTTCAAGGAGGGTAAGATGGAGTTTTGGGGAAGAAAAAAGAAAGAAACACTAACCTGGAACATGATACAACAGGATTTTGGTTTGTACCGGTATTAATTTTAGAAGATGAAGAAATAGCAGAAAATTTATAAAATATAAACAAGAAATTAGAAAGGGTTCTGGTGAGTTGGCACAATAGTCACCTCTCATTTGTAGACCGAACCTACCCAAGTTTTTGCGTCAATATGGTCGGGCATGCCAGCTAAACTACCTACGAGACACATGACCACCACAATTTTCTTTATGTGCTTCAATTTTAACTCATATTCAGGAGGATCAATATACTTAGTCGTCCATGCAAGCTATAAAAAGCCCAACTCACCTAAAACTTCTCCAACGTCAAATTATAAAACCCTACTAACTTTTACCTATTTCCTTCGTAAATGTTTCAAGTTTTGGATATGGCCTCCATGAACACTACTAGAGCTATTGCTCTCTTTCTTTGTTTCCACGTTCTCTTTTTCACTTTTGCTAGTGCATGCGGAGGCGGTTGTCCTCCAAAACCAAAGCCAAAGCCAGGCAAATGCCCTAAGGATGCACTAAAATTAGGTCTATGTGCAAATGTCCTTAGCCGATTGCTTAATGTTACTATTGGTAACCCTCCAAAGAAACCGTGCTGCACATGGATTCAAGGTCTTGCTGACCTCGAGGCTGCTGTTTGCCTTTGCACCGCGATTAAAGCAAACACTCTGGGTATCAACCTTAACGTCCCACTTTCCCTAAGCTTGCTACTTACGTCTGTAGCGAGAAGGTCCCAAAGGACATCATATGTGCCCAGAGAACTAAGAGGACTTCCTCATTGAACTTTTCTTTCCTTCTGTTTTGTTTTTTCCTCTCTTAGTTTTGAAATTCTTGTTGTGTGTGATAAACCAGAAAATAGTTTGGCATGTGTATTTACTTGATAACTTCTCGTTTCCATTTTTACTTGTGTTTGTAAGTTTGATTGTTTGACATTAAATAAATTTTCAACTGTAAAATCACATGATGAGTCTCGTCACATCTACAAAATGCTGTGTACGTACCTGCAAGAGCTCGAACTCTGGTTTGGATAGCCATTTTTTCTCAAAAAGCTTTTATACTTTTCATGAATATATTTTTTAATTATATTTTTATCTTAAATACATTAAATTACTATAGTACATTTTTCTACAAAATCTCAAAAATTGCAATCCAAATACAAATATTGAAAAATCTACACATCGTTTTTGTGCCATAGAGTCCACGAGCTTAACATTTTTATCTTTTTTTTTTTCTCACTTAGTACTTTGTCATGTAAATTACTAAACCATGTAACTGACAACTGAGGACAAACAAATTGACAGACGGCACATCTTCAACAGCTTAAAAAAAAAAAGAAAATCAATATGAAATAATGGCTAAGATCCATCTCCAACTTCCTTACTCAGAACTATGCAATTCGGTTGCAGTTATTGTAAGTAAGTTTCCACCGATAAATTCGACATAAAAAACGTCATATCTATATTTTCAGTAAACGGACATATTGATTGATCTCAAACATCGTTTTTTCATTCAAGCAATCATAATTTGTAAAAAAGGAAAAAAAAAAAAACAATTTGGACTATGCTATGCCAATCGGCCTTATTATTAGCATTTACTGTCTACGGATTGTCTATGATAACCATGACATATAAAGAATCTAGCTAGTTCAAAGTTTCAACTTTAGATGCTTAAAGTCCTAGTTTTTGTAGATTCTCAAGTCTCTCTCTTTCTCTCTCTTATAAAGTTTAGAGCCTCCTTTAAAAAGATTAAAAAAAAAATCTAGTTTTTGTAGAACCATGGATGAATGTGTCAGAATTCTATTTAATTCGATGTAAAATGGAGAAAAAGCTTAATTCTTGCTCATCTTTATCCAATCTCCATCCCAACTATTAGGTGCTCATTTTTATAGCTCAGGGTGCGAGAAGAAGTAAGAAACTCAAAAATTACAGGTATACGAGAAGCATATAGTTATAGTTTGCTAAGAAAATATTATGCAACTACAATACTATCAATAACTTCTTCATGTTTTCATGTTTGTTTAAGAAATAAGGAGGAAAAGCTAAGAAGAATGACATGCAAGCCAGCACAGATAAAGTTTCACTCCGTGATGTTCAGCCTTTTCCAGATGATAATAGCTCAATTAAACATGTACAACCTAATATTTTCTTTGTCTTTATGAAGCTTATTTGAATACGCTGTACTAAAATACAACAAAACTCAAACAGATATAAGTAACACAGGGTGATTACGTCTATCTTAAACTTGTGCCACTTCCTTTAGGTGGTAGCAAAAGTCCTAATTCCTTTGTATTTTTTAAGGGAAATGTTATTTGCACCTCTCCTTTTTGTTATTTACACTTTTACTATTATTTTTATTATATAATTTTTATTTATTAGACTGTATGATATAATATATAGTGGGAGTGCAAATAACATTTTTTTTTTAATTCTAACACATACTTTCAGTAGATAACTTATATTTAATGGTGATATATATTTTCTCCCTAATATTTAATGGTCATGTACATTTTTTCCTTAATACTCTTACCACGCTACACAGATTAACACGATACATTTTTTTCCTAAACAGTTTTTCTCCAAGTCTAATTTAAAATTAAAGGACATAGTCCTAATTCCTTCTTTTGACTTAACTTAGCTTCAAGTTGTTGAAAGCATTTTAACTCCACACAATATTTATATGTGATCTTTGGTAACCTTTGGTAAATTATTTTAGTTACTACGAATTAATTCTTTAAGAAAAGAAAAAGCCTTATTTCCGTTTCTCGGGTTCTCTTGAAGGGCTCAAGGCCAAGAGGGCCGCATGGTCTCCTGTATGAGTAGTCTGATGCAACTTGAAGACAGTTGATTGATTTGATGGCCCGTCTCCTACGCTTAGCAACGATGGATCGAACACAAATTGCCTTCTACCAGGTAATCAGTGCAAAAGCGCGTATTACAGGTCATGCTTGTCCATACACGAACAAAATAATACAAAAAAATAGATCAAAATCGAGATTTTCTACACGAAATCAAACAATAATAGAGGAAAGGGAATCAGCTGATATTTAATCGACCACAATGCCTTGGCTTGACTGGACTTTATAGGTTTTTGGTTCTTTGTGAACCAATTGGATTTGAATATTGATACAAATATAAATAAGACCAAGTTCATCCACCTATTGAAGTCTTCCTCATTGATAGGGAAAGTCGCTGCATGGGTTAACAATAATAAATTTAAGTAAACGGATGTTGATATGACCCGATTAGTTTCAAGTATATATCTCGAGAATAAGAAACGAAAATTGCAAAATTATTATTTCATTTCTTATTATAAGTTCCAAGGAAAGAAAAAGATTCAATCATTTTATTGTCTAACGACCTTTCGTGTGATTCTTTGCAGTAGAATATGAAATCTTAGACGAAGTGTCACAGGTTTTGCATAATATAATTAAGGGCTTCGTTCTTCCTTAATTACGTCCAACTCTACTCTCAAGTGATCCACAGGTACGATAATTAACAATAAATAACGGGGATTAGTTGGTGAGAATGGAATAAAAGATTTGTTAATGACGGTGTTGGACATGTGATTTTGGCCGGAAGCTAGTTAACATTCTGTAGTCGAGGCTGTGGAGCCCATAGTACATTCCATAACGGTGGCCAAGAAACGCCAATGAAGAAACTTGCTACCGCATAATTCCAAGATGCGAACCAGTTTAGTCTTTTCTTGTCTAATATGTGAGCAAATTTCAAGGTGAGTCGGCTGGACAAATGAAGCTCATATTGACTTGCACAAATTGCATCAGAGTTGAATCAAATCCCAGCGCCAATTAGTGGATGATACGCTAGAAGTATGGTTAACATCAAATGTGCTGGTCATGCATTTAACTACTTTTGCAAAAGAAACGTTGCTTTACCGAGTCTGGTTTTTCCCTTGTTTAGGGATGACAATTATCACTCAAGTTGATGCCATGAAGTCTACACGCGGCACGACCTTGTCTAGAGAGCTACGCATGACCTAGGTTCTACATGGCGTAAAAAATTGAATGGCCAGGAAAGTTTTCGGCCGTGCAATGACCTCGACCTCATAACTTGGCTTGTTAGGCTATTGGGGACCTTGAATGATTTGGGATTTTCTGTTCCTTCACGCATTGCGGATACAGGGATTGAAGGGTTAAGGTTCGAAAAATTCCAGCATGTCTCGCAAAGAAATGACTGCCATTTCTTATTCTGCCAACAAAGATTGATGGGTGAACTTCAAAATCTCAATGTATGGACAAGGGGGTACTGATGGTTGTATTCCATCACTACTAACGAACTGTCTTTTATTCTCAGCTGCTAGGTTTAGCTCCAACTTATATATGGCTTTTTTGCCTGTCACTGTGAAATGATGCTATTCGAATGATGGAACTGTTTGCCGAACAAGTTTTTTGCCAAGTTCATATACTATAACTCTTTTAATAACTTTAATTATAGTAATTTTTAAAAATTTAAACTATACACTTCAAAATATCCAAAAATTTATATACTTGAAAAATTTTTCCTACAACTTCTACAGTAAATTACAGTAAAATTTTAAATAAACATCCAAAAAATTCACTTGTCAAACAAGTTCGATGATTGAGCACACGAGTCAGGCATAAATTAAGTTTTACGAGAAAGGGTAATAAAGTTGCTGTTGAATCTCTATGCCATTCAAGCCTTCTTTTTTTGACCCGGTTGAAATAAGAGAGCTGCATAAATAACAAAAACTTTTGCCATTCCATCCAAGCTATCTTGTAAGGAATAAACACATTAAACACGAAATAAATAAACCCACTAGAAAGTAGAAAGTTTACAGCATAGCTAAGATTTGGTGAAAAAATGTACTTCATGTGGAATATGCATAGTTTGTAATCTTAAACAACCATATATTAGGGTGGGATAAACTCTAATTCTTGTCCAGACTTGATCTTGAGTTATCGAGGAACAGGGCAATTTGCATTTTCCCCACCTCACATGCACGCATCCAATGGGTTCGCCAAATCTATGTTTGTGTTGCCACTTGCCAGCTAAAATCTCCAGGGCACATGGGTCCAACGCAATTCTTTAATAATACACCTTCAACATAAATCTGAAAATTCACCCTCCTTGCTCACTATAAAAACCCTCAACTTCTTCCAAAACATTGCACAGCAAAAATCCTTCTTTCTTGACTAAACCAAGAATTCTTAGCTACTACTGGGGTTTTGAGAATATGGGTTCCAAGGCCGCTTCAACCCTAGCTCTCTTTCTTGCCTTTAACCTTATCTTTTTCACTCTGGTCAGTGCTTGTGGTGATTGCCCAAAACCAAAGCCAAAACCAAAGCCAAAACCAAAACCAAAGCCAAGTGTACCATGCCCTCCTCCTCCATATTCTCCTACTCCCAATCCTCCTCAAAAATCTTGCCCAAGAGATGCCCTCAAACTGGGTGTATGTGCTAATTTGCTGAATATAATTGGGATCTCCATCGGATCTCCTCCAACAGAACCATGTTGCTCTCTCCTTGAAGGCCTTGCTGACCTGGAGGCAGCTCTTTGCCTCTGCACAGCCATCAAAGCCAATATTTTGGGCATCAACCTTAATGTCCCAGTTTCCCTGAGCGTGATTCTGAATGATTGTGGCAAGAAGGTTCCAAAAGGGTTCCAATGTGCCTAAACAGACTTGCTTGTTTATTGTTCTAATGTGCTTTTCATTTGTCGCTCAACCATGAATTTACTTCTAAAGAGTCCTCCCCCTAAACAGTGGTAAGGGTAACTTCTTGTTACTTTTGTCTAAATGTTTTCTCAGATTTGATGTTTGTGATTTCTCATAAGGTTTTCATGTACAAGTAAGCTGTCAGGTCTAAGCTTGTATCTTTCTATGTCGTGAACAATGAAAACTTAATAAGCCTTTTATATTACATTCAGGACGCCAGTTTCTTCTGTAAAGGAAGATTACAAATTTTATAAGCATAAAATTTTGGATTAATGCATGGATATATTCGTTGCTGGCCTAGAGGCAAGATTATACTGCGGTAAAATATCGGCAACCTGCAGCAATCAATCGATTCTTGGTTAATTATTACTAGTATGCATTGGAGACATGTTTACAAAAATGGATGTCTAATATACTGCTTTCTTGATCTACAAATTCGTACGTTTGTGTTTGGTAAATGGCGTCTGCAACTTTCCATCGATCAATCAATTCCATTAGCTAAGAACCTGCGTTGGTATTCTTTCTTATCTAATGGGGACGGAATTACGGATCAGTACCCAATACGATGTTGATATCTGTTGATACGTACACTCTTCCGTGTACCAACTACGCTTCGCAGCACTTCCTTGTCCTCTTGATGCTGGAAAATGGCCGAGAGAAGTAGGGTCCATAATGTTCTACTTAGGCTGTGAAATATCGACGACCTAAAAAATCTGTCCTTTATTTTTTGTGTTGGTGTGAGTGAGAAAGAGAGAATATATCTTTAATCCGTCCTTTATTTTTTGTGTTTGTGGGAGTGGGACTGAGAAAGCGAGAATACATGAAAGATAAATATGTGGTGATTAAGCTGCTCTGATGTTATTTCGGTTTTGGGATAAATTTTATATATTGAAAGTAATTATTGATCCTTTTACCCATTGCCAAATTGCTGGACAAATTCGTCACAGTAGTATTAACTTTTAAAATGTTAAAATAAGGAGGGACAAAATGGCATATACAAGGAGGATGAATTCTAGAATGAGTCCAAAACGCAGGAAGCAGAGTTTTATGGATATCTTTTAAGCACATCCTTGTAGAGTTGGAGTTTCCACAGGACTATCGCTGTAGAGGCAGAATATATTCTTTCTACTTAGGAGATAACAAAAAAAAAAAAAAATTACGCTTGTAGTGCATGCAACTACTTAACTAGTTCTTTTGCATGTTCTTCTTTCCTCAACTGTCCAATTATTTGCAACCATTGATCACTTTTGTTGATTTACTTTTGTAAAAGTTTGTTTACCTTGAAATGTTTTAAAAAAAAAATCATTCATCCCAAAAATAATTGTAATTGCAACCCTAGGACTTTTTTCTGCGTTAAAGATTGGAGCAAAGCCGAAGAAAGCCTGAAAGTACGATAAATATAACCAACCAACATATATTTACGCATTGTCAGTCTAAACCTTCGAATATTTGACACTATGTCTGGTGAGTGAGGTTAAAACATAACAGCGATTTTCCATATATAATGACCCAAAATCAGGCAAATTTCCAAATTAAACATGCTCAGACAGTACGACAAAGCAGTCTAATGATCTTTTCGAAGGTGAATTTGACAGGAATGGAACACAATAATCAGCTCCGACATATGCAAGCGAGTCATTATCAGTTAACCATCCTGCATACATTACATTCTTTTGTGTGTGTGTGCCGACATCATTTTTTTTTTCCCTTTTTGACAAGATTGTGTGCCTGACGTTTATTACCCTTAATTTGATGATGGCCGTGAGACTGCCCCTGATCATGTACGTATTTCCTTTCCATGCAACTTGATCAAATATTATTAGTCCCCCGATCCCAATCACTGGAAAAGTTATCCTCCTAATCACTGAAATACGACTTAGCCCAAACTAATAATGTTGAACTGTGACCAGTAGTAATATTCGCTCTTCACTAGCTTAACCGACTGAAAGCAAAATGAAGATACAAATACTTCCAGACCAGATAAAATGAAATGTAGACTGAGATTCTTTAGAGATGTATGAATTAGTTAGTTCCACATGACATGATTGCGTTCACGGACCAGGACATATTTTAGAAGAACGTATCTGGAGACCTGGTGAACAGTAGATGCTAGCAATGCCCGTGATGCTGGGTTGGTAAAAATCCGTAAATCTTCATAGCCAAACAAAGAAAAATGCCTATCTCACGTATGTATGGTTGGTTTGTTTAAAAGCCAAGATTATTCTTTAGCTCCTTGTTTGTTTGATATCGACTGCTCCAGTATTTGGGAATAAAAACTTCACAAAGATGATCATCATGTACGTCCAGAATCCGTTGACTACTTTTCCAGTCTCCTTGACATCGAAAGGCTTCGAAAATAACTAGTCGGTATATTGAGCAAGTTTTTGTTTCTACATGGAAAGGACTTATTACATAAGTTTGATTGATATCGAAAGGCTTTGTTATTGTTTTAATGATTGATATTAGGAAGACCTGACACAAAACTCTAATTTCATTAAGACTAATCCCATAGTCATGTTTGCCATGCAGTGAATTTCGTTTTATGATGAGTGAAGAAAAGCTAGCTAGGTGTCATTTTCTCTTTTGATAGCCATTCCATAGTAATCAAATCAATAGGGATCCTGTAACCCACTAGTATTAAACTACTTTGGTGATTGTCTTTTTCTTTATCCTTTTTTCCTTTTCCATTTGTCAAGACAATTCTAAACTAATTGCACTTAACTAATCTCATCGTACTAACTTTCGTGTACCATAGCATCCAGGAATATCACTATAGCCACCCACTGGATTACAAAATACCACACAGTTGAGGCTTGGATATCTCCTGATTTCGCTAGTATCTGCGGTCCCCTCTTGTTGTAATTCCAATATAGTAATTGCTACCATTATAATCACCAAAAAAAATCCCGTGAGCCAACTTTGGCACATTCCATTCACATTAATTCCGATCGTGCGTCACTTGCTCAATAACTTCTCTAGCTGCTATTTTCAACTCATCGTTGGCTGATTATAACCTCAGATCTTTTTCTTTTTTTGTTTTCTTGGGGGGTCTGGCTACTTTCTGAATCAAAAATTGTGCACCTACATGAATGGGAACGAATTTTACAAGTGTCTGCGGAGATATGTTATGGAAACTATGCTTGGTGCATGGACATATTGGAAAGCTACATTATCTAGCTAGGAAGAAGTATCAGTAAAAATTTGCAGTGGCAGCTCAGTCTATGCATGCATGAGAAAATTACGTTAAGGAAGTTCAATCATCAAACACTACCCGCTTACATTACTTTCATTATCTACAAGCTGAATGTTGGAACTAAACCCAATTTTTTATATGAACCATGACTTAAGTGAATGTCCGATTCACAACAAACTATATTTTGTAGCAGGGGCGGATTTAAGGTGGGGGCACTGGGGGCATAGGCCCCCACTGTTCCCCTTAAATTTCTATAATATTTATATAATTTTGACATAATTTTAAGTGTGACTCCAGAGTTTTTTTAGAAAAAGATGTGAAAGAATGGGTCACAAAAATCTAGTTTAGTTACTTATATTGAGAAAAATATACTTCGTGAAGTCAAAATGAGAAAGTTATAAACCGTTATCAAAATATGAAAACTCTTCGTGGGCAATTGTAAATAGTTTAGTTTGTTTTGAAATAAAATTATTATTACATTAATAATTTTTGAGTTGTCTTTTTATGTTTTTCATGGGAATATACGTATCATTTGTACTTGTTGGTAAATTTAATTTTTTTTTTCCTTAAAAAACTAGAAAAATAGTAGATAAAAAATTTTAATATTATTTTTACCCCCACTAAGATTTTTTTCTGGCTCCGCCACTGTTTTATAGCCCAATTGTATACTCTGATGTTAAGGCTACCTTTCCAATCAACTTCCAAGTATAATATTGTGCAGGAAAGGGAAAGTAGTATAATGCAGAAGGAAATCTTAAATCACCAAAACAGACAACGAGGTTCCTCGAGCAAGTTACATAGAACTGATAATAGAAATAGAAACAACACAAAATCTTCTTGCCCAATATTAAAAGAGAAGTAAAGAGAGAAGAAAAAGACACATCTAACAACCAAAACTAATTACTATTAGGAAATAGAGGACTTATTAGCAAGAAAACACAACAATCAGTTAAGGAAGTGGAGGACATACAAAAACCGGGGGGTGGGGTCAGCCCACAAGTTATTTAGGACTTGAAGAGCCAGAGGAAGGAAAAATGTTGAGGTTAAGGAGCTTAAGTCTGATAGTAGTACACAGACAAATAGCTGCTTCTAGCTCAAGCAACCCTTGAAGCACCGGACAACATACGTTCTCCACGGGATTCCCAATCCCAACATGGATTAATCCACCAAGCACATCCAAGCAAAGCCCTAGCTTCAGCGCCATTAATAGGGCAAGTAGCATTGCCTGGTGGGGACACACCTGGAGGTCCACCACCTCTTCCTCCCCCTCCACCTCCGCCACCGCCACCTCCTCCTCCAGGAGGTGCAGGCGTGTAAGGTGGGTAGCCGCCTCCCGAGGGAGGCGGTGGCACAGTCACCGGAGGGTTTATTATAGGAGGACTTATAATGGGAGGAGTGATACCCGGAGGGTGCGTGATCGGCGGTGAGATTATCGGTGGAGGCTTAATGATAGGTGGAATAATACCCGGAGGGTTCGTGATCGGCGGTGAGATTATCGGTGGAGGCCTAATGATAGGTGGAACAACAACTGGAGGATTAATTATGGGCGGTAAAACTTTTGGAGGTGGTCTGGGCAGGTGGTGGACGGAGCGGAGGAGCTCTGGGAGGGTGTGGCCGCGGAGTTGATGGAGGATGAGGCCTTTTGGGAGGGTGTGGCTGCCGCGGAGTTGATGGAGGATGAGGCCTTTTGGGAGGGTGTGGCTGCCGCGGAGTTTTAGGCGGACTAGGGCGGGTGTAAGGCGGGTGAGATGGTGGACAGTCGCAGTCTTCCCAGGCATAAGCAGGTGGCAATGCAATCAGCATGAAAAACATGAAGATGAAGAACATAGCTGAAACCTTTGGCGAAGCCATGGCTTCGGGTTCCTAAAGGATCGCCTTATTCTTTCTTTCTTTCTTTCCTTGCTGAATTTTTTGTCTTGGGAGAAGTTGTGATGATCCTAAGATTTTATAGCGCAAATTTATGTCGAACCCGTGAATGCATGAATAGTTCTGTGGACACAGAAATGATGAGGAGAATGCATTACAGCTTTTTGTACGTACAATACATAGCCATGGTTGGGAAAGGTTGTACTAGTACTATATGATGGAGGATTCCAAAGAGATGGACTGAAATTTGGAGGGTTGCTGGGCCTTCGCGAATTTCAATAGCTAATCCGTGACTGGCTGAATTGAATCCGTGAAGGTGGAGGAGTCTCTTATTTCAGAATAAAGTCAGTTTTTGCACGGATTTTCAGGACAGCCCCGCTGGCTGGCTGGATGCCATCCTATCCCGACTCTGCTTTTCTTGTTTTCTTGCTTCATTTCATCCTCTACCCTCTACTGCTGCTACTACTATATTTGCTCTACCCTAGTTCTCATGGTGGAGGCCAATTCAGTAAATCATAGACCCCTCTCACTAAAGTCCTGCTTTTAGGACTATTGTTGGATTTATCTGGGATCGTGGTCTATTCCTTTTTTTTTTTTTGGTAAAAATCGTGTCCTTGAAATTATTATTGAGGGTGTGAGCTATCTTTCTGAAATTTGTATACATCAGAGCATGAGTTCTCCTGTATTTCCATTCCATTATAATAGACCAAGTTGGCCAGTTGGCGTTAAGTGCAGGATTGAGGATTCTAGTCCCCTTGCGACCAGAAAATGGAGTTTCAATTTCATGGTCGCTGCCTGCTGCTCATATGTCAAAAAAAGTAATAAAGCTATATAAAAAAATCATCTCAATTTTGAAGTCAGGCGCAAGGGGGATACTGATAGCGTCTCTGACAATATTGTTGACAAAAAATTGTGTATTACATTATTGATTAAGTTCTATAATCCATGATTTGCCTTAAAGATGAAATGTCTTTCTATTTTAAAGGGATCATGCATGTATGATCTATATATCAACCGTCTGTATACAGGATTTTTGCTGAATCGGTCGCGTTTCAGTTGGATTGACATCCTGCGTGATGATTGATCTTCTCTTAAAGAACATGAGGAAAAATATAAGAGGAAGAGAACATAGGGTTGTTTGATCTTAGAGAAAGATCGAGCAATTAAACAAATATCACTAAAAACTTAGTTTGCGGATTCATGCATTACTTCATCATGTGCTTATGCTCGTCTCTATATGAAACAGACAAATTAGGGGGAGAAATTTGATCCATTTGATGAAATAGCAATCTACTGGCAGTGCAAGTGTTTTCTTCCCCCCATGACTAAAATAGTTCACACCCTTAACATTGAACAATAGTTTTTCATACAAATGCTTATTCTTCCTTAGAGGAGGATTGGTATGGCTTTGGAGGTCACTTTTTAAGTTTCATTTAAAAATTAAGGTTCGTTAAGAAATCCTTTGTTGCTCCACTGACTCACTTTAATCCAACGGTGTTTTGCTCACCCAAATAGAGAGGAAGAAAAATTCTACATCCGCTATCAAATTTACCATTGAACAGGTGAAAACCAAAATTTGTAAATTATCTGATACATATAGGAGAAATTTTTATTCTAAATTGTGTGTAAAATACTATCTCAAGCAAAATAGAAGGGCTAGCAAAAACATATTAAAAAAAATGTAGTGGAACTCCAAAATAGAAATGGGCTCATATTGAAATGGAAAAATGGGGCCAACTTGGGCATTGCCTAAGTTTGTGAAAGTTAGTATTTACTGGTTGGTGCGCATAAGATGATAAATGTATCTTGTTTTCAGGACTGGCCAACAACCGTTTTATTTGACCATATATTGTCTTGGACTACAAACATGAATGACTTTCTCAATGTTTTCTTCTTTCTCAAACGAAGAATGAACTGAAATACGTGGAACTATCCTGAAAATGTGGTGGAAATTAGTCAATTTGAGTGTCATCTACTTGCATCATGTGGTTACTTCTTCTGAGAAAGAAGAAAGTATGAAATTGCAAGAAAGCAAATTTTCTAAATATAGGCACATTACATTCTTAGTGAAGTACAGTATTAAGTTTTGACCGCAGAAGATAGAGCGGCCATATGGACCGGGTATCCACAAGAAAACACCTAATTTTTTGTCTCTCTCCCTCTTTCTCTCCCCAGTACCAAAAGAACATCCAAAAAAACTAATTATTTTCTCTTCTATATCCCTCTCTTTCATGTAATTTTTTTGTGTCAGACCATGTTTTCATCGTTTGAATTGAATAACAACCTGTTTTTGGTGTTGTAACATCCATAACCACGAAAGTAGCAGCCATGCAAAGCAACAAAGTTGCATACGTTCTCAAGTGTATAAAATTTTAAGAAATTGTGATTATTCAGAAGGATAGGTTGATAGTTTTGATACAACAAAGGAAACAATGGCGGACGAAGCAGCAACAACGGCAAACTCAACTGATGAGACAATTGTTTGTTATGCACCAACCATGATAACAACAAACGGTATCTGGCAGGGTGATAATCCACTGGACTATTCCCTACCACTCTTCATATTGCAATTAACGTTGGTTGTGGTTGTCACTCGTATTCTTGTTTACATCTTGAAACCCCTTCGCCAGCCCCGTGTGATCTCTGAAATTCTTGTAAGTAAGCTTCTTAATTTGTTTAATTAATATATTTATTTTTTGGTCAAAATCATTTTGTTTCTAATGAAATTTTGGATCAACTTAGAAATGCAGTATACTCTAGATGATTGACATGGATCTGAAATTTGATCAATTACTGAATTGGTAGTTGATTGATTAGCTTGTTGGATTACGAACAAAAACGAGCCAAACCTGTTTGCATAGACCTAAGTATTCGGTCCATCAAGGCTACCATTTGAACGTATGCGTCAATCAGATAATATCTCATGGCTATAATCTTAGCAATAGCAAATTCGAAAGAGTTGTAACATATGCATCACTTTCCACGTGTTAAACTTTTATGGAACTGAAAGTAAGATACTTATAAATCCAATTTTCTAACAAGTTTCACTTTCTGCCAAAGTAAGGAAAAGGATTATAATCTACTGAGCAGCTGTTCCACAGTTGAACTGCGTTAATGTCGTAATCTGAGTCCAACTTCCATCGACTGCTCAACTTTGTTCATGTGTAAATATCTTGAGACAGAGCTTTACAGTCATGCAATCCCAAGTAGCTACCTCTTTCTCTATTTTCTATAGGCAACTAAGCAGCTGCATCCATTTGACACTGATTAATTCGATTACTTAGTAATCTTTTGCTCATTAATTTTCAGGGTGGAATAATATTGGGTCCATCGGTACTAGGACAAAGCACTAAATTCGCAAATGCAGTTTTCCCCCTCAGAAGTGTGATGGTGCTCGAGACAATGGCAAATATAGGTCTTCTTTATTTCCTTTTCCTAGTTGGAGTAGAAATGGACCTTGCCGTGATCCGTCGTACTGGGAAAAAGGCCTTGGCAATTGCTGTCGCTGGCATGATACTACCTTTTCTTATTGGTACTTCATTCTCCCTTATGTTGCACCAGAAATCACAGTACATGAAGCAGGGCACTTTCATACTATTTCTTGGAGTTGCTCTTTCTGTTACTGCATTTCCAGTGCTTGCGAGAGTCCTAGCAGAGCTTAAACTTCTTAACACGGAGATAGGTAGAATCGCCATGTCGTCCGCCCTGGTGAACGACATGTGTGCATGGATTTTATTAGCTTTTGCAATTGCCCTGGCAGAGAATGCATCCGTGTCCTTAGCTTCCGTTTGGGTGATCCTGTCAAGTTCTGCTTTTGTGCTTTTCTGCATATTTGCAGTTAGGCCTCTTATTTCATGGATGATACGACAAACCCCAGAAGGTGAAACCATCAGTGATTTCTACATTTGCCTAATTCTTACTGGAGTGATGATATGTGGTTTTATTACTGATGCCCTTGGGACACATTCTGTTTTTGGAGCATTTGTGTTTGGCCTAATTATCCCAAATGGACCTGTCGGTTTAACGCTTATAGAAAGGCTAGAGGACTTTGTTTCAGGACTTCTGCTTCCTCTTTTCTTTGCTATTAGCGGACTCAAGACAGAAATTAGTACAATCAAAGGAGTGGGAACATGGTGTATTCTCTTTCTGGTCATAGTTCTTTCTTGTGCTGGGAAAATTGCTGGCACACTTCTCGTTGCTCTTTACTACAAGATGCCATTTTATGAAGGTCTAACTCTTGGCTTTCTCATGAACACTAAGGGCCTCGTGGAAATAATCATCCTCAATGTTGGCAAAGACCAAAAGGTACTCTCTCTAGCTGATTACCACCTACATCGATTGAATTTGCATCTACATGCATACGTATCCCTACATCTTGATTGTTTCAAGCCTTTCATAACTTAGCGAATCAACACGTGGAACCCCTCTAATATAAGTACCAATGAAGTAATGCTAACTGTTCTTATTCCTTCATGACCTGATGCGAAAAACATAACACGTTGCTTGGCAGAAGCAAAGTAAATGGTCGCCACTTTCTACAACTGAGAAATTATAGCACGGAAGCAATCGCGTTAGTCATTCTATCCTTTTTAACGGTTCGATTAGGTTCTTGGACCAAGACGTCAGAGTTTATATCTGTAATTTTAAACTTATCTAGGATTCAAGGGATGAGAAAAGATAAAGTTCAATAGCCAAATTAGCAAATTTCTTGTTTCTGTCATTTGCGATGTTTTTGTAGCAAATTGCTTCTTAAACTGGTTACATACACCTGAGTGCAGGTCTTAGATGACCAGTCTTTTGCAATCATGGTAATTATATCAGTGGTTAAGACATCAATCATCATACCAATTGTTACACTAATTTACAAGCCAGCAAGAAAGTTTGCACCCTACAAGAAGAGAACAGTTCAGAGATCAAAACCGGACAGTGAGTTCCGAGTACTTGTATGCGTCCATACTCCTAGAAATGTCCCAACAATAATCAACCTCCTTGAGGCATCTCACCCAACCAAAAAAATCTCCAATATGCATATATGTCCTGCACCTGGTTGAACTTTCAGGCCGTGCATCAGCAATGCTAATTGTCCACAACAGCCGAAAATCGGGCAGACCAGCCCTCAATCGAGCTCAAGCACAATCAGATCATATTATCAACGCATTCGAAAATTTTGAGCAGCATGCTGGCTGTGTTTCAGTCCAACCTCTGACAGCAATCTCTCCTTACTCCACGATGCATGAAGACATCTGCAATTTAGCGGAGGATAAAAGGGCTGCATTCATTATAATCCCTTTTCACAAGCAACAAACAGTTGATGGAGGGATGGAATCAACCAATCCAGCTTTTAGAACTATCAATCAGAATGTTTTAGTCAATGCACCTTGCTCAGTTGGTATTCTTGTTGACAGAGGCCTTAGCAGCTCCACAAGGTTAGCAGCAGGCCAGGTTTCTCACCATGTTGCCATACTATTCTTCGGTGGTCCGGATGATCGAGAAGCCTTGGCATATGCATGGAGGATGAGTGAGCATCCAGGGATTAATCTAACTGTGATGCGGTTTATTCCAGGGGAAGAAGCAGCTGAACCGTCATCCTCATCAGGGCGGAGAGGGGAAGCCAGTGCTCCTGGAATATTAACGGTGGTAACAGATGATGATAGAGAAAAACAACTAGATGAGGATTACATAAATCAGTTCAGGAGCAGAACAA
This sequence comes from Coffea humblotiana, assembly GCA_023065735.1. Taxonomy (NCBI): domain Eukaryota; kingdom Viridiplantae; phylum Streptophyta; class Magnoliopsida; order Gentianales; family Rubiaceae; genus Coffea; species Coffea humblotiana. The sequence continues at coordinate 25,410,348 of CM041215.1, read as the reverse complement.
TGCATGATGATTCTATAGTTTACACGGAAAGAGTGGTGAGAAATGGTGAAGGAACGGTAGCAGCAATTAGATCTATAGACAGCATTCATGATTTATTCATCGTTGGACGAGGACAAGGCACGGGTATCACCATTAACGGCGGGCCTTACTGATTGGAGTGAGTGCCCCGAACTTGGTGCGATAGGGGATTTATTAGCGTCATCAGATTTTGCTACCACGGTTTCGGTGCTGGTGGTGCAACAATATGTAGGGATGGGTGTACATGGGGATATGCTTGGAGTTCAAGATAGCCCAAATGAGCAGCCTGAGCATTTTATATACAATCATACGAGTCGACGGCCGCCACTGCCAAGAGGGCCGGAGTTGTTCCATTCACAACCTTGAAGACCATAAGAAGCGATGTGCATATGTCAATTCTTTATAATGTCATACCAGCATATTCCTCTCTTTTGTTTTTTTTTTTTTCTTTCTTTTTCCCCTGTAAAGTGTATGTGACGTAGATCAAAATTTTGTCCAGGGATTCCTGCTAATTCGATGTTGTAAGACAGGAATCTAATTCCTCTAAGGTAGAAACCAGAACATGATAATTCTAATTAAAGAATGTGGAGCAGAAATTCAAATAACTTTTTGTGGAACACAAATTATTCATCTGAAGATGGAAAAGCAGTAGTGTATTTACTTGTCTGACAATTGGGATATAGGCCCATAAGAAAGATGAGAAAATGTCGCATCCAACTAAACTAGAGCATTAAACTATTGCTTCGCCCTTTCTCAAAGACGTGAGACCAGAAAGGCAGTACAGTCACGTCTCCAAAGAAACCCATTCTCTTGGCGAGAGGCGTGGTTAGAAAAGGCGAATAACTTCGTGCCACTGAAGACAAGCGCAATTTTTTGATATGTTAAGTTAGTTTATTCGAGGATTTAAAAAAAGGATAAATCAAAAGCAAGAACAATAGCGGAAGACAAAAATAGCATAACATCCTTTAAGATGGAAAAACAAAAGAAAAAAATCATGAGAAGGAAGGTTAGAACTTAGATGTTTCCTCCAAATCAAATAATCAACAAACAAGAAGCAATAGTCTTCCCCAAAAAATGGTAACAGAAATAAATAAAGGGAAGAACTTAAAGGAATTGGAAAACAGGAAGCAGCAGAAAAGTAATTGAGCATGTTTTAATATCCGCATTGGAACCCAAATGGGACCTCTCTTTGGCAGTGCTTGCAGAGCAAGCTAAACTTAAGAGAAATGTCGTATATAAATCCCAAGATATTTCCTTTGAGGGCAGTGCAAAGGCATAGAGCGGCTTCAAAATCATCAAGACCGTCAACCAGACTGCAGCAAGTTGGAGCTTCTGGTGGAGTTCCAACTTTACCATTGGTTACCAAAAAGTCCAACGGGTTGGCACATGTTCCAAACTTGAGAATGTCAATCGAGCAAGTTTCCTTGGGATAATAGTAATGAGGTGGTGGAGATGGTTTTGGGTAGTAAGGCTTGGGAGGACTGGTAGTGTAGCTATAATCCTTTGGTGGTGAAGGAGATATGGGGCTGTAAGGCTTGGGAGGACTAGTGTAGCTGTATTCTTCTGGTGGTGGAGGCGATTTTGGGTAGTGAGGCTTGGGAGGACTAGTGTAGCTATATTCATTTGGTGGTGGAGGCGATTTGGGGTGATCGGTCTTGGGGGGAGGACGGTTATAGCTATAGTCTTTTGGAGGTGGGGGAGTTTCCGGATAATAGGGCTTCGGAGGGGTGCTACTACTAGTGTAGCCAGAGTCTTTTGGTGGGGGAGGGGGAAGGGGTGGGAGTGGGGGTGTTGGGCATGGGAGGTTATTAGAGGTTACAAAAGTGATGAAAAGGAGGTTGATTGTGATCAGAGCAATTGCAGTTGTTGCATGAATTTTTGAAGCCATATTGGAGACACTTGGACCCTGGAAATTCTCAAGTTTTGGAGAAGATTGGTGAATGCTGATGGAAAATGGTAAAGAAATTCAGGCTTTTATAGATGAAACTTACATCATTTTTCCAAATTTTTTTTTCTTCCTGCATAACAAGTTCCATGTGGGAAGATCAAAACGAAATCCTGTAGGATTTTGAACAAGCTGGCTTTACAAATTAAACATTAGCCCAGTTGTTCTTGAGTTTTTGGATATCTGCATTACTTGCCTACTTTCTGTCAAACAAGGGAATCAAAATTAATGTTTTATAAACTGATTCGTCTCTTTCTCATGTGGGCGATAACGGATTTTTCTCAAGGATCTATCTGAGATGAACGTGCAATGTTTTACCATGTTGAGTCAACAATAATAATAATAATATCTATTTCATGGATCAACATCTTGCCCTTTTGATGCTGAGCTTCAAGAACAGTGTAAAGAATTGTACATTCAATCCTTGCCAGTGCCACAGTAAGCAAATCAGAGCTGAAAATTCTTGCAGACTCGCTCAGATGTACTTGGGGCTCTCAGAGTTATGCATAGTGTACATGTATAGATTATTACCAAAATCGCGGTCTGCGATTCGGCAGATCTTAAGGCTAATTGTTTGACTTCCTCGCACACGCTATATATATATATATATATATATGAAATATGTGTGTGTGTAGATTATTACCAAAAAAAATACGTGCAAAATCGTGGTCTGGGATTGGGCATACATGCAGGTCTAACAGCTAATTGTTTGACTTCCTCGCAATGCATATGCTGGTCTGCAAGAGTAAATTCAAAGCGGGAGGGATGGAGTGCTGATGCACATATTTTAGTGGATACTACAACTAAAGCTAAAGGGGTTATCTAGTCTTGGCATGATATGATGTAATAATTGTGAGTTTATATTTTAAACCGCGTGGTTTAGGAGTCAAATTCTCTATAGGCCTATACCCATCCCTTGTAAATTTTGCAAAAGTTAATTATAGAAAGAGATTAAGAAAGAAATCAAAATCAGCTATTTATTTGGGGAAGGTTTTGACAAATGATAATGATGATGATGACGATGATGATGATAATTCAAAAACTCCACAAGATCAAATAATTAATATTTCATGCAAGAGTGATTCTAATCACAGCAGAAGTTTCTTAATGTATTTTGGGATTCTATACTATCCAGGGTATGCGCGTGTTGGAAGTGCAAAGGATTTCTAAGTTCTAAACATACGAGGAAGGGTTTCATTACTTGTATCAATATCGAAGATGTCATAAATCTGGTCCTGTTCAATGTGTTTATCGTCAAATTCATACTACCCAAAGGCGTAAAGTTTATAGTGTGTCTCCTTTCACGCCTTCATTAATCTTGGCATAAGAAGTAGAGTGCAAGGAGCATTATCTTACATGTGCCTTCAAGGGATAAAGCATCACTTTAAAAGTTTCGTTTGGGCGGAATTTCGGAGTATGACGCAGAATTGTGTAAAATATTAGAAATATGAAAGAAAAGAAACCTGAAACCAAGCCAAAAAAAAAAAACACTTGTTGTCAGGGTTCAGCTCTGTTCAGTTTATCGTGACCGTAGATAAATTTTTCAAATTATTCAACGAATATGATAGAATGAACCAATTCACTTGTTATTATTGAGAAATGAATATAAAGTTTCCCAAAGTCTATATACATACATATATATATGTATATGTATATAATCTTCCTATCTCTCCCTACACCCTTTTACTTTCAGGTTTAGAATTCGAACCTGATAACAACAGGTAGAACCCAGCCCTATCTGGTCATGCTTGTTAACAGTTGTGAAGCAGTAATCGTCCACACAAGCCAGATGACACAAAACATATGAAAGGAGCCACAAATGGATTAAAACAGAATCAGTATTCAACTGTGTACCAGAAAACGTTAGATACAGCAGGGATTATTTCATACTATTGACTTAAAAAGGGCCAATTAAACAGAACGCCCATGAAATGCATTTGCACATTTAGGTTCAACAAGCTATCTAGGGTTCTTCACCAAGCTCCGCTCTGAGATTGTCATATGGATAGACCTTTGGCGTCTGGTCCAAAAAAAAACAACACCAAATGAGTAATATTGCCCGATGGCAGATTAGTCAAGAGTGCAATTGGATTAATTGCACTTCAGTAACTTTGTAAACTATACAATCAAGGTACAGTTACCCCCTCAAGCCTCTCTACACACTTTAAACACACATAAATAAATCAATAAATAAAGCAATACAGATTAAGCACTTAACAATGTCTATATTGAAGGTTACAGGTTACACTGGGCCTCTTTAAGTGGCTGCCTGTCTTAGATAGACGGATCCATCATAATTTTTACACATAATGAAAGATTTTTTGGTTGTCAACCGCCCTTCATCAGTTCAGAGAAAAAGATGGTCATCTACTTGACGATTTGCATCTCACCAAAAGTGACATTCTCATGCTTACCACACATCAAGAATGGTCATCTAGAGAGGTACAGATTAAGCACATTAACAATATCTGTACGAAGGTTACAGGTTACACTGGGCCTCTTTAAGTGCCCACCCTTTTAGACAGACAGAACCCATCAGAAATTTTACACCTAATGAAAAGTTTTTTTGGTCATCAAGTTCAGAGAAAACAATGTTCATCTAGTTGACAATTTGCTTCTCACCAAAAGTCACATTCTTATGCTTACCACCCACAAGAATGTGAACATCCTGGCATCATTTTGAGTGAGAAAAGAGCGAGGTCTCATTCAAAGATTTACTTATTCCTTCAACTGCTGGAATGATGATCAAAATAGTGACGCCTCCCCTATTAGAGAGAGATCAAGAGAGGAAACTGAAAGAAAGTATTCTTTTCACAAGTGAGTTTCCCCATCGTAAACCATTTTTATTTTCTAACAATTCAACAGAAGTCACCCAGATATTACTGCAGGTACCAGGATTTTTACTTTCATGAAAAGGAGGACGAGTGAAATGGTAATATTTGTTAAAGGAACATGAAAATTCATCCCACGATTAAGCTTACAAACAATTAATATTAACTGAAGTCTGGCATTTGTATAAATGCGACAAATTTAATTCATCAGAAAGTGCAGAGTTGGTGACTTCCATATAATAATAGTAACAACCATGTGCATAAAAGGAAGAACATGCCCCAAAAAAGAAATCTTATAATAGTGAAGGCCAGAAGACTTCAGTCCTTCATCTAACAAGTTAGACACCTTGACATATTCATCTTTCGCCACAGGTAGCATTTTTCAGCATTTCTTGAATAGGTGATTTCATACCATGGTAGATACAAAAAAATGACAGTCATGCAAGGCTTTTCTACCATAAGATAGTGCAGACAGCCTAGTACAGGCACCTTTAGCAATCAGGACACCCTGCTTTGTGCTAAACTATAATCCAAGATGGTTTTCCGAGTTGAAAACTCTCACTCTTTTCTAGAAGATCACCCTGACTTATATTGTTAATCCATCCATGTCATACATTATATCTCACATAAGCCTGGACTCCCATCCAGTACCTTATCACCGAAAAAGAATTTTAAAAAATAAATTGTCAGCTTCCAATTGCAAAAATCTCAGGCTTTAAGTTAGTAAAAAAACAGGAATAATGTAATACCCAAAACTATTCCGACTTCAAAACTTCTTCGAAAAGAAAATCACACTCAACTCAATCATCATAAGATCCAATTCCACACATGCACGATCAAAGAAAAGAAAGAGGAAACGATGCACATTAAAGTGTATCTTTCGTGAGAAACATTTCAGCACACTATATTATCGGAGACTCTACAGTGCCACCAGGTACCACATTGTTACTTCAATATATTAACCAGTTAGATAAACATTATTAAACCAATTGCATAGTTAAATTCAACTAATGGATAAACAAATTGAATGAATGGAATAGATATATTGAACTACCGGTATAATGGCTAACAGCAATGGAGCATCATAGCATTTTACATTGCAACACAGCTTACACAAATCGAATACGATTAAAAAGGGGTCATAAGTTGTGGACTTACATAAGGGATTTTTGAAGCTTTGTCATTCCAAACAGCTAACAGTCCAAGGCTCGCGAAAAACCCTAATCCTCCACACATCCAAGCCAATGCTTCATACTGAAACAAAATAATTATGATCACCCAATTGAATAATCAACATATCTCAAAACCCTAAAATTTCCAACTTTAATTCCCAAAATAGAAAACCCAAAATACGACTCATACACTTCCACAGAAAATAATGAAACGATCTAACCTTTCCAACTGTTTCCGCAATTCGATCAACACAAGGTTCCGGAAATGGAGTTCCGTTGTCCCATACCAGCTCATCATTCACCGGAAGCTGAGAAAAGAAACGGAAATGTAAATATTAAGTAATTGGAAAATGGAAGATAGGGTCTATCAGGAAGAGTTGAGAAGGGAAAGCTAGTTACAGGTTTGTCTGGGACGATATGTTTGCCAACAGGGAGGCCCATGCCAGAGCGGAGGCGAAGGGATGAGCCAACGGAGCGGGCGACGACGCCATTGCCCCCCATGATGCGGGATGCCATGTGACTCAGTCTGCCAGCCATTTTCGCCGGATCCGTGTCTATCCGACTGCTAGTTTCACTAGTCTATTATTAACTCCCAAAAAAAAAAAAGTTTTTGGGTTTTGAGAAATTTTCTGAAAGTGTTGACTGTCGAGCAACGAGTCTAGGCTCTAGAGTTGCTACTTTTGCCAGTGAAGCCAGAGACAACACCGCTAAACGATGTCGTTTGGTCAAGGACAAATGAAAAAGGGGTGTTATTGTTCACAAATTTTTCTCAGAATTATGAAAAATGCATAGGAGTAATGGGAGTTTTCTTTTTAAAGATTTTTTTTTTAAGTAGGAGGTTGAAAGCAAAATCTCTTATTTGCAATTCCTTCCATTTTATCATTCAACCCAATCCAACCCTTCCCGAATTCTAGGAGTTAATCTCTAGTAAAGTTTCCTCCGAGGTAGAACATTTGCGGAATTTCTTTTGTACAACCTTTTAAATTGATTATGTTTTATTGGGAGGAAAAAAAAAAGAAAAAGAAGTCATTACGTCATTTATTATTGAAAAGAATGATTTTTAGTAAACTTTGATGCTAGAATTGTTGAGTTTGCACCTTTTGCACCTTTACCTTTTACATTAGATAATAGTAAAGGTGAAAAAGTGGTGAACTCGGCAATTATATTGAATTAAGTTTATGAAAAAGTAGCGAAATTTTTGAAGCTTTAATGGTTTCTTATATGGGATAATTTCAGAAACCTTCCTTGAAGTTTCTAACTATTTCACTGACCTCCCTTCAAGTATTAAAAATTGCACTAACTTCTCTTGAAGTTAATTATCTTATAACATTTAGACCCAATCGATAATTTAAAAGTGATATTATGAGAGAGAAAATAATATGATTCCATCATTTCCCCTAATCTACATTATTTAATTAATTTAATACAAATCCACACATTAAAGAAAAACACTAAAATTTGCTATTTATCATTGGGGATCAAATCATATATAGCACCAAAAAATAATATATCATTTTATATTTTTCACTTAATACAATATTCAAATTACTCTTTTCAATTACATAGTCAACGTTAAACATGATCAACAATAAATAATTCAAAAATTTGCAACCAAAATATAACAGAGAACAAACTCTAACATCATAAATATTCTTGTCAACATATTAACGTTAGTTGTTGAGATTTTTATGGTATTAAAATCCATTCATTATAATATTTTGGTCACATATTTTTTATTATTTGTTATTGATCATGTTTGATAATGGATTTCTAATTGAAAAGAGTAATTTAGATCTTACATTAAATAAAATATATAAGATAATATACTATTTTTGATACCCTATGTAATTTAATTCCTGATAATAAACAGCAAATTATAGTGTTTTCTTTACTGTTTGGTTGGTTATTAAATTAATTAAACAATTTAGTAAATTAAGGGCCATGGTGAAATCATATTATCTTCTCTTTCTTAATATAACTTTTTAATTGTTGGTTGGACCGAGATATTACAAGATAGTTGAAAACCTCAGGGGAGGTTTCTAAATTATCCCTTCTTATATTGGTCTTTTGTTTGGGAGTAGATATGTTTCATTTGTTGCATCTGGTGAATAAATGTGCTACCATTAATATAATTTTTCAAATCTTTGAAATGATGACTGTTTTTTTTTATTTAAATATGAAGTTATAGTATGGTGTAAGGGTGTACAATGATCAAATAACCTTGATTTGGGTTTATAAATAGTTAAATCATTTGATACTTTATTTCTCCATCAGGATTCTCACATTTTTCTCACGTTGTTAATTGTGTCAAATTTTCAGGTTTCTCTCGTCACATACAGCACAAGCTGTTTCAGTCTTTAAATTTCTAAATTACCAATTATATGAGTTGTTTATAAATATATTTTCTTTCTTTCTTTTTACTTAAATGACAAAGGATTAATGTAAGGTGGGGTCTCGGCAAAAAGTAAAGGCATAATGACATTTACCTTCCTTGAGGTTTGATCAAATTATAAACTATACCTTGAGGTTTGGCCGTATTACAATAATGTCCTCTGCTTTGATAAGTTTATAACAAGTACACCCCTACTGGCACTACTTTAATCATTGACTGTTAAACATCTAATGACGTTAGCTGAAAACATTTTCAAAAGCCCAAATTACCCCCAGGCTCTAACGTGACTTCTTCATCTTCCTCTTCGCCTAAGGATCAGGCACAATGGGATGGCTCCACAAATTTCAGCAACTTTTATATTTCTGAGGAAAATACACAGTTTTCCATCATCTTTTCTTAATCTTAGTCCGTAGGGATATTCTATTTCAGACTTGGCACTCTTTCATCCTTTTGTTATTGAACATTAGCTGGTTTAGTATTTTGTACAGAAGCCTTTTCGTCATTTCATGGATTCTATTCCATGAGTTTAGACGTTGTTACTAACAAGAGGGTGCGTAATTATTATTTGGCCAAACCTTAAGCTTTAATTTGTAATTTGGTAAAACAATAAGGGAGGTAAATATAATTAATCCGAAAATAAGTAAACACGGGTAAGCTTAGGAGTCTCAAGTTTCAAAAAAAAAAAATCTAAAAAAAAAATCATACTATTTCTTAGCTATTACACTATAATAATCATGTCCCTCTCATCTTCAGCTTTGAGCATCAATTTTAAATTAGTTTCATAATAAACACTGAATAGCACGCTAAATTTGCAATTGGTAGAGAATGGAGAGATATTTCGGATGAATTTCCGAACTGTTGACAATAACAACACAACCAAAAGAAGAAATATGACAAATACCGCAAAAGAGAAACTAGAAACTAAAAAAATTACGAAAATAAAGATTAGTGGTATGAGAACCTAGAGAGCAACTTGAAAAGTCCAAAAAATTCCCCATGCAGAATCTGATCTCATGAAACCAAATGCCAGTTAACTTGGAAGTTTGAATTAAAGGTCCTCGATATCCAATTGGCTCTGCACCTCCAAAATCGTAGTAGCAGAGTTCCTGAGTTGCCGTGCTTCATAGTCCGTCAACTCCACATTGGCCACGCCCATGACTCCAGTCCGACCAAGTTGAGCAGGCAAGCTCAGAAAAACATGTCCACCATCAATTCCATATAGGCCTGTAGCAAGAACCGAGACAGGATGAATCCTTCTCTGATCCCTCAGGAGGGATCGAGCCAAGTTAGCCACTGAGTAGCCAATTGCCCAAGAAGTGTAACCCTTAAGATCAATTACTTCATAAGCACTCTCCACAACTTCTTTCCGAATGTTTTCGAGAGTTTCTTTCTCGTACGCAATTTTCTGCCTGTCTAAATAGCTAAGCACCGGCACTCCTCCCACGGTTATGCTTGACCAAAGCGCCACTGAACTATCTCCATGCTCCCCAACAATGTATGCCTAGTGATCATAATTTTCATATATACAGGGAAAAGTAAATCAAATACCGTATGCAATATATATATATATGTAAATATATTAGCCATTTATAACAGCATTACCGAAAAGTGATCTCGTTCTCGAGCCAGATTATTGACAATTTATAAACAAAACTGTGAAAGTTAAAGAAGCAAACTACAATTAAAGAACATATTCCTGCACTATCAGGTTTAATCAACTTAGTACTAGTACTGTAACTAAACTTGCCTGCACGTCCTGAGCATTGACGTCGAGATGATCAGCAAGCAAAAACCGGAACCTAGAAGAATCCAAGTTCGTTCCAGATCCAATAACTCGATTTGGATGAAAACCGGAAAGTTTCCAGGCCACGTAGGTCAAAGCATCTACGGGATTGGACACGATCAGGAGTATAGAATCCGGAGAATACTTGGCCAACGGAGGAATGATATTTTTAAACAAGACCAGATTCCTCTGGATAAGATTCAGCCTACTCTCGCCCGGGATCTGCCGGGCACCTGCTGTGACAATGCAAAGATCCGACCCTGCCGTTATTGAGTAGTCCAGGGAAGCATGGATTTTGGTCCTTGGTAAGAAAGCAGCCGCGTGTTGGAGGTCAAGCATTTCTCCGCGGAGCTTGTCGGGCTGGGCGTCAACGAGGGCTAGCTCATCGGCAAGGTCTTGGGTGAGGATGGTTTGAGCAATGGCCATGCCGACGTTTCCAGCACCGATGACCGAGATTTTGGTGTGCCTTTTTGTGGGTGAAGGTGGAGCGGAATTGAGAATGGGTTTGAAGAAGGCTTTGGAGATGTCTAGGCCACCCGGGCCTAATGCAGAAGATGATTCAGCCTTTTTCATTGTGTGTGATGAGTGTGTGTGAAGTAAAGAGTTTTTTGTTTGCGAGGGAGGAGAGGGTTTAGATGGTGGTGGGGTGGCAGTGTTGCAGTTATTTATAGGAAGGCGTTGGATTGGAGGAGGGGAAAAGACTGATGAAACTGGAAATTGAGGGAGAGGAGAAGAAGACTAAGAAGAAAGGAAACTGGAAGAAGGTTCGTTCATTCATTGGTAGTTGGTAGTTGGTATTTTGGCATTTTCAACGGTCAACGGTTTCGTGGAAACTAGATTGGAGGGAGTGAATGATCACCTATGGGCGCATGAAAAAACTCATCAATAAGCTGCAGCTTGTATCAAATTGCAATAGTATTGATCCTTAGGGGGGGATTTTTTTTTCTTTTTTTCTTTCTTCCCGTGGTTTTGCATAAAGGAAATGATGAATTTTGACATGAAAGATCCCGCTGATCTCTTTTACTAAGATTTTTAAGTAGGAGTTAATCACATTTTAGCTAGAAAGATTTTGAAACGTTAGTTGATGAATTTCTTTTATTTTCCCTCCCCCCAAACCCCTTCTTTTTCCCCTTAATTAGGTACAAATAGAAAGGTTACAGACTAAAGTCTTGTTCCATGGATCTCAAAAGAATTTGTAAACGACTCGATATTTGATGAGATCTTGTCTGAATTACATTTGAGATTAATTTTGCATTTTGACAAAATGAGTGAATATATATGATAAAATCCCAACTATCCCAATGAGTTTAAGGGAAATGCTTATCACTTTACTTTTCTAGCATAATCGAGGTGCAATCCTTTTTCCCTATTTGATCACCATGAAAACAAACTGGGTGACAACCATTGTTTTTTAGCAACTAAACATTGTTTTTTTGCATTTATTCTTGAATAAAACAATGCAAGTGAAAAAGTAGATGACAACATGTACACATCTCATTGAGTCTTTAATTGTAAGTATATCGTTTTATGGACTTCTTATTTCTTATATTTTTGGACTAAAAGAGATTGTATTGTCAAACATTTTTGCTCCACGGAGCAGTCCAGTGACAAGCGAACTCTTAGGACTCATTTGATTTTGAGTTTGAATTTTACTCTAAATTTGAACTCTCGTGACTCGTTTGGAGTGCGTCATGTGGGATCGTGGCGAATTCCTCCGATTTGGTCGGATCGAATCGGAGCATGTTTCGGATTATCCCCAAAAAAAACCCCCAACTTTTAGCTCATTCTTTAAAGGAAAATGCACTCAAAATGACAAACTCATAGCATGCAAAAAAAAATAATGCACGTCCCGTTGGCTATTTCTTGTGTGGATCCGAGGAAACGGTTGCGGGGAGCGCAAACCAGCCGTACATTGACAAATCCGGCAACACCGCGTTGGCTATTTCTTATATTTTCTTCTGCTTCTGGATATGATAAGTTGCCTTATTTTTTTATTTTTTTTTTCCAGACAAGTTGCCTTATTAGCCCCCCCTATTTTCTTGTCTAAAAAGTACAATGCACGAAAAGCAAACCAAAAACCAAAGAAGTTTCTCTAGTTTCTTTTTCTTGGTAAGCATTTCTGTTGGCCACAAAACAATTTTTTTTTTTCCCGTGCAACTTTTGAGTCAGAATGTCTCGAATTGGGTAGCATACTTTCCCTCAAAAAGAAAACAAAAAAAAAAGATTTTGGTAACATTCTTCATGAGCTAATTAAAGCATTGAAAAAAAAAACTCCAGCTGTTTCTTAGGAGACTCAAGAGTCAAGACAGCCCATTGTTACAGCAGCCGCGGTATGCTATTGCCCTCGTTTTAAGGACTAAAAATTTCCACCTCTTGGGTTTCCCATCGTCTTCTCGACGTTCTCGTGAAAAGTAAAAGATTTGAGCGGAGAACCAGAAAGATTTGAACGTAGCTTCCGTTTTCTTTCCAACTCTAAAGTTTTTTTTGTTGCTTCTCAATATCAACTTTTCAAAGTCTTTTTTTTTTTTTTTGGGATAAGTCAACTTTTCAAAGTCGAACACTGCAATATTGTAAAGTATACGTGGTTGAATGCAAAAAAAAAAAAAAAGGCTATAAGCGGATGGATCTTAACTGGGTTATAATTTCATTTGAAACTCTTTTCTTGCTCTTTTCTGCTTTGTCAATTTAGATTTCATTTTGCATTCTAGTTTAATGTTGGAAATGATTGTAATATTCATTAAAAAAAATAAAGTAAATGACAAATAGTCATTATATTATTTAAAATTCTCCACTTTAATCCCTTTGAAATTTTAATTCATCTAAAATGATCATTCTACGAACAAAACAGTAGATATACGTCACATCACTATTAAAAACTTACACTTGTAGTCACTCAATTAGTGAACCAAAACAAGAAACTCCAGTGACAAATTGTGCAATTTAATCTAAAAAATATATTTTTTTAAAAACCTTAATGCATTGATTGATCCAAACTAACAGGCTACTCTATTAATTCATATGAAGTTTAAGCCTCCACGATAGAAATGTGCAGCTTTATATTAAATTGAGGTATAATCAAACCTTCAAAATCAACGACATCAAGTGATTCATTTTTCTTTAATTAATTATATCTAAAAAGAAATACAATCGAATAATATATGCACGCAAAAGGTGATAAAATGACGAAAATATATAAAAAGAAATCATTAGACCTCAAATAAATCATATATATAATAAGAGGGATTTTTTGGGCACCCATTAATATGGACAAAAAACAACTTATTTAATAAATGCATTAATTATTTCGTATTTTGAAAAGCTATGTTTAAGGGGATTCACATGCTAAATGACATATATAACCTTTTTTCTAAAATAAACCTAGTAAACCAAGCACATACAATTCATTTAATTAAGAGAACTAGAACATCATATACGATTTGCTTTTATTTTATTTTTATTGAATTTATTATTTATATTTTTCTTTTTCTTTTTTTACAAGTCTTAAAAAGTTATTATTCTATGTCTTCTTCCAAATAAATTGTATTTTCCCTTTCAATTTGTCATTTTATGGGGTATAAAAAGTTCCAAATTCATAATGATGCCCTTTTTTTGGGGTAAGTTGCAGTAATCTTGTTTTGATTTGGTTTAGAATTTAGGAACTTACTATCTCTTTGTTGTTAAAAAAAGGGTTATTATCACATTACCCCCTTAACGTTCGATGCCACTATCAATTTCCCTCTTAACGTTATCTTTTAGTCACTTAACCCCCAAGTCTAACGGTCAAACTTAACGGAATTTGTTACTTAAAGTAAAAAGACAAGTTTAGCCCTTAAAGTTATTACTATCACTTTACCCCCATAAAACTATAGTCTCATTATCAATTTACCCCATAGAGTTATTTTTTAAACAATTTATCTCACCATTAAACCAATTTAGCAAGTTAAAAAACTTTAGAAGAAAGTATCATCCTCTTTGTATAATAAAAACAATAAAAAGTACCCTCCTCTTCTCCTCTTTAGTATCAAGAAAAAAGTTAAAGTATTAATCTTTTTTTTCTTGACAATCTTATTAATATTAAAAAAATAGAAAGATCGAGAAGGGAAGGGAGGGGGGAAGAGAGATAGAGAGAGAGGTCAATTGTTTTTTAAAAAAATACAAATAAGAAAGAATTAAATACTTTTATTATTTTAAAATTATTTTACTTTACTGTTTACCACCAGATTTCAATCATAATTCTAACAATCTTAAAATTAATACGATAATGTTAGACTTTTCTTTATTATTATTATTTTTTTGCAAAATCTAATTTTCTGTCTCCTTATTTCCTATATCTTTTTCTTTTCTTAGTATTAATAAGTGTGAAAAAAGAAATTTGAAAAAACCCTTTATATTTTTATATTTTTGGATCCTTAAAGTGAAAAAAAAGAAGAATAATCATTCCAAATTTTTTATTTTTAATTATATTTATAAAGGATAAATATATTTAAAAATTTTTGACCATACTAGTTAGATTAACGATGAAGTAAAAATCCCTAAAAAATAATGTTAGGAATTAAAGCAATTATATCACTATAATTTAAAGGAATAAAGTAATAATAACAATATAGTAATGCAATAGAATAAAATGGTATTTTTGTCCCAAAATTTTTTTAACATGTTGAATTGAATTACTTATGAGGGTGAAGTGACTAAAAGATAACGTTAGGGGGTAAACTGATAGTAATGATATAGTTGAAAGGGATAAAGTGATAATAACCCTTAAAAAAATTTATAAGTATAAGAATGAGTTATATTTGTCATCCTTGATGTTTGACCAAATTATAAATTCAACCTTGAGGTCTGGCCATTTTACAATAATGTCCTCCATCAGCATTCTCACATTTTACTCACGTTGTTAATTGGGTCAAATTTTCAGATTTCTCTTGTTTTATTTAAATGACAACAGATAAATGTAAGGTCGGGCCTCAGCCAAAAACAAACAAACACAGGCATGCTTAGAAGTCTCATGTTTCAATTTGAAAGAAAACAATCATGGTTATTAGTTATTATACTGCAATAATCATGTCCCTCTTATATATATATTATTCAGCATTAAGCATTAATTTTAAATTGGTTTCATAATCAACACTGAGAATCATGCTAAATTTGCAGCTGGTAGAGATATTTCAGATAAATTTCGCGAACTGTTTTGACATTCATTAACAGAACAAAAAGAAGAAATATTACAACATACTACTATCTCATGAAAGTACCTCAAAGAGAACCTAGAAACTAGGAAGGTTAGGAAACTAGCAAGTAACTTGAAAAGTCCAAAAATTTCCCCCATACAGAATCTGATTTCAAGAAACCAAATGCCAATTGACTTAAAGAGGTTTGAATCAATGGTCCTCGATTTCCAATTGGCTCTGCACCTCCAAAATAGTAGTAGCAGCATTCCTGAGTTGCTGTGCTTCCCAATCCGTCAACTCCATATTTGCCACACCCATGACTCCACTCCGACCAAGTTGAGCAGGCAAGCTAAGAAAAACATCTCCACCATCAATTCCATAGAGGCCTGTTGCAAGAACAGAGACAGGATGAATCTTTCTCTGATCCCGCAGGAGGGATCGAGCCAGGTTAGCCGCTGAGTAGCCAATTGCCCAAGAAGTGTAACCCTTGAGATTTATTACTTCATAGGCACTCTCCACAACTTCTTTCGAATGTTCTCAAGAGTTTCCTTCTCGTATGCAATTTTCTGCCTTTCTAGAAAGCTAAGCACTGGCACTCCTCCCACGCTAATGCTAGACCACAGCGCCACTGAACTGTCTCCATGCTCCCCAACCATGTATGCCTAGTGACCGTAGATTTCATACAAGAAAAATCAAATACATATATCAGCAATTTATGACAGCGTTATGGAAAGTTACGCAAAAGGACTGCAATCAAAATTTGAGAACAATGGTTAAAATCAACTTGGCAATTTTATAGAACCAAATGGCTTGAAACAAATTAATAGCTTAACTGCAACCTACGGGCCATGAGCGCAGACCACCCCTCCCCCCCCCCCAACCCAAAACCAACAAGTTCGTACAACTTAGCTCCTGTTTGATAATCCAATTCAATGCTTAAATTTAATGGATTCAAATCTTAATATATTCAGACCATTTGATAACGAAAAATTTAACATTTGAATGAATTAAGTGGAACTGAATTTTCTAAACAAAATTTGCTCACAAAATTAAGTGATAAGCTATTCACTTATTCTGAATGTGATATGCACTCAAATATATTAGATTTAATATTTAATAATTCAATAACTTAATGAATTCAGATTTCAGACTTCAGTTTTATCAAACACACCCTTGTTGTTTTAAAATTCTTGTTACCTGTTCTAACTTTTGGATATCCCTATTACATTTCGGGATTTAGATAGATTTCTACGTATTTTCAATACAAGATCTGGTATCCAACCTGCAATGTTAGGGGTTAATTGGAAAAGAATTGCACTGAAATCTACCCCACCAATTGTCTTTTCTTTCTCCTCCGCATATGAAAATCACCATCTGCAAGTTGCCACTTCAATACTAAATCTTTCACCAATGGGAAGAAAGAACTAAAATAGTCCAAAAGTGTCGCTTTAGAAATTGCGCCTCCAGTCAGGCTAAAGCTATTGGAGGACAAAGTTGAGATGAGCAGCCTTCTTTCCAAGCCATCAGGCACTAAAGCTACCCCATAGCCGATAGGGCAGGCAGTGATCCTTTGACTTAATCACACACAATGTACCATAAAAATCCTTTGACTTAATCACAGAAGATGGACCATAAAACACTAGTTATGCAGAATAATTAGGCCTTAGATTTTCCCCGCTAATTGCAGCACGATTTAGAACTAAGTAATGCTATATGATTGAAATAGAAAACAGCCCATGACACTCTTGTTAGGATCCCACCGTCAATTATCATCGTATAGCTGTCATCAGGTAAAGTTCAAATTCTTCTCGAGCCTAATCATTCAAAGTTTTAACAATGAAAAAATGTAAAACTAAAAGAAGCAAAATGCTGAGAGCAAATTCCAAAAAAAAAAAAAAAACTTACAAGACGTCAGATGTTAATAAACTAAATAGTAATAGTAGCGTAACTAAACTTGCCTGCACATCCTGAGCATTGACATCGAGATGATCTGCCAGCAGAAATCGGAACCTAGACGAATCCAAGTTCGTACCCGATCCAATAACGCGATTAGGCGGAAACCCAGAAAGCTTCCAAGCCACGTAGGTCAAAACATCCACAGGATTTGAAACGATCAAGAGTATACAATCCGGAGAATGCTTAGCTAACGGAGGAATAATAAGCTTGAAGAGAGCTAAATTCCTCTGTATAAGATTCAGCCTACTCTCACCGGGGATCTGCCGCGCACCCGCTGTGACAATGCAAAGATCCGACCCGGCAGTTATTGAGTAGTCCACGGAAGCATGGATTTTGGTTCTTGGTAAGAAAGCAGCTGCGTGTTGGAGATCAAGCATTTCTCCGCGGAGTTTGTCGGGCATGGCGTCGACAAGGGCTAGCTCATCAACAAGGTCTTGGGTGAGGATGGTTTGTGCAATGGCCATGCCAACGTTTCCAGCCCCAATAACAGAGATTTTGGTGTGGCGTTTGGTGGGTGAAGGTGGGGCAGAGTTGAGGATGGGTTTGAAGAAGGCTCTGGAGATGTCCAGGCCACCCGGGCCTAATGTGGAAGATGACTCGATCTTTTTCATTGGTGTGTTATGAATTGAAAATACAAAGGTTGTTCGGGAGGGGAGATGTTGGTAGTGGTGGCAATATGGCGGATTTTGCAGTTATTTATGGCAAGGCCTGGTTTGGAGAAGGGGAAAAGACAGAGGAAAATGGGAAAATGGGAAAGTGGTGAATGAGGGCGTGGAGAAGGAGAGGAGAGTGGACAGTTGGGCATCTTGGATTTTTCAACGGTCAACGGTTTCCTGGAGACTTTAGATTTGGAGGGAGGAGTAATCAGGTACGGGGGCAAGAAAATTTATGCCACCTGGTAGTAGACTAGTGGCAGGCTGGAAGCTCATCATTGACGTTCATTTTCGTTTGGGGAAACTATTCTCCGACCGCTAAACTATTTCCATTACACTATTTTAGTCCCTCAACAATGCATATTGTCTCAAACAAGTCTCTTAACAAAACAAAATTTGAGTGAGTTGCATTGAAATTAATTTTGAAATTTGACATAATTCACCCAATTGAGTTTAAAGTGAATTTTTTTTAAATTTTTTATATGTATTAAACTTTTAAAATAAAGGAAATCTCATTGATAAAAAAAAGGCAAAAAAAAAGACCAAAAAGTAATCTCATCATCAAAGATGGCAACAATGCTCCAACCATCAGTTCATTATTAAGACAAATGCAATCAAAATAACATATTCATAGCATGTGAAATTACACAACGCGTCCACACAAATTGAACAAAATAGAGAGGTAACTAATCGAAAAGGCAAAGAAATAAATGTTGGTTGGTGAATTCCAGATTTTATATTTTGAACCCAAAAGGGCAAAAACAAAAAAGAATACTAGATTTTATGTTTTTTGAGAACCAATTATGATCCCCGAAAGCCGGCTTCAAATCCTCTGTCCCCAAAATAGTCTCTGTCTCCTCTATTCCTTATTTGTTCAGCTGCCACGTGTTCCTAACCTTTTGTTAACCCAAATTCAAATAAACCGATAATAATCGGTTTACAAGTTTTGTTAACCCAAACTCAAACAAACCGATAATAGTCGATTGATAGGTTTACTCAAAGACTGAACTCAAAACTATTAAGTAATTAATTTTAAATCATCGCATTTACATAATTACGAGATGTAAAAAAATTAGAAAGAGCTAAATAAGTTGATATAAACACACACATGGGGTAGGGTTTAAGAAAAAGATGATTTGGGGTAAAAAATAAAGAAGAGTTTTAGTTGATTTTTATGTTTATGATCAACAAGACTCTTTTTTGTTAAAAAGAAAATAAAAAAAAGTTTTGAATTATCGGTTTGTTTGAGTTTGAGTTAACAAAACTTGTAAACCGATTATTATCGGTTTATTTGAATTTGGGTTCACAAAAGGCTAGGAACACGTGGCAGCTGAACAAATAAGGGATAGAGGAGACAGAGACTATTTTGAAAACAGAGGATTTGAAGCAGTCTAGATTCGACAAAATCATTGCGTGGAACGCAAACATTTGACGATTCGGGGGAACCACAGTGCTTTGGTAATTTCTTTTAGTTTTCTTATGCTTCTAGATTGGATAAGCTGCGGTGCAATCGCACCGGCACCGCATCTCATCAGAATTCAAACATTTGACGATTTGGCAACTGTCTTATGCTTCTAGATCTGATAAAGCTGATTTATCAATGCCTCATTTTCTTCTCTGAAAAGAAGAAATTGCAAAAGGGAAACCTGAAATGAGAGTGGTTTCCCTGGTTTCTTGGTACGCATCTCTATTGGCCAGAAATCAATGCATAAAAAAAAAGGGGAAAAAGAAAAGGGAACTACACCTTCTTGATAGGAGTAGACTTCAAACATAGTAGTTCTTTTTTTGAAAAGAAACATATTACTACTTTATACTACTAATTGTTAGTATAACCAAGTTGTAAAAATCCAAGATACCAAATGATTCAATATTCTTTTGAAATTCCTAAAATGAAAAACAGAAAATGAGATGCAATTGATATACTCACCAAAGACTTTTCCAATAATGCACACAAAAAGGATTTTTTTTTTCGGTGAAAAACCAACACTTTTTTCTATTCTTATTCCCAAAATTCGTAGCTCACGCGACTCGCTCTAATATATGAACCACCCAAAGGACAGCAGGTGAGTCGGACCCATGGAGGCGTTAGCGGATCTAGAGAAACTCCAAACCCGGATCCTCCAACGAGTAACAAACCTCGAACGCTCTCTCCTGCACGGCCATTTGGCCAACTCCCCTTCTCTCTCCCCTGCTTCCGAAGACGCCAGCTCCGCCGTCGCCACCGCCACCGCCACCGAAGCCCGACTCTCCGCCATCCTTCGCTCTAACGGCGTTAATGACTTCATTTTGAAACGCGTTTCCTCCGATTACTACGATTGGACTTTCGAGGCCCGCCGCGACGTCCTTGGCGCCGCTTCTATTCACCATCTCTGCAAAAGCATTGTCTTGGTATTACGGTGTTCTTTCACATCTTCGATTTTCAATTACAAATTTCCTATTTTGTTCTACTCTTCCGTGCTAGCTGCATTGCCTTTATGACTAATAATAATTATTTATGCATTTTCTGGCCTTACTGACTTTATGTTTTTTCCGGAAATTTTTTTTAGTAACTGGGTGAAGTAAAAATAATCGAAAGATTCAATATTTAAATGAATGATTGTAGGATGAGGGACTTGTAGGCGTGTAAACGAGGACAATGGAGCCAAAAGCTTCAGAATGAGCTTAAAATTGTATTCGAGATAGGATCATTGTCATTCTTCTCGAATAGATAATTTAAACGTTAATTTCAGGTTTTATGCTTATAGAGGCGTGCTTATAAAGTTAACAAACATGAGCTGAGGTTTGGTTAGTTAACGAACCAATCTTGAAAGCTCGCTCCTTGAATCGTGCTTGATTCAAGTATCAAGTGTCTTTGTTCATCTTTCACCCTAAGTGAATGCCAGAAGAATGCCTCAGTACAGAGTGCCTCTCATTTCATGGCAAGTAAATTATTGGTAACTGGTATCCACGAGTGTGATAGATGTCTCTTTGAGGCAAATTTATTCCCAAGGATCAGTTTAACTGAAATACTATTAAAAAAAAGAACCAGATAAAAATGTTGCGCAAATGCAAACTATTCATAATAGCTTTTAAGAAATTGTGATCCTTTTAGAAGTTGTGAAAGTATTGCTACATCATAGTGATTAAAGAAAACGGTTTTGAAACTAATTAATTACATTCTAGCTGATAACTAAGCACAACTCATTATTCCAATAGGAGAAAATCATATTTGAGAATCATTGCTAATTTGTTTCCTATAAAACTCAACTTCTATGGCTTCTTCTGAAGCTTCTCGCTTCAAGTTATTTTTCTGGAGTTTTTGGTAATTATCTTGTTGTCTGTCGATTTTTTTTTTGGTGGCTTGCTGTTGGACTAAAATCAGTGCCACATGCCTACCTTCAGCTTCAGTCCCATTCATCCTTTTCCTTTTGTTTCTCTTCTCTGTGAGCCATATGTGATTGTGTTCCTGACAAGTCAGAAGTAAAAGAATTTCAAGATAGATATAGGTTATGAAGCATAAAGGTGTCTAGTTGATTGAGTTTTTTCGAGTCCCTTCTATCTTTACACTGTTAATTCTGACACTCCGAACAGTTCATGTCTCTCCATGATGTGTTAGATAAGTTATTGATCAAATCTCCTTGTGTTTACTTACTGACTCTTTTTTCACATTTAGTCATTTTCAATGCTACACCATCCAGAAAGTTAATTATCATCTCCTTCTATATTCCAAATAATGTGCCAAGAGCAGAGTGGAGTCCCTCCAGAAGCAACAATTGCATAAAACCTGATAATATCACACCGCAAAAAAGTGGTGACAGCCATCTCAACCTCCCATTTCAAGGCTGTCCTTCAAAAACAACTGCTTCCCTATCCAAACCAGTATTTATACACTGATAAAGAATTTAATGTTGTACTTTATGTTACTGAGTCTGAGCTCAGATGTACCAAAGCAACAAAGTTTTCCACCAGGCCTCACTTTGTATGTTGAGCATTCAATTTAAGTAGAACACTTCCTAGGTTTGCTGATTGATAATGACCATGACGATGTGCTTGACCATTGGAGCATCAAACTTTTTTTTTTCCACATATATACCTGCATTTTTTGAGATTAGGCCCTGAAGTCTCTTTCTGACACAGTCTTTCTACATGGCACAGGTAAATACTCAAGCCCCATCAAATGTAACCGACTGTTGTGATCGCAACTATTCAAAGTATTATGTTGTTGTTGTGCAGGTAGTTTTATAACTTATTACCAGTTTCTCCATTATCATATTGTGCCACACAACTGCAGAAGACAGCTGAATATGGGTAAGAGTGACATTGCACATTTGATTGCAGTATACTGCTCGGTTTAGTGCTGAGGCTGTGAAGAATTTTCTATATGCACTCAACAATGGTCAGATAGCCAAAAAGAAATTTAATAGTAAGTTGGCAGATGACAAGTTTAAGCAGCTTCCTGTATTTGTTACCGACATTTCATAATCATTGTGTAGACCTGTTTTTGATGATATTTCTTGGAATTGTCTGCGCACTTTTGCTTGTGTCAAGTTTAGATGCAATTAAACTTTCTACTGGTCAGAATTATGGTAAGCTTGTCGAACTTTTTGGAGTTTTGCTGCGAGTAGAAGCTGTAGGTTTCACTCCAAGCTTGGTTACAGTAGTTGTAGACATTGTCGTAATTCAAATGATATTGATTCATACTCAACCTACAATTGTATTTATGATTTGTGCTTGGAATGCATCTCATAACAATGAGTTGTGACGTTCTTTTCCTTTGTATCATCCTTTTGAGTTAGTTACTTTGTTTTCTAAATCATCATTGTCAATACATTTCATAGATAGTTATTTTATGAGTTTGCATCCTTGCTTTAAGCTATTTAGTTGATTGTCATGACCTGCGTAATTGGACTATTTTGTTTGCTTCTACCTGAAAGTATTACGACTTAAAAAGATCTTTCAAATGCATAATGGTAATGCTAGTTTCCAGTCCTTTTCTTTTTTCTTTCTTTTTTTGTTCGCGGAATCAGTGGCCGAGACTGGTCCTTAAGCTGACTATTGTATAGATTGGGAAAATTAGTCCTCCTGATGTTAATGTTTGGCATATCTTGTGCAGTGAGACTTGCTCCTGAGGAGACATCAGTCAAGTTGACTGGTTATGAACGCAATGCCGTGACATGTATTGGCATGAAAACGGACATCCCGGTAATCAGAAATTTTGTGAATCAAAATTCTTGTTATTGATGAGTTCTAGGTGTGTTATCTCGAATCTGGCATGAAAATTTTCTTGGTCTACATTAATTGCAATTATATCCAGAAGCAGGTATTTTTTATTTTCATGGGAGAACATGAAACAAATACAACTTAACCTTTACATCAAAATTATGAACGATTTAGTTAGAATAAGTTGTAGTCATAAATGTGGCAAAACATTTCAGAACTTGTGGCCATCCTCTTATTCATCCACTTGCTTATTATCAATCTATAGGAAGCACCACGGTATTCTTGCTGTTTGGTGCAGCTTGAATAAATTGGGCCCTAACCTTTGACAATTTAGGTCATGTTCCTCTGTCTATCCTGTTATAGCCGATGATTGGCTGTATAAGATGCTTACACAAAGGTCCCCCATGCTCCTGCTTATAGATGGAAAATGTCAATATTAGGTGTGAGTTTTATTCTTGTCATAAATTGAGTTCTGCCATTCATTATGCCAGCTGTTGTGTTGCTTGCTGTCCTAACACATCATACCTGTCAAAATTTTATCTCCCAAAGGTCAGCTTGAAATTGTATCTGCTGTGAATCATTAGTTATGCTTCTGTGCTATGGAGAAATTGCAGTGGAACTTTAAACATACAGCTACTTATGACCTAATATGCACATATAATTCAGTTGCATTCCTATTAATTTGCAGCTCTTTTGTTTTGGTTCTCAATTCGTGTGTTGTCTTATGTTGGTCATCTTCAATTGATCGTTGCATTAGATGAATTAAGTGTTAATAATGTTGCAACTCTTGGGCCGCTGTCTATGTTGTTTAGGATCTAAATTCAGCATGTTTGTTTCTGGAGCATTGTTGAACAGAATCCTCCAATGATGAATGTGATTCTCTAGTGGCACAACTTCTTGTAGGGATATGTAATGTATAATTAACAGTTCAATGTGAAATATGGTGAATCATAGATGGACTGAGTCTGTAACAATGTTCTTTTAGCTAAACAGGGGGTTTTTTGCTAGAACTATAATTGAGATTGCATGATCCTAAGCGAACGTACTTTTGAATTTTGCACTAGTTTTCATCCTCTTGTTGTGCCAGGTGGATTCTTAATTAGAGATGTATAGGTTTTAAAATTTGAGATCACGATTAACATTGTCCATTACCATAAAGTTCTTATCGCTATTTAGTGAAGTTTAAATCCCCCAAAAGGAACCAGAGGTCCCAATATGCAGCACCTCCTTATTCGTCTTTCACGTTTGTGTAAGCTATATGTGGTCACAGAGCAAAAGTAACAATTATGATCACGTTTGCTTGCCGTATGTGCGAGAGACATGTTATTATTTTATGTATCATGACAGTATCACACTGATGGTAAAACATAACATCTTCCCAGGTGATTTTGGATGAAGCAATTGTAAAGCTCAATCCTGATTTCTTCTGGTTGGGTGGCGGTGAGGTTGATCTAAAACTGGGAGTCAGAACCACTGAATTCATCAAGTTTGTGAAGCCATTTATCGTGAACTGTAGCAGTACTTAAATTGTTTTACTTGCTAAATTCTTCTACTTGGCTAAAGGTAGCTTTTTGCTGGACATTTCTAAAGTTGATATCCATACCCTTGCCCATGCTGACATCATGGACTGCTGCTCTTGTTCAGTTTTCAGGTGCTTGATGTCAGAAACCTGTTTGCTTCATCTTATTTAAGAATAATGACCAGAAGTTAGCTTGGGTTTTCTTTACCTCATTGTGATGGGCCATTGTCGAGTGAAATAACAAGTAGGCTCGCAAGCAAACTTGGCAATGGCGCCTAGAATTAGCACGACCTTCTTCCATGTAACTGGTGAAATTGGGCATCAAATCAAGCTATTAACATGCAGTTTCAGTCACTGTTTCCTCGCTGATTTGTGCCTCAATCGGCAGAATGCTCTTGTAGAACCTGGCGGGTTTTTCGTGAAGAAATTCTTGAGAAAATAGTGGTGACATTCTGGAGAGGGGCCTCAAGACTCCGATCTTCCTCTCTTTAACCAAGTGCATGCGTCAATTCAATTCTACAACTTCTTTTTCTCTCGTCTTTTAATTTCTGTGTGAGTAGTACATTGCCCGCAAGGAAAGAAGTATGGCAGAACTGTTAATACGGTTTTAACATCAAGCCTAAGCCGATTGCACGTCCTAAATGGAGAGGGTTTAATGATTCAGGCCAACATTCAGAATCCTGGAGAATTTTCAGGTTATAATGAATTAAGCTTCTCAAAGCCCAAGGTAGGTCAAAGAGTATAGAGCTAGGGAGCTATACCGTAAAAGCCACACAATTTTTCAGAACCTGAAGAATTGTTTCCAATTGTAGCATTCGCAAACTCAAATTATTCATCGAGTTGGAAATTCCTATATTTTATTGGTAGAACTAATCCACCTCTCTTCAAGTAGGAATTCAGGTCAGAGACAGCAGATCTTTTTGGATCCACTTCTAGTAGGTTATCTGTTTTGCCATGGCCTTCATGCTGGTTAAAACCTATTTCTAGGAACATTTGCCAAGGGTGTCCACATGTATTATAGGTTGTTCATCAACTTGGCTGTTTCAATATTTTCCTCCATTATTTGGTCTTCTCCTCACTGTTTGTGAATGGGATAAACAATTGAGTACTGCAGTGCATGACCTGTTGCTCCTATCATTGGGACAATCAACAGAATGTGCACAAACTAACACTTAGAAACTGTTTCCCCTATTCAAGAGGGAAACCAACAGCAGATAAATGTAAAAGACTAAAAGGACGTATGCACATATTTAAGAAGCATCCTGCTATTAGGTATATTTCTTTAGTGACTCACAGATATAAACTAAAATACGGGACGATTTGAGTTGACGTTTTCCGAAGCTACTTGTGGATTGCTATACCCATATTCGTAGGTTATACAGCAAATAATTCATAAAAACCAAGAGAGGCTTCTAAGGCTATGTTACTCCACTTTTCCTCGGGTGCAACCGACATATTTTATCCCCAAGGAGAGGGAATAAGAAAAATAAGAGAGGTCAAAACAGAAGAAAATTATTGAGTGAAGAGAGATTGATTTTGTTTTAGGGACTTCTGTTATGAATGGGTGGTTTGCGATGGGGCTGTGCATAATCCATGACCACTATGTCCTCCCCCTCGTCATTTTCCTTAGAATCCACAGTCTCCTCTGCGTTGGCTGTTGGTGATTCCATTATCGATCGAGCTCTCCCCTCCTGATCCTACAAGCAGCATCCATGGCGATGTTATTTTCATGGGGCACCTATTGCTGTTGAACATTTCGTGTTTTTCTTTCATAATTCTTACACGTGCTTCATGCATGCATAGAAGTGCAAGCGTAAAAAATAAGTAGCTAGTGCATGCAATGAAAGACCTTAAGAGGTTTACCTCCAATTCTGATGTCTCATGGAGATCCTTTTGAGGTGATGGTAGCAGAACACTATATCCTGCAAATCATGCCAGCATATGTTAGTAACACAGTATCATTGGCAAAATAGATTCCTAAAGTTTCTCCTGAAAAACTCGAGATAGAAGATTATTTTCCTCGTGGGGAGAAGGATAAAAGCCAACCTTTATCATCTTCATTTTCTTTCCCTGTTGTCTGAGAATTCTTCTCCTGGATTGTGTTTGCACCACCCCAATCGGGTAGAATCATTCTTTTGTCAATTCTAGCCCCCGATGGTTCTTGCACTTTTAGACCTTCAGCTCTCGAAGGCTCAATATTCTGTGGAGAAAGGAGAAAGTCTCCTTAAAAACTGTAAAAGCTAAGATATGTATTCTGTGTATAAAAAGCGTCCAAGCTAGTAGAAAACTGATACTGACCTTGTGAGGAAGCTGAAGCCCTGTAACAATTGTTTCTATATCAACAACTCCAAAAGGTCTGGCACCGCATGCATGCAGAGAAAGACAAAGAAGAAGAAGAAGAAGGAAATAGAGACATATTATCAGAGATGCAATATTTTGAAGGTTTATCAGACAGAGGAGGAGTAGGTTTATGGGATGCAAATTTTAATTTGATATATGGGATTTCCATGTTGCAACTCCACGTTATATATGTATAGTGAAGGAGGTGGAGCATTAAATGCAGATTCTGGTAAAGATGAAGGGTTTGTTGTAGGATAACATGCAGGTGAAAACAAATTGAAGCTACTGGCAGCCTCCCATTGTCCCCTCTTCCACTCTTTAATCAAAATGCGGGCCCAATCACAGACAAAAAATGAGAGACGTAAATGCATGGTGTGTATAGAGTATAAAAAGGGGTCACACAGAGGGAGAAAGAGCCTCTTCTTTCCTTCATGTAATTCTTTTTTACAACCCTCCATGCAGTGGCAACTTATGGAACTTTCTTTCTTTCTTTCTTTTTTTCCCCCTTCCTTTTAGACTATTTTCGAGGTAAAACCATGAACAGTTTTAAATGGTTGATTTCATCTGATAGAGAAGTATAAATTGATGATCTATCGTATCAGAGCTAGGGTTCAGATGCATCTCCTGCATAATCCTCCTCATACCACCTGCTTTGTTATGCTAAAACGGTAGAAACTAGAAAAACAGCAAGAACTACTAACAGTAAACAGTTAAAAAGAGCAGAGCTAGGACTCTCCATGTGTCTTTGCAGATATCCTGACCTATCCTAGTGTCCTTGTATTAAGGCATGATTTAGATATATGGCATCTTGCTCGTTCTGGCTTCTCCAACTTAGTTTTCGTATCATTCTCTCAAATGTGGGTGAATCCATTAAATGAATTAGGTGCAAATTGGAAGACTTGGATAGAGAAATGACATAACAGCATGTCCTTGATCGATGTTGATGATCCTGCTCTCTCCAAGAAAGACTGCAATTTGGTAAAGAACTCATGCCAACACATTTGGAAACCATGTGTTAGCCGACAGAAAGCGAAAATCTTGACAAGAAGGAAGAGTTGTAGAATGTAGAGCAGGCAGCTTCTTAAGATAAGCATATGTGTTGGTTTGCTAGAATTTTCAGGGTTCTGTCATTTTCCAGAAGAAAATAAGGTTCTAAAATCCAGAATCCAGTTGTTCAAGTATGAAAATGTTTCGAGGGAAGTTCTTTGTCAGGAAAAGATAATCTTATGATAAGCCCTGACAAAGAACAAAGACCACAACCAATTCTTTTGACAAGCCCAACACAAGAATTTTCAGTCCTTCCTTTTATCCAAAAACCGTTCCCGAATCCTAAGCTACTTTACTTTTAAAAAAATTTTGGAAAAGATAATCTTCATTTATTATTTCTGTTTGTTACAATGATGAAGAACTCAAAATAAGCAGCATCCTAATGGCAAAACAGTTTCAAAATTTACAGTTGCCTAATAGTAGCTGACGGTAGAGATACTGCTTGAATTCTTAAAATTTCGTTGCCTCTGCATAAACTTTAGTAAGGGAGGTGCTTAATTCCTCTGAAATATTTCATTAGTATGGTTTTGATCATAGAAAAGAGCCGTATGAGACGATAATCGAAGAGGAATACTAGATTAATGTAGCATGTGAATCATAAATGAGGTATTGTCAAATCAAATATTGTGGTACTCAAATTTATACCAGTATTAACTTCACCAAAATGATACGAGCAAGTAGTACTCAATACGGCCGTGGAGGCTTCAAACAGCCGGGACCTATGGGTATGGGGAAATAGGGAATAAGGGCCCCGAAAGAGAGAAAAAGAAATGGGAGACAAGTTTACATGGCCAAACCGGCAATTGCACCATCAGGCCAAGACAGAGGGGGGTCGAGCAAAACCCCATCGTACATGCATCAAATCAAAGTATTCAGGATGCACGCCAAGTGGCAGTTGATCCATGTGCCACTCCCATGTGAAAATATGTGTTACCACACAAAAACCAAAATGGGGTACCATTGCTGCTGACCATCATCTTATTCTTCAAGAGAAAATCTTTGTCATGACTCATGATCCAGGTCCATTTGAGTTTTCTGTCTTCTTTTCCTCTTCTGTTTTTGGTTTGTATTTGTATGTTTAGGCAGGGTTATTATAGCTGAAGGGAACAGATTTAGGTCCCCCCATTGGCAAGGAGAAGGGATAATGATGCCAGAATTCATCAATGTTAGTACGGCTTAAAGTTTGCTTCATACACTGAATTTGGTTTTTATCTCATCTCATCATCATTTTTTTTTCTTTAATAACTGGAGTTAGGTGGAGAATGGAACTATTTTGATCATTATAGAATGCATCATTTATTTAATGTCAGTCTATAATACCTGATGTCTTCACTAATTAACTCTCATTTTGCATTCCAATCTTTTATATTAAGGAAACTCTGTAGCCTTTGCTTTTGGATCAATCCTCAATTCATTTAAATGTCCAAGACAGTCAGGCTTTGACACTTAAAACTGACAGAAGATGAATTGGCTTGAAGCCTTGGATAGACTTGCCTGTTGCAAGAGTGGTAGGCTTGCTACAGCTGCACGTTAGCAAACAATGGAAATTCTCAACAGAGAAGAAATGAAGCTTTTGTTTGTGATCCCTGTTCTGTATATTGTCTACTTCAGTTTATTCCACACATTTATTATTCTGTCATCTTAAGTACATCCTGTAATTTTTTTGGTTATTAGTTTTAACATAAATGAAAAGAGCTTATTTATGCCCACTAACATACTTTTTGTACCCCCCAAAGAGGAAAAAAAAAAAACTACTTTTCGTATTGGGCATGAACTATGAAATACACTGCTCTGGTGCTTCTCCTATTAGGGTAATAACTAGTAAGTTGATAAAGAAAAGAGATTAGTTCATTGCCAAGCTTTGTTAACCTCCGCAAAGCCTAATATGCAGAACAATTTTAAGTCAATGCAAATAATATTCTCATGGTACTCTACTAATCTGAAACATACTCCTTTTGGCTTTTGAATTTCTTCTGCACTTGGATGATGTATGTGTAAGTTCAAGGACTTGATACTTGGGAGAACATGTTTCTTATGAACCATAATGCAAATAAAGATTAATTCGACATAGTTTTGGCAGTTAAGTTTACAGACAACCTAATTTTGGAATGCCAGTGTCATTGAACTATTATTATTATTATTGCTTCGGAGGCTCCCCGATGGGGGAAAGAAGAGGTCTGCAGACAAGGGAAGGGAGCGATTACTGGGGACCCAAAAGCATAACCAAGAGGCAAGAACCAGCTATAAGGGTAAAATCAGGACTATAAGCTTGATCATACTTTCCAGTTCCTCACACAGTCAAATTGAGTGCGTGATCCAAATAATTATTGAAGATTTCAAGTTATGTTCCAGCAGGCAGGGATGCTGTTGGAAGCATTCAAGAACTGTACAGAGAAAGGTATGCACTGATACATGGTTACTGCATCTTTAACGAACGATGGGCATGATAATCAAGTGATTGCCACAGTATTATAGTGGGAGCAAGATGGCGAATGGTTCAAGAAATTATGAGAGAACGTCTGTTGGTGGCTAAAGCAGGATCTTGCTTCCAAATGTATTCTCTCCACTGTAAGTAACGTAGAGGAAGCCATCTTCATCCTTCTTCTCATCATATATGGCTGACATAATTCCCCCTGCAACAAGCATCATACAAAGGGCAAATGTTTCATGCAGCTTCAAGTCCAAATCACCATATCATCAGTTATGATCTTTTTGTGTTTTTTGTTGTTTTTTAGGGGTTGGGGGGGAAGATAAAACAAGGGGCAGATAATAAAACAAACACGTGAGATTAAGAGCTACCTGTTGGTGGCAGGACATTGTCGACAAAAATAAAAATCGCTTTCTCTGCACTCAGCTTGATCCTTTTGCGGATTACATAGACAAACTGCCCTACAGTCAAGTCAGCTGGAACAAGGTACCTGCAGTGATCCAATCAGAAAACTGAAATATAGGATCTCTTTCCCAATAAGATAATCAAGTTCTATACCTACACATATTGGTAAGTTTACAAAATAATTACAAGGAAAATCAAGACTCAAGAGTATAATAACAGATTAATTTTGAGTCGTGCCTTTTTAAAAATAATTTCAAGTCCATTGCAGAATTTCACAAAGAAAAGGACTATAATTGCATCAAGTTAGCACCCTAAACAGACATGCATAAATTTGCTGCAACTAATGTTTGCACTATTATTAAGAACTCCACAATGAAGAGTATATGACATCAAATGAAAAAAATCACCAAAAATATTAAACAAATTTAGAAAAGACTTGAAGTTCAGTTTTCAACAATTAATTAGTAACTTCAGCTTTGCACAGAAATTGCTTAAATCAAGATAAATCTTCAACTAACCACACCAGAAAATTATCCTTATCTTTTTTTTTTTTTTTTTTGAGGAGTGGTGGGTTGGGGTGTGGAGATGACTGGCAACATGAAAAAATACTAAGGTAAAGAACAAAAAAGAAGCCAACTGGCTACATTTTTGGCTACAACAGTGATGAAGGCAAAGACAAACACCACTCCCTGTCAGAGCTAGTAGTTCAGGACAATATTCATTCTTAAAACATTAAGAAGTTCCTTCACCTTCTCATCCAAAATGAATGATTGTTAGAGATAAGTGCCAAAACCAGTCAAACTTAATACAGGCAACACAGTGGAATATTTCCTATTTGGAATTTTCATCACTCCTTGACCAAGCATTCATCGTTTTGGTTGCAGTATATCAAGGTTATCTATATTACTAACCATTCTGGATCAAGTATCAAACTATTTCAAAAAGTTTATCTAATTGGAAGCATCAAAACAGGCTTACAATCAACACTAGTAGAATATGCGATTTATAACACAGATGCAGTAAAAGGCACGGGGAAAGCAGAGATGCAGAGAAAGAACATACTTTTTCTTATCGATGCCGGGAATATCACTTTTCTCTGCCTTTTCCACAATGACCTATAAAAACAGACAAGAGTTTGATAAAGAATTATAAATTTGTATACTACCAATGCAGGTGACAGCAGCATCATCCTGGAAAAAAGAAATCAAACATACACATGGCTTATGCAGGAACTCAGATGAAAGCACCTATAAAATCAATCCGTAACTTGTACAGCCACTATTTTCGGCAAAGACATTAATCTTTTAAGTGTGATACTTAGTAAAGTAAATGTAATGATTGGTTAACTATTCTCAACTCACAGATAACTATAAGCCTCAAAAAGTAATGTTTTAGACTTTAAACTCTGACCTAATTCCACTAAATCCCCTGATTGTTGATGTCTACTTATATGTTAATTGGGAAAGCAACATACGCAACTCAAATCATCAGATGAGAATTGCCTGGCATCAGAAGGAAGAGGCACAAGCAGCGAATAACACTTTTCATGGAACCAAAGTGGCAGATGAAATAACCTTTCTCCAGTTAAATTGCCACTTGACTAGCAACGTG
The DNA here is from genome assembly GCA_023065735.1 of Coffea humblotiana. NCBI lineage: Eukaryota > Viridiplantae > Streptophyta > Magnoliopsida > Gentianales > Rubiaceae > Coffea > Coffea humblotiana. Next base: position 25,377,881 of record CM041215.1, on the reverse strand, counting down.
TGTAGAAAATAATTTTGGAAACATTAAGTTGTCAGATTCTTTCATCCAAGTTTAACAGAAAGCACTTCCTTACTTAATTTGAATTGTATCTATGCCTAGGAAACAAGCACTAACAAATAACCTCAAACCTACTTGTCCTTCCAAAGCTTCACCACTCTAGCTTCTCCTACTTTTTTCCTTGAGTAAAGAAACCCGTTTCTTTCATTTTAAGATTGAAAAAATGCAGTACTCGAGAACAAGACGAACAATGACAGTCTGATAGAAAATTAGCATGCTAAAGACCTCTCTCAGTCTACATGAATAGCATTAGTTCTGAAGCAAAAGCTCATTAATCAGATTAAAAATCATCTAGAGACGTTATATTCCTAACTGAATTATCAGTTGTCAAGAGTCCAAACAGTAGTTAACCAGCCACTACAATTCATCCCCACGCAATTACTTCAACCTCACCGGTATTCTATCTGGATATTTCTCCCTAATCCTGGCAGCCTCAGCACGCCTCTTCTCTGAAAACAATAGACGTAAACAGATTCAGAAATTTAAAAGAGTTCAATATGTTGGAAACTTCCCAATAAAACTCAAGGAATATAGAAAGGCCGGAACAAACCAAAATCATGTTCTTGCTTGAATGAACTCTTTGCCATTTCCACCCGAACTTACAAGTCCTTAAACCAGTATCCTGACATTAATATACATGAGCAGGTGCATGAATTTCAGTTTCTTGATAAAACAATTGAGAAAAATTATTAAAAAAAAAAAATCCATCTCCGAATAATATACTGAATCTTGATTATCACGAATTCCTATCATCTGCCATAATTTTGTGCTAAAGCAAACATCTCATCTTTTTATTCTCTGTTTCAAGTAACAATTAGGGAATCATACAACGTATAAAATTCAACTCCAGCAACTACCCACATGGATAATTGGATTTGAAAAAGCCCACCAAGAATTCAGTCCAATAAACAGAATCAAACAAAGAAAACCATCAAAACTGAGAAAGCAGGAATACGATCGAGCACTAAAAAGTCAACATGTATAACAAAAGAAGAATTCTTGACAAACACATGTAAGGCGACACTGCTCCAAAGAACGTACCTTTTTGTGAACAGCGATGATGAAGATATGTTACCAAAAAAACGATGATGAAGATAGATAGAAAGAAAGGGAAGAGATTATAGAATTCTGGCGCAAGAAACAAAGGAAACGGATTAAGATTGAGTGAATGATGAGCTTGTTTTTGCTTTTATTATTGGAACTCCACAAAAGCATATTGGAGCATTCTACTGTAGAACTCTAAATTATTGAAGAGCCCAAATTTTTTATTGGTTTTCCAACTCTTTGGTCTAAGTGCAAGATTGACGATTGTGCGAGAACTTGCGTGTGATCGCCGGCATATTCTGCATCTTGGACTTTCAATTGGGCTGAGCAGCCCAATATATCATTAGAATATTCAACTTTTCTTTAATTTTTCAATCTCAGCCCGTTGAAATTGCAATTTATGATACGATAAAAAAAAACTGATTAGAGATTCTAAATCCACCTCAATTAGAAAAAGCTTAAGTGTCTAATGACTTATAATTCAAGAATTTGGATTCTAGCCCTCGTCATTTATCGGAGGATTCAACCTTATATGGCGTTTAGCCTCCAGTCAATTCCAACCAAATTGATTAGACAACCAGCAGAAGCCAAAATAAAAATATCGAAACAAAAGAGGAATCTTCATCGAGGCTAAATTCTCTTCAGGAAGCTCACGCCTAGGGAATTAAAATAGTAAATGGATTGACTTTTAGGCTTCATCTAGCAAGAGACCAACATCCTCTAGTGTGTGTAGTGTGTGTGTATAGAAGAGACGTAGTAGTTGATGTAAACGAATTTTGTGAACTTTCAAATTAAAATCTTTCTCATCCTTAACTTTCACACGTCAATAATCTTTAGCATTTTAGATATATATCCCGTTTAAAACTAAGTGCTAATTTGTTTCTTCATTCACATAATCACCTCTAATGTGAACTCTACATAATGGTAAGTAGGATCTTTTGAGAGAATGTGCAGGTTAACTCATCCTTGAAGAAATCTTTCAATCGAGAAATTGATTTGCCAAAATGCCCTCTTCTTTTTGTTTCTTCTGAATTTGAAGAAAACTCTCAGATTAAGGACATATTCCGAGTCCGGTACAACTCTTTACAACTTGTGCAACTATTACAATTAAAATGCATGAAAACAAATACGTGATGATGCATTTAAGTAACGGTTGCCATAACCATAATTTCTATGAGAACTTGAGTGCTCTAATAGGGCAGCCTCCTGGACAGATATTGTCACCAACCCATCCCACTCATAGACGAAACAAGAAACCAGAAGATTACTTCTAACTAACTTACTCAACAATTACTGCTGATGTAACATTTCTATCAACGCTGCTTCGGGATGATTCCCATTCCCAATTCGAGATATGCAAAATACATTGCCGTCTTATGCAAGAAGAAGCTATGCTACGCCTCCTTTCTTCCTTCTGTAATCTTTGCTACTTGCTGCAGTTTCCACCCCAGAGAAACGCGCTCTATATATAGACATTATTTCATCAGTAATGAGCCAAACAACCATGGCTTGTGTTCTGATGTTCTCTTTTATTTTCATGCTTAGTTTCTCTTCACACTTTTTCAGGAAACAAAAGCCGTACCGTTTCAAACTACAGCAATAAATTCTACCATAACTGGGCAGAAAAATTAGAAACGCATATTGTCCATGTAAGTTTGCCAGCTGATCCTTATTCTTCCAAGTTGGAAGACTTGGAAAGCTGGTACTATTCATTCTTGCCAGTAAATCCTACCACAGGGTTGAATGATGCATCGCGCATGGTTTATTCCTATCGCAAAGTTGTTAGTGGTTTTGCAGCTAGATTATCAGCTGAAGAGGTAAAAGAAATGGAGAAGAAAAAAGGATTTCTGTCTGCCAGACCTGAAGCGCTCTTGGCCCTGCAAACAACCCACAGCCCTGACTTCTTGGGGCTGCATAAGAAGGTTGGCGGGTGGTCTGATGCAAACCAGGGAAAAGGTGTGATTATAGGTGTCATAGACACAGGAATTACACCTGACCATCCATCTTTCAGTGATGAGGACATGCCACCTCCACCACCTGAATGGAAAGGGCGATGCGAATATGGAAATCCGCCGTGTAATAACAAGCTAATTGGTCTGAGGAGTTTCATTAGAGACAGGCCTGGGGCTGCCATTTGATGAGGTTGGGCATGGCACTCATACTGCCAAGCACAGCAGCAGGAAATTTGTGGCAAATGCCAATGTGTATGACAATGCCAATGGTACAGCTGTTGGCATGGCCCCTCATGCTCACTTGGCCATCTACAGTGCTTGTTCCAGACATGGATGTCGTTCAGCTGATGTCTTAGCTGCAATTGATGCTGCTGTGTTGGAAGGCGTTCACGTTCTCTCTCTTTCGCTTGGTTTTGATTTCCCCATTTCATTATTCGAGGACGAAATTGCTATTGGGGCTTTTGGTGCAATTCGAAATAGAGTTTTCGTGAGCTGTTCTGCAGGCAACTATGGTCCATTATACCAGTCCTTAAGAAATGGGGCACCTTGGATCCTGACAGTTGGTGCTAGCACAACGGACAGGGATGTAAGAGCTACAGCCGTACTAGGGAACAATCAGGAATTTGATGGACAGTCTTTTTCCAACCCAAGGATTTCCAAACAACATTGCTACCCTTGGTGTATCCAGGCATGAATGGTGACCAATTTGCTGCAACATGTGAAAAAGGATCACTGGACAATATTGATGTTAAAGGGAAAATGGTACTTTGTGATGGCTTTGGAGTTGAAATAGGAGAAACAGTGAGAGATGCTGGGGGCGCTGCAATGATTCTTATGAACCAGCAAAGCTTAGGATATACGACTTCTGCTGAAGTTCATGTTCTTCCTGCAACACAAGTGAGTTTTGCTGATGGACAAGCTATCAAAGCTTACATAAATTCGACATCCACCCCTAAAGCAACTATACAATTCAAAGGGACAATTATAGGAGTAAAAGATGCTCCTGCAGTAGCAGCATTCTCCTCAAGAGGTCCTAACCATGCAAGCCCTGGCATCTTGAAGCCTGACATTATTGGCCCCGGTGTTAACATTCTTGCGGCATGGAGTGAATCTGTCGAGGACAAGACAAACAACAAAATCAAATTTCAACGTGATCTCTGGCACCTCAATGGCATGTCCCCATCTCAGTGGCATTGCAGCCTTGATAAAAAATGCACATCCACGATGGTCACCAGCTGCTATTAAATCAGCTATCATGACTACAGCCAACTTCACCAATGTCACTAGTAGCCCAATCATAGATGAGAGGAGGGTACCTGCTGACATATTCATGATTGGCGCTGGCCAAGTCAATGCTTCAAGAGCTCTGGACCCTGGGCTAGTATATGACATCCAACCTAGTGATTATATTCCTTATCTATGTGGCCTGGGCTACTCAGACCAAAACGTTAGGACAATTGTGGGTAAGCCAGTTGCATGTTCCACTGTCTCCAGTATACCAGAAGCACAGCTTAATTATCCTTCATTTGCGATTCAACTTCCTCAGAATACTACTCAGACGTATTCAAGGATAGTGACAAATGTTGGGATTGCCGTTTCTTCTTATCATGTTGAAATAGAGGAAATTCCAGGGGTTGAAGTCTCTGTTCAGCCTGAGGTACTTAACTTCAGAGAGTTGGATCAGCAGATGACCTATCAAATAACTTTTCGAAGAACAACCATGTCATCCAACAAGTCCTTTTTTGTCCAAGGAGCAATTACATGGATATCTGAGCACAGGGTTAGAAGCCCAATTGCTGTCTTATTAGCGGCAGATACGAGTTATGACAAAGAATTTATAGCTCTCGAACAAGCTGAGCAGGTTACCAAAACTGTGTAATTAGTTTTCCATGTATCACTGGAATGACATTGATTGTCTTGAAGAGTTAATAATCTTTATTGCTTGCATGCATTTCACTTGATGCATGAATCTGAAATAGCCCCTCCTAACATAACGTAATTAACTAATAACTTAGACTAAAAATGCGTGTATCATATTTTCCGCTCTCAAGTTTCAACTTTCAACAACAGACTTAGCGTGAATATCAAATCATGTATCCAAAATTAGCTTGACGACAAGTAAGAGTATACAGTGCGAGAACATACATCAATATCATGCATAGGTTATCTTGTGATTTGACTCCATTGAAGAGAAATCATATAGAAGAGAAATCGATCCAAGATGTAAGAAGAAAAGCTCGGGGGCCAATTTATAAGCCCAGATGTGAGTGTTTTACTCTGTATTCATGCTCACACCTCGGCTGAGATAAAGGGAACGAAGAGAATTGTGTGTATTTGACAATTTCAGCTCCAGATATCACGAAACTGTCAAGCCAAAATGTCCGGTTTTTACTCGGCAGAAATGACAAGAACAAGGCCCCATGAAAGCAAGCAAGGAAGCGGAAATAGATATAGTCTATGTCAAACATCTCCACCACGCTACTAAAGAAATCTCCATCAGAAACATTATCAAACTTTTTACGCATTTTCCAGGAATGTCAAAGGATCATCTGCGCATTGATTGCAACAATGATGGCGTCAATTATGTTCAAGGGGGTGATTTTGTTGCTGTTACCAGTTGTTGCAGTGCTGGGAACTTCTGATGGTGATCTGGCTTTGGATGGAGAAAGCAAACAAAGATGGTCTTGCATCGGGGTACTGCAATGCTGACAAACAAGTGATGGGATAGAAGAGCCGATCACTTTAAAGGAAAAAGACATGAAAATCATGCAACAAGATCCTCAACTCGTGGCATTTGCTTCCTTGGATCCTAGTCCCTTGTGTACTTAATGGCCCTCTTCGGCGAGTTGAAGGAATCCCACACGAATTGTTGTAGCAAGCACACCTCTGAAGAATGGGCTAAAACCATGTGAAAGTGGCCGTGTTTCATGTAACGGGAATGGTTCAATTCAATGGGCTTAAAAAGAATTTAAACTTGTTTGGAGAAACATGAAATGAACCCCCGAGTCCCGACCAATAGTGGCTCTCTCCCAGATCCCGTGCCCGTTTACTCAGAGATATTTGTTTGGGGGAATAAAATCCTACCTATGTGAAAGTTGTATCCAATATATACCTTTTCTTCTCGTCTTTTTTGGTCAAAAATTGAAACCGAACGTTCGATTAAATTAATTGTTACTTGGCCAATTTTCCCTAGATCACTACTCACAGTCATATATCCTAAATCCTAATACTGTACTTAGGTGCAAAATTAACTTCAAACTTTTATCCTCAAATGCGACAACAAAAATCAAGGATTCCCATCTCTTACCCCAAAAAAACATTCAAATACTCGTTAAAATCAGTTTCCAATTGCAACTGGTTATTACTCCCCCCCCCCCCCCCCCCACACACACACAAACAAAATTCTACTTGAGGTTGTAAAAACTTTCTTGCTTAAAGACATGAGGGGTGTAACTTATAGTAATGTATTTAGCCTTAAAAGTCTCCTTTCTCAAGCCCACAAAAAAAAAAAGAAAAAAAAAAAGACAAGCTTGGTTAAAATCATTGTGGAAATTTTCGAAGTGAATGGGACTTGAGATAGATAGCATTCATAAAGTGCACAAATGAGTATTGAATGGTTTACTATTTGAGTCAAGCACTGCAGTTATTGTCAAGATGATATTTGTCAGATTCAGACATTTGAAGGATGAGTTTGCAATCTGGAGGGCCAATCAAATAAATCGTTGTATAATATTGGATACCATGCATGCCTCCATCAAGTAAAGCTTTAAGCAATCCGACCTGTAAAGAACCACAACCTGATCTACTCCAACTTTTACCCAGTAAAAAGGATTTAAGTGGGATGGTCAAGCTTTTAAAGCATGATTAAGGTGGATTTTCTTCACCAATTCTAAAGCTTCCGTGATCCAGTTGCTGCTGCAAGACTTGACTGAGCTTTATTACCAGTCTTTGCAAGTGATACTCAGTTCGAAGCTCCTTTTCCTTGGAAATTGGTTAATGCCTTGAAAAAGTCAGGTTCCGAAGATCCCAACCGAAAAAGGAAAGTTTCTTGTGTAAGTAGCCAAAGGACGGTCATGAATGGAAACAAGTAAAGGTTAAAGCAGATTACCGCGATGTTTGGTCAAGAAAATGTTCTTCTTGATGCATTAATTATCTTTTTTGGACACAAACATATGCTAGTATAATTAGCAAAACTGATTATCCCCGAAAAGTACAAAACATCCCAACTCATAATCATAATGCTTTCGGCCCGAAGAGAGAGAGAAATATCCATCTCAGGTTTTGAACGAACAGCATGGACAGTATATATGTAACTTACACTCAAACGGGCATTGCCTAATTTTGGCAGGACCCTCCCTGTGACTACGAGAGGCACTCTTACATCAGAGAAAACGCAAAAACAAAAAGCAAGAAATTGTAGGATATATGAGAGCCATGTGGTTGGCAAATTGATGCCGAGACTGCTTCTTTTGCCTTGTACTAGCATATTAGCCAAAGTCACTTTCTCTTTGGTGAATTCTAATCAAATCATCCTCCTAAATCTATGAGTCTATTCCAAACTATGTAACAACAGTTGTGAGTTGTGACACCACCACGAGTGGCTGCAATACAACTCTCAATACGTAAATCCTGTTCATAGGCTACCAGTTATTCCACTTTGAGTCTATCTCTATGATCCCAGGTCTAAGAAATACTACTATTTCCAAAAAAAAACTAATGGTGCTGGTCGGTAATGAATACTAGAACATAATATATGACCAAACAATCGTGAAATTCGAAAGCTTAAACTACATTGGATGGGGGCTCCACGTAGATAGCATAAATTCGTGTACGTTTTTCATAGTCCTGAAATTAATACCTTCTACAAAATTGTCCAACTAGAATGAATGAATGAATGAAAGACAAACTTAATTTCATTAATCTCCGTGTTTTTGTTGTTAGTCGGAAGAAATCAAAAGCTAGCTTTAAGTTTTTTTTTTTATGTTTAAGTATCTAGCTTGTGAAGAGAGAAAAGCACATGTATGTTATGTTACCATACATTTCTCTCTTAAAAAATGAACCACTTGAAAAGCTCCCACAGGAACAAACTGCAACATGTATGTCAGTTGGTCCACATATGAAGAAAACAACCGAAAAGAAAGATTAAAAATTTTGTAAGCAGTTTAAAAGCTATTCCAATCTCCCTTGCCAAGGTAGGAGTTTGCAAAGCACTCGACAGGAGAAGGAAGAAACAAGCTTGAATAAAGCTAAATACAGTAACTAGTCACGGGACGTTTTGCATCTGAAAAACTATAAGGAAGTCAATAAATTGGCCACCATTCCCATTTCTTATTAGGGTTGGGACTTGGGAGAGGAGTTTGTTAGGCATCACATGGGACTTGGATAAATAAAACCGGCATTGGGACATGTCCAAAATTCCAAATCATTGATTGGTTTTCCTAAACAACTGGTTCTTGACCTAAGCATGTCCCCTTCTCTTAATTCTCTCATGCACCAACACCTAAATTCCTAATAAAAATTTGTAACGTATGGACAGGGAGACACCACACCTCTTATTTGTCATTGCAACCTGTTGGCCTCCCTATAGGCCCTCTTTGCTTGATGATCTATTATTGTTTCTCAATTTAAACTCTCGTCTAGAAACAATGGACACAAAATCATTGAGATATTTTCCTAGAATATCAGGTGTGGTTCGAGAAGTCAACCTTAAAATCAACTTAAAGTTGTAGAATATTAATCTCAATTTATAACTTGTGAGCGCTTCTGACTAAAGTATGTGATAAATGGGATATAAAACTTGGACCAAGTCTACCAAATACATTTCGAAATGGGAGTAGATATTGGTTTCGTGGAGTTCTTGGTGGCGACACTATTGGCAACTAAAGCTTACATGGTGATGTCAACTCTATATCATATCCAGAATTTCATATTGTTTTAATAGTAATAAATACTATTTCAAGAACAATTGTACTGACTGACCTCCGGAACTGCAAAGAGATTGTAATACACAGAAGTATATATTCTGAAGTTTTATGGGTTGAGTTTGGTATTCTGAAGTGCAGCAATAACAAACAACTAGTGTGGACATGCATGGTCTATTTGCCTATCCTGTAAATGCATGTGAGAGAGCATATTACACTTTCGGCACAAATTCTTTTATCAAAATTATTGGTCATGAATAGTGATCTTGGCAGTTTATTTGTACTGGAATCTTAACTAGAAGAATTGCAAAACAGTTTAGTTTGTCTCAACTGCCAACAATAATGTTTGGTAGCAGAACTTATGCTTCGACTAAAAGATGCTATTGTTTTATTAGTAGTTCTCTTCCTGTTAAAAAAACCAAAACTAAAGGGGGTTTTCTTGATTTACTATAAAGTGTTTCCGTCAACGACATAAATGAACAGCTTTAAACTAACAATAACCTAACCTGCCCAGTGAAAGTCGTAAATCAAATCCTGATTCCCAATTTATTTAGTCCTCATTTTCTTAATCAAGACCATGACCTCTCTTGTTCTTTTCCCCACTCTTTCTAATTCTTTTTGGTGTTCAATGAATTTTCTCTTACCGGTGTTGCTGACATGCTTAATGGACGTTAAAACTGATCAAACATTATATATGTTTTTGCCAATCAGCAACATCTACATCTACTCTACTCCTACTCCTACTTTGAATCGTTGATCTCTCACTTCACAAAAATTTAAGGCCGTGTTTGAATTACATTTTTCTAAATTTTTTGTAGAAAAACTATTGTAACGATTTAATATATGTAAGATTAAAATGTGATCGGGAACTGCATTCACAAAAAAACGTAACAATTTTTCTTTGAAAAATTATTTTCTCAACATGACCTAAATCTTTTGTGGTGACCAACAGGCCAAGAGCTGATCAAATATGCAAATGCTATACTGAATTTCACACTTCATAGCCATACCATCAAATATACAATGAAAGATGTGTCTCTTAACTGCGTTCTTTATTCGCTCCATAATGTCGTTTTCAATTCTATTTTTAAGATGATGTCTGAGTGAAAACAATAAATGATTCATGTACGAAGCTTCACTTGCAGTAAGGACATGTATCAACAGAGAAAGAAAAGTTATAAGGAATCATCAAAATTTTCTAAGCCAAAATGAGAAAAGGGATCGGGAGGAAGTTAAAAAAAAAACAACACATGCATACGAAATTTGTTTTGCCTACAAGAATTATGCAAAGGAAAGCACCCAACGCAACGCAACAGTGATGAAAATTTCGCAGTAAAGGGGGAGACAAGAGTCAGACAACATGATTTTCATTTTTAAGCTTTAACTCAAATGTCTGTCGTTTAGAAAAAGCTACTGTACTAACTAACCACCAATCTCAGAGCTTGAGATTTGCGCGGCTCCAACCGGTTAGTTCTGTTGTCCGTGAATCGTAATTTCCCTTGAAGTTTCCAGGCACGTCCTTCGTCCGTCTTCATTCTTGAAGTTGAAGGTGGCCATCAGCTCCAAATGAGACCGAATTTGTACTATAAGACTACATTAAATATTCCAAGTAAATTCTAACGGTTGATCAAAACTTTGAGTTTGGACAGAATATTATTTGAAATGATTATTGTAATACTTTTATAACTGACATATATGAGATAAAATGTTAGTTAAAAATATAAAAAAGTAAGTAAATTGAAAAATATGTTTATAATACAAACGAAATACTATTTAAAAAAAATTTAATTATACCAATGAACCAATTTTGTTCGAGCAACATCTGCATGGTACTTACGTAGAAGAAAATCATAGACAAAGAAAAAGTGAACCTTACTAAAATAAGTAAAGATCATGCTTACCAATAAATGCGACATTAAATAGTTCAAGCAAGTAGCATGGGTTAGCATAATTAATCTTCAAAACAAGTTCTTTTAATGTATACCAAAATTATTGTCATTCTAATAAAGGTATTGAACCTATAACTCAAACAACGTACTTAAAAAGGGTGGACTTGTGTGACTTTTGTAAGTATCAATTTGGGTTGAATCAACTCGCATGTTTGCAAAATAATGAAAACATTATTATGCTTCCACGTCTTAAATCTTATGAGATAACACAAGATTTGATGTCCAAATTGTCATTCAAATCAAATATTGTGTTGGGAGGTGGCTTGGTTTGTGGTCTTCATTCCAAGATCATAAATGTCTCAAGCTCTTTCTATCTGTCTGAAATTTGTTTCCTGCTTATTTCCTAAATGCTCAAGCTAGTTGGAAATGATGATTAGTTGGGGGTTACTTAGAACTTACAATTAATCCACTTCTAGGATTAGTGGATCCAAGATTTAGTGGTGTAAGATAAGATGTCTGTTGGACCAAAAAGACCTCAAGCAACAATCCATTGGATAAAAAGCCTCTTCAGCTTTTCCAAAGCGAAGCAAATCATCGCCCCCCCCCCCCCCCGGCAGTACTTTTATTTTACTGCTTTTTTTAAAAAAAAAAAAACTTTTTTTTATTATCACACCTTTCCAGCAACAGGACAGTAGCTTTTAAAAAAGTGAAAAAAGGAAGCGGTAAACCCAATCAACAGTAACTCTTACAAGTGAGTTACCCCCGACCTCGCCGCCATTTATTTGCTTTCGCGGCCTGAACCAATTGACCTTCATTGACCAACGCTCCTTTATCTCTGCGCGTTCAAATGCTCCAATTACACATTGCCACGTGTCATTTCTGCGACAATGACCGCTGCTGCGTTGAATCCTTCGAGGACGCAAAGACGATGCTGGGATTTTTTTTATAACTCTTGTTAAAATTTGTGTTTTTGTTTTATTAATTAATAAACTTCAATTAGGAAATCCGATGTATGTATTTCCATCCTGTACTCTACCAAAAATAAATTTAAAAAATGGATAGCAATGAATATGTCTTCTTCTATCCACGTTGTTTGGACACTTGAATTTTTTTTTTTGGAAAAAAAAATTCAAGTGTCCAAACAACGTGGATAGAAGAAGACATATTCATTGCTATCCATTTTTAAAAAAAAATTTTGAATAAATCTTATATACATTGATAGTATATACACTATCATCGTTAGATTCATGACATGTGTACAAAAATTAAATTTCAAATTCAAATTTTATATAACTATCATTCATCTAACGCTGACAGCAGTGTATGCACTGTCATTGTAGAAAAAATTAATCCAAAAAGTTTAGATGAATTAATCACTATTACAGGTCAATGCATGCTTGCGGGATCATAAAGTTCTTATAAATCATCTATTAATATAATCTTCACATTGATAGCAAAATTCGAACACACAATTTTTTTATGAGAAAATAATTCGTTCTTATTAATTGAATTAATTTGTGTTGGCATGGCACTCGAATGAGCAATTATGGCTCGAACCAACTTATGGCTTGTAATATTCTGCCTACAACTTTTCTGTATCGTGGCCCAAATATTTTTGTCTTCATATCTTACCAAAATCACATGATTAGTCGCAAATTGGTTGAAATAAACTGTCACTACATGATCTAATCTTTAGAAAAGACACATAAGTCTCGATAATTGCAATAAAAAAAATAATATATCGAATCACATTAGTGCGATGGTCTCTTTTTCATTTTTCAGTTCTCCTAAGCAAATTGGCCTGTGTGAAACGCAGAACGTTGGTTACTTATTTTTGAACATATAGGTTTGTTTCGACAGTTGATTATTTTTTTTAAATATATTTGCTTATATCATCATTATAATTTTTAATACATATTTTTATTTTTCTAATTATCTTTTTATCTCACATACATCACATCATAAAAAGTACTACAGTAAAAATATCTCAAATAATATCTCAATTAATTTATAGTATTTTACTTTTCCAGGTTTTTTAAGATATTTAGAGAGTCGGTCCAATTTTTATTTTATAACGCAGAAGTATGTGGTTCATGATCAGTACTATCTAGTATGTGTACAAGCATTGTATGCAATGATAATTGATAAAAAGGAAAAAAAATTGATGATTGATAAATACTCTCATTTCGTTACTCTTTTCTCTTTGTCCATGATAATTGATAAATACTTCACATTTTGCCAGCCAAAATTAAAAAGAAAAGAGCAAAGAAATGAAAGATAAATTTTTTCAAGAAATCAATGAATGTCACGGCCAAAAAATCTGATAAGTCTGGGACAAAAAAATTGAAAAAAAAAAGAGAAAATATTTTTGGTGGTCAAATATGATGATACATAGGCGGATGGTTGGACCCAGACGACAGTGGGCCGGTTGGCCCTTGGCCCTGCAATCAGAGAAAAAAGAAAGGGTCGTCATTTAATCCTTCTAAAATAAGTGAAAACAAATTACAGAGTTTACTCACTGGGACAACAAATTGGTGTCCCCTCTCAATTCCCAAACCAGGGTAATAAATCTCCATACAGTCACTATGGAAAACAAAAAAAAAAAAAGACTCGGCAAATAACAGGGAAAGAAACAAAGAAAGAGAGAGTCTGGTGTGTGTATTTTGGGTGGGGATAGGGACTAGAGGGAGGGGAGGAAAGAGGAGAGAGGAGGAGGGCCACTTTATTGCCTTTTTCATGATGCACGCATCCATTGCAGAGCAGTGAGAGGTACTCTGTGCTGCTGCGACAATAAAAGGGATTGTACAGTAGGACAAGAAAATTTAAAAGACAAAAAAGGGAAGAGGAGAGAAAAAAAAATAAAGCAGGTCTGTCCCAGTCCATAGAGCCTATAGCCTAGCGTCAGTGAAGGGAAGAAACTGAGAAAGGGTGGAGAGGAGAGGGAAAAAGAAAGAAAGAGGAGGGAAAGAGAGGGGGGGAAAAAACAAGCCAAAGGGTATGGGTATGGGGCTGAAATGGTGATATGGAGCTCAAAGAAAGAGAAAAATCTGGTGGAAGAAACAAGTTCATCTCTTTGGTCTAATGGATTTTTGTAAGGATTGATGGTTGCTTTGAATTTCTCCTCGAAAGAAAAATTCAACTGCTTCATATCCTTGCTCAAATCTTCACGGAAGTGAGAAAAATCCCATCTTGAAGCCACAGGCAAGCTGAAAATGCTCGTATTTTTTCCTTGTTCCTCCTCCTTCGAATTTGTGCAGCCTCTGGTTTTAATCTGTTTGGGTTCATTTTTTTGGTTTTGCAGATGATAGGAATGCAGTATAATACTAACTTGCAAACAAAAGGTGTGCTGGAAGTTGGTTGTTTTGCTTCTTCAATCTCCTCAGCTGAAGCAAAGTGCAAGAAAGATGGAAACTTTACAAGCAATGAGCCCATTTCTGTGCTGGACACCCGGAGTCCTAGCCCTTCAACTTCGACATCCACTCTTTCTTCCTCTTTTGGTGGCACAAATGGTGGCGGCACCAGTGAAAATACACCCAACCTGGTGGTAGGTTCTCACAGAAACACCCTGAAAGGAGCTGCACCGCTGGACCCCATTACCACCGCCTCCGCCACCAACGGAGAAGGTGGTGGCGTAAAGGAGGAATGGGTGACTGAGCTTTCGGCTGGCCTGGAGCTGAGCCAAGATCGGCCAGAAAGATACAACCTTGGATTGGAAGATTGGGAGACTTTTTTATGTGAATCGACAGGCCAAGACCAGTCTCTTATCAGGTGGATTGCTGGCGACATTGAGGACCCTTCTTTCAGCTTGAAGCAGTTATTACAAGGCGGAAACTCAAATGAGATCGAGAGCAATGTGGGTGTTGGCGGTATTGATCAGAGTTCTGGATTTGAGGCCTTGGCCACAGGTGGTTGTACAGCCAACAATGGTAATGTGTTGCCAACCTTAAGTTCTTCTCCTTTAGGCCTTTCTGGTTCTGGGAATTCTCTTGATAGCAACGGAAAACTCGGCCCTGTCCCAAGCTCTATAAACTCGAACAACAAAAATGGGAATTCTCAAAATCTATTTCCATTACCACCCAACAATTCACTTGGTATGCCTGATGGTGTAAATGTTGCTCACCAACAGCAGCTTCAGTTTGCCGCCATCCCTGAGCAGAAGTCTCCTAATTTTATGCCTCATGTTATGATTAGTACTCCTCAATTTCAGAATGCTCCAAATCTGAATCTTTTGAATTCATTGTTGTCTTGTACCAATCAAGACCAGCCTCAACCGAAGAGGCAGAATTTGGGGATTTTGAACCCAGCTGCAAGCTCTCAGATCCCTAAAGTCCCACTTCTTGATCCGGATCCCAACCTTCTGCTCAGAAAGCAACAGGAGCTTCAATTTGGGTTGGGACAACAGTTGAATTCGCTTCCTTCCAGCAATCCCCAGCAGAAGCCATTTATTGTGCCCAAGCAGGAGGTGGCTGAGGGGAATGGCAATTTACTAGTTGCACGCCACCAGCAGCAGGTTGTTTATGACCAGCTTTATAAGGCCACAGAGTTAGTTCTGGCCGGAAATTTCTCACACGCGCAAGGGATATTGGCGCGGCTCAATCACCAGCTCTCTCCTGCAGTAAAACCTTTTCAAAGGGCTGCTTTTTACTTCAAGGAGGCTCTACAGTTACTTCTGCTTTTGCCTAACAGAGCTATCTCGCCTTCTCTGAGGATTCCTACACCATTGGATGGTATTTTCAAGATGGGGGCTTATAAAATGCTCTCTGAAGTTTCACCGCTTATCCAATTCAAGAATTTTACCTCCAATCAGGCCCTTCTTGAAGCCCTTGATGATGCAGCAAATATTCACATTATAGACTTTGATATTGGTTGTGGTGCTCAGTGGTCTTCTTTTATGCAAGAGCTTCCCAGGAAAAATAGAGGGGCGACTTCTCTGAAGATTACTGCCTTTGCTTCTCCTTCAACCTACCATTCGGTTGAGATTAGCCTTATGCATGAAAGTCTAACGCATTTTGCTAATGATCTTGGTATAAAATTCGAGCTTGAGGTGGTGAATTTTGACTCTTTTGACCCAAGTGGTTATTCAGCATCTTCATTCAGGTCATCTGAGAGTGATACGATTGCTGTAAACTTTCCTTTGTGGTCTGTTTCTAGTCGACCGACGATACTACCTTCACTGCTCTGCTTTATCAAGCAGCTTTCACCTAAAATTGTGGTAATGTTAGATCATGGGTGTGAAAGGTTTGAACTTCCTCCGTCCCATCACCTGCTTAATGCTCTCCAGTACTATGAAGTATTCCTGGACTCAGTTGATGCTGCTAATATGGCTTCAGATGCTGTTAACAAGATTGAGAGGTTCCTTATTCAGCCTACAGTTGAAAGCATTGTGTTTGGCAGACTGCAGTCACCGAACCAAATTCCGCCCTGGACAAATCTCTTTGCTTCTGCGGGGTTTTCATCAGTACCAATCAGTAATTTTGCTGAAACCCAAGCTGAGTGTGTTGTCAAGAGGAGCCAAGTTCGAGGATTTCACGTAGAGAAGCGCCAAGCATCATTGGTGTTGTCTTGGCAGCGGCGTGAGCTCTTGTCAGCCTCAGTTTGGAAGTGCTGAGAAATTTCAGTATTGTTAAGCAAGAAGATTGCTGCAGCATTGCAACTAACTCTCCTCTTAGATATCGAGGCAATAAAATTCTGAACTGAAATGGTACCACCTCCTATGTAGTAGTTAATTATTGTACTATGTTCTTGCTTGCGTATCTCCGTGTATTGCAATGTAGTCTATCTTCTAGACTGATTGTCTCTCCTGATGGAGAAACTCCTAACTGCAAGTTTAGTAGTCTTGTTAGAGTAATTCGAAATCTTGCTCCTGTGTATCTTGATATGTTACTAGTAATTAGTTTTTGAGTGGCTATGTAGTGCTTCTCTGGCCCTTTCCTGATGGCAGGGATCATCCATCCCGTGTCTGCTAAGAACCACATGATATTAGAATGCGGAAAAAACAAACCAACGTGCTGTGGCTAACATGCACTTGGTTGGAGAGTTGTTACCATTTCTTGTTTGTTAAACTAGTCCAGTTAGTCATATATAGTTATGATGTGAAGACCTTTAAGATCATCTCGTTTGTATACGTTTCTGGAACCCATCTTCCTCCCCTGTCCATGTGTTTTTCAAATCGTTTAGTGCCATGTTTCTTATGATCAAAATCTTGTGTTTGCCGGTGAATGATCCTGATCTTGACTGCTGTTTTGGCTAAAAACTGAGAAAGGGGCATGTAGAACTTGGGGAGATGGTCTAGTGCGTTTTGCTTTACCATGTATGCTTACCGTCAAATTGAACATTAAACTGTAGTGATTCATGATGCCGCATTTGTATTCTAGTTACTAGAAATTCTTTAGATTGACATCAGAGTGTTTTTTTGCTCTGCAATTGTCGTCTTTTTTCGCTTCTAAACGTGGAAGTTTCATTTTGACGAGTGTCTTTTTAACTTTTCTTGTTATTTACGTTAAAGTGTAGGAATTAGTCGTCAGGTGGGGTCATTTAGGCAGGCGTTACCCGGATATTTTAGTTCCGCAAAAAGTGTGACTGAATGAGATGATGCCTGAAACTTGACGGTTTTTTTGTTCTTCGTCATCGGCAGAAAACTAGCACGTATCACTTGAGCTTGTCTTCGGTTTCTTGCAAGAATTGGAATTGAAATCGGTATTCTGTGGGGTATCAGTAGTAAATCTCCCGTTGAATCCAATTCTAATTCTCTATTTCGATTCCAATTCCCATGAGGAATCAATCACAACAGCTTAAGCCAAATTCCGGTTTGCTCGACTGGTTTTCCATTTTGTGCTTTGAGATGGATGCCCTTTTTTTTCCTCTGTCCTTTTTTTTTTTGGGTAGTGAGGTGGTTGTGGCTGCTGGAGAATGTGAGTGGAAGTGAACTGGTTGCAGCTTAGTCAGTATAGTTTTGAATAATTCGGTGGTGTTTGAGCCTTATTAAGGGATTCGGTGCTCCTTGCTAGCATCAGAAGTTGGAACTTCCAAATGATTTAGAGTATATTTTTTAGATCTTGTTTCAAGACTCAGATTAAGCTGTGTATATGTATATATATTTGTGAAAGGATTAGACTTGAGGCTTAGACATGAAAACAGAGAAGTTCAGGGAGGTTGAATTTTCTAACATTTGGCGGCATAGTCATGTTTTCAAGAATGATCATGATCACTTTCTGCTTCAAATATTGCAAAACAAAGGCCATTGTGTCTTTTAAGGTTTCAACATTAGCAATAGTATGTGACAGGAAATAATGGTAGTAGTGTCTTCACTGTCTTGTCTATTGTTGCATTTTTAACCCAAAACAAAAGTTAAAATAAAAATGGTTACCCAAAAAAAAAAGTAAAAAGAAAAAGTTGATGTTGACTATCTGTATCCTAAAAAGTTCTTGAATTTGGATTGCATTTTCTAGGATTTTTTTTCTAGAAAAATTACTGTTACGATTTGATGTATGTGAGGAAAAAAAGGTAATAGAAAAATGTGATCACGAAAAATGACGTCATTTTTCGGGGCCAATATTCTGGTGTAACTTGTGAGTATGATATATGATTGTGAATTCTTTATTAGTCTGCAATTATTAATGGGTAGGGTGGAAATTAGTAGCATAAATGCATTCTATGCTAGTGTTGTTTAAAGACGAATTGTTCCAATGCCCATATGATTGAAGTAGTAAATGTTAAAGAGAGAGGTCGGCCGTCTATTCATTTGGATTTCATTACGCCAGTGATGACTGTCAGATGGTTCTTTTTAGTTTTTATCATTCACAAATTGCAATTAGTTTATACGTCCACTGAAGCTGACCACATGGGAGTCATACTTGATTGAAAGTTGAACCTCTCCCCTCCCCTCCCCTTTTCAATAGCAAATTTCTTTGTCGCATTTGAACTTGAATATTGTCAGCCTTGATACACTCTTTGTTTAGAGCAAACCAAACACAAGAATTTCTATACTAGATTTATCTAGTAGACGGCCGAGAAATTCATAATATTCTAGAATTTATGTGGGGAATCCATCTAATCATAGTTGGAACCTATATATATATATATATATTATATATATATATAAAACATTGGAACTTAATAGTAAGATGATGATTATCGACCACAATCATCATTGTACAGGAGCTCGGTTGTTTTTCGCTTGAGTAAAGTAATCCACTAGTTTAAGTGTTCAAGTGACGTGGATCACAAAACTCCTCCCAAAAGTACGTAGCTCCAAACCACTGAGTTTGGCTGGCTACCAAAAAATTCAAAAGAGGTGTCAAAACATCATTTTGATTTAATCATATTCTTATACTTATTAGTCCCTTATACATAACATCTTTAAGAAAGAGCTCGAGTAAAAATGTCGTTGCACTATATATTGTCTTTCATTAGATCCGATTAAGATTTTCAATTATTTGGGGAAGGAATCCTTTCGAGTCAATCTCAAACCTATCGAATACTTATATCAAATTGAACTCAAGCTCATATATTGTCTTTCATTAGACCCGATTAAGATTTTCAATTATTTGGGAAGGAATCCTTTCGAGTCAATCTCAAACCTATCGAATACTTATATCAAATTGAACTCAAGCTCATATATTGTCTTTCATTAGACTCGATTAAGATTTTCAATTATTTGGGGAAGGAATCCTTTCGAATCAATCTCAAACCTATCGAATACTTATATTAAATTGAACTCATATCAAATTGAACTCAAGCTCATATAGGGTTCAAATTCGAATTCAAGTTTAAATCCAAAATTTCGAATTGAGTTCGATAGGTCAAAATTTGAATTTAATTTGATTCATTTACAGCCTAATGGCAATAAAGGGACAATAAGAAATTTTCCTTTTGGGAATACAATGCCCGATGGATGTTTTGTTTTGCACTTCTTTTTTGGTCCTCTGTGTGATTACGCCAAAGTGATTCAGGTCCATTACTTTTTAGGCATTCATACAACAAAACATAGCCAAAATTTTTTTTAAAAGAATGCAGAAATTACTTATTAAAATGTTGAGTCATGTAATGATTAAGTGATGATCCATAGTCCCATACTGTGGTTGGTTGCGCAAGTGGTCCACTGTCCGGACCATCCAGTCGATTGATTGGTCCCGCTTAATTGATGATGCTAGTAATCGATTAGTAGTGCTAAATTAGCGGACTGAGAATACCTGTGGTCGTCTTAAGCGGAAAAATAATGCAAGAAAACGAAATAAGGATGAAATTAACTACTCCCACATGTTTGGCTCTTCTCCCGTTGGAGATTATGGGGTCTAGTTGAAAGGGGAATTGCATCTTAACTAATCTCGTGCTTTTCGTCTGTCGTTCGGTACGTTGTCCATTTAATTACTAACCTAAGGGTGTGGTAAGTCAAACTGCTTGCGAGTAGCTTGTGAGCGATTTGGTCAAAGTTTAGTTCGAATTCTATTTGATCGAATTCAAACTCGAACTCGAGCTACTCATTTCATATAACGAATCGAGTTTGACTAGAAGTAGTAACTATTCGATAAGTTTAATCGAGTATTTATATTATTATATATTATATATTTTAAATATGGAATGACTATATGGGTTTGTATTTTAATAAATTTACATGATGTAATGTTCAATAAAAAGAGTAATGGATGGCAAAATGGTAATCTAATAAATCTAAAATATAAAAAATTAAAAAAAGAAAAGAAAAACTCGAGTTCGAACTTGATAAGACTTGTAACTTACTCAAAGTCGAACAAGCCGAGTTCGAATTTAATTTCCATTATATCAAGTCGAGTTCAACCTCAAATTTATATACTTATTTGAGCTCGA
Source organism: Coffea humblotiana (assembly GCA_023065735.1). Classification (NCBI taxonomy): domain Eukaryota; kingdom Viridiplantae; phylum Streptophyta; class Magnoliopsida; order Gentianales; family Rubiaceae; genus Coffea; species Coffea humblotiana. The sequence continues at coordinate 25,357,193 of CM041215.1, read as the reverse complement.
GTTCAAGTAATACTAATAGTGATCAAATTTGAACTCGAGCATGTTGCTACTCGAGTTCAACTTGGCTCAATAGCACCCTTATACTAACCTACATTTTGTTATATACTAAGGACTATAGTTGAGTCAAGTCAGGTTCAAATAGTACATAACAAATTTGAACTCAAGTTCGCCAAGCATTTGAAAGTTGAACTCAAATTTAAGTTCTATTTTGTTTTAACTTACTCAAGTTCAATCGGGTCGAATTGAGTTCAACTAATATAAAATTAGATTTTATCTAATTTTAAATTAAGGACAAAATAGACATTTCACACTAATAATTTAACAAAATTAAAAAACATGTGTGTGTGTGAAAGCTCAATTAAATTCAACGAGTTTTTGAGTTTCACACATTAAATCCAAGTTCGAACTCGTCCAAGCCACTCAAGCTCGAGTTCGGTCAATACAAGCTCAAGCTCAAGTTTTGACAAAGTAAACTCATGAGTTACTCAATTAATTTTGATTTGTTTGTACTCCTACCAATGACTAATATGTAAAGTCATCCCAAAACCAACTTATAAAAGGTGAGTCACAAAAAGATTAGATAATAATCATCAACTTGACCAACACAAGTTGGTTAGTTGGTAAGGACGGATTAATTATTTACAAAAGATTTTGTGTTCGAATCTCGTTATTGATGTGAGAATTATATTAGTGCACTATCGGTAAAAATTCCTGTAATTTAAAAGAAAAAAAATCATCAACCTCAGTCCTTTGGTTTTAAATTTCAAATTTTTATTCTTTCCCTCTTTATTCTTGTAAGACATTAGTTTGTTTCTTGAACTAAAAAAAAATCTAAAAGGTGTATAGTTTTGTTCTTTATAAGGAATTTCTCTCTAGCCCCCTTTTTTTAAACTTATACTATTAACTTTTGGGGAAAAAAGTACTAATAATTTCGCCGCAACAAGTGGTCCGTGCAATCCACAAGTAGCCTTAAATAACAGAAAAAACAAAAAGCAGAAATCGATTACTAGTGTTTTTAAAATTCTAAAGACTTGAAATACTGGTACCAGTACTTTGATGTTTCGTACAAACAACCTGTAAATGTCTCGAGATCTTCAAAACTTGTTTGGTAGAATGTGAGGTGTGTCTGCTGAGGTCTACAATACTCATCTCTTCTGATAGTGATGCAGAGAAAAACAGGGGACCCCATTGTGGGAAGAGATGTCAGTCTGTTTGGCTATCATCTGCCCTAAAATATCCCAATCCTTCCTTGGCTTTGTATATATTTTTTCAAAAGGGTTAATTCCATTGAACCCCTTTCAAAATATATGACTGGATAAAAGTTTATTTGGATAATTTATTTGAGATATTTACTTATAGTACTTTTTGTTATGTGATATATGTAAGATAAAAAAGTGATTAAAAAAATAAAAAAATAATTAAAATTTATGAACTAAATTATTTTATTTCAAAATTATGCCATCCAAACACACTCCAACTGCTCTTTTCTCACCTTGTCCCCGTGAAGGTTGAATTGCACCAATCACCCCCCATGATATTGCAATATTTTCAATTATGTGCAATCGAGTCGGACAACTTAATTTGTGGCAGATTCAGTTATGTGCACCTTGCATAATTCCATGAAATGATCAAATTATTTCACGAAAATCGGTAATTGGTATGACAAATAAATAAATAAATAAAGTTTACTAAGTCTGATATGATTTGTAACAATTTGCACCGTTTGACAAGTGAGTTTTTTGGGTGTTTGTCTAAAACTTTACTGTAACTTACTGTAGAAGTTTTTAAAAAAATTTTTGAAGTGTATTTTTTTTAATATTTTGAAGCGTATAGTTTAAAAACTTTGAAAAGTTTTTTGAGATTACTGTAGTTAAAGTTTTTAAAAAACTTGTAACAGACAAACTTGGCAAAAAACTTATTTTCCAAAAAATATGTGAATCATTTAATCAATTCGCCAAAGACTCAAGAGACAAAACCATTATTGCAATGCTTGAAATGATTAAAAAAATACAATTGTATGAGGTTTTCAAGCAAGCAACCCTGTTTGGAAGGTGAGTTTTTTGGGTGTTTGTCTAAAACTTTACTGTAACTTATTCTAGAAGTTTTTTAAAAAAATTTTGAAGTGTGTTTTTTTAATATTTTGAAGTATATAGTTTAAAAATTTTGAAAAGTTATTTGAGGTTACTGTAGCTAAAGTTTTTAAAAAACTTGTAGCAGATAAACTTGGCTTCCAAACAAGGCCTCATTTCTTAGCAGCTTATTCTCCTGCCAGAAAAACGACAATTTGGTAACTTCATTTATTTATTTTTTAGCCATATCAATCAATTGATTTTGAGGAAATAGTTTGGTCGCTTCATAGAGTCATCTGAGGTAGAGTTGTATACGAATCGACTCGAGCTCAACTCGAGCAGTGCTAGCATCCTACTCGATTCGAATTCAATCTCAATCGAGCTAGGAAATGGAGGATCGAACTCAATTCAAAGAAAATGTAAAAAAACTTGAACTCGACTTGATATATATTATTACTTTTTTGCCATTAAATAATTTAATTAAGTATGCAAACCAACTTGTAAATTAACTGAAACATAAACCCTTAATGGTAATTTTATATTTAAAATATCTATTGTTTAAATTAAAAAAGTACTCGTCGAGTAGCTCATTAAGCACGAGTACCATATATTCAAACTTAAAACTCGACTTACATACTCACTCGAGTTACTCGAGCTTGGTCTTGAATTCGATCAAATCGAATTCGTGTTGAACGGTTGATCGAGTTGTTCGGCTCGCAATTAGCCATAATATGAGGTGCACATAACCACATTAGTCACAAATTGGGTTGTTTAACTCGATTGCACCTAATTGGGTATATTTCATATTGTAGAGGGTGGATTACTTTAATTCAACCTTTCGAAGAGATTTATTGGAATTAACTCAAAAATATTTCATTTATATCAACAAGAACTGGTGCCGGTTGGGCACAAGTACTTGCTACTAGCTACGTATACATAATTACACATCAGTATGCCCGCCACTGTGCGGCAGTAACATTCTTGAACTACCATTTTTACTTTTTTTATAATTTTAAAAAAAAGTAATAGCTAGAACCAGTTTACCTTAAAGATTCAAGAAAAGACCTCAAAATGTGATTAGATACAGCTATTTAATATTTATGTTACGCTACATCAATTTTCTTTTTTTTTTTTGCGTATACAAAAGACAACATAGTTGCCATTAAGTACTACCATATGAGGGTTGAGTGAATCGCCACATTATATTGTACTAGAAAAGGGCTGTCCCTTGTACAATACACGGGATGAAGTGGGGTGATTACATGAAATGTTGACCATGTTTGTGACTTTAGTATGTGCGGTGACGGAGAGCACACAAAATTATGATGGATTCATCAGAGGAAACAAGCACTTGAAGACACCAGACAGACAGCAACCACCTTCCCCAGATAGCTCATTTTTGGTTAATTTGATGCATGGGGTGGGGGATTGTAATTGGATGAAACCCAAAATTTCTCTCATGAGACACGAATGAGCTTTTGTCTTCCCTTGAATCATGTACTAGAAGATAAAGGTCAAAACATCGAGTGGGTTGCCACTAGATATACACAGCATCATTCCTTGGCATCCTTGTTCTACATGTGTGTAGTTGGTTTTAATGGCACATGATGGGCTCGCGTTTGGGGTACTTGGAAAGTTGACACTCTCAAGTATGTAACACACACACACACATATATATATAACTTTTTTTTTCTGTTCTAAAGGAATGGATATAACCACATCTTATTAAAAAACAAAAAAAAAATTTACCATTTCTTTCTTTATTTGTATACACTTTCAAGTTTCAAAAATCAATATGTTGATGTGATTGAAATTTAGCTATGGAACTAATACAAATTGTTTTAACTACCAGCCACCACCAAGCCTTAAGGATTTGGTAACTTTACCTCCCATCAATTGCAATATTAAGTGGCTCTCTAACAAATCAGACGGGCGTGTAGTGCACCTGTCTGATCCGATGGTGATTCAATTCTCATCGATCCCTTCCATTGGTCCAGTTGAACCCCCTAGAATAGGTTAGAATCAGATTAAGAGTAGGTATAAAATAGACTATTGGTTCAATACTTGGGGGTGCGGAAGGGAGATGGAAATGAACCCAACTTAGCTACTGAGAATTCAGAGAGAACTAAACTATCTTAAAAAATATTTTAGAAAATCCTGAATTAGAAATACAGATGATGAAGAGTTTCGATTTCTTTACCCACACATTTGGGGGCTGGGAGGGACAAAATTTGCCTCCCTAGTGACTGAGCTAGCTCACATGTAGATCAAACTATGCAACTAGTCCAGCAAGCTCCAATAGTGGATGGATGTGGATGTTCAAAAAAGTAGAGATTGCCATCATCAATCTGATTTTCTTTTATTTCATTTTGTTTTACTTTTTTGGGCTCTTCTGTGGATGCTTCAACCACTGAAAAATATACAAGCAAGTGAACATCTCAATCAATCTCCACAAGTTTGGTCCAATCAATACTTTCCTCTTTCTTTTGCATCCAATTCAGCGTAAGAAAAACGCTAATTGTTAGATTTTCATGTCCAAACAAAAAGCCTAAAAGCAACAACAACAGAATGGCCCCAACCAAATATCAATCTCATGGAAACTCATTAACCATTTTCTTGAGCTTCTTCCGGAGCCGAAGCCAAAACTACCCACTGAAAGGTGGACTTCATTTCAAACTAGCTTTTTCTATGTATAATTTCATTTTGGACCATAGTGCAAAGTGGAACTTTGACTCCACAAAGCATTAGTCTAATTTCAGTCGGACCGACAGCAACTGCTTGGGACCTTTGGAAGTTCTAACACACCGAGTTCCTGAAATCCTTAAGAAGACTTTTACGATTTGGTCACATTCAGGATTTGACCAATCCCACCCCAAAAATACTAAAATAGTTACAAATCTCTTTTGTCGTTACCATGCATTAGGCAAATAAATAACAATTTTGGGCCGGCTTCAATCCTTCTCAAAACTTTAAAGGTCACGTAATCGGACAAAGATTTTTCCTTTTGGAGCTCTAACTTGATATTGCACGCTCTTTGTTATAATTTGTATAGCTTTGTCCAGTAAGCAATATTATGCCAATAGCTTGTTTTGGAGATACCTAGGCACTAGCCAACGACATTATATTGTTTATTTATGCATTCAACATCCAATTAATTGTAGAAAAAATGTAATATGAAACTACCCACAAAGTAGGAACTTGTGTCTGCACTAGGAACTAGGACCCAAGCTTGAACCTGCAGCAGCAAGTTATTCGAGAATTTTTGTCCAGGAATGAAGCCATTCAAGAATGAAAGTGATGCAACAGATACCACCAATTTCGTTCTACTACTTATTTATGGCCGTTCGCCGGACAGCTTGTTTGTGTCTTTTTCGCTAATTAGTGAAGATATTTAATTTTTTTTTTCCACATGGACGTTTTATGTTGGTTGTTTATGTATGCATCTCTTGAAATAAATACAAAAAATTACATACTCTAAAATTTCATTAATTTAAAAAAGTATTCGTTGCTAAGTTAATATGTTACTTTGCAGTTGGAATTCTTGGTGCCACTAGCTGGTGTCAATTTCGATGCTAGTCCCACACATTACGTGAAGGTAAAAGAAACTTGAGTTAAATTAAATCAAATTGAATTATTAAAAAAAATTAAAGAACATGTGACAACTTAAATAAACAAAACACTTGGCATAATTATAGAGGTGGCACCGAAGATCTCATATGGTTACTTTGAGGTTATAGAATTTAGAGGTTCTTGATTCTAATTTCCCTTCTCGCTCCTTAAACCACATCCCTTGTCTCTATTTTTTTTTTTTATTTTTAAAATCCTCCCTTCTCTTGCTTAAAAAAAAGTTAAAACCCTACTTTGCCCCAAATGTTCAAAAAAAAAAAAGAAAGAAAAATATAGCCCATCAAATGGGTACAATAACCGAAGGGTCCGGCCTAACCATAACAAGCCATGCACTGGCTCTCGGTTATGTGGTCAGGCCGAAGGGTTCCAGCCCTGTTTAGCCCATTTTACCAGAGCCTGAAAACTGATTAAGGGTTGAGGATTGAGGATGCCTTACAACCCAAATTAAACAATCTGAAGCCCAATCCGAAAGAGTACCACCCAAAAGAGAGGTAGGAGGAAAAAAAAAAGAAAAAAAAGAAGCAAATCTATCTTTGGTTATAAGTGGGTCCTACATTTCCCCCCATGGCAAGAACCTTGGGGAAGGGGTCAAACTGTCATCCCCCCAAAACAAAACCTTTAAATCCCTTAAAAAACTTTTCTTCTCTTTTCAATTTTCACTTCACTCAGAAAACCCTAAGAAAATAGTAATAAAGAAAATCATGGAATAGTTTCTTCTCCGATCTCATTAGATTTTCTACTAATTAGAGCTTCCATCCTCAATTCTCCGGGATTACCGAAAAGCCACAGACAATAAGAACTAAAAAAGAAATTCAGGAAATGGGATTGATCAGGAGCTGTTTTTCATTCATGGTGGGTACGGTTTTTGGGGTATATTTAGCCCAAAACTACAACGTCCCCAATGTTCAGAAGCTCTGCAATACCGGTTTGGTAATTGCCAAGCACATTGAAGAAAATTATCGCAAGCCCAAGAACCGAGACAGTGATGAGTAGTTGGCCGGCTTTTCTGGAGTTATTTTAGTCCACCAGGTGTTTGATTTGAGTTTGCTTTTTGGTTCAGGGGATACCTTTTGGGAGGATATTTTTGGGTATAGGGAGAAAGGTGTTTTGAAGGTCTAGGGTTTATGAAATTTAGTGGAAGGATTAGGAATTTAGTTATAGTTGTTGGGAGAGGGAGATGAGAGAATTTTGGAAATCCAGTATATTTTGTTTACGAAATGGAATTATGAAAATTTCATTACACTTTGTCATAATCTTAGCAGTGCAAATTCTTGTTTCTCGTTATTGAGATTGATGATTTTTTCTCACTGTGAATGACTTCTGTTGAATTCTTGGTTTATATAGTATGCAGTTTTCATCGTTTTCTTTTACAGGAATTGTGTGCATTTTTTTGGTTTGACAGAAGCATGCTATTTGGTTGATTAAATGCAAAAATGGGGCATATTGAAGTATTAAATCCGTTGAATTTTATTAGGGATAAGCAGCTGGAATTTTTAAAAAGGTTAACTTATCATTAATAATGCTGTAATTAGATCCGATTTAAGATGCTTTTGGTTATGGTTGTATATGTTATGTTTTTTTTTTTTTTTTTTGTAATAAGTGAAATTCACAAAATTAGCTATTAGTTGTGGAGAGATTGCACGTCGTGCATGGATAGCATAACTAATGATAGAATATTTAGTCCATGTCCAAAGTTCATAGAATTTGAATGATGCAATAACAAAAATTATGTTTTGCTTGTTCTTTTTGTAATCCAACAAGTCTTAAGTGCAGAAACTGAAGAATGGACTGTCAGATTGTAGTATCAATATATGGATGAAAAAGTAGATTTGAGATGTTTTTGACATTATATGCTTATAGCTGTAAATTTAATGGCAAATTTCATAGCCTGTGCTAAAATGCGATGGTTTAACTTTCTCTAATGATCAACATCGTAACTTTGGAAACAAAATGTGCAAATGCTGCTAGACATTGGCTTATCACGTTATTGATGTAGAACTTTCTGCCACACTGTTCATGGCAGTAGGCTCAATCTTTTCCGTGGTATATATCTCTATTCAAGTCTTTCCACTACTTGTTATCATGCTTTATTATGCTTGGTATGTCAAAGATTACCAGCTCCAAAAGTTAATTGCTTAAGTTGTTATATTAGGCAGTAATTCAACAATCTATGCTTGCTTATGTCAAATAGAAACAAAGGCATTAAGTAAGGCAGTTGCAGCTGTGATCTCCATTAAATTCAGTCATTTCTAACACGCTCATCAAATTCCTTACGGTGGCGGGTGGCCTAGGCAAAACGAATATCCAAGTACTGGTGTCATATGATGACAAACATTGAACATTGGATGTTCAGATTTTGGTAGAATTTGTTTGACCAAATGTAATAAGGTAGAGGAAAACTTACCCCCTTGGCACCTGCTGTATGCAAATGTACACGCTTTTGCATGTGTTTAGATCTGTATTTGTTTTATATATTTATTCATGGAGGATGTAAGATGGATTTGGAACTTAGTTTCAGAAGTTCTTAACAATATGATATGGGAGAGGGAAATAGTAGGAGTCTAGGAGGAAGCAAGAGAAGTACTGAAGTTAAAATTTAATTCCACCTGAAATTCCTAGGATTAACCATGCCCGGTAGTTATCTTCCATGCTCAAAGATGGTACTTGAAGCCTTAGAATTCTCTAAAATTGTTGGTTTGCTGTCTTTGGTCTTCGCTTGCACATGATGTAACCAAGTCCTTATCTGGTTTCAGGTGTCACTGATTTTATGTAGTTTTAGTTAATATTGTGGCAAGGAATTATGAAATAAATCACAAATTTTAGAGATTTGGCTATTTCTAATACGTAGAGAAGCAAATGACAGATCACCACGAAACACTGAATCTTCTATATGAAAATTGATCAATGTGTTTCAATTGGGATGGGTTTGAGTGGGCATGCATTGGCTTTCCCTTTCTCTGCAATTTAACTTGTATATTGTTGCGTGCTTTGACATTCCCTTTGGCTTTCTACCATAAGATCTTGGTAGGAAAACTGTTTCTGATTCTGGTGGATTATATATGGTGCTATTACTGAAAGTTTCCTTTTCACATACTTTTTCATTTATTTCTTATATCAACTCCATTAAATGGATGGACCACCAACTTAGACTTTTATCCTCCAGTATCCCCTGTTTCTGGTTCTGGAAATCTCTATTTTCGAAATGGAAATGGAATTGGGTTCCATCATGTAGCCATTTTCCCTGGATAGAATGGTGAGGTTTGTGTTACTGTCGCTGTTGGGCTGCAGGTTTTGGCGGGTCAGTATGCTATCTCGTTGGATAGCCATTAGAGTAATAGCTTCAACCTGTCGTAGTCCTTTTATAAGGACTTTTGCTTCTTTCTCTCACCTCATCTTGCAATTGTAAATGGTAATAAGTAAACATTTGTTTTGTTAGTTCATTGCTTCCTTTCATACCTATTTGCTGAACTTTGTCTATATGTTTGTGCTATTGAGTGCTGAATGATTAGGCGGAAGAAATCAGCAGCTAGGTGAAAAGCATTGCTGCTTGGATGTGTTATTTTGGTCTAACTGCTGCAGCTTGGAATGCTCGCTTGTCTCAATTTTTCTTCTATGTTTTTTCTTTACAGCTGCTTTAGGCTCTAGACTTTGTACTTGGGTTTGAGGTAGCTCATTATGTACTTATGTACACCATTGATATCCATCTCGCCATCCTTTCTTCATTCAAATACTATAACTAAACATGAAGTATTGTTCAGTTTCCAAGTAAGCTTTTGGCATTGATAGCAATACAAAAGGTTTACTATATATGTACGAAGATGATTATACATTTTTAATACAGCTTCACGTTTTAAAAGTGAAAACTACTGAACAAAATTAGCTCTGGAAGCAAATAATTATGCTTCTTTTGAAATTTACATAACCTGCTTGTCTATTCCCAGCTTTCCGACTTTAGTTCTCAGTCGATAGTAAGACATAAGTCTGGGGAGTTACTGGAGGCTGTGTCAGTGTTTGTGAATGAAGAATTGCACTCCAGAAGATCTTTGCGTTTGCTCAACATCCTCCAATGGTCAATGTGCAACAAATGCTCAGGGTTTGAACTTGGGAGTGGTTGCTGCTCGAGAATCTCCAATATCTTCTCTGTTTTCCCAAGAAGAAGAATGGCATTGCGAACCCTATCTTCCCTCTCTTTCAATTGCACTTAGGTGGCATTGCTCAGAGATCACATGGTGTAAGTTTGTAAAGCAAGCCCCAGCTATTTCAGCAATCATTGCAGACAGTTTCTCAAATGCTGTCTTGCCACATTCCCACTCTCTGCTATCAGAACTTAGCCACAAGAGTCTGACATATTCTATACATTGAATTGGCGACTAACAAATTGGTTGGCCATTTCGAAGCATTTTCCCTTAGACAAGCTATTGGATCTTTCTCCTTAAATTCCTTAAACCTTTGCTTTGCTTTTTCAGCAAGTTCTTCGAATATTTCTTTTGGACGTTTATCTTGGAGGGATAGTTTGTGGAGAATCCACATCCATCCACTTGTAATGGAGATCAACTCCTACCCACAGTACTTCTGCTGCCTTCCTGATGTTTATCAAGTCTTTTTTTTGCATCTAGGTTGTCTTCGATGAAATTGATGTATTTGAGGTGCTTCATGTACGCTATTTATCAACTGTTTAACCAAGTCACGGTCAACTTTGGGAAGTGCCACTGCAATGCTTGTTAATGTCACCACAGGAAGCGCCCAGCAATTTGGAGGTTCTTCAGAATCTAATGAATGGACCAGGTCGCTGTCAAACTTTATTACTCCCTCAAACTCTTTAGAAGACTTGAGTTTCTCCAAGAGCTGTACGGCATGTTTTTGGCTGCTGCTTTTGCCCCATCCTGATCCAATGGCCGGTAGCGTCACAGTTTTTCTCGTCATCATATGAATGAACTCTTCCTCTCCCTCCAGGTGCATTACAAAACGACCAAGATCGTGCATTGGATTAGGTTGTGACTCTAACTCTGAATCATAGAGGGACGTACTATTGCTGGTATTGAGGCGCCTGATCATGGTTGAGAAGGACCGGTAGCTTATCAGGAACCTGATGATAAAGAACAGGGAGATAAACCGGACTTGCTTGCTTAAGAACACCACCCCAATCTGCATCCAGATACACAAATCCAAGATTTTGCCTTTTATGTTGTGTGCAAGCTTTCTACAAAACCGGCTGTATAACCTCGACCCCAATGGGCATTCTTTTAATTGCTTGAGCTTGAGGGTCCAGTATTTCTCCAGTTTGAATTTATTTTTGCAGGCCTTGTGTGCTCTCTCTGGGCACCTGAAATTGATGGTAGCGAACCATCTTGAAGCTGGAGCTACCGTGCCAACTGCAATTGCTACGGTTTGAATTATTAAAATCAGCGTAGTTGACCACTTGTAATCAGAATCCCCCACGCAAAACTTGAAGTCCCAGGGCATGAAGAAACAATGGATCATAGCTCCTGCTAAAGTTGCTGTGCTCAAAAGGCAGAATGCTCCTGAGGCACTGCATGTTGCTATGCGCGCCATCACAAACTGGGGGTTAGAGGTGTGCGCCATGATCCAGTATTTTGTCAAATCTTCCTTCAATCTGTGAGATGCTTTCTGGGATGGGCATCTGTTAGATTTATCATTGCACTCTTTCACTGCTAATTTATGTTTTTTCTGGTATTTGAGATCAAAGTAACTCTTTGTCATAGGAATCGTCAAAGCTGAAGAAATCATGAATGCTAGCAAAATTATCATAACAGCCATGGTAACTGCGTATTCCCTCCAGAAAACATAAATCACACCCGTACCTAGCTGGATGCAGATGTTCACTATGACTGTGATTGCAAAGATTCCCAAAGCCACCAAGTTTGCCAGGAGCTCTTTGCTCTCCATGTTTCCAAGCGAAGGCATGAAATTAGCCATCACCGTGCAGATGAAGACGGTGCTGCTAAGTTTTGCCAGCTGGTCCTGCCGCTGGGGCATGGAGGTGTTCAGATCAACAGAAAGTTTAGTTGCCACGGCTAAAAGGGTGAGGCTTGTTGCATTGAGAGAGAAGAACTTGGAAGGAAACCAGATCTTTTTGTAGCGTAAGCCGTGAAGGGTATCAATGGCCATGGCGATTGCACAAGCTGCAGATGCTGCTGCAACATACAAGCCGATCCATGGCATAGGCTGGTTGAACTTGGAGTCATCAAGGGAACCACCTATGGTGCAGCCAGTCCTGCCCATCTTTCATTCGCAGCTTCTGGATTGCAAAATCAGGCTGTTGATTGCCAAGGATTGACTCCTCTAATAGTAGCAGTTTTTAATTTGCTAGAACGGGCAAAAATTCACCAGCGCAGGCTTGTTCACTGGATTTTTAATTTTATCTGTGGTCTAGGTCCTCCTTTAATTGGGTCGTCACCTGGCTCCTGGTTGAAAGTCTAACTTAACGGATGATTTCTTCCTCGGATACCGGGGAGATATAATAATTGCTCATTGCAGGTGGGTACTGCTGAGTTTCGTTGGAGCCGGGTAACTAAGCCTCTAGGCTTTTCCTCAACTTGCTGGCTGATGTTACTGCTGAGCAGCTAAAGATTTGCTTTTGCATTAATTCCAATATGGAAAAGCTCCAGCGTAAATCATATTGGCTTCAAATTTTCTGTATCATTGGAGTAATTTCTATTAACTTGTTTATTTTAGGGTTTGCATTATAATTAATAGTAATTAAATCATTTACGACGAGTTTACATGGTTTCAGTGAAGGCATAAACTGTCCTCCATGACAACTGTTTCCACCGCTCACATCTAACCTTGTAGTAGTAGTACATGAATGTGAGACCTGGCAGGGTGTTAAAAAAAAAAATGTCATGTTCGTTTAATATTTTATTTCGCAAATAATTTAGCATTGGTGTTGCTTTTGATTTTACCCTGTCTAGAAAACGTCAAGCCTGACGAAAGAGTGAGATTGCTGCAACCATCAATTCGTCATCCCACTTTGACTTTTTAACCTATAATCACTGAAGAAGAAGAAGAAGATAATTCCCAAGTCAACCCACGATAATTCTATTCACAATAATAGCAGTAACCTAACTGAGATAATACTTACTGTTAATTAAGGCACGGAAGCAGGTGAATTATTACTTAAAAGCAAAAATAAAGCGGCAGAAGAAGATATTATTGACTAATACTCCCATATAAAATGAAATGGTGGTTAACTGAGATACTAATACTTACTGTTAATTAAGGCACGGTAGCAGGTGAACTATTACTTAAAAGCAAAAATAAAGCGGCAGAAGAAGATATTATTGACTAATACTCCCATATAAAATGAAATGGTGGTTAACTGAGATACTAATACTTACTGTTAATTAAGGCACGGTAGCAGGTGAACTATTACTTAAAAGCAAAAATAAAGCGGCAGAAGAAGATATTATTGACTAATACTCCCATATAAAATGAAATGGTGGTTAACTGAGATACTAATACTTACTGTTAATTAAGGCACGGTAGCAGGTGAACTATTACTTAAAAGCAAAAATAAAGCGGCAGAAGAAGATATTATTGACTAATACTCCCATATAAAATGAAATGGTGGTTAACTGAGATACTAATACTTACTGTTAATTAAGGCACGGTAGCAGGTGAACTATTACTTAAAAGCAAAAATAAAGCGGCAGAAGAAGATATTATTGACTAATACTCCCATATAAAATGAAATGGTGGTTAACTGAGATACTAATACTTACTGTTAATTAAGGCACGGTAGCAGGTGAACTATTACTTAAAAGCAAAAATAAAGCGGCAGAAGAAGATATTATTGACTAATACTCCCATATAAAATGAAATGGTGGTTAACTGAGATACTAATACTTACTGTTAATTAAGGCACGGTAGCAGGTGAACTATTACTTAAAAGCAAAAATAAAGCGGCAGAAGAAGATATTATTGACTAATACTCCCATATAAAATGAAATGGTGGTTAACTGAGATACTAATACTTACTGTTAATTAAGGCACGGTAGCAGGTGAACTATTACTTAAAAGCAAAAATAAAGCGGCAGAAGAAGATATTATTGACTAATACTCCCATATAAAATGAAATGGTGGTTAACTGAGATACTAATACTTACTGTTAATTAAGGCACGGTAGCAGGTGAACTATTACTTAAAAGCAAAAATAAAGCGGCAGAAGAAGATATTATTGACTAATACTCCCATATAAAATGAAATGGTGGTTAACTGAGATACTAATACTTACTGTTAATTAAGGCACGGTAGCAGGTGAACTATTACTTAAAAGCAAAAATAAAGCGGCAGAAGAAGATATTATTGACTAATACTCCCATATAAAATGAAATGGTGGTTAACTGAGATACTAATACTTACTGTTAATTAAGGCACGGTAGCAGGTGAACTATTACTTAAAAGCAAAAATAAAGCGGCAGAAGAAGATATTATTGACTAATACTCCCATATAAAATGAAATGGTGGTTAACTGAGATACTAATACTTACTGTTAATTAAGGCACGGTAGCAGGTGAACTATTACTTAAAAGCAAAAATAAAGCGGCAGAAGAAGATATTATTGACTAATACTCCCATATAAAATGAAATGGTGGTTAACTGAGATACTAATACTTACTGTTAATTAAGGCACGGTAGCAGGTGAACTATTACTTAAAAGCAAAAATAAAGCGGCAGAAGAAGATATTATTGACTAATACTCCCATATAAAATGAAATGGTGGTTAACTGAGATACTAATACTTACTGTTAATTAAGGCACGGTAGCAGGTGAACTATTACTTAAAAGCAAAAATAAAGCGGCAGAAGAAGATATTATTGACTAATACTCCCATATAAATGAAATGGTGGTTAACTGAGATACTAATACTTACTGTTAATTAAGGCACGGTAGCAGGTGAACTATTACTTAAAAGCAAAAATAAAGCGGCAGAAGAAGATATTATTGACTAATACTCCCATATAAAATGAAATGGTGGTTAACTGAGATACTAATACTTACTGTTAATTAAGGCACGGTAGCAGGTGAACTATTACTTAAAAGCAAAAATAAAGCGGCAGAAGAAGATATTATTGACTAATACTCCCATATAAAATGAAATGGTGGTTAACTGAGATACTAATACTTACTGTTAATTAAGGCACGGTAGCAGGTGAACTATTACTTAAAAGCAAAAATAAAACAGCAGAAGAAGATATTATTGACTAATACTCCCATATAAAATGAAATGGTGGTTAACTGAGATACTAATACTTACTGTTAATTAAGGCACGGTAGCAGGTGAACTATTACTTAAAAGCAAAAATAAAACAGCAGAAGAAGATACTGACTAATACCATATAAAATGAAATGGCGGTTGCCCTCACTTTTGTATGTAAAATTTGACTAGCCAAAACCATCCGGCGGAGAACCAACACCACTTGAAGCTGAAACTTTCATTTGTTTATATATATATATATATATATATATATGGGATAATTTCAGAAACCTCCCTTGAGGTTTCTAATAATTTCACTGAGCTCTCCTGAGATTTGAAAAATTACATATACCTCTCTCGTCATTTAAAATGATAATTTTATTTTTAAATATTTTAATGAAATTCCCTTATTTGGTATGCTTATACTTAGAATGAGTTTTAAAATTATTTTTTCATTCTTTGTCCTTCTTATTCCTTTTTTTAAAATTTTTCGCCAATAAAACTGTAGAACTACCACTATTGCCTCTAATTTCTATATAATCAAATGTCGAATTAGTGATTTTTTTTATGAGTTAATTTTATATATAATCCAATGTTTTCTATGATCTTTGTTTTCTATTTTTGGTATTAAAATTAACAATAAATAAAAAAATGGATGATAATTCCACTACTCCAAAAATTCGTAAAATTCATAAATTCTAAATGAATTATTTCAACAATTTCTTTTCTATCTTATACATCTAAATCTATAATAAAATACCATCACAAGTATCATATCATAATAATAAAATTATTATTATAGTTGTTTATCAAATAGTAGATATGAATATGAAAAATTTGGCACCTTTTCCTTATAATTATACTAAATAATCTTATAATTGTATAGGAAAATAAATTAAAACTCATTACACAAGGGCATTTTTGGGTATTCATTTAAAAAATTGACCAAGTCAATATTATTTTAAGGTTTTGTTACTAAAACTATCAAATCAAGGAAGGTAAGTGTAATTTTTCAAACCTTAGGAGAGCTCAGTGAAATTGTCAAAAACCTCAGGAGAGGTTTCTGAAATTATCCCTATCTACATATATATATATATATATATATAAACAAAAATAGTAGTGTTTTTTCTTTCTTCTTCCCCTATTTACGGGTTTTCTTGGTTATTTTTCTTTCGGCCTCGTTCATCTTCATTATTTGGAAGGCAGTGTCGTCAATTGTTTGCACATTTGTTGAAACTGCCCTTGATGATTTACTTTAGTTAAAAATCCATCCTTCAACTTTGAAATGGACTTTCGCTAAAAAAGATGATGGAGATCAGAAAGGTAGCAGTAAATTCTAGGTATAGATGGCTTTCTTGCGAGTCTTCTATGATGTAAAAATAAACCATATGGATTCCGCACTCATGGTGCTAAAAGTGCTCTAGTAATATCAGAAGGCTGTCCACGATAAGTTTTAGTAGTTGATCGAGACTTTCTCGGTGATTGTACGTTTGCAACGTAAATGAATAATAGTCCTAAAGAATCTTGAAACTGAATTAAACTTGAAAACATGCTGACCAACACCAAACAAAATTGCTAAAAGTGCTCTAGTCTAAATGATTTCACAGGTTAGGCAGACGAGCACTGCCCAAATGGACAGAAGCTGTTTCAGTGTTCTGAATCATTGGAAACTGATGGAAGGTTTTTCTTCATTGCAGCACGTCGCCCGTCAATGTATGCTGCTGCTCGACGAGGTTCAGGAGCTGGAAAGTCACATTGCTGCAGAATTTTTAGAAGAATGGATGGTTGAAGTTGAAGAATTTGAAGGTATAATTCAGATACTACCGGGTACATCATTGCCTAAGCGAGTTGTATCTAACCATCCAGGAAGTTTTCTATGACATTACATGTGTAGGTTTCTGATTGACGTCAACTGATTCATAGCTAATAAACCAGATCCTGAAGGAAAGGCATTATCAGAATATTCCAAACTCTGTTGAATTGGATAAACAGAGACTTAAAAGTGAAATTCGTTCAAGACAATAAGTGCAATAAAAACACAAACTTGTATGCTTGAGAGGAAAGAAATGCAGAACATTTTATGAAGATTACTGTGGGTATCTATTACCCAGAGAATCATCTAGAGTTGAGGATGGAAGAGCCAATTATTGACTATATATATATATATATATATAATGCCCTGATGAGCGCTTAAGGATTCAAACGTTCCATCTCGGTAGTTTGAAAGCAAGAATGGTGAGTGTACCACCGAGGTATTATTATTATTAAGGCATCCAATCAACAGAAAGTTTAGTTGTCACAGCTAAAAAGGCTAGGCGTGCTCAAACCAAAATTTCTTGTAGCATCCGTGAAGCCCTGATGGGCTAATATAATACATAAACTGCAGATGTTGTTGCAGCAATGCAAGCCAATCCATGGCATTGGCTGCTGGCTGAACTAGGAACCATTGTAAGTTACAATCAATGTTTTAACTTGGAATCCTAACCATCGTTTCATACACTAAACTTCGTACAAGTTCCAATCAAATCTTGATAGTACGGCTGGGGTTCAGACAAACAAGGTTTTTGGTTCTTCATACTGTGTCAATCTTGTCCACTGGAACGCTACCCAGTAGGAGGCTCTTCTTAATAACACAACACGGCTGCAAGCTTTGTTATTAATACAAGGTCAATCTTGAACACTGTAACCAATGGTAACTGAGTTTGATTTCTTGCTTGCAACTCACTGTACATATGACTCGTAGTCTTCTGTTTGATACATTGACAGTTGCAGTTCATGTATTGCAATCGTGAAATCAAAATACCAGTACAAAACAAAGTAGCCAACATATTACGTCTTCATACTGAATTAGCAATTGACTCAAAATATATCAACGTTCATATTTGAATCACTAATTTTAATAGAGTATTTTAGTAGGGGGAAAAAAACCTAGGCTTCCAGGAGGGCTTCTTACTCTGCTTCATTTCCCTGGGCATTTTCATTCTTGTCTGCATTTTCTTGTCCAGCTTCTTGAGTAGTCTTGTGGGAAGAAACAAGCTGCCCAACCTTAACATACTTCTCCATAAACTTGTATTCCCAATCTTGCAAGGTTTCAAGCTCAGAATTGCTGAGACCTTCAATGTTTCCGGTGAGATCTTTAGGGTCAAAGGACATGAGAGCCAAGGCACGACTTGCATCCCTCCCAGCAAACAAGGCATAGGGACCACCAGGACCGTAAAACATTCTTGATCTGGAAACATCATAGATCTGTCCTTTGATGGCCATAAGCAAGGGCTTGTTAGGGTCCTTGCCATCATAGGCCGATAATTCTTCCTCGGTCACCTGATCCCCTAATTGTACGGGCTCTCGGATTACATACTCATTTGCCCTTTTGACCTCCATGTAATCCCCTCCTGCCACGAACATCCCGCATACTATTTTGTAGGTTACGATCATCATTGCTATTATTGTGAAGAATGCTGTCGGGGATAAACCCGTGTAGTGGGTTATTGATTCTGCAAAGCTCGTCCAAAGACTCATCCTTTTTTGCTTTTTTGAACTTTAAATTTCTGGGGTTTCTTCTTCCTTTTTCTTTTCTTTTCTTTTCCTTTTGGGATGTGAAAATTTTCTGGAGTCTGGGATCTGAATGGGATCAGAATTTGGTAGGAAGTTTAGGTCGAAGGTTTTAACGCCAGCTAACCACAGAGCTTACTGGCGAAGATTAAGGCGGCGTATGTATGTTTAGTCATCAGTGGACTACTTTTGCCGGCCCTTGCTTGATGATTTATTAACAATGAAACCTCAGCCGTCGATGTAAACCAGGGGATGTCCTAGTTGGTGAACACACTCAAAATCATCTAAGACGGCTTGACTGGTGAAAGGAAACTTTTGACTTTTGTACATAAAAATTGTTCCTCAATAGATGGGGCAGAAAAGATTATTTTTTTTAGCTTTTCTTTTTTTGTTCCCTTGGATATAATTTAAAATGAAGCAAGCGGAAAGAAAAATCGAGCAAGCAGGTGGGCAATGGTGCCTTTCCTAGTCAATAATTTGGTTCTAGTCTATGGAGTACAATTCCTGCGAGCAAGTGCTATTGGTTTAGAAAAACTGGTGTATGTAATTCTGCAAGTCTTCTAATTATGCACTCTTTTGTCTGTGTCTATAATTTGCGGAGGGTGTTAGGTAATTTCGTGGTAGATGATGGTAGTTAGGGCCTTTAAGGTCAGGAATGTGCCTACTCTTCCAGGAAGTAAATAAAAACATTAAATTAATGAAACTCATATTTAAAAAAAAAAAATTAAAATCAGGCTACAGCCTTTAAGATGATCCTTTGGAGAGCATAAATGGAATTCAGTCTCTTAATTCTTGGAACCAATGTTAAACGGCCTGTGATTAATGTAAATTCGTGATATTGCTGTCTCCTAATCAAGGCAATGGGTACTAAGAGAAATGAAGTGTGCTTCAATTATCTCAATCATGCATAACTTGTAGCAGGCACATCTTGATTGCTGGGTCAAGTAGAAGAGTCTTTATTCTTCTGAATCAGAAAAAATGGCTCATTGGATGTGGATGTGGAATTGGATAAAAACCCTTGCTTGAATGCTGCTAATCAGACAGGCCAGTTAAAGGGTTCTTAACCAGACTCTTGTCAGATTTCGTCTTGAACTCTGCTATACAATTTTGTGCAACTCAGATAGCCATAGAAGAGGATTCCTGTATACATGTTCTTTGCGAGTTATCTTTAGGATGTACTATTTTTTGCAACTCAGATAGCCAAAGAAGACGATCCCTGTATATATTTTCTTTGTGAGTCATCTTTTGGAGGTATACGTCCAGCTGCTTGTAATAAAGTTCAACTCCGGCCTAGAAAACAGCTGCTGCATTTCTTGTGTTTCCCAGAATTTTTTTCCCTCCCTATTAAGCTTTGCATACAACTACAAGGGCTTTCACTCACAGAGTGATGAAATTAAGCAGAAACACATGACCTTTAAAGCCTTATTGTGGTGAACCAACAGTGAACTAAGATAGAGATTGCCACGATGACCCCTTGACGAGTAAAGATAAGACAGTGAAGCTGTGATCTTAATAGGTTCCAGTGCCTGCATTCTCCAGTTGATTTATATGTTCTTAAACCTGCTTCAGGCTTCAGTTAAAATGGCAACCAACAGCAAAACAAATTGCTTCCGAATCTAAACAGGCCACCATCATTTCGGGGACAAAAATTTGTGTCATTATCCTGTATCTAGTCATGGCATCTTTCAGTTTCTCAACTGTAAGCTTTCCTTGTTACTTCTTATTCTCCATTTATAGTCATTTTCTGTAATTCAACATATTTAGGTTAAAAATTTCTTAGTTTTGTTACGTCCCAAGAAAACTGTTTTACATGTTAAGATCCCTGTGCTAGACCTTAACACAACAATCTTGCGTCCTTTAACAGAACCAGAAGAATCTCCACTCTCCATTACTTAATTATATGTGGTCAGTGAGGGTCGCTTTTGTTAGTTTTAAGAGGCAGTCTTTAGCAAATACTATAGTCACAGAATTAGATGTATGTATGTCACCATGCGCCTCAAATGACTCACTTTTTGTTTTTTTTTTTTTCAGTTCCAAAATTTATATGTCTTAAAAGTTGATTTAGAGGCTTTGAGATTGTTAAAAAAGTGACTGGTACTTGAGTCAACTTTGTTGTTGCGAACATTTCCATTGTAAGCTTGGAAGGAACATGAAAGAGATAATCCCAGTTAGTCACATCAACATATAGAAATGAAATGCAATTCTTGGCTGTTAGTCACTACTGCTATAAATCTGTATCTTTTGAACTGGGAGATGCCGAAGAATTCTTTGTCAAAGTGAGGCAGGTTTGCCAAACTAAGAAAAGATTTTGAATCTAGGGATACGTGTTGGACTTTTTAAAGCAGGATATTTCAGGTTGACGTTCACTATCTGTTCTCACTTGTCTTAAT
Source organism: Coffea humblotiana (assembly GCA_023065735.1). Taxonomy (NCBI): domain Eukaryota; kingdom Viridiplantae; phylum Streptophyta; class Magnoliopsida; order Gentianales; family Rubiaceae; genus Coffea; species Coffea humblotiana. The sequence goes on along the minus strand of CM041215.1, from coordinate 25,336,338 downwards.
CATCAACAATACACTCCAGAAGGTGTACCTTCATTGCTGGAATGAGCAGAAGCTGTTTCTGCATTCTGGTCAGAGGAGAAGTCTCCATGGTTGGATGAGGAATCAGAATCTGAGAAATACTTTTGCTCGATTGCAATGCGCCACTCATCAATATATGCGGCTTGACTAGGATCCAGAGTTGGAACGTCAAGTCCATCAAGAATTTTTATAATACCTTCAGTTTCACCTAGAAGAAGAGCTGCATCACGCACGCTCGTCTCCCTTTCCTCAATCGTGCTGGCCTAACACTTCACAGTTATCACTCGTGGTAAATTGGTGAGGCAAGCAGCCAAAATGTCTGCAATCATGATGGATATTTGGTCAAACAGCTTCACATCTGAAGGCGGACCGTCTTATCTGAAGCCCGGTAAAATGGCTTGGCTGATTCTGTACATTGAGTTAGCAGCAATTAACTTGAAAGGCCAGTTAAGAGGGGTCTTCATCAGGCTGCCATTATATTTTCTTTTGAACTCTTTGAAAGCGTGTTCTGCAACATCGAATAAGCAATAAAGTGCATCAAAGGATTCATGATTTTTTGGAGTCATTTGTAACTTGTAGGAGATCCACGTTCAGCCCCTTGAAGTAAAGTTCAACTCCTACCCATACAGGATCTGCTGCACTTCTGAAATATGTTAACAGCCCTGTTTGGATTGCGGTTTTCTGTTGGAAAATTGCGTCGTTTTCCGTGATCACATTTCCCTATTACCTTTTTCCCTCACATACATCAAATCGCTACAATAATTTTTCCATAAAAAATGACGGAAAATGCAATCCAAACGGGGCCTTAGTTTCTCATGTGTGCCGGGGCTTTTCTCAGCATACAAGAGACCTTCCCTCACAGATCGTTGCAATTCGGCTGCAAGGTCAGCTTCATTGTTGGGAAGTGCAATTGCAATGCTTGTTAATGTGATTAAAGGCAATGTCCAAGAATTAGGAGGCTCTTTTGCATTCAAGTTGAGAATTTGGTCCTTGTCAAACTCTATCGACCCCTTGAGGCCTGTAGATTTCATGAGAAGCTGAGCTAAACTTTTGGGTTGTTTCCTTTTAGCAGTCAGAATGAATTGATTAACACCGGAAGATATTTTATCCAGGACTCTGTTGGGCAATTTTGGCTCATCTTCAAGCAATAAAATATAAGGGCCAAGATCTGGGTCACTTCTAGACTCTGGAACTGATCCGTTCTGATTGTTTGACGCAGCAGAACTCGGGTTAAGTTGTCTCTTGCAGCAGTTAGGAAATGACAATACAAAACTTGCACACAAGATAGAAGAGGTTTGCAAGCTTTTGCTTACTACTATGATACCTTTCTGGACTGCAATACAGATGTTAAGAACAAGAATCTTTGCTCGTTGAGCGAATTTCTTGCACTTCCGTCCACGAACTTGAACGGATAAAGGACTTTCCTTCCATTCTTCTAGTCTCTGTATCCAGAAATTTGGTATTCTCAAACTGTACCAGCATATGTCGTTGCCTTCCGCTAACCACTTGAATTTTGTTATGGTAAACCATTGGTTTACCGAGATAAAAGTTGCCACAATCACCCCAACAGACTGAATAATGCATATAATATAGATGGCATTTCTATAATCAGTATAACTACTATTGCCAACTATCTCCCAATCATGTAGATATGTTCTAAAAACTGCTTCAGTTAGGATGGCAGCCTAGGAAATAGAGATTACCCCTGAAGCAAAGCAGGTCACAGAGCGAGCAATCACAAATTGGGGACCCCAGTTTAAGCCATCATCCAGTATCTAGCCACTGCATCTTTCAGCACCTGGCTGTAAGCTTCCTGCTTTCTTCTGATTCACTTAAAATCGAGCTGTGCAGTTCAGAGTACTTGTGTTGAATATATGCTTTAGTGGTTGGAATTGCGATAGCAGTGGAACAAAGTAATATGATTAAGAATAGCGACTAAAATAACAATGATATACTCTACTTTAGGAAGTTAATTACCTCGGTTCCTAATTGGATGCAGATATCCACGAAAGTGGTGATGACCAGGATACCTAACGCAGCTAGCTTCGTCCAAGTTTCAATATTATTCAATGGCCCTAAAGAAGGCAAGAACACACACATTGAGGTACACAGGAAAACCATTACCACTCAGCTTTGTTAGCTGATCAGAACTGCCAGGCATTGGATTATTCAAGTCTGCAGACAGCTTCAATGCCACTCCTAACACTGTTAGTGAAGCAGCATTCAGGGCAGAGTATTTGGTAGGAAACCAGAGCTTCTTGTGATGGAAGCCATGGAAAATATCGGCCACCACCGCCAGAAAGCAGATCAGAGATGCAATTGCAATATAGAAACCTATCCAGATCAGCGGCTGAGCATATTGTGCTAGTTCTTGTAAAGTCCGCTGGCATGCTTCATATCGTTTTAGCACTACTTCACAAATTATGCTATCACAAGGATCACAAGGCATTGTGCTAATTCTTTGTGGTGGCTCTGCTATAATGTGTGGCTACATTCATTGAGAATCCTATATAAAGCACTGGATTTAGTTTTAGCGCCTAGGCCATTGTATTGACGAGTTCTTTCAGCCACTGCACTAGACACATGGGACGTCAACTATTTAGTGTCTGGTCTTTGTAGTGCTGCCAAGAGGAAGCTCTTTTCTTAATATGTAACCGCTTAACTTCATTGTTTACCATCAACGTGATAGGTGACTGCGTATGAAATTAGGCTGGTCCAAATGCATGCGTGAAGGTTTAGAAGATTAAATTATGATTCAGATGCATTGGAAAGGAACCGTTTTAATGCTAACAGCTTCGCATCTTCCAATAGAGATAATACAACTATAAAAGTCTTTTTTTTTTTTTTTGAGGGAATACAACTATAAAAGTCTAACAACACGTTACAAGGCCAGTTGAATTGAGATATAAATATACATCAGGAAATACTTCTAAAACAACGCATTAATTATAAGGTCGGTTGAATTGAGATATAAATATGTACCATGAAATACCTTTGCTTTTGGATCCAAAGATTTGACAAAGGATTTGACGTTCTTTCACATTCCCTAGTTGTTTAGAACTGATAGTTACAGATGCTGCTGTAAAAATGCATCCACTATAAGCAACCAAGCCAAGCAATGGAATATCTCCTCCACCTCCTAGAGAATGCAACGTGGCCCCGAGTAGTAGAACTTACAATATCCAACAGAGTAGTGCAGTTGTAAAATGCACTCCCAAAGCTTCAGGGCTAAAGCAACAGTTAAACAAGGGTTCATGTTAATACCAAAACACAAAATTTAATGTCACTGCAATTTTTTGTTAAAAGTAATGAATTTATCCGCCAAATCAAATACCATCACAAATTGACTTGAGAGGTATAGTCTTGTCATGTTTGATGGAGCATCAAAACTTTGGTCTGACGATATCATGTTTTGAAAATAAGTGGTACTAATATCTCTCTTTGAAAGGCAAAACAGTACTAGTCTAATTGGAGTGGAAAACAGACTATGACTCACTTTCCATTGATGCCCAAAAAGAAGCCAGCAAGAACCATGCAAGTGCCAAATGCCATCATGGGGATGTATAGATCAGGTGCATTAATATCACAATATGGAGGTTTGTACAAAATTTCACCTCCAACCATCTCAGTTGCTCTTATCCAATGTCCCTATATTTACAATGCAAGGTGGCCAAACAATTAAATTCATCATGCAAGCACTTTGGAAGTGTAAATGAATCAAGAAGACATCCCAGTTATTGTCAAAAGTAAGAAGGAGAAAAGAATAATCTCACTGATATATGAACATTTTTCTACATACCTTGTGCAGAAAAGGAAAGAGAATCATCTTGATTTTATTCTTCACGTAGTCATCATTCACTTCCAAATAGTATTGGGGATTTGAGAGGTGTCTGCTTACATAATTGCTTTGAAGAAATGATGAACTTGACCCAAGGATTTTCTCGCTGTATGCACCAAATTCATTTTTCACAAGATTGTTTCCTGCTTCAACGAAGACATTTCCAATTGGATTTATGCGCTCGGAGGTCAAGGGTCCAGGCAACATGGTATTGGTATTACTACTAGAACTTGATTTTCCATACATTGCTAGAACAAACCAGAATTGTATGCAAATTAATAATCGATAACCCTTAGATTCAGAACCTGTATCATCCTAAAGAATGGCAAGAATTCAACTGTTCTATCTAAGAAAGAGGAAATACAGGTGTTGATATCATGTATGTTGTCTTTAATGCCTCTACTCAGGCTTTTATTTCAGTTACACATCATCTTCACCGGCTTGCCTGTGAGTTGCATTATCGTTGAATAAAGAATTTGAAGCAAATAAATTTCTCTGCTTGACTAAAAGACGCCACTGACAAATATCTGCTGCAGGATCGGGAGTGAAGCCTGATAATTCACACTGTTCATGAAGAATTTCAAGAATTTTTTCAGACTCACCCAGGAGAATAGCAGCTTGACGGATGCTTCTCTCCCTCTTTTCAACTGCATCAGAGTGACACTTCATAGATATAATATGTGGTAAACTGGCAAGGCAAGCCAAAAAAATATCTGCAATCATGATAGATATTTTCGCAAATAATTGTTCATCCGTAAGATCATTGCCTCCTTGATAGTACAGCAACATAGTTTTGCTAATTCTGTACAATGAATTAGCCGCTATGACCTTTACAGGCCATTGAAGTGGATTATCAGGCAGCTTTCCATGTTTGCTTGCCTTGAACTCAATAAGATTCCTTTCAGCTACTTTGGCAAGGCCTTCAAGAACTTCTGGGGATGTTTTCCCTTCAAGACTGTTAATATCTTCCTCCAACCACTTGTGATAGAGTTCAAGTCCAACCCACACCAAATCTGCTGCGTTGCAGATGTTGATGAATTCCTTTCTGTTATTCTGGTGCTTCACTATCATGCTGGCAAAGCGGAGGCCTTCACTGACGCTTCTTAGCAACTGATAAGCTTTGTCATTCTGAATGTTGGGAAGTGCAATGGCAATGCTTGCTAGGGTCACTACAGGTAGAGTCCAGCAATTAGGAGGGTCTTTAGAACACATACTTGGAACTTGTTCATTATCGAAATCTGCTACCCCATGAAAGCCTTGAGATTTTCCCAGAAGCTCAAGTAAATACTTTGGTTGCTGTTTTTTCCCTTTGAGGATCAATTCATCCACCTCACAGAAAACTATCTTCAAGGTTTGTCTGGGCAGTTCTATTTCCCCTTCAAGTAGCAGAATGTAAGGGCTAAGATTTTGTTCCTCACCATATTTAGGATCTTGATGCCTGTGATCAGTTGAGGCAGAAGAATCAAATTCAGATTCAACCCTGAGTATCTTGATACGAGATAGCAACAGCCGGAAGAAGCTCAAGAGGCTAGCAGATAATAGCTGAATGAATTTACCGGCGCCGACAATCATAATCTGAACTTTTATGCATAGACTTAAAATGATATATCTTGTATTGTAAACAAGTTTTCTGCCCTTAATGCCCCGGATTGAAAAGGGTATGCGGCTTTCCTGCCAATATTCGAGCTGTTGCGTCCAATATGTCTCAATTTTCAACTCAAATTTGTTGCCTTTTCTGCGTTTTTCTAAGCATTTCAAAATTGCAGCAGTGAACCATCTAAACGTAGGGGCAATGGTACCAACAGCAATTCCAACAGACTGAACCACCAGAATACACATGGTTGACCAATGATAATCGGAAGAACTGTGTAATCCATAGAGATTGGAAATACGAATTATTGCTTCACCTAGAGTAAGGGCGCTTAGTAGACAGATTGCTCCACAAGTGGTGGAGGTTGCAGAACGTGCCATCACAAATTGGGGGTTACCCGTTGCTGCCATCACCCAATACCTTCTAATTACTGATTTTACATTCTCAGCTGAGAATGTCCCATTTTGGCCATTTTCATCATTCAAAGCTGTTTGGTCCATTTCTTGGTACTGAGCTTTGATATGTTCCTTGACAATTGGAACAGATAAAGCGGAAGAAACAAATATCAGTAACATGATGAACATGACAGTTGTGGCCAAAATGTATTCAGTCCTTAAAGAGGAATCTGCCACATTAATACGAATTTCTATGCAGATATTTACAATGGCCGTGACCACTAGAATAACTAAGGCCATGAGACTCATTAACATTTCTTGGTCATCCATGGTTCCCAAAGAGGTTAGAGAATTACCCATTACAGAGGTCATGAAAATTGTGCTGCTAAGCTTTGAGAGCTGATCTCTAGTACCCTCCATCGGAGTGTTAAGGTCAACTGTGAGCTTCGTTCCTACGCCTAACAATGTCAAGGTCATTGCATTGAGAGTAAAAAACTTACATGGGAACCAGAACTTTTTACTCCGGACTGCGTGGACGGCATCAGCAGCCATTGAGAGCGTGCAGATCAAAGAGGCTGCAGCAGCATACAAACCTATCCAGGGCAATGGTTGAATAGTTTGATCAATGTAATCTCCCATAAGCTTCTTCACCTAAGGCCGACTAAATTTGTCAAGGGATCGGAGAATATAGCAATTTGCCTTGCATTTCAAGCACAAAAGCAGTGCCGGGGGCTCGGGGGAGTCTAATGTATACGTATAGGGTTGACTATGCTCTTTTTTTTTCTCATCTCTCGACTTCAAGTAATAAAAGTTCTATTTTGCTACTTTAGCTTTGGTGTAAACACTGACAATTTCTAGAACCCTACAACAAACATTTTCTCTCGTCAAAGTATGAATGTTTACTAGTACGATTAGAAAGGTCGTCATAGCTCCAAAAGTCATTCAAGAAGGACCAGCTCTACTTTGCAATCAATGGTTGGAAATCCGAGACATGGTCCACATTTAAAATACAAAAAATCTTCTTTTGTGATTTGGGGGTTTAGTCACTATACTTCCTCGTTATTTTAAAACCTTCACATAATCCTCCTGTGTTTTGAACTTTTTTGAATTTTCATGATTTGGGGTTTAGTTGCATTACTTTTTCATCATTTAAAAACCTTCGTGTAACCCTCCTGTGCTTTGAATATTTTTGGATTTTTATCCAAAACTTTTTGTAACCAGTAACTAAATGAAATATCAAAAGTATAATCATTTTCAAGTAAAAATTCAAAGAAGCTCAAATCAAAGGGAGTTATGTGAGAGTTTTTAAATAATGAAAAGATGTCGTGATCAAACCCTAAATCACAAAGAAAATTGTTTATATTTTACCCTAAAATATAAGATCAATGCTCAACGGCTTGAGTTTAAAGAGTGGTCTTGTATCACCGCACATAGCAATCTTACGCGTCTTTTGCCTCCGACGGTGCAGCCAGCCATCATGGGTCGCTAACAGACTTTAAGAGTAATAGTATATAATTGGACATTATCTTAAGAGTTTAGCTGCCATTTTGATCAATCGGACTCTCCGCGTAGTCAATTTCAAGCGAAGATGCCCTGGTGCTGAGGGCGGTAGTACGAGTCATTTTCTCTTCCACTGCTTCATTTATATGCCAGCGGTGGCTGCTCAACTAATATAACTCGTTCGCCATATTTAATACTAGTAAAGACTCAAGTTTGTGTCTTGTGGTACTACTAGTAATGCGTAAGAACGTTATTGAGGCGCAACTTGGCGTGGTAATCATCATGAGCCGCTGAAAAATGTACTAATGTCCTGTTCTACTCTTGGAAGTTGGAATGGGGTAAACTTTTTCTATGATTTAATTTTCTTCTACCAAAGCCCAAAAAAAAAACACACACACAAAAATGCGTTAGTATACTGTAATCAACGTGTAATTTGGCAGCCACTAAATGATTTTAATCGTTTCATTAATGATCACTGGGTTAGCCCACAGTTGAATAAACATGTACTAGTATTTAAAAGGCATAATTTTGTTATAAATAAATTTATATATACTATCACTATCATTGTATACACTGTTACGATTGGGTTGTACATATTGTCATATATCTAATAGTGACATAATAATATAGGTTTGTTTGGATAGAGTGTTATTTGAAATATTGTTTGGAATAATTAATGTAGTACTTTTTGTGATGTGATGTATGTGAGATAAAAAGTTGGTTGGAAATATAAAAAGGTGAGTTGGGAAATGTGTTTATGATGCAAACGAAATATTATTTGGAATAATATGTGTATCCAAACAAAGTTACTAGTGTATATATTGATAGTATATATAAAATTAATCCTTTGTTATTACACAACATCACGCCTTTGAATACATGAAATAGCATGGGCAAGGGAAGAAGGGGCAAAAATATAGTTGTCAAACAAATCCATTTAATTAAATTTACCCATACCATCTCATAAATAGATGGATATGGGTATCTTAAATTTTTGCATATGGGTATAAATGGGTTAAATACCCATCTAGAATTGTCTTTCCCCAAACCTCCTCTTTTTTCCCACCCATTTTTTTTTTAAATTTTTTATTTTATCATGATGTTAACTACTTTCGTTTCATTATTATTCTTATTTGTTGGTTTTATCTTATCATTTTATTTTCTCTTAGTTTGTTAACTTGCTTATTTTTCAGCATTACCAATTTTATGACAAGTTTTAGCCTCTTTTCCTACTTTTGCAAAATGAAAATTTAAATTTACACACGAAAAAGTGCTAGAGGTTCAAAATTTTTGAATTAAATTTTTATGTTAACTTTTATAGTACATAGTTCAAATTTTTATATTTTTATTGTTTAATTATTAAATAGTATGTAATTTTGCGACATAGAGTATGGATGGGAAAAAAATTGATAATTAGGTTTATTGAGTATTATAAGTAAATATTTACAACTAATGAAAGTATGGTATAAATTGATAATTTAGTTTGCAAAAATGAATTTACAAAAAGTTAAAATAAATGGGTTATAAATGGGTATTTAATTCATTTTTTGACTTACCCATTTATACCCATTACCCATTTTACCTAATTCAAATCCGCCCAAATCACCCATTTTGACACCTCTAGCCAAGAGTAACTCTTTCTTTCTCTTTTATTAGATTTTATTACACCCATCCCTTCTCCCTAGCTTTTATGAATCTTAACATCACCAAATTTTGATTTATCTGTACCATAAACTCATTTCTTGCCTGGTGGGAAAGAGGCGTGGACTCCATGACTGACAAGCCCACGCGTTGGGAATGTAGTATGCCCTGAAGCAACAGAAAGGCGTGAGATATCCAGCAACTAAACCACGCCTTGTTGATGTGGCATCTGAATAGGAACGAAGTCAAGAATTTTGGATACATTTTCACGCGCCTTGAGAAGTCAAGTCTTAAAGGCGCGGTTATATATATCAACCCGCCATCGGTAGTTATAAAATGCTGTTTGATTAGGAACCAGAAAGGAATATGGCGAATAGAAGCAATTTTTACAAGAACCCTTCTTACGCTTACAACAGACAATTTAATCTCAACTCCGTCCTTCAAAATCTAACCAGTAATTAACGAATCATTATTTTCCCAATCCTCATTTATCAATGGAAATATTCAGCTTTGCAATTAGGTTTTTTTTGTCTCTTTTTTTTTTCAAATTTTCTTTTATATTTTCAGCTTACAATGTCGCCACTGGAAATGTTTCTACTGCTGCTGAACCAGTCCCCGCCGACGATAAAAGCGTACGACATCGCAAGCGCCGACGGGAGCGGGAACCGCCGGCGGTCCAGAACGATGAAATTGGAGAAAGTAAAGGCCCTATGTCGCACCAAGACTACATTAATAAGAGAAGGTAAGTAATGATAAACCACCGAGTTCTTTTTTTTTTTCTCTCTCTCTCAATTAATATTGACTAATTTGCTTGAATTAAGGTGCTGGTGAATTGAGAACTGATTAATTACTTGGCTAGCAGGAAGGAGGTTAATTCTGCTGCTCAGCCTTATGAAGAACTATCTGCAGATATATTGGTACTTGAACTTGAATTATGCTGGTTGTTTATTATTGTAAATTATTGTAACTTTTCCGTTAAATTTGGTAAGTTTTGAATTATTCTTTTCATTTTTATTTTGGGGTGCAGGGAAGCTCAAGTTCAGTTTTGCATTTAGTACAGTATGATAGTAAGCTCTCGTTTTTCTTTGTGGATGCATTTCTTTTTAAACTGTTTGGAGTTTTAGTCTTCCTTGTGAATTTGAGTGTTCGCATGGAAATAGGATATCTTAGAAATGCTTGGAAGCAAACAACTATGCAACTTTTAGGTTTGAGGTTTTAGTTTCATCTCACTCTTGGTTTTTTTTTTATTATATTTTTTTTAATACTGGATCATGTGTATGTTGGAAGGAAGACAGCTATTGCTACTTGCTATTTCCTTTTCCCCTTGTCCTACATCATTCCCTACCGTGTCCTTTTCTAACTTCTCCTTTTCCCCTTGTCTGTTTGCTGTATATATGCGTGGACACCTAAACACATTTTTATATGCTAGTAAAAATAAATGGCTCCTTTTGTGCCTGCCATTTAACTTGGGCAAAAAATGGAAGTTGAATTTCCTGATTACTGATTGTCTTTGACTATGCTTCCTGTGGTCTAGTTTCCCCCTTTCCGTAGCTTTCCATTGCTTTAACTTTTTTTCTCCAATAATTATATATTCTATAGTATTGCACTTCTAAGTAATTTCAGCTTTGTTGGTGATTCCAGTTGTCTAAAATCATGTGACGTAAAAAATATGCAGGCGATTCCAGTTCTTCTAGTGAAGTTGGAGAAAAGCAATATCCTAATAGTGATTGTATAGGGCTGCTACAATCACTTCCAGATGACCAGAATCCTTCTACATCTGGTTTGTCACTGCATGCATTGAATCTTTAGCATATCTATTTAACAAGGAAGAGTCTGCACGCATGTGTGTCTATTCAGTGCTTGCAAATTCTTGCGTGCACTGACACTTGATGAAGCAGTTCTGCATTGTGATTCCACTTGAACTTGATGAAGCATGCAAGTTCAATTACCTGCTTTTGCCTATATTTTGCATGTTACTAACAATTTAATGCATATTAGCTACTTTGAACTAGTTCTGTTTTGCTAAATGATAGTCTTTTGATGAATTCTCCAGGCAAGTGCTGGTCTTACATTTCGATTTTCAACTTTGGCAGTTATTTTAACTGTCTGTCTCGATATGATTTGCAAATAGATGTATTAGTACAATTATTTTCCACAATATCAGCAAGAAGCTTTTTGCTGCCTCAAATTTGTCTATTGTTCAGTAAATTATTGATCCCTTTCATTTCTAAGTACAATCTTGCATCTACCATCCCATTGGGTTTCAATTTGATGTTACCTTTTAATAGCTTGTAGTTTGGAACTTCAAGCTCTGTCTTAAATTCTGTAGGGTGCAACAGTCTTGGTAGTGAACAAAGATGAACCTCTTGATGCCTCGAGTTTTCATGCCATCCAGTATCTTCTTGTTTATGGCTTTTTTGGCTCAATTTGTATTTTTTATCAGATAGCACAACTGGAGTTGATAGAGTTAAAAGTCGAAGTGAGCAGAGACTTCCTCTACCTGGTGAGCCTGTTTGCGTTGTTTGTGGGAAATATGGGGAGTATATATGCAATGAGGTGGGTATTTCATGCTTCAGTTTTCAGTTCTGTTCTGTTTATTGGGTAATTATCTGATCACCTTGCATATTGCTTAGTAGACCGATGATGACGTATGCAGCATGGACTGCAAAGCTGAACTTCTACAAAAGTTTAAATCCCAAGAGGTGGTATGTGCTTTTACTTTCATTTCCAGTTGGATTTTACTGTGCATTCTTTTACACATTGCCAACTTTCTCGTAATTATACCAGGGTCCTGTAAGCAGCAGGCTTGTTTTCGATTCCTTCTCTCAAGCAGGTGGCTCTTTGGAAGTGCCTGAATCTTTTCAAGACACATGGGACTATGACCGTAATTGCTGGTCCAAGAAGAGGTCTAGTCTCTGTACATATGAATGGTAATCTCACGTATAATTGATTTGTCATAATTATATATGTTCATGGGATAGACTAGCAGCTTGGAGCATTTACATATGTTCTGTACCATCTTATGCAAGAGAATGAGTAACTCTCTTCTGCATCATGAATTTGATGATATTCATCTTGCTGTTGTAGCTGGAAATGTCAGAGGCCTGGGCATCTTGCTGAAGATTGTTTGGTGATAACATCTCAAAGTCGGTTCCTTTCATCTGGGGAGAAATCCATCAAGGTACTTGTTTTTCTTTTTAGTGTTTTATGAGTTTATAGTTGATGGCTGTAGGTCACTGTCAGGGAAAGTCATGCTGGGAAATTTTTCTTCGACAGGAGGGATCAGTTCAGAAGATACCCAATCCTATACCCAGAGACCTTCTTCAATTGTACAAAAGGTTTCAAAATTTCTTTTATGCTTAGCTTGGATTCAGATATAGTATTTCTATTTGAAGTGTCATTTGCCTATCCAGTATTTTTCTGGTTGGAAATATCTCAATCAGAAATTTAAAGAATGAAGTAGAGAAACCGAAACGAAGAGTTGGCTTTGAGACATGAAGCTGTGTAGAAGAAACTAGGTTCCTTTTCTTGTCTTAGGTTGGATTTGGCTATGCCATACACTCAATGATGTTGAAACAAACATGCTATTTGAATATCCTTTAGACAATGGCATTTTCAGTTTGTTAGTAGCATCTGGAAAATGATGTAAAGATTTGATGCGTCCAGCATCCAGTGAAATATCATCAGACCAGACAAAAAGCAATGGATATACGTGCCACTAGGATTTGTTGATCTGTACAATTTTATTCAAATTTTGTGGCTGTAATCATGTGCTGAACCGTGTTTCACTTCTTTGAACTATAACTTCTACTTATACATTAGAGCTACTTTATCAGTCATGGAACAACCAAATGTTGAATTGTTTACTATATGCATCTGAGTTTGTACAATTATTATTCAGAATGGTACATGTCATTGTCTCTGTCCAGCAATGTTTTATTCTTTCTGGTCTCTCCTTGTCTGCAGATGTCATAATATTGGCAAAAGCTTTTTGACTGCAAAATGTAGTGTTTGCCGTGGGTCAACAACTCTGGCTACATGTCTAAACTGTAGTAATGCATTTTGTGACAGGTACTGAGAATTACTTTTTTGGCTGCTTTTGTCCTTACCTGTTGATGATGTTATTTTATATTATTTGCCAGTCTCTAAACCCTTGTAAGTTTATTGTGAATTGTGAGTTTTGGATAGAGAACATGTTGATTGGGATCTCTGTACTGGCGACTAATAGTAGAATTTTGTTTCTTTGGGTTTTGCTTCTCTAATCAGGATGCATGTGGGAGATTGGCTTTGCAAATGATAAAATTGACAAATTTGAATAAGAGAAACTATTTTGTTTGGATAATGTTCTGGAATGCAAGAACAAAAGGCTAGAAAGTGAAGTAGCTGTACCTTTGTTTGAGGATTAGGCGTGTCAATGTTTTGTTTCTTCTATAAATTGTTGACAAATGTCTTAAGTAAACTAGCAAGTTGAAGGCTTGGAGGATGTTTAAGACTGTTTTTAAGAAACTTCATCAATATGGCAAATGAAAAATCATGATGAATTTAAATCCTAATATATGGAAATGCCCTGGATGAAAGTAGTTGGTGAACTGAATTTTGGATATATCCAGTGCAGGTCATTTGGCAGACCACATTATGGCACACTCCTCTCATCAACAGTTTTACTCCTATAAACTTAAGCGTTTGGTAAGAATTCATTCCTATTCTCTGCCTCCAATTTCAGTAAATTTTTATTATTATTTTTTGGGTGTTTTAGAAGTTGAGCCTGCTCTGTAACTGTGGCTTGTTGAGTTTCTCTCTCAGCTATGTATCTCTCCAGAGAGAAGGTTTAAAGTTGTTGCATTCTTGACTGCTATGCTCTTAAGAATTGATTCTAGCACCAGATATATAAATATTATTGCACATTTCTATGGACTTCTTGTCAGTTCTTGGATGTAAACACGACCAGTTATGTTTCTGGGTTTTTTGAGTTCCACTCTGTGAAGGATAATCCTTGGATTGTGTTTATCATCCTTCCATTTTTCATATTTTCTAAAAGCTTCACACATGCAATCCATATATACCTCCCAATAACTCCTCATTCTTTAACTTAGCAAATCTGCCATTAGCCCCAGAGACGGTTTCTCTTTGGGAAAGTGCAGAATATTGCCCATACATGCCCCAACTTAAGAGTGGTAATGGTAATAGTAGGTTTTGGATTGCAAGCTATTAAAACATGGCAAGCTGTGCCTTGACGAGTAGGAACACATTTCATGTGTAACAGACTAGCTGACTTGTCCAAGCTGATATTTTGAAGAGACATTAAACTTTGGACAGGCACCTTTCAGATGCTCCATGTTAGCTAATCTGGTTAATCTACTCATTCACAAGAGCTGGCCACCAATTGTTACTCACTTTTCAATTTGGTTTATTTTTTTTTCCTTTATATTGTTGTGATTACTAATATCTTCATTCTGGAGGGGTGTACTATAACTGTGATATCTTTAAATTCTTAGTATTGATCTTGATCTTTCTGTCATGTTTTATTCAATTTGCATGATAGGTCAAATGCTGCAAATCGACATGCCAGGTGACTGACATCAAGGATCTCTTAGCTTGTCATTATTGCCTCAACAAAGCTTTTGACAAGTTCTATGATATGTACACTGCCACATGGTAAGTGACATTAGAGGCTGTTTATGGGTTGGATAGCAATATTGATTAATCTAAAACACCATTTTCCCAGTTTCTGTGTGGAAACCTAATGTTAAATCCCAAATCCTATCAAAAATTGATATTTACTCACAAATTGATTTCATGAGTTATATCTTACACAAGTTTTTGATTTGCCTTCCCTAGTTTCATACTTTTTGTACTCTTGAATTTTGATATTAGGTGGATCGAATGTGTTTCAAATTGTTTATCCCCCTTTTTCTTTGGTAATTTGGATTGGACTTTGTATCATGAATATCAAACTGTCATAAGATCCTGGTGACATTTAGATCAGACTCTTCTTTCTTGGTGGCACTGCATACATCTTTGTGCTTTTGCCATTTTGCTTTTGTCCTCCTCGTTGTAAGCAGGAAGGTCATTCTGTGTTCTAGATACCATTTTAGATAGTCCCGTGGTTGAATTGTTTTACAAAAGACCCAATTGGGGACCCCCTTTTTAGTTTGGATTTATGTTGTTGCCCTCTTGATTACCTAACCTTAACTATTCTGAGATGACAAAATTTAGAATGCTCAACCACAGGCTATTATTTCTTCTTCTCTATTTCCTCATGAACAACCGATTGCTTGCAGGAAAGCAGCAGGGCTTTCTATTATCTGGGGTTCTATTTGCTGCGAGGATCATTTTGAATGGTAAACATTTGCTTCTCCAAACAATTTGCTTCTGCATCAAGAACCAATTATTTCTATATTTATAACTGTCCCAACCATGAGCACATGCTGCAATTTTACAGGCACAGAATAAATTGCTTGAGTGCAAACGTAGAAAACAGTGCCTACATTGTCAAACATCATGGCCAAGACCAGATTCGGAAGCCTATCCAGCTGAGTGACTTCATCTTCTAAAGAGGTATTAGAGTTGGAGATGCATATGGCGACCAAAGGCAAATATGGGGTGGATATACGCTGGCACTTGCAAGCTGTGTAAAGAAGTGGGTAATATCTACATCAATCTCCAGAGGCCGCGGGGCAACATCAGGGATGCAGTGCTGTTGAATTTCTCGATATATTCCAGCCGTTGTATGTCTATTGTGCCCATCAATTGGAAGGTGTGGATCGATCCAAGAAGTTGCTGCATACTGCCCATCTCATATATGCCGAAACTTCTCAGAAAAAAGATGTTGATAATGCATCGTAAAAAAAAAAGCCTGTGAAGCCGTGACGTTTTCCTTTTCGCTTGTCACATTATACACTGCTGCTATCTGGGGTTGCTTTGAAGTCCTTTTTTATTATTATTATTATTATTATTATTGAAAAAGTGGGAGAGGGGGGAGGGGGGGGAATCGGGTCTTGTATTTTTGTCAGCTTTTAGGAAGAAAAAACGAAAAAAGAAGAGAGAAAAGAAGCTGTGAGTAGCTCAATCCTCTGGGCCGCAATGTTGTTTTGCTTCCATTAATTAAGGAGATGAAATTTGATCTTCATACATAACCTCATCCATGAAGTTTATGTTTCTACTTCCCATTGAGGAACTCATACGAAATTACACTGTACTACACAAGCATTTCCGATGATTTTCATGCAGTATAAGTTCATGAATTCTCTCCACAAGTCACCCTACTGGATTAATCTGACGAAAAGTTTCAACAATTACTGAGTAATTCTACCATCCAAACCCAGCGTAATTTTTTGATGTTAGAATCGTTTTACTTTCAAATTTACGACTCTTTATTTAAAATCAAGAAGGGGAATGTTTTTTTACTTGGAATCAGATTAAGGATTGACACATTTAATTTGGGAAAAAGGAAAACATACTTAAAACTTTTTCTTTTTCCTATTTTAGAAAAATCAAAAAATAAAGGGAAATTTGTCAAATTGGTACTTAACATTTTCATAAAAAACTTTTTTAATCCCTAACATTTAAAATCAACCAGAATAGTCCTTAACATATAAATTGTGAGCTAATACTCGTATGTGTTCATTTATCTGGCTAAAAATAGCACGCATCTCTCACATGGACATAATTTAAAAGGCAAAATTGAAAAACACACTTTGCTCTCTCGAATGAACATGAGAATGTTTAGAAAGCTTACTCCATAATTTGGGCGACCATAGAATCTTTTCCCTGGATTTACAGGTTTCCAAGAAGTCACAATGATGGGTTCCTTTCTATAAATACATCGCTCATTGTTTGGATCCATCGTACTCTTCAATAGGTTAGCTTCTTCTTCGCATTTTCTTGCTATTCTTCCTCAATTGCACAGTCATCCAATTGCAGCTGCATTTTTCCTCTTCAAATTTGGTTTTGATGTAAGGCAATTAGGGTTTAATTGGGAAAATATGAAGGAAAGATGGAAAACTCAACCGGAAACAAAGTGTGTTTTCTGATTTTACCCTTGAAATTATGCCCACGTGAGAGAGGTGTGCTATTTTTAGCCAGAAAAATGAGCAAATACGAGCATTATGACCAAACTAACTCATAATTTTTATGTTAGGGACTATTCTGGCTGCTTTTAAATGAACTAAAAAAGTTTTTTTTGAAAATGTTAGGGACCAATTTGGCAAATTTCCAAAAATAAATAAAGATTTTGTAGACTCTTGCCTTGTTTTTGCCTTAATTGGACCTATTCTTCCTATTGGGCTTTCTTTAATAAAAGTCCGGGGGCCCAAGTCTTTTAACCCAAAACTATAAATAAGTTCCTTCGGATCGTCTTCCCTCATTTCCTTCAACAAATTCGAACGAGATTAGGGTTCTTACTTAATTTATAATCTACTATTTCCTTTCCGGTCAAGAAATACTTGAAGAATCAAATTCGAATAGAAATCTCCACACATAATTCAAGCTGAAAAGATGGGAGGTCACGGTGGCCTGAATATCCTTCCTCAAAAACGATGGAATGTTTACAATTACGAGAACCGCGAAAAAGTCCGGCGCGATGAGGAAGCCGCGGCTAAAGAAGAGCAGCTCCAGCGCGAACAATCTCGCAAGCGCGACGCCGAGTCCCGCCTCGAACAGCTCCGTCGAGCACGAGGCTTGTCTAACACCTCAACCTCAACCTCCACGGCCGAAGCCGTAGCCGTAGCCCAAGCCCAAGCCGATGAAAAACCGGCTTCGGTAGAGTTGAAATCTGAATCCGACTCAAAACACATGAATTTGTTCGAAGGAATTCGAATATTTGATCCGATTGATGAGGTTAGAGAAGTTAGCAGAGATGAGAAGAAGGAAAAGAACAAGAGAGTGAAGAAAGAGGAGGTGAGGGTGGTGACGGCGGAGGACGAGAAGTATAGGCTAGGGTATGGATTGGTGGGGAAAGGTGTGAAATTACCGTGGTATATGGCGAAGCCCGGTGGAGATTTTGCTGATAAAAAGATGGTTGCTGATGAGGATCATGATTATGGTGGTAAATTGGAGTTTGGGAGAAGGAAGGATCGTAGCAATGTTGGTGCTGATAGTGAGGGTAGTAAGAAGAAGAAGAGTTTGGTGGAGTTGAGAGAGGAGAGGTTGAAGAGGGAGAAGAGGGAAAAGGAAAGAGAAAGGGCTTTGTTGGGGGAGAAGTCGCGCAGGGATGGAGGATTTTCACTGCGGAGATGACTATGAGGTTTGAGCATTCTCCAAAGTTGGGTGTTATTTTTCATTTTCTGATCTGCTATATTGCATTTCTCTATTTAGATTGATTATTGGTTTGTTGGGTGGGGTGTTGTGTTAGTAATCTGAATGAAGAAAGGAAATTTGTATGGACTCTTTTTTCACTTTGGTCTGGAAGCTGATTGATTTTTTAACCGTATGATTTTGGTGATGCTTTTCCCATGTTTTATCCTCTAATGAGATGGATAGTTTTGCCTTTTCGCTGTATCTCTATTGAAAGATGTCATTGTGTTAGTTGTGATTTAGTCTGTTTTCAAGCAAGCTACTGTAGTTTATCATGCAAGTCTGAATTTTTCCTGATGATCAAGATTGAACATTCTCCTGCGAGTCATCTATTTGTAATACATGCTTGTATGTTACTACGTGATGCTTGGTATTGAGCAATTTTATGGCGTTCAGAGGTACTTGACATCTATTTGTAAAAGGATTATTTGCTAAAAACCAATGACCATCAGCTCAGTTGGTTGTTATTTGCTTTAAGATATTACAATCAATCTTCTGATGTTGCATCTTTCATTGCAGAGGTGAATCATTCTTTCAGTTTGGAGCCATGCTTATATCGGAGTCATGTACCATAACATTTCTTATTTTTTGGCACTCTGTTTTCATTGGGTATTCCACATTCATGAAAAATTTTTGGGCACTCTATTGTTAACTGAGCTGATGGTCTGAACGTCCTCAGAAAAGCAAGATGTGGAAGATTCAGCTGTTATTGTGGAGTTCTCAACATGAATTGTGGCCCTGTTTTTTGCAATCGTCACTGGCACGAGTCTTCTGTCTCTTCTGGTACAAGTTTAATGGCAGGCAGCTGTGTCAAACGCCCCCTGATCTTGTAAATAGCCAATTAGTTGGAGAAAGTAACGTTAACTTATGTGTTGCTCCTTGTACGTCGCCGTTACATAACTAATACGATACTCTTGCTGCAACTGTTAAGTTGTCTATTTCAGTAAACAAGGAATATTATTCTTTTGGCCTTTTGGATGTGTGCCTATGGACTGATTATTGTATCAGATGATCTCAAAAAGAGGGTAAATTGCGCGGTAAGAGGTCTGTTGATGGTCGGTGTGGATACATGACTGTGGATTGATTAATGTATAAGCTCAAAAGGAGAATTGCAATAGGCAGTAGGTCTGTTCCTTGGGGAATCTCTTATCAATCTGTTATAATTTGCCCAAAATGCTACCCGTGTTTTGTATTCTTCATTCATGTTACTGATTCAGCTGTCATACGATGTAATTGGGCGAGAGGTGGAGAGATGCAGATAACATCGAAGATCTTTATTTCAGGGAATTGGCCTCTATCAAGTTTAATGTTTATGGATTTTGGCTACACTTGAGACTTGCAGATCATTTCTGCAGTTTGATGCTGTGGCACTCAGCTTTGTCTAAATGGCCTGTATCAAGTTTCAAGTTAACGGGTTTTGGCTACACTTCATATTGACAGATCATTTCTGCACACTGATGCTGTGGGCTTAGTTAAAAGTATTCTGGTATGTTTAACGATGGTTACACTAATCGATGGTTTCTTCCCACAATTTGGACTGCCCAATGTCAGCGGAATTACCGTAGCTGTGCTAATTCTTCTTGTAGATTAATGAAATCCCAAGGGAAGCAGACATTGGCCGCCTGATGCTCTTAACCAATGTCACCTTTTGACGCGAAAAGAGTGATGGCAACGGGTGTCTAATTAATGTAAATTGCTTAGCTGGAAGCACCTTTTTTCACTTAATTAAGTAGGGTTCGCTTCCATCTGCTCCCAATAGCAGTCACCCAAATGGGCGGACGAACAGCTAATCCAATTTTAATACCGCATTTCAGGATATTTAAAATACTATTCACCATACCGGAGCTTCTAGTCGTTAGTTAAAACTCATCTGTAACCTTATCTACACATAAAATATGAAGGCATTAGCAAAAGTTTTGATGAGGACATGAAAGACAGCGTTTTGGGAGGCGAATCTTTCTTGGTGGTCATAACATGCGACCGGCCAAACTATTCACACCCCTGGTACTACATATATTGCTTCGCAGTGTCTCAGGTTTGAAGGCCATCGTGATATATAATCCACAGTTGTTTAGGCATTATTGACTAACATCCAAGAGTGCTCCCACAAAAAATACTACATAGTCGTAGGCCTTGCTTTAATTTACGATGGTGAATTGGAGAGGATAAAGGAAGTTGGTTTGTGTCCGATTAAGTTTTCAGTACATAAGCAGAATCTACTTTGTCATCAATAATTACAAAATTTCTTCTATATGCTTGGATGGAAAGGCTCGATAAGCGGGCTCTTTTACATGTTGCAAATCTAACAGTCCCCTCGGTAAGTCCAGAAACTCATCTCACTCGCCAGAGTTAAAGCTACTAGTTTCGTGCTTCCACATATTTAGAACATGTCTTTTTTCCTTTCCTTCTTGATAAAGTTGCAAAGTAATCCAATTCTTTTGAAATGTTTGATATCTTCTGCTTAAATTGGCATTACTTCAAGCAGTTTCAGGTGGTAGTATTGAAGGTGAATCTTGGATGTGCAATTTGCAGATGGAGAGTTTTTCAAGTAATTTCAAAGATCAATGGTGAGAACTTCTCAGAAATAGTAATAAATTGATTGAAAGATCGCATGTCAAGGTTTAAACCTGTACAAGTCGAGTTAGTATAGGTCTGTAATGTAGTAGTATTTCACAAACTTTTGCAGGGTTGGAAGAATGTACGGTTGATTATAGCAATAAAGTGGTGATTGCAAAGGGAGATGTCAGATTTGATCAAAATGTCAGAAACGGTATATAAGGAACAGAATGGAGGATGAAGGATGTCTATCAACGTGGGCACTCATCTTTGTGTTTGTGTAGGTTACCTTTCTCAAGTGATCCACGCTTTGACTAAGAATCAGCAATAATTGACATTCATTTTGATTCTCTTAAATTTTGCCTTACACACTAAATCTGTTGTTTTGGTAGTAGTGTTTCAAGTAGTAATTGTAGGCGTCATATCACATTTTGGCAGAGTAGATACTTCTTCAAGTACACGAGACAATAGTAGTCTTATTGAATCAAAGAACGGATTGATCCCCCCCAAAGAAAAAAAAAAAAGAACGGACACTCGCTGTAAACCACAAGCCTGTAAGAAAATAGAATACGAACCCGCATCCACATCATACAGGTAAGAAGAGTGCAGCCTATTAAGCGTGCACTGTCTCTAATCTCCATAACTTAATTTATTCGTTCCAGATAGTTATTTTAAACTAATATTAAATGAATGGTTAATTATACTATAGTTTCCTTACATATTGATATTACAAAATATTCATTTGAAATTTCAAAATTATTCCCAAAAATTTGTGAGATATCCTTGGTTTCCTAGTGATTAAAGATTATTCATGATTTGTAATGATTTAAGTTTAAAAAAAATATTCGGGAATGAATCAAACCAAGTTCAAAAAGTCGACCAAGAAATGATCGGCTATGTTTGGACAGCAAATTTTTTCAAAAAAATATTTCACTGCTATTATAAACATATTTTTCAATCTACCTTTTTATCTTACATACATCACATCACATCACAAAAAGTGTTACAATAATTATTTCAAGTAATTATCTATCCAAACAAGTACTGAGATTTTTTGACACTCAATTTTTTAAGTAGTGGCAACGAAAATTGCATTTGGGTTTTGGATTGTGATTTTTTTTTATGAATTCTTTTTTAGTTGCAATAGATGCATCTCTTAATCAATTTTTATTTTTTTTAACTGTCATTTTATATGATACATGTCACCTCACAAAAAAATATTACATTATCATTTCTAAAATAAGATTTTCAAATAATTTTCTATCCACGCAAGCCCGACTTATTCATAATGGTTTGTTTGGACAGGAAATTATTTGTCCAAATTTATTTGCTGACATCACCATTACAATTTCCAATACATCTTTTTATATTTTCAACCACCTTTTTATCTCACATACATCACATCACAAAAAGTGCTACAGTAATTATTCCAAATAATATTTCAAATAATACCCTATCCAAACAAACCCGCGACAATATGTCTCAATGAAACATATCCAACAACGGCTTTCTATCATACAGAAAAAGGAACATTTTTCGACTCTGTCATGTATTAGCTCAAGTCTTATAATGGATTACCTCAAAAGGAAGAAAAAAAAAACCAAAGAGCCTGATCATGACTTGAACAAAAATGGCATGGCAAGAAAAGAGCACAATTTCTTTAACACCCCCCCCCCCCCCCCCCCCCCCACAATCAAAAAAACAACAAAAAACCCCACCACAAAGAAGATTAATGAAGATCAGAAGAAGTAGAACATAGCAATTTGATGCAAACATTCCAACGACTAAATTCAATCCATACATCAAACCCATTTAAAACACTCAAGAGTAATAAGATGTGGCCATCTTCTATTTCAGTCCCTAATATATAAAGACCACTGTAAACAGTAAACTGACGTGTTAGCAGAAAGGGATCATTTAGACAAAATCCTCACTACCTAAAACAAAGGCCACATTGCTAAGGAAACTGGCATGATCTACATACTATACTACCAAGCAGATTTTAAAAAAAACACATACATACATATATACATAGACACAAGGTCCTCACAAACAGACGAATAGCCACGGAATAAACTCCAAGGCCCTCGCACTAGTAGAGTGAGGAAGATGGACTCCAACTTCTTCATGCTTTATTCTTCTTCAAATATCATTAAACATGAAGGTTTAAAAAAAAAAAAATTCAATCATCATATCACAAAAGCCATTGTATGTACTTGATGCGGGGCTTCATTAAGCTTTCAGATTCTAAATGTACCAAAGATATGAAAACGACCATGAAACTAGTATCACCAATTAAATAGGATTAAAAGATGGATATCAATAGAAATAAAACGAGTAGCAGTACAACTACCCATAGGAAAGGATTCCAAAATAGTTGTGATGTCTTGAAAATCTATACTCATGATTAAATACTGATACTTAATCGATTCAAGACTCCAACAATAAGGAAGATGAGCCAGCAAATGGGATCCAAGTCTCCAAATAAATAACCAAAAGCAGATCTAGAGGAAAAAGTCTGAAACTAGATGAAGATCCTAAATTATTTTATCTACTCTTAGATATGGAAACCAGGTAGGCGAATGGTGATTCAGTTTCAGGCAACGTTGATGTGAACAACTTCCTTCCTCTCCTCAAATTTCACCATGGGGATGACCACCTTCAGGACCCCATTCTTCATCTCAGCTTTAGCTTCATCTTTTTTCAGCAACCCTGGTTCAAAAATCTCATATGTAACAGCATACTTTCTGCCTTCCTTTGGCACCCCGTCACCATCAGTAGCATCTTCAGTACCCTCTATTTTCAGGTTACCGTTCTCAAACCAGATTTTCAGGCCTTCTTTCCCTACCCCGGGCAAATCAAACCTCAGCTTTGCTGCTTCATCATCAACATGCATCTCGAAAACGTTCCTGTTTCCAGCTTTTAGAAAAGGGTTTTCTGCAATAAGAAGAATAACCAAAGAAATCAGGAAAACGTGCCAATGAGTACATAAGGAAACAAAGTTTTGTGTCTTAGTCTACCATATGGGAAAATGCCCCTCTTGGATTCATCAGAGAAGATTTCAACGGCTTCAGAATCGGACTCGGAATCAGAGCAGAACTCATCTGCTGCTTCAGATTTGGAGTCAGAAACGATGAAGGTGGAATATTTAGAAGCCGAGAGAGGGCGGAAAGTGGATGTTTTGGTGGTGGGGAGGAGCTGAAGGCGGTGGGGAGCAAGTGAAGTGGTAGCAGCTAGTTTTGGACGTGCATTTGTGGTGATCAGATGCTTCTTCAAAGAGGAGGCAGCTGTGCCCGTGAGGAGGGTTCTTAGGGAAGCCATTGATGACAAAATTGAAAATGAAAAGGTTTTCCTCTGTTGAAAGTAATTTTCTTTGTATCAGTCAGTGAAAGAGGAGCTACAAGAGCAAGGATACGTGGGAGAATGAATCTGATGGAAAGGGTACCAATGTTAAAAATTTGTACTAGAGAGGAGCAAGAGGGGGATATGGGATTGTGCCACGTGTAATAATATTGATTGCGGGTGTTTGGACAGGAGATTATTTGTCAAAATATATTACTTACGTCATCATTACAATTTTCAACGTGCCTTTTTATTTTTTTAATTACTTTTTTTATTTTACATACATCATATCACAAAAAGTGCTACAGTAAAATATTTCAAATAATTTACAATCCAAACACAATTAGTACTGATTTGTTGTAGCAGCTAAATTCATCAGCAATGGAGTATGTACAAGGAAAACTAATGTATAGAAATAAATGCATTTTCCCCCCGGGGCATATGGCGCAGCGGTTGATGGGTCGGCCTTGAGTTGCTGGTTCTCCACGGACCAGGGTTCGATTCGTGCCCGCTGCGCTGCACATCCTGACTCGCTCGGGAAAGCTGAATGGGGCTATTGGCTTCCCTCCGGTTTGGTGTGCAGGCTCGGGTCGGGCATGTTCCGAATTATCCAAAAAAATAAAAATAAATGCATTTTGGCTAATGGGATTTGTTAAATTAATTTAATTGTTGGGGAATTTGGATCAGATGAGGACTTTGAGAGCATGGTGTTTCAAGTGACGAGGCAAATTGTGATGGCTAATTATTCATGGTGATGGTACCAGTATGGCCAGCAGATCAATCAACATTTTGCAAGTGTAATATGCTTTTTGTGACAACAAAATGTAGTGAGATCAATTTCACAATTCTGAAAAATGATACAGTAGTATTAATTTCATAAGAAAGCGAGATCAATGCTGATGCGTATAAACATAATACTATATAGTAGTCCCTATTAATTCTTAACTTTCTGTATGCTTCTTAAAATGAGGATATATAATATGTACCCCTATAATCCTGTGTAATGCTTTTTTGCTTTTCTCATGTTAATATGCAATTTACAATGGCAAAAATCCAAGGCATCTAATAAGAAATCCAATCCACAACATTAGGGATACGCAATCTTATTTATAATTGAGAGTCAAGCATTCAAATTAGTATCAAGCTAATTCATCAATTTGAATGAAAATGATGATAAGCATATTACTTACTGTAACTATGTCAAGTTTTGAAATGCTAACCCTTGCCTTACTACCACGTACTGGCTTTGTTTGGGTTGTATTTTTCTGAATTTTTTTTGTAGAAAAATTACTGTAGCGATTTGATACATGTAAGATAAAAAAATGATTGAAAAATGTGTTCACGGAAAATATAATAATCTTTCTTTGAAAAATTACTTTCTAAACAAAGCCAACAACAAAACAGCTTAAACGGGACAAATGCTTAAATCGGTATAGCAACCACTAAAATTCATTTAATTGGCCAGATATGGTGTTGCACAATTTTGGCAACAAAATTAATTGAGGCATCGTGGGAAATGAAGTGCTTGAATTGAAATGCTGACGATTGAAACTAACACTGCAACACTTCAGTGTTTGTTGAGTATCAGTACACTAGTCTCACCAGAGCATTTTGTTTTGCCTTCACTTTTTGGGTGGTTGGAACCTGGACGGGGTTGGGAAATGAGAGACAACAGTAACTTATTATTATCTCTTTGGGGATCTTTCTCAAACAGCAGTAAATTTTTAAGTTGCTTGTGGCAAATTTAAACGGCCAATATTCCACAATTCTTTTCTCATTTTCTTAAAATCTAAATTAGATTTCACAGTGAAACTTAGACCTAATAAGACACTTTTTTTTTTTTTTTTGTTTTTGGTGGGGGTGTTGGTGTTTGAGTGAACCTCACATCTTCTTTCCATACAACGGTACATGACCAATAGACCACAACAATTTATTATATACTTCAAGGCTGTTGTACGATTCTTAAAAGTAAAAATTAAAAAGGAAAGACCGCAAGGAACTGATAGAAACTCAGAAAGTTTATACTAATTATCTTAGAAATGTTTGGACAAACATAAAAGAAATGACCCGCAAGCCACAAGTAGGAAAACTTGCTTTCACAGTGCTGCTTTTGTTTTGTACGCAGAGATAATAGTGTGTGTTTGGATCGTAAAAAATTACACTTTATTTACACCTTATTTACACACACTGACTTGCTTGCATCATCAACACATTTTTCAATCAACTTTTTATCTCACATATATCATATCAAAAAAGTGCTACAATACTTTTTTTTATAAAATTATCTCAAATAATTTACAATCCAATCACCTTTTTTTCTGTGTATGGGCTAATTTACAATTATTACATCACTTAGCAATTATGCCTTAAGCATGCGTGGGATGAGAATGGGCTAATCCCGCTCTTCTGTGTTAGTAGGCACTTTTGTATGGTTCTTTCTGACCTTTGTCCATTGCTCATTTCGACCCTTGTCTATGAAAATATACTACTATCGTTTCGACCAAAAACAAAGATCAGCTCAAAGCTATATGAAACGGGAAACAAAGAAAGAAAAATGAAGCATTAGGATCAAATTTTTCATGCAAGTGTGTTGTGATGCATCGTGCTTATTTGTATACATAATCTATAGTCCGACAGTATATACATTTAAAGGAAATATCCCAGACTCATATGAAATCATGTGAGTCATAATAGTCGTACAAATTCTACCATCCATTGATAAAGAGAGAGAGCATTAAGCCCAGACTCACAGCCGATCGAGGATTAATGGAGTTAGTGAACAAAAGGGACATCATCAACCCACCAACAGGATAAGCCCATAACCGGAATGAAATAGACAAAACCAGAAAAACAAAGAAAAGTTCAGCAGAATCTACCTAAAGCTAACAGCGCAGCTAGAACGTCCGTAGAAAGTGACCAAGGGAAATCAAGCTAATTAATTAAGCTACATTTACATGGATGGAGGAAGTACAAGTGCGTAAAAAGGAAGTGAAAAAATAAGTGGGTAAAACTAAAAAGGGCAGGTGGTTTTTGTTCATGAATGCATTTACAAGATATTATAAATTGATGAGGGCATGCAAAAGAGTTAAATCTCTAAATGGTGCTTGATTAATTCTCCAAAATTAATATTGTCAATTGTACGAAAATTTTGATGGTAAGAATTGTTACTATTTTTAGTCAAACAAGAGATAAGCATGCAGTATTTAGGTAGTTGTTGCTGCATAGCATCCTGCAAGAATCTTTGGGAAATTAGTGTAGTAACTAATACTTTCAAAAAAAAAAAAAAAATCGGGGTCTAACTTTCAAAAGAAATATCAAGTTAAACAAACTCTTAAGATGGGTTTGCCTTAATTAAAAAAGGAAAAAGAACTCTTAAGATGAAGAAGGTTTCAGTGCATGTAGGCAAAAGTTGGTGAGTCTGTGTATCTCGGGATTCAAAAAACCGTAGGCATGCACCTGCAACTCAGCAGAAGCAGGCAAAAGATGGATGCAAATGGTACAGAATCAAATTTGAAAGCGACACGGGGAGCAGAAAAAGTCTGTCGCTCCCTGGTACCATGAACATGATCCATTCCAAAAGAGAAGCCTAAAAAAACAACCGCCAGCCATGTCGACCATCAAAGCATTAAAATTTGATGGAATGGGAGGGAAGTGTATTAATTATCACATTAAAAGTGATTTTATTTAAAAAATTCAGACGAATTGATAGTGCACTTATTTGATTCGATAATTCAGTTCTCTTCGAGTTACTCTTGAACTATATTAAAAGTGACTTTACTTAAAAAATTCAGACTGATGTATAGTACATATATTTGATCCGATGATGATTCAATCCCCTTAAAATTGCTCTTAAGCCTTCTTACGTCCGTCCCCTTCCCTTAATATAAAAAGCCTAAAGCGAAATGTTTTGATGGAAGAAAGTAACTCTTGGAGAGAATCGAATTTTCATCCAAGCATGTAATTTTAGTTATGATATCTTTAGACTAAAATGACCCATAAGTTCATGCATACATTCAGGAAATATAGCCAGACACATAATCTGGCGGTTGATGGATCGATGTAGAAGGCGGGGGATGAGGCTTACATCAATCATAAATCACAAATTGGAGCCGTTTGTATTGTCTACTTTTTCTTGAATTTGCCAATGGAAATCGATTTCCACCTCGGGCTTACAAAATAAGCTGCTTTTTTATGTGCCAAAAGAGATATGGACTGAATGTTGGTAAGCATTCATTTGTAATCATTTAAGGGGTACTTCAATAAATAACTGACCCTCCATTGGTTTCGCTAGGATTGGACAAACTGCGCCAATGGTGATAAAAGAACAGAAGAAAGCCCAAAATAAGAAAACTATTAAAGTTGGACAAGCAAGTCTCCATATTGAGCTAATCACCCACATAAACTTGAAAAATCACTCAGTATTTGATTTAATTTGTTGTAAACAATTATTATGTAATGAACGGCAATTTAAATAATAATTGAGTGTTCATTATTTGTCATCTGAAAACCAATCATATGTTGTTTTCGTTTTGAAATTCATTGGTTAATTCACCATTTAAATTTCATAGCACAAGGCCGACAGAAAATGACCAAATCACAATCACTGCACAGTTTTCCCACAAATTTCAGCATTAAGATTTGATTCGTTTGTCAAAGTGAACTACCGCAAAATTTAGAAAAGAAAAGGAAAGAAATCCGTCCGCCACACTCTGGATTAAAGATCACTAATACAAACATCATTTAATCCATAAAATCATAGAGCATAAAGAACCCACCACAATACCCAAAATTTCAGATAACTAAGAACACATAGATAACTAAGCCTAAGACAATTGTCGATTTTTCAGAAGGATGCACTGCAATCGGACTCCATAAGAGCTTTGTCATCAATTTTATTGACCCTGATAAAAACCCTTAAAATCCCATCTCTCATCTCCGGCTCAATTTTTGCAACCTTGATATTCATGCCAATCACCTCGAAACTGCCCTTGTAACCCCTCCCTTCTTCAGATTCGTGCTCCGCTTCTCCTTTACCCTCAAAGAATACAGTATTGTTCTCAAGATGGACCTTCAGACCATCTTGGCCAACACCCGGCATGTTTACCCTCAACAGACAACCGCCCTTCACTGGGCTATGCATTACAGGCATCAGAGGCCCTCCTGTTTGAAACGGGTGGGGAACCAACCTCTGTGTTGGTTTTTGTTTGGGCGGGGAGTCTGAGCTCCCGGTGGAGAAGAAACGGGCGGCGATGGCGGTGTTGAAGGTGGTTCTGGGTCGGAGGGATTTGGTCAGGAGGGCGATAGCTGCGGAGGAAGCCATTTTTTTGCGTTCTCTTTGGGTGCAACTAGTAGCTTTTGTCTTGCTCTGCTGTGGGGATGTTACTGGGTGGGACGCTACGCTAGGATTTGGATTTGGGAATTGAAATTTGGAGTTATTGAACTTTTCTTGCCATACACGTGGACTGCAATAGCGGAGGAAAGATTTTCTGTTTTATTTTTTTTCCTTCATCTTCATGGAAGTAAAATAGACGACAAAAAAATGACTGCAATTGCAATGAGGCCTGAGGGAGACCAATTTTCCTTTTTAATCTTTTTGGGTTTTTAACTTTTACGTTTACGTTTTGGCCAAGTATTTGTAGGCCAGCTGTATCTGGTCAAATGTTTCTTCTTCAGAATTCAGATAGTACTCCCCTGCTGTGCTGGCTGGACAACAAAGTGCAGTGCAGTGCAGTCTCTTCTTTTGGTAATCTCAATCTCAATCTGGCCCATACACAGTGGCTAACGTGGAATTCTACAGCCTTAATGCAATGGTGTGGTGGATGGATGGAGTCCTAAGTACTATTTTGGGTACTGCTATCTACGGCTTTATTAAGTGCTATCAACATTTAGCTTTGGGATAATTTCAGAAACCTCCCTTGAGGTTTCATGAAATATCACCTAGCTCCCCTAAACTTTTCAAAATCTCACTTAGTACCCTTGAAATGATAGTAGGGTCATACAATAATATCAAAGGTGATGAATTGTCAATAATACCCTCATATTTAAATTTTCTGAACTTGTTTTTCTTTCTCTAAATTTCCTGCTTTTCTTTAACAGTGTCTATACAAACATACATACATACATATACATATATATATATATGTGTGTGTGTATGTATAATTAAATTGCAAATGTCAATGAAATATAGGATTTAATCAATGAACTATTCAATGCATTTGAAGAAGAATAGCTACAGGTTCTTTTTATTTTGTCCTTTTTTTGGTGTTTTACAACTTTATTTATTTATTCCTATTCATGTAGAGTGTAAGAGAAATAAAGTAATTGAAACTCCAAATAGTTCTTCAAATTCTGACTTTTTCTATAATAAAATTTTTGTATTTCACACCCATAAAAAAAAGTCTGTCTATTTTGAGTAAATTTTTTGTATGATATTGAAGTTAAATTTCATCTATTACAAAGTTTTTTTTTGCTCAAATGTATGATTTTACATGCTAATTACCTTCAACACTATGAAGGGTTCTATTTATAGAAATGATTTAAAAAATAGTATTTGCTTTTACTATATCTTCCCATTGTAGAAGTGACTATTGGATGTAATACAAAATCTTATCAATTTTCATCTCCTCATTTTAAGATTGTTCCAATTTAGTATTTTTTTTTTCCTTGGTTTGTAAAATGTTCTTTTTTTTTATAGCCTAAGGGTATTAAAGGCACTAAAATAATCTCTCTCCTCAAACATGAATTTTTTAATATTACTTTTGGTTAGAAGGGCTTCCAATGTTACCAAAATGTCAATTTAAGGGGTGCTAAATGAGATTTTAAAAACCTCAAGAGTGCTAGATGATATTTCATAAAACCTCAGGGGAGGTTTATGAAATTATCCCTTTAGCTTTAGCAAGCTATCTCTCTCAAACATGTTTGATGGATGATTTAGAAGCTGATCACGTTATGGCCCAAAAATCATGTAATCCCTAATCAATTGATTCTACCTTCCCTTTTCTAAGAAAATAAAAATGCATTCGACTTTTTGCATTATTTTTCTTTGTACAGGGGTTGGTTAGAGTTTCAATATCAAAACAATTACAGCGGCAACAAATTACCGGTACTACTACTACAAGTAACAACGCAAATTCTAGACTTACTAGTCCATCATTGTAGTACAGCTGTTAAAAGCAAAATAGAACTGAAAAAAAGAATGAAGTTCTCAACCTTGAACCTTGAACTAAACTTCCAGGATTACGCAGATGCATTGAAAAGTAAAAGGGAAGAACTTGCAGTCTGGCAAGAAAACCAAAATCCTTGCCAATAGTTTTCCTCTAAACTCAGCATAAAGTCTTTTCTTTAAGAAGTAGGGAAGCAGAAAATGAAACACAAGGAATTAATCAAACATCATATAAACATCAAGTTACCCGATTGTCACCGGTTAAACAAAACTTGCAAGAAAATCATTCATCATGGAGCATGCATCCCAATGGGACCAAGACCAAGAAAGGCCATCACTATTCACTGCTCGATTCAAGTCATAAACCAAAACCCGCTTAACATACTACCAAACAAGATCAAAACATCCACAAACAGCTAAAGAAAAACATAAGAGAAAAAAAAAAAAGTAGTAGTATTAGCATCAAATTAGCAACCAAACAAAAAGGTCTTCAAAGCTCAAACACAGTAAGCTACAGCTGTGTGTTGCCTTCCAAATGGATCCACAAAACCCCATGTTTGATCTCAGTCTTGAGCACCTTGTCAATCTTGTAAGCCTGCGGCTTAAACCCAATCTTACCCTCATAAGTCCTCCCAGAATCTTCATCTTCCATTTCAGCTTTTCCTTGGCCTTCAAAGAAAATGGTATTTATCTCCTCATCCAAACGCACCTTATACCTATCTTTTCCAACCCCGGGCATAATCACTCTCATGGTCTTGAACTTGGGATCCTTCTCTGTTTTCAGAGCAATTGCTGCTTTTGGGCCCGAAGTCTGCAATGGGTGGAGGGTGTACTCATCATCTGGCTTGGGCAACTCGGACTCTGAGGATTCTAAGGCTGAGGTTGGCCCTGTGGAGCTGCTGCTGCGGGAGAACAAGGAGCGGCTGATGGCGGTGGTGGTGGTGGTTAATGGGATTCTGGGGTGAAGGAGTTCAGCGTAGTTGGTGGTGGAAACGGTGGCGATAGTGGCTCGTTTGAGAGTGAGGGCCAACAAGGAGGAAGCCATTTAAAGGGAGTTCTGGACTAATCTGCTATGGGATGGGGAGGGGAGTGGAGATCTGAGGGGTTTAGGGGGGTTTACGAAAGGTAGGGATTGAAATTTAGGCCGATGTTTCGGAGAATTGTAGGAAATGTCTGATGTCTTAATTTACTTTACCAATTGTATCGCACGTTAATTAGAGGAGGTTAGTCATACATAACTCATAAGACACCTGTAATTTTCGAATGTCCAGGAATATGCAATTAAAGAGTACTGCGTTACTAGCCAAAAATGTATTGGATTGTCATTTTTATTTCCTCCCCAAAAAGTTTTTACGTCTTTCGCAAATTCATTTTTCTATTATCATTTTATTTCATATGCATTTTTATAAAAATTTTAAAAAATAACAATCCAAACCAGGTCTAAGACGTATGATGGCGATTGTTTGAGGGTTAAGCTTTCATATATGCTTACAACGTGATAAATATTTTACACGAACTGCATCAAGGTTGAAGTCACTTATCAGAGCAATTTTTGTAAAGCACTTGTTACAGTCAAGTCACTCGTGTAAATAAAATCATGTAAAAGTGACATATTCTTTATGCAAAGTTGGTCCACATTTAGGTTAACATGGAGTAAAATAAAAAAGCATTAAGATCCTTGTGTAAAAAAAATGATAATTGAAGATTGTTGAAGTAAAGAAGCTAGCTGTTTCTCCATTCTTGATTCAAGACTTCCTCACTCAAAAAAAAAAAAAAAAAAGATCATCCGAATGGAGGAATCAACAAAACATGAAATAAATCAGCAAGGACCAAACCAAGCAGTAATGATCCCTAATCTTTCCTAACAAAAGATTCCCAGCACAGTGATGTAATAATCTATGATCATTAACAACGTAATTGATCCCAGACTCAAAAAAGGATGAAACTAATGAGTCAGCAAAAGGGTTCAAGAACTGACCTTAACATCTCCCTATCTGTACATACTGTAGATCTAGAAACAGAAAATAGAACCTTAAAAGGTGGGGAAAAAAAAAGATATGAGGTGCTATTAGAAGTTAGAAATGAGACGCCAAGAAGACAAGTGCTCATCCACTTTCAAGCGGCGTTAATGTGCAAAATGTCCTTCCTCTCCTCAAATTTGAGCTTAGGAATCACCATCCTCAGCACTCCGTTCTTCATCACAGCAGTAGCTTCATCTTTCTTCAGCATCTCTGGCTCAAAAATCTTGACCGTAATAGCATATTTCCTGGCCTCCTCGTCCATCCCACCATCAGTACCACCTCCGACAGCCACTTCAACGCCTTCTATTTTGAGGTCGCCATTCTCGAACCGTATTTTCACACCATCTTTTTCCACTCCTGGCATGTCAACCCTGATTCTAGCGGCTTCTTCATCACTCTGCAGCTCAAGAATGTTCCTGTTTCCAGCTTTCAGGAAAGGGTTCGCTGACCAAATAAAAGAAACGGTTAAAAAAACATAATCAGAAACGTATCAAGAAATCGCACGTTAGTGGTAGAATTAGTATGTATGTCATTGTTAGTCATTACCATAGGGAAGAGCGCTTGGGTTGGAGATATTATCAAAGCAAGATGCCAGTGTTTCAGCCTCAAAATCTGAGCCGGAATCAGATTCAGATTCGTGAGAAAGAGTAGTACCGGTGGCCTCACTTTTGGCCAAGAGAGGGGTGAGAGCAGTGAAGGTAGTAGAAGAAATGAGGCTAGGCAGTTGGGAAGGAGGTGGAAGTTCGGTCACCAGATGCTTCTTGAAGAAGAAGGAGGTGGCAGTTGGAAGGGTTGTTAGGGAAGCCATTGATGATGAAGATGATAAACTGGAAGAGGGTTTCTTGTAGTAGGAACGAATTTGCTTGCAGTGAGTAGCCACGAAAAGTGAGAGTAGTAAAGCAGCTGGGAGAACCGGATCAGAGAACATATATGCATATGACAATTTTTTACTACTACAGTACAATCGAGAAACAGATAGGGATGGGGGAAAAAAGGGGTAGAAATTCAAAAGGAGTATGATTCCAAACTAGTGAAAGCAAGAGTAAAAGAAGTCTGGAGACAGTAGACTTTAGTTCTGCCACTGTTGTGCTTCAATTTTTAAGTTCACAATCCGGCACCGCTGGTGGTACCAAGCTGGTGGTATGATGGGAGCGTCTGTTTAGTATTGGTAGCCAAAGAAAATTTTATTCGCTTAAAAAATTAGATGATTAGTGCTAGAATTCAATGAATGATAAAAATTTGGAACTCGTTTGGATTGATATTTTCTAGAGTTTTTTTTTTTGGTAGAAAAATGTATTATAACACGTATTTTTTTTGGAGTTCTTTTTGTAGAATAGTGTACTACTTTCTTGAACCCAATGATAATGTACTACTTTCTTGAACTCAAGTTTCAAGCTTCCTCCTCCAAAAATATATGCCCGTGTAAACTTTTCTTAATTTACTAATTTACTCGAGAGAAAAACCAGAACGAAGATTTGATCTGCTACACACGCCGATAGAGACAAAAAAGCAATAATGAGAAATAAAATACAGGAAATTTCCAATACATCATCTTTCTTTGAATTAAAGAGGCAAAAAAAAAACAACATTTAAACTACTAGGACAGTAGGGTAGTACTACATCAGAACGTTAAACTTTGCCGGAATCATATCAAACACGAAAAGTTACAGTAGTACAAGAAGATCAAGGATCATTGGCTTTAAACACAGTTGTCATTTGGATGATCATGTTCGTAGGATCACTCTTATCCAACTCATAAGTGGCCCTCTTGACAAGCTTAACAATGCCGAATTGCCTAATGGTAATTAACATGGAATGAGCCCTCCCGGCTTTCAAAGCTGCCTCCGCTTCACTCCGGTATCCGGACGATTCAGTAGTGACTCCACTTTCGTCCACCGACTCCAGAGTCTTGTAATCCTCCTTGTCCATGTCGGTTTCGATTATAACTGCAGCACTCGAGCCAGCGGAGGAGCAGCGGCTGGTGGTGGTGGTGAATCTGGTGACAGAGGAGATGGGGGTTTTGGTGGGGCGGGCGAAGGAGTAGTTTGGTGAATCTGGTGACGGTGGAGTTGGAAGTTTTCTTGAGAGCCAATGAAGACGCCATTTTTCCCTTTCGTTGTAAAAGAGCAGTAGTGGAGTGGTGGGTTTTTTTAGCGATGTTGGAGAAGTGGTGATTTTAGGGAAGGTCCCGAGAAGTGAGGAGTGGGCGGTATTCAACATCTATAGCCATACACTTGGCAACAGAAAAAAGACATGATAATGATGCTTCATGGTTTTGCATGACAAGGCTAGAATCATCATCTCTCTAGAGTCTTTTGATGGCAAAAGGCAAAGAAGAAAAGATTATTTAAGAGGTACATTTGATGGCAAAAGATTTGAAAACCCCTCGAATCCTTCTAACTGTTTAGATTATTTAAGAGGTACATTTAGATTACTAATTCACCAATTATTTTAGTGTTTAAAATGTACTTTAAAAAAATTAGTAAATTACAAACTCAAATGTTTTTTTGAGCAATCCAAACGAGAACAATTTGGATGAATTTTAAATCTTTCATTGAACTTTTCAATCCAAACGAAATCTGATAAATTAGCTCACGATAGACAAATTAAGGGTAATTAGTTGACTTATCACAACTCGCAAGTGACTCCACTGAAAACCCTTCTCCCACATCAGAAGCATCTTTGTACAAGGCGGGTAACACATACACAATTGTTTCTACCTGTAAATAGAAAATCAAGGCTGATTTGATCTACTCCAACCACACCCGAGAAAGAAACAGAACTAATCACAAATGAAATAGTACAGCAAACTTCTACTATACATCTACCGTTGCTCTTGAACTGAAGCAGCATATATAGTAGCAGACTATTCAACTTCCAGTCTAGTACTACTACTGCTACATCAGAAATCTTTGAGACGAGGACGTGAGATACGAGTCACACTGAACACTGTGCGAACCGGATAAGTGCTAATATTGGCTATTGGAACCAAACAAAACCCAAGTATCATAAGAATATAAAGATTACAAAATCCAGAAGACATAAATTCTAGTAGAAGTGAAATCCTTTATTGCTGTAATGTGTTGATGGACATAGGAGAAGATGTAGGATAATTAAATTCAAGCAGATCCCTTAAATTCTTTGGCAATGCCTGCAATGTATTTGCCCTGGTGGAAAGCAATTTGCAGCTCAAGCTCAGTTGGCTGTCTGGAGCCATCTCCGGCGAAGGTACCAGCACCATATGGGCTGCCACCCTTGACCTTCTCCATCTCGAACATTCCAGCTCCAGCAGTATATCCAAATAGGAACAAAAATCAGCCCATGATGGACAAGTTGCGTGACGGCTGTCAATCTAAAACATTGTTCATCAAGAATTAGTTTAATCATTCATTTTTTTTTTCCCAATATACCGGATGCTTTTCACGTAATTCGCGTACTTACGGGGTGGTTTCTTGGCCGCCTCCCTGAGATGCAGTGGAGTAGAAAATGCCAGCAGGCTTTCCAGCCAGCTTTTGAGCTCCCCACAAGAAACCAGTTGAATCCATTAAATGCCTTGGAATTGGGCAGCCATCATCCCAAATCTAGTTGGGAAGCCAAATAATGAATGCATCAGCTTCAGGGAGTTCATGGGGAGTAATCACAGGGACGTCACTCTTTGGGGGAGCACCCAACTTTCCAAGAATTTCCTCTGAAATAGTTTCTGGCACCTGTTACGAGTTATTACTATCACCTGGCATCAGCATTTTCCTGAAAGAGTTTCTTGAATTCTCTCTCTCTCTCTCTCTCTCTCTCTCTTCCCCCCTATTGAGAAACATATGATTTCTAATTTGACTTGGACATGAAACATACACCATATTTCTCATATTAATTTAATCACAGTTTTTTAGGCAGAACTGTACCTAATCCTCTGCATCTCCACAACAGAACGCATTTTGATAGTACTATTAATCAGAACAGGAGCATTTATTGATATCATCCTTCTTATGAAACGTTATAGAAAACAACTAACTTTGAGTCCATCAATAACTTCAAGACAAAAACTTTCTGAAACTTATTGCACTGCCAAATATTAAAATCTGCCAGAAAACAAAAATTGCGTTGATCTTACACAATTGCACTTAAGATTGTACCTGCCACAGTTTTGCCTCCACCCCTTCAACAGAATCAGCTCCCTTCTTGATCTCGTGGGGCAAGTTTCTCAACATGTCCATAGCTAGAGTAATAACTGCAATCCGGAATAAAAAAAAATTAACATGTAGAGATCCAACTTGAAGCTTTCAGATTTAGAAGCCGGGGACAACATGCTTTTTTTTTTACTAGAGAAATGGAAGGGAACATAAACAACTTGTGCATCAAACTTCATGAGATATCCAATCTAGAGTTGAAAATCATGCAGTCCTGTATATTCAGAAAAATAGATTGTGGGTAAAAAAAAAAAGTGTTCTTCAGACCCAAAATATTGTGCATGACTTGATACAGTTAGGCGATTCAGCCCAGAAAATAAGATAAAGATAACATGAATTGCAAAAAAATCCAGACACTCGAAAACGAGTAAAAAAGGATGAAGAGAGTAAAGCAAAAGCGTCGGTACACAATGTAGACTTTGGTGGCCATTGGATTAAGAATCTTCTTCTTGATGAAGAGGAGGACCGCTCTTTATTTGATAGTGTAATGGAAGATGAATGAAAGGTTGGAAGAATGGAGAATAACAAGGGGCACCTCCCGCCCGTATTATATAGTGGCGCCTGGGAGTCGATATTCATTGTTTCGTTAATACTTTTCTTTCCATAATTAATGTTCAGTGATATGTTTGTTACACCTACAAAGTTGTGAGTTGTCTCGATTAATTTGATCAGTCATTTGTCCTTTTTTTTTAATGTTATTAATGGAGCCATCGCTCTTTTCTTTCCTTTTTTTTTCCATTTTGATAGAACAAAATCATAATGGATTCTATTACCATAAAATGTTAAAATTATATTCTGTCATATTAGTTGTTCATAGGCATTTATGTTGGTTCAGAATCAATAGAAAAGAATCACGTTCCACTTGGAGTGTTAAAAACGAAATAAAATGAGATCATATATTCACGTGAAACTTTTTCATTGGTTCGATAACAACTACTAGACATACTTTAGCAATTACCTCCAAACTGACGTAAATTTTTGGTGCAGCTACTATGGTAGAATTTTCCTTGTTCTTCAATGTGTTTCCAGCATTAATTGGTGGTAGGTAGATATTTTGTTCACACAATAATGTTAGCAACTTAATCAAGCAACTGATAAAATATTTTCCCTAATTGTACGAGGATATTGATTTAACCGAAAAAAGGTTCTCGAGACACGGATAAGCTAATCAAGGGAAGAAACAATTGCATATTCCTGAGCAAAATCCAATGAATTGTAAATCGTCACAAGATGAGTGCAAAATATGTCAACAAAAAGTACACAGAATTGTACCAAAAGTGTGTGGAGATGACTAAGTCCATTCCGATGGGTCCTTAGTGGATTTAAAGTAAGTTAATGCCTTTGCAATATTCCTATTGTGTACTAGTATTTACTTGTAAATTAAACTTGTCATTGATGATGAGGGACTGTTTGGACAATTTTTGCGTTTTCAAATAGCTAGATAAAATCAGTTGTTAATGTCACGCTATTCGTCATTACCTCGTCATATGTTCTTATATTTTTGCAAATTTTTTAAATATATTTTTACTTTGTGATTACTTTTGATTTTCTTGCACAAGCCATCTTGGAATTGTCCACTACTGCTCTCGATCAATACTCAAGGGAACATCATTGACTTGATCAGGAGTAAAGACAAAAGCATGAGCTCGTCTAAATTGCTATTTTTAGAAGTTTTTATCAAAAAAAAATTTATATTGTAATGATTTGAAGTAAAAATGATTAAGAAATGCGTTCGTGAAAAACATAAAAAAGTTTTTGTAACAAGGTTTTTGTTTTTTGTATGTAATGATTTGAGTAAAGGTGAATGGAAAATAAGTTCGCAGAACGTATAAATTTTTTTTGCAGCAAATTATAATCCAAACAAGGTTTTTGTTTTCCTTTTATTTTTAGGTTTTATTTGTATTTATAATTATTTTTTGTTTCTCTTATAATAATGACTGAATAATATTTATAATTGTTTGGAAGTAATTTGAGAAGAAAATTTATTAGTTCACATTTTAACTTCTAAGGTTTGGATTTCAACCATGAGTTTGAACTTGATTTTCACCTAAAACTTCTTACCCATCATATTACTCATTACTATTACATGTGCAATTTCTCACCTAATTAATATTTGGCTAAAAGAATATGCCTCTGTGAACTTTAACGTGATTAGGAAATTAGCGTTGACTTTATAACTCCAATTAATTCCGCCCTCGGAAGCTGCTAAACATCATCAGTGAGGTAATGCATGAACTTATTGAACAGAAAACATGGCGAATTTTTAAAGGATCCGAACAAATAGTAATTTGTATACAGAGAATGTGACCAAAGTCTGTATACAATTTTCTCTTTTCTGCCCAGCAAAGGCAAAAATCCAAATAAGTAAATCTTCTCCCTATAACTAAACTTAGAAAGGCATAGATACGTTTACACTTCTATCTTACTCCAAAATGTTCCCACAAACATAAAATTTTACCAGTTGGGAGAAAATGTTGTGATTAAATCCATCTTAATGACTCTTGTTGTTTTGTCTGATACACCGTCATCAAGACTCCATGATACTTACTACTCATATGTCAAAGTACTCTAGACAAGAATTGATAAACCAAGCCTTCATCATCAATTTTACACTAATATCCAAAAGATAACCCCAGTAATCATCACAAAAGTAGCTTAACATAGCTGGAATCGAAGAGCAGAAGGCACAATCCAACTGGGCTTAACCCCGGTAATATTTAGATCCAGGATGATGCTGACCTAGCACGAGAATCCTCAATATCCCATGCCTCATCTTGGGCTGAATCTCCTCAACCTTGAAAAGACTGGGATCAAATTCTATGTTGCCCCCGTAATTCCTGCCGGAAGTCTCACAATCATCCTCAATC
The DNA here is from genome assembly GCA_023065735.1 of Coffea humblotiana. Lineage (NCBI taxonomy): Eukaryota > Viridiplantae > Streptophyta > Magnoliopsida > Gentianales > Rubiaceae > Coffea > Coffea humblotiana. The sequence goes on along the minus strand of CM041215.1, from coordinate 25,295,929 downwards.
TCACCATACCCTTTGTAGAAAAGGGTGTTGCTAGCCTTATCCACCCAAGCGTTGAAGCCATCTTCTGCAACCCCCGGCATGCACAGCCTAAGGTACCAACCGATCGGGCTTACAAGGTTTATGATGGCCTCTTCTGGACCTCCAGTTTGGAGTGGATGGGCTATTTGATGGATCCTTCTTGGTTGCTCCTCATTGTAGTCTCGGATTGCAATTATCTTTGCTGGGTCTTCATCCGAGTTCTGGGGGAAGGAGGAGGGAGACGAGGAGAAGATCAAACGGGTGGTGGTCCTGGGGGTTGTGCGGCTGAGGAATCTGGTGAGTAGCGCGGTGGCCATGGTTGCTCAAGAGGCTTTGCTGATACTTGCTAAGGGTTTTACTTTTTCGGAAAATGAAAGGGATTGAGGTTTTGCTTATGCGGAGGCAGTAATTGTACAGACGTGGAGTGGACTGGAGTGTAGTACTAGGAACTCTGTCAAACTGGTCTTTATCAATTTTGTGTTGTCATAAGACAAAAACCACATCATAAATGGACATCCCTAGCAATAGTATTAAATTGCGGATTGGCAATTTCTTGTTCGGGCTGATCAGGACTAAAAATCCAGGCTTCCTGAAAATGTCATCAACGGATGCATAGACACGCATATGAGTCGATGATAATTCATTTCTTTTTGAATTGTTATTGAATATCTTCGGATGTCCTTCCCTTTAATATAGAGTAGTATAGGTTTATGTGTCAAGCAAAAAAAAAAAATTTGCTGATATGTTGGTACATATTTAAGATCTTGGCACTAGCTAATTGGAGCCATCGGTAATTTTTTTTCTTAGGAAATTGAATTCCAATCAATGGGTGACTAGATATAATAAGAGACAATAAACATAAGTATATACTTTCATATGGCAATTTATATATATGCACGAGTGCTCCTCGATCCCTTTAGGAATATCTTAAAATTTATGATTTATTGATGCTCAAATTTGATGCGGTTGAGGGGAAATCCTTCTTTAGACTTTAGAGACAGCACAGGGTAAAAAAGTGCTTTTTTGGGGTGTTAATTGTAGCTACATTTTATATTTATTTTGATTCGTCTAAACTGCCCCGCCCTAGGTACAATCTTTCACCTTAGTAGCTTCTTACAATATCGGGTGATTTTAGGGAACTTTCTGGCTATCTCCTTTCAATGCATTACTGCTACTTAAAAAATCTAAAAGTAAAACCTCAATACAAACACAGCCAAATGGAAAATAACACACTACCCCCCACCCAAAAAAAACTCAGTTGAAAAGGGGAAGGAATTGAGTTGAACCCAGAAACCAATTTAACTTTCAGCAATGATCAAGTACCCTAAACATATATAGATACTGTAAAACACATCACTAATCATTACTTTATCGGATGGAACCAGAGCAGTGCTTTCTTAGAAGAGTCCTCCAGTCCAGCATCTCAAATTCCAGTCTGAAATACCAACATCCAAAAACCTCATTACAATTCTCTGTTCTAGCCAGCAAAATACACATACGTAGAGCGCAACATTACAATTAAAAATAAGAATTAAAAAAAAAAGGAGGACAGCAACAGCGGTAGTAAATGACCCTTAGTGACACTAACAGTACCAACCATATACTAAATGGTTCAAGCTGCTAAATTCCTAGACACAGTGATCCTCAAGATCCCATGTTTCATCTCTGACTTAATGATCTTCTCAACCTTAACTTCTTCCGGCTTAAACTTGATTTTTCCGGCATAAGTTCTCCGGGAGGTTTCACCCTTCACCATTAGCATTTCGTCTTCTCCGTTTCCTTCAACACACACAGCATTTTCCTTGGAATCCAGCCATACCTTGTAACCCTCTGGGCCTACACCCGGCATGACCACTCTCACAGTCCTATGTTCCTTGTTGCCTTTTGCAGTTTTGATGGTGACAGCCGCACTCGGACCTGCTGACTGAAGAGGGTTCAGAACGCACCACGCATCTGGCTCAAATGCGCTCTGGGGTAAGTCTGGTGGGAGGCTGCTGCTGCTGCTGGTGCCGCCGGAGGAGAAGGAGCGCCGGCTGGTGACGGTCCGGAAAGACGACACGGTGGCGGTGGATAATGGGGTTTTGGGGTGGAGGAGATTGGTGAAAAGTGTGGAGGACACACCGGGTGCTGTGGATCTTTTGAGGGCGAAGGCAACAAGGAGGATGCCATTTCTCTCCTTTTTTTTTTTTTTGTGGAGAGAGTAGAAAAAGGGTTTCTTCAGGGGTTTTGTGAAGGGATGGACCGGAATTTGGGGTTGGATCGCAGGACTACTCTGATTCAGACATAACGCCGTTAACTGCTGTAGGCAGTCCGACGTTGTAACTTGTAAGCAAGAGCAGGATTGTAGCTCTGTATTTTACAACTGTACACGTAGCAAGTTGAGAATCCTTGGTAGATCACGGGACTCAAACCGGAGATTTTCAAATTTTGTTTGGTTGCCATTTATTTTTTCTTTTGGATTTGAATGGGTAATTTTGAGTTTTGGGTTGTCAAATTTTTTTTTTAAGCCGAATGACACATATTTACCAAATTGTATGAGTGCAAGATTCTCGACCTCTTCGCATTATTAGTCTACTTTTATCCATGGTTTCCATTTTTAGGTCAATGTTCATACCTAAGATTAAAGGACTAGTAAACAGCTTGTAAGAACTTGATGGCTATTTAGTTAGGCTTGACCGATAGCTTATTGATTAGTTTAATTGACAAAGTAAAAAAAATCTAATTTGTTTGGTAGGGCAAGTAATCTTAATCTCCCTATTATAATTTTCCTTAATTTGTTTTCAAGCATATGAATTCAGAATAGAGCTCCGGATGATATTCAAACATATCCCATGGCTGAACCGAATTAGTGCTAGCATACTTGAAATTAGAGCTGCTTGCGAGTCGAGCCACTCGCAAGTCAAATCTCAACTCGTCGAGTTCAAGTTCGAACTTGAATAGCTCGATGCATATATCAAGTCGAGTTCGAGCCTACATTTGTGCTCGTCGATTAAATGACTAAAAAGGGCTAATTTGTGCTCATTGATTATTAGTGTATTATTTATATTATATTTTTTATTTTAATTATGAAATGACTAATAAGGGCTAATGTTTTAGGTAATTTACCATAAGTGTTGTGAACTCAATAAAACTCATAAATGGTAAAAATGTAATATTCTAAAAACTAAATAGAAATGAGGATTTTAGATAATTTATTATAAATTTTCGAATCCTCTTACGAGTTTTTTCTTTTTAATCTTGGAGTTTGTTAAGGTCCAAAACTAGAGTCTCGAGTCTTAATGAGTCGAATTCAAGCTCAAGAATGCTCGTGTAGCATCGAATTTGAGATTGAGTACAGCACTACTCAAACTCGACTGGAATCGTTAACGCCACTACTCTCGAAATAGATATCCACATTTCCCCAATAAATTTCAACTGAGAAATTTGATGGTTTCCTGTCCTTATGGGACAAATTCAGGATTGAGTCGTCATTAAAGGAGTGGGTAAAATTAAAGTTTCCCGATATTAAAAAGGAAAAAGAGCTGTACAAGACAAAATTAAGACCATACCATAACTTGCTTGATTCAACTGTTTTTCTTCTTTGATTCGCCACTATTGTCTTGTAGAATACACCTATGTATGCATCCTCAGTAGACTACACTATAGCAAGCATGGATGCACATCTATCCATCTTTTTGAGTAATTAGTAATTACCAACAAAACACACACACACACAGAGACGAATGAAATGAAATTAATCAGCTACTGCATCATCAACTTAGAAATTACAGCAACAACAGATTAGTGGAGTAATATTCACCTCTTCATTTCAGATGGAGTAATAACATCTATTTTTTCTACATACTCTGCATTGAAACGGATTAAACATCCAAAAAAAACCATAAGCAAACTCTTAACTGAAACTAAAGGCCCTCCATATTGAACAAATTATACACCAGATTACTTCTCTTGGTCCTTCCCTTCCACTACACTATTAAGACCACCGACATTAGGAATAATCATCCTGAGTATCCCATTCTTCATCTCGGACTTAACCTCCTCAACTTTACTAAAGTCAGGGTCAAATTCAAGACTTCCCCCATAAGTCCTCCCAGAAGTTTCACTTTCATGTTCAATTTCTCCTCTCCCTGCAAAAAATACAGTGTTGTTCTCCACCCAAACTCTGCAACCATCTTGGGCAATCCCAGGCAGGGTAACTCGCACAAGTATACCATCTTTCAATTCATCTACTGCCACCACGTCTTTTGGGCCTCCTGATTGAAATGGATTCTCCATCTTGAACTCCTGTGGCGACCCTTTGATTACAACTGTAGACCATGAACAAAACATTTCAAGTCAAAATACAACAAGAGTACATCCGCTAGTAAGAAAATATAAGAAGGTTTCGTGGGTTGAAGGAAATACGAGGAGATTCCTGGCTGTTGCTGGTCTTTTCCCCTGTTTCGCGGGCCGATTCTGATGCTGCTGTGGTGGAGGACTTGCCGGCGGACTTGGAGCAGAGGAAGCGGTCGGTCAACGTTGAGGTGGCCGTAATAGGAGGTCTGAGGCGGAGGAATCTGTTCAAAAGAGTAGAGCCGGTGGCAGTGGTGGTAGCTTTTCTGACGGTGTTGCCTGCTGCTGCAGATGCCATCTCTCTGTTTTTCCTCTTCTAAATTTTTTTTAGTTTGGATTTTAGTTTGGTTTGGTCTGCCTGGGGACTAAATGAGGGTTTACGTATTTATTTATTCCAACAAAAAAAAATTTTCATTTGACTTGGGCACTGCGTTAATTTCCAGAATAGTAGCCCTGGGTATAATAAACCCAATGTTAGACCACAGCCCAAAGTGCCAATGCCCTGTAAACAATTAGTAGCATTAATAATAATGGTTTTTTTTTTGATCGCAAACTCCTAGTCTTATTCTAAGCTATCTAATGGAAGACTCAACTGAATCAAGAGAAGTTAAAGGGAATAATTCTCACTTCTAAATCGGGTTGAGTCGACTTTTGCACGTGATCTGCAGTTACATTTACATTTTATGCTTCACTTGATGGCCAACTTACCGTGAGATGAATTGGTTAGTATTAACAAATACCATAATTAAGATGCGATGCCAAGCAATGCTTGCGCGGAATTTTGCTGCCGGGAATGGGATTTGTGGCTTCTGCGCTAGCATTTCATTTTCGAGCAAAGGGACAGCAAATTCACAAGCCAATGTCTCAAGCAGCTGATCATGAACTGTGTTTCAACATAATCAAATAGTGCAAGCAAGTCCCGTTTTGATTCCAGAAAATAACCATAACCATGAAAATGAAATACCAGTAGCAAGCATATTAAAGATGGTATAATAACACAAACACAAAAACCAGAATGAGTCGGTTTTAATCCAGAGTAAGTATCACCTATTAACACCAGTAGCATATAAATATCAGTTGCATGCTTATAAATATAGCCTAATAACATCAATCCAGACTTAAGCAGCAACCACGCATTCCATCAAAAACGCACCGACTCTATATTGATTTCTGTGACTTAATAACCATTCTCAGAACACCAGCTTTAATTTCGCCTTTCACTTCCTTGACCCAACAACACCCGCACTGAAAACCAAATCTCCCAACATAGCTTCTTCGGCTGCCATCATAGTAGGAACCCTTAACCCCTTCACCAGCAAAGTAAACAGAGTTATCCTTGACTTTCATGGACAGACCTTCCTTTGGGACATCAGGCATGTCAATTCTCATGAACAATCCACTGTCACTTTTCTTATCACAAGTACAGAGCCATTTCGACTCCATAGTTCCATTCGATCCAGCTACTTGGAAAGGATAAAATCCTTTAACCTCAACTGCACCACAAACAATAAGGGGAAAAAAAAACGAGGGTTACCACGTAGCATTAGCATTATTATCAACCAATGCGCTGCCACCCTTCATGGCAAACAACAGTGTAATAATGATTTGCACCTGGTGGGGCTATGAGGGGGATGCTTCTCAGCCGAAGTAACAAATTCCCAATACTGTGTTCCACATTCTGGGAATAATCAATTCCTGGAAAATGATTGCTCGTGGTAGAGAAGCCAGGCTGAAAACCAGTACCCTTCAACACCTTTTAAAAAGAAATCGACAGATTAGATATCACTCTTAATCTAAAGTTCAATGATCATCTGTTATTCAGTAATATATCAGGACACTGTAATCTGAACATTAGCATTAATTTTGAAGTTCTTTTCCCAGTTGACAGTGCGAACGAGGATAGTGATACCAGCAGGTATGAATTTGAGCCTCGTCCTTGGACAGTAGCTATTGAAGTTCAGATTATCATATAAGTCCTTTAATTATGCTTCAGAAGGTCGGCTGAGATATAAATCATGCCACAAAAGACTTTTGTATTTTGATATGGATATACCAGAAAGATTAATCTTTTTCTGCTGACAACTAGCTACTACTGTTTATCAAATATCTTCTAGCCAAGATTAGGACAAGCAATACTCAATATACTCCCATAAATGTCCTTGTCCAGTCCAAAGTATAGAGAGATTGCTAGTTTAGTTTAGGAATATGAAGAACAGCATCAATTTAACCCAGCAAGGCCAGTAAATCTACTCAGTGCACTGTAAGATATTCCTACATCACTACAGATATCACAACAGCTACCGTGGCATGCATTTCAGCAGTGGCAAAGTGGCATTATCTGAATCTAGAACAGGAAAACAAACACATTTATGCAATTATCTACTGGTATAACTTACGAAACCCACCAAAAAAGAGGAATCAAACAAATAAATTTCAGGAACTCAATAAGAGCCTAGAAGAATTAATCACAATCAGAGGTTCAGAACTCTCCTGCAAGGCCGCAACCCTGCAACCTTACCATCAAAATTTAAGGAAAAGCAGAGGCAATCAATTGTGTTGCTCAAAAAATAAGAACAACCCATCATAGATTTCAAGCATTTCCACATCAGCAGCCCATAAACTATCGTGCACTTGGAATGAAACATCGAGGGAAAAAGCAAAAATCAGTAATAACTTAAACGGATCTCACTAATCAACACTGGCTGATGGATAAAATACTAAAAAAAAAAAGAAAGAAAAGTCTAGTCAAGAACTTAGTCATCGAACCATCATTGTTGATAATTCATTTTTGTGCATCAACTGCCCCTCCATGGCTCCATCCCCACCCCCACAAATGGGGAAGACAAAAACACACAACAACAACAAAAACCAAAAGGGGAAAAAGGGCTTATCTGCAAGGATCTCCTCTCTCTCTCTCTTCTTCTTCTTCTTCTTCTTCTTTGTTTTTCTTTTTTTTTTGGTCTCAGAAAGGTATCAAGTCCTTTTCTGCCTCTAAAATATCACATGCCAAGATGTATAAGTGCCGTTTAACTTAGATCCATATGTGCACATCTTTCACTGAGATCAAGATTAAAACTGGAATAGTACAACTAACTAAAAACGACCCAAGCAATGAATCATTTATCACCCAACAAAAACAGCTTGAAGCAAAAGAAGAGGAAAAAAAAAAGCAAGAACTTGAAATGAAAAAACAAAGATCACTTTACCATCCTAAGGACTCCATTTTTTACGTCAGTTTTGACATGCAGAATCTCCACAGGATCAGAGTTGAAATCAAGTTCGCCGCGGTAATATCTAGCTCCAGCTTCATGATCCGTCTCTTTAGGGGCTTCTCCAACAAAGCTAACTTTTTTCTTATCCCAAGTCACCTTCACATTTTCCTCCTCAACCCCGGGCATGTCGACCCTCACATACAACCCCTTGTTCATCAACTTCTTAGCTGCTTCTTTCTTCTGTCTTGGATAAACATTCACCGTTCTAGCTTCATAGCCTTCTTTGGACCCCTCAATCTGGTATGGGTTCATCTGGAAAGGTCCCTCTGCACAACAAAAAAACATGAAAATGGTAAGTAAAATACATCATAGAAAAAGAGAAAAAGCCAAGGAAAATAAAAAGGAAAAATACGAGAAAATGAGACAATAAAGCGAGATCTTTTTTTTTTTCCTTTAACCTGTACTTTTCTTCAAAGCGCCAGTCAGGGGATGGCGGTCGGTGGATGAGGAAGCGCTGCAGCTGGGCGCGAGAGCATTGGTGGTTGAAGAAGTGGCCTTGGTCTTAGCTAGTTGTTTGTCAGCCTTAGCAGCCATTGTTAGTTCTATCTATGTAGCCTAGTAAAGGGGTTTTAGGAGGGTTTCTGTGCTTTATGATTTTCACTAGCAATAGTACGCCTAATAAGATAAAAGCAGTAGACACGGCATCATATTAGCAGCAATTTTACTCTATAATCTTTCAGCTAAATACTAGAATTAGTGCCAAATTATCAGAATCTTGTACTCTACATAACACTAGACACTACCATTCGTTCAAAATTTAACCCAGAGATTGAATAAGATTGTCATTTTTTTATTGCACTAGATAGGAGAAGAATTGCAGATATTCCAGTGCAGTGCATGTCAGAAAGCATCCCATTTGCATGAATTTTTTGGATAAGGTGGGAATATCCCAGCTGTCCTGTCCTCTGTTGCTACCTCGGTGGTAGTGGTAGGTACTCACTCCTGCTGCAATTTGGAGTTTTTGGGAAACTGTCTGTACCAATGGGAAAAGATATATAATTACCCTCAGCAATAAGCGTTGCCAATTTCGGTTTGAGTCCATCTACAAAAAAACATTTCTAAATCACGCGACATTTTTGAATGATAGAAAGCATTTTTAAATCACGCAACATACATTTTCGAAGAAATGATAAAAACAAATATAGGAATATGTAAAATTAAGGAGGTTAACCATCTTTTAATTTATTTTTATATTAACTCTCATATGTTGTTTAGTATAAAAAAATTTTCTTTCAAAATATACCAGCTTTTCTCCCACCTTCTTTGTTTTTTTTTTTTGATAAGTGAAGAGAAACTTTATTAAACCACTGAGTTTTGACTCAGTGGCCACCAAAAAGGGATTAAATATCTATTTGAACTGTAGGTCGGGGGTTTGAATCTCACCTATAGTGGGATTTTCCCACAACCTTAAATGGAGTATATTTCATTGTACATTAGTATTTCCAGCATATTGTTTAAGGGGATAGAACTAATCGGCTGTTTTTGATCATATTAAATCCAAAGAATGTGACTTCTGACTAACTTTACTTTATTAATCCACAGAATGGCATATTAATTTTAATCTGATCAATTAGAATTCCATTGAGAGTGCCAAACAGCAATTCGAGTTTGTGAGTGTGAATGTATCAAGTGTTGAGCCACATTTGACAGTAGTGTAAAATGGTGGTATTTTCTGAATTTTCTCCAAATAGGTTATACCGTATGAGGTGAGATTGAAGATATATCCATCGCAACAGAATGAGGAAATTTTATGGGTTTAATAAGGGTTTAGTGTTTCCTTGAAATGATATGAGATTTTACAATTTCAACGGTTTCGGGTTTCCATTTTATTTTACTTACACTTTCTTTACAAGAAAAGAATTTTGATGCACAAATTGGTCCGCCATGCAACAAAAACCACAGCATCTTGGCACTTAAAATACCATAATGCAGCCAGCCAAGCTCTGTATATAACTTTTGACAAAATCAAAGGTTTAAATCCAGAAGCAACAAACACTCCAAAAGTTAAAAACTAGATTACTTACCATAAAGCTAGAAACATGTAATTATGTTGGTGAGGGACAAAGTACTACATTAACTTACGAGCTAATTAATAGAGTACTTTTGAACCAGCTTTGTTTTGATCTTTTCCTTTTGAACCAGCTTTGTTTTGATCCTTTCCTTTTGAACCAGCATCCTCAAAACACCAGCTTTGATATCAAATTGCACATCTTTCACGTTGCAGCACCCACAATATAGTCTGAATGTTCCAAAATACGTCCTTGTACTATTATTGTCATGCTCTGAGCCCTTGACGCCTTTGCCACCATAGAACACAATGCATCTTTAAATAGGTTCGGCACAAATGAAATGAAGCGTTTTAAATAATTGGAATACATTATTATCTTAGTTATTACCATGGTGTACAACCTGTTCCAAATAATTTTTTTTTGGCCTTTTTTCTGTGACAATTAGGACATGACAAGGTCCTGTAGAAGAAAGGTTTGTCACCTTAATTTTATGCGAGGAAGAATTCTAACCTAAAATGAATGTAACCAATCAACTCCAAAAACAGCTGAACACTCGTGTAATTATGAATTTGCACAAGCTTATCATCATCTAGCATTCATTTATTAACCCCAGATGGGCTCCACAATTTGCCTGGTAAGATAGTGAGACATGAAATTCGAGGAATATATCGGCCACCTAGACAATGGTCACAAAGACCTTGTATAGGTACATGTGCAATCAAGCAATAATGCCCTGTCGATTATACCCAAAAAAAACAGATTAGTCGTAGGAGGTAAAATGGATACAGATACCTGTGAATCATAAAAAAAAAAAAAGAAGATACAGATACCTGTGAATCATACCAAAAAAAAAAAAGGCAATAATGCCCTGGCTCATCCTCTCAGCTAAATTAATAAAATCCATCAAATTGGAAAAGGTTCTACAACTACAGGTGTAGGAAACAATTAAAAATCAACAACAAAACTGAGCAAGAAGCAATGCATACCACGTTTAATTAATAAAGCTCAATGGTTTCATCAAGTGGAACCAAAGGAGGATTATTGAAATGGTTTCAACTAAAAAAATTCTCCAACTAAATAGTTAATTGGAGTGATCACATGGACAATTCAACCGTATTTTCTTGAAATTCATTGCCCATGAAAGCAAAGAAAACAAGAGAAATAATCACAAACGCCATATTCACTCTGCAAATGCAGCCCAACACTAGGCTAATTCAATATTTGCTAGTAAGCACTGATTACTGAACATAATCCAACCAAAAGGTTCCCAATAAAACCCATGATTTTTTTGTTAGCAAACTCTCTCAAACTTGGCCTGGATTAGTACTCTCTTTGTTTGGAATCAACATTCTAAGAACACCATTCTTCACGTCAACTTCGATCTTGCCTGCATGGAAAGTGTCTGAAGGAATCTCAATGGTAGCACTGTAAGCCCTTCTGAGTTTCTCAAATCTTGACTGCTTATTGTTTCCTATTCCCTTCACATAAACAGTCCCGTATTCATTCCAAACCTTCACATCCTCTTTATCAATCCCCGGCATCTCCATCCTCACGTACAACCCTTCATCCACATGGTTTATTTCGTAAGCCCCGCGCGAGCCCGAAGTCTGGAAGGGGTTGATGTATTCATCAGAGTACCCACCTGAAATCAACAGAGAAACGAAATCTAAATCGACCCTTTTCACCAGAAGAAGCAGGAAAAAACAGAAGAAATGTGGGGAAACTAATTACCGCGTTCAATGGGAAACTGTTCAGAGCGGGGATAAGAACCACCAGGGCATTGAGGGTCACGCGCGGTTCGTCTCCGAGGATAATAGGGATGCTGGAAGTGATGGAACTAGTTGTTAATGGGGCAACGCCGGCGGCGGAGGGGATTAAGAACGGTGCCGTTGAGGAATCTTGTGAAAAGGGTCGAGGATTGCAGGTGAAGCCGCGGTTCTCCTCATAGCCATGAGGAAAGGCATGGAAATTGAATTGACTTCTTTTCCAAGAATTCACTGAAACTGGCGGGTTTCTCCCACCGCTGAGTAGTGGTTTTTTACTCCTAATTCTTGTTGTACAAGAAAAGGACCTCATACGAGTATTAAGTATAAACTACGGACGAAATTAGGATTAAATAAAATTATTAGAGTTTGACTTGGACCGGAAATGAAAATTTTTGTTGAGTCATTTATATTGCTATTTTCTGTAGTTTTTATTAAAAAAATATATTGAATTACTATTTTTAAAGTTTTTATAAAAAAAAAATATATTGTATCGATTTGACGTATGAAAGATAAAAAAAATGATTAAAAAATATATTCATAAAAATATAAAAGCTGTTTGAAAAAAAATTTGGAATCCAAACAAGGCTATTATTATACTTTGGTAGAGGTCCAATTGTACATTAGTACTTCATATATATTAAAAGAAAGCTATTATGCAAGTCCATAAACAAATAGATGCAGTTACCTTTATGTACGTTAGTTACCATCCATTCTTTTATTAACATATTACCACAAATAACCCAAAAAAGAGTATAAAAGGTAGCTTTTTTATTTGGAAACAGGATATTAAAAATGTTAATATACTGTTTCAAATAATGAATTCATGTTAAATAGCAAAAGAAAGATAGAGCTATTTCACACTAAAATAATTTTGATTTTATTCCCAACCAAGAAAAATAACGTTGACCAAAACAACACCTATAAATTATTATTTCGTTTCCTTACCACTCAAAACCAAAAAGTAAGTGTAAGTGTCAGCGTCTTGGGCTTCAGCATCCCAGTGCCCAGAGAGCCCTTTAACTTTGGTTAGAAAGCCCAACTCTCCCTCCGTGGAACAGCCCAGTCACTCGTTACCCTACGTTAATTCATGTTTTAATTATGTGATGATGATTCTGAAATTGCGTTAAATTTTTCTTGTTATGTAGAGTGTCACTATTCTATTCTAGTAAAAAGAATTTAAGTGTGCAGTTGTTTGGTTCAGTTGCCAAATCTCACAATTTTGACAAAAGAATGCATACTACTAGCTTCAACGCAGAAGGCAAAGATAGGCTAATCTGCTTCTCTACACAAGAATCGCCTCCAATTAATTCGCATGAAGAATGGTCTAATCACTTTCTCTTACTTTACCAGTCCATTTTTTCTTTCTTTCTTTACAAGCTTTCATTACAAGCTTTGGGAAAAGGAGAAACAAAAGAAGAAGATGAAGAGACAAGCTCAAAACAGAGATATCATAACACTGCTTCTTCAGGTGCCTAGACAGCCAGCATTTACAAACTCTTCCCTCACTAATAATTCACATTTATTTTGCTTAATCCATACTCTTAACCCTGACCACAAAAAAAAACTAAGCCTTAAAAAACTCCCAAATTGAAACAACCCTTCATCCTAAACGTGTTTCTTGATTACGCAGAGAACCTTTAACTTTAATCGACCTTAACTTGGAACGCATCTTTCCTCTCTTCCTCCTCCACTTTGGGGACGATTACCTTCAACACTCCATTCTTCATCTCAGCCTTGACCTCCTCAATCTTGTACAGATTAGGCGGCAAATCAAGCCTGCTCGAGTACCTCCTTCCATGTTCCTCCTCCTCCGACTCTCCTTTCACGCCTTCTCCTTTAATTACCAGAGTGTTCTGCTCTACTGTGACCTTCACGTTTTCCTTGTCCAATCCCGGCATGTCCATCTTGATGTACAGCGCCTTTTCGTCCTCCCTAACATCCCAGCCCCTCCTCGACACCGCTGCTGGCCCAAGTTCCCGAGCAGCTAGAAATGGGTCCTCCATGAATCTGTCCATCAGGTTCAGCAACTGGTTCACGCTCCTCGTCGGTGAGAATGGATCGAACACATCTGCTCGTTTTTTAACAAGGACAAAAATGTTAACCTCCTATTCCGCACCATTATCCAAATCAATCAATCATCAAAATCACATTTCCCATACCCAACTATCAAGAAAATTTTGAAGAAAATCGCTAAACACCATTTCATTATCGAGTATCGATCGTTGAATTAACTAGCTAACATCAGGCCAGTGTCAAATAAGGCATCGAAGATATTTTTCGTTTTAAAGAAAAAGAAAAAAAATTCCTAAGTAGCTCTAATTTAATTGACTCGTACATGTTAACAAAGACGGAGGAACAATATTGATGAAAACAGGGGAAATCTAGTACCTGAAAAGAAGCCGGGGAAAGAGTCACGTCGGCGAAAGACACCGCTTTCCGGGCGGCGTTCGACGTCAACACTCCGGTCACCCTCACCATAAGTCGTCATCTGAGCATTCGTATTGAAAGAACGCACCATCGAAGGAGCAGCTGCAAGGGTACGGAGAGAGCCAACATCGATAAGCTTCATGAGAAGAGGTGAAGAAACATTCGCAGCCCTTCGGAAAGCAAGTGAGGAAGCCATTTTTGAAAGGGTTACCGAATCTGATTTCAGGTTGTGAAAGAGTACTAGTAGAATATCAAGCTTTGCTTGGTGACTGACCGTTGTGTACCGGCGGTGAATGGGCGGAGTGGCTTTATAAAGGAAGGCGGTGACGTGGAGAAGGGGAAAAGGAACGAGCTGGAATCAGCGGGAGGCGCATCTCTCTCTTGTGTGGAAAATTCCAGAGTGTGAAGAAGTTTCTGGAGGTTTTGTTCTAGAATCAGGACTTCAAGACTTGGATTGATCCATCTCAAGGATTAGGAATTCCCTCTATTGGCACGTCCACAAAGTTGAACTTTGGGCTTGGTTTGGTTGTGTATGTTTTCAAAACTCGTACCGGACTTGTCGATCCGATCGATCGAATCGAAAATCGACCAAGTGTTCCGTCCAAATTTTTCTAAAAGACCGGTGGGTAAAAGCTCGATCAAACCGGATAAAAAATCGGATTTGAACGGAAGAACCGATTGGAGTCAAAAGAAAGGTCAAACATTTTCAATATTATGTTTTGATTCCTAAATTATTAAAAATTATTAATATATCTCAAATATTTCATACTTTATAAATGTTGTTCTAAAATTTGATGTTATTTTTCAATCAAGTCTATAATTTTAATTCTAAACTTGTTAATATTCATTAAATAATATAAATTACTATTTAATCGTTCTAATTTCTTTGTATTTTCTTGTTAAATATATTTGAAATATCAAATATATATGAATATACCTTTATTAATAGTAACATGCTCTTAGGCATTTTACATACAATATTTTAATTTTTAAATAATTTTTATTTATGACATCATCCGATTCAACCCCGATCAAATCCATTGACCCCTGAACTCGACCTAGTCGATGCTCGTTCCGAGTCTAAAAACATAAGTTGTGTACTATCATTATTAGGGGTCCAGCGAGTTTGGCGCAACTAAGGCCTGATCATAGGACTACAAAATTAGGATACAAACTATAAGTCATTAAAATGTGAGATCTTAAATCCTATGTTAAGCGATGATATGACTTAAACAACAGTTATAAACTAAAAAGATAGTCCACTTCATTGATTTTAGGAATTTTATATTGTCATATCTATCGTTTAGAGATGCCGTGATTTTGAATCGCTTTTTGTAAGTAGACTCAAATTTGAGAACGTTGGTTTATTTGTTAAGAGAAGAACCTAAAAGAAAAAGTGAAAATAAATCGAACAAAAATAGATGGACCATAATTGTAATTATACGCATTTACGTGATAAATTAATTGTATATTAAATCTATTACCAAGATCTTAAGAAAAAAAAATTCCATTTCACAAGGAATATATTAGATTATTGAATAAAGTTCAAATGCATTTTGCTTGCAAGTCTGTGCAATGCACACTTGTGTTTTAATACTTTGTGTAAGTAACCGTATACATACTGCATCCTATGGTTAACATTCTGTACAAATGGAGAGTATTGTAATCCAATTTATCCTATATTGCATTCAAAAAAATGAAAGAAAGAACAGAGCATTGACCAAGAGTTCTTCCATTCCTCCCAACTTCATCTTGATCATCCATCAGCTTCATCACACTAACTTTTTGTACTGATCATAAGACCTTAAGAATTTTTAAAAAAAAAAGGTTAAAAATGACAGATGTACCGTAGGAGAATCAAAATTCTTGCATAAAGGCAACAAAAGGGTTGACACTGGTAAATCGTAGCGCCAAAATGAACAATTCAAGCTCGATTACAATACAAAATAAAATAAAATAAAAACTCAATCTTGAAAGAGTAAATCCCATTTCTAAAATTTTAGAATAATCTCCAACTTCAAAATTTTCATGCAGGACTATTTAATAAAAGAAATGCATGTATGCAAGACAAGAAAGTTCTTCGAATAAAAAACGTGATGAAATCACAATGTCAACCACCGAGAAGAATAAGAGGGTACGACACAAAAGAAAGATCCACCTAAATTGGCTGCGACTTACCTGGAGCTGGAAGTCAACCCCAAAAAGTCAGAAATCCTGCCAAAAATAGATGGAGTTCCCATATTTGTCTCGCCATCATGCCATGGGATTTCCTGCATTAGGAAATCCAAGTAAACTTTTCAGTCTTCACAAGCTAAAGCGAGATCCAAGCAAAAGAAAAATCTAACAGGAGTAATCTTGAATTTTGACACCTCCTTTCCATGAACAGAACATATCATCTAATAGGAGGTGGTAGTGGACGATGGCTATCTTAAAAAGTGCCTAATTGTTCTTCAACTGTAAGGCATACAGAAGAAAGGAAGATGCAAACGATTGTCTAGTCTTAGTATTCGAGCTCGAAAGGTATAAACTCCTGCACTAGCTACTGCTATCCCCACATATTCAGTGCATAATACCATGGGGCGAAGGAAAGTAAGCGGATCAATTAGAGTTTGAGTATCAATTTTGCTGATTGTCAACCATGAGAAAGGAAATGTTCAGGGACTTGGCAACAACCTGAGAATCATTCGAACTGTCATCTTGCATCAGCAGCACCCTTTCTGAGGAAAATTCTTCTGACCCCTCTGCAACTGGAATTGCTGCTTTGGGTGAGAGAGTATGAATCGCTCTCAGTTTATAGTCCTTAACCAGTCCGTCCTCGCCGAACTGTAAAAGGATCACCACGTTTCCATGGTTATCATCTTCATGAATTAATAAGTCCAGTGCCTATGCTGCACTTTCACTTTGCTCGAGGACATTAATAGACACTTCAAGAATAATAGAGTTACCAGTTCCCAGTTGATGTCTTTTTCAGTGGTACTGGGACTAACAACTGCACTTCGAATGAGAAACTTGTCCTTGCTTGGTGCATTCGGAGGAGCTTTCTGAGCTTGCATTGTCACTGAAGCAAAGAAAATTAACAAAAGAGCAAGACTTAGTGAAGGATCACCTGCTATACCTTAAAGAATCTTGAAGACTAGGAAGGTGTTTTATACCACATCGCTGAAATTGTAGTCTACCAGTAAGAGTTTTACAGTCAATATCCCTTAAAAAATGGGGCGTCAAGTAGAATTTGAGCAACAAAGGGGCTGAGACCAGAAAGGATCTTCATTGTGCTCGGTTTCACCAAGTCGAAGACTCTAATTTCGCATAAGAGTACAATCTACCACAGGTTGCTATTGATTATTTTCAAAATTGTGGCATTAGAAAGAAGCAAAGTTTGTGCAAGGAAAGGGAGGGGTGACTGGCCAAAGGTAATCACACCTGTGATACTAAATGTAGATTGAGGAACCATAACACCTCGGATTGGTCGAGCACTGTAGTTCTTCGGGTTTGTGGTCATGACCTGAAGACAAAGTACTTCAGACTTGAGCATGTACAAGAAGAACTGCAAACGAATTTAATTCTTGTTTCAAATGGATAAGCTAGAAAAGTCTGAAAACCCTCCACTGACATTATACAAATGAAATTCGATGAACCTAAAAACATCTGCAATTGTAGAATAGACGAGAATGTAAATTCTCTAAGGATTAATATGCCCCTAATATTGGAAAATCACCTTGAAAGCAACATAATTCGCAGTCTTATTTGAAAATTGGAGAGAACTGGAAATCTGCTTATTCGCCTCAACTGCCCAATACGTCCAGTTAAAGACAACCGAAAGCAATCAAACAAACGTGAGTATAACTCCATAGAAAGAATGGAAAACGTTGGGGTGCTTACAAGGAAATTTGATGTCATTAGGCATCTCCATTGTGCTCATCTTTTTACCCCCAAAGACAAGAAGAGAACAATGTTAATTTGCATCAGTTCATAATGAAAAGGTACCTGTAAAAATGAGGTACTTGGATAGGATAGAATATACAGGCCAGCTGGTCTGTTCGTAACACTTATCAGACGAATAATGATGTCATGAGCCCAAAACAGCTTCATCGTAAACTCATCAATCTGAATTCTGGGTACTTGTGCGGAAAAGAATTTTTACAAAAGCATTTACTTTTACATTTTATTTCATTGATGCCAAGCAAATTTAACCGTGCAGACCAGTTCTATCTTCCTTATGTGTTCACAGAGTACCTCAAGAAAAACAAAATCCAGGAAAGGTAAAACAGAACATTGTTCAAAAGTTTCCTTCTGGAAACTATAAATTAAGTGCTGAAGGCAGAACTCATTTTCATAGGAACATAGACCATGCCTTGGTAGTGCGATGTGCTTATTGAAATACATGACAATACAAAGGTAACTATGGCCTTCTGAAAGGAGGCACATACTTGGGGAGTTATCATCGGTGAGCCTCTTCAGTAGAGGCAAGACAACATTTTTAGGCAAGAAGAAAGCTAAAAATGCTGATGAAAGATAAGAAATAAGGAAGACATATTCGTTTTCTGATTCATACAAATGACTATCCCTTAATTGCAAATGCTTGTAGTTTCAAGATGATCTTTTGGTGGTTTTTGAAATAAATGTCTAGCTCTTCAGCATCGACTTCCCTGATTTTGTTAAGGAATCTATTCCAGTATACACAAGTTGGATGATTTACAGATTTCTGCGCCTAAACTAGTTTGCTTAATGATACATTTCCAGAGAATGTAAATCTTGCTTCTAGTTCTGATTTTCACTCCAGATGGTTTGTAAACTATTTGCCACATATTAGTAGAAAACATATCAGGCTGGACAGAATCATATTTTGCACTCCAATACGATCCTAGAATACAACATCAAATTATTGAATGCATGCTTTTATGTACCGATGTAAAAATCCAACTAGGATGTGTATTTGTAGGCTATATCCAAAAGGTTTGACATGAATTTTAAGAACTGATGCGGGCATACAAACAATACAGATTTAAAATGAGAATTTGAGATCAAACTTTCTGAAATTTACAAGTTCAAAACAACAAACTGTGCAGCTATATAAGACACAACCTGAGAAGAATTCAAATTTGGTGCATCTGTTAGCAATGTGTTGGCTTGCTCAGACTCCAGCGAAAGTGGTAGAGCTGTGGACAGGTAAACAACTGGCAATTTGTATTCTTCAATAGAAAGCCCTTCCTCCTTATCAAACTATACAAGAGGAAACTCCAGTTTTAAGGGTCATATCTTGCACATAATAAATGCAGAATAAGTTGGTGATTACAACTTTTGACTTGTTGACAGTGGCATCAAGGAAAATTGTGAAATTTAATTATGCATATGCAAGCTTGCCATTCAATTAGTAACCCTTGACAAACTCATGAATTGATCGCACAATCATATGGCATACCACATTCTTGGTGATGTGGTTTAAGTCTGCGCTTGAGCTGACAAGGACGCTTTGAATCTTAAATTTGTCCTTGCATTCCTTGGCTGTGCAGGGTCATTCTGAGCTCGCATTGTAACTGTGGAGATTGAAGCATAATATTCAGAAACAGGCACCTACTTTTATCAGATACAAATACAATGAATGCAGGAGAACAAAGGAAAGTTGCATCGATCTCAGAGAGCCTTTTTTTTTTTTTTTGCAAGAGGATATAAAACAAATAGATCAAGTCATCAAATTTAGGCTTCATTCAGCAAGACCAGTTTTCGACCCTCATACAGTTCAGTTTCGACGAGACTTGTATCTCATTGAACTCTACAGTGTCGGAGAAATTGTTTTCCAATGGAAGGGAGAAATAACACAAGATTTTCATAGTTTCAATAACCAAAGAATCAAACACCTAAGACGATGTTTTGATTTCTTTTACCTGTCTTAATAAACAGAGTTGAAGAAGAAAGCAAACAAAGGAAAAAAAAATTGTTACCACCCTGTGATACCACATGTTTGTCCCTGGCAAAATAATTCCAGTGTTTGGGCGGACAACATAGAGCAGGCTTATTGGTCGTTAAAACCTGTAAGTGAGAAAAGCAATGAGATTACAAAGCCTAACCTAACCAACCAGATTAGAAAAAGCCACACATAGGGTATTGAAGTGAAGTATACCTTGAAAGCAACAGGGCTATTCATCAAATTAGACAAGTGAAGACAGCAAGATATCTGCTTCTTTGGCTCAACTGACCAGACAACCAATAAAAGACTGCACTGTTAAATAACAAATGCAGAAGGAAGAATAAACTCTGAGAAAACTTGATAGGGACTCACTCACAGGTAAATCTCAGTTCCAAAGTTCAATCTTGAGAAGCCTCCCTCCACTTGGCGCCTTTTACCCTCATAAAGTAACAAAAAGAGAGAATAAATATTCAGCAGGACCAATAAAAGGCTTGGCAGAATAAGCCAACTGCCAACTGTTTAATTCTTACCACAAAGCTAATCAATGATGAAAACTAATACGCGAAAAATTTTCACTGGCTAATGAAAAGAGTTAATGTTTTGCTTGATTCTGACAAACCAATTACCTCGATCATTATATAACTCAGCCCATTTGATTACAGAATAGCTCAAAAAAAAATATGTTTTCTGCCTATCTCAAATTTCATGCCAAAGGATATTGCAGACTCAAGAAATGGGAAAACAGACAAAGATGATTAGCATTATGAATTCCGTTGCAGATGTCCAGCTAATCATTCTCACGAGTAAATGAGCATGTTTTTTGCACATTAAATCCGGAAGCAAAGGCCCTTTACCTCAGAGGAATTGTCAAGACTGCGAATAGATGCTTCAACAACCTGCAGATACCAGCATGCAAAGCTTTTTAAGAACATTCAAAAAAAATAAAAACAAAAAATGGAACTCTCAAACTCATGCAAACCTCCATTGTCTGCAACCAAAAGTGCTCCGAAAACAAGCTTTGTTGATCTAGGAGAGGGTCTTGTTACATATCAAAAAAATACAAGAATGCTTCTTTCTTAGTCTATATAAAAGGCAACATCTAATGCTATTAGATTCTATTATAGTAGTACAACAAAGTCAAGTCAATTGGGGAAAATTAGTTTAAAATGTTTAAGAAATTACGTAGAACATAGTAATGGTAGTGCAAAGCCAAGAACATATGGAACCACGTCAATTAATGTCAAACTCTTTTTTCTTTTTCCTCTTTCTTATTTGGAGGGGAACCAAACCATGTCAATTTCTTGTTTGTTTGAGCCTTTGAGGGTAGAAACATTTCAATTGTTCAATGAAAGAAATTTCATTTGAAACATGAAAACTACCACGACGCGGCCGCACAATCTCGTACGGCAACGATAGTTGTGAAACTTCCTATATTATGCTCTTAGGATACTTTTCAAATTATGAATTCCATGTCGATCCTGAAGTCAGCTAATATTAGTATAGTTGGAGGGCTAGAATTTTGTGATTTAAAGTCCATGTTTTATATTATATTAAAAAAAAAGTCCATGTTTTATGAACTAAGATAGCTTCTTGATAGATAAGCTGGGATTCAAATTCTTATATTTTACAAATTTTAGATTAATTGCGTTAAGCAAAATCAATTCCCTGCTGCCCCGAACTTCTCTCTTTTTCTTTTTCTTTTTAATGCGAATTAATAGCATAGGATGGTAGAAATTATTCATTTTAGTTGAAGAATTTTATTTATTTAGCTAATGCTGAGTTTCTACATTTTATTTTCATGATATATAAAAACTGTTTAGATAGTAGATTATTTGGGATAATTTTTTTTAAAAAATATACTGCAACATTTATTTCTTGATGTAATATATGTAAAATAAAAATATAGTTGAAAAATTTATTAACAATGCAAGCAAATAAAATTTGATAAATAATCTCTGTCCAAACAAATCCATAACATGAGATTATACTTTGACAATTTTATTGGGATCAAACAATTTTTAGCGGGTTTGACAAGAAAAGTCGAAGATTATCTGAAAGAAGCAGGTTTGACAATACGAAGCAGGAAAGGACTTCAACGTGTGATCATCCAGTAGTATTTCGGCAGTTCAACAACTGCCGAATTCTGCCGTCTGTATTTTACAATGGCCGAACGGTTATCAGGTAAACCGTTTGGGACAATTTTTTATAAAATACAGACGGCATAATTCTGTTTGCACACAACGCAACTCACTTTCGACAACTTGTAAAGGATATTTCTTCATCCCATTTGCAGGGTTATGTATATTTATTGGTACCTTCTTATATTATAATCTTCTTGGCTGCGCAAATAGACAGACATCTTACATTGACCTTGTCGTTGTTTCCTTTTTCGCTTTTAGGTTATTGGGCTTGTCACTTTATTCCCCCCCTTCATCAAAATTTATCCCTTTTTTTAGATTAAAGTTGAGTAATCTCGTCTACTTCTTGATTAGAAGGTGTTTCAACATTAACAAAATTAACGGTGTTTTGTTGTTAGTTTTGTTGTCAACTAACAAGTCTTCCGTAGCGTACGTGCTCACCCCTGCTGCCTAAGGCCAATTTATGTTTTGATTGCTCAGTGGCCTTCCTCAATTTGTAGTAATTTAGATACAATTTTATGAACCCAAGGTTAAACCTCATCATAATTAAGTAAAAATAGTTGCTGCCACTACGGTAAAAAATGAGAATTGACAACCGCCAATTAAAGAAAAAACACTATCAGTTTCAGAAGTTGCCCACCCACCAATGCCACAATTTCGTGAAATGAAAGCCTTTCATATTCTAAGTTAGAGAAAGGGTCAAGACTCCCAGTTTCCACCCTGCCAGTACCGACAACTGCAAAAACTTGTACTGCCATGGGACAAATCCTCGTACATATCTAAACTTCATACCCTGATTCCTGCATGCTTGGAACCTAAAGTACGGTTTCACACCAAATACAGCAGATTACCTTGATAGCACGAATTGATAACCCAATACGAAATATAACAGAAAATAATTGGATTATGGTGCTTAAGAAGAAACTATCTCCCAACATTTTTTGGGATTTTCAATGTCTTGCAAAGCAGTAATTTATCCTACAAGATCAAACTGCCTTTTTAAATACTAGTTGAATAACAAGAAATAAAAAAATTTCATCAACTTCATAAAAGAATACACCTATAATCCACCAGATCAAGTTTCCTGCTACACAAATGCTAACTATGCAAAATCAGTGTCCTCACTGGAAGAATTATGTCCTTTTCAATGTGTATCCCAATATGATGCCCAGCAAGCCAAAGACAATGACAATAACTACAGATACACCGCCACGACTTTTGTTGCTGTCATGCCTCAAGAGTTCCTGCACCACAGAATGTTTATAAGGATAAGCTACAACCATTTTGCAAAGACTAGACAAGAAATCCGACACATAACAAAGTACAACGTACTTCTGTAATGATTCTAATTGCAACTGATTGTTGCTTACCTCTCAGTTCTGCATTTCTACAGTTTGTGATATATTTACAACAAACTTATTTGCCATTTCATATAGTGAATCCAAACCAAACAAATAAAATTGGAGAAAAAGCATGATTCCAGGCAAATAACCAAGCATGCTAGATCTCACATAATAAGGGACAAGAAACCTTACCAATTCTTGACGAATTCTTTTACTCTGTTGGACTGCAGCAGCTTTTTCCTCAGTTAACTTTGAAATGAGAGATCTTGCCTGAAAAACATCACATCATGTTCCTATTAGTTGTCAAAGTTAAATGCTTGAGCTGGATGGATGCAAAATGCAAATGGACGAAGACGTGCATCTAAAAATCAAACGATAAAGCAAACTTAAAAAGGGAATAGCCAAGTTCTTGTAGAATCAACAAGCGTATTGCTGTGAGAAAATCAGAGGGCAAAGGAATACCATAGCCAGTCAAAAGATGTGTGCATAATGTTGCTCTTAAATCAACAATACCAAAAGAAACACTCCAAAATGATATGTAGAGACCAATATTTCCAATATCATTAATTCTCTATCACAAAAAACTATATAAATTATGTCATAGTGTCCAACCATTACTCCCATGTACCAAGAAAGACTACAAATCAAATAAGACTTTTGAAACTTGAATGGGTGTGTCTGGGTACATTTTCTCTACAACTCTTTTTAGGGGGAACTAGAAAAAGCATATTAAACTATCCACTTAAACCGCTAGTTCCTTGATAGTGTCTCAAGAACAATTTCCATTTGCTTCCAAATACAGGCTAGAAGATGAACAGGAGATCTGACCCAGATCTACCTAGACCTAAAAAAAAATACTGCTGTTTCACATTTGGAATATATGGACAGAGAGTTTGCACTGCTATGTTTCAAACATTGGTTAAAAGACTTGGCAATCTGACCAGCAAAGGCGCCAAGCTGAACACAGTCCCAGACTAGGGTACTGGCAAAAGTACGGAAATCCATCCATATCTCGATTACATAGGAATATTATATTACCTTATCCCATCATCTGTGAAACAACAATAATATATCATTGCACAGCACAAAGGTAAACCCATCCCAAAATTACTTTAGAATAGCAAGTCCAGATTCACATCTTTTCCTTTTATGGTCCTTCCACCCAGAACTATCATCTTCATAAAAGTAAGCTTTTATAGAGAGATGCACTAGAGATAGCGGTATTTCCCTCGAGTGTAGATCACGAAGATATGTGCAAACCTTAAATGGCTAGTTTGGACAATGGAATCCAAACATCAATAAAAGCAGTAAATGCTATGATTTATAGGATAATTAACTGGCACAATACAAAAAGATATGCAATTCTAAGCACATGGGAAGACCCGTAAAGTATTGAAAATTGAGCTCTCATATTTTTAATGTGCTTAGAGAGGAACAAATGTTACCTCTGAAGATCTGTCATATGTATCCACAAACTTTCTCGAGACCTGCATGTACAAAAAGTATTTTCTCAATGCCAAGGTATTGTCAATGCTAGGTAAAAGGAGTGAAGAGAACATCATAAAATCAACCCCACCCCCACCCCCCCAAAAAAAGAAGGAAAAAAAAAGAAAAAGGAACCAAAATTGACCTACCTCAGAACCACCAAAACTCCCATTTTCAAATATCAATGGCCTAGGAGAAGAACCCTCTTCAGATCCTTCTGCAACTGGTGATGGAGGTTGTGGAGGGGATACATAAACAACTTTTAGTTTGCATTCTTCAACTAGATTTCCGCTCTCTTTGTTGAACTGTTAAAGAGAAACCACTTGTATAAGATATGATGTGTGTCAACAATATACAGCTCTTCTAGCAAACCCACTTCTTTTAGCTTCTAGCATTTAAGACAGACAACGAACATATGAGCACAAAATAGCTCAGACAAAGCTTAAAGACAAATGAAAGGTTCAGCCCCATTAATCACACTAAAATCATAAATAGACAAACTAAATGACCAGACAAAATTACCATATCTCCAGTTATATCTTTCGGTGTTGCTCCAGGGACTAGCAACTGTGCTCTGGAGCAGAAATTTGTCCCTGCACACCAAGTCAGCAGGAGCTTCCTTTTGCGCTTGCATTGTAACTGCAGATGATAAAAAGTAAAAATTAATGACCAACACAAGGACCGGTGTTTGTATCATCAATATAATGAGAGAAAGAAAAAAGTAAAATTCTTATCCAAAAAAATGGAAATCAACAACCCCACAAGGACCAGTCTTTGGTTCATAAATATGATGATGGAAAGAAACAGAGGAAACTTTTTATTCAAATGCCATTATTGGTAACCCAATTAAGATTGAACTACGAATAAATCTATCCAGAATTAGACCTCTTGGGGCTTAATTTTGACGGTTGAGCCAAATAGAAGTTGGACACTACAATGTCATTACATTATATTCAATATTATGTTTTTGTTTCAAGAAAAGGGCTCAATGAAATTCCTCCAATGTATTTTATCTGCTACTTCTCATTATCTGTTCCTGGCCAGCAACCAAAAGGAGAAATCAGGGAAGATGACATGACAAATTCACAAGTGTCATAAGACCCTGCAATAGATTGAATTTTGAAAGCCATTCATTTACAGCTACAAACCACGATGGACCATCTTTTCTGATCACAATGCGGAGAAATGTTTCCCTCTCTAAGGTTAAAGCACACATTTCTGAAAGAACACCTCAGATGATCTTGGAGAATCGCTCCCTACCATTTCAAATCCGTGATAAGAGTTCCTACTCCATACTCTTCAAAGTGTTTGTTCAACATCAAAAGAGGAAGCCTATAGCAAGCATTTGAATCTAACAATACCCACATTATATCTTTTTAACTCAAGAATTAACATTAAAAATAAAAACAAACCACTTAGATATGTTGGAGGAAATATTAACAGAAAATGTGGGTGTAGATGTATAACTACCTATCACATCACAAGTTGATCTCGGCAAAACAATCCCCGTGTTTGGTCGAACACAATATTTTTTGGGATTCGTCGTTTTAACCTACAACATAAAACAGACGTTTAAAAAAAACGTGAAATAGATCGAATGCAGAGAGATAATTCAAGACATCAAGCATAAGAGGGGGAAAAAAACCACTTCTACATAATTGGTGGGATATGTTCACAGAAAAAACTTAAGAATTTACCTTAAATGCGACATGATTTTCTGTCTTATTAGATAATTGAAATGAACAAGAGATCTGCTTCTTCAGCTCAACTGAAATTCACAGCAACATTTAAGAAAAAATAAACGAAAAAAAAAATATTACAACAAGAAGAAAAAATAAACCGAAAATGGCTTACAAGGGAACTTGAGCTCCAATGGTTCAATGTTTAAAAGTTCTCCAGCACTCATTTTCTCTTATGGATTTTGTCTTTTTTCACCCGAGATAAGATGACACTGAAGAAATGAATTCAATCAAATTGAAACTGATAGAATTTTTTTTCTTGGTTTTGGGAGATTTGGGGAAGAAACAGATAGGGGTGATCCGAATAAATCTGGAGTGGGGAGGAGGAGGGAAAAAGTGGGGGGGTGTTGGTTTTTTATTAGTACTACAATTTTCGTACATTTGTTTTCTTTTTTTTAATAAGAAAGATGAAACGGAAAAATCGTGGTCACAATTTCAAGCAATGACATCATCTTACCACGTAGTTTTTTTAAAAAAAAAATAAACCAGAAGGGTAAAATACCAAAAAAAAAAAAAAAAAACTCTCCGTGATTTAACAAATGTTCAGTTTAACTCTCTCTTATTTGAAAATCTATATTATAACTCCCTGTAGTTTCAATTAAATTAAAAATTGGATAGAAAACATCCAATGTGACGGTTGTACGTGAAATATCAATATTGTCCCTATTATATGTGAAATGCTTTCCATTCAATTTTTAATTTAATCGAAATTGCAAGGAGTTATAGTGTAGTTTTCTAAATCAAGGAAAGTTAAATTCAACATTCGGCAAATTATAGAAAGTTCATTTATCCAGAGACAATATTAACATTTCACGTATAACCTTTAGATTAAATGCTTTCTGTTCAATTTTTAATTTAGTTGAAATCATAGAGAGCCGTAGTATAGATTTTCAAATCAGAAATAGTTAAATTGAATATTTAGCAATACATAAAGAGTTTTGTGTATTTTACCCTAAACCAAAAGAACTGGTAAATTGGTTCATCATTTTGTTTTGGTTATGCAAATGGAAAGTTACGTTGGAGTTGGGGATGCAACAATCGTAAGCCTCATAGCTTTCAGCATACAATCTAAAAGCTTGTACATGATAGTCTGCGTAATGCTCGAGAGAATTTATATATTATTACACGAATCATAGGACAAACAAAAATCATAGCACATCTTGCAAATCTTTTTTTTGGTCAAACTATACAGCCTATGTGTAAACTTACATGTTGCAAACTTCGTTTAAGTGCACATTTTGTAACATTAATTTTCCTCACAATCTCGCATATTCATGTTGCACAACTTTTATCTGGAATGTCGAACATGAGGAAGATTTGTTCGAAGTGTACTTGCAAAATCTTGCCAACAGCTAGTGTAGATGAATTGTGCCGACTTGATGAAGCATTCGTTCTATTTTCTTTGCTGACTTTTAACGACTTACAAATCTTGTTTGAGACAGAAAGCTACAAGAATCGAAATTAACTTCACAGGAAAACAGTTGGTGAAGTGAAAAGCATCAGCTGTTTATTAGTAGCAATTACAGTTGGTTCATCTTTTCAGCTCTTCCAGATGTTGTGAAAGCCCTTGTAGCACCTACAGATGATGCAAGGCAGAATATTGGTATTAGTTGCCACCAAAAGCAAGCAATACGCTGGCAGATGCCTAGATGCTTTTGGTAGGAATTGCTTACCAACTTGGTATCCTCAAGTGCAGCTTCCAGTGTCCCGATTTTCTGCTAGACAATAATAACTCGTAAAAATGTACTGTAAATTCGCGTATTGTACTACACAGTTCAGGGCAATAGATATGCATGTAGTCAGTAAAGCAGAAACTCACTATTTTCGCTTCCGTAAGCAGATCTCCAAAAGCTCGGATTTTCTGCAATGAGGGTCTATCAGGACCTTCTGTTTCAGCAAGTTCCCCAGAAGTTTCATCTGTTGCTGGGGTAACGTCATACACATCTTTTACTTGCAAATTATCCTGCATCAAGCATGTGCCTGCAACTCAGTAGATGCAAAAGACTTGACATCTTTGTAACCAAAAAATGATAAAATGGACTTGGCAACTGTCCTCGGAGAAAAATTCTAATGCATCGCTGAGAATGTAGCTTTCATTAGGTGGAAATAACAAGACATTCCTACTTCTAATGGCAGATTTACCTCAAGCAGACAGACAAACTAACAAGGACAGTGAGGCAGGAGAGCGGAGGAAGAATTCAAGAAGAAGAAGAAGAAGAAACATTAGCCATCATCACTGAACTTGATTGAGAAAATTTGAAGCAACGAGAGTAACTATATATAATCCAAATATTTCAGTTTTTAATCGTGTCTATATAAGAAAGTGGGGAATTGTCTCCTTATCTGAAGATTTAAGCTTTAATAGACGGAAACATGGAGATTCCAAAGCAGTTATCATGTCTTCGTCCCTTGTTTGTATCGACAACCTAATATGTCCCTCTCAAAGAAACATCCAGTACTTCTTTCATGATCTATTACTTTTGCCTACTTTGGTTCAATATTGAACTACTACGTCAGCCAAAAATCCAAGCCATTAGAGAAAAAGGTCTTCTTGTATCTATACTCGATGACAGAAGGAAATGTAGCTTTCGAGGAGAAGAAACAGCTGTGTAATATCAGGACCGCATAAACTAATGCAAGATTAAGAATTCAACATTCCCAAAAACACTACTGTATAGCATTAATTTCCGCAACCATAGAATTATTTGGAATGAGATTGTAAAATGAGTATATGATAGCTTCTCGAGTGTTTTCTAGTCAATGATGTAACGTAAGGACTAGGTTTTCATACAGTATCACCACCATAGGCATCTTCTGCTTCCTGGTCTCTCATTCCTCCATCCTCACACTCACACTCTTCTCCTGTAGCAATCATTGTCTACAAGGAAAAGTGATATTGTTTAGTCTCAAAGGTAGGATATGGGAACTCTACTGTAATCAAAAACAGGAAGTTACTAATGATAAAGCAATTTACACGCACGTGTAACATTTGAGTAATTTCTGGATCATTCCAGGGTCCTTTATCACTGAAGAGGCAGCCTCCAGAATCATAACATGTACAGCTACCACCCAAGAAAGTAGGAAGGTTACTGCAGGAGCAACCAATATCTGTCAACAACTTCCTTAGGGGAACCTTTTATATCTGCGAGCATAAACTAAATTGGCCATAAGGTAAATGTAAATGAACAACTTATTATCTGTTGACCTCCTTTTTCAAATATGAACAATGTAGATGCTCAAATTTGCAGTTACCTTGGATCTATAACTTCTAGTAGACTGCTTAGGTAGTTACTTCCCAGCACCTGCGATTGCACCCCAAAAATTTAGACTGACAATGGAAAGGAAAAGGAAAACCAAAATCTCTACGCACTTTGATCTTTGCCAAAGTTCTGGGTTCAAGAAAAGCCTTTATAGCCGTCCAAAGGACCTTGAACCCTGATCCAGCGTTGACAATATACAGCCGATTCAGCGTCTGCAAATATATGAAGGCGGAAGGTTTATATTTTAGTGTTCCAAGTTTCATCCAACAGTATTCTAATATTTAACGTGGAATAAGTGAAGAATTTGGCTTAAGAAGAGCTGCACTAATCAGTACCTCAGGATAATAGTTGCTGTCAATCTTCTGAATTTCCAGGAAAAGGTATCTTGCAGGCTTTGAGAAGTTAGAAGTTCCCTGTGCAAAGAACGTGGATTTTCAGTTTACCAGAAACCATCGTATTCTACAGACAGTTGCGCATCAGCTTTCCCAGAAGATGGTCTCTATGCAACTGTTTTTTAAATTCTAAACTAGCATTTTTAGGTGCAAAAACTTTTCTACTCTCATTTGAGGTATAAATGCCAAACAAAAGGCGTCAGTCAAGGGAGAAATCATAAAGGCGATGACTTTTTAGCAATTTCCGGGACACCTGTGGACCTACCTAAGGGGCGAATGAAAAGCACATCAACTGAGATGCAAATTTGAAGCGTACCGCGAAGGCAATTGATCGCACATATGAAAGATTAACAGAAGGAAGTTTCAAACTGTTACCACATTCTTCACATCCAGGATACTAGTGGTGGAGGCTATATGCTTCTTTGCAGCAAGTGAGCATGCAGGGAACCTCCAATGCAAAGTTTTTTCTTGTTCGGAAACATGATACTTCACATATCTCTCAATGGTAGTTTTCCGGAGGAGCATATCGATATCCACCATCCCAAGCCTTTCAATGTAAACTGGTCTGCCATATTTATCTACTCCATGAAATCCATGAGGGTAACATTCTTTAACTTCTCTATACTCCTCAAACTTAAATTCCTGGAGAATATGTCAAGCCCGTTAACTTTAGCAATCATCATGAGAAAGTTGTTACTCTAGAGGTGAAAGCAGTCTAGCCAAGATACTGATGGAAAGAATTTTTTCAAAAAATTGTAGGTGCATAGAGATTGTCTTAATTTGTGAAAGTTAGGAGTTAATACAAGATAACATGTATATATGGATATGCAGGATATGCTCATATGTATCTAGTCACTGCACAGAACAATCTTTACACGAAGTTAAACTCCCACAGAAGAAAATTGTAGTCTTTAATGCAAGATATATAGAATTGGACCTTTTCTTTGTGTCATTAAGTTCCAGATAATGCCGGTTATCTTAACTTATACTGGCCAAAGGAAAAAATATCAAATACAGGGCAATATACTGTCGTTGATGATTTTTATAGTTAAAAGTAGTATCAGTTTATCCCCATGTCAACCCTGAAGAATCCTTTACTTTTAAGATACATAGAATCTGCGAAATATTGAACTCGGAACAAGCAATGAAGCTGAAATGATCATTGTCACCTAAATTTTCTCTCTGGATCCAGCCTTTGGGATAACACGTCTTAGATTTTCCTTAACAGCATAGTTAGAAGGCATTTCCTTTTTCTTTTTGTGACATGCCACCATTATGTACATGAAAAAGTTTACAGGCATACATTTCATACCAGTTGCAGGCACCACAGGCAAGGGTCACATGAAGATGTAGATGCCCATAAATGATAGCAGAGAAGAAAAACTACAGATGCATCCTCAATATATGCATTTTCACTGTGTGCAGATATAGACATATTACAGCTCATTAAATAGTACTTATAAATGACAAGATATCTTGGCCTAGAAATACATAGCTAGAGATAGATGCTTCAAGTTAGAATGAGATGCTATCCTCCAAACCACGTTACTAAATACACACAAAGAGAGAGACTTTACAGGTTTGGCACTTTGCATTACCTACACAGCTACACTAACAGAAAGGATTCTGATAAAACTTTTAGTTGAAGTGCACAACATTTTTTGCTTGGATTTGTAACAAATTGGAAAGTAAAGTTAAATCAATCCGTTCATTATAAGTGTCAACACAAGGAACTCTTCAGGAAGGTAACCTGAAATTTACCTTGACAATTGCATCAACACCAAACTCCTCTCTCCATTTAAGGTAATTCAAAAACATTTCTTTTGCTCTGTTCTGATTAAAATCCCTCGTTCTAAGAAACCTGCAGTCACCAAAAAAGAAAAAAAGAAAAAAAAGCAATTGTAGCATGGTCCAAACTACCATATCTAGCTATTGTACTTCATCTATTGATAATGCTGACATTAAAATTTTGTAGAAGAAGCACTAGTGCATACCATCAGTGGCATTTGATCGATAAACAGACCAAGTAAGCGTACCTTAACAGGGTGTGGTAATCATAATGCTTTCCTGTTGCATGACCCTCAAGAGAAAGCAGTTCACGGAATGAATCCACAATTTGCTCATCTTTAGGATTACGAACTCCTTCAAGGATTGTTTTCATTGATTGGCTCCTTTTTAGTCTAAAAGAGTCCAGAGGATTTGTCAATATCGCCTTGAAGCTGTCTCTCGATCCGAAGGACCTTTTCTTCTCTTTTGGAGGAGGTAAGTGCCAGTGAAATTCAATAGGAGGATGAATAGATTTAGCTTTTTGTTTAGCAACCTGAGCTTCTTTAGAAGTTGAAGATCTCCTGGTCCCTCCTGCACCAGCTGCAATAACTATTTCCTGCAACAACTCCTTTGACTTCTGCATGTCAACCTAATATCCATGTAAAGAAAGAACGACAAAATTACTTGGCTTCCGTCACATTATGCTTACTTTCAAGAATTCAAAAATTGAAAGGATATTGAGGTGATGATTGCATTGATACCCCAAAAAAAGGGGTCAACTGCCCAGTGAATTATGAGTTTGAAATAAAATGAAGCAGATTACTAAGTGCAGTAAACTTGAGATACATTAGCCGATGATAAACAGAGTTTTGAAATTTTTCTCAGTAACACCAAAACAGTAAGCTATTCCCACTACTTGACTCCACCATTCAGCGCTGTGACTGCAGTAGCAATACGATTGCTCTGTGAACCCAGTAGTACTACGGTTGCTCTGTGAATGCATAATTCTGTTAAAGCAAGCATTGGAATTCTCTTAAGTTATGAAGTCATGTTTGATTGCTCTGTGAATACAGTAGAAATATGACCAAATGCTTTACTCATACAGGTCAAACGAATGCCCAAGCACTCAATACATAGTTCCACACGTTATGAGATAATCTTGATTGCCAAATCCTGATGATTTTTGGCAAACCTGGAATCATATATAAGAAACAACATTGATGAAACAGCTAAATTAAAGAAGAATCCATTAAATATACCCCTACATTATCATGCAAATACTAAGTCCAAGATCGGGCAGGATATCTAATCAAGTCATGAATTAGTCGAAATCAAGAGTTTTTAAGAGTTGTAGAAAATCTCAACTCTCAAGAATGAAGAGTGTTTCGAGAATCTAGTGCCAAAAATGTGAAGGAATCAGAGAGGTTACCGACGAATGTGAAGCGACAGAGAAGAAAGCAGAGCAGTGGATGAATGAAAAGGAAGCTGGGACGGTGAAGCAATGAATTTTTCTAGCGTCAAATGCCATGCTTTTTGATCATGTCCTCCTGGCAATGGGTATCGCATAAGAACTTCGAATGTTTGAATACCAAGGAACTAAGGAATCCCCGCGCCCCACAAGTATTACTATTCCGTAATGTTTTTGGTAACAGCTTCGCTACATTCGACCCACTCATGGAAATAATCCCAAGTCGGTGGTTAGCACTTTGCACTTGGTACATTTATTAGTGTTATCAGTGATCCTCGCACAGCCAATGTGTGTGTAATTAACTAAGAAAATATGCATTTGAACTAAAAAATTTAGTAGTAAACTAAATTTAATAGTAAACTATTTGACAACAAAATTTAGTAGTGAACTAAAAAAGTTAATATAGCAAAAAATGATTTAAAAAAAGCAAAAATTTAGTAGTAAACTAAATTTAATAGTAAACTATTTGACAACAAAATTTAGTAGTGAACTAAAAAAGTTAATATAGCAAAAAATGATTTAAAAAAAGCAAATAAAAAAATTAAATCAATCACTTACCTATAGTGTGGTTGATTAATGAATCTCTTAAAAAGGTCAATTTTTTTCTAAACGTACTCTTACATTGAGATGGAATTTCACAATCATTTATAGGATTAAAATCTTGTGATAAGAGATAGGGAAAAAAAGGGTTCTCTCGTACGCTTATGATGCGTATGAAGAGGATGGAGAAGAAAATTTTATGTGATTGTAATTTGTAGTTGACTAGAAACTTTTTATGGGATTGTAAGTTGTAATTTGGTAATCATATGATATTTAGTGGTTATGTTGGAGCAGCATTGCTACACAGCATGATGGTTGTCATACGATATGCCATTACAACACAACATGGCAAACAAAGTAAGAAGGAAATTGCAAGATCAAGATCAGGCGGTCCACTCATATGCCTTTGTCTACTATTTAAGTTTCGTGTTGAGTCCCTTTTTTTCATAAAAAAATTAAAAAAAAAGGCATTTTCCATGTTGGAGTAAGTTAGTGGTGAAGACATATAGTTACGAAACTTGTCCGACAACAATTAAATCAGTGAATCAGCCATAGGATCGGGTTGGGTTGCTAATTAAATCAGTTAAACAACAAACTCGTTGATCAGTCAACGATCCAGCGGTTCAACTAGTGAATTAAAAAAATCACCGATTGAACCACTAACTTAAAAATTTTACTATTTTATAATTAAAAATATGTTATTATATTATAAAATATAACTATTGTGCAACCTGTGATTGAATCGATGACTCGGTCACCTTTCTGGGCTAAGATTCGGGTCAAGTTTAATAACAATGGGTGAGAAGTTATTTAAAGGATAAAAGGGAAATTTGAAAAAGTGACAGAGGGATCCATTTAGCGATCAGAGAAAAATTCTGATCTTTGCATTTTTTTTTACCCATTTAGTGGGTCCAAACTATCTACTCCCAGTTTATTATCGTAGAGATTATTAATTTTTGTAGGATCAAGTGAGTGCAAGATTACAACTGGTTTGAATGCACACTAATTATTAATTACTCCATAAGCGAACAATCACTTAGACAAATGATGAGAAATTGGCAAAAATTCAAAATTCGACCTTAACAATAATATTAACACCTTATGAAAAGAAATCCGTGACTAGCTGGCTATCAAATGATTGGTTAGCACATTATTCGTAAAACAATGAAAGTAGTCAATTACAAATTCATTTTTGCAGCTATTTTTCTACACTAGTATTTTGCCTCAAATCTTATCATAAATAACATCACGGCCAACATCATTTGGTACCAACTACATTGAGGTAGGTTGTTTACGTAATTGTCACCAGGATTAAAGAGTCTTATTTCTTTCTGGGAAATCAATTTTAAAAATGATAGCTGAAACTGAAAAATGCTAAAGTCTAACAGTCTACGACTGGGCTTCTGGACAACAACGTCAACAAGGCCTAAACGACCGGTTTACATAATCCTTACTAGCTGCACTATTGGGCCTCGATGTGTTTTGGTACCTCTAATCTTAAAAATTTTAAGGAACGCTCCGTGGACCGCTTTATCTTTTCGTTAGGATGAAAAAGGGTTAATTTTGAATACGCTAATAATATTGATGCTAGTGTACATGAATGTATGTAGAAGCATAAATGAATCCAAACAAGTCGAGCATTCTAATGTTCAAACTTGTTTAATTATTTTGACGAATTTAATATTTTATTCTAACTCGACTTGTTTATTCTCAAGCCAAACTCGAACAAACTTTTACAGAGCTCAACTTAATTTGAGTTCGAATAATTTGAATTTTCTACATGCACATTTCACTTATGTGCTAATCGAGGCGAACTCAAACTGAATTTAAATATTTATCAAGCACAGAATTCTGTTCAAAGTTTGGTTTGATTAACTAACGAACCAAACTGAAACAAACTCTTACATAGCTGAGCTCGATTTGAGTATCTTATAGTTTGATTCATCTTTTAACCCTAAATGCATGTCACCTATTTGAATTTGAATTTGAACTTCAATTCTTGTATAAGTAGCATGCATCCATACTTGCTATTACCTCTACAATAATAAAGTAAGAGCAGATAGCTTATGTATACAACCAGTTGTCACTTTTTAGAATTTCTTTTTTATCCTTCTAATAATTTCTCACCACTAATCCACTTCAACTCAACCACTGACATCACACAACCAATAAATACATGTTTATCACTTAAGCATAAACCGCATACAAATAATTGCTTGATTTAATTTTTTATTTGAGTTTTTAGTATTAACTTTTTAAATTTACTACTGCTTGATTTTGTTGTCAGAAAATGAATCTACATTCATTAGTTGAGTAGAAATTTTTTTTTTATCACTTGCACACACATCGAGTGTACAAGTACGTCAAAAAGAGCCCCATACTGTAATGGGTTGGTCTCTGAATGGGCTGCATCGCATTAAAACCGATTACATGGAGTCCAACAACCGGTCTTCATTGGTCCCAAACAGATGGTTGGTTAACCTTCATATTCATACTTATACCAAGGGATCTCTCAATTGTTGTGAAAAAATGTGAACAGACAGCGTCACTCACTGAATTAACAGGCACTGGATGGGACTGTTTTTCAAAAATTATTTTTTTAAATACGATAAAAATTTTAAAAAAGTACTTTAAAAGATAATTTAAAAATTAGTTTAATTTTTTTAAAAATTTTAAAAAATATCTCAAAATACATTCTAAAAACTCTTCTACTCTTAAATATCTTAAAATATTTTCTAAAAATATCCCAAAATATAATCTAAATACTCTGCTATAACAAAAATTTTTAAAAACATCCCAAAAAACAGCTAATCCAAACGGGGCCTAAAACTCCAAACAGATCAATTAATTCTTTTCCTTGGTAGCAGATCTTTCAATTTCTTGACTAAATCTGAATTGCGATCTAGTTAGACCTCAAAAAGCAGGGGGGGTTGTTATATGTTCAGACTGTTCTGGTATGTGCTATTGGACTCGAGTATCAGCAAAGTTGTCTTTTAGTTATCATTTTTATGCATCATGAGAAGGCAAAGAGAAATTGTTCAACCACTTGGTTGTATTGTAGCCATCTGTTCCTTCTACGGTGGCCAGAGTCAAAATCGTCTGATCAGTGTGGAACAAATCTAAGTATTTAGAATTCTTTTGATTGGACTAGAGAGGCAAAATGGATCCCCACTCCCACCAGAAACACAGCCCCGGCAAAAAATGACAAATTGAAGTGGCCATGCATGACTAACCCCCCAGCCATAATGTGCAGCACAAAAACAAAAAAAATAGAAGAAGCCAATAAATAAATAAATATATATATATATAATAGTCTGTCGTAAATGCATGGCAATCTTAACATATTTTGAAATGCCATGATAATGTATGTCTGCATCTTTTTGGCCCAACACAGAATCATAATGCCGTAACATTTGAATCATCAAAAGATTTGCATGCCTGGTGAAGCCAAATCATGTTGTATGGAGTCCCACAAAATACATGATGAGCGTTTCCCCCGCAAATCTATAAAGGTATTGTTAGCTGTAGTGAAATTTCACACGTCTATTTGTTGGCTTTATTTATAGCAGTGCAAACAAATGACCACGTCCCCTGACTGGCCAAGAACACCGAACAGCTTATGCAGTGTAATAGACACCACGACAAGGGTTGGGGAGGGCAGTCCATGCCGCTCTATATAATCTCGACTGTCCTTTCAATTCTTGACATTTGCCACATCTTGAATGCTAATTTTGAATTGAATTTTAAAATATAGTAAGTGCATTATTTGTTGGATTAGTCTTTTAGTGTAAAAATTGTTTTATGCATACGGATTCCAAAAGAAAAAAAATGACATATGCGTAAGCAGAGAATTTGGATTTTAAATGAAATTTATGTGCCACACATCTAAAACTACAGTAAAATCTCTATAAATTAATATTTGATAAATTACTAATAACTTTTATAGGTCTCGATCTGGGCTAACGAGTTAAATTAATAATTTTGATAAAATAATAAGATAATAAATTTTTTGAAAACCTTAGAAAACCTTTTGCTTTTATTCGTATCAAAAATTAATAATTTACTAAAATTACATATCATATATTCCTAAAATATGTGTCTATTATTTTTTAATATAAATTTATCGACTTGAATTCTCATAATGCAATAAGAAATTATGAAGAGTTATTGATAATGCTTCCTTTCGTGTAATAGGAAATGGACATCGATCATTTAGCATTCATAAGTCTTTTTGACCTCTTGATAATGGAAAATTTGATCTGTCCCACGAGTGGTCAATAGGCACTAGTTGAGACGGAGTTCAAATTATTAATATTATGAAATGGTTAATTAGAAAAGGCATATAAATGCAAGATATGATAATAATTATTAATGTGAATTCATATGATAGATTAAATTTGATGTAGATGTACTAGTAAGTACTCATTAGACACACAATTAAGTAGAATAACTCATATTTTTATAAAATAAATAAAAATTTTAATTAATTAAATGAGTGTTTATTTGAATTTAACTACACTCGATAAATTAATAGTAATTTATTAATTTATCGATTAAGTAATACTTTTTTTAAATTAATAGAAATTGTTCGATGCCAAAGTTATTAATTACAGAAATTTTACTCTACTTTCACTGGTAATTTATTTGGACGATGTAGGAAAATTATCCTCTTATTTATTGACTGTTTGTTTTTTTTTTTTTTTTGCCTTCAGTGGGGTGTCCGAACTACATTAGTAGCCGACTAATCTCCACTGGACCCTGACCCCCGCACCACCAAGGAGCCGAGGATTTGAAAGAGGGCAGAGTCGACCACACGACCCGGGGCCTAATGAGGACATCCCGCTGCCAGCCGCTCTGCACCTGGGTGCATTTATTGACTGTTTGTTGATGAGAAGTTAATTGGCGTCATAGCCTCATAGGTTGAAAAGGAAAGTTGGTCCCACAAACCCACTCGTGGGGAAGAGGGGACCCACAATATTACTGCTACCTACTACTTACATAGCAGTAAAACGTGAGGAAATATCTTAGAGGTACGGGAGCACATCTGGAAAACAGCTGGCGGTGAGCAGACACACACGTTTTCATAAAAGCATTTTCCTTGAAAAAACAAAACAAAAAGAGACCGCGACGTCAGCTTCCGAATCCTTTCAAAAACGTCTTCTGGTCCGGCGGCGTCTTATGTCAAGTACCTGTCGCGTTTCCGGCGTCCCGCTCCATTGGGCTCTGATTCAATGACTTTTTTTTTTTACTTTAATAAAGAGTTGGGATCGGATTCTTACTGATTTCAGTGACCGGTCACCTAATCCCTAATAGTAACCAATAGTATGCTTAATCAAGCTGATGATGTTTGTTGAGGACAGGGGCAGGTTCGGAAGGTTTTGCGCAAAATGTACGGCGTGTAATTCTATATACATGCCGTGTAAGTTATTTTCAATAATATATAATTATAAAATAAAATTTTATGAACTTCATATATGATGTGAAAAATGATGTTCAAAATGTAATCCGAATCTTATATATTTTTTTTGGATCAAATTTTAACCATGAACCTGCAGGAACGATTCTCTCCTGTTTGTTGATGCCTGAAGCCCAGTGTAAAAAAAAGCCTTTAATTGTACAATGCCCTGTGCAGAAGGCACTGGGAAAATCGTCTTAACTTACATTCAAATCGCATGCCTTAATTTGAGCGAAACCGAGTAGTTTTAGGTAGGTAATAGCCCATTCGTACTATTTTAATAATCTTGATTTTTTCTTTCACACACATTTTAAAAAAATTTGGTTGATTTTGTTGGAAAAGTAAATGTAACCTACTCTTTTCTTAAAATGCTTTTATGTTAAAATTAGGATTATGATGAATAATCATTATACCTTTACACTATTAATTACAACAACAATATTGATAAAAAAAATTTGTACTCCCTCTATTTCACTTTGATAGTTTTCTTTTTTTTTCTCATATGGTTTAAGAAAAATTAGTTAACTTTGTTAAAAGAATAAATCTAATCTAATGTTTTTCTAAAACCTTACATTAATATTTGGAGTATCACTAACTACTATATCTATAAATTAATTATAACAACAATAATAATAATAGTATATTGTATCATTCAAGGCATCTATCAAAACAATTATTTGTGAAAAAGTTGATTGCATTAAATAAGGTAAGTTATATTTACTACTAACGAAGTATGTTAAATAAGAGTATTTTTTAAAAATTAAAAGTTAACTATATTCTTCAATTGAAATGTAAACTATAATTGGGGGAGGTTGAAAAAGAAAAACAAGACTACCAAAGTAGGACGGAGAAGGTAGTACCATTCAAGGCATGAATGAAAGTAATTATTGATTAAAAATTTAACTATATTAAATAAGGTAGGTTATACTAATGGATAACAAAGTACATTAAATAAGGGTGTAGCATAGAAATTAAAAGTTTGATTTGTCTAACGGATGTCTAATAGGTACTCATTAAAATGTATTTCAGATGTTAGATTTTTAGAAAGATAAAATTAATTAAGAAAAAGCTTATAAATATAAGAAAATTAATTAAGGAAAGTGTATAAATATAAGAAAAGATATTAATTATTAGTGTGTATGTGTGTATACATATGTGTGTGTGTGTGTGTGTGTGTGTGATAGGTTAAGTGGAATGTATGAGTGATAACGAGTGTTTAATGGACACCCATTAGAAAAATTCTTAAAAAGTAACTATATTTTTCAATTGAAAAGTGAACTATAATTTAAGACGGATAAAAAAATATAAGACTATTAAATTGGGGATGGAGATGGTACAAAGTCCAATAAACTTATTGAGGCGGATTAAATCCGTCAACTAATTGAGTTTTGAGTGCAGCATTTTTGGGCCCAGCACGTTTGTTTGTAAAGATTTTTTCAAATTTGGCATACATTTTTCAAATTAAATTAGGATTAATGTTATATATATTATGAGCATAAAATTTTTTATATTAACAAGTATAAAAGGTATAACACATGGATAAAACATGAATTTAAAATTTGAATGGTGGTGATATGGTATTCATCCCTGTTTGGATTGCGATTTTCTGTCGGAAAATTGCGTCGTTTTCCGTGATCACATTTCCCTATTACCTTTTTCCCTCACATACATCAAATTGCTACAGTAATTTTTCCATGAAAAATGACAGAAAATGCAATCCAAACGGGTTGTGTAGGTAAAAAAAAAAAAAAACTTACAGTGCGAGTGTATAAAAATTAATCACATTAAATTAACCCTCACTAGAAAAGGCAATGCAATCCTAGAGGATAATGCAGCACAGCTGTGACTGCATTTACTCGCAAGATTTAGCCAATAAAATTTTAGTCATTGTAGCATCGCCACTG
Source organism: Coffea humblotiana (assembly GCA_023065735.1). Classification (NCBI taxonomy): domain Eukaryota; kingdom Viridiplantae; phylum Streptophyta; class Magnoliopsida; order Gentianales; family Rubiaceae; genus Coffea; species Coffea humblotiana. The sequence continues at coordinate 25,254,709 of CM041215.1, read as the reverse complement.
GCACCATTCATTGTTCATTTAATCAAGCATGTAACGCTTCATCATTATACACTTGCTTGTTCGCTGGCTTTTGATTCACTAATTCAGTAATCAGTCCGACAATTAATTGAAGCCAGGCTCAGCCTCATGAGCCTCAGACGACATTTATGTAATGTTGCCATGCATCTTTACTGCAAGAAATAGTACTCTAGCGATTTACGATCACAGGTCAGAATGCTAGCAGAATTATACTGTGTTGCACGCTTCCGGTTTCATACTAATTTACACTTGAAATCTGGCAAAGCAGTGTCCTTGCTTCTCTTCCTAATTGATTTGCCAAAAGTTCACGCTTGACTTGAAATGAGAAAAAAAAACACAAATGAAGCACTTGATTTGCAATTTTGCATGAGCAAAGAATCATACAACTAGAACTGTCAACGTGACTGGTCGAGCCGATCCGTTTAGCTAAAAATTTGGGACCAAATCATTGTGTTATTGATGTGTACATTCAAATAATTTTATATAATGTATAGAATTTACAGTTCATATAAAATTTTATTATTATGCATAATGTAAATATATAGTTACGTGCTAATTTTGAGCTCAAGTTTGAGCCCAAAATAGGCTAAAAACTCTACTATTTTGTGAATGACTATGGGACTCCCAATATGAACTCGAATTCTAGACATTCTACATATTTTTGTGAGTCGAACTTGACTTGCCAAAATCCTGCTTATAAAATCCGATCGACACCCTTTTAAAGAAAAAAAAAAGAATCAAATCTTATTTGTATCAATTATATATGACTCATTATGCATTGAAGTCCTCTATATTCTTAGGCAAAGAAAAATATTTTGTGGCCGAGAAACTGATGCGTTATTCAGAAAATAAAAGTACAAAGAATAACACGAGACAACATATTAGGACATGTTAAGTTTTAATTGTAGACTCGACGATACTTATTTAGTGTTATGTTATTTTATTTCTTTTCTCCTCATAAATGGATTGGTTTGGATAGCTCATTTTTTGGATTCTTTTAAATCATACATACGTTCTTAATTACCTTTTTTTTTATCTCACATACATTATATTAAAAAACATAATAATATTCTAAAATATTTTCAAATAATCTTCTATCCAAATACATTTCGTTGAGCAAGCAACTGCAGAATATTGATCAACATCGTAAAAGGAATTCAAGGATTCAAATGCTAAGTGAGTGACTAGTATCAGAATTTGGAAATTAGAATAAATTAAAGCAGTTCAGAATTTGTTTGACAAATAAAGAATTAAGTAATCATTAAAACTGTCTTTCTCAACCAATATAAGGAATCAAATTCTTCATATTTTACTTTCTCTCTTCAACCAGCTTGTTTGAATATTTTTTGTTTGAGCTATTTTTCAAATCATACAAAATAACTAATGTATTTTTACAAAATAGTTTCATAAATAATGGAGTTGGTATATTTGTACATTTAATATTTCCACAAGGTTGGGTAATGAATTTCCTTATACTTAATTATTTAGCTCATTTTCACGAGAAAAGTTCAACAGTGAATAAATCACACGCAGTAGCAAATTAATTTGTAATTTTAACACACTCTCTTTTGTTCAAACGTGTAATGGAAGAAAGGATTTTCTAGAATATCAGATATAAATTATAAAATTTCAATAGTCGAATTGAAATTCTAGGAAATCTACCGATTTTACTAGAATCAGGTTTGAATTTATAATTTTGTGTCATGAAATAGTAACGCCTATAATTTGATCAACTATTTTCTTGGATCATTCACTTAACAAAATATTTTAATCACTCTACTTTTCTCAACCACCGTTTTTCATAACATACATCACGTCACTACCAAAATGTTTTCCTAACAATAGTTTTAAAAAGCACAATCCACAAAATTATTCTCAAAGACTCAGCAAGTTTTTGTTTTGATCTCATTTTGTCCTCTTGTTCTTTTTTCAACGGGAATAAAGACTTAATGGCAAGCGATAGTAGTATAAAGTACTGATTCAAATACGAGAATGTGAGCAGTTGAAATTCATTTGTAGTTGTCCAAAATTCCAATAATATTAGCTATCGTGTTCACTACTTATTTCGCTTTCATTTCTATATACCACTTGAATTGAGTGAGTTTCTCTCATCTTTCATGACGTTGCTGTAAAAATTTGCGAAATTACAATTCAACCCATCAATAGCTGACAAGGTTGTAAAAATAACTAGTACCATTGAAAATTAAGAGAAGCCATCAATAATTGATGCATCTTGAAGGAGCACATACTTTATTGCCTCATCTGCTTTGGATAACGGTAGCGCATTGGTAGATTAAATAAGAAATTAACTTTTGGTCCTTATAAATTTAAGCCTTGACTCATTTTGGTCCATATCATCTTTTCCATTGTCTTGTTATTCCTCAAAGCAAATATGCAAAATTCAGATTTAAGTAGGGGTTTTTTTTTTGGGTTTAGGAGGTAGGTGATTCTAGCTATTTGCAGCTCCAAATGTGCTCTCTCAATACATATTAGCTTCCTAAAAAAAATTTTAAGCAAAAACATCTTTTTAATTTTCTAAACAATCTTTCCAACAATCATTTTCCCATAAACAACTTGGAGAAAAGACAATCGAATGTTGGTCACCCAATGCACCCAAAAAGATCCATGATTAAAGAAGGAACTCTGTACAAACTTAATCCGAGTGAGTAACTCATACATCCAATTTCAAGAATTTGTTGCTTATATTCGCCTTCCATTTGTTGCTTCTAAAACTCCATTTATTATCGCCTTATGTACCATAATAGTAAACAAACTATACAATGAAAAACTTTTTAGGACTATTAGAAGCAAAAAATGCAAGGCAAATAAGGATTATTGGTAAAAATCCCTTCCTATTGAGCTGATGATTGTGGTCACCCCTCCTTTCTTGACCACCTCAACCCATATCACAGTCAACTCCGAAGCTTCAAACTTGGAGCTTGGAAACTTTTCTTTCACCTCATTCATCCAACGGCGCAGGTTAGTGCTGGTTCAATGTATCCCACAAAGATGCGCACTTCCTTCTTGCAAACCCTACTCTTTCTTGCTCCAGGTCATACACCACCTCAAACCCCTGCTGTTGATAATTCCCCAGCAGACCAGCTGGCCCACCAGATTCACTCTCATCTCCGCCGTTCATCAACATCATGCACCCCACCTTTCTTTTCACCTTCCCGTCATCGCCACCGTCCAAAAACTCGTAGAAGTAATTTCTCCTAGGCATCACCACGCTGGAATTCCCCCCAAAATGCAACAACAATTGTGGCACGACCACATTCGACGAAACCTTAACATCCCCACCACCAACGTAATAACACGGCCCAAGTCCCGTCCGCCCCTCCACGCCGCTCGCCCGCTTATAAACCGACCCGACCCGGTTGTCGAACTCCGCCACCACCGATTCATAGAGCCCGGGTGGCAGCATTGTAAACGTAGTCCCGGAATCCACCACCATCCCACCGTTGCCTCTTCCGTCCACCCGCCTTAAATTTTCTGGCGCCGCAATTTTCTTCTTCCCGACGGACAGCCCTTCCAGCCCAACACAATAGAAATATGGATGCTTCGGATTTTTGAGCATCGGAGTGTAGACAGGATCAGTTCCCAGTGTATCCGTTCGCCTGTCTTTGTTCTCGCCAACCGAGTTATACCGGCCCAGAATGAGTGGACTCGGCATTCTAACTCTGTCGGTGTCAAAAGAATGAGAAACCAAGCAATAAGAGAAATGATTCCCGATTTCAGGGGAGCTGCTAGCGAGCTGAGCCGGCATGGATAGAGCTCCCCTGCCGAAACCGGCTACTCCGATAGGCTCGCCGAGAGTGCTGTGAGCGCAGCCGAATTTGAAATCATTGAGGACCAAGGACGGAGAAGAGAGGGATAATGATAAGTTATCTGAATACAGATGAGCAATTAAGCTGCCGTCGCCGTAAGCATAGTAGAAAGGCGGGCAGCTGAACTTTTTGCAATCGGAGGTTTCGATTTCTACCAATGGGCACCTGGCCACGGCGCAGAGGTCGGACGTGGGATGAGAGGAATGAGCTACGGAGCATGCACGCGACTTGCACGTGACGGGGGTGGCGGAGGTGATGTTGAGAGGGGCTGTGTATGGGATGGTGGAGGGATTAAACTTGCCTTCGCAGAGCATGCAGTCGAAGGGGTGGCAGGGGAGCCAAACGATGTCGCTTCCGGTGTCCATGTAGAGAGAGATGGTTTGGGAGCCGAGAGTGAAGGACAAGCTGTAGTCGCTGCCGGGGTTCAGCGGAAGGGAGACTCGAAGGCGGTGGTTTTGTTTCTGGTTTTGGCTGTGTAGGCGGTGGCGAAAGCGGGCGGCAGCGTGGGTGGAGGTGGATTTGAGGAGGTGGGGAGTGGTGTTGAATTGGGATTTCGAGAGGGAGTGAGTTAAAGGAAGGACTGGGATTGATGAATATGAGATAGAGACGTGGAGAATTATGGTGGCGACGAAGATGATGAATAAAATGGAGGAAGCCATATTGAAGGAAACAAACAGAGTTTGTTTTTTTTTTTTTTTGAAATTTTGGCTATCTATCCACAATTGTGTTTTTAAATTTTAAAGGGTGTGTGATTGTGTGTTTATATACACAGGGGAGTCTGGGGAGATGGAAGAAGTGCGTGTTTTCTAGGGTATAAGAAGAGAGTGTGTGATTGGCCAGCTTTATAGGTGGTGATGAACTGACCATAGTTGAGAGGAGAGGTTAAGTGGGGGCATGCGACTCTGCCTGCGAGAGGGGCAGAAGAGGACGAAGCTTCTGGTGGGAAGAGGGAGCCTAAGTTTACTTGCAACTTACTTGTAGGTTGCTTGGTTGGCTAGCTGGCTTTTTTGGATTCGGAGCCTTCCCAAATTGAATTTTGGGAAAATGGCCAATTTCGTCCCTATACTTTTATACTTGTGCTGATTTAGTCCCTTTATTTTATTCTTGGCCAATTAAATACCTTAACTTAAAATGCAAGTCCAATTGAGGCCCTTTGCGGCGGCGCCACCAGAAAATATCAAGCAGCCATGAAATTGACCACATAATAAGGGCTACTTTTGGAACATTACTTATGGGACTCTAAGAAAGCGAACTAAAATCATACGGTAGCAGAATTAAACTCTGAAATCATACCAAACTAGAATTTTGTCCATCGCGTTCAATATTTTTTGTGATGTGATATATGTGAGATAAAAAATAGTTGGAAATATAAAAAGGTGAATTAAAAAATGTGTTCATGATTCAAGCGAAATATTATTTGAAATAAATTTGCAATCCAGACACAAAGTTTGCGTGTATCACTTTCAAGTATTTTCTATTTCAAGTGTCCTGGCATCCGATATTAACACAAATTGCTAAAAGTTTTTTATTTACATCATTGAGTTAGGCAAAATGTTCTCTACTTAAAGGTGTATTCTTAGCCCTGCGATAGGTAGCTCGACTAGTTCCGTAACTTAGGGTTTGTTTGGATAGGGTATTATTTGAAATATTATTTGGAATAATTACTATAGCACTTTTTGTGATGTGATGTATGTGAGATAAAAAGATGGTTGGGAATATAAAAAGGTGAATTGGAAATTGTAATGGTGATGCCAGAAAATAAATTTGGACAAATAATTTGCTGTCCAAACAAACCCTTAGTTTTTATCAGCAGGTTTCGTGATCATTGTAGTATATTATTGAGAAAAGACTTTACATGATTTAAGGAAATTAGTTTGGACGGAATGCTGAGATACTCCTATGCCAAAAAAAAAGGGTTGTATTCTTCTTCTTGTGCATGTAACTTGGGAATAAGTTCCAACCCATAAAGTGGTTTTACATTGGTAAAAGCCTGAAAGTGAATCGGAATTCAACCCATTATTGATTCTCAAATTAAACTTTCCATTTTGGCCTGGCCTGGACCGCAGAAGGGGAACAGCATTAAGGTGTTCATTGATTAGCAAAAAGTTGTGAACTAAAAACCGTGTTCCCCCACAGATATGGGATTACAACCCTTGATTACAAGAAGTTGTCCGAGATTGAAATGCCACGTCAGAATATTTAGAAGCCTCATTGACTTGAACAGTCAAAAATAAAATTTTGCTGTCTGAGGAAACAATCACATTTTAATATAATAACTATCCTTTCCAATTGTAGAACATCTGATTTGATCAAATTGACCATTTTTCAATTCTTTTACTATTCCAAATCACTTGAAAATACCAGAATCAACCACGCAAGCTAAAGGGCTACAGATTGGTCATAATATCTTAGGAGTAACTATTTTGACATCTCAAATTATATCGTCTACAATTATGTGTGTGATAATTTAATCTTTTAAATTATGTAAAAGGAGTAATTACACAAACCTCCCTTGAGGTTTGTGTTAATATTACTTAGCGCCATCATGGTTTCAAAAATTTCTCTCACTTTCTCTATTAGATTAAGAGGACGAGATGTCTCCATCACAGGTGATAAATTGACGATATTACCTAATACAAACTCTTAATCAATTAACTAAAATTCGCATTAAAAATGAATTTGAAAATTTAAAAAATTAGGACAATAATTAACATAACTACCAAATATAATGGCAACCTTTTGTTTTTCATGTAGCAATAAAAGGCTTTTTTTTCTATAGCAATAAAAGATAGGAAACTTCTGATACTACTATTACCTAACACATGAGAAGTATATCAAATGGATATTAGAAGTAAATATAGTTTATTTGGATTTCTTTCGCTTTCTAAAATCTTGATGTTGCCTTCCTATTATAACCATAATATCGATTCTTTATATTGAACGATGTTGGTGAATTATAAGAGTGCTTTCTAATGTTAGAACTTTGTTATGATTTGTTACAATATCTTCTTCTAATTTCCTCTTAAGTTGCTCTTTTTTGCCGCTAAACTCGTATTTCTTATTTTGTTATCTTGCCACTCATATCATCTTAAAGTTTGAGTACTAGTAATTGCACAGTTGTAAAACTACTCATTTTGCTGCAACTTCTGTTTATTATACTTATATCTTTCCCAATCCAATTTGTCTTTTGCTTATTAGATTTATTTTGGTCTTAATTGCTACTCTAATATTTATATAAAGGACAATAACAGGGTATAAATGAAAGTAAATTGTTATCTCTCCTCTTTTATGAATTTTTAAATGCATATATGTCACAGAACATGTTATTCAATGAGACGTAAAAGAGATTTTAAAAATTATTAGGGTACTAAGCGATATTAAGGTTTATAGCGATATTAAGATAAACCTTAGGAGAGATTTGTGAAATTATCCACGTGTAAAAGGGGGAATGTGCATGTTCCAATGTACCCTTTTCCCAATTGTTGGGCTCATGCAGCCTCAAATCCATCTTTGTTCATATTTGCTAAATTGCTCATACTACCAGTAAGAATAGAGATGATAGAATGTGAACTATAATGCCTTTAGAAAGAAGACGAGGATACACAGAGTGCTACTAGCTCGTGTGGTGGTAAATTGGTAATTAAGGCAGTTCACTTGCTAAAAATCGCAAACTCTGACCCGGTCCTCAAGAATAACTAAACCCTCAAATTCAAAGTCAACTCCATCAAGGTCAAACAAGCTGGGCTTTGCTTCTTCTCGTCCTGTAGGCTTTAGTCCTACCATATAATAACAGCGTACTACAAGATCGTGAGCTGTATCAGTAGTGTTTTCCCTTAACTCATTATTGCATGTACAAGATAACGTTCTTTTTTTTTTTTTTTGAAATGAAATGGCTAGGGATAAATACAAGACTGACCCAACGCCCAAGGTTGCCGATAAAGTGAGTGTACCTAGTTGCAATAAATTCAAACTGGTCCTTTGCCCTGATATTTTGGAGTCCAAATTCAGTCCAATCATCTTGATACAATGTCCATTCTTGAAACTTATCCACACAAATGTTGGTAACAGTACCGATCCTTGAATATGGCACTAAACTAGTCATTTTATTGATTAGATGGTACCAAGCCACCATTCACTAATCTGTGGAGACACGGCAATTGTGCATGTCAATCATTTTAAACGCCAAGATCCTTTCATCATGACTCGAGTCAATCACTGTGGAGTAAGCTACATACTAAATGGATCAGGGGGCGGGAATAGTAAAAAAAAATCGTTGGACCCATTTTGTGTATTTTAATGGATGTAATTTAGTTTGCACACGATATAACTTATTTTCTATAACATATAATTATAAAATAAAATTTTATGAATTCAACACATAATGTAAAAAACGATGTACATGATGAAATTTGAAGTTTACATTTTTTTTTTCAAATCTTGGCCACCAACTTTTTGGAATGGTTGCTTCCTACAACCGTTTCTGTCCCATTTCACATACTAAATATTTAATCAAATTCGTAGCGGAGGACGAAAATATGAATAGGTTTTAAATTGATTCCATTTCCAAGAAAAGTTTTAGAAATATTTGTGGTTCAAACATATGATTTTGAGCAAGTTCAGATAATTCATACGAGTCATATTTTATTAAATAAATTGCAAAACCCACATCCATGGAATACCTCATTATTCCCAATTTAGTAGGACACTTTCATTATCCATATGACTGTTTGGCGTTCAAGCCTTCGTTTTTTTTTTTTTTTGGTGGCGAAACGGCAACATGTTCAAACCATTTGAGTACATTAATTATAATCGGCAAGTAGGGAAAAAATGTTGCAATCACATTATTTTTCTTATCAAACACAAATACTATGAATTTGGTACATTGTCACTTGTCAGATTTGTTAGACAGAAACCTGCAAGGAGGGAGACGGTGACGGGATAGTGAAGGATTAGCGCTCATATTTGTGAAAAATAATTTGCCTACTTATCGCCAACTTCTTGGAGAGCTGGAGTGGACCATGCTTGGAAGATCTCAATGGGGACCTTTTGGGAAAATTTGAAACCAATCTAAGACGTAATTTGAAACCAATCTTTCGTAATTTCCTACCCAACCAAAAAAAAAAAGGGAAACTTTTGGAAAGGAGATACTTTGGTTGGAGTTCGAGCATTCATTGCTTCCGAGATACGATCCAATACAGCTGCTGGAGCCTGCCAGCTCATCTGGACAACGACCCAAACTAGGGCCGGCAGCATCTCTATGAATTTTTCAGGTAAAATTTGCTTGCGAATAAAAGAGAGGGACAGTAAAGTAACAAGCAATTGCTGACAGTAAAAAAACATGCATGAGTATCAATTCTGAAAAACGCAACCGTTGAGTAACCATGCAATTGTTGGACCAATTCATGCTTCAAATCTGTCTTTTGACCAACAAATCCAGCTCCGTCGGCCACCAGAGGAAGGACTAGGTTCCTCCCTAGCGCAGGTCAGGGGTCGAACCCTCTACGGCCTTGCTTGACAGACAAATTTTTTACCAAATTTATCTGCTACAAGTTTTTTAAAAATTTTAGTTGCAGTAATCTTAAAAAACTTTTCAAAAATTTTAAACTATACACTTTAAAATATTAAAAAATATATATACTTCAAAAAAAATTTTAAAAACTTCTACAGTAAGTTATAGTAAAATTTTAGACAAACACCTAAAAAACTCACTTGCCAAACGGGACTACAAGTGTTTTCTTTCTACAACTTTTTAGAACATGATTGCGGGTTATTTTGTTCCAATAAAAATATTTCAATAGATTAAATAGGTTTATTCCTCTCGTAATTCCTTCCTTGTAGAAGCAATTGTAACAATGTTGTACTCATGTATTTCAAAAAACAAAAAAAGTGTCTTACTAAACATTAGAAGGACAAGATTGATTCTAGGACACAATTTATGACGCGTAACAAAATTTCTTATGTTCTCACATAATAATATTAATGAGCATGTTTGGATAGTTTATTATTTGTGAAAATCTATTTGATTGCATGATAAACATCTTTTTAATTATCTTTTTATTTTTTTAGTTACCTTTACATCTCACATACATCACGTAAAAAAAAATATTATAGTGCTTTTTTTAAAAAAAAATTATCTTAAATGATCTCCTATTCCAAAAAAGTATTATAGTATTATATGTGTGTCTATATCTGTTGTATTAATATCTACGTATAGTATTTTAGTTCATACGCTGAATGATGTAATTAAAATTTGTAATTGTAGAAACTCTACAAATGCTAACAGCTGTGTAATTATGGTTTGCTTCAGGTTATTATCTTGTTTTTAAATGTTCTTTCAAGTTTCAATTTCTAGTTTCTTCCTTGCAGTAACAAATAACAATATCTCATTTAAGCATTATTACGTGCAATTACACCTCGCAATTTGCAATTACACCTCGCAATATCTCATTTAGGGAATTTTCTCCCGTCATCGTCTCTGGTCCCACAAATTTCCGTGCAGTTTAATTTTGCATTGTGCGTAGATCCTTCCGAGCCAATGCTGCGTAATAACTACAACGTAGAAGGGCCCAAACTCTGATGGTGGGCCATTCGCGCTCCGTCCCCCGTATGCGGGAACACAATTCTCACCAAATTTCCTTAGCAGTTGGCACTTTGAATGTTAATCCCGGTTCTTGATCTTTAAGAGGCTCCGTCTTTCCCTCATCTCCTTTTTTTTTTTTTTTGTTTGTTTGTGTTGTTTTCCTCAAAGGGGTAAATATAGTCGGAGCAAATTACAAAAGTGTATCACTCCTTGTTTGGAAAGTCATTTTTTAATAAAATTTTTTTTACATTTTTCATGAATACATTTTCTAATCACTTTTCTATCTTGCATACATTAAATCATTGCAGTATGTTTTTTTTACAAAAACTTCAGAAAATAACAATTCAAACGGGCTCCTAGTCTCTAAAGTTCTGCTCGTCAAACACCAAAAGTTGTTCCAATCCTTCCCTATCTTGCCAACTTGTATCAATTTGCCCCTGAGTTGAACTGGACAGAGAGCAAATTGATCAACAATTTACTCTTACCAAATAAGAAGAAATTCAAAATTTGAGTGGTATGATTGGTTCAAGCATATTATTTGAAAATCAAGATGCTAAAGGACGTAAAACCTTCGTGGGGGACAAAATCACCATGTAATGTGTAGGACCAAGTCTTTGTTCCAAGCTTATCTAACATACAATGGAGAAAACTTATAATTATGCTTAGTTATAGAGCAGCAAAAAATTCAAAGATACTTGATATTATATTATCACTCGTCCTATTACATGCTTTAATTCAAGAACCAAGTTCAATTTGACCATGCATACACCCCAAAAAAAAAAAAAAAACTATACATAAAATCCATATTTTATACATTCATAGTTTGGTAAGCATCTGTATTGGCAGTAAGCGGGCGGGCATGCATGAAACGCAGTTTCACAATAGCTATACCAAACATGTTTGTTAATTTGATGAAGACCCTTCACCGGCTGTAATCTCAGAAATATGGAGCTTATTGGACATGACCAAAACTTGGGGATGAGAGCAATGGGTTTGAACGTGTGAGGCTGGCTTGAAAGAGTTTGGTATGTTGATTCCAATCATTATTGCCTGCGAACCAAAGTCAGAACTGTCCCATCCACAACCCATTCTTTCCCATGCTAATTATAAGTTCCAGCTGCCTCGGCTTACCAAACTTTGATGATAATCTTGTAGTATTTAGAAGGCAGAACAAGGAATCTAACTCAACTTTCCCCACTCGCTTCTGCCTTTTTCATTTTCAATGTTTCTGTCCATTGAATGGCCATGTTTAATATGACAGAGACTGGGACATGGGCTAGGATCATTTTGATAGACTTAGGACTCTCCCCTCTGCTGTGCTTTTGGTATGGATGCCTAGCATATAAAACTGATCGTCCCGCGTAAAGGTTTTTTTTTTTTTTTTTGGGTTTTTTGTTTAAAGTGAAAGGGAGTTGGTGAAGAAAATCTTTAGTTAAATGTGTAAGCTTTTCATACTAGATGCTTAAGGTATCCATTTCTCTTATTAAAACAGAAATCTTTCATTCACAGAAGCAGTTGTACTGTATGTTCTGTCTCGTACTTTTGGCAACAACGCCAAGCCTATGAACCTTACCAACCATGAAACTGTACAAGAGGTCATGATAGAAATGACAACTAATCCCTCAAGACATTCATGAATGAGGACCAATCTCTTACATCAGATACTCCGCATATATCGTAGTACCAAAGCTTCGAAAAGCCAATCTCTTACATCAGATACTCCGCATATATCATAGTACCAAAGCTTCGAAAAGCTAAGTGGTGAGAAAAGTAAAGAGTTCTAGGAATTGCTGAACAGTGCATAAGGTCGTAAACATGGCTTCTATTTCTGTAGTCTATACTTTACAGCTTAAAACACACACACCCCAGATTAACTCTCTAATTTTTGGAGAGTTAAGGACATGGATCAGTCACACATGATGATGTTCCTGCTAGAAAGCACCAAAAACTAATGGTTTTGAGGTTGACGAGCTAAATTTGGGAGGCGGCTAAATGTAATTTTCCTTTTTCTCTTGTTGTGTGGAGGACCAGAACCGGTGTCTAAATTAGTGTCTAAATGCTGTTGGCTTTACATGCTTGAAATGATAGTTTTGTCACGGCTATGTCTAAGCTGTAGACTAGGAAACAGAACCATGAACTTGGAACAGTCGCTTCCCGTTCATAAAATGTTAGGATTACGGGTAATGTCACCAATCAGTTGAAGAATTCTGCACCAGAAATTAAGAGCATTCAACCAACAAAAGTAGGAAACTTCTACCTATCTTCCCTATGCCACAAGATCTATATCTGATTTATCAAGGTTAAACTGAAACATACAACTTTCAAGCAAAATTCTTAGCACAGATGCGAAACTACTTTGGCATCAAGATGTTAAAAGGATTATGATCAGTCATCGCCATTTTCTGATTCCAATGCAGGGCTCTTAAAGGATTTTCTCATGCTTCTTTGTTATATTACACCTAGGTTTTAAGCATCGAGTGCGAAACTGCTTTACTTCTGGAGCTACTGTGATCCAGAAAATGGTATAGTCCCTATTCATCTACCCATCAGGAGGCAAGTTACGCAACCCTTTATCCAAATGTTGCTAATTTAGACGATGTCTCACGTTACTAAATGGATATCATATCAACCAGATCCTATTGACCCATAGAAATGTCTGATGTCTTTAAAGAACAGAGTAATTTTTTTGTTTTTTGGGGTAAGTAAGAACCGAGTAAGTTGTCATATAAACAAAGCATGTTTAACTTGTGGCTATTATGCTAGTTACATTCGGACACTATTCCATAGCCTAATCACCTGAAATTCAAAATGAAGTTGCCAGCAATAGATTGATCAGAGACAGAAACTAACCTAGTTGAGCAAATAAAAATTCATTTGGCATTGGCACCAGAATTTGCTCACGACAAGTAAACTTCCATGGTACAACATCTTGCATTCATATCAGAGCCGTTGGTTTCCAGGGCTTTTTTCATTCCAAGAAATGAAAAAAGCCCAGCTAAATTATGGTAAAAATGATCAGATCAGATGAAACAAAATTTCAATTATGTAAGATACTTTGAAAAGATCATGCCAGTGCAATTGCATAGCTTACTTGATCAACTAATTAACAAACAAAGATTACAAATCATCAACATAGCCTGAACGAAGCAACGTCATCCAGATCAGCACTTGTACAAGATTGCCTGATCCTCAATTCCTCATCACTATTTATGCTTTATCTTCCTTTCAGTTGGAAGCTTGATAAATACAATACTGTGCAGTAAGGGTCCTAGGTAACTTTGCTATAGTCATATTACATTTGGCAAAGCAAATGGATTATCGTGGAACAAGCCAGAAAGAGTTGAAGATGGACTACGTTTATGAGGTAAGAGGAGACAATGGCTTTAATTTCCCCAACAACTTTTCAGCTTCGATAAATCCACCAAATGGTCCAAGAGATGTGTATTTTATGGATTTCCAACTGTTTCAAATCCGTTAAATTAGAAGATGCATTTGTGATTTCTTGCAGAAGTTGAGATCTTCTCAAAAAAAAAAAAAAAAAAAAGCTATCCAAGCTAATGGCACAAGGGGAAACAAACCTTGGAATAAAAGGAAGTGCTAAACAATGAAGGTGGAGATGATCAACACTGTTAAAAGGAGGTTGATGAAAACCAAATCTGTTCATAGTCATACATGGAAACAAACAACAGAAATATAGTTAAGCATTTCTTTTCCCCAGTAGATATCTGGAGGTGAACCTACAATCTATTCAGACAGCCATCAAAGTCGCACTATGAAAGAATTATACTGATATTCATTAAATGAACTTGTAAAGTGCAATTCCATATAAACCCAGTCAACAAAGTTAAATTTACAACCAAAAGTATGTAACTACAACCTATGCTATTACTTAGTCAACTAACTGTTGACTTGACAACTTCTATTCCTTTGCAAAGTCTCCACCTTACCTCCCATGAAATTAAAGAAGAAAAGAGAGAAATTAATTGTACTTGACCATTCCACTGATCTATTGCTAATAAAAAATCATGCCACTCCTCCTAACATGTGAATATGATATCCACCACTGAGATCATATTAAAGAGTGTGTAAAATGTGTGTTTGGTAAGAACAAAAGATATGTAAAAGGCACTGCACTTCCAAGATGGTAAAGTATACAAAAGATTGTTCTGCAGACGGTGCTTGTATGGTAATGGTAAAAGATGAACCATAAACAGAACAATTATTCAATTTTTCATGCCAAATATTAAATGAAAGAAAACTTATTACACAATCCAGCTATTACTGAAAGTATGCAAAGCATTTTCTACAGAATACTAAAATTTGACGAGTAGTCTGGCCAAATTCTATTCTTGCTACCATTTTTATATTCTCATAGGAAGTAGTTGACCGTAAACTTCTCAAATGAAGAAATAAAATTTCACATAGTTTAAACCATTATTTTTTGTTTACACCACCCTCATAACAGAACAGAGTCAGCAGATCAAAATTTGTGCGAGCTCATAACTGAGTTTTTAAGCTCCAGAGAGAACATTTAGCTAATGAAAAATGCTAGAACCTCAGGCTTCATAAATAATTTTTTTGGAATACTACAGGGAACTTTTTCTGTTGAACCATTGCGTTTGCTGTTTTTCCTTCTTCAAATGGGGATGACGATTTCACTAGCTTTCAAGCTATTCATAAATACTGGAAGGAAAGTGGTACAAGGAGAAATTGAGAAGATTAATGGTCACTCCAGGTTGATGGAAAGAATGCACAGAAAAGGCATCTAAATACATCTTGTCACTCCATGGAATAGGTAGTTTTTCATTCTCATTCTCTTCTACACTTTTAATTTGTAGGAGATGTGGGGGGTGGTTTGGGTTGTCAAAGAAGTTACAGTGGATGCTGTCGGAGCGCCTGACTTAATTTTATGCACAGAGCTGCTTAAACCTAGTATATTTATCATGAAAACCATGAAAAAAACCACTGAACACACTACTGTTTAGAACCAGAATCCTGAATTCAACTTCAGTTTGCTCCTTGAGTATAATTCCCAGGCCTATTCAAATGTAAAAAGGCATCAAGAATTAAGTAAACCTTGTGCATGTCTAAAGATACTACTACCTGTAATGCTTGGAATTAGGTGCATCCTTGCGCAACAGAGTTTGTCCCACATCTAACATATGACTCACTGTAAAGGAAAAAGTAGAAGATCATTCACAACAAGTACAAAAGAAAAAGCAATTTTCTATATACCTGAAGTAATCAGCTTTTCATAGCTAAATAAACTTTTCTTACCTAATGCAAAGTTTTCATCTCTCCTCTGAAGGTTCCTCACTGTTGGAATGTGCTCTATTGGAATTACCAGGTAATGCCTATTAAAATATATCGGATAATCATCATAAATTATTACCATTGGGTGTTGCCAGATCCCAAGTATGTAAAATGTATATCAAATGAAGCTATTTAACTGGAAGTGGAATGAATGTCTTTGCCCTTTAAACACTACATATAAATGGTATATCACAAGTTTGAGAAGCAAAACTTGAGATCAACACATTTAAGCGAATTGCTAAAACTTGAAGGATAATGTGTGTAATGTTCAATTGGTGCCCTTCCATCTCTTTAGCTCACTGACAAGATCCAAATCACAATTAATCACAAACAAGTATAAGAACTCTTGCCGGGGTTACAGTCAGCTAATAGATTGATCAGCAGATTCACGATACTGAATTCTTATGAATGAAAGCAATCAAAGTCCAAGGGAATTTGCAGCAATTTAGGCAAGCGGAACTGATATTTCCAAAGGATTGACAATTCTATAAACTCAAACACGTGAACAGGAAAATAAGCAGCAGCTACAATCAACCCAGTCTGAGTAAACGGATAAACTGACCAGCAAAACACGACACTGAAGAGAATCAATCACAATCAGAGTATATCTACTCACATATGGAACAATATCTAGACAGAGAACATGTTGAAATCAGAAACGAAATGAGGTAGCAATTCAAATTATGAAGATTTGGGACCTGAATGCAGAAGGGTTGATGTCCTGAAAAACAACCACCTTTTCATCCTGTAAAGTCAACACATTCAAGAACATAAAAATTACAAAACTTTACAGCCATTCCCTCGTAGGTTCTGCCTATTCAATTGCAATAGTAATAGGGGAAGAAAGAGAGAGCGGCAGAAGGAATGTACAGAGTGGAGGAGAACAGTGGAGGTGGAAGAACGGGCAATCTGGCAGAAGATGCAGGAAGGTGCTGATGATGGAGCTCGCATCATTTCCGCCAGCCTCGCCCTTGCCTTTCAAGAACTTCTCTCACGTTTTGAGCCAATAAAATGATGGATTTTTAGTCGACTTTCGGTTTCTTTGGACGTTGTCCGCTTGTCCTATAGTGTTTGTTCGCAGGAAAGAGAAGAGTTTGGTTAAAAGCCCATTCATCCTAAAAACAATCCATAACACCGTATCCTAAGCGGCCCCGACCCCCACCCAAACTTGATGCTTTCCCTCTTCCTTGAGCCCCGACTGCTCCCCAATCGCCTGCTTTCCCTCTGCAGCCTCTTTACCATTCTTAAAAATCCCTCCTCCTTTCAATTCAAGTCTAAAGCAGTCAGAAACATGAGTTCTGATTCAGCTCAGCGGATGTTCCAGCTCAAACTCGACCCACTCACTGGCAACTCAGACTGGGTTGTGATTGAAGAAAACCAAACCCCAGAAGAGAAAACCAAGGAGCCCCTTTTGGCCACCACTTCTTATCTTGACATGCTCAATGATTCTCACAGAAACAGAGCATTTCGTCAAGCCATTGATAAGACTATTACTAAGCCTTGCCATGTACTTGATATTGGGTAATTTATATCTGCAAGTTTTTTCCCCTTTTTACTTTTGACTAACAGAAGTTTGCTTGGTACCAGTCAAGGATAATTGAAAGTTGTGATCAATGAAAATTCCATGTATAAAAAATGATCAAGCATGTCAGGGATGATACATTTAACTGAAAGATTAGACCTCTACTAATTAATGTAGAAGCCAAGGACTTAGGACTATAGACTTGGAAGAAAACAAGGTACTATATTTATGAGAGTTCTACAATTGCTTTAGTGTCTCTTACATAATTTACATTCATTTATAACGTTAATGCTATCCATACCAGCATTTTGTTAAGGTCAGAAAGAATAGAAAAAACGGGAGAAAGAAAGCATTGTTTGATGGTTGGAATTTTTATGAGAAATAAAAATTTGGAAGATATAGCATTTCTTTGTTAGCATAGTATTCTAAGGTGCATCTTAGGTAGAGGGTTCAGAACTTTTGCTGGTATTGATGTTATTCTTTTGACAACATTTGTGTTTACATGTGCTTGCGAGTTTTCTATCAGACTGGCTACATCGTTACCTATTGAAGGATTGAAATGTCTTTGCTCTTATTTTCTTTTCTTTTTTTTTTTAATTTACTGTCATATATATTGTGAACCCAATATTTTGCTTTCAGTGCTGGGACTGGTTTATTGTCAATGATGGCTGCTAGGGCGATGGGTCTTGATGATTCATCCACGAGTTATTGTCCAAAAGGAAAGGTAACAGCCTGTGAATCATACCTTCCCATGGTAAAATTGATGCGCAAAGTGTTACGAGCAAATGGAATGGACAAGAAAGTACGGGTTATCAACAAGAGATCTGATGAATTAGAAGTTGGCATTGATATGAGTTCACGTGCTGATGTTCTTGTAAGTGATGATATCTCGCACACAAGTTTTAAATATTATGACAGAAGAAGGTTACAGCTATAGTTAATCAGGAAAGGGTAACTGTTAAGTAATGAAATTTTGTCATTAACTGCAAATGTGAATATGGAAATTGCTACCTTATTGACTAGCTCTATTTTAGATTAAGCAGTAGCTTAGGCTTGTCAAAATACATAACTTTCTTGAACTTTTTCTAAGAAGCTGGTTATTGTTCAACGTCAATCTTCTTTTTTTCCCTTTTTTTCACTCTCTGCTTCTTTTAAAGTATTTGTGGGGCCAGACAATTGAGGCCCAGAAGCTGCATTGCCAAAACTGTTACCTTTTGTTGAAGTAAACCATTTCGGTTCTTTTCCGTAGTTTTTTATGATTCTTTTAGTGATGAGTCCAGTGGATTTGAGGCTTGACTCTCTCCCTGAATAAGTAACATTACGAATTCTTCATCAGACTTCTGCCAATGTTATTTCATCAGAGCTGCAGTTCCCCTGCATTTTTTGTTGGGTAAATAGATATGCATCAAATGGGAGGCACATTTGAAAAAGCAGAACTTCTGTGGTACCTACTTTCTTTTTCATTTGCAAATGCAATGGACTACAGAAGATCGAGAGCCATCAGTTTAATCTAATTGACCAAAATAACAGTGTAGAGTTGCTGGCTATTGTGGCTGACTATTTCTGTTCGAAGTATGTCTTGGGTGAGACAGCTGAATTAAGCTGCTTGTATAATCTATTTTGCGTGTTACATAATCATCTTTAATATCTAACTGCTGCTGTTAACCTGGAAACAAGGCTATCAGTTGAAATAATGACCCCGTTAAGCTTAATATTCCACTAAATGCACCCATTATAATATAAAATTAATGCATGTCAAAGTCAAAGTAGTTTGCAGAGAGCTAATCTTCTTGTGCATTATCACAAAATCCTTTTAAAAGATTTGCTGTTGGTGCATTCAGTAAGTACTAATTAGTATTTAGTTTACTTGATTCTCTAGCTCATGCTATTAAGATATGTTGTATAATATATATTTGTTTGTTTATTACTTATCATGCTATTACAGGTCAGTGAAATTCTAGACTCGGAGTTGTTGGGTGAAGGGCTGATTCCCACTTTACAGCATGCTCATGATAATCTTTTGGTGGAAAATCCGCGAACAGTACCATACCGTGCGACAACTTATGGCCAGGTGTCTTTCCATATTGAACCCATTTAGTCATTTGAATTTTAGCTAATTGGAGTAAAATCTTTGGGTCATAATCCTATCTTCGTTTAAGCTCCTTCGGGAATCTTGTGAAAGCATGGCATTTTGTTCAAGGAGTATGATTAGCAGGAAAGAAAGATGCAGTTATTTTGGTATTTTTTTATGTAAAAGTAGTATGCTACAGTTGGTTATATGCAGTTATTTTCGTATTTTTTTTATGTAAAAGTAATGTGCTACAGTGGTTATCATCATGGTCCATCAAGTACATTTACTTCCCTTTGATCTCAATGAAACCATGGAGAAACACCTCTTGATTGTGCCTTACTCAATATGAATGTTGGAAACATTTATATCCTGAACCAAAATGTAGAACTTTGATCAGGATTTTCATTGTTTATCTCTTGACCTTATCATTCTTCTTTTGGCATATTTCTTTAGATCAGCCAGCATCTTTTCTCTGACTAGAATCTTTGTTTGCAAAATCTGTTGATTTAAGAGGATGATTCTTAGACCATTACCTTGATTTGTGTATCTCAAACTTCTCAAAATTGAGGAAAATTCATTTTGAGAAAATGGTTTCTGGCATTGTGCCCACTTGCAAATTGGAAAGTAAAAGCCATTAACAGAATTATGGTTAGCTGTATGATGAACAAAAGTGTGGTGTGCCTCAAAAAATATCCTCCGAAGATGCAAAAAAATAGTTTTAACAAGTATATTTCTGATGACCGAGCACAAGCTAATCCATGATTTGTAAGGCTGCAGGATTGGCAATAGAAGAATGGGCAAGATGACAACTACTACTGCAAGATAAAAGACAGGGACTAAAAGGAGGAAGAGTATACAAGAATAAAGAAACTTAATTCTTAAGAGACTAAGCCAATCTTCTTTGAATATTGAAATCCTCATACTAGGTTTAAGAACTTGATGGTCTCCAAACCCATGGAGAAATGACTCAGCTCGCAAGAAAAGCTGTTTTGTGTTGACTAGGATTTACTTCTGATTCACCGCATTCTCCATTAAGACTGGGATTGTAATGGGGTGTTGCACACAAGTACAACTCAGACAAATTATGGTTCCAAATGCATTCTGCAACCTTCCCCAGTGTCATGTCAGTTAAGAAAAAACTACTTGTACTATAGGGTAGCATAAGTCCTAATCTTTTGCTTATGATAGACAATCTGGCTCTTGGGTTTGTATACTGAGAGCAAAAGTCTCCTTTCTACTACTTTTCGTATATGGATGAGCTATAACTTAATATCTGTGTCATCACTTAGTCATACTTAAGATTGACAGGAGTTTTCTGATTTTTGCATCTAAAAATGATAAATGCTGTCCATCCTTTCTTTCACTGCTTCCCTTTCAGCTTGTTGAAAGCCCATACTTGCGGGAGCTTCATGACTTGATTAACAATGAGGCCAAAGCATTGGATGGTGTTTATCTCGTTCCAAATGGAGTGCATTCAATCTTACAAATTAAAGAGCAGCAGTTTGCCATGCATTGCAATGCAATGAAAGAAGAACTTAAACTGGTAATGATAACACTTGGGACTGTTCTTAAAAATGAAAATCTCTGTGTATTTAAACCCTGTTTTAACATTTTATTCAGCTTTCAGAACCATTCAAAGTTTTTGATTTTGAATTTTGGAAAAGGCCAGAAAGCAATAGAAAAACCGAGGTCTGCATAAAAGCTACTAATGATGGTACAATTCATGCTATTGTCTCATGGTAATATGTCGAAACAACAATAACCCCTTTTCTCTGTATTTCTGTTAAGGATTTTAATTTTCAGTTTTTCTGTCAGGTGGTTGCTTCAACTTGACAATGAAGGAACAATTTTTTATTGTACTGGACCAAAATGGATTAGTGATCAATCCAAATCATTCTTCCCCGGTAAGATGCAACATCTGTTGATTTTCTCCTCTCATCACTAATTAATTTTCACCTGTAAGCATTAATCAATGTGTCATTGGGAGTCATCATAAATTAGCAATCTGTTAAAAAGTGATTGGGCCTTTTCCTGTTAATTCAACTGAGGACAAACTTTGAGGACAGTTTGTAAACTATTTCACATTACAAATGGAAGTTTTATACTTTGTTGCCTAGAATACAGTTGTCTTACTGGAGATCCATCTTTTGGCAACAGTATTTGCTTTTCCCAATGGTTTCTTAATTTTTTCAAAATTTTGCAATCTAAACTTATTTGAACTGTAGATGAATATGGCACAAACAGATGCAATGACTGCTTTTAAGTAGGATTAAAATTGGGATAATACAAAAGAAATGGGTGATGAAAGTAGGTCTGGGACAATTTATGTCTGCACTGAAATAGATTAATTTCTGTCAAGGAGCACAAATTCTTGATGCTGCCTGTAGCCCATGGCTCAAAGGAATTGCTTCTCCATAAACTTTTAACGACTAAATACTGCAGCATTTTTCTGGATCTGTCTCCCATGTTTTAGGTATTCTGGTCTGCTGATCTGACTTTATTTTCTATTCAAATTATAATTCTGTCTAACTTAATGCCTTCTTAGGTATGGGAAATTGGTGTGACCACTGGAAACAGTGCATTTGGTTCCTACCAGAGAAAGGTATGACTGTGTGCAAGCATCAAGAGATTTATATAGGTGCTAGACATACGAAAACTAGTATCTCATACAGAGTTAAGACTTCATTGGAGAAAGAAGATGGAGGACATTGCGACCCTTCTCCCAGAGATAATCAGATCTTTCTAACACCGGAGCAAATTGCGCTATATGGAGATTGTAATTGGCGATTGTCAATGTTTAATGTGATTAAGAATGCTGTGAGTTACTTGTATTTCACTTGGCTGATTATTTATTTCTCTTGGTTTACCTGCTTGATGAAATTAAGTCGACTAGGTTCCCCTAAAAAAGTGCTAGAGAATTTGGATATTTTGATAAAAGGTTTGCAGTGGAAAAGGTTCATTTTACCCTTGAACTTCATAAATTGGAGCATATTTAGGAACATAAAAGTGCCCCCTATATGCAACTGGTTTATATGTGGACTCACATATATGAAGATAACCGTGCTTCCTATGCTCCTAGTACTTTAACTCTGTGACTGTGAGTCTTTATATCTTTTTTAAAGCAATTCTCCAATTATTATGACCGCTAATCATGTTAGCTTGATCCTGTGATTTACAACTTCACCTTGGTTTTTCTTAATTTCTGAAGAATAACAAGGACTTTACCTATCACCTGTTCAAATATTTGATTTGTTTCCTTATCATTGACTTGTTTCCCACAGTTGAAGCAGAAAGTTTCTCCCATGTGCATTGTTGTGGATGACAGTCTTTTCCTGCCAATAGCTATTGCCAGTCTTTCTAAATCAGCACATGTTATAGCTTTGTTCCCTGGACTGCGAGAGAAGGGGACCCACTATTTGCAAGCCGTAGCTTCTTCAAATTTTTACTCAATGGATCGTTTAGAAGTTCTGAGGACAAGGAACCAGCAATTGACAATGGAAGATACGCATCAAACAAAGGTTTCAGATAAATTTTACCTGAAGATGGGCTTTTTTTTATATTGGAATATTTTGTTCGGTCTGACATAAATTGAGATTCATGTTGTCTTTTTAACCTTTATATCTTATAATTTCACTTCGTGATTCTCTTTACTGCTTGAATATTACAGTTTCATTTATATCCCCTCTCTGCAGGTTGGCCTTTTTGTTGGAGAACCTTTCTATTATGGAAATGAGAATGTGCTTCCTTGGCGAAACTTGCGATTTTGGTAATTGAGGTGTTTGCTCATGTGCATTTGTTAATCATGGACCGAAAGAAAAATTATCTCTCTCCTCTTGACCTGAAATGTTGAATTCTCTGGTAATAACTTGAAATATCACCTTGACAGCATGTTTATGTCTTGAATATTATGACAATTTTCTGTTTCCAATTAATTGATGAAACAAAACAAATATTAGCAAATAATAATTTAGAAAAGGATGCTCTTGATTTCACATTTTTTCATTTGTTAAAACTGTATGGTTTGGCTAAATTACTCCTAGACAATTTCCGTACCTGCTACAATAGTATAATACAGGCAGAGACCATCATGCACTTTTGAATGCCACTCTTGGATCAATTTTTGGTGCTCTCTCTCGCTCTGCCCCTCCCCCTCTCTCCAACTCTCTCTCTGTTTCTCTCGTATGCATACTTACGTACTTGCTGCTTTGCTTTTAGTGTCTGAACTGTGTGGACATGGTGATTTTGCAACACTAAGTCTGCAGATTTAATTTAACCATCACGTTATGTTTTCTTACTGACGTCTGTACTCGTAGTTTGAGGAGTTTATCTCTAGTTTTTCATGAACTGATGTGATTTGCAGGAAGGAGCGAACAATGCTTGATTCTGTCCTATCAAAAGACGTGTTGATAGTGCCTTGTAAGGGTATATTGAGGGCTTGTGCAATGTCTCTTCCTGTAAGACAGAACTACTAGTAGCTACCACTTTATTTACTTTTTTGGTATTTTGTATTAATGGCGTGGGGACACCAACTTATTAATCAGGATTTTTGGAGAAGTCGGCGCTGCCTGCAAGAGATTGAAGGCTTTGATCATTCAGTTGCCAATTCTACTTTAGGGGCATGCGGAGACTTACCCGCAGATGAAGAAAGTCCTTGTCTACCCTTTCCTATATGGCAGTGTGGGGAAAGCAAGGTACTTTATATGGTGCTCAGGAAAAGTAAATATTATGTTAGAGAAAAATTTTCCTGGTTTGAAGTACACCTCTTACTGTTGAAATACTTTTTTAACTCGTTTCAGAGACTCAGTGATACCGTCTCTATCATGGAATTTGATTTCTTGAAACCAATCAGTTCATGCGCCGGGACAGCTCAGGTATCATATGCTGATCTAACCATGCGAAGCTGCACTAACAGTGGGGCTCTTAATAATATTCTCTTGAAAAATGACCTACCGTGATGCGAATACTAAAGAGTAGATTTACAGGTTGAATTTACAGAATCTGGGATTTGTCATGGATTTGTACTTTGGATTGATTGGATGATGGATTCATCCACTGAGTTGTCAACCGGACCAGGTGCGTGTTACTGTTATCAAGGAGCTATCTTGCTTCTTTTCTCTAATTGTATTTATGTAGTATTATAGATTCGCTTATTAGCTTCATTATTGTTGACAAAACTTCTTAAACTGTCATCATCACATATAAGTAGCACAATAGGAGCTCCTTGTTAACTTGATTGTGCCTTTCAGATAAAAGATATTGGAAGCAAGCGGTGAAACTTCTGAATAAGCCTGTAGCTGTTGGAAGCCAGGGATTGACTCTTGCTGATTCTTCCTCTGTAGAAATCAAAGCATCATTTGATCCGTCAAGTGGTGACCTCAATATTAAGTATGTATTTTTCTAATTCAGGAACTGGCAATCTGTTACTGTCCATGCCTTTTTATCCTCATGATTTCCTTGATGTAACTGCGAGGTGAGAAAGATTGCGCTTTCATTGATTAGGACATTCCTTTACCATTTTTTTCCCCTCTCAAAGAAATATGTGTAGAAGTTCACTGCAACGGGTAAAAATCCCGTGAACTGATAAATACAAAAACTCTTATCCTACTGGACATTACAAAATTGGTATCCTATGGTATCTACAAAATGCCAATCAAGATGCCAAAAGCCGAGTCTAAGAGTTGGCATCCAGAACCCATCTGATTCCTGGCTGCAAAGCAAGAATCAAAATGCTTGATGAAAGTTTCCATAGTCCACCACATAGGCAGTAACTGCCTGTTGAGTGTAATATGGCAACTAAACTGAACTGAGGAGGACTAAATCTTGATTGAATGACCTTACCTCTATCTGTAGTTAGTTCCCAAAATGACCGGGAAAGCAAAAAGAGAAGATAGAATGGCTTCGGATATTTATCCAGAAGCGCCACAAGACATGCCATCACTTGTTCTCCTAGCGACACAAAATTCTTACGGAGGCACAAGGGAATTCTGATAGAAACTATCTCGAAAAAATCCTTCCCTTTTCCTCTTTTCCAAGAAACGCACCATAAAAGGAATCATATGACTTAAAAGGGCCGTTTAAGACTTGGAAAAGTGAAGAGGTCCCAAAGTTTTACAAGTCTTCATTATGGGGCCAAGGATCTGACTGATTTCATGGACGTTTATATTCTGTGTGCTTCCTTGGGGATCACCAGCTCTTCATAGTCATCAACAGTAACCTGTTGCAGACAAAAGTAATTCTAGTCATCAAGTAAATATAGTGAAAGCTGATGGAAGAGGACTTAGGTTTTACCTCGTATTTGTTGCCACCATAGGTGTACTCTATGTACAACTGCTTAGGTTCTCCTGGACAAGGATCACAAAAGCCCATAATTCCGGATTTTTTTACACCCCCATGTAGCTGCACCAACATTTTTCAAGTCAATAATCAAAGCTGAAAAGGTTCAATTCATGTGATCTCAGAAAAATATCCTCATCCGAAACAGGGATATAATTGGTATTCACAAATTAGATGAAGATGCTTCCAGAAGCACTGACTTCAACATAACCCCGTTGAAAAAATTTAAAGAGGAAGCACACCTTAAGTTGCCCTGACTCATTAACCAGGAAATTTAGAGGTAGAGTAACATCGATGATTTGTGAGGTAGCTTCATCTTTTGCTTCTTCAGATTCACTTCTATTTCTCAGAGCTTTACGACTTCCATAAGTTGCTTTTGTGACCACAAGTCCACCAGTTTCGAGTTGTCTACTCCTTTTCCTATTGGCCACATTTTGCAACAACTTTTGAGCTTTTTCAGCAGTGGCCCTTGACTCACGAACCTATGCAGAACAAAAAGAAGTAAAAGGAGAAACATAGAATTAAGAAAGTTTCAATTTGAGACATAGAGGAAAATTAGGCAACAAAAGTGAATACGATTGCTAATGCATCAGTTGATAATTTCATTCATTTTGTCCAATATCCATGCCAGTCATATTCTGTTCTTTTTAGATAACTTTAACAGGTCCAGTCCATTAGAACCTTAGTTTTGTCACAATAAGCATTCAAAAGGAAACCCTTGATATAGACAGAAGATGGCATACATTATGCAGAGAATGTTGGTGATAAGCTTCTAGACAAGCAATCTATGTATGGTTCAACCAAGTGGAGATTATATAATCAGAAAGAAGGACCAGCACTAGAAAGCATGTAGAATACCTGGGATAGAGTTTTCTGAGCATTCTCCAACGACTTCTTTTTCTCACGTTTCAGATTATAAGGTTTCACAATGTAGGTCTGCAATTACAAAGCAAAAACGTTACAAACCCTCTGGGAGATGCAGATAATACAATGTAACCTGGAAGATATTCACAAGTCATGCTCAACTAGTTAGTTATGACCTATAACTGAACAGGTTACTTTTTCAAACTGCAGAATTCTTTCATAACGGCATTTAGGAGCAAATTCCAAATTTCAAGTAGTTCTAAGCGCTTTAAAAAAGAAGAAGAAGAACTATGAAGACGAATGATAGCAATTGCAAAAGTTCAATAAAGTGGACATTAATGATTCACTGGTTTCCCATACACCGGGTCTCAATCAAAAATTTTACAGCTCAAAACAAAGCATGGAGTAATGCCTTTCAGCTTAATCAACATATTGCAATAGTTTATTAAGCAAATATCAGATGGAGACACTAATATGTCGTTAATTTACTTTACAGACTGAAGCACCAACCTTGACTAGAAAGTAAAGTGACGTCGGAATAATAAATGCTCCACTAGCAAAGATAGGGTTCAAGTGTCTGGACAGCAACACCTGCAAATTTAGATCATCAAAGATTTTATCAACCTCCAGTACATGGATTTAGAAAAACCAAGACAGGTTACTAATTTTACAACTCTAAAGAGAATTAAGATCCTCTAGTTGTAATGCAGTCACCTAGACAACTATATCAAAGGGTAAAACATTGTGGCAAATTTTGGATCACATACATGGCAAATCACCTCCAATTAACATATTATATGGAAAAGAAACTAATTGATAGAAGAAATACATAACTCTTACCTTTCTAAGTGCATTGAACTTTTATTAAGTCTATAATTAACCTCGATTTGCAGTTTCATCAGAATAGGTTTCTGTGGACTGGAAAGAAGGAGAGCAGAATGCAAGAAGGTGGATTTACAGGTGACCCAAATTTGGAACAAACTCTTGCCTGGATAACAAAATCAGTTTCCAGGCTCTCAGAGATTTTCTTGCAGAGAAAAACATGTACAAACTTAAGCTCAGTTATTTAATCAAAAAGACTTCATGAGTAGATTTGGCAAGTTATATGACCAAACTAAAAGCAAATATATGTTCGCTGCAGATGCTAGACGTCCTTTACCCAAAACCAAAGTACAACAAGCATATGCTTGGTTGCCACACTGAGAATATACTTACAGGAACAATCAACTTTTGACCTCCCCGGTGCAATTCAAATTTCCAAAAGATTCCCTATAAATAACATATACAGCTGTTAGAGATGAAATCCAGCTTACAACAGGTAATATCACATCTAACAACCACAGCAGAAAACTCCAGAATTGCTATTCATTTTCCCTCCCTTCCCCATCCAAACCACCATCCTTTAAACCCAATGTAATTAAGGAATAAAAAATGTAATGTTTGACGTTGGGGGTAATCTTTAAAAAAAAAAAAAAACTCTATGCTTCTGTACATGAAAGTTATGCACTCCAATAAGTACAAGTAAACCATGAATTTTGATCATACAGAAGAAGCATAGAGCATAAAACTTGGGGTACTGATTTTTTATTTTTACCAAAAAAGTGAACCAGATGATGTTACATAACAATGATTGGATCTCTTTGATATCACAGGGCCCATGAACAATGAATTAACCAACCTATAAGTTAAGCAAGTCTCATTATGTTTTGTTGGCATGTCTTGTAGTCTTACTCCTTTGATGCAACATAAGCCTAGAAAGTCAATATGCAGCTTTGACAACATTGATTTCTCACTCTATGGCTCCAAATGGCTCAATGCTAAATTAGGAAGTTATTAACTCCACTACCTGAATTCCAATCGTATACAGCATGCGAACAGTGCTGAAGTTTGATATTTTTCTCCCACCTCCTACTTCAAGTTCAAGTGCTCCACTGAAAAATTTGGTGTCCAATGTCAGAAGTCAAAAGACAAGCAGCAAATGATTACTGCAGTCACATAAAACCTGTCAAGTAAACCAGTCAAACTATGCAACCCTTTAGCAGCATGCTGCTCTTGTGTTTTTAACCAGAAATTAAGATACTAAATCACAACATATGTATTTAATCAAGAAATTCAGCTAAATGAAAAAAAATTAGAGGCACTTTTAATACAATGCAATGGACATACATGCACAATAGGCAAAAATAACACCAGCCTTTTGTCATTTGGTACATAGCAGAATATATAATTGCAAAAATAATACTTGGAAGCACTTCCAATTTCCAGCTATATAATTGCAAGCTGCTCCACAAGCAATAAAACAAGGTATCAATTTTGAAGTTATGAGAGACAATTTTAATATTAGACAAGTTGCATTCCTAGTCAAATATATTTCCACTTTTAAAGTTGCATTTCAAAAAATAAGGTAGTCAGGGATGCAGAAGACGTATCAATTCGAAGTATCATTATTACGACAAAGACACAAAGACATAAATACACACCACCAAACATAGCCACACACAAAGACGGAGAGGGAGAACTCATTGATCTTGCATGTTTAAGGCACTATTTGACTAGCACTTACGTATTCAAGCTCTCTCTCGTCTATATCTCTATGAGGCTCATTCTCAGATTCCAGAAAACTTTAGGCAAATTAAAGATGCAAAACTAACAATGTTTAATAATACACAGACCTTCCAAATCTTCCTCCAATGCGCCCATGGGAGTTTGAGGAGAAGCGATGTGTATAATGAGCTGTTAAGCCAACTGCACCTGGACCGATCTACAATGTGTTGAAAATGTTAGTGATAGAACATCTAAGGTATATAACAGGGAAGGTATAAGAGAGAAGATTCAAAAGGGAGGGAGAATACACCAACATTGGTGTTCCTTATTTGAAGCTTAAACATACCAGATGTAAACATCCTTGATGCAAAAATAGTTCAAACATAAAATTAGGTGAAATCATTACTTGTGAAGCTTCTTTTCTGCAAATGAAAAGAAATTTGACTTGACAAAAATTTGTTTTCCAAAATATCTATGATATTAAATGAATAATCTGAAATCCTAACTTCCGTATGCATTTTACTACCAATAGACTCATTATTATTCACTTAAAGATACAATACTGTGTGTCCTGATATGCATTTACTCATAGGAAAGAGAAACATTAGCTGGTTAAACTATAACTGCATTACGAGCCAGGCTGCCCTTACAGAGCAATACCTTGATATCCCCAGCAGCAGACATTTTTTGATCCTTCTTTTGCCAGCCAACGCCAATAGATGTGTCTGTCCCTAATGCAAGTTGTATCTAAAATAAAGCAAAACCACAAAAATAATAGCAAATTTGGCCCCAAAAAAAAATTAAGAAGAAGAAGAAGAGAAGAATCAATATGAGGAAAATTTACATTTCCATTAGTTGTCTCTGAGAGTTGCCGTGTCCAATTGTTGGAAAGATTAATTGAACCATCTTTTAAAGACATGGCAAGGCCCATTGTAGCAGAAGAGTGTTGGGATAGTTGACTAAGACAGTAGAAAGAACAAGTGAATCCAACTAAGTTACATGTAAGGAAGCAAAAAATATAGCAGGAAACCAATAGTGAACCTTCCTACCGAGATGTTTGTACCCCTATTAATGCCCGTAACCCAGCAGAACCCATAAACTCAACGGAAGATGCGGGAGATATATGATGTCTAAAGACAATAGAGGCAACGCCACCACCAGAACTCCCATCAACTGCCAGGTTCCCAGCGAGAGCAATACCACTCCGTTCAGATAATTGAGACTGAACTTCACTTGCCATAGCCATCCTGCATTATCAATACCAATAGTAACATGAGATGATAGGAACATGGCAGTGCAAGATTGTTTTGTTCCACAACTTCAATACATGCTTTCCATCACTGTTGTCAGCTCATGAAATCATGAGTGGGGTTAAGTTGATAATATGAGGACATTTCTTAATGAATTTGTAATGAATTAAAAGTCAGACACCCGACACCCAACATGAGAAACGCATAATACTTTCTTACTTACTGAAGCAAGAATTTGGGAAGCCAGCTATTCATATAAAGCTTTAGTAGAATCGCATAAATTTCTTAATTCAGAGATACAAAAAATGGCATCTTTAATCACAAAATTAGCAGAAAAGAGAGAAGATAAAGTAAGTGATAGTATTTTTTTTCCCTTTTTTGGCAGAAAAATGAACTAGCAATTTGGATAAACTTGAGATACATATAAAATTGTAAAACAGCATGAGCTGTACCCTCTCATAATGCCATCACCCTCCAAAAATTGTGGCAAAGACAAATTTGCCATAACTGAACCAGAAGGTCGAACATGTGATGAGACCTTTTCTTGTTCTTTCTGACGCCGCAGTCTCTCAAGTTCTTCTTTAATTTCTTCCACCTTATTTAGGTTTGGACCAAGTTCCAAACCAGAAGTTAGTCCTTCCATGCCATATATATCATATATCAGCCTCTTGTGCTCGTCTGATAAAATTTCATAGGCTTCACATATACGCTGGAAGTTCTCTGTTGCAATATCTTTCATCTGCAAAGGTTTTAAGCACAAATTAGTTTAGATTCTTTTTCCCTAACACTAAGAATCCAAAAAATCCTTTCTTCAACTAATTTTGTACAAAAGGCGGAACTAGCTAAGGTCCCACGCTAATGCAGTTCCCTAGCCCAATCCCCATACCAGATTGAAATAAAAGAATAAATAACAAGCAAACAATCTGCCCATCAGCTGTCGATGCACATATTGCATTTCGAGCATTTTATAGGATGCAGTTTTGATACCGATACATGAGCTAGCCAGGTTCATAATTCTCTCAAATTGGTAGAACCTTTACTACTATGATCTACTTGAAAGAATGTTAAAAAAAAAAAAAAACTAAGTATCGAATGCAATACAACATACCAATAATCAAGTCCCAGACCCAGTCACGGTCAACTGGTAGACCAGCTTAAAATCCAACAAAATTTACCAAGATAATGCATGATGTTCGATAAAAGAATACCACGCCCAAATTTGGAATTCTCATTCACATACTCCACAATGCATAACAAAATCTTAAAGTTTTCCCCAACAAAATATTGTAGATGAAATTAAACTAGCGAATAAAGTAGCAATACGAAAAGGGATGTTACAACTTAAGGAGATTGATATTTAACAGGAACAATCTATTCAAGAAATGATTTATGGAAATTCTTAATTGGAACACAATATCCCAAGTAACGCAACCCAAAAAGGGAAAAACATTGGGATGATGGAGTACTTGAGCAGCCTGATATTTATCAGGGTGATAGACTTGAGCCCATTGACGATATGCTTTTCTAATTTCCTCATCTGAGGCTTCGGGTGATATATTCAGCAGTGCATAAAGTTCTCTGTTTGGGGCTCCTCCTTCTCCTCCTCCTTTTACTTCTTCCTTCATTGCTATTTTGAATTATAATAAACTACCAAAACAGATAAGAATAACAGTAACAATAATAACAATTAGGGATTAGGGTTTAGGAAGATGAAAATTTTCATCAAGGGGTTTTAGACGGAGTTGGCAAAGCCTCTCTCCGAACTCTGAAACTGTTCGAAGCTTGAAGAACACTGTGAGAATCCCATTTAAGGGACTGTTGGCTTCAGCAACTGGTAACTTTCGTGGGAGTCAGGTTACCCGGCCGAGATGCCTTGTCAAGCTATTTTAGTACTTTGGGCCTTGAGTTAACCCGCGTTCATGTATTCTTCTCAGCCCAAAATTATACATTTGACAAACTGCCTCGGTTGGGTTGAGGATCTCCGATTGACATTTGCGCAAAGTTGGGCTCGATTAGAAAACCGACCTTTTCCATTGAACCAAACTAATAAGTAGCTTGGAATCGTCCTTAATATGGAAAAAGGTTGGACGTCGATCACTATGTAAAAGCCCTTCACATTTATTTGATTGTTGAAGCCCACCGGTGCAAAACGCTGGGGCCCTTCACACGCTGTCATAGGCTCACTAGTCAATAAATAACCAAGGAGCCCATTTTAAGTGTATTCGGGCAGATGCTCTCATCAACGTTGGGCCCTTCTCCTGAGCGTGTTTGAATAATAGTTTATTTGGAATAATTTTTTTTTTGAAAAAAATACTACTCATTCATCCTAATTTATTTGTTATGTTTCAGGAATTCAACTTTTTTAAAAATAGTGATTTGATTGTAACGTATGTAAGATAAAAAAATAATTGAAAAATGTGTCGATGATGCACACAAATAAATTTTGACAAATAATTCATTATCCGAACAAATTGTTTTCTTGACAGCACAAATCTCAATTGTTTTGAGTTTTTTAACTCCTGCATTCCTAAGGTGTAATGCACGTAAGAACCTAAACCATCCAAAGGGTAAAAACACGAAGAGGTAACACGCATTTTCACGGAATAAAGGTGAGCTACTTAAAGTTAGCATGCATTTTCATGGAACAGAGGCAAGCTATACATTGACAGCCAAAGCGATGGAAAGCAAAGAAGCTCTTTTTTTGAAGAATGCATGAAGCTATCAATTCAACGGTGTTTCTATTAAGTTAGTATGGGATAGAATACCGTACTTAGAACTTGAATAATAGGATGGTTCTTTTCTTTATTATAAGATGCGCATGATGCTAGTCCCGAAGATGGACAAAATCCAATGTCCATGATAATCAAAACGGGAAAACTCGCCTGTCGGAGAGTGGAGCCAAATATCATCATCTCTCGATTTGGCACAACTCGTCTATCAATGCATGTTTTTCCTGCATGATTGTCACAGAAAAGTCCGAAGTCTACGAAAAGAAGGAAGTTTCAGAGAAATTTCGTCTCCGCTGCTTACAGCCATATCTAACTGCCCCCACCAATTGTCGTGATTTGCAATGACAAGGTCGAGGCTGTCCGGCACACAAATCTCTCCAAATTCCGTTCACAGTTACATGTGGCTTTCAACTCATATTTCAACAATTGCACTGAAGTTGTAGCCCTTTCATTTCATTTTGATTCATTGCCACTAAATAATCAGGGTAATTTTAGAAATCTCCTCTAAGGTTTCTAACAATTACATTAGCCTCCTCTGAGATTTAAAATTTACACTAACCTACTTTGAGGTTTATGATTTGGTAACAAAATCAGTCAATCTCTGAAAAAGCATGATTAAAAAATTACTTCCAAGAGAGAGATGAAAATTGTGTTCCACAAATGCTTCTTATGCATTCCAGTCAAGGTGTATTAGCAAAAATAATTATAAGTTGCAAACACTAATTAGTAAAGATGTATTGTAGTTGTGATTGTTTAGGAAAATTTCATGATTTTCAACTAAAATTATAACTTTTAAATATTAAATTGAGAATAATAGAAATTGTTTACCTGATTTAGGATATGCCTTTTGTAATTTTGCACAGAAAAAAAAAACTTTCAATTTTGTCTTTCTTCTACCTTCTTTTTCATCCCCTTCTACAAAATTACTCTGATACAAAGACCATCCTTTCAGTTTCTAAACCAAGGGAAAAAAAATTCTCAAGAACAAAATTTGTTTTCTATTTCTTTCCTCTGTGCTTCCTTTGTTCTACCCGAACTTTTCTTGTATACGATTGAAATATGGTCATGTCAACTCTTGTCAATAACAAAATGGCGCCAATTAATTGATTTGTTATCAGATAATTTTGTTAATTAATTGATTTGTACCATAATTACTTAATTTTTGAATTTTAGTTTCTAATCTTAGATAATGTGTTGAGGTACATGAGTAATTTCATGCTAGGTGATGTCAGCAAATAGGTCCCTTATTCTGCCAAGGGAGGTCAGTGTAATTTTCTCAAATCTCAGGGGAGGCCAGTGAAATTGTCAGAAACCTTAGGGGAGGTTTCTGAAATTATCCCTAAATAATCTCCAACCAGCATCTAAGCATATCCATCTTTTGATGAAAAACAAGCGTAGATGCTACGAGGAACAAGTAACTGAGAGTCTGTCTCTAAAGTACTCCAGGCTGGAGGATTTAAGAATCTAAAACATCAAAACAAGAATTGCGTTTAAAAGTTAGAAGTTGCTTCAAACAAAATTTTTCCTAGGTGAGGTTGTTCCACCTAAAGAAGAATGTTTCTGACACACTTTTAAGCATTAGAACTGCAAGTTTATCCGACTCCATTGATAATCATGATTATTTCCGCCAGGGTTTTCAAACCTGTAGTTTGTTTTAGCTGCCAAAATCAATTTTGTCTAACTGTTCAGAATGGAGAATTCGGGCTGCTTCGATTTTTAACCAATTTCTACGTTGATACTAATTCCGTTTAAAATCTTTCCTCAAACTAGTCTGCCAATTTTTTATTTAGTTACTTCTGGTGGGAAGGAGCACCTTTACTTTAGCGACACAAATGGGATTTTATTGCAGAACTGTTTGTTCAGATTTTTTTTTTTTTTTTGGGGGCTCGCATTTTGAATATCGTATTCTCAGAAAAAGAAAAGCTTGATTGAGTCCAAGCAATCGTCCTGCTTGTTCTTTTTACTGTCCAAGTACCTCCCCAGACTAGGCCATACAAAACTAGTTCTGTCGTCAAGGTTTAGCTAGAAAATTTTCATCTCGTACAATCTCCAAAATAGAGGACCACATCCATACCAAATCAAAACGGTGTCAGGAGCCCCAAACTCCATCCTTTACATTCTACTGATTCTGATTTTTTGGGATAAATTTCACTTTGCTTCCTTCAATTATAGTCAAATTCCTTCATCGATCCTTAAATTTTAAAATATGACACTTTAGTTTTTAAAGTATAAAATTTATCCCACTTTAGTTCTTAAGGTATAAAAATTTATCTCGCTTTAGTCCCTAATTATAAAATTTGTCCTACTCAAATATAATATCTATCTAACTTTAGTGGGATAATCTCTACATTTTAAGGATTAAAGTGTCTCATTTAAAATTTAGGCACCAAAATGAGAATTTCCGGTACAGTTGAAGGGTACAAAGCTAAATCAACCAAATTTTGTGCGTTTTGGTTTCACTAATTTTCTCCATTTGTGGTATGCAAATGCTCTAATTACAAGAGAATCATTGAATAAAAGGATAATTTCAGTAACCTTCCTTAAGGTTTTTGACAATTGCATTCACCTCTCTTGAAATTTGAAAAATTACAGAAACCTTCCCTAGAAAGTATGCTTTGGTAACAATTGATGATATAAACAAAAAAAATGAATGTACAATATTAATCCTCTTTGATATGTAAAACAAATTAAATGTTAAAAAATAATTATCACCATTATCTGTTGGGTGAAAATTTCAAGTTAATTTTTTGCAGGAAAATTTAAGCCATATTTTGAAAGCATTCTTTTTTGATACTTTAGACATATTTTTTAGTTAAGTAATTTTTGAAGATACTTATTTTAACAAATGCCTCTCTAATTGGGTGGTTGACTTGTTGTAAATTGATTAATAAATCTAGTCAAAAATTAGAAATAAAGTGTAATGTACTAAATTAGATGACATTAGAGTTTTAGGATCAAGAAGCATTGCCAAAAAGGAATTATTGTTTTTTTTAAAAACCTATTTTCACTTAATATTTTTAAAGTTTGTAAAGGCTATCATTGTCTTTTCATAGTATCAAGGGAGATAAGTGCAATTTTCAAATCTTAGGGGAGGTGGCCACAATTGTTCGAAACCTCATGGGAGGTTTCTGAAATTATCCCTTAAATAAATTCCCTTGCTGTTCTTTCTTTCTCTCGCCTAACAAATCAGTGTCTTACACTTCATTTCTTTTTCTTTTTGGGCGTGCTTCATTACGTATTTCTCTATTTGACACAGACATAGCTAAGATAACTCCCTCTTACAAACAAAACTAGGGTTTCCAAGATTCCTCCCTAAACTCCCAAATCCCTAGGTGAAAAGCCTAGCAATAATGGGGTTTCACTTGGTTCTAGTAGCAAAGCTCAAACTCTTGAGCGCAGGTCATCACATGTGCTTAAGCACTCCGATAATGGCCAGCTTAGTAGGCCCTTTTTTGCTCAAGTTCATCTTCAGCACTTTCAAACCTCTTCATCAGGTTTTCATCAATACAGTCTATGCTTCCAGATTGTTCATCTTTCAGATGCGGCCAGATAACCTTCAGTTCCCAGCCACCAGGATTCACTAACGGCGCCAACACCAGGTGGCAGCGGGCTCTCCGGTTTGGTGAGCGAGAGGACTGATTCTTGCTCGGCAGTCGCAGACCACAGATTCTGAAGAGGAGAGTATCCGTGCTATCTCAGTTCTAGCACTCTAAGCTCTCAGACAGAAGTCTTCAAAAATCTCTTATTAACTTGTAAGTAGATTAGTACCAAAGTTCTTCTTGCTTTTGTGCTGGTATTATGACGTTTTTATGATTAATTTATGATTTACATAATTCTACATTTGTATCATTTCTACTATGTACTTATATGGACTATTATTATTATTATTATTTTTGTTATGATCTAGAACAACAAATAATGACATATATGTGAAAAGAAGTTTTTAATAAACTTAATACAATACAAAACAGATGAAATTACTCGTGCTTTTTGCAGTCCTTCATGTAGCACAACGAGATAATTTCTTGTACTGCTTCAATTAAAAAAAAAAATCTTGTACTGCATTAATTTTTCCATCGAATAGAAATCGTATGTATGTGTCCCACATAAGTTATAACCCTTTAGAACATGAGGCGAAACGAAACTTCGTGATACATGGTTTAACGTAGATAATTTGGATCTTTGTTGGACAACCCAGACAATATTATCCCAAACGGAAATTTCTTAGTACATGTTTTGTCTTATTGAATTTGTGGACAAGCAAAGTTTGGAAGACTTGTAAAGTTCATGCCATATGGGAAACTAATCTGAGAGAGCATTAGATTGTGGGAATGAATTTCCCATTTTACTTCTTTCTTTCTCCAGCTGCATGCTGCATAGAAATGTATATATACTACGTTTTAGAAATAGATGAATGACTGATTTATTGGCCAGTGTGCATATGATTAATTTCCTAGAAGCCAAACTAACACGAAATGCTGCTCCATATTGAAGTTTAGATAACACAGGAGAGGATTTATGATTGCAACGTAGAACTGGGAAAATGCCTACATTGGCCCCAATAGCACAAAGCTTAGCATTGTCTAGGTGTCTAAAACATGAAATCAATTCATGCAGATTTCTAGTTCTTCAAATTTAGATGGTGTTCCTGCCTGCATCATTGGAGCATCGTCTGATTTCTAGAAGAGGGAGGGTAGGATTATATATTGTTTTGAGGCAGGTAATGAGCATCATATGTTGTTGACGTTCTGGCCTTATTTATGTGCTTAAGAGTACATGTTGGATCCTTAATTATCGTGCTGTTGCCTTCCCAATTTAACAGTAAATTAACAAATTAAGAAAGAATGTCCACCAAGCACGATAAGCCTAATTAATTCATCAAGAACCTGATTTGGCATAACTTTATGTTGCTTTACTTAATCTCCTTTTAAGGATAAAGAATAAAGGTGTATGGACTTTTTTTAGTCTTTTCAAGGAAAGCTTCTTGTGCACAAGCATGTTGCCGATACTGAAAGAAATCCCTTTACAAACGTTGTTTATGAATTACTTATATCTAGAATAATGCTTTTTATACATTTGTTTTCTCTCTCCAACTTGAACTTCTCTGGTGTGTCGATTGAATTCTCCAACTTGAACTTTCAATAACTATATTTTGCAGGTGGAATTTCCTTCTTTGAGGATCAACACAAAGAATAAATTCCATGAGTGCTATGGTGAAACAGGTTTGTATAACTGGTATGGAATTGGTGAAGCAGATGCTTATGTGTTAGTATTTATAAAAATTGTCATTAAAACTTGGAAAGTGTCCGATGTAAAATAAATGTGAGCATGTATTTATACAATAACATGGGATTGGAGACATCTAAAGTAGCTACTACATTGCATGCATGGTGCAATTCACCACTAAGATAGAATAGGATGAAACATATTCGATTTAGGGCATTTATTTTTTCAAATGAATCTACCATTATACTCGATTTGGACCGTAAATTATACCATACCCACCTAGTCAACCCTGCATCTGTTGAGTCCCATATGCTATAGGGTTTGGCAGATTCAAGGGCATGCATGATATTAAATACTCATCATTGCATATCTATCTTTGTGATATATTTGCGAAATTTAATATCCAGAATAAAGGTGATAATCATATGCATGTCGATCTGCACAAAGAAGGTAACGCGAAGTTGGAGCTAGGAAAAAGAAAATTGGTCAACAATTGATTGATATTGATTTTTTGGGTACAAAGTTTACATGCACATAGGATATACAATTGATTGAGTTTCTGCAAAAAGTTGATGAAACCTCTTTTAGAGCTCCTTGATTCTTTACCCATCCCACCCCAAAAAAAAAAAAACCATAATTTTTCTAAAGCTGACCAGCGTCTTTAGTGCCACAAAACGTTAGGGAAAGATGTAACAATTATATTTTGATCTCCTGCACATATTTTATGGTTGAATTTTTTTGGGTAAAATTGACAACGTCATTGTGGAAATCAGATTGCATGGGGATTATTGAATCTTTTTATGAGTAAATCTTTGTGGCAACTGAATTGTGTTACATATATCGACGAGTGTATAATACCCACAAAAGGCAATCATTGGCTACACTTTTCATTGATTAGTAATCGAATCTTGATTTTTGTGCTGGTTCGGGAAACATCAAAGAAAGTGCCACTTTGTTCTGGATAGTCTTTCACGGTACTTTAATATGCCTCGTAGGAAAAGAAAAATGTTTATGTATGTGCCATATCTTTTTGAAGCTTGCGCATTTTGTAGGAGATTATATGTCATATTATAGATAAGGTCCATTTTCAGTAGGCCTGAATAACAAGAAATAAAATGCACAAAGAGCTAAGTCAGGAAAATTTTTCCTATTATTTGTAATTTTATTTTGGAATCTTTCCTAACTCAGTCACATTTTTGTCTCACATAAACGAATCATATACAAGTTATTACAATTAAATAATTTGCAAAAAAGAAAAAAGAAAATCCAAAGACAACTTTTATATTTTTTATTATTTTTTGGATGGTAACTAAACACACAATTCAAACCTTTTTTTTTAATAAAAAAATCCATACGGACAACTTTACTATTTTTTCGTTTAAATGCCGTGACTATCATGATTCCCACAGGGAAAAAAAATTAGTTCACATCATAAGCCGAAGGTAAGAATGGGCTTGGCCCAAACAACTGCACTGAGCTTCTTAAAGTTGAATTGTTGTTGAACTAATATGACAAGTTCAGGCCTCTAGAGATAAAGTATTGGGCTCCATCTGTCATTATCTCAAAGCGATGGGCCCGATGATCCAGAGACTTGAACCGTCTATCATGATTTTTAGCTTTATCAAATTGCTGTTATAAAAAGAAAGGAAGAAAGAAAGAAAAAAGCTTTCTCAAATTGAAACATAATCTTCGTGCTTACATTTCTTTCATTTCTTTCATTTTAATTGAGGAATTTAATAGCAATACTTTTCAAAGGATGAATTCATTTTGCAAAATTAGGATGCATATACTTTAATAAAGATGGATACATACCGTTGATACTTATTGTTTCAAATTTAGATACTTGCGAATCTCGTAATTTTAATGACAAAAGATTCCTAATTCAGAGAAATTCTCGGAGGCTTATTTTTTTTAAAATGCTTGCAATTGGAAGATTCTAACCATATACAGATGTAAATGTAGATGTCATTACCCTCTTTAACATAGTGATATGTTTAGTGGGTACTTCTAATCCCCTCCTCTCTGCCCGCTTCTTAAATCCCTTCCTTCCTAGTACAAAATTTTTATTTTGTATTTTTTTGAAAAAGGTATTAATTTTTTTGAGAAATAAAGTTAATTAAAATAGTGTATAAATGTAATGATAGGTAATAATTGTTAGTTTGTGCACACACATAGTATAAGTTGGGTGTGATATAGGTGTATTAACGAATACTCGCAGAGAAACATTTTTTAACATCAATTAGTTCTTCTCAAAACAAAAGATGCTAAAGTTACATCTTTGTTAGCAATTTCTAAAAAAATTCGTCGGTATTCATTTGTTCTAAGATGCATGAACATTCTTCATTTTTTTCCTCTTTAATTTTCAACATAATGGTTTGTTTGGATAGTATATTATTTGAAATATTATTTGGAATAATTACTGTAATACTTTTTGTAATGTGATGTATGTGAGATAAAAAGGTAATTGGTAATATAAAAAGGTGGATTGAAAAATGTGTTTATGATGCAAACAAAATATTATTTGGGATAAAAGTACTATCCAAACAATTTTGAATGGAAAATTTGAACCATGATAGCTACAAAGTCAACCCCAACCCTTTTACCAAACATCGCTAATGAAAAGTAAGAAGATTAGGATCCACCGACCTAATGCAGCGCTTGCAATAAATAAGTACTATTACGTAAATGACCTTTGTCTAACTTACAGATCGAAAATATTATAAAGGAGAAATGATCACTAACTGTCGGTTTTCGTTTTTTTTAGGTCAACGCCGTGTTTTAGCTGTACCTTCAGTCCATTGTACGGTGAAAATTCTGCACAAAACAAAGAGCAGGTATCTCTGTAGCATTTGAGATTCCACCTTCACCAACAGCCATTTGGAGTATCGGAATTCAGAATCCATTTGAACCTGTCATAAATAACATCATACTGACGAGTGAGATCATACCTCCCTAACTAATTAAACATTAGCATGTCCCATTCAGGGAAGGTATAAGTGGTACACGACACAAATCATGCTGCTACTGGTTTGCTAGAAAGAAATATTCTTTTCTGCGGCTGCATTAAAAAAAGGAATT
The DNA here is from genome assembly GCA_023065735.1 of Coffea humblotiana. Lineage (NCBI taxonomy): Eukaryota > Viridiplantae > Streptophyta > Magnoliopsida > Gentianales > Rubiaceae > Coffea > Coffea humblotiana. The sequence goes on along the minus strand of CM041215.1, from coordinate 25,213,354 downwards.
GATGGTCACTATCTAGGAAGAAAAGAATGGTGTATAACTTCATCTGAGTTGACCAAGAAATTAGTTTAGGAAAAGAAACAATCTGGAGAACTAGGGGACTTTTACGTTAGCTTGTAATGCATTAACTATATGTTTTAAAATCTAAATTATTCATGAGATGCTCCTCTATTTTGTACCTTCAGATTTAGACCATTAAGACCAGTTTAAATACGCATATACATTCGGTCATCTCTAGCACAAACAGTATAATAAAGCATTTTATATTAATATCAGATTTTGATTAATGTAGCTAGGCATGCTTCTGATAAATGCAATAGACCAATGAAAATTAATGTTTTTAACAGTATAATATTGATCAAGAAAATTCTCCTGTGAGACCAAATGGGAGGGGAGTTACAACTAGATCCAATCCCCTATACCACCTGATCTCTAGTGCAGGCTTATCATTAGGATTTGGCTTATCTCTAGTGCAGGCTTATCTCTAGATTCATTAGCATTTGGCTCCTCTCCATTAAATTCTCTCTCTATTTCCTACAATGCACATTTGGATGGATGATACATGCCTTCATTTATTAGGAGGGGACATGATCATTTTAAATTTGACTAATCTTCACTCTTGTTAATAAATGAAAATACATGTCATGTATTCAAATGTGTATCATGAAAATGGAGAGAAAATTCACCGGAGAGAATCCAAATCCAACTCATTAAGCATTGGTTGAAGCTGATTAGTGGTATTAACCAATAAGATAGGAGGGATTGTAAGTATTAAAAAAAAAAGTCTTATTATTCTAGTAAACCAAAACCCTAAATGTGAAAAAGATTCAAGCAGCTCTAACAAAATGTCAAATAGAAGTAGTACGTAAACATTGAATTCGAGCAATCCTTTTTCTAAGAAAACCAACTTGTACTTTCACACCTTCTATAGTGTAAAGAAAGTTGTCCTTCATCATTGAATTTATAATTAAGACAAAAGCGGACTACAACTACAAAGAAATCCTGAGAATTGGCATGATCAACTATACAGAAAGCATGATGCTTTGCTTTGCTAGGAGTAAATGCCAAAAGTTGTGCTACAATGGTTGTAACGATGACGATTATTTCTTGCATGAGGAGTAAAATATTCTTGCTAAACATGATCATTCTTTTCAAGAAATGTATATTTACTCTCTGAGTTATGTGAGAGAACTTAAGCACCCACTAGCCCATGATATTTATTGGACTAATTGTAAATCCTTTCGAAAACCGATGTAAACACATCCCTTAACATGTTGCCCAATTACTAATGTTGAATTATACAATGAAAACTATAAAGCACCATACTAATCGGAAGTTGAAACTCACACGATTTTATGAATGAGAAATTTATCTCCTGTTAAGGCATGCTTTCTTTTCTTCTTTTTCAAGGCCATGTGAAGCCATGTTTTTCTTCAAATAAAAGGAGGCAAAAAAACAATTTCCAGCCTCAATAGATTAAACGTCTTCAACGAGACTCATGTGGTTGGTTTACAAGTAGATTGATTAGCTTCAATTTAATGACTAACTTTTTTAGACGATACATATTTTTGTAAGTAAGTAATTCTCTTAGAACTTCTATACGATGAATATCTTTCTTCCAAAAATTTACTACTTGGGTTGTACGTTAGTGTGCACATCTACGCAAGGGTGCAATGTGATTTTGTCCTTAGGCCTCAAGGATAATATCAGAACCAGCCGTTAATGTTTGCAAATATCGTACCTTATACAAATATCTAGTAGTACTTTACGACATTAAATTGACTTGGGATGCCTTTGCAAGTTGCAACAATTGGGAAAGGCCGTCCATTGTGAGACAAGCAGAATTAAGATGGCATTATCATGCGAATTTAGTTAGTAGAATATACTTACTGATTGCCTCGTGATGATAAGCTCCAAGTGCCTCATTGCCTCACCTTGCAATCTTCGAATTTCTTGAACTAAGAATTTTCTTGTTCATGTATGTGCTTTTTTTTAATGTATCTGCATAGATGCCAACTCTTGTTGTTCTGCTGATAACTAGATTTTAGAGCGTCAATTCAGATTCAGATCCCAATCCAAGGATTAATGCCGGCATTTAACTTGGAGGATAGGGAAATGTACGTGGAAAAGCAGGATAGTAGTGGCAATGGAACCCTCTTATTTCCTTGTATCCAAGTCATGGAGACGTAGAAATGAAAAAGCCTTGGCAGAAAATTTATCATTTCAAATTACAACTATTCGTTGTTATTTTTGGTTGGGATCGTAAATGCTGGTTAATAATTTACCAACGAATGAAATGAAAAGCCATAATCTGCTCCACCATTGGAGGAGGAAATATATGTTTAAAAAAAAAACACATCGTACGAGGATACTAACGACAATTTCACCCGAATGATCACCAGATACTACCTTTTACGAATGCTTTGACAAAATATCTTGTTCTAAGTTACAGATTGTTTAATAGTATTCTTTTTATATAGTAAATATTAGGGATAATTTCAGAAACTTTCCCTGAGGTTTCTAACACTTTCTCTGATCTCCTCTGAGATTTCGAAAATTACACTAATCTTCTCTAGACTTGAGCTTTTAGTAATAGAAACAGTTCCAGTCAGAAAGGTACTTTTAAAAAATGTATTTTGACGTGTGAGATGATCACTTTGTTACATATATGCGCCTTTCTAATTGTTCTCAAGTTGCTAATTATCCTCAAGTTGTATTAGTAATGAATGAAACAATTAATAAAAGTTAAGGGATAATATTAAAATTCAAAAAGCTGCACCAGCAACAACCTGAAGCAACAGTGATATTTGCAACAATTAGTGCAAACTACACCAATCATATTTTCTGTCCTTTACAACTACATATAAAGGACACAACTAGCTCTAAAAAGCTATCAAATTATCGGTATAAGCATTTAAATCTAGGGTAAAAAAAAATTAACTTTCCATTATAGTTGGCAAGGTGAAAATAAAGTATTGATGCATAAAACATATAGGTATTAGTCAACAAATCAGTAACAAAAGCATGAATTAGTTTTGTCTTAACACAAGATTCAACAAATTACAGGCCAGTCAGAAAATCCTTCTATGTAAATTATATAAGGTTGTCTATCCTTATCGTTGTCAAATCATGTTAATCACAAAAATAATGCCATCTTAGGGTAGCAACCGTTATTCTAGTGTAATTAGTTAATCTCATTTATTTAGTGTCCCAACCTTTTTTTGTCAAGTATCCATTTATAATAAAAGCATAATGTCTTAGGGCACAATAGTACTTTAACTACATCTTATATAAGTAATGCGGTTCAAATTTTTGACACGGGAGGTTAGTATAATTTTTAAAACCTCAGGAAAATTAGTGAAAGTTTTAGAAACTGCAAGGGAGGTTTCCGAATTTATCCCTAAATATTAAAAATATGAGAATGAAACTATTTTGCGCGTTTTGTGACTAAGGCGCATTTGCCAATTCTCTCACACCAGTCAATGCCTCCCCCGTGTTTGCAACCTTGGAAGTATTTCAAGTTGCCGGTGAAGGTACACTCTGTACTGTATAGCATGTAAAATTGACGTAATCAATGGAACAATTGTGACCTGGCCACTTGCCTTAGTCCCAAAATAACACTAGTAGTAGTTAAAACAAAGGTCAATTGCTTCGCCGAATAATTAATTTTAGTACTGCCGTAGATGTTGTACGGACTATTGCTAGTTCAAATACGGCTACGCTTGAACAGTAGTATATAGCTGGTTTAATTCTAAGTTGACAACCCAAGAGTAGGACCTTGGAAAATTTCCTCCTTTCAAGTACCCTCATTGATGTTGTAGCATGGTGGAAATGCAGTACTTAAATAGTAATGCAATTTGTTTACTTCCTGATGTTTCCGTACAAGACCAATTTAAAGAGAACTTTTAATGCGGAAAGCTGCTCGGTTCACCAAAATACTACTAGTAAGCAGAAACATTTAACGGGTAACTGACTACCATGAACCACCGAGCCTTTGGCTCAGTGGCCACCAGGGGACTTAAGTCCCTCCTTGGGCTGTAGGTTGAGGGTTCAAACCTCACTTGTAGCGAAAAAAATCTAAGGGTTGTGTCATAGCACTCTCTTGGTTTAGTTGGGTCTGTATACCCACTAAACCAACTAAGACATTATGCTTTTATTATAAATGTCATTTGTCATTTGTGTTTTTTCACTCGAAAAACTTACAAAGAACACAACTACAATATTGTAGCAGATGTAAAATCATAACACGCTTTTACTTGCATAATCAGCATCTAATCATCTATAACACCAAGAAATATCATTGAGACCAAGATTTTTTTTTTTTGATAAGTGAAAAGTTTTGAATTCAGGATCTCCTATTTACAATCCCTTACACCTTAACGCCTAATTTTATCCTACCTCTCTAAGCCAAGACTTGAAGATTATTTTGTCAAAATATTTTTTTGCACCTCAATTTTTTATGCCCTCGAGTCATTTTTGTAATTCTAACTTTTTTAAGGACTAACAGGGTACTACAGATTGTCTAAGACCATCTGATAAACTAGATTGTCATAGCAGATGAGGGTCATTAACACCATACATCGGATATTCTCTTTGAATGCCTTTTGGTCGCTCTTAAACTAATCGAAATTGAGGCTTTCAAGTAACACTACTTTTCCTCCATTCCAAGACAGATGTGTCTAAGCTTTTTTTAGAAGGATAAGCTTGTTTTTGGGTTAAATAGCATCCCAGTCATCTGGGGACCAATAATTTTGATAGGAACTTCTTCTTATTCTTCTCAAAAATTATGCAAGGAGATTATAGGATGCTAATGAAATATCATCCCCCATGTTTAACACTCTGAACATCTTCAGTCAACTAAATCCTGACTTCCAAAAGAAACCTGCAGGGGGCCTCTACAGTCATTTATAATAAATAAAATACGAATAATTTTAAAAACCTCCCTTCAAATTTTTAACGGTATCTTTTGGCATCATTAATATTTAAAAAATATCACTTAACTCCTCTGCTCTAAATTTTTGTAATATATAAAACCTTTTTCAAAACATAATATCAAAAAGTTCATTTTGGCAGGGAGGATACAATTTTGGCTGACCATTTCACTTCCCGACCCAATCGTGGAAACTTGGGCTAATAATGCTAATGTAACTAAAACACTTACGATGGCAATTAATTCCTCATATGAATCTACGACAAACTCGAAGGAGGTCAACGTAAATTTTACCCTTTCGTTATTGGTTAGGGAAATGAAAAGCAGAAGAGAGGCGAATTTGTCCAAATGCGCCGTACATTCATGTTTGCACTGCCGCACCTTGTGATAAGCTGGAACAAATCCTGGGCCCCACATATTCTCGAAAGTACAGTTCCCCAAGATATTTTATTTGCTAGAACCAATGTTTTAAAACCCGGACCGTCAATTGAACCGGTGAAGTGAAATGGTCGAGGTTCAACCGATCGGACCGGTTCAACCTCTATTCAATGAATTTTTTAAAAAATAATTTATATAAATATACATATGCACAAAATAAGACATGTAATAGATTAATTTAAAACTTTATATGATGAAAAGTTTACTATTTTTGAATAACTTAGATTTTCAAAAATAAATTTTTTTAAATTATAAGTTAAAACAAATAAATTTTATTTTAATTTCAATTATATCTATCTCAATAATCTTAAATCCAACCCAAAAATATCACAATATTTTGAAATTATACAAAATTCAAGTCTATGAGAATTTGATATTGTGAACTTAAATTTTAATTTACGTCTTTGGGATTTAGAGATTGCAATTTAAAAAAGAAAATTTGGAGTTCGAAGGAAATCAAGAGAATCGAAAATAGAAACGCAAACTTGATAAGAAACAAAAAAAAGAGATAAAAGTGAGTGGTTGTAGCATTAAATAATTTGGGGTTAAAGAAAAATAATTCTTTTTTAACTTTTTTCAATTTAATGGACAAAAACAAAATTAAAAAGATGGAAGAAAACAACAATAAATTAAAACTAAAGAAGTTTGATTAAAAAGGGAGTGACAAAAAAAGAGGGGAGAGAGTGTGTGTGTGTGTGTGTGTGTTGAAGATTGAAAAGAAAGAGTAATGAAAGAATGAGATTTTGTAAGAAAATGGAAAAAAGAAATATGGATGTTTATTATATATATATTTAAGTTTATAAAAAAAAACAAATAAGATGTGATGGTGTAATGATTACTACATTGGTCTTGTAATACAAAGGTCTTGAGTTCGAATTTTGATAGAAGCATTTTGCAAAAACTTAAAAATAAAAAAAAAAGAGGGGAAACTTGAAAACCGGTTCAATCCGGTTCACCGGTTTTCTCGGGTTTTACCGGGTTTTACCGATTTTCTGATAAAGTCAATACCCACATAGAATCGGACCGGTGCCATGGCCGGTTCGCGATTCAACCGGTCGAACCGGCTGGTCCGGTCCGATTTTCAAAACACTGGCTAGAACAAAAGGTATCTTCCTAGATAACTCAAATTGTGCGCTAAGTTTGGCATTTCTTGTTAAAGGTTTTTTCAACGAGTGTTCAATTGATATTTATTATTAAATTTAAATTTTACATTTTTTTAAATTTCAAATATTATATATCTATCATTTATCCAACGCGCTGACGGTAGAAAAAATTAATCCTCAAATTTATTGAGGATTGTCCATTAAATACGAATTAAGTAAAAATCCAATAACTAAAGTATGGCTAGCTGTCACAACATTGAGCACTAAGTATATGTTTTCTGAGAACCGCCCAACTCACTCAACGTATCAAAAACCAACAGCTCAGATCATAAGTCCCATCAACACGTTAAATTTACGCGATTCCTACAGCCATAAGCATAGGGGATACGAAAACAAAAGTTATTGCCCGCCACAAGAAAAATCATAAAGGGCAAAAGAAAAAGAATAATCTAAATTGAAAAAAAAAGAACTTACAAAATCCACGTATCTTTAAGCGTGCGAAATTTTAAAAATTGTATCTCATACTCACAATTTTTTTTTAAATATACGCCAATGACAATTTGAAGTGATTTGCAAAATTTGAAAGTGGTATATTTTTTGAGTAAATCTTTGATACACTGTCACTCTGACTCATTGTGTGTCACCCTCATCAATGAAGGGGGTAACCTGTTGATTCCTTATTTTAGCTTCTTTCCTTAATGAAAAATATAGTTTAATATTAAACCAAATAAAAATTAATTAAATAGATGAGTCTAACATAAAAAAAAAAAATCAACAGTTTAACATAAATTAGAGATTTATCTCAACTAAAACTTTGAAAACTCATGAAAGTGGCCAATGATTTTTGAGAAAACCCTACAAGTTTGAGGCTTTTCCTTGCTAGATGTATTTAGAATTCCACTTTCTGTAATGTCTTCCCTTGCATAGCAAATTGAAGTGAAAATCACTTTTCCCAATTCAAATCTCAAAATTAATGCATTTGTAGATCCCAAAATTTTCTTTCTCTACATCCAATTACAAATACATACTATATATCTTTTCACAGCTTGAAGAGAAACTTTTCTTTTCCCTATTTGATCTACGATTTCGTGCCTCTATGGGTCCCAAAATTTTCTTTCCTTTTCATCAGTTCCTCCAAATTTGGTGAAAAAATAATTCTTTTGGTCTTATTACACGCGAAAGGTTGATGGTTTAGGTTGACTGATGGTTTGGCGAATGCAAAAGTTAGCTAGAAGAGGTAGGTGCAGTAGACAGGGTCATTACAAGAGAGGAACAAATCTTTTGGAGATTTATTGGTGTAATAATCTAGGTCGATTTTAGGATTAGTTTATTAAAAATAAAGTGATTTAGATAGAATCTTAAACTTGCTACAAGAGACAATAAAATAAAATAATTTTGATAAAACAGTAAACTTATTACAATAGATTACTCATCTTCATTAATGAGGTGAATCGTTTACACTGACAGAATATATAATATTTGCTTTTTATTCTTTTGGAGATTCGTCTAAATTAGTAGTACTTCATATGATTGATTGAGATAAACTAATTATCCTATATTTTGTCTAATGGTTTTTTAATACAATTGTAGAAATCAATCATAGCCTAATGTAGCCATGATAATTTGTCTGTATGGTTACACGAAATCAACAAATATACAAAAGTGGGATTAACATATGAGGATTAATATTCAGCAACATTACAACTGATATCTCAAATTTAATGACACAAATCTCTTAGTTGTTGTAAGATTAGGCCAAAGCCTCATTCTCACACACACACACACACACATGCGTTGTAGTACAACTCGAGTTTTTTTTTTTTTTCAAAAAAAAAATGAGAAAGAACTCCACCAGAAGTGAATTTTAAAAGTTTTTTTTTCCTTTTTCGAACGAAATAAAATATTTTCACGAAACTGGTTTATAATTCGATTTATTAAATTAATAAACATGCCTCCCAAGTCTTTCTCCTTTTAAATGCCACCCTTCGATGAGCTCTGCTTGGAGAGACAGGCCATCCCCAACCTTTTACCCCCCACTCTGCTCCCGTCCTTCTTCCTCCCACTTTCTTCTCCCTTCCCCTTTCCCCCAAGTGTGTATATATACACAACGCTAACACTCCAGATTGGAGATATAATCCTAATCATCTTTAAGGATTCTTACTACCAGTCCTGATTTAAATATCGCCGGAACTGGAAGAGTTTCTTGCATCGTCCGTTCCCGGTGAAATACACATAATGCTGTAAGAAGAAGCAGAGACACCATATCCAAGAGTCAGTACTTTGTGTTTTTCTCTAACGATATTAACATCGAAGTTGGTAACATGGAGTCTGGGGACTATCAAGGGGGAAGATAACGGGGCTTTTAGTGATAATATGGATGGGTTTAATGTCGATTATGGTTCATGTAAGCGACGCGACGAGGACGGCCGTGACAACAACGGAGGCAGCGTCCGCGGCGGCAACGGTGACGGCGACGGCGACGGAGACGACATCGTTTAATGCAGGACATAAACATGCGTATGCGACGATGATGTATATGGGAACCCCACGTGACTACGAGTTCTACGTGGCTACGCGCGTGATGCTCAGATCCCTATTGAAGCTCGGCGTCGAAGCCGATCTTGTCGTCATTGCCTCCCTAGACGTTCCTCCCAACTGGGTGAAAACCCTGTAAGTTCAGAGCTCTTCTCCCCTTCTCAAACTCTCTGCAGCTATCAATTTCTATTTTGTCAAGGGTGTTTTAGTAATTTAATGATAAGCTTTGTTGCTGTTTTTTGTGGGGGGTGGGGGGTACAACTAAGCTTTGTATTTACCGCTTAGTGTACGACTTTTCTGTCTTTCTTTGGATGTTTGGATTTCTTTTCTGACTGTTTCGACGAGTAGTGGACTCAGTGCTGGAATCATTAGACATCGGATCATGCTTATGGTGGAAATGTTTGATTCTTGAAGAAATACTGGACTTAGACTTAGAGCTGGCCTTTTTGGTCCGGAGATATTTACGAAAATGTTTTTGACCTTTTTTTATTTGGGGGGGGGGGGGGTTGGGCTGGGGTTCTGGTTCTTCGGACTTTCATTGGCTACCATTGAAAAATATACCTTGTAAGGGCAAAGCTTAGGTCCAATTGCCTAGTGTGCAAGTGTGTATACTGCCATAGAAGCATGTGAACACTGAAGAAACGGGCTGAGATCTTAGGTGGGGTCTTCAACTACTCGCTTTCTTCATGCCCTGTTAATGTAGTAATTTAGTATTTTTTCTTTTTATTTTTTGGGTTTTTTTTCCGTTCCCTGGGCCAGCATATCCGCACTACTCTGGGGCAGCATTCAAATTTTGTAGTTTTCTTTTGGGTTTCTTGGACATTTTTCCTCCGTCTTGGGGTTTGTTCCTGCTTTTTGCTGCTCTTGTTATCCGAAATTACAATCTGGACCAAATAGGACGAAAGTGATTTGAATTTTCCACATGGTAAGATGAAAAACAACTGCACTTTATATATTGCATTTCAACCATGTCGGCATTTCATTCGAACACAATAAATCCCGCATAGATTTACATATTATTGTAATTTTGTTCATCATTTCAGTCAAGAAAACAGAAAGAAGGGTTCACCCTGTACAGTTATCGATTTCAAAGATTTCGTTTTACGGGACAACTAATAGGTGTCAAGTTTATGGATTTATAGGTATTAATGGGCTCCTAATACCTATATTATACCGTTGGTTATAATTTAAAACGTGACACGTGGCATGGCTAATTTTAGTTTAGCAGGGACATGACATTAGGTGCATAATACATACTATAATCAATGTCAGATGTTTCTTCTAGGAATTGTCCTTTTCGTGTAGCGAACCACCTTTGGCCGACCAGAGAGGCCGGTCGTGGCAGATACGGGCATCGTTTGCCTAAGAAGCGTCCCCTTATAAGCTGTCAAGACCTTGAAATTTGTATACTGTGCTGTAAAGCATAACACGCTCTAACACGTGTACAGTATTTACCGTAATCCTAATCGTAGGTGTTAACCTGCCTACGCTAAATTGTGATGACTGGAGAAAACAACTAAATTTTGTTTTCAGAATTTGTTCGGCAGAATTTGACCAATTTTTATGCGTATTTTAGCCACATTCCTTCTTTGTTAAGGCATGAGCGGTTCCGAAATGTATCTACTTTTACTGAGGGCCAAGTCAGCCTTTTTTGATGTGGCAAGCATATAATGAGGAGATCAAAGTGTGGGTTCTCACACGCATTTGCATTGTCCGCCCATTTTTTTCTTTTACGGAACAATTTGCTTTATCCAATTGCCTCCTACATTATCTTAGGATTTATACATTTTTCTTTTTAGTGTCTCTTTGTTTCGGAAATTATAATATGTTTCCTGTCTCTGGCTTTTCTAAGAAACCCATTGGATATTAGAAGCGTTTTGTTTTATGTATGAAGGAAACCTTGACTTTACAATATATTCGCACAAGAGTATGAGTGATCTTGTTTAGATTGTCTTATCATCTTTAGTGAGAGACTCTTGGTTTTAATATAATTTCTGAATTGGTCCTTTTTTTTTAAAATGTGGTGTGTTCCAAGAAAGTGCTCCATACATCTAAGTTATCACCGTCAATGCCCATTTTTAATGCAGTATCCACGTATACATGCAAAAGTCTAGTTCTTGAGGACGTAGGACGTGAAGCAAGCAAGTTGATCGAAGCCGTTTGAACATAAAATGTCTTTTAAACCCCTTCATTTTTGTTTTACCAGAATAATGGCGTCCAGACATATTGGCGCTAGGCTTTGGATTGAACTCTATCCGAGTCCACTAGCATTACCTGTCTCCTTGGATGACCAAATTTTGGACCCTTCATTCTAGCAAGAGAGAATTTTGAACTAAAATTTGACATAGTTTGTGAAACATCATCTACCAGTGAATGTCATTTTGGTTTTCTGCAATAAATCACTGACTGATACATGTTTGTGAATTAATACATGTTTTTACCCGCTGGTGGGATCATATGCCTATAGGAATTTGCGACCTGTTTTGTTCCGGCCCTTGTTGAGACTCAATTATCACCAACAATTATCTGTAGAAATTTGTTACAGCATAAGATGGGACCTGAAGGAAAATTGGAACTTCAAATTTCTAGCGTCTTCTTTATAGCTGCACTTCTTACATTGTTCCAAGTGTTTGAGCTGTTAATGTGTTCATAGCTAGTATTACTTAAATTAGTTGTCAGAACTAAAATGATATTGTAATTCTGTGCACTTGCATTTCCTGTTACCTCAGTCTACGTACTTGTACTGGAAAAACAGTGGAAGGAAATTGAAGATGGTGATTTACAGAATTCATCCTAGGTCATGCCTTAATTGAATAATGTGAAAATCAGCAAATAGTATATTTTTTTAGGTTTACCTTTGGGGTTCTAAATTAGCACATTTTGGGAGCTAAAGATATCAGTAATCAGAAAAGGGTGACGTAAATAACACCGAAATGTACTAATCATTGTCTTTTGTTGTGCTACAGAGAAGAAGATGGGGTGAAGGTTCGCAGAGTTCAGAATCTGAATAATCCATATACTAATCAGGGCAATTTCGATTGGCGATTCAAGTTGACGATGAACAAGCTTTATGCATGGAGCCTAGTGGAATATGAGAGGGTGGTCATGCTTGACGCTGACAACCTTTTCCTCCGAAAAACAGATGAACTGTTCCAATGCGGCCAGTTTTGTGCAGTTTTTATAAACCCCTGCATATTTCATACTGGTCTTTTTGTGTTGCAGGTAATTAATGGTTTGAATCCAACCTGTGTTTTTCAAAGTATCTTCGTCTTAAAGCAAGTGTCAATTTGTTGGCATAACCAAGCAAGCTTTTTTTAGAACCTTTTACTTGGTGTTCCTAGTAGCATGCATATTTTGCCAAAGTCCTTTTGTGTTATCACTATTTAGTTTCTAAAGTTTTTTGAATCAAATTTTTTAGCTTTTACTTTGCTACCAAGTCAATTCTTGAAAATACTGGCCAGATATCTAATCAGTTACTTTGAACATTTTCAACTGCAGCCATCAATGACAGTACTTAAGGACATGGTTCATGAGTTGGAAGTTGGGAGAGAGAACCCGGATGGTGCAGATCAAGGTTTTATCGGAAGCTATTTCCCAGATTTACTATATAAGCCAATGTTCCAGCCTCCTCCTAATGGCACTAAGCTGGATGGACAGTACAGACTTTCTCTGGGTTACCAAATGGACGCTTCTTATTATTGTAAGTATATAAATTACCTTATTCCAAGGTTTTTTCAAATGTTTGACTTGTTTTGTCATTTTGGGTAGCTCTTACTGCGGTATTCTTGGTTATCATGTTTTGAGGCTTTCTGCATATTGTTCCTACGTTCTCGAATCTCATTATGTTTAGTTATTATCTGGTTCAAGATCTCAAACTACGATGGAGTATACCATGTGGTCCCAATAGCGTCATCACTTTCCCTGGGGCGCCTTGGCTAAAACCATGGTATTGGTGGTCATGGCCTGTCTTGCCACTAGGCACCCAGTGGCATGAACAACGGCATCGAACTGTCGGGTAGGAATTTCTCCGCACATCTCAATGTATCATTAAGTTGTTATTCAAGTTTTTAGAGTTCAATAACCGTGCTATGCGTTCTACTTTGCTTGATGGCTGTTGTTTTTCTTTTGGTTTTGATTTTTTTTTGGGGCAGGGGGGGGGGGGCGCAAAATTAAACACTCTTTAGGCTTTGTTTGCATTTGCTCATGAAAGCATCATAATTTTGAGTGCTACGATCTATTGTTTTATGGTTTCATAGCGCAACACATACACTCAGAAAAATACCATATGGAATTAATGTTTGGAAGCCTTGCCTCTGGTGCTGATGATGCAGCTAATAAATGTGCAAAATTTGTTTCATACTTGGTCTGCATAAAAAATTGCATGTCTAGTGAGAACAAATTTGGGTAGGAATGTCGGTTTTTGTGCCTCTGTTTATTAAGCTTTTAATTTATTGCCTTCATGCTCACTGATTCATAAAATTGTATTTCACAACTACCAATTTGTTGTTAGCTTAGACGAACCATCTTATTCTATCTCACCTACTCAGGGCTCACTTTTTGCAGGTACAATGCAGAAATGCCCTTTGTATTTATCCAAGTAATATTTTATTTGGGAATAATGGCAGTGACGCGAATTGCACGGCCTGGTTTGTCTAAGCTATGCTATCGTCGTGAAGAGAAAAGTGTTTTCCTCATTCAAACTGGCCTTAAATTGGTTGCTTTTTGGTCTATTCTAGCAGCCTACATAGTCCCTTTCTTCCTCATTCCCTACACTGTTCATCCGCTTGTAGGGTGGAGTCTTTACTTGCTTGGGGCTTTTGCTCTGTCCTGCATAGCAGTTAATGCATTTCTTCTACCAATGCTCCACGTTCTAGTGCCATGGTTTGGAATCCTTGGTTCTCTTCTGGTGATGGCTTTCCCCTGGTACCAGGATGGGGTTGTTAGAGCGCTAGCTGTATTTGGCTATGCCTTTTGTTGTTCCCCTGTTGTCTGGGCTTCGGTAGTTAGAATCATGTCAAGTCTTCAGGTTTCAGTTGAAAGGGAAGGCTTCTTGCCTAGGTTAGCTGAATCTACAGCTCCTTCTGGGTGTAACAAGTTGTACTAAGATTCTTAAGCACAATGATCTGATGCTTAACAAAAGGAAAAGTCTCGCAAAAAAAATCTCAGGGCGAGAGGCGGCAGATTTTCAAGCCTCTGGAAGTGGGTATTCTGTCGAGCTTCTGGAAGTGGATATACTGCAATCTGCGTGCGGCCACTGCTTTCTTCAGTTATGGATATCCATAAAGCTGAAGTGATTCTTTCTGGGATCTTGTATCATTTACTCTTTTGTAAAATTGGTGATCCCAATGTATGAATTTTGTTCATCTGTAGTTCGTAACATGGGGAAACCGCCTCTAATCTGGAGTAGTTAGATTCTTTCTGAGGTGTATTCATCAGAGAATCGTTGTATCAAGAAAGATACTACAGGGAAAGAACTTACAAATTGACATGGATCAAACTGCTTAGTTTTAGGATTTGATTTTCCTCAACGGCAATGCAATGATTATTATAACATTTGGAAAGCCATTTTTCTCTTAAAAAAAAATTTACGTTTTTCATGAATACATTTTTTACTTATGTTTTTTATCTTATATATATTAAATCATTATATTATATTTTTTCAAGCTTTCTTGTCTCCAATTTCCCTTCAATTCCACAAAGAAAAAAGAAGAAAATATCTAAAATTATCCTGAAAATAGAAGTACCAAAGGGTTTAACTAGATTTCAAGTTATTGTCCGATGATAGAGGTATGCAAATCCGAAAATTTTCAATTTTTTGATCGAATTCGATTTGAATTCAAATATTTAAAATTGAAAATTCGGAAAACAAAAGACTAATAATAATGATAGTATAATACCTCTAACTGACTAATTTCTAATAATGACATATATATATTATAACAACTAATAATGATAGTATAATACCTCTAGCTGACTAATCTAGGTTATTTTATTAAATAAATTCCAAACTATATTTTTTTATAAATTCGGTGAATTCGGTACTTTCTAATAATGACATATATATATATTATAACAACTAATAATGATAGTATAATACCTCTAGCTGACTAATCTAGGTTATTTTATTAAATAAATTCCAAACTATATTTTTTTGTAAATTCGGTGAATTTGGTACCGAATTCTTAATTGAATTCGAAGCGAAATTGAATTTGAAAGTTTTGAAATCTAAAACAAAATAGGTAAACATTTACCAGGCTCAATTTTTCGAATTCAAATTTGCAAATTACCGATTTCAAAATCAAAGCACGCCCCTACCGATGAATACCGTGCCAAACAGGAAACTACCAACATTTTAATTTTATGTGCCACTGCAAGACGGTAACTGTAACGCTCAAAAGGTGAAAATTTGTCACCGCTTGTTGGTGGGCCTTAGTCCCCAATCGGCATAACATCACATCAAACAACAAAACAGAAGAATACTTTCAAACCCCCTTTTCAAGCAAAGTTTGGAGAGCAACAGCAACAAGGTCCTGATGACCTCCTTTTATCTCCCGTTACAACGTTCGAATTTGTGGACTTTTACGAGTTCTGCTGGAGGGGTCCATGTGCATGAAAAAAATATACATGCTAATAATGTAGCAAGAGTGGGCCTCCAGAAAGTAAAATCTGTCTCCTCCTCAGGCTCAGAGAAGAGAAGCTAGATTACAAAATGATTTAAAGCCATCCTTGGACCATCCCTCATCGTGCACATCACCCCAACACAAGAAGAAAAGGTTTGTGTCTCTAAAGCCAATTCCTATCTTCTGCAGAGAGAGACTATATATATATATATATATATTTTAATGTTACAAAGATTGGATGATTTCAGTTCTAATTAACACCACCGATCAATTAAAATATGTTCTTCCAACCATCGATTACTACAATCTTTTAGTGACGGATGTTAATGATAATTTCTCAATCTTACGCTACAAAATTACTGGCCGTAACACCAGAGAACAAACTACCACAAAATTTCAGAGCATAATATTATGCTTATAATTTAATTTTTCTTTCTTTCTTTTAATGTTGCTTGATTAGTAATGCTACTACTTCTAGTTTCGGCTATAACATGGCTGGAGGCTTTGTTTGAAGCTGCAAGTGGTTATCCAAAAACTCACGAGAATGTCTTGTAAAAGGGATCAATGGAGAATAAGTAGTTCATATTTTTTTCAAGCCGTAGAAAACGACCCATTGCATTGGACGGGTACTGTTTGCTTGAGCCGTGCGGCGCAGAATGAAGTTTACATTGAAGCAGTTTCAGAACAGGAAACGACCCATTGCATTGGACGCTACTGTAGCGACACCGAATGAAGCAATAACCATTGGTCAGAATTATTCGAATGCTATCTACATTCTTTTTTATCCACTTTATTTCCCTCAAAAAAAAAAAAAAAATGCAGCTGAGTACCTGGTTTCCTCCATCTAATAGTGAGACTCTACTTATCCATCTAGTAACTGGAATATTTAGGATACATAAATATATTATCACCGATAATATTAGAATATATGATAATATTACGCTTAAAGTAATATTTATCCTAAATAATTAAGTGTGTTTGGATAGTAAATTATTTGAAATAATTTTGTAAAAAAATACTGTAATGTTTTTTTGATGTGACGTATGTGAGATAAAAAAGTGATTGAAAAATATGTTAATGATGCAAGCAAGTCACACACAATGTGTGTAAATAATGTGTAAATAATGTGCATTCCAAACACACTCAATTATATATTTATCCCCTATTCATTAGGATACACAATATTACGTCTATTAAGTAAGACGCTTAAAGTTCAGTTCCTAATATTATCCATCTAATACAGGCACTTGTCCGATCCACTCGCAGTTCAGTTCCCTTCGGTGTTAGCCTATGACCCTAGCATATTCATCAATTAATTCCTGAATGCAAGGGAATCATGCACAGAAAATATGACCGTTGGAATGTGGAAACACACTTGATATATGTAGTAAATAGTTCCCTCCCCCGTATGCCATTACGCCCCCCGTCTTCTCTATATATTAATCTGTATTTCTTCTTAACTGCTTTCAGAAATCAGAACTACATTCCTTGGTCCAATTATTTATCTCATTCCCTTCTCCACAAACATTCCCTTCCCTGAACGTCATTAATTGAAGATTTCTTGATGGCTTTTCTTGACTCTCACTTTGCTCTATTCTTCGTGTACTTTGTAACATTATTCTTGGTACCAAATTCTTGTGCTTCTTCCAGGTTTCACCGCAGACACCACTTCTACAAGCACAATTCACTAGGCACACAGGAACCCTCTTTTAACTCTAGCAACCACCACCACCACCATACATGGATAGGGCCCTCCGGCAACCGTCTCATTACAGTCGACCCTGAAGGGTTCGGAAACTTCAGATCAGTTCAAGCTGCCGTTGATTCTGTCCCAGAGAACAACCGCGAGAATGTGCTTATCCGAATAAGTCCTGGTTATTACATGTAATAGAATGCTTATCAGATTTCGGTTTTCGTCTCAATTCTTCTTCTAAATTAGAAAAAAGATAATAATAATATTCTGCTTGGCATTTGGCATGCATGCGTTGAATACCATTGTATGGAGCAATAATTGGTTCTTGAACAAACTTTAGCTGTTTAGTTTTAAATTGTCATTAAAGATAGATAGTCTGAATAAACTTTTGTCAAATGTGATTCAATTCTCCAGCATTCATTTTGCGAAAATTTCGTACGTCTGAAGTTGTGAGCAATTATATATTTTAGCTTTTGAAATTACTCAAACCATTGTTATGATTTTTTATTACATGCCTCGTAGGAAGAAGACTTGGAAACGTTGGTAATACTCTACTACATTAGCTAGTCAAGCGATTGTGGCGGTGGGGGTGTTGTTAATTTATTTCATACTCGTGATTAGAGGCTTAGCATGCAGCATGCTAGCTCAAAATCAAGCCGTGAATTATTTATTTATTTTTTTGTTTTCTAAAGCATTATAAATATGTTATTTTTCTTCTGGAATATGATAACTACATTTTGAAACTCTTTTGCCATGATTGACAATGTGGTGGTGGTGCAGAGAGAAGGTGGTGGTGCCGGCATCAAAACCGTATATTACGTTTGAAGGAGCAGGAAGGGGTGCAACGGTGATAGAATGGCATGATAGGGCAAGTGACCGGGGACCAGATGGCCAGCAGCTGCGTACTTATCATACGGCTTCTGTCTCCGTTTTCGCAAGTTATTTTTCAGCCAGAAATATCAGCTTCAAGGTACACTACTAGCTCATGACCAGTCATTGTCTGCTGCCTCCGTCTTCAGTTCCACTCCAGCTGAGGACAAAATCTAATAATGCTCGAGTAGTAACATTAATAATTCTATTTACTACCAGCAGTAGTAGACTAAGTAGGTCGGAGCATAATCATGAAATTAAATTTCATGAGTATTTTTTAGGCCTAATTTTCATGAATAAGAGAGTAAATAGCAAATTACTACACAAATTTTAAGTTGAGTATATAAAACCCTAGCAACTACTGCCGATGACCCTTTTCGTTTTTCTAACTTGAACAGTAAATACCCTACAATTTAGTCAAAAAACCACTTTTTTTTGTACCGCGCAATAATTGCTAGTAGAAAAGATGCACTTTTTCCAACCAAAGCTAAAAATTTCCTCAAGTTTTCAATGTGCAGCCAGGATTTTGTCTGTGCTTGCTTGGAAAGTTTCTCCTTTTTCTCGTTCAAGTTGTGCCATTTTGGCTTGTATCCTGTCAACATGCAAAAATCACGTCCATTAATTCAAGGTACATTATTGAAGTTGCAACTTTTCATTCACTCAAAAGCTAGAAGGTAAAAAAAAAAGAGTAGTAAAATGGCTCCAAAATTGGTTGAACACCAATGCTTCCCAAAAACACGAGGGGGAAAAAAAAAGACATGATTACAATGCAAAAAAAAAAAAGATTTGAATTAAGTTAATCTCTGCAAATTGGGGGTCAGAATACAGCACCAGCACCAATGCCGGGGATGCAGGGATGGCAAGCAGTCGCATTCCGGATATCCGGCGACAAAGCATACTTCTCCGGCTGTGGATTTTACGGGGCGCAAGACACTCTCTGCGACGACGCCGGACGCCATTACTTCAAGGACTGTTACATCGAAGGCTCAATCGACTTCATTTTTGGAAATGGTCGCTCCATGTACAAGGTAATTTAAGACGCTCTTTGGTAGATTAAATCAATTAGAAAAGATGAGTGCTATTACCAGTACATGTTTGAAAAGGTGATGGGTAATTGAGCCCATTGACAAAAGCTGTTGCCATTTGTCTCGTCTTCTTGTCTATGGTAAGTAGTACAATCCACAAGCAACAGGCTGATCACTTTTTCTTTTAGCTATTAAAGAATATTAAATATATGTAATTAATTAGCCAGGATGATCACTTTTTCTTTTCTAAACTACTGTTTTTCTTCGGATTAGGACAATTCTAATCAAGGTTTTTAATTGTTTAATTTCTAAGCTATCAGAACTTTTATTATAGTGAATCAAAAAGGTCTTGACCAGGGGAGCGTGAGGTGCAATCATGTGACATTATTCACTCTTTCTTCAAGTTTATATAGCTACTTTGTATTATTCATCTGTTTTCATGATTATCAGTATTTAGGTTGCCCCTTTGAGAAGAGACTTATGCTGTTACTTCCTTCCATGTCACCATGAATTTATACTGCACCTGAAGTTTTCTCAAAGAATATGCTTTAGTTTGCAAACACCCTAAGAACACTTTTAGAAAAACTGCATAAGAATTTCCAAAAAAAAGAAAGAAGCAATGAGCATATTAAATAAAGGAGAGGGAGCAAGGTTTTAAGTATTGTTCCCACCTTTTCACCCAAAGATTAGCCAAATAATCATTCATCTCATACTTGTCTAATGATGAAAACGTTCACTTTAGTTTATGCCATTCATGAAATGATTGCTACGGATGATTAAAAATGCATCTCTCTTTAAAATTTCATAACCTGCAGTCAAATGAAGAACTAACTTCAAGTCCCTTGCCCCTTTCCTGCTTCTTAAGTTACACTCTTTCGCTGATAGAAAAATTGAAAAAAAAAATTTGTAATGATGGTTCTGAATTCAAAATCTCCCGCTTATAAAAAAAAAGATTTAAAAAAAATTCTTACCTTGTAATGATAGATTTGTACACAAACATTTCACTCTTGTATATTTCTTTGCTTTCTGTGTTACTTTGCTTAGCATTGGCCCATATGAAAATGTTCAGGACTGTGAACTACACTCGATAGCCAGTAGGTTTGGATCCATTGCCGCCCAAGGTAGAAAGTCACCTGATGAGAAGACTGGGTTTGCTTTTGTGCGCTGTAGAGTGACAGGATCTGGTCCAATATACGTGGGCCGTGCTATGGGCCAATACTCCAGGATTGTTTACTCCTACACATTTTTTGATGATGTTGTTGCCCATGGTGGCTGGGATGATTGGGACCATGTTAGCAACAAGAACAAGTAAGACACTTCTTTTGTTGGGGTTCGGTTGGGAGGTAAAGAAGAGAAATTATCAATAGAAAGTTCTAGATTCAAAATCTCTCTTTCTTTCTCTCTCTCTCACACACACACACATATAAACCACTTGGTTTGTCAAAATTTTTTAACAATTTTTTATTGCATTTTCTTGTTAGATCACTGGGTATGTGAGGTCAAGCCAGAAAACTTGTTTGTTGGGTTAGAGATGAAATTCCTTTCCGATCATTTTAAGCTACT
Source organism: Coffea humblotiana (assembly GCA_023065735.1). Lineage (NCBI taxonomy): Eukaryota > Viridiplantae > Streptophyta > Magnoliopsida > Gentianales > Rubiaceae > Coffea > Coffea humblotiana. The sequence goes on along the minus strand of CM041215.1, from coordinate 25,192,580 downwards.
TAGTAATAATAACTAAGGCAACCTTTGGACCAGATTCTCTTATTTTTCCTAAAGTTGCTAGGCAAAATTTTTTACTTCCCAATTACATTTCTACTATGATGAGGGGAATATGACTTAAAATTCTTGACAATATAGGACCGTGTTTTTTGGAGTCTACAAATGTTGGGGTCCTGGAGCTGCAGCGGTCCGCGGTGTATCATGGGCCAGGGAACTTGATTTCGAGGCGGCCCATCCATTTCTTGTGAAGAGTTTTGTCAATGGAAGGCACTGGATTGCACCATATGATGCCTAGAGACTTGGATCACCCACAGTGCCCCCTAAAATTCATTTATTCTTTGATTCTATTCTTGCAATTACGAATCACTTTTAGGATCAATTTGAGATTTTTTTTTTAAAAAAAAGAATCACTTTTAGGATCAATTCGAGATTAGAAAACAGTGACAAATTTAATTTAGGTACTTGCCATAGAGTCTACTTTCTCATTGTCATTCTTTCGGTGGTGTAGTAAACTTGACACAGAAGTTGAAGATATTCTTTCAGTGGGCTTTTTTTCAATTGATTATTGTAACTAATTATAGATTCTGATTTTAGAAAATCAATTTTTGTAATATTTTTTATTGCATTTGTGTTGTAATTATAGATTTTTTTAATGATAAAAAAACTAAAATCTATAATTATTCAAAATTTTGCCTTTGATTATTTTTCAAAATCAATTTTTATAATTAGATTCTATAAAATCTAAAACAACTAAAAACAAGGCGTTTTCTTGTCCCCAAGATGGCCAAATTTGTAAGAGACCACTAGCACAAAGGATCCACTACCTGACAATTCATGTACAATGATCACAAGGGTGATTAGCCCGTAGTAAATCCAACTCGAGATTGAAAGCTTGCCACTGGAAAAATGAACCTCGAACGTAATTCTGAAACTGACTACGAAATTGGGCCAAACTTAATTCTATGATATGGAAGCATCACCTGAACAAATAAATGCACATCCATATTCCCGAGGTTCATAAAAGCTTTAACTTTAAAGAAAAAGTACAACATCCCAACTATTTTCGTTTTTTTTTTTTTAAAAAAAACCCCTTATATTAAGCGTAAGAAAAAATAATAATTGAGATAAAGAACCTATAATGATATAAAGGCGCTACAAACAATCCGTAAAAATCTTCTGTGGTGACAATCTAAAGGTGTGAAAATAGAGAAATATAGAAAACATCATCTCACATAATACAACAATTTTGTTGAGCATCAGGCGTCTCCGGAGATCTGCAAAAGCAGCCAAACCATTTGTCAATCAGTGGTCGCTATGCCAAGATATAGAAGAAAAAACAATATGGGTGAAGAAGAAGACAAAGAAGGTTGGCCTTCCTGTAATGAGAGTGCAGAAGGTGACCTGGTGTACTTCTACTCCTCATGCCACTATGAAAAATGAAAACCCACATCCCCGAATCCCCCACCCCGCCCCGCCCTGGGAAAAACTTCTCTCCCTCTCATTCTCCTCAAGTCAAAGCTGTTCCCAACCCTGGGAATTCTTTATCTAATCCGCCAAAAACCATGTTGTTATCGTGTTAATTTTCAAATTTCAATAACTGTTACGAGTTTTGAAAACACAAGCAGTACACTTACAATGGTCCAAAGTTTGATAGATCAAATTCCGGAGCAAGCTCCTGCACAATGTCGTTGGGAGGTTGCCCGCATTCTTGCATTTTCTGCATGAGCTCCACAATCTTGTTGAAGTTACCAGGGTCAGTTTCATAAACTTCGTTCAAATCTTTTATAAGTTCATACTGGTGCGAGAACCGTTGATATTCTTCACTGCTGAGTTTGGTTCTATTGTCTTCCAACCAAGTTGGATATCTTTCACCAATTTCTTTCATAGGTTCGTGAAGAACATCTTTAGACAAAAGTTGCTGCATCATTGTCTCCACAATAGACTCCATGTCCTATGATATAGAAGAGAACAAAGTTATACACCAGCTTTCAGTGGATTATTAGTAGGCAGTGCATAAGAACCCATGTGAGAGGATGCTGGCCAAGATCATATCAACTAAGCAGTACAAGGATCTTTCAGCAAAATGCCAACCACTTTTACATGGAACAAGCTTTGTCTATGATAGAGCATAGGCATATGTAGGTTTAAAGCTACAATAAAAGCACATCCCTTGCACTCAAGGGATTCCAAATGCATCACTAGCCTAAAAAAGTAATGCCTTTTCAAACATGCCCCTTCCAGGGGATGAAAGCTAACTATAACCCCTCTCTTCCCCCCCCCCCCCCAAAAAAAACATAGAAACAAATAAAGGGGGATAATCCCTCCCTCCTAACGAAGAAAAACAGATTCCCAGACACATAAATAGTAACTGAATTTTGACAGCATAGTTAGACAATTTCAATATTGCTAACATGGAGCTTCCAACTAAACAGTTAGTACTTGGTATTCACACAATCGAGTAGCCTAACATCACCATGAGTAACAACTCAGCAATGCAATTTTGGCCAGACATGCAACCACAAAGACACATGCAGAGCCATATGCATACTTATGTATAATCAGACTCCTCAAAAGGGAATTGTGGCAAACTGGGTTAACAGTCAGAGAAGTTTGGTGTCCCTAGTGCATTATAAAGTATCTAGCATTCCAGTACTGTTAGTGGAATAGGCAATTTATCATTTGCAAAGAACAAAATCCGAATAATACCAGCCCATGGAGGATACCCATTAACTTTGTTAAGATAATACAGTAGTTGAATCACTTTATAAACTCTTAATCAAATCATCAAGCTTCTTTTCCTCTTTCAGAGTTTGTTAGTCCAAGCCAGTATTTCTTTGAACAACCAAGCACCAGAACAACTGAAAAATGGCTATAAGCCTAATCTTTGTAGTTTTCTACATCTACGATCTAAATTCTTGAATACAGAGAACATGAGCTAGATATCACCCCTTATGATCATGATGTCCCTCCATGTCGATATTCAGATAACCATAACTGTTCATTAAAGCAGACAACAGAAGCTAACATTTCCTGGGACAGGCCATTGATTGGAACACAAAAAGGTAGCCAGCACTTCTGATATCAGAAGCTCAGAACTTGAAATTATAGACTACCTCCAAATTTTCATTTTTATATCTCCATCATCTTGCTTGGTAGCAGAAACTCTTCTAATCTAGAACCACGAGATTTAAAATTAAACTGAAAATCCAAGACGATACAATAACAAATTAGGGACACATGTTAACATTCCAATGTGTTCCATACAAAAACAAGTTAAGCAAGTTGCTCCGAAATGAAACACTGACACAATTGCCCAAGAACTTAACATACTAAAAAAAAATCCAACAAAAATACCTGAGACCCAGCGAGCTCCTCAAATTGCTTAACCCAATCTTCCATCATTGCATCATTTCCAATGTTCTCTTCCATGGGTTTCGGCCCTGAAACAGATTCCAACCCTTTAACAGCCTCCCTTGTCTGCTCTCTTAGCTTATCAAGAGCCTCAGAAACATGGGATTCCTTTGAAACCTTTTGCTTCCCTTTTTTCTTGCTTCTCAAATCAGGCAATCCCATGCCTAGCCCCTGTACCTCACCTGGCATCGAAGAATTCTCTTGCTTGTTCCCTTCATTATCCCCACTTCTAGAAGCCAATAAAAACTAACCCTTTTTAGTTCATACTGCATAAGCAATCAAAATCCACAAATATTCTGATTAACCCATTTAAAAAAATTGTCCTGTATCAGTATATGTGACTATTATGAACAATAAAAAACGAATACAGCAAGTAAAGATTGAACCTTTGAGCAGAGGAGGTAAGATTGAGGCTCTGAAAATCATCTAAAGCACCTGAAAATAAATAAAAACCAACGAGAAACAACTGTTCATTCAATTTTGTCAACAAACACGCATCAGCCAAAAAAGAAAAATTGAAAGACAAAATTCAGGAAAGGGGCAAAAAAATAAAGTGCCCTGTGTTTGCGTATTTGTCTCTCAGAGGTGCTTACTATCAAGAAGTTGGTCCAGATCATCGGAGTGGTCAGCCATGGATTCCTCACCTCTTTCCCCTGTGTCCGCTTTGGTAAAAATATCTCTTTCTTCCTCTACGGGCAAATAAAATAACTTGAGATATCTGCTGGGATAGAAGACTAATAGAAGTAACCGCTATTTATAGAACTTATGGGTACCTTTTCCTTCTGATCTTTTGTGCTAAGTAAGCTTTGGGGAGAAGAAAGGTGCGTCAAGGAAAGGTGCGAATGAAAGAGAAAAGAGGCAAGAGCGGGCTTTGCTTTTGTTCTCTGATGCGGGTTTTTGTCTGCGATTGTGTCACGTTATCCGGCGAATTCACCCAGATTTATTTATAACTTTTCCCGTTCGATAAAGGCTGTAAACGAACATATAAGGACATTTTACAATTTAAAAAATCCTTTTGGAAGTGTAAATTCATTCTTTGACAGGCATCATTCTGACAAAGTGAGTAGAGGTTTGGCCAAATTTGCCACCAAGTCAGTACAGGTTGGCAAGTGGGAAAGATATTTCCCCATGCGGCTTAATAGAAGTTCACATCTTTGATGGAGCAGTTGCTCCATTTATACCGAATGTAAAGATTAACATAGCAATGAAAGTGAAATTTTGACAAAAAGAAAAAAAAAGGCTGTAAACGAACCAAATTTTAACTGACGGCCTGATTCGTCAAGAGCTAGATTTGTTAAGAGTTGGATTTGAATTCAATTGTCAATAAACTTTAACTCGAATTCAATTGTGAATTAATATTTGATTAAAGTGTTGAATCGAGTTCAAACTTGTACATATTTGGCCAGTTAAGCCTTGAATAATTTTTAATATTTTATTTAAAATACTTATCAATATTTTATATAAAATTTTATATAATTATTTTATTATATAAATATTATATATGTATTAGTGATAGTTTAATATTAAAAGAATTAAATAAATTTTTGAGATTTGGATTTGAATTTGAGCCTATCGAATAATAAATTGAATCAAACATGAGCATAAATTAAAGTTCATATACAATTCGAGTTTGAACTTGAACCAAACCTAAGAGCTCAAAAGTGCAATCAAGTGGGGTCCATCTCTTTCTCCTTATTTTGAAAATTTTTTATGTGCTGTTAGTGAAAAGTTCTAATTTATTAATCTTTTATCTCTTTTTGTTTTCTATCAAGTTCATCTTTTAGTTAGGATATACAATTTGCAAGACCAAAGTCAACATTTTGTTCCATTGAGAGAGAGAGAGAGAGAGTGTGTGTGTGTGTGTGTGTGGTCTTTTCAAGTGGAGATGAATAATGTCGTAGAATTTGAATGTAGGTTTGATTTTGTAGACTCCATACAATACTTGTGGTATTGAGTTGAATCAGTGGAGTCGAATTTGATTATATCAATTTTTATATGTAATTTATCAAAAAATAATGTTTAAATTGATTCGATTAATTGATAACTTAAAACTTGTATGAGTCTTTATAAATTGGATCACATAAATTTTGAATAACTTATCTTAGCTTTGACCTAGGTGATAATATTATTACCTTGGATAAAATGTAAAGACTCCAATTGTAAAACCTAAATTTTACTTTTTGTACTCTAAGGATGAAAATTGAGGCTTTATTGATATTTTAGTTTGTAAAAAAAAAAAGAAGAAGAGTGATTACAATGTTGTAAGAGATTAGAAATACAAAATCAGCTCTCGTTAAATATAAGATATTCCAATTCCAGCTGAAATCATTCTTGGATTCTTCTCCACTTGACTCCGTATTAGAGATATTTTAGTTCTTGGATGTTTTTAAGAGGTTTACCTGTGTCTCAAATCCACTAGTTGCAGAAATTCTAGTCCTTAGTGAATCTTAATTGGAGGGGCTGTTAAGAAAAATATTGTTTCCTTGACGGGGTTAAGTGCAATTTGTGCAATAAAACTCCCACGACATTGGCGCCAACCTGCAACCACGGCCTGCAACAGTACTCAAAGCTCAGATACTTTCCAGACCATTGCATGTAATTAAAGGTTTAAAGCTCAGATATTCCCGAGTCATTATCGGTTCTGTCCAAACAACTTCCCACTCCTAATGAAATCCCAAAGAAAAATGAACACAAAAGACCCATGAACAATGAACTATGAATCAAACCTAATGAGTTTTTCATCTCATTCTCAGCAAATGCAGCATCAGTTTCAACCAGAATGTGCATCAACACAACAAGCACATGACCCATCTCAGATTAATCAGTCCTATTATCACCCAGCGTGTTATCCACACTACCAAAATCCACAGCAAATGCAAGATTCTTCATCATTTTTTAATACCCAATTCGTTAATGGATATGATCAAATTCAGCAGCTACAGCGACAGCAATTCTCCCAGCCGGAATCAGAGAGTCCAGTAATTCACCCTCCTGGGGCATCAGCCCAGCCAGACGCGCCATCACAGCCGGCTCAGGGTGGTAACGGGGCTGCGCCTAGGGTGGCGCCGGGGATATTGGAATCAAGGCAGGTGCCGGACCAGCAGAATGTGTATTATCCTGTACAGGGTGTCAATCTGGCAGCAGCAGCGGTGGTGTTGGCGCAGATTACACAGATTGCCGGAGCTTTAGGAGCATTTTTGGGGACCCAGTTCCCCGTGACGGGAGGCCGTGGGTTAGTTTCGGGCCCAGGCCTGGTGCCGAGACCTGGACCAGATCCAAGACCAATGTATGCAGCGGTATGTCGCTTATGTTTAAGCAGTGAAATGTCTGTTTTTAGTGACACGAATTCAATCTGATTCATTGTTTTCATGGTTTTGTTTAAGTGGTTGAAGTGATATTCTAGTTTGGCGCTGCTACTTTAGATCTCTGAGTGTGAATTTTTGCTTTCAATTTCATGATTTTAGATACGATTTCGTTGTCCAACGCGCTATAATGTGTTTCTTGAAGAGCTTGCAATATTTGGTTAATTTTTAGTTGTTTGAGTAAGCACTGGTGGTTTCTTGAAGAGCTTTTAATAGTTAATTAATTTTCAGTTGTTTATGAGTAAGCATTGGCGGTTTACTTACCACCCAAAAAAAAGTTTATGGTTAGTGATAGTTTCTAAAGGGATTGCATGGAACTGATAACTTCAGCAAAGTGCGGAACTTTAGACTATATGCATTGCAATTAAGATGGGTTAGTTGCCTGGGTAGTATGACGACTGTTGGGTGCAAGATCTCGCAACATTAACCACTAACCATGGGGGCTAGTGGCCATGAAGTTGAACTGCCATGTTTGGGGTAGGGAGGGACTAGGAGAAGGGAGAGGGTGGATGGTTAAAATTTTTTTTTAAAAAAAGGATCTCAGAGCATTTGGAGAGCTGTAATAGTGTTATTGAATGCCATCCACCCTCTGAGATCAAGTGCTTATTTTCATGAAGCAATGGTAGATGTTAGTTTTATGGTGTTCTTTCTTCAATGCAACACCTTAACGTTAACTACCAAGGCTCTTTTCTGTAGTTTCAGATCACATTTGACATATATATATATATATATATATATATATATATATATATATATGCCTATGAGTGTCTGTGACCGTCGTTTCCTTTCAAAGATGATCCTATTCTCTTACTAAAAGACGCTGGAAGAAAATGTTGGCCTGTATCTAAACTGAATGTTAAAATGTAATAAGAAAATGAAACTTCCAATAAATTTTGACCCGGACACTTGCTGCTATAATCGTATAAAAACTGTGTGCACCTTAGACCTATCGATAATTACGGAAAACATTTGTTGTACTGATTTTTTGTTGGCTTGCTTTATCTCCCATCTTTTCTTTAGCCATGCTTGTTTCAGATTTGACCAATCTAGATGCAGTCTGTGAGGTACAAGAGCTCCCTGATAGTTTTATCAGTCAATTGAAACCGAGTTGAATGGTTTCCTCTTGTTTATAGAACTTGGGGGCACAAAAACTTTGAGAAATTGAAGTAGTTAAGGTTGTTCCACTCATTTATTATTCTTGAGATGGAAATTAGTAAATTAAGATGGTAATACTTTTTCTTTAGCCTTGTGTCTGATGATGGATCTACTTGTCCAAGCCATTAACTTTTCTTGTAGAAAACAAAAGACCTGTTGATCCCAAGAACCTTCTTGATGCGAGCTTCAGAGGAAGTTTTATATAAGATAGACCTGCATACAGTGATACTCCAATTTTTTTCTCTCTCTTCCGACTATACATCAACTTTCTTTTCAGTAAAGAAGGAACATCAAGATCTGATGGCTGAAGCATGATAATTGGTTGTACAAATGGATGTATGAATTAATTTTTTTCCAAGTTTAATTGTCTGGTGGGGAGGTTTATGAAAAAATAAAGAAATCTCTGTATGGCAAGAGTATCCTTGGAATATGGTGCTTTTGATTTTTCTTTATAAACTTTACCAAGTTCCCTGCCACAGTAATCTACACTCCTTGTACTCAAGCCTTTCTGCCAAAAGGTTGAATCAGCTAAAGAGCCCTTCGGCCAAAGCTCTGGTTATGGTTGTTTCAACACCTCAGTCTCTAACACTCAGTAATTCTTGGATTCAGAATGCAGGAAAAAAATAAATCAGATGTTTTTCATCATAAAGTTTCATTTTTTTTTGGTATCCAAGGTTTTGTTTTCTCATTCCACGTTGAGACAGAAGATGAAAATCATTTTTTTTCTGTTATTTTGAGAGACCTTGAACAAAATTTTGGAGAATTATCTGGTATTAATAGCTCTTCTAATGCTTAATCATGCTTAAAAGGTGAAAAGCTTGCTTTCTCTTATGCTTTTGGTAGATGCAATCATGTGAATCTTTATAATCATCATTTTCTCTCAAGTTTGGAGATATGTCTATTTGCATGATAAGCATATAATATCTCTGCCCTATTTTGAGTATTGACTTGCAGGGAGATTCGTCTCCATATAGAGGTGGTGGTAGAAGGGGTGGCTGTGGTCAGGGTCACATTGGTAATCACCAGTCGAGGACAGGCGACTTGGTTCATGAGATAGGATGTGCTCAGGAAACAGGAGGATCAGCTGATCTCCAACAACATGGTGCATCTTCATCTCCTTCAGAACCATCTACTGCTGCTGAGAAGGTCAAATCAAAAGAAAAATGTGCAGAGCCTTTAGCTAGTACTGTTAAAGAGGGTGATATTCAACTACAAACGCCTATAGTACCGAGTGGGAGTGCAGCTAAAAATCAGCAACCAACTCGAGGTGCATTGTGTGAGCTGTGTGAAGTTGATTGTAATAGTTTGGAAATACTTAAGCAGCACATGAATGGAAAGCGACACAAGAAGTTGTTGCAAAGACTGCAGCTATCGAATAATGCCAACAAACCTAGTGCTGAAAGAGGTAAGGAAAGTGTACCACTTGGTGATTCAAATCCTGAGGTAGCTCCGCAGCCTAAAGTCACTACAATAGGTGATGAGAACAGGGAGAGCCTGCAAGAACATCCGCTAACAACTGTACTTGATAAGATGGAGATACAACGGTCAAATGGTAATGCAGATTTACCTCGTACTTCTGGCAATTCACTATCTGATTGCCTTGTGAGCCAGCCTGGCCATCAAATATGCAGCCTGAAGCGTAAAAGAAAAAGTGGTCATGGCAGGAAGCAAGTAAAAACTGTGGATACACTAAGCCGGTCGCTGAAACCTCAAAAACCCAAGATAGTGATTCCCTTCATGTGCAACTTGTGCAATGTTATATGTGACACAACAGAGGTGTTCAATCGTCACCTTTCTGGTAAGAAACACGCCTCCAAGTTTAAGCGCTTTGAAGCTTACCAGGCTATGTATGGAGCACTGAGACTTCAAGCTTTATACCCTCCAAGTTCTGCTGCACAAAACCTTGTCCATCAACAAGCTTCATGTCCTCCTTTAGGAGCTGATATATCTCCACCCAGTCAAAATGCAAATCCTGCAGCAACCGGTATGGTTTCCCGGATAGTTCCAAATCCCAATCAGCAGATATCAAATGGGACTCCTCAATTTGGTTAAACAAATGTTCTTTTCATACTTGGCAACCGGCAGCCCTAGTGTAGCTTGTTAGGTGCATGTAATGGTAACTTCTCTTTTTCTTCATGAAGTTCCGAAAATATTGGTCACAAATTCTCCCTTGGATTATAGAATTGCGTTGACTCTTAACAGATGATGGAATCTGGTGTTTAGATTTTACTATAGTATTGGAAGTTTGGAACCTTCCTATAATCTTTTCAAATGTTGCAAATGACCTGCAATAAATTTTTGCTTGCTATGTAAAGTCGTAAACAAAGAAAAGTATTGTTTAAAATGTTAAAGAGTATATATTTTTACCAAATACTAGTAATGTAAGTTGTCACCAGATAAATCCATTATAGAGTCGATCCTTGCAAGAGTTCTCAAAAGACAAATTCCACGTTTTAGATTTATTATAAGTTAAAATACTAGTCTAAAGAGATCACTTGCTGCTTTGGTAATAGACTATTATGTGCAAATAAACCAACTATTTTGTGCTAGTAGAATATTACGCAAAGAACGCACCGAGATCCAAGAAATTCCACTGTATTTGGATAGGAGATTATTTGAAAAAATAGTAGTGTAGTAGTAATTTTTTTTTGTGGTGTAATATATGCAACATAAAAAAGTAATTAAAAAATATATTTATGATACAAGTAAAATTATATTTAAAAAAAATGTATCCCACTCTAAATTTTTAGAACCTTTTTCAAATAAAAAGAAAAAAAAATCACCCAAGACTAGAGTACTTTGTTCTATCTCTCAACGGGAGAGAGCCAGTGCGATTAGGGTTTGGTACGATTCGGTCTGGTTATTATATATTTTTACGTTATTCTACCTTTTTATTGTATACGAGGTAAAAGTGAGTATATAAATAAAATACTTGATATATATTACGTATAACATTATTATGTTTTATTTGTACATTAAAAATTTAAACTTAAACATGTGCAACAATTGAACGAACTGCACAACGGCACAAAAAGTATTAAGATCCCATTTGATAGCACAATTTAGGACTTAAAATTAATAAATTCAAATTTTAATATATTTAAATCCGTTTGATAAATAAAAATTGAATATATAAATTAATTAAATAGCACTGAATTTGCTAAGCAAAACTTGCTTATAAGAATAAGTGATAAATTATTCACTTATTACTGAATGTAATATACACTCAAATGTATCTAATAATTTAATAAATTAATTAATTCAGATTTTTAAAAATGAGTGATAAACTATTCACTCGTTACTGATTGTGATATATATTCAAATATATTTATTTTAATATTTAATAATTCAAATGTATTTAATTTAATATTTAATAATTCAATAAATTAATAAATTATCAAAGGCAGCCCTAACTTCTTGTCGTCTCGGAGTAGAAAGAGATATACATAAATATTTAAGGTAACGTAAACGAAGCCATAAAATTGCAAAATACCAAACAAGCCCTAGCCACTTCTTGTTTAATCTTCCCCGTCACTCCCCCTACCTACACTCTCCTCGCCGCTCCGAGACTCTAAGCGAATGTCCTGTTTATTAGCGTTCATCAGATTTCTCTGCATTTAGGTAATGATTTTTCTTCTCCCTCTCCGATTATTACCCCTATTATTTCTCAATTTTACCGTAATTCTTTTTTTTTTTGCTAATAGGATTCTTACTTCTTTAACTTTTTCATTTTGTAGTCACGTTACATTAGCCAAATTAAAATAGAAAAAACCCTAGAAATTCACCGACGAAAAGAAAAAAGGGTTGCTTGGCTGGGTATCTTGATTACCGGAGCAAGCTTTTCTGATTTATCCGCACCAAGGAATGAAAAAGAAAACAAAATTGGATTATAGTTTATAATCTCTGTGGTACTTAGCTCGTACATAAATAACCTTCCTATTGGCTTCTTGGTTGGACCGCCTTTTTTTTTTATTGAGAAGTTGTAATGTTTACTTGATTAGTTGAAGAATATTCTGAAGAAGGTTTTTTGAGGAAATGTTGTTTCTGCTTGACAAAAAGAGGTACCTGCTGATGGTAGCCTTAACAAATGTTTCTTTTTTTTTTTCGGTGAAAATTCTAGCACCGACTATTATTGTGAGGACTGGGAATCTTGGGTAAAAAGACAAAAGAGTAAACTTGTATAAGGACCAGAACTGAATTTTTTGGATGATGGTTGATGTAGGAGTGGACTTGAGTTTGTTTGACGAAATGGGAAGTAGGGAGGATTCAGATATAGATGATGATTTTAGTGACCTTTACAAGGAATACACGGGCCCTGGGGTTTCGAAATCCAATACTGCTGCACAAGAAAGAACTACAACAAATAAAAGGTCACATCATGGGTCTGATGAGGAAGAGGACGCTCGGGACCCTAATGCTGTTCCAACTGATTTTACTAGTCGAGAAGCTAAGGTTTGGGAAGCTAAGTCAAAAGCCACCGAGAGGAATTGGAAGAAAAGGAAAGAGGAAGAAATGATTTGTAAAATCTGTGGAGAATCAGGACATTTTACCCAGGTAATTCCCTTCTCCCCTTGGAATTTATATCATTCATATATGTGATATATTTTGGGTGTTTGGTAACTGAATTTGTACTCTGTAAATGGTGAGGGGAGAAGGTTTGCTTTCTTGTCAAGTGAATATGACCATGCTTTTTGATGGAAGGGACTTTGCTAGACGTTATCTCTATCATCCCTGCGTCTCTCACACCCTTCATTGTGTTTTACCACAAGCACATCAATGAACAATTACACATTTATATGATCATAGAATTCTAGGTTTGTGTCTGCTATTGTGCTAACAGAAAATGATTGTAGGGTTGTCCATCTACGCTGGGAGCAAATCGGAAGTCCCAGGATTTCTTTGAACGAGTGCCTGCAAGAGAACCTCATGTAAAAGCATTATTTACTGAGAAGGTGGTAAGTCAACTTGAAAACGACATTGGGTGCAAAATCAAAATTGAGGAAAAATTTATTATTGTCAGCGGCAAGGATAGGTTGATACTGAAAAAAGGTGTTGATGCTGTTCATAAAATTAAAGAAGAGGGTGAGAAAAAGGGTTCTTCGAGTTCTCAGCTATCAAGATCAAGGTCACCTGTAAGGAGAAGTCCTGTTGGCTCTCGATTTGCACGCTCTGATTCTCAGAGATCTAATCCTAGCCCACAGGGTGCCTCTCATTTTCAGAATAGGTTTGGTAGACAGGATAAGGCTGTGGAAGACATTGTTCGCCAGGATTTGCAAAAGCTATCTAGAGGTTCTCCACAAGGTAGGAGTTCAATAGATAATTTTTGCTGTCATGTAGAGATGGTAAAACTTTTCATCTACAATGATATCTATTGTACTTATTGTTTTTTGATGCTTATTCATTGTTAATAATGTTTCTTGCCCAACTATGTTGTTTGCAGCAAGAGGTAAGTTGTTCTGTTCAAGAATTCTGTTGGTTCTGATGTAAGTTTCCTGGGGGGTCTGAATTGAAAAGGGTTGTCTGCCAATTGAAAATTTTTACTGAAAAGACTATTCAGACTTGTCTTGCTTCAAACGGCTTCACAATGAGATTTGAGATAGTATGTCATGTTTAAGCTGGCCTCGTTCTTAGAGATCTTGAATGGACGTGCTTAACACACTCTTCCTTTGGTGAAGCTTATGGTAATGATGGAGTTAGAGGTCGGTCAAGCCATTCGCGGTCTCCAGCACATCACCCTTATCAAAGCAATGCATATAGTTCATATGATGGTCATAGTCAAGGCAGGGTGGGATATAGGACAGATGGGTGGGATGCTGAGAGACGTTCATCTGACATTCAGTTGGCACGTAAGGTTGAGTATCCTGCATTTCCACAGACATTAGAGGAATTCGAGTTGGAATATAAGAAAGAGGCAATGGATCTTGAAAGAATGCGGGACAAGGAAGAAGCTGAAGAAAATTACAGGCATCATGAGGTGAGAATGTTGGTTAAACGTATTATCATAATTATCTTCTGATTTTGATGTCCATTTGAAGGGGCTGAAATCATCAAAGTAGTTTGCGATCAATTTGTTTTAATTCTGGAATATCCTTTTAGTATCTAGATTGTCCTGGTGATTGTCTGGGTGCATTACCGGATGGGTGCATTCTTTTTCAATCATATCAAGATATGATTGGTGTTTGTGTTCCCTGTTGCTCTAATTTACCCGGTGGAGATTAACTCTGAAATTTTTGTGTTCTTGGACTCGAAGACTATTAGAGAAATAAGGGAGAATTACATGAAGAAACTGGCTCTTTTGAGGGAGACTCATGCAAAACAGTGGGAAGAGTTTCTTCAGCATGATGCCCAAAAGAGGCAACAACAGGTGCAACAGCACATGTCAGCTTCTGGGTTTGGTGGACATAAACAATCCAGTTATTCTGACTACGAAAATTCTGTGGGCAATTCTCACTATTCTGGATCTAATATGCCCATGGAATCTAGAGGCAGGTACCCAAAGCCTGTGGAAGATTATCCTTCCTTGCGGTCTCACAACACTTATGGTGACTTCCAGCGTCAGAGGCGTGATGACTATGGGAAAGCCTATAATCGATATTGATTGGTGTTTTGGAGTTATCTTAGGTGAGTAGCTCTTACCCTTGAAAAATCTAAGCAACGTGGCTTCTTATGCTCGTTTTCACTTCAGCCAGGTTTAGGTAGGAGATGTATATACTTTCATTGAGTGAGGTCTTTTAGATCGTGATAGGCCAGGCACTTGGGAATCTTAGTACTTACCTTTGTGTAATTTGTCCGTTAGGTATTGGTATAGGTTTTTGAGCTTGTAGCCTTAGATGAGTAGGATGGCAGATGCAGGATTTGTACATGTGGCTATATGGAATCTCTTGCTTAAACTACTTCAACCTAAATTACCACTTTCAAAATTTTCAGGATGCAGTTGCTTGGGTACTACTATGGAAAAGGAGCACTCAATTTAGGTAAGTGCATTGGTTGTGTTTCTGGACATGAGTAAATGACATTTGTTTCCCTGGTAGAGAAACCCATTTGTTTTTGCTATTATTGGCGGAATACTGTTGTAATGAAAAACGGGGAGCAGAGCATGGTTTGGTGGTTCTGTATATGGGTGTCTCAATTATGACTCTTGAATTGACTGCGCAAAGCTGTTTGTTTTGTTGCTTCTGTTGTGTTCCTCTTTTTTACCGTCATTAAATCAAGTATTTTTTTTGTTGTGCTCTAGATTTTATTATTCTACCATTGGTTTAGATAAATCAATGAATTGGTTTGTTCTCTAACTGCTAGCGCGTCCGTGGATGTAGTAGAACACTTGTGCTAACTAACTTTCATTCCCTGTTAATGGCTTCTGTAGCTAGCATCTTGGGTTTTTTGTTTCTTCTTTTTTTGGGGGGGGGGGGGGGGGGGTGAGGGTTTGGTGGAAGTTTATTTTGGCCAACTTTTCGTTTGTCATTTTTGATCTGTGGGTAGTAATAATGAGAACCTATGAAGAGAATTAGGAGAGGTTGAGGATCTCGCATCTAAATTAAATGGTTGCATTTGCCCTCGAGGAATTGCATGTAGAACAGCCTACATGATTTTGGATAGGGATTTGATGGTATATTTCGAAACAAAAACAAATTAAATAAACATCTTCCATCTCGCTTTTCTGTAAAAATTGAAGTATGCTGGTAGTCAATTTAGGGGAGGCGGGTGATGCTTGACTCCACTTTCTTCCAAAATATGTATTGATCCAGTTATTTTAAAGGTCTCTATCTCATTTGCAACATGTTAAAAGGTACAACAGTGGTAACTGCAAGTTTTTTAAATCCAGCGCGCATTAAAGCGAATGAACATTTAGTCCTACTTCTGAAAAACGTCCATGTAACTAGGTAGTATTGATTGGCTTCGCCGACTACATTCCTTTTCCACTTCGTTGTCGTTACTTGCTAAAGGGTCTCCGGCGAAGAATTCAACCGTTTTCTGCTGTCGTGTCGGTGATGCTTATTGTGCTGAGTATTGATTGGATGCGAGGCATTAACTAGGTGTTAGGGTTGCAAACGAGTCGAGTCGAGTTTTGACCTAAACGAGCCGAGTCTTGACTTAATTTTAGTGAACTCGAATTCAAACTCAACGAGCTGACAATTTAAAGTTTGAATTCAGACTCGAAAAAAATAAAAAATAATTATTTTATTTTTTTAAGTCTTGATTTAATTTTAGTGAACTCGAATTCAAACTCAACGAGCTGACAATTTAAAGTTTGAATTCAGACTCGAAAAAAATAAAAAATAATTATTTTATTTTTTAATAAATAAATAAAATAATTATTTTTTAATAAATAATAAAATATTAAGGACATATATGTAATTTTATTATTATAATAAAAATATATATATTTAAATAAAAATATATATATTTAAAATAAAAAATATATATATTTAAAATTAAAAAAATAATATATATATATATATATATATATATTTGAGCCCTAACGAACTTAATATCTTGAGCTCGATTTCAACTCGAGCTCAATCAATCGAGATTGACGCGAGCGGCTCGGTTCGTTTGCAACCCTACTGGATGTGTATCAAGCACTACATCGACAGTAGTGTTTATGGGGTTCGGTGAAAGTACATTCCCTTTCCTGTTACACAGAATTATCTTATTCATATGTTTCTGCTGCCCTAAAGGAAGGTCTTTGAACATCATCAACAATGGCATGCATCAGATATTTTGTCAAGCGTCTCAACAACTTTGTCAAATAGAATCTCGGTTTATCAGAAAACAAAGAAAGCCTACTTCCCAAATTATCAAAAAAAAAAAAAAAACTTCCAGGTGTTTGTACTAATTGTTCACGTCTCTGATTTTAAGAGAAGGGTAGCCAGAATAGAAGAACAAGAAGCAGTGGAACAGCTGCTTACTGATTTGGTGTCTACCATTAGCCACACCGAACATGACAATGTTGGACGCTAAGTGGACTCCGGTCACCTCCGGGACTGAGTGTGATTGTCACTGAGTAAATCACTCTTTTTTTTTTTTTTTTAAATTGGGGTTGGGATCAAAGCAATTGTTTCAGAACTGCCAAAAGAGCAGTTAGTGTGTTTTGTTGTGTAATAATGTTATGGATCTGGAAAGATTGGCTACGGAGGTCTTTGACAACCCTTACCTCAAATCCTGTGGATCTGCAGAGATTGGTACCATGCTCCATGACCAAAAGGAAACATAATAATATCTTTCTGCTTTATTTAATTGTGTGCGTGATTTTTAATTTAGTGGTCAAATTAATGGTCGAAGTTTTTCCCAATTCCGGTCGGGAAAGTTTTCAATAAAGTCCGTGAGATTGACTATGTTACGTAGTTCTTCAAGAAAATGATAGCCAAAACGATACCCCTATTGATCGCTAGCAATTTGTCCCCTGTGCTGTAAGTCAACTTCACTTCTTGCAAATTTTGAAGTGCACAGAAAGTTTTTTCTCACTTTCTTATACTACTTTTCTTGCCAAATCAAAGGAATTGTAGCAGTAATTAATTTGCATCACAAGATTGTGGGTGGATAGGATACTTGTAAAGTTAGTTGAAAACGCTCTACACTTTTTACAATCTAAAAATACATAAATGATTATTTTTAAAATATAGAAGTTAGAAGGATGGAATTTATCCGACCATTGGAGAGTAATTTCTAATTTTCTGATTTTTTTTTGTTTCTCTTTATAAACTCATAGTCCGATAGTTACGTTATTTGTCTTTAATTTCGTTCATATATATATATATATATATATATATATATAAAAGATACGTAAGAAAAAAGCAAAAAATACCAAGGGTATTTTTGGAGATAACAATAATAATAATAATGATAATAATAGAAATTACCGGTGGCTACAGAGAGAGCTCAAACTTAGCTGTAAGCAAAATGGCTGTGGCGTTCTCACCGGCGGCTACTTCTCTCCGCCTGAAATCCTTCACCGCCGTCCGTTTCTTCTCTTTTTACTGGAAAACACCGAAAACCCACCTAACTCCCGCATTCCACTTCCCTCTCAAGCCCTCTACTTCCAACTCCACCCCATTTCTTCCCTTGCACTATTCCCGTACAAGAAGCTTCTGCTCTGTAATTTCCGCCGCTGTTTCTTCAGGCGAAGCCACAAAGACTGAAACTTTTGAGAAAAATGAACTCCAAAAAGGCGACAGAGTTGGGGAGTTTCGAAAAAGATTGAGAATTGTTGATATCAAAGGTGGCCCCGATGAAGGTCTGAATAGATTGGATGAGACTTTGGTTGTCAGGGGTTGGGTCAGGACATTTCGTGCTCAGAGCAGCATCACTTTTATTGAGGTACTTCGGACTTCATGACTATGATATGTACACGAGTAAAGGGGTTTCAAGTAGAGAATAAAAATGGCCCTAAAACGTGTGTATTTTGAGCGCATGCATCTGAAATATAAATTTCCATATCAAGAGATTTTAATTTTAATTTTATCTTTTGCATCTTATCAAA
Organism: Coffea humblotiana; assembly: GCA_023065735.1. Classification (NCBI taxonomy): domain Eukaryota; kingdom Viridiplantae; phylum Streptophyta; class Magnoliopsida; order Gentianales; family Rubiaceae; genus Coffea; species Coffea humblotiana. The sequence goes on along the minus strand of CM041215.1, from coordinate 25,174,175 downwards.
GTTCAGATATTTTAGGGGAAAGTTTTCATTTTTTAATCATCGTATGTGTTACTGTTATGCTAATGTTAAGCTTCAGTTTACAGTATTTTGGGTTTGGATTGTGTGTTAGTATTTCGTTTGGGTATTAATTCGCGGGCTTGTGCAGGTCAATGATGGATCTTGTCTTTCAAATTTGCAATGCGTGATGAGTTCTGATGCTGAGGGTTATGATCAGGTACTTTATCTCATGGAGAACCTCTTGTAATAGTAGTTTTCCTTCGTTCGTATGAACCTTGAAGAGTGAGGTGATCGGTGACTAGGCAGTCGAGACATTTATTGCCCAAATCATCGTCAGTGCTCATGAATTTTGACATGTTTGACAGATAGAAAGTGGCTTGATCTCAACTGGTGCATCACTATTGGTCCAAGGTGTTCTGGTAAAGAGCCAAGGCTCAAAGCAGAAAGTAGAGCTGAAAGTTGAGAAACTTATTCTGGTAAAATATTTATTTCCTTCTTTTTAACTTATTTGATATCCAGTTGATCTGCAGATGGCCCTTGTTCTAAAAGTATTGATGATTTACTGCATTGAGTTTTGCAAGTGGAATTCTATCTTAAAAAAATGAGCATTGCTCTTGTGCAAGATAAGTTGGTCAGCTTACGTCTGCCTTAGGATTTTATTCACACGTGACCGGAGGGCATAATAGGCATGCTGCCTTGGAAGAGTCTTTCCCAGTACTAAATTTCGTTGTAATGGTTATGTAACTACTACTTCTGTGTACCTGTTCTCATAGGTTGGGACAAGTGATCCTTCCTTCCCCATTCAAAAGAAAAGGGTCAGCAGAGAATTTTTGAGAACCAAGGCTCATCTTCGTCCGAGAACAAACACTTTTGGTGCGGTATGATTTGGCTTTTTGTTTTAGTTGTATTTTGATTCTGCTGCACCATAAGTGCATTTAATATATCTGAGCAATGTTTTTTATTTTTATTTTTATTTTTTCCTCTCAACAAGCGGAAGTTGTTCAGTAAAGCTATATGCTTAATGTGTCAACTTTGAATATACCTGATCTCAATCTCATTCTGGTTTGGGAAATGGGTACTTTTGAAAAGAGTGATTTAACTTGGATTGTCAAAGACAGTATCATTGGATATCATATGTTGATTTTGTGCTGTGATTTTCATACCCTTTCTGATCCTCAATATATATCTGGGTTGAGAACTGGATTTTAATTTATTTTGGCTTAGAATTTCTTTCATGTCATTTTGGGCTTTTGGTTTATAATTAGAATTTTATATTTTCTTCATCTTATACTTTCTGCTATTTAGCCCGTGTTATTTCTGGTTTAGACTATCAGTCATAGATTTGATTATTTCATTTTGTTATGTTCTGCCTTATTATTTCAATAGTTGCATTCCATTTCTGCCATAAAGCAACATTACTTTGTATTTAGACATATTAGATTGACAGTCCCTTTTCTGTAGTTGAACCTCTTTTTTTGGTCGTTATTTGTTTTTCTTCCATGCTTGTGTTATGATGAGGGTAAGCGAGGTTAAAATGAGTAACAAGATTTGAGTAACTGAAATTGCTGAAGATGTGTAGGGTTGTGTTCTAGTAACTCTTGAACTTAGTTCTTTGCCTAAATCTATGTTTCCTTGGGATGCTTTTTTCTGGGCTAATCTTTTTGCTTCAGGGAATGGAGTTTGTTAGCTAAGGGACTGCTGCTTATTAAATGGAGAACTGAGTTGATTTCAATTTTGACTTCCGCTCAATTTTCTATCCTAATTTCTCTGCTTTCCTACTCAAACAAATGTTCTGGATCAGAAGTTTTGTTTCTTTCCATACTTTCATATGCGTAAATTTGAGGTCTGCAGGTAGTTAATTGTGTTACTTTCACACATTTTGTATTCAACAACTCTATTGGATTTATTTGGTCGACTGGATGCCTGTGAATTTTATGTTTGAGTTGCTTTTAGGTTGCGAGGGTGAGAAATGCTTTGGCTTATGCCACACACAAGTTTTTTCAAGAGAATGGATTTGTCTGGGTGTCCAGTCCAATCATCACTGCTTCGGACTGTGAAGGAGCTGGTGAGCAGTTTTGCGTCACTACCCTGGTATGCTCTCTCTGGAGCTGATGTTTCTTTTTATATGCATCCGGTTGTAAGGTCGAAGACCACAGGTTAAATTATGTTGAGCTCTGCCTCTTTTTACTTGCCATTCAACCTGCATAGGACTGTGCTTAAGTTTACTGGCTTTGTTTCTCTCTTTCCTGCTTGGCATTTGTATCTGATTCTCTTATCATTATTGGAGACTACATATTTGAACTCCTTAACTTTCATTCTTCCTCTTGTCCACGATGCTGTGAGGAGTTGGTGAAAGCATTTGTGGTTGTTTGGAATTCTTTGTTTGTGTAAACTTCGATGGTTTCTTAATTGGAATTGTCTTCTTTTCTTCCTTGTTATAATCTTTTCTTTTTTATTGTTACCATGTCTGAGTGCTATCTCTGACCTTTCTTCCATTCTCTAAAGAGGGATCTTTGATGTGTTAGATGATTCTTTAATTTCCTTCACCAGTGCATTATAAATTTTATTCTGATCTTGAATTGTGTTTTATTGCGTTTGATACTTGAGATTTTTGCTGTTTGTAGTATTTTTAAAGTTTTGCATCTAAAATGTTACTTTACACGGGAACAGATTCCTAGTTCCAGAGAAACCACAGATTCTCCAGTGGCTGCAATTCCAAGAACTGAAGATGGTTATGTTGATTGGACTCAAGTGAGTACAGAAAAAGTCTATGTTTTGGTTCTTTCAATCATTAGACGGATTTTCTGATGCATCTATATTTTGCACATTGGCCTATAGAAGGTGTATTTTAAAAAGTTTGGGACGGATGAGAATCGGGTGTGGTCTAATGGTCAAAGTGAATTTTTAACCAGATTGTTTAAAGTTTGTTTGGACTGTTTCTTTGGCTTTTTTTTTTTAATTGCTGAATGATAGGTTATGACAGGAAACTCTTGAGTCCTAATTTTTCTTCCTTCTCTCTTAGGTTTGTGATGTGGCCCTTTGTGTGTTTTGCCTCTTTGCATTTTTTAAGTTCTATATTTGTTTTTGGGGTTTTTGGCTGTTGCAAAATGGGTGTTTGGTGAGGAGGTATGATTTATCTATTTAGGAAATTTGCTTGAGTAGAGCTGTCAATTAAATACAATAGTTTGGATGCATCTCAAATTAGTTATTTGCTTATTATTATTTGTTTTAATTTTGTTTATGACAGGACTTCTTTGGAAAACCCAGCGTTCTTGACAGTATCAGGGCAACTGAATGGTGAAACTTATGCAACGGCTCTTTCTGATGTACGTCCTCTTTTTTTAAGACTCCTCTAGTTGATGAGCTATTGGTCTTTCTTTATTTCTCCCCTTTAGTAATTCTGTTCTGAAGAGCATCTGGTGAATGTTGCATGTTCTGCTTTGTGCATTTTGACTTGAAATTAAGTAATGTACTTTCTGGCAGGTCTATACATTTGGCCCCACATTTAGAGCTGAACATTCTAACACTTCTAGACACTTGGCTGAATTCTGGGTATGTTGAGGCTGCTACTGTTTCTCGTGCTTCAATTCATGTACTTTTTTACCTTGGGAGAAAATTAATGGTATATGGTTGAGGTAACTGACAGCTAAATGCTAAAACTGATTCCTCCATTTCTAAGATGATTGAACCAGAACTGGCATTTGCTGATTTAGATGATGACATGGCCTGTGCAACTGCCTATCTCCAGTATGTAGTATGTTACTTTTCATATCTATTCTAGACTTTTATGCAACAACTATTTTTTGCACTTGTTCTCTTTTGCTGTTGATTTTTCTATATTGGACTTGTGAATTAGTATAATACTCTTCATTGAAGGTGCAATATATTCTAGAGAATTGCAAGGAAGATATGGATTTCTTCAACACATGGATAGAAAAAGGAATCATCAGTCGACTAAGTGTATGAACTATTGGGTATTCCGGGCACTTTTTTTTTTTTTTTTTAAATTCAAAATTGTCTATCACCGAATAATGAAAGCACATGGCTAATATTTTGTTGAAGAAATTCATTTCAAGATTGTAGACATGTTTTTGCTTTGCCATGAAATTACTTTTTCTTATTTTTTGTGTCCAACAGGATGTTGTTGAGAAAAGTTTTGTGCAGCTGACATATACTGATGCCATTGACCTTCTATTAAAAGCGAAGAAGAAATTTGAATTTCCGGTATTCATCCCACCTTACCAGTCTTTGCTGTGTCTTAGACTTGTCTATTAGTCTTCCTATCTTGGACATGCTATGCTGCCAGTTGAAATTTGTGATATGCCCAAATACTGATATTATGAAGTTATTGTTACGAATCTGATCGTTACAATTCACTTTCTAAAACAATTCGTTTGCAAAGATTGTATCATAGCATTGACTACGTAGACAGCTCTCGAATGAGATCTGATTATCATAACTATGTATCAGTTCTGCATTGACAGGTGAAATGGGGATGCGATTTGCAAAGTGAACATGAGCGTTATATCACTGAAGTGGCATTTGGTGGATGCCCTGTCATTATTAGAGACTATCCGAAGGCACGTTTTATTTGCCTGATCTGTAAGGGTCATAAGTTATGCTGACAGTAGAAGCATTAAGAACTTAAGTTGACTTTGAGAATAACTTTCAGGAGATTAAGGCATTCTACATGCGGGAAAAATGACGATGAGAAGACAGTTGCAGCCATGGACATGCTGGTTCCTCAGGTATTCTGTGCTTTTTTTTTCTTGTTTTTCTGTTCTTGGTAGCGACTTGCAGAAGAAGTTGGTTGATGTATATATAGACTTAAATTACTCACCAGCTGAATTAGACTCATTTGGAAGTTGGATCTTTCTGAAATGCTATACCCATTCTGAAGGGCCCCTATGTGGCATAGTACATCATCTTGTTACCTGTAATGAAACTTGCATTGCATATTGCACATGGTGTGTGAGATGGGTCACTATGGGTTGATGATATGTTGCAAACTTCTGTTCTTGTAGAGTTCAATCTATCATGCAATTTTTCCTAGCTAGCAATTAGCATTATCTTTTAGATTGAAAAATGGGGAAAAGAAAAAAGGAAATTGAAGGTACCCTTTGCAAGCATTATGCTTTGCTAATTCATTTGGATCAGGTCATCCTTTTCCTGGGTCATATGTTTCCTTGGATGCTTAAGTATAGGAGTTGACAAGTAAATTTAAAATAGAATGACCTTTGTAGTTACTGCTAGGAAACATTTTCTGCAATACTAATTGCTGGGGAAAAATACTTGTGTTTATCAGGTTGGTGAGCTTATTGGTGGAAGCCAAAGGGAGGAACGCCTTGAGCATTTGGAAAAGCGGTTGGATGGCTTAAAGCTTAACAAAGAGAGCCACTGGTGGTATCTTGATCTGCGTCGTTATGGTTCAGGTTAGTCTTTCAATTTTCCTTTCATTTGACAAGCTCTGCAGATGCAGCTCATCACACACACACACCCCCCCCCCCTTCCCCCCGGGGTTTTTGTAATTGAATAAGGCCAACATTTTTTAGTTGTTCTTTTTCTCTTGTTATTCGTTTGTGATTAGTAAATCTTCCAAGGGGGGGGGGGTCTGATTTGGTCTCAAATGGCAGATGATAACTTGCAGCTACTAATTTTTATCATCGATGTTCCAATACACTGCCTTATTAAATGCTGCATTCACATTTGGCATGGAATCAGTTTGAAAGCTAGTTTTCAGAGTACCTTGTGGAGCTAATTTGAATGACCTTGACTAAACATGCTGTTTTGTTCTTTAATTGCTTTTCAGTGCCGCATGCTGGGTTTGGCTTAGGTTTTGAAAGGTTAGTGCAATTTGCAACTGGTATTGATAATATAAGAGATGCAATACCTTTCCCGCGAACGCCTGGATCTGCTGAATTTTAGTGTCTCTGGCTTCAGAATTGCAGTAATTTTGATTCAACCTTGGGTAGTCGGTACCCATCAAGGCTTATCCTTTGAGTTTCGCATTATTGTGTTTTGAATAGAAGATTCAAGTTCAGATTCAAAACTGTAAAAAATTTTGTTTGGAGTAGTTAGCAATTTGTCACACAAGGTTCATAACATATAGTATATGCGATACCTGTCATTCATAATTAGCTTTTTTCCATTTGGAGGAGAGAGATATATTCATAGATCAATCAGTTTGTTTAAATTTGATCATCACCTCTTTTATTACATGGATAAGTCAGATGCATGCTTTATTTGAATTTATTCCAGTATCTTATCTTGGTGTTAGATTTGGTGTCTGCTTCACTCTGGTTACAATTCCTGTTAGTGTTTTGACCATTTCGCACAAAGCCAGTGGCATCGGAATTTCATACGTTCAATTTGCAAACCATGATACTTCTTTGGTTATCTTTATAACCATAAAGCATGAAAAGTCTTTACGCTACTATGGATTCTCATGCCATATCTATCTATTACTAAAACAGACATCTGAATCTTTTCTTCACGATCCTTTTTCGCTCTTTGAAGTTTGAACACAATTTCACCTCCGCAAAATACTGCTGTCACTCTTTTCGTAATTTTCCTTGGATGATCTTCCTCTTGCATGCAAGGAGAGGAGGATGGTCTTCTTTTTCGTCCTCGTCCAACCTTGGCTGGCATCATCATCTCTTTTTTTGGCATATTGGCCCTTCGAAAAAGTTCTCCTTCACACCACCTACTTTCCATCGGTACTACGCAAAAACTTTCTGGGGTCTCTTGAATTTTTGCTACGAAAAGATACAAATTTGCAAACAAGAATAATCATCCAGCGCAATGGGCTTTGGGATGAATGAAGAGGATCTTGTAGCTGCTGTCATCTGAAAGCACATGAGGTGAGGGTCGTCTTCCTGATATTTGCGATTTCTTAGTAAACATAAAAGATTAATAAATAAACTCTGAAGTTGATCTGTTCTTGCGGTTGGTTTTTTTTTTTTTTTTTTTTATATGGTCCTGAAATAAGCAAGACTCTTCTCTGAAAGGAAAGATTACATGCAAAGAAGGGAAAAAAATGAAGAATAAAGAGCTGTAGCTACTGTTAATTCGTAAAAGAAAGGAGCCTTCTCTATGCCAAAAGCCTCTGAGCAAACCAGTCGAGTATCGTAAAGTTGAATTCTTAAGGTTTTAGGCATGTTTTTAGACTGGAAACGATCAGATGCAATGCATTCTATTGAGCAGTACTATGATTGATTGAAGGAATCTCTCAAATCTAACTCGAATACTGTATCAGACGTTTGAAACGTGAAACCGGACGAACCTCATCTTTAACATTCCAATTGAAGCAAAACTCGAAAGAAAAATATGAGCCTTTTACTCCCACATCCTTTTTCCTTTATTTGTTTAGGTAGGGGTGGTTCCTACTGTTGGATGGGAATGAGCGAAAGGCTACCTTTTATAAAAGGCGATCCATTGCATGTCTCAAGCAACAATTCTCCCCAGCCCCACGTCAAAAAGGACAAAGAAGTGAAAATAACAAACGAAAAAAAAAAAAAAAAAGGGACACGGTGACTGATTTCACTTGCCATAAAACAATTAGAGATGTGCGGGCTGGTATTCTTACCCCAGGATCTTAAGCAAAATCAGTAGAAGTATATGCCAAGTACACCTCAAACCACCTAGTTGTTGAGCCGCTTGAATTTCTGTTCTGAGACCCTATAATTGACTAACAAGAAAGCACCTTATTGCCAACTTAATACACTATCCTTTCCCTTGAGAAGTTCACTTCTTGCTTCTTCAAGGGGTTCTTGAATAAATGAACAAATGACTGTACAGTGGTGTGCTCTTGCAATTTCTTTGAAATTTTATAAGAACACCAGCTCCTAAGATACCAGATTCCACGAGATAATATAACCTATGTCTAAACTATGGTAAACAGCTGACATACCAAATGCTTTTTGACATACAATGAGGAGCTTTTCGAGGGTTTTCAGTATGAACTGCGAGGAAAAAGAAAATTATTTGATTCTCCGTATGGGCTTTCAATATAGCTCACTGCCATTCGGGAAAATATTTTCAGCAAGGCTGTGCGACGTAGCGGCTGGAGCAGCAAAACGCATTATGTACATCCTTGTTGCATCAGAGTTCGACTTCATGAAGCTCATCCCCAAAACTGCCAACACCACTTGCTGATGAGTGCATCAAGGAATCGCTCGGCATAAATGAAGATGGCGGCATGCCTAATACCTCTCCTAGAGGTTTCACTGCAGCCCTCTGAGGAGGACTGGAGTTTCCTTCAAAACTTCCACTCCATGATGCTGTGCGCCGTGAAGGAGCTGAGAAGGATCCATTGGCACTTCTCGCTTTGGTAGAGATGCTGCCCATGCTTCCAAATCTCTGCATATTCATGGAGGATGATGGTGCCGGGGAATGGAATGTATCATTTACAGTCGAGCTTGATGGTATCTCATTACTAATTGTAGTATCTTGAGTGCTCTCAGAACTGTTGTCAAATGTATCCTCAACGGAGGATACTGGCATGGGAACAAAGAACTTTGCGTTGGCACTGGCAGCAGGTCTAGTGGAAGAAATAGAAGGGGATTGGAACAAATTTGTTTGGTTCCCACCACCCTTGTTGAAGGTGTCGACATATCTGCCAAAGGGACCACAACAAAAATAAAATCAAATTGAATACTTAGCTGAAGCGAGACCGAGAACACGTTTTTTCCAGGCTTCCAGCCTCAGAATTATTTTTGCTTGTTTACCAAATTCTAGACTTCAGTTACCTTGACCGAACACCCATCCGAGCACGTGCAGAGAATTGATTGGAGGTGGGTGGAAGAGGTGGAATTCCTGGACCTTGGTCCAAAGTTGGGCTTTTGAATTCTGGGCTTCCATTGCCAAGCGAACCTTCACTTTTTAGTGCAGTCTTGAGGTTGTAGTCAGATGTCCCATTCTGAAAAGCTGCAGTTGGCGGGGCAGGCAGGGCAGTTTCCTCTGGCGGAGGTTCAGCACCTTCCTCTACCCATCTCTTAAGTTTTTCATCGTAATAAAATTTATTTGAATCACCCAGCTTTGCCTAAACAATTAACAAAGGACACGGAGAACAATTTATATGCAAAAAATCAAGTGAAAATTTTCCCCATCACAGAGAAAATCGAAAGAACTTTACGAAACAGAATAACATGAACGACATACTTGGCGCCCTTGTCGCGGTCTTAAGACTAAACCTACAGTCTTCTGAAGAAGCTGCGAACCAAAACCAAAACGACTGAACCGGGATGTAACTCCACCTGCTGGTTCACCTTGTCCATTGGAAGAACTTTCTCCCTTTGACGAATCAACCTGATCCTGTATGATTTAGCAAGATCTTATGCATTTTTATCTCCGGAAGCAATATTTTTGTCAAAAACAAATTAAGCACCTAAAATTTAAAATTCCAACTCTTTAGAATATACACAGAAGTCAGCCAACAAACCTGTCTGGGACTTCTTCCAAAGTCAGGCTCTGAAACACTTCTGTTGTGCATTGTCCTCCTATTACTATCACTTGCCCATTCACTTCTGGGCTCCATTGACCCTGAAGGGATCAATGAAGAAATTGCCATTGTTGATTGACTTGAAGAGACTCTAGGTCCAATCTGTTGATTGTATTCCGCACTTTGCATACTGCCACCTGGTGCATGAGGAACAGGAGGCGGCATACCCCCCACAACGCGATGGGCAGTAGAATCGAAGAGGTTGAGCAATTTTCCCACCAATTTTGTTGTGGCCAAGTTTGTGGAAAACCCTCCCTAGATTTAAGAGTTCAACATTAGTAACTATAATATATCTATAAGATGAAGATCCATGGATGGATAGGTACCTGTTGGTAACTTCTTATACGTTCCTCGAGAGATGACGCCAATTGTCTCAATGTCTCTACCTCAGGAGCACGACTAGTTTTGAGTGATTTTAAAACTGCTTGACAGTACCTGGATTAAAATTTATTCTTCTTAAGAAGACTAGAAGTAATGGATCAAAACTATTACTTAAAATTCAAAGCTTTCCTTCCATACTTTAACGCATCTGGTATCCTCCCAACTTCAGCCAACATGTGTGCGTATGCGAGCTTATATGGTTGAAAAGGGTCAAGGATAAACTGAGAGTTTCCGAGTACCTTTGAGTATTCATATATCTCTGTCCTCTGTCCAGATGCAAAAAAGTCAGTCAAATAAAACACACTCAATTGGTATTAGGTACCTGATTCAAAGAAGTTACATATCAAGCAGCGCATTTCATATTCATTAGACAGCTTAGTCGCACCTGAATAGCCTCTGGACTAGCATATGTTCGGGGATATTTCAAATGGTCTGCACCAACAAGACACAGCCTAGCCTTTTCTGAGTATGGCTCGAAGCTTGTTTCAGCAACTAAATAACATATGTGTGCAGCAACAACCTGAGTCATTCGTCATCCACAAGATGAAAAACCAAGCTCAGTAACATTGATACAAATTTAAAAAAAAAAAAAAAAAAAGCAGAAACCACAAGGAGAAACAAACTGGTCATACATACATCACTCTTTTCCTTCCACAGAGAATCTCCAAGATGAATAAGCACAAGTTCATCATCTTTTGTCCTATTGGCAGTTATAACAGCTAAGTTCTCTTCCCAGTCGTCCAACATGCCCTTAGCAGCAAACTAAAAATGCCAAAACAGAAAAATCAGGAATCTATGGAGTAAGAATACTTCAAGTCAGAATACTCAAATAACATAGATCTAAGATAGAATCGCAAGATACTAAGACCACCAGGTATCAGTATTTCCATTATATTTAATTGCAAGAACAGAATGAGCTTTTAGTCCCAAGAGAAAAATCAAAACTTCACATTCATAAATCTGATACCTGTGCAGGTTGTTGAGCTATATTTACAGCACCAGGCATGCTGCTATAAGCTGAGTCATCTGTGGAAAAAACAGCCGCTGGTTGTCCAGCAATTAGCAGGCACAAGGTCCGCAAAGGTGAGCCAGCCACTAATTGCCGAAGTGCCATTTGCTTCACTGTCTCAGCATAAAACTGCAAATAATATACACAGAGAAGAACAAATCTCAGACAGCATAAAACTGCAAAGAATATAGATAGAGAAGAACCAATCTGAAATATCTTGTATGGTAGACACTGTCCAAGTGACAAAACCTGATCTCCAAGCTGTGCAGCAAGAATAAGGGCTGGACCCCATAACTGACCCTCCTGCGCACAATGCAGGGCCTCTTTTTTTCTCCCAGAAACCAAGAGACTTTGAACCTCAGAAGCAGTGGCCTAAACAAATATTGTGATCTATAAGTGCTTTGGATAAGTAATAATCACAACCACAAGGTACCACACACATACCCGCATTTGCCCTTCGGAAGGCAAATTTTGCAAGCAATGGGCAATAGCACCATAATTACTGAATTGAGCACCGAGCTTTTTGGCAGATGCAAAAAGGTTTGCAACTGCTGCTTCTGGAGTATCATTCTCCTGTTAATTTCAAAACCCAAAAGAGCCAGAGAAGCCACGTAAATCTCAAGATGACACTAATGTAGCAAAAAGGCACAGGACCAATTCTCATAGACAACTTTATTAACAATAAGAGAAACAGCAATCCCCACAAGGCTCCCAATCCCAGGAGATCAATCAGCTAGAGTAAAGGAGCCAACAAATAGTTGCCTTGCACTTGTCAATCTCAAGGATTGTCATTTTAAGTTTTAACATCTAATCGGTGCACTGAATCACAACCAACCATCACCCACAGAATAAAAATCAAGAAAGAAAAGACGAGAACATTCCGTGGTCATCAATACTGTTTGGTACAGGTAAAAGACAATATGATTGTTTTCCATTGAAGAAACCTTCACATAAACTTCTGAAACACAACAGACAAAAAATATGTCCTAAGCATGATCTCCAAGATTAATGAAGATAAGTTAATAACATAAAAAAAGGGATTGAAATTCAAATCAAGAATAGACAGCAGCTGAATATGCCCAAACTGTGTTTCTTGAAAAACAACATGAGCATTATTAAAGAGGCTCTAGAGCATGACGTCAAGGCATGAGGTGGCCCAAATTGAAACCAAAGGCAGCTATAAGTCCTACAATCGCCAGCAATGAAAGAGAAGGCATACCCCAAAATATCGGAGATCAAAGGAGGGAGAAAAAAAAACTATAACAGAAAACTCATACTTCCAGGAAAATCAACCTGATTGGCTTCAAAACTGAAAGCAAGGAAATAAAGCCACTGAAAGTTGGGGGTGGGAGGAAAGAATTGAATAAGCAATGATTTTGAGAGGGAAAAACATGGTGGCTTCCCACCGTCCAAGTACATTGTGCTTACCATGAACTAGTTGCTAACTGATAAAACCTAAAACAGTCACAAAATGGCGCCCAATATCATATTCTTTTACTCTTGCAGATAACACAAAGCCAAGTACTCCTATTCTTCCAATATTCACCCTTTACCACCAGAGCAGGATGTAATAGCATCCTTAACTTTTGAAAGTAGATACTTTATCTTTTTCAACCCCTGCCCCTTTTGAGACATTCAATAAGCATCTAAATTCAGACTTTTTTCCTCAATCTTATCACAAATTATTATCCATTATTTTGACAACTCCAACTCAGGATTTTATTCATTAAACAGTTCAGAGAAACCGAAAACACAGGTTTCTGCTTGGTCCAAAGAAGTTTCACCACAAAAAGCAATTGAAACAAAACTAGCAGTAATCCACCAACCACATTTCATGAAATATTATAGTCAACAGACATCGAAATGTAATGATTCTTTTCCCACAAATTCAATCAATATTAAATACTTTGTAACAAATCAAAAATCAAGTTTTACCTTTGACAATGTATCGGCACCAAAAGGAGAACGTAGTTTTCCATAATGCTGACAGGCAATCTTTAGCAAAGACAGAAGCAGCCTCAAAGCTTCCCCTTTTTTGGAGTCCAAATCAGAAGCATCAGAGATCCCAACTCTCTCATCAATCCATTTGTTTAACTCCTTGATACCACCACCCCCACCATGAAGTGGACCAGAGATGGAGTGTTGACAGAGAGAACGAAAGTAATCAGAAACACCAAATCCACGGGCTGAAGCACCATCTTTCTCATTTACTACTTCCATCAAGTTAAGAATGGATATGGAGCTTCCTACAGGATTCTTTAAAGAGAATACACAAAAAACTTTGGTATCAGAGAAAGCATCATCAATCAACAGGAATTCGAAAAACAAACTTTTATGCAGCTAACCTGGCTTCCATAAGATGAGCCTCCAATAGAATCAGTTCCTTTTGTCACAATAAGTTTCCCGCCAAAACCAAAAGTAACCAATGCATGTGGAGGACGGCCAGCAGATGACCGTCCAGCGGTCGGAGCATAAGAGAATTGATGGGTACCGTTAAACTGTTGCTGGGGGAAATTAACTGAATTCTGATTGGCAAAATACTCATCAGAGACATGCTTCTGTTCACTTTGCTCAATACTTGGCTGATAAAATTGCTGACTGAAATTAGGTGCATGACCAAAGTTTTTTGAGCCACCAACTGCTGAAAACTCTTTCTGACTTTGACTTCCTCTCTCATGATAAGGAATTGTTCCCCCATAATTGCTAGAGTTCTGTTGATTAACACGGTTGTTTCCCAAAACATTTGCACCATAATGGTTCTTCAATTGTTGGTTTTGCCCATAATCTGTACTGGGACTCAGGATTAACAGCAGTTCCACGCTGCCACATATTTGAATTTTGATGGTTGAAATGACCCGAATGATCCAGCCCAGTTGTAATCTTGGCTTTGGGCAGCAAATCCTTCTGAAGTATACTTCAGGTTTTGCTTATATGTATCAAATGTCTTCTGATTGTCATACTGAGAGAAAGTATCTGTCATAGAGACATTCTGTTTATATGTATCAAATGTCTTCTGATCGTCGTACTGAGAGAAAGTATCTGTCATAGACACATTCTGTTTATGCTGATCTTGAGCTCCAGTAGTTGATTGAGAAGATGAAACATATGTATCCAACAATCGCCACTCTTGGGCATTTGTATCATAGTACCAACCAGGGTATTGAGGATCAAACACCATATGTGATGGGTACTCGTTTTTTACTTGTGATCCTTGATTCCACTCTGATGTAGTTCCACCCGTACTGCTCACGTGAGACACCTGATTCCAATTTGATTCAGCCCCAGTAGCATCATTGAGATATGATGTTTGATTCCAGTTAGTGACGCTCTCAGTCGTACCACTCTCAGCTACCGTTCCAGCAAGAGACTGAGCAGTGTTCTGCAAGTAAGAAACCTCAGTCTTTCCATGAAAAGCAGTCCAATCACCAGCTGGGTTAGAGTCTGCAGTTCCCTGCACATTTACACCCGCATTGTAGCCATCCACCTGATACCACTGACCAGTAGTTGGATCAAACTTCCACCCAGGATATTGGTTTTCCCAGTATTGACTGCTATTTAGATCCTGCCCCTCTATACTTTTATGTGCAGCTGTACCAAAATTATAACTATCTTGAAAATCCCCATAATTTGAGCTATCCAAATATGCAGATTCATGTTTTTCATTGGCAGATATACCCTTTATCTCATTATCAAAATTGTTCACCATATTGGCACTTGAATCGCCAGCATTCTCTCCCAACTCGGTGAAAAAAATCTGAGTAGGATCCAAACCCATTACTATCATTCTGAGCCTGTTTGGTATTTAAAGGCACTCCATTGCACCTCCTTCACACCCAAAGCTCCAGATCCGCCACTCTTACTAGAGGTGGTCGCATCAGACAAAACCTCAGTACCTACATTTTCATTATTTTCCTCAACTACACCTGCAAACTCAAATGAACTCGATGATTCCAAAAGACCATTACTCTCCTCCACTACACCCTCCACCGCTACGACCCCTTTAGCATCAATCTCAACAACTTCATTAACCACGCCATTCGGCTCACTCTCTAATTTCTCACCCAAATCATCTATTCCCATCTTTTTTATCATTCTTATCACTATCATCTGCCTCATTTAGACTCAAATTCGCAAAGCCCTTAACCTCGTCAGACTCATCCCCATCTGTGAAAACAGGCCCTGAGGCCGTGGAAGCCAACGATGACGTGGCAGTGACCTTAAGATCAACGTCATCGTCATCATCATTCACCAACTTATCAAAGAAATCCTCATCAGTCTGATCCTCCACTTGGAATGGAGGATTCGAAGCCATCAACTCAAACCCTAGAGAATACTTCTCACTAAAACAATAAAAAGAAATTCACCGCTACCAAAATTAAAACCCTATCAAATTCTAGCTAGCAATTTTTCCAGATCCAATTACAAAACCCACTTCGTCAAACCAAAATCGCCCTACTCGATCCAATCAAACTGCGAATCAAGTAAGATCTAGGGCTTTCAAATTCACCCCAAATTTCTGCTGTAATTCAATGCATCAGATAAAAAAATTCAACCGAAAATTCGTGCAAAAAAACTGATTAAAACAACTTACAGATCGAGCTGCAAAATCCCTCGCCGATGCACATTATACATAAAACTATATAAGTCCCCTAAATATAAGTATACACAGAAAGAGAGAGAAATAAAAAAAATAACGATGAGAGAGAAAGAGAAACAGGGTGTACGTGAATAATAGAGAAGACAAACTCTCGATTTCGCGCACCAGAGGAAAGTCTCTGCTTTCTAGTCTCGAATCTCAATTCTCAACGACAACCTACCAAGGCCAAATTTGGCATTGTCTTTAAATTTTCCTTCTAATTCTCGATTATTATAATTATTAAAATTTATGGTTTTTGCTTGAGCTGGGGACGGTTTTTTTACTGTGATTTTATTTTAATGTTAAGAATATACGGTATTTCTATTGTTGTATTTTATCGTAATTTTATGGGATTTGGATAAATTACAATTTGTCTAGAGTTGCGGGCATTTATCGTTTAGTGTACTAGTGGGAATTGTTAGACCAAACCTGGCATGTGTTGTTACCTCACTGGACTACTCCCATTTTTATTTTTTTTTTTAACTTTTTTACCCTTGACTATCACGCACAGCACAGATCTTTGTGTAGAAGTATCCAAGCTTCCCAAAGGCAAGGATGTAAAAGGAAACTGGCACTATAAGATCATGCTTGGAAAAAAATTTATGTCAATCCCAAACAATTGCCAGGTAGTTGGTCCCGAATCAATTAACACTTGATTTCATTTAACATGCCAAATGGACTTCATCTAACTTATGAATTAGCAAGTTAAGTTCTTATGTATCTACGTAGAGTTTGTCTGTTGATCCTGAATCGATTACTCCATATGCCTCCATAAAATTTCTCTCTGTGGATGTCCACTGACAACATCAAGCTTGGAATTCTGACCAGTACTTTATTTCTGCAAAGAAATTAAGGTATCATAAGGGTCACATGAGCAACCAGAAAATGAGAAGGAAATTTCATGTATCAGTAAGAATGAGTTTAACTGTTCCCCATCCGTTTTTGATTGGGGCAAGAAAAATTACTGTCATTCATACTGTAGTTACGATGGATCCTTTTTTTCCCCCTCCAATTGTTGAATAGAATATTGAAATTCACATGAAAATTCAAGTGTATTCTTTTTTTTTTAGTCAATCGTCTTCCCTACTCATACTCCCACTCCTACTCTATCCTAATCTAACTACGGGGAAATCCAACTGAGCCTATCGAGGACCAATGGGGACAAAATCACCACCGGACCAGACGAGTGCACCATGCACCAGTCTAAATTTTTTGAAGAACCACAATTGTGGCAAATTGGTAGGTTGCCTCCAACCCTACCAAAATCTTAAAGGCTTGGTGGTGGCCACCAACCTAAGGCTGATGGTTGAAAATTCAAGTGTATTCGAGTATAGGGAAAGATGGGTTTAGAAATATGAATGTCAGTAATGTGTAGCACTAGAGTCATTATCGTTCTACACCTATAAAATGTTGCGAAACAACAGGTGCCTAAGAATGAGCCTAAATTACCTCTCAAATCAACTAATGCATTCACATCCAGCATATCTAACTATCTAACTATAATATATAGCTCCTTCAGGTACTGCCATATAGCATGATGGGAGGTGAAGTTTGCATTTCTTTTGTTCTGCCATTATAAGAATCTAACCGGTTGCAAATTTTGGGTCATGAAATAATGATATGATATGAAGTATGGTAAAAAAAGGGCAATCCAGCTACTTGCTGTGAAAAAAGAAAAAAGAAAAACAATCTAGACAATCTGTTTTATAGTATTAAAAAAAAAAGCCTACAAACTATAAGTGTAAATGCAGGCTTATTTATTTAGAAAGTAAATATAACTATATCATGAGTTTGAATTTGTGTTTTAGGTTTTTCTATTTGTTTGGGATTTAGAGGAAAAAAAATCTACCAAAACTTATACTATGGCTCTGAAAAAAAAAAGTATAAGAGAAACAAAACTCTTTTATTTTTATTTTGTTTTATTAAATGAATACTTTTTTATTGTCAATTTTGAGCTGTTGGATTTGAATTTATCAATTGTTCTCCTCTTAGTTACCGTTAGATTGTTAACTTTGTGATGTACTTTGCTAGAGTTTAAAACTTTTGACCATTATTTTTTAGATATTGTCCCTGATTTTTAGATATATAGGTGGCAAGCTTATTTGAGATGCAAATTAAAGAGATTTCTATCATATAATGTCCGTAAGGTGAGTCAAGAAAATCTCCAGACAATGAGCTTCCAGTCCTCTAATTATTTGTTTTCTTCACAATATAATTCAATAGTGCAACCGCATGCAAAAAAATAAAAAAATAAAAGGACTATACTATTCCCAACTAACAGAAATAAAAACTAATTTTTCATATATAATTGAATGGTTTCTATGCTATAAAAAATAAAGAGTTTAAAATAAATACTTCTTTAGAGTTTAACAAAACTGGTATAATTTTTAAACAACCATGCACATTTTCTTTTATACTACTAAAAGGTGACAAAAAATGTTTTTCGTGAAAAAAATATGCACATTTTTCTTTTTATTATTAAACATCAATTACGTTGTCATCTCTAAATTATGAAAACATTTATACATTTTGTTATTTTTTCCAAAAAATATGATTACAACTACCACGAATATATTACTTAATCAATTGATACATTGAATACTTTCAGTGAGCACTTGATGTGCGTAGCACATCGTAGCTCAACTAGTATACATACATAGTCAAGTTGCCATACTATTAAATTTTCTATATCTCACCAAACCTATGACATTAATTATCTCTGGATAGCTTGAACTTTGAACCACAAAGAATTTAATTTGGTTGGTCAAATATGAACGGCTTTCATTGAAATTTCAACCTAAATAGTTTATTTACTTCATTTTCAATAAAGTTGAAGAAAGAACCAACCAAATCCTATTCTTATCACAGCAGAATATTAGGTAGCGTAATTGAATCCAATCTAAAAGCATGGACCTCGTGAGGTCCAGATGTTTGTTTCTTTCTGTTTTTTTTCCTTTTTGATTTGTGTAGGTCCAAGCAAGTTACAGAGATATGTTTAGATAATTTAAAGAAAAATCGTTTAAAACGTCCATCATATTTTGTCAAATAAATTTTTTTATTATTTACTTTTAAAATAATAACT
Source organism: Coffea humblotiana (assembly GCA_023065735.1). NCBI lineage: Eukaryota > Viridiplantae > Streptophyta > Magnoliopsida > Gentianales > Rubiaceae > Coffea > Coffea humblotiana. The sequence continues at coordinate 25,155,571 of CM041215.1, read as the reverse complement.
TTACGTCTATTACAAAATTAATTGATAAAATTTGATTCCAATCTAAATTTTCGATCACTTTTTATCCTAAATTCATCACATAACCCATATATGATCCTTTTTTAGGACAAAAAGGTTAGACCTCATTTGTAATTTTTTTTAAAGACTCGATTCATATCTATTTTTATCCCTAAAAATGTAGAATCTGACCCGATCTATATTCATTTTTTTCCCCTAAATAAGTGAGATAGGACTCAATCCATATTCATTTTTCCACTAGAAAAAGTAGAAGCAAACCTTTTCGTACATAAAAGATGACTGCAGGCAAGTGGTGGTGTGATTTCACGGAAACTTAGGTTGAGAATAAGTTTTGCTAATTTGAATTTGTAAAGAACATAAAATTAACATTTTAAAAGTGAATGACTAAAAGATTTATTTGACAAAATGCAAGCAACTTTGTGAACAATTTTCGCGCAATTTAATTTGATGCAAGATTCGCTAGATATATATATATATATATGAAAAATTTAACAACAGGCGTTTGCTCCTTTTTGCTGTCGTCTATCAATAAGCTCTCAATAAACGCCAAACCAAGAAGTTTCTCATAAACGGGTTTCCCAGAACCAGAAGTGAAGAAAATCGGATTGCAGCTGACAAATATATCAAAGATTAAGCCTGAATTTGTGGCGTGCCTTGATTGCTCAGAAGAGGTGACGATAATTGATGAGGCGACTTCTTAGTAGAAATCAAGAAAGAGTTGATGACAACGTTGAGATTATTCCAAAATGAGTTAGAAGTTTTGTTGAGTTCACTTTACCTGTGGGGAATTAGAATTACTACAGCTCTATGGGAAAGGTTGAAAAGATTTATGGAGAAGATGTCAAGCTTTGTTCACAAAATTCTGAGTGGATTATGGAACTAAGTCTAATTACTTGGCTTAGTTTAGTTTTAGCAGGAGTACTTTTTAGTTTTTCTTTTTACAAAATTAGTTTTATTTACTCGGTAGACTTGGTTTTATTTGGCTAAGGATTTGGTTTTAGATGGCTTAGAACTTGAGGCATGGGAATTTTTTGCCTCACGCTTTCGGAATATAATTGAAGGAATCTTTTGTTTTTTGAACTATATTTTTTGATGGCATCATGTGAATCCAAATTATAACAAAGAGATTTTTCAGAGATGTAATGTAATTATCCGAAATGATTTGTCGATGTAAAAAAAAAAAGAAAGAAATGATTTGTGGATGTTAACCAAAAAGGTCGTGCTCGCCACCTCAGCGTTTGTTTGATTGTTCTTTTCTCCACTTTCCAAATTCTGACCGAGTGGCACAACTGAAGTTGACCAGCAACATTTTTATTACCAGACGGCCCTTGGGTAATTTTTCATTTTCTTTCAAGTTCTTTTTTAGTTTTAAACAGCCATTTTTTTTTTCCGCAACGATAACATTCTTATAATCTAATTTAGAAGGAGGGGGAGTTGATAGGAGTAGAAACTCCGATCAGAGAAAGTTACTGGAGGGTCATTAGATGCATTGGAAAGTATTGATTCCCTGGGAATCCCAAATTGGCAAATTAAGCCTAATTAGTTAATTTAAAGTCTATTAATCATAACCGGTATGTCTTATTTTGCGATTTTTTTGAGTTTAGAATTTAAAACCTTGCATCAGTAATGATGATATAAGAAGCGCAATAGTCACTAATTCTTATGGCGGCAAAGTCAAAGTACCCCAACTGAGAAATTTAATTACCTAAAATGTTATTTGAATCAATTGTGCATAGACTTTACCTATCGTATGATACTTTATATATTGTATAGTTATACACACGAAAGTGAACAAATCAATTCAGCAAGAGGGTCATTCAATAACTGAGGGATTATTTGCAGACTAGAAATATCTTTAAATTGATATAATAATTATTTGCAAGGGGGTCATTCAACAACTTCAGGAATTATTTGCAGGCTAAAATTCACAAGCAACTAAGAATTTCCGTGGAAATGGTATGGTCATCAGTCATCAATGATGACGAAAATTGCTAAATCGACTGCCCATTGGTTTGTGCGGGGACCAAGATTCAAAGTCCACAGACTAGGTAGTTTAGATATTATGCATACACCGGATTTCTTTACAAATCTATTACATGATCCTTTGATTTTGCAAATAGGTTTCCACCCAAATTCTTTATACAATCTAGAGGGATTGCTGTTTATTTTGGTAACATAACCATAAAAAAGGTAGACAAGAGAGAAACTCAAGTTGGGAAATTCTCAGATTGCAATATGCACCGGTGAAAATTCGAAACTTAAAATTGTTACTTTCGGAAAGCTTCACGATATTTGTTTCCTTGTCCTGCAAAGATCCCCGTGCCCCCTTTTTTTTTTAATATGAGATTATATGAACAAGTACGTCAACAATATTAATATAGTAATCCCATTGCCATTGCTTAATGTTGAAAACATCGTGTGATTTCATACTTTAGTTAACCAAATTGATTCGGTGAAACTTTGTAAAACTACTTAATAAGCACAACTGTGTAGACGTTATTGTTGTATGAAATTTGAAGACGTTGGGTGGTTTGATTTCAGTTACCATCACAGATTCGCAATATGTCCCGAGAATAACTTACACGGATGCTTATAGAATATCCGTCAACATAATCCTCATATTGAGAGTGTCCAATTCCGTCAACAAACTCAGTAATAAGAGTTTATTTGGATGATTTATTTGAGATAATTACTGTAGTACTTTTTGTGATGTGATGTATGTGAGATAAAAAGGTGATTGAAAAGATAAAAAGGTAATTGAAATTTGTGAAGTAAATTTTTTTATTTGAAATCAAGTTTGTCCAAACAAACCCGTGCTTTAACTCTTATCTTATCAACAGGGCACCTATATTCAAGAAGTGTAATAAATAAAACATTTACACCTTTGGAAAACCGAAATGCTCAATCCATCGTCGTTTGCGGCAAGTAGTAGTTAAAAGTTCCTAATCTTTGATCCAGAATTTTAAAGTACCACGAGATAGGTTTGGCATCTGTACGAGGTGGGTCTTGGTCTAAACAAACACACAAAATACATACACATGTAGGTCTGACAATGAAGAACTGGACAGGGACTCGCGGCTTTGATGCCGCAACTCAAAGTTGGTGTCGCCTCTAGGCTCCAACCAAAGGCATAAATTGCTGAGTGAGGAGTAGGAGAATGGTTTAAATTATGTGAAACAATTAAATTCTATCCGCAATCAAATTTCAGGATTTGTACTCGGATAGAAATTCTGCAATAAATTCCCAATCCAACCAACTGGTTTATTCAAGATACAGGAGATTAATTACGGGGCAGAAATGACGATAATATTCTACTGCTCATGAGTAAATTGGGGGTGGCCATTTCACGTAAAAAGTAAAGAAGAAGATCAGAATGTGACTCTGGCGCTGAATGGGGATATTAATTTGCCCTTCATCAACGGGGTACGGGGATTGTCGGGAAAGAAAGATTATTTGTCCTTTAAATATCCATGGTAAAACTGCAAGAGAAAAATGTAGCGGTCGACACGGGTTGGTTCAGTTGATAATGACGGGTCACCTCCCACAAAAAATCGTGTATTCGAAATCTTAGTGCTGATGTGAGAATTATTATTGATGGACGATTGTAAGAATCTCTTTGAACGACTTACGGTCAAAAAACACATGCATGAGAAGAGACTTGGGCCTGATCAATGAATTGGCGTAACCATTTGATTGACATTTGTTGAACCATATGATTGAATCATTAGATGTTAGAAATGAAAACCAATCATCCCTTGCTGCAAGAGCCGATCATTAGGAAATATCATCATTTTTACTTTGAAGAAATACATTTACATTTTTAGCTACGCATTTCTTGATTTTTGGTGCTCATTGACACCCACCGAAATACTTTTGTAGACACTTGTGAATTTGCTGTAAAAATAAATGTCAGTATGTTCGACCTCTCACTACTGTTTTCCTATATTTTTGTCCCTTTTAAAACGAGACCTTGAATCACATGTTGGATCTTCATCTGAATACAAAAAGGAAGTCGAATTTCTTGGGTGAATAGAGCATCATTAACACACACACACGAGTAACTTATGGTCCCAGATTTTTTTTTTCTTCTGCTCTCTGCCTAACCTGTTTTCTCACCTTTATTCATACCAATTGATTTCAAACTCCAAGTTAAAGCTTTGGAGTTTGGACCAGGTATTAAGCTGAAAACTGTAACTGCAGTATTTATATGTCGCAGCATTAATAAGTACCTTTCTCGGCATTTTTGGCTAAGATCAAGTGAAGAGTAGCATTAATAATTACTCTTCACTTGATCTTCACATATATCTGAATTTGAAGCTAATTTATTTAGTATCAATAAAGTGGCTGGTTTCAATCATGATGGCATGAGCTGCAAGCCTGCAGCTGCACTATTACTGAGTCTACTGACTTTCTCGGGCTCTTGGACCGTTTCAAAGCCACCAAAAAACATTTCTTTATGCATGTGAGAAGCCAAAATTGATTGAAAAATTGGATATTCTGAGGTCAACTTCCCAGCAACATTGCTAATCCATGAGACTAGGGAGGGGTCCATACAAGAATGGCGACTTAATCACATCACATGCACTTTTTTGAGGGGTTAATTCGGTCTTTAAAATCAAGGTTCTGGCGGACATGGATGGAGGGAGGAAATGGAAGTCTGGAACCCTGTCCTTTAAGCAGACAAAGCCACCAAGCCAATGATGAGAGAGAACAAAAGAAATGGGATTTTCAGGAATTCTTTATACCACACCGAAAGAAGGGAACAGATCACGAAGGTAACAACAGCTGTAAACAGGAACTGAACTAAGTTTGATTAATTTCACAAGTAGCCAGCAGCACTGGGCACAATTAATATGGTACTCTTTACTTTTTTTTCAGAAACAAAATTCTTGTTTCACAAGCAAAACTTTAAGAGAATTGCCACCATGCACACAGAACACGAAGTACGAGATAAACTAAAGTCCCCAGAAGATAAAAGAAAGAAAGAAAAATGGGATGATGGATAATACTAGTGTATAATACCAATATTGTAGATATCCCTGAAAAAATTGCAAGCTAATTAAGGGAAGACATAAATGTATAGGAATTAATCAGCAGTAGAATAATGCAAAGTCTTTCTTGCTCTCCTGTAACCCCACTAGCTAGCTGGTGCGCCCCACAGGCGCACAGTAGTTACAGCGACTAACTGCACATTTCTTGTGAAGATATCGAAACAAAGCAATGTATTGCAAGTTTGCAACTACCAATGGAAGGATACTAGGGAGAGTAAGTTTACATTGGCAATTTGAAGTTAATGCATTCCTACAAATAGATAAAAACTGAATCGACCATATTGCCACAAAGAAACTCAAAAATAGGAAATACTTTTTTAAAAAAATAAAATAAAAAAGCAAAGGAGGAATAATGATAGACTCTCTACAATTTGTTGGTTGTCAATGGTTGATGGGATTGGTGAAATCAGCATCTGAAACTGCAGAAGCCACTTCTATGATGCAAATTAAAGTCTTCACTTTCATGAGGATGATCATCGTCAATGTCTTCATCTTCCATTGGAGCTGGCAAGTTAAGATCTATCATTAACAACGTACCTTGCTGAGATTTAGCAGAATTTGATGATGATTCCAGTAACAAGCTCTCAGCCGCTGCTGCTGCTGTGGCTGCTGTAGTTGTAGTTGTTAATGTTGTTGATGAACCCAAAAAGTGTGATCTTTTGTGGCCACCGAGAGCTTGACCTGACCCAAAAACTTTGCCACAAAATGGGCACTCATGCACTTTTTTGTCCACCGTCACATTTTTAATACTACAAGTTCTACTTACACCATTTCTTGGTAATTCTAATTCCTCTGAGGACTCACCTTGTTGATCAGACGAAGAATCATTATTATTAATCTTGATCTTCTTCTTCTTCTTGTGCCTCCTTTTAGTACTACTATTCACGAGTTTCAACTCTTCTGCGGAGTCATATGAAGTAGCAGTAGTTGTACTAGTCCTCCTCCAAACATCTCTAGAAAGCATTATCAAACATAAAGCAAGATCTTCTTCAGGTGAAGTGTCAGAGACCGAACTCACCGGTTGTTCCAACTCCAACAATGACTCGGTTGTCTTCATCATTTTCTTCTCCTTAATCAGTGCCTCATCAGCTCCTTCTTGTTTAGCAGCAGACACGAGCATTCTCCGAGTTCGCTTGGATCTTCTCCGAGTTGGTTTCCTAGTTGACTCGGTCTCGCTCCCTCTGTCTTGAACAACCACCGAACCACCATCCAAGAACTGAGGATCTACCATCCTGAAGCTCTTCTTGGGATTCTCTCTGAGTCCATAAACCAGCCCTTTATCTTCAGCTGCACATTCCTTCACTTGTACTACTACTACTTCCTCCTCTGACAAAGAACAATCAGATGAAGTTGTTGACTGGGTTGAACCGTCACCACCGGGCTGTGGTGGGAGCTGGCTGCTGGCTTCCTGTTTTTGCGGTGTCTTGGGAGGAAGCGGCAAGTTGGCCAAATGGGACCTCATATGACCACCCAAAGCTCTTCCACTCGGAAAACTCCTCGAACAAAGCTTACATTTGTGTCTCTCCGGTCTCACCATTTTTCTTTCCTTTTTTTTTTTTTTGCTTTTTTCACCACACAACAACGCTAAAGATTGAAGAGGTTTTCTTGTAATCTTCTTTAATTTTCTTGTATAGTGAATGTGCAGTGTGCTCTGTACTTCTAGCAGTACATATATATTCAGCTCAGTTCAGTTTCTCTCTCAACATAGCTGCCTTGATTTTCTCTCTCTTCTCCTATAAGCTTTGGAGAAGTAAGTAGTAAAAGTACAGTGGGAGTGAGGAACTTAAGAGGAGTAGGTGACAAGCATTCTTCCACCAAAAAGGCACACTCCACCCAAAAATATTTCATTTTTTACCAAACAAATAAAAAAGAAAGAAAGAAAAAGACAAATAATTATATAAATTCTTGAGTTTAACCCCTTTTTCTTTTCTTTTTGATGATAATGGTACAAGGGAGACCTATATTATTGTTAAGCCCAACAGCTCACATATTACGAATAAATGCACAAAAAATTGTCATTTAGATAGACCTTAATTAGGACGGAATCCGAGTAATTACAAGGAAACCAACTATGGATTTCTATTTGCATAGTTAGTTGTAAAATGTAATTGAAGGTGATGATTTCGTTTGGCCAAAGTTTTTAATTGGAAGGTTAGGGGGAAAATTGGAAAAGGCGTGACAAGGATGAATGGATAAAGACATAAAGAGGGACAAGTAACATGCAAATCTTGCCATTTCCGTAGTTTTGTTTCTTTATTCCAAACTTTGATGCGAGTACTAAGAGGCGGTGTTTTCTGGTTCTAGGACTGTTTCTCATGGGAGATTTTAATTCATTTTCAACAGAATTTTGGATTTAGGATTAGTGAAACAAGCAAGCGATGTCTTGAATTGCAGACCACCACCAAATCGTCTAAATTTGTTGCTATTCTCTGAATTCCTAGAATTGAATTGGTTTCCATTTTACTTCTCCCATAGTTTTTGTTCGATACCAGACACTTTTACTACAGTCCCTAGACTATGCGGCCAATTTACTTAAGTCCACTTAGGCCCTTAATAAAGCCGCGTAGTGCAAATTTATGCGGCTTTTAGGTGAAGTAGCGTTTTTAAAAGTGTTCATAAATCGGCTTCTATGAACTTCATTTTTAAGACGGAGGATCATTTTATGAGGGAAAATGTTCTAGATTGTCGTGACACAATTCAGAAGATTGAAACTGTTTGGATTGCTATTTTTAGGAGTCAGTTGCTGTTGAAAAACATATTATAACGATTTGATGTAAGTAAGATGAAAAATAATTGAGAAACATGTTCACGAAAAACGTAAAATTTTTCCCGCGAAAAATCACAATCCAAAATATTATTGAAGTTCTAATTTGATATGGTGGAACTAAGATTTAAGATAGTTTTATTTCATTTTGCACCCTGAACTATACTCTGATTTTTCACTTTGACTCTTAAACTTTATCGTCGAGCAGAATGCATAAATCCTTACAGAATCGTTGCGATTCTCTCAGTGAAATTCTCAATTGCAGAAATATACGACTTAAATGTACTAATTAATTTTGAAACCAGTGATGAATCCAAATTGTTACCACAATAAGTGCTCTTTACTTCTCTACCTAAACACATAATAATGTCATTATCTTCCAGCACATTGATGATCCACTTACTTAATTCCTGCATCATCTCTTTTGTCAAAAATGTGATTAGACCCATTAACATTCTTCCATGGCAGTTAACAAACTCATGATCCCTATAAGTGTCGCTAAACTCAATACGTGCCCATCTCGCACGAGTCAATGAATTGTTGGGGTTTGTTGTGACCAAACGGGCAGGGCATTGATGATAAAGCTTCATGCCATAAGAAGGGCTGCACTTTTCTTGATCCTTTTTTGGTTGATTTATACTAACAATAATAAATTTCATTTCTTTAAACAGCCTTTATTTGAAACTTTGTATTATTGTCTATTGAATATGGTCCACGTTATAGAAATTTTTAATTTTGAAAAAACATTTAATATAATGTCAGAGCAAGATATTATTATTATTATTACAACTATCATGAGTGCAATATTGGCACGTCTTATATCATATGCGGTGATTTAGAGATTATGTCTAGCGCTTTCTTCAGAAAAAGTAACCCGTAGATCACGTCAACAATGCAAAAGCTATTACTACTACTACTACTTTAGTCTATCCGTTACGATGTAATGAGGATCAGTTTCCGCATAAAAGTCGCTTCAAAATAATAATTGAGGTAACTTTAGTGAATTATAATTCATGAAAGGATCTCTAAATTGATAAGACAAAGAATCGCTTCTGATATTTATGGTCACCATATTTGGCTATTTCTTGGAGTGGTTTAATTGCATCATTGCCAGTTCCTCAAGGCCATTTGTACGCTGTTGATTAGGAGTGTTCATGCTTTGGAAAAATCGAATAACTCGAACCAATCTAAATTAGACTTCGGAATTCGGTAATTTGGGTTTTGGGAAAACTAATCTATATCCAAACTTTGAGTTTGTTCGATAGGGTATTATTTGAAATATTATTTGGATAATTACTGTATCACTTTTTGTGATGTGATGTATGTGAGATAAAAAAGTGATTGGGAATATAAAAAGGTGTATTGGAAATTGTAATGGTGATGTCAGCAAATAAATTTGGACAAATAATTTCCTGTCATTTGGTAAATCAGTTTGGGAATGGATTCTAAAATTAAATTCCCAAATTCTTGATTATCCGGGCCGAATTTCCAAACTACTAATAATAATATTTTGTATATAATACATATACTAAATTACTAATATATAATTTTATTAAATACATAAAAAGACTTAGTACACAGTAGTATTCGTTGGATTGTCTAAACTAAGATTCAAGCAATAATGCAAAAGTTTTAGTCGTTGTATTGGTTAGTCTATTTTTGGCTTCAGACTTGGTCATTTTCTGTACTAATAAAGCAAGCGACGAAAGAAGTTTGGGGCTTGCAAGGTAAGGGATTGTTGCCTTCTTTTTGTCCTTCCATTTTCTCATACTTGCTGCTTCTAGGCTACTACTATGAGCAATTTTATAATGTCTCAGAATATTTACCTTACCTTTAAGAGTTTGAATGGTTATCTTGATGGTCATGACCGATGAATTGAGGTGTACACGATGATTTATATAGTTATATAATATTTTCAAGGGATTCTTATGTGCATGATGTGTTTGATTGAAAAAATCAAATATTTTACTGAATTACCAATTCTCCGATCAAAATAAAAACTTCCAATTAGAAGTTTGGACTGTAATTGCATATTGATTTTAGAAGGAAAAAAAAACTAAATTTTTTTTTTACCGAATTTCCCGATTTCTAACTGATGAACACCCCTTTGCTATTAATGGCTATCTGGGCATGGAGGCTCCAAATTTAGTGTAAACACTTGAAATCAACATTCTTTTGCATTTTTTTAAAAAAATTTTAACGGAGGAAGGGTGAGATATAAGAAATGAGAAGGGGAAAAAAATGGATTAAAAGCCAACCCTTCTAATGCCCATTTTGGGGTTGCCGATGGTTTTTAAAGAAACACTTCTGATACAAGTGTTTCAACAAAATACTTTTAAGTTACGAAATATTAGTTGCCAAATACTTTAGAAGTACTTTTAATTCTTAAAAGTCCTTTTTTTTTAATGCACCGCAACCCCAAACAAGATTTAAATCTTGGAGCCACATTCTTTTGCACTTCTAACAAGTAAAGCAAAAATAGAAGCAATTCTTACTAGATTGCTTGGTGGGTGTTTGGGTGGTGGCTTTTCACCCAAAAAAAAAATAGGAATTTTTTCCTAATACATTTTTCAATCATGTTTTCATCGCATACACATTACATTGTTAGAAAATACTTTTACAAAAATTTCAAAGTTACTATCCAAACAGACCGGTCTCATAAACTTCAATTTATAGTGGCAAAATGACTTATTTTGAACATACTACTAATAGCTATGCAACAAGAAAGTCATTTTTTAAAACAGATTAAAGAAGAATTGGAGCAATATAAAGTACCAAACTGTCCGTAAATATTCGCACTTTTTCAAAGAATGAGATCAGAACGAGACAAGAAAGGATAAGCAAGAAAATGGCTTTTCGAGTCTGGCTGCGGAGTCCAGTCCGGCTCGCCGGTCGGTACAATTGATTCAGCCTGCAAATTGCAGGCCAAGAGAAATGCGTTTTGCCAGATGAGTCTAACAGCGTAGAGCATTCGTAAGAAGTCGTAATGCAGTTAGTACAATCCAGCTTCAGGCATCAATTATGGAACAAACAGATATGATGCTGATGATGCATCCGTCAGTGTACCAGAGGCGTGTTAATTTCCCTTTCTCTGTTCTATTTTTTTTTTTGGGCCTAATTGAATACAAATTGTAAAATAGTGATAATATACCTTCAATCGACACCGGGAAAAAAATCAGTCAATACGTCTGTATGCCTACTATAAGTTAGAGTTCTTAAATTACTGGACCTGTTGGTTTAAATATAGTTTTCTTCACTTTGATCTAATGTTATGTTTTCGGGCATAAAAGTCTTTAGAGTTGAACATAAAATATGATCCGATCTAAACTCATTTTAGAAACTTGATTATAGTTTTCGATTTTTGAAACGCTATTTTGGTTGTGTTCTCAACTGATTTTTAAATACCCAATTTTTCAAATTTTTGGATAAAACAAAGCTAAACATCAACTAAATACTTTCAAATTTTAACATAATTACTACCCAAAGGTTAGATAAATTTTTTGTGTCGCATGTCTCTTTATTTTCTCCTATTTTTGCCCCCACTTTAGATTCATCTATGTTCCCTCTATTCTTTTTTGCTTATCCAATATTGAATCTTCACAAGAAAAGTAATTATCTACATAAAAATTAATTAATTAGTAAAAATTTTAATTATGTAGCATATAAGGGTAATTGATAATATTTTTGTCAAAAACAACTTTTTAACTTTTTCTGAGAACACTTATGCATTCATTAAAAATGGTTTTTTTAACTAATAAACGAGAACACCACGAGTTATTATGAAAAATATGATTTTCAAGAATTAATTATACAAAATCAATTTTTATAAAATCAAAATCAGTTAAAAAACAAGCCCTAAGAATTTAGGTTCTCTTCTTAAGTAAATTTGTTTTAGAGAAGGATAAGATTTATCAATTGTTAGACTATAATGAAATCTAGTCTTATACAAGTATAGGATCTTCGTGATAGTAACACCTACTATAAAAAAAAAAGTGGTATGTTGTTAGATATTTTTGAAAAAGAAAAGGTTAGTTGTGTACTAGTGGTATTAGTAGTTCATCATTTGCTCCACAGTTGAAATATTTCTGTTCTATCTCCCCTCAATTAGAATTATAGCAGTAATAATTAAATCGAAGAAAATTTCGCTATTTTCATATCCGGTTGTATATCTTGCAGACTAGCTAGGAACGACAATTTTGAGTCAATACCCAATAGAGAAAAAAAATTTCAGAGCATCTATGGTACCCACAATTTCAGGGGTTAACTACATTATGTAGCTATTTCGAGACAGACTGGCAATCCTCCAATTATGTCCTCACTCCTCAAGTAATTCATTTTTATTCTATCTTATCAAACCATTCAACAACTCCTAGATGCTGCATTTGTATAATGTCAAAACATTGATCCTATGCAGAGCGTTTGCAATGATTGGATTTTCCTTCTTTTTTTTTTTGGATTGTTTTACCTTATATAAACCTTTTTAATTAGCCTTTTTATTTCTCTAGTATTCCACCTTTATAAACTTTGCTACTAATTTTGTTGCACTCTTTACAACATCAAAACATTAATTTACTTTTTCTCTTTTGTGATTAATAACAACAATGTTTAGTAGGGAACTTGAATCTTCTTCTTCTTTTTTTTCGGATCAATTGTCAACTCCTACTCTACTTTAATCCATATAAGGAACGGTCCCAATTGGATCGGTCACAACAATTATTATTATTTTTTTATCAATTGTCAACTTCTACACTACTCTGATCTATCTAAGAGAGTGCTCAATTAAATCAAAGAAAATTAGAAGGAGTGGTTCTCACATTTAGATCAAAAGGGGTGTACCATTGCACATCTTTTAGATTTTAGATGCAGGTGCAAGAGTTTGAACTCCTGAACTGTAATTAGGACTTACATCTTACGCTTCACCTGGTGTCCAACTCACCTCTAAGGAACTTCAACTTGAAAATGAAACCTTCAAGAACTTCAATTTGTAAATTTGTAATGCTCCATGAAAGCAGATGAAGAAGGCATGAACGATTCAATAAATCTACCCCGGAAACAAATTTGACACTAATTTCTGAACCAAAATTGACACTAATTGTACGAATCAGATACGAACTGTCTCGTTGATATGCCCCCAAACATGATTACACACATTCCTAGGCAACCAATTCTTCAATTTCAGAAAGTGAAGATGCCAATGGCCACGGATTGGGCAGATGAAAGCCCAAGTACACATACAAAGAACAAGTATGATCTGCAGTACATGGACATGTCCTGTTGTTGCGCATGCTTTGTTTCCCACGCGCCATTCTCACCTCCCCCTTCATTGTCACGCAGGTCCTCGGCGGATTCGTTGAGTCATAGTCGGTAGATTTGGATTTAATTTAAGATGATTTATATTAGTAGTCCATTTTAAGGCGTATAAATCAAAGGAAAAATGTTAATGACATTTGCAATTGGCAGCGGAATTTATCCTTCCAACGAAATGTTACGGAGGAGGCCTATCAAGGGACTATGTTCTAATCAATAAGTATATTTCCAACCTTTATCCTTTGCTTGAATCTGATGACTTAATATTGGAAGAAGGAAAAAAGAAACCTTCAGAATATGACTTTATAGAGTAAATTATTAAGTTTTATATTACAAATTACTTTGTTTTTTCAAAATTCCAATAACTTATTTGCAATAATTTAAGAAACAACAAACAAATAAGAACAGGCTATAAGCATCTCGATCTTGTGGAAAAGTCTGAGATAGTAATCTAATAATCAGAAACTCATTGCCATCCACAGGAGTGGCATTACTCGATTTCTGGATACGTTTGCACTATTCTAATTTTTTTTTTTGGTGCTTATTTGGGTAAATCAATTAGTTAGATCATACTTAAAATTGAAAGATAAACCAAATTATTCGATATTCACATTGAGCTCTGTGTAATAAGAGTTCGCTCAAATTTGATTCGTCGATTGATTAAATTAAGATTAAACCGCATTTTATATTTTATAACTTTCAAATTTGATATTAAAAAAATTCGTTCAAATTTGATTTTACAAATAAACAAGACAAATTTAACGAAATTTCAAATTCGTTAAAACAATCAAATAAGCTTAAATACTAGGTGTTCAATTTGATTATACTTGTTAGCATCCCTTAACCATACTCCATTTCATAGCGTCCGTCTTATAATATAGTGTAGACTTTTAGAGCTAATAATGACCGACAGAGTTGCAGCAAATCACTAACATCTCACGGCAGCCTTTAATTCATAAAGAAGGAGCTATAAATATATGATACAGGGTGGTCCTTTGTAGATGGACCTTCAACTCCCTGCATGAGCTTGAACAGGAGTACAATTTTTGGCTCTTATGTTTAGTTGGTCTTCGTTGAAGATGATCGGCTAGAGACACAGGGCATAATGTCCTGTTTGGCCGCCGGTACCATGTGTGATAAAAATAAAAATAAAAAGTAGCAGAGAAAAAAAAATCAACCATTTTTTCTTACACCATGAATAACAGGCAACTGCTCTTTTTCACTTCAAGTTCTAGACAATACATCGATAGGAGAAGTGAAGCAGGAATCTCCATGCATTTTCCTCTGATTGAAAAAATAATCCATGCATATAGGGTAATTTATGGAAGAACGATCAATTGTAAATGACCTTGTTGTCCTAATTAATCACATGGTTTTATTAGTACTTTGTATCTGACTTTGACTTCACAGCTTGGGTAAACAGTTTTTTATGTGATTCTCATGCCAGCATTTAACCGATACAGCCAACTCCATATACACAACATGCTAGCTTCTTCATTCTTTCTCACATTTTTTTTCGATATATTTATATATTCTTCTTCCATATCTTCATAAGCCACAAAGTTTTTTGGTTTAATCTCTCCCTTCATCTCAAATGCCAGATTCAGGATTTGAACGTGGATCCTAGAGATAAGACCAAAAAAAAATCCTTAATACACTAGCTACAAAATATATATACTATCACTTCTTTGTTTTTTAAAAAAGCAGCAGACTCAACCTTGGCCAGATCAATGGCAGTAGCAAAAAAATAGAGCACAAATTGATGAAATTGTAAATTGAATTTCCACCAGAGAGACAATCAAATATATCTATGTTTATCATGGAAGAACATGTAATAATTACAAGTCTTGCTTAAAGTAGATAGCTAATTAATTACTAACACTAACAATCACTTCATGGGGTGGCTGTAATATCAGTAGTTGAAGCAATCCCCACCTGTAACCACCGAGAAGACCCTCCATCCAAATTCATATCTTTCAGATTACTCAGTTTTGCAGTCTGCTCCGTTCTATAACCATCTTCTTTAGCACTTTCGTCCTCATCATGCAATGAACCACGAACCACGCTTTTAGTAGTATAGTTCTGCTGATGATTATTATTACTAGCGTTGTTGTCAGCCTCTTCGTTACCCCACAGTTGGAGAAAAATTCTAGCTGGGGCTTCGTAATTGAGGGGATCATCAACTGAGTTCATGTGCAGATTATCAACTGCATTGTTCAGCAATGGAGGGAAATTGAGATCAAGAGGCGGTGGCTCGGGTGTTTTGAGCATAGGCTTCTTGAATAGTTGTTGGCTATCAAATTGGAACTCACGTAAGTTCTGTATGATAGTATTATCAGGTAAGTTTGAGGTTAGCCAGTGACATCTTTTGTGCCCACCTAAGGCTTGTCCTGATGAAAACACCCTCTGACAAATCGAACATTGATGAGCTTTGGACTTCCTTTTTGACAATGTAGTATTTTTTGGAAGGTGATCATGATGAGGTGAGAAATTAAGATCAAGCCCTGGCTCTGAAGAATTTTCTGACGGAGCCAAATGTTCCTCGTGTTGGTAGAAGGCATCTTCGTAATTATTGTCATTATCCTGATCATTGAGGTTGGTGCTGCTGTTGAATCTAGCAGCATAACAACCTTTCACCTTCTTATGACTGGCTCTATGTCCCCCCAGTGCTTGGTGGGAATTGAACACTTTCTTACAAGCTTTGCACCGGAACATACCTTTTTCCACGTGTTTGTCCGTGTTTTCCTGCTCCTTATCCGACTGAACAAATGATTCGTTTGACAACATCACCAAACAATTCGCGAGATCCTCTTCTTCGCTGGAGGCGGCACAATGCCGGTCCTCGTAATTTTTGGATTTTTCTCGCGCGGACTTGAGCATCATCTCTTCAACTTCAGATTCAGAAGACGACACGGAAGATGAAAATTTCCCGCATTCATCATGGAAAGCAGAGCGGGTGAAGGTCCTCTTATTATTAAATTCTTGAAGATCTTCACCAGCTCGACAAGCACCGGTGAATCGATTGGTGGAATTGGTTCGGAGGAAGTACGAATGCTTGCTTCCTCCTTCCCCCTTATTGCAATATCTCATGAAGCCCGCTGGTGCCTATTTCTTGATCACGACTGGATTGATGCATCCGAACATCTCCAACAGCATGGCTCCTCATGTGACCCCCCAGAGCTCCGGCACATCCAAACCCTCTTTTGCATACCCTGCAAAAGTGCTTGAAAGTCGGTTCTTGCAATTGTCCAACATGATCTTCCGCCATTCCCATTGTTAGCACTTTTTTCTTCTTTTCTTTTTTGGGGGAGAAATTAGGACTTCTAGTGAGTGTGTTTTTCAGTACAATTGGTGGCGAGTTAAGAATGCAAGAGTACTTGAAATGGTTGTACGTAGCAGTAGCAGCAGTAGTAAAATATATAAGCTGGTTCTGCTTCCTGCACTTTTTAGACAGTTTAAGATAAAGATAAACATGACAACATAAAAAGTGGCATGGATTGTGGGTAAGACCAGACAAGAGTGAAGGTTGTGTGGTGTTGTGTAGTGAAGTGAGGGAAGTCCTAGTTTTTAGTCGAAGTTAGTTGGTTGTGGATGAGAAGAGAGTGAAGTTAGTTAAGAGTAGAGGAGCGGAGTAGAGTGAGAGCCAGTGTCTGACAAGTGGAGGGTGTCGGTTTTAAGTGGTGGAGAGACTGTTTCTACCACTTGTGGTGCTACCCCGCCGCCTCTCAACCGCAACCGCCACAACACATTCACATACTTATATACTGAAAATTTGAGCTAAAAATTTTTCCTTCAATAAGTTATTTGGTAATCAGCTAAAAATTTTGGATTAATTAGAATATTAGGAAATGAAATTGGCAGAAGTCAGGTAATTTTTTTTCAATTAAAAAAATTTTATGTTGGCTCCAACAATGAAGCTAAACTTACGCCGTATGAAGATGAAAAATTGAAGAGAATATTCCATCGATACTGTCAGAGAGAAGTGTTAAAAAGGCAAGCCGGCATGGTCATAGTCTCAGAAGCTGTTCAAACCTTAGAGAAAAGCAGAAGTCTATGCCGATGATCAAGTGAAAATGATTTCTCTCTTTCATCGTCACTTTACTTTATCACTATTATCCTATTCTATCCTAATTTAAGGGGACTTTATCTATATTATCCCATTTTATCCTAATTTAAGAGGTAGATGCTCAAGTGAAAATGATGGTTTTTTTTTTGTGTCGTCATCACATTATCTATATTATCCCATTTTATTTTAATCTAAGGGACTTTATCTATATTATCCTATTCTATTTTCTATTCTAACTAAGGGGAGGTCTAGCTGAGTCTATAGGGGTAAATGGAACTGAATTACCATATGCACTCGTATGGATTTTTTAGAGAAGCCACATATTGTGATATTTGGTAGAAGATAAAGTTTGAATCATTGACCTCTCAAAGGTATAAATATGTTAAATATGTTAAACCAGTGGCCATAAGAAAATGATGGTTTAAATATATTAAACCAGTGGCCATGACCAGAAGCATAAACTCAGACCCCATTTGACAAATGAGTTTTTTGGATGTTTATCTAAAACTTTGAAAAAAATTTTAGTATTTTGAAGTATATAGTTTAAAAACTTTGAGGAGTTTTTTGAGATTATTATAGTTAAAGTTGTTAAAAAACTTGTAGAAGACAAACCAGGCCAAAAACTTGTTTTGCAAACAGACCCTCAATTCTTTATCAATTTGTATTGGAAGCTTTGCAACAAGATTAGAGAAATAAATCAATCATGTAAGTATATGATATGTTATCCTCAGTCTGTGTCTCACAATATTATTATCCTCCTAGTATTTACTTTTTACCCAGGGATCAAGTCCATCAAGAATTGCGTTCTTTAACTTCTTATATGTGGGTGGGTGGTTGGGGGGTGACATACTTGTGGAATAAACTCACGGTCTCAGTTGTAGAACTACAGGCAATCAACATCTTATTGGTAAAATCAAGTTCTAACAACCTATCTCAAAATTGATCACACCTAAATTGCAAAATGCGAACTATCTGGTGAGGTCTAGCAAGATAGGTTCCTTTGCTGTTTATCCAACAACTTGGCATCACCTATAGACAGATTACTGATCACAATGTGTACTTATATTGGCTTTTCAAACGATTTCACTTAGGAGCTTACCTTGTCTTAACTACACTAAATCTGATGCTTAATTAGGTCTAAATAGTGTTTAGTACTACTAATTTTCGGTTACTATTGAGCTAATCGAACTGAAAATCAGGCAAGTGAATGGTGTCTTGTGGGTTTAATTGCGTTTCCTTCGACCTCAGGGGTTCAAATTCTCTTGATCTTTCAAGCGTTGTGGAATGTTTTGCCTGCCATTCCCTTAAAAAAAAACGAGGAACAAATATAGTCACTACCATAAGTTGATTGAGAGAAACATATGCATGCTATTCAGTTAGTCAAAAAGACAGGTTCCAGCCTGAGCATCGTACTAAGCTACCATGACTGGAAGTTCATCTCTGCACTGAAACTCGAACACAAACTCAATCTTTTCAGCCCATCAAAAAAGGACTAAAAAATCGGTTGTTCAAAAGTTTTCCTCCTCCAAAGGTTCAAAAAAAAAAAAAAAAAAGAAGTCAGCCACTGTGCTTTGCAGCCATAATCCATTGTCATGTACGTGAACTTTGTCCTTGCATAAACCCGATTACTCTTTCAAGTGTGCTGTACCAAAAGCACTGATCTCTGCTGCCAGCATTATGCCAAAATTTAGTTTAAGATCTACAATAATGGTATAGATCCTTTACTGTCTTGCATCCAGAATCAACCGTTGTATGACGTATATTGTGCATCATGGAGCTGCAGAAACATACTAGGATTGGTACTTCGGACTATCAACTATGCACTGAAAACTGTTAGTAGTATTCAAAACTAACCATGTTAGTACTTTTCTGTCTGAAATTATAATCTGGGATCTTTAGTTTTCTGTTCTTGTATATCAAATTATAACTTAATCGAACCTAAAATTCATATCACCAATTCTTGGGATATATTCCCTATCCTGTACAATAATGGTTGATAGATTACATCTAAACAATCAAAGTAGATAATGTCAAGATAAGAGAGGCTTCTCCACATCGTACTCACTTTCTGAGGAGTTATTATTCTTCGGAGAATCCTTCCTTCCCTTTAGCCCATAGTACACAATAGAGACCAGTAAACATGATGGACATGCCTGCGAGACTGTGGAAAGAGATCTAGTGGTTAGATTATCGATGTTTGAGGCTCCTAGTTGAAGAGTAAGATTTAGAGCATGATTGGTATTTGATTCATGATACCTTCCTATGGTAATGGAGCTTCCTAAGGTGATTACTGAAAAGACTAGCGAGACGACAGTTCCAATGGGACTAAAAATGGACACCAGAACTGGCCCTCTTTTCTTCATTGCCCATATATTGAAGGTAACACATGCTCCACTGATGCTTCCTGCCTGTTGCAGTAAAAGGTCAAGGAGTTTAGCCATCGTTCAACGGCAACGATTTAAACTGGAAAGAAACTTTAATGATGTATTCAATGATCAAGGCTCTTTCTTTTTCATTTCTTGGAAATAATCACGTGGTTCATGAAACGTGACATAGAATCATAAGACCATATTGATATATTATTCTTGCCCTTTGTTGTGTATGTTCATCTCTTTAACAAGGATAACCAAAAAGAAGAGAAGGGCAACTTGGGAGGATAGGTACTTTACCAGTACAGAGTAGCAACATGATATCTTTGATGCTTAACAAGGGCCATCCAATATCTATTCTGCCATCTTGAATCAGCTGGGCAATTCCAGTCAATACCACCCCTATTAAAGTTGTTATTGTAGATAAGGATATTGGAACTGGGAAATCCCTTAATGTTGTCGCCTGTAACACAAACAGACCAAAAAAGCACATAGTTAGGAATTAGAAAAATGCATCTTTTCTTCAATCTCTTCTACTACTGGGGAACATTCAATTACCTGTAAGATAATAGTGCTTGATAGGACAAAGACGGCTGCCATGAGATAAAAGCAACCCATGATCTTTCGCTCATCAAATAAGTTTCGCGACAGTGGAGGTGGTACTGATAAAAGAGCTTCTCTTGCTTTATGACTACCCAAGGTACTTTGCGTAAGGCTCATTATAACAGCACCGGCAACACACAGCAGTGTTCCTGCAATTTTTGCTTTGCTATATATGCAGCCTAACTCAACTTTCTCCAACCTGCACAGGAAGTGTCCAGCTTTTAAGAAATTCATGGATATATCCTTGGTAATATATCACTAACCGCAATCAAAAGGATTATGTAATAGTTTCTGCATTTTCTATGTGTCTGAACTTGATTCGTCCTGATTAAATTCTCTGATTGATTTACTTTTGAGACGTTAAAAACCATCCAAAGAGTTCTTGACTTGAAACATACTTAGCCTATACTGCTGTAGTCTCCTAAACCTTCTCTCGGACTAATCTGCTATAGACATTTTTTGTTTCCTCTCTGAATACATATTCAGGTATTCTTTAAGTTTATACTCCGTTTGCTACCATTCATCCCCAAACATGCTGCTTCTTATCACGAGTTCTGAATTAAGTTTTTCATTTTATACTAGTTGGTAGTTTTGCTTTGACAGTAATCGTAGCACAAAAATCAAAACCAGATTGCTTATACCTGAGAGCCCAAGCAATGAAAAATATGAATCCTGGAGCAATGTTTGGCATGGCTGTTGCCATTGCTGGTGAAGTAAGACTGATGCCCTTCAGGAACAGAGATTGGAATAATGTCACCCTGCATCCAAACAACAAACTGGATAGATAATTTACTCGACTACTTGGTCTTGAAGAGTGAAACCTCCAGAAAGAAACTTCAGTTTAGTTTTCCTAGGCAAATCATGTCCCCTAAAAGCATAACATGCCATTTGAAATTCAAGAAAGCGCTGTGGCTAGGAAGGCAGTGGAGGAGAGAAAATGTGAATATCGTTTAGCTCGCGAGTGCAAGAAAGTTTTGCCTTTCAGCATCTGAACTATTATGAAAAACAAAAATTTTCTCTTGCTGAATGAAACGGAGTCAAGTGGAAGGTTCATCTGGGCAGTACCTCCCAACAAGATTGATCCGTTTGGATCTTGGTCCATGATGGCCTTTCCTAAAATTTTCATTCTCCTCTCCAGGTCCTACTTGTAAACATGTTCAGTATGGGTTAACTAAAATGGAAACCACAAAGGAAGAAGAAGAGAAAAAGAAAGAAAGAAAAGAAGAAAGAAGCAATTCTGTGCATTCCCATGGTTCAAGATACTAGAAAATTTCTAATTAGTAATTAAACAAGAAAGAATAGAAATTTCCACCCTTAATCTATGCATGTCAGGAAACAAGGAACGTCTAGTAACTAATGAGAAAAGGCAAACAATCTTGTTTTACGTACCCTCCAAAAGAAATTAAAACCAACTGTACCCATAGCCTCAGACGGAATTTCCTAGGCCACAGCCTCCTGTACCATGAACAAAAATTAAATCGTTAGCCCAAAAACTTACTAAATGCTTGTCTGCAAAGATTGGGGAAAAGAAGCATACCTTTCAAAAATTACAGAGAAAGGCAATAGAATCACAAACGTGGCCAAGGAAGACAGGATGATGAGAGACGCAGGTGTAAATCCGTTAACATGAGATAACTAACCAAAATTGAGTTTCCTGCATACATAAATTGCATCGCAATTAACCCTGCAATTATTGCAACGTCTTCAAGATTTTCTCTTCTTGGACTTCCCCATCATCTTCTACTTGTCTTCCAAACGGACTCTTCCTCCGACTGGTAATAACCTTATTTCTTCTACTCTTTATTCTTCTCTGGCTACCTAGACATGCATGACCTCATGCATGGAAAAAATCTTGATATCCCTAATACGTAGGTGTCAGATTAATGATGCAAATTTGAATCAAGAATCAATATTTCCATAGTATTTGTCTTTGTCTAGATAACTAGTGATTGGTTAATGCATCCACCTCTCACTATTCTGCTTTTAGCTAACATTCAAAATGCTTACAACAGTCACAAGTACACCTCCCTCTACCAGTCTTCTTCTTGACCATGGTAATTCTTCAATGTGAAAGTGACCTCAGATTTTTTGACAGGGTAATTATTTCCGATGAATTTTGTTTGACTTTTGACCTTATTCGAAATATGCATTTCCACATTGGGATTTTTCTCCTTCAATTTTCTTTTGCTTGTAATAAACATCTTGAAAACTTTGGAAAGCAATGGCATAATTTTGTTTTGGAATGGAAGGTTGAACTTCAGGGGTTTTGACAAGCAATTTGAGTGGTAAAGCTTTTTTCTGTAGTCAAGCCCGGATTTCCATCCAAAATTTTTTTGTTGTTGGATATTTTTCTTAAATAAACTGATGAGTTTATTTTCTTTTTATTTTTCTTTTATTTTTCATTTTACCCCTCTTCTCTCATTTTCTTGGTAAATGATTTCTAAACTTGGTCCGAAAAACCAGCTTGATAATTCAATTTAGTCCCAAATTTCAAAAGCTCACCTGGACCAGTTCATGGATTAGCTTCCAACTGGAAGATATTCTTGTAACATCCCTTAAACACTACATTGAAATAATCCATATCCCACGGAGACCCCAAATCTGTCTATCTTTGTGTAAATTTCGTAGGTGATATCTCTGCTGTGTAGTTTTTCCAAAGCCATTTACAAGAAAAAGAATCAATGCATAACTTTGATTTATTGCCCAATTTGAACAGGAATCAATACATAACTTTGACTTATTGCTTCTTTTTCCAAATTGGGTTGTGACTTGTAACAGTGACCATTGTTCATTGTCTTGCAGGGATCTCCTATTCCAATTACACTTAGGGAGATGATATACTTTGTCAAACTACTAATCTTGCATGCTTTGTATCTTTGGGATTTTGAGGCATTCCTTTGGCTCTACTCTTAGGTTTTCAGAGCTATGCCTTCATCCAACCCTTGGATTTTGTTATGGTTGGCAGAGAGTCCATCCTAATTGCTGTCCACAGGCAAAAACAAAATTAAAGGATAAAATACCTCTTCAGAATTTCACACCTTCCTTCACAGAATCACTCAACATAAGTATATCACAATTGCAACGAATTATATTTAGCAAATTTCCGTATATGTGAACCATGAAAGCTACTTTCGCCACCCTGTGTCTGATGATAGATAAAATGTGCAAGTTCTGATACCGCTTTCTGGATGTGACTGTGGCACCCATGTACCCAAGCGTTGTTGTTACATCATTTTCTGTAATTCATTACGCTATGTTCCGATCATATTTACATCAAAATCCAAAGACTATACAGGGCAATGTAAGATTAATTGATGCAAAGACAATAAATGACCTTGAGAGCTACCTCTTCAGTGGTCCAAAATTGGTGTCTTGAAAACACAAGGAAGATTGCATTTGGTAGCTCATACTTCGTGCATATGAACTTAAAGCATAGGATTCAGCTTTCTAGCAATTTTGATTGCCCTTACCTCATTCATTTGGTACAAATGCTGAATCCGAGGTGAAGTCAACGAAAAATTTGCTTTTTGTATCATGCGCATCTGAATATCCTCTTACACTCGTCAGAAACCGGTGTCCTTAGTTCCTTCATCCTTGTCTGATAAAAGTCATGAAAATATCATCCACGCTATTTCATAAAAAGCTTATTTGCATGTACAAAGTGCTACAAGCACCATAAGTGATCATATGGACAAAAATTTGTTTGACAAAATAGTTACCATCATGTCATGTGGGTTTAAGTTGTTTAGAAACGTTTAGTTATTGTATTTGACAATAACAGGAGAGAGCTTATGATGGAGATAACAAAAACACAAGAAGCCTCTCAATAATAAAGTGAACTTTATTAGTCCGAGATCCTAGCTAGCATAGGACAAAGAACAGCATTTCCATCTTGCTAAGTTCTTACTCCTTTACCTTTAAAAGTCTAGAACTTAAGAAATACTTAGCTACAACGTCCTTGTAGCTTTCCAATAATGGAAGTATTGCAACGCAAGCAAAAAGTTACTTGTCAGGTAAATTTTCAGTTAAAAAGGGTGACAAATTCTTGAAGTCATTTTATTGTAAATTTTAAATGGGTGGGGTACATGAGAATGAGATAGTTTAGTCCTTGTGCAAATTATTCTTCTGCTAAATTAACCAGTCATAAAAAGAATGTATAGTTTGGTAAACATAGGGATTGTATACGTTGTTAGCATCATTTCATTCAATAATCCAACTTCTAGAAGATGACCAAAGATTTTTACTTCATCGATTCGAGCTGTTCAAGTTTTCTATTGAAATATATTGCTTGTCTGGTATACTTGAACAACCTACTCAAATTTGCCCTCAGATGGTGTTTTCCTAGTTATTTCTTTACAAAAGACATAATGTTGTGTTAGGGAAAATTATGCTAAGATTCATTCTCCAACTAAAGAAAAGCCCGCTTTTTTTCTATCGAAGAAAGCCAAATCATTTCTTGTTAAAGCAAATTAGCACCACGATTGAACCCGTTCAAGAAAGTGACCCTGTGTCATGGGCCAATACCATTTCAGCCCTGGCTCATGGTGGGCTTAATTCTGACGTCGCCTTGCTGAGTGCCTGTCAGATGATGAACTCCGGCTCCAAGCCAAATGACTATGCTTTAGTCCACTTGATCCGTACATGTACCAAATGTGGCTGGTTTTCACTCGGCCAACAGCTTCACTGCCAAATTATAGAATCTGGGCATGATTCCAATGTCTTTGTTTCCACCGCTTTGATCAATTTCTACGTAAAATTTGAGCTAATTTATGAAGCCCAGAATCTGTTCGATGAAATTCCTGAACCAAGATTAGTTGGTTGGAATTCTTTATTTCTGGGTATGTTCGTTCTGGGCAATTCAGGAAATCTCTCACCTTGTTTCTCCAGCTAGAAAATTCTGGTATTTCTTCAGATTCATATACATGCACAGCTGCTTTGTCCGCATGTGGGCAGCTGGGTTTATTGCAGTTGGGAAAACTAATACATTCCAAGATTGTGAAACTTGGTGTTGAATATAGTGTTATCGTAGGGAACTGTTTAATTGACATGTATGGAAATGTGGAGCTGTTGAAGAGTCTATGAGGGTGTTTGATGAGATGATTGATAGGGATTCCATTTCTTGGAATTCAGTTATAGCAGCTAATGCTAGAAATGGAAGGCTTGAGCAGGCGTTAAGCTTTTTGCATCAAATGACAGATCCCGACACAATCTCTTATAATGAGGTGATCAGCGGCATTGCACAGTTCGGTAATATAGAAGATGCTATTGACCTTTTATTCAGAATGCCGAACCCAAATTCATCTTCGTGGAATTCCTGTGATAACGAGCTATGTAAACCGTTATAGAGCAAGGGATGCTTTGGAATTTTTTCAGCAAGATGCACTTTAGTGGTGTTCAAAAGGATCAGTTCACATATTCAAGTATATTGAGTGGGATTGCGGGTTTATCAGCAGTCACCTGGGGGATGTTGATCCACTGTTGTAACAGTAAAATCTGGTTTAGATGGATCAGTGGTCATTGGAAGTGCTCTTATTGACATGTAATTCAAAATGTGGGAGAATAACTGAAGCTGAAATGGTATTCCACTGGCTACAGAAGAAGAATCTGATAACTTGGAACGCGATGATATCTGGATATGCTCACAATGGTGATTCCAGCAAGGTGTTACGTCTTTTTGAGAAGTTGGTGCTTGTGAAAAATTTACAGCCAGATAGAATTACTTTCCTCAATGTTTTGTCTGCATGTTGGCATATTAGAATGCCTTTGGACGCTGCAAATCGATATTTTGAATTGATGGTGAACGAGTACAGGATTAATCCCACTGCTGAGCATTGCTCTTCCATGATCAGGATCATGGGCCAAGAAGGAAAGGTGTATCAGGCAGAGAAGATGATACGTGAGCTGGGATTTGAGTCGAATGGAGCAGTTTGGAGAGCATTGCTTGCTGCTTGTGTTACTTGCGGGAATGTAAAAATGGCCAAAGTGGCAGCGGAAAAGGTGATGCAACTTGAAGGTGATAGTGAATATGTTTATGTACTGATGTCTAATGTCTACGCTTGTCATGAGAAATGGAGAGATGTTATTCAGATTAGGACAATGATGAAGGAGAAAGAGGTGAGGAAAGAGATTGGCCATAGCTGGATTGAATTGGAAAATGCATTTCCAACTTCATCCATATTGTGAAGAAAATAGAGGACGTGTCTACCATCTAAGGCTAACCGAGTCTAACGTTCGTTCGCATCTTGAAGGAAGAATGAAACACTCGTTTATTAATTGCATCCATGGTTTAAATCAGATGTACAACTTACTTGGTTGCAACACGAAATACATCGACTGCAACCAAAACTAGGATGCCATCGCTCAGTTGTCGCTTGTATTCATGCTTTGCTCCCATATATGGGGCATACGCATTAAAATTGTGTTTTGGAGACGAGGCTGCAAACAAATTGTGAGTCAGATCAACCAAAACTCAGACTCTAGTTGGGTGTCAACTTGAGCTCAAGATGTCAAGGTCGAGCCGAGTTACATGTATATCTCTAAGTTTTTTATTATTTATTAACATGAAGTGTCCATATTTATCCATTTTAATAATATAATAATTATTTTTCCTTTTCTTTTGAGCCGGACTAGGCTCAAACTTAGGGCTAAACTCAAGTTCAAGTATTATACTGAGAACTCGTCATGTTGGAGCTTAAATTTGAACTTATTAATTGAATAAGTCAAAACTCAACTCGTTTGCAGCACTCAAATTGGAGGTGATGTATGAAACATTGGAAACTTTGTACTACAAACAAACCAAGAAACACATAAAAAAGCGTAAAGATTTACAATATCAATTGATTCATCTCTATTTCTTGGCAAATTGAGAAATGGAATGATACCTTCAGGCATTGATGTATTGCCATAGTTGAGATATGAAAAAACGACGACTTCACAATCCAATTTAAATCCTAGCCCAGTAATCCAACCAAAACTCAAAGGATGTGCCAAACATTTAATGGATCAACATATCTCGTGTGGGGTACAATAAAAAGCTTAATTTGCTGCTTTGCAAAGTGCAACTTTACTTTATGATCTACTAAATGTTTGCATAGAATATCAGCCTGGTAATCCATTCACAAGAAGGCATAGCACTTCATGTTCACCTATTGAAGTCACCTTGGAACTGACTGACCCAGCCCTAATTCAACAACAAAAAAGAACTCGTATCAGAATTACAATCAAACCATGTCAAAATAAAACAAAGACGACTTTTCTCATCAACAGATATTTCAGCGACTGTTAAATAACTTGTTGCCAAATTATACTAACAATCATCTCCGCTCAGAAAATTGTCCTTGTTTTGGTACTATTCCGTCTAGCGGCTCCCTAGTCCTACCTCTGCACATTCTCAACAAATTACTTATCAGCCCCTTTTTACTATCATCTCCCAAAAGTAATTCGGGAAAACATATTCTGCCACAGCTTTAGTTTGCAAGTGACTGTACTAGACCGAGTTCATTTCTAGCTAAAACGTCCACAAAAAGTATCTTAAGACATGTTATAAACAAAGAAAAGTTCCTTGCAACTAGATTCATTTGAGCAGGTGATGGAGCCCACCTCCAAAAACAGCAAAAATGTATCACGTTCCATCATATTCATCTGGGAAAAGGAGAATTGTCATTACCATAACATTGCAATCAAACCAAAGCACAATCGTTGTACAAAGAACATACTGGTCTCTAAACCTTTATATGGAGATAAAAAAAAATACTTCACCCATTATAAGGAGCCAAAGTAATTTGAAATCTTAAAAACTAGCCATTCGACCACACAGGATTGTTCAAATCTTTAGTGGAAAGGGTTTTCCCCACAAATTTTCATCCAATTTCATAGAAAGATAAGCCAGGTAACAAACCATTGTAGTTTACATAGCAATAGGTTGGCTGTGGAACACTGTATCTGGCCCTCAAAATAAAACCATGTAGTCGATTTTATTTTCTCACGCTTAATGTTGAGACACTATTAATTCATCAAACTGGAGGCAAGAGCCAGAACAAGAATAGTTATGAAAAGTCTCTTGAGTGGGTGTGGCTTTTTAAACAGAATAGATGGTTTTACTATTTGATGCAGCAATTTAGCAGATATGAAGTTGTCATGGATTTAACAACTCAAAGCTTCCTGATTCCAAGTAATAGAGGTGGTCTTACATCGGCTAACTGGGGCTTCCTTTGCCTAAAAGTAAAAAACTGCCCATACTGATGAAATTCCACAAAATTTTCCAAACCTCAATTCTCATGTGAGTTTACTGAAGGTGGCACATAAGCACGCCAACACAGACAACAAAAAGACGAACAATAACGAAGAGATCACCGAACACATACAATTCAAGAAGTCAACTATTGAATGAGAACAGAAAACATAAAAAGTCGCCAATACAACCCTCCCCCCCCCTTTCCATAAGGCACCTCTCTGACCTCACAACCACAGAGGATAGGAAAACAGACTCTGCAAATTCCAAATCATACACATAAAGGATGACTAAATACTTGGGCCAAAAAGTACAAATTTCACTGTGTCTCATATACAAGAGCAAATTGAGATTTATGGTCTTTTATATCCATCAAACATGTAACTAAATTCCTTAAGATTGTTAAACCAAATGTCCATAACTGAATGTAATGCACTGAGTCACAATAGGAGACCTTGTAAAATGGCAGTATAATTCTTTCAAGCTTTTGGAAACTCATGTGCCTGCAGGAACCAAATAGTCCAGGTCAGATAGCGGATAAATGCCTTCCTCCCCAAAAAGAAATGGTCAATTTGTTCTTAGCATGGTTTGCGTTGAAATATAAAGATGTTTAAGACTGGAGAAGCATAACAACTAGTTGACCTTGGGTACCTTTTGGAAGTAGAACACATTAAATTTCAACTCAAATCTTAATTATGGTAATTTCTGAAATAATCGTTCAATAGTAAAGCTTGAACAACAAAAGTGAGTAGGAAGGTTCATTCAGGCAATAGTATCCAAAAGAACAGCCTCTTTTCTAACATGTAACCACAGTTGTACAAAATGCCTCCACTATTTAGCAAAATACATTATCCCATAGAACATTCAATTTCTATGCATACACATGCAGACAAGTACATCATATGTTAAAGTGGAAGCCTAGCAGTGGACTTCATCAACTTCTACATTAACGTAAAGCACACATACAAAAACAAAGAATACATGTAATGATACTTCATGCATTATGCTATATTTAACTGGCTCCGGGTAAACCTTAACAGTTGAGTTGAAGGATCCATCTATCAAGAACGTATTAATGTCATCAGAACAATGATAAGTTGAATATCAAAGAATAAAGAGAAAACAAGGATGACCATCTTCCTCTGTTCTAACCAAACAAGAAGCCATAAATTCATGTGTCCTATCAAGAAAAATTAATTAAAGTTGAAGGGTTCATCAACAAGATGGTACTTACTAAAGTCATCGAAACAATGAAAAATTAGAGATCAAAGAAGAAAGATAAAACAAGGACAACCATCTTCCTGGTTTCATTATCTGTTCTGTCAAACAAAGAGCCTGAATTACCATGTCCTATCAAGGAAACTTAATTTACACATGTCCTCACATGAGATCAGCTCAAAGCTACCATTAGGAGCCCTTGGACCCCTCCCCTCCGAATGTCTAACAATTACTGAATCTGTGATCATGCAGATAAACATTGCAATACTCACGTGACATCCAACAAATTGTACAAAAGGGTAACCTTTGGTTCATATAAAACATTCAGTGACTGATAATCCTATCACAGATAGAACCCAATCCCTCCGATTCAAACAAAGGAAACAACAAAATGAGAACTTCATATTAAATGAAAATGCTATACCGAGCAATGCCTTTTGACTCTGGTAAACCAAAGCATTAAAAATACCTAAAAAAATAGGGAACATGTTCAAATTGTTGCTGTAGTTTAATTAGTCCTGAATTCCCAATGTTCATTCAGAGGAAAGCAAATGAAACGTTACAGAAAATATTCACTCTTCACCATTCAGCATCAAATAACCACGCCAAAAAGGATTAAAGAAAGAAACAAGCCAAATAGTACTAGCATGTCATCGTATTAATTAAAATTCAATTACAGGAATCATTGCGGAACTTCAAGAATAATAATAATAATAATAACATACAAGGGAAGAGAATACTAGAGCTCTGGAGAAGTGCAGCAGAGTGTACCCTGTGAAAGAGCCCTGCAACTCCTGGATGTTGAACTCAGGCACGACATCATCCTCGCCGTCGCAACCGCGCTGTGCAGTGGTAGCATCGACTGCACCGCTCCCAATTCCGACGGAGCCCTATTCATTTCATTTCAAAAATTTAAAAAACATTTTTCTTAAAAAAAAAAAAGAAGGAAAATATCTTAAATAAGATGCAAAGAAATGGTAAAATAATCTGAACAAATAAAAGCAACCTGGAGAGGGAGAAACGGCGGAGGAATGACGTGGTAGCGTTAGTGGATTTTGGAAACGACGTCGGAATGGATCTGTTAACCAGAGAATAAGAAGAGGAAGCTGATTTATTGAAGGCGGATTGAGGGATTGAAATTGTAGCCCTATTCATAATTCTGCTGCTGCATTTTCGATGCCATTAGGAAATGGGATTGAGATCTGAAGTGATGCGCTGCCCAAATATTTGAGGCGAGCTGAGGAAGAGGGCTTATAGAGTTTGTAGTTTACATTTTTTCCCTTTGTAGATTTTTGCGGGGGGTTTAGGGTTTAAGTTTTTTCGTGAATGGGCCCGTAGAAAGTGCAAATATTCGTAACTGTCCCTCATGTTTGTTAAAATTGTGCTCAGGTTCCCAGCTTCCTCCCCAATGGCAATGGAATTTTTTTTTTTTCCCTTGGTTTATAATAGTAGTACAAGATTACAAAGCTACAATTGAAACCCAAAATGGTAAAATTAACACAGTTGATAAAAGCAAGAAGCCATATATAGTAAACTCAAAATAATGGGGGAGGAATGTGTTGGGTGATTTATGAGAAAGGAGTGTAAGTGAAAAGTGCCCCGAATTCGAACTCTCTCATTTACACTTAAAATTTTTTTTTTTAAACAATGGTTAGCAAAAGCAATTATGCCCACATACATTGAGACAAATATTTGTGGGCATAATATTTGTCTCAATGTATTTGTCACAAAATTTATCCTCTACTTTGTACTTTTCTATACTGAAATTACTTAGAAAAATGCAAAAACGAATTTATTAGGAATTTGGAGTTTAGGATAACTTCAACCATCAATACCATTTTCTTTCTTTGAATTAATTTTATATACACTAACGGTATATACACTATTACGATTGAATACTTGATAGCTAGACAAAATTTGAATTTGAATTTAAAATTTAGATCAGTTGTTAAGCATTCAACAGTAATAATGCATGCATTGTAAGATTATAATTTTATACACTATCACTGTATATAAATTTGATTAAATTTCTTTTCTTTTCTTTTCTTTTTTGTTTGATTGAATGGATATAGATTATTACCCTTAAACAAAGCAAGTACTGATTTTGAATCGATATTTGAACAAGATAACCACTAATGTTTAAGGGTTGAACAAGATATTTGAATCGATATTTGATTGGAGCAAAGATGGTGTAAACGACATCCCATAATCTTGGACAAATGTAGGTACTTCTCCAATCCTTATCTGACTCGTGCCAAAACGCCTGATTACCTTTGTGGGTCATAGAAACGTGTACCGTGTGGCACGGCCGCACGGGGCACCCAAGTTTTGGGATGTGATCTTCCAAGTAAACTATTTTTATTATCTGTTATACTAAAATTTTTTCTCCATACAACATTTTGGGTACATAAATTTTGGAGATTATAAATCTTGGAGATGTATAATCTTCGAGATACGTACATATTCATGCTTCAAGCCTCAAAATCAAAAGTAAGTTTCAAACGGGAAAGATTTTTAAAATTAAAAAAAAAAAGTTTCAAACGGAAAAGAAGAAGGAAAAAGAAAAACAGAAAACCAAAACAAAACAAACCCTCAAAAATTAGGTCCGCTCTGACAGCCAAACATGAAACGTAGCTGTTGGACAAAGACAATAAGCGTATCCGTCCAACCCAAATCCCAAGGACTATAAAGTCCATAACTCAAATCACAATCCAAGATGGTACTTTTTTTTTTTTTTTGCAACAATTACAGTTGTCTAATTTATTATAACATAGTCTAAAAGGAAAGAGAGTCGACCAAAAATCCAATTGAAGGAACCCAATCGAAGATGACAACCACAATCCAAAGATGGTACTTGTCGGATCATTTTATCAATCTCTATTTAAGTCTATTTAAGTCTGGTTGATTCATGGGAAGATGCATGATTGGATTAATTATTTTATATCATCTCATATTTAATTGTATTTTATACACGAGATGACATATTTCAACTAATTGAATTAATTCTCGATACATGCGATATAATAATTTCATGAAGAGATGGTATTAATCATCTTAAAATGACTATGACATAAGATGATGAACTTTTAAATCAATTTATCCTTACAAATAATATAAATTAATACTCTTATAATTATATAACATTACCCTCATACGTTAATATAACATGAATGGACTAGTCAGTGATTTATAGCTTTCTGCCTTTCTTTATCTCCGGAACACACTTCTAGAGTCCTACGTCAAGCAAAAGAGATCTTTGCATAGCATTAGGTGAACCCCATTTGTATCTATCTTCTAAGTTCCTTTCTTTCTTATACCCTCTTTCCGAGCCTCCAAAAACAATGCTACTTTGCCTAAGCCAAAAAGTTCCTTGCTTTTACAAAGGTAAATAATCAGCCTTCTCGTTCATGTTTTCACGGTATTGTCTTCCAATTTGGTTTAAGAACACAAGAATGATTCTTTTGAAAGATGACATCCCACGATGCAAAAGAATGTTCTTTACTTCCTTTTCAGTGTAAACAATTTTTTTCTAAAAAATTCAACATCAAATAAAACCTATAAGTATCAGATAAAGAAAAAGCAAAAAAAGCCAAAAGGAAAAACCTATGCAATCATAATCCCAAAGAAAAAAAGAAAACCACCATGACCAAAAATACAGTGGTCCACTTAGAAAATCTTCTTCTTTCCAAGTAAATGCTCCGACTTGAGGAAATATCCGATTCATATAAAGAACTGTACTTGAAATTTGGGTTTGACCCATATAAGGCCTGGATCCCTTCCACGTCATCAATTCTTAGGTCCACTTTCTTAGTCCTAGGACTCAAGCTGGGGTACATGACTGCGTCCTTAACCGCCGAGTGAGCCAACCCGAGTATGTGCCCGATCTCATGGGTCGCCACTGATTCCAAATCAACCGCGACCTTTGACTTCTGTTCTTTGAAATCAACGGCCCACGCTTCCGCACCGTCCAGGTGAAGCCTCCCATTTTCCGGCGAGAAAGCGTGTGCTAGCACTCCCAGCACCCCGTCAAACGGCTCTCCGTCCCCGTGATCCCCCCGGTACCACCCGATTTTTATGTCTGCTGAATAATAGTCGTCCCACCTCTGTGAAGTTCACCGGAATCACCGACGACCACCGGGCGAAAGAGCGTTCAAAAACAGCTCTTATATCAGCCGAACTTATATAGTCTATCGTATGATCCGGCGAGAAAGCATATGTCAAAATCATGGGAGATGATCTATCCCACCTGGGCTCACCGTCAAAATATGCATAGTGAATTTTCGCATGCAACTTCTGGGCCGCGCGAGTTTTTTTGTCGCTAACGCCACACCTCGGCGACATAATTACTTTCATGGTATCAGAGTCGAGCCTTCCAGTCGCGGGTAATCCAAGGTTTTTCTGATACTGGAGCACGGCCGATTCTAAGTCTTCGTCGAAAGAATCCGTGAGGTTTTGGTTTGGGATTGATAGGTAGCCGAAACGTTGGAAGTACTTCTTGAGCTCCGACATGCCCCTGAGTTGGCTGCCCTTTTCGGCGTCCAGGAATCTCATGAAGCTGTGCCACGTGGCGTTGCTGTTGGACCGGACATCGGCAGTTAATTCAGTTGAAGGGTCAAGAAGCTTTCTGGCGGGAAGACACGGGACAAAAAGGAGGAGGGTGAACAAGGAGAGGAACACAAAGTTTTCATAATAATAACTGAAAAACGGCAACATGTTGGTTAGTTATTTCGAGGTTGGAGGTGGCAGCCTTTTTGTTTTCGTGGGGGGAGAGATTGGGGAAGCTTTATTAATACTAAGAAGAAATAATTTACCGTCTACCAAACAAACTCTGTTTACTATTCCAAAGGAAGAGAGCATGGTTTTGAATATTACTATGCAAATAGTAGTATTTTTAGTCCGTATCGAGGGAGAGCATATATAGCTGAAGACAAGATCATTGCATAAGTAATAATTTGGAGAAAAGTTAGGAAGATTCTTCCTTGTGGATGTGAGTCTTTTCAGTTTCGGATTCGGACTTTGATCGATGGTGTAATGGTGGGTGAACCACTGGCTGTTTTTTTTTTTCCTTTCATGGTCTGAATTTCGATGGTAGACTAATTAAGCCTGGGACCATGATTGTTTTTTAGGTGGATCCAATTTATTCTATGATTTGTTGTTGTTTAGGACTAAAATTCTGTGAAATTTAGTTGTGAAATTGATTAGTTTGTTGACCAAATTAGTTGATATTTAACGTCATCAGAAGTTTACTTGTACGTTGCGATGATCGATCTTAGAACATATAAAGGGTACGTATGTAAACTTCGTGCGTCTTATTCAATCAAAGACTTGGAGAGAGGCCAAGCTCCTTTTTAGGAGGAAGACAGAAAAAAAAATTATATATGTATGCTTGATGAACAAACTATCAATTAATTTAAAATTTAAACATGGTTCATGTTTATTCTAATTTCTCAATCATCTAAACTTTTAACACATAATTACAAATCAAAGTTAGTAAATCTACTTTTGATGATACTAAAAGTGGTTTAACTATGGACAAGGATTTAAGCTGTTTAATTGTGGTGGCTATGTCTATGTGTAAAGATTTATCCATGCAATAATTAATTTATACGTAACAAGTACTTTCTTAATTTTCAATTATTTTGAACTTAGGAAAAACATGATCGGGTGCCGGAAAGTTTAAAAACTTATTTAGTGAAGGTTATAACGAAGTAATCTAAATCTATTACGAATTTTGGCTAAAGTTGAGAGTTCAACACCTCTAAATTGTGGGTTCTAATTCTTTTTTTTGTCCTTTCTTTTTAAATCTCATTTTTTTTTTCAAAAAAAAAATTCTGTTATATACGAATGTGGCTCGTAATAGAATTGATATATGCTTTTTCTTCTTCTTCTTCTTTTGGGGTAGAAGTGGTTTTTGGTAATTCGATAAAGAACGAGAGAGACGTTAAAGGTCCAACTCTTCTTTAGTTTCGCTTTCGCTTTACAAAGAAAGGAACCAATAGGGACGAGTCGGGTGACGCGAACAAAGGGTCCATTTTCTAGTGTTAATCTCTAATTTTGATTGCTTCAAAATAGACTTTTTCTTCTCATAGGAAACAGCAATCCAATCTAAATTGTCAGGTCAATTACGCAAATGCACGTCATTTTGTTCCAACATGTAGACTTCTATTCCCACCCAACAGAAATATAGGACGAAAATTGTACATAATTACCTTGGATAATTCACAAAAATTCCCCCTCTTCAAATCCATATCTAAGAAGACAGGTCTAACACTTTTAATCCTAACTTAGTACGAATACTTTTAAGCGAATAATTAGCTGAGGCTAGAGGTGCAAACGAATCGAACCACTCGCGAGTTTGATTCAAACTCGACTCAAGTTAGTCGAGACGAATTCAAGCTCGAATTCGAGTTTAAAATATTAAGCTCGTTAGCTCGCGAGCTGATTCGCGAGTTCGAGTATATATATATATTTTTTATTTTAACAGTAAAATTCCATATATATACTTAATATTTTATTATTTATTAAGAAAAATAATATTATATTTATTTTTTAAAAAAATAAAATAATTATTTTTATTTTTTCAAGCTTGAGCTTCAAAATTGTCAGTTCGTCGAATTCGAACTTGAGTTCAAGTTCAATAAAATTAAGTCAAAATTCGACTCGATTAGGCCAAACTTCGACTCGACTCGGATCGGCTCATTGGCAGCCCTAGTCTGAGGCTGTGACATTTTAAAAGGAAGTTGTTTAATAATTCTTGCTCAAAGAAAATACAAGAAGTAGTTGACAAAATATATATGCTGACATTAACTAATTTGAATATTTCAAGGCTAATAAGAAAAGAGAGAACGGTTGACAGTTTGATCCAAGAACAATGCTAAAGAACAAGAAGGACCACTTGTTTTTGGCAAGCAGAAAATTTATCATTATGATGATCGTAAAATTTTCGATGAGTCCAAGCCGGCAAGGCATGTGGCGATTACTACTATGATCCCCTCCCCCCAAAACAAAATGAGATGATATGTTTGCTTTCAGCTTGCTGGCCTTAGTAATTGGCTCCTTGGGCATAAGCAAGGGTTCGAAATCCCTTACCAGAAGATTTTGTAAAATATTTTCAGAGGTAAGTTAGTTCTCTTCGAAATTTTAATAGTTTAGTTGGATTAATCTTCATCTCTCTCCCCTCTGCTCCTCTAGTATAGGACCAATTATAAAAAATGTTGTACTTTCCTGTTTCTAGTTATTTATTTATTGGTTCTTTGTGAGTTTGAGAGGAATGGCTTGCTTCTTAGTTGTTTAATTCTTGGTTTCTCATTTCTGTTTCTTGTACTGCTGTGTAATTTAGTAAGACAAAATTGAACATCGTACAGGCTTCTAATCACAAACGTAATATTGAGAATATACTATGGAAATTAGGGATTAAGAGAGAAAATCCATCTAGAAAGTCAGGGTGTTCTTGTTTGTTTTTAGAAGTAGAATTTAGCTAAGCAAATTTCGTTTCATTATGTTAAAGGAGGATGTGGTGCAGATTTTTTTTTTTTTTTTTTAAATGTGCTGTAGACTTAACGCATGCATGGGGAATAACGTTGGTAGTCACAAATCCAAAGAATAAGGTACGAAATTGTAAGTTCACTCTCATATGCATTTTTTAATCCTATGATTTTCTGTATAAACACAGAAAAGAAAGAGAGAAAAACAATCTCAGACCCAATAATTCATGATATATGATAGATTTTTTTGATCCTGTGATTTTTTTTTTATATATAAACAAAGAAAAGAAAGAGAGAAGAACAATCTTAGACCCGATAATTCATAATTCATAAGACATGATAGATTCTTACTTTCATAAACATCTATTTTCTTCATATACTTTTCTTCTTTTAGACGTAATTTTATTGTCATGAATCTGCATTAACGGTTAAAAATACATTACAAACATAGAGCGTAAACTTAAATGGCTTGAGATGTTGTTCCCGAATTCCTGGGATTAGTAGTTCCACTAAACATTAGTTCCTGACCAGCTCTTTTGGAAAATTAATTTTGTTGTTGTCAATGCACATAATCATTTTAGGATGAATTATGACTGTACATGATCATGTATAGGATCAATTAGGATACGTTACAGGGTTAACTTATCTAGATTTTTGTCTAGAATCAAAAGAATCATTTAGGATCAATTCATCTAACAGTTGTGATGGATATTCCCAGCCAGCTTGAGCCATTGAGATGATGCTTTGAGATTGAATTATGCTTATTGGTCATTGAACAATTTGATCACATGTTCATTTACGGTGCTACTAACAGTCCTTTAGCCCAAAAAAAAGCAAGTTGTTTCCTCCTCCTAAAACTTCCTCCATATTCTTCTATCACCAGAAATTTGAGGATAGCAGGTTGGAAGTTTCTACTGAGCAGGAGCTGCCTAAAGAATCGAAGCAACGTTGCAGGAACAGGAAGCTGCCTGAAGACATTATCATAAATGTGTTACCTTCCAAGGAACTTTGTAGGTTCAAGTGCGTGTCGAATCTCAGGTATAAGGATATATCTACCTCTCGTTCTCGAATATGGAAATCCTCCCCAAGGATGGTCAGATTTTTTTGTCAGAATATTACACAATTAAGTAAGCCGGACATTAACGGTTATATGTTTGCTTCAAGTGAGAAGTTCGGTTCAAGGAGATCAGTAGATGGAACTAGTTTGGATGAGTCTGCTAGATTTCTGGATGGCAAGAATGCGCTCGGTTTCTCCTTTGAAGACCACAGATGCGGAAGAATTTCATCCAGTAACGCAACATAAAGTGTGCAGTATTGTAGAAAGCAGAGAATTTTAATGGAATAAAATGCATATAATAATCCAGCAGCAAAACAGAGCCTAGCCCTTCAGAGACCTCAACATTGCTGCAGAAAGTTGGTTCTAGGATTTTGCATGCAGGGCAGATGACCTTGGCCGCCCTGGCAATGATCTGATTTTCTGTACGATAGTTCGTTGTGGGATACATGGCAAGCTCACCAAAATTTCCATCTAAACTAATGTTTACCACAATTCGCATAGAAACTTTCTCCTCTGAAACTAGTGCATGGACTACAATTCATATCAGACTTGATGTCCGGTTGACCATCCTGCGGTTGACATTGATGGAGTTTTCTTTTGGTTAGACAAAACACATGAAATTGTGGCCATTGATTGGGGGGGTGTAGATTTGCCTCATAGCGAGATTAAATTTCTATGACTTATGATTTATATGTTTCAGATGGATGTCTTACACTCTGCATTAGAATATGCGGGATTCACCAGTTTCTGGAGTCTAGAGAGCAATTTTCGTTGCCCAAATCCAGAATGGCTAATCGAGTATGAAATTAACATCTTTGGCGTAATCGGCTCGAGTTTCCAGAAATTTTCGGTCCAGCAGATTTATTAATAAACTTAGTCCCGTTGGCATTTCATCCTTGTAATAGCTCCAATCATAAGTAATATCCTTTTACATACATAACGAGACAGTGGAAGTCATGGATGCGTCTCTCAATCTTTCTTCTTTTAAACTATGTTTTCAAACTCGGACCGAGAATAGACTTGGCCAAATTCAGGGATTAGGGATCAATGGGTTCAATCGGATCGATAGGAGATCGAATAAAAGGAACGCTACGTGTTCTTCCGCCACTAAAGCAAGTTCGATTACCACCTTTTGTTTGTAAATTTATGTAACGAGTAACTAGCAGTGGAGGAGTGAAGAAGGGCATTTTCTTTTCTTTTTTTTGGCTGAGAACTTCATTGATGACTCTTCCCCTGCAAAATACACTACTATTATCCATGCCTGAATCGAGAGGCCCTTCTTTCCTCTTAGTATGTAAATGCATATCTTTGGTACTAATCTGAATATGAGTATACTGTCCACGAGGCCTTTCATGACTCAAGAAAATGCACATCTTTCTTTGCCTTTGAATCAAGTAAGTCTTTCATAACTATGACTATACCGTCCATAATGTGTACTAGTAATCTGATTCTTGACCTCTTAAAGACAAAGCATCTTCGACAGTGTACGAGCATGCCTTTCTGCATCTTAGATGGTGCTGAATCAATTTTGATGTTGCAGTGTCTTGAAATCTAGTGAAAATCCAAGT
Source organism: Coffea humblotiana (assembly GCA_023065735.1). Classification (NCBI taxonomy): domain Eukaryota; kingdom Viridiplantae; phylum Streptophyta; class Magnoliopsida; order Gentianales; family Rubiaceae; genus Coffea; species Coffea humblotiana. The sequence continues at coordinate 25,115,836 of CM041215.1, read as the reverse complement.
CATTGTCAAAATAGTAGTGCTTCATGACTGCAGGGTCGACAATTAAGCTTGTGTAGACAGCAGACCGTCCGATTTGCAGCTAGTGTCAATTTAAGTTGTCAGGGCGCTCTTGGGGGTTTTCCAAATCACAATTATTCCAAAAGCAAAAAGCAACTGCTCTCTTCTACTCGGGAATTGACATTGAGGTGGGCCTTGGAAAATTTGCTTAGCGCTCTTGAATAAAATGATGAGAAGGCATGTACATTGTGTTTCGAGCTAGAACTAACGCTAAAAACAAAAGGCAAACTGTTTCTTCACGCTTCCTTTAGTTTCTTTCGATTCTTGACTTGGGCACCGTTTGGAATGAAGGAAAGGAAGGAATCGGAAAGGAAGGAATCGTTAATTAAATCAGACCGAGGTACGCTGACCTGATCGAAGGCGTGAAATGCCCGATGCAATCACACGGAACCTAACCCCAAACTTTCCTATTGGGAAGTCCAATAGTACTCGTTTTCATTCTCTTATCCTACGGGCCTCTTCCACTTGATAGAGTTCGAAGTTGCAGTGCTACCTCTAATTTTGGGTTGGATATAACTGGTCTTTGTTAATTTCTTGGGCTTGGAAGTAGACTAACGAGTCTAATCTAATCTTAAATATGCCTACCTGCAAAGCTGTCCGCATGAACATTAATGTTTTTTTTTTTGCTGTAATGATATTATTCTATAGGAAGAAGAAGTCTAAAGAGATTATATAAGGGATTAACAGATTTATGAACCCGACTAAATTAAAAAGGTGCTATGACATCTCTTTTAATTTTTTTTTTGTTACAGATGGAATTTAAACTCCTAACCTACCGTTCAAAGAGAAAATCGAATATGATCCTACCTGCAATGCTGTCCGTATGAACATTAATGTGAAGAAGCGAATTGCTCAAGCTCCGTACGCTGTGCTGATTTTGAACAGCTTTCCATCGTCGGGTATATGAAAATGTTAGTACTGGGCCCAATTATTTGCATCTTTATCATCAACAAAAGCCCCCGTCCTCTCCAAATACTAGCAAAATGCACGGGCTGTGTGCAATTGTTTCGACAAAGTATTATTTAAAATATTATTTATAATAATTATTATAATATTTTTTATATTATAATATATATGAAATAAAAAATAATTAAAAATATAAAAAATGAATGAAAAAAGTGTTTACAATACAAGTAAAATATTATTTAAAAAATTTTGGATTATTTAAAACATATTTTTTTCTAACAAAAAAAATGAAACATGGAACTTGTAAATCACGAAATTGAAACCCCCCCCCACCCCAATTCCCCAAAAAAAAAATCACCATGAAATTATGAAATGCCTCAAATTTTTGTGGGCTATGTATTACACAAAACCACTCTTAAACGATTCAAGCCTGCAAAATTAATGACTTGATAGTGCCAACAGGTGAAGCTCTTTGTCATTAGGCTCTTTGTCATTAGGTGCCAAGAGAACTTTCAATTCAAAATCAAGAAAGCAACCCGGGCTGGGGTTGTTGGGGAAGGGAGCTTAGCATACTCTCTGTCGTGCGTCTATTATTAGTGTATCGTTGTTCTTCTTGTTCCGGTCAACAAAGTTGATAATCAGTAATCATCACATAACTGAATTTGATTAGCACGTTCTCTGCCGCCGAAATCACTTTTTGAATAATCGGTCAGGTTATTTGGGATACGATCATGGTCAGTGTCAGGGATATTGGGACCATGTTTTTCTTCGAAAAGACAATTTTAGCTTCTTTTAATAAAGGATTTGATTTTCTAACAAAAAGAAGGACTGTGATTAGGACTCTCTCAGCTTTAATAAAGGATTTGATTTTTCTAACAAAAAGAGGATAATACTAAAGGATTTGATTTGATTTTCTTTTAATAACGGTTTGTGGCTTAGAGAGTTAGAGTATCTAATTTACTCCAAAATTATAAGGGCTACATCAACATTTATTCTCCCCTGCAATTATACTATTTAGTTTCAATTTTCAAAACACTAATTTGTTTGGATTGTGATTTCTGCAGAAAAATTTTTACGTTTTTCATGAATATATATTTTTTATCAATTTTTTATCTCGCATACGTCAAACTAGTGTGAATAGCCGTGTTACGCACGGTGTTGACATTATTGAAAAAAAATGCAAATAAAATGTGAGATTTCTCCTTCATCAACACAAAATTGCTGAAACTTTTCGAACTGCTGTATGAAATTGTTGCGGTGTATGTTTCGTTTTCTAAACAAATGTTTACTCCTTTGCAATCTTGCGAGTTTGAAATTTAACTATCGTTGAAATGTTTGTAGACGAGCATGTTCCATAATAAAATTAGATTAAGAGCTAAGATGGATACCATAAAAAAGTTGAAAGAAATAATAAATTGTTGGGGAAAACGCAAGAAAGTTTTCTTAATTGGAGTGAGCACGCAAGAAAGTTGAATAAGGATGCCATGTTTTGGAGGACTTTTAATTGGAGTGGAAAAGTGGGGGAAATGTAGGGAAAACATGAGCATAATTATAGGATTTTTAGGAGCGGTTATAGGATTAGTTAAGAGATAAACAATTCTTAAATTGGAGAACTCTTAATTGGAGTGAAAAACGTGGGAAAAATGTGCGGAAAATGTGAGTATGATTATAGGATTTGTAGTATACTCAATAACTTGATAGTATACTCAAATCACCGATGAGGTAAAGTTTGTCTAAACAAGCTTTACAGTGTCCTAATTCCTTGCAAAAAAAAAACGCTAAATAGTTCTAATTGGCATTGCAAGTTACAGCAACGTACCAATGGCATCTAGTCCTAATTTTTTTTTGGATCAAAATCTAATCTTAATTGGTTCTGCTGTTTCTTGATCATGTTGTATACTTTCGAATTCTATTTAGCGTGTAATAATTGATAATGACTTATTTTATTCTTTCATGGTATTGGACAAGTGAAAACTACACCAGAAGTGTGGTAAATTTATTATAAACTCCTAATATTATCTCCCCTAATTTTTGTATACTTTTTAAAAAATTTAAACTTTTGTCAACAATAGGCTGGCCACGCAAATAAAAAAAAGGGATTGGTCACACATCTCATTCTTTGCCCTAAAGAACTCAATTTAGCAAATTTCTTAGAATAATGGTGAAAAAAATCATAACAATGGAGGAACCTGGGTTTGTTTCTTTTTTTTTTTTTTTTGGATCTGAAACAGCTCTATTCATTTTTAAAAAATAAATAAATTGGCCATCTTACGTTCATTAAGAAAGGGAAAAATTTTTTGTCACTGCACATGGATGTCCGACCATCATAAAGGAAAAAAAAACAATTGTTCCGTTCTTGCGATTTTTTTTAGGGTTAAATATAGTAAGCCCCTTAACTTTACATTTAGTTGCACTTTACCACCTCAACTTTACATTTAGTTGCACATTTGTGATTTTTTTAAACATGATTGTAATTTGTAAAACTCATTTGTAGGGATGGTTATAGGATTAGTTTAGTGATAAATATTTCTTAATTATAAAAATGTAAAATTGTATAAAAATAGCATACGAATGAGCATTTGTCTTTAATTAAGGTGTAAAAAGGATTTAAAGTATAAATAACAAATCATAAACGGTTTATGAAGTATATAGTAGGAAAGTTTTAAATTTTAAATTTGACTGGTGATAAGATTGGTTATAACCCACTACTTTTTATGTATTAAAATAAATAAAAAAATTAGAAGTTTGGAAGTCATTGAGAAGCTCTCTCCTAAAAACCCACTATGCAATATATATAGATATAGATTATTATAATATATTATTTCATAAAAACTTTTAAAAATAGCAATTCAAACAGCACTTGAGACTATTCCCATTGGACGAGCCATCGAACTTTTTAGTATTTATTCACAACAATTTGTTATAAACGTGATTGTTGGATGCAAGTTTGTTTCTGTGTCAATGTCTTTATTCTACATTTCAGTAAGCAAAAGTTTGGCTGAAATATTTTTGATAAATTCTATGAAAATGTAAGAGAAAAGCCTATGGAGATGTGATGTGCTTCATGCCAATTTTGTCGTAGTGCAGAAAAATAAATGGGTTTAATACTATGGTAGCAAATTTAGTGTAAAATCCTAAAAAAAAAAAAAAAATACCTCCAACTAAAACTAAATGTTAAAGCATTTCTCAAAACGTTGCCGTAGTTTTAATATCATGCCCCACCAAAAAGGTCTAAACACATGATGAATATGCTTTGACGATTTCTGAATTTGTAATAGGACCATTCTCCAGGACCACTACTGTGATGTAGAGAAAGAAACACCACTGGCATTAACTTTCAAGACATATGGAAAGGCAATCTTGATGAGATGAGATAAGACGGTGTGTCTGAGGCATTTTTGGAAGAATTTCCAGAAAAATATGATTGAAAAAGATGTCTCAATAATCATTTTCTAAAATTAATCACCAACCGAATACTAAATGAAAAGCGTTGGTCAATTTGTTCTCCCTATGGGGGGAACTGGGAAGTGAAGTGTTTGATTGTGACAAATTTAATCAAAAAACTTAAAAATGAGAGATCTTGAAAAAAAAAAAAAAAAAGACAGCCTAGTTTTTTGTTTCCTAATTCCCCTCCCACGGTTTCAAACGACATGATGCATAATACATATTTCCGCCACTTGAAGACCTATAATTTGTTCTGCATTTTTTTTGTGGGGTTAATGAGAATTTCAAAATTTACTTTGGCATTAGGCAATTGCATATGTGTTTTGATATACTGCATATATTTTGTTGCTGAAATTTATAGAGATGATTTATGTGAAAGAGAAACAAAACTTGATTAGGACCCCCTTTGGGGGGTAGGATTTAGCTTTAATCGTGATTGTTCCGCATTGAACTCTACAATGATGACCAGTGTGGCAGTGTCAGAGTCACACACCCGAACTTGTCAATGCTAAAAAGCTTAGCCCCACTTAGGCAACCAAAATGATTCTCCAAAAATGTGTTAATCAACTTCAGCTTTGTTTGGATCGCATTTTTTTGTGAAAAAATTACTGTAGTGATTTGATATATATGAAATAAAAAGATGATTAAAAAATGTGTCTATGAAAAACGTAACAATCCTAGTTCTGATTATAGCATATAAGTTGATTTTCATAAATTTGGATTGCAATTGCAATTTGTTATTTCTCACGAGAAAAAATAATAGTAAGCTACACCAACGAACCTCCAAAAACCGAAAACTTTGCTACAAAACAAAAGATAAAACTGACAAAAAAACTAGGGAGATTAGCTCCTAGTTTGGATTGTAATTTTTCGCAAGAAAATTTTTATGCTCTTCAGTAATATATTTTTTAATTATTTTTTTTATTTCATATGTATTAAATTATTATAATAAATATTTTTAATAAAAAAAATCCTAAAAATGGCAATTTAAATAGCAATCAGTTGGTAATTGCTTTGGGAGATAAATTCCAAAATGTGCCATGACTCAGTGGTTACTCTGTAGTGTCCAGTAGGTAAGGGTAGCACGTCCTTTTAAGGTCAGCCATCGGCATCAACAGTAATAAAAAGACGCAACTACCTGCTCCCCCGAATCATGAATTCTTATTCACTTTTTTCTTTCTTTCTTTTTTTTTTTTTTTAAATGCACTATAAATCTTCATTAGTGTTTTCTGTTTTCCCAGAACGAAGGTCCCGGTACCTGGAAACCCTGAATGCACTCCAATTACACAAACAAGCGCCGAAATTCAGTACTATTTGGGAAATATATACTTTCGGTTGGACTAGACTCCAGAGCAAATAAAGGTGCGTAGTATATCTATATGGTTCGATGTTAGTTCAGTCTTCGTCTATTTTTCTTGATTTAATTGGGTTATCATCTTAAAATAAAATAAAGTAGGAGTAGATGGTGATAATTGATAAAAAAAAATAAAAAATAAAAGGGCTATTAATATAGGAAGTGAAAATAAATAGTAGTAAATTGATATAGGGTGCTTTTAGTTTTGGGAAAGCCATGTTGAATGTTGGGCCATTGAAGTTACCAATCACAACAAAGTATAGTGTGATAGGGCACAACAAAGTATGGTAAATAATGAAATGAGGACCATTTTCCTATATCAAAATATATTGTCACGGTACAATAAATGTTGAAGTGTCCTGTTAGGATTTACTGTTGGAGATTCACGTTATATGTAATCAATTCTTTCTCAAATGCATTTTATTCATTATGATGTTCAAATGCCATTTTCCTACCCACTTCCAGTTATTTGAGCTACAAGAAAAAGGTGCAGTGAAGGAATTAGCTAAGGAAATTACTACCAAAATCCGATGTAATCCGAGCCTTGTTTAGATCGATTTTTTTCAGTACATTTATCTATAAAAATTTCAAAAAACAGTAATCTAAATCGAAATTTTGTAACTTCCTCATCTTATCAATCTCGATTATCCAAAAGACGTTCAAATTTAAAACTCAAAAGAAATGATGATATCTCTCCACTTGAAAAACTTAAATCCAAATATAATCATCAAAATCTCTCCGCATCATACTTTTGAGTTTTGACACACCCACCCAATTATTAGTAACTCATACAGCAAATTACCAAAGCACAATTGGCAATTATACAAAAGGCTACGCAACAAAAATTATTTTGTCTAAAAATATTAATCATCTGCCATCACTATACCTACCCTCATATAGATGGTATTAATTAATTTAATTTAAATAACATTTAGAAACTTCGCTTATTCTTAATCCCTGATAAGCACGCACAACCTTTCCGTTGCATCATCCTCTTCACCGTCTCCCGACTTTGACAGTCTCAAAAATAATAAACTAAAAATCTTTAGATTCGTGTCTCAGCACTGATCGAACCCCACCATTTCACCCCCTTCTTCCATTCTTTCTCCTCAAAATTTCACCTTTTCCCCTTCTACAGCGCCCCATTTCCACACCCCAAAACACACACTAAAACACCGTTTGAAACACGCGCTGAGGGCTCCCCTCTTGGCCTCTTCTTCTTTACTATCACCCTCCTAAAAGAGAAACTCTGAAAAGCAACACTGACCCACATTTTCAAACGCTCACCAGTAAAATCCCATTAAACAAATCCCAATAAAAAGCCATAAAAGAATTAGGGTTTTGGGACATATGGCATTTAATTGAAAACAAACAGCGGATTCTGCATTTTTCTGCCAAGGGGTACATGTGGTTGATGTCATAAATTAATTTACTAGTAATGAGTAAAAAAGCCGGAAAAGTTTCACTGGTTCCTGAAGCTGAATTTGAATGTAGTTCTACAAGCAGAAGAAGAAGAGTAAGCCATCATCATGGGTGTGGCCAACAAGGCTTGGAAGTATAGTGGCGGAGTAGTAGTCAATAGTTTTGGAATTTTTTGTAATGGTAGTAATAATGTTAATGATAAGGAGAAATTAAAGGTACAGGACCAGCAGCAGAATTGGAGATTGTGGTTCTGGCCATCAAATGCATCTACGGCGGCATCAGCAAGGCGGCCGAAGATCTCATGGTCTGTGAAGGTTTGTGGGGTAATGCTATTTGCTGTTGGGTTGATTTCACTCTTCACTGGACACTTGGCTTCTGATCTTGAATGGTACTCTCAGCGTTTTGGCAAGCGATTTCCCTATCATAAGGAGCTGGTAATCGACTGTCATTATGATTTACATTTTTTACATTTTCATTTGTTTTTGTTCCCATTTTTTTCTAGGCTGTTAAATTTCTCTCTTTATTTGTTTTTCAAGTGAAAGTCAAAATATTGTTGCTCAGTGCGTCGCTGTTTTCACTTTAAGAGCGGTTTTTTACCTTTTTTTGGGGGGAGGGGGGGGGGTTCGGTCTGATTCTTGAACTTTTGAGTGAAAGTTAAGATTTTATTGGTCACTGGATTTAGGTTTTTGTTGTTTTTGATCGGGACAGAATCGGAGCTTACGAGCATAATGGGGTTGAATATAAATGTAGTGTTTCAAAGTTTTCATTTTTATCTTATACTGTGGGGGGACTATGAGCAAGGTTCTTTCTTTTACCTGTCTTTCACCTCTTTTCTCCCTTCAAAAACCGAGAAGTGTCACCTTCAGTTTTTAATTTCTGCTTTTCAGGTATTGTGGGGTGAAAGATTTTTTACAGTTTCAAGTAAATGTACTTGCATGTGAATGCACCATTTTAGACCACGAGTATTGTTATGAGCAAGATTATATTTGTTTAAAATTTCTTTTATAATCTTGCCCCAAAACATAAAAGTACTAGATTTACTTTGGATTCTTAGCTGTATGCGATGGTGTGTATCGTTGGAGCAGTTATTTTTGTTTCTGTTTAAGAAAATTAATATATTTCGTTCTTAGTAAAAAGATTTGGACGGATGCTTGCTGTAAAATATCATCTAATGTTCGACTAATAGAATATTAATTATGTGAATTTTTTGAGAGCTTCATCTGCTATGTGAAACTGTCAACTGATGTATTTTCCCCCTACATGCTGGAGTTGATGTGCTGCTTGCCATTCTATATGAGTACATGATCTTTATTGTTTGATTTGTTTGACTAATGAGCAGAAGTGCTTAATGTGTTTGTCCCTTATCGGTTTTGAGAAAAGATGCTTGCATGCCTTCCAGATTAGATGCTACTTATTCATCTGGAAGAGGATAGGACAAAATAGTTATGTGAACAGTAATTGGAAAGTTTTGCATTTTAATGAGCTTATATTATTCAATTTAGACAAAGCCTTACCTGCTAAAATGACTGATTTATGTGCTATGCTCCCAGCAAAAGTTTTTTTTTAAAAATTTATTTTTATTAATTTTTTAATAGTGTAAGTGGGAGATCTTGAACCCAAGACCTCTGACTTACACTCCCTCCCCCAGTACCACCCAACCCATCCCTCCCTTCCCCCCATTCCCAGTAAAAGGTTATTGTAAATTTTCTGTTACAAAAGCAGCTGTACACCAGGAGAGAAGCCATTTTTCTGCTCTCTTAATTGAGGAATTAGTTTTATAGGTCCTTGTCTTGTGATATTGTAACTTTTATGCTTGTCTTATGAGTGGAATCTCTTTTTAATGAAATACTACTGATGCTCCTCTATGAACTTGTATATAATGTAGAATGGCAATGGCCGTACAGCAATTGATATTTGGAAATCGAAGTTCTCAAAGTTCTACTATGGATGCAGTGAAAGAGGACGCCATTTTGGCCGTAAGCTGATTAACCCTTGCCTGTACTCGCTTCCAATGTCACGGCATGAATAAGATTTGCATCTCCTTTTCTTCAAATATTTGTCTATGTTGTTAGTACACCTACTTGTGTCGTAGTCTGCTGACCAAAACTGGTCTAAAGAGATGGTGCTCTGAGTCAAAGTGCTGTTTCTTTATCTTTTACCCAAGCAAAAAAATGTAATTATCCTGTCTTAGTTTACTTCTTTTCCCTCCTTTTTAATTTGGATTAAAAGGAAATTGAATTTGGTGCATTGAGTGATCTTAATACTTGCTTCCTGGGTAGACGCATCTCCCCCGCGCCATATATGGATAAACTCTTTCTTTGCTCTGTAGTCTTCCATGGATGCTTTTCTAGATATGTTCTGTGAGTGGTTTGCTGTTGTACATTTTTCTTTCGATTTGAACTATAATTCAGGCCCTAATTCTGTATTGAACTGTAGCTGCCATTCGTGAGCGATCTTCAAACGGCTATCTACTTATAGCAACTAGTGGAGGGCTCAACCAACAAAGAACTGGCGTAAGTGTGTTTCTCATTGTTGTCTACTTGCCTGGTTTAAAGGCTCATTTATTAGGATTTCTGAATTCTTCAACTTTGTTTCTGTATCTCAATATCCTAAAGTCAAGAATCCATTTCTGCTCTTCAGATAACTGACGCTGTAGTTGTTGCACGGATTCTTAATGCTACTTTAGTTGTACCAGAATTGGATCATCAATCTTTCTGGAAGGATGATAGGTAGGCTGAGATTTCAATTGAATACCATAGCAGGAGGATATGCAGTCTAGTCCTATAGGGGATTTCCACATGTTTGAATTGCATTGATATGAGTCATGTGAGTATGCTTGTGGTAATGTGTTTATTTGTGAATTGACTTAACATGCAGTGACTTCTTAAACATTTTCGATGTTGACTGGTTCATCTCTTACCTTGGGAAGGACATAACTATTGTTAAAAGAGTTCCAGAAAAGGTAATGAGATCAATGGAGAAACCCCCATATACAATGCGTGTACCAAGAAAATCAGAACCTGAATATTATCTTGACCAAGTACTGCCTATTCTCTTGAGGCGACGTGTAAGTATGCAAACCAATTATCTTCCAGTATCTTTTAACTCTGAAGAGAGCTTGATCTGTTTACAGGCTTTCACCGAGCTGTTTTCTTGAATTACTCTTCTTACTGCCCACACTATATTTAATTTAGAAGTTTCAAGATTACAAGCTATATATCTATCCAAATTCTAATTACCACAAAGCTTCTGTTGAAGTTTTAGGTCGAAATGAACTGAACAGGACAGGATTTGTCACGTTTGAGGCACATTTGGATTGGGATAGGAATTTGAATGTAGTCATGCTAACTATAGACTCAATTTTATCACTTATTAACCCTTGCTTAGTAGGTGGATGAGTCGAAGTCTTTGCAATGGCGTGTGGTGAAGACACAGTGACTTGCCTTAATAAAGAGAAGGTGTTGAAGTAGAATGATGGGTTAGGTTCATGGAGGAGATAGTGGCACTGGTGGCAGGGTGGGAATATTTTTTTGATGTAGTCTACCTGATTAAAAATGTTCATTTATCGTGTTTGACCATCAGATGTTGTATTAAAGTGCAAGCTGAAAAGCTTGAGCGTTACGGTTTTACTTCAATTTCTACTCATTTAGTTCCCAAACAATCCTGTCAGTGATTTTCTAGAGAAAGCAAATATTGAACTTAGACTGTTAATCACCATAGTTACCTGAAAATCTCTGGAAAGCTTGGATGCTAATAGATTAACCTTACTTTCCTAAGTTAAGAAAGAAAGGATGTGTACATTAACTTTTGTATTAACAAACAAGCTAAATTTCATGCAGGTTGTTCAGTTGACGAAGTTTGATTATAGGCTTGCTAATGACCTTGATGAAGAGCTACAGAAACTACGTTGCCGGGTAAATTATCATGCTCTAAGATTTACTAAACCCATAAGGAATTTGGGGCAGAAACTTGTGATGCGAATGCGGAAGATGACCAAACGTTTTATTGCAGTTCACTTGAGGTTTGTCACTCTTACTGTTGCAAGAATAAAATGTTCCACCTGCTATTTGAAGGTTGTAATTCCAGCCATTATAGCTAGACCGGCAATATAGGAATATGTCATTTTAGGAACAAGAGATTCAGAGATGCATAACATTGAAATGTAGATGCAACAAAAAGTTTTTATATTTAATTAAGCTTTTGCTTCTAAGATATTGATGAATTGCTTAAACTTCTACTTAATATTAAAAAGTTCTATGAAGACTTGTCACCTATTTGTTTGTTTGGTAAAACTTGGTTATTATTTTTGAAGCTGTATTGACTTTGGACGCCTCTTTGAACGGGATATCTCTAATTTGGTAGATTTGAGATTCATTTTGCTACACAAGCAATATTTTACTTTTTATCAGCCCTAGAAGAGGTAAGTGGCTTGGGGACATTTCTTGAAGAAAATGGCACTTTTGTCAGAATGATGTGATACCAGGTAGACAAGAAATGATAATTTGGATCACATTTCTGCATTTGTCTGCCCCAAATTTCCTAACGGTCTTGTTTCATTTCTTAAATGTGGACTATTTACCAGTAGACCCACAACGACAAAAGTATTTAATTTTCATAAAATTTCATCTCTTGCATTTCTGATTTGCTCCTTTTGACTTTGTGTTTGGCAGGTTTGAGCCTGATATGCTAGCCTTTTCTGGGTGTTACTATGGTGGAGGAGATAAAGAACGATACGAACTGGGGGAGATAAGGAAGCGATGGGAGACATTACCTGTGAGATCATGCTTTCAAATGATATTCTTCTTCTCCTTTTTTTGGGCTTATCTTGTATTAAATCAGCCACTTAATTAGCAAAGTTTGTTATTTAACAGATTGAATCTACAACATGTCTAAAAGTAGGAATATTTAGAGGCGATAATTTGTTACAGTAATAGATCTTCGTAACAATGAGCGTGTGAATAAAGGCAAAACATAGGTTTCTTGGCAATGGCCAACTCCAGGTGCCATTGAGTTAAGTGGGTTAATCATGTAATGAACCACTTTTGATATTTTGCATGGTTCACCAAGCTATATGACATATCTCTTTTCTGTTGTAATTTTGACAAGAAGAGTCTTGCAATTTGTTACATTTTTTGTGCTTGCCAAAGGATCTCAGCCCTGATGAGGAGCGCACCCGAGGGAAATGCCCACTTACCCCCCACGAAGTCGGTTTAATGCTCCGTGCACTTGGGTTCCGGAATGACTCCTACCTGTATGTCGCATCTGGTGAAATATATGGTGGAGAAGAAACCTTGCGACCCCTGAGAGAGCTCTTTCCAAACTTCTTCACCAAGGAGATGCTTGCTGGTGAAGAGTTGAAACCTTTTCTTCCCTTTTCTTCTCGTCTTGCTGCCATAGACTACATTGTTTGTGACGAAAGTGATGTATTTGTCACTAACAACAATGGAAACATGGCAAAGATCTTAGCTGGTCGAAGGTGAGATATTGTTTATTAGTTGTAGTAATGCTTTTCTGTGATTTCATATTCAGCATTATCTGTTCAAATGTTGGTGAAGTACTAAGACCTGACACATTGGACTTCCCTTAGCTAAGGACAGTTATTAGTGCAGAGAATGAGAGAAGATGAAGATGATGTTCTAAGCATGGCTATTGTCAAGAAATAGGATTAAGCTTCTGAAGTAAAACCAACATCTAGGAGCTACTGTGTCAAGCAACAAAAGTTTTAGCATTATGCATGAAATTTCAGCTTTTCTGAAGGCCTAAAATTGTTGTATAATGTTTGCCTAGGTATGATCTGATTTGTTATTCTGCATTGTGCTAAACCAAGAAAGAAAGCTTAGCAAGATCCTTTTGAGCGTAATTAAAATGCATTTAAATGAATAAGTGCAAACAACCCAAGAAGAACAAGAGAATTTGATATTTATCTCAAAATGTTGTCTTATAATGTTAGTTTAACAAAGTTATTCTTTATTTTCATGTCAAAGGAGGTATATGGGGCATAAGAGGACTATCAGGCCAAATGCCAAAAGGCTTAGTGCCTTATTCAAGGCACGAGATAAAATGGAGTGGGATACATTTGCCAAAAAGGTGAAATCATGCCAAAGAGGATTCATGGGAGAACCCGATGAGATGAAACCAGGACGGGGGGAGTTCCACGAATATCCAGCCTCTTGCATTTGCCAGAAACCATTCAACCACTTTGATGTTGTAAAGGATGGGGATGGGGATTGGTCTGTAGAGGATAATTCCATTGCTTCTGATGCAAAATCTAGGTATCAAACTATCCGGCAAGGTGAGGGTAAGTCTCAGGAGTTAATGAAAGCCAGAATAGGAGAAGGGCCAGGATCCCTAGCAGAAGAGAGTGACCATGAGGACTTTCTGTCTGACTAAAAATGTCTATGGGTCAGAGTTGCTGCAAGGTTTTGGGCTCCAGCTGCAGCTCAGATTTGGCACTTAGAACCCCTTGAGTAACATATGGAGATTACCAGGTGATGTGGGTGCATGTATAGCTAGACTGTATCTTCAATCGTGTTGCAATTGTTCATATTAATTTTAAGCACCGTAGTTTGTAGGAGAGGAATGAAGCTATTTTACTCGGTAACGAGACTGTAGCCAGCAATGGCTTCAATTGTTAGCTTACACGTGAAGGAAGTTTTGTGGTCTTTGGAAATTGGCCTTCTCAGGATCCTGCTTGGTCCGTTTGATTCGGTTGTAAAACGTAAGTTGGTAATGGAAGATAGATTAAAGGAATAATTTCAGAAACCTCCCTGACATTTCTCACAATATCACTTCGTAAGTTGGTACTGCTTGATATGACGATACGCATAAAGGAATAATTTCAGAAACCTCTCAACGTTTTTCATAATATCATTCAGCACTTCTTAAGTTTCTAAAATTTCACTCACCCTCTTTAGATTGACATTTTTTGTAATATTTTAGCCCGTATGAAGGAAATGCAACAGAGAAAATTTTTTTGTTCCAATACTACCCTTGTGTTGTCGTACTTATGAAACTTGTAACAATAACAAGAATATAAAATAAGGTTAAAAAGTTAAAAGATGAAAATATGAGCGGTTATAAACGCAATAATGAATAATTTTTGCATATGCAACTAATTATTATCTAATACAACAAATGATATTTTAACCCAAAAAAACATAAGATATTCCTAGATATATATTTTGGTCATTAGATCATGTTTTTATTAGTTTTTTTTTTCTATAAGTAAAATTTATATCACAAATTACACAAATGAAGAGATTGTTTTAACTTTCAGTACAACTTAAATTACATCATGAGAATTTAAATCAAGAACCTTCTACGTATAATTCCTCTCACCTTATTACCCAACCCAACCCTCCTCCCATATTGGATAGCAATTTGGTTTTTTTTTCATCTACATTTTTTGGTTTAAAAATTCTCCCTTTGTTTTGGCCTTTTGGTTAAATGGTTATTGAGAATGCAAGGATAACGTTGTCAATTTGTGACCTTGATAGGGATATTTGGTCTTGTGAAATTAATAGGAAAGGTAAGTAAGACTTTAAAATCCTCTAGAAAGCTGAATCATATTATAAGAAACCTTAGGAAGTTACTAAAATTATCCCACACATAAAAGATATACCTTCTTAACCTCCATCGACCATTTTTGAGAACACCCTTTTTCTTTATTGATCTGATCTTCAAGACCAGCCCAAAAAGAGGGGATTTAATACGGCTTGCGACGCCACCGATCCCAACACCGTGTTTATTGCAAATTTTGCGATTGAAATGAATTTTGATCTAATTTAATCTCCACAATTGCGGTAGATTATGCATTAAAATAGTTCTCACAATTCAAACGGAAGTTTTATTGCTAGTTTAACAGATGATGGAATTAGAGCAGTCAAAATCTCTGTGTGTTTGTGGTACAGTTTGCTTTTGCTGCTTGATTGAGCCAAGTTTGTCAAATTCAATTTCTTTAAGGTGAAGAAAGAAAGATTCTAATGACTTTCGCCCCACCTTTTGTACAGAAGTAAGAGAACTGAGCAGTGGCCTCCGGCAATTGAGGCCATAGAATAGAAAAGAAACAGCCACATGTAGAAGCATAACCGGCCATAGCCGTCAGGGGAAGCTCGAAGTGCAAGCTGATTGCAGGTCAAGGTTCAAACGTTAGTACCAATAAAATTTAAAGGATATACAATAGCGTACCTTTCTTATTTAGAAGTGGAAACCTTTTCCTCTATTTTTCCTTAGATAGGTTAGAATAAAAACAAGAATAGCGTAGAAATTATCTTTAAAAAAAACATAGTAGGGGCATAACCCACAAAATTGTAGGGCCATAATTTATTAATCTCAAGTTGTTCATGCATGAAAAGAAAAACGAAAAAAAAAAAAAGAGTAGAGGCTTAACCCACAAATTTTGTAGGGGCATAATTTAATCTTGAGTTGTTCATCCATGTAGCAAATGAAAATCTCCTGTTGAATTTCCTCTCTCTCTTCTCGAGAAGATTATCTCGATACTTTGATCAGGTCTAGCTTTGAGGACATTAATCATATCCTGTCATTAATCAGTAAGATTGGCTAAATCTCCAAGTCCATTAATCACAACCTAATTCCCACACATGTAAATCTGTTTCCCTTTCACTTGGAGAAGGATAATTTACAATCCTAAGATGTCCGTCATACATGCGTCAAAGATGACATAATGCGATATGTATGAATGGACAAGACCAACTTCTTGCAAATCAAACATAGCACCTCTCCCCATGGCAAACACTACCATTATTTTGCAATAGTACAAGCACTAGAGCTACCCAAAACATTAACAATACTCACCAGACAGAGTGTTGACCAAACCAGACAAGACTATTCCTAAGATCGCCTATTTGCTTCCCCATCAATATCATACCTATAGGCGACGGAAACATGAAAAAGTTGCCATAGGTCTCCACTGGATAATAGTTCCCAACAGCAAAGGGAAGATAAAAAACGGAGGAATTATTACATACCCAAAAGTTTCTTGCACACCTCTTTTATAAACTTTTGCCTACAACACGTACCCGCCATGTAGCCAAAGAGAACATTCTAAAGGTGTGCAAAATGATGTGTAAATACATATCCCCCTCCAAAAGTTCGGATGATTAACCTAAAGTTCGAGTTCTCTTCCACTTCCCTTGGCGAGACAAACGTAGTCATAGATGACAACGTGCTAAAGTACAGATCAACTCTATTATTTCAGGTCAATCAACCCTCAACCCCCTCCTAGGTACAAGAGCTTCGTGAGCTCTAATATGGTAAATTGACAACCAACAAATATTTCGGCAAAGACAATGGAAAAAGGCAAAAGGAATGCTAAACAGAAATGGAAACCTACAGCAGAAAAATCAACAAAAAGGGCTGCAGCCTGCAAAAATGGTATAATTTATCATTCAAAAAAATTTCCAAGAAAACTACATAAGTTGATATACAGCCTACCATGGTTATTGGTTAACTAGACATTCTGTAAGCTAAATCAATATGAACAATTCTAGCTAAATTTTACATCTTCGCAACACCAGGTACTGTGAACCCTCCAACCCAGATCTGCTTCTATGATAAATATTCACAAAATAAATCCTGGGTATCTTGATTGCTAAATGCATATGCTGGTTATTTAAAATCCTTCAGACCGAATTCCATTCAAAGAGCTTCTCAACTAGATGTTATTCCCTGTCACAAAATAATATAAGGCATTCCAAGTTAAATGCTGCAACATATCCCATAGCATTCTTTTATCCCTTCTTTTGGTGGGAAGGAATAAGGGGAGGCCAGGAAGAAGAATGTTACTTAGAATTCAAGTAATACCTCTTAGATACCACCCTGTTATGGCTTCTCTGACTTTTGTCATGTGAAACAGATGGAATCTTGGAGACTATGAGTGAACTCTGCAATCCTTCTAATAGCTGCAGATAATCAAACCAAGTATAACTAGGGATCATCTTAACCCCAAAAGATAAATTGAGATCTACTCTTGAGTCAAAGCAAAGTATGAGATCACAACTTGGTATAAAAACCAAAGGAAACTTGTTTTCGGAACATATATAGAGTATCAGGAACAGAAAAAAGAAGACATTAGCCAATTATCAAGATCATATCAAAGCTACAATTCTGTTTACAGTTCAAATTAATTTGATCCCAATATTTATTTACTACTACAAGGCAGTGCACAATGCTCTCATGAACAAACAATCTGAGCAAGGCCCTTCTTTATATGACCTTACTTCTGCAGGCAGAGAGACTATCTATGTTGTATTAATGCAATGACACCACAATCATAAAAGCAATGTTGCTATTCAAATTTCCCACATTCTTCACTTTCTTTGCATTAACTATTCACTATCTCAAATAAGGTCAGATGGCTGAATATGCACCAAATCTTGATGTTGAGTACGAATTTAAAGCAAAGTAAGGAATTTGATTAAAGTTAAACTGGTTAGGCAAATCTGCTTTTGTGTAGATCCAACTGCAAATATAACAGTTTACATCTTGGTACTTACCCTTGATGTCGGCTGAATCCTGCGATTTGATCTACGGGGTTCAACAGCTTCAGGAATTGGTTTGTCCTTCAACTCAACCTTAGCTGACTTCCCACCAGCAGGCGGAGGCTTTCCTTTCTTCAGCCGCTCAGATTTGGTACCCAGAGTGGCTGCTCTCCTTGGAAACTCTGGGGGAGGAACTTGCGAAGAGGACGATATAGGTTCTTCGGCTGTCTCTTCAACATTCGAAGAGGACACAAAGTCAATAAGATTCTGCTGACCTGAATCATTCTCATCATTGCTGGTTGAATTCTTTGCCAGATCATCTGTTAAGCTTGCATCCTTTGAAGCAGCCAAAGATACCACAGAATTCTCTCTCTGAGGTAATGTTCTAGCTGACAAACCTGGAGGTTTTCCAGACTTAAGACCCCTAAGTTTATTAAACTCAGCTGTTTGCTTTTCCTTTGAATCAATTTTGGAACTACTCTTCCATCCACGAAGTCCTGGTCCTTGAGGCATTAAGTACTTTGTGAATTTCTCTGAGTCATTTGAAGCATTGCTCTTTATGCTACAATCAGAAACATAGTGCTTGCTAACTTCCATAAATTTTCTTTTCTTCCCAGGCTTGGGAACGCCAAAAATAACTTTAGAACCTTCCTTCTGTAAACCCGACCTCACTGTTCTAAGAGTCTCGGGCTTGTTTTCATTCCTGGTACTACCAACGTTGAATACTTTATCACTAGCAGATAAAGGCAGCAACCTTGAATCCTCGGGTTTCCCTGATTCAGCATAATCCACATTCTTTGATATTTTGCTCTTCCCTTTGCCCTCAACAGGAGGACTTCCCAGCTTTATTCGCTTCTCCTGTGGTGTATCACCCTGAAAATTCATAAAGTAAACAAACAAATAGCAACCAATAAGTTGGGGAATGGAGATTCATGAAAAATAAATATGAACAAGAAATAGTGTTAAACCTGCAAAGACTCTCTGAAATTTGCCCACTCAATCCACTCCCCATCTTTCCATACAAGGGTTGGCCTGAGATGCCATGCTCTAACAACTGACGTTTTTCCTTGAGCTGCAGAGGAAAACACATGAAAAAATTTATCTCTGGAAAAACCAGATCATCTTTTTATGAAACACAAAAATTCTGGGGCGTGCAACCAGAAATACCTGGAAAGTGAACACTCAATGTAGTCTCATCTTTTTGTTCTTTTCCATAATCACTCCTTCACGCCAGCTGAAAAACATTGAGAAAGCAGGTTCAAAATAGTTAGTCTCTGTGTCAAACAACATGACATCACAGCTCAAGTACAGAGATCTAACAGCAGTTTCAAATCTAAGACTTTTAAACTCTCTATTGACAAAGTTCCACAGACAAGATATCACCAAAATAGCGCTCACACTATATTTCAAGGAAACAAGAAAAATGAAAATGTATGTCAATAATGTATACTTTTAAAAAGAAGCATAATTCCTCTCCTTTTGTATTGTTTGGCATTTTCCGCTAAATAATTCTGGATGCAAATTCAAGTTGCCGCATCTTTTCCGTAAAAGGTCATCCAATATTTTAATGAATTCTAGGTTAAAAGCTTCCTTAGGTTGTCTAAATGCATCATATATCAACAACACAAAAAAAAAAATTCATGAACAAACATGCGCACACACTCGACTCTCATTGTTTGACAGTGCTCAGAATGAAGTCTACCGTAACTGACATGTTAAGACGTACAAAAATTACACAATGGAAGAAGGTTTGGAAAAAGAAGGAAAAACACATCCCATGAAGATAGCTCCCTCCCTCTTCCTGTCACCAAAAATCTTTCTGCCTTGGTCTATGATTTGAGCCACCTAAGTTACATTTACTAACAAGATGACAACACTTGCGGTGAAACATTCTCCTTTCTGAATGCAACAAAGAGTCTATGAAGGCAATAACTTGAAATATAAACGCCCAGATTCCAACCCAAGATCACATTTCAGGATTTTTATGGTCATGCTTATGTCCATTTGAAATATAAACACCCAGATTCCAACCCAAGATCACATTTCAGGATTTTTATGGTCATGCTTATGTCCATTTATTTATTTCTCTGTCATTTTGGTAGATAAACCTCCTGTGATTTGCCATTAACATTCTCAACCATCAAGAAGACAAATCATGAAAATTTACCAACACAACCACAACATGCAGAACTTATTGGGCACATTAGGCAGGGAAACTGTCACCAGAACATCTAAATAGGAAGTAATCACAACAATTAGTAATAAAACCTATTAAATAACTTAGGACAAGGAAAAGGACTTAAACTGTTCACTCTACTATAAGCCACTAGTAAACATATTAAAGCTCCAAAAATATTCAGAGAGAGATGTAGGGGATCTCACCAATTTTCTATCCATGCATCAACTCTGTCATCAACAGACCAAGTATAATCTCTTGCAGCTGCTCTCCGCCTCTTCCTTGTCCCTTCAGATGTTATGCTAGTCATAGGATGGGCAAAGCCGTATTCTTGGCTGTTTACTCCCTTCTGCTTCAAGTGGTATCCACTCCTTCAGTTTTGCTGACCCTACACCGAGAATTAAGAATAAATATTCTATAATAGTTGAATATACTACAGATATACTTTATCAAGAACAGTTTTACCAAACCAAATGTCACCATGCCATAAACCATGCTCACTGTGCATAACTAAAATCCTAGCAGGTCAAAGACCAATTATACGAAATGCAGAGCCTTGTATGATAACCTGACTCTAGCTTTTATGAAGCCAAAATATTACATAAAGGACTTCTTAGAGTCTCACCACAATCTGATGCTTGGCAAGAATGGATAGTTGAGTCTGCCTATGATTTTAAAAGAATTAATGCATGGACTTTGTGATAACAAGGTATGCATGACAAGTTTCTTGAGAAAGTAAGGTGTTTCTAGTTATACACCCAATGAAATGTTATCCTCCAATACTTTCCTCTTCCCTTAGGGGAAGGGGCTAACACACCAGGATTTTAGTCTGTGTGACAAAACAACCAACTTTCACAGTGGTATGTCTGAGGCTTTTATTTAAATTGCAAGATTTATTCCATGACCACATTGTCCAACTTTCTGAGATAAGTTTCCTCCATCTCTTCAACTGGTTGTGCAAATAGACAAGCACTCTGCATTGTGCTATAGGAAAAAAGGAAGCCACTCAGACATGCCACAGATTTCACTCAATGAAAGCTTTCTGATATTAGCCTAAATAGGCAGGCATAGCTTCAGTTGGAACTGATATACTGTATCAGGGTTGCTCGTGTCAGCCTGAATGGTTGTCAGACACAAGGAGATACAAGAAATTATAGACTCGAGATGATATTAAAATGCGAATTGAGCGGTCAACCTGGAATTTAACACTAAGGTGATAGTGAGGTAACATTCCTAAAACTTAGCACTCTGCCTAACGTCCCACGGTATGTGTCTCAAATATGATGCATGTCATACTGAAACATGTTGCATAGGGAGCTTACCTTCATCTGATTCCAAATCAGTGTAGCAAACCAAGGCTTTTCCATCCTTCAAACTCAATACGTTGGCAGAAAACCAGGCTCCAGTGAAATCCCCATTGTCTTTGAAAACCTTGAATAAAAGGCAGCTAACTGAATAACATATCTCAGATGTTAAACATTATAGACAAACAGCATAGTTTATTTATATCCTTTAAGACAAATAGCGTACAGTTTTGAAGAATATCATTGCCCATGAAACAAGGATCAAGAAAACTTAAAGAGGCAGGCATTCAGCAAATTGAACATGCCAGTCCTACATACCTCAACAAGGCTACTCTCTTTTATGCCATTGTCATTAAAGGTAACAATCATATTTTCATCTGCCATAGATCTTGATCCAATCACCGCCTCATGAACAGCATCTGTAGCCTTCCTTGAATCTGATGCTCTACGACTCTTTTTCCCTCTAAAATCCTTTTCAACTCGAGTGTCAGTAGCAGAAATGCCCTCACCTCCCTTATTGTGGTCCTCCTTGCATGTCTCTTTAGGGAAAGGTGAAACACCATTGTTTCTAGTATGTAACTCCTTCACTGAGTGGTCCAGAACAACATCAGCCACTTCCTCAACACTGTTGATGCTCGACTTATTTCCAACCATGTTTGACTTGGCACCCTGCCCAGAAGGTAATTTTGCACCTTTCCAATAATTTTCTGGACCAGCCTCAACCAATTTACTAATAGGCAAAGGATCACCCATTGCAACAACTTTCCCTGCTTGTGATACAGCTTCTGCTGCCAATTCAGCAGCTTTTACTATGGCATCCAAATTTTCAGCATGCCTTGAGGCGGCTGAAGCAGCCTCAATCTTCTTCCTAGCAGCTTCCCTAGCAGCAAAGATGATTGAACTAGAACCATTATTTCCGTCCCCAACCTTCAGAATTGATGCAGGAGTTGCATTCCCCACATTGTTTACAAAACCAGGAACAGATTGTAAGTTAACTTGAGTTGGATGTTGAGTCCCACTGGAGATCAATGCCTCATCAGCCATCAGTTTGGCTTGGAGAGCAACATTTGATGCAATCTTAGCAGCAGCAGCTGCAGCCTTCGCAATAGAAGCAGCTGCCGCTATTGCAACAGCTGCAGATGTTAGCTTAGCCTCAACATCAGCCGTCAAGCCACAATTATTGTGTTTCTCCAATTGACACCATACATTCTGGCAGTGAGAAACTGCTATAGCAGCATGTGCAGATGCCTCTTCTGCCTGCAATTTAGCCTCCTCCACCTTTGCAATGTCCTCTGGTTTCAAGGGCCTCTTTTCAGGAAGTGATTCCCCACCTTTTGGGTGATCAATGGTGGAAACAGAGGACACAGTTGTGAGAGGCTTATCTGAACTGCTCTTAAGCACAAAATTGGACAGGGTAGTATTAGCAACGGATGTAGAGATATTAGTACCAGCAGGAGCAGGTACCAGCTCCGTGTGATGTCGAGGAACCAAAACACCCTGCCCAAGATCCTCCACCGCATGAACTTTTCTTGATGCATCATTATTGAATGCTGGTACAGCTGATCCTGTCTGAGTCACGGGCACTGATTTCTGGCCAAGATCCTCGGTAGCAGAAGTCTTCTTTCTTTTTCTAGATTTTGGATCAGTAGAATGCGGGCCATGTGAACCTGAGACTTTTTTCAAATCATGAGCTGTGGGATCAGGCGAAGCAAGTTTTGTAGTGGAAGAAACTGAAACAGATGACTCTTTGATGGGTGTTAATTTTACTGTTTCTGTAAGGGGTATTGGAGGAAACCGAGCACTGACATCTACAGCAGAACTTTGAGCAGCGGAAACCCATGAACCAGGGAAAGGGGGCTGCGATGCCCAAGAAGTAGTATTTCCACCAAAGTTACGCATAGGCGGTGTCTGATAAGCATGCAAAGGAGAAAGTGCCTGATAATCAAGAACAGGACCTCTAACCATGTTATTGGTTGCCAGAGCATCACAAGAGGGCGTAGGTATGTTCCATAGAGGTGAAGAAAGAGGTATCATTGGATTAACAACAGGAGAAGGGCTACTCTTGCTGCTCACTCTAGCAGCAGGTGTTGAAAGAACCTTGCTCTGTATATTTCCCTGCTCTGAAGTTTTAGGACCTACATTGGAGCAAATTGGAACACGCTTCAGCAACAACAAAACCTTAAAAAACCTGAAAAAGTCGTGAAGTACCTGAACGTGATTGTACAGGGGTCTCAGAGCTGCCTGGATGCAATTTTGGACCATGAAGCCTTTCCAAACATACCCGCCAAGCAGGCTCCCAAAAGCTCCTCCCTCCTTCTGTTAGTGAAAAGCTTCAAGCTAGTTACCACAGATGCTAACAGATACATACAGGTACGAACAAAATAGAAGGAAGAATATACGAACCACACATCCCAAATGCCGAAATCATACAGGCTTCATCAGGTGCTACTCCTTGTCTGCACCATCACAATTTCAAAATATAGTTAAATCAAATGCAGCAGGTAGACATGATATAAGACTTTTGTATAAAAGTTCAGGAACTGCAAGAAAAAGGTATCAGGAAAAGAAACCAGACTCAGGTCTTATTTGCGGACAAACATAACTATGCCTAATGACCAGAATCTATTTACTTTCTTCACATGCCATATTGTGTATGTATCTTTGATTTCAGTATAGAACTCACATTAAGGACCCATAAACAAAAATTTGCGCCCGTAATTGCACTTGCTGTAGATCTGTAAAAGGCTGCTGAAAGAATAAAGATACTTGAGCTGAAGTGTTCAAATCTGGTAAACTTGATACAGAAACAGGAAGAACCACGCCTTGCTTTGCTCCACTGCGTTCCACGCTTGTCACTTCTAGTTGCTTAAGTTGACAACTTCCTGTTGAGCCAATGGGTGCTGATAATCTGTCCCCTCTCTCTGAATGCTTCAGTGGGGCTGTTTCCTTCAAAGGATTTCCCTTTCTAGCATTTTCTTTCCCTGATTTTGCAGAGCTGCGCCTCATTTTTCGCTCAGAGGTGCCTTTGGCAGCCTGGGGCGGTGCCCCCTTATCAGGTGTTTGTTGAATTCCATGAGAAATTTCCTGCACTACTATAGGATCTACTTGGCTTCCCCCAGATGTCGAAGGGAATTTATCTACGACCTTCAACAATATTTGGAAGACAAGGAAAAAGAAACAAAAGATTATGTAATTTGCAAGACAATAACATCTAAACAAGTATTTAGGATAATGCAGTTACATACTGTGGATCTTTTGTGAGCTTGAATATGCGGATCTGACTGCCAACCCTTGCTAGTTCCTCCCTCTGGAAGACCTTCCAAGGGACTGACATCAAAGGCAAAGCTCCCCTCATCTTTGGAGGCAACATTTACTTGTAAAGCTATGTCACTGGATGAAGTATCACCATCATTTCTTTCTTTGCAGTCAGAGGGAGGGAAATTCTTAGTCATGCCCCCAGTGACACCTGCTTGCTTATTCATCTCACATTCAGAAAGTTCAGGGACACCAATACCATCCGAAGTAGCATCAGGTTTCTCAATTGCTGGAGAAATGCTTCCACCTGCAAGAGGGAAAAAATTCAGATGATAGGGAAGATAATAACAGATAAATGACCCTAAAAAGAAGAATAACAATAATCCCCACAATAGCAGAAGATCACAATTATTTGAGACAAAGCAACTTCTAAGACTACTGGACGAGCACCTGAAATTAAAATGCATCTCTCCAAACCACACACACAAAAACCCATAATATTTGATCTGAGTGATAAACAACCCGGGGTACTTTTTGATTAACATTTGCACACAAAATTTAAAGCAACTCATCAACTGCAGAACAAAGATAGTAATTTTTGCACTTCTAGAAAGTATCTAGTATGGGTAAGATGCTATCTGCAAACTTCATACAAAAGATTGTGTTAGGGAGAAAAACCATGGAGGCCACTACAAAATTCAGTTTCTACGTCATAGCTCAAAAGCACTTATTGGCATAACCAGAATGTAATGAGCTCGAGATCCAAAGCACTGGGTTTAGAAGTCACATCATTCACAAACTGCATAAAATGGGTGGTAAAAAAAATTTTTAAAAAAAGAAGAGAGATAATAAATCAACCTTGAACTTCAGAAGATGCTGCTACGCACTTTTTTTCTTTCTGTGGTTCATCAGGGTTTAGGTTCTCTACTACGTCAGCACCTTCTCCCTCTTTTGCATTTGGCTGACAATGAACTAACAGCTCCACTGAAGCTCTTTCAGCAACCACTTGCTCGACATTAGATGCTGCAGCAGATGTCTCAGCCAGTATCAGACTGGCAGAGGCATTAGCTTCATCTGACGCTGCTTCTGCAACTAAATCCTCAGTTCTAACGGCCTTGGCTGCAGCATCAGGGTGCTGCTGGGTTGCCTCTTCCACAGGCTCCCCCAACAATGATCTACCAGCATCTACTGGGGCTTCCATTTGCATCCCTCTTTTCCCTTCAAATTGATCACTCTTCTGCTCCATAATCCGATCAGCAACTTTGGTACTAGCAGCAACACTAAGCAAGGGAACACCCACAACTGTGTCAGGTGATATTTGGTCTGCACCTTCCACCTCACATTTTGAATCTGCAAAGGATGAGAAAAAATCAGGGACAATATTGAGTTGAAATCAAGAAATAGACACAAAAGCCACTTTTTTGGTGAAATACCCTTTTCTTTAGTAACTGAAGCGTCAATTTCTGTTCTAGAAGCTGTCTCAACATTCTCCCCAGTTTCAACCAGAGGTGATGATCCAACCACCTTCCCATCATCAAATGACTCAACAGAATCATGTTCCATTTTACCTGAATCAGAAGTCATCTCTTCACCACCCTTTTCCTGGATTGACACAACTTGTACATAATCGTGAACGTCAACCTGCATAGAGGACAAAACTTCTCCAGAAATATCCGCAGAACCAGCTTGCCTTGGAGGCACCACATATGCTGCATCACTAGAATCCTCATTGTGGACACCAGCAGCGTTATTTCCATGCTCAGTATCCACACTTATGACACCACAATCTTCTCCAACAGTAGTACATGTCTGTTCCAAAACAGTGACATCATCTGCATGTTTAACGACCTGTTCACTGTGTTTGGAAGATTCAAATTGCATTTCAGATACCATAGGTGTCTCCATTTCAATGACAGAGGACCCTATACCCGTATGGCTAGTGCTTCCAATATGATCATCATTTTTATTGACCAAATTGCTATTTTCATGAGAAATCTGAACATCACATTCTTTCTCAGAAGAAATAACATTAGTCTTTGTGTCCCTAGCACCAACAGGACACTCGTCAACAATGCCATCACTACTTTGACAGGTCACTAATGACTTCTCAACCAACATGCTTCTACTCTCAAATTGTAGTCTGATCTCCATGCCCTCTGAAAAGCTGTCAGCCTGAGCGGGTTGAAGAGAACATACCTCCTCATTGCATCCTTCATCTGTCAGCAAATCAGAATTTCCTACTGGCGGAAGTCTGGAAGGTTCCTCTAAGTCACTGGCAGTCACTTCAGCTGCACATTTCTCTACAGCTTCCACATTTGAATCAACCTGATGGGGACAATGGAGGCCAGTAACACATGTTTCTGCAGATATCTCACTGAATTTTTGGTCATCCATGACAGAAACATTATCTTTTACGCTGCAGTCCTCAGATCTATTATCCGTTGAACCAGTAGCACTTTCAAGATGTACATCACTTGCCATACTCTGATTACTCAACTTCTCAACACTCACAGGAACATCCTTTGCAAGGCATTCTGCATGTTGAACCTCAACCTCAGAAATAGAAGGATCTTGTTGCATTTTTTCATTTAAAGATTCATTGACTGAAGTGCATATTTCTCTTTGATTCTCACCTAAAGACTTCATGTCAATGCCTAAGTTTTCATCTGTCACACCTATACTACTTTTTTCACTAGTAGTACCTGAAGATGCATGAGCTAGAAAGTGAACCTCTTTCACTGGAGAGGTAGATTTACCACACGCATCCTCCACCCCCGGGTTCTCACTCAATTCAGAAAATTTTCCTACAACCTCAGCTGGGGGTAATTCCAAGTTAGAATCTTCAATTTTATCTATTTTATCATCCATTTGACTGGGTATGCTAGGAAATTCATCACCAGCATCAGATTTCTTAATGGTAGATTCCCCTGGGATCATTTCTTCCTGCCCAACTGACTTCAATAACATTTCAACAGATTCGGATGAAGTTGCCTCAGACCAGACATTGTTATGCCTTGGTATGGGGCATGAATCAGCTGCACTTGAACTAAACTCTATTCCACTACTTCCACGAGAAAAGTCCTCAATCCACTGGTTATCTTCCTGACTTGGAATGCCAAGAAAAACTTCGTTCTCAACCAAACTGTCAAATCTTAGATGCCCCTCATCAAAGTCAAACTTGGGAAGAGCATATGGACGTAGAACAGGAGAGACTTTGGAGTTTTCTTCACCAACTAATTGAAAACCCTGGCCTTGATAAACATTGTCTTCATTGTCCATTGGTATATCCCTAAGAAGAAAAGATATCAGTAAGAGCAGAAAAATCCTTTTCATTTTACAGGCTCATCACCAAGACTAGAAGAGCATTACTATGAAAGCAATTTATACACTTTTGTATACCATCCGAATGTCAAAGCAAAAGATGTATTCCTACTAAATAAACAGAAAACTGTTCTTTGAATAACCATCGCAGAAGAATTTCAGGGAACAACTTAATCTCTTACTTCAAGAGTCTGTGAAGCCCACATTGAAATTAAGGAAATGTAAACCCAGAGGAAAAGCAATACTAAATTCCAAAAACAATTTATGACAGGAGTTTGAAAATTCACAACATAAACAAAGCAACTACATTAGAATCTCCATCCCAACTGAACTCTCAGTTCTCATCTACTGCTAATAAAATTACTTGCCTCAAAATAAATACCACAGGAAACCCTAAAGGTTGTCAAATCCTAATAGAACAAAATCTCAAGCTCCAAATAAATATTAATCTGCAAGTTCACTGCCACCCAAACATACAGAAACTGTACAATTTTTTTTTTAAAAAAAAAAAACTGCACCAACAGGGTATAAGCCAGTCAATGAATAAGATGAAACCAGAAAGCCAAAACCGGTCAGACATTTCTAGCAAAGATCAACTGCCTTGTTCCTTGCTATTTTCCAAGACCAATCACAGTACGCACAGTGAAAACTTTACAATCCAAGAGATGAGGGAAACAAGACTAATAAAAAAAACAATGCTAATAACTTGAAGTCCCTTCCACCCACACCTCAAAAAAAGGAGATATAAAGGAAGAAAGAGAAAGGCAGGAAACTATGAAACTCGTTGCAAACATATAACAGACTGTCAGTGAAATCCTACACAATACAATTCAAGACTCAGTTTTCTTTGCATCTTGCAGCAATCTGTTGTTCCCAAAAAAGGGGTATATTTAACCATGTTCAGGGAAATTTTCATTTATAAACCATATTCCTATGTTCAGACATAAAGTATAGCACCCATTTACGCTGTATTTTTCAACCTTACTAGCACTCATTAATGGGCTCTAACAGCAACATATAGCACAAAAGCAAGTCTAGACAAAAAAGATAAAACTTTCATTTGTTTGTCAAGAATATTGATTCTTCCATTCATAAAGTTCCTCCATAGATATAAATGTTGAGCTATTTGAGTTGTTTTCAAACAAATACAGTTTGCAGAAGAAGAAAATGTTGTTGAATGACAATCTTTTAGGTCACCTAAAATAACAAAAGCAATGTTGTTGAATGACACTCTTTTAGAAGAAAATTTTCTAGTGATTTCCAAACATTCTAATCAATAAAGCCAATGAAATCAAACAAAAGCAATTCTAAAATAGTTTCTAATAAAATTTAAAAAAAAAAGGAGAGAGACTCTTTAAAATGCAAAATGCAACCAACATTTCCCTTTTTCCTGCGAACTATTAGGGATAAGTTCTCAATCACACAGGATCCACTCTTTCAAGAAATAAGAGAAGGATTGCTATCCTCTTCTAATGCCTTCATACAGAAACTGAACTTGAAACACAAACAATTAATAGACCTCCACATAATGCTTTTATGATTAACATTCTGAGAGAAGGGGGAGGAAGAGATACCAAAGCAAAAAGTATTTCAAGCCAAATCACCATATCAATGCCAAACTTCACATTGAGCCTCATTAAATAATCCAGAATTTTCAGAAACCCCGAACCCAATGCCCAACCAAAAAACAATTCACTGCAATCACCGCATTCCATACATAGAATACTGGCAAGTCAGCAGTAAGCCCAACTCCCTCCATTCATCAAACTCTTCCTCATCACACAAATGGGATAAAAAAAATCTTTACCATGATTTTGCCTCAAAGAGAAATGGAGCTAATGTCATCAGCAAAAATCAAGAAATGGAGCTTGTTACAGAATCATTACCCAATGTCATCAGCAATTAAGAACCCCAAGATTCCAATTGCCAGAGTTATCTAAAACCATTAAGTCAACAATGAAGACTCAGTCCTGTAAACAAAACCTACCATTTCCTTAATACCAACTCCCAGAAAAAAGACCCAAAAATTTTAATTTGCTTAAGCTACTCTTCAACTCGTGCCCACCCATGGATAAAAGAGACTAGATAGGATAAGAGGCAAGGTTTAGAATAGTATTCAACAAGTCTCGCATCTTAAGACCTCTTTAAACTAAAAGCCAAATGCAGTGAAAAAAAAGTCTTGCTGCAACACCCAACTTCCACATTAATTCTTCCTACTGATGCACAGCAGATCAGAAAAAGAAAGAAACAATATTCACTTTTTTTTGGGTGAAATTACACTTCCAATCTTCACCACCATCGAATAAAAAATGCTGCTTTTTAAAAATTTAATGCCTCCCATTTTCATCATAAATCAAGGGTGCCTGAGATTCAACCCTATTGCCACATTACACAAGTAAAGATCATTGAGAAACATTAGCTCGCCCCAACAACATTGCAAGTCACTCTACACTAACCCAAATAATAGCTGCTTTGACTAATGCTCCATCCACCCCCCCTCCGGCCCTCCAACCAAAGAGAACAAAGTACAATATCAAATCTTCCTCCATCACTATTTACCGTGACTGAGAACCAAAAAACGAAAAGGATAAAACAAAAAAGCAATGGAAAAATCCTAACTTTAGCCAATAAACACCAACCTTTGACCTATAATTGTCGTTAATTTAAACAAAACCCTAAATACTAAAGTACCCAGTTCATCAACTAAATGACAGCTAGAGCAAAACCTAATACAAATTATCATATTCCAGCCCCAAAAATCAACCCTAATGTACAAATAGTAATACAAAAATAAAATAAAGCAGTAAAAAAATATAAAAGCAGTGTCACAGATATAACACCATGGAGGAAATGAAGAGTACCAGAACAAGTAGTAAGTCTAGAGACGCTACCTCCCTCCATCCGGCGAATCCTCACCGTCGATCAACTCTACCCCCAAAACTCTTCTGCTTCATAACCAATCCCCCCAAATTCGTAGCGTCTTCCCCTTTCCTTAAAACCCCAACCCCTCTCAACCCAAAACCCTAACTCCTTCCCCAAAAAAAAAAACGACGTCGCAGCAACTCAAAAGTCCACTCCGCTACACCTCAACTTTATTATGTTTTCTGATAGCAAGAAGAAAAATGATAAAGTTGGTCTGCGTCTCTCTCTGTGTGAGTGCTCGTTTGTGTCAAAGTGAGTGTGTGTGAGTGTGTGTTTTTCTTCAGATGTTTAGAGAGAGAGAGAGAGAGAAAGAGAGAGAATGGATGATGGCGATCGATTCTGAGAGAGGGGTTGAAAAATCGATGGGGAATCGGACGGGGGTTGGACCGAGCGGAATATAGAATGACGTGGTGAAATTTTATTGGTGAAGGTGTCAATAGGGACCAATGGTTTTTTACTGTTTGGTGTAGGTGTTGGGTGTGCTGTTTCGGCCTTCGGGTTACGGATAGGTGAGGGAGTTGATGTGACAGCCTTAGTCACTTAATTGATTGGTTGCTTCGGCTGCAGAATTCATTTCATTAAGGCACGAAATTTGAAAGCGGTGAATCAATGATGAATGGAAGAGCAAATTATTCGGAGACCACTGAACTCATTCAATAGTAGAGTTTTAACTATTCAACTTTTGAGAATATATATTTACCCATTAAATTATCAGAGTTGCAAATTTCAGGCCATTCTATTTGTTTTTTACTATTAAATCTGCCAAATCTAAAAGTCGCAAGAATCATGAAACATAACAGGATCTGGCAGGCTTCACGGTGGAAATAAATTGAATGGCTCAAAAATTATATTTTTGATAGTTTAGTAAGTAAATACATACACTTAAAAATTGAGTGATCAAAATTTTACTATTCAAAAAGTTTAATGACTATTCGTATAATTTGAGGATAATTTCAGAAACCTCCCTTGAAGTTTTTGATAATTTCATTGACCTCTCCTAAGGTTTCCACAATTACACTAACCTCCCCTAGCAAAACTTGGGACCAAATTGCTGACATCATATAATGCAAAATTACTATTATACCCAAGACATTGTGTGTTATTATAAGACTGAAATCTGATAAATAAGTCATCAGGGTCCAAATTAAATCTTTCAATTTCATTAACCAAGTTACCGGTTGGAATCTTGCTAATCAAAAAAGCATTTAACCAGCTAGCGTCAAATATGGCGCCATTTTGTTGATTGACACCAGGAAAAAGACAACGAATTAGACTTTTATATATTGTGAAGAAGGCATCAAGGAGAAGAAAGAAAAATAAGAAGAAACATAATGAAGATGGAAGCTGGAGAAACCTGCATACATCTTCGAGTTTTGATTCTAATAAAGTGCTGAATTTTTAGTCATTTCAGTCCTCTAACTGCAATGAATTGAATTAATTATTGTCTAAGAAATGGTTATTTGTAATTGTTAACTAATTAATCATTTGGCATTTCTTGCTCTTCCGTTTTTTCCCAACGCTTATGAATGTATGATCTTTCTTCTTCCGATCTTAAATTGTGGTGGTTTCATGTTTTACTAATACGGATCTTCATCATTGGCCTTAGTTGACTCCTATGGTAATTCATATGTGCTATCTTGCTTTGTGTCAGTTTTTTTTGTTTACTCCCCTTTTTTGTCGTGTAGGATCCTTCGCTAAGCTATTTAGCTTGTAAACAGTTTTCCTCTCTTAATTTTCTTTTCCTCTGCTAAGGTATTTTCTCACATTGGTTCAGTGAATTGTTGGATTGCAATTCAGCAGGACATTGCAAAGGCGAGAAAGGTGTATGCGTTGATAATGATCTTCATTTTTTCTACATTTAGGTTCTTCACATGGCTAAGTTAGTTCATAATAGTAGAAAATACTCCATAAGTTTAATATAATAGTACTTGCAAATTATGGGATTTAGACTGTATTGGGATTATATTCTGGATAAAGTATGGTTCAGATGGTTGTTTTTATCTGGTTCTTCATGCAATGTGATTTGGGATTTGATTTTTCATTGGGTGCACATGATTTGATAGTTATTTGTGTTTGTAGATTTTAGACTTGGTGTCTTTCGTAGTAATATGTGTATTGGTTGATTTAGTTCTTTCGTGATTGAAATGATTTAAACTACTAATTAATTCAAAAAGTCTTCCAAGTTTAATGCATGATCTTTACCAGTTACCTCTGTTAGACCAACTGCTTCCAAGTTTCAATATCAAAGAGTAGAGCCAAATGACCCATAAAGTTTTAACTATTCTGCTAAGATCTATTGCATATATAATTTTCATGACTTTCTTATTTTAAGTTCGAATATCTCTTCATGTGTCAGTTGTATCGTATTCTTCAACATTGCAAAAGATAGCAGTAGCCGTTGCTGAAGCTTTGTGCAAATAAAGTCAGTGACTCTTTTTCCTTATTTCACTAACATCCCCTCACTTTTTCTAATTTATTTTTTTATTTTTATTAGTTTTCATTATTTCACTAATATAACTTGTACACCTACCTCAGGGGCATTTATAGGAACAAATTTCCCTCTTTTTTCTATAAACACTTTTTTATGTTCACTTTTGACATCATGGGCTGATTTTGTTACAAATTCTAAACCTCAGGGGAGGTCAGTGTAATTGTAGAAACCTTAGGGGAGGTCAATGAAATTATGAGAAATCTCAGGGGAGGTTTCTAACATTATCCCTATAATTTGTTCTAAATAGAAATGGATAAAATGACTTTCGGTTCTATAGTTTGTGCAGTTGTATAGGTTAAGCACTCTAGATTAGACAAATTTTTTGTTTAGGCATATGAACTTAACTAATGACTATCATGATTGGCTCATTTCCTGAAAATGTAAAGAAGGACAAATATAGATTATTTTTGATAAATATTATAATTTCATTACAATCTGCACTAATTGCTGAAAGTATATTATCAAATACACACAGATATCAAATAACATATGTGAAAAAAAGATACTCCAAATCTAAAGAACAATAAAAATAACAAGAACCTCGTAAAGTTTAATCCATGAACGATTATTATTACTAACCGTTGGATTGAGAAGTTAATGCAACATAGCAATATGGAATCATTGTTAACATGAACATGTTCTATAATTGCAGCAACAATTGGCATTTAGTCCGTTTGAGTTATCCAAACACATTTACTTCTCAATTGATACAACTTGGTTTAATTTCGATATGTTGGTTAGTTATGCCAAGTAAACCAAGTGCTTGTAGTCAAGATCATTGGATAAATTACTTTCTTGGTTTTGGGTTTCTTAAAGCAAGTCAAAGCATCAGTCTAAAACGGAAAAATAAATTCAGATGACAAGAGAAAATTAGATGTATAAGTTAAGATTGTGATTTAGCATATAACTACTGTTGGATTTTTTTAACATTTTTTTTTCAAAAAATATTTTCGTTCATGGGGTTTTTTTTTTTTTTTTTTTTTTGTCTTCTTCATCTTCAGAATGTGACCTCAAACAGCAATTGGGAATGCCATTCCATTAGTGTTGCAAGTACTTAATAAGTCAACCTGCAAATAATAATTATAAAAGCTCCAAGCAAGCATACTATGTTCCTGGTTTTATTCATGTACTATCTTTTTAAGAACCTTTTTTTTTGGATAAGATATTACTACGGTACTACTGATTTCCTGTTGACTTTGTGTTTTGTTCCAATTTAATAAGGATGGATATATAGCAATAGCTTTTGTTCTTTCAGCCTACGGGCGAGCAGTGTCTCCCTGTGGAGCTCTTTGTCTCGATTCAAAGTGGATAAAACTCATAAAAGTGGATAGGTAGTGCTTTCCATTGGCTGGATTATGTACAGACGATGGAAAACATGTCAAAGCCAATTATGTCAAAATCAATTTACCGTGAACTTATAGATGCTACTCGTGTTGAAATGTACAGAGTCTACTTAATTAACAACTTTTTGTTGAAAAAGAATATTCAAATAAGTTATTCAACCTATTTTCATGCTTACCAACAATGTAATCTAAAAGAGCATATACAATAAGTAATCCAGCCAATTTTTATCTACTGGGCACTGTATACACTAGCAGGTTTGTATGCACGTCTTGCGTATAAAATTTGAAATTCAACTCTAAATTAGAATGATATGACACGTATCAAAACCAATTATTGTATACATTAATCCACTCTAAACATGCTACAATTTTTTTCCCTAAAATCTCTATTAGTGTGCATATAAGATTGATCCAATTTAAAACTTGTTACAATATATTCTAAAAACTCTTGGAAGTTAGACAACCATGAGATTATTGGTTCGACTCTCAAATTTTTCCCTTTTTTCCCCTTTTTAAAGGCTTGATACCCACTATTTATTTAAAAAAAAAAGAACAAAAAGTACATTCTTATAAGTAAGATTCAAACAAGTCAAACATCCACTCCATGAGCCATAATAATAACCCAACTTGCAAAATGCAAATCAAGAAATTTACTATCCATATCCGTACCCATAATTTTGGATACCTACAATTGAAATATCCACATTCAGCGGGTCGGTTATAGATATCCAATATGCATCCGAAATTCAAAAACTAACCTTACATGTTTTGCCAACCAAAATTTTTTAATTTATAAATTAACTCATTAAAATCACTTATAAATTAAAAATATAACTTAAAAAGGCATCATTCCAAACAAACTATACATTTTATAATTTTGCGAACCAAATTCATTAATCACATTCTTAAGAAAGAAAGTTAACTAAACAACAAACAATAAAAGCAAGAGCCAAGAAGTAGTAGGTAGTGAATTCTTCGAGGCTTCTTATTAGAAAAATGTGAAAACATATGTATAAAACTGATTGATTACTATAAAAAATTCGAATATTTTTAATAACTACCCTAAAGTCCTAATATGCAAATACTAAACCCCGTATTTGACCCGCATGAAAGCAAAATCCGCATCTAATCTATATCCGGAAGGCCTAACCCGCGGATTTCCGGATACGCGAGTTAATTAATTGGCACACCCTTACAGTTTGGAGAAATAATTTCAATTTATACCCTTTAACTATAGCTAAATTCTCACTTTAGTCCCTAAATTTCAAAATGAAACACTTTAGCCCTAAATTATAGAATTTATTATACTCTAGTCCCTAAAGTATATGACTTGTCCATTTTAACCCTTAAAGTATAAAATTTACCCCAATTTAGTCCCCAAAGTAAAACATTTAGGCATAAAATCTATCTCACTTCATTGATGATGTTATTTAAGTGAGACAAATTTTTTAATTT
Source organism: Coffea humblotiana (assembly GCA_023065735.1). Classification (NCBI taxonomy): domain Eukaryota; kingdom Viridiplantae; phylum Streptophyta; class Magnoliopsida; order Gentianales; family Rubiaceae; genus Coffea; species Coffea humblotiana. The sequence goes on along the minus strand of CM041215.1, from coordinate 25,079,887 downwards.
AAGAACTAAAATATCTCATTTTAAAGTTTAAGGACCAAAGTGAAAATTTAGATATAATTAAAAGGTGCAAAATGAAATTATCCCTAGTTTGGATACTATAGCAGAGCAAGCAAAGTGACCAAGTGAACTACGACTCCGGGCGGTGACTTTGTGACTTGCGAACGCTAGTAATACTCTACATGACAGTAGTCGACGAAGCCGCCTACCAAGCCGAAAAAACTGAACTTGCTTTATTTGTAGTTAAGTTAATTGTGACGTTTATTCAACACAAAAGGCCCACAAATAGACTACTTAGTCATGACTACAGAAAGTAATGCCAAGGCACGGTAGAAAGAGGCAGTTAGCTTCAGAAAAAAAAGTTCTACAAAGATAATATGGGACGCTCTGGGCCGTCGATATCAGCCCCTTTGTGTAAATCAGTTTGGAAGTTTCGTCTAGTCTTTGCTATTTTATTTTGACACGATAATTACTGTGCCCCCCTTTACTCTTAAGTCAAGGGACGAACTCAAAATGGTTAATGAAAGATTTGGAGAGGATTGTACCACCTCCGAACTTATGAGTGCGCCATGCACCTGCCCTAATAAAATTTCAAGAAATCTTGCCTTGTAATGCAAGCGAGGGGATTAAAACTTCCGACCTACAAGCAAAAACGAACCAAGTTCCTTCTTGGTGGCCAACTCAATCAGATTGGATTGGTTCGTCTCATTTTTCTCCCCTATCTCTTTTCAATTATCCTAGTTGATCAATCAAATCTTTTCTGAATCTAAAATGAAATGCAGCAGTTTCTTGGCTTAGAAGCAGCATAGTTTGATTAAAGTCTTTTTTATCAATTATTCCAGTTGATCAATCAGTACCTTTTTCTAATCATCTGGATATTTTTTTCGTTAACAAGGGAAGGATCAAAAGGGAAAAAAATAACGAGCTAAAGTAACAAAAGAATTCTGATGAAGCAAGATGCTTTGAAGACTCCTAGAGTATGCAGATAGGGCCAATAATCAGTGGCCATCATCTCGCTCGAGATTTTCTGGTCAACCATATATATGTCAAGTCGAAGCAAATGGGTCCAAGAACTGCAGCAACTACATTTGCATTTGTTGCACAAAAGAACTAGGCCATAGCAAAGAATGAGAGATTGAGAGCGGCTGGGGAATTTCAAGGAGAATCTTCCATTACGATCGCACACTCTTAACCTAAAACAAGTATGTACATGCTAATATACATCAGTTTGATACATATCAAATCTTTTAGTAAGATCAGACAACTAATTAACAATGGAAAAGCTCAGGACTACATTGCAAAGAATGAACATCCAATTTTAATTTGATATCGCCTCCCCAAGTCTTCGCTTAGACTTCTATACCAACCACGGCTTCTCTGTTAGATCCTTCGCAAACACGTATCGGAACCTTGAATTGTACGGCAACCATTCAATAATCTGAGAAGCTTTTTTGGTATTTGTACGCTCAACACATTTCTTTATTGAATCGTTAAGCTTCTTGTCTACATTTTCAGCAATCCACTTCAGAAGATCATCTGCCGGAATAGATGCTTCTTTCATGTATCTTTCAAGCACTTTTGGTAAAAACACTTTCTTCGACTTCTTCACAACAGTATTAGCTTGAAGGAACTCCCTTTTGGCGGATTCCAATTCATCTCTAATGTTTGCTGCTGTAAAGACTCTCAGCTAGACAGGAGAAGGAGGGGGGGGGGGGGGAATAAAATACTAAGAAGATAAATTCCAAGTTGGAAAGCAAAAGTAAATCTTTTGAGCAAAATCAGAAGTCTAATCATGACTTTCACCCTTTCCCGTGATCAGAACCTCTATGACCAGACGTAACAATTGAATTTAACAGTCAATGATGGTACATCAATAATAGCTTCCCAAGATAATACTCTTAGAGCAGAACAAAATTAGAAGATGATTAGATGTTCATACTATAGAGAAGAAGGAAAACAAATTAAACAAATTGACAGATGAAAGAGATTACCATGGGATCAGAAAAGGCTCCTGTGCAAAGGGCAAAGCAAACAAGAGGTTCAGAATCTCGGAGACCAAATTTTGAACTGATATGATGTCTTTCTTCTGGCAGCTCTTTTCCTTATAGCGGTTGAAAGAAGAGTCTCTAGCCACTGTAAGAGGACAAACGTAGTTGAGTTTGAGGCCAAATCTCAAGAAGTTATCAATTTTGTAAATAATGAAGATAGAAAGTTCTTTCTTTCTTTCTTTTTTCTTTTCTCTTTTTAATAATTATAGGAGCTTATCAGTCACATAATTATACTATGAATATCTATAACCTCCTAATGATCTGTTCTTCTATCCATATTTACATTTTTGCCTTGGTTGACGCTACTACAATTCGAATGCCAGAAACTTGATATGATTGTGACATGAATATGTTTACTCATCTTTCGTTATCTTCTCCTGGAACTGATAACAATGTTACCACTTGCTTCTAACTACAAATAGAGCAAGGTATGTGTAGTTTGAAGACAAGGAGGAATGGAGGCAAAAGATTCTCATTAGGTGTTGCACTTTGTATATTTACAATGGCTGATGGGATTAAGATTATACCTTTCCCATTCGAGGCGCACGGAAGCAAAATATGGACTGCTCAATTGCATCTGCACTTACAGCATGGCCACCAACATTATAAGCAGCCCTGCACTATACAGGAAAATCCGGGGGTCATCTACGGGAAAAGAAATAACATGCAAAATAGCAAGAAGTCTAAATAAGGACAAAAATATTCTGTATATTGGGTCGGTTGTGGAATGCTAACAAACACAATCACTTGAGATGTTCCTGCACTAAGATGATCTTACAAGCAAATCTCCAGTGCTATTCTACTTAAATGTTCAAAAGCAAAAAGAATAAAATGTAAAAATACAGATGTAAGTGTACATGTTTAAAATCACCTAAATAGTTTGTTCAATTGCAGGTAGACTTTTACTTGGGTGTTCTCTCATGGTTCTACCAGTTTCTATGCTGCTAGATGTTCTTTCAGAACAATGTTTTCTTTACAAATGTCCAAGTGCTTATTTGCAGCAATATTCCATCAGCATAAATAAAAAGCCAAAATTTGAGCATTCGATATAGTAATAAAGTAAAACATGTTTTGTTTATCTTTGACTTCGTAGTTCTAGAGATCATCTTACTTGGATTGATACTTCCAAAAGACTAAGTTTATTTGCATTGAAAGTTGGGTAGGGAGCTTAATTTCATTGTTGGAATATCTTGGTGTACAACATATTATAATTTTCATCCCCCAATGCCATTGCAAGAAAGAGAGAAAACCAAAATAAAATTTCAGGTGGTTTGTCATGAAACAAAATTGAGCAGTATACTCATAATTTTTGCTACCTTGTGAAACAAAGCTAACCTTCTGAGAGAGCTGTGGGGTACTCCATATGCCAGATATGCCTTCATAGGTGAAAACACAAAAAAAATAATTAATGGAAATATCCTCAAGAAGAAAACCAAGACAATAGATTCACCAGTCTCGTGGCATTTACATGCATAATCAAGGAATTATATATATTTATCCAAAAGGCTGTCTGGACGTCACTCTCCATCTGATTGACGCTCACCCTTTCCAGCTGTTCCACTAGAAGTCTGAAATTGGGAAAGGAATTGACCGTTAAAATGCACATGAACAGTGTGGTACATAACAAGCAGCAAGAAGTTCATTAAGAAGGATGCAATTTAAAAGAAAGAGCAAGCTCCAACCTTTTCAGTAACAGATACATTTCATCAACTAAAAATTTACACCTAGCTCTTCACATAAATGAGCATATGTGGTCATAGGAGAAGAAAAGAAGAGGTCAAGTCTAAACTAAATGCTACAGCCACTTACTAATTTACTTTGAAGCAAAACTTCTGAATTTCTACTGCTAGCAGCATATAAAATATGGCAAAAACATGTGTTTCATTTAAACTTATTCTTCCTTTTGCAAAACGAAAACTCCAATAGAAAAGTACCTGTAATTGTTGATGGCATAAGATGCATGGGAAAAGTTATTCTTGTCAGTTGATAAACTAGATATTTCGAGTGTGCATTTGCCAGGCCAGTCTCTCGGATCCCCAGAGCCCTGCCTGGGGAGTACAACACTAGTGGAAGACCTCGATAACAAAGGTGATCTATTTTGCTCCAAGTCTACAGATGCTGTGCTTCGAAGCCAGCAGTAGACTGCAGCCATACACCTGACCATTTCCTCTGCCAACTTACTTGGACACTGGTTGAGATGGTCTTTCAGAGTTCGCATCACAGAGGTTCTTCTCATTGCTTGTGACTGTTCCCGAACCTGCCACAATTTATAGCAACATGGGACTTCCATCAATAAAGTGGCACAACATAGTCCGATGGTTATTTTATCATGACATCAAATTTAGTTTCACTAGAAACTTAAATAAATAAATAGAAAATCGAAGATGTAATGTCTAACTACAGTTTGGCTTGTTCTTGTATATAATTACAGGAAAGACATTTATGCCTTATAAAGGAGAACCATGGAATACAATTTGTTGGAACAATGACTACCCTATAACAAGATGTTAGATATATAATCAAGACAGGGGCCATCAGTAATGACTTGTGCTCCTAAAATAATCGTTCTAGTGTCTCATTAGTTATCTTACTGCCTGCTTATAGAGATTGCATCATGAGGTTTACTCATTTTCAGTATGCTCCAAGCTCCTTGATGGACAAAATTTATCTTTTGAGAAAAAATTAACAGAAAAACTTGCTCTTATAAAGTTCAGCAACGTATTATGCGGTAGAGCATCTATTATCTGAAACATCCAACTCAGAATCAGTGACTGAATAACTAGCATAAACTACGAGTCACAATAGGAAGCCATCGCTTTTGAAAAACAAATACGAATATCCATTTTCTTGAAGAGAATATGTGATGTCAATGGGGGATGATGGAATAAAAAATTCAGAGAGTAGCAAACAAAGTCAAGAAAGATTGAAAAAAGCCTGGAAATAAAACAATAAACAGGCAGGATATATTCCTAAATATCAATAAAGATATCTAATTAATAACCTCATCTACAGATATCACTTGACAGGACCTTAGAGAATGCACTGAAGCACACATGGCCAGAAGAGATAGGTACAAGGCTTTGTATCTGGCTCTTCATTAGCACTGTGAATTTTTTTTTGGGGGGGGGGGGGTGGGAAGAAGAGAGACTGGTGCCATAGACAGCTGAAGGAATGAAAAGAAGGATCACGGGCTAATGCCAAGCTTTTTGATGGAGGATAATTATCAGCACATCCACCAACCTTGTGAACAGGAACGCGTAGTACTTTATACTAGTAGAGAGGACTGCAAAAGGAGTGATGTGGAGACAGGAGACTAGGAGCCAAATATGATTTGTAACAGCAAATGACATTTGGGGATAGAAAATCACCTATGACGAATTGCATAGTTTAAGAAAAGGAATTTAATTAATTCCAAGACCATTTTGAAAAGCAACATATGATCTTCTACCTTTCAAAGCTCACATAGAAAATAATATCCTACCTTCGCATTTTCTGTACAACTTTTCTCAAAGTGGATGTTGGCTTTACCACTAAACAGTGAAGCATGTCTAGTCTTACACTGCAGCAGGTCCCTTTTTCCCGAGTCATTTATTGAAGCAAGGGTTTGGAAAGTCCGTAAAGGGAACTTTGAAGAACAAAAAGCGCTTGAGATAATACTTGGGTGTTTTCTTGTCTCATTCTTTGCATGTGCAGGAGAAGTCATGACTGAGCTCTGCTCAGAGGATGACCTACTAATGCATTGCTCAAAGATGCTCCTGTAGAGAGAGAGAACATGCTGCTCACGATTTGCAACCTCCTCTTCAAGTAACTCAATCTCTGCCAACAACTCCTTCGTCTAAAATAATTAAAGAGTAGTGCTCATTATTTCCTATAAAGACAGTAAACTAGGAGCTAAAACTAAGATTTGATTAAATAAAGTTTTGGAACTGTTCAATGGCAGTAAAATGGAAGCTAAAAGTAAGATTTAACCATCAATATTCCAAATTCAAACATTCATTTACATGAAGGTATCCAGCATTTAAATTTTCCAAGTACTTTCAGCTATTCTCTACCACTTCTTTTGGGTCCATGTCAACATTTGATGTAAAGAAGTGATTAAATCTATAGACTCATATGGTGAAAGCATTAAAACTACAGGCTTTTCAACTACTAGGACTTGAGATAACGGTTCCCAACTTAAAACAAGCACTATAACCATGTAACTTGAGACTTCTAATCAGGCAAGAGCTTTCCAATGCCCGAAATACCCCAAATATTACCAACTGGGTATGATTGAGTAACTGTAGAATTTGATGTTAAGTTTGATGGTGAAAAGGTTGCGTGCTTCGTTGGCGTTGGTTAGGACTTGAAAGATAAAGGCTTAACAGCTAAAAAGGGGCTGATTCATCAAAACAGATCATAAAATCAACAAGAGAAGAAATGTAATAATGTGAATAAATGCTAGAGATCCTTCAGATGTTCCCTTTTGGATAAGTTCCAAAGTAAACTTTGCTGCTGATAGGTTCATATGAAAGTTTCAAAAGTTCCAAAGTCAGAACAAAATGTTTCTGGCACATGATTATTTATATCACCACTTCCAATAAGCAATTGAACACTTCATTAACACAGTTCCTAGTTGGAAAACCCACTAACCATCTGCCAAAACAGTTGTAAGTTCCACAACAGGCTAAGAATATAACTTAAGTTTTAATAATAAAGACATCTATAGACATTCTAAAATTTTTTACGTTTATGCAAATTACATAAGTTTTTTTTTTTTTTTTACCTTCAAAAGAAGAGAACACAAGGTTAACAGCCATGATAGATATTTTGAAGTCATAAAAAATAATAATGAGAATGTCTTTAAAGTTGCTGCTATGACACTGAGGCACAGCTAGGGAGTTCTATACATCTTTTCTCGTCATCTGAGCCACTTAGCTGTAATTTTCACAAGAAATGAAAAGGTCATCTATCAGATCCAATGATGATGTTCATGACCTATTCTTCACCTTTGATCTAGAATGAAACAAGTGCTAAAGACTGCATGTTATTATGGAGAAGCTTTCATGCCCAATAAAAATAGCATACTGTCACTGCAGTTGGTTGTTCAGTATGGAGAAGCTTTCATACCCACTATGCCCCATAAGATAAAAAGAACAGAAGTAAGGCTAGAGGTGGTTCAGTTAACTTATTAAGCCATCTGTTACACTAACACACATGATAGATATTGAATTCTTGGAAATATAGCCACCTAGTAACATAGTATGTTAAGTTGCAAATGAGATTCAAATTTGCAAACCAGATTCACGAACCCAAAGCAAACGAAAATGGTTAATAGCATCTAGATGCAGGAAGCTTTATCCATATTTAGATATCATTTTCTGTTGCAAATGCTTGTGGCGAATTTGTATCTGATTCTATTACAACAAATGTAATCTAAACACAAATAAAAGACAGAGTATTAGTGCTTACTTGAGCAGCAAAATGACGATGTCCAGGAGATAATGTGCTGGAAGCTCGACCCATTGCTTTCTCAAGTACCATACGCATAGATCTCTCTTGCTGCAAACGGAATTGTAATTGCTCAATCTGCAGAAGGTGATTTAACATTTATCAAAATCCAAACAGAGACAAAATATTTATTATGTATCGATAGGCAAAAGTTGTATGTATATAAAGACATTCTTAATGTATGACTTTACACAGGGAGCAAGCGATGAATCCTCATGAATATTCAGTATTTAAGTAATTTCAATGAAAAAGGCCTTTTTCCAAAACCTGCAGAAGGCTGATTTTGCTATTTTCTTTCTTCCTTTTATCTTTTGGTGGGGATGGGGTTAGGCTTGTACGGAAAAGCAATTCACACGGGTCCTTGTATCAAAAAAATTTCCTACCGAAAAAAACTCCAGCAGAGCAATAAATTTCCTACAAAAAAGTTTCTTTTTTCATTCTTTGATACTCATGCAAAAAATTACTATTTTGTGTTCATATGTCACCCTGCTGCTTCATTCACATTCCTTCATGGAACCATGATAATTGTTTTTAATATATGTTTTACTGTAGTCTTCAAAGACTATATGATTCGTAATGAGTTTATGATCTAAAGATTGCAAAACCAAGGGAGGAGCTCCAAGATTAAGGTTTTAACTATCTTCCATGATTACACCTGTTATGGTGTATGTTCTTTACACGCAATGATCTAACATAGATGCACATACATGAAGCACTTCTAATCCATGAGTCTTTGTTAACTAAAGGGGATCTTACTGGATGTGGAAAAGAATCATAAGAATGCTTGAAACTGTATAAGCTACAAAAGGAGAGACTAAACTGATAGAGTACAACGGAACTATGAGCAACAGAAATCATATAATTCCACTAAGGCCACTTGAGTCTATGTTTGTGAAAGGCCTTAATGTTTGTGAAGCATGAAAACATAGAACAGATATAGCAGACTAATCTGTCCTTCATCTTAAGTAAAAAAAACAAAAATCAATTTCCACTCTTACATCTTTTTCCAGGGATGCTCTATGATATGAAACAGCATCTTTGTTTACTCTAACAGACTGCGCGTGAAGTGGACTTGCCCTGCAACTCCGCGTTGAAGGGGGTAATTCCTGTTGATTCCACTGTTTAATTTGTCAAGATGCACGGTGAAAAATTTTCATCTTAATGTACAAAACTGAACTTGGTGCCATCTCATGTATGCTTAAAGTGGCAGTTAATGATTGCATAACAATTTCTTACAGGTGATTCTTTAATGTCTTGCTGCAGAGAATGCAGATTACTCTCTGGTCTAATAGTCAAATTCCTGTCAGACAGCAACTGCAAAAGCAAGAGCAAATGCACTTAAGCCACTTGACTTAATACCAGAAAAATCTTTAATTGGGGTTTCCAATACTGAAATTGAAACTTCAAAGGCCAAAAGATAACAAACTAGGCTTAAACCGAATGAGGCACATCCAACATGTTAAACTTTAGTACTTTCCACCAAGAAAGTGTATCTTGAAATGCAGCTTCACTTTATGCTTTCATTCTTTTTGGATTAAGTCATGGAACTTTAAATCCAAGGGACAACAGCTAAACTAGTACAAATTCAGAAGAGAAAAGAAATTAAATAACAACGACAATGACATCCAGAAATCCAATTGCCAGAGTGAACACTTTTCTAGATCTATTTAACATATGGGGAATCATTCATTAATTATACCATTACCCAGGAGAAGACATCAAAATAATTTCATGAGTCTAGTGACCTAGCATTTTGTTTGCCAAAATTTCTTTTAGGCAGATACCTATTCATCTTGACTCCTACGAATTATTTCACGCTAAAGAATGAGTTTAATCTAATATGTATGGAGAGAACAACCAAGTTGTGAACTTAATCTAAGCAAAAAAGGAAAAAAGGCACGATTTGGTAACTTGCAACCTCAGGTCCTCCTCGCCCCCAACCAAAAAAAGAAAAAACAGTGAGAGAGAGAGAGAGAGGAACAAACAAAATTTGATTTCAACACAAGCTAGTGCGTTTTTAAAAGGTAAACTGTGCGGAAAGAACAAACATTCAACTCCTACCAGAATGACAAAATCTGAGATTACTGGAAACCAAATTTCTCAGCTTTTCACCCATCACTATACAGGGAGAAAAAAGAAAAGAAAACGAAAAACCCCAAAAGTATGCCAAAATAAAAAATGAAGTGAGTACAGCGACAAATTTATTTGATCTAAATCTTTGGAATAATTCAGCATAAACTAACATACAAGTCCTACCCAAAAATTTATTAGATATAAAGGACAAGAAATGAACCTCCTAAACGCCTATGTTGAGCATAAGTATGCGTATGTGCCACAGAATCTCCATTTTGTCTCCCAACAGCAGCAGTTTGTTTCCCACCTTCATCTACAATTAAACTAGTCATTATTCTCCACTTTCTTTGAAACCCAACACAACATTCAAAGCTCTCTCACATTCTTCATCAACATACTCCTCCTACCCCCAAGGACCCAATCTTAATTGGGTCATTTTAAAACAAGTGCTATAAAGCAAACAAGAGAAATAAATGAAACCTGACACCACCAAAAAAATTTGTTTTTTTTTTCAAAGAACCAATTAATGAGTGATAGAAAAAAGAAGACAATCCATTCTTTAATGGGTTTTGCACGTTCAGGCAGAAATGGAATGTAGTTGCAAGATTTTTAAACAAGCCTGCAACGAAAACAGAAAAACATAACATGTCATAATTGAGTGAAAAAAGCAAATACTTGGCATGCAATAGTAACCTGCTGAAATGCATGGGGCCAAAGTTAGCTAAGATGAATTCAATTCCATCGCTTTGTGTCGTTGAGAGCATGAATGGGGTGGTTTATTATAGCTGGTGTGGGGTGCAGTGCCAAATGCCTCATTCTCTCACTCTCTTTTCACACAGTAACAGTGTGTAATCAGTTGTCAGTGTTGTCCGTATGGAATTGGAATGGAGGGTAAACCTTTTGAAAAGCTGAATCCTTCTGATGAACAGTTATTTAACTTAACGGGCAGGATTTGTACCATTGGATTCGACCCAGGCATTAAAACTAGTAAATTGCAAGGCGGGCTGCGGACTACGTTGCAGAAGCTACGGCCCAAAACGCAGAATGACGCCCTTAATCTGAAGTGACATGACTTTGGGCTATTTGACAAGCATAGCAGTATTTGCAGGATAGAACAGCTCTTGGCAGGGCACCTAACGATGTGTTTGGTTTGTAATTTTTTGGAGTTTTTATAGAAAATATATTTTAACGATATAATATATGTGAAATAAAAAGATGATTAAAAAATGTATTTACAAAAAACGTAAAGATTTGTTTTTGGTAGAAAACCCCTTTCCAATCACTTTTCCTTTTTAATTTTCCAAAGCAGAAATGTAGTACTTGATTAATGAATATCTAATTTTTCAACAAGATCAGACAAGTAATTAACCAATGAAAGATCACGACTAAATATAAAGAATGAACATCCAATTCTGATTATATCTATAGCCAGCCTCCACCAGATTTCGTTTAGACTCCTATACCCACCAAAGCTTCTCTAGTAGGTCCTTGGCAAACACATATCGGAACCTTGAATTGTAAGGCAACCCATTCAATAATCCGAGAAGCTTTTTGGTATTTGCACTCTCAATGCATTTCTTCATTGAATCTTGAAGCTTCTTGTCTGCATTTTCAGCAATCCAATCAAGAAGATCATCTGCTGAAATCGATGCTTCTTTCATGTATCTTTTAAGCACTTTTGGTAAAAAAACGCTTTCTTCGACTTCACGACAATATTAGCTTGAAGGAACTCTCTTTTGGCGGATTCCATTTCGTCTCTAATGTTCGACGGTGTAAAGACTCTCAGTTAGACAGAAGGGGGAAAAGATACCAATAAGAAGGTAAATACCAACTTGGAAAGCAGAAGATAAATATGTTTTGGGCAAAATCAAAAGTCGAGAAATTTCTAACATTATGATGAATTTTAAAAAAATTCTACAAAGGGGGCATTTTGAGTGCTGGATTCTGTCTAAGGGGACTTCGCATTCAGCAAATGCGAGCTGAGCTCGCATTTGCTGAATGCGAAGTCCCTTGAATTTTGCAACCAACAAAATCCAAAAAAAAAAAGAAAGAAATATATAGACCTCGCATTTGGCTGACCTCGCATTTGACAAATGCGAGGTCATGCGAGGTCTATATTTCTTACCCTTAAATGATTTTTGCGGGTGCAGGTTGTAATACACGACCACACAAATACGCGAACTCATGGTCGCGTATTATGATCGCGTTTTCTTCTTGTGGCCATGATTTTTCCATGAATCTAGATTTTTGCCATGATTTTTGTTTTTGCTTCAGTTGTAATGCTATTTGCCCTTACTTTATGATTTCACTGCAAATTATAAAATGATTTACAATCTGCAATGAAAATTTCTACAAATTTTACTACTTAAGGCTCTAAATTCATCAGAACTGGAAAAAAAAAAGATCCCATAATATTGCCATCAATACTGGATAATAATTTGTGGCAATAAATCTTAACCAAACTAGTAGGCTTTTGGCTTTACTGTATCTCGCATCCGATAAATGCGAATTCCTAAAAATTATATTCAAAATTTGCTTTTTTTATTAGGAGCACACAATCATTTTTGTTTTTGCATTGACATTTATCATAGAGGAAAAATTCTTTTTATTTTAAAACTCACACGAGTTAGAAGTTAGCAAATGTGAGCTCTCAGTACAAAATTTTATGTACTAGTAATTCTTTGTATAAAAATAACAAAAAAGGTATATTTCTTATAGATTAAAAGATTTGATAATTTCTTGGTTAGAAAGGCTGTATGATGCTCAAAAGCTGTTGGATTGATGGTTTTTAGTAAGATTATGGAGCAAAAATGAAGATTTGTGAATTGAGTGAGTTTGGAAGAGAGAAAAACGCAAGGAAGAAGAAGAAGAAGATTGAAGAAACTGACCGCGAATTCGTTTTGTTATGGCCAAGGGATCAAATACGCGACCACGGAGTCGCATTTTTAGCTTGCGGCTGCGGGTTGTAATACGTGACCACAATACGCGACCTCACGGAGTCGCATTTTTAGCTTTGCGGCTGCGGGTTGTAATACGTGACCACTGAATACGCGACCTCATGGTCGTGTATTGTGGTCACGTATTGTGTTTCAGATTGCGTACCTCGCATTTGTAGAATGCGAGTAATACAGCTCGCATTTGACGAATGCGAGCTTAGTAAGCTCGCATTTGACGAATGCGAGCTTAGTAAGCTCGCATTTGGCAAATGCGAGCTATTTTTCTTTTTTTCTTGAGAGACTGACCTCGCATTTGTGAAATGCAAAGTATCTGAACTCGCATTTCACAAATGCGAAGATCATAATCCTGGAACTAACTTCAAAAATTACCCCCCTTGTAGAAAAACTTTTTTTTTTCATCACAATTTAAGAATTTACCCATCAAAAGTCTAGTCATGACTTACAGAACTCTTTCCTGTGAACAGAAGCTCTAAGACCAGACAAAACGATTGCATTAATGGTCAATGATAGTATATCTAGATCTTCTTGAGAAAATACTTCTAGAGCAGAACAAAATTCGAAGATGATCGGACTGCAGAGACGATGGAAAATAAATTGACAGATGCAAGAGATTACCATGGCATCAGAAAAAGGCTCCCATGCAAAGGCCAAACCAAACAAGAGGTCCAGAATCTCGAAGACCATATCTTGAATTGATACGATGTTTTTCTCTCTGCAGCTCTTTTTTCTTCAAGCAGTTGAAAGAAGAGTCTCTAGCCACTGTAAGAGAAGTAGACAAATTTAAGACCACACCTCAAGAATTTGTTGATTTGAAAATGATGTACATAGTTTTAGATGATGCACATTCTTGTTATATTTGCTGTCGTACCACCTGTGATAACTCATTAGTTTCTGTTGCTAATCATTGTGAAAATTAGATCGTGTTTTCTACACGTCAATATGCCTCAATACTTCATGCACATTATGTTTGCTGTCAGTGTATATAATATTTACTTTTTAACTTAGGATTAATCTTTTCCTACACTGACAGTGTATATATTGTCAGCATGAATGAATAATAACTACGCAAAAATTTGAATTTAAAATTCAACTTTCACACGCATATCATGAATCCAACGGTGATAGTGTATACACTGTAAGTGTATATAAGATTTACTCTTTAACTTACAAGGAGATAACATTTTCAGTCCTTTGTTTTAAATGCCTTGGCGTGAGGTGCAAAAAAAAACTATTTGAATTAAAATAATAAAATAATTACTATTAATAAGGTAACAATACAATATTGAGTTTTAGGTATTGCTTTGATTATCTTCTTAGTAGATTAAAGAAAAGAAGAAGAGAAAATTAATTGGACTTCTTGTGGATTAGATGCCAATTCAAACATTAACCCTTATTATAGTACACCGCAACTTGATCACCCATACTAGCATAAACCAAAAGGATCAAATTAAAGAGCTCCTCAAAGAAAGTATTTTGCATACAAATGACAACTATTCCAGTTGGGTAATCTATAAGAACATCTAACTGGCTAACAAATATAATGCTTCTTGATGATATAATAAGTGGAACCATAACTATTATTAACTTGTATTTTACTAGGTTATATAAATAAATTACCATAGTAAACCTGGAATAAAAAATGTGATCAGTTTATGACTCAAGAACTTCCTCAAAAAGAAAAAAGAAAAAAAGAAAAAGAAAAGGTTCCCATATTATTTTGCATTATCCTTCTGCTTACACTAACATAATCACTACTATCATCAGAATTATTATAAGGGCGCCCAGCTTATGTGGGTTTAGGTATACGTGTTTACTAAAACTTATCATGAAATAGGCCATCAATCATTATTTTGGTGGAGTTGATTAGCCTGATTACTTATTAAATCTCCACTCATTAATTATATGGTAAAAGTGATATTGAACCCCTCATTTGAGCAGCAATTCCCTTAATTCTAATTACTCAGTCGTTGCCATGTACATAATGTTCAATATTCTGAACTCAGGCCGGTGGGGCGGCACCAATTAGGGGCCTCAGCTCCTTCTCTTAGGCCCCATGGTCGGTGATTAATATTGGAAATGCCAGTTTTGGCTTACAATTCTATGCAGTATATAAAGAAGATCATTGTGGAACTTCATAAGCCAACAAGTTTTAGTGAGTCAATCTTTCTGGGATTTTGAGCTTTTTTTTTTCTTCTTTTTGGCTAGTAATTTGCTTGCCTTTCTCAGGTGATCGGAAACAATGGTGAAGATAGTTTTTGGTAGCTTTGGTGACTCTTTTAGTGTTGGGTCATTAAAGTGTTATTTAGCTGAGTTTATTGCCACTCTTCTCTTCGTTTTTGCTGGTGTTGGATCAGCAATAGCCTACAGTAAGTATTCCATTTCTCTGTAGTCATTGTATCGAATCTCGCCCACAACACAGCAAGAATTGAGATTTATTAGCAATTATACACTCCTATTCCATTGTTTTTTTAATTATTATTATTAATAATTTTTGAGCACCAAAAATTCCTTGTTTTGTGCTTGTAGATAAGCTCACATCGGATGCAGCTCTAGACCCACCTGGTCTAGTGGCAGTGGCCGTGGCTCATGGATTGGGGTTGTTCGTGGGGGTGGCCATTGCGGCCAACATTTCTGGTGGCCATTTGAATCCGGCGGTGACCTTTGGATTGGCAATTGGAGGAAACATAACTATTCTAACTGGCCTCTTCTACTGGATTGCCCAATTGCTTGGTTCCATTGTTGCTTGCGCCCTCCTCAAATTTGTTACTAATGGCTTGGTACGTACCATGTACCTCAGAATCATTAATTTGTGAGAAAAAACTTGTCCTGATTTTTTTATTTTATTTTATTTTTACAAATCATCGAGCTTTAGTTCAGTGGTCGCTAAAAAGGGATTTTTTTACCTGGTAACCTCTGATATAATCTCTTTAGACTTCACTTCCCTGTAAAATAAAATAGATTATGTTATAATGATATTATCATTGAGGCAAAAAAAAATAATTTCTTTTACAAGATCACAAGTGATGACAATGGTAGGAATAATACAAACAAACCTGCAAATGATGGAAATCACAACTCAATTCAAAAACCCACAAATAGTGAAAGAAAAAACTCAATCTATCATGGGATTTGAAAGCCTAACCATCCACTAAATTTAATAAACCTCTGATCGGAGGAAAACTTAGAAAACCTAATCGTATTGGAAATTTATTGCATAATAATTAGTAACATAAAACTCAAGAAAGGGAATTACTCTTGTGCACAATTTTTTTTTTTTTTGGCAGGCAATTCCTACACATAACGTTGCCTCAGGAATGAATGGATTTGAAGCCTTGGTGATGGAAATAGTCACTACATTTGGTCTTGTGTACACTGTTTATGCCACGGCAGCCGACCCCAAGAAAGGCTCCCTTGGAATAATTGCACCAATTGCAATTGGGTTCATTGTTGGAGCTAACATTTTAGCTGCTGGCCCATTCAGTGGTGGATCTATGAACCCAGCAAGATCATTTGGCCCAGCGGTTGTTAGTGGAAACTTCGCGGATAATTGGATCTATTGGATCGGCCCACTTATTGGTGGAGCATTGGCTGGGCTAATATATGGCGATGTCTTCATTACTTATTATCAGGCACTCCCCGCCACCCAAGAATACACGGCCTGAGCAGCCTATCTCGTTTTTAATATGGGCTTTTTTTGTATTTTGTGTCGTTGAGCTTGTAAATTTTTCTCTCTTTCTTTAAGAAACCCTTGTGGTTTTTTCCTTCTCAAATAAAAAGATGTTCAAAGTGCAAAATTATGTCAAATTGCAGCAGTGTTTCTCTGTATCTCTCTCGCTCTCATTTTTTTTAATGTACATTGAGGAATTAGAGAAGGTAGTGAAATAAAAATGGAATCTTTTTTTTCTTTTATGTTTTGGGAAGGGTATTACTAGCCCAATTCTTTATTATGGTTGAAATTGTGGTTAAATTTTGATAGAAGATTAATTTGTCTTTGGGCTAACGAAGCAGGAACTTTGACACGATTATTATTATTATTGGTCTCCTAAATCTTATCTTCTCTCCTTTTTTTTGATTGCTATTTGTTTCTTGTGGAGGTCTTACCCTGCATCAATAGCTAGATGACACACGTCCAAGCAAGCAGAAAAGGCTTTTCAATATTGGAGGTTTTGGGTATCGGTCCAAATCGGTATAAAGATTGATAGGAATAAGCTTCGTGTAGATCAATATCTTTTTTTTAAATCAACAGATGTGATGGATGAGAACACTTGGGAATGAATGTAACCATTGATAATGTCCAATAGTTGATGGCAAAGATAAAGAGCATCTCTATTGTTAACCTAATCCTTTGCTTGAGTCAATATATGAAAAAGTGTCGTATTATTATAACGATTTAACGTATTTAAAATAAAGCGACGATTGAAAATTCTGTTTACAGAAAATATAAAAATTTTTCTTTAGAAAACGAGAATCCAAACACTATAGTTAATCCATTCCTGTAAGGCACATCATTTCTACTGGTTCCACACGTGTACTCTAGCCATCAAAAGTATGTAACACTAGTATTGCTATGATCACTACAATTATATGTCACTTTCTGCCGCCTAAAAAATTTGGTGCTCTGCAAGATCCAGTTCATTTCTTGTTCTCCCCTGCTCTCATCGTGCTTGTAACATGATTCTTGTTTTTATCCCTCGTGGGAGGATTATGTTCAAATCCACATCTGTTGCTTAACTGTTAAATGATTCTTGAAAGTAATGCAAAGTTGTGCAATCCATCTTTGGCTTGAAAGGGCTTCCATCAAAAGGCACTGCTTTGAATTGAATCTGTAGAAGAAGATGGAACGCACTGCTGTCAATCTGTCAGTATCATCACCATTGCAATCACTTTGTCCTGTTGTTAAATAGACAAAATGCACGAACTCCACACTGACAAGAACTGAAGCAACTTTTGTGCACCTAGTTTTCTTAAAGCAGAGAAAACACATTATTGACTACTAAAAAGGGAGACTGTTGTTGGAGATAGGCATGCAACTGATCAGGGAATAGTCAAGATATGGTGCAGCATCATTGCAGCTCACATGAGGAAGAGATGAATGGACCATTACTACAGCATTCGGATTGAGAAGTCTTGTTGAGCCAAAAGCGGAGCAATTTTCATGAAAAGAAGAGAGTAAAAAAGGTGGAATTTATATTCACCTGATGTTTGCTTTGTACGCCAGTTTTGAGCACTTTATGTAAAATGTTATCACTTTAATCATAGGAAAGGCTGGTAATTTCAAAAGGCAAATTTAAGCAAGCGAAATTATTACCAACTTGACCTTTGGGGCTTATCAGATTGTATTTACTAGTACTATATAGTCGTGAAAAAGCAATTGCTAAAGGCAAAAGCATCTTTGAGATGAGACTTTACCAAGCAACAAGAAAAAAGGTAATATTGACATTTGGCAAATTGATATCAGGGTACGCCCCTTCCCACCCGCTCCTACCATTCCGCCTCTGAAAAGCCACAGAAGTACAAATATACACATCCATAAATGGCCTTTTGTCTTCTTCTTCTTTATATCTAAGGCACTAAAATCATGTAGAACAAGAAATTTTGGTATAGAAACTTTAGCTAGGTGTGATAAAGGCTAACCAACGTAGCTAGGTGTTTTTGCAACAGAAACTTTAGCAACTTCAACGCAATCGAAACAAGGTTTTGATGTATATGTTCGCTGGAATGAAATCCATGGTTCATGAAACAACTCCCTCCCCCACCTCCTCCCAACACACACACACAATATTAAGGGATTGATTGCAATGTGCTATAGGTTCAAATTGTATTTGAAAGCCCTGTTAAAAGCATGCATATAGTTACAGAAGAAAGGTAAGTATCCAACTTTTCTAAAGTATCAAGAAATGTTAGAACGCGCTAGAATTGTCAAACGAGGGAATCCCAGATAGCTTGGAGTTGGAGCCTTGGACTAAAGCAGACAGACAGTGCAAATAATTGCTGTAAAAAATTTGCCTAGTGCACGTGGGGCTCCTATGGGTGTGAACTCGGCAACTTCTCAATTTGCTAGCCCACTAATCCCTTCGTCCTCACTCTCTCTTAGTAAATGTTAATCCCTTTAGTCCAAGGTTCAAGAACGGCTGTGCCTGGTCCTGCAACAATTTTAAAACTAATCTAGTGCCGACCACCGAAAGTTTTAGTCTTAAACCCGCAATAGATTTGGTCCTTTAGCATAATTATTATACGCTTCTCCTCGTACACATCAGCTACTTGTGCATGTCTGTATTCATAGGCCAACCCTATTTGCTTTGTATATGCAGAGCTGCATGGGCGTTGCGAAACACATTCCCCATCTTACCAGGACGATGTTTTCTTATGTTTGGTCATATTAACATTTGTTTAGTGTCTTTGCTCAAACAAAGAATATTGAGTTACGTAAATTTTGGAATGCGTGTTCATTAATTCAGCATCGTATTCATAGAATATTGTATTGAAAAAGATACTAATATCTTTTACGTATAAAGCATATATTGTGTTGTATGAATATGATTTTGGCATGACAAGAATTAACCAAGTCAAATAATCTAATTCAAAATTTTGTGAACTTACATAAGCTAAATTGCCAAATATTAAGTGACGTAAACAAATGTTTGACTAGACAGAATTTGATTAGATTTAAACCCGTTTGGATTGTTATTTTTCAGAATTTTTGTAAAAAGAAATGTAGCGTAACGTTTTGATTTGGTGCCCGACAAAGTGTGACGAGTTGTTTTCATGTTCATGCGTAATCCTACTCATATACCATATTATGCATGTATATGTGTATGTATATTTTTTAATGTACTGAGACCAAACCTGGAACTCCTAGGGGTTCCAACTCCAAGCACGAGACTGCTAGCAAAGGATGGTGGTGGCCACTATGCCACTTTGGTGCTAGTCTGTCTCTACTATATATACAAGTGAACTTGACTGAGCATGCTGCAGAGCAGCTTCTCGTGCTTCTTCTGCTATAGCATAGAAGTAGTGCTATAGAGGAAGTTGTAAGTCTAGTCCAGTAGAGTGAAAGTGAGTGCAAATGGAGGCTAGTCGCTTTTTAGGATGGAAGAAGAATTCAAGGAATTGGCTTCACAATGTAGAAGAAGATGAAGAGGTGAGAGCAGAATCAACTATACCATCAGTACCTCAGCCAGAAACACCGAGGGAGCCAATGGAATTCTTGTCACGATCTTGGAGTCTCTCTGCTACAGAAATCTCGAAAGCTCTTGCTCAGAAAGAGAGAGACTCCGCATCTGACAAGAAACTGAATGCAATCCCAGAAATGGTCACTGGAAATCAGTTTGTAAGTTACACAACTCTTTTCAGTATTTCAAGCCCTGATATACTTTTCTTCCCATTCTGGTGATCACTTTTTTATTTACTTTGTCAGTTGTCAAAGAATTGAGTCTAAAACAACTCGGTCGGTTTATCAAAAGGGGCTATAAATCCAGATTAATTAGGATTATTATCTCGTCAATATATCTTAGCAACAGCATACCATTAGAAATGGCAAAAATATGACTCACTGCCAGATTTGGTACTGAACGCTTTGGATTTTCTTGTAGCCAGGGAAGGTCATAAATCTGCCTGTTCAAGGTCGAAGATCAGGGGCAATTGGACGGTGGTTTCATCATAAGGAATCTAGTCATAGTACAGTGAAGAAGAAAGACAAGGCACGAGTGGAGAATGCACATATGCATGCTGCCCTCTCTGTTGCAGGTCTAGCTGCAGCATTGGCGTCTGTGGCCGCAGCAGAGAACAGAAAAGGTTCAAGCTCTAAAATGAGCACAGCTTTGGCCTCAGCTACAGAACTTCTGGCATCCCATTGCATTGAATTGGCTGAATCAGCGGGGACTGAGCACGATCGTGTAGCCTCCATTGTCAGATCAGCTGTGGATGTTCGCAGTGCCAGCGATCTAGTAACTCTCACAGCTGCGGCTGCAACAGGTACATATCCATTCAACTGGTTTTCCATTTACTTTGAACAGTGAGTTTCACAAGTTCTCAATGATTTCTTTGTTATTGAAAAGCACTACGCGGAGAAGCAGCTTTGAAAGCAAGATTGCCAAAAGAATCAAAGAGGAATGCATCTATAACTCCTTGTGACAAGAGCATGGCAGAAACTCAGTCTTTTGCTGGTTTTCGTAGTGAAATAGAAGATGCTCCCCTTGTAGGTGACTTGCTGCAACACACGCGAAAAGGTAATTGCGTTCTCTTGTCCGCATAGAAGAGATAATGTGTCAAGCAACAAAATTCAGCAAGAAATTGCTGAACTGTGGAAGTAATCTGGTCGGGAATGTTTGCATCTTTGCTAGACTATGATGAAAATTCAGATTTCAATTTTTACGATAGCAGGAAGAAAATGCAGACTCAGAATGTTTGGCAATTAAATCCCAATTTACAGTTTATGAACTCGAAAAGATGAATTTCAAAATCTCAGGACACATCGCTTCATTTTTTGAACCATTTTTTTTAATAGGATTGATGAGAAGCAGCTTCTTTATCAGAATAATGATTGTAATAATAATTGATTGGACTTCTCAGGTGAGCTGAAGTGGAAACACGTTTCTGTCTACATCAACAAAAAATCCCAGGTATAGAAAACACAACCAACATATGAACTAACATGAATATTACCCTTTGAAATGCTTAATTATCTGGAAAGGCTTACATTGCTAACTTAACTAATCTGATAGCAGGTGATACTGAAACAAAAGAGCAAACATGTGGCTGGAGCCTTTTCCAAAAAGAACAAATGTGAGCTTTTAACACGTTCAAATACAAATTTGCATTATATTTGTAAATCAAACAAATAGTTGTGTTTCCATCATTCTGCCATACCAAGTCTACTCACTGATTCAGGAGAAACAGTTCCATGGTTGTATCTAACGTGTTTCAGTGGCACCTGCAGGTCTTGTTTATGAGGTTTGTGATGAGACCGCAACTTGGCCGTTCAAGAAAGAAAGGGAAAACACAGAAGTCTATTTTGGAGTCAAAACTGCACAGGGTCTTCTTGAATTCAAGTGCAAGAACAAAATCCACAAACAAAAATGGGTGGATGGAATTCAAGATCTACTGCATCGAACCAGTTTCATGGAAGATGCTGAGCATTCTATGAGGGTTTTACGCATTAACAAGAGCATTTGATTGCTTGTTTGCCAATAATTTCTCAGTTTCATACGTGAAGTTTTCTTGATAAACAGAGAGTAGAGTATGCATATGTATTTGGGATAGGGTTCACAGTGATAAATTAGATAAAAGCAGTTGTTTTCATGTGAAGTTTTGTTGTTCGCTTGCTCTGATATCTGTATCATCCAGCAACATAAAAGAGCAAGTCTATCTGTACAAAGATTCATGTTCATTTGTTGATAACATATGATGAGCCCACGGTTGTAATTCCCAATTTTTCTACCTGTGCGAGTACGTGTGCTTCTCTTTCTATTGTATATATCATAATAACAACTGTCATCTGCCAAATGTAGTGCTTTACTATTTGTTAAAAAGTTATTGAGCATCTAGTTACAGCAAGTAGTTTTTATATCTGCCTTCCCTTCAATTTTTCTCATATAATTTGGTGATGAAATTTAACAAGTCATATTGCTTTGGCTAAAAGAAACACCATAAACTGATTTACCAAAACTACACATCTGATGAGCTACAGAACTAAATAAAACAATTACAGCGTAAGTGAAAGTGGATTTAAAAGTTTGTCACTTGGAATTGCATTGGAAGAGTGCAAGTAAAATGACTTTGCATCCCATACTTAATACACGCCTCCTCCTTCGCTACTCCCCTGGAAAAGAACCCCACTGAATATGAAATCCCTTTCAAAACAAGATTTGCCTTTCATCATCAAAACACAACAGTCTTGTTTCGTTCGTAAGGCAAAACACGCAGCTCACAATATGATTTTATTGCTTTTGAAAGGCATCGTTTCTCAAGATCCATGGACTTCTGTACAAAACCCTGCAAATTATCTCTGTGGGAAACTCTTTCCACCTGAAAAGTTGAAATGTTCTATTTTAGAACGACAGCACCATGACACACTTTCATCTAGTACTTTCAATGTACAGAAATTGCATAATGGTAGGAGGACTCATGTTCGATATTCTGAAGATACAGCAAGCACAAGCAGACAGTATGAGAAACAGCGGCAGGCATAGACATTTAAAGGCCTGTCCCGTGCATACGTTTTATTTAATTATGACATGCGTAACATGTTATGTCACTGAAAAGATTGTTTTCTAACAAGAGGAGCCTCACATGCCAAGCTTAATTAACTTTTTGCCATGTTGAAATGATCAGATAAATCAAAATCTTAAATGGACAATGATTACATGACTTGGTTAAAGAGTACAAGAATATCAAACAGGTAGCAGAGAACCTAAGGTCAGTTATATCGAACCAGAATGCTGATGCTAGAGTTCACGTTACCAAAATATGGTACCTGTATATAGCCAGCAATAGATTAGGAATACATAAAAAATATAACAAACACCACTAGCCTCTATCTTAATGCCAATTCACAATTGCATATCATACAGTGGCAGCACATATAAGTTGGTGCAGAAAATAGAACAAAAAAGTTGAGTACGCACTATTCTGAAACTCAAAATTCTTAGACAGAGGACAGTTCAAATCAACTGGTAGCCAGCACTCGAAGGGGCAGAGAAGGTGGTTAAAGAATTTCTCCACCACTATTATGGCAAATAAATTATCTTTCAGGAACTAGCATCTTAAGACTGTGAGAGGTGAAATTTTTAAATCTGGATACCTGTTTGATAGCAGGTACTAATAAGTTTCAATCCCTACTTGACTTGTTACAGCAACCAATTTGAAGTATGCTGAACTGTGAAGTACATGAAGTTGCAAAATTTAGATTGTAAACAACATAAAACTACATACCATTTGCTCAATTATTGGCCCTTCATCAAGTTCTTCAGTAACAAAGTGACTTGTTGCACCAATTAACTTGACGCCAGCATCAAATGCCTGCAGATTGTGAATGCCAGGTTACAATCTACCAAAAAGAAGTAAAGGGTAATGACTAAAACAAGCATTTCAAAAAGGCTTAAAAAGAAGAAAAAACCTGCTTAGCTGGATGACCACCCTTGAAAGATGGCAATAGGCCATGATGAATATTAATAACATCCTTTCCATAACTTTTTAAGAAGTTTCCAGAAAGAACCTGCAGAAATCAACTGAAGTTTTGAAATACAGTTATTGCAATGTGTAATTGAATAATGCTAGTCTGGTATGTCAAAGCACAAGTGTATGATAACAAAAAAACATCAGAAGCAGCAAATGCAGTGATTCCAATGCTCTACTCTGTTGTATTAAAGCAAAAGACATTTGAACTGAAGATCAAAATGGTAGATGAGATGAAGAAACATAAAAATATTCTAGAATTTTAAATGTCAATCAACCAAGTCTTTGAAGGATGCTGGGAAGAAATCTCATTCTGTTGACCTTATGATTGTAAACCCAAAATCATTTAGATGAACACCAACAGCAATCATTACGATATCAAAGATTATATTACCTGCATGTATCTAGCAAGCACTAGAAAATCAGTATCCTGGACTAAGTCCAGGATCTCTTTCTCTCTTTTATCTTCAGGAGTTGTCCTCAAGCAATGGTAAGGTATTCCATGCCGCTCTAGGAATAGAATCAAATGGGTGTTCGGAGCTCTATCATGATTGCTGTCAAAATCAACTGGGTGTCAGAATTAAGCTGTCAAAGCCAGTACAACACAAGAAAATTTGTAAAATCTCCAAAGTATTTTGCCTTATTACTGATGCTATTTGAATTGGAAGCCTTCCATCTTGCCAGCCATGCAACAAATCAACAAGACAATGGTCCTGTAAAAGCACGAAAGTAGCTTAACTAAAAGAAAGCAAACAAAAGGACAAACTAGCAACTACGTAGGTTTGGATATTAAACTTTGATACAGCAATTATTAGAAGCAAGAGGAAAATGACCTGCTTTGAGGCAAGAATTGCAATTTTATGTCTAGGGTCAAGGTCAGGCACTCGGACAACAGAATTTATAGCATTGAACTTCCTCGACAGTTTCAGAAAGTCTTCATCCATTTGTACACGAGACCATTTCGCCCGGTGAAAGATAAATTCACTGTAAATTGCAGCGCATTTCTGTATTACATACATGTTTTGGAGAAAATCAACATTGACTGCCTTTAATATATTTTCAAGCTACAAACTCTACCATGACAGGCAAAGCCTTCAGATAGGTTCACACCAAAAAACTTGACTATCTTAAGCAAGTGAGTGAATAATAGCACAAAGATCATTTTTTATCAAATGCAGGAAAAAAATCAGGTTATGTTGAATCTGACTAAATGTGACAGCTGCGATCACTGAGCATAACAGGAGGAACTCTCCTAGTAGGTCCTGGGAACTATTTTAGTTCCAGATGTAATGCCTCAAACCAAAGAGTACCCCAAAAAAGCAAGCATAATCATTATCATATAACGCATGTACTTGTCATTATACTTCAATGATATGAAATCCGAAAATCTGTCTTCTCAGTCTCGCATGGTTTAAGTTCAGAAAGGAGATTCAACGGAAAACACATCAGGAGAGATGGTATCTTTTCCATTTCTTATATCATGGTGATAACTTGCAGATAATACAAGAAGTTGAACTAAGAGATAAAGCATCTCAAGTACAGTTATAAAATTCTTGTGCCTCAGTCAAATTTGCAAAAACACGTCAATCATTAGATTTAATAACCATAATCTACCATTGAAGGATAAATTACAAAAGGGACCATAACTCTCAACATCTGGCCTAAATCCACTTCACGGTACCTCAAACATAAGCCAGATAATCCAAAAAAGAACAAGAAGAAAGGACAAACCAACTTTTTAACTTGCCATAGAAAAATGTACCAAGAAACAAAGTGCAAGGGAGTGCAATAGACCTTCTAGAGTAAAACACATTCTTGTCCTCAGGCACAAAAACATCAGCATTGAGAATGTTTCCACCTCTTGAAGCAATACATTCTGATAGCTTTGCAACTATTCCCACCTCATCCTGCAATTTTCACACACCGAAAACAAAATCAAAAAATTAAAAGTCCCATCTTTATACCTCATTTGGCCTAATCCAACTAAAAAATGAAAAACCATTTCAATGCCATTAATGATACCGTTACTCACTGGGCAATGAAAGACATGGATACCATGGCTGACGGAGGAAGAGGTAGATTCATCAAGAGACTTCACCGTGAAGGGCCTCTGTGAAAATCTCAAAACTTGAGCAGGGAAACTTGTGGACACCACTTTACGTAGGAAACTCATTTCCTTCTCCACCCCAATTCGATTGTTGCCTCTCTCAGAGAGTTGGTTGAGTTGGCAACCCACAACTTACAGGCCTACGCCACCCACCCTACACAACTGTTTATTGCATTTTGGGGCTGTTGGGTTCCTTCCTTTTTTTTTTTTTTTTTTTGGTCTCTGGGAGGGAGGTGGTGGGGCTGCGGGTATATTGTGTAAATCACCAGCCATTAGTTGCAAAGATTGGAAAATGACATTCTTCGTATGCTTTCTTGGTGGTTAGATTTTGGATAAATATATATATTTTCCTTTTCCCTTTCCCTATCTCTTCCTCTTCTTTTTTTTTTCTTAGCCCCAGTTGTTATCTAAAACACGTGATTAGGAAAAGGTTTGCCAGAAGTGAACAAAAACCCATAGGCCGTAGCCGTTGATCCTCAAGAGACACAGAACTACCATTTGTTTATGGAAATGGATGAATGAACTTTTATATGTATTGTTTTTCCAAATTTCAAGGTTTAATTGTCTCAGTCTCGAGAAAGATTCAGAAAGCCTTATAAAAGTATATAATTTTTACTTTTAAGCATGTGGAGAATGGAGATTGATTCATTTGATCCCACACTAATAGGATTCTTACCTTTTTCTAAGAAATGCACCACAGGAGGTTGTAATGTGTTGTGCTAGCTTGAGTGTGTTTGAAACAAAAAAAATAACGTAACATCTTTTACCTGACGTATATGAAATAAAAAATGATTAGAAAATATATTTATGATAAAAATAAATAAATTTGTGTAAATAATCTATTATTCAAACCAACTCATTGTTCGTCTTTCTAGTCAATTACAATTTGACCGAATTGAAAAAGTAACAACCACGATTATTTTATTTGTTTTGTCACATTTTGACATCTATTTTCAAGTAACGTGAGCAAATCATTATCTAACTAAGACCTCATTTGGCATTGCAGTGCTTTCACACAAAAAGTGCTTTTAATCATTAAAAGTACTTCTAAATTGTTTGATAACTAGTTTTTATAATTTAAAAATCTTGATAACTTCTTTTTTTTTTAAATGAGTGGATTTAAATCCAAAATCTCTTACTTATAATCCTTCTCATCCTACTACTTAACTTAACCCAATCCTCTCTCAGTTTTTGATAACTTAAAGACAATTTTATTAAAAATACTGGTGTCACGAGTGATTCTTTATAAGTCAGGATAACTTTCAAATAGAGCCTAAAGCTGGCAAATAAGAAACATAGCATGGAGATGCATAAAACTGGGGGAAAAAATATTTCCCAAAATTAGACCTATAAAAGGCAAACAAAAATTAATTGCCTCCAACTTTGCATGCTATATCCACGTAAGTTCGGAAGAATAAACTAATGTGACTAGATTTTATTTAATATGGATAGTTAAGCTCTTCGATCAACATTCAATTCTAATTCATCTAACGACCTAACTAATAAAAGTTTAAAGAATTTAGTAATTATTTGACAACAATGGAGGCAGTTTTATACTTATTTCTTTTTTTATTTTTATATAAATGGATGGCCTCCCCTTAATAAAAGAGTCCATTTTTTTCAACAAAAAAAAAAAAATCCTCGGTTAGAAAGGTTTTGCATCAAAGGAAAAGGTTAAAAAAACGTTTAGAACAAAACTGTAGAGGCTAAACTGAAACTACAAATTAACTCAAGGGACCAATTTGCCAATCTACCCTCCGAATTTACAATACCCCGAGGACTTTATTTTTATTTTCCCATCTTCTAGCTGCTGCTGTGTGCTGAGTGCTGACCCGCCTGAAATAGATCGTTACTTTCATCTTCAAGACTAATCTGCTCAAGCTGACGCATCTCCACCTGCAACAACGACAATGCCTGTAAGTTTTAGCCCTCTGATCTTGTATTTTGCTTGTATGGTTTGGCATAATTGAACAATTGAATGTAATTTATTGGGGGTGGTTCTGAAGTTGAAGAGATTAATAGAGGTCGACCCACCAAGCCCACTAAGATATCTGATCGGAGTGGCAATCATGATGATCGGAGTTGTATTGCCCGTCGGCTACATGATGTTCCGCAACAAGCGCGTTCCCTCTTCTTCCTCTTATTCTAAGCAGACGTAGGTGTGCTTTTCGCGTTTTTGTTGTTTTTCCCATTATTCTTGAAAGACCTCTTAAATTTTGGATTTGGGAGTTATTAATTCGATCTGGAATAACATAATTATTAATGGGTTTTAACTCAAAGTTGGCAATATTTTTTTTTCCAGGAATAAGGTTTTGATATAGAGGCATTTTTTATTGAGGAGGAAATTAGGATTCTTGATCTGCGCTGAGTTTTGGTGAAATTAAGAAGGGGAAGAACAAGGGACGGAAGCAAGATTACAAGGACTAACAGACCCACCTGTGCTTGTAAATGTAATCAAGTTTGAATTTTGGATATCAGCTTACTTTTTGTACCATTTGGATTGGCATCTCAGTAATGCAATTCTTGGTTTATCTTTATTTCTTTTCTCCTGGAAGCATTATGGTTTCCCTTTAGTCTTGCGGGTCGTGTGATCCTTAACTGGTACTACATATTATTACCTGAATTCATGATTTCTTGTAGTTTTGTTAAGGTATTCTTTATTGTTTATGATTCTTTATGGCCTCAAACATTGAGGTTCTCATCTGTGCTGCTGTTGATGTTTAACTTAAATATTGGGCTGATTCTGAGGGAAGCTAAGAGGGAATAGATGAATAAGAAATGAGGAGATATAGCTAATGGATCCAAATGAGAAGATATTCTTATATTGCATTTTTCTGGAAGCATTTTCGATTCCTTATGGTTTTAGAGGTAATATTTAGCTTCACTGGCTGTTATTAGCGGGGTATTCTCTAGCTCTTGTAGTTTGTTTGGCCATCTATACTTGCTATAGATTCTTTAATTACGAGGACTATAATGCTGATCTGTGTTGCAACTCCATTTGCTTGTCTAGTAATGTTTTGACATCTTAATTTGATTGGTGCTTCAGAGTTTTATTTCTGCACACAAGATGTATAAAAGCAGTTTCTTTGCCATGTTTTCGGGCAATGGTTTTTCTTTTTCAAGTCGGGTGTTGGATGGGGAGGGGAAAGGAATTTTTGCGATGCTTATCATCCTCTGGTCGGAATGGGGAGAAACGAAGTTGAACTGGGTTTAAATTTAAAATCAGCATATTGACTTTCTTCTAGCAGGAACAAAACTTTGCTATGGATGCATTTCATTGAGGAGATATTTTGTTTTTTGTTATTGGGTTGATTTTGGATGAATTAAGAAGCAAGACATGACTAACAGATCAAATGTGCTTGTAGTGTGATTAAGATTGAAGTTATGATCATTAGTTTGATTCATATCTTAGTTGGGGTCTCAATGAATTTTTTTTTTCCATCAAGTCTTATAGCTTACTATCAGTTTCGGGGTGCAGTAATGCTTCTAATTCATTTATTTGGAGGAAATACAATCCTTGCAGCAGGGCCCCTCCTATTTTTAACTTCCGTAGCTGTAGTATCTGGTTTTTTCATCTCTTGCAATTTGGTTTGTATATAATCTGTCACAGGTTTTTTGTGACTCAGAACAAATAAGCTTTCTTTTGTGCATAGTGAACATTCTGATTTAAATTGGCTTGCCAGGAATTCATTTCTGACATCTTTCCTGTCCATTTAGCTTTTTATTTATGATTACTTTGAAGAATTAATTGCAGAAGTGCTTCTTTTTAACGTGGATGTGTACAGAAGAAATTTCCTGCTTGTTTTTGGGGCAGGCTTTATCTTCTTTGGAAGTGGACGGAGGAATACTAGGCATCCCTCTGTTTGAACAGGGATTTAAACAAGCAACCTCAATCCTGCATGCTCAAATATGCTGTTGGTAATCTGTTGTAGATGCTTGCTTATCTTGTGGAATTGTAAGCTCTGGTTTCTGATCAGTGGAGGTCACTTGTTTGAATAACTTCTGGTATTCTATGCTGTAATTTTTTTGTGTAAACGATGTCCACAAGCAAATATGTTGAGACAAGGAGTCTTTATATGCTATTAATTCCTTAGGTCTGACGTTGCCAACCTTTCGTATGCTACCAACAATCTAGCATACAAAGACATTTGAATTGGAGCCATAAAGCTCAAGCTTGACAGCGAATGGAATCAGTATAATTGGCACAAATAAACCGCACAATCACTATTGATAAGGATAAACATAACCATCTTGAGAAACTCTCAAGCAACAAATTTCTATCAATTACAGGTGAAAATTTGTTACTTCCACCAGAATAATGTGACACCGTATTTCCGGGTGGACTTGATACAAATTGGACGTTTGCAAAGCTTTCATAGCTAGCTATTCATCACCAAAAATCTGGGTCACGATTCAAAAGAAACCTCGGAATGGTTCACAGCATGCTTGACGAGCTATCATTAATTATGCATCATGCCATCTACCAAGTGCTTCACCCATACGGATCCTGTCCCCTCTTTCTAGGCAAAATTTAAAGTCAGATGGCATACGCTCATTTGCAGATGAAACTGGAGCTTGGAAGACGAGTACTACAGTTGATCCCATGTTAAAAGCACCTACCTGCAATGTTAAAATCAAGATGCAGTGAACGATCAATTTCAAGCCACGATTCAGACAGATGGCCAGTTGGAAGCGTAAAAAGTGGTTAACATGCAATAGTAGAAACAATCCATTAGTTAAAACAAGCCCAACTAGTTTCCAAAGGTTTCTCAGCGAATGAATGGCTGTGTTTCATCAGCTACAGTGCACACGCACGGACACAGGCACACTCACGCTCAGAGGCAGCAACCCAAATTCATGGAAATATTAAGTGCCAATTTGTGCTCTTTCGTTTTTTTTTTCCAGAAAAAAGCGTCAATATAAGCATCAATATATCTCCTGCTTCTACTTTATTAAATTCAACTTTATTAAGAGAAGCAGATTGCCTTTCATACCTCATCTCCTTTCTTAAGCATAATGCCATTGCCTTCAGGTTCATAAACCCGTTCTTCAGGAGGTTCTGAATGCAAAAGTTTCTTTCTGGGCCGATTTGTGTGCAGTGTGGGTTCAGCAAAAAGCTGTCCAACGAACATTTTGCAAGAGGACAGAAAAACAGAAACTATTCTGAGCTAACAACAGGAAATTTTGTGATGCCAACTAACCATATCATGTTTAACACATCAAAAATAGTGTTAGTATGCTAATTTGTCAGTAGCAGATATGTCGAACAGCCTGAACTTTAGTTGGATTCATGCAGTGGGGCAAATAACACTCCCAAATCCAAAGAATTCACGGTTCATGCCTATTGAATTAAATAAATAACTTTTAGCAATGTCTACTGACAAGAAATCCAGGTGTTTTAAATCCTTCAGCAAGTTTTAGAGGAAGCCAACTTGACAAAAGTTTGGAAAGTTCATACGTATGCTTTAGAACAAAAGAATGCAGCTGGGACACCTACCAAACAAACTTGTACCTTGGACAAGCTGTATTTCAACACATATAATGCTAATGATTTGAAATGGAAAATTTTGTAATCCAACCTCAATAGAACCAATATTTGTAGCACCAATTGCTGCCATTGCCATATATCCTTCTTGCCATTGACCTTCAAGCACCACCTGGTCATACAATTTAAAAATGAAAAAAAAAGATATTAACAAAAGGTGTGCAAGGCATTTTTCTATGCGGTCCATAATAATCCATTTTATATTAAGCAAGCACATGATGGAGAGACTTGATTCTCAAGCACAAAACACACACAAACAATTAACAGGGTATAACTGGAGACGATTGCCAGGAGTTCAACAAACTCTGTCAAAGGACAAAGAAAAATGTGTCTGAAATCTGACCAAGCACTGACTGTGCATGGAGGTATTATGCTTATAAGGCCACAGATGAAAATCCTACAGATAAATAGCAAATTGACTTGGTAAATTCGCAAGAAACACTTCAAAGAAATTATTTCCTCTACCAGTTGGCAGTTTGCTGAGTGAAAAACTTGGCAGTTCGCACCTTGTAGAGATAAGATTAACATATTTTACTATAATTCGTTACATTCAACCTCGAGAGTATTTTGTGCAACTATAACAAATACAACTTATGTTAGAAACTAAGAATTTGTAAGTCCCTTCACCCTATAAATGAATTGGGGACAATGCTCAACAATAATGTGAATGAGACCATTGTCAGCTCCCCACCACCCCCCCCCCCGGGCCCCCACAAAAAAAAAGAATTGGATGAAGATATTTACCCTTTCATTCTCAACATAAAGGTTTCTGATTGTTCTCATAGCACGTTCATTCAAAGGATAAAGCCGACCTGCACAGCCAATAAGAGAATAGTATAACTACAAAATTTAGTAGGGGTATCTTTAATTCATCCAAAAAGCAGGATGAAAAAAAAGGAGAAAATAAATTTAGGTAAGTGATTGCCCATAACATGCCTACTTCCTTTTTAGCCTATCGGGAAGAGCTAACCAGACTAATGACCATGAGTGCGACGGACACGGCAACCTCGTCCATGAAATCGCCATTAGGTGGAGGCATATTCTATACCACACTCGCTTTAGCTGAATCCACAGCTATTCCTTGCCTGTGAACTACTACTCCCAAAAACCGCCCTGATATTACTCCAAGGGTGCACTTCAGTGGATTCAACTTGCTTGCTAAAGGCTGTTAAGGAATAAGTAAGGTTTACTGCTGCTAAGGTAAACTTCAGCTATGGACTTAGTAAAGAAGCACAGAGAGAGCAAAACGAGTTAGGGTTGGTATGGCCAGAAAGATTTATAGTCCTTCAATAAAGCTAATTTTATTACTTCAAAAGCCTAAATGCTGGTCAAACAAATCAGAAGCTATCTTAAAAGAAAAGGCACCAATAGTTAAATCCAGAAATAGGAAATAAAAGTTAAAATCCTAAAACTATTCATCTCATACATAAGATTGATGTCTGCGTTTCAGTGAAACATTAATGCTACCCCATGTATTAACTTTGGAGCACCTGCAAGTTTGAGTTACTAGGGAAAGTAACTAAGAAATTTCAAACGACAAAAGCAAGCCAAACTCAACATTAAATCATTGCCAGCTATAAGCTGTTCACACATTGGGAAGGACAAAGAAATGGTTATAAAAGAAGGAAGGAGAAACAGATAAAAGGATTAAAAATGTTAAAATCATAGAAAATGGCAGTGAGAAGTCTGCTCCTCTATGAACCAAATGCTATTCTCCAAAATATACAGCGGAACAAAGACTAACCTGAAAAATGTCGACGAACAAGTACATTCCAATCTACGGGAGAGTGTATCCGATGATAATCTCCAGGCTTCAAGTAAATTACACAGTAGAAAAGGCCTTTCATTGGGCTGCATAAGAATTTGACAGACATATTAAGTTGGGTTCTCCATGTGACATCACATGCTATTTGTCATGGAACTGCTACATGGGTAGAAACTACACTTGAACAGAGAAAATGCATCAACAGATTAAGCAGTAAATTTTATTGATTATCCTGTGAAGTCAGGGAGCTCGGCGAAACTTCCAGATATGACGGGTGAGTTATGTATTTTGGTGCCAAAAAGAAGCTTTAGATCAGGATTAAAGAAAATTTGACTAGCCCCAACTCATTTCAGCAAGTGAACAAGCAATCAGCGAATATTATCTAGATTCACAAATATATTCTCCAATTAATACTAGAGAGATTAATCCCAGAAAAAATCAGAAAGAGCTAGGTTGAGCTCAGGAGTAGATTTGGAAAAGAAACAATAATGGTGACATTAAGGTTACTTGATGATGATGTAAGAGATGTTCAAACAAGGGCATTTAGTTACCTCTCTGGTGAAATGCCTCTAACTTTCGGAGAAGCCAGAGAAACTCTCCACCATGGTTTCTGAGTCTCGTCTCCCATAGATTTATCTTCTCCACCAGACTCTTGTTGGATGTTCTCGCCAGCAGTCATGGGAAGGAATGATTTTGCTCCAAGAAGGGAAGAAACTGAATAAGAGAATCCTTTAACTTGCTCAATCATGGCCCCAGCTTCCTTCAGCTCTCCAAATCTTAGAACTGTTCCATCTACAGGACTGATCTACGAACCCAAGACACAACAGTAAATTAAACAGACATTTAGAACCTAATAGCGCAAAACAGAAAATAAAACCAAGACTATCTCCAAGATGCTAGTTACCAGTTACCAGACAACATGGATCAGAATTGATAGGTCTACAGCCTTCTTTCAACGTGCGAACAAAAAAATGCCGTAAAGATGCATATTCTTCCAAAGGCAAGGCTGCTTCTTCCAAGTCTGAATTACAAAGACAATGATTAACTCCCAAAATATTGGTCCAGTGCAGCTTGCTTGCTTGAGGCATATTCTACCATAAGGAAACTGTTTAAAGCTACATAGTAAAACTGAATCAGCCAATCCAAAAAATTATTCAAATGGAAAAAGTAGCAAACTGGAATGGAATGCTCGAGCCCAGGCTTTGTAGACATGTGGCCGCAGCCAGATGGGATATTCCTGGTCAAGCAACATTCAACAGGAAATTTTTAGGAATGTTAACCACATGTTAAACGTTTGCAAAATATGCACCTAGTTAATTGACAATTTTTCTAAGTGAAACTCACCACACTGGTCAAAAACCCCCAAAACCTTGAAATGGTACGCAGTGGTAGGAAGCTCAAGAATGTAGCCTGAGGTTTCACAAAGCCACAAGTTTGCAATGAAGTTCACTAGGGAAAGATCATGGTAGTTGAAATGAAAATCATCAATGGAAAGAAAAAAGCAGTTCACCTTTACATCAGGATGGAACTCCAATTCAATTCCTTTCTCTCTAGCCTCTTCAATCTGTCATAAGAAAATTGAGAAGATCCCAAAGCATGCTAAAAATATGCTATAATGATCACATAACCCAACTGACTAAGAAGCAATACAACTGTCAAGAAATTAACCAATACATAGTCAACCTCACTCTCTTTGGTAGGCAGCATACTTTGGGAACATTTCAAGATTGTTCCACTTGGAAGTTATCCTTCATATTAATTGAAGCAAAAGAAGCGGACAGAATTGGAGACACAAGAATAACCGTTTAATATCCCTGGAAACCAATATCTGACTCAGATAATCATAAACATCACAAAAAGGCAGGAAAAATCTTCTAGTAGCCTCATTCTCTGTTCAATTCGTTTTTACCTCTTCACTTCTATCCATGAATCTTTAAATCAAACTAAAATGTGGTCACTCCACGACAGCATCCTAGCCCTACAATTTTTCCACTAAGTTACATGACAAGCCAACGAAAATAAACAGAAGATTCTATTGGCATTTGCATATTCTAGCAACTCAATAGTTTCCAGCAGTAAAATTTCACGCGGTATAGCACTAGAAGTTATTTCAATTGAATTTAAATACCAAAACTGCTCATACATGTAAACTCATATCTTTAATCCAAAACAAATTCAATAATCAAATATTACCGCATGAACTTGAGTTTTTCCAAGGTCCATGGTGAAAGAAAT
The DNA here is from genome assembly GCA_023065735.1 of Coffea humblotiana. Taxonomy (NCBI): domain Eukaryota; kingdom Viridiplantae; phylum Streptophyta; class Magnoliopsida; order Gentianales; family Rubiaceae; genus Coffea; species Coffea humblotiana. Next base: position 25,044,495 of record CM041215.1, on the reverse strand, counting down.
ACCTTCTTATCATCATAGAGTCGGCGAGCGTGCAGCGCACCAAGCATAAGTACCGTTCCCACAGTTGCTCCAGGAACAAAGAAAGAATTACCTAAAATCCAAATGAAATTTCAACATTCACATACACAACAAATGACTCTCAATTTCAATAATTAACTATGTAGTGCATAACTAATTTAACTGAATTAGAAAAAACTTCTACGGAGCAACATTATAGCTAAAATCGTTAAACCCTGAGCAACAAATGAGCACGACAGTTGCATAAACACATATACGCTTTCGTACATTTCTCTGATATTATGCTGCTATATTTCTTTCGCATTTGTTTCTTTAATTTTTGTTTTTGTTTGGTTTTGCAGTTTTAGAGAGTGAAGTGGGAGTTGTGCCTTGAGAGCTACCCCTTCCGCCGCCGCCGCCGCCGCCGCCATTGATTGAAGCACGGGCTGCAGAGGATTGTACCTTCCGAAAGAACGTAGAAAAGTGGCGAGGCTGTTGGTGGAAATTTCGGGCGTGGCGAGCGGCTTGAGCGAAGAGAAGAAGTCTCTGAGTAGCTGCCCTGAACTTCATCTTCCCTGTGCAATCTCACTGTTGTAATAATGAAGGTTCAGAGAGAGAAATGTGGAAGATTTTGGGGAGTATGTTTAGGGCTTATGATTGTTGAACTGCTTGTGAAAGGGGAAAGCGTGACAACCTTGTCGGAGAAGACGTTTGTGCGTTTCTAGAAGACGTTATAGGGAACTGCGCTTTCGTCCGCATCCATCGAGCAATATCCTTCCTTATATTATATAAGATTGAGTTTTGGTGAAACAGGTTGCATTTCAATCGCATAGACAGGGACTTTTTGGGAATGTAAAATATTATGTAGTGTTTTACAATCTATAAGTACAAGTGAGGGAATCTTGTGGTTAGGTATATTAACCGAAATACCCTTATTCATAGACATTTAAAACTTTATGTTGTTGAAACATCTGGGTATTTATAGTATGTACAATTAATCTGCAACCATTTGTTGCTTTTGGTACAACACACATAAGCCTGTGGGTTTGTGAAATTACTTAAATGGCCTTCACACATCATAAGCGCGCCGTTTGACTAATGATCACTAAATTTGGAAATCACTTGTATAGAGAGCCCACAAGTGAAAGGAAATAAGAAAGGCCAACCTTGCTCAATCGTCACCGTGGTTAGAGCTCAGGTGTGGAAGCACCTCCTTTCAGACCTTCTTCTCTATCATTTATACCTGAATTTAATGGTCAGAAACGTGGGCCTACTAATGGCTCCTGAGTTTCGGGAATTGAGTTTTCTCTTGCAACCTTTGTCTGAAACAGAATGCCATATCGTTTCCCTTCTCACCCGAGCTTATGGCCGAAACACTCCATTTCTTTCTCATTATAGCCTCAATTAAATAGCTAGACGTTGGTAAGTTAATGCCCAACAGCTGCGTCGATTATGATTGTTTCCATGCCTCCTCTTCACCTTCTTCAGTTTCAACCTTTTTCATATTCTGGGATTGGGATATTTTTTTATGCCCTTATACTCCATAAATCCTAGGCATGGAAACAATCACCGCCCACTGAAGCAGGAAGTTGCAGAGGGTCCGACCGACAATCTTTACAAGGATCATTAATTTAATTTGGGATTTGATGAGGTTTTCACTTGGCCTCTACTTCATTTTTGTCCCATGGTTTCTTCATTCTGCTACAACTTGTCCTTAATCACCTTCTATTGGTAAGTTAATGACTCACTTACTTGAAGACATTAGCAGCGTGTAGTCCTTCACCACATAACTTCCTCAACTTACTTGCTTCCTTAAGTCAAAAGCACCAAGAGTAACTACTCCGACAAGAAAAGGCACCAACATCCCTGCGTTGCCTCCACTTTCAACTTCAGCAGTTAGAGTAGTTGAAGCAGGAAGTCGCGAAGGGCCCTCAATCGTGTATGTTCTACACTCATCATGTATATGCTGAAGTTGGGACCAAAATAAAGAAACCACCAAGAAGCAACGCATAGACTGCTGTCTATTACAGCATCTACATGAGTTTACTACTATTCGTATCACTAAATAAGTAGACATACATGATGTCTTATTCAACTACTCTGCTATCTATCTCGTAGTTTTCATCTGAAACAATTTCATAAATATTTGTCCGTATAACTTTGGGAACTTGTTGCATCTAATTATTTGTTTTCGGGAACTTCCTGATTATAATATTAGAAGACTCTTATGTTGTTTGTCTTATAATCATACCTGCTTCTAATTATTTATCGCAACGTACTATTATCGCAATGTATTATTATTTGTCCAACCAAAAAATCTTCTTTAATCACAGGCACCAAACACAGGCACCAACCACAGGCACTCCTCCCCTAGTCTAACTATATAAAAGCGGGAGTTGGATTTTGAACCGTTCATTTTAGTCGAGCGGTTATGCCGCAATTGTTGTTGGATGTGAGACTATTTTCGTAACTCCGTTCCTCCTTTGTATTGCTGCTGCCCAACCAATGAAAAACACATCCTCCCAAAATCGAAACTTTGTCGCCTGAGTCAAGTGGCCGGGGGTGGGTCTCTCTCTCGACCCCAAAAGAGGAAAAATAAAATAAAGGGCCTAATAATAAATTAATAAATTAACACAAAGCAGGAAGCAGGTCAGGAGGAGGAATCAATCAGTCTTTAGCAGTTCCTCATGTTATTAGGATTAGCCTTCGTAGTCCTTCATTTTTCGCTAATGCCATTTCCTGTTTCTGCCTTACTCAGGAAACCGGAAGATGCATGTTATAGTTGTGTGCTTTCTTTGTAATTTATTTGTCCTTTGTTCCTCTTTGTTTGCATCATTTTTGCCTATTGTGATCCGCAGAGATAGGCCATCTTAGCTATTCTTGAGTATTAGTTTAGCCTTAGGTTTGTCTTATTTTTCAGTTATGCCATTCCTTTTTCCCTTCGTTCAAGCTGCATACTATAGTTGCTTGGTTGTTGGTAATTTTGTTGTCTTCTGACCCTATTTTTTGTTGCCTTATTGTTCACTTTTGTGGATGCCTCACTTTTTGTTTCTGCATGTTTCTTTGAAAATTGGAATCCGCCTCTTCTTCGTTGGAAAATTGCCATTTTGCCTTCGTTCTTCTTTGCTTCCCAGTAATACTGTTGCTTTTCCTCTAGCATTAAATGCTAATTGTCCTTTCAAACAATACTTCTGTCTGAGTAATCTACTGTTTTGTACTTTTGATTTGTTTATGTCATTTGTAAACCTATTACAGAGATCAGAATTCCCACATTTCCATTCCTCTTAATCATGATGCTTGTTAAATTTTTCCCATTTTTACTTTTATTCATGCTTATTTATATTCTTTTATTTTACTAAATATCGGATGCCTTTTATATTCTTTGCTGCCTTCATTCTTTACATTTATACATACTTTGCTTTTTTTTTCAATCTTTTTAGTAATCATGGATTAGAAAAAAAAATTAATCTATGATGAGGGTAGCCAATTAGAGAAAAATCGTCGTGCTAGATAAGTATACGCAGCCTTGCCTAACACAAAAAAGGCTGAATTTGTGGCTCAAAAACAACAATCGAATTGCATTGAGGACATCCTCAATCGAATTGCACATGGAATTGAATACGATTATTATTCAATCCATAGTGCAATTGAACGCATTTATTTTGGATGCCACTGCTTCTGTTTTAGAAGCTCATCAAAACCTTCAAGAAGGTGCTACTTTGCATGCTATTTGTGCATTTTGTTAATGTTATACATACATATAATATTAATCATTAACACAAATTTATATAATATTAATCATTAACCTTCAAGAAGTTCAACATTGTTATTACAATTAACCATAATCGGTTAAGGCGTCATGTACAAAAATGGTTTCTAATCCTACTACTTTTTAAAACATACAATTATAAACATATATTAGTCTATATATCCATATTACTCTATATAATTATTATAAATTTTTAATGTCCTTGTTTTTATTCTTATTTTTGGTTATATAAAAAAGAATAATTAGTATGTTATTTACTAATAGTCCGAGTATCCAACAATTGCAGGATAACCGCTTGACAAAAAAACACTGTTCATGGGGCAACTCCCACTTCTATATTGTTAGATAGATATCCATATTTAATGTATATATATAATTATTATAAAATTTTCCTAATGGCTCTAAATTACTTTAAATTGAAAAGCAATGTTGTATGCTATTTTTTTATTATTCTTTAGTCAAACATGCAACATTAATTAGATTGTTTCTTATATTAAAAAAATTAAAGTACTGTAAATTTCAAAAACAATGTCATAATACATGGCTCTTAATGTGGATTAATAATCTAATATTAGTGAGCGGCATTTTATAAAAATATGAAAGAAAAATAATTGTTGTGATTATATTGATTAAATGTTTTAATTTGTGCAAAAAAAAGGAAATAGGCACATATTTATGAAATTTAGTGAGTAATAGAGATATACATAAATATAGATGGGTATCTTTATAATTATCTCAACCAAACCACATAATTTATACAAATCATATGGCACAAAATGTCGACACTGCATTATCTCAATTATAGTACTTTATTAACCATTATATTACAAAATATCCTCCATACTTCACAAATTATTAACACTATATTCACCCAACCAATTTACCACACTATTATTTTATAATTCAAGCTAGACTTATAACAATTATATAATTCTCTACATTATAAGAAATATATAACGGCTAAAAATTAAGCAACTTAACACGGGAAATATTAATACGCAGGAGTACCGTCTCACTAGTAATAAATAATGCTGCAGTCTGCACCACTCTGTGCCTAAATAAAAATTACGCCTTATCTTTATCTCCAATGAAAGGTGATGAAAGATAGCGCCTTTAGGCATATTATTAGATAAGGCGTGGTTTTTCTGCTGGCTTATTCTCACTTAAACCAGCAAAAGGTTAGGGAGGACGTTGATCGATTTTCCTAGCAAGGGAAGGATTATTAACTATGGTAAGATATCAACAAATCAGCCCTTCTTGATTAAACACCAATACATTCCAAAAAGAAGGCAAGATACATTCCTATTAATATTTGCAAAGTGTTCATTTCATCCATGACCACAGCGTATTTCATTTCTATAATGCTAGAGAAACACTCTTTTAACTTCCTTTTGGTTCTTGTAGCAGGGAAATCTTGTAATTTTTTAGCTACAAAAATCGACCTTAAAGTGCACTTATCTTGTGATTACATCATGTCAATATAGAGGCAATCTTTATTGATCCTTTCAAATGAAAAAAAGGGAAGAAGAATCCTTGTATTAATCATGTGTTATGATTGCCTCCAAACTCCGACTATAAAAGACCCATCAGCAATCTTCTCCTTTCCTTTCTATTGCACAAGAGGCAACTTTAACCAGTGAAGTAGAGATAAAAAGAAAGAAAAATATCTCAACAGAAAATGGCAGCTGGAACAGAGAGTATTGTTAAGTATGGGATTATTGGAGTTGGAATGATGGGAAGAGAACATCTAATCAACTTGTATCATCTCAGAAGCCAAGGGGTTGCTGTTGTATGCATTGCTGACCCACATGTCCCTTCTCAACAGCTTGCTCTAAGTTTAGCAGAATCTTTTAATTGGTCACTCCAGGTTAAAAAAAAAAGAAGAGTAAAATTGTTTGTTCAATGACATATGTTTAAAACGAAGTATTTACCTGTTTAAATTTGTGGGTTTTGTCACTTTCACAGTCTTTTTTCAGAAATTTGAGTAAAGAAAGCAGGAAGTGGTTGTTGCGTTGATGATTTTCCACATTTTTTTTGAAGGTTTTTTCAGGGCATAAGCAGATGCTGGATAGCGGCCTCTGCGATGTAGTGGTGGTTTCTACTCCAAATATGACTCACTATGAGATTTTGATGGATATTCTTAATTATCCGAAACCCCATCATGTGTTAGTGGAGAAGCCTTTGTGCACAACTGTTGCAGATTGCAGAAGGGTCAGGCACTCCATATGCTGAGTAACTTTATTATCTTTCCTTCTTTTTCTGCTTAAATTGACTAGTTTGACTAGTTAGGATTCTATAGGGAAGGGCAAAAGATAAGCTTTTGAGTTTTCAGAGAATGCATTCATTTATGAACATATCATTCTACATTCATCCCATTGTGTGATGGAAGGTTCCATTCCTTTGACAAAGTTTGCTAGCTACTTCTACTGCTAATTTTTTCGTTTCATAGTTTGTAATTTGGCAAAGCATACACTAAACAAAACTAGGGGAAGCTACTTCGATTTTGAGTTAGTTATGTCAGCGAAGAAACATTTTGACACAACACCTATCAATCTGTCTGAATCTCTATGTATGACTTGGAGACGCATAAGTGAAACTTCAATCTGTTTCCACGGTATAATTATCTAGAACTTTACCCCTTTCTCAGGCCATTGCTTCAGAATTGTATCCCGTTCACAAGCTTTTACTCTTAATTACTGGTGACTGTAATTTATTCCTTTGGATCTCCCACGAATATGTTATCTTTTGCATGCTTAATCCCATTTTCTATGTCTATAGATGTTTGGTATTACTATAAAGGATTCTAGAATCACTGAATCAGGTTGTGGAAGCTGCCAAGAGAAGACCAGATATGCTGGTACAAGTTGGGCTTGAGTACAGGTACATGGCACCTGTTGCTAAACTGATAGATATAGTCAAATGTGGAACGCTAGGGCAAGTCAAGATGGTGGCTATCAGAGAGCATCGATTTCCCTTTCTTGTTAAGGTAGATAAGGCACCATTTTGTATTGTTTTGGCATCCATTGAGTTGTTAAGACATGCTTGTTGTAGGTGAATAACTGGAACCGGTTCAACTGTAATTCTGGTGGTACTTTGGTAGAGAAATGCTGCCACTTTTTCGATCTGATGAGGCTATTTGTCGGTGCTAATCCTGTTCGTGTAATGGCATCTGGAGCCATTGATGTTAATCACAAAGATGAAATCTATGATGGAAAGGTTAGATTTTTTGTGGAATTCTCTACTCCATGGTCCACATACACAGAAACTGGATATAGTTGGAACTGTGCAGCAGTGTACTGTGGGCTATATAATCCATATCAAGTTTGTGCTGCAGATTTACATTGACTAAATACCTCATTTTCACAAAGTTCTAGTTGGTTGTGATGCTTCAAAGTTCACCTATGATCCATTTTAATTTTTGGATATGGTACCTTTTCTCATAGTCTGGATGAAATTTCTTTATGTTTGGTTGTAGTAATCAATAATCTTCGCTATATACTAGTTTGGGTTATGATTGACTCAATGGGTGACAGAGAGCAAATTCAAATGGGAAAACAACTTACTAGAGGAAAATTAACTGTGACAGGTCACATTTTTATGTGTTTTTATATTATGTACTCTTGTTACTTGTGATCATGTGACTCGAGTTCTCCTTTCCTCGTGTTGGGTTCAGGTTCCTGACATCATTGATAATGCTTATGTAATCGTTGAGTTCGACAATGGTTCTCGTGGCATGCTTGACCTTTGTATGTTTGCTGAAGGGAGCAAGAATGAACAAGAGATATCTGTTGTTGGTGACGTTGGGAAGGTAAATGTCCTCCTAGCTTATCCTGTCTCCCTCCTTATGCAAGTGAGAGCTACATGTATTATTGACATGTTCTCCATTATGTAAATGCTGCAATTATGAAGAACTGCAGCATTAATTTGCATTTTCCTCGATGCCATTGTTGCTTCTCATTCTGTAATCACTGTAGCGGAAAATGGAGATGAATGATATGTCATTGGTAGTACAGACCTTAGTTTACATTTTTCTCAGAATGTGTTTCCTATTCTATGTAGGATTCTGTGTTTCTGATATAACTCAAATTAGTGTTGCATCTGTTTCATTTCTTACTATATATTCTAGGGTGAGGTCTTTGTTCCTGAAAGCATTGTACGCCGGGGCACTCGAGTTGGGGGAAGGGAAGGTGTACAAACCTTACAAGCCTCAGATGATCGAATACAGTGAGTCTCTCTCCTTGTATTGTATGCCTTCTCGTTTAAGTCAGCTAGTATGGCTGCTGATCTGCAAACCTATAGTATTTTACCTCACATAAATTTTGCTCATCAGATATGATGGACTGCATCATGGTTCCAGCTATTTGGAACATCTGAACTTTTTGTCTGCGGTCAGGGCCAAAGGGGCACAAGCTCCTGCTGTGAATCTGCATGATGGATTGATTTCGGTAGCTATTGGAGTTGCAGGACAACTATCGATTGAGAAAGGTCGATTTGTTACGATCGCGGAAGTCATAAATGAATAAACTCGAGTCTTCAACTTGTGTCCTCTAATACCAGCTAATGTGTCTTATTATTCTCATTTTACACTACCTAAAGATGCATGTAACATACAATCAATCGACCAACCGGAGCAGCTTATATTTGATCTTTTTTTTTTCTTTTTGGTCGCAACGGTAACATTTCTATAACCTAATCTAAGGGGAGGGGGAACCGATGGGAGTTGAATTACCATCTGAAGGCAGCCACATACAGTGGCAAATTGGTAAGTTAATTGTGGTATATTTGATCTTGAATGTCTGCAATTGGCTAAAACAGTTATGCCATCATAAACTACCTGCAATGCTAAACAGATAAACTTTGTGAGACTGGAACTTTCAGATTAGTAGTGGTGAAGGTGAATGGGAAATGATAACAAGGAGGACAGTTATCTCAAGAAAAGAGGATGTGTGTCTGCTTTAACCATCAAAGGTAGGCCATGCAGATCCATGGCAATGACTGATCATAATGATAAAGCTTTTATACCATGGTAGGCAGAAGCAATGGTGTCTGTCACCCAGCTTAGACTTCAACTCATGATTAAGAAGAATTCCAAGCCTTCTAATTTCTGCAAGGTGGTGAAGTAAAAGCACTCCAGTTTCCGTGGAGATGCGACAGCTCCCAAACGCATCGTCCATTTCTCCAACCTTCACTAGCAAACAATTGAGAGTTGAGAAAATACAATGGCCTTGTTCTCGAATGCTTTTAATTGTGTAAAAGTCGGTTCTAGAAAATCAAAATAAAAAAGCACCAAAATAGTTGCTTTGGATTTTTAGCTTTTTTAAGACTATAAAAATTTCAAAACTCAGGATTTAAACTTGAGAACACAAATAAAATTTTCAAAATCAGAATCTATAATTAGGTTTTGAAAATCAATTGACAACAAGGCCAAGAAATCAAGACGAAGTATGATACTTTAGAAACCAATTAAACTTAGCCCACTAAAAAATAACAACCAATGAGTAGAACAATTATTAATAATGCACGAAATTGTTTGCAAATTTTTTTTAATATTCACTAAAAATGTTTTACTAAATTTTTATTTTTTAACCATCCTTTTAAATATTTTTTGAGAATAAATAATATAAAAAAGCAATATATACAATATTTATAAGCATCAATCAAGGAGGAGTACGATGCCGTTTCCTCCATCCATTTCCAGTCAGTGTTTCCAAATGTTGGATGCAGAACTTTCGCGCATATAAATTGGCGCAGGTTTCAAAATACATCATTTAAAATACCTCCGTCCCGCCCCTCCCCTCCCCTTCTCCCTCTCAATCCCCTTTTCAAATTGTTACAGTCTACCCTACCGCGTTCAAATGGAAGACCTAGACGATGCCGGAGAGAAGTCAAGCTTCGTCGTCGGCCTCATCGAGAACAGAGCCAAGGAGGTTTTATCGATACATTTTTCACTTTGCGATTTTCCGGTTTAACTGAAACCTGTAAAATGCATGTTTGAATACGAACAGAAACCTGAATGTGAAATTTTCGAAAAATTTATGCCAAGTATCTACTTGAATTCCACTGATCACATCTCAAAATTTCCTTTTTTCGTATTTTGTGCTCCTGAATTCATCTGACTGTGTTAGCGATGGTATTAGTTTGGTGAATTTTTCCTGAGGAAATATTTCTCGTTGTACGATGTATATATGCTGCTAAAAATCGCATCGCTTTTCCTTTTGCAATACGCTCTCGTGTTTGTAAAACCTACACGGATGAATCTGAATCGTTTGGTGTTGGATTTTGTAGATACACGTAACACGTGTTCAATTGTGTGGATTACCTGTAAACTTAATAGTACATCTCTAATACGGTGATGGTTAAAGCTGAGATAAAATCTGTTTCTCAATAAATTAAGTTGAATTATTGATCTTCTATTAGAGACACGTTTTCCAATTGCTGGGAACAATTCTAAACACAAAAATGGAAAAAAAAAATTGGAGGGTATTGCAACCTTCGAACTCAGTATAAATCAACTACATTTGATTTATGCTTTGACATTTTATACTAAGATATAATTTTCAACCACGACCTGATTTTGTAAAGCTTCCCCATTGTTTTGTTTCCAAAGATGTTCGTTTGAGTTTATATTTACAGGCTTGACAACAAAAGAGAGTTTCAATATGATCATAGTAGTATCAACTTTAAAAAAATTCATTCTGTTAATCTTATCCAGAGGAGGACAGAGAATACACCTGCTAATAATTATGATCTCGCCAGCTGAATTCATTTAGTGACTAATGCTGAAAATTATCATGCCTAATTGGCTGTAGTAATCTTATATCTAGGTTGGAGTGGCTGCTATTGACTTGAGGTCTGCTTCTCTGCATCTCTCTCAGTACATTGAGACAAGTAGCTCCTACCAGAATACAAAGACCATGCTGCAGTTCTACGATCCTATGGTCATTATTGTTCCTCCAAATAAGCTGGCAGCTGATGGTATGGTTGGTATCTCAGAATTGGTTGATAAATTTTGTACATCAACAAGAAAGGTATGACCCCTGTTTCTATGTTTATAGAAGTGTGTTTGTTTGCTTGACAGAAACTCCATATTTTTAATGTCCAAGGACATAACAGCATCTGCTTATTCTGATGGCACAGGTTATAGTGTCTCGAAGTTACTTTGATGACACCAGGGTAGTTCTTAGACTCTCTTTTCTCAATTACCTAGTTAATTTTGGATTATAAGTATATTTCCAACCACTTTGGAGAAATATTGAAGGGGGCTGTGCTGGTAAAAAATTTAGCTGCCAAAGAACCATCTGCTCTTGGTTTGGATACCTACTACAAACAATATTATCTTTGCTTGGGTGCAGCTGCTGCGACTGTCAAATGGTACTAAAGTTTTATTTATTGCTTCTAGTGATGCTTGAAATGTCTATTCCACTAGCATGAACTGTGCTGTTGTTGCTGGCATCTGATGTCCTCTTAGTTATTAATATACCAATGAATCTAGCAGATCTATGACCATGAACATGACTTCATTGATTAGTGATCTTTAAATTTGTTGCAACTAATGCACCTCTACTTACAGTCTTGTACCTGGGAGGATTTGTGATAAAGTAAACTTTCACTCTTGTGGTGAACTTGAGATGGTTGTAGAGCTAATCTTGAATTGTATTGTAAAATAATACAACAAATACGGTAAAGTAGCAAGGAGCTAACAATAGTTCAAGAGGAGACATAAGATATTGGTGTTTGGCATTTCATGTATTCTGTTTCCACAGATTTCCATGGCACATATCTTGTTATGAGTTAAGCCCTTGGGATTTTGATGATGTCCTGTAGTCATGAATGCCTTTTGAGACTGGTCTGCATTTCTTTTTGTTGTAGGTAAGGTATATTGTTTCTGAGAAATGGTTTGCTTCAATTTCATGCAGGACTGAAGCAGAAAAGGGAGTGATCATCACAAACCACTCATTGTTGGTATGTATTTTGTTTATTATCTGCAATGAAATATGAGCAGTAGAGGCCACCATTGGGAAAATATTCTAGCAAATTGGAGAATGAATAAAATTACAGAAATTCTGGACCTTTGACTTCTTCTCCTAACCAAACTTAGATAGTTGTGAAGAATCAGAATCAGTGATGATCCAGTTCATATGTGGTATTCTCTGCCAAAATCTGCATGAGAGGTTATCTTACATTTATGCATTTGAACACATTAGTGGTCTTAGCGGTTCTCACAAATATGTAAGTGAAGCAATGATTGCTTACCATGTCAGAGAAGGTTGATTGAATCAGGAGACCATATATAAAGATTAGATAAATGGTTCTTTTACAGATATGATTATGTCATTTGAAGTTATTGTGGAGCCTAATTGCATATCTGAAGTAACATGTTTTCTCGGTTTAGTATGTTTTACATTGCTGATGTTATGGGTATACTTTCATGATTCCTTCAAATTTGGCATGCTCAAGTTCTGTTCAAATCAAAGGCACTTTGCTAAGCTTTGGTGTCCCATATAGAAAGAGGAGATTGAGTTTTAGATGTAAAAATATTACATCTATTCTACAATCACAGTCAATTTCAGTGTCTTGTAATGTCCTCAGTCTTTTTGCTTTATGGCCAGAAATTATCCTAACCATGGATTTTCCATTTCGCAGGTTACCTTTAATGGATCATTTGGTCACATGAATATTGACACGACTAGGTCATTTTCTTGACTGGAAGTTGGACAATTCTTTTTTATGACAATTTTGTATCTATGCATTCCCATACACATGCAATTCGTACATAGAGCTGTTCATATGCGTATTTTCCCTATCTGAATATAGTGTAGAGCTTATTCAAGAAGAGATAATCAGCATGTTTCCACATAAATTTAAGATTGTCAAGCTCAACAGTGCTGCATTTCTGTACAACGTGTTTTATTTCTTTACTGATGACAGTGTCCAGAACTTGGAAATCATTGAGCCTCTGCAGTCCACCCTCTGTGGTACAAACAACAGAAAGAGAAGCTTGTTTCAGATGCTAAAGGCAACAAGAATAGTTGGAGGGTATGTTTATTACCTGGTCTCCAAGTTGTTAAAGAATTCATGTTTAACTAGTGCTTATCAAGGAAGTCCCTAGCTTTGACATGAGCAAGTGGTTCTACTGCCTCTCTCTCTCTCTCTCTGTCTCTATTTTTCCAGTATTATGGGGAAGAAAAATTGCATATTAGTCTCAGTAGCTTGTTGTTTGCTTAGGTGGAAATGCCATTGCTCAGGGGTAAAAGAATTTGCTGTTGTTTTTTAAACTATCTATGCTGCATACTTACACTTGAATTGATTACAGAATCTCTAACATTCAAGTATCCTACTAGGTTTGTTGGCTACAACAAGAGATGCTTTTATGTACCATTGCTAATTTTAGCATATTATTCACCTTGGGATCATGCTTTCAGGTTTAACATGACTGGATTTCTTGATATCTTTTTCGTAGGACTAGACTTCTGCGAGCCAATCTTTTGCAGCCTCTGAAAGATATTGAAACTATCAATGCTCGACTTGATTGCCTGGTCAGTATCCACAAAGTCCATTAAAACAAAAACAAGAATGGATGCTATCCACTATTGTTTTTATAGTCAATAAACATGAGTTGAACAAGTTCTGTAACTTCAAATAAAAGAAGAGTATAACCATTTGGTATAAATCCTAGATGTTTTTGCTGAAGCACATTTTTTTGGGAATAAAGCTGTCTTCTTGATGTAAGCCATATTTTTGGTGTTCTGGTTGGGCATATACTTAGAAGCAAGAATATAGTGATTGAGAAAGGTCTTTTGAGCAATTTGAACAGTAATGAATCTCAAAAATTGAAACAAGAAATTCTCAAATGTATTACAAGTCTATGCTATTAAATTAGTAGTCATCTTCTAGATGCTGGAAACGTGACACAGATAATGGTATTGCTGGCATATTGTAAGAGCCTTGTAGAATTGATTAGGTAAATAGGCTGGAATGCAATCTTTAGAAATCTCCATTTCATGAATGCGTTTTGTGAACTCGTGATTAAGGCGCACACTATGGGTGTGTAAATAATAAATATTGTATTATTTGTAAAATTAGTTTCATAAAAATTCATTCATTGAAAATAAATTTGTTAATGAATTCTATGAAAATAAGAATCTATAGATGAGTAGTTTTTTAGTAGTTACCTATAAATAGGGGTAGTTACTAAAATGAATAACAATTCTATTAAAATAAGAAAAAAAGATAATATTTTGAGTATGGCTAGACCATTTTTCCCTTTATTGCAAGGGTAAAAAGGCAGTTCAAAGAGTGTCATAAAGGTTAACCCATAAAGGAGCTCATGCCATATACAAAATAAAATGTTGAAAAATTTCCTAACTGATAGGATGTTGCTCTTACGTCAGTTGCATGGTAGAATCAGTAATTGTTGTCCACTCATGTAGAAGATTAATTAAATGCCCTTTAAACAGGATGTATCACTGTTTTTTAACTCACCAGAATTTGAGATGTTCTATGGTCAATTAAAGCGACTACTTCATCCTTGATCATGTGAATCCCCTAAAATTGAATAGCTTTGATTTCTCTCAACTGAACTTCAAATATAGTCATATTTATACCTATTTTGTCATATTTTCCATTATAAGTTCTAATTGTTCTGTTTGATTAAATGGACTAAAAGTATTAAGCTTTTTACTGTAGGATGAGCTTATGAGCAACGAGCAGCTGTTCTTTGGCTTGTCCCAGGCTCTTCGGAAGTTTCCCAAAGAGACAGGTAACTGTTAGAGGAAAAAAGGGAAGTGGAAAAATCTCCTATCTGGGAAAAATGACTATCCACTCTTTCTCCAGATAGGGTCCTTTGCCACTTCTGCTTTAAGCCAAAGAAAGTTACTAATGGAGTGTTGGCCATTGACAACGCAAGAAAGAGTCAAATATTGATATCAAGTATTATCCTACTCAAAACAGCTCTTGATGCATTACCACTACTCTCGAAGGTGCACTGTGAGTCAATCCTTTTCCTTTTTGGTGGGTATGGAATACTGTATTGACTAACATCCGCATGAATTTGTTCTTGTCAGGTCCTTAAGGATGCCAAGTGTTTTCTACTGACAAATATTTACAAGTCTGTTTGTGAGAATGAAAAATATGCTTCCATAAGGAAAAGGTAACTTCCAAGTCTACTTCTTCTTTTCTAAGATTATACATTTCTTTCTGAAGCACACGTGCTTGAAAGTAAAATGGGAGGAATAGGTGAAATTCCTATTAGATATTGCAGTTTTGTGTAAGAGATATGCATACAACTACTCGAAAAAACAGAAGCACATACAGTTTTCTTTCGACTAAAACTGGTATATGATGCTGGGTAAAAGGAAAAAGTTATGATAATCATTGCGAATCGAATCTGTTCCACATCTTGCCTTTAATCAACCATGGAAAACCTGAGCTTCTCCCTCTCATTTCAGACTGGATTACCCAAGATTTTGTTTTCACATGTGCCCTCATTCCAGTTCCACCCCTCTAGCTTCATCCTTACTCTTTTAAGATTTGTTGCCACTCTAGGTGGTCTATTCACTTGCTTAATCAAATGTGGATAGAGTTATATGAAACTGAATCCATAGGATGTATGACTTTTTATACGTTCTCCTTTGATGATGTCAGCATTATAAAAGAGTTGCACGTTTTGACTAGCAATACGTGATCCAGTCTGGAAATGCTACACGGTTTACCATACTGTCTATAATGCATCATGAAAATTGATGTCAATCATTTCCACATTGCATGTTAAAAAGTACTTCCATGATTTTCAAATCTGGCAATCTACAAACAACATTCCTCGAACTTATATTTGTAAAACCAATATGTACAGAATTGGGGAGGTGATCGATGAAGATGTGCTTCATACCCGTGTTCCTTTTGTTGCACGAACACAGCAGTGTTTTGCTGTCAAGGCAGGAATTGATGGACTTCTGGATATTGCAAGGAGATCTTTCTGTGACACCAGTGAAGGTTTGTGTTTTGAGTTATATATTTTGTTTTGTTTTCCTCTCAGAATGTGTGACTCTGATGGTCCTAATTGGTGTCAAAATAGCAGCTATACACAACCTTGCAAACAAGTATCGTGAAGATTATAAGCTACCAAATCTGAAAATCCCTTTCAACAACCGACAAGGGTTTTACTTTAGCATTCCACAAAAGGACATCAATGGAAAACTTCCAAGCAAATTCATACAGGTGTTCTAGTGATATATACTTCTTATTAAAACTATTGCCAGGTCATTTTTGCTAACTTAGTAAACACTTAATGCACAAAGCAGGTCGTGAAGCATGGAAATAATATCCATTGTTCTACTTTGGAACTTGCTTCTGTGAGTTTCCTGATCATCACATGCTGTAGTATCCATTTGTTAAAATGTAAACTATACTGTGATTTGCATCTATTGGTTCTGAAAACTGCAACCATTTTAGCTTCTTCTTCTTTTTTCTTTAAGCTTTTTAAGGCGATGAGCAACACACTACCTGTGTGGTTGTGGTCACCTTTTCTTCAATTAAAAGAAAAGGTCAAACTGCAAAGTTGTTGAAGCTCTGGTTAGCTGGACAATGGAGGAATACAAATTTTGGGTCTATTCTACAAATTTTCTTGGTTACTTAAAGGGGAGAGTTGGATCTTGACAGTCATATTGGACTATTTAATCAATTGAGTTGAGAATTATCAAGTTAGCTTCCACTGAATCATTACTTGTGATTTCAAAGAACTGCTTCTGCCTATTTGTTCCATTTCCATGTCTTACAAGATTATTTTTCATTTTCACCCATAGCCTGCTTATCCTTTGCTGGGTGACAGTGGAAGCATTATCCATTCTGATGTTCTGTCTGTGTTGATTGTTGCTTTTTAGCAGAGACACTTATGAGTAGAGTATATTTAGTTTTGCCCAACCTGAACCACTAAGCTTTGCCACCTTGTAATGTTCAAGGAGATGGTTTAAGTGTTGGCATTGAAGTATAAGCTTTGCAGTTATGCTCTTATCTTCAGATAATGCTTGAAATCCTTCTGATCATTCTCCTCTTGTGGCATGAAACTAACAGTTGAATGTAAGGAACAAGTCTGCAGCTAAAGAATGCTATACAAGGACAGAGCTTTGCCTGGAAGGTAGATTGATAGCTAAATTTCAAAATCCTTTCATTTTCTTTTGCACATCAGTTGGTTCTGTTGAGTTGAAAAGTGAACTCTTTGGAGGGTGAATCTTTCATATTTAACCTAGCAAATCAGGGGACATTACTTGAACATGTTAGGCCAGTTTCATTTGTTCATGATTTGAAATCATCACTTACTGCCAGAACTTTTGTTTCATTTGGTTTTTATCAGACCAGCTTCAAGCATAATTATTTTGTTTTCGGAGCGAGAAATAATCTTCTCATGAGTTCATTCTTCAATATTGTTTTCCCAAATGTGCTAGTCAAACTCTTCATTTGGTTGTATAGCTCAATTTCTTATATCAATCTAGTGAACGCATATCACCAGGAACAAGCATTGTCGACAGGCACATGCTTTGTGCTGTTTAAACATATTAAACAGTTCTATTGTAAGTTATTGCGCTGGCTTTAGTAGGTCTGTTCAACTTCTGATAGAACCACTATAATGATATAGTCTCAATCAGTTATTTGCAATTCTGTGCTTTCTTTATCTGATTGAGGCACTTATACAATTTCTTTTGGTATAAACATGCAGAATTGATGGATGCCATACGTCAGGATGTATCTGTGCTTACCCTTCTTGCAGAGGTTTTATGCCTCTTGGATATGATAGTTAACTCATTTGCTAACATGATATTGACTAAGCCTGTTGATCAATATACTAGACCTCAATTTAGTTGTAAGTACTTCAATTAGCTGTCTTGATACTTATTTCTTGTGGTGATGAAAGAATGATTGATTTTTTTCACTTGGTAGATGATGGCCCGCTGGCAATTGATAGTGGAAGGCACCCTATCCTAGAAAGCATCCATAATGAGTTCATTGTATGTCATGGATAGTCTTAACTGAATCTTGGCTCAAAATTAAATTCATCTAGCCTAACTTCTTCTTCTTCCTCTCTCTCTTTTTTGGGTGCAGCCTAACAGTATCTTCCTTTCTGAAGCATCAAACATGGTAATTGTTATGGGCCCGAACATGTAAGAAACTTATTCCAGAAAATCTCTTTGGCCACACATTCTTAGTTAAGAATCCTTAGGAAACTGTTCTTTGAAGTTCTGATGTTATAATACAACGAAATATTTGAGCATAAATAACCACAAAAAGAATTCTTCTTAAGAAGTTCTCTCTCATCTTGAATGAAGAATTGTCTTTGAAATTCATCTAAAATCTGAAATTAGTGCTCAGTGTTTTTGCTATTTTACTTTGTTGAGACATTAACATAATGTTGATATCATGATATAAATTTTGAATTTTTCCTCTTGTATTACAATTGGTGCATAATTAAATTATTTACTGCAGTAGCTGAAAAATTGTCCTTCAACCAAAGCCACTAAGATTACATCATTTGCAGAAAGTTTTAAAATTCGAGTTTTTTCAAATTGGCAATGATATGGGAAACTGAAGACGGGAACATTGGTACCCTGATCAATTGGTTTAATCAATTCTAGTTTTGAAGAAAATGTGGAAACATATTGGTTCCGAGGCTATAGACAACATTTCTTTATGTTTCTTCCACAAATTTGATGAAAAGACTAGCTTTTAAACACCTAAAATGCGGAATTAAGTCAAAAGTGAAGGACCTAAAGAAATGGAATACCTTTGGTCAACTGAGTCATCTGGGTCTGACTAAGATGGTTCCAAACACTGGCTCAGCATCAATTCAAATTTCATATCTGACAATTCCTGGCAAAGGTAGTTATACTGGCTGTCAAAACACTGTATGACAGTAAGGACATGAGTTTGTATTAGAAAACTTTTGCTTAATTGACTTCTGCTAGAAAATTTGCAACGAAGTAATTATTTGCAGCATGCACACGTGTTCTCCAACTGCTAAGCATTTTATAAAAGCAACCCAGAGAGAGTATTTGGAATCACTATAAGAAAAAAATTGCAACTAGCTGGTGTGATTGCTCATTTTGAATTTAGTATAGAAACAACTTGAGTTTTCCAATGCAAAATGCCAGGAAAAATTTTTAAAAAAAATGTAATGAAGATTCAAAAAGCCTACTGGCTGTCTCTGTACTTATTCATTTTCAGTCAATTTCCTAGAGAGGAGTTTTAGACCTGCATAATTACCATCTTTAAGAAGCTTCTGTTGGTACTTCTTGCTTAAACTCATAAGCATAATATCTGCAGCATAGAGTAAGTGTTCCCTTTTCCTCCAGGGTACATAAACAAAGAGAAGGCAGATTTGTGTAGCTTTTCAAACAGTGCACTTTCATTTTCTTTCCCTCTTTCCTGAGTTCATATGCACTTGGAAGGAGGCCATTGTTGGGGCCACTTGACAATTTTCCTTGAATCATTCCCTTAATGATCCTTCTATGTTTCCTTTAGGAGCGGAAAGAGTACATACCTTCAACAAATTTGTTTGATAATAATCCTCGCGCAAATTGGTTGCTACATCCCTGCCCGCTTTGCTACTGTGAGGATAGTTGATCGTATATTTACAAGGATGGGAACCATGGACAACCTTGAATCAAACTCTAGCACGGTACTGAATTTCATTTCCTAATGTTTTCAACCTTGTTTTTTATTTCCTATGTTTGTGGTAAGCACATATATACATAAATTCCTCTCATCCCATTATCCCATAAAAAAGCTGATCCTGTGATGTACTTTTTAATCTTCTTATTCTTTTAGTCATAATCACATAATTACACTGTTAAACTCATAATTACACTGTTAAACTCAGCTTTCCTGATATATGGCTGCTTAGCCCAATTTTAGTCGCTAAACTAGAAAATAACAGCCAATCCTTGTACGAAATTATGTTATTCATGTTATGTGCAACTATTGCCCTTTTCTTTTATTTAGCTGCACTTTATTTCTGCATTTAACTCTGCTGATTTCACCAACTTATGGTCCACGGAAGTGATAGTAAAGTAGTTCCTGTGATATATTAATTTATTTTTATGTTGTTAAAGCTTATTCAAATATTTATTGAATCTTCATATTCCATTGATTGAATACTTACCCAATTGTAGTTTACAATTGAAATTATAATGTGGGGTTGAAACAATAACCACATGGGAATGTTGACTTCTAAATGCAAAAACTATTGCGGTAGTGTTTTATGTCTACTTGTGATCTTTGAAAGAATATGCAGCTCTTATCCGTTCAAGCTCTCTGCTTAAAGAAAGGGTGATGCATATTTACTGTTCATTCCTTTAGTGAGGAAAAAAAAAACTCATAGCTCGTAGGGTAACAAAATTGGTTGCAAACTTTAGAATACCAGCAGGGGAGAAAGGCCCTAATGATTATTGCATGCTTTCTTAGTGCAGTTTATGATGGAGATGAAAGAGACCGCCTTTATTATGCAGAATGTCTCCCCTAGGTATGTGAACAACGAGCACTGAAACACAGATTGGCTTCAGTAAAGATGTAAAAGTTGACTTTATGATGAAAACAGGAGTCTGATTGTTATGGATGAACTGGGGAGAGCGACTTCTTCCAGTGATGGATTTGCAATTGCATGGAGCTGTTGTGAGCACCTGTTATCACTGAAAGCGTAGATTCCCTACTCAACTCTTTTTTCTTAGCGAACTGCATTGCTTCCTTTTTATCATTTTAAATCATTCATTATGGCATTTGTATTTGAAACCATCAATTCTGTAAGCATTTAGCGAAAGAATATTGACCATGATGAGTGGAGAGTTAAGACGAAGTTCTTTGTATTCAAGTGCAAAATATTTAATGTGTTGCTTCTGAAACCAGTCACTTATTTGTGGTGCCGCTGCAAGAAAAATGTTCTCAGTGTCTTGATAATGGGAATTCCTTTGGTGAACCTTTTTCAGTTCTTGGTCTCAGGCCTTATGTAAGCAATCATGCGTCTGCATTAGAAAATTAAATGGAATATACTCATTTATTTTGGAGAAATCACAATGCAGCTCACACTTGTAGGCTTTGAACTTTAGCGTTGCATCTTTTTGGATTCTTTTTCTAGTATTAATTCTGAATAATCTAAATTTTACCATTTACATAAGATGGAATGCCAGCAGGGTTCAGGATTTGGTGCTATATATTTCTGCTGATCATTTTGGAGTTAAATATGCTTTAGTAAGAAGAAAATGACAACATAATTAACTTTTGTGAACTCTGCACTAATCTTTTGGCTTGTCTGAATTAGAAGATAAAGGTTGCTTAAGCAAAGTTTGGTAGGCCAACGGTTCTTTAAAGTTATCTGTCGTTTGGCCTATTTGGTATTTTTCTCAGTGCTGATAGCTGCATCTGATAAAATTTTTCCTCTTTTTTCTCGTGGACTTTTTTCACTTACAAATGTATTGTACTGATGGTGTTTGTAACTTGTCAACTTGTAATGAAAAAGCATCCAGGCCTGTGTATTAAGTGGCAGACAACTAAGTAGCCTTGAAACTCTATCTATCTTTTACACTTTCGAGTTTCTTCTTGCTTTTACTGTTTTGGTTGTATGTCAGGTATACCATATTTGCTACTCATATGGAGAACTTATCAGAACTTGCCACCATTTACCCAAACGTAAAAATTCTTCACTTTCATGTTGACATAAAAAACAACCGTATGGATTTCAAGGTATCAATTTCCTTTAAGATTTTTTTTTTTGAGGGGGTAAAGCTGCTTCTTTTGTTATTCACTCATTTTATTTGACCAGTTTCAACTAAAAGATGGACCACGACATGTACCACATTATGGGCTGAAATTAGCAGGAGTAGCTGGATTACCTAGTTCAGTGATTGAAACTGCCAAAAGCATCACTGCAAAGATTACAGAGAAGGTGATTGTCTGTTCATAATCTCATCATTTTTGGGAATTCAGTAGATGCAAACAGGATGAGCATAATTGTTCATGATGCTGCCCTGTGACCTTAGTTTGTCATGGTGGCTGGTGGACCACATTAGATAGCTATAACCTCGTTTATCTGGCTTATATTTCACATTGGCATTAAACTATTGTGAACTCTCTGATGAAGAAATACACTGGTAAAAACTAACAGATATCAACTTTAAGAACTAAAACATATTCAGGATACTGAATTAATACTGAGATATGAACTTGAAACAGAAAACCTGATTCAACAGTTATTCTATTACGAATACTGTGCGCCTAACTTAGTGTGCTGTTAGTGTTCTTCGTTACATTTATAGTACTGTCAGTTATAGGTCTTCAGTATAATGGGAGATAGCTGGCTCCATGCTGTGCTTTTGATGAGCTTTATATACATGGTTTAACATATGGAAGAAAACAAAGAAACATAAAAACCAAAAGTTTCAAGAAATTACTGGGAAAAAACTAAAGAGAAGTAAAACCATAGGAGTTGTGCAATTCTCTAAAATGGAGCCTTATCTTGAAGAAAAGGGAAAAAAAAAAAGAAAAAAGATAGAAGATGGGACCAACTTACAACATGCAGATTCTGCTTTTTCTTCCGTGCCACTGCCTGCGGTTAGTTTATACAAGTAGTTGCTAAAACTATAAATTGCTGTGTGTGTGTGTTTGCGTGCAGGTGGCTTGTTTCTTTAAAATTAAGGATCTGGAACCGTAGAGGCAATTGTACATTTCAGTTAAATGTTCTCCTAATATTGCGTTACTGCTCAACATGCAACTGGTGTAGAACTTAAATAAGGAATTAGTGGTCTGTTTGACTATGAATCGTCGTTGTCTATGATGTCAGAATAATAGAAAGTTTGTTTGGTAATTCTTTCACGTTTAGGTATTTACATAGGCATCTTTACTTGTAACATGCACAATATCACACACATTTCTTCACTTTGCTTAGCATCTTGCCTTAAACTCCTCGTAGCATAATTATGCTCTTCGACTAGCAGAAGACACATGATTTTTGAGGCAAAATTAGCAGTACAGATCTGCAGAGCATTGCTGTCTTAACTGTATTTTAATTTGTCCTTATTTTCGTATACAGGAAGTCAGAAGAATGAAAATAAATTCTCTACAATACAATGACATCCAGATGGTTTACCGCGTAGCTCAACGCTTGATATGTTTGAAATATTCGAATCAAGATGAAGATTCAATCCGAGAAGCATTGCAAGGCCTCAAGGAGAGCATCCTCAATGGAAACCTATAGTTGCTTTCTCCCATGTTTTGGTAGGTTTTTCTAGTGCTTTCAAATCTTAACTAGTACAATTAGAAAGGTTATTCGAATTTTCTTCTTGTCAACTTTTACTAAAACACTTGATACTCACAACCGAAAATTGAGCATATTTTGATCTAACCGGTGCATTAAAATGTGTGAAGGCGAAGTTTAATCAGTATTGCATCAGAACTGGCACACTACCCGAGAATAGGGAATACTTACAACTGTTTCCTCAAGGTTTTGGATGTGCAACAGACCAAGAGCGAGAAAGCCCGGAACGTTCATTTTGGTAATTTGCCCAACAAATGCCTAATCCCATTGTCC
Source organism: Coffea humblotiana (assembly GCA_023065735.1). Taxonomy (NCBI): domain Eukaryota; kingdom Viridiplantae; phylum Streptophyta; class Magnoliopsida; order Gentianales; family Rubiaceae; genus Coffea; species Coffea humblotiana. The sequence continues at coordinate 25,021,162 of CM041215.1, read as the reverse complement.
ATTCTCTCCCCTTCTCTAGAAACAGTCAAGTCAATAGTTGAAAAGAGCATCAAGAATCCAATTTGGGCAGTTTACCCGGGATTAAATATCCAATCATCAGGAGCAGTTATCAAGGAAGTAAGAGCACCGGCCAACGATATTGATCTGCTTGAGTAAATGGTGTTAAAAGTAGTCAGCACCACCTTCACCCCAACCAGCAACTTCAAACCCGAAAGACAGAGTCACTCGAACAAAGAAGAGCAAAACCTTTTATGCAGCATGTTGACTCGTAAATCTTGCCTCGCCTTTGATTGTGTGCTTGTTTGCAAAATGATCAAACTGCACTCGCAGAGAGTCAAGGCGACTAACATTACCGTGCAAATGTTAAAATGAAGCACCCTATTCGGGCAGAATTGCCGAAAAGATGACAAATAATTCCACATTTTTCACACAAACAGGTTAAAACAATCTCGAACTGTTTGTAAGCAATGGTGCCTAGACATGAACGATAACGGCCACCAATGTCAAACTCTTGGGACAAAAAATCAGCGGTGACTCCTCTTTTCCATCTGTGCTTAAGGATATGAAGAAATATTTTGACAAATTCAAATATAAAATCTTAAAATCTATTAGTTATTTTTTTAAGCAAGAGCATTGAACTAGAAAAAGATCAGCCATGTCGAAATTCAGCTTGCACATATACGCTGGAACAATGTGAATAATTGTTAACAACATACAAAAAACTGTTAGCTGGAATTACTACAGAAACTGTCATTTTTATTTAATACTTAAAAAGCATTATAACTGTTACAGCAGGGCTAAGTGGATCTTCAGCGATGTTATGAAGACCAAGAAGTCACTAATAACACAAGCATACAACACAGTCTATAGAGCCAAACAAAGGCCTCCTTGCCCAAAAACCTTAAAGTTGAGTAGTACAGCCCTTTAGCCAGGACGCCAAAATTGTGAACCTTCGCAACCTAAGGACCTGCAGAAATCATTAAATTGATAAAATCAATTAATACGTGCACGAGAGCGGCAGGGGGTACAGGTTTAGGTGTGAGTATAATGGACAACACTTTTTTTGTTATATCTCTGATTTTCAAACTACTTCTCAGTATTTTGTTGTATTCTTATTAAAACAGGAAGCCATGACGACAACCACCAAAAGAATCTCGTTATGGAATTATGCCAGATAAATAATTTCAATACTCCCAAACTGAATGAAATACAACACGTTTCTATAAAGGAAAGCCAAGTAAATGTAGAAAAGAAAAGCAGATGATGAGAAGCTAACAATAATCTTGAGCCTAGAGTCAGCAGCAAACTTGGTGAACAAATCTTGCATCCACTTATTGTGCGAGATCAAAAAGAGCTTTAAAGGTATCTATGCTTTAGAAGGAAGAATGCCAGTTTTGTTGCATATACAGAAATTTACTGCAGTAATGAGAAAAGAAGAAAACCCCATAGGCTAGAGTTTGCCCAGCTGATGGAGTTAAAAAAAAACCTAGCAAGGATGAGGAATAACTTTCTCAGCATCAACTTCAGAATAGAAAACCATAGAGATTTGACATCCCAAATAAACACTTCCAATTGTTGTACGACCTGTTAACAACTGATACGCAATCTGAAATCTCCACTTAGAGAGATTAACTCAAGCATGAATGACTACAACAATAACAATTCATTTAGCAAGTACAAATATTGCTTACTGTAGTTGCAAAATTTCAACCCATTATTCAGCATCTATACCACATCAGAAATTTTATCCTGTATTTGGGTAACCTTTTCAAGTTAGTAAGTATGAAAGATGTCATCTCTGCATCTTCATCCAAAATCATATGCACTACCAGTTCAATAACAAGCCATCTAAAGATATCTTCAATTCCAAACACACTAGAAGGCTACGCATGAACACCCCCAGTATGTAAATAAGTTCGATAATTCAAAATAGCAGACGTTTTGAAATAGGAACCACCAGCCACACCTCACATAAAATTAGTATTAGTAAAACACCTAAAAACTCCCATTTAACACAATATACAAACATCGGGGAACAAAAATGCCACAAGATAAAATTCAGTCTGCAATTAATCTTCCAACGCATATGAAAGTCTAATGGTTAAACAAAGAAAGAAGCTTTTTTTCCCCCTTCAAAATGTATCGCATAAAACAAAATCTTGAGCAGAAATGAATCAATTACCATCAAATTTCCTACGCAGGAATCATCCCAGTTTTTTCGGGCATAAGCAAATATCCCACCAGCTTCAATTACCGGGCCAGCATCCCCAATGGGCTTCAACTTATACTCTTTCCCAGTGGTATGATTGATCAATTTGTTATCCGCAACCTCAATTGTCACCACATCTCCAGTCCTACATTCCTCACACAGTCTCCCTTCTGATTCCAATGGATAAATTTCTCCAGTCGCCACAGAATTCCTGAAGAAAATCCTCGCATAAGATTCCGCCACCACCGCTGCCACTCCTGCCGCCCCTAGCGCCACCGGGGCGTGCTCACGGGAAGACCCACATCCGAAATTATCACCACCGATGACGATGGAGTAATTCGATTTGAATTGGCCGGGTTCAACAAAACGGGTCTGGTAGGAAGAGGGAAGTCCGATTAGAGCATAGGACCCGAGCTTTTTGTATTCTTCCGGGTTGGAGGGGACCAGGGTAAGATACTCAGCGGGAATGATTTGGTCGGTGTCTATGTTGTCGCCGACAACGTAGCAGACGCCGTGAAAAGTGGAAGCGGTGGCGGTGGGAGGAGGAGTGGTGGAGGCGTTGGGGGGAGTGACGGCGGAAAGGGGCTTGTGTTGGAAATGGAGAAGAGCAGAATGGGAAATGAGGGGTTTAGTGGAGGGGTAGTTTGGGGAATTTGAGGGGAATTTGAGGGAGGAGGGTGGGAAGAGAGCGGTGGTGGCAGCGGTTGAGGCGGTGGGAAATTTGGCGGTGGCGGTTAGGTTTGATGAGATGATTGAAGCTGAAGCCGCCATTTTGTGAAACCTGTTAGAGTCGAATTTTAGTGGGTGTTGTGAGTGTTTTTGTGCTCTCTGAAAGAAGTGCGTCGCCTTGGGCGTTTCTCGGGCTCTGGCCTCTGAGGGCTTCTTTCTTCTGCCCGGATCAAGGGTAGCGCCGCCAGTTGACGAGGAAGACTGATGGAACCCACCGGTGTCGTTTTAGTGCTCGGTGTCGAGTTTTTGTAAGATGAACAAAAGGTTTTGGGATAATTTCAGGAACCTCCATTTGAAAAAATAATTACTTGCTTCCTTTATTTTTGACTCTTTATAACATTAACGATTCATGTCAAAATAAATTATTAAAAAACTCATTTTTGGATTCATTTCAAAACTGCCCTTTGTCATCTTACTTTTTTTTCTCAAATTTAAAATTATACTTAGAAAAGTTTGAAATTAATAGACAAATTGTGAAAATGTGTTACCATCCTTGATTCCTTGTGAACAGTGTTCAGCTGAGCGATTTTGCGTGGGGGGATGCCTGCTCATCTTGGTTTTGATTTTGTGGTGCTTAAATTGTGTAAGTTAATGTATTTGACTACTAACCCTTGGAGTTGGCGCGTATGATCTCGGTGTAGTCTAGTTAGATCTTGAGATGACCGTTTGTGTATTCTTGGAGGTTGGGTGCACAAGCGCAGGAAGATTAATCCAGTAAAAAATTGAAATACTCTCTGTATTAACAAAAATAAATAAATAAAATAAAATGTATTTGTCTATTTGTATGCAATTTTAAGTTGGGTAAATTTTGATTAGGCCCCTACAGAATAGGCCAAAGTTTTAATTCAGCCCAAATAAGCCATTACATCAACTAATGTTTGGTTAATAACCTTGAACTAATTTTAGTGGTAATGCAAAATCCTACTATTTATTCTAGAAATTTTGAAACAATTAATTTCTTTCTTGAATGTGCTAAATTGAATGAAATTCATTCTTTTAATCTAAATAGTTTTAGCTGCTATTCTAAATCTTCCAAATCTTATTAGAAGAACAATATGGTTTTATCCTTGTTAGTTTATTTAGGTGTGACATTAATTACTTCAAAGTCCCTAAAGAATTGATATGATTTTCCATTACCGTTATAGTTTGGTAATATGGTTTTATCCTTGTTAGTTTATTTAGGTGTGACATTAATTACTTCAAAGTCCCTAAAGAATTGATATGATTTTCCATTACCGTTATAGTTTGGTCAAATGCTATTGACCACGCATATATATTTGAATTTGAGGGCTCATGTGGGACAAATTTTCTAATTTAGAGGGCTTAGGTAGCACTTATTCTCTTTCAAGGGGCTATGTTGACACTTTTATCCACTTTGGAGGTCCTAATTTAAATTCACCCTTTCAAGTTTTATACTTTACTGCTAGTTTGAGAACTAATTGATACTAACCAATTAACTTTGACAAACCTCTGATATACCTGAGCTTGATCCGTGTTTAGGTACCTTAAGTTTGCTTAAATGAGTTGCCTTGACCTGATTATGACCTCGTCAAGTTTTAACAAGTTCAATTTTCTATACTATTTAATTTTAGCTTTTGTTGAGTAATACACTAAAAATCATATGTAATCATTCATTATATTACATTATTGTTTCTTTCGGATGAAGATAAAATGCACAACACACCAACTTGTCTAGAAATTGTTCGATAATCTGATCAAAAGAATCCCGCATAGAGTTACAGGCTACATTGGAAGTTCCTTCCTCTCAAAATTAACTACTTTCAAAGGTAGGAGTTGGACGATAAATGCCAATTTGTGTACCCAAACCAAAACAAAAGCCCATTTATATTGCTGTCTTGAAGAAAAATTATTTTTAACAGATAGATTCACGGCAGCATAAACAAAAGGAATTCAAAGGACGAATTAGAAACTATGTAGTAGTAGGAAGAGACGCGGATACACGAGTTATGGAGGAAGGTTTATTATTTATTCAAATAAAAAGTTGGTATCATTGCATTTGATTGTACACAACGAGAACATGCGTGGAGCTTCAATTTGAAAGCTCTAATAAACCTAAGCACAAAATTCTACTGTTTTCCCAATTTGCCCACCAAAGAGATGGACACGGAAAAATGAACAAAATCAAAAAGAAAATGAAGCAGGCATCCCGTTCATCACTGCCTCTTCTCCAATCCCCAGCATGCAGCCGGCCACGCCTGCAGAAAAGGAAGAGCAATTCGCCCAATCACAGACCCACATTTGCTCTTCACCGCGTCAACTACCGCATAGATGGATCCACAGCCCTTTTTTTGTTCTATGGGCTCTTCCGTTCAGCAGCATTCCTCCAATCCTCAGGGCTACAACCTACCTGTGCTTGCTATAGCTCCCACGTTCCTTCTCTCTGTCCCTCTTCGAATGCCTTGGCTCCTCCTCCCACTCTTTAGTTGCAGCCACCAGAGGCGATGACTCGCACCTTGATGGCCTTCTCTTGAAATGTCTATCGTCGTCACTACTCTCGTAATCTACAGCAGCAGGAGCAGAACTTTTTCTTGTGGTTGAACCTGCTTTGTGATCTTCATAGTAGCCATTCGAAGAAGGGCCCCTGTGACTCCCCGAGCCACTAGCTGGTGCTTCAGTTGAAGACGTCAGCTTTCGCTTTTTTGGGGCTGCTTGATCTTCAGCAGGGAAACTGATGCGAGAGAATACGCTGACCTTCTGTTTCTTGTCAGCAGCGGAAATGGTTTTAGGCGCTGCAAGTGGTTCTGGAGTTGGTCTAGCAGCAGACTCTGAACGGTGGTGACTACTGCTACTACGCTGAGGCTGGTCACGGCGATGGCGGTCATCAGGGTGATCACGAGGGTGGCGACTGTCCAGGTGATGGCGGTCATCACTGTGATCACGGTGGTGTTGGTGGTTGTCCTGGTAATGCTCACTGCGATGGTCACGATGCCGGTGGTGGTCGTCAAAATCGTGATCCAAATTCTTCTTAGAAGACGGGCGTGGAAGTTCAGGATCACGAGAGCGGCGATCAGGGGATGGCCTATCTGAGCGAGGGCGATGACGGTGATTATCCGAGCATGATGGCGGTGGAACAGCTTTCTACGAACAGAAATAAAAACAGGTAAGCTGTAGCAATAGCTAATTCTAAATCAAAGTACATACATTTCTAGCATTCTAAATCCCGCGTTAAAGCCTGTTCGTCGTGCAATTTTCCTTTAAAAAGTCAAATACATTTCATTTTCACTATTCTTTTTCCCAGTTTTATTTTTGTTATTGGTTTGATGGTTTCCAGACCACACTGAGGGACCGGCGAGTCCAACATGCATAATTCTATTATTGGTTTAGTGTGACCACAGAGCATCCCTAAAAGACATGAGTTACTAATAATAATAATAATATTGGTAAAATTTGTGATGCATAACTACACTGCATTTTCCCACTAAAGCTCCACATCACTGCCGATAAAAGACCAAGGCTGGGTGATGCGTTAAAGACCGGTAAGAAACCCTAGAAATTTCTCATCCTCAGCCTTGGCAATCAAATTGAGCACAAGAGGAAAGCAGTGCAGACCATCACGGTTGCCCTTCGGTTCTGCCTTTTCCAATAAAACCTTTGCTGAAATCCCACCCAGGTTGTGGTTCAAAGAGACGGAAGAGGGAGAGAAAGGGAGGGAGAAGGGGGTGGGGAAGGGCCTCTTTCCACAATGATTACTCTGTTGCCAAGTCCATTTTTGCCCAATAGTTCACAAAACCAAAAGAGGGAAGAGGAAATTTCAACGACAAAAGTACATACAGATTTAGATTTCCCTGAAGAAATGTCACCACTGCTGCTCACTTCCCTGCTAAACTCCCGATCTTTAGGTGGGAATTCTCGGCTGCAGACCCAATAAGTAAATAATTGTGTAAGAGCAAATCAAACATAACCAGATGAAGATCATCCAGAAACCAGAATACAAGATACAAGAGCGTAAAAACACAATTAACAATTATGACATGTTCAAAATCCTCGCATTTACCTCTCGCCACGTCTCTCAATTTCACGTTTCCTTTTCAAATTGGCTTTCCTAGCTTCAAATTCCTCCCGGCTCATCAAAGGTGGTCCAGCATTGAATCCCATCCCAAAGTCTGCAAGATCCCTGAAAAAGAGGACATTCATATGAAAATAAAACACCAATTGTAATCTGCTGCAAGAGACCAAGATACACAGCATTATATATACCCCTCTAACCAGAGGCCTCAAGTTGCACAGGCTGCAAATCACAGTGCGTCACCAGATTCAAGAAAAGTATATAGAAGGAACAGTGCTCCAAACCACCCCCCTCCCTTCTCCAACCCCAAAAAATCGAACACATGAAGAGAAAGCAAAAACAGCCAGCTGATAACACAAGAATCAGTAACTCCGTGATAGGTTGCAAAAAAGCACAAGCCATCTTGATACAAAAAAGATATAATAGGAACAACAATCCCCCAGAAGCAAGAGAAACAAGAACTCCCTTTAGTTCATAAAACAAGAATCAATACCTCTGAGGAGGGCCAAAAGGCAACATGCAACCTTGTGCCCCAAATGGGTCCTGTGGTAAGACACCCCCAAATGGAACATCCAGTGGACCAAGACCAAAACCCATATAAGGAGCAGCACCAGGATACGGGGCCATGAATGCATCCATTCCAGGTTGCATTCCTGTCCAATAAGGATTATAGGCAGCAGGGCCCATAGGCATCATGTAGTTCTCAGCTGCAAGGTCTTGGGCTCTCCACTGCATCTCTGCGGCTGCAACTCCTTAAAAGATTAACCATTAAACAGAAGATTCAGTGGCACAGTTCAAAAAGCTCAACTAACATGTGTTTTAATGTGTACAAGGACAGCAGAATGACAAGGTCTTACAAAAGCATACCATTTAAAGGCAAGCGAGCTTTCTTCTTTTTCTTCTTTTTTGCTGAAAGGACAGAAATTTATCAGTTAAAAATCATAAACAAATATAAGCCCTTACTCCAAGATGCCATCATGATTTATACCAAAGGGAAATTTTCCCTGATCATATATATTCTGTTTGACTCCAGACAAAGTACACACTGAAAAGAGACCATTAAACTATCCTGCAGACGAACCCTACTCTGCCTCTGGGTGGGAAATCGTGGAAGGATATTACCACAAATGTGAAAGGAATGCCAAAAAACATATCACAGGTATGAAAGATATCTGGGTTCTTACCTGCCTCACCGGAAACTGGTTTCTGCTGCACTTCTTCATCAGGCAGAGGTGCACTCCCTTGAGATGCTGGTTCCTTCACACTTACTGACTCACGTGTAGCTTCAGAAGCATCTGCAACTTTTTGATAATCTCACTTTCTCCATAGTTTGCTGTGGAGCAACAACAGCCTTAACCTCTTCTACAACTTTCATGCACCTTAGAAGTCTCTTCTTTTTGAGCTGGAGGTGGCATGACCTGCTCTCCCTTTGAAAGCCGCAGACTGCATAGGAGATGGAGCCTTGGGGCTGTGGATTGCGAGATTCCATATCTGTAGAATAGAAGTATTTATAGTGAACTGATTATTATTCCCAAAGTACTGACAACAAACTTCTTAACAACACAAACCTGGAACCTGGAAAGTGCTGCCACCATTATCTCCACTGCTGTTATTGGACTCCAGTATTCGGTTAATGGTATCCCTCAATGTCTTGTTTGGTAAAAGATCATCTGCTAGTATATTTGTCGCCCCACACACGCACATTGACTTTGAAATAATATATTCTCTTATGCCTGTAAGTAACACTTAGTTATCAGAGAAAGAACCCCAAAACTACAAGCTATGCAAATGAGGACTATGAAATTAATTACAGGACGGAAAAATCCAAACAAGAAGAGCCGTTTTTTTTTTCTTTGTTTCAGAACAAGCTCAGGAGGAGAGGGAAGGGAAAGCCAGCTAGTCATCCATAGAAATGCTTGCCATTTGGCATACATGTAGTATATCACTATTCATTTTATTACAGAACTAGTGAGTTTTAAGTTGACTACTCAAAATTTATTCAAATGAAACCACCTAGATATTCCACTAAGGTAATATGATTTCATATTCCGATAATAAATTCAGTAGAAAATTTCAACGTGCTACCATGTTGTCCATGTGATTTTTTTTTTTTTGGGGTGATCTTACAGATTTCAGTTTTCTTTAAACTTCCTAAACTTTAGTTTCAAAAAAGAAAACAAAAAAAAATTCATGTGTGTTTAAAGCACCGAACTTATAATTTTATGCCTGACTGCAAACTACATAGTCAAGGTTAAATATTATTGGTCCTACTTGTCTTGGTTCAATTATGATTTGTCCTTGTGCGGTCTTGTTCATAACATGTAAAAAAAAAAGTTGGTACATAATGAGCACCAACAGAATAAACTAAATGATAGAATAACAGTTGTTGCACAGATACAACAACAATCCAGGCAAAGCAACATAGAAACACAAAGAAAAGAATGTTCAATCACCATCTGTGAGCCATACATTTGTCACAAAAACTCTTGAAACAACATTTGCTTGTAAGCACAGCATCTTTCATAACTTCTTTACACAACGGGCAATGAAGTTCAGGTGGAAGATCACCAACGGAGCGCGTGGAGGGAAGCCCTTCAATTCCTTTTCAAAAGCAGCCCTGCAACATATATGGACAGTAAACAAATGATCTTGCCCAAAAAATAATGACCAATAGTTTCAAATGGAGGAAAACAGCTTACTCATTTGGTTTCAAAACTGCAACAGCCCCACTTGGCAATGCATATGAGCCATCTGGTGTGGCCATTAACATAGATTTTGGGATACCAGTTGGAGGTTTAACCCGCTTAATGTCATAATTAGGGTCACCGTTTGTTGGACAATGCTGAATAAAGTGTCCTATAAATCAGTGATTGGAAAAATTAGCAAAAGTACTAGTAGAAGGGAGATATTATTTTTTCTCCTTTCAGAAAAAATAATATTCTATCTAAGAACTCTTAAACCTAATTTTAACCAAAGAAAGCAAATTCAAATGTCAAGAATAGGAAAACGCACCAGGAACCTTACACCTGTGACATACATAACCCTGAGGTGGTGTTTTTCGCTCCAATCCTCCTCGACCTCCAAAAAAAAAAAAAAAAAAGTGGTTTTCAGTTTTGACCACAATTCATAAACAGCAAAGCTAAACAACTAAAACAAAAAAAAAAATCATTTATCTCCTTCCACTACAGCACCTCAAACCTTCCTTACACACTCAAGTCTAAATCTAGTTTTGCTTGAGGACTATTGTCCTAAGCAACAAAAAACTGGAAAACAGGAAAGGAAACAAAACAAAGTGGAGGAAAAAAAACATTTAATAGTGTATTATGTATCTCAGGTAAGTTGATTTAAACAAAGACAAGTATAAGCGCTCACCAAAACCACGTCCTCCCATCATTCTTCCACCCATACCACGTCCAAAACCTCTACCAGGACCAAAACCATCAGCAGATTGGCTGAAATTAAATGATACAATGATAAGCCTATCAGACAAACAAAACCTTTTTCTTTTTGGTGAAGGAAAAGACAAAAAAAATAAATAAATAACAGTTTTGAATGTTCAAATCAGCAAGCAGTAGCAGAAGATCTCTCACCGCTGCCAATCTAAGGCCGGTGTCTCGATTAAAGCCTTAATCTTACTGTCCTCGTCAACTATACTAGGGGGAGCAGCTTCCTGAACAAGATTGCTTGGTTGTGCTGGCAAAGTTTCAGGAATTGCATACAAATCATTACCAAATTCGTCCCATTCTGACTCATCAGGCTGCAAAGGTCAAAAACTCATTATTGCGTCTGTGTGCTTATCAACACTTAAAGACAAAATTAATCTATAATAGTCTTTCAGGACATATTGCTTATAGAAGCTTACATATTTCATTCCAGATGACTCTACCCCTAAAAAGCTGCTCTTTACCGTTTGAACTTCCCCCGACTCACTTTCCACCTTTACCCTGCATCAGAGAGCACATAGTAAAACTCAACCAACATTAAGAAGCCTCTCAAAGTCACGTCTATGCTAGTCCAAATCTATCATCCTCTCCCTCATAGAATCTCCTTTTTATAGTGTAATTGATTTTACTCACCAACTCTCAAATCACTACAAACTGATCTTCACATCACCAAAATAAGACTTAAGAAAATGCACTAAGCTGAAAACAAGGACAAAATTTTTTGCTAAATCAAGCTCAACCTAATCAAATTGAGAAGTTTTAAGGATCAAGATTATACTCTTCAGATTCAGGAACAGGTGCTGTAACAATGGGCATTCGAGGTCGTCCAGGAACCCGACGAATTAAGACAGCAGTATTTTTTGGAATCAACATTGTTTCATCAAGGTACTCTGAAATTGAAAACAGAACAAAGTTCTATATAAACCCTGAAAATAATCAACATATGGACCAAACATAGCTCTAACTAAATTTAAACCTCAAAAAAGGCACATTTCATGTTGGGAACCAATTGATTCACCAAAACCAATATCAGCATCAATTTTCCTGCTCCTACTCAAACACGTGACAAGACTTGACGCTCACAAGAAAACCCCAAACTAAAAGCATTTCTGCTAGTTTTATATCTTAACCCTAAGCCCTAAATCTTCGGACTGAGAATGCTACTCGCTCACTAAAATTCAATCAGATACAGAGAAAGAGAAAGAGAGAATATTCTCACAAAGACTTGTCAGATTTCCTTCAGAAATTTTGAACCAAAGAAGAATTGACAACTTGGACGCAAGCAAAACTAGTGGGTGATAAATGAAAGAACCACATTCAGGGTTATCATTCAAACTAGAATTCCGTTTGAAAAGTTTGTCATCAAACAGACCATTCATCAACTACCTCACAATACCCATCAGTGGTCCAATTTCAAGGAAACAACTCTATAAAGACTTTTGACCTTATAGTAATAGAATCACATAAGAAAAACCAATTCTCCACTTCATATGCAGTGCCAATCGTGCAACAGGAAGTGGACAGACCAAAGCTCTCTCGAGTGACACCTTATCTAGGATGCAATTATGCATCCCAACTATGAATTGCAGAAGATGAATTACTAATGGTCTCCTTGGATGACTGCTTTCTTTCCGCAAGCCTGAAATTGCTAATAACTCCATAAAATACTCACAAAGGTATTTCCTTTTGACTGAAAACTACAATCTAGAACAGTATGACTAGAAAATTGCAAAAAAATATAAACATGCTTGCGTCAATGTAGAAATTGTTTAAACAATTGTAAAGAATATGAACATATTTGCTTGACGGAAGAAACTTTTATACTGATCATCTACAGCTTGCACATTGTTGTAATCAGATAAAAAAAAGGCTGACCAATAGGAAGTCAAACCAACCTTCGTTAGTCTGGGCGTTGGTGACCACGAGGTCAAAATCAGTACCCCTGCCCAACTGCTTGGATTCAAATATTTTTTCTTTCAAATTCCCGACTGTTATAAAGTGCCCATCAATTGGAATTGAATCAAAATCTTTAGCACTTTTAAACTTGTAATATACAGCCATATTTGCTTTCTTTGTTTTTCTTTAAAGTTCCTTTTTCCCCCCTCTGAGAGAAATCAATAACAAACACAAATAACGGCCTTCAAACGACAAAAATATATGTATGGCCTGATATTGAACTCAAAAACGAAAAACAAGATAACAACAGTACAAAAATTGAAGAAATATCTATGATTTTTCTTCTTTTCTTTTCCTCAATAATCCAAGTAAGATCAAACCAATTTCTTCTCTCGAACAACTCAATAACTTCAGGACTTTCTCTCAGTCAAGCTACGGTAATCAATATCTTCAATTTCAATCCGTAAACCCAGCCTCCGATGCAAAAAAGAGTATCAAAATCTTGTTACATCAGCAAAGACACGAACTTGCCCCTTCCTTGACACAACCGGAACCGCAGCGAACGCCGATGAATACTTGAGATCTCGAAAATCAACAGCCGCACCTCGAACTGAACAGCCAAAACAGAACAAATTCAATTTAGTTCTTCGGAAACCTCCGATCCTAGCGCCTCTTCGTTCTTCTAAGAAATTAAGCGGGCGAGCGAGAAAACTCGTATAAAACACGAGAAAGTTTCTGTTTCTTTCTTCTCTGTAATACGATAAATATTTACAAAAAGCAATTCATGGTAAAATTCATGAATCGATCGGCGAACTTCGATGAAAAGTTCGGATATTAGAACAATCTGTGTCCTAGAATTGGATTGATTAAAAACGGAGAGGGGAATTTAAGGACTAGGGCTAGGAAAATTGAGACAGAAAAAGAAGCAGACGAGTGAAAGCTTCTCTAATTTTATTTATCCGATGATACTGTTGAGAAGGTCGTCGAAGCCCCCTTTTATAGTGAGGGGCAGTGAGAAAGATTTTTACTTGTGCTTTACGACAGCGTTGCGTTGCCATCAAGCGGTATGGACGCGTCCGGCTCTGGCCTAGTTTAGGATTTTTGCGTTTTCCAATTTTTGTTTTGCCTATGTTGTCGGATTATAGTTTGATTGCTAAATAAATGAGGTTAAACGGGGGTTGCCTCGAGCTCACTTTGAATTGAAGATAAATCAGGTTACCCTAGAGGAAAAAAGATAAATCAGGTTACCAAATACTTATATTGAACTCGTTTTAATAAAAGCTCATATCAGATTGAATAATAAAAGAATTTTTTTGGATGAATGTTCAAGTAAGATTTGGTTGTGGCTCAGGAGAAGATTTTTAGAATTTTTCCTACAATTAAATCCAAAATTTTAAGGGTAAAATTCAAAATATCCTTTGTGATTTCGCCAAAAATCAAAGAAGCCTTATGTGATTCAGAAATATTTTATAAAACTCTCTCACAATTCAAATTGATCTAAAAAATTGACTTGTTAAGTTACTTGCAAATATTATATATATGATTAAAAAATTATTATTTTGTCCATGTATTTTATTTTCTTTTTTCTTTCACTTCTCTTTTTTACTTTTTTTTTCTTTACTTTACTTTGCATTTGGGTGTTTTTAAAATTTTTAAAAATTATTTCCTTAAAAATTATTTTATATACATGATTTAAAAAATTATAATTTTGTCCTTGTATTTTATTTTATTTTTTTCTTTCACTTTTAATTTTTTCTTTTCTTTACTTTACTTGCTTTTAGGTGTTTTTAAAATTTTTAAAAATTATTTCCTTGTCCCCATCCACCTCCTACCACTTACAACCACTACCACTTGCTGCCCTTCCTGCTCCCAATTCCACTTGCCACCCTTTTCTCTTATCCGCTTCTTCCTCTTCCCTCTTTTCTCTCCCTCCCTCTCTCCCCCTCGTCCTCTTCTTTCTCTCATCCTCATCCTCCTGCTCCCAATTCCACTTGCCACCCTTTTCTCTTATCCGCTTCTTCCTCTTCCCTCTTTTCTCTCCCTCCCTCTCTCCCCCTCGTCCTCTTCTTTCTCTCATCCTCATCCTCCTCTTACCCCGTCTACTCCCTTTCTATTGTCCTATTCCTTCTTGATCCTTTTTACTCATCTACTCTTCTTATGTGACTGGATGTAGTCGTAGATTGAAAGAGGAGGTAGTAAGAGAGGTGGGAGAAAGAGGAGGAATATGGAAAAAAATAAAAGGGTACGAGTAAGAGGAGGAAGAGAAAAAGAAAGATGGTGCTATGGAGAAGAGTAGGTAATAGTTGGAGGTAGAAAAAAGGAGGAGAAGAGAAGAAAGGAAGAGGGAGGGATGGAGAGACGAAGATAAGGAAGAAGGAGAGAGAGTTAGTGCTGTGAAGAGGAGGAGAAGGGAAAAGGGAAGAAAAGTGACAGGGGATAGCGATATAGATAGATTAGCCGGGATGAAGAGGAGGGAGGATGGGAGAGAGAAAAAGAGACAAAAAAATGAAAAAAGATAAAATGGCTTGAAAGAGATTTTCTGAAAGAAAAAAGGGAAAAATAATTAAAACTAAAATAAAATATAACCCATTAAATAAATGAGGTATGACTTATTATCTGTAACATAGCAGGTCATAAATCACCATTTCGTATTAGTTTGACTAATGAGGGCTTTTTCGAATATTTTTAAATGATATGGGACTCCCCGATTTTCAATAATAGCACAGAGGGTTTTCTGAATTTTACCCAAGTTCTAAAGCTTTACATTTGTATATGAATAAATTGAACTACTAAATCTCATCTTAATTACACTTGGTTATACCTTTACATTGAGATGAAACTTAAACTGAATCATAATTGAATTGATTTTCGAATTTGAGTAGGTGAAGTGAGCTTGTATTCAACTGTGTAGCATTTCTTTTATAGTAGGTTGAGTACTTTTATGAATCTAGTTAGATTGAAAATTATTTGAAAATTTTTTAAGAATAATATTATAGATGTATTTAAAAATATATATTTAACAAAAAATTTTATCAAAAATTTTTTCATATGATGTTTTATGTATATGCGTACACATATAGTGGTTAGGCTCAAGCCAAATTTACGTAATACAAATACATATATTGGTAGATGAAGTGAATATGTCCAAATAAGACTTGCTTCTGTTAGAGTTATAAATCTTGACAATGATGTATGAATAAATTTTTTTATTAGAGGTCTTGAACCCAATTGAGATAAACTTAAACTAAATAATTTTTTTATTAGATGTATGAATGAATTAAATTACTAGAGCTTGTCTTGATTATATTGATTACACCTTTATATTGAAATAAACTAAATCACAATTGATTTCGTTCTCTAAATTTGGTAACTCACAAGGTATTAGGATTACCTCTATTGTCTCTCCCCTCCAATGGCGGAGCCACATACAAGCAAGTGGGGTTAAGCTTAGGAAATTTGAAAAATTTTAAAATTATATTTTATTTGACCCCATTATATTTTATCAAATTCTCTTTCCTATATACATTGACCCCCCAAAAATTGAAAATTCATGATTCTTACCATCACAATAATTTTGAATTTATTTCAAATTATCTATGGAAATTAGTTCAAGAATAAATTCATCTAAAATTTGCAAACACAAGAAGTGAACTTTCTTGAGTGGAGTGAGAAAATCAATTTTTCAAATCATTTTTTTTTCAAACTTCAAAGTCTTCAAAAGCAAGAATTATTCAAGTGGATGGTAAACTTTTTATTTCTAATATGAAATTAAGTTATTATGCTTTTTATTTATAATAGGGTAAAGATAAATTTTATAAAAGAAACCTGTAGAAGATCAAGTTGTTGGTGATTTGCAGATTATTTTAAAAAATTCAAGAAGTTCAGTTACTTATATTGAAAAAGATGTATTTAACAAAATTGATAATGAATTGATTTTGTAACATTTTTTAAAAAAAAGAGTATTCGTAGAGTATAATTATAGCCTGTATACAATGTTAAATTTTACTGCACTAAAATTTGACCCCACAATACTCATAGGGTATAATTATAACCTATATATAATGTTAGTAGTTTTTATTTTTTTTAAAATATATTTTACTGTACTAAAATTTGACCACTTACTGTGGGGTCTTGGCTCTGCCCATGCTCCCCTCTATCTACTCCTCTTACTTCATAGGAGAGAGTTTTTGGCTTTAAATCAAGGTTTCCTTTCCTCTTTGTTCTTACTTTTATTTAATAAAGTCTCTCATAGGGTGTCTCAATAAGAGTTTTCTTCTCTCCCACACTATTCTGGTGAGAGTTTTGTTTAGTTATTATTTTTTTGTTATTTATTTTCTCAAATCTATATGTTAGATTTAAAATTTCTTGGGTTTTCTCATCAAATTTTAACATCAGTTTTGATCTTGAACCAGTTGGATAGTAGATTTAGGGGAATAGACATGCACAGATATCTATGCAGTGATTCGTTCAATTGATCAAATTTGATGATTTGTAATTCACAGTATAATCTTTTATATATTGTAACTCTGTTAAATCTTATGATTTTTCAAATCAAATATATCTGTGACATATTCAATGTATTTTCTGTCATTAGTGCATATTACTTTGTTAAACAAATCGTGCTGGACGATTTCCAACTAGATTATTAATAATATTGACTTATGTTTTATCAAAAAAAAATCACAATTGAATTGAATTTTGAATTTGAGTAGGTGAAGCCAACTTGTATCAAATTATGCTAGCATATCTTTTTGGATTAATTTTTTATATATTGACCGTGTATACATTGTCAGCATTGGATAAATGACAACTATACAAAATTTGAATTTGAAATACTCTCAACGTTGAATGGATGACAATTATATGAAATTTGAATTTGAAATTCAATTTTTACATATATGTTATGAATTCAACGATAATAGTGTATACACCATCAGTGTATATAAAATTAGACTCGCTCTTTCTTTTTAGTAGTTTGAGTAGTTTTATGAATCTTAGTTAGATTGAATATTATTGGAAAATTTTTTTACAACAATATTGTAGATGTATTTAAAAAACATACTTCTTATTATGCTGCAAAAAATTTTCTCAAACAATTTTTCATATTATGTTTTACGTTATGTGTTTTTACACATACGTTTATTGGATCAGGCCCAAACCAAGCCGAATTTACATAGTTCTTCTATCAATTACACATATTAGATATGATTTAAATCCATAACTCATCTGACATAATCTTTGTTTTAGCAGAATTAACCATAAAATTATGAGAATTCATCCTCAAAAGATTTTCAATCCTTCTCTACTTGGGGGAAGAGAGATCTAAACCCAAGACTTGTAAATCTTGAGAACTCAATCTTAGTCATTAAACCCATGCCTCTTAGGTTATGCCTTTTTCTCCCTTCTCTAACAAGAAAGAATGGGATTAAAAAAAACAAGGAAAGAGAAAGAGATTTGAACCCAATATTTCTAGAGCTTCAACTTTACTATTAGCGCTTTGGAAAGAAGAACTGCATCACAAGAGAGAGAGTGGTGAACAAACTTTGGAATAGGACGCTCACAAATAAAGTTAGTTTGGCTGTCTATGCACTTTGGAAACATAATAGACCAATCCTCTGAAACTAATGTAACCCTTTTCCTAATGCTTCCTGTAATTGTAAATAAATCTAGCCAAACCAAAAATAGAAAGAACAGGCAGGGAAGGCAAGTACCACCTACAGGAATGTCAAAATTAAAACAAACAAAAACCAACTATATATCTGTCAAGATTAATGATGACACAACTACAACATAAGCTAGAAAGAAGAAGATCGCTATCTGAATGAAGAACTTTGGATTGTCTCTCATGTTTGGTGACGTAACAGCCCTGCAAAGTAGACCATGCATTTTGTTAAGCTTGGAAGAGAATAAACCACTGTGGGAAAATGTCAGCTAATGCAACATTTTATTCATCTAATGAATCCCAAAGAAGCGTAGAGTTTAAGACTACCTAGCAATGCGCTGGGAAAGTCGATGGAAAGGCAAACTCTGAATGAAAACGATACCAGGGCCAGTGAGAACTGCAGTTACAAGATTTTCACCCTGCAAGGGAGCAGAACTTCTTAAGTCAGGCCGTCTAGAAACCAAGCAATCATTGACAATCAAGAGTATGTTGGCAGAGAAAGTCCCAGCATCACGAAAAATCAAACTTTGACAGAGCAGTTGAGGTAATTTAGCCAAGATCTACCAGTAAAGCTTAACTCTTTAAAAGCTTATCACACGATGAGGTTCAGAAGAAGAGAAAGCACTCTTTTACTGTTAGCTTCGGAGTTGCTAAAAGCCTACAACTTGGAAGGGTATACTTATCTAGGTTAAGCCGTGGGAAAATTAATACTCAGGACTTCTGTCACAGTCAATGATGCATTGGATGATCTATCTAATATCAGATACCACGTACAGGATGCATGAACTGTACTCGCTGCTAATCAACTTCATAATGCCATTTATTCTACATGTGTGCCTCTTATCATCCTACTTTCGTGACTTGAGAATTTACGTTGAACAAAAGCCGTCATAGCCTATCACAGAAATTCTAGTTCAGAATAATTACTTTCCTTTGCTGGTAAAAGTGGAGAAGAAAAAAAATGTGAAACTGGTTACGATCCATGACATTAAACAAGAGAAACAAATGGTGTACAGCAATAGAAATTGGGTAAAAATAGTAAGCTAACCTACTAATGTACAAGAGCATGGAAACAAACCACATTGCAGGGTTACCACAGCCAAATATGCACCCCTTTCCCAAAGTCGGCCCAAATTCAGGTTAATCTCAAAGAAGGTAAGCAGAAAAAGGTGCATTCAATGTTAAAGAGAGGTGGAGCAGGATGATGGTAGTACTAATATGCCCAAAAAGACGAGGGAATAGGCCATCTAAACAGCTGCAAAATTCTCTTCTTGTAATACTTGTTGCATTTTGCATGTTGTCAAAAATGATTAAGACAAGAAAAAGATAGGTACATAGGCATTGACCATAAGAATATGGCAAATAGAAAAGCAAAATTTGGTAAATGAATTATTTACAAAGGAAAAGCCCATACAAGCATGTTTGTTTCTCTACCACGGCTTAGTTCTATTCCCTTTTATTAAGGCACATCCTCAGGTCTAATTCATTTCAGACAATCTTACTGTTATTCCAACATTTACTGATATTTCAATGCAATTTTTACGATTGGTTCACGGAAAATGTACAGAAGGGTTATCCAGCTTAAACATGAACTCTTCATACCCATTTAGGAAAATGAAATAATTCAGGAAAAAAAAAAAGAAATTAGAAGAATTACATAGACTAGAGCTGATCTTTTGTGCAGGAATGGAAGCCTAGGTACAAGGATATGTGGAGACAAAACTGATTGGCTGCTAAAAGGCTAGAAGGAAATTTTTGAGTTGATGTTTAAAATTGCAACAAACAAACAAGCCAAGACATCAATGTAATGAACGACCAAGTAGGAGAAACTAACAGACATGAATAAGCAACTACAATCAAGGAATACAAAGAAGATAATGCTCATAAAGGAAACGAGAAATCACTCGATAAACTTACCCCAAATACCAGTCTCCTAACAGGACCATTATATTTGACCTGTACATTGATTGTTGATGATAATGCAACAATGCTCGGCACATCAACAGAAAGTACTTCTCCCACTTCAAGGTTTTTCTGTACAACTAGAAAAGAACCAAAATAAAAAGGTATCACATAACCTTACAATCTAGATAAGTCAAAGAAAGTAGGGTAAGAAAGAATAGGCACCCTCTGTCTAGGTGATACAACATGTGAAAATAGGCGCAATCCCCGTGTAAGCATAAATAAGTAGGAAAATCAGGGACCTGAAAAGCAAAAGGTGTTTCGAACTAGAAGTTGCAGGGTTTTACGTTGAAGTTAATACATTAAACAAGTTTCCTAGGATACTCTGAAATATCCAGTTTTGAGTTAGACCAATAAAAATTCACTTTTATTTCAATAACTTAGATCTCCTTGTAGCGTATCTTGGCAGCAATAAAGATGTGCACATACATTCACAACAATTAAAGAAGGGACCAACTTCCAAGCAAAATTTAAAATTTCAAAAATTGAAGGGAGAAATTATATGAAAAGTATAGACAAAGAGATGGCAACGTACCAGAACCACCACCAATTACGAAAGCAAGCCCTTGGCCAGATATCTTCTGCCTCAGAAACCCCTGTAGATAACATGCAGTGGAAGGATTATAAAATTCCATGTATATGCACAATCATCATGAGACAAGAAGGACAAGCCAGAGAATAAGAAACACTAAAAAAAAAAAAAAACTGCATTCTCTCACCTCTATACTGGTAATAATATTACGAGGCCTTTGATCAATGGCATTATTGACTTTTACATCATTAATTGAACAAAGATATGCATCTGGCTACAAAATAAAATTAAGAAAGTTGTATCAATTAATAAACTTAAATGAATAAACCATACAGGAGATTAGAATCTCTTGAAAAAAAAAAAAGCCTCACTTATACCTGGCATAACATTTCGCCATCAAAAATTGATAAATCAATCTGCAAAATAAATCAGAATCAGAATAAGAAAATTGCTAACATTCTAAGTGGAACATATAACCATAAGCAAAACTATCTTGTATGAGAAAACAGTCGAGTGAATATTTCAGATAACAATACAAACCGGAAGGATTCTTGCTAAAGAAGGTGCAGCAATCCCCACAAATCCATCAGTTGAACCAGTATTATGTAGAACTATGTTGGTGACACTCTTTCCAAAAAGCCACTGCCATATACCAGCTTCATTTTCAGGAGCATAAATATTGTCCATTTGGACAGACCCAGACATATAGCACATCGAACCTGGAAAATATACACAGTTCCTTATTTTTCAGACTGCAGTTCTTGAAAGGAAAGAATCACATCACAGTTAACATCCATTCAATAACAGCATTACATATTCATAACAATTCCATCAGTCTCTCAATCAAAAAAAGAACTGTTGACCAGGATCCCCTCTCTAGCATGGTTATATGAACTTGATCGGATGGACAGGCTTTACTTGGAAATTAGCTTTACTTCAAGGTATGAAAGCAACATTGTTAACAGAGAGTGGAGATGAATCGCATCAATAAGATTGGTCACTAAAAAATGACTGGTACAGTGGTACTATCATCCTCTATAGATAATAATTATAATAAGTCCCGTTGCAGGCCCAATGGCTTGAAACGTGCTAGCATTTCTTCTGTTTGTATGTCAAGTTTCCAATTTGGCTAGAAAACCCACCTCTGTCATTAAAAGCCAAAATATGCTTCTTTGCAGAAGTCATTTAAACCCACACAGGCTGTAAGAAACCAGTAGACTAAAAAGAAAATATGAGAGAAAGAGAGAGAGGGAGACCCCATTAAAATCCACCATTAAAGTCAAGAGTAGGTAGATCATGGCCATTTAGTGGGAGCCTAGATTCATGGAATTGGACAATGGCGATAGTAGGCTAGCCTTTTCCCTTGCTAACAAAGAGCTCCCGGATGCTTAATTTTGTGTTTTTTTACCAAAACTAGTGACCGTAGATGGAAAAATTAGTTTATTTTCACAAGTTACTTAATATTTTCATCCTATCTGCTTGCAGAGATGTACCAAAAATCTGAAATTGGATGTACAAAGTTGAATGTACCTATGGAGAGTATCAAATTGAACTGTAATAGCAGGAAGCTAGGAAGATTAGTATCATGACGTGAGATTGCACAACTCATGTCCAACAGCCTGTTAAACTAATGCCAAACAAAATTTTCTATACGGATCACAAGCACCAGGATATGGATACAGACACAGACAATTTACTAGTGCCAATTTTGACATTGAGCAAGATTCAAATCAAATGATTGTAATAAACATGGAACTCAATAAAATAAAGATGAATTAGCAACTTACCAGGCTTTGCCACAATCTTCTCTCCGGGCTTCAACATAATCTATAAGAAAAAATACGTAAAAATCAGTCAGATGAAGCACAAGAATTGTCAATAAGAAGAATAACTTATAACAATGAAATGGTAGAATCACCACCCCCCCCCCCAAAAATAAATAAAAATCCCCCCATACCACACCCAAATGCAAAAAGAAAAGAATCAAAAGACCAAGTTAAATACCTGAACTATCTGAGCTTCACCACCTAAAATCTGAAAAGGTGTTAAAGCATCTTGGGGACTCTGCAAAAGAATTTTAGTATCACTTCCATGAAATATTAATATTGTAACACTTCAAACAAGTCCAAGTTCAAGATTGTGGAAAATCTAAGAGGTCAATACCCAACTTCAATTTAGAAAGGTTAAAAGTTCATTGAGTTCCCTTGAGGTTAGTTGTAATTAAAAACATTCCAGGTCTCTAGGATTACCATTGACTTTTCCTCTTCATGTCCAATCAATTTTATACACGAATTTTCCTTACCACCATTAGCACCTGGGAAACTTGCTGATACGACCAAATGCACTTATTAGCAATCTTTTTTTGCAAGTGAGGTGTCCATATGACTCGTTTTCTGCTATATTGAACCACTTTTTCCACATATCTGGCTTTCCATAGTTATCAAGGGAGAGGGAGAGAGAGAGAGAGAAGAAAGCTTGCAACTTTTTAGGAGAAAAAACAAAAAGAACCAAAAAAGTTCCTTTCTATCACTGACTTCATTGTTTCATTAACCAATTTGCTTAATTTTTTATCATCTCCAACTACAACAAAATTACCTTCATTTTCAAATTTATTAAACAAACCACCACACCAAAGATCAACAAAGTAATGAACTTTACCAATCAAAACA
Source organism: Coffea humblotiana (assembly GCA_023065735.1). Lineage (NCBI taxonomy): Eukaryota > Viridiplantae > Streptophyta > Magnoliopsida > Gentianales > Rubiaceae > Coffea > Coffea humblotiana. Next base: position 24,998,033 of record CM041215.1, on the reverse strand, counting down.
CATTCCAGTAAGAAGAAACATAATTTCCATTCAGGTCCTCCTAATAAACCATAATCACAAGGCCACACACTAAACCTCAATCCAGATCATTCTCCAAAATTCTCATCATTCTGCTTCCAATCTGCTTCAGTCTCATAGCTTATAGTATTAAATTTCCTCTTTTAACAATTTTGCAAAGCCCAATCAAATTCTTAGCTAGTTTAAGCATCAGTAAACTAAAAAAACTACACAAAAAGTAAGAGAAAAAGAAATCAGATAAGCCAAAAGAAAAAACACAAAAGCGCTAAGAATCAAAGTTTAAAATCAAAACCTAAACTTTAATTACATTGAATTTAGTTTAATTTCAACAAATGAGTACCTGATAAACAAAAGGCTGAAAAGGCGTTGAAAAGAATGGGGCGGCCATGCCGACAGATTAAGCAGTTGATGATTGGTGACAGAGATCAAGGGGCACAGATATCAAGACACCATCACCGAAGATCAGAGCTTGGAAATTTCAGATCGCCCGCGACCGTTTCAATTTCAGATTATAAATTGGATTTCTTTCCGCAGAGGTTCAAGTCTCTCGCCAACTACTTTTTTATTCTTTTGGTTTCTGCTATGCGTTTCTATTTTTTTACTTTTTCATTTTTGTCTTAAAAAAAAAAAGAAATACTAAACCGTTTCAATATCGACGTACGGAGGTTACCTGCGAATTACACGTCAGATAAAATGCGATGGCGGAATTTGATAGGATGATGTATCTGTGCACGTGGCCACCTGATCATGTCCATTGTCGGCCCAATCCGTAGTGTCTTTTTGTGCTTATCTACTAACACACAGCCCAATGGACTTCAGCCCACGTGTGTTTGTGTTCTATACTACACTGGCAGATTTCGAACACGCAAACAGCCATCACACTGCGTTTTCATATAAGATAATTTTTTTTTTCGCATTAGACATTTCTAATATTTTGCAATTGGGATAATATCAGAAACCTCCCCTGAGGTTCCTTGAAATCTCACTTAGCTCCCTCCACATTTTGGAAATCTCTCTTACCACCTTTTGAATTGACATTTTCTTAACAATGTCAGCCCCTCTAAGCAAAAGTAACAATAGAATATGCATTTTGGAGGAGGGAGAGTATTTTAATTCCCTTCATACCCTTAGTTTGACTGAATCCTGTGACATAAAAAAGTTGCAGTAGGTGAAAAATGTGAATTGGAGATAATTTCTTCTGGTATGAGCACTGTTGCATGACCGTTGGAAGTGCAACGGCTACTTTGAGTGCTTCCAGCAGTATTAAAAGCTGAGGGAACCGCATGAAATAGCTGCAAACTTAAAGAGGTAATTGGGCAAAGAAATGGCTAGCTCATCCTTTGAAGGCCAGTCATACAAATCACCTTCATCATTAAGCATGAAGAACCGGTATTGTAAATGCAACCGCAAGGCTACATTACGAATCTCAGAGAGTGAAAGAAATCCGGATAAGCTATATTTTAGTTGTTCAAAGTGCAACTACTTCCAGTGGTATGAAGGAAATGAAGGTAACATACAGAGCCAGAGCCAAAGAAATGAAGGTGAAAAAGTGCAGCGTACAAGAAATGAAGCTGATTCTGCAGTGCTTCCATTGAGGAAAGCAAATCAGGAATGTAACTTCATGCCTCAACAGAATGCATGCATCACCTTCTTGTTCATCATCAATCTTGTACTCTTAGCAATTTATCTTTTCATTCAAATCATTAAAGCAATGACACTTTCTTGTTCCAGTAATAGTAGATGTGTTCCAAATTGTTTGGAGCCTTACTGGTCATACATGAAAGAACCAGAAGGCATGTGTAAGTTGGACAAGATGTTAAACTATGTGAAAAAGAGTTGAAGCTGTGTTTTACTTCATACGTATGCCCCTCAGATTTGTGACATTAATGTTATACCAAAAATCATGCTTGGCAGAAAATGCATTAAGCACACGGGTGAAGTTCCTGAAGGCAACAACAATACTTTACTGCTAAGTTCATTGGAAAACAATAGTTCATATTCAGTACATAATCCTAAGGAATCAGAGTCATATAGTTAAAAAAAAACACAGCATGACATCTTTGAAGTTAGCAAATTCCATACATAAAGGTAATAAGTCATATGTTCCAAGATCTGTGGATAGCAGCAGAGCATACTTGGCAAGAGTAAATTGCAATTTCCCAAACAAGTACCAAAACTACTGTCTTTTAGTCGTTCACTAGGACTGGGAATGCAATTAACCACTTGGCATACGTTACATATACAACTAATCAAAAGTATGTAGCAATCAACAAGAATCTCAGAAAACATCATCTAAAAACATCATTCTAGATGATGAGGATTGCTACATATACAACTATACCAGATCACTATCCCTAAGCAGAGCATACTTGGCAAGAGTAAATTGCAATTTCCCAAACAAGTACCAAAACTACTGTCTTTTAGTCGTTCACTAGGACTGGGAATGCAATTAACCACTTGGCATACGTTACATATACAACTAATCAAAAGTATGTAGCAATCAACAAGAATCTCAGAAAACATCATCTAAAAACATCATTCTAGATGATGAGGATTGCTACATATACAACTATACCAGATCACTATCCCTAAGCAAAACTCATAATACTAGTACTAATTAGAACCACATACTGATGCTGCTATTGTCAATGTGAGATCCCGTATCAGCTGAAGTAGATACTGAAGATGCAGTGACTGTTGGAAATCTTGCAGATGGAGTGACTGCTGGAGTTTGTTGTGGACAAACAGCAATGGAAGGTCTAGCTCTCTTATTGTTGTTAGGAACAGTAGTTCCAATCCCTGCATTTAGCCCTCCTCTCTGAAGCCATGCAACAAATATCACTTAATCTAATGGCCTTAACAGTTAGAATAGTTAGCAATAGGCGATGAAACTAATTTCTGGTTAAGTATACCTTTCTGGTATTAGTACTAGTGCAGGCAGAATGATTAAGTTGAACATTAGCTCCAGCAACATGATTTTGAGTGCTTCCATTACTGCCTTGACTTGATACAATGACTGGGACATTTCCTTGTGCATGTTCCTGAAACATCATGACCAAAAGCTAAGCTCATTTGCAAGGAATTAATATACATAAAGATTCAGTAATTTGACATTGCTACAATTACCCATAGAACAGATCCTGCTAATCCAGTATTAGCAATGCCTCTTCCTGGTCTTCCTCTTCGATTTGCTACTTGATTTGCAGAAGTACTGCTGCCTCTTTTTTGAGCAACAGGAGCTCCTTGACAAGTTCTCCTATTATGTCCAAATGCACCACACTTAGAGCACCTGAAACTGATTGATCTCTTGTGTTGAGATGCAGGAGCTCCTTCATCAGGTGCTCTTCTTCTATTTCTTCTTGGTCTGCCAGCTTTTCTTCTAAGTGGTGGTGGCAAAACTACTGCTGGTGTCACATCTTCCATGGGAGGCCACCTATTCATATGTGGAATTGGGTTGATCATGAATGCATATGTTTTCAAATATTGATCATTAGAAAAGACTACATCACAATAGCTTTCCAGTTTCTCTCTTTTATAAATAGCTCCTAGTGCAGCATGCTTGCAAGGAATGCCAGTCAACTGGAAAGCCCCGCATTCACATGTCCTCTCAGTCAACTTGACTATATAGGACTTATCAATATCTGCTACTTCAAATGTGTTCTCACTTGCCATTGTTAGTGAACACCTTCTTGACTCAGCTGCAATATCTTTCAACTTACCAATAACATGTGGAGTAACACTAGATGTCCATGTGCAGCCTTTTTGATACCTCTTATGTAGTTTCTTCATGAATTTCTGCCTCAGTCCATCAGCCAGAGCAAGTATATTCTTTCCTCTCAGTTCTCCAACCCATGCATTAAAAGATTCTGTGAAATTATTGGTGACATGATCACACTTAATTTCAACAGAAAATGCATGCCTTGCCCAATTACACTTAGGAATGTTTGCTAAGTATCTCCAAGCATCTATGTTAACATTCTTTATTCTTTCCATAGCCTCATTGTGTCCTATCAAATCATAACTTTTAGCTGCTTGCCAAAAAAATCTCCTTAGAAGCAATCCTGGAAATTTCACTTTGAAGTTGCAGTAGATGTGCCAACAGCAATATCGTGCAGCAGCTTCAGGCACTTGTTCCTCATAAGCAAGGTTGAGTCCCTATACAGAAGTTTTAGAAACAAATTCTTTCAAATACTTGATTCAGCCACTATAACAGCAATGGAAGAAATTTGAAACATGAAACATACAATCAGGTAACATACCTTCTGTCTATCACTCATGAAGGTGAGTGGAATATTGGCTGGAAATGGTCCAAAGAATTCCTGAAAATAGTAAAAAAACCAACTCCAAGCTTCCTTGTTTTCACATTCTACAACAGCAAAAGCTAATGGAAACAAACTGTTGTTTCCATCAAGAGCAATAGCAGTCAACAGAATGCCCCCAAATGCACCTTTCAAATGGCAGCCATCAAAGCCAATAAATGGCCTGCAACCTGCCAGGAAGCCATCTCTTTGTGCCTTGAAAGAGATGAACAATCTCAGAAATTTAGGCTCTATAAGAAGGTTTGGCCTATCATAGTGAATTTTCATGATGCTTCCTGGGTTGTGCATCCTCAAAAGGATAGCATATTTTGGTAACTTTCCATAGGCCTCACTGTGTGATCCTTCTATCTGTTCCAAGGCTTTCTTTTTTGCCCTGTAAATTTGCATTCTACTTGGCAAGACTCCATGCTTCTGCATTTCAGCCTTTACTCCCTTACTTGTCATCTCTGGGTGATCTCTCATAACAGAAATTAACTTCTTTGCAATCCAATCTGATGTTGCTTCTGAATTTTTCCTATTCATGACACACGTATGCTCAGGAGTATATGTCTTAACCATAAATGTGGTTGTATCAGCAACTGGGGATGCATGAATCCTCCAATTACAACCCTCAGCCCCACACTTGGCAGTGCACCTGCTCTTTTCATTTTTCAACCTCACCAACGGAAATCCTTTCTGAATAGCATAGTCCTTCAACACTGCTCTAAATGCATCCACATTGGTAAATAGCATCCCTTTCTCAAACTCAATGTCCTCTCTTGGATTGTAAGTCCACATTTTTGACTGCATGATTGCTCTCATAGGATTTGATTCTTGGTCAGATTCTGAATCAGGCACAACTAATGCATCCTCAAGCTCCTCATAATCAGACAAGTCATTTTCCTCCTTGTCACTGGAAGAAATTAAGGCCCTATCTTCAGCTATGACGTCTTCCAAGTCACTATCTATGTCATCCTTCCAAGAGTCATCAGAACTAGAAGCATAAATCTCATCATCACCCTCACTGTCAACTATAGGAATAGGAGCTTTTTCGATTCCTATGTCTTTCTGTATCATCTGAAGTTGGTTATTCCTATTGTCTACTATATTCTCCTCTGTAGTAGGAATAATATCCAGGTGCAACAAGTACAAGTTTATAACAAGCTCTTTTTCATGAAGTTTGAACATATCAAGGACTGATTTGTCACTACTGATGTCCATAAAGCCTGTTGTCCTAGGAATCGCACATTTCATATGCACAAGCATGTTCAAATTTCCAGGCAAATCATTCATTGCCTTATCAGTAACATCACCGAGAAGGTCAATATATTGGTAGTTCTTTGGATCGACATTAGGAATTCTGACAGTATTTCCCATGTAATGGACTACAATATCATGTGCAATAATTTCTCCCATCCTACATATCAGTGTGTTCACAAGAAAACTTTCTATCAGTTGTTATAAGGATCACATATTCTCACAAAGGTCATAGTATAACACACGCATGCTTAATCAAAGTCAAACTCAGGTTGCATAACAGAACACTCATAGCAGCTTCCTTTTCCTATTCAACTACACCAGTTTTCATTTCTATTTTCACTTTTGTCTACAAACCAACTATATACACTACACTTAGAGCTTGTCATATGTATTGCAGCTTTAAGCTACAAAGCTAAGTTGTTCTTATGTATTATAGCTTAGCTTCAACTCAATATTTTTTTGAACCAATAAAATAAAGGTTAAGCATAGTTCATCAAATCAGACATTCTTTACAGCATCCAACATCAACAATACTTACTATAAGGATCACATACAAAGGTTCTGGTTGGATTTTAAACTCGGTCATCAAGTCCAATAAAACACAAAAATACAAGGAAAACAGAGATACTATAGGCAAATCATGAAGAATAGTTCATGACACCTGCATTTTCTCCTGTTACATGTTGATCATATCAACTAGCAATGGAACTCGGTCATCAAGTCCAACAAAACACAAAAAACACAAGAAAACAGAGATATTATCGGCAACTGATGAAGAACACCTGCATTTTCTCCTGTTACATGTTGATCGTATCAACTAGCAATGCAAGATTTTTACCTGTTGTGCAGCTTAGTTTTGACAAAATCACTTTCACTCCAACCGAACGCATGCAATTCATTGGAGTGCCATATTTCTCCTCCTCTGCAATATCCAACAAGAGATTTCCAGAAAGATAGCTTCAACTCGTTCTCCAAGCAACAAATAACAATCACAGTTATAAGTAGTATTTCAATCCTCTTCAGTTCCCGGGCATTTAGACGTCTTATCAGAAAAAAATGGCGCCATGCAATACGTACGGAACTCAGCTTGGGGCGGCAATTGTTTCCCGGGCTTTCTACAGTTGCATGCTTGCTTTTTTTGTCATTGTTTCCCTTTTATCAGTTGAATAACGTAACAGCAGAGCAAAGGGTATTATTGGCAGCTGATGAATTTTCTTGTTGACTTCTGACCCATTATCACTTGAGGGGTGGTAAGAGAGATTTCCAAAATGTGGAGGGAGCTAAGTGAGATTTCAAGGAACCTCAGGGGAGGTTTCTGATATTATCCCTTTGCAATTTGATTTGTTTCGTCCGTTATTCTTAAAATGATGTATTTATATCCCTCTTATAATAGTAAAACGCACCGATTTGATTCCAAACTCTAATTATGATCACTTTTTTCTAGAATCATCACGAGATCTTACATGTGATGAACTTTAAACAGTGAAAAGGTCAAATTAAGAATATTAGAAACATTGAGGGCTAAAACTATTCTTGATCTAGCTCAAATATAATATATATATTTTTTTATAATTCGAAGGGGAGATTTCAAATCTTACAAGAAAGAAGGGAGAAAGGAAAAGATTTGAGTGTCGCACGAGGAACCTTACAGTCACCTGACTAATGTTCTTACCGACTAAATTGAATCTTAAAAACTCATAGAAAATGGTATTCACGAAATCTAAACAACACCAACCAGTTATGCATTCTTTAGCAAATAAGATATTTTGAAATTGCCCGGTAATCTTACCAACCATGGAACCTTCTTGCCAAATTATTTAATGTCCAATACATCCTTACCATCACTAGATTGCCACAAAGACGATTAGCTGCCATCTCCATCGATTTGTCAATTGTACTTTTGGATAAATGAACCCTAAATGCCTTTGCCAAATTTGTGAGTTCTTTTCTCTAACCTTTTCATCTGACGAAGAGACTGAAATCACTTGAAAGATAATTTGGGATTGGAAAAAATGGATCGAGTAATGTGATTTAAGGTTAAAATCCCAAACATAACCTTTTACACCCCTTTGAAATTCATCACCCTGTGACCTTGGGACAAATTGGTATACTTTACTTTTGTGAGGGATATGAACATATTTTCCTCTGCAGTTTCCACATGCAACCATGTTAAGATATTGAGTTAGTATATGGTGCAAAAATGTCATTTTCTCTATAGTATCTGAGTTTATTCAAGTTTCTCTCAAAATTCTTATAAGACATTAACATGGATCAAAAGCATTTGTTCATTCTATTATCACTATGATTAGTTAAAAATTTGAGTTCGTTTTTTTTCACCCTTCTATATCATTGGTACTTGATTCAAATTTTCATCTTTTGCCTAAACATGATGGGCTGATATTGAAAATCATATAGTTGTTCATCTTCGCATTCACCCTTACTAGAAAGCGTGCACCTTAAGACACTAGGGTATGTAGTGTTTGAAATCAAATAATTACATTACATTACAATTCGCGACCGTAACGTAATTCTACCATGAAAAAATAATACACATCTATATGTCAAACACACACAAAAAAAAAAAAGCAAAGCTGTAATTAACCTATCTATAACCAAAGGACATATTAGAACCCTTTTTCCAAATTTTTTTTATCACATTATAAATAAGCTAGAATGGTCATATCAATACAGATCAAATATTATAATTAACCTACAAATTGCATGATAAACATCAACATAAAGTTAAACTACTAAAAAAGTATGAAATTAAACTAAATTGACATTTTATGAGACTTAAATATAAGAAGTGACTAACGCAGTTTGCAGTTGAAATTACTAATTAAAAGTTCATAGTAAAGAAATAAATTAGCATCCATTTGGAAGGGGGCTTGAGATGTTAAGACAGAGTGGATTGAAACTTACTGATGAGGACAGGTGGCATATGACGTATAACTAATCACCCAAATTTAGTCCAGATCAACCTTCCAATGAACGGTCAACTAACGCATTTGTAATAGCCACAAAAAATATTATACTTGAATATCAAAATAAAAGCAGGAAAGATGTTCCTATCACCTCCTTAATCGGCCATATTAGTTGGCATCACATACGCTGGAAGACAAATAGATCATTTCCTCATCTCCAAATTTAGATACTCTTTTACAACTAAATTTTAAACCAGGGTCTCAAATTTTTTTCTTCAAAAAAGATTTTCATTACGATTACTACTAATATATACGCCATATTATTGTCGGATGCAAAACAGTTAATTTAAATTTAAATTTGAAATCCAAATTTTACATATGTGTTATGTATCAAATCCTGATAATATATACACCATCCGTCAGTGCATGTAAGATTAACTCGTACATTTATGCTGTTTCCTTAAATTTAAGTTTGAGTGAGCCTACATATTTTTATTCCATTAGATATAGCACCCTCTTTTTAGCTTGGTAATTAAGATGTTTCATTAAACAAAGAGCAAAATATTCATACTAATTAAACTATACTAGTGAATCTTTAACTAACTAGTTCAAATTATACTACACTAATGACCATGTGAATGTGAATCTACATATGACAAGAGTCACAGCATAAATTTCACACTATTAAAGCACAAATTTTTTTTTTTGCTTGTTTATTCTTGACTAAGGTATTAAGACAGAAAGAAGTAAGATGGTAAAAAGGGAATAAAGAAACAGAGGAGCAGTTAAAGTTGGATTAAGACTGACAACCAAGACGCCAAAGCAACGATCAAACACATAAATATGGAAACCGGAGTCCCCCGCCCATCCTTTGTACGTCCCTGTCTCAACTTGTCAGCGAACCAGCGCTCCCTGTTGTTTTCTTTCCTTTTCATTTTTCCGCCCCGCCCACTTTGTTTTGTTCCACGACCGTTCCTTCCTCTAATTTTCTTGATCATTTCCCTTTCCTTTCCTTTCCTCCATCCATTTTCGGCCTTCCCAGATTCCTATTGCCAGGTATGGATAACTTACCACCACCGTCATACGTCCAGACCTCATAAAACATGCATGCATCTCTGTTTTGTTTACATATGTTTTATCTGGCCTTGAATTTTCATTTAATTGTCGTTTTCTTCATTGAATTCTCTTTGTTTCTGGCCAGGACATGGATATATGCTTGGTTTATCAGCTTGCGTGTTCTTTGATTAATTTAATTGAGTTAGAGGTTCGAAATGAATGCAAATTTGCTTCCTTTAACGACCGTTAGCTGAGAAGATAAAAAGTATTAAATCAAGAAAAAGGTTTAGGACCCTTAAATTCTGAAACTCTTGTTTGTCACCTCTAGTCTTCTGTGCCTATACACACAGAAATTAGCAACATCTCATGATTCTTTAGCTGTAATCAAAGGTTATCCAATTTCATGCTTTATTGACACCTATATATGTATTTGTATACTTTTCTAGTTTTTTATTTGATAATGACTTATACAAGTATTTATGGTTGAACACTGTTCCTTGGAAATGGTTTAAAGAGAAATATTTTAATAGATAACTTACCATGGTAATATGTCAAAAAATTGGACCTTAAGAAGTTTTCTGCTTTACTTTTCATTTCTAAAATTCAATAGTTTGTATCACCAATGGTTCTGTGCAGTGCTACAAAATTTTGTTAATAAACAGTTTGTGGGGTGGCCCGGATGGGGGGAAGAATTATAATTGTATAGAGCTACAGCTGTCAAACCCATTGATGGATTTTGAACTAGTGGAGACTTGTACTTTTGGTTTGGTCTAAATCAGTGTAGAAGTTGTCAGTTGATTGAGTTCCATCATACAAATTCCACTAACTCTCTTACGCTATTCTTTATATTTTGGAAGTTTGGTTCTTTATTCTTTTCGCATGTGTAGGAAAGTGGCAAGTGAGAGACAGTTTGCCTTGTAACCCAAACAATGATGGGGAGTTTGCCTTTATGTTATGGCATATAGACTTGATTACACAATTAAATTTTGTTTTTCTTGGTTTTCTGCACACAAGCAGAAATTAATTGCATAAATTTTGGCTAGTTTAGTGCCTGATTTCCATTTCAACAAATTGACACTGAAAATAGGATGCAGAAGTTTGATATGCAAACCTATATCTATGTCCTGCATGTGTATACTCAGAGTATTCTCTGATAGATGTAAATGCAGTTGGAGATGGTTTAATGATAAATCATCATTTTTTTTGAAAAGATAATTTGATAATCCTGGTATTTACACATTTTAACTGATTTCACACCAAATCTTATCCTGGATTATGTTTGCTGGTGTTGATTTATGCTTCAGTTATCTTAGATGCAGTTACATATCTGTTTGAGGTAATGACCATTTTCCCTCTTCTTGTGGTAGACATGCAGGGTTTGGCAGTTGCAAAGAATGTAATGGATGTATGTAGTGACTTTAGTGGGATATCTGTTGATTCAATTTTGCAGTCTCTTGATCTATCCCTTTTGTGACTGTGAAGGTTAGATTTTTGTAATACCAGGAGTTCTTTGGTTTTGATCATGAGATGACTAAGTCATGGCGGCAAATCTTTATTATCCTGTTGTTCAGAATTGATTGGAGAGTATTGTTGCTCTTTAGCTCCTTGCTTACTATAGTCACTGTTATGGTTCAAATTCCTAGACTTCCTTATCCATTGAGTGAATTGATTTTTGTTCCTCCAATAGTTGAAAGTACAATATACAACAACACTAGTCGTGCTACAAGCAGGAATTCTCATTTTGCATCTCACAACCAGTTGGCAGTTGCTCAGATAGTCCCTGTAAATCTTTCTGCTTCTGCCAAACAGAATCAATCAGTACCAGAGGTAGGTGAAATAAAACACTTGTCTTCCAGAAGCAGGAAAAAGAATAGAACTACTACCCATCGGCGAAGAGGAAGAAGACACAGGAAGAATGTTGAGCCATTTGATGAAATAACTACTCCACCTTCACCTCCTTCTTATGTAAATATGTCCAAAGAAGTTCTGGTAAGTGTTTCACCACAGAAAAGTTTGCTAAATTAATTTCTAATTTCATCTTTTGTTTAACTCCCCCTCAATCACACTTTGCACCATGCAGAGACAAATTTGGTCATTGACACCACATGAGGGCCTTGTACATGCTAGAAAAGAAATTGAGAATGCCCCTCTGGTTCAGGATGATCCAGATTTATATGCCCCTTTATTCCACAATGTGTCTAGCTTCAAGAGGTAAGTGCATTGCGGTTGTAACTACCTGCTTTATTGGTGTACAACAGTAACAGCCTTGTGGAAGGTGGGGCTGAGTATATAAGTTCTTTTGTGTGGAAGGCTGCTGCATTTAGTCCAGGAGATAATGTGTATAATGCAGAAAAAAGGCTATTAGAAGATCTGGACAGGCTTCATAGTTTAAACCTTCACAACTCAGTGACAGAAGCCTCCCTCTTGATCTTCTTTCATGTGTTTACTGATGAGAGATTTTGGCAATAGCTGAATGTTTTTTTTTTTTTAGTACTCGTTTAGATTCATACTGAGCAGTTGCTTTTGAATGTAAGAGTGTTCATTGTGGTTGGTGAATTTGTCTATGCTCCAGTTCAAAGACAATTGTCTGAGCGACAGTTTGCTGGCTGCATAAAATTTCAGAACATCTGGGTTCTGGAGCCAATTTTAAATTAGTTAAATTGGATCCTAGTAAATTTCTTTAGTCTAATTGGATAGAGGAGCAGAGACAGGCAGCCATAAAATAAGCTAGTAGATCAGCAAAATTTGCATAGTTATGGGTTTTTAATTTCCACAGATGCAAATTGTGACTTTAGTTGGAAACAGAAAGCATGGTTCTGGAAAAGAAATTGAAGGATGAAAATAAACAAAGGATAGAAACAAAAGCCGAAAACCACTGCAGTGTGAAGTCTTGCCACAAACCACTAACATCCATTGCAAGCTTGGGCTAGCTGGCTTATTAGAAGTATTGTCTGTTTTATCTTTGGATATCTCAAAAAACTCGATTGTATGATTTGAAGTTATAAACAATGGGTGTGCCTCATGCTCACTATTGAATTCAAAGTTACTTTAATCTATAACTGGCTAGGTTCTGGGCTTCTAGTTTCTCTAAATGTTTTGCAACTAAAGCATTTCTATCATTTGTTTGTCAAATGTCAACTGATATCTATATTTTATCATCTTTATATTTCTTGCCATTACAATTCATTGGCATTATCATGATTGAGGACATAATCCCATATGTGTTTAGGAGCTATGAGATGATGGAACTCATACTCAAGGTATACATTTACAAGGAAGGAAAAAGACCAATTTCCATCAGCCTCATTTGCAAGGAATATATTCATCTGAAGGATGGTTTATGAAGTTGATGGAGGAAAATCGAGAGTTCGTCACCAGGGACCCAGAAAAGGCACACTTATTCTATCTGCCATATAGTGTACGCCAGTTGCAGTGGGCTCTTTATGTGCCTAATTCACATAATATTAGACCCTTGTCAATTTTTCTGCGCGACCATGTTAACATGCTTGCTGCAAAATATCCTTTCTGGAATCGATCTCATGGATCAGATCATTTTCTAGTTGCTTGCCATGATTGGGTAAGCGAGTTTCTCTACATACATATATATGTCGTTTGGACCTAAAGTGTAAGCTTATCTGCAATTACTTCACCTAGATACCATGACTAGTAGCCAGCAGAGATGAAATCACTGCATTCCCGATGTAGCTCTTGATTTGTTTTACTTAGGTGTGTGTACATGCAAAATAAATGCGTGTTACAGAACAGTTTGGGTGGCAGAATTGCTATGATCTTAACTTGACAGCATGATTATGATTCAGCAAATCCTATGATACATTTCAAGACCAAACTCGGGTATTACGGGACTCAAATTTATGAAAATTTCCCAAGGCAGTTACAGTTTTGCTAGGTGACCTTGTTTCCTGGCTTGTGTGGGCATTATGTGTTTACATTAACTTAGTGCATGTAAACACATATATTATTTCTAAATGGTATGAATGGGAATTATTCGTTCTTAGTTAGGCATGTGTATATTCATTCTTGAATGAAGCAATTGCTCTCTCTCTCTCTCTGATAGTATTGGGAAATTCTCGTTTGGCACAATTAAGGCAATAACTTGACTGAAGGCTTAGTTTCTTTCTTTCCTTTTTCTTATAAGCTGGTTGGATTGTTTTTAATAATGTTCTGCGGTTTGCAGTGCATATATTCTGACCAGAATGTTTAATTTCTTTCTCTTTTTGGCTGTAAACTTGGGAACATTCACTACATTAATAATATATCACAAATTGCAAGAACTGAACTCATTTTTTTTCTGCTAGTTAGCATAAGACTCTATACGTTATTTGAGATGCACATTTTTTCAGCTCCTATGATCTCCGACTCTCACCTAATCTTTCCATCCTTTCCCTTTTTTTTTTTGGAATAATAATTGAACTATCTAACTCTTTCCTCCTACTTTCTCGTTGCGTTTTAATTTCTCCAGGGTCCTTATACTTTGAATGCTCACAAGGAGCTTAGAAGAAACACCATAAAGGCTCTCTGTAATGCAGACGTCTCTGAAAGAATCTTCATTGAAGGAAAGGATGTGTCCCTTCCGGAGACCACCATAAAGAATCCCACTAGGCCTCTTAGAAACCTTGGTGGGAAAAGAGTTTCACAGCGCCCAATTCTGGCTTTCTTCGCCGGAAACATGCACGGCAGGGTCCGTCCGAAACTGCTCAAGTACTGGGGCGACAAAGATGGTGATATGAGGATCTATGGTCCTTTACCTAAAAGAGTTTCTCAAAAAATGTCCTATCCTGATCACATGAAATCAAGCAAATACTGCATTTGCCCTATGGGTTATGAAGTAAACAGTCCACGAATTGTGGAGGCAATGTACTACGAATGTGTACCAGTGATCATAGCTGATAATTTTGCCCTCCCATTTAGCGAAGTGCTTAATTGGAGTGCATTCTCGGTTATTGTTGCTGAGAAGGACATCCCCAGATTGAAGAAGATACTGCTGGAGATACCTTTGAAACGATACCTCGTCATGCAAACCAACGTAAAGATGTTGCAAAAGCATTTTCATTGGCATTTTAGACCTATAAGATACGATTTATTCCACATGATACTGCATTCTATATGGTTAAGCAGGTTGAACCAGGTTCAGGTACACGAGTCAGCACAATAGATGTATAGGTTTTCTTTTCCTTCTTCTCACACCCATTTTTTATGCATCTGTTACAAATTTCATTTGAGGTATAGTTGGTTTTTACCTAAATTTGTAGAGTCTGTGCAAAGAGATGATGGTATACGTGTAGATAACAATTTTGAGGGCACATTTATTGGCATTGTAAAAGATTACCCGTTGAATTGCTGCAGGCATGCTTGTCTTCGTGTAGCAAGTGCATTCAATTGCTAAAAGGAAAGTAGGACTATCTCATGAGCCTTATGTTTAACATAATAGGACTGGCAGCAATTCAATTTTGCAAGAGAAATATTGAACTATAATTTTTTTTAATAGGGTCTAAGCTCCGCTTGTCAAACTAACATGATGGTGGAAGATTGAATATAGATTGTTATCTACTATAATTTTGCAGGCGAAGATTAACGCAAAACATGACCATTAGAATTCAAGAAAATTCCAAACATTTTCTTCATAATTTCACAGCTGCACCAAAATAAGGCTAAGCTCATAATTTCACACTCTTACAGAATAATTTTCGCAATACAAGAACATCTGGAAATTGTAGACGCTATGCTACGCAATCTTATGCAGTTCTCTTTCTTATGTCAATGGTTTGGGGGGCATCTCATCAAGTTCAAGAAATTTGATTATGCAATCCATTGCAGAAGTCCCTTCCACAGAGTCATCCAAAGAATCACCGACACCGAAGCTTAACTCAGCACTGTCTGCTTGGCTTTCGTGATGATGAGTGGCTTGTACCTTAGCCATGGTTGTTGGAGGTAGTGCCGCCGGAGCTCCAGTTGTTCCATCTGTTATTTTTGTTGAATATATTTTCTTGCTCAAATGAGAATTCCAGTAGTTCTTTATTTCATTGTCCGTCCGTCCTGGAAGTCTCCCAGCAATCAAGGACCACCTGCTCATCCAAAGAGACTACTTGTTATCTTTCAGTTTCAGCCGTTATCTTTCAGCATTCCTTTAATGTTAACTATGCCTGCAAATTTTTTTTTCCTTTGCGCTTCTAGTTTTACTACTACGACTTGATTCAGTCCATTACGGAGTATGTTACTTTACCTTCGCAGCGTTGTGAATACATATTGCAATTCCCCAACTCCCCAAAATTGGGATAAATCAAGGGAGCAAATTTAGTGCCAATGCGTCAGTTGAGTTGAAAAATATGAAATGACTAACCTATTCCCTAGGAGCTTATGAAGTCTAATAATCAAGTCTTCTTCATCAGGAGAGATGTTGCCTTTCTTGATATTTGGGCGAAGATAATTTAACCATCTCAGTCTACAACTTTCGCCACACCGATTGAGGCCTGTGAGAACGAGAAAAAATTACAACCATTGATACTTAAAAGTCTTGCATAAACACAAGAACGGTTAATCAGACTCTGCCATTGCCAACAACATTTTCAAAACCTCGAGTAATTACTTAAAGTTAAAGAGACCTGATTTCGTTGCCACCGTTTTCCACTTCTTTGCGCCGTGTGTTTCAATGTGCTCGGCCAACTTCCTATCTTCCTCAGCAGTCCATGCTCCTTTTTTGCAAAACCTTTTAGCAGAGCCCTCCTGCTTTGCGGCCATGAGAGAAAATGATCAAGAAAGAGATTCTTTAATAAGAACTTGAACAAAGTGATCGATGGAAGAGAATGCATAAGCCGCTAGTTTTTGCAACGGCTATAGGTTTCTCTTTCCTCGAGAGCCAAATGAGGGAAGGGTGTAAAATATTATGATAAAAACTTTTGGAAATGTTTAAAGCAGTGCTGGAGAATGACTATATTCCTATGATTGAAGGAAATTGTGAAAGTTGGAAGCGCTTAAATAAGCAAGGAAGATATGGTCTGCAAGAGATGAAAATAGACCACAGAATTGTGATAGGTAGCTAGCAATGTACGACTTCATTTATCTATCTACCCTTCCCTTCTTCATAGTTCCCAGCCACCACCAATGCATGTGTTGTTCTATTCAGATATGCATGGCCAACGCACTAGTTTAATTTGGCAGCAAAGCTAATTATTTAGTGGGAGGAAAAAGGGCTAGCTAAGTTGAAGTTTAGTTGACATCGTGATTCCTTTTTTCTTTTGTTGTTTATCTTTTTCATTCCTTTTTTTTGTGTTCTTGGTGGGAGGAATTAGTAATGATTTAAGATTAAAAACTACCATAAAATACTATTAGAAAGAGAAAACAAACATTTTTTTTTGGGCGGAGAAACTAATATCTATCTAAGTGGATAATTTCAATCGATATATAAATTTAGTCTGCTTTATTTTGCATTTATCTAGACAAGACTAACTTGCTACGCTGTGATTTCAATCCTGTGACTGATAAGGAAAAGGATTGTTTCTTGCTAGTTGTTTGTCCCCTAAATGATGCTGATATTGACAATGACAATCCCCAACCACCAGTCCGATCAATTGTTAGTTACAGGACTTCGATGGTGGTGAATGATATTAGATGAGTCGTAACATATTTATATCTTTCCCCGGTGAGAAAAGTTAAAGTACAGCTAAAACGGTGCAACTCAAGCGTACGCAGATTAATTAAATCTTCTTCAACGGGAAATTCGTGATTGTTGTCACTCAAGTTTTGAGCTCTTGTTTAATGAGGTTTCTTCATTCTTTGTCAGCTGAAGACGGACGCTGAGATTCTTTGCATTTTTGTGCTGTGAAATCTGGTGCAAATCATGGTTGAAAGTCGCGATCGAGATCTGAACCGTTCCACATCAATCTCGACATATCGATCACGATCTCGACAAGACGTAAATTTTGAAGTATTTAATATTCTAAAAATTGTGAATAATATTCGAAAATATGCTAAATAAAAATAATAAAAAATTGATCTTTGTGCATAACTTTGTCTTGAATTACTAGGCACGTGACAGATACAATGCAGCAGTTAAAAAAAAATATTGTCGGGGACATCTTCGGAGGGAAGTTATCATTGAGAAATCGGAAGTGTAATAGTACAAAAACATATGGTTGATGAATACACTGAAGAAGGAAATAGGGGCGGACGAAGACAGCAACTTCCACTCAACCAATCTACTGTAGGGTTAAATTCCATTCTGCACCCCTAATCAATAATCGATTTATTTTGTACCCCAAACTATCAATGTTAGTACTTTAGTATCTTAAATACTACTAATTAAATATTAATGTGCCTCGCACTGTTTAAATCAGTTAAAAACTAAAAGAGTTTGTAAATTGACCGTATGTTTGTAAATTGTGACTAACATCCGCTGTACCTTTTTTTATGAGCGTCACCTCGTCTGAGCTCAGGCCTAGGCTTGCAAATATCCTCGCGTCTCGAGCCTTGAGCACAATCTTTTTATGATTCCAATTACCAAGCCTAGCAGCTTCAGGCCCAATCATAACAAATTTTACTTCGACGTAAAAGGCAAGGAATTCTTAACGGAAAAGAAAGGCAAAACTTTATAAGCAGCAACTGTATTCGGTGTACAAAACTTTCAAGCTGCACAGACCTCACATTATAATTACAAACTGCACAGAGATTACAAAACCTTCCACAAATTTCTTGCATATTCTATTCATTCTTTGTGATTATCATCTTCCTCTTATATACATGTATACAACCTAGGAAAAAGCTTTACGCGAAATGCTAAAAGCAGCAACCATAAGAAGCACCATCACTATCTTCTTTGAAGCTAATATTCGGAGGTTCACCTTCAGACCACGCTTTCGCATAAACATTAACCCTGCCTTGCCTAATGCAGTAAACCAGGACAACAATGAAAGGAACACAATTTTCATGGTATCCATAAATCCCGATACGTTTCCTGCATTACCTGACAAATCCAGATAAGACCAAGCAGGCCACCCTTGGCTGCTGTTCACCTGGTTTAAGCCAAGACTTTCATTCAACCAAGCCGATAAATCCACAAGCAGCTTTGCCAGCCATGCAATTTCATCATCAGATATGGGGCGCTTCATCCAATCACCCTTGTACTTGACTTCAGACACCATATGGTGGCCAAAACTTCTGGGTCGGAACATTTCATCGCGAGTATGAACATGCTCTCTTTTCTCCGGCGTTCTGGAAGATGACCCCAATATTGGCCCGCCAAATAAGCAGCTTAGCTGGGCTTTGAGAGAGTCTAGACACTTGAGGCTTTGTGCAACATTGTCCCCAGATATAGCTTGTAGCTCAGACTCTGCTCGCAACACAAAGAGCTGTACCACAACATATACGGTAAGAACATGATGTAAGTAGATGCAAAGTAAAGTAGACCTATTAGCAAGATCAAGATACCTGAAGTAATTGTTGTCCACCATCCTCACCGCCGCTAAAAAGTCGTAAATCTTTGTTCCAGTTGTCATGCAAAAATGATCCATCCGCAGCTGTCTCACATAGACCATTTTCCCAGTCCTAGCACAATAAAATTGACAAGACACAAATGAGATTTAGAAGCCAAACCAAGAAAAATTGCATACAACTATCAAAAAAGTGAAAAAAAAATGACAATAATTGTCCGTATTTCCAATTGTATTACCAATATTTTCTATGTCTAAACTGTATCACTATCAGAATCCTCATGCAGGCCATGAAAAGGCTATGCGAAGCTTCTCAAGAAGCAACTGCAAGGAATTAACTTAACTAGCCAAAAGCATTAAAAAAAATCCACCACAGGGGTGCCCGGGGGGAAGGGTTGGGGGTGTAAGACACACACACACACTTTAGGTCTGAAAATATCGCTCTACTAAACAAGCATCCAAGAGCTTCATTTGCCTAAATTAGAAAGCTTTTCATGTCCAAAGCGTTTCAAAGGGGTCACAGAACAAGCGCAGAAGGAGTTGGCAAATTCTACTTCAAGCAGTTCAACAAGGCAATCATAAAAGTTAATTGGGCAGAGTGATGATAAAGTTTGGCTGCCAAGTCACTTGCTTTCTTGACATAGTAGTGACAACAGATGAGAGGTCAGTTATATCTTGCTGAGAGTCCAAAAAATAGAAGCTATAAATGAGTTTTGGAAGTCCCCTATGCCCTTCATTATAAATATTATTATCAATTAACCAAGAAAGTACCTGTAATTGCTCGCGGATTGCTGGAACAAAACTATACAAGGCATTAGGCACTAATTTGGATGAACCTGTTGGTTTTGAATGATAAGCAGTGTCCATAATTTTTATGAGATCCATCAGCTCTGTCGATGAAGTTAAAAGGTTTATCACCTGTACCAAACACAAACAGAAAGGTTAATGAACAAAAACAAAGACAAGAACACAGAACAAGGGTGCCCCTGAATACTAGATATGCAGGTGTGACAATTACCAATGCACAAAGAACAATCAATATGCAGCATTTATCAGGATACATGCATACAATTAACAAAACTTGCATAAATTGTGCTTTTATCAATTGTAGAATCTATGCAGTGATATTACAAACATAACTATTTTGATAACAATACAGCTGGAAAGCAATGTTCGCAGAAATAATCTCAAAAGCCATATCATATCATAAATATAGTCTCCCCAAATCAAATATCAAATGTTGTTTCCAAATAATCTTTTCATTTACCAATATTCCAAGAAGTACTCCTTCAAACCTTCATCACTGATGTCAGGCATCTTACGAGTGCTCTAAGTGTTATGAGTGCTTGCCTATTGTCGACTCCATAGAGTAAACTTTTCAGCAACATTATTATAGTAAACTTTTCAGCGACATTCATACAACTGCCTGAAATATCAGACATACAAAAGCATTGAAAGAGTGCTACCCAGTCATTGGCAACATGGATATGCAGCCTTCTCGAAAGTGCGTTGCTGCTTCATTCTATAAATTAACATCAACTAAGCATGCAAATGATCCTTTCTTGAATATCTGATGACGTTACTAATTTCATCCAGTATCTCCCCTATTCATACATAATCCTTTTCTGCTTCATGTTATAAATTAACATCAACTAAGAATGCAAATGATCATTTCTTGAATATCTGACAACATTAGTATTCTCGTCCAGTATCTCCCCTATTCATAATAACCTATTTGAGAAGCCTCCATTTTCCGGTTGCCGGAATAGTAATTTAGAAAGAAAAGTAGGATGACATCCGTGCAACTGTATTCACCTTGCTCTGCCTCAAGGAGAAAAAGATTTATCTTAAGATGCCTTACAGTAACCGAGAAAACAGCAAATTTATATCTCCTAAACATTACAGCATAGAAATAGATGTGATCAGAGAAGCAGCAGATGTCTTCATAGGTACCCCTTAAAATAAACCACAACCCTGTGTCTAGTGGCTTTCAAAAATCATATTGTCAAAGTACATGATATGACTATCAGCTATATCATCATATCACCAAAACAAATTCTCAACTATGCTAAAATGAATATTCTCTCAAGTAATCAATCATCTTGTCTCAAGAAGCATATTAACAGTCTCAGAATAGTTTATTCTGTTATGTAATGCAATGCACAATTATAAAGTTGACACATAAAAGGCCTGCAATCTGATATTTTGAGCTTTGTGATACTTGACAAGGTACATAGACAGGAGAATCCAACAGAATAATATGAAGCATCATTTTTCTTTAATAAGAAAAGTTCGTCTCAAGATGCTTCAACATCTTAACAGCACATTTGACAAAAGAGATCTCATGAAGAGTTTAAACAAATGCTCAGGATGTTCCTTCATTCACATAGCTAGTCCAAACAGACAATTTCTGACAACATAAGAAAACAATTTACAAAGGAATCTGCATAAGCAAACATTTCACAGCAGAAGGGATCTACCATTAGTATTTACAAAGGCACAGTAGTGTTTGACAAAACTCCTAGCGAGCCTAACATCGCTAGATACTTGATTTGAGATTAGTATTATTTAAAAAAAAAAAAACTATTAAGGCTTATCAGATAAAGAAAACTAGAGCAGAATCAGGCAACAAAAACAATTAGGGCAAAATAAGCAATGAAACAAACCTTGGAAACCATCTGTATAATGACTTCTGGATCTGTATGAAGGAACTTATGTGCAAAACCAAAAAAGTGCATAACCAAAGAGCTATAATACAGATAATTAGCCAGCACATAAGTTTGCCAGGCAGTTGAATAACCATTTTCAGACGTTTGAGTAACCTCAGATGCACTCTTTTGAGGCATTCCCAGTGTGGCATCAAGCTCTGCAAACTCCTGCAAGTTAACTTTCCAGGGTTCCATGTAAGTAACCCAGACAGTGAATACCTGAGAAACATTCTTTATAGAACTTTCTACTGGGCAAAATAGAAATGTTCTCAATACAAATCTATAGAATGGCCTCTGAACCCATATGTTCCAAGAATTGTTGGAGGTGAAATCTAGTGTAATTTCCTTTGAATTAATCACATCAACAGAACCTGAAACCTTCCGTGGAGGATATCCATTGCATCCAAACTTGTCATGCCCCTCAATACAAAGAACTGAATTAAGAGTGAGATACTTAACAAACAAAGTAATTACTTCACCCAATCCGGAAGTAGGTGGAGTTTCACCAAAAATTGACCGGAAAGGTAAAGTTACACCATATGACTTGCACAAATTCACGGGCAGAGGTGAGAAATCATTATCAACCAACCAAAAATGTATCAAGGAATTGACCAAAAACTCTGCTCTTTCAATAACTGAGGTATCATGTCCCCATGAATAATGAAGTAGAGAACTGCGATAAGGTTGATGAGCACTCAAATCAACCATAGGCACAAAACCACGAAGATAAGCATACAGTAGACGACAATACAAATTGACATCATTTTTTTGCTCCATTCCACGTTTACTGCTGCACAACCCCGGAATAGAATAAGCCCAATTCTCCAACCTAAATTTCCTACTTCTCCGAACTCTCGCACCATCTGGACCATCACTACTGCCCTTGCAGACAGGGTAGTAAACAAACCAAAACAAGAAATACTCTAAAACATTCAACTGAACTTGGCAAGGCGAGCCCTTAAGTGAATCCTCCTTAACCTTGTTCCTGAATAATGGACATAAATCCATCAAAACCTGACAGTCTCGCTTGTTCTGAAGCATATACCGAACCCATTCAGGTAATCTTTCAATTGGAAACACATATTTAACTAGAGAGAGTTTATCAACAGCTGAAATGGAGGACATCAACACTCCATTTGGTGATAATAAGCTGAAAATTTTACCTGCAACCGTAATATTGATTTTGCTTAGAATACATTCATATCTCCATATAAACAGTAACTGATGCAAAAGCCACACCGGCAGAAATTAAGGCAACACAAGGGAAAGAATCTTCATAGGGTCTTTCAACATTCCAGGTAACTTAGAAGTAGCTATTGATCTCAACGTAAACAGAACACCCACGAATATCAAGAAATGTTTAGGCAAAATGATTGATAACTCATTTGCAAGTCAGTCATAAATCCCAATATCAAATTAAAAACGTCAGGAAAAATTCCCAAGAATGCAAACAGAACAACAAGATTATAGAAACGGCCAAAACCCCCCAAAACCTGAAAAAGCAGCTGTATTAGCACGTTAATTTGGATCTCACCAAAAGAACCTAGGCGAAGATAAGCAAAAATATATGAATCAGATAAACGCGCAATAATCTAAATAACAGATAAATACACAAAATTCCCAAAATTAACGGTCCGCACTAACCAGCGAGCTCAGAATCTCCAGAAAGCATAGCGATATCGATCCAACCGTTCGGGGACTGAGATTTGGAAGGCAAAGACGACTCATCGAAGCCAAAAGTTTTACAAATTAGGGTGGGAAAAGTGATGGAGAAGAACCACCGGGACTGGTCCGGCGTATGCTTTTGCAAGAAAGCCTCCACTCCGCTACACGCAGCGGCTATCTGTGGCGGTGACGCCGCAGCTAGGATCGTTGTCTCCAGCTCCATCGCCTTCGCCTGTGCATCCATACCGTACGAATGCCCAATCATCGCTCATAAAACTTCTCGTCTTCGTCTATACCGTAGGGTGCGAGTGTGTAATTATACAGAGTAAGTGTGTGCTTTGCGGGTCTGTGTGCAGTTTATGTGGTGATAGTACTGTGTGTTGTATGTGAGAAAAAGGGGAAAATGTGAAAGGTTTAAGAAAAGAGGCCGGGATTCAAATGAGAGAAGTTGGAGGGCAAATGGCGGGTTTATAAAAGGGGTCCTGGGGAGGGAAGACCTCGATGGGGAGGGGCGCGAGGTGGGGCGGTTCTGGGCCTACGTGGCGGTGAGGGAGGGTTTTGTCTTTTGGGTGTGTGGAAGAAATGGGCCCACTGATTAATTAAAGGATAAGAAATTGGAAATTTTGAATTGGATTAGTATAATTTCACTAATCTCCCTTATGATTTTCAACACTTTCACTAACCTGACCTTCCCCGATGTTCTATCGGAAATTACACTAATTTCCCTTGTCAGAAATTTGAGCCCCGTTGCTTATATAATCTGCATAAAAGGATTTTATGAGCAAAAGAAATAGAATGATTTTTTGATTAGCTTGTTCAGTTGAATTTTATATCTAGATAAAACTAATTCATACATTTGTTGATAATTTATTGACTAAGATTCGTATGTTTTCTATACCAATATTTTACTTTCACCTTATCAACTATTATATTTAGGTGCTTATTATGATATAATCTAATAGCTTTATAAAGCTAGTTGTGTCCTTTATATGTAGTTGTAAGGAACAAAAAAATATGGCTCTTGTAGTTTTCATTGCAAAGATCATCTTTGCTTTGTGTTGTTGTTGCTGCATCCCGTTGAATTTCACTTATATCCCCTAACTTTTATTAATTATTACATTTTTTACTAATATAACTTGATGATAATTAGAAAAAGACATTTATGAAACAAAATTATCATCTCGCTCTTCAAAATACATTTTTGATGGTACATTTTCTGGCTTGGACTAATTCTATTTAGTGTAATTTTCAAAACCTCCGTGGACGTCAAAAAACCTTAGGAAAGGTTTATGAAATTACCCGAATAGCCTAGGAGCTTGGTCAAGTGTGGTTGAGGGATAAGTCTACAAATGAATGAACGGTGGACTGCTACATTCAAGGTGAAGAAGTGAAAATTTCGAGGCAAAAGATAAGGGGAGATAGACTGATAGCTACCAAACCACCGGTACAAAGCCACCATAACTTAGGTGGGATGGGAGGCAATGTTTCCCTCATCCGCCACATTAAATAGTGGTTCTATTTAAAAAATTCAGATAGGTGCATAGTGCATCTATCTGGTCCGGTGAAAGTTCAATTCCTTCCAAATTATTTTTTGGTCTCATCAAATCCTTTCCTTTCCTAGTGTAGGAATCTATCATATATAAAAAGAAAAAGATATCTACCAGTCTTATATTCGTTTGAGCATGAATAGATGGAATGGTAGAAGATGTTTCTACTTTTTATCCACTTGATGTAAAAACAAATTGTGAAATTGGAATTTTTAAAAATCACAAAGAGTTATGAGTTGATCGAATTTTTAATTTTTAAAAATTTTCTTAATAGGTTTACTAATTATCTCTTTATCTCCTATGTATATTACATATGAAAAAAGTGTTACGGTACCTGAAAATAAAATCTAGATGGAACCTATATTTGATTAGAACAAAACAAAAAAAATAACATAAAGAGTCATGTTTGATAAAGACGTAATGTGTTGATTTAATGTTGTGAATCACCACAATTGTCATGACAACTTAATTAAAACAAACTAATGAATGCGCCATTTGTCTAGATGATCCTATTCCTCATCCTTAAAACTCTCACGCTGTCTCGGTCGTTGACATGATCCTATTACTTGTCCTAAAACAAGGAAAATGTGTAAGTTTTTCTTCTTCTTTGACTGAAAATTTACTCAAGTTGTCTCTTTACTAGCTCTTTCTTTCTCAAAATGTTAAAAAGTAAATGGTGAGAGGGACCAATGCCGTGTCAACATAATAAACATGATTATAAAAGTAAACAAATTATCATTGCACCAGCTGGCTGTGATTTAGCAAGCTCAAAAAGAGGAAGAGCGGAATTAATAAATTGATTTAACATTGATAATGAGATTTCATGCATATGACAGCTTCATTTAGGTGATAAGTATATAGTTCTCTTCTATGGTGGTCCTTGAAAACTAATATTTCATCAATATAATTGGCATTTTTTTTCACAGAAGTAAGCCCTGGTTAATAACCTGATTCAGCATTTAAATTTAATAGATTCAGATCTTTACATGTTAAGATACATTTGATAATAAAAAATTGAACATTCGAATTAATTAAGTGACACTGAAATTTTTAGGCAAAACTTGTTCCAAAAAATAAGTGATAAGCTATTCACTTATCATTTAATATGACATACACTCAAATATATCAGATTAGTACTCAACAATTTAATAATTTAATGGATTCAAACATCATATTTCAAGTTTTAGATTTCAATTTTATTAAACGCATCCTAAAAGTTAGTGTTTCAAAGAACAAATGCAAGTATCTTAAAGATTGTCATTGACTAATCTTACCTTGTTTCTATCTTAATTTTTTCAATACGACAACTTTTGCCAGAAACTGACAATCCCCAATCCAATTGCTTTTAAATCAGTTCTTTTAGCAATGGAGTAATATTTATTCTCGTAATTTATCAGCTTGTGCAAGAATTGTACATGACATAATGACAAGGTGAAATCTGAAGATATGCTACTTGTCAGAAATCACAAAAGAGATCCTTCTAATTACTGCAAAAATCTTGGGCTTGGTCCAACTTGGTTATATCGTGCAGCTCATTGGGCCTGATGAATATCAGGTTGGATGCGGCTAAAGGTGCCTTTGGTCGCCCAAAGGAAATTCAAATTCGAAACGAAAATTTAAACATGAAGGTATAAATGTTGACTTGAAATTAGACTTGCCATTTACCTTCAATTTTTTATTTTTTTCCTTTTTTTTAACAATTTCAACTGCAACTCCTGGAATGTCAACGTAGTCGTAAGTAGCAATCGTTGACATAACTAGCCCATTTTTTTTTGTTTAATAACAGATTTCAAGTCTTACAAGAAAAAAAGGAAGAAAAGAAGAGAGTTTGAGAGTCGAATCAATTATTTCATGATCGTTTAATTTAAAAAAATATATTTTACAATTTATTTTCAAACTTTACATCTAAATGTAACAATTTTATTAATTAAACTTTTATAATATATTGCCCTATATAATTGAAATATTTTATGGATATCGTCTAGTAAATGGGACATGTCTAATGACTCCGATTGTCCGTCCAATTATTCTCTGCAAAAAGAATTTTTATATGAAAATAGTACACCACCCATACTTATATTGTCTTAGAGGGGCTGCGCCCAATTGGATAAAACTGGACTTACCAGGTTTTGCAGCCCGCGGTCCGTCGGTATTACGAATCGAAGACGCAATATTTAAAAAAGGCTTAATCATGTATCGCTCCCTGTAATTAGGATCAAGTAGCAAATTATCCCCTGTATTCACAAAACTTATAAATTACCTCTTGTTGACTACCAGTCAAATGTATGTTTCTATCAAAAAGATAATTATGTCCTCATTATTAGACATTATCAAATGATCCTTTTTTTCTTATTATCTTTTTTCCCTATTATGTAAAGATTTCTTTTTACTGCTGTTTTGTTTGGATCCCCTGTTTTTGGAGTGTTTTTCAAATACAATAAAAATTTTTAAAAATTACTCTAAAAGGTAATCTAAAAATTAGTTTAAATTTTTTTAAAATTTTAAAAAAATCTCAAATATATTCTAGAAACTCTTCTACTCTTAAATATTCCAAAACATTTTCTAAAAATATTCCAAAATATACTCTAAAAACTCTGCTACAGCAAAATTTTTCAAAAACACCCCCAAAAACAACTAATCTAAACAGAGCAGTCATTTACTAAATTAAGTCACCAATGTCTCGACATATGTACTGTGTTCTGTATTTTGTAACATGTCGTCATTTTACCAGAAATGCAAATTTATGAAAGCCATGTGGCAGTGTCCCATATGGTCAATGGGATATATTTTTGAAAGATGCAAAAAAAAAAAAAAGGAAAAAGAAGAAGGTATTATAAGCTTCAAAACATTGCCTACCTTAAAAATAGAAAAACAGTAATTCCCAATAAATTTATTACCCAAAAAGATTTATATGGTCCATGATGCCAAATATAGCTTCATTCCACATATCCCTTATTTTCAATGCTTCTTTTTCATTCTTGTTCAACGACCTGCCCTTTTATATGATCCGCATGAAACCGTATTGATTTTCCTGTACCACATGAAAACCAGATATTTCTTTAAAGGGTGTGCGAGTCTTAAATCTTAGTACTACAAAGAGATCGAGATTGAGAAAGCAAAATGTGGCTAAGGTAAAGTTTACGAAAATAGTGAATGTTGTAGCAGCCACGGTTATCATATCATTATGCTTCTATGTGGTCCGAATATGCATTTATAACGTAACCATGTGGTAGATGGTTGGTTGCCAGGGTTGGAGAATTCGAGCAAAAACCATATAGAGCTTGGGTGAAGGTTTTAGAGGATTTGGTTACTGGGGTAAACTTTTGTTTTTTAGAACTGAAAAAGAAAAAGAGCTTAGTTAATTATATCACTGATCTCAAGAAAAAAACATTAATTGTATGCCCAATATTTTAGGTTCATTACTTTGAAGTATATCTTTAAAGTTTTACTAACAAAAGAGGCCAAAAGATAAATATGTGGAATGTGTCAAAATTTGGCTGAAAATTTAGTTTTGATGCTCAACAAAGAGGGAACAGAATATTTTGAACTGAAATCGATTTGGAAGTTTAACTGGTTTTATTTGATTCAATTTTGGCAAAGCTTAATCAAGTTTCAGTGCCCCCCAAAAAAAAAAAAACTGCTGACTTAAGGGTGTTTTCTAAATTAAGTGACCACAAATGTAAATATGAATATTGGCAGGATTTGAAATTAATTTGTGTATATAGAAGTGATCAAGTGGGTCGATCCATCACTCTTCTTTACAAGAAAAGACATATATATAACAACTGATGCCAACACAAGTTGGTTCAATTGGTAGAAACGATTATTTTCTCACGAATGATCGATCGTGTGTTTGAATCCTATCTTACTACTAACGTGAGGATTATATTGATGGGTGATCGATAAAACTCCTCTTATAAGTGATTTATGATATTTTGAGAGTATGCTTGAACGTGTGGTGGTGATGTCCAAACTATAGTTTAAATTTTCATTCCTAACCGTCCAAAAAGAAAAAGTACTTGCATGCCTATCTAACTTTTTCCATTTTTTTGGCCTTCATTCCCACATACCTAGCATGACGCCTTCATGATGCCGTCTACATTGCAAAATTGCAATGAACCAATAAGCAATATCTTTGTGGTCGCTTTCTTCAATTTGTTTCCAACCTCTAGGCGAGAATGGTTGTTGGCTTATTGCACGAGGTACCACATGCTTAATAAATTTGACCATTAGATTGACTGGGAGAAGGTTGAACGTGATACATTACTGATTGGATTCTAGCTTGGCTTCCAAGATTTGACTCTTGGAGCTTTGCCTTCTTTATGCTCCTTTCTGAACTTTTCCCCATCTGGCTTTGGCTTTGGATATTGTCTAAACATTTTTTTCAGATGCCTCTAGATCTTGTATCCTCTCATAATTCCTAGACATATATTTTCAGAGTAATCTACATGAGAATTCAGTTCGATGCGAGTATAGGTAAATTTATGGAATATAAACTGATCTTTTCGCGCTAAATTCTTACCATGGTATAATCATAAGATCGACCAAAAAAAAAAAAGAATGAAAAAGAAGAAGAAGATTATATGTTGTTGAAATTACATCTTCATGCATCCGGATGCATAAAGGGGTTAAAGCACTATGGAGAATGTGGTTAAAATTCTCTCTTGATCCTCGTAAAGCAAATATTCTTTGAAAATGAAAAACGTTCATTTCTTTGCTTCTTTACCTAAGCTTTACGTAGCCAATTAGATCAACTGCACCCTCCCTGTGGGGTTAAAAGAAAATGCCTTCTGATGGCTCTTTACAACCATGTGTTTGCCAAAATCAGCAAAAGAATAAATCAAAAAAAAAAGAGTGGAAAAGAAAAGAATAAAGAAAAAAGGGAAAAGATAAACCCTTAAATTAATTACAGTGGAAGCTAGGTTCCTTATCATCAATCATCATTCAGTCTGTTGACTAATGCTTATTTGCTTACTCTCCTATTCCTCTGTTGGGATCATCCTTTTTGGAATAGGACAAAGAACAAAGATAGTTTCAACATCAAATTCAAGAGATAAGTCATGATGAATTGCAATAGTCAATTAATTTGCCAGGAGGGTTTTTGGCTACGTTTAAGAGGCACGAGGCCTAATCAATAATGGCCCAGTACTAATTGCAATTATATTGGTTCAAGGTATACAATGCCAATAGTAGAAAGTTGAATAATCATGGAGTCCACCACCATCTTCATTCGGATACGTTACCAATCAATAATCAATTATGAATTTGTGATTCTTGGTTGTGCTTATTACACATATTTCTCACACCCCCCCACCCAAACCCAAAACAGCAAATCAACCAAAGGAAAGTGAAAAAGAGAAAAAATTACGTGCTCTATGTAATTATGTTCTATGAGCCCGTTTGGCAGGTTCCGGGGGTCTGCAAAGGAAGCTAGAAGAAAAGTGGCAATGCATCAAAAGCATAATGGTATCTCAATTATTTAAACAAAAAAGCAATTGCAGACATATGTTTCCAACTCATAAGAAGAGAGGGGAAAAAAAATTGTCTGGATGTTGTTCGTTTACTCATTCTTGTAGCCAAGGCCAGTGGCCCATCTCTTCCTTTTCGGTCAAATTGCCAGCCACCGAGATCCTCAATGTCCTTCTCGAATGGAAAAGAAGAAATTTGGTGGACGAAAAAAGAATTTATGGGACAACTAACCACTGCAAATCAGTCGGCAGATGTATCAGTTTTCACGTGAGGATCGTGTTTTCTTGTTCTTGGTATTAATATCTAGACCCCTTTCAACCTCGTATTGGCTCATGAATGACTATAATTAACAGTTATTCCTTGAGACCCTGAACTTCCTTTTTTTTTTCCTCGTTCTTGTTCATCTTTTTATTTTGATGAAGACCTTTAAATTGGAAGTCTGAATTTTTGGGTCCTTTTCTCTTTAAGATACTGCACCGGTAAATAGCAATATGCTTCTTAGAAAGTTGTCAATTTGCAATACCGATTTAATCTGTTCAATTTTTCTTTACCTATTTAATCGAATCCTTGCTACTACAGCTTTTATAAGAACTGGCTACTTTTTTTCTTTGTTTAACCCAAACTAGCTACAAACAGGTGTATCATGTTTCTCTGTTCCAACCATTGTTGGAGGATACTTTATTTCTGTTCTCATCTTTCTGGTAACCGCCATGGCATTTAATTCCAAATTGCCAAAAAAAGAAGAAGAAGAATTTAGGCAGCAAATTGATAAATGAGGTTGTCTGTCAAATGGTACAGATTTGAAATGAGTCAAATGACCATTCTAGTAAACGAAGAAAAAAATTAAGGTAATCAAATCAATGTTGATAAAACTCAAACTGTGAACAATCATTTAGATGCTCAGCAGTGGAATGTCCAATGTAATTTCCTAAGAATGCTAAGGCCTTTAAGCCAAATATATTACGATTAATTTCATTTTGTACCCTTTGATTATATCTAAATTTCTAATTTGTCACTTAAACTTCAAAATGTAACACTTTAATATCGAAAGTATAAAATTTGTCCGATTTTAGTTTTTAAAATATAAAATCTTCCAATTCCAGTTTCCAAAGTGTAAAATTTGTCCCGCTTTGATCCTCAAAGTATTAAATTTGTCTTATTTAAGTATCAAATCTATCTTGCTTCTGACACTTAATTTACTTAAATGGGATAAATTTTATATTTTAGAGACTAAAGTATTCCATTTTATAGTTTAGATATCAAAATGAAAATTTAAGTACCTATGGAGGGTGCAAAGTGAAACTAATCTAATATATTACTCTACAAGGGAATAAAGGATCAGTCTTTCATTTTTCCTTTAATGAAAGGTCTCCTCGAGATAGTGAGCATTTTGCATGAAACCTTACTTAGCACATATTAGACCAACGAGCTTTCCTAGCATTGACCTTTCTTGTATTGCGATTTACATGGGCTAGCCTAAATTCATGTGTGAAAGAAAATTTTCATAATCCAACAACATGAAAATAAAATTTGGTCACAAAGTATGATGTCAACGTGACAGTATGCTTGGGTTGCTTTGCTGGGTATTTCCTCCATGACAGCCAAGCCAAAAAGAACTCTTTTTATTATATAGATAGAAAAAGTGAATTAATTCCACGAAAGTGTGCTTCTTTTCATTGAACATTAGCTTTGATGAGTAATAAAATAAGCAAAAGTAAATTGCTCTGAAGGCCGTCGGGTTTAACACAGGTTATCATCATTGAATACATGGTACAATTTCTTGCTTGGTCAGCAAATCAATAGATTCTTTTTATCCATAGAGGCACTCAGTATACAAAACAATATCCCTTTCAAGAAGAATAAACAGATGAAGAAGACGCCAATTTGTTTCCTAGCACTACCAAAACTAACTACAAATATTAATGGGTTTTGGTCTATTTGTGCAAGTTTTATACGACATACATGACAGGGGGACACTAACAAGGAATTAATGCCACCGCAAAAAAAAAAAAAAAGATATTGAAGCCACAATTCAGCAAATAAGCAAGTTTAATTTCCAAAGATTTAGCAAGATCACTGCTGAATTCTTGAAGACAAGGCATCCACCAAATTTATCTGAATTATCAGGTTAGCTAGTTACACGAACAAATTATTTGCACAAGTAGCGCTAATTATTGGTATTAATATATTTAGCAATGATCCCACAAGAATAGATCTTCAGTCCACAATTCCCCCTGAGTAGATTCATAACCAGCGAGCTGCCAGGGCGATTTGTAGCAGAATTCATCGAATTGGTGATCACTAAGGTCGAAGAAAAGATCAGGCAAGTCCAGAAAAGGGTCATCATCTCTACCATTATGGCTTAGTACTGGAGAAGCTGAAGAGTCAGATGTCACTGTACCCTCAGGAGAATAAGGCTCTTCTAGCTTGTCCGGACTCAATTCTCGATCATCATGGCTTGTTGGAGCTGCTAATGCAGCTGCCTTTGCCGCTGCAGCTTGGATATCTTTCGGCAACTTTGAGGCCGGACGGGGAAGCTGATGAGCCAAGTCTGGAAAATTGAGGAAAGCGGAGTGGCCCTTTATTGCAATTGCTGCTACATCATGAGCTCTAGCTGCCATTTCTGGAGTTGCAAAAGTGCCTAACCAGATTCTTGATTTCTTCCTGGGCTCGCGAATTTCGGACACCCATTTGCCCCAGCTGCGTCTTCGGACGCCGTGATACGTTGGATTCTCTCCTTTTCTTGCATCAAGATGGTCATTTTTCTTGGCCCTTTTGCTCCTGGTGTCTTCTTTTGCTGCATCTGGTCTGATTGAAGGATCATACGATGTTGAAGAGGTCTGCTGCTCATTGCCCTTCATGGTTTGAAGGTGTAAATTATTCTGGCTTTGGAATTGGTGGGGGTTGCAGATTAGAGGGAACGTGTAAGGGAATTTTTATATGGCAATCTTGGCTCCCATAATTCTGACACAAAATGGAATAAAGTCAAAATATATATATAAAGAACTGGGGTCTGGGGGGGAGCTAAAGACCAGGCCAAAGCTCTAAAGTGCCATAGCAGAGGTCTATCGTGTTGCCTATGGCTATGTTGATTAGATATGGTGAGAATGGGATCTGACCCTTTCTTCTACTTTGGTTTCTGTCGCTAAATAATAAGCTCCTACGATGGTAACTAATAATAAGTCAAGTTCAGTGTAATGTAGTCAAGAATTAGTACCTAGTAATGAAATTCTTATTTGGTGTATTAAATAGCTATACTATCTTGACCCTGACCATAAAATTGAGAATGACTCCTTTCACTCTTAATTTTCATAGGTAACGTGGTTGGAAATAAGTTTCTATTTCATTTTCCATCTGCATTATTGCCATTATTAAATACTATAAGGCGGTTGAGGAGGCAAAATTTTCAAGACTAGAATTGTGAATCTTGCTCAAGTGTTAATAATGTACATCAATTGGCCATTGTTTTGGGTTAAAACATGGAATACCGCGTCATGTTATGGATATTTTATTCCAAAGGAACCACGTCAATGAACATATGGTCCCTCTCAGTTGGACCATGCATAATCCTCCCTTGGATACCTCAATGAATTAAGCAGCTCTATTTACTGCCAAAACTAAAGTAAAAATCATGCTCACTACAGATTAAAGAAGCTGTTCCCAATGATGAATAATGGCGGCCCATGGCTTTATGATTGAGACGGAAGCAGGCATATAATAATAATAATTCTCAACACATTACTGATGCAATTTGGGAATGATAAATTTACCAAAACTCTTCCAGATCGAGCAAACTTTATTGTCAAGTCAAATAGAATGGCAGCGGTTAGAAAAGATGATCTGATTTTTGTACTACCACACCATTATTTTTGGCTTCAAGACTAACTAGAAACTTAGAACACGCATAGTCTGTCGTTCTATTTTACATATGGTATGAAAACGTTCCCCTAAATAATCTCATCGCTGTACCAAACCCGCGTGGGGTTGGTGTTTGTGCAGTAGCATTTGCTTCTTGAAACAAATAGGCCTTCCTTGAGCACTTTTTTCCATGAATATATTTTCAATTACTCTTACCTTTTTACTTTATATATATCAAATTGCTACGATAAATTTTATTTCAAAAATTTCTAAAAATAACAATACAAACAGATATGTTTTTTTTGTTTGGGGGGGGGGAAGACAAATAAAAAAATACTTTTTTAAAAGACAAATAATGTATGAAATAGATATATCTGTATTATTTTTGCTAGCTGTTGTGAGGCCTCCATGAGTAAATTATAATCGGCTGCTATGCCTAACTATTTTGGTTTTGAATTCTTTTTTTTATTTGGTTTTTTGTTTTTCTTAAATCCAGGTTCAAGAATGGGCTTCTAACTGTTTAAATATCATCCTAATTAAAATGCTTGTTGCTTAAGCTTGAGAGACAGCCTTCCAAACAATATTGACAGGTATTGTGGAGATATATCTCAATTCAAGCTCTGTTCCCGGGACTTGATGCTAAAGCTAACTATTCTTAATTTTCATGTGCGAAAAGATCAAACAGTGAAAGCAAAAGAAAGGAATGAAATGAGTTGTAATTGTACACGTGTTCATTAATCAACTAGCTAAGGTAAATTAACCTTTAGATTGCTCATTTCCTAGCATTTTACAAAATAACCGGTATTGTAACCGTGCTATGCACAGATTTATGTTTAATATAATAATAATAGTAAATGAACTATTTATATTAGTTACATGAAAAAAAGATTTAAAAAAAAATCAAAAGAGTGCTATTTTAAAGTATATTAAAAAAATATAAACAAAGATCACCAAAATACCTTAAGAAATACCAAAAGCACATCAAGCACGACATTATTACCTCTTCCTTCCCCCTTTTCTCTTTTTGTGCCACTTTCCTTCAACATTCCCCTACTCTTCATTACTCTCTTCCTTACTTTTCTAACCCAAACTTCCCACATCTATCCAATTTTTTCCTCTCTTACAAACTCTACCCTCCTTTCACCCTACCCTGTTTCTATCAAATTGCGCAGTCTCTTATTTAATTTCACAACCTATTTACCTTCTATTTTACTACTTTTTCCACTCGTTTATAGTTGTAAATAGTGACCAATTTCTCAATTCGTTCTTTAACAAATCAGTGTGGGTATGTAATTTTATTAGTTTCAAATGGGTAACCTAATTAAACTCATTAATTAGTGGTTATAAAATTGATAGATTGGGACTACTGTTTAGAGTTAATTAAATTAGACGTAGATTCAAATTCATTAGTAAGTAAATTTAAACCACTACTGATACAATAATTATATTCTACTTTTTGCAAAGACATATTTAACGTTCTTTTCCTATTCTTTAATTTTGATTTTTTAAAATCTCATCCTACTTCCTCCCTCCTTTCCATCAAAGTTTTAATTAACTCATTGAGTGTTAATTAATTTCTTACATTCACACCTAAATTATTTTGAGATTCTTGTAGAGTGCAAATTTTGAGACTCACCACTATGGGTTCTTCTGTGTAATTTTTTATTTTTTAGGTAAATATTTATTTATTAACATAATGTGTATTTATTTTGTTGATTACAATGATATCTTATTTTGTTGTTCAAAGAATATGGGAGAAAAAATAAATAAAATTTGTAGTTGATTGTAAATGGGTAAGATAACCAAAATCATGCAAAACTATACCCATTTTACCCACACAAATCACCCATTTTGATAGTTTCATCCCAAGCCACAACTACAACTTTCTTGACTTTAACCCTCTCCTTCATAGCTCTAAACTCCTATCCTTCTATTCCTTTTATTATTTAGTATTCGTTACCTCGCTTTTCAAGTGTTTGAATTGACATAGGGTTAGTTGTAAATCACTATTTCAAACTTTTTAATTGACTTTACTTATTAAAATAAATGAAAAATCCAGAAAAAAAGTATGGAAGATTTGAAAATCATTCAGGAGGCCGCCACTAAAACCTTCCCTAAAATACATATATGTATAGATTATGCCACCAGCTCAGATTTATCTTTGCATTTTAGAATACATTTTTATCCTAATCACCCATCAGTAACCTTTTCTCTCCCACTGTAGATCAATAATAAATGAATTAATTAAGTGCATCAATAAATATTTCTACAATAATAAAGTCTCTGTACTTAGTTTGAATGGTGTAAACTTTTTCGGTCACTTTTTATATTTTCAAATTTACCCTCAGTATAAATGTTCAACTGACACTTAAACACTCTACCAAATAACTACCATAATCCAATAACCCTGACGAAATGACTATCTCAATCCAATAATTGCGTTCTTCTCTACTAATTTCACTCGAATACTACTATTTCCTTCGTACAAGCTTCCCGTACTTCATATTGTAACTAACTCTGAGTGGTTAACACAAGCACCAAAGTATGAATGGGAACCAAACTAATAGTAGTATGCTAAAATACACAAAAAACTAAACAGAACAATTCAAAGGTGATTCAATCAATAAGTGAATTATGTTTTTTAAGTTCCTAGTTTTTCTTTTCTTTTTGCATACAAAATTTTTCATCATTTTCTTGCTAAGCAAGGTAATTAATGAATGGAAGTAATGTTCTGTTCCTAATTTCTCAACTTTTTCAATTGTTTTTACATACTCAAAATTTGCATTTTCTTGCCAAGTAAACTGCCAAGGATGTTAAGAGATATTTTATGCTGAAAATTTATCATTTACGTATTAAGTAAAGTGCTAAAAATGTTAAGAATTAACTATGAGTCTGCCACCATCACTAGTTTGAATAATTCTCATACAAATGGATAAGTGTAGCTATAACATTACTATTGACGATCATCGTTGAGTGAATATACATATTCTAAGTTAAACATTTTTTATGAACATATTTTTCAATCATATTATTATCTCACATACATCAAATCGATACAGTACATTTTTCTACAAAACTCCAAAAAATAGCAATTCAAACGAACAGAACCATGATAAAATTCTTGAACATATTGAATATCCAGATTAATGCTAATAATTTAACTACAAAAATTATTGATGGCAATACAGTGAAATTGCCCTAGCCGGGAAGACAACGAAAAAGTTCGGACAAATAAACAAGCACGATGGCGACTGATTGGTTGCTCTAAATTTATGAAAATATGCCTGGCTTATTTTTAATTATGAATACTTTGGCTTTACATAGTTGTCCTGCTTTCTACTCAATGATAGATTGATAGGCAGGCACTCTGCAATTTAAGCAAATTTCACGTGTCCATTTTCTTCCCATGAATATTAGTGCTAGCTAGTAGTAGTACTAAAAACATGTCTTCCATATAGAACCCCACTCCAAAATCTCAGGTCCCAACCGCCCAGCTTTCAAGTTTCAATTGGTTGCTTTGAATAATGTCGAATTTTGTACTAGAAAGTAAGATCAAAATAATGAACTCAGGAGATGTGGAGACACCAAAGCATATTCTTGGGTCCTTCAAAAAAAAAAAGAAAAAAAAAAGAGAGCATATTCTTGGGCCGCTTATCTAAGCCAGCAATGATAATTATCCACATTTTTCTCTTAAACTAATGAATTAGCGGACCTAATTTCGATCGATCCTAAGACGATGCATTATTGATCTCATCACATTACAACGTTTGTTTGTCGTTTTTACGTTTTATCTCGATTTCTTAACCTCATTAAATCCTCACCGTAGGAAGCCAATTTTTGCAGGTTTCGGGCCCCATGATTAACCGCATAATCAACAGTGCTACAGCTTTTGATGAGCTTTTAACTGGTAGATTTGAATATAATTTTTGTACGTTACACTTTTAAAGAATTTCAAAAAAAAAAATGTCAAATTAGCAATTCAAGTTAGTTTATAGATACATCTAGGCACATCAACGGATCAGGGATTACCCACACTCAACCTAGATCGATCATATTTTTCTTGAGTTTGAATTTACATTCTCAAACTTAGGTCCTACTCAAATCTATGCCTTGTAAAAGAATCATATATAGATTCGACAAGGTTTAGTTTTCTAAAAAGGTTTGTCCCGTTCCATGTGAAATGACAAGGCAAGTGGGTTCCAAATGTTACTTTTTTCCACCAATCAATATAAAGGATTGACTAATGGGTGTGCCCTCCTTAAGAAAAATCTTAGGTATTAATTTCTTTTTTACAATAGTGAATTAATTTAGGAAAATGTTTAAATAGAAAATGGACAACCAGTGTTGCTATGTGCGTTCATGGTAAATTAGGAGTTGTTTTGAATCTAAAAGGTGTCTAAATGCAAATAGACCTGTGAATAAATGGGCATGTTAACCTGTACAGTGAATCCGCTTGATAAAATTTTTTTTTTTTTTACAAAATTAAGTTCGTTGTGATTATTCTATTTCGTGAATTCTTGTGACTTGTTAGATTTGGAATTGCATGACATAATATTTACACGTAAATCATGTGTATCCAAGATTTACAATGCAACAAAATCCTTCTTCTCAAGTTAAGCACTTTAGAAGGCTGTTCTCAACAAGTTAATTACGTCGATTTTTGCTATTTTGTTACTTTGAAGAGTTGTTAACAGTATACATACCATGCATTCTGCTACTGACTTATGTTAGCATTCTTCTTAATTTTAGATGAGAATCATTCAATCATGATACGTGAAACTGGCCAACATAACTTAGATCAATTGATAAGAACGTGCATATTTTCACAAAAGATCATGTATTCGATCCCAACCCATGCTCAATATAAGGGTCGTGTTGATAGCGATCGATAAGAATTCTTATAAACGATTTATGATTTTGAGGCACCCAAACTTTTTCCTACCCAAAAAAAAAAAGAGGATTAATGTTCTATACACTAACTGTGTATACACTTTCACCGTTAGATGCATGACACATAATTCGAATTTGAATTTGAAATTCAAATTTTGCATATGGTCTCGTATATCCAACCGTGATAGTGTATATACTGTCAATGTATATAAAATTTTTGATATGTGAAACTGAAAAGTATGTTATATCTACTTAATTAGCATACATAGAAAATCTACACATATGCGGGTGCATAGACTATTTCAATAGATACATGTGTAAAATTTAAAATTTAAATTCAAATTATAGTTAATTTTTATATATCTAAATCCAATTGTATATACACTGTTAATATATAAATAATTAATCCTTTAATTTTTTATGTCCGTATGACCCCCAACTTTTTTTTTTCAGCCACTAGCTATTTGTCGTAGCTATGTGGGAGAATTTTATAAAAAGATGACTGATAAAATTGTATTGTCTATTCACAAAAGTTTGAAAGAGTGAATGGGCATGTCTGATCGTCTGGAAGGGAGTTATAAATACTTCGAATCTTTTGAGTCCGTAAAATTCCAGCACTCTTTTTGTTTCTCATGCAAAATAACACAAATTTGTCGCACATTTTTTTAGGGTGAATGAGAGGATGGGTTCAGACCCGACTCCTCTCATTTACACTTTTGTGATGTGTATGTATATGCTTTTAACCCTTTGTCCTAATAAATCGTGCCAGAATTTTCACTTCATTTATAATCAAATCCCCTTGTCAGGACAAGAACTTTTGTAGAATGGTGCAAACTGTTTCGATCTCTTCCTAGAGAATGCATCATACTTATTGTGTTTCCAAATTGTAAATGCAATCACACTTTCGTTAGTTTTTTTTTTCTTAAACATCAATAATATCAGCAAGGTCATACACTTGTAATTTCAACATTACTCTTTTTTTTTTTTTTTTTTAACTGAGCGGCATGTAGAGGTAATCACTGAAATGACATGATCAACTAGTAAAATCACGTTGTTATCTTTAAACCCAAAGGCAGTAAAGATTATGGTAGTTATCTAAATTAATTAAAAGTTAACTTTTTTTTTGGTTTAACTGATTGTGCCTTTATAAAATCATTTTGGTTCAAAAAGGGCTGATTTAACATCTAAGTAATTTTGCTGTAGACATCTTTATATGAAGTGATTTGGTGTTGCTACTGATCCGTATCTTTTCCAGCAGGCCATTAAATTAAATAATGAACTTAATTTGCTATAAGCACTTGATGCTTGACCTAATCTGGAAAGCACTGTACTACTAGTTATCTTGTCGCTATATTAAAAGCATTC
Organism: Coffea humblotiana; assembly: GCA_023065735.1. Classification (NCBI taxonomy): domain Eukaryota; kingdom Viridiplantae; phylum Streptophyta; class Magnoliopsida; order Gentianales; family Rubiaceae; genus Coffea; species Coffea humblotiana. Next base: position 24,957,532 of record CM041215.1, on the reverse strand, counting down.
TATCTTTTCCATCAAACCATAAAAATGTCGTTTTTCCATCAGCCCACCGCTTAGATTGCAGAATCAGAATGCGCTACAACGCAAATCTTTGCTGGAAGCCAAATGCAAAACACACACACACAGACACGCACTTAGCTGTTGATTGTTGAATCCATCTTTAATTATCAGCCATCAGTACCCAAGGCTGCCTGGCTTAATTCATTAGTTTCTACATCAATTGAATTGACAAGAGCCCTCTTTCCTCTTGCGTGAGATTCCAAGGCTGATTGGCTTAATTAATATTGTTTTAAAGGTGATTTTTTAAAGAGCAAAAAAAAAAAAAAACTTAGAATTGTTTCCAGTAGCATATTAATTGTGAGTGTGAATTATGTATTACTACTATAACTATATATTTTCTCAATTATCATCGGTTGCTAGCTATGTCGAATTAATTCGCTTGGAAAAAATCCTTGACATATTGCCCGTTTGTAAGTTTAGATATCATCTTTAGAAGCAAATGCAATTAGATGTACTTGAGTTCATATCTAAGTGACCTGGCCGTATGGGGAGATTTCTCCAGTCATTCCAAAGTAAAAATTACCAAAAAAAAAAGGGAGAGAGAGAAACGAACAGTTGGTAGCAAAGCAAAACGTTGATGAACCAAATTTATGTAATTAAAGATATACTAATAGAAGTATATCCAGTTTGTGCTTCGGTGGATATGATGAACCACCATTAAATATTTCTCCTTCCTGCTCATCCATGATCAAGCACATTAGGCAAGTCAATTTCTAAGAGTAGATTTTTGTACACTCCTACTTGGCAAAAAATAAGCTATGTGCAGGCACTTGATTTGTTGATTTCGGATTTGATAGCAATTCTAGTTAAAAGGGTTCTTTGAGTTTGGCATCAGTTGCAGAGTTTGCAAGTTAACCAGTAGTAGAGTTAGGCTGGTGGTGGTGGTGGCTTGGTTGCCAACCTTGGAAGAGTTATGCTTTATGAACACAAACGTGTGAGATTTCATGTGGTGGACATGCTCATCGATCGGCTGCCATCATTGGATTTGACTGCAACTATTTGGTTTTTCTTGGTAAAAGTGAGTCTAGAAAAGAAGATGAATGATTGAATGAAGGCCAATGGTACGTATATATGCTAAAGCTTAACAGCTGCCAACAGGTTACTTGTTGAGTATCAGTGAACAAAGGTTTAATAGCTTTTGCTGTTGTTTTCCACACCTTCACTGTCCTAAACGCAAAAAAGTGATAGTATTAATTCAAAGAAATTGATTTGTCAGAGTTTATAGCAAGTGATGCAGAAGATGATGATCAGATGAGTAAACATCTGAAAAATACCCAAGCGCAGAGAGTTTGGTCAAGTGCAACATCAAGTAACTACGCAAAATAACCCGCTGAGAATCCTCTTCCCGATTCCAAAAAGATCAAGAAATATAAAAGGTGAAAAAGAAGTGGCTCACAATTCAAGCATAAATGCTTCTTTTTTTATATTTTTGCTTTGCGATAAAACTTTATGAAATTCTGAATGGTTTAGGTTTCAAGTAAGAAATTTCATCATTCCAAAAAGATCAAGCAATGAATTAGGATTCACCAATTAGAAAAAGGAAAGAAGAAAATGTCAGCTTCATACAGATAATTTGTGGAAATATATATGTTTCTTGGCTTTTGGCAAATCCCTTGAGATGGGTTTCTTTTTAAGTTAGTTGTGGAATTAATTACAACTGAATTATGAGAACACTGTTAGAGCAATCAGCTCATCAATCATCAGAGCAGGTGTCATGGATTTTCATTGAACAAACAAGTCGTGAAACAAGACAATGCCAACACGTAGGATGATGTCGACCCCTGTTTAATTCTTCTTTTTTTTTTTCATCATTTGCATGGCTAAATGAGTTCCCACTGAGCTAATTGAACGATTGAACTCGCTTCTCATGATTAGCAGGATCTAATGGAGCTTCCACCAGCTTGGGAATAGTCCAAGAAGCTTCACAACCACAGCTTTGATTGCAGGATCCTATTCATGGTAAGAACGAAGCGGCAATATCTGCTACAGAGCATCAGTGCACTCATTGTGGGCAAGATTGTCACATTGCTAGAAGGTGCATTCTGCCTTTTACATCTATAATAATAATTATCCCTAATCAGGTACTAATATGATAATGAAAAAACACACTCAAATCGTATCCTATCTATGCTTGCCTACTTTAAGTATTTATAGATTGTTTACTGACTTAAGCATCGGATTAACTTGAACTGGCCTCGAGCCTAGCCCCTCCTTTATTTCCTCTCACAGTACATGAATTGTGAATTATTGACCCTCATTAGCCCGCGTAACCAGTTTTTTTTTTTTTTTTTTAAGGAATGAATGAAATGTTGTTGTATTTGTTGAATATTCCAAAAGATAAATTTGTTTTGAGATAATAATATATATATTTTTTAATCTGAAGATAGTCAAATTTTACTATTACTTATCATTTTTCCCAACAGATAAGTTTTGACCGGCCAGTCTTCTATTGGCCAATTTTTCCACTGCAGCCTCCCAACCCATAAAACTTTTACCGAGTGTTCCACTCATATCTAATTCTCTAACATTCAAATTTGTTATCAAGTGTTCTATCCAAAAAGTCTTGAAGCTTTTCTAACGGTATGTTTCGGTGGCCTATAAATAGTGGCTTTTATCAGAACTTCAGATGCACGCGAAACAACTCCAGAGAATTTTCCTATTGCTGCTCCTTGATACCTCAAAGTAGTTTATTATTAGCATTTTTTGTTCACTCGTTCCTACACAAAACATATTGTAACTTTTAATTAATAATGAAAAGAAAGCTCGTGTGCGCGCGCACGTGCGCGCGCAGATAGATATATCATGTAGATAATCCCAGGCGGAAAACTTTTTTTAATTGAAAATGTATAGGGGAACGAAAATTCTAATTTTTTTATTAAACAAGTCCGTCGCTAAGGAGACTAAGCATCCACGTTTAAATATTGTTAATAGGACGTAATAATCAAAGAAAAAGAAAGCTCGTAGTGCGGTATTAAGAAGAAAGGTATGACATTATGAGTATGTACTTGTAAATTAAAGTTTAGTTGGAGAAATAACATCTGGATCTTGACTCTAGTTTTGTATGAATCTCTTATATACGAAAATAGAACTGCAAATGAGTCGAGTTGAGTAGAATTTTAATCTAATCGAGTCGATCATTGATTCAACTTTATCAAATTTGAACTGAAGTTCGACTTCTCAACGTAAAACTCGATTTCGAACTTAATCTTAAATTCGAACCTAATCGAGTTTGAGGTCGAGCCTGTTCGAGATTAAAATATATATATATTGCTTACGTTAATTCGCCTTACTAGCTAATAAGTTGAATTTTTCTGTACTCAAACTCAAATTCTACTTAAACTCGAGTCGAGTTTTAATCGAGCAGAATTACAAGCGTCGGAGAGCGACTTGATTTGTTTGTAGTCATACGTGAGAAGAAGAAGGCGTTTCAAAATCCCAAAAATTTTCCCCATTTAGGATGTCAATCACACTAACCGAGGTCAAATCTGTCAGATAAAAAATAAGAACCTCATCAGAATAATGTTCATGTATTGCCTCGGGATTCAAAAACATGAAAGAACAACCTGATATATATACTTTCCTCATATATAATCTAGTAAACAAATTTAACATGATCTAGTAGCCTCAGCTGATCGAATTTCACCTACGCCTAGGAACATAAACTCGTGCCCACAAATGTTTTCGCCCCACCATGAACTTTGCCTTGGACTGTCCATTGAGAATTGTGTCGATGATCGAATGCCTGGTAAAAATGACTCTTCCATAAAGAGGTGGATCTCTCCCTGCAGCTTGCTCCACCACCACATCTTCAACCACGTCTCCCCAGTTCCTGAGGAAAAAAAAAAATCCCGCAAAATTTCGAAAGTCATCGTGCGTGTGTTGTAGTGTTTGTGCATGCATGTGCATGGAAAAAGCAGTAGGAAAAGATAAGTTTATATGGGTACATACGAAGTAAAAAAGTTGATCACTTCATCACGAGTAAGGGGATAGCCTTTAGAGAAAGTTAAGAACATGGTTCTTGAATCTTCATTCGTTTGTCTCGGAACGAACTCACTGGCGTTTGGATTCAAGGTTGAAGATGGCCTCATTCGACCACAGGCCGCCACTTGCCCAGAATTGCTGGTGCTGCCACCATCCGCAAATGGTCTAACCATAGGCCTTAGAATAACATTTCCATCAACTTCAATGGCAGCATTTTCTCCAAATATTCTGTTGCAAACTGTCTCCATTATGTGTGTAAATCGCCTGAACATAAACTCAGAATTGTAGTAAAAGAACCTCAGGCTTAGTGGCTCATCCAAAATGCCAACAAAGACAGGAGAATCATTCGCCCCAGTCGGTTCATTTCCTCCCGGTTGAATGCGGTCTAAACAGGACAAAGTCTCGTTGAATATTGCATCAATGGTGCAATTGTCCGATGAATGGATTTTTCGAGTTAGGTCATGATAGCCAATCTCCTCTAACAGCAACCAGAAGGCCATTGCCATCTTAACAAGCTGTGGGTTTTTTCTCATTGGTCCTACGATTCGATTAAACAATACCCTCTCTAGTGTATAGAATAAGAGAAGATCAACAAGGTTTCCTACTCCAGCCATGTTAGATTTACTGTCAGCGAAATGAGGGGTAGAATCCATAAAAGTCGACAGTGATCAGAATACAAAGCGGGGATATTATTATCGGGAGTTCCATAGCATATTTATGAAGCCTTGTGTTGTTTGTTATGAGCGTATAATTCCAATGAACTTCGACTCAAGTAACCTAAGAGTCTATGTCGCTTGGATAATGCTTCCCATTTACTTTGGCGCCAAATGTTGTGGTAGTAACTGCTAACATTTCCTGCCCTTTCAACGAAGAGAATCACCACAATCGAAACCTTGGTAATAGACACCTATGACTTTAACCTGAAGCTAAACAATTCTGTGGCTTTAACTTCGGACTCTTTCAAGTAGTATCGTGCGAGCGGCTAATTCTTATTGCAATGGGGCACGCATCTGGAATAAGTAGCATCTTTTTAATATGCAAATTTCAGAGCGTATGGTTCAATTTTGAGCCAAGTAGCCAAGTAAAATACCGTCCAGGAAATTATCCCAATCATATGTGCCAAGAATGGGAAAAATGGGTTTATATTTATTAGGGTCGAAGGTTCAAGCGGGAAACCATACCTTCCCAAGCACACAACTCAGTAACCTGCCTTTCCTTACAGTTTAAACAGACAAATCTTGTTTTCTAGCATCATAAATAACTGGAACTCTCCAAGAAGTTAATTCCAGGATAAAGTTTACTAGAGTTATTACTGGAGTTACAACATTATTCACGTTCAATGCTTGTGGAATCTTGAACGTCCTTTATAGCTTTGCAGCACGAAGCTGCTGCTTCAGGAGGGGCCGAATGTATTGATGATAGCCATCAGGTACAACAGATTCATTTAAAGGATCCTTCCATGCAGCCTCGTAAAGTTTTGGATACACATTACCATCATAGCGGCCAAGAATTGAACCAAGGAAGTGATCCGTGTAGTTAAATGCATCGACAAGTGCAATAGCGTTAGCCCGAACCTAACAAACAATCAAGAAGTCACGCATATCAATCAGTCGAAGGTCCTTCAATGAACAAGGTGAAGATCAGATATTTCTGGGAACAAACCTGGGTATACAACTCTCTAAGTTGGTCATTTGCAAGTGAAGCCTGTTTAGAGGTGACGCAGCTTGTGGCAAGAAAATCACCCTGATGTTTGTGAAGGAGGGCCAGGGAATAAATGCCACAAAGCACTTCCAACTGTTGCTTCACCCCCTTGCCAGGAATGTCTTGTTGCAGTTTCTCAATAAACCTAAATGAAAAATGATGTCATATTTTGTCAGTTGAGTTTCATCTTTCCAGAAGACATGAGTTGAGTTTCATCTTTCCAGAAGACATGAGACTAAAACTTTACATGAAAAGATTGTGATGATAAACCATTCCAATGTGAATCAACCAGCTTGAGGGTATGAGCCTAAGAACCAAAAGTTTGGAGGTTTTGACTCAACTTCTATCACTTCCGATATCATAAAATGTTGATTTAAGATCCCAATTCTCAAGCGCATAAAAGCAACATCAAATACCACAGAAACTATGGTGACAGAGATAAGTTAATTTCTGCAACACCATTGCAGGAGCCCATCAAGACTTCGAGATTAAAAAAACCAAGCTAGTAATTTTCAGGATGTTAAACACACATTATCAGTGATTGTACTGGCTATTAAGTTAGTTACTAACTGATCGGTGTTGTTGGGCTCTATCACCCCAGAAGCTAGCTCAAGGGGTGAGGCTCTTCCTCACAATTATAACCTAACACCCTGGTGTTTCCATAACTGATGTTGGATATACCCAACACAAACTGTACCTGGAAGACCTGCGGTACAGGCAATAGTATGTGTAGAAAACTTTTACTGGGAGGAGCAAATAGAAGAAGCTTACTTGGAGACAACAATTAACTGACAGTGAGCAACGGATGCCTCAACTAAATCAGCTGATAGTTCTGCAAAGCCTGATATGAAGCAGACAGAGGGGGAATATAAGTGGTGTGAGTAGGACTCTTTTAAAAATTACCCTAAACGCACAAGCACCAACCAAGTTCATTTAAGAATAAAACTTTAATCTCAGAAATTCCATTTGAGACCAACCTCACTTGCCCATTCATATGAAAGAATCCAAAATCGTATCATTTAAGATGATAAGACTTTAAAAAAGAAAGGGCATTTGCAACTAGCTCTTTAAAATTTGTTATATTTAACCAAGAAAGGTAAGATAGAAACATGTAAACGAGTTAGTTACTGTTAAGGAAGAACAAGCTTGATCACCATGGCACAAAAGAAGGTACCTTCTTCTGGGTTAGAAAACTTGCTCAACTTTTGAGCACAGGAAACACACATTCTAGCAGCCCTCGCTTCAAATGCCTCCAGTACCACATTAGGATTCAACCAATCCTTGGCTGCAGGACATAAAATCAATCAGACAAACTAGTTCCACTTGTTCAGAACTCCAATTCTGGAAGATGAACTAATAAAAGATTATGTTACTTGATACTTCTGACTTGCAAATGGACAAAAATTTCACAAATTTTCAGCCAGAACCACGTAATCATAGATGTGATTAGTCAAGAAAAATGAAATTCTATCTTCAGAACTAAACTCTCAACATTTCATTGTGGACTTCCCAGAAGCAACTTTAAGAAAACCAGCATAGTTAATTATGATCCAGAAGAAAATATACCTTTTTGAACATTACACCGATACTGCATCAGAGGTTCAATCCTTCCCAAATAAGCCATTGTTCCCACTGGCGGCTTTCCAGAACTCAGTTGAGAAACAGTCTTCATGAGAATTCTGGCAACCTACAGCATAACAATACCACTTCAACTTCAAGAAAACCAAGAGTTCAACATACAAAGAGAAAGTAAGTGGCAAACAAAAAGCAAAATTGTTTAAATAACCTCTTTCTGGCAAAAGATGGCTAAAACAAAAATGTAATAACCAGCTCAGTACTACAACTGAGTTGCAGCTTCCTCTTCCAAGCAAATTCAGATGTCAAGCAGCATTCATCTTCAGTGAGCAGCTAATATTTTGAGATTCCAAAGAGTAAATTGGTTTGGACAACCTCATGGCAAAGTATATAACTAATTAACTATCCCACTACATATTAAAATTTCTATCATTCTGAACCTAGTTTACAAACAAGAAGTAGCCTAAAAAGGGGGAAAAAGAATGAAAAAAAAAAAGTTAACATGCCAGAGTCTTAATGCAGTACGGCAACATTCAATCATGTAAACAACATGAAATTGCATTCCGGCAAAACAAAAATGAAACTAGTAAACAGATCATAAGACTCCACATAAGTTGTCAGTCCCATAGATTGACACCTCATACCTGTAGCTGCAGCACAATGTTGTCTCCTTCATATGTGCAAGCAGGGACATAAACAGCAAATAATTCTGGAAGCCCACTAGTGCAAAGATAACCATGGCCTCCACACAACTTTCGGCATTCTTCTATTCCATCCTACAATTTGACATATATGATGAATAAGCAACTTACACACGTAATCAGACGTAAAATGATGCTTATTGGAAATAAAATTGTAGAAAAACACAATTCTAAAACATCATATACCACCAAGTGCAGGTACCTGGGCAGACATCGTTTAGGTCCAGGAGACCAATCTTTTCAAAATGCAAATTCTTATAACTACCCGAGTTCTAAAAAACATAAGCATCCACGGAATCAGTGCAGACAAGCAAATGCTATAGGCAGATGGATCAAGCTGGAAGGCGCTGTACTACAAAGAAATGCAATACAAATCTACTTCAGATAAGAGTCTTTATATTACCAAAATTAGAGCAACCTGTTAGTTAAAAATCTCCTGAAGTTGCATCAGAAGAAGTGTCTCGTTACTGTCCTAAAAGCGTAGAGATCTTAAACTACAATCCTCAACCTTATAAACCATCTGAAAAACACAACATGAGCAACCTACCCAGGAGTACAATTAGAACAACACAAACATGAACACACGCATGAAAACAGAGTCAATTACAAAGATAATATTTGCTACTTACAGCAGTGACAGAAGTAGTCAAAGACTTCAACCCTGCTGTGCATGCGTGAACTTCAGGCAATGTTGAGAATTCATTTGCTTGCAGTCTTCGCATTACATCCGTGTATAACCAGTTTAGCCACTCACCAACGAATCTGAATGCATAAGCAGAAGCCAGCAGAGGAAAGAGCCTACTTTGTTGAGTTTTGTAATCAATCACCTATAGCAGAAAAAGGCATAAGGATTATTTTTGCGACATACACCCACAAGATTTATGAACAAGCCAAGCCACAAACCCAAATTTATGCATGATCTGCAAGCAATTTCAATTTTCATGCAGAAAAAGTAATGATGAAGCACATGTTAGTAAATGTCCAATTTGCTTCAGGGAAAGCAAACAATCCCAACGCAACCAGAGGATATCTTAGTTCTGCAAAGCAAATTAACAGTACCCAAACTGATGCTTTCTTTTTGATGACCAAGAATGCTTGTTTTACATGTAAGAAACAACAAATAGATGTCATTTACTTGACAAACAAAGATCCCAAAACCACTCTTAGCTCATAAAGTTACATGAATGTAATATGTCGACCAGGCTAGAGATAGTGTACAAAAAGAGTCCTACTCTTGATCTTAGACCAGCTGTCATCTTATTTAGTTTCATTACAAATTCCTTACTGTTGATCCAAAAGAAAATTAAGTGAAGGATAAAACCGCCATCATACAGAAGCAGAAGTGCATTTATAGTGGAGTAGCATAACTTTGAGAAAAATGTACTCATCAACAATCAAGATCAAGCAACCATAAGTAGTTAATTTACAGGACATTTAACACCTACATCATCAGAATAATTCATTTCAAAATACTTAAAATGATAGAAAAATTTCATTTCATTACCTGGGTTTCTGGTCCACCATTTTGTGAGCCAAATTGTCTACGAACAGCACTATACCTCGTTGCAATGCAAACAGCCCGTGACAAGGCACAAGAAGCATCTTGTACAATTGTTTGCCGGACAAACACCATAGTACCATAAACCAGCTGTCGAGGAACATCTGATTCAACAACTTTCCCTTCTCTGGTAACTTGGGAAACCCTGTGACATTCAGAAGTCAATTACTTACAACTGAAAGTTGATACTAATACAAAAAGCAATTGAAGGAATTAATACTAATACAGGAAGTAAATGAATTATTACAGTAACATTCAAATTTCGGCAATGAGTGGGGGCTCAAGAGAATCACTGCATGATAATGCATCAACTGCAATCCTCCTATCTCTTTGATAGGAAAAATGTAGAATATAGAAATGCTCCAAACTACATCATGCTTTTAATTAGAAAAGCCCCACATTACATGATACTCCAATTAAAAGCTCAAAAAATTAGAGAAGTTTAACACTGTCCTCTTTTTTTTTTTTTAGTTTTCTGGTTGTAGCCTTCCCACTTTCACAAAATAAATCTCTGTCAAGGCACAGAACCATTAGAATGCAGAATCTCTACAGTTTTTCAGATTGATTGATGAAAGGCTAAGATAAAGTCAGCGGATCACACTAATCACATTTTGCACCTAGACTCCAGTAAATAAGTCCAGAACAAGAATATATGTAACGTGCTCCCATTGTTTTGCCAGATTAATCTATTAATGCTAGACAATAAGAACATTGACAGGTAAGACAAGTACACTAACAGTGCAGTTCAAAGAGTTCTGATTCACTATGGAAGCATAGAGAGACAATTATGATAACTACTGGCAACAATATTGAAAGTTAACTGTCAGCTCAGTAAGCAGTCATATCAAAAAGAAAACCATACATATCCTGGCCATCAAAAGCTAATCTAGCTCTTGATAATTACCCAATGAACCAAAAAAAATATTGGCAGACCAGACAAAGAATGAATTAGAAAGTGGCAGGTATGGATGGTAACACACCTCATCAACATTTGATCTCTTGGAATTCTCACATGGTCAAATCTCAGCACTCCATTGTCCATAGTGTTGTATGCTCCATTACCAAATTTCATTCCAATATCACCAATTGTGATGCGTGGGAGTGGTTTATGATCCTCCAAGCTCCGTAGTTGGACAATGAAACCTGTAAATTAGGAATAATTAACAAGTATTCCTACGATGTCTCAATTTTCATACTTCAGGCAAACAGTTTGGCCATTTCAACAAAGATTTAAATTAAAAAAAAAAAAAAACTGTGCTTACCATGAATGCCATGTTCTTGACCATCAGTTATAAGACGAGCATAGACCAGCCCATGAGTTGATACTTTACCCAATCCACCAGGCCACCACTATTCACAATCAATAAAGGCAGAGAATAGGTAATAGTTCAAGAATACAGCTCCAACAGTCAGTTGCAAAACAACAACAATTTTCAAACACAATTGACCACAAGGAGGATAAAGCCACTTGTTTGTACTATGCTCACAAGTATCAAGAGATTGTAGTTACTGAATTTGAACCACAAACACACAGTACAATGACAATAAAACCGCTTTTTATTTCGTTTATGAGCAATAAACAAAAAACATAAAACAAATGAAGAAAAACCTCTTGTCAGCCATTTTAATTACCTTGCTTGAAGTCAATGTAGGACTATGAATGACAAATTCATCTGTTTGAGGATCAAATGTTGCAGTAGTTTCAAGGCCTTGAACGTTAGAGCCGTGACCAAGTTCAGTTTGTGCATAACAGCCTATAATCTGCATCTTATAGGCCAAAGGCAACCACTTCCGCTGTTGTTCATCGGTACCTTGACCTTTGATTGCAGGAACAAACATACCCTAAAATGACAACAGTAATAATAAGCCCTCTTAAAAGAGCAAGCCTTCAGCTCTTCCCAAACATCAATAAAAGCAAAAGAATATCTGGGAAGCATTCGATGATTAAAATATCTAAGTTCCTAAGGTCCATCTCATGATAACTTTAAAGCACAAATGATAAAAAGGGAAGACAAAATCATGTGTAACTCTGGAATATTAGAATTGGATGTTACCCAATGAAGATCAGTAAAGGAAGGTTCATCGACATAAAACCTGAGTTTTGAAGCCTCTTCCTCTGCAAATGTAAAATTAAAGAGACAAATATAAATTAAACATGATTGCACAAATGAACCAATGTTGCTAACAGTTCACCAAAAAATCACAGGAATGAATACCGGATAAACGAAGCTCATTGATTCGTTTCCATGCATAAGTTGCCTTCCTAAGAGTGTTTTTAAACAACTCCTTCCTAGGAAGCATAGTTCTTTCATCCTTCCGGAAGGCCTAAATCCCAAAACCAAACACAATAAGAAGACAACATTCTAAAACACAACTAAATGCCGAAATAACAGAATTCCCGCATCTGTTTTTACTTTCTCTCGCTTAAACAACTATACACTTCATTCGATAAAAGGGGCCACTTTGTTTCAGTTTAAAAAAGAAAAAAACTGTTCTTTATTGTTGGCCTAATCAGTTGTTGCATAGTTAATCACAAACTAGCCATCTTACAGTATTAATTCCTCAAATTCATAGAAAGTCACTGATATAATCAGCTAAAACCAAAAGATACCATCATTTTGACTTTGCTTACATAGCATCAACACAAAAAGATAAAAGGGTATCAAAAAACAGAATCTTTACCCATCTACTTTTAATTAATTCCTTTTCTTTCCCCATTTATCAAGAAAAGCTAAAAGATTGAAAGGCATGACCTCATCGTCTTTTACCACATGCTTTAAAAGTTTCGACCTTTTACACCCTTCAGTTATACTGCTACTAATTCTTTTCCAAAAAAATAAAGCAAAAAAAAAAAGACAGCAAAAGCAATTAGAGTAACTTCAAAACTAAAATTTTTTCCGGTTTATTTTCCTACGTCACTGCAGTGAAATATTCAAGAGTAGAGAAAATCTAAATTAAGAACCCAAAAAAGAAAAAGCGCTCAAAATTAGAAAAATACAGGATCATTGGCAACGAGCTTGGAAATGCGATCGGAGACTTCAAAGGCGTGGCGGGAGCCCGCCCACACAATCTTCATCTCTTCCACATCGAACTCCGCCTTCTTCCTCTCAGCAGCTAAGTAATCTACTCCTTCCATTCCCTCTAGAAAAAAAAAATTCCAACTATTGTACAAACAAACACGACCCAATTCAGATATAGATGCAGAAATCTTGCTGCAATTATAATCTATTGGTGATCGTATAATCGGCGAATTTCCGTGTTACAAAATTCGGTTGTGATTACTAATTAGGGAAAAGGAGCCAAAGTAAATGAAAATCGCACTTCCCGAGGAAGGTAATTGCCATGAATTATTTTAGATATCCCGCAATGTAGATAGATACATGGACGCTTAGGTGGATCTGTATCGTCAGACAGGTCAGCATTGACTTGTAATTGTGGTTTTTAACAAAAGAAGATTTGGATTTTCTTTTCTTTTCATAAATTGATGTATTTATACCATTCTTCCCTGTATTGCTTTATATATATATAACATTTTTAGAATTTATTCTGTGCATTGAAAGAATATTGAAACTTAAGATGCAGATAATGGCGTGATTATATGATAACTTCTTTTGTCCATTGAATGTACAAAATATGAAAAGAAAAATATTAATAGCACTGGCTTATTATAACTTCTAAAAATGAGCTATTGTAGATTAACTGTGGCCTTATTCTCAGTTGCTTTAGATTTTATAAAATCTGATAACTAATTATAGAGAATAATCAAATGAGCAAAAACAAGACAGCTCTTTAGGCGATTATAAAATTTAGGCTTATTATCAGTTAATTAATAGAAGAGGTACCACAAAAACTGTGAATAGAGAGTTTTGATTCAGAGGAATTAGGCCTCAAGGACTTGGTACATTTTATTGGAGTTTCTGGTTATTTACAAAAAGGAAAGAAAACCTCCTTTGGACCTTTCTTTCTTTTTGGTTATACTATCCTGTTTGGAATTCAAGTTTTTTGTCAAGTTTGTCTGTTACAAGTTTTTTAAAAACTTTAGCTACAGTAACTTCAAAAAATTTCTCAGAGGTTTTTAAACTTTATATTTCAAAATATTCAAAAATCTACATATTTCAAAAAATTTTTTAAAAAATTTCTACAGTGAGCTACTTGGAAAATCAACTAGACGTCAAGTCAGCATTTCTAAATGGCTACTTGGAGGAGGAGATCTTTGTGGAGCAACCTCAAGGATTTGCAGTGAAAGGTCAAGAAGACAAGGTGTACCTACTTCACAAGGCACTATATGGCCTAAAACAGGCACCAAGAGCCTGGTACAGCAGGATTGATGATCATCTTCTGAAGATTGGATTTAATAAGAGTTTGAGTGAATCAACTCTTTATGTGAAAATTGTTAATGATGATATAATTGTTATTTCACTATACGTTGACGATTTGCTTGTCACAGAAAATAAGCCAATCTTGGTAAATCAGTTTAAGGAGCAGATGAAACAAGTCTTTGAAATGACAGACTTGGGAGAGATGTCCTATTTTCTTGGCATGGAGGTTATTCAATTTCAACAAGAAATCTTCATAAGTCAGCACAAATATGCAAGAGATGTGTTGAAAAAGTTTAATATGGAAAGTTGCAAATCAATTAGCACTCCATTGATGGAGAACGAGAAACTTAGTAAAGATGATAGAACTGCCAAAGTTGATGAAGGCCTATACAGAAGTCTTGTAGGTTGTTTGATGTATCTTACAGCAACAAGACCTGATATTATGTATGCTGTGAGTTTACTGTCCAGATTTATGCATTGTGCAAGTGAGTTGCACTTCAAAACTGCAAAAAGAGTACTCAGGTATGTCAAAGGCACTGCTGACTTTGGAGTTTGTTTCAAAAAATCAGAAAAATTGGAGTTACATGGCTATTCAGATAGTGACTGGACTGGTTCTTATGATGATATGAGGAGCACTTCTGGATACTTGTTCAATCTAGGTTCTGGATGTTTTTCATGGAATTCTAAGAAGCAGCTCAATCTACTGCTGAGGCAGAATATGTTGATGCTACAGCCGCTGTTAATCAAGCCTTATGGCTTAGGAAATTGTTAGCTGATCTAAATCAAGTTCAACAAGAAACTACTCAAAATTTTGTTGATAATGAAGCTGCTATAGCTATTTCCAACAATCCAGTGTTTCATGGGAAAACTAAGCACTTCAAAATTAAATATTATTTTTTTCGAGAAGTTCAAAAGAATGAAGAAATTGTTCTAGTTCATTGCAAGACTGATTATCAGATTGCAGATATTTTTACGAAAGTCTTGTCCAAAACAAGGTTTGAATGCCTAAGAAGACAGTTGGGGATCTGCAGTAAAAGTGACAAGGAGGAGTGTTGAGATATGCCAATTTTTTCTACAAATTTTATCAGATTAAGTTTGATATCAGAATCATTCAATTGGTAGAAGAATAAGTCTTCTTGTTAGGATATTTGTTAACCAAAATTATATTGGTTTAATAACAAATATTTTAACTAAGATTTGCTAGATAGAAAATCATGTTATCAAGTAGTTTTTGTTGAGATTTTCTGGAGAATTGTTAGCTGAAATTATTTTAGTTTGTTTCTTTGTAAACACTATAAATAGGGTGTTGATGAATGAAGAAATTAAGCTCCTTTTTCAACCCTCAATATAGTCTTGATATCTTTGTTTATGCTTCAAAACCAACAGTTGCTTTAGATTTTATAAAATCTGATAACTAATTATAGAGAATAATCAAATGAGCAAAAACAAGACAACTCTTTAGGCGATTATAAATTTTAGGCTTATTATCAGTTAATTAATAGAAGAGGTACCACAAAAACTGTGAATAGAGAGTTTTGATTCAGAGGAATTAGGTCTCAAGGACTTGGTACATTTTATTGGAGTTTCTGGTTACTTACAAAAAGGAAAGAAAAAACTCTTTTGGATCTTTCTTTTTTTTCTGGTTGTTACTACCCTGTTTGGAACTCAAGTTTTTTTGTCAAGTTTGTCTGTTACAAGTTTTTTAAAAACTTTAGTTACACTAACCTCAAAAAATTTCTCAGAGGTTTTTAAACTTTATATTTCAAAATATTCAAAAATCTACATATTCAAAAATTTTTAAAAAAACTTACAATAAAATTTTAGACAAACTCTCAAAAAACGCACCTTCCAGGCAATGATGGTTTCACACTCCTAAATTGCTGAGAAGGAATTGTCGCCAGTTGAGGGCTGCCATTCGTTCATTTTTCTATGTACCGACCAAACACATTTGACACGTGAAAATTCCGCCCGCCCTTCCCGGCGAATGGAAAGCGATTGAGACCATCATATGATGCTCAATTATTTGGTTGTGTTTTTGCATTGTTTTGGTGCTTTTGTTTCCTTTTACTTTTTTTTTTGTTATTCTTGTCGTTTACTAGACATATTAATTAAAGAATCCTGAATTATATGCTTGAGTTTTTGGGCATTTAAGTGAATTAATTTTTTTGTACTTTGTTGGGTTGGCAGAAGCATTCACGCACTGGGTTGTGGATATTGTGATTTGCTCCATTGAATAACTTATTGTTATATCAAGAAAATACATTCATACCAGATAAAATCATAAAATCAATAAAAACTTGGAAAAAAATATCAAATATGATAGATTAATGTTACTATGAATAGCAAAATAAGAAACTCAGATAACTAAAATTGCGCCTTTTTTTTTCTATAATCTGGTGCATTTTTCTCATTTTTTTTTTCTTTCGCACAAACAAAATATCATTGAACTTATCAGTTGGTTCACCAAACCTCGACCTTGTGTTACTTTTTTTAATCGATTTTTTTTTTTTTGAAAAATTCTCGATAAGGAATTGATTCCAAATTATGATAATGCTAGCAGGCGTGTTGAATTGAGCATCCAATTAAATCAAATCCTTTTGTGAGGCTATTGTTTTCTCAAAGTTACGGGGGGCAAAACAACAATTCCTTAATTAAGATCGCAAGTCACATAAGATGATTATGTGACTCTTATTTCTAAAAATCTAACGTACAAAGAAAGAGTGTGAAAGCGTTCGTGCGCTTGGAGAAGCATGCCATAGCTAGTGGCTTTGCTTGATTTGCTTGGGAGTTGTTCTAAGTTTTTGTGTACAGAACGGAAAAAAAGTTGGACAATTCCAATGTTGAAAAGTTAGCATGCTTTTAGAGCTAGAAGAGAAAGCTGGATGTCTTTAATTTTCTGTGTGTTTGTGTTGGAATGGGCATACTCTTCAAAACATAGAGCATAAGAAAAGCCCTCTTTCAACTGATAAAAACTTAACAAAAGAAAGGACGTTTAGGAGATCCATCTCTCGAAATAAATCAAGATTTCTTGTTGAAACTTCAAACATCTCAAGGATGGAAGCAACAAAATAGCAGGTTATACTAGTTGATAAGCTAGAATTTTTTTTAATTAACTATGGGTTTATTGATTGCATTTATGAATAAACCCCTTTGGGCAAGCCACAATTCATTATCAACAAATATAATGGATTTATTCATTGCATCCAACGATTTGAAAAGCACATATACTTCGTATTCGTCAGATATACAAGAAATTCATTGAAGTTCGTCTTTTTCTTGTTTTTTTTTTTCCTTTCAAGGAGGGGTAGGGCAGTGCAGTAAACGAATCGAATTGATTCAAACTTTCCACAGTTCGAACTCAATTCAAAAGGTCAAAAATTTATTTAATTCTTCAATTTTAATATTAAACTATCACTAATATATATATATATATATATATAATATCTATATAATGAAATCATAAGTGTTTAATTTTATATAAAATATTAACACATATTTTAAATAAAAAAATATTAAAAATTATTCGAATCGAATTGAGTTTTAATAAGTCGAATATCTACAAGTTCGAACTTGATTCGATATTATAAATGAATCCTAATTCTTATTCGAATTCGAGTTCAAATTCTTTAAAAATCAAACTCGAATAATTTGAATTCGAGTCGAACCCTTAACGAATCGAGTCTGAACTGTTCGTGAAGGGTATGGTTGGTTTATAATCCTATCTAGGGGTAAGAAAGACAGTGCATGGATAGAACAACCGGTTAAGAGTTTACAAAATGAGGCAAATATAGGCCCCTACAACCATCCTCAATAAATTGCAGTTCGTTTTCATGATGCCAGAAGTTGGACTACTTTCTCATGTGACTAGACGTTTGATAGAACCAAGCATACCAACTCATGCGACTAGAAGTTGGATAGAACCAAGCATACCAAACAAACACAAGGATTGATTGATGCTAATTTGTTGAAGATAAGGTAAACGAAGCAGTGCCATTATCAAACTTTGCAGTTTGCACATCGATTGCTTATCCATTGGGCTAATTCATTGTTCATCTAAGGATTCGAAAAGCATATCTCCTATACATCCTTCGATTTCGTAAGATATACAAGGAATTCGTTTTAAGTTCTTTTTTTTTTCTTTTTCCCCCGGAAGAAAGACAGCGCATAGACAGAATAATTGCTTAATATTTACAAAACGAGGCAAACATAGAACCAAGCATGCCAAAAAAACACAAACACAAGAAGAAATTTTTATTTAAGGCAAAATTGCAAACTTTTATTGATGTAAGAAATTTTAGCTTTAAAAGAGAAATAACAGGAACGCATACTATGTACAGCAAGAACTAGGAGAAACATTTAGGGGATAAGCCCCATTCCAGGTTTCTTGAGTTCTTTGGAATTTTTCCCCCAGGGATGCATCACATGTTGGATTTCATCCACAATTTCCATCAGAATACCCACATTTATCGCTGGTTTCAATTGAAACAAAGCAACATTCCGAGCTCTTCAAATGTGATAAACCATGACAGCAAATGCTAGTCTTCCTTTGAATTAGAATGACTTCTCTACAGTTTTTTGCACATTAGGTAAATCTTACCCAACTTTATTCCTCGTTGAAAAATACCGTTCAGGAAATCATAGAGGAGGGAGGTCAT
This sequence comes from Coffea humblotiana, assembly GCA_023065735.1. Lineage (NCBI taxonomy): Eukaryota > Viridiplantae > Streptophyta > Magnoliopsida > Gentianales > Rubiaceae > Coffea > Coffea humblotiana. Next base: position 24,938,985 of record CM041215.1, on the reverse strand, counting down.
GAAAATAGAATACACAGGCAAAAAGAGTAGGAAATGAGGTTACTGAAATTTCCTAAACATCAGGGGACTCCTAGAATGACAGCAAACTACAGGAGGCGAGTGTAGGACATGACACAGTCACAACCAACCTAAACAAGAGACCAAGATTAGGAAACAGGAAAGCAGCTAACATCAGCAAAAGAACACTGCAGTGCTGGCAAATTAACTGCATCTGAAACAACATATTAACAACCTAAAACACGAGCAATTAAATGTAAATGTCATTTTGAGATGAGAAACCATATAAATAAGGAACAATAAGGCACAAGACATCCTACTACAACATAAATATTCATAGCCACTATTTATGACCTCATTTCAGAAAAGGAAACATCAAGTAAAGATACAATCAAGTTTGCTGCAAACTCATCTATGAAAGATTAGGAAGATGGATAAAAGGAACAATCAACAATAGTCAGATCTCCACTTCAATTTTAATGGAGGGTACCACTTTTAATACAAAGTAAAACAAATGAATCATGCAGCCCTTGGCTGCCCTCAATGTGTAAAACTGTGAAAAAAAACTGTGAAAAAAAACATCCTCAATGAACGATAATTCCCACATAATATGTCTTATTTATGCATCTCTTATCTCCTTTGAAGTCACAAGACATGATACTTAGTATCAAGGAGCAGGTACGATTGTTGAATTAAGAAAGTATTCTTCACACATTTGCATCTAAGAGTTTATCATGTGTGCAGGCGAAAAATTAAACTTCAAATCTAGTGAGCAGCATAATGCTTGGTAAAGACAAACTTGCTGCAGTCTTGAGAACTTTTTCACCAAACTGACAAGTATAACCCATGTGGGTATCACTCCATCAATATGTCACAAATTCTGCAATATTGCAAATTCCCAGTTCCGCACACAATTCGATTAAGTCCAACCAGCAGGATTGTCGAATTTCATCCTCCATTTCCACAACCAAATGAAAGAGCTCAGATTTCCAAATTATGAATAAAAAGAAAAAAATGCCCAGGAGTGCACCTTGGTTTCCAAGGGTGAACTGAATGCATGATGTGACTCGACCCCCAGGTAGGCTGATGAAGTTCTCAAAGAATCTCAATCCAATGAATAGGAAGTCAGCAATTGTGATAGGAAAGCTTCAGCCTGATACCTACCCAAAAAAGATTCAGCCTGAACATGCCTTATATTTTCTCATTAACTCTATAGTTTCTGCAATTGTTGATCCAGTAGTGCCGACAAAGCCAAGAGAAGCACAGCTGCAAACTGTTTGTTCTACATATAACAATATATCAGTAAATGACTGGGGATCACAGTGATTATCTACCGTATATGACCTCTTAGAAACAGACTCCAAATTCTTCCCTCGGGCAATATCCATGAGCTTGTTAGCAGTTTCTACAATTAAATTATCATCTCCTCTTAGAACAGATATCTTAAAAGCATCAGAATCTTTGAGTAAATCGCCCAAGTAGGTTCCTGTCCAATTACTCATCGGAAGATCAGTCATCACAAAAATATGAATCGGTGGAGGACCATTCAGTTTCAGAGACTCTAATTTTTGCTTCAGCACAAGAAACGTCCCTTTCCAGTGGTTCTTAAATTGCCCATCCAGTAATCTAAGTTGTGCACAAAGAAAAGGAGCCTTAATTTTCTGAAGAGCAAACTCTTTCCCAGCCTCTAAAATTTCAGGGACAAAAGGAAGAAACTCAGTCCTCTGCATCACGGACTGTATCCTAGGATCTTCTCTAGCTTCATGGATATCTATATACGACTCAGAGCCCTTATATGGGGCTGTGAAGAGGGTTCCAAATGCAAGAACTTTGGCTGATTCTGCTTCAGAACCAGGACCAAGTGCCCTATATACATCTCTTCTTCTCCTAACAAAAGAAATTTTCTTTTTCTTCTTAAGTTGATCATCTGGTTGGAATGGATCCAAAATCCCATCTTCAACATCTTTTTGATATGTCCAAACGGTTGTTCTGCAATCTTCATCTACAGCATACACACAATTACTCATACTACCATTATAACCAGACAGTAACAACCCACATTTCCTTCTATCCTCAAACAAAGTACGCTCAAGACCTAAATTGTTCCCACCACGTTGGCGAGTCCGATAACTCTTATGGCACACACCATCTATGCTCCAACCACACCACTTAGATACAAAAACTCTGAAGTCAATGACTCTAACTGTTGAATCAGACACTATTGATGAAATATCTATTATATCAGTCATGGAAACATACCTGAAAAACCAGACAAATAGAACAAAGATGCTGATTAAACACTCGAATCAGCCGTCAACAAATGGCCAAACTCTATCTTTACATACAATACCATCTTCAGCAACAAACGCATATAATTTTGACTCCAGTTAATGACTAGTACAGATTAGGAAGAAATCACAACAAACATATATATTCTACTTAAAAAAGGTATTTCCAAAATCATAAATTAAATCCATAAATAAAACCCTTTTTCACAAAAAGCATATAGTGCACAGTTCAGAAATATATATATAATGAAATTCCTCCTTTTTGTTTTCTCTAATTCAAGCTAAACCAATAAACATTTTCCTATAAAAAAAACCAAATGAAAACAAACGTTAGCCCATAGGCAATTGTAACAGGAATTTACTCTTTTTTTCTTTTTCTAACTTGAACTAAAACCCATAAATCCTTTTTTCTCAAACAAAAAGGCACTATCATTAAAAAATAGTAATTGTAATAATAGAAAACGTCATCCCACATTTTCATCTGGATAAAAATTCGAACTTGCCTATGATTTCGTAAGAGATCGAGAGAGTGATTCCAGACAGAAAATCTGAGATCACTAGGGCTTAAAACCCTAAACTTGGGGCAGCTACCGAGAACAACAGCGTGGTGATCTAGAATGGGAGGCACAATTAGCGTTCGATTGAGAATCGCAGCCATTAGAATCGCGTTCTTGAACTCCGACAACTGGTTGCTGAACCCACTGTGAGGTGCGTACCAGAGGAACTTTTCTCCCCTGAATTCTTCTGAACTCGTGCATTGTGGAGGAACGATGACTTGTTCGGAATTATCTGAAATTGAACGCACGGATGGGGGAAGAAGGCGCTTGTACGTAATGAAAAGAAGAAGAGAGCAAGAAAGAAGGATAAAGAGTGAGAAGGATTTTGATTTGGGACGCTGATTTTGATTCTCTCTTTTTCTCCATTTGTTGCTTCTGATGGGATTCAGTGGCTCCATATTTCCTCTTGGGAAGAATCAAAAGGTTTTGGATTGGTCGTTACTCGTTAGTTAGCTGTTCATAAATTCACATAAGTCGCAATGAAGTAGTCCTACATTGGATCAAGAAAATTGGATCAGAAAGGAACTTTCAAGCTCTAAATCCAAAAATTTTTGGTTCCAACGTACGAAAGATCGAAGCAATTTGATCCAACACAAATCCAAGTTGTTAGCCCATGTGATTTCAAAATCACGATCATTTTGCCCCCATAATGTGTGATGGTTTGTCAATGGTCACAGTCAGACATAATTAATTGCAAGGGCACAAAGTGTTAGAAGGAAGAAGTAGCAAGACTTCTTTAAGGGTACAGGCCTTGTTAGCATCGCAATTTTTCTCTAAAAATTTTTTGTATTTTTTTATAAATATATTTTCAGTTACACTTTTATTTATATACATTAAATCGTTATAATATATTTTTTTACAAAAATTTTAAAAAATAGCAATTCAAACATATTATTAGTACCATCATAGAAGATCTTAGCCATTACGGAGGAGTTTTCCTTAACTGTATATGTCAAATATCGCTTTGTCATGCCAAGAAGTCCATACACTTGATATCCTCATGCACTCGCGGGTAGTCCGACTTGTTTCATAGTTTGATGGTTATCAATAAGCTCTGTAATTGATTCTCTTGTATGCTGTCTTGTTGTGTATTCTTGAGGCAAGATTTTACACAGTATTAGAGGATTAGTTTAGATGAAAGATTGGGATACTCCGAAGCGAAAAAAAAAAAAAAATCCTCATGAAAGGTTTGACTTAATTATGAGCCTTTAACTGCCACTTGTGTTTCTTTAATTAAATCAAGTGCTTTGTTTCATTGGGGATGCTAAAGTGGTTATTAAACTAATTGTTGCCCTAAGAAAGTTAAGCACGATTACTTAGGTGTACTATCATTATATGCCGAACGAAAACTACAGAGTACGGAATTTTGGAGCAAAGTGCTAGAGATTATATAAGTCATTAAGAAATGTGGGGTGAAGATTGGCTATTTTAATTCTTGGCATGGTCGAGGTTGCTTCAAGTTCAATAACACAACCTCCATGATGTTTATCAGCTATTCTGATATTTATTTGCCAATATTTGGGAAATTGATAGCTGAAACTTTGGATTTGACTAGGAGAAGAAAATAGAACTCAAAGCATCATAAGGTTCCAGCTCAAAAAAATGAAGACACATGAGATCGAGACTGTCAATCAAACAAATTATATAAAGCAATGATCACACAAGAAGATGCAAAAACAAACACAGCAGTAAATTACAAAGCATGATCAAAATATAACTTGATTTACCATTTAGGACGGCTTATTAACAGTAACGATAAGTGATTAAGAATATAGTACAACATCCATTGATGAAACAAGCGAGCCCAAAAGAACAAAATGAAATAGCTGCTGAAGAATGTGAGAACAGTAATTACCAAGCATAAATTTGAAGATCATGAGAGCAAGAAACAATCTTCATACTAACATGCTGCATGAGCAACGTATGAGCATTATTAAAAGAAAAAAGCTCCCCAAAAAGAAGCAGTTGGGATCCTCTATGCCATTATTCAGTGCCAAATACAGTGTTAATTCCACTTATCACGTGATGGTAGAAGAAATTTAAATAAACAACACATGACAAATTAAATAAATAGGACACCTGACATAAATATAGAAGTGGCACTGAATTGTCACTGAAAAAGTGGCACTGAAGATCTCGTGTGAAAAAGAAGACAAAAGAGTGAAGGTGACGTTATTTAAAGAAGAATTAAGCGGGTAAACATGCACACATAAAATCACCATAGCAGTCGTTTATACCAACAAGACACATGTGAAAAACACAAAATAGCAAGTAAAAAATCCATAGGAGGAAAATAAAAGGAAAAGGAAACAACATCCTTTATACAAGTAAGTTACAAAGCAATAGAGTAAAAAACAGAAAAAGGGGACAAAGAAAAAAGGCGAAAGAACTAAATACCTTTCAACAAACGACGAGACTTGAATAATGCATGAGCATGCATTGTGAGAAAGAAAAATGAAATGCGAGCATGCATGCATGCATGTAAAAAAGGAAGAAAAAAAAAAGAACAGAAAAAAGAAGTAGAGTGAACAAAAGATAACTTGAACAACAACTAAGTGGATAAACAAGTTTGGAGACACGATCACAATTCCTCATATCAACATGATATAACAAAACCGAAACAAAATCAATGAATATCTTTTGTATAATCAGCTAACAAAACAATGGACCAAAAAACAGCCTTAACAGGCAAAAAAAAAAAAAAAAGAGTAGATAGAAAACCTTAACAGCAGCAAAAGTAGGATACAAAGATTTAACAACAGCCGAGAAGTTAATAGAAAGTAGAAACACCAGAAGGTTAGAAAAAATGAAGTACAAAAAATTAAGAAGATCACCTGATGATATTGCTTCAGCGTAGGCGGCTATTTCCAGCTTGGTTACAAAATGAAGCTTAATTCTATAGATGGAAAAAGAAGATGGGCTGACAAAACTGGAGTGAAAAAAAAAACTCTCCAGAGTAAACTAGTGATGTCGGCTTCAAATCCTCTGTCCCCAAAATAGTTTCTGTCCCCTCTGTCCCTTATTTGTACAGCTGCCACGTGTCCCTAATATTTTGTTAACCCAAACTCAAATAAATCGATAATAATCGATTAACAAGTTTTGTTAACCCAAACTCAAACAAATCGATAACTCAAAACTTTTTTTTATTTTCTTTTTAACAAAAAAGAATCTTGTTGATCATAAACATAAAAATCAACTAAAACTCTTCTTTATTTTTTACCCCAAATCATCTTTTTCTTAAACCCTACCCCATGTGTGTGTTTATATCAACTTATTTAGCTCTTTATAATTTTTTTACATCTCGTAATTATGTAAATGCGATGATTTAAAATTAATTACTTAATAGTGTTGAGTTATCTGTAAAATCAGTTTTTGAGTAAACATTTCAATCGACTATTATCGGTTTGTTTGAGTTTAGGTTAACAAAACTTGTAAACCGATTATTATAGGTTTATTTGAGTTTGGGTTAACAAAAGGCTAGGGACACGTGGCAGCTGTACAAATAAGGGACAAAGGGGACAGAGACTATTTTGAGAACAGAGGATTTGAAGCAAGTGATGTCAACAAGACAGTTTACAAAACTAGACGCCACATAAAGAGATGTAATCCATGAAATTCGAATCTAAAGGGTGAAAAAGTAATATGGGTCTAGTAAAATGACATCAACCTCCTCAAAGATATCCCCCAAGAACCATAAAAAAGGCATCTTTAGGACTAAAAATGTAAATATACATCCTCAAATATATATACACACACACATTAAGAGTCTGCAGCAAACAAATGAAAGGTACCACAAAAGAAAAAAAAGAGTACAACATCTTCAAGCAGAAGCATGTCCCCGGAAGTTGCTAAACACCTGAGGTTCAACCATACCACTAAATCAGCATAATGTGCAATACATTACAGCACAACCGTGCACTTGAAAGTCAGTGAATAATAACGAAGCAAAGTGCTTCTTATATATTACTACAAGAATAAGAAAGGACATCGCTGTCATGGGGGCCTAGATTGACCATGATCCTCATGCTACATGGGGGCCAAAAGTAGTGGTTTGTCTTTGGGCAATTTTTAGAAGTTTTGAACACATGACTGGATTTTAACCACCTAATGGAGTACCAAGTTAGGACTGCAATTGCACTACTTAAAATCTCCAAAATCCCAAGGGGGTTTGCTGTCCTTCACAAAAGACAAAACCATGATGAGAATGGCTACTACAATTTCCCTTTCTTTTATACCATTTTGTGCAAGTTTAAAAGCCAGGTAGTTCCATCACATCAACTTGGTATTTTAGCTGCTAAACCTTTTTATTAGTTGGTTGATCCCATTTAATTACATGGCCCTTCAATAAGTACAGCTTTGGATCAATTAACTGTGAATTCAATAAATAGCAGCAAGAGTTTCCACCACCAAGTTGTGCTTGGCCATCCTCCAAAAGTAAGTGTAGTACTTTTAAGCTCTTTAGGCACTTTCAGGGACCATCTCTTTTTGAACAAAGCAGAAGTTTTTTGTCTGACTCAGGATGATGTGTAAGGACTTAAAACCTTCAAGACCTGGGAAAGAGTAAAGAACAATGACCAAAAATCATACTATAACCATTCCCAAATGCCCCTCCAATCATACTTTTTTCTCTGACTCAGGTGCTTCCCTTGATTCTAGAAGTCTATTACACAGTTCTTCAAAAAAAAAATTTTTGAAGTCTATTACACAGTTAACTGAAACTGACGGAGCTACCTCGATCACTTCAGTGATTCCGTTGACACGTTTCCTTGCAGCAAAACTCAAAAAAGTGCCAATAAAAAGGTGCAAAAGCATTATTATTTTGGCCAAGAGCTTTCACGAAGACCCACGCTCAGACTCCGAACCCTGGTTTAGTTTTATGTCTTTTGCAGTGGAAACCTGGTTAACTGGCACCGTAATTAGGCCTCAAATTACTTTTATCTTTCTTTTAAACCACTACCCTAGTTAATTAGTTCCGTAAATCCAGGTACTCGACGTCTATAAAAGCAGTTGGGATCCTCTATGCCACTATTCGGTGCCAAATCCAGTGTCAATCCCACTTATCACGTGATGGTAGAAGAAATTTAAATAAATAGCACATGACAAATTAAATAAACAGGACACTTGGTATAAATATAGAAGTGGCATTGAATTGCAACTGGAAAAATGGCATTGAGGATCCCGCGTGCAATAAAAGAAATGAAACAATATGATGGTACCACACAGCTAGCTACACAAGTATATGGAGCTCACATCCCAGGCTCGATAGTTCTTGCTACACACTTGATTAAGCTGTAAGTTTGGGCATTCATCATCTTAGTTTCAGTTTCATGCTGGTCACAGAATTTTTTTGATGCTTGCCTCTTCATCTCCTTTCTTTTCTAAATATAGGTGCGGACATCAGTTAGTAGTAGGCCAATGGCAGAGGACGCAAGGACAAATTATATTGTTCAGATTCATGCAGAATTCAAGGACAGCACCTTCAGCTCCACGAGAAACTTGAATGCTTTTGGCATTCACGTTTCTGATATAGTGTCTTCTGACCAGGCCCTATTTGCCTTCATTCTCGCGGTGTTGCTTAACTTTCTCCAACTCAAGTATCAAGGGAAACTAGGATCTCCATTTGAAACACATCCACTGACCATGCTGGCAGCTATTACCAGTTTGTCTCTGTATTGCTTATCCTACCATGCAACGTTAAGAATTTCTTCCAATCATCGGCATCCCTCCTTCTCCTTCTCCGAGATATAACCTGCTTCTTGCATGGCTGCATGGCTGTCTTTGCTTCCCTATTATTGGCATCCATAACATCCGTCCTCCTCCCATACTCGCTTTGCCCATTTCTGTTCTCACTATCTATATTGTTTTCACTGTGTCGACTAGTAGGATCCCAGCTGGTTCAGACAATCTGGGACTGGCTAGCGAAATCAGCCATAGATATCATGCACAAATTCTGTTATCAGCCATACCAGCAGGAAAGAAGTAGAATGAGACGCCTTTCAGTTGAAGTACCAAGGCTGCCACAGCATTCTGCTGGTGATCAAGTGCTTGTCCTTCACGTGTAGCACAAAAAGAAGAAAAAGAACACGCTATTTGACTATTATGACCATATTGCCGTCTTTTCTGTTTCCGGTTTAGTGTTCCCTTTCATTGTTGTTTGTTGTTGAAGATCTTTTTGCTTTCAACGAATTAAAAAAGAAGAAGAAGAAGAAAAAGAACTTGTTGATTGAAGGAGGACTAAATTAGACTAGTGAATCATCATTGAATCTCTATTTCTTTTATCTTTTTTTTTGTGTCTGGGCTTTGCAATAAAGCAAAAAAAAAAAAAAAAAAACACAAGCTCTCGGGTTTCATTGGAGATTGTCTTCTGTAGTGTTAGAAAAATTCGAAAAGTTTTGACTGTCTTTTATGTAGTTGAGAAAAATTATACTACCAATTAGAAGAGATCGGGAGAGGACGAGGGCAATTACGTACAAGAGTGGCCACTCGAAATTTCTCCCAATTTCTTCGAGGTAAACCAAGTCAACCAACACTTGGGAACCTGCTTCTATATCCAAATTGGAGATGGAATGAATCTATCTAACTGGACGATTTAGATAGAACAATATACTCAAGATAGCAGTTCCACCATTTTGACAAAAAAAAAAAAAGAAAAGAAAAGATAGCAGTTACCATAATCCCATGGCCAAATAATTATCACTGAAAATAATCCACCGTGACACTGAATTTTGGTTCGATAACTTAGTAGTAGGAAATAACTCTAAGGAGTAATGGAAATGAGAGTTTGAACCTTTGATCCGTGTACACGAGTTAGAATTTGATAGAATTAGTTAACTAAACAAAGAAGCAGACTTTTATTTTTCGTTGAAAAGTTTTGATGATTTTAACTCCAATCATTGCTATGAGAGATTTAAAATCATAAGTATAAGGATGCTTATAGATTATCCGTTAACACAATCCTTTCATCAGAAATTTAAGCGCATGATTTTTTTGGGTGAGAAAATGATTCATATTTACTTGCTAAACTACTATGAGAGATTTTAGAACCATAAGTCTTACATATTATCTGTTAACACAATCCTTTTATAAAGATTTAAGCGCATTTTTTTTTGTGAGAAAATGATTCATATTTACTTACTAATTGGGTCAACATGCATTGGCAAAAAGAATCAAATCATGCAACAATTAGAGGTGAGCAAAAAAATCCGAAAATCCGAAAACCCGAGTGATCCGATCCGATCCGACCCTAAAAATAGGGTACCCGATCCGATTTTTATCAACGGATCAGATAGGGTCGGGTACCCTAAACATTCGGATACGGATACGGATCATAAAAGTAAAAACCCGCGGGTACCCGACCCGAGGGTATAATAAATAAATATAAAAAATATAGGGGCAATTGTATAATATTTTAAGTTATTAACCCTAACCTAAATGAATCTATCGGTCAATGGTCATCCTACTCATCCATTCAGAGTTCAGCTGACAGACACTCTTCACTTCACTTTCTCCTTCTCCTTCTCGACAATTCCTTTCTCCATCTCTTCCAATTTTGTCAAGTTGAACTCAAGCCTGCAAGCCTTAAGCAGACGATTCAACAGAGACTTTCGATTTCGATTTCGATTTCTCAAGCCTCAAGCAGAAGCTGTAGAACGCCGACCTTCATCTGCAGGTTTGTTCATTTGTCTTTTTGAGAATGCCGACCTTCAATAGCAATTTTTCACAAAATCAGTTGTCGCTGCATCTGTGATCTGTCTGATTGGTGCGATATTTCTTCTTCCGACGATGGACTGACCAGAATTTCCCCATTCTCTCGCATCCAAGCATGCAGTAAAAATATACATATATAGGTGCCATTTAAAACCAAAAAAATTTGGATGGAAGATAGCTATATTTTCCTTACAACCCAGTTAGTTGTTAGTCTTTGCCGATGCGATGGCGGAAAAAACTAAAATAGTTGACAAGCTCCCCTTCCGGTTGAAATACGTATTACATACACATAATCACATTTTCGTTATCAATTTTGCCTTTCTGGCATTTTCACAAGCAAGTGGAGGGCATTTATTTACAGATGCATTTCTGAGAAATTGAAGTATAATCTAACCCAGGCCAAATGTTTCAATCCAATCAAAAGGTTCAATATTTCTCACATAATAGCATACTTATTGATGACAGTCAGCGTCGAGATGCTTTTCATCCTATTATCTGCATTTTTTTTTCCAAATTTGTCTTCCATAGTGTTACGTTCTTTTCTTTCCTTTTTTTTTTCCTTGAAAGGAGAAACTTGGAGAGAATCTCAATGAAATTGAACGTCAGTGATGGAGTCGGGTTGAGAAATGGAGAACAAAGATGACAAACTTCTACCGGAGCCGCAATCTAAGTCCTTTGGCACTGGAATATCTCCACAATTTTTAGCTAAAATCCAATCTTAGTATCTTACTCAATCGGAGAGCAGAATGGCCTCCCTCATCTTACAAGAATTTACATTGGCAGGCTTCATCTTACAAGAATTTGCATTCTTTAAATAGGGACGGGTATCCTATGACCCGCTCCTATTTTTTGGGTATCCGAGGATCGGGTACCCGAGAATGATTGGAGCGGATTAGGGTCAAAAAATAGCGATCCGATATGTTAGGATCGGATCAGCCAATTGTCGTTCGGGGCGGGTACCCGACCCGTACCCACTCCTAGCAACAACACATGCAAATGTGGAATAGACGCAAAGGATAGGGGAATCAAGTCATTACAGACTCGAGGGAGTTAAAAAAACGGTTGATTTTTTTCGTGAATTGCAGTTTCCCAAACTGGTTAGATTTTGGAAGGATGCAATAGGCCAGTATGGCCAGAATTGGTGGTAAGCAACATCATCTGGGGAGAAGAAAAATAGGGCCAGAACCTTAGTTTTTCGGCGTCGACCTTTCTCTGTTTTACACGCTTACCTCTGAATTTGGTGGCGGCGGGGTGGGGGGCTTCTAATTTCTTTATCTTAAAGACCTAAACAATACCAGCGACATAGTATTGAGATACTGCGGTTAGCCCTCAGGAGTTAATTGTGGGTTTTGGCTTTCACCCTCGTCTCGCTCCGTTGCTAAGAGGCCTTACTATATTCCTTTTTAAAATTTTTTTTTTCCTTCTTTCTCTTTTATATCCAAACAAACAACCGCACTAACCTATTCATTGAGGCTTAGAATGCATATGATAAAATTGATTTCTAAAATTTGACATTTGAAGATATTTGTATTAAATGATAAGTTAATAACTTATTACTTATTTTTTGAAGTAAATTTTGCTAACTGAAATTTGACATTTGAGCATATTTTGCATTAAATGATAAGTCAACAACTTATCACTTATTTTTTGAAATAAATTTTATCTAGACAATTCAGAACCACTTAATTAATTAAACTGTTCTATTTTTGTTATCAAATACATCTAAACATATTAAAGTGTGAAATCATTAAATTTAAACGATGAACTGGACTATCGAACAGGGGTTTAGTTTGTGAGTTCAGATCTGAAGAGAAAAACAGAGAAAGAAAGGAAAATCTTCCCTTGCTACATTTTTTTTTTAAAGTTTCCTTACTGCATTTGTTGAAAGCACTGATTGGGGAAGAAGGCATTTGTATGTACTTTAAAGGAGGAGGAGCAAGAAAGAAGGATAACGAGTGCGAAGGATCTTGATTTGGCAGGACGCCGATTTTGATTTTCTCTTTTTCTCCATTTGTTGGTTGTGATGGGATTCCAGTGGTTCCATATTTCCTTATAGGAAGAATAGAAAAGGTTTGGGTTGGTCGTTGGCTGTTCATATATGCGTACAAGTCGCGATGTAGTTGTACTGGCATTGGATCAAGAAAATTGGATCAGAAAAGAACTTTCAAGTTCTAAGGCCAACACCCTTTTCCTGGACCTGGAGCATTTAAAATCATCTGTTCATTTGGTTCCTCAATATCTAAAATTATATATATATTTTTATTTCCAACATACGAAAGATTGAAGCAATTAGACCCAACACAAATCCAAGTTGTTAGGCCATATGATTTCAAAATCAAAATCATCTATCCCCACAATTTGTGACGGTTTGTCACGGTCGGACATATTTGACTACAAGGGCACAAAGTATGAGAAGGAAGTAGCAAGAGTTCTTTAATTGGTACAGATTTCAATTGTAATACTCGAATGTAAGTCTAATTCAGAAGGATTGCTAGTCTGTTATGATACTAACATAAAAGAGCGTAGCTCCCAACAAAAAGAGGAAAAAAAATTAAAGAAAGAAGGTCATTCCTGTTCGGCGTAGTTTCATGTTCTGTACAAGTTAATAATGATTTTGTCATGCCAAGAAGTCCACACACTTGATATCTTCATGGAGGGTTCGACTTAATTTTCGGCCTCAAATTGCTACTTATATTTCTTAATTAAATTGAGTACTCTTTTTTTATTATTGAGGATGCTTGAGTGGCTTATTAAATTAATTGTTGCCCTAGAAAGATACACACGATTACTTAGGCGTATCATTATTTGTTTGAATGAAAATTAGTGAACATGGGATTTTGGAGCAAAGAGCTAGAGACAGTAAGACGTTAAAGAATGATTTTAAGAATTTGGGTGTAAATTAGCTATATGTAATTATTGGCACGGTCGAGGTTGTTTCAAGTTCAATAACATAAACTCTATAATGCTTATCAGATATTCTGATATTTCGTTAACCAATATTTGGCAAATTGATAGTAGAAAATTTGAATTTTGCGACGAGAAGAAAATAGAATTCAAAGCATTACAAGGTTCCAGCTGAAAAATGAGATTTTTCAGTGGAATATTACTAGTTTTATAATGTTTTAAGGCCAAAACAAATTTCAAACAAGTTCGTAAATTTTGTGACAATTTTATTGGATGATAGGAATGTTACAGATAGTGCAATAGGCTACTCTTATTGGATGAATAGGAATGTTACCTTATTTCCTATCTCTTTTTTGGTTAAAGACAACTAAACAAACCCTCATCTACACTGTAGTTTCCTTATTTAATTTCCATTATGTACTCCTTCTTTTTTTCCTTCATCCTAATTGTTTACTCTACTTTTTTTCTCTAGTGGATTAGTTTATGCATTTTCTTTTAATTTTGTCTATAATTAACTAAATGAATGGTTTCATTGCAGGAGATCAAGGATGGATTTGATATTTCTTTCTTGCATAGTCTAATAACCATGATTCATGATTTTCTGCACTTACCGTCTCTCTTTAGTATATACTATTAATTTTTTTTGTCAAATTTTGCTTTCTGATAAAAAACCTTTGCTTATTCCTTTGCTCGTTGTTTCCTCCTTCATCTGGCTTTCTTTTTCTCTCTAAAAGAGGCAAGTTGAAGTTTTATGTATTGTTGTGAATACTTTTTCTCCATAAATCTAAAGAAGCGTGTTTTTTTTTCAAAATTTTTAAAAATTCTATTTATTCTAAAAATATTTTTTGGTCATTTTTTATTTTTTTTAAAAAATTTCCTAAGGCTAACAAGAGGATGGGGTGGTGATTATATGAAAATTCTTTAGGCTGACAATGAAAGAATTGTAATTACTTTCCTCCCATGAAATAATAAACACCATTATACATATTCATTACAAATTTAATTTTTTGGTTATTAAAATTGTTATTTAATAATAGTGTGATAGTGTTAAAGTAAAGATGGAAGAATCTGATATGTGAAGATCCAAGATAAACAATGATCAGGAAGGAAATGGTGAGGCATGTTGAATTAAAAATTAATCAAAGTCTCTTACTTTATGGATAGATAATTATATTTTGATCTTTTGATTTATATAAAGTTTATTAATAGTGAAAAGTGCTTATTTATTGGATAAGATGGATGATGTGTAAAATAATATTTGGGACCAACAATTTAGGATGTGAAGGAAATATTTCATATCTCTTCATTTTGAATTACTAGCCTATATCCCATGATAGGTAGTTTATTTTCATGGTTATTAATTTTAGCAAATGATAGCTTGAGAATAAAAGAAATGTAAAATTAGATTTTAGAATCTTTTGTTTAAATTGGCTCTAAATGGTTTTGTGCTCTTATCCTTTTTTATTGTCCCCAATGATAGATAATTTAATTAGAATTTGAGGTGATTGCTTGGCATGGAACTGGACATATCATTACTATGTGACTGAAGGAATTGGTAATACTTTGTTGATTTAACTAGTTGAAATGATTGCGGTTATCAAAGGATTGCAATTGGCGGTGGAAGTTAGCATCGAGACTTTCAACCTTGAATGTCACTTGACAAAATATTATTAGAAAATTTAATTTAAATTAAGAAGACATTTTTGCAATCAAACAAATTGTTTGATTTCGAATTTATATATGTAGATATGAAAACATGGCAGTTCATATTTTTATCTAAAATTGCTATTTGTATTTTAGAGTTGTTTGGTAAGGTAATGTTCTCACCTATTTGTAATACTATTAGTGACACATTGATGGAAAATAAAGTTTGAACTCTTAACTTCCCACCTCACGAGAGACTTTGGTGATGAACAATGACCAAAAGGGCCGTTGGTTGTTGGGCCGTTGGTTGTTTCCTTTCTTTCTCTTTGTGGCCAACTGTCACCCCATTAACCGTAGTGGTCCCCTCTACATTTGCATAATCGACAGAGAGATGGATAGAGCTTGGATTAGTGGAAACGGTTTCTTGCTCAACCCTTCATTAATAAAAACGGATTAAAGAACTTTGCTTACCTATTGCAACTCTGATAGTAACAGCCATGTTTGGATATCCGACCGATAACAGCCATGTTAACAATTCTACATGCGAACGCTTGTTATTGACGCATTAAATTAATAGTCAAAGAAGTGAAGCAAGTGCCATGACATGAAATTTCTGTATACTTGTTTGGTTCCATCCACGTAACGACTGTATACGCTGCTAAATTATGATCAATTTGGTTTTTATAATTATAGTCAAGGTTACACGGGAGCAATCATGACGTTTGGAGGACGCATTAATCCTAGTTTTGTAGTGTATTCTTTGAGGCAGAAACAGGTTTCATGCAGCTTGGAGGTTATTTTACCAATTTTGTCAGTATCGAGATGGCAATGAGGCTGATCATTTTCTTATCTTTTTTTCTAATCAAATTAGTACTATACTATGTAGTATTTGCTGAAGATGATATGGTCTTCGGAGGCGAACTCCGAAGATTCTTGAACCCAGGTACAAGCATTCTTAGCCCTCCCAAATGAATGGGTGCCATGGGCAGGTGTGGACTATTATAGACTTTGTCTTCTTTTTTTTTTTCGGAATATGATAAATATTATTTTAAATTTACTTTTACTCTACATTAAGAGGAAGGAGTGGATCCAACAGGATCAATAGAGAATAAAAAGGAGCTGAACTGTCACCGAGCAGACAGCTGACTTTACATCCGTTAGTGAAATTTTCAAAAAATTTTGAATTAAATTACAGACCTACGTACAAGAAGAGATTTAAGGTACCCACTCGTGAGCAACTATTATAGAAATAGTTATAAGAAGAAACTGAAGGGAGCTGCTTCGCTCGCTCCAGTAATTCAGTTGACACCGTTTCTTCTTGTTTGTAGTTGGACTGCAGGAGTGTAATAAGTTTTTTTTTTTTTTCCTTTTGGCTCAAAAGAGGGATCGGATTCTTAATAAGGATTGGATTGGAGGGGCTGTCTGCAATATCCATGCCTACCGATCGATCCCACAAAAGTCACATCACGTACGTAAGCCCGGATTTTCCTTCCTGGAAAATGTCCCCGCCCAAAATTGTCTCAAGTTTCCTCTCAGCAAAACTCAGAAAGTTCAAAGCATGTACAGTTGGGCGTTTTAGCATTAAATTCAATTCTCCTAAGACGCCCTAACATATCAACCAATCCGTGGTTTTCGACCCAACAATACAGTTGGGCTTTCTGGTGGTTAGGTTTTATGTTCCGTTTGAATTAACTATTTTTTAGTGTTTTTAAAATATTTTACTGTAGCAATATAGGGAAAACATTTTTATTGTAAATAAGGTTATTTTTAATGTTTTTGAGATTGTTTTTGAAGTTATTTTTTATTTGTGTATTATTGTAATATTGTATATGAAAAACTTGTTATTCAAAAAATGATCAATTCAAACGGAGCCACGTAGTCTTACATACACTAAAAGTGGGAGTTTGCAATTGAGTTCAATTGATTTTGTCCCCTTAGTCGATTCATAATTGAAAAAAAATGGTCAATATAGATTTTAGATTGCTTATATCTTTGTTTTTTCCTTTATTTTTTTCCTATTGTTTTAGGTTAGAGTGTAATATCGCCATCCCTTACCTTTATCGAGTACTTTTAATGAAGTGTTATGAGAATATGTGAAAGGCGAAATACAGAGTTTCATCCATACTTACACCTCCATGTGCAGGAATTTTAAATTATAAACTTTTATTTGTATCCTCATATTTGACATAAAACGTGTTAATGGACAAAAAGACTTCTATATAACTATTTTCCGAGCAAGTCCAAAAGGACGAAGACCTTTACCAACCGCCACAGCCAAGCAAGTACTGAGGGGATGTTTGATAAATGAGTTTCAACGCCTACTGCAGATTTCAAATTCAATTATACTCATACATGATGCTCACTTAGGGCCAATAGGAATAAATCAATGGGAATGATAGGCTCTTTCTATGGATTTTCTGATTAACCACCTTTACTAGGGAATCATCTTATCTATCCACCTTATTCTCCTTAAATGTAAAAATTAGAACCATCTTAATTACCCATCTTATTCTCCTTAAATGTAAAAAATAAGAAAATAAAATGCCACCATTTTTGCTAGTTTCAACAAACGGAAAAAGAAAAGAAAAAAGAAATAATGAAAAAGAAAAATAATAAATTGTAAAACCCATTGTACATTAACTAATACACTACAGGTTTTATCAAAATCCATTATCATTGACCACCCTATAATATCAATAGTAATAGTGATTGTGAAATTCGAACCAAAGAGCTCCTAAATTGAGTTAGCGGGGACATGAATTGAGGAGCATGAACGTTGAATATCCTCTATTAGCTAGAGATCCCCTCCTTGTCTCCTTCATATTCCCTAATCGGACGTTGGAACCAAATCCATATAATTTTGCTTTTCTTCAAGGAGAATGGATACTAATTCCAGTCCACTAAGGAGGAAAATTTGCATTTCAAACAAGGCCGGCTTGTAACTATCCCAAAGAAGGTATATAAGTGAGGCCATACGCCGGCTTTACTCAAGTTTTTCCGCTTCTTTCCTAAATGCTCTTCCGCGGAATTGCGGCAGAAAAGCTCTTACGCGGAATTGCGGCTGCACCTGCACCTGCACCTGCACATTGCACGATAACAGATCATAAACATGAAACTAAAAGTTGTTTGGACAGGAAATTATTTGTCCAAATTTATTTGCCTCACATCACCATTACAATTTCCAATACACCTTTTTATATTCTCAACCACCTTTTTATCTCACATACATCACATCACAAAAAGTACTACAATAATTATTCCAAATAATATTTCAAATAATACCCTATCCAAACAAACCCTAAGACTAAATAAACCAAAGCCTCCCTAATTTATCGACCAATCAAGAACAAGTAACTAACAATTATGACCCAAGACTAAATAAGCCACATCCTCCCTAAGTCATCGAACAATTAAGAATTAACTACCAAGTAACAACTAGTACCACCCAAGACTAAAACAAACCACATCCTCCCCAAGTCATCGACCAATCAAGAACTACAAGTAACAACTATGACCCGCTAATAGATTAAAACACAAATGATAAGATAGGCTTGCTTTGTATAAATTCTCTTTAGCCTTGTGATTTTAGTGGGATCGGCAAGACACTTCCTGTACTAGAGGAGCCAACTGTCATTGATTTCGGAAGAAACTGGCATTTACGTAATAATAAAATAGGCTTGGAGTTGGTTGTACATAAATTTTCTGTCGACCTCTTTTAGCTTTATGATTTTAGATGGATCGGCAAAGGGAAGCCACTTCATGGACTAGAGGAGCCAGCGATAATTCATTTTGGCCTGTTTACATGTTCTCAGATGTCTTCGAAACTATTCCATGCAATTCTGTGGATATTAAAACTGACTCCCTTTTGTTATTGCAATACATCGAGGATCCGGCCAAGTCTCCCCAGCTAGTGCGGGCTACTGGGGAAGATAACTTATGTTTATGTAGTTTTTTCTCTTTAGTTTGAATAGTCAAGGTTAGTAGGAAGACTCTAGCTAAAGCTCATGCCTTTGCAAATGTAACCAGAATTTCATAATGCAAGAATTATTACTTCTTTTCTTCTCCAAAAAAAAGGAAAAATCTACATTTATGTAATAATTCATTTAAAGCTTTTCTCCTTTTTTTTTGAGCAATTTACCAATTTAGTGTTTTTGTACATAATCCCCCTATAGTTTCAAAACTATACATAACCCTATCATGATTTGAATTAAAATGTCAAAATAACGGAATTTACAATCCATAACGGATTCACCTAAAATGCCAAAAATACTCTTATGTAAAGTTGAAAATTATTTATTAACCACCAGGGGGGTTATGTGTATATTTTGAAAAATCATAAGGGGGTTATATGATAAAGTATTACATCATAAGGGGTTTATATGGTAAAATATAAAATCATATGGGGTTAGTGTGTCGTGTATATTATATTTATATATTTTGATCAATTCAGCCATTTTAATTTTTAAACAAGGATAATTTCAACATTTTCAAAGGTTCCGTTACGAATGACTATTTACGTCACTTTGACACTTTAATTCAAAACATGAGGGGGTTATGTATAACTTTTGAAACTATAAGGGGGTTATGTACAAAAATACTAAACTATAAGGGGGTAAAGTGTAATTTGCCCTTTTTATTTTCCTAGAATTCTTCCGATTGTAGTAAAAATGAAAAATCTATCCACAACAAGATACTCCAATATATTATGTGAAAAAGAAATATCTATCCACAACAAGATACTCCAATATGTTATGGACATTGTGGACAATTACAGCAATCGAAAACTTGCTCCCCACAAGCATTAATTAGTGAACAGTGCACACAGCACACTACCGCCCTTCGACCACTCTTTACTCAGAACTTTCTCACTTTGACGCCTAACCCTGGTAGAGTTGCACGGCCTTTGGAGTGGAACCCTAGTTAATTAGTAACCCTATAAAAGAGTTCGCAATGCCTCAAACCACACAGGTACGAGTACGACATAGTTCTTGCTATTCATTTTTGGCTGTTTAAGTTTTGGTTTGTGGCAGATTTTTTTTTTTTGGTTATTTTCTAATTCAATCTTGCTTGTTCATCATCTCATGCCCATTTCTTTTCTATATATAAAGGTACGGACATCAGTGATTAACCCAATGGGAGAGCACGCAAGGACAACTTTTGTCATTCAGTTTCATGCTGAATTCAGGGACAACACTTTGAGCTACACGAGAAACATGAACATTTTTTTCAATCACATGAATGATGGAGTAGTGTCTTCTGACCAGGCCCTATTTGCTTTCATTCTCACCATGTTGCTTAACTTTCTCCAACTCAAGTGTCAAAGGAAGGTAGAATTTCCATTTCAAACGCATCCACTGACCACGTTGGCAGCTATTACCAGTTTGTCTCTGTATTGTTTGTCCTACTATGCCATGTTGAGAATTTCTTCCAATCATCAGCTTTCATCTTCTCCTTCCTCAAGATATGCCTGCTTCTTGCATGGCAGCATGGTTGTCTTTGCGCCCCTGTTATTCGCATCCATAACATCCGTCCTCCTCCCGTACTCAATTTGCCCCCTTCTGTTTTCACTAGCTATATTGTTTTCACCGTGTCGATTACTAAGATCCCGGGTTAGTACAATCTGGGACTGGCTAGTAAAAACAACCATTGATGTCAGGGACAATTTCTGTAATCAGCCACGCCACTATGAAGGAAGAAGAAGAAGAAGAAGCCGCTTTTCAGTTGAACTACCTAGGCTGTCACAACGTTCTGCTGGTGATCAAGTACATATCCTTCCCCTGTAGCTCGATCGAAAAGATGGACATCCTCAATGATTGGTCAATTCGGAGCGAATCAAAATAAATTCTTAATAGAAAAAGCTCCTACTGCTCAAGTTTTTCCTCAGAATATGCTACTTGTTTCTCCAACAGAAGGAAACGAGCACGTAATAGTAGTATCTCCATCGAGTCAACCTTTGACTACTACATATGACCGTATTACTGTCTTTTCTGTTTCCCGTTTAGCGTTCCCTTTTCTTGTTGCTTAATTAATGTTTAGGATCTTTTGGTTTCACCCAATAGAAAAGGAAGAATTTTTTTTTTTACTTAAAGGAGGACTAAATTAAACTAGCGAACCATCACTGAATTTTTATTTCTTTTACCTTTGTTTTTTGGGGCTTTGCAATTGCCACGAAGCGAAAAAAGAAAAGGGGGAGAAAAAAAAAAGACACAAGCTCTCGGGTTTCATTTGAGATTTTCTTCTGTAGTGTTAGAGAAATTCAAAAAGTTTTGACTGTCTTTTGCGTAGTTGAGAAAAATTATATTACCAATTAGAAGAGATCCGGAGAGGACGAGAACAATTACAAGAGTGGGCACTCGAAATTGATCCCAAGTCAACCAACACTATTGGAAAATCAGAACCGAAATTGTGCCTATTTTCCAAGAAAAAAAATAAAGACCTTAAATGAATTCTTGACGATGCTCTCCAATCTGACACGAGTTAAAAGGTTCCTGATTTAAGTTTTACAAATATGGCAGCAAAATTCCTTGGTGCACTAATCAAACTTATTCTGTATGTGAGTTTTTAATAATGAGTGAACTATAATATAAAAGAACAAACATTAAGCTGGCAATTCATCTTTGCCCTTAGGGCAACGACGCAGCTCTTCATGTTCTAATCGAGCTGGGTCTATCGCTGGGTGAAAAAAAAAAAGATTAACATAGTGGCTCTACGGCTCTAGTTACGGCTAATCCGAAGAAATAACAACAATAATAATAATGAAAAAATACAAAGAGTGAACCCTTGTCACTTGTTTTCTTATTTCCTTTTAGGAATTATTGTCCTGGAAACCTGCTTCTATATCCAAATTGGGGATGGAATGGATCTATGTAACTGGAAGATTAATAAAAAGAACTAAAATGTGATATTTAGAAAGGAGAAATAGCAATCTAATAAAAAGTGAGACAAAGAGTGGCATAAGGAGTGGGACAGAAGATCCATTGCGACTTCATTAAGGGAAATGTTATTTGCACTCCAATTTTGTTATTTACACTCTTGCCATTTGTTTTATCATATAGTCTAATAAATAAAAACTATATGATTAAAATGATAGTAGGAGTGCACCATTTGTTTTATCATACAGTTTAATAAATTAAAACTATACGATTAAAATGATGGTGGAAGTGTAATTAAAAAAAATGGTAGTGCAAATAACATTTCCCTTTGATTAATTAAGATGTTCTAATTTTTGTCATCAAACACCTCTAAATATATTGAGGTCCAAAATTATTATATTAAAATACTGAATTGAAGTACCAAATAAGTTCTTAGTTTGCACGCTCGGATCTAAAGAGAAGAACAGAGAAAGGAAGGGAAAAATCTTTCCTTACTACATTTTGTTGAAAGCACTGATTGGTGCAGAAGGCATTTGCACATAATGAAAAGAAAGCAAGAAAGAAGGATAATGAATGCGACAGATTTTCAACAGCCTTTTGGGCTGTTGGTTACCAAGACGTCTTTAAAGTCTTGGTGAAGGTGGGAAGTCAAGAGTTCAATTCTTGCCTCCCACCAGTCACTAGTTGTGGCTTCTCCCTCCCCCTCTCCTTAGATTAAACTAGAATAAGTTATATAAACTATTATTATTACTGGCATAAAAGAAAAAAAGATTGAGAAGGATTTTGATTTGGTAGGACGCGGATTTTGATTTTCTCTTTTTCTCCATTTGTTGGTTCGGATGGGATTCAGTGGTTCCATATTTCCCCTTCGGAAGAATAAAAAAGGTTTGGGCTGGTCGTTAGCTGTTCATAAATTGATACAAGTCGTGATGTAATAGCGCTAAATTGGATCAAAAAAGCACCCTTTTCCTGGACCCCGAATATTGGAAATCACGTGTTCATTTGGTCCCTCAATTTCTAAAATTATATTTTTGGTCCAACGTACAAAAGATTGAAGCAACTTGATCCAACATGGATCCAAATTTTTAGCCCATATGATTTCAATATCACAATCATCTTTACCCGTTGCACAGTCGGACATAATCGATTGCAAGGGCAAAAAGTATGAGAAGGAAGGGGGAAAAACAGGGTATGAGAAGGGAGTAGCAAGACTTCTTTAATTGGTATAGATTTCAATTGTAATAAGCGAATGTAACTCTAATTTAGTAGGGTTGCTAGTCTGTTATGATAGTATTATAAAAGAGCCTAGGTCCCAACAAAAAGAGGGAAAAAAAAAATAAGAAAGAAGGTCATTCCTGTTCGGGCAGTTTTCATGTTTTGTACAAGTTAATAATGATTTTGTCATGCCAAGAAGTCCACACACTTAGGTTCGACTTAATTTTGGGCCTCAAATTGCTACTTATATTTCTTAATTAAATTAAGGACTCTTTTTTTTTATTATTGAGGATGCCTGAGTGCTTATTAAACTAATTGTTGCCCTGGAAAGATACGCTCGATTACTTAGGTGTATCATTAACATGGGATTTTGGAGCAAAGTGCTAGAGACAGTAAGACGTTAAGAATGATTTTAAGAAATTTGGGTGTAAATTAGCTATATTTAATTCTTGGCATGGTCGAGGTTGTTTCAAGTTCAATAACATAACCTCTGTAATGCTTATCAGATATTCTGATATTCCGTTAACCAATATTTGGCAAATTGATAGTAGAAAATTTGAATTTTGCGACGAGAAGAAAATAGAATTCAAAGCATTACAAGGTTCCTGTTGAAAAATGAGATTTTTCAGTGGAATATTACTAGTTTTATAATGTTTTAAGGCCAAAACAAATTTCAACAAGTTCGTAAATTTTGTGACAATTTTTATTGGATGATTGGAATGTTACAGATAGTGCAATAGGCTACTCTTAGCCACTAAAAATTTTAAATCTATCATTATCCTTTTATTATTTATATTATAAATATTTTTGCCGGCAAACTTTAAACACTTTATGAGTTTTTAACATTTCAAAACATACAAGTGATGATTGATGGATGTTTATATATATATATATATGTCTACCTTGTATATGAGAAAAAAGGGAGGTGTAGTTATTTGCCTCTTTTCTTGTCATATGGTTTCCTAATAATTTGACAAGTATTATGACTCTAATATTTTTTATCCCTTGCACATCGTTTTTTTTATTCCCTCTTTGTTCATACCAAACCAAATAAGTTTGACTCTTATGTTGTTTTATTTACCATAATGAATTTTTTCAACCTATTATATAAGAAAAAGTGGAGTTACTGTAACAGTTCTAATGATTATCAAGTGGCTCCCATTCATTTTGACATGTGGCACATTCTTCCTTCGAGAAAGCTATCTTCATTTTTTCCTTTATTCATTTTTTTCTATTTACCTTATTTCCTCTCTCTTTTTTTTTGGTTAAAGACAACTAAACAAACCCTCATCTACACTGCAATTTCCTCAGTTAATTTCCGTTATGTGCTCTTTTTTTTTTCTCTATTGGTTTAGTTGATGCATTTTCTTTCAATTTTGTCTGTAATTAACTAAATGAATGATTTCGTTGCTGGAGATCAAGGATGGGTTTGATATTTCCTTTATTGCTTACTCTAATAATCATGATTCATGATTTTTTACTCTTACCATCTCTTTCTAGTATGTACTATTTAATATTTTCTTTTGTCAAATTTTGCTTCCTGGTCAGAAACCTTTACTTATTCCTTTGCTCGCTACTTCCTCCTTCATCTGGCTTTCTTTTTCTCTCTAAAAGAGGCAAGTTGAAGTTTGTATATGTTGTTGTGAATACCTTTTCCCCATAAATCTAAAGAAGGGCTTTTTTTTTCAAATTTTTAAAAAAATTCTATTTATTCTAAAAATACTTTTTGGCCATTTTTAGTTTTGAAAAAAAAAATTTCCTAAGGCTGACAAGTGGATGGGTGGTGATTATATGAAAAAACTGTAGGCTAATAATGAAAGAATTATAGCTACTTCCCTCCCATGAAAAATAATCTCTAGGCTGATAATGAAAGAATTTTACTTTTTTAGTTATTAAAATTTTTATTTAATAATAGCGTGATAGTGTTAGAGTAGAGGGGGAAGAATGTGATAAGCGAAGATCTCAGATAAACAATGATTAGGAAAGAAATGGTGAGGCCTGTTGAATTAAAAATTAATCAAAGTCTCTTATTTTATGGATAGATAATTATATTTTGATATTTTGATTTATATAAAGTTTCTTAATAGTGAAAAATGCTTAGTTACTGGATAAAATGGATGATGTGTAACATAATATTTGGGACCAACAATTTAGGATGTGAAGGAAATATTTCATATCTTTTCGTTTTGAATTACTAGCCTATATCCGTGATAGGTAGTTTATTTTCATGGTTATTAATTTTAGCAAATGATAGCCTGAGAATAAAAGAAGTGTAAAATTAGATTTTAAAATCTTTTGTTTAAATTGGCTCTATATGGTTTTGTACTCTTATCCTTTTTTTATTGCCCCTAATAATAGATAATGTAATCAGAGTTTGAGGTGATTGTTTGGTATGCAATTGGACATATCATTACTATTTGGCTGAAGGAATTGATAATATTTTGTCGATTTAACTAGTTGAAATGATTGCGGTTGTCAAAGGATTGCAGTTGGTGGTGAAAGTTAGTATTGAGACTTTCAGTCTAGAGTGTCAGTTGATAAAATATTATTAGAAAATTTTATTTTAATTAAGAAGACATTTTTTCAATCAAACAAATTATTGGTTTCAAATTTGTATATATAGATAGGAACACATGGCAGTTCATATTTTTATCTAAAATTACTATTTGTATTTTAGAGTTGTTTGGTAAGATAATATTCTCACCTATTTGTAATGCTATTAAACATGATTTAAATGGACGGATTAACTCACTTTTTCTCTCACAAAGAAAGAAAAATGTGCAAGCTTGTATGTTTTTATTGATGTTGAAAATTATTACAGGTTTTGGTGGCTTTCTAAGTTTTTTTTTAATTATTAAAGTTTTAGAAACATTACGACTACTTTTTGTTTAGTTACAACTAAAACTATACTGCTATTATACAAACAATGCACTCATAATGGATTTGCTCTCTCTTCTTTTTGGGTGTCACTACGTACACATAATATTAGTTAAAAATTTTTTTGTCTAAATCAGAATAAATAGGGGGCTAACTTTGTAAATGAAAATTTTCTTCACCGCAAAATTTTAATTATTTTGATACTCAAATTTTCTCCCATGTTTCTGTTCACTATGTTTCAAAAAGACTTGTTACTATGTATTCAACTAAGTGTATAGTAATTTTAACTTTCAAAGTTAGAACATCTTCACTTCGGTGTATGGCTACAACTCTAGCACGTAGTTGTCTTTCAAAGTGTGCTTCCTTTCTTCCATCTGCCGGTTCTCTTTGCGGCCATGAACTGTCACCCCATTAACCCAATTGGTCCCCCTCTACCTTTGCATGATCGATAGATGGATAGACGGATAGAGGTTGCTTCGGTGGAAACAGTTTCTATCACTTTAGATTTGAACTCACTGCTCATCCCCTCATTAAAAGGTTATTAAAGAACTTTGCTTACCTATTCCAATTCTGATAGTAACAGCCATGTTTGGACATCCGACTAATAACAGCCATGTTAACAATTCTACATGCGAACGCTTGTTATTTACGTATTCAATTAATAGTAAAAGAAGTGAACCAAGTGCCATGAGATTTCTGTATCCTTGTTTGTCTCCATCCACGTAATAGCTGTATGCGCTGCTAAATTATGATCAATTTGGTTTTATAATTATAGTCAAGGTTACACGAGAACAAATCATGACGTTTGGAGGACGCATTAGTCCTAGTAGTATAGTATTCTTTGAGGGGGATACAAGTTTCAAGCAGCTTGGAGGTTTTTTACCAATTTTGTCAGTATCGAGATGGCCAATGAGGCTGATCATTTTTTTTACATTCAAATTAGTACTACTAAGTATTTGCTGAAGATGATATGGTCTTCGGAGAACTCCGAATATTCTTAAACCCAGGTACAAGCATTCTTGCTGAAGCTGTACAAAGGATCCCATTCACACGGATTTGGGACAGGAACAGTGCTTCCTATAACCGTTCCTGTCCCAAATCCCATCCACACGAAGCACCAAGACCCTACATACAGCTTGAGGTGTCAACGGGTCAGGTTTGGACCTGGATCCGATAAATTTTTTTAGGGTTTGGATTGAAAATAATTTCGATATCCAGACGCGGATCAGTTTACTCTAACAAAAAACGGATTGAATACGGAATATAAGATTCTTATTCGTATCCAACCCAAATCCGAACAATATATTAATAATTATAAAATATAAATATTTCTAAATACTTTCTTTTACCAAATTAATAATTTAGTAATGACTTTCTAGATTGATTTGTGGTTAGTTTTGAATTCACTATTGCGAGTTATTTATGATTTAGTTTTGTAATTTGATTTGTTTAAATTTGAAAATTAGATTTGTGATTGATTTTGAATATAATTTTGAAATAAATTCGGATCTTTTCTTTTCAGGCAGATCCAGACTTAGATCCGATCCGAAATCCGTCAGATCCGGTTCCGAAACTCTAAGATCAATACCCGTCAGATATATGAGTCGAGTCTGAATCTACTACATAAAAATGGGTTCATATTCAAAATTTCGACCCGAACCCGATATGTTGACACTCTTACATATTGCACGCCATGGGACAGGTGTGGACTCTTAGTCTGTCAGTCATTGTCAATTCGTCATACAAAATACTTCGCACCTCACCTTATCACCAAACACGTCGCTGAGAAGGAAAAAATTGAGAGAATGTAAGAGAGAGAAGCTCTGAGAAACTGTACGGAATCATGGAAGAGGAACTGAGAAACCCAGATCGAATAAGAGATAGTGATGAAAAAATGACAGACGATAGTGCTAGACGTGAACTCAAAAAATTTAAGCGTAGGTCTTCAGGGGAAGTTGTTCCCAACCCGAGCCCCAGATATGAGGATAGAGCGCAACCAGCTTTCACCGCGCCCACTCCGCCAGCGTCGTCTTGGTCCGGGAGGTCTTTCCTCGAAGCTCTGAAGGAGAAACCAAGCAGGAAGGACTTCTATGACGGCTCTGAGGAGGAAATGGAAGTAGCTGAAGAAAGACTAGAGGAAGAAAAAGACTCGGAGAAGGAGACAGAAATTGCAGCATCGAAATTTTCGAGAGTGATAACAGACAAAGGCAAGAATATTGACTTCTGGAAGCCATGGAGGAAAAGTCTGATTCTGAAAGTATTGGGACGAACGGTTAATTTCCGAGCTCTGGAAATGAACCTGAGAGAACTTTGAAAACTAGATCAGTATTTTGAACTAATAGATCTGGAATATGGTTACTTCATCACTCGGTTCCTCAAGAAGGAGGATTATCAAAAGATTCTAGAGGAAGGACCCTGGATGTTCCAGGGTAACTATGTTACCATAAGTAAATGGAAGCCAGATTTCAGGCCGGCGCAAGAGGATGTCAAGACAACATTAGCCTGGGTAAGACTGCCAGGCTTGCCAATTGAATATTATGTTGAAGACTTCCTCATGAAAGTGGGGAATGTAGTGGGAAAGGCGGTGCAGGTGGATAGCCAAACACTGGAAGTGACTAGGGGGAAGTATGTGAGGATTTGCGTTAAAGTGGACTTAAAAAAGCCACTAATACCATTTATTTGGGTGAACAGTGATCTGCAAGCAGTTGAATATGAAGGGCTAGATGCAATCTGCTTCGAATGTGGCCAATATGGCCACATTTCTGCTAACTGTCACAAGGACCCCGATAATGCAGGGGGAACGGATGCATAGGTTAACAATGTGACTGGGGAGGGTCACCGGACAGAGAAGAGGGTTGCACCGGAGACCAACCCCTATGGGCCATGGATACTGGCGAAACAGAGGAGGTACAAGCCAGAAAGCTGAATGCAAGGTCCCAGGCCCCAGGATGGAAGTGGGCTGGGAAACGTCAAATTTGCTAGACCTATTGGAGAACACCGTGAAGGGAAGAAGACAAACGCTTCAAGAAGAGGAGATAAAGCCCAGGGTGGAGTACAAGGGCGGTATGAACAAGGGGAAACAAGTATGGCACAATTTGGGAAGAAACCATAGGTAGAGCGTGGAGGCCCAAGTAGTTGGGGAAACAGTTTAGGATCTAGGTTTATGGCTCTGAACGAGATGGAAGCAGAGGAGCTAGCTCAAGAAAAGGCAACTCCAAGAGATGTCCTGAGGGACATCATTAACGCCATACCAAGCCCACCAGATGGAATAGTATTCAAGGGAACAAAGCCAGCATTGAGCAGACAAGGGAAGGAAATATCAAGGCCAAACAAGAAGGTGGATGTTCTTGCCCTCAAGAAGCAAAAAGCAACAGGAGCCAAAACATGAGGGAAGAGCGAGGCAGGCCAACATGCTACTAAGCTCGTGGGCAAGGAGAACAGTGACAAAGTCTGTAATGTTTCTAACCCAGGAGTTAACAAAGAAAGGGTGGAATGTAAACAAGGCACAGACAGGGAAAGTTGGTATCAAATAGTAAAAGCTACTGACGCAGTGGAGCAGGAGAAAGTAGAAAACCTGGACCCAGGGAAAGGTTGTGGTATTGAGGGCTTTCACCTAACAAATCATGAGTTCTCGGCTCTTGTAAGGACGAACATTAGGGATCAGACCCAACATCACAAGGTGGTGACCAACACTGAAAGCAGGGTAAGTGTAGAGCAGGTGAGCTCGGCTGGGGCAATGGAGGAGGGGAGCTAAACCCATCCTTCCTTAATCTGCAAATGAATAGTTTATATGGATACAAGAATAATTTGCTGGAATTGTAGAGGAGCTATTAATAGGCGATTCTGGAGGAATCTAAAAGAGATTATAAAGGAAAATGACCCTGTGATTTTGATTCTAGTAGAAACAAGAACTAGTAGTGACAAAGGCAGCAGGATACTATGGAGTTTTAATTTTAATCAGATGGCGTTCGTCGAAGCGCAGGGCTTTTCAGGGGGAATATGGATGTACTGGAATGATAGGGAGGTGGAAGTAGAAGTAGTATCCACTAACTGGCAGATCATGAATGTGGTGGTGAAAAATAGAGATGGGAATGAATGGTTGATGTCGGCAATATATGCCTCACCAGAGGTAGAGTTGAGAAAGCTGCTATAGAAGTACCTGCAGGAACTTGGAAAGAGTAAAGTTTTCGTGGCTACTGTTAGGGGATTTTAATGAAGTTGTTGACTCAACTGAGAAGAGAGGGGGGCGAAACTTTGTAGGGAAATACTCAAATAGCTTAATTGAATGCATTCGGAGATGTGAACTGATTGATTTGGGGTTCAGTGGTCCAGCTCTAACATGGAACAACTGCAGAGAAGGAGGTGCCAATGTTAGGAAAAGACTGGATAGAGTGTTGTGTAATGGAATGTGGAATCTGGACTACCAGAGGGCTAGTGTTACTCACCTTACAAGAACTCACTCAAATCATCATCCGATACGAGTGAATACTAAGAAGGAGGATGGACAAAGGGGCAGCAATCCATTCCGGGTAGAGAATGCTTGGTATACTCATCATGATTTCTATAATCAAGTAGAGCAAAACTGGAGCAATAATAAGGATCTGCTGGAGAATGTGAAGATATTTACAGAAAAAATAAAAAACTGGAATAGGGAGGTATTTGGTAACATTCTTAGAAGAAAGAAAAGATGCCAGGCTAGAATTAACGGTATCCAGAGGAGTCTCTCACGAGCATCGTCCACTCGCCTGCAAAAACTTAAAGAGGAACTAATTGCTGAGTATAATACTATCCTAGAGCAGGAGGAGATAATGTGGCATCAAAGGGCAAAGGTGGAGTGGTTGAAACACGGGGACAGGAACACGAGGTTTTTTCACTTGTCAACTACTATTCGCAGGCGAAAGAATACAATACGAAGTCTAAGGGATACACAAGGAAGGTGGCAAGAAGACCCTGAAATGGTGAGAAGCATTATGCTGAACTTCTTCAAGGACCTGTACAGTGATACAGACCAACATAGAATTACCAGTCAATTTCACCGCTTTGCAACCCTCTCAATTAGGGAGGGGGAAGGACTAACCAGACCAGTGGATAAAGGGGAGATAAAAAGGGCACTGTTTGAGATGAAGGGAGATAAATCACTAGGCCCAGATGAGATACCTGCGAGGTTCTACCAAAGATGCTGGAACCAAGTAAGTGGCTCTTTTATTAAGTGCATCCAACAAGTTTTTAGAGAGAAAAAACTCCCTCTAGGCATGAACAATACATATATTGCATTGATACCTAAGGTGACATATCCTGAAACGGTTGCTCAGTTGAGACCTATATCTTTGTGCAATGTTTGCTACAAAGTCATTACCAAGATTATTATGAATCGTTTGAGACCTATGCTAAAAAAGTTGGTTGGCCCTAATCAGGCTAGTTTCTGTCCTGGACGATTTGCAACAGATAACATCATAATCATCTAGGAAATGATCCATACAATGAAGAGGAAAAAGGAAAAAAAGGTTATGTTGCAATAAAAGTGGACTTGGAAAAAGCTTATGATCGTGTGAGATGGGATTTTTTACAGCAAACTCTGGAATTTGTGGGTATTCCCTAAGATCTGGTAGTCTTAATTATGAATTGTGTGCGGGCGGAAAGCATGGAGATTCTTTGGAATGGAAAAGATCAGAACCATTCACCCCACAAAGAGGAATTAGGCAAGGGGATCCCATCTCCCCTTACTTATTTATCCTTTGTATGGAAAGATTGAGCCACATGATAAATAAAGCAGCTGGTGAAAGGAGATGGAGAGGGATGAAGGCTTCAAGATCAGGGCCAGAAATTACTCATCTAATGTTTGCGGATAATCTGTTTCTCTTTGTCGAAACAAGTGTAGAACAAGCAGTGAAAGTGGGGGAAATATTGCAAGATTTCTATTCTTTATCCGGACAAAGAGTGAACGTGAGTAAATCCAAACTGTTTGCATCCTCAAATGTCCCACGGCAACTGGTAAGGGAAATGTGCAGATTGACAGGAGTTAAGGAGACACAAGATCTGGGGAAATATTTGGGCATGCCAATTCTGCATAATAGAGTGACTAAGGCAACCTACACAGAATTGATGGATAAGGTGAGAAACAA
This sequence comes from Coffea humblotiana, assembly GCA_023065735.1. Taxonomy (NCBI): domain Eukaryota; kingdom Viridiplantae; phylum Streptophyta; class Magnoliopsida; order Gentianales; family Rubiaceae; genus Coffea; species Coffea humblotiana. Next base: position 24,906,802 of record CM041215.1, on the reverse strand, counting down.
ATTGGCAGGATAGCAAAGGAAACACCTGTTCTTTGCAGGCAGAGTAACTCTGATCAAGTCGGTGATTACAGCAATCCCAAGTTACTCCATGCAATCTAGCTTACTCCCATGCTCAGTGGTGAAGGAAATAGAGAAGATAGCAAGAGGTTTTCTCTGGGAGGATAGCCCGAACGAAAGGAAAATTCACCATGTAGGGTGGAAAAATGTGACACAACCCAAAGGTAGAGGAGGACTAGGGATCCGAAAACTGAGTAAAGTAAATAGGGCGCTACTAGCTAAAGTAACCTGGAGGTTTATGGATAGAGAGAAGGCACTGTGGAAGAAAGTGTTGAGAGAGAAATACTGTGGAGGGCGGGGAGAGCTATTTGCAAAAAAACAGGCGAATCTCACACTTGGAAGAGTATATGTGAAGGTAGTAAAGTTATAGCTAGAGGAAAGAAGTGGAGGATTGGAAATGACAATTCTGCTCTCTTTTGGACAGACAGGTGGATGTCAGATATACCACTAATTGAAGAAGTTGAAGTGGACTTAAATCCAGATGTATTAAAAAGGACGGTAGGGGAGTACTGGAGGGAAGGAGAAGGATGGAAGTGGGAAGAAATGGAAGGAGTACTAACACGAGAAATACTAGCTAAACTCAAAGGATACTGTGTGGTACAAGGTGAGGATAATCCAGATGTAATGAGTTGGAGCCCAGAAGCAAGAGGGGACTTCACGTCAGCTTCAGCATATGAAATCCTATTAGAAGAGGAGGAATTGGGGCCGAGAGCTAAAGGGTGGAGAGGATCTGGAAACAGAAAGGCCCAGAGAGGTGACAATTTCTCTTGTGGTTGGTTAGACAGGACAAACTGCTCACACAAAGAGAGAAGAAACGAAGGCACTTGGCGCTGGACGATAAGTGCCCGATATGTAGAGAGCATGACGAAACTACAATTCATGCACTCAGGGATTGTATCTGGATCAAACCCGTTTGGAAAAGTTTGGTGTTCCCACACTCTTGGGAGGAATTCTTCAGCAAGAACACAGTAGATTGGGTGGACTGGAACCTATCGCAAGAGGGCATAGGAGCTGGGGGGAGAGTGATGTGGCAGCTAATATTCCAACTAACGGTGTACCATGCTTGGAGAGCTAGAAACAAATTCACTATTGAAGGTGAGAACCACCTCCTTAAGATTTCCCCAACAGCCTTGAGGCAAATGGCAGAACAGGCAAAGCAATTACTATTCAATGGGAGAGGCAGATTCCCTAGGCAAGAGTGTTTCATAAGATGGATTCCACCTACTAAAGGAGTTGTTAAAGTTAATGTAGATGGTGCTTCAGAAAGGAATCCGGGCAGAGCTGGAATAGGGGGGCTGATTAGGGACGAGGCAGGGATATGGCTAGGAGGTTTTGTAGAAAGTATAGGGGAAGCAAGTAACACAACAGTTGAGCTATGGGGAATACTTAGAGGAATGCAGTTGGCTTGGGAAAAAGGATACAAAGATGTAATCATAGAGTCAGATTCGAAAGTGGGGATGGAGCTGATAGAAGATGCAGTGGCCACCTTGCCTTACCACAACTTGGTGAAGCAGATTAGAAGCATGAGGAGCAAAGAATAGTCGTGCAAGTTGCAACATAGATGGAGGGAAGGGAACAGGTATGCAGATTGGCTGGCAAAAGAAGCAATCCAGTTACAGTTACCAGGCGGACTGATGGAAGAGCCACCGGATGGACTAAGGGAGCTACTAGGAGCAGATATAATTGGGGTCACAACCCCACGCTTAGTACCATGTGCATAGGCAGTTGCCTCTCCTTTGTATTCAAAAAAAAAAAAAAACACGTCGCTGACCGAGCATACGGTGTCATTATGGTACAACAGGGAGTGTTGTAGCCTTTGGCTAAAAAACCAACGTACATATTATAACGCTGTCATGGCGTATATCATATTTGGGAGTGGCCGCCTGGATTTAACCATCAGACCAGGACATACGTCTTGGGCAATTGGTTAGGGAGTCAAAAGTGGGATATGAAATATAGGGAGTCATGGCAAATTGGAAGTCAAAACTGGGCACGTCTTTAGCAAATTTAGGCCATGTTTAGTACTTGAGTTTTTTGCCAAGTTTATCTGTTATAAGTTTTTTAAAAACTTTACCTACAGTAACCTCAAAAAACTTTTCAAAGTTTTTAAACTATACATTTCAAAATATTCAAAAATTTATATACTTCAAAAAAATTTTTAAAAACTTCTATAGTAAGTTATAGTAAAATTTTAGACAAACACTCAAAAAATTCATTTGTTAAACGGGGCTTTAATTGCAATAGGGGCCCCTGGCTTATAGAATACCAGTTTTTGATTTGCGCCCTATCTCTTTGGAAGTCTATTACGCTCTTAACTGAAACTGACGGTTCCACAAAGTGATTATCTAGCATTTGCTAGCTAGGAAGTACGTGTCTTTGTATGTATCAATAATTTTTTATGATATAAAAGAATGACTTTTCAGAAAAGTATTAATGATTTTTGATGATATAAAAGAATGACTTTTGACCCAAAAAAAAAAACTGAAACTACATTACCGTTTCTTCTTGTTGTTAGGGAGAAACAACTTGAAAGAATCCATCAAAAATCTCGATATGTAAGTTAGGAATAGGGATGACAACGGGGCGGGGGATGGGGAATGGGGGAGTTGCCGAAAAACTCCCTCAGCCCCCACCTCCGTCCCCCCCGCCCAGCCCTACTTCCCCTACGGGTGCCCACGGGCGATAATTTGATTTTTTTCTAGAAACCTTTATTTAATAAATCAAATCTAAATTCAAAGAACAAAATAAAATATGGATCTGAAAAAGTGAAAAATGAAAAATGAAACAAGAAAAGTGTTGAAATAAAATGCCAAAAAAATTAAGAACCTCAATTAAGTTGTATAGATAACACCTAAGAATACTAATAAAGCGCATAATATGCTTGTGCTAAATATCAATTAGGAATTTTCTCTGTAAGAAAGAATATTACCACCTCAACAATGAAGCACTCTTGCTACACAGTAACCAACAAGCATTAGGAATGGCAGTAACATTGGAGCTCAGAACCAAAAACAAAAAGAACCTGCCTCTTTTTATGTTTAGGGCAAGATTGTTGAAATCGAAAGAGTCCAATAGCAGCCATCTCAACTGAATGGAACACTTCTGAATCAAAACTTGTGATAAAATCATGTTCATCTTCATAACTAACAAACTAATGCAGTCTCACTAATAATTTATTGTTATTAGATTATATAATATATTACATTTATTTATATTAACAAATTGAAGTGAGGGATGGGGCCGGGGTCGGGGGGAGAAAAATTCCCCCTGTTCCCACCTCCCGCCCCATCCCATCTCTTGTTCCATTACTCTTCCCACGGGACGAGTACCCGCGGCCACCCGCTCCCATTGTCATCTCTAGTTAGGAATCCAATTTTGAGTCTTTGATTCAAAAAATTAAACTATTAGGTCTCACACCTTCACTTACATATTAACTTCTCTTTTTTTATTTCTCGAACCAATGTGAGATATAATTCTTTATTCATGACCCTAACACTTGTTTGTAGTAGGACTGCAGGGGTATAATAAGTTAATTGTTTTGGCTCAAAAGAGAGATCGGATGGACCTGAGGTGCTGTTTGCAATATCCATGCCGACCGATCCCACAGAACGTAAGCCCGGATTCTTAATAAGGATTGGACCTGAGGGGCTGTTTGCAATATCCACGCCGGCCGATCCCACAGAAGTCACATCACGCAAGCCCGGATTCTTAATAAGGATTGGACCTGAGGGGCTGTTTGCAATATCCACGCCGACCGATCCCAGTAATCCCACATCACGCAAGCCCTGATTCTTAATAAGGATTGGACCTGAGGGGCTGTTTGCAATATCCACGCCGACCGATCCCAGTAATCCCACAGCACGCAAGCCCTGATTCTTAATAAGGATTGGACCTGAGGGGCTGTTTGAAATATCCATGCTGACCGATCCCACAGAAGTCACATCACGTAAGCCCGGCATTGTCCCTGTCCAAAATTTCCTCGAAAATGTCCAAAATTGTCCAAAGTTTCCTTCAGCCTTCAGGAAAACTCAGAAAGTGCAAAGCATTAGCCGTCTATAAATTAAACTATTATCTTACAATGAGAATTACCCCCCTTACTTGTCTTTGTTTGGCTTTAGCATTTTTTCAGAATTTTCTATAGTTAGGTGCTTCTTAGTTCAACATGGCAGAGTCTGCAACAACAAATTTTCACCTCCATTCAGGCACAAACTTCATTGTACGAATCAATGAGGCAAAAATCAGTACTGCTACTAGTACTACAACGCAGTCTCCGGACACAATGATGTCCACTCGCCAGGCCACTTTTGCCTTCATTGCAGCAGTGTTGCTTAATTCTCTCCAGCTAAAGTATCAAGGAAATGATCAATCTCCTTTTGAAACTCATCCAAAGACCATGTTTGCAGCTATTACGAGTTTGTTCATCTGCTGCTTTTCCTACGAGGAAAAATTAAGGAATTCTTTCTCCGCTAAACTGAGCATCGCGTTTTTGGGTCCCCTCTCATTGGCTTTGCTGTTCACAGTCCTCTTCGCTCAATCAATCAGCCTGCTTCTATACCCACTGTTTATTCTGTATTCGCTAAGCCAGTTACCGCGATCCCAATTAAAAAGAAAATGGATCTATCTTCGCGCAATCATCATGGATGGATTCAATCATCAGCCACACCAGCAGGGGAGACAAAGTGGATGAGGACTCGTTTCTGTTCAACTTCCTTGGCTCCCGGAAGAACATGCTTTTCTGGACCAAGTAGATGTGCTGCCTCCTGTGTAGCTGAAGCAAGTCGACTGAGGCCCAAGAAGATGGAAGTGACCGTTAGAATCTAATTGGTTGACCCACCGCCTCAAAGGCTGAAACAAAAGGATAAAGAAGTAGTCCCTAGTCCCCAGTAGGAGGGGAATATCTCTGTTTAGACAATTATAGAAGGTAGTCGTGTATTTGACTGCCGCATGTGTCATAATCCATGAATCGTCTTTTCTATTGATGATTTATTATGCTTTTTGATGTTGTCTGGACTTCGTATCCTAGTACTGTAAGGTGCTTCTGCCTTGTGGAATGGTTGTAATCTATATACAGTTTATTTTTGTTATTTTGTGCTTCTGGATCACTCCCAGAACAAATTTTGGACTGAGCATTCTACGAATAGCCTTTTTACTGCAAAAAAAATTAAGCCACCACTGGTTTGCTAGATCCGAACAGCCCTAACAGAACTGCATAAAGCCAGCTAAGTGATTCTAAAACTTCTTTTTTTACCAAATGGACCTTTAGTGTTCAAGTCGTAACAATACTTTGTCATTGTTGAATAGTCAAGAAGACAATAATTGCTGATAACCTAAGATCCGGAAAGCCCAACTGCATTGTTGGGGCGAAAACCACCGATTGATTGGTTGATATGTTACGGGCGTCTTAGGAGAATTTCATGTTAAAACACCCACAGAAATTGTTGAACTAATACTGTTCTTGGTAGAATGCTTCAGTTGCACAAGCTCCAGTTCTGGAAATGTACTAGCCCTACCTACACCCTCAGTTTTTATGTAAAAAAATTTGGAGCATCAGGGGGCGTTCCTATTTGGTTTGAAGTTGGAGTGTGGATATTAACCAAACGGAGCAACAGTCGTGTTTGGAAAGAAATGTCGTAGTCTTGCATACACTTAAAGTGGGAGTTTGCAATTGAGTTCAATTAATTTTGTCCCCTTAGTCGATTCATAATTGAAAAAAAAAGGTCAATATAGATTTCAGATTGTTTATATCTTTGTTTTTACCTTCCTTTAAATTTTTTTTCTATTGTTTTAGGTTAAGACTGTTAATGTCGCCATCCCCCATCTTTATTGAAGACTTTTAGTGAAGTGTTATGAGAATATGTGAAGGGCGAGATACAGAGCTTCGTCCATATTTACACCACCATGTGCTGGATTTTTAAATTACAGCAATTAACATAATCTTTATATTTATCCTCATATTTGACATAAAAACGTGTTAAAGGACAGAACGACTTCTATATAACTATTATCCGAGCAAAGTCCGAAGGACCAAAGACCTTTACTAACCACCATAGCCAAGCAAGTACTGGGAGGGTGTTTGATAAATGGGTTTCAACATCTAGTGTAGATTTCAAATTCAATTATACTCATACATGATGTTGGCTTAGGGCCAATAGGAATAAATCAATGGGAATGATAGGCCTCTTCCATGGATTTTCTGATTAACCACCTTTACCAGGGAATCATCTTAATTATCCATCTTATTCTCCTTAAATGTAAAAATTAGAAACCAAAATGCCATCTTAATTGCCCATCTTATTCTCCTTAAATGTAAAAGAAAGAAAATAAAATGCCACCGTTTTTGCTAGTTTCAACAAATGGGAAAAAAAGAAAAAAAATGAAAAAAATAATAAATTGTAAAACCCATTGTACATTAACAAATACACTACAGGTTTTCATAAAAATCCATTATCATTGACTACCCTATGATGCTAATAGCGATAGTGATTGTGAAATTCGAACCAAACAGCTCCTAAATTGAGTTAGCGGGGGACATGAATTGAGGAGCATGAACATTGAATATCCTCTACTAGCTATAGATCCTCTCCTTGTCTCCTTCGTATTCCTTAATTTGAAGTTGGAACCAAATCCATATAATTTTGCTTTTCTTCAAGGACAATGAATACTAATTCCAATTCACTAAGAGGAAAATTGCATTTCAAACAAGACCGGCTTGCGACTATGCAAAACAAGGTCTATAAGTGAGGCCATACGCCGGGTCTACTCAAGTTTTTCCGCTTCTTCCTAATGCTCTCACGCGGAATTGCGGAAGAAAAGCTCTTACGCGGAATTGCGGCTGCACCTGCACCTGCACGGCAGCACAAGCACGTTGCACAACAACAAAATCATAAACCGTTTTTAAGCTTTATCGCATGCAACTAAAGACTAAATAAACCAAAACCTCCTTAATTCATCGACCAATCAAGAACAACTAACTAACAACCATGACCCAAGACCAAATAAGCCACATCCTCCCCAAGTCATCGACCAATCAAGAACTACAAGTAACAACTATGACCCGCTAATAGATTAAAACACAAATGATAAGATAGGCTTGCTTTATATAAATTCTCTTTTAGCCTTATGATTGTAGTGGGATCGGCAGACACTTCCTGGACTAGAGAAGCCAACTATCATTGATTTTGGAAGAATCTTCATTTATGAAATAATAAAATAGGCTTGGAGTTGGTGTACATAAATTTTGTATCGACCTCTTTCAGCTTTATGATTTTAGATGGATCGGCAAAGGGAACACACTTCATGGACTAGAGGAGCCAGCGATAATTCATTTTGGCCTGTTTACATGTTCTCAGATGTCTTCGAAACTATTCCATGCAATTCTGCGGATATTAAAACTGATCATTAGGAAGTGATTTAAGGTTGGGTGTTCTGCTTCAATTGGATACCAAGGTCAAAGGATCTTCTCCAATTGATACCAAGCGGACGTAGGTCAAGGGGTTTGGATTTGCATTCTTCTCCAATTGATGGTGTAGGCCAAGGCCAAAGTTGCACGAAAACCGACCGTTCGTTTTTTTTTTTTTTTGGACACCGATCGTTCGTTGTGTCAAGAGCACATGGGGCGAAACCTATAGAAGTTCTACGACGTAGTGTAAGATAGCAAGTGGGGACCCGCACCTATAAAAAAGTTGTACGACATAGTTTAAGATAGCAAGTAGGACACGTTTTCATTCTGTTCCACGTCACTTCGGCGACATAACTAAGGTACAAATCTGGCGAAACCGATAAAAGTTCTACGACATAGTTTAAGGCAGCAAGTGTGGATCCGCTTTCATTCTTAACCGGTTTACCCTCGAAAAGTCCTACGAAAAGTTCTACGATAGCAAGTGTGTCGAGAACATTCATTGGAATCTTTACCCACGTATAAAAGTTCGCAAGTTCGCAATAACCACGACATAGTTCTTGCTATTCATCTTTGGCTGTTGAGATAGTTCTTGCTATTCATTTTTGGCAGTTAAGTTTCGGTTTGTGGCAGATTCTTTTTGTTATTTTCTAATTCAATCTTGCTTGTTCATCATCTCATTTCCATTTCTTTTGTGTACATACAGGTGCGGATATCAGTGATTAGCCCAATGGGAGAGCACGCAAGGGCAACTTTTGTCATTCACTCACATCATGCTGAATTCAGGGACAACACTTTGAGCTACACGAGAAACTTGAACGTTTTTGGCAATCACATGAATGATATAGTGTCTTCTGTCCAGGCTCTATTTGCTTTCATTCTCACCGTGTTGGTTAACTTTCTCCAACTCAAGTATCAAGGGAAGGTAGACTCTCCATTTGAAACGCATCCACTGTCCATGTTGGCAGCTATAACCAGTTTGTCTCTGTATTGTTTGTCCTACTATGCCATGTTGAGAATTTCTTCCGATCATCAGCATTCATCTTCTCCTTCCTCAAGATATACCTGCTTCTTGCATGGCAGCATGGTTGTCTTTGCACCCCTGTTATTCGCATCCATAACATCCGTCCTCCTCCCGTACTCACTTTGCCCACTTCCGTTTTCACTAGCTGTATTGTTTTCACTGTGTCGCTTACTAAGATCCCAGGTTAGTACAATCTGGGACTGGCTAGTAAGAAAAGCCATTGATGTCAGGGACAATTTCTGTAGTCAGCCACACCAGCATGATCTGCATGAAAGAATAAGAAGAAGAAGACGCCTCCTTCCAGTTTAACCACCTAGGCGGTCACAACATCCAGCTGGTGATGAAGTACATATTCTTCACATGTAGCTCGATCAAAAAGATGGACATCCTGGTGTATCTTTTTCACATCCTGGTTTTAATTTCACAATTCCGCCGAAATAAATTGTTAATAAAAAAGATCCTTCTACGCAAGTTTTTTCCTCAGAATATGCTGCTGCTCCTGCAAAAGAGAAGAAAATGAGCATGCAATGTTTTAGGATTTGGTGGTGGTGGCGGCGGTGGGTGGCGGCGATGGATGGTGGTGGAGGAGAGAAGAGAAGAGAGGAGAGGTGATGGAGGTGGTGGGTGGCGCGTGGTGGTAGTGAGTGAAAAAGATAATGTTTAAGGATTTGATAATTTATTTTTATTTTTATTTTTATTTTTGTGAGTTGCATTTGAGATTGTTTATATTTTTGTTGTTTATTGAACTATATAGACCAATATCTCTATTGACTGAACCTTTGACTACTACCTATGACCATATTACCCTCTTTTTTGTTTTCCGGTTTAGGGTTCCCAATTTTTTTTGGATTAAAGGAGGACTAAATTAAACTAGTGAATCATCACTGAATTTTTTTTTATGTTTTTTTTTTCCATTATGGACTTTGCAACGAAGCAAAAAAAGAGAAGGAAAAAAAAACCCAAGCTCTCGGGTTTCATTTGAGATTTTCTTCTTTAGTGTTAGAAAAATTCTAAAATTTTTTACCGTCTTTCATGTAGTTGAGAAAAATTGTAATACCAATTAGAAGAGATTGGGAGAGGACGAGGGCAATTACGTACAAGAGTGGCCACTCGAAATTTCTCCCAATTTCTTCGAGGTAAACCAAGTCCATCAACACTTGGGAACCTGCTTCTATATCCAAAATGGAGATGGAATGGATCTATTTAACTGGACGATTTAGATAGAATAATGTACTAAAGACAGGAGTTCCACCATAATCCCACAGCCAAATAATTATCACTGAAAATAATCCACCATGACACTTATTGAATTTTGGTTCGATAATTTAGTAGTAGAAAATATATCTAAGGAATAATGGAAATGAGATTTTGAACCCTTCTCATTTAGCTTCCGTGTACAGGAGTTTAAACATGATAGAACATCGCATAAAATAAATTTGACTAAACAAAGAAGGAGACACTTTTTTTTTTCCCTTTTTTGGTTGAAAGGTTTTATCGGCTTCGACCTTTCTCTGTTTTACACGTTCTCCCCTGTTTCTGCTCTTTGTATTGGGTTTTGCCTTTCTCCTTTATCCTTTCTCCTCTCTCTTTTCTCTTTTCTCCTTTCTCCTTTCTCGTGTATTTCCAAACGAACAACCACACTAACCCACTCATTTAGGCTTAAAATGCATTTGATAAAACTGGAATCTGAAATTTAAATTTGTTAAGTTACTAAATTATTAAGTATTGAATTGTCAGCATTTGAGCACATTTTGCATTAAATGAAAAGTGAACAGTTTATCACTTATTTTTTGGAATAAGTTTTACCTAGACAATTTAGAGCCACTTAATTAAAGAAATGTTATTTGCACTCCATTTTTTGTTATTTACACTCCTGCCATTTATTTTGTTATACAGTCTAATAAATGAAAACTATATGATTAAAATGATAGTGGGAGTGTGCCATTTGTTTTATCATACAATTTAATAAATTAAAGCTATATGATTAAAATGATAGTGGGAGTGTAATTAATAAAAGTGAGAGTGCAAATAACATTTTTCTTTGATTAATTAACATGATCTAATTTTTGTCATCAAATACGTCTAAATATATTGAGGTCCAAAACTATTAAATTTAAACACTGAATTGAGATGACAAATAAGGTCTTAGTTTGCACGATCGGATCTAAAGAGAAGAACAGAGAAAGGAAGGGAAAAATCTTCACTGATTGGGGAAGAAGGCATTTGCACGTAATGAAAATAAAGCAAGAAAGAAGCAATAATGAGTTCGAAGGATTTTGATTTGGTGGGACGCTGATTTTGATTTTCTCTTTTTCTCCATTTGTTGGTTCTGATGGGATTCGGTGGTTCCATATTTCCTTTTAGGAAGAACAAAAAAGGCTTGGGTTGGTCGTCAGCTGTTCAAAAGGCTTGGGTGGGTCGGATCAAGAAGATTGGATCATAAAAGAACTTTCAACTTCTAAGTCCAACACCCTTTCCTGGACCTGGGCTGTTCATTTGGCAATGTCTAAAAATTATATTTTTTAGGTCCAACATACAAAAGATTGAAGCAACTTGATCCAACATAAATCCAAACTGTTAGCCCATGTGATTTTAAAATGACATCATCTTTACCCGCAATGTGTGACGGTGTGCACGGTCGGACATAATTGATTACAAGGGTAAAAAAAAGGGGGTATGAGAAGGAAGTAGCAAGACTCCTTTTTTAATTGGTATAGATTTCAATTGTAATAAGCGAAAGTAACTCTAAAATTGAAAATTTGGATTTGCGAGGAGAAGAAAATAGAATTCAAAGTATCACATGGTTCCAGCTAAAAAAATGAGATTTTTCAGTGGAATAATAATATTACTAGTTTTATAATGTTTTAAGGCCAACACAAATTTCAACAAGTTTGTAAATTTTGTGACAATTTTTATTGGATAATAGGAATGTTACAAATAGTGCAATAGACTGCTCGTGGTCACTAAAAATTTTAAATCTATCGTTCTCCTGTCTCTTTACTATTATATTGTGAATATTTTTGCCAGCAAACTCTAAAAACATTATGAGTATTTGACATTTCAAAGGATACAAGTAATGATTGATGGATGTTTCTATGTAATTTTAACTTTCAAATTAAGCTAGAACATCTGTGACGCTATTAGAATTCATTTTCATTTTCAGTATCGATATGGTCAATGCGGTTGATCATTTTGGCGCATGGCTGCAATTCCAGCACGTACATATCTTTCAAATTGTGTTTCCACTCTTCCATCTGCCGGTTCTCTATACAGCCATGAACTGTAGTGTCACCCCATTTCTCATTTTGGTGGCCCTTTTCTGCCTCTGCATGATCGATAGATGGATGGATAGAGATTGCTTTTGGAAGTGAACCCATTGCTTATCCCTTCATTAATTAAGAACTTTGCTTACCGGTTATCGACTTTAGTAGTCTGTTGGGAGCCACGGGGCAGTTATGGACTTTAGTACAAAATATTTCGCACCTCGGCGATGGTCGCCAAATACATCGTCGATCAAAGCCTACCGGTTCATATATGGTATATTGTATCCGGATTTTTTTTGTTTTTTTTTTTAACACAGATGAATTTGGATGAGTTTTGCTTCAGTTATCATGTCTAGTTAAGATATATTTTCGGAATTATAATTCGCTTACAGAGTTTTTACAACTCATGTATCAACATAATTCCTTCGAATACTTTTCAAACTTCTACCGATGGTACTTCGACACCTTGCACCAGACGGTGTCCTTACAGATTTAACTTGGGCAAATTTAATTGCAATAAGTGCCCTTACAGATTTGCCAACTTCTGATTTACGCCCTTGTCGCTCTAGAGTGTACAGTGTACTACGCTGTTGTTAACTGAAACTGACGGGATGGGAGCTACTTTGCTCGCTCCACTGATCCATTTGACACCGTTTCTTCTTGTTTGTTTGGAATAGGAAACAAACAAGAAGTAGCTCCCGTCAGCTTCAGGAAGAAAAGGTGTCAACTAAATTACTCCTACTGGAGTATAATAATAAGTTAATTTATTTTCTCAAAAGAGGGACTGGATTCTTAATAAATAAGGATTGAACTTGAGGGGCTGTTTGCAATATCCATGCCGACCCGACTCACAAGTGACCAGTCACCCTAATCCCAGTTGGGATACTCTATGCCACTACTCGGTGCTAAATTCAGTGTCAATTTTACTTATCACGTGATGATAGAAGAAATTTAAATAAACAGCACATGACAAATTAAATAAACAGAATACTTGGCATAAATATAGAAGTGGCATTGAATTGTCACGAGAAAAATGACACTGAGGATCCCGCATGCCCTAAGCCGAAATTTTTCTTCCTGGGAAATGTCCACGTCAAAAACTATCCCGTAAGTTGCTCACAGCAAAAATTCCGAGAAAGTGCAACGCATTAGCCGTCCTCTATAAAAACTCCCTTTGCAGCTTTACTCCCTCCCCAGAATAAAATTCCCCTTCCTTCTTGTCTTTGTTCACTTCAGCATTTTTTCCAAATTTTTGTTAAGTGCTTTCTTAGTTCAACATGGCAGAGTCCACGACAACCAATTTTCACCTCGACTCAGCCACAAACTTCATTGTACAAATCAACGAGGCAAAAATCAGTAGCACCACTGCTACTAGTACTACAGCGCAGTCTCCGGACACAATGATGTCCACTCGCCAGGCCACTTTTGCCTTTATTATAGCAGTGTTGCTTAATTCTCTCCAGCTAAAGTATCAAGGAAAAAATCAATCTCCTTTTGAAACTCATCCAAAGACCATCTTTGCAGCTATTATGAGTTTGTTCATCTACTGCTTTTCCCACGAGGCCAAGTTAAGGAATTCTTTTTTCACTAAACTGAGCATTGCGTTTTTGGGTCCCCTCTCGTTGGCTTTGCTGTCCACAGTCCTCTTCCCTAAATCAACCAGCCTGCTTCTGTATCCACTATTTTTTCTGTATTCGCTAAGCCAGTTACCGCAGTCCCAATTAAAAAGAAAATGGATCTATCTTCGCGCAGTCATCATGGATAAATTCAATCATCAGACAAACCAGCAGGGGAGACAAAGTGGAAGAGGATTCGTTTCTGTTCAACTTCCTTGGCTCCCGGAAGAACATGCCTTTCTGGACCAAGTAGATGTGCTGCCTCCTGTGTAGCTGAACCCCAAGAAGATGAAAGTGACCGTTAGAATATTTTTGGTTGACCCACAACCTAAAAGGCTCAAACAAAAGGATAACGTACTCCCCAGGCTCCTAGTATGAAGGGAATATCTCTGTTTAGACAATAATAGAAGGTAGTCGTGTATGTGACTGCCGCATGTGTCATAATCCATGAATCTCATGCGTCTTTTCTGTTGATGTTTTATTATGCTTTTTGATGTTGTTTGGACCTCGTATCCTAGTACTGTAACGTGCTTCTGCCTCGTGGAATGGTTGTGATCTATATCCAGTTTATTTTTGTTATTTTGTGCTTCTGGATCACTCCCAGAGCAAATTTGGGACTGAGCATTCTAGGAATAGCCTTTTTACTGCAGCAAAATTAAGCCACCACTAGTTTCCTAGATCCGAACAGCCCTAACAGAACTGCATAAAGCCAGCTAAGTGATTCTTTAGTGTTAATGTCCTAAAAATACCTTGTCATTGTTGAATAGTGAAGAAGACATGCTCCGTTTGGTTGTAGTCTCTAAGACTGGAATTAATATCCACAGTCCAACTTCAAACCAATAGGAACTAAGAGTGTAAGTTAGGGCTAGCACAGATCCAGACAGGAGAGGAGTGTTTTAGCAATTTCTGTGGGTGTTTTAGCATGAAATTCAATTCTCCTAAGACGCCCTAACATATCAACCAATCCGTGGTTTTCGCCCCAACAATACAGTTGGGCTTTCTGGATGTTAGGTTATCAGCAATTATATAAGTGAGGCCAGATATCGGTCTACTCAAGTTTTTCTCCTTCTTCCTAACACTAATAAATCATAAATCTTGTTTAAGCTTTATCTATCGCATGCAACTAAGACTAAATAAACCATATCCTCCCTAAGTCGTCGACCAATCAAGAACTACAAGTAACGGCTACGACCCAAGACTAAACAAACCACATCCTCCCTAAGTCATCGACCCACTAATAGCTTAAAGCACAAATGATAAGATAGGCTTGCTTTATATAAATTCGCTTTTAGCCGTGTGATTTTAGTGGGATCGGCAAGACACTTCCTGCACTAGAGGAGCCAACTATCATTGATTTTGGAAGAATAAAATAGGCTTGGTGTACACAAATTTTCTATCGGCCTCTTTTAACTTTATGATTTTAGATGGACCGGCAAAGGGAACGCACTTCATGGACTAGAGGAGCCAACGATAATTCATTTTGGAAAATTCTACATTTATGTAATAATTCATTATAAAGCTTTTCTTTCCTTTTTTTTTTCCCCCTAGAATTCTTCCGAATGCAGTAAAAAGTTACCAATGTCCTAGATATGTATCCATGGGTCACCTCATATGTGAAAAAAGAAATATCTATCCACAACAAGATGCTCCAATACGTTACGAACATTTACAACAATAGAAAACTTGTTTCCCAGGATGATGTATAACCACACAATAGGATTAAACTTGTGTAATAGTTACGATGTAGTTGCAGCCCAGACACCCAAAACTGGTGTAGTTGCATGGCATGGCTTTTGGAGTGGAACCCCAGTTAATTAGTGCACAGTGCGCAAGCGCCGCCCTTCGACCACTCTTTAACCAGAACTTTTCACTTTCACACCCAATATGGCAGTATCTGATTATTCTGATCTAATAAATTCTAACGTGGTATAGTTGCAGGGCCTTTGGAGTGGAACCCTAGTTAATTAGTAACCCTATAAAAGTTCACAATACCACAAACCACACAGATACGACATAGTTCTTGCTATTTTTTGGCTGTTAAGTTTGGATTTGTGGCAGATTATTTTTTTTCCTAATTCAATCTTGCTTGTTCATCATCTCATTTCCATTTCTCTTCTATATATAGAGGTACGTATCTCAGTGATTAGCCCAATGGTAGAGCACGCAAGTACATATTCTTCACGTGTAGCTCAATCAAAAAGATAGACATCCTCCATGATTGGTCAATTCGCGGATCGGAATAAATTGTTAATAGAAAAGATCCTTCTGCGCAAGTTTTTTCCTCAGAATATACTACTAGTTCCTTCAAAAGAGAAGAATATGAGTCATGTAATGTTTTAGGATTTGGTGGTGGTAGTGGGAGGTGGCGGCGGAGAGAAGAGTGGAGAGGTGGTGGAGGTGGTGGGTGACGGGTGGTGGTAGTGAGTGAAAAAGAAAATGTTTAAGGATTTGATACTTTTTTTTTATTATTTTTGTAAGTTGTATTTCAGATTGTTTATATTTTTGTTATTTATTGAACTATATTAGACCAATATCTCTATTGAGTGAACCTTTGACTACTACCTATGACCATATTACCGTTTTATCTGTTTTCCGGTTTAGGGTTCCCCTTTTTTTTGGATTAAAGGAGGACTAAATTAAACTAGTGAATCATCTCAGAATTTTTATTTCTCTTATGCTTTTTTTTTTTTTTCTGTTTGGACTTTGCAACGAAGCAAAAAAAGAAAAGGGGAAAAAACACAAGCTCTCGGGTTTCATTTGAGATTTTCTTCTTTAGTGTTAGAAAAATTCTAAAAGTTCTGACCGTCTTTTATGTAGTTGAGAAAAATTATACTACCAATTAGAAGAGATCTTGAGAGGACGAGGGCAATTACGTACAAGAGTGGCCACTCGAAATTTCTCCCAATTTCTTCGAGGTAAACCAAGTCAACCAACACTTGGGAACCTGCTTCTATATCCAAATTGGAGATGGAATGGATCTATGCAACTGGACGATTTAGATGGAATAATGTACTCAAGGTAGGAGTTCCACCATAATCCCATGGTCAAATAATTATCACTGAAAATAATCCACCGTGACACTTATTGAATTTTGGTTCGATGATTTAGTAGTAGAAAAGATATCTAAGGAATAATGGAAATGAGAGTTTGAGAGTTTGAACCCTTCTCATTTAGCTTCCGTGTACAGGAGTTTAAACATGATAGAACATCGCATACAATAAATTTGACTAAACAAAGAGGCACACAAATTTTTCTTTTCTTTTTCTTCTTTGGCGGGCGTCGAAAGGATTGGATGATTTTGACTCTATTCACCATTACAAGATATCCCAAAACCATAAGTCCTCTTTTTGTTTTTTTTAGAAAAAAGTTCACCACCACATACAAGAGCATTAAAGAAGACGCATGATTCATTTGTAATAGGATCCAAATGTACAATTTTTTAATAAGAAAGTGATTCATTCTTATCAATTGAATTGTATTCTATGAATTATCATATTTCTATAAAACATTTATAAGAATACTTATAGACTGCCGATTAGTATACCTCTCCCATCAAGATTTGAACACGTTATTTTGTGAGAAAATGCCAAAATGGTTTGTGCTTACTCACTAATTGAGTCAAGTAAAAAAGAATCAAATCATGCAATGAGACATGCAAATTTGCAACAGATGCAAAGGATCGGGGATCGGGGATCGGGGAATCAAGTCACTGTAGACTCGAAGGAGAGAAAGAAACGGTACCCCAACTTAGTGGTAAGCAACGTCATCAAAGGTGAACAACAATAGGGCCAGCACCAATAGTTTGTCGGCTGCGACCTTTCTCTGTTTTACACGTTTTCCACTGAATTTGGTGGCTGCCGGGTGAGGGGGTTCTAATTTCTTTCTTTAGTTTTCCATTAAACAATGAACAATAAGAGCGGAGACCTTATTATTGAAAATGAAATGCCGCCGTTGGGTTTCGGCTTTAACCCTCGCCTCCTTCAATAGTGGATTGCCGTTTTCTCTTTATAAAAATTTTTTTTGACATTTTTTGTAAATTTATTTTTAATAATTTTTTATCTGACATATATTAAATTGGTATAACACATTGTTCTACAAATTACAATCCATAAGAACATTTTATTTATTTCAATTTTTTCCTCCTTTCTCTTTCATATCCAAACAAACAACCCCACTAACGTACTCATTTAGGCTTAGTTTGCGAGTTGAGATTTGAAGAGAAAAGCGGAGTGAAAAGGGAAAACTTAAAGTCCTTCCTCACTTGGGAGATTTAAGTGGAAAGAAAGTAATAAAAAAAAGAATTGAAAAAGAAAATGGGAGACAGATTAGCCACATTAATGAATGATATTTGTTTGGATTGACTTGATTTCAGATAAAATAATTTACTTTACAAATTTCGATCACCTTTTTATCTCACACGCATCACATCACAAAAAATATTACAGTAATTATCTCAAATAAATCATCCAAATAAACTCTTATCCAAACAAACTAATTATTGATTCCATCTAGTCGGTGTCGACTTGAATAAGTTGTCCTTTACGTTCCAAAATCTAGAGAGACGAAGACCATAGTAATTTGACTTATCTAAAGCCATTATTTCATTTTCTCATGCTTATTTATCTCTTAAGGAATCTCGTGAGAGCATTTGGAACTATAAAACAAACTTTAAGCGCTTGGAAAAGCATATAGTAGTAATAGAATATTGCCTACAAAAATAATTTTGACTGAAATATAAAAAAGCCGACATGCAAATAGACGATCGCAGCAGTGTATGGGGAAATCATGTCAATTATAGACTAGAGGGAAAGAAAGAAACCGTTGCCTTATTATTATTATTTTTTTGTCCTTCCTTTCTTTGATGGAATCATCGATCGATTAAATTAAAAATATCACCGGGACCTTAATTAGCATTGTAATTTAGCAGTAAGCCCTTAGAGTTTGATGTCGGTTTTGGTTTTGACCCTCATCTTTCTCGCTCCTTTTATTACGCACCTTTGCTGAAAAGTCTAAAATTAACAAACTTAACTTTAAAGTCTTTAATTAGTCACTTCCAGACTTCAGTGCCTCAGTTGAGTTAGCACCGTTTGTTATTTATTTAGTTGCACTTCATTCAAAAGTTGAACAAATCGAACCATAGACGAAATTGTGTTAGTACGAGGAGTTGTGTGCAAAATTGCCATGCTAACCGACCCCTAAAGGGCACGAATTTTCCAAGTAGATCTGACAAAATGGCAAAGTTGGTGAATTTTCCAAGTGCGTATGTCCCCAGAGTTTGTCGGCTTCACTCTTCCGGGCCTACTTTTGTTTAACTCTTCTCTTTCTCGGTTCCGGTCCCTATAAAAAGCAAACCATGCATGGCATCTAATTCAATCCTCTTATAGTTTTAATACTTCAGTTTCGGTCCTCCCTACTTAATTTATTAAGCTATAATATAGGTACGTGCCTAGCTCTTTTGCTAAAATGTCTCAGGCTGCAACAACAAATTTCTTTATCCAATCCGGCCCACACTTCATCATCCAATTCAAGGAGGCTTCAACTATCAGTTCGACTGTGAGGAACGATCACTTTTCGCAAACTCACGATGTAATTATGTCCTCTCGTCAAGCCATTTTTGCCTTCATTGTCACGGTGTTGCTTAATTTTCTACAGGTGAAATATCAAGGACGAGATCAATCTCCTTTCGAAACACACCCGAGGACGGTGTTTGGAGCTGTTACAAGTTTGTTGGTGTACTGTTTGTCGTATGATGCCAAGTTAAAGCTTTCTGCCAACCAATCCACACATATCTATGCCTGCTTCCTTCGACTCAGCATGGCCTTCTCTGGCCCCCTGTCAATAGCATCTATATCTTCAATTCTTTTTCCTCAATCACTTTGCCCTCTCCTATTTTCGTTATCCTTGCTCTTTTCAATATGCCAATTATCGCGATCCCAAATTAAGAGAATCTGGAGTTGGGTACGAGCGGTCATCATGAATAAGTTCAGTCACCAGCTACACCAGCACGGGAGGAGAAGAGGACTAATTTCAGTTGAACTTCCTTGGTTCCCAGATGATCATGGCCTTGCAGACCTAGTAGATGTACTCCCTCCTGTCTAGTTGAAGAAAATTGATTTGAGGTCCCCCAAAATCCCATCAGTTTAATTAGTTGAGTCAGAAAAGATTTGTAATAAACAAATGCTCCATGAAAAGCAAAAGAGAAAAGGGAAAATCGATCTATATGTAGCTTAATTAATAGGATGGGAAGCAAATGTCAGTCAGCGTTTCAACTTCAGCAAGCTTTTTTTCTTTTTCAGGGAAAAAAAGGAAGAAAAACGAGATATTCAATTCATCCACGGCACAATAAACGATACATTTCTTTTTATTTTTTTTGACACGATAGTATGTCACTCAAAAAAAAAAAAAAGAGGTTTTCTGAACAATTTGATTGGCTCTATTCCATTTTCTTTTTTTTCCCAGCCTTTTAGTCCTTTCAGCACTGGTTCGTTGACAAGTGAATTAACATATAACCCCGGTTTCAGCACCTGCCGCCGTCAACTGCTTTCTATCTCTGGAGTTGAAAAGATTATAGACTCTGGTCGAACTTACAACAACAAGAACATACTCTCATGCTCCGTCTTTGGACTTAATATGCTAGCACGTTAAGAGAGTTCATCAAAAGTAGGATCGGTTTAATTGGTCATTGGATTAAATAAATTTAGTTAACTTGGTTTTGACCCCTATCGAAAACTGACAGAATTTTTTCCGCAAAACTTAATTCCGAATTTAATTTTGGAATTTGGTCGGCCAAACTTGCTAAAGTTATTATATGTCAAAAAAGGGTTTCTTCTTAAATGAAGAAACGAATGTATTCTACTAATGTAGAAAACCAACAAAAAGGTGACAAATAGAAAGTGGTGGGCCAAGCAAGCAAGGACAAGCAAGCTTTTTAACCGGGCAGGCAACAAGGGCAAAACCGGCAAAATAATTTGTTGTGGGACCTCTCGGAATTGATAATGGCGCGAAATGGTCAGTAAGACCTTCTGTTGGCGCCAATCTAATGCAATGGCGTGAAATGTATTCTGACGATTAAGATATTTCCAAATTGCCCGCGTGCCAATGGTCAAGACTCAGGAGGGAGATTTGTTATCAAAACTTGGATTTGTTTAAAGGCGTGCTCTATCATTTTCGCAGATGGCGTGCTTTAACTTTTGTGAAAACCACACGCTTTTAAGTTATTATGATTAATTGATGTATATGAGATCATATTAGTAACTTTAATCAACTATGTTCGACTTAGTTGACCATGAACAATCATATAAATAGTCTTATTAACAGTTGTATAAATAAGCCTAAGTAGTTATAATCGTTGGAATCCACTGTCTGACAATGATCTAACAACAAATTGAGAGATAACAATGATCCATATCTACCACCATCGCATGAGCTAGCATCAAGGAATCGACAATTAGATTAGACCCTTAATTAGTTATAATTGTTGGAATTGACTATCCAATTTAATTGTTATAATTAGTTGTTATCATCTTAGCCCAACAACGAATTGGGGAATTCATAGGAAGATGATCCATATCTACAATCGTCTACTTATAAGTTAGCACCAAGGAATCTATAATCAAATTAGAGACTTAAATAATTATAATTAGCGGAATTGACTATCTAATTAATTGCTATAATTAGCTATTATTGTCATAGTCTTACAACGCATTAGGAAATTAATAACGAAATGATCCATATCTATTACCGTTTTCTTATGAGCAAGCACCACATTTATCGACTATCGGATTGAACGCATAATTAGGTGGTATTTGGTAAAAAGGTTTCGGTATAGAGAATTGGAATAAACCTCATAATCATTGTTTGGATTACTACTATCGAAATTGAAATTTTGGAATTATATCTAAAAATTTGGAGTTTTTCAATTCCCTAATAACTTGGAGGGTATTGGATAAAAGCCAAGTCTGATTCCTTTTTAGAAACGAGGCTTATCCCACTACTCGTTAAAAAATTAATATATAATTATATAATATATTTATAATAAAAATGTAATTATATTTATAAATATTATATACACATATATAATATATTATATAAATATATATTATAAATTTATTAATATTATATAATAATATATTGTATTATTTAATTAAATTCATAAGGAGAGGAATTATCATATTAGGAGGTTTAATCTTTATTACCTTATTTTCTTCCATCTTAGGAGTTTTTATCTTTATTACCTTATTTTCTTTACATGTATATTAGTACTGATATTTGTTTCATTGAATGTGAATTAGTAACACTACTAGTTTTCAGTACACGCGTGGCATGTACTAGATTTAGCATTGTTACAAACTAGTATATCATTACACGTGTATTATATATTAACTTTGGTTTACACGTGTATTAATTCAACTACTTATATCCATATATTGGTATCTCAAGACCAATCATTAAACACGAATTACAAAGCATGCTTGAACAAAAAATACAAATTAAAAGTCAATGCTAATGACGATAATTACTCTGCATGCATGAAAAAATTGCAAATTAAATGAGCGTATGGATAACAATGCATAACTGCCATGTTGGCATAACACATTCTTCAAGTATGAACATGGCACGTGGTAATAGATCCTTTTTAAGAAGGGATAATTTCAGAAACCTCCCCTAACTTTTCTGACAATTTCACTTAGCTCCCCTAAGATTTAAAAAATTACACTTACTTCCCTTGATTTGATAGTTTTAGTAACAAAATCTTAAAATAATATTGACTCGGTCAAATTTTTAAATGAATACCCTAAAATGCCCTTGTGTAATGAGTTTTAATTTATTTTTCTGTATAATTATAGGATTATCTAGTATAATTATAAGGAAAATGTGCCAAAATTTTTATGCCCATACCTACTAGTATTTGATAAACAACAATATTAATAATAATTTATCACTATGATAGGATACTTTTGATAGTATTTATTATGGATTAAATTTATAAGATAGAAAATAAGATGTTGAAATAATTCATTTAAAGTTTATGAATTTTTCGAGTAGTGGGATTATTATAATTTAGTAGTGATTTTGGACCATTTATTTTTTATTTATTGTTAATTTTAATACCAAAAAAAAGATCAACAAAAATATTGGATTACATATAATTTAACTCATCAAAAAAATTGCTAGTTTGACATTTGGTTACAATAAAAAATAGAGGTAATAGTGGTAGTTTTATAGTTTTATTGGTAAAAAATTAAAAAAAAGGAATAAAATGGAAAAAGAATAAAAAATAATTTTAAAAGTCATTCTAAATATAACAAGGAAATTTCATTAAAATATTTAAGGGTAGTATTGTCATTTTAAATGACAAGGGAGATATGTGTAATTTTTAAAAGTTTGAGGGAGCTAAATAAAATTATTAAAAACCTCAAGGGAGGTTTCTGAAATTATCCCTTTTAAGAACCATACAAATTGGCATTCAAAATGAAAGCTTTTACTTCTACAACCGGTATCCAACCACTACATCTGAAATCGTGCCACTTCTTCTAAGTATATCCAACGGCTATATTACACACAAGTCCATCTTATGGCCCAACTTAAATTTCTACCACAACAGACAAAACAATTATTTCTGTGCTGTAGACGCATCCGTCAAAAAAGTGCATAGTTCCTGATGGTGATGGGATTTGGATAAAAAGCTTCCGACCATTATTACCATGAAACAAAATTACAATTAAACAAACGAGCATAGTAATTTTGTTGCGTTTGAGAGATGTGGTCAAAGTTAGAATAACGACAGACACAAGAAAATCTGTAACTAAGAGGTGTCCGTTGAAGTTACAATACCAGTAACATTCCTATCTCCTTTAGATTATAATAAATGGAAGTCGAACATATGATCGCTAATGTGTCATAATCCATGAATCTCATGTCTTCTCTCTTGAGGGTTTGTTATGCCTTTGATGACCTCATATCCTAATACTGCATCCAACTATTTATAAAAACACATTTTATCGGCAGGGAGGGGGGGGGGGTTGATGAGGAGACGATGATCTCCTGATCAAAAAGCTTCACAAGTCTTTTTGTAATGTCTTTTGAAACTTCCATGCTTATATATTTTTTTTCTGGTAAAACTTCAAAGTTGGAAAAAAAAAGAGTAAAATTTATAAATACTACTGTCAGTGTATACACACACTATCACAGTTGGATGGATGACCCATAAGCAAAATTTGAATTTTGCTATCAAATTTTGCACATGTGTTATATATCTAATGATAATAGTGTATACACTGACAGTATATATAAGATTAATCCAAAAAAGAAAAACTTGGAAGTTTAAAAAGGAACTACTATGGGACGGAGCATTCTTGTAATAGCCTTTTCTACTGCCAAAAAAAACAAAAAACAAAGGATTAACAGAATGGGTATTTTAACGAGCCTTATCCGATGAACCAAATGGACCTTCGTCCTAACAATACTTTATGCGTGAACCTGTTTGGTTGAGCCTTAGTTCAACAATGTCCATGCATATATAACAATGAAATCTTCCCCAACACTTGTTTCTGTCGTATGGCTCTAACTTATCAACAAGTCCATGGTTTGCTGCCCAACAAAGCTGTTGGGCTTTTCTGATGTTAGGTCGTCTGCAACTAATGGCCGTGTTTGAAAACAATTCTGCTAGTCTCCACAACAATGAAGTGCATAAATAAAAATTTGAGGTCAATATAGATTTAATTGCTAATATCTTCTTTTGTTTAATTATTATTTTAGGTTAGACTTTCACTATCGCCATCCCTTAACGCCATTGAGGACTTAAAACCTTTAATCGTTCTTACTTGAACCTCCATAAGCTGGATTTTTAGAATTACATGTTTGAAGATTAGGCGATGGAGAAATTAACAGCAACTTTTATTTGTATACTGCTATTTAATTTAGAAACATTTTAAAAGACAAAAAAACTTCTATAGGAGTATTTGCCAAGGGAGTCCGAAGGACCAAAAACAGCTTGCCAAACTATTATAGCCAAACAAGCACTAAAATCAGTCAGTGGGGACATCAATTTAGAAGCATGGACGTCGAATATCCACTGAGATATAGACCCCCTTTGTCTCCTTTCACATGCTTTGATGGATTTTGGAACCAAATCCATATAATGGGTTTTGCTTTTCCTCAAGGACAATGGATACTAATTCCAGTCTAAGTACGAAATGGGCAATGGAAATTATCCTTGAAGAATCGCAATGCCTGACAAATCGAGGCTTTAATCAGATGCAACTAAACTAAATAAACCAAATGCCTCCAAAACTCATCAGCCAATCAAGAAGTAACAGGAAAAGGGAAATTCTACCGTCCCTTTGGTATCATACCCTCAGAATCAAGTCATTGTTATATGGTGAAATAAGAATTTTAGACCTTAGATTAAATAATTGTAAATATTTAAAATATAAATTAATATGTTTTTTAAATGTCAAAATAAATATTTGGGACCCTTGGATTAAACGATTTTGAATATTTAAAATATAACCTAATATTTTTTTTATTTCAATAAGTGAGTGATGAGATTTAAAAAGCAGAAAATGGGAAGAGAGATTTGAACTCGGGACCTCTAGATCTTGGATTTCAACCCTAACCAATATCATCATTGACATTGAGGGATATACATTGAGGAAGGGAATGATTCCCTAAAGAGACAATAGAATTTTCCACCCATTAATTGCCCAAAACACAAAAAATAAAATATTCGTGGGATTTGCGAAGAGGACGTCGAAAACTCGAGGAGACAATGATAATTCTTTTTGGAAGAATCCCTATTTTGTGAGAACAAAATATTCCCGCACGTACTTCTTGCATATTGCCATGAAAAATTCGAACACGTAATATTTAATAAAATAACGTGTCTATAGTAAACTGCGCGATAAAAGTTATTATTCTTGTATAGAAAAATAGTTTATTAATTGCATAATTTTATTTGCTTATAACATAAACACATTTTTTAATTATTTTTTATCTCACATACGTCATATCAAAAAAGTGCTATAATATTTTTTTTCAAAAAATTATTCCAAATGATCTCCTATCCAAACACACTCCAAATGTAACTAAATACTAGTATGCTACGATTGTTAGTGCACATACAATATGTTAACCAGATTTATGTGACACGTGTACTATTTTACTTTAAAACTTACTGATTTATAGGACACATATGTACTATAAAAACTTATCTCAAACTAGTATTAGGAAGTTTAGTTGAAATAATGATAAGATGTTTTATTAATGATTAAAATTTAGTACCTTAATACGTACTCGTAATATACCTGTATAATACATGATTATAGGTATAATTTAAAAATTTTCTGTTTTTAGATATTTTAAAATATTATGAAAAATAGTTTAACTTTTCACATAATCTTGTAAAATATGTAATAAAATTTTGCGTATTATAAATTTTTAATCATTTTCAATTTTTAAAAAGTTTGAAAGTTTGGATAACAATAACAACAAATCTTCCTAGTTATACATAGAATATCACTTGTTTATATATCACAATTTTTATAATTTAACACCTATGAATATAATAAGATGATAAAATTTTAATAAATTTGCATCTGGGACACAAGAATTTATAAGAGTTAAAGCCCAAACAAAATAAGAAATAATATCACAATACAAGTGACAAAATTAGTATAACAATTAAAATAAGAAAATTAGTATGATCTGGGTTTTTTCCTTGGGAGATTGTTCATAAAATTGAGATCCAAAAATTAAATGAAAATCACATACACATAACTATTACATCAAAAAGGCAAAAAAAAAATTGATTTTATTGTGTTTTAATTAGGAGTAATTTTACTAGTAACAATAGAAATAGTGAAGTTGGTGCAAATTTCTAAACAAGAAGCAACATATACATGATTATAGGAATTTTTTAGATCGCTCAAATTAATATAATAAATGTAAGCCATAAACTAGTTTTAATAAATGTATGTGGTAAACTAATTTTAATAAATGTATGCAGTAAACTAGTTTGTGGCATACATTTATTATATTAGTCTGATTGATCTAAAAAATTCCCATAAGCGTGTTTACGTGTTTGTTGTTTTGAAATTTGCACCAAATTACTATTATTATTGGTAAAAGCATGCCTAATTAAAGCATAATAAAATCAAGTTTTTTCAAACTTTTTAATGTAGTAGTTATGTTTACTAAAAAATTAGAAAACCATGCCTACAATGCATTGTTTCTGTTAAAAGTAGTAACATTTTGTAAATAAATTGGAATAATTTTGTAAAAGATTTTATGCATTTTCACTAATATAATCAAGAGAATTTTACACCTTTAAAATATAAATAGAAAGAACGGAAATGGTATGAGTAAAAAGGTGATCAAATGCAATATATATCACATCATGAGTTTAGATATGATTTGTTTAAGTAATCAGTAATTTAGTCCTAGTCAATATATGATGCATATTGATTTCTTATAAATAAAAATATAATTTAGCAATTATGCATTAACGCAATAACAAAATTCATAGTTTGAACGCAATACCTATTTCCATTTTTTAAGTAAATATTATATATTTTATTACTTAGGTATATATTTACATGTAAAATAACAACAATAGTATGCCAATTCTTGGACTAATGGAACTTCAATTGTTGTTAATTCTTATCATCATTATTCGTCACTGTTTTGACTAGAATAATCAAAACAATTCCGCATGATTTTGGCCATTTTTGGTCCGAGACAGATGAGTCTGGATTCATCATCGTTTTCATTTGGACTGTCAATATATAGGTCCAAAAGATATTGGAAATTTAAGTGTTGTGGATAATTGGTGACATCAAACAATGCTCAAATCACATACACATGCGTGCACACAGAATATCATGGAGAGTATCATTATTCAAAAGTGGTTCTTGCCCAAAAAGGTCCAGTGACGTAAAGAAATAGGAGAACGAGGCCATAGGAGGAAAGAGGTAAGGGAAGGAAAGTCCTTTCTATAAGTGGGACAAGTCCTTTCCACAAGTGGAACAAATAAATAATTAATGACTCAACAACCACTTTCATGCGATCCATTTTGGAAAAAAATAATACAATTTGTTTCTTTTATTTCAAAGCTATATTTGATTATCTCAAATCACAGACCATAGTTATAATGGCACTCTGATGGAAGGATTCTAGTTGGAGGGATTCTCTTTTAATCTGATCTAATGTGGAAAAAAAAATTTCATACAGGCAGTTGCTTGTTTCTCCACAAAAAAAAAAAATTGTTGTTAACTAAACTAATTTTACACTAATAAAAATTAGTCTAGAAAATTAAATGTTAATGGCAACAATTGGTAAAAAAATAGCAATTTTTTAATTTTGGAAAAATAAAAAATAAGTTCCCAAAATATTTCACTTTTATTTTTTAAAAAAAACCTCAACTTGTTAATTAAATTCAAAATGATTTTATTATAAAAAATATTCTTCCTCAAATTAACTTCAATGATTATACATGGGTACAAATATGGGAAAAAAAGAGATAAAAATATGGTAAAATATCTCTTATACATATGTCATGGATATTCGAGAATTTTGGCAAAAAATTTTTTGTGTTGTTAAAATAATATGGTTTTATAGTGTGCTAATTATTTTAGGACCATTTTGTACTTGAACTAAATTTAATTTAAATTATACATAGATTATATATGCATCAGATTTTTGTTTAGTGGTTGGATCTTATATTCGTGAACAATCTCTAGAGAAAAAAATTCCAAATTATACTAATTTTGTTATACCAATTCTGTTATTTTTATTGCTGTATTAATTGTTACACTATTTCTCTCATTTTGTTAGGTCTATATTAATACAAGTTTAATTGTTATTAATTCTTGTGTCCCAGACAATAAATATATTAAAACATTATCATCTTATTATATTAATAGGTATTAAATTATAGAAATTACATAGATAAGTGATATTCCATAGGAATAATATCAGAAATCTCACCTAAGATTTTTCTTAATATCACCTGACACCCCTAAGTTTTTAAAAATATCACTTACCTCCCTTACTTTTGTTATTTGTGTAACAAAATTTTTAAAAACCCTAAACTACCATTTCACTTGCTAAATAAAAATATTCCCAAATCACTTTGTTCACTTCAAGAAAACTATCACCTCAAAAACAATCTCTTGGAGTACTACCACATCACAATACTATACTCCATAAAAATATAAATTTGAAAAATAAAAAATATATTCGAAAAGAAGTACACTTACATCAATTTTATTATATATGCTCAAAATTGATTTCTTATGAATTTCTATTTTTTTCCCAACATTTTCTCAACCCTTGTTCAAACCATTAAATTGTGCCAATTATTATAAAAATCAACTTAAAATAAGCAAATAAATCATATCCCACTTTATCACAATTACAAAAAGTAAAAGATAAACAAAACTTAGTTTATTATAATTTACAAACAAAATATTGCATAGTCATCCAAAAAATATGAGTAAGAAAGAATGATGGAGAAAAGGGAAAAAGAAGAAAGTGACTTTTGTTTCTTTTTTTTTCAATGTTTGAGCTCCATTTATTTGATATGTTGTGAATTATGTGCTAAGTGAGGGTTAATATAGTCCTTTTACAATTATTAGGGGAGGTAAGTGATATTTCTAAAACCTCAGAAGTGCCAAGTGATATTAAGAGAAACCTCAAGGGAGGTTTCAGATATTATCCTGATTCCATATATAACTAGGAAGATGTGTTGTTATTATTATCCAAACTTTTAAACTTTTAAAAAATTTTGAAAATTATTCAAAATTATAATACAACAAAATTTTATTAGATATTTTATAAGGTTATGTGAAAATTTTTTCATAGTATTTTAAAATATATAAATACAAAACATTTTTAAATTATATAGATAATCATGTATTGTACAAGTATATTACGAGTACTTACTAACTAAGGTACTAAGTTTCAATCATTAATAAAAGATCTTATCATTATTTCAAATAAACTTCCTAGTATTGGTTTGGTATAAGTTTTGTAAGTAAAACAGTACATTTGTGCCATAAATTAGTAAGTTTTGGTCATTAATTAAATTGACTATGTTATAAGTAGGAATTACTATTTATGTATAAAAACTTACTATTATTTGTGCCATAAATTAGTAAGTTTTGGTCATTAATTAAATTGACTATGTTATAAGTAAGAATTACTATTTATGTAGAAAAACTTACTATTTTTTGAACTAAACTTATTCTCTAAAAAGTATGTTTGGGATATAAGGTAGTAATTTATTTATTTAAAAAGTAAGTTTCATATTTATTCCAATTTACCTTTTGAGACACAAAAGTTACTAATTTATTATGATTAACTTGCTATTTTAGATGAGAAACTTACTTCCTTATTTTAGATATTATCCTATTTAGGTAGATAGGTCCAACAGATAATTAAATGATCACTAAAAGTATTATAACTTATTATATTAGATAAAAACTGTTTAACTACCATAACGATAATTACTACAGCATTTTCCATACAAGATGCATACTCGTTTCAACTTACATGAGACGTGGCATAACATCATTTTAAGTACGGGCGCCTTTGCCACAAAATTTGAGATATTCAAGAGACTCAGACAGCCCGCAGATGGTTGAAAGTTGACACCTAGGCCTTACACTGAGACATTACCAAGAAGTTTAATTTTTTGCTTAGCTGCTTCATTTGGGTTTTGTAACTTTCGTTTATTTACTTGTATATGCTTGTATACGGGTTCTTTCCCTTGCCTAAACATCTATTTCCACGAAACTTCAATGTCTTTGGGAGTCACTCGGGTAAAGTAAAACATAGAGGAGTTTAGGACAGACAACAAATAGTGTATGAAGAGCCTGATTAAAGGGAGTGAAGTCTGAAGAAGCCAATAGTAGGGCTAAAATACAATGCACCGAAAGGTTTCTCCACTTCTTACGTGACCGAAGCTACGATATATTTATTAGATTCTCTAATCAAGAGCCTAAAAATTCCACAATTGAAGTCATTGAAGATTCTAGTTTAAGCTGCCAAGATACTAATATTCTGTGGAAGAGATAACTGGAGATATATTCAAAATAATACCTTGCTTTACATATGAGAAGAAGGTATGATAAAGGAAAAGGATGAAAAGATACTACTACTGACGTTTTGCATTGTTGCTTTACACACGAGAAGAAAAGTTGAAAAGAGGCTATCGATCGACAAAAACTCAAAAAGAATACTTGAGGCTTGAAAAAGCAAAACCAAGACTGATGTTACCCCTTGGATCGTTTTGTGGAAATGGAAAAAAGTGAATCATTTTGTTTCAATTGGATATTGTCTAAACTGAATTGATTCGTGAAGACTTTCCTGGAACTTGCAAGATTGTTTCTTGGACCAAAAATGGTTAGAGAATTTGTAACTGGTCGCGTTAATTATCAATATCCAGAACGAAATAGAAAGGCTTTACACTAATCAAATCAAATACACGCATTACAACAGTCCGCAACTCTCTTAGAATTACGGACATGTCTAAGCCGTCACTATTGTGTACGTATCATCTTCCCATGCTTAATTTGCTCAAGGGTTGGGTTGATTGCAGGAAACCCTTACGCACTTCTACTTGAATTGCACTTTACAACGGCACTAAAGTACATTAATTAATTAATAAGCAGTTTACACCCTTCGGCAGACACTGTTTGGAAAACTAACGGTTGACTTCAACATGTCAGCTGCACATTCATCGGTTGATAAAATTAAATAGACTTTTAAATAATCACCGAGGTCAAAAATAAAAAAGGAAATTAACAGGAAAGTGATAAAGCAACCAAAGCGAGGGTGTGGTTGCTACTTGCTACCGGCATCCACCATACCACCAAACTCAGCAAAGTAAAAACATTGGAATATTGTATTCTTCATGCGTGGTCTTAAAAAGGTGTTGTACTGATTTCATTCGAGAAATTTTTAGACTCTTCTCTACAAAACATAAGATTGAAAGTGAAATTTAGCATACTAACTGATCGTAAACATAGGATACCGACAGTCATTGCTGGCTTCACCATCGATGCCTAAGAACAAAAGGCAAAGAGGATGGAGCATTATTTTTATTCTAGTCTTGTCCTCCTGAATTTTGGTGGTATTTTCTTCAAACTCACACTTGTCCCCAAAAGTGTCGAGATGTTTTTACAATTATCCTCACTATTTCTACAATGGTGAATCTCGAACTAAAGTATATGATATGACGCTATTTTTTTTCCCTCTCTATTAAATGTAATTTACCTTATTCTGTAAGCAAATATTATTTATTTAGTATTTAACTTTTCTCGTGTTTATATGAATTACAAGCCAACCAAACAGTGATTTAGTAATTCAATTGTGTACAAATTATTTGCCTACCGTATATGTTAATTAGTATACATATATCTTGTATTTTTATGCATAATTTTATATCATTGAATGATCTGAAAAATAATAAATTTCAAACTATAGCCTTGGTTTACTATAACAAATATTTAGTTGTCCTAGAAATCTGCAAGCCAAACAAACATCTTATAAATCTAAATTAATATTATTGCACCCCTAAATAAAGATGGTAACTCCGCCATTGCTTATACCTGCTCTCTCTCTCTCTCTCTGCAGCCTACCCATCTCCTTCTCTTTCTCTCTCTCTCCTTGCTCCATCTTTTGCGGCCTTGTTCCCTTGCGCCAGTTCCTTTTCTCCAGTTAACTCCTACCTTTTTGTTCTCCAAAATAGCCATTGCTGTCATGGGCCTCATGGCGAGGAGATATGCTTGGAAGAATTTTTCTGAATTAATTAAAGAATATATCTTTTATTGGATAAAACTTTTGTCTAAAAAAAAAGCCAGGAAAGTAACCCTTAATTGATTGCTCCATTTGCTGTGAATATTGCAATCTTAACTTTAAAGCCATTAAACAATTTGTTCTGGGTTTTTCGTGGTGGCAACATCATAATTCATAGTCCACACCAAAATTTTGAAGTAATTCATTTTTCTGTTCAATCCATCTAAGCCTAGTAGGGAATTATTGGTTAGAGAAGAATGAATGCAGCTCAAAGTTGATTAAAACTAATAATAAATAGTCCCACGTCTTAGATATAAAATGGAGAATCAAATCTATTTTGCTCACCATTTCACAGCAATCACCATCAAGATAAAGCCTACTGAATTGTCACATGAAAATGCAAAAAGAAATCCAAATAATTCCCGAATTGAACTCAACTTTCACATTTACATTCAGAAGCCGAACATCAGCTTTTTTGTTAGTTGTTAGTTGTATACACCTTTTGACCAGATTGAGATGGAAATTGAGCTTCCAATTCCCAATGCCAATTTGACTCAAAAAGTTGCGGCAGGTTGTACAAGTAATGATAAGATAAGAAACTTCAATGCTTTTGTAGAGATAAGACATGAAAGTTGAAACTATTGTAAATTGCAACTAGACGTCCCGATTTATGGGGAAGGCGAATAAAGAAAAAGAAATATGTGACGTGATTTCATTTAAAATCTAGAGAAAATTTTCTTTTTCGATGGAATATGGAAAAATAATTGGTCCATTTGGATCCTAGAAAAAAAAAAAATTCCTGTCTTCTTATTTTATTAGCTATGTAATCAGATTATTACCCAAAAAAAAAAGGATCCTCCAACCTTGAGCATTCCAATCCAAGGCACGTAGCACAGCACAAGTTGCGGCAAAGCCCACCTGTAGTTTGAGGAGGACCATGTGGTCGAATCCTAGGAAGACTTGTTCCGACTTCCGACCAGGACTTTATGTTCATAGAAACTTTTATACTTTGTGAAGATCAACTGATTAAGTAAGGATTAGTGCATGTAATTATTGATTTGTCTGATGAGTGTCTCATTAAAATGTAGTTCAGGTGTTAAATATTTGTTTTAAAAAAAATTATTACACTCACATGACAAAACTAAGTGTATATAAATGTACTAGAAAAATGGTTTAATTGATTATTTACATCCCAGAGGAAAGATTGTGAATTCAAGGCTTAGAAATAG
Organism: Coffea humblotiana; assembly: GCA_023065735.1. Lineage (NCBI taxonomy): Eukaryota > Viridiplantae > Streptophyta > Magnoliopsida > Gentianales > Rubiaceae > Coffea > Coffea humblotiana. The sequence continues at coordinate 24,873,419 of CM041215.1, read as the reverse complement.
GTCACCTAGAATTTCGGGAAAATTTTCCGATACTTCGAAGATGACAATCTATTTCTCAGATTGGTGCCCTTGAAGGCATATAAAAACAATAATACTACTAATAATAGTAATCCGTGTTTGGACTACATAAGTTGGCAATAGAAACCCGCACTCTATATTCATGGACCAATCACGGTTCAATCTTATGACAAACAGCTATGACCGTTTAAGATCACAAATTTGTTCTGAACACCTCCTAAAAGGCATTGGACCGGCGAAAAAAAATGCATTTTCGTGAAGGTCTTCTGTACAACTTTTGTTTTTGGAACCCATCCTGAAAAGCATTGGAAGTGCCCAAAAACAAAACGACAAAGTGCATTTTAGTGTGAGTCTACTCAGACAATTTCGGTGATGGTATAGAAAGGTTGAATTCTTCCTATTACCATCACCCAAATTTTCCCCAACTTTTATAAAGATAATAATTAAAAAAAAAACTTTACGAAGTTTTTTCTTTTTGAGAGAAAGTTGTGTGTGAAATGATATGAAAAGAGAGGGTGTAAGTGTTCTACTTACACTACAAAAGAGATTTTTTTTTTAATTTTGTATATCCATATGTACATCTCTCTCTCTTCAATGGTTGCTAAGATATTCTAGTTTATGTGCAAAAAGAAAACTGTACGAGTTAAGGCATACTGCAAACTATAACAGTTTATGTAATTAAAATTCAGATATTTTTTACCAACTAAACTTGTATGGAATGGATTTTCGATTTGTTCCTTGTATGTTTCTCATTGTACATTTGTACTCAATTTCCCGCAAAGCAAAGAAAGTGCACTCACTTCTTTCATGTAATAAAAGGGGAGAAATGGGAACTCCTTGCGAGGCAGAAAAAGAACTTTCATGTTTATGTAGAAGGCCCCCACACGGTTTATATTACTCCTACGTAATGCTCACGGCACGTCTGTGAATTGCGTACTTCTACTTCTAGGGTTTTTCTCGATCTAAAAATCCAGGGTTTTTTTAATTAATAAAGCACTAATATTCCTACAAACCCAAAAAAAAAAGCACTAATTTAGTCTCTACAATAATCAACGAAATCATTAACCGTAGTAAGTGTTGCAAATTTACAAAAGAGCAAGAATGGTTTTCCTCGTCAAAGCTAGGCTATAAATAAGGCTAGGATTCGAAGTTTTCCTACCCTATTCAGATCTCTAACTCTAGCTTATTCATTTATTTTCTTCTGCTGGCACATATCTATATCTCATGCCATTAATGGACGCCGAGGAAACCACTATCAGTACTAAAAGAGACCTCTATGGTCCACAGGCTATTTTCATCTTCATTTTCCCCGCGTTACTTGGTCTTCTTCAAATTAAGTACCAAGGAAGAGTTGAATCCCCATTTGAAACCCACCCAAAGACCATGGAGTTGGCTATCTCAAGCTTCTTTATTTGCTGTTTGTCATTTTACGCCAGGTTAAGGATTTCTGCTGGACTTCCCTCTTCTCCAAGAAAGAACATTTACTACTGCTTTGTTCAAAGCATCACGTTCATTTTTGGGCTCATTTCGGTGACATCTTTACTCTCCTTCCTTGTCCCTGTGCCGGTTTGCTCGCTCTTAGTTTCACTGTGGGTTCTGATTGCAATCTCTCGACTGCTGCTATCCCAAATTAAAAGAATGTGGAAGAAATTACAAGCAGTCATCATGAGCAGATATACTGCTCAACCCCGAACTGCAGCAGCAACAACGACCACAGAAGCTACAGATCATGTTTCAGATCATGATCATATCAGTAAATGCACGGAGGAGGTGGAAATGACTGCAGCAGCAACATCCTGCTTAGCTGAAAAATAATGCACGGAGGTGGTGGAAATGACTCCGTAACAAATGATTCAAGTCTACATGGACCTTTAGAGTAAGTACTTCAAAATGGACACATAAAACCCTCCTCCACTAAACCCCTTCCTATAAATCTACCTTATCGTGTAGGACTACAAGTGCAGTAGAATGTGTGTTGATATTTGCTTCAAGCGTCTTTTGATATCACATCCACTTTTAATCAAACTTGTGTATTACCCTGTGTTGATATTGCCTCCAGCGTCTTTCAATGTATATGTCTCTTCTACTTTCACATTCATTTTAATCAAACTTGTATGGCAGCATTTTGCTACCTTTCTTTGTTGCATGACGATTCAATTCTTTTTTTTCCCGATTTTATTCAAAATTCTTTTTTCCATACCCTCCCGGGAGCTTATAGGGTTTTTCTTCTTTTGTCGTGTTACTGAACAAGTGCATCTTATCAAGTAGGTTCTAACATGGTCACGATTGAGCACAATCCATCGATGGTAGGTTCTCTTGAACAAGTAACGAGTAGAGTTATACGCAGAAGAAGTGGAAAGTTTTAAATTCAACTGTGCCGTTCAAAAAATAAATAAATTCACCTGTGCCTTGAACAGCATTCTCTAAGGAACACTTTCTGGGCGTAATTTAGGGCTGCAAACGAGCCGAGCCGAGTCGAGCTTTGGCCTTATCGAGTCGAGCCTTGACTTAATTTCATCGAACTCGAACTCGAGCTCGAGCTCGACGAGCTGGTAATTTTGAAACTCGAGCTCGACGAGCTGGTAATTTTGAAACTCGAGCTCGAGCTCGACTCGATTCGAGCCGAGCTCGAGCTCGAAAAAATAAAAATAATTATTTTATTTTTTTTAAAAATAAATAAAATAATATTTTTTATTAATAAAATATTAAGGATATTTATGTAATTTTACTATTAAAATAAAAATAAAAATAAAAAATATATATATATATTCGAGCTCGCGAGCTAACAAGCTTAATATTTTGAACTCGAGTTCGAGCTCGACTTTGACTCGACCAGCTCGAGCTCGACTCGAGCTCGAAAAATGTCGAGCTCGACTCGAGCTTGAATCGAGCGGCTCGATTCGTTTGCACCCCTAGCGTAATCCATATCTCTGTGATCTTTAAAAGACTAATCTTAAGGCAATAACAACGCAATGAAAGTCCATGCACTAACAATGACGGAATTCATGATGCTCTATGCTAACTGGCTCAAACATTTTAAGGTAAAGTATGGCACATAATTCTAGAAACCTCCCCTGAGGTTTCTGACAATTTCACTGAGCTCCTCTGAGATTTAAAAAATTATACATACCTCAATTATCATTTAAAATAACAATTTTACCCTTAAATATTTTAATGAAATTCTCTTATTTGGTATGCTTATACTTAGAATGAGTTTAAAAATTATTTTTTCATTCTTTTTCCTTCTTATTCCTTTTTTAAATTTTTTGTCAATAAAATTGTAGAACTACCACTATTGCCTCTAGGTTTCTATTATAACCAAATATCGAACTAGTGATTTTTTTTTTTTTGACGAGTTAATTTAGATATAGTCCAATGTTTTTGCTGATCTTTGTTTTCTATTTTTTGGTATTAAAATTAACAATAAATTAAAAAGAAATGGCCCAAAAGCACTACTAAATTATGATAATCCCACTACGTCAAAAATTTATAAACTCTAAATGAATTATTTCAACATTTTCTTTTCTATCTTATAAATCTAAATCCATAATAAAATATCATATCATAGTAATAAAATCATTATTATAGTTATTTATCAAATAGTAGATATGAACATGAAAAATTTGGCACATTTTTCTTATAATTATACTAAATAATCTTATAATTGTAGAGGAAAATAAATTAAAACTCATTCTACAAGGCATTTTTGGATATTCATTTAAACAATTATCCAAATCAATATTATTTTAAGGTTTTGTTACTAAAACTATCAAATCAGGGGAGGTATGTGTAATTTTTCAAACCTTAGGGGAGCTCAGTGAAATTATCAAAAAGTTTAGGGGAGGTTTCTGAAATTATCCCAAAAGTAACTCATCCAATTGTGTGTGCGTAAAGCGAGAGAGAGAGAGAGAGAGAGAGAGAGAAGAAAAGGGCAAAAATAGAAACTGCAAAGGTATGATATCATGATATGATCATCATATTTTGTCAAGGCAGTATTGTTGACTAAAATGGGATTTTTGGGGTCCCCCCCACAGATACTTTCATTTAGCCCGAAAAAGCATCTTAAATTCCTATTACTAGAAACCCCAGTAATGCATCCATAAAAGTAACGAGTCTGTGTTTTCATATCCTACATCGAATCTCAATTAAATTGGAACTCCGCATTCATTAGTAACTTAGCTGAATTTGAATGTAAATTATGTAATGCACAGACTCTGTAGAGTAAATAAATCTCACAATCACGAACGAATGCTCCATGAAAACTGGAAATTTAGTGTAGTTCTAACAATATGTAAATTAAATTTCGATTAACCGATTTTTGGATTGCTAAAGTAAAGTGAGTCCAATCGAATTTCGCTCAAAAGCAACACCAGTTTTAAGAACATTTTGGGGTACCATAGCCTCAGATTTAAAACAAATACTGTCTAAATAATGTATGAAACGAAATTTCTGTCATCATCGCAATAAAGATGTGCAAAGCTATTTTTAAGACTTAATGATCAACTCACTTTTGTACAAAAGGGAATGCCTAAATCCCCGCCTACCTGTAAAACTAGCGCTTGCGACCTGAGCCTGCACGGCTTTAAAAGCCTCAGCAGCCCATAACTTTTATTTGTTCTTTTTGGCCCAAACGTCAGCCTGCATCTGGTCCTCCATGTTTTGTTTTCTACTGTAAGATTTTAAATTCGAAATCTATCGCTTACAGTACATTTTATCTTTATCACGTAATCTAAGATCCGTAATTAGTTAATGTAGAATGAATTAAAGAAGGGTCTCTGATCACGAAAGTCAACAAAATTAAGTCTGTGAAAATTGATCCTTAATCTTTTGTCCCTCACTGTCATTGATTAGAAACACCATCAGCTGTCCCCCCCCCCCCCCCCCCCGGGCATTGATCTCTAACGCTGCTTCCAGGAAATAATCAATCAGGATTAACAACCAAGAAAACGATTTTCCACTTGGCTATGTATCATGAATTCATGAGATGCTTGACTTTTGGAGACGTTTCTTGGGTAATACTCCTAATTCTGTTCAATGTGGACACCACCATTTTCAACATTCTTGCAGCACCACCTCTGCGGTTTGGCAAAGTTTGCCGTTAATATTACTGCGTGAAGGAATGTTTATAAAACATTGAAACTCATCGTATAAAGAGAGAGAGAGAGAGAGAGAAATTCAGAAATGAGTCTCTATAAAATAAGTATTAGAGAATAAATCAAATTGATTTACTATGATCTAAAGTTCGATCACATGCAACCTAAAAAAAAAAAGAAAAAAAGAGAGGATTGCATGGCCATGGAATTTATTGAACGACACAGAACCATAAAAAAAAAAAAAGAAATTTGTTGAACGTCATCCCCGTCTCTAAACACATGTTAGAGCACATCTGACCGCTCAATTGAATAATGCCACGGTCAGTACACCCATGAAATGGTAATGCATGCTTCGTCGGAGTTGGAAGATTACAAAAATCAAACACTCCCAACTGGGCAAAAGCCAAAAGGCCAAAAGATTCTATACAGTTTAAATTCTTTTTCCTTTAAGCCATCAGGTTTTTTTTTTTGTGGAGGATTTCAACTGGAAAAAACAAACCATTTGCGAGTTTCGTCATGCATGGACAAGTGAACCGTGCACTTTTATGTACTAGTTTATAAACTAATTAGCTGTTGGAGAAGTTCCACTTAGTTGCCAATGTAATCTACCACGTCGCATGGAATACACTCTACAATAGGAGTTTATACATGAGCTTTACTAATTAACTAGGATTGTGACTACTCTAGATGACCGCCTGCGTTTAAAAATTGTGCTGAATATATAATACAATCTAAAGTTTAAGAAGACAGGGAGTGGATATACCTTATATTTGGATTAATTTCACTTTGCACTTTGGACGTTTCCAACAATTATCGATCTATTTGCACTGCGAACTTTGGTTCTTGACAAGGGTGTCTCATTCCACCTTCTATTGTTTTTTTTTTCTTCTTTAATGCCTTAAATTATTATCTTTGGTTACACTGAAGTTACAAACCCATAAAAAAATTACTGCTCCATAATCTCGCACGTCATCAATCGAAATCTACGAACAATATGTGGTTGGTTATACAGCATGCTGCTGACTATGTTAGAACACTACGAACAATATTTATGTGGTTACACAGCATCAGTCGTAGAGGATCACAATGAAAAAACAAAAACAAACAGAAGAAGAGTACTGAACTCATCTGCTTTTGCGTACTTCGACAATTTCTTTCATGCATGCGAGAGCACAATCGTCACTTAGCCCACAAAAATCATCTCAAGTCAACGAATGGAATGAAGCACAAGCCAATTATATCTGCTCTTTTTTTAATTTGCTTTCAATAAGGTTTTTTGACACCCGGAGTCATCCCCCATGAAAGAGGTGGCAGCGTATTTCATTAGTAATTCAAACCGCAAGGCAGTAGGTTGCCACCCTGCGCGCATATCCTCAGCAGCAATTATTTTCCAAAAGCAGACGGTACTATTTTTTTTTTCTTCTGCCTACTTAGGTGATGGTTCAATTCTCCTTTTGTCACTCTCAGCAGTGAATAGTAATTGATCTCGACGTATGCTTTATTGTTTTGAATTAGTAAAAGTTATTTTTACTCAAAATAGAATCGTAAAAGTTCAATTCTTTTGGCAATCTTTTCTTGCATTGCAATTGCTTCAAATGCAACATTAATGATTCTCAAATTCCAAATCAAATTATTCTCAAGTCTTAACTTATACAATATCAAGTATCCCATTCCTTTGTCATGGAAAGTCAACCATGTAATGTTGGACAAATTGATGGCATGTCTTCTGCTTAACCATTTTTACGTCACTGATCACAAACCGGCCAAACGGCCAACCCTAACATATCATGTGACTCACCATTCAGACTAAAGAGGATTAAAAATGCCTTTGAATTGAATTCTGATGTTGCTTTCAGAGGTTAAGTTCACACGGATGAGTGAAATGTTTATTATTTGATGCATCCATGGAAGATTAAGGAGGGTTTTCCTGAAGCAGAAAACTCATTTTAATTACACGGTCAACTCGCTGAATGAAAAAGCTTCCACGCACGCTCACTGCTAAACTTCCATCTATGACCAATAGAATAAAATGCCGTCAAATTTCAAATTCATAATAAAATTTTCAACTTACTTAGAAGGTGCCATGGCCGGCCAGGGAGACCCTTTTTTTTTTCCTTATCATTCTTTTCAATCATTTTATTACCTTTGTTGCTTGTGCTACAGAAAATGAGCAGGACTTTATTTGACACAGGAGACAAGCATAGCCAGCAGGAACCAGATTTTATCGACATCCATGTCATTCCTACCTTTAAGGATGTCAATCAATCTCTGTAGACCAGGCACTGACAAGTCTGAACTCCGGATATTGTAAGATGAACCAGGAATTGGAACGGTTACCAATGTAATCGTGATAGTTCTTGAATAACAATTATTTGCATCTCAATAAGATGTAAATGTGCCTTGTTTTGGATGTAAATCATTTTAAATATGATGTAAGTTACAATTTTTTTATATAGAACCACACATATTGTTAAAATTGATTTACAATTTATAAGTTAAATCATTTTTTTTTCTTAACAAATCTTGGCCGTAAACCTTTCACAAACCGTTGCTATTGCAACAGTTCCTACCCCAAATCCTTGCCTAACTTTGGTTAGGAAAGCTCACGATATATTTGCCTTATTGGCCAATATTGAGCTGACTTTTTTAGCCAAGTTATTTCTTATACAAAAAACTAATCCAAAAATTAATACATTCTTTAAAACTATACCAACTAGCATATGATCTACGTGATTTTCATCAAAGAACTGAAAATATTCTATTCCGACGATTGACTATAATTGCACTAAGTATGCCTAAATAACTAAGAAATTGCCGATTAATATATGCAAGTATTATTATAAATAGAAACGAAAAAGAATAAACTTACTTTGTGTGGGAAATATTCTTAACCATATCAAAGTTCCAATGAGGTTCTGAGCAAAAGAAAAAAAAAATTTGTCAATGAGGTTATCAACGATGTAAGATGGTGGGTGAGGTTATACGTGATTATGAGCAATGACTTTTAAGTAATTTCGTCATGGGGTAATTAGGTGCTCAATTTGCCAGTTGGTTATCATCCAGTTGTTCAGTCAAGAAAGGATCCATGACGTCTTGGCTGAGATTGCCGAGCTAAGCATGGCCTAAGCTCAATGCTGCCCTTTCTTGCTAATAGTGCTATTAGGCTCCCTTGAATTGAAGTCAAGCAAATATTAACAGTCCTAGTCCTACCTACCACTGCCAGCAGATTTCGAGATGAAATTCGTCAAAGCCGAGTTAGCAAGCGGAAGTAACCCGGCCCTTGTGATGGAGCATTAGGTACAAATTTGCCTACGTTAGAGCGCAATAGAACAATCGTACCTACTATAGCAGAGCAGACTTGAGATCAAATTAACCCGCCAACCGGCTTTTTTTTATTCTCAATCATCAATTGTGGTTAAACAAGGAAAGGGTCAACTTCAATTAAACAATGAAAATGGATCAATTGGTGGAAGCTGAACATAAGGTTCAGACTCATAGCCTTTTCGTTGTTAGGCTCTATAAAAGGAGAAGTTGTAAAAGACAGCAGGAACTATCTCCAAAAAGAGGCAGGTTTTTCTCTTGTATCGTACGTTCTCGCTCTCTTCTTGTTCTGCTTCTAGTCATCTACCCCATGGCACACGCTACGACCTCAAACTTCTACAACATCCAACAACACGCAAACTCGAATTCAGATGTGAGATATTATTACTACTATTATTTTCCTCAATCTCGAGAATTGACCGTGTCCTCTAGCCAGGCCGCTTTTGCCTTCGTTGTTTCAGTGTTGCTTAATTTTCTTCAAGTGAAGTATCAAGGCAACCATCAATCACCATTTGAAACTAATCCAAAGACCACCTTCTTAGCCACTGCAAGTCTGCTCCTATATTGTCTCTCATACCATTCTAATTTGAGGATCTCTCAGAATCATCATCATCTCGAAAGTACTTCAAACTACTATACCTACTATTGCTACCTAGTAAGCAGCAGCATGGCATTTTTTGGATCGCTATCGTTGGCGTCTATGCTCTCTCTTCTTGTCCCTGAATCACTTTCTCCAGTGTTATATTCACTAGCCATTTTCTTGATGTTCTTTCCATTACATGGAGCCCGGATTAAGAAAATATGGGACTGGCTACGAGCAGTTATTGTCAGGAAATTTCTTCGAGTTCTTCAGCGGCAAACACTCGTTTCAGTTCAGTTGCTTCCGATGCCAGAAGATCGCATCATAGACCAAACCGATCTACTTCCTGTGTAATTTTTAAACGGATTACAACCAAGGATAGTGGAACGAACTATAACATGAATGCAACTTTAGCTTTCAATTAGAAGTTACAAATATGTGCACTCTTCCATGAAGGCGCGTTTCTGTGCTTTACTATTACGTAGTCAAAGAGGCACGCCTTTAATCGAGTTTGCAATCCTTTACTCTTTTTTTTTTTTTTTGACCTTTCCTTCGTGGATCCAGTTTCCAATCCTTGACTTGTTTTATATAGTTTAAAGTTGACTATTCGGCCAAGAAAATAAGTGGTAGTCCTTCACCTTCATCCAGATCAACCTTTTTCTTGGACAAGTCTTACTCAACTAGTTGTACCTTGTCTTCTTGTTGTGCAATTTTGTTGGATATCCAATTAACTTTTTTGTTCTATTTTCAATTCCTCATTTTTGGGCATGAATGTTGAAGGAGAAGGGGAAAACTGAAAGAAAAAGACTTGATGAATCGAAAATTTTTAAAGAACTTCGATTCCTTGCTATTTTTATTAGTAAAACGCAGGATCAAATTAGAAAAAGGTGGTTAGTGCTAAATTATAACATCTCACAATTTTTGGCACACAATTTGAGTGCCATTTTTGGAATATATAAGCCTGATGGTGGGCTTTCTTAGCTAATCCCACCTGAGCATATAGTTGTCGATGAAGAGGTGGTGATAGTTAGACGAAAATCAATCAATTGGTGAAAGACAATTAACAACTGCAGTTGAATGCGAAAGAGGCTAGGGTGCTCTTGAGGTTGTGGGTTTTCAGCTTCAACTCCACTATAGTAGATAAAAATCAGTTTCACTTCCCACTTATACATAAAAAGAAAAAAAGCATGAGCTTTTTAATTTCTGCAGATTTTTTTTTGTTGATATTAAGGAATATGGTGAAGATCTTAGCTAATATATAGTATGCATGTTAACAAAATTGAGATGCAATGATGTTTTGTAGTGGTAATCAAACGAATATTTCTAAAACTACAAAAATAGCTAAAGGATTGGGGTCTAATCATGCTCATCCTTACTAATATTGAGTAGCATTGGTACTTAGTCTAGGCATGAGAAACACTTGATTATATATTTAGAGCTATGCAGTTAAGAGTCTAGTCATGTTGTACTTGGATTTCATCAAATTGATTTTGTAATCTGAATAAACAAAATGTAGAGAGCAAACAATATTTGACTGATGCATCAGTTGCTGCAATTTGCCCTAAGAAAATTGATGGTGAATGGTATTGGTATCTTGTCTCCAGGCTATTTTATACAGCTTAAGCACCCAACGGTCCTCTACAGTAGCATAGTTAAGAAATTTCTTGTGCTTATTGCACTTACCCCGTTTAGCTTCAAAAATAATATCACAACATAACTTTATTTTTATTTTCATCTTGTAAATTCAAAACTCATCTTCCCAACAGGGTAAAAGTGGAACAAAAAATAGTCGCTTTCCTATAAATAATTTTTAAATACTATTCTTACACAAAAGGGCTGACAATGTGATGAAAGTTGCCATTCTAAGGGTGGTAGGTGTGATTTCTGAAAGTTGGGGGGTGGTAGGTGTGATCGGAGAAAACCTCAGGGGAGGTTTCTGAAATTAACCCATTTAATAATCCCGCCGTCAGTCCACCCATGAAATTGTAAGGTTGCTTCCAAATCCAAACATGACGTCTTTGGAGTAGTAGGATTAATCAACTAAAAATCTAACACTACCAATTAGCCAAAACACCACGAGATTTTAAACAAATTATATTAATTCTTTTTCCTTAACAACCTTGGAGTTTCAAGAAAATATGAGAGTACGAAATATGTGATGAGTGATTGAGTTTTGGTGAATAGATCCCCATTTATAATTGTAGAATAGGATAGAGGTTACAAACATGTATGACGCCTTATTTGTCTAGACATACAGTCATATAAGAACTGCATCATTTTAAATATTATCTCTCTATTTTTTATATTTATTAATAAAAAGATAATATTAATGAATATTTCTTTGATTGGCCAGGTTTATAGGGACATATAAAGTGGCACAATTGAAGTGGATAAACCATACATATGTATGGATCAAATAACTCTAAATATTATCTCTTTAATAAAGAAATAATTATTTAGATATTTATCCATAATTTTGTCAAATCATAGATACATATGACATGGCATAATTTGATTGGTGGAGGCACCTCAACATTTTCAATTGATCAGGAAACCTCAACTTGACATGTGGAGAGATATAATTGGCCGTTTAATAACTAAATTTCCAAATATGCATGACATGTGCAATATCCGAATGAGTAACAATAAATCATATAAATAATTTATAGACTAATAGTAATTTTCAATTAATTAAAATTTTATTGTCTACATTATCTACTACATATTCACATACTACACTATGAATTGTTTATTTATTTATTTTGTTTTAAGTGAGAATTCAAGCTTTTATATGGGGAAGAGATAAAGTAGCAGGTTTGAGAGTTAAATGGAAATGGATAAATGTTTTCATGTGAATACATTTCATGATTTAAACAATGGACCTATCTAACGAGTGTCCAATAGATGGATTTCAGGTATTCATATTTTGGAAATGTAATATTAATTAGGGAAAGATCTAAATGCAAGATAAGATAATAATTATTAGTGTGTCAATATAAAATAAAATAATAATTGTTAGTGTAAATTTTAGAGAGTCTATTACGCACCCGTTACAAAAACCCTAAACATTCATAACGGGTCCAATATTTTTGTCATATAAAATGCATACCAAGACTTTTCAACTATGTGAACTGCGTGTATATGTCAAATGGAATTGAATGCAATAAAAAATTCTTTCTTTAGCAAAGAATGTATTTTTGGGTAAGTTTTAGTAAAGAATTTGAGTTTCTTATTATAAACAGTTTTTTCATACCAAAGCATGGCATGCTTACGTAGCCAATTTTCAACCGCTAGTGTCCGCGCCGGCTGCGTGATGGTTGATAAGTACAAGATATCCATCCTAGTTCGTAAAGACTTGTATTGTACCCGCCTGATGTATCTTCCTACATATCATTCAATAAAACTTTTGTATTTCGTACATTTTAAAAGTATGTTGAAAAATCTTCATACTTTTTAATTTAATTAGCCATATAAAACATATAATAACCTTTCAACGTATTATACTTCACAAATTATAATTTAATTTTTTATTTTTAAAATTAAAGAGAATGATATGCTTTTGGATTATATACCAATAATAATAAATAAATAAAAAAGTGACACATATCATGATAACTCCAAATGTAAGCAAATTTAAGTAATAGGGTGATAAAAATTTCATGGGTTTAAAATTGCTATAAATGTAGCATATTAGGGTAATACATATTAAAATTTAACGCATGAAATACATCTTAACGAGTGCCTACAAACAAATCTAAAGTTTAATTACTTGACAATAAGAAGCACTTATCTAAGCACGAAAAGTAAACGAGGATCCGCTAGCATCTGTTTGGAGAAGCCAAGTAGTATTGTAGTAATTGCCTTTCTGATAATCCATCACTCTCGTTCCATCTGTGGTGTTGTTTTCCCTCCCGTCCTTGTTCGAACGTCCAATTTTCAGACGAAGGGAACTTCCAAGCTACTTCAAGTAAATGTTTTTATCATAGTTATTATTAAACCCGGGGCCAGACGGGACCAAGTCTTCTAAGCTAAAGGAAAACAATTATGGGCTGTTAAATAAGGGGCACATCATACATTCAGTTACTTAAACCACAGCAAATTGGAGTTCATTAAAAAGTTTTCCAGCACAGTAGCCTCACGAAAGCAGAAGAAATAGTAAACGAACCATCTCCATTTCAATGCACACGATGCATTCTCAACAGGGCAAGTTTCCAGAAATCACACTTCATTTACCAATATCTGGTGTCTGCTAATCAACAGCCCTCTTTCAAAAACACACTAGGATGGCAACACACAGCTGGGAAAAGCATCTAATATTTATCATGCTGTGAGGCTACGATAAGCAGAGGGCATTTACTACAAGGCTGTGATTAGAGAAAAGCATCAAACCTTCAATTCTTCCTGCCATAAAAGAATAACTCCCAAGTGCAAAAAATATATGAGATTGTGAGCGGGAATAAAATGTCACAAAAATGCTAAAGATTTAAATTCAAATAATTTTATAAAGTAGCTAAAGCATACAAAATAACATTACTGACTACTTTAAAACATAATCTAACAGCCCCAGAAACCAACCTTATTATGCTGATCCAACAAATAAAACTAATAAACTCAAACCATGCTAAAAACTAATCCTACGTATAAACAGAAAGCCAACAGGCTCTGAGATATTCTATGCAGAAGAGAGTACTTCTCTAGACTGCATGAATAGGACTATGGCTTGAGTTCATGCCTGAAGTGCCAGAAGAAGGATTTGCATGGAAAGCTGACTGCCTCGAACCATCGGCCAATTTTAAAGATAGAGGAGGTCTTCCATCTCCAAGTGAATCCCCTAAGCTAAGTTTCGACATGCCAACCAGCTCATCCACATTAATTGGGCTCTTTGAATGAACTGCTGTTGGTTTGACCACTTCATGGCTCTCTTGTCTTGTTGGCTCTGTGCCATAGCCCGACCACATTGGAAATGCCACTGGGAAAAAAGGAGTAACATAAGTAGGATAGACAACTGGATAAGAGTACTGTGAGCTATCTGGCTTAGGAGGCACAGCTTCAGCGTCATTGGAATTTGCAGAATCTACTGATTCAACCTCTTCCTCCATAGCAGCAGTAGGCAATTCATTGTTGCTTTGTGTCTCAGCTTCAGGAGGATTTACAGAGAAGAAATCTCTAGAAACCATGGAAGCATCGGCTGACTGCATGTGCAAGGAAAAAAAAATGAAAATTCAACATTCTTATACTCTCCTAGAAACATATAATGCAAGTAAAACTACTAGGTATCATTTCAGTTAAATACATAGGATGCTTTTGTAAGAAAAATTTACAATAGCAGAGTCTCAAAACACTTTCCATGCATTTCTCAGTGAAATCATGATGTACATATGCTATACACCAAAAAGTGCATCTCTCCAGACCATTTGACCAACCCAACAAGCATCACAACCTAAATATTGTCTAATGCCTATATGAGACTTGCAATACTTTCTAAATATTAATTATTGAAAAGGTAGCAGAAACTCCTCCAGAAGTAATGCTCTCTGACAGAAGATTTTAATAATCCAGGACCACAAGAATTACTGCAATTTTTTAAACAATTTACTTGTGTAATATTCTACTACTAGAGATAAATAAAATGCTTACTTCATCACTCACAATATCAAAGAGGCTGGAGCGTCTTTTTCTCCTTGATACATTACTTTGCCGGATAAAATATTTCTGGGCATGGCTGGCTACCTGGGTAGGTGTTCTAGAAATCACATAATTACGTGCAATCCCACGCCAATCACCTTTACCAAGCTTTTGTAAACCAAGCAGAAACATCCGATGTTCCTCCTCAGTCCATGGAACACCTGCAAATCAAATTGTACAACTAATATGTTAAGTCATCTTCAACCAGTCACACTAGTGATTGTAACAAAGACAAACATGAACAATAACAATTAGATCCCTAGCAAGAAAGCAAACAACTCCTTCAGTCATGCAAAAAATGCAAGTATCCTCCATAAGAGTCATTTCTCCATCTTCCAAGTAGGGGCTATATCCACAATAAACACATTCACCATGTACTCCAATGATCTCTGAGCAGGCATTCTCTGTTCTTCACGATAGCAGAGTTCATTTAACAGTATGCTTTTCATCTTCTGTACAACTTCACCTCTTTGCACGATCATACGTAATACATGCAGTGCACCATACAACTCAATACTTAATGGGATCATCATTAAATGATTATAAAAGAAATTGAAGTTGAAAATTGCTGCAATATTGACACTAGAATCACATCGAGTAGCCGGTGTCCCCAAGCAACTTACATGCAACAAAAAGTATTCAATCTTGAAGTTCAAGTAGCAACCAAAGTAGCAAAGAATTTGATTCATCCTGGATTAAAAAAGTTGACCAACTCGAAAACATGAAGTTCACAGATTATAGGTTGACTAACAACAAGACTGACTCCTGAAATGCAATTTCATATCTCCACAGATAAATTGCTTAGACCAAAGTTAGAATCCAAAACTGCATCAAACTCAAAACAAAAGTCAGTTCAGGGATCCCTTTTTCGTTGAAAAATAACAATCTTGCCTGATTTGTGAAAATACATAGAACTCAATGGTTATTCTAAGCATGTTGTTTCATTTTGTTTTTGTCATTTCAACAATCTTAGACCTATAAAACAATACAATTTATTCAACTTGTCCCTGTAATCAACAATTTGAATATCTCAAGAGCTCCTGGAAATGATCCAACCCACTGTCCTGATTTTTCAGTCTCAGCATAATGTCCCCCATTCTCAACCCAAAGAAATTTTTATTTCTTTTGCATTCTTAGTCCTTTCCAGGCAGTCAGACAAAAATAACCATTTAAATATGCAAATAGTAAGCCATAAATTTGAAAAGACGAGAAAAAAAGAGTTTCTCCAACTTCCTTCTTTGCCATTGTCATTCAAGCTCACCAGCAACTTCAAGCTGACTCTTGGGAAAAGATGGTAACAACAAGCAGGACATTCCATACACAAATAAATGCTATTGCATTTGAGCCTAAAATTATCAGCAGTCAGAAGCAAAAAGTTGCCTAGCATTAGTTCCCCGGCTTTCCAATAAGCTTCAAAACCCTCACGCGTATCAAAACCCATAACGCATCAATACAATTGCACAATCTTACAGTTCCAGACAAAATCCGGAAAATCTTTAAATCTCAATAACACAAAATGAAAAGTTACCTAGCATGATAGTCCTTTTTACAAACCAATTGTAATAGAGAAACTAATTACACCGCCGGCACCACCATAGATCCAAATTGGTACGAATATCAAAAGACGAATAAAACAAAAAATCAATAGAAAATAATTGCCAAAAAAAAAAAACCTTTCTTTCTTTCGCGGCTGGATGAAGACCCGGCAACAAAATCTTCAGAAGCATAACCATCGGCGGCGGCGGCGGAGGGATGATCAGGGGTGTCACCCGGAGAATCATGAGCAGGCAATCCATTTTGAGGAGTAGCACTACCACTACCACTACCGCTACTACTATAGTGGGACAAGCTACCCATACTAGCACTCTTTCGGATCAACCCATCAGTTAATCGGACCCCAAATAGCTTCACGCCCCTGTTCGGACACGTCCTAGAATTATGCCCGTTTTGGCTGCAATGTGAACACCTCCTCGTCATCCTCGAAAGACAGTATCTCACTGATTCTTATCCTTATTCACCTGAAATTCGATCAGACCCGGGTCGTATCAGGATTCGGAATTTTCCCGGACTACCCAATTCGAAACGCCTATCCTGAGCAGCGAAGTTCGGAATTTTACATGATCTGGGAGATGGGTTTTTTATGAAGATTAGCGGGTTCCTTTTGGTTTCTTTTTCTCGGTAAAGATTGATTGAAAGAATGTTTTCTCTGCGTGTTTTAGTGTAAAGGGAGAAATGGAGAGGGGTGGATACAGATAATGAAATAGATATATATATAGAGAGAGAGAGAGAGAGAGAGAGAGGACAACAAGGCAAGGAGTACAATATAGGAGGATGGGAAGAAGATGATGAGGTTATTAAATTTAGGTCAAGAGATAAATAAAAAAGGTAGGAAAATGATTTGGCGTGGAAAGGCTTATGTGGTGGCCTCACAGGAGCCGTTGGTTTAATTTCTACATTTTGCATGAATATATTTTTAATTAATTTTTTACGTATATTAAATTATTACAATACATTTTTTACAAAAATTTTAAAAAATTGAAATCCATTTTTCTTTTTTTCCTTAAGTTATGATAAAGTTTTTTTTTGGGTTTTCTTTCCTCGTCTTTATTTTAATTATCTTTTGAAAAATCTTTCTATTTATTTTGAGCAATAAAGCTACCCTTAGTTATTGTTGAAAGTGAGGATAGAGGATGGTGAAAGAAGAGAAGAAATGAATGCTGCCCGGATGGACATATTATTTAAATTTTGATAAGATTATTTGCATTTCATCATTTTTATTGATAATTGACATTTGGAAATAACTCAAATTAGTTGCCCATCTTTTCATTAATATTACGAGCAGAAGAAGTAGATATTTTCACACTTCTTTGAATTATTTAGCTTTCTTCTTTCATACCGTAAGGAAATTATTTATTTTGAGTTAGAGAAATTTATTTTCCCTCTTAAGGAGCAATGGGATTTAAAAAATAAAGAGAGAAATGAGGGATTGAAATCTAAAATCTCTAAAATTTAGGACTTCAACCTAAGCTTTCGAGCTGGACAGCTTATGTACTGATGTACATAGATTCTTTGATTGGATACTGTAGCCTCAGTTTGATAATTTTCGATCTTAATAAATTGTCTGGTCTCCTTGGTGGTGCGGGGTCAGGGTCCAGTGGAGGAATAGTCGGTTACCAATGTAGTCGGATAAATTGTGTGGTCTAGAACCATACCCTTTGTAATAGATACTTCAAATCTAGAGCTAAATCTTTCAAAAAAAGAAAAAAAATCTAGAGCTAAATCAGACCAGTTGACAATTTGTCATTTAAAACACTGGAAAGGATAATATAATAATACATTAATGCCATCCAAGAAAAGGAAAAAAGTCGTTTCATCCTTCCCTTGAACAAACAAGCTTTCTTCTACTGTATGCAACAAGTTATTTAAGGCGGTTTGGTTAGGGATCTCCTCTTAATTGTTTATCACTATACCAATTTCAGATTTTGTTTTACTTACATCATACACACAATTTTCAATCAACTTTTTATTTAACATACATCATATCACAAAAAGTACTATAGTAATTATTTTAAATAAGTATTTCAGATAACCTCCTTTCCAAAAAAAAATCTGTTTGAAAATAATGATCTTCCTAAAAATTTGTTTTTGCTTGGACTGCCGTTTCAAACCTTTGGCCCTGTTTGGCAAGTGAGTTTTTTGGGTGTTTGTCTAAAACTTTACTGTAACTCACTGTAGAAGTTTTTAAAAAAATTTTGAAGTGTGTTTTTTTTAATATTTTGAAATGTATAGTTTAAAAATTTTAAAACTTCACTTAAAGTTACTGTAATTAAAATTTTTAAAAAACTTATAACAGATAAACTTGACAAAAAACTTGTCTACCAAACAAAGCCTTTATTTGGTTTTAGACTCATAAAGTTTAAGAGTTTATTTGATTGAAAGAAAATAATTTCGTTGACAATTTGACTAGTAATTATGGTGTCTATGTCTATAACTACAAGGGAAAAGTGTGTGAGAGTTAAAAGAGAAATGCATACTCTCTTCTTCTTGGAATTCAATTACCAGTCCAAACCCTCACGGAGCTGTCATCTTTAACCCCAGTCAAAGGCCACAATTATATGTCACCATTCGTTTTGGAAGTTACGTTTGAGAGCTTGGTCTGCTTTTTTAGCCCACCATCTCACCAAGAACGAGGGAAAGTGATGATACACTTTTGACAATGATATATTTTTCGGCGAAAAACAGCAATCCAAACAAGGCCATACTTTTCCATTTTCCTAAACACACTTGAGATATGAACAAATCCATCCCAATCAACTGTAGATTACTTGAACATGAACTCAAACTTTAATGAGCAGATGCTATCAAAATCTCACACGGGTTCAACCCCTGCAAGTTGAGCGTTCCAAAATTGTAAGCCCGCTTGCTTCAGATTTTGGATTTGTCTGCAACAACTTTCTTCATATGATTATTTATAAATATACAAAGTAAATCTTATATACACTGACAGTGTATATACTATCATCGTTTGATTCATAACATGTATGTAAAAATTGAATTTTAAATTTAAATTTTATATAGTTGTCATTTATCCAACGCTAATAGTGTATATACTATCAGTGTAGGAAAGATTAATCCAAATATATATATATATATATTGCAAAATTGACAATAAAAACTTGTGTTACTCCTAAATGGTTTCAAGCTGGACATGGGCAGAGAGTGTGTTTGGATTGTAAATTATTTAAGATATTTTTACTGTAGCACTTTTTGTGATGTGATGTATGTGAGATAAAAAGGTAATTGAAAAGATAAAAAGGTGTGTTAGAAATTGTAATGAAAATTGTAATGGTGATTAAGTTTTCGTGCAATATGTGAATGTTGTATTACACGGTTTGATTTCCATTTGAATACTTTTGTTGTGCATATAAATTTTGTTAGCAAACACAGACAAAATGTTGCATAGAATTGTGTCTATAAATTTATACTGCTAATAAATTTATACTGCTAAATTTTGGAAGAATGTTGAACATGAAGTTGCCTGCCTGCCCCAATACCTATTGATAAGTGATAACGTAGCGCGACTTACCCAAGGTAGTTGCATACTGTTCACGTGCCCCCTGCATTGATTCCAATTTGGTCGGATTAAGCGTTCTGTTTGTCCGACGGAGGTTCATGAGACACTCGTTAAAATATATTTCAGGTATTATATTTTTAAAAATATAAAATTAATTAAATTAAATAAATAAATATAAAAGATGACAGACAAGATTAAATAGAAAAAGTGTATAAATATAATAAAGGATAATAATTATTAATATATATGTACGTGTGTGTGATAGGTTAAATGAGTAATCGGTATGTTTACGAGTGCACTAAAAGCACCTGATAGAGAAACCTTACATATTCCCTTAGGATCGCCTATCCATCTAGAGTCTAACACTGCATTGGATTTCTTGCTAGAAAGAAAATGACGAGTTATGCAGGAAGAGGTAAATGCAGTGATTTAGGAGTAAAGATTTTGACCCTAACAAACAATCAATTATTGGAGAATTCAGTCTTGGTGTTAATGACTATAGTAGTGTTTTTTAAAAGCGTTTTTTACTACATGATAGTAAAAAGGAATGTTCTTGTCCTTAATGCGGTCGGATTGGATAGGCATGCAACTGAGGATTACCAATTAATGCGGTCGGATTGGATAAGCTAGTGACGCAACATAGTAAAAAACAGTAGAGTAACTATCGTTACTACTGTAAATATTGGGCGAGTAATTTACTAATTGATGGCCATTCTATCCCAATGTCTCTGTTTTCTCTTTCTCCTCCCTGTTCTTAGCTACGAGGGGAGTAAAATGTCTACATTCGATGCATACTTGTTGTTAGGGCAAAAAGACGAACAGAAAATGATACTTACACCGGGCAATATATACAAGTATTTTCAACTTTGAAAAGTAGAAGCAACTTAGCATGGTACAAGTCATTTATAGACTTACAGGTCCATAAAATTACTGAGCTTACTTTAGCTTATTGCAAAAGATTTTGGACAAAATGACAAATTCGCTCAAAATTATTTTTCCGGCAGACGTCTAATGGACACTTATTAATATATCTAAGTCACATCTAATTTTATTACACAAATACATATACTAATAATTATTACTGTCTCTTATATTCATGCACTTCTCCTAATTAACTTTATTTTTTAAAAAAAATTAATAACTAAATCACGTCTGAACAAATATAATAATCAAGTAAATACCTGAATTAGACAAACTCATTCATTAATAACCAAGTAAAACAGCCTCTCTCGCCACCTTCCCATGTTTTACTATGAATGTTTGGTATGACGTCGTGAGCAGTATAGAACACCAACAGATTTATGGTGCAATATTTTGGTTTACATGGTCGGTGAAAGTTTTGTAATTTTGCGTGGGGCGGACCCACATGGGTGACGTAACCTACTGAACAAGGTCACCGTATATTCTACAGTGGAACCGAATAAGTGATATCTTATCATTCACTTACTTAAAAGGGAATCTTAAAAGCCAAAAAAAAAAAAAAAAAACCTTATCACCACCTTTATCCAAGTTCGGAGGCGCAGCCTTTTTATCTCCATCTGATTACTATTATTTATTTGTTGGACCCCACTCGGGATGGTCAAAAGTTGGTGACAATCAACGGATTATATTAGTTCACAAAGGTTATCCTCAAACTCGAGCATCTATCCTTTTCTTTTTGTTTTTCTTTCTTTCTTGTACAATATATATATATATATATATAGACAATATATCAAGCGAGACTACTATATATTGTGATCACTTTTTTGAATTTTCTTCTATACCCGTATTTGTGAGGGTAAAATGGACTCAATAAAGCTAGAGAGAAACCCTAAAGTTTAACAACTTACTCCTTCCTATCTAACAAAAAAAAAATTAATTCATTTATCTAAATGACTACAAGAAAATTTTATATTGTACTTCAATAATACTTCTCCACTTGTCCAAAAAAAGAAAAAACTTCGTTCTCTTTTCTCTGGACACACTATAAATTTAGTATTATGCTTTCATGATTTCTAACTTTCTATTATTTTTCAACAAAATGATTTTTGTTAGTATATTTTTATTAGTTGTATGCATACGAGCCATGGCTTAGTCACCAGTAAACTTTGAAGAGGAGGAAAAGGTTAACATTCCAAGTCCCAATGCTCTAAGTTTTAAGTAATTCATACAAATCCTCTTTCAAGACTTTTAGTAGCTAGAGTTTTTGTTTTTTTTCAAGCGATAAGATTTTAATCTAAAATCTCTTGCTTACAATTGCTATCATCTTGTCACTCAATCCAATCTAACCTAACCCAACCCTCCCCCATTAGCAGTTAGAGTTACCTTCAAGCTTTCCTTAAATAAGATAAACAAGTTATAATATTTTTTTTATTTTTTCTTTTAATGTAAGTGGGAGGTCTCAAACTTGAAACCTTTTACTTACATTCCCTCCCTTATTGATAATGAAACTCAAATCCAACCTCTTATAGATTGTTAATAACAAAATTCGAATCTAAATTTTTTTTATGCTAGCAAATAACCTTCCCCAAACAAGACAAGATGAACAAAGTCTTGCCAGGAACCAAATAATCAAATAGCAAATAGAAAAATATTTTAATTTTTTGTAATAAAAAGTTTGGCGAGTTTAGTTTTGATCACAATCACAGGTTAGAACATGTCCAGGAGAGGTTTTTGACTATTTTATTAGCTTCCTTCCAAGTGTCATAAATTTCACTAACTTCCAAGTGATTAGATGAGTTTTTTTTTTTTTTTTTGTATCTATCTTTGGGAATAACGGATTTGAATATTCGAATTACCAGAATTCGTAAAGTTTGACATGCTCCTGTGTCACTTGCCGATATTCTCCAGTTTGCACCACACACAGTTTCAAAATTAGCTTTATGTCATTTTCACTGGGATTGGTGAGGGTACTCTTTTCTACTACACGTGGAAATTATCTGCTGATAATTTTTTTTCCTCTCTCTCTTTTTTTTTTTGGTGGTGGTTTAATTTAAAATAATTAATGTAGATTATCATGCTAAGTGCTTCTGCAAATAAGTTATCACGAAAAAATAACTTTATTAGCTTCACAACTTTTCAGATGTTACACAATTATTGCTGGCATAATTAGTGAAATCATACTTAATCATTATTAATTGAATTTAACTATAATTATAAAATATTAAATTATTTAGTTGTTCCACTTTGGGCAATTGTATTTGTTCTTCCCTTTGATACGGATTGTTTTCCTCTTTGTTGGATATTCACCTTTTTACCAGCGGGACCTCCATAGAATTCAATGAATCTACACTTTGAACAACAAAACAATGCAACTCGTGTGGATTTCTTTCACTCTCACGAATTTTGATTGTTGCGTTCTGAATGCATCTGCAAAAAACTGTTCTTGATACTAAATGTTATTGGCGAATTCCATGATTCACCTCCAAAAATTGAAGAGACTATAATTTGTCTTTTCAAGTCTTGACCTAACTAACTCTTGCAAATTCCAACAATACTTAATTCACCGACCCTCAATTGTTGAAGGTCAACCAAGAAAATTTCTTCTCCTATTCTATATTCTTGCTATCATATGCAGTCTCTGGAAATTGGCTGTTGTAAAGAGCCGTTCCAAAAGTCTTTGAGATGTTACTAACTTTAAAGTGCTGCCTTGCAATTTCAATGAATTGCACTTACACTTCTTCCAGTTTTAGTTTGGAAAAAAAAATAATTATTCACTTTTCATATTAGATTAACTAATTAATGTAGCAGATGGACTAAGGATATTTATCTAATCATATTAATTAATCTCAAAGGAGACTAGTGAAATTTACAAAACCTGAATGGAGTGGGGGGTAGTAAAATAGCAGAAACCCCATGAAATGAAAGGTTTCTAAAAGTATTCCCGGATTAAAAAAATAAAAAAGAAAGTTGATACCCACTACCTTGGGAAGAATGAGAAGATTTTACTTACATTCGATTTGAGACTGGGACAGGGGCCACGTGTTCTTTCAAAGCCGACTTCGACGGCTGGTGAAGACCGTGGCCCCACAGAATCATTTTGAGATGATATTTCCACGTGTCGTCCTCGTCCATCCTACTTAGCCCCCTAATTTGGTCATGATTTCTCCGGTGTTCAGATTCAGAAGAAGAGTCCAACACGTGGCTCTCCTTGATTGTTGCATTAATAATTCAGTTGAATTCCCCATTTTCACAGAGACCCGTGACGGGAATGGGAATGGGATTGGAATTGGGAGCCCCATTTGCTTATCCTTAAAGATAAGGTTGTTAAAATGGATTTCACGCTTTAACCTTTTCCTTTTGCCATCAATCGTGGGATGATCTCATCATTTATTAACTTCCAAAATATAATGAAGTAGCATTGCGGTACTGACTTGTCTTGTCAACATGAAGTGACATTTTACCCTACTTCTTTTACTCTCTACATGATACTACTCTTTTTTTTTTCTTTTTTTTTTAAAAAAAAAGGCAAGAGAAGTACAGGATTTATTATTTAAGTGACGAAAAGGGAAAAGGGAAGAATTGAATTTAGGATTTTTTCTTTTTTGGATTCTATAAAAAACATCATCCTTTTTTTTTTTGGCCTAATGTTTTTAAAATTAGATTTTATGATGGATATCTTTTCTCCCTCAATTACATTGGTGAAGATTGAATTGCAATCCAGACGCATTGTGTGAAAGAAGAACACTTTAAGTTACTGGATTAATTCTAGATCTCCATTTTATTCTATTTTACAAACTTCTTAAGAAGTGGAAGGGAAATTGAGGACAAGGATACACAATGAATGCAATGCAACATATCCGCAAAGTTTCCAGCAAAAAATTAGTGAGGTGGACCAACCTCAAAGTGTAAAAACAGGGAATTTTTGGTCAGTGATATTAATACTCTGGAAAGAAGCTTCTAATGTTCCATACTCACTCATTATTGTTTAATATGGCATAAGTATACATAAATTATATTCAGTAACAATTTAACTATCAAAATTAATCCCAAGGCATAGTTTAATGAAAATTTTGTATTACTTTTACTATTGACTACAAAGTCTTAAATTTTAAATATATATATACACACACACACACAACATTATTTAAAGTTGTAAAACATAACCTAAAAAAAATAACAAACAAACCCAAAAAGTAATACACGACTCCAAACCACAAAGTTTAGTGTTTTACTCAGGAATTACTAAATAATTCATACTCATACTGTATTTTAAAAGCATCACTATTAGGAATTTCTTCCATTATTAGTTGTGAAACAATTTAAGATTTTTTTTTTGTGACAAAAATCTCATAATTTTATTAAAATCTGCAGAGGTTACATCATCAATCATATACAGATATCAAAAAATAGATCTGAGAAGAATGGATACTACAGATTTGAACCCATATCATTAAAAAAAAAAAAAAAAAAAGAGTGGTGGAGTGCCAATATGATTTGCCAAGAAAAAAAATAATTGTAATTGCAGATATCCGGATCCAACAATTTCTCTGCTGAGCTTTGGCCGACACCAACAACCTAGGCATTAGATATTTTGCCTGCATGTGGTGGCCCTTTATTAAAGAAGAAAGTCTGCCACAAACACTAGTGTATAGACGACGTTCTTAGCCAATTTATTGTGTTTCATCGGAAGACTACAATAATAATAATAAAAAAAAAAGAGAACAATATAAACAAAGTAAAACAAAAAACAAAAAAGAGAGAGAGAGAGAGATAGCAATTTGGTTCATGGGAACCCAGTTGAGCCAAGCAAATTGTCAGGCCGTCACGGTAACTTACTTACATTTTGTCTTTTGGAATGCTTCCATCTATCAATTAATTGTTCCATTGAACTAGAATTTCATAATTTTATCATTTTATGCCAAGACACAAGGAAATCGAGCGTGCCTCTTTGGTCGAATCATAAATGCACAGCATATTTTTTAAATTCACAATATCACTCTCAAATGGCAAATTTGTATTACGTGGGGAAGATATGTTTCAAGGGAGGCGAAATAGGCTTATAAATAATTATGGAAGTTGATCCCACAATGAATTTTTGGTCATGCCGTTTGTGGTATGTATATATAATTGAAGCAGATATCTGACTTGACCCAATTCATAATGCAACGTAATGATATGATAAGAGGGCAGATGGAAGCATATCTTATGCCAAAATTTATACGTTTACGAGCCTGTTTGAATTAAACCTTTTTTTTTTTTTTAGAAAAATATACTGTAATAACATGAAATATTTAGAAAGCATGTCAAGAAAAATATTCCAAAAGCTTTTTTCCCGAAAAACTCACAATCCAGACAGGGAGGCAGGTTTTTGGAGTTTGCTGTGTTGGTATCATTTTAACAATGCCTCCGCGTTTTCCCACCCCTAAAAAGAAAGATGCAAGAAAAGGATTGAATGCTTAAATTACTAACCTCCAAAGGTGTAGGGAACTGCAAAAAGTACCATTCTCTAAAATTTTAAGCAACATTCTGGTAGCAATTGACAGTACAAGCATTTCCCAGCTGGAGTATCAGATTAATATGGAAGTTGGAAGCGGTAGGCCTCCTCTGGACTTTGGCATTTTCTACAAAAGTTTTCTTCCACATACTTTGCCATTCGCTGTCTTCGACTTCACCACATCAACCATAAGTAATCCCAAGGCGTTGCTGTAGATAGTCTCCACTGCGGATTGGAGGATACCTGTCCAATGAGTAAGCCAATATCATCATAATCTTTGCATCTGATAGCAACTGTTGAGAATAAAAAAAAAATGGGAAAAAGGAAAAGCAAACTCCTAACTGGGCTTAATAAACTAAGAACTTTTTAACTTTTACTGATGAGGTCAAGAAACAAAGCTATTTTATTTTCTTGCCTAGTTAAATAAGGATAGATACCCCACATCAACACCAAAAGAACAAAATAAATAGATAGATAAAAGCTAAGGTCAACACTCCACCGCGTTACATTTCACCTGGCTTTTGCACATTTCTATCAAATTTGACTTGTCTTTACTTGGCCAGCTTGTACTATGACCTAGAGAAAAGTATTGTTTGGTCAAGCTAGCTTACCTTATCCAGGTTTAATATTATTGCTTTGAAAACTTTTTAACACAGGCTTGAACTAGAACAGCATTCACCAAAGGATGCATGATACAAGCCAGTATCTCCAGCAAGCTTTGAGATATACTAAAAGTTTAATGCCTGGCATGCTCTTCACCTATGTGAACTAAGCCCAATAAATATGTTTCTTTGACCATAAGGTACCGAAATTTTGAAACTATCTGTAAAGTAGTATCAAGTAAAGCTATCCATTTGAGCCCACGCTTGAAACTTTATTAATGGATGAGTTCCACAAGTATTAGTGGACTACTAACAGTTCAAGGAACAAGGCAAATGGAGATAGCAGGGACCATAATGCAAAAAGCTTTACAATCACATTCAGTACAACATGTATTTCCATACCTAGGAGGACGGGACTCACTGCAGCAACTCTTTAAGCATTCTACCATGCAATCTGGGTTTCCGTCTAAAAAGAAAGCCGCCTGGATTTGGCAAAGGAAAATTGTTAGCTTCTGCAGTGTGACGATTTAGTTTTCCCATAATAGCACGGACAACAAATTTAGAGCATATATAGGGTGTCCATCCACAATTACGTCTATTTGCTCAGAATACCACATGACAAAGACCCATTTCATGGCAGTAAGCATAAAAAAATTGGACAACACATTCACCTCAAGATCATATACATGTTTCAGTCTGCGTGTTAATATGGACCAAACTGACAAGTAATCCTGGGGAAAAGGGGGGGGAAAGAATATTTTACAGCCTGATTGATGACAGCCTATTCAAGTTGATGAATACAGCGTCTGCAAATGATCGACTCTTCTGGACCCAATTACATTTTTCTCAAAATAAAAAGCCAACTATTGCTTTGCTTGACAAGTATAAAAAAACCATGATTAAATCGTTTTTCCCAATCAAATTAATCTGACATACAATTAATAAATAATAGGGAGATCTAACAGCAACATATAGCCATAGGCCGTGGTAAAGCAATGAAATTTATTAGAGAATGAATGGGCATAGACTAGTCTGGGACAGAAAGGAAGTACATTATGAGCAACATATCATTACCGAGTAGCGTTCCTGTCCTGTAGGCAGCACTCTGTGCAATGTTGATCTACAAAGAACGAGAAGATAGAATACCACATACACAAACCAGTAAATTGCAATCCTTCTAAGTGACATGAAATTTGTTTTGAATGCAACCAAATATGATACTACCTGAACAAACAATTTGTCCACCTCTCCATCATGTCTCCAATGTTAACTATGAAAGCCCTGAAAAGCAAAAATTTGCCAGAAATAGCTAAGTTTTGAAACAGATGTACTTTCAAGGATGTAAGTCTGTGGAAAGCAGATATCATAAGCAATCAGAAACCAACCCATTGACATGATGAACATCTTCCCAGACCTGATTTTGCTCAAACTTTTCCCTGGAAATCTGTCAACATAGATAAGATGGCTACCATTGAGATATACAAGCCTGCCTCAACAGTCAAGTGTCCTTCATAACTAAAGCTACTCTATGAAAACCTGCCTGAAGACCACCAACATGCTCTGCTGCTAGAAGAGTAATCATTCCATAATCTGAATGAGCAGAAGCACCGTATATTTGTTGATCAGCAACTCCTAATTCAGCTGCAATTGGTAAAGCCAAAGAATTCTATCAATGAATAATTTTCCTGCCACTATCTCAATCATGTAATTGAATCCCTAGTAACTCAAAATTATTGTGAAACCAATTTATTCGCAGGGAATTATTTGTTCCATCTTGCTGGACAAACAATTGGCTGCAAAAGGGATTGCTTAGTTTTATGATGAATTCCGATTTATAATCAGTTCAGTGCAACATTTGAATTATTTCTCAGCGACACGAGAAATTTCCTTTTTAGCCACTGAGTCAAGATAAAAGGCACCAGTTTGTGAGAGCTGTTATAGTCAAGCTCCAAAGGTAAAAGTGTGTCAATAGACAAAAATGACAAAAGTTTATACTAGACCTGGATAGTGTAAAAGACGGAGGAAACCATTCGGTGGATCAAGAGCCCCAACCTTCTCAAAGAAATCTTCACCCAAGTTTAGTGCCAGAGCAACTAAAGAAATCAGTCTTTTTCCAACATTTCTGGTAAGTGCAACAAAAATCAACCTCAAGTTTTCCAGCGTAGACATTTCTTAAATAATGCCTGATTAATAAGGAAAGGAATAGGAAATCACCAGCATTAATACAATTATGCTAAAACAATCTGTTGTGTGACTCAAACCAAAAATTTTGTATTGTTGAAGCCTCCTGAGCCCTACCAATACTTAATAAAAGTATTGACAAAAGTGGTTCATTACGTCAAAAGATTCAGCAAACAATTTACCAAACAACTTACAGTGAATATACTGATGCTCAAACTTTAGCCGAATGAGTTAATGCACATTAACCTAAATGCATTTATATTAAATCCCAGAAACAATGACGCAAAATAAACATCAATTCTTGACCATCAGCCCCTGAATGCACACCTCAGATGATACTCACAAGACACTTTTGTGGTATTCCTCCATCGTAGATCTCCAAAGTGGTAGCAGTTCTGGAAGTCACCAACACAATAGGAATAAAATTACTAGTATGACATTTCCCAAAAACATAGAATTTACGCACAAAGAAAGTTAAAATTATTTCAAAAAGGAACCCTAATATACAAGTTGAGTGTTGCAAAAGAATGAAACCTGCCACTTTATGATTCATACCAAAAAGTGATCACATTTTGGAGAAATGCAGAATATTTCTAGATAAGGTCAAATATGTTATCTGATATACAGAAGTACCTGCTGGAGGCCATTGATTTTTCATATCTTCCAAAGGACCAATATAGAAGCTTTCTTTTGAGTCACCTACTCCAACAAATGAAAATGGTCAAAGAGAGCTCTCCTATGCACTCCCTGTGGTTAAACAAGTCAATAGAAGAGAAGAAAGCAATGTAGTTGCCCGACTCACAAGATTGTCAACTCCGTAGACGTGAAAAAAAAGAGCATGCTATCAGGTTCAGAATAATTAACACTGATGTCCAAAATACCGATCCCAAGTGTCTAACCATCTAATTATTAGTCCACAAACGAAAGTTGGATATGAACAAAGTTCAATAAAACCTCCTACAGGTTTCATTAAGAAATATACATTCGCTCTGCAGAATTTGTTTGAGAAATCCTTGCACCAAATTCAACTCAGAGAAGTGTCTTTAACAAACCAAGCATTTTTTCTTCACACCAATGACAAAACTATAGCTGTTGTAAACAAAGATAAACATGGGAATTCCCATCCATGTCCACAACAAAATCAATGCTCAAAATGTTACAATTTCTCAGCCAACCAGGAGAGAGAGAGAGAGAGAGGCCAAGTAATCCCCGCAGCATTAAAATCAGCCCCCAATCTAAACAAATGCTAGCATCAACAAGAATCTGAGAGCAGATTCTGACTATTAACAATTAGGAGGAAACATTGCACATTGGACAAAACTGACTAAATATGCTTCCACTATCAAGGCCGATAAATATCCCAGTTAGACAACCAAAATAACATAACTAGCTAGCAAAGTTGAGTAACATCTTTTAGCCCAGTTCAGAGCATCAAAAAACTCTAGCAGAAAAGAAACACAATGATATTAAGAAGTTATATTTAGTGAACAAACCTTTGGATACGGAAGATGGGTCAAGTTTCTCAGCATAGAGCGGTGTATAACCTCGATGGTCCTTTCGAACCACTTCCATTTTCTCTTCAGAGGGGAGCACGAAAAATTTTCTGCTTTCTTCGAACACCCTCTTTAACAGCTCTTCTTCAACTCCATGATTGATTAAGTAAAAGAAACCATATTCCATGCATGCCTAAGTTATAAATGAACCACTTATTGTTTGATTAATTCAAAAGAAAATATTATTGATATTACTATAATTCTACCACATAGAATTCACTTCTTTTGCTTAGAGACAACGAAGTGAACATGAGAATCAAGATGGGTGGAATTTAATTCCCGTATATTCCAATTTATTCATGCAAAAATAGTCTTTAACAGCAAATTTAGTGTCTTGGGAGCCTTTCTTAAGGTTTCTGCATTAGTAACCAATTTTTGCTCTAAATCCTAACTTTTTCATTGCGAACAAACTCAAGGAAAAAGACCCTTCCAAATTCATCAGTTAAACAGGAAATTTTGACTTTTATAGCATAGCTCGTCCTATAAGGTTTGTACCTCATCACTTCTTAAATTTCGCAGAAAACTCTTTAACTTTCTCAACCGTTTTCACATGCTTACTCTTTAACTTTCTCAACCGTTTCACATGCTTACTCTTTAACTTTCTCAACTGTTTTCACATGCATCTTGGGCAAATGTACCGATTAAAGGCCTGATTACAATGTGATTATCAATTATGACCAGGAAAATCAAGAATTCATTGGAATTTCAAGAACTATGCCGGGATAGGGTGAGTAGTAAAGAGGATTTTAGAAGATGTTTGAAGAAGAATCAACGACCTGACGAATGGACTGAGCGGTGGAGATGCGGTCGGAGGAGCTGAGGTCGATGATCGGTAGTTGAACAGCAGAATTCGCCATCATTATTAATATCCTCTGTTTCTGCCCTGTTCTTTCTGGTTAGAATGCTTCACCTTGTACAGGTCTGTGACTCTAATATCAGCTGACTCAGCTAACAAGATAAATTCACACTTTCCCTCCCTTGCTCTTTGGCATTAAACAGGACTGTAAATGGGTCAGCTTATTCCAAATTCAACTCACTCGGCCCAAAAAAGATCGATGAGTCTAATCTTTTCAAGCCTGATATAAGCCCAACCCTTTAATCTATATCTATATATATAATTATATATAATATATTCATATTTTGGTATATATAATTATATATCTAAATATACAATACTAATACTTTATATTTATGAGTTATATGTCAAAACATATTAATATATATAAGAAATATTAAATATACAAAATTATGTCAAAAAATTTAGAACATAAGTAACGATCCAAAACCCTAAATATACTTATGAGTTAGAATTAACAATTCTATTGCTTTCTTGAGGTCTAATAGTGGTAATTCATAGTTTGCCTTTAGGTTTAGTAAATTTTTGTGTGGGTATGATATTGGCTACTTCTTGTGCCAAGTAGTTAGATTATGGTTTAACTGTTTCAATATCTCTAATATGTTACCTAGATGCTTGTAATGGTTGCTTGTATTTTAATTAAGCACATATGGTTAGTTTTAATGACAAAACATGCTTTTTGTATACTCCACCAATTTAAACTCTACATGAACTGGTCACCATCATTTTTGATCTATTTTCTTCTTTTTTATAGGTTCTCATGTAACTCATGAAACAAATCAATTTGTTTACTTCTATTTGGATTTAAAAAGCTGTATTTCTGTTCAAATCTGGTCACTAGGAACAAAGGAGATGAAAAAATCTTAATATGAGCAAATTGAGGATCTTTGAAAATGTATTGACTGTTGATCATAATTTATTACAATTTTTCATGTATTTTAAACTAACTGGATATATTATTGTTAAAAATTTCTTGATTTATATGCTTTTTAATTAATTGTTACTGGTTTGTGTATAGCTTTAATGTTATGGTCCTATAGATGTTAAATTAATTTTAGAATCTAATAGTTATAGTTATTATAGTAAGAAAATTAAGGAAGAATAAATAAGTTTGGGCCAAAATTGAATTAGGCTCGCCAATCTGAATATTTTGTGAGCCAAATATATTTATCAATCCAAAACTCATAGTTCGAAACTCGAAAGTGGTACTAACTATATCAGTTGATTCTGAGCTTATCGAAGTTGGCTCTGATGACCTGATTAACAGGCTTGGTACTAAATGTTACTCTCCTTTATCAACCACTTTCCTTTTCCGGATAAGGTCATTGTAACTTGATTATATGGCTAAAAATTTGGCCAGAGGGGGGAAAATGAGTAAGCCATGCTAATGTGGTAAAGGGTGATTAAGTTTGACGTTGGGATTAAATACAAACTGCGAAAAAGATGAGGTTCTTCTTTTAATTCAAATTAGTTGGAAAATAAAAAATCAGCGTATTTAAGCATAGTAGTTTGAGATTTATCAGCCCTTTGAAGTACTTGTTTCCAAACAATATTGACGCCAGCACATTCTTAAATAGATTCTGAATCATTAGAACCAGCCAAAGAAAATCATCCCAAAATGCTAAGAACACTGATAGCAAACTAGATATAAAATGCAGAAGCTCCTGCTTCTTTGATAGAACATACGTAAAATAACAACGATAGCTAATGAATTAAGAAGATGATCTTGGAACTGCATCTAGATTATCAAGCATGTCATCCGAGAGATCACCAAATAGAGTATCAGGTATCGTCAACATCTTATCCTTATAGTCATTAATCTCACCAAAATTCTGGCCAGTGGCCTCCAATTCATCCAGTGACAATCCCAGGTTATGCTGTGCCATATTTCCAACTTCCAGAGATTCTTGTTGCGTCAACGTACCCATAAAATTTGGCTCACCAAGTTCCGCCCCAAAATCCTGATTTTCTTGCCAGAGGGGAAGGTTATTCAGTGCTGGTTTAAGCTGCTCAGTGCTGAAAGAGATTCCAAAAGGAGATGAAACAGATGGTTGATAATTGTAGCTCTGGATACAGAGTTGGGGAGGACTTGTATGCTCATCAACTGCTGGAGGAACGCCCGAGATCACACCAGCTGTACCCATGTTTAGGCAATCTGGTGGTGGCAAAATATTGATAGCATTGGCATTTTCGGACCAAAAAACAGGAGCAGATATGACATTGTAATGAAGTCTCTTTAACCTGATTGAAGCTGGAAACAGAGGCCTGAAAGAGTTAAAAATTCATCAGAGTAGATAATGCAAAACTCCAGAAATACAACGGCAAAGGGGACGCAAGTGAGCAATCAGCCAATCACAGGCAAGATATTGGAATTGGCACAATTCCTTTCCCTCAAACTAAAACACTTGGCGTGGATTCTTAAAAATATTATGGCCCTTTTCAAGATTTCCGCAAAAAGAATGGTACCCCAACACCTAAACTCATAAGTAGACATTATCCACGTGGATTTACTTTATACTGACGAGCACATATTTCTTACTTCTTTAACTTATCATCCGAAGATGTTTTTGCTCCAAAATCTGCAATATGGAAACTAATCAAAACAGACAAAATACAGAAACCGTGTGAGTCCAAATAGTTTGGTAAAAAAAATATATGACAAAGAAAATCAACTATTACATCATGTAAGATGCAACATAAAACTCTCAAATAGAAAATCCATGCAAATGGAAATTTCAACATTATGGCTTGTTAGGTGGAAATGGTGAAATAACCACCGGTGTCGATCTAGTTGACAGAGAAGGGCTCTTAGAATCTTTCTCGCTGTCATGTTCAAGGTTCGAATCTTGTGCCTATCAGTTGATGCTTGAGGGTAGAAAGGGTGCGGGAAATAGACGGGATGGTTAAAAAAAAAGCAAAAAAAAAGGTGGAAATTGTGAAATGAAATTGTATAGTGTGGACTAGGAGTTCTCACTTGCAAAGTAGAAGCTTCATTTACAGCCGGTGCTTTAGCTTTATGCTTGTGCGCCCTGTTTGGTTGTGATGATGCTCGCAATATCCTGGCCAGCCTCTTTTGCCTCGTGCTCCAAAAATTCTTCACATCATTATCAGTTCTTCCGGGCAAATATGTAGCTATTGCTGCCCATTTGTTTCCAAGTGTAGCCTGCAACTCCAAGACCGCTCTCTCTTCCTCTGCTGAAAATTTGCATCCTCTTCTTTTCACAATGTGTAGAATGCAAGTTTGAAAAATAAAAGAACAAGAAACCGGAACAATTAGCTTAACATGCCTTCTTTAAATTCCACAAAAATCAAAGGTAACAAGATACTCTTAAGTAGAATTATACAAACTCAATTAACCCCCAAAAATTGAAAATTTTCCAACGACTCAAAAGATATCTACATACTTTTTTAAGTTGGGTTGAAGTTTATTGACCCATCTGAGACGACAAGATTTTCCAGTTCTTGGTAAGAGCCCTTTGGATCGAATGGAGCTCCAGTCTCTGGGGCCATTTTCCTTTACAAAGCTCATCAGTATCTCATCTTCCTCAGCAGACCATGGCCCTTTCTTGATATCTTCTTGGGCTCTCAGTCTTTCCATGTTCAAAATTCTTTGCCTGCTTTTCAGGGTTTCTGACCTTCACGACCAAAAGCAGAAGGGGGATGTGATTTTGCTTCTTTTAATATTTTGAATTAGACGTTGAAACAATTTTTTGTTTTCAAAATTGTTAGCCCAAGCTCCTTAAACCACGTAGGTTTCTCATTGTCCAAATTTGAAAGTGGCGGTTTAAACGGTTAGTGGGCATGTCCATTCCAATGCATATCCACATTTCCCCATTTTTCTCCCAATGCACATTCACGTTTGACTTGCACATATGCCCTTTGATTAACAAGACCGCCATTATTTCTGGACTCCCTGCACGTAATAGAATAACAGAGAGTTTCCAATGAAGCAAAATAATGAGGCTCACCGGCAATGTTTCATGAAGTCTTGAATCAGTTGACAAGAAGGATTTCACTGACATTGTTAACGAGGGCCATTAAAATTAGTGATACGGGTTAACCTTGAGCAGTGCAGAATACCTGGAATGAGTCGAGAGACTTGACTGCCACACTCTTCTGTTGGAGTTCACGGATAAGAGAATGAGAAACAAAAACAAGCCTTCTAACTCAGAAGCACAACCACAATGTGCGGAACCAAAACTGAAGAGAAAAATAAAATCAATCTGAATAACAGATCCGGTTTGTATGTACATGTTAGGGTAAAATATTAACATCAATTGTGGTAAATGAACAAGCCAGTCGGGCCTTGAAATTGTTTATCATAAGCTACAAAACTTTGGCCAAACCAGTATGTATAATATAGATCTCATCTCAAGTAGTAAAATATCATTCCGCTATAACTCTAGGATATGAAGTACTACAATGAAACAGCTAGGATCCATCACCAAATTTCAAGCCCTAACTGCAGTGAGGGGCATCCAAATGTTTCCTCCCAGGGCAATTTAGAAACTACTGGTTGAACTTCCTCAGACGGCCTCCTAGTCTGTTGCTTATCTGCTGGTCTCCAATTTTAACTAATCTTTAGCATGAAGAAAGGAACTTCCTTTCATACGAACCAGATGCATCATCTTCCCAAAACCCTGCCTCTTCTCGCTCCCCTAATGTTCCTTGTATTAGCTGCTGTAACTGCAGTTCTATCCTGGTTTTGATGCTCTTCATCTTCGCTAGTATCATCAGATCGCCATCTGGGCCCACCATTTGCATCTACTCTCTCAACAGACAAACCCCTCTCATCATGACTGGAAAAATAAACAGCAAAATGAGTAAACTTATTTGCCTAGTCGATCTAAAGCAGGAAATGCAAGCTATGTCAAAGAAACGGTGCTTATTCCTAAAAGAATATGGCATAAGAATTTCACCTCCAAGAGATGTCCATGGAATCATTTGAATGAAGCATCTGAGGTACATCAGTTGTGTCTGAGAATGCAAGTTTGCCAAGCACACTAGAGTCTTGAGCAGAATCCATCAACATCCCAAGGTTGCTCCTAAGGGAAGTGACAGGATTTGCAATAGATCCTTTCAAGTAGGAGCTTCGGCTGTGGACTTTGTTCAAAGACCCATTTTGCTTGTGTATATTCCCAGGCTTTTGTGATGAACTGCTTTTCAACTCTCGGATTGGAGATGTAGCTATATTATTATTGGGAATTGCATGACTGACGTCATCAAAGCTAAAATTTTTCCTGAGGCCACCATCAGGCCTCCATCCCTTTTCTGCTTCATTAAAGAATCCCTTGGGGAGCATAGATGCACCAAAATTCCCATAATTATTGGTTCGAAAACTAACAGATCCACCCAGTTTTGCCGAACTATTAAGCGTTGAATGTATTTGTGAAGTCATTACATTATTCGTCCCTTGAACAGAGGAAGAAATGACAGGAGGAACTAATAAACCGGTCAATATAGGTCCCTGTTCTCTTGCATCATTGGAGTTAGCTGGAAAACCACCTGCATCACTAGGAAGCACTCCATTTTCATGAAGCTTTCCATTTTTCAGTTGCTGCTGTATGACATCAGGCAATAATTCTATGCTCTTCTCCTGTAGAACCACAACTATGTATTTAGAAATGCTAAATCCCTCACCAGAAGTTCCAAAGACATTATTTCTAAATTAACATGGCAGTAATAGGAAATAAGACATGCTCCATAGGACCAAAGAAGAGTAGGAAAATATGGTTGGAGTATCCAAGTGTAACTTTTCATCTTTCTTCACCTGTTTGGAAGACCCCAGTTTCATTTTATTGCACAAAAATTAACTCTGGATAGAAACTTTATTGAGCCCATGGCATCATATCTCCAGCAAAAATTTTGAACAACAACTAAACTAAATTTACTTAGAATCTCACAGATATAAGCACCCAACTTGCAATGTCATTTGACCTATCAAAACACCTGCATAATTTTCAGTAGAAAAGAAGCAAAGAAACCATCTAAATTTGGAAATACTTACAACTAATGCAGATCTCCAGTGACTTGTGGATCTCATCCTGACTAAAATTTCTTCTCGGGCAGAACTTTTCGCAATGTACTCTTGCTCTATATTCACGAGCTTCCGATCAACTTCATATGCTTCAATGTATCGATATCGCTGAAACATAAAAAGGAGACAATAACCATTAACAGAGCTAGCAACTCAGAAAATGCGAGGGCTTATTTGCTAAGATTGAATGTCAAAAGCAGAATTACACTTCGATCCCAACAGAAAAAAGCTAGCAATAGGGACAATCAAACAAGCTTTCCTTTACTCAGACTAAAAAGGAGCATAGTGCCTGAAAAAATGTGGTCATTATCCCAAGACATGTTGGCTGAGCATTTACACATGGTATTAAGTTACCTAACCATACAACTATATTATATCTGCAATTAAAAGTACTCAATGCCCACATTTCTCCAAACATATCCAAGACTATTTTCCTGAAGTCCAAAATGCAACAGTTATTACATAAATTACTCTTACAAATTCCATTTTGATGAAATAACTTCTGACTTCAAGAGACATCAAATAATTAACAAATTGAAATACATATAGAACACCATTAGAACCACACGGAGTAATTAACGCAATAGCTGAGCTTTTCAAGGCCCAACAAACCAAGCATCAAAATACATTTATTTGGTTGATTGCAAAATCATTTTCACCAACATTAGCACAAGAGATAGAAAGAAAGAAAGAAAGAAAATAACATGCAATAGATGTACAAGTAAAATACCTGCAAATAGAACACTACAAGAAGACTTCCCATTGTTGATAAAGGATCATCTGTTGCAAAATCCAACAAACATTTGTGTAGATGTTTCTCCTCATCAAAGTTCCACGGTAATTCTATCATTCGATCTACCAAATTCCTTCGAATACAAAGACAACATATTTCTGTCACCATAACCTCCACCCATTGCGTCCAGGTCCAATGTTCATCTCTTGTTTCACCTGAAGCATTCTGAAAAGATTCATCCCCCAACTTTTTTTCTTTGACCTTCATGCAGACAGCCCTCTGATACATAAATGCTTCAGTAAGGAGCCCACATTCCACTCGCACCCGAACAGTGGTGACAGCCTCCTCAAGTGAAACCAATCGCGCTTCATCTCGACCTGACCACCTCAAAACCATAAGAGCTGCATCAGGATTCTGCCTTTCTAGCAATACTTTGGCCATCTTGGGATGAACTGTGGGGCCCGAAATTTCAGGGAGAAGACGACATGCTTCCTACCAGGTCAGGATTTCAAGGGTCAGTGCAAGACAGACACTTTAACAATTATCAATAAGATACAGAAGAAAGGTAAACCAATCAATCAATGAAAAGTTCAGACGTGAGGCAATAATATCACGGTAAAAAGTAATCGAATCATACTTCCAAATTGATATCTAGAAAAACAAAACAAAAAAGTTGGTCATATTGGTTTGAAGACCAATTGTGCTGATCAATTACTCGCATAACTAACCAGATTTTAGGTTTATAAATCTGCCTGTTCATGTAAAAGTATATATCTGAATCGTGGCTAGAAAAAATTGCCAAACTCATAATTTTCAAGATGATAGCTTCTAAATGAACTACTGCAGACTGATGTGCTAAAATTGGCAAGTACCAGGAAAACTGAAGAACCAAAACCACATGTTCAAATATTACAAGGCTGTGTTGAAGATTAAAATGGAATTTTGGCTAAAAGCAGTACACTTGAACAACAAGATGTCGTAGATTTATTTATAAAAACAGAAAATTTACTTGTCAAGAGATATAAAGGTAGAATCCTAACTCCCAAGAAAATCTAGAAATAAATAATGCAGTCACCAGATGGAAATTACCTGAAGAGCTTCATCAGTATGGTCATCAAGAAGATAAAAGACAAAAGATTCCAGTAAGGAATGCCTTGTTATACAAAAACTCGCCGCAAAGTCATCAACAACATCTCTCCATAGGTCCTCAGGTATTGTCCAGTGCCGGTCAAATAGGTAATACAGAAGCTGTTGAAAAGTCAGGGAAAAACAAGAGAAACTAAAAGCTAGAAGCATAATAAATTTTAACTACATTCGCAAGGATACAATTGCTTGCTTTGATACCACCAAATCAGAGCTTCCTCGTAAAAAAGCACATCAATAGCAGCTCTCATACTCTCAAATGGGTATAATGCTGCCAAACCCTCCAATTTGGAACGCAAAAATGAAGATCCCCCATCCTTCTGCAGAAGTGCAATTTGCAATTCTTCTCCTGGATCATCTATATGTCCCAACTCAGTATCAAGATTTGAAAGTGCTTCTTCAATAAAAAGAGTGGAATTATCTGTCCTTGAGGAGACTGCAGCAGAATTTGGTACTGAATCAGGCCATGCACGCCTAATAGCAGCAGATTTCCTCTCACGAACTTCAGAGCGCCATGATGCAATAGGATCATGACGGGACCTCACATTCACCAAAAAATCATGTCTCGTACACCAAGTTATAACTTCCAAGTGCTGAAAATCCAAAAAAGAGTAAAAACAGGGAAATGTATGTGTCAAATGCTCATTAGCAACATAAAAACAAGTACTCTTCCAATCCTCTACATCAAATCCTTAGGATCAAGTTTCACTTCCTTATCCACCTTAGATAGAATCAAAGTCAGGATACAGGGTATAACAGTGTATTTTAAGTATTCATTTATGTACAATATCCAAAACCATCTGAAGTAAATATGCAAGAAACCCAGTTTTTTAATTGCTTCTACGGTACTTGCATTCTAAAACACTTTCAGAAGTATCAAAAGTGAGTGAAATTGTTCAACCACTTGAATATCATAACAAACATGACTGCAAATTTCTCCTCCTGTAAATACTTGATTCTTGAATTTATGGAAAAAGTTTCAGCAAGTTCACCTGCTTTGTCTTTAGAATGTTTTCTTGAAGATGGTGAAGATCATGAAGTTTTGCTGATAGCGAACCTTTAAATGATGATTCCAGAACATCTAGAACAATGACCAAGCCAGCTAGCTTCACAGAAAACTTCAATAGCAAACTCAAACATGCTTTCAGCTCGCATACTGCAAGATTATCTATTAAGCATGTCAAGGAATATAAAATTTATTGTTGTACAACCTAAAAATAAACAATTCTAGAACTTTTTTCTTTTGGTCAGGATACACATAGCTTGGAGATCAGCCACAATATTCTTGAATGTCCGCTTGCACCAATCTTTGACAACCACTTCATCCAGCAAGAACGCAATTACAGGATCACTGGACACAGCACTCTCATCCATACAGACGTCCGTAACATCTGTGAGGCGACTATTAAGGAAAAGAAGAAACAAGTAGCTATAATGTGGACTACAGCAAATTAACAATTTCTCACTTTTTTTAGCCTGAATGTCAATAACAAATGACCAGAATATTTCCAATGGTCTTTTGAAGTTGTAAAATTCTTTTTAACATTTAAGTATAATACCTAGGAAAGAATATATACTCATAGCACATCAAAAGGAGAGGAAAGAACAGGAAACCATAATTATCTGACCGAATTTCACTCAAGAAAGCAATTCCTTGCCAGAAAGCTAGAAGCTACACCAAAAAGTGTCATTTGCCCAAATAAACACCAGGAAAGGATACAGTGACATATTAGAGAACTCAAGTTATTCTCCAAGGGCAACATCAAATAGAGAATACAAACGCTGAACATCAGCTATAAGTTCTTTGTCACCATCTTCTTTATCTTGCAATCTGTCATCACACCTTTTAGAGATAAGACACACTTCTATGCACTCATAATAAAGGCGAAGACGAAGTCTACTCCCACCCTTAGGTAAAGGAACTCTACATATTGGGCAAACATCACACCGCTGACTACATTCCTCACATAAGGAGGCATGGCCACATGAGTTTAAGACACTCTCAACGTATCGCCCACAGCTTCTCAAATCTCTAGTTGCCCTACAATGCTCAACTTTAGCTTCATTACACAACTCAATAGGATCAATTGATGCCAGGTGAGCCAAAGCTTCCTGCCATTAAACAAAAATGACATCAATTAGCAAGAGAAATGTACACAATCCCCACATTCAATGACCACAAACATATTAAAAGATGAAGCGGAAGAACCATCTAGCTAATTAGTGACTCTTCATTCCAGCAAAACCACATCCGTAAAAATGCAGCCCATGACATTTCCGCAACCTCACAAGTCACCAAGTAGCTCGAGGGCTCATGAGTGACAATCAACCGGCCAGTGACCAAAGCTTGGATGCTCAAATTTCAAATTGCAATATTTAATTCAATTAGTTTAAATTTGGGTAACCAACTCCATTTTCTGTTACAGTGAAGAATTTAATAGTTACATAATTTGTTTAGTTATCTACTTTGCAAGAAACAAAATCCACCGTGAACAAGGTTCTCCCCCAACTGAAGTGAAGGTTACATAACCCCAAAACTACAGAGGAAAAAATTAGGACTTCAAAATAGCGAACTTTTAGAACTTTTTTGATGTGTGTGAGTGTTGTGGGGTGGGACTCCAATTTTCTCAACAGTCTGCTTTAGTTGGGGAAAATGCAATTTTGCAACTTGGACCAGTTCACCATTGAACTTCAAGTGTTCAGTGAAGAGAGTGTCTATGGCAAATTCCAATTCCAAACCCTAAGCCTGTAAAGCATCCAACCGCAATTGCAACCACACTTGAGTATACATTAAAAAAAATCAGCAGCTTACTATGAATCCCATTATCATTTGAGAGAAGCAACTAGGGTTCCTCTCAAAAATTCCGGATACGCATAACATACAGCTGGATATAGACACAAAATAATGGCACTGCATCTATATGCTTAAAAACGTGAAAAATTGAAACCTGGACTTTTGCGCAGGTATAATTAGGTTGACGAGGCGGAACGGCGGGTGTAGTGGAAGCTGCGGTGGCGCCGCCGTTGGAGAAGGCGTCAGTAAATCTCTTCTGCTCCATTTTCTGTCAGAGCTCAATCC
Organism: Coffea humblotiana; assembly: GCA_023065735.1. Taxonomy (NCBI): domain Eukaryota; kingdom Viridiplantae; phylum Streptophyta; class Magnoliopsida; order Gentianales; family Rubiaceae; genus Coffea; species Coffea humblotiana. Next base: position 24,831,049 of record CM041215.1, on the reverse strand, counting down.
GAAGAAGAAGAACTATTGGATTGGATTTCAAGAAGGGTTAAAAAATAGGATAAGAATCAGAGAATTAATTCCAATCAAGGATTAAGAAGCCTATTAGTAGTATTAGAGTAATTGGAATTAGGGAGAGCAAGGAGACTGGTTAGAGTGAGTGAATTGGAGAAGGGTTTTTGAAACATTTTCGGGAGAGCGGTCTTTTCGATTCGGGGTTTTGGAGGCCGACTGGAGTGGGTTTTCTTTCTCATTTTTTATTTTTTTTTATTTTACCCGTTTTGGGGCTCTCTTCTTTTTCTTTTTTTTTTCCCCATCATAAGGACAAAAACAAACAAATTTCAAGAACGATTCAGAGGAAACAGAAGAGAGGAAATAAGCCTAAAAATCTACTAGTACTAAATTTTCAAAGTTTCACCGAAGAAAACCAAAGAGCAATTTCTTAGTACTATATGTTTGTTTGATAATGAGGGATAGCCAAAAAAAAAATAGAATATTGTATATTGTATATTGTGGAGGCCAAAATGATTAGTTACCTTGGAAACTATCTATCAAGATTGTAAAGCAAGTACCAATCATGATTGTATTGCCTCAAGAGTTTGTCACAATTTGTTTGGATTCTACTTTGTGTTATGAAATTAAAGAAAGCAAAATCGACTTTTAGAAGAAAAAAAAAAAATTTTTTCGGTTTCCTCTGACCATTTAAGTGCACCAAATTTGGAGGCAAATTGCGCCGTTTGCAAAATCTATCCATTCTGCAGTGCAACTAAACACCCTTTTCGTATCTTAAATAAAAATAAGTTCGTTTGGAAAAGAATTTAGAATAATATTATAACACTTTTTTGTAATATGATAAATGTGAGATAAAAACGTGACTAAAGAACATACTTATAATACAATTAAAGAATAATTTTATTTTTTGATAAATGTACTATCCAATTTTTTTCACCACTTCAAATTAATCTACCATTTCTAACTCATAAATTTACTTTAACAGTTGTAAAACAGTATTTAGCGGTGGACCAAACACCATAAGCATGTGTGTATATGTATGTATGTATATATATATATATCTAATATCTAACTAAAATATAAGTTCCAGTTGCTTCTTACTGTAGACTTTTCCCAAGCTGCCACGTTGCTCTGAGAAGGACAAGCTCTCAGGACTTCTTCTGCCATATTGAGCCACGTGGTTGAGTTTGGGGAGGGAGTCCACTGTGGAGAAAATTTTTTCCCGTTTATGGCCTCAGAATGTTGACTGCTTCTGCGAACAGTATATCACTGTTGAGGCCATTTGTGTCTTTTTATGTAAAATTACTACTTTGTCCAATGAGAAAAAAATGGCTCTCAAAATAGGAGCTAACTAGTATATATATATGTATATATGTTTGTGTGTATATATATATATATATGTATGTATGTATGTATAAAGTAGAGATGGACGAGAATTGCAGTGGTACTGCATATGAAAATTGTAAAGTATGACACACCGACGGTGCAAATAATACATCCATGAAAATGACCGGATGGATGGATCGTTTCAAGGACGGAATTAGGGAGGAGGGGCTCACACAAACCCCTCCTTCCCCCCCCAAAAAAGTTCCATATATTTCTAGTTTCTACTTCTAAAATTTTGAGAATTTTGAAAAATTCTTGTAGTATATGTTTAAGTTAATTTGCAAAAAAATAAATAAATATTATTCGCTTTGTATCATAAACACAATTTCTAACTATTTTTTTTATCTCACATACACATCATTACAAAAAAAATGCTACAACACTATCCCAAATAAATTTTTTTCTAAATAATCTCCTATCCAAACACACTAAAACTCAAATGTTGAGAACCTAAAAAAAAAAATGGGGTGCAGGGATGGGGGTTGTTTCCCTGATCTATTATACACCATATAGACTATTTAATTGATGATATTTTGTTAATTCAAGACTTCATTCTTGAGACATAGGAGGGTCGACAATGTTTATATGTATATTGATTAAAATGTTATACCGTTAATATAAGTAACTTTTTCCGGGAAGAATAGCCTTGAAAATCATCGGAATATTTATATAAATAACAGAAGAAAATTGATTTGAACAGACTGGTTCATAATTTCGCTCCCAAAATGCACTTTTGAAAAGTTTAGTAGGCTATTTAGTATTAAAAAAAAATAATTGAGTGGACGGAATAAGACTTCAAAAAAGTTTGGTGACTTGTGTGTAATTTACCCAAAAAATTGAGAAGATTCAAAGCGTTGCGTTGAGCAAAGGCCACACCGTCAAGATATGCCGACAGCTGAAAATTATACTTTAGCCAGGTCCCAACAGGGAAAACTAAAATCGTGTTTGGATTGCAATTTTTTTTGAGTTTTTTTTTTTATATGTAAAAAATGTACTTTGAATTGACAATACAATGTTTGATGATGGCTGTCAAGCAAGAATTCTTCCAAGTTAAACAGACATATTTCCTGCATTGAATTGGACATATTTGTCATGGGGAATACGGAGCATAAATGATGCCACTTTCATATTTATAGCATCACAGACAAAAGTCATAATTTTCATTAATAAAAATGAAACATGTTTTTTTTTTCTTGATAAAAAAAAAAAAAAAACAACAGCAGCCACCTTAGCTTATGGAGAAATTGAGTTTCATATTTTATCCTCATATGACTATTTCGTAGGAAGGAACCCCACAACCCAACCCCAAAGTTAAGATTTCGTGAGCCTCACAACACAACGAAGAAACACATTCATGGAGGCTTTGCAAAGCCCATTTTCGTGACCTTGACTTTGACCTGGTAATCACAAGATTTCCAGAAAAGAAGATTCTCTGATGCCATAGCTGATTTCAACGGTTTCCACACGATCGCCAAAACACCGATGGAACAAAAGCCCATCAAAACAAAGAAGGTAAGCGGTACTTTCTGCACTGTAATCGGGACAAATTTGTGACACAGAGACTTCAACCAACCATCTCCCACCCCGCCCCCCTTCTTGCCTAAAAAAAAAAAATCAGTATGGAATCAACATAATTTAGCTGAACTCGAGAGATAGATGAGCGCAGCCAAAAGAAGCAGATTCTGATGGTGTGATAAGAACTTAAAATGAGGGAGGATAATAAGTAAGTTCTGATGCAATTAGTAAAGCACATGAAAAGGAGCAAAGTCAAATTCTTTTCAATGTGATGCAACATCTACTACAAGGTTGGAACACCTATAGTCAACATTTCCACACAAAAAAAAAAAGAAAAGAGGAAACATTTCCATAAAGACAAGAACATTACCCTTCAGAGAATTTAAGCTACCGAGCTAATCAACTTTAGAACATGAAGCCAAGGAACTCCCAAGCAAAATGGTAAAAACACAAAAATGTGCCATTCATAATCTTTAAACGACTTGAAATTGAGAATACAGTTCAAAATCCAGGGAAAATCCTTTAGAGTTAGTTGTCACCAGCACTGAAGTAGTTTTACTAAAATCTACAAACAGAAAATGAACTATGACCGCAAGAAACAAATTTTTCAATTTGATTCTAAACAAAAGAAAGTTCATGCATAGGTACAGAGGATTCCCTGACGAGTCTGGAAATCTGTTAGCAAAGCATACGCGTAAACAGGCAAGAAAGTAATGTTATCAAGATGCAATAGAATAACACTCTTCCAACAGCTGAAGCAGCATGATTGGAGCATTCAAAAATCCAACATATTCAAAAATTCAAAAACATGTTTCCTTAACCTTGAAAAGTTGCACAAAGGCATAGAGACAATAACATCTATGAAGTTGCATAAAGAAATTACTTCTCACAGCGGCTCGCAAGACAGTCCCACAGCTTGCAATGTTTACCTTCATACAAACTTTAATGCAGATAAGATCTCTCTGATGTCTTCTAATAAGCAGAACCGTAACACAAATATTGAAATTTAAAAATGAGCTGGTTTTTGTCAAAACTCTTTGTGACATGTACTATGCTCATTAGATGGTTCTAGAACTTGCAACTATACTGTATATTTGGCACCAAAAAAAATTTGTTTTCTATGTTTGTCAACTTATATCACTCTCTCACAGAAATGAAACTTGTCTGCACATAAATGAATCCCTGGAACGAAATGGCCCACCAAAATGCCAATATACTCATATTTGGTGCAATAACACAACAAAGGGAAAGCATGCAGCTAAAATGCGAACTTTTGACCTCATCAGGTTTTGCTCTTGCCAAAAGAAACAACTGACACAAATGTCCTTCAAGAAGGGGAAGCAAGCAGCACCTCCGTTAGTAAATCTTGAAAAGGATTCACTTTGGTAACTAAATACGATTATGAGCTCTGCCCCCAACAGGGTCGGGAAGCCTGGTAAATGACATCATGAACAATGTCAAGAATACATTTTTCAGGAAGAACACCAACACTTATTCCAGAAAAACAATTTTGTGAAATGGCATGAATTTCATTATAATCCAAGCTCAATCGCTCCATAAAAAGGATCCATGTTTTTACATCATAGGCTGTCTTTAATATTATAAGTAAGCAAACTATGCCCTAAAATTTGCACTACTAGTATCTGAGTACCTGGAGACTGGAAAAAGAGAAAATATAAATTGAAAACAAATATTGTAGATACAGCTACAAAGCATTCTTTTTCGTTTCTTGTACTACATTAGCATAATATACCTCCTGCTGAGGCATCAACTAGCAAACTCCAAGCTTTCCAACCTTCACATTCTCTCTAAATCACCGCAATACCTGCGCAACATTTTCTCTTCGCTTAACCGAACCTATCACACCCCAACAAAGAGCAAAAGAACAAAAAGCCCGAAACAACATCACAAAATTGAGAAGGCTTAGACAAAATATGATATGGCCACACAAACCTTTCCGAGAATAGCAAGAATGTGGCATCATCAAATGCATCATATCTACCTCTGCAGCACCCATAGAAAAACCCAAAATCAATTTGTTTTATTTCACCGTCTTCACAATTTTATTACAAACTATATAGTGTACCAAAGGAAACTGAAAGCTTAGAATTGAAAAACATGCAGATACACAACCTAAAACCAGAGAAGTTAGAAGCAAAACATACCAAAGAATCATGAACACGATAGGAATCAATACTCAACCCCACCAAATACAACCCTGGAAATACATTCTGCAAAACAACCGAAACCCATTAGCCCAAACACCCAAAATATACGCACTCATATAAACAATACCGGGCAGAGAAGGAGAAAAGTTGGTTTTTTTAATTTTATTTTTTTAACAGAATGATGCTAGGTAATGAATTACGTACGTCAAGCTGCTTCTGGACAGTCCTGGGCCGTTTCTTGGGCCGGCGAGAGGGCCGAGACCCAGTCAAAGAGTACACGTCCTCCTCAATCTCCTCCTTGGAGAGCGAGATCCATAACTTCCTCTTCTCCTCCACCACCTTCCTCTGCTGCCGCTCCGTCCCGGCGAAGCCCGGGCACGCTACTCCACCGCCAACATACCCCGCCACCGTCGCTCCTCCTCTAACCACCCTACACGAACTCGATGACTTCAATAGTACACTCTCATTACTCATATTACTATTCCTCAAAGACGACCCGGTTTCCTCCCGCAATTTTTCCTTTTCTTTATCATTCTTCCTGAACGACGACGGAGCAGTAAAAGTAGCAGTGCTTGTTGGGTAAGTCACCACTTTCCTCGGCCTCAAATTCCACGGCTTATGGCCTTCTTCCACCACGTCGTCGCCTTGCTCAGCTTTCTGATTTTGATGAGTGGAAGAAGCAGACGGGAAAGATGCGAGACACGGAGAAGAAAACGGCTGCTGCTTACGAGGGGTACGAGAGGCAGGCTTGGAGGAGGCGGCGGCGGTGGTGGTGTTGTCGTTTCCAGGAGGGTCGAAGTCGGGTGAATCACGGCGGTGCTGAAGGGTGGAATGAGGAGGTGATTGTTGGTGGGGGGAGTTTTTGTGGACCCATCTCAGGTGGGGCAAAGAGAAGTTATGCAGCGGCTGTGATTTTATCGGAGCGGTTGCCATCAGACCAATACCAGTATCGCTGCTTTGGTCATACAAAAAGGCGGGATGGCCGGTGGCTTTGACTTGAAGACAAAGAAAGCTAGTGCTAGTGTGTGAGTGTGTGGAATACGGTCGAAAGCGGAGGAGGAAGAGGTGGAATTCCGGACTTGAGAGGTAAAGTTTGCAGGGAGAATGACAGAGAGAGAGAGAGAAGGGAAGAAAGAAGTGTTGTTTGGGTTTGTTGCGTTGTGGGTTTGGGATGATGGTGGTATTACTAATAGTAGCAGTAGTATTTATATGGGGGATTGAGGGGGTGACTTCTGGTGCGTCTGCTGAAAGCGGGATGCCGTGTTTGGAGGTGTCAATTCATGCCAATACTTGCTGCAAAAAATGCAGTCTTGTAGGTTAAAGGTTCAAGTGCATCTCTTTGATTTCTCTATTACCTCTAGTCCTTCCCTAGCTCACTCCTCCTAGTCCATGTTAGAATAGGATTGCTGTGTAGACCAAAAGCAAAAAAATGTTAGCCTATAGTTATTTGTTTGTTTACGAAAATTAGGTAGAGGATGGGAACAAGTAACAATAATGAGAATTGATATATATGTAATCATATAGTCTTAGAATGAGGAATAAAATAGGTGTGTGATGTAGTGCTAGAATGAGAAATCAATAATATTGGTCATTGGCTTGTTGATTTATGATTGTTTGAGAAGTGACTTTGCACACTAGGGTTGTGATTTCTTTTTCTTTTTTAAAAAAAATGAATTTGTTCAATTTGATTATATTTTTTACTTCCAACTAATGTTGGATCACTTCCAATCATATTATTTTTTAATTTTTTAATGAGGGTAGAGGTGAAATTTAAGAAGCAAGAGGGGACAAGAAGAATTTCAAACATTTCCTTATGTCATATTCATGAAAACTTTCAATTTACGTGGGAGGCTAAAAAATTTTTGTCCATGATATACCTTATTGTTTATCCTTTTATACTGTGGATGCCAAGTTCTATTCCAATTAATATTCAAATTCTAAATTTTTTAGTAATTTAATTATGACTGATTACATTTGATTCAAAAAAAAAAACAATCATATGGAGCAACCATGTAATATTTTTGTATATTAATTGATAATAATAATTTTTTTAAAAAAGATGATAGTAAGAATCATAATTATTGAATTTAATTACTAATGCTGACAAGAAAACGAGGATGTACTTTTTTTTTCCCCTTTGGTTTTTCAATCTCTAGATGATTTGGTCTTTTTGTTATCCTTTGCTAGAAAGAAAACAAAAAAAAATGAATATAAGAGTAGCTTTAAACAACTTTAAAAAAAAAAAAAGAAAGAAAGCAAAAGAGAAGGAAAGTATTGTTTCTATTAGAGCTATTGCAAACAAGGCCTTAGTAGAATGGGGAAAAAAAAGAGAGAGAGAGTAAAGAATGGCATGCAAACAAGGTGGTAAAGCCTGGTCCTATGACTAATGTTATTTATGTTGGATGTCTACGAGCTTTCAAATTGGGGTGCATATTGACCTTCCACCACTTAGGTGGCTGTAATGTGAGGCACTGTCTTCAACCTGATCGACAAATATATATAGATTTTCACAATTTTCAGACCTCAATCTTATTTATTTTGAAGAAGATTGAGGTAAAACATAGTATAAAACGTATCACATCCTAAATTCCTCGACTCTTCTTTTCACTCCACGATTATAACTTATCGGCAGCACATTTAGTTATAAGACATTATCAATGTTGATCGCATCATATGTTCATTGGCCATGTGAAGTTGAGTTCAAACCTCAATGATTCCCTAATTCTTCACTAAGATATTATATGTCTTATTTACCTTTTGTCTGGAAGGAAAAATGAAACATATGTCTTATTACAACTCTGTAGTCTGTAACAATATAAACATCAAGTAAGTCCAACAGAAGTTGGCTCAAATTGATAAGGATGGATCAGTTTCTTGTAAAAGGTATTGGTAAGCGATCTGTAAGAATCACTGTAAGTCTCAGAAACACATGTCCTAACTTTCGATGGTGATCGAAACCGAACAGACACTTACGAAGCAATTCTAGAGAAAAATGCAGCCCTCCAAACACAGGTTTTAAACTTGCATCAGGTAATTATATCATAATTATGGTCAAGATCCATAGATGATTACGATCAAGAATTAGGTAATTTTACAGAATAATAGACTAATATTTGCGTCGCCGTTGATTTGTACACAATGGAGAGCGAAATGACCGGAATGTTATTTAACTTGGGCCCATAAGCTGGACCAAGCAATCATTTTTCCTGATCGGGGCAAATTTGGTCCCTCTGGCACCAGTCGAAGGATTTTCTATTTAGTGTTATTTATTGCGTCAATTTGTTACTCTTATTAAGACATGGCCATTTGATAATAATCTTTCAATTAGGTAGCAAAACCCTATTTGTCGAACTTTAAAGCAACCTAATTATTAGATGTGGTTAGCTATCGAAAGGGATTTGTTCGGTTTGGCAGTTAATCTCTTATTTGGCCTTTGGTCGGATTCTTAAGGAAAGGTTCTCTTCTATTTTCTCCAGTTATATTTTCCAAATTTAGGATGTAATGTTTATTTTTTTTAATGGTGTCAGGGATATGTATTAGCACACTTATATTACACCTAATTTATACCGTCCGTCCGTCTAAGAAGTGCTCATAGAACACTCGTTAAGATATATTTCAGGTGTTATATTTTTGAAAATATAAGATTAAAATATATTTTAAGTATTGTATTATTGAAAATATAATATTAATTAGGGAATGTAAATAAATATAAGAGATGGTATGTAAGATTAAATATGAAAAGTATACAAATGTAAAAGAGGATAATAATTGTTAGTATATGTACATATATGATAGATTAGGTAATTACTAAGTGTGTTGACGACTGCTCTAAAGGCATTCGTTGGAAAAACCCTTATAATTATTGTGCCTCTACATTTAGATACATTTCCACACAAAAAAAAAAAAAAACTAATGCTTGAGGTCATTATTGAGGAAACCCGTTAGCCAAACCGATTTAAATTACCAATTTTAAAGTTTGGGTTGAATAGTCCTATATGTTCCAGTATTCAACATGGCCACCGCTAAGATTTACCATTACACACTTTTGTACGCGCTTCAGACTTGGATTCTGTAAATGTCAATCCTGAGAAATTGTACAATCGCCACAAATTTTCTACAAGTGTTCTAAGAAATCATTATGGATCCTTCAAAAAAAAAGAAAAAAGAAATCATTTTACAACGCCTTCGAACTCTGACGTATTTCACAAATTAGTTCTGTATAAATCATGCCGAATTGCTGTGGATAACCAATCCCAATAAATTACTGTCATATTCAAGAAAAACTTTACTTAGTACTAAAATTGGTTTTGTTTTTATTAAGCTACTCAGTACACTTGTTACTCCACGTAAGTCATTACATGTAGTTTACGAGTGTTCTCACGTATTCTCACGTAATACTCGTCAGTACAATTAACCTATTATGTGAATGTAGATACTCAAGTTTAATGCACCGCTAAATTCAAACACTTTTTTAAAATTAATTTTCTTTTGCCAAAGAATTAACACTTGAAATTTTATTATTATTTTTTTTTTTTGGGTGGGGCTGGAGGATTCCATATTTTCTCCTCTTCTGAAATTTTATTATAATTTTAATATAAAACCTGAACTCCTCCTGATGTGTTTAGTCGTGGAATACCTTGATGTGCTTCGCAAAAAATTTAACCTTGACAGGTGATTTCTTTTAAAGTAAATGAAAAGGTTGTATTGCTTGTTTTTTTTTTAAAAAAAAAAATTCTATGTAATCGAGGTCCTTTTAAGTATATTTTTTTCAAATTCTTAAAACAGCAGATGAACTATCATTTTTTTACCCAATTAATTAATACCCATTCAGCTAGAATTTTTAGTTTTGTGAGCCGTCCATATTAGAATATTGTAGTTGAAAAAATTTTGTTTGAAATAATATTATACTAGTACTTTTTGTGATGTGATATATGTGAAATAAAAAAATAATTAAAAATTATATTTATGATGTAAACAAAATAATATTTGTAAACTTTTTTTCCCCAAATTATACTATCCAAACGTATACATTAATATTTGCAAGCAGGATAAAAGTTGCAGGGAATATGGATGGTTTGCTGGGGTGGATTGGATGATTAAGGGGAGAACATCTTCGAAAGAAGGCGGCAGATTTGAAGTATCGGTGGTTTTGACGGAGTAGAGAAGCAAAAAGTCAAAAACCCTCGACGCTAGTTTCCAGTCTTACCAATAAAGTTGTAGAAATTAAGAACAAGTACCCCAAGTCAAGGATATAGAGAGCAGACACAATAATAAAACTTTGCATCTGCTTTGAATTGTTTCATCTATCCGACCTCAAAAAATATATATATATGAATGCAATTTGAATCCATTTTTTCCACCAAATTAAAACGAAAAGAACGAAGAAGAATTTTGGATGGGATTGCATCATATATGCTGATAAAAAGATTAAGGCCCTATTTGAGTTACGGTGATTAATAAAAAAAAACACTTCTGACATATAAGTACTTTAAAATTATCCAAAGTTGAGCTATTTAAATTATAAAAATTAATTACCAAACACTCTAAAAATACTTTTAATACTTAAAAAAAAAATTTTTTTGGATAAACGCAGAGCAACTCCAAACAGGATCTAAAACTCTTTTGGAAAGAAGCACATTAATTTATTTGTTGAAAAAAAAAACCCTTCCTCGTAGTCACTCCTCCCATCATATTCTACTTCAAAACTCTTCTCAAAAGGCAAAGATCCTCCATTAACCGATTATCTTTTCTCCTGTAATGCACCACGTAAACGTTATTGATTGGATATGTTTGATGTTCAGTTCTCACTCAAATGTTTTTGTTTCCAATTCCAGTGGCAACTGCTCCAAAATAATAATAATAATTTTGTTTGGATAGGGTATTATTTGAAATAATTACTGTAGCACTTTTTGTGATATGATATATGCGAGATAAAAAGGTGGTTGGAAATATAAAAAGATGGGTTGAGAAATGTGTTTATGATGCAAGCGAAATATTATTTAGAATAATTTTAGTATCCAAACAAACCCTATTATAGGGGACAACAAAAATCGTATTCAGACAGCTTATTTGTTTTTCCTGTTCTCCATCCTTTGCAGATTAATATCTAATGGATTTTAAAAACGTTAAGACTCCAAATAAATTAGGAAAGCATATTATTTGCAATCAGTATGCTCATCATTGCTGGAATGATAATTATGTCTTGATAAAGAAAGGAACACTTTCTGTAGTATAGCTCTCTCAGCAGATAGCAGCATTTCCTAGAATTACACATTAGAAGCACTTAATAAGGTCGGAATTTCCTTGCTGCTCTTAATTGCTGTATTTTCCTTTTATCCTGTTCAAATTTGTCTTGCAGCAACAAAATCTCTGCAGGGAAAATAAAATTTTAAAAAAAATGATATCAATTTTATGAGAAAAGAAAAGGAAGCATAAAGCCAGAAACATGCTAATCATGATTGAGCAGAAAAAAGTTTCTAGCTGATGTGATTATCTTTTATGGTTCATGGAAGAATCTAAATAGAAGGGGACATTGGTTCCACCTGCCGTGAAACAAGAAGTACGACTTCATTCGTCTATCTTGCTTTGTGAAATAATTACTACTTAAGCTAACCCCCAGACAACCGAGGTCAAGAATAAGGCACACTCCTCCCGAGTCATCAAACCACTTTCAACCATACTAAGAAAGTGAAATGGATATATTGCTACATTTTTAACTTCGTCAACCTCAATTTGACAAAAATTTTGGTTTGTTAACAGAGCTGACCAACATACTCAATAGAGGTAGCCTCTGGGACCAGTAATACTCGAAAAGAACATGCAAACTCAAATTCAAGCCATTTAACTGACAAGAAAAGCAGGATGTACCTTGTCAGATATTATAACACAGATAAAAAGGAAGGCGTAGAGAGAGGAGAGAGAAGCCAGCTACCTTATTAAGTCTACCAAGTCTTCAACATAAAACCTGCTAAGAGTTCCTACATTGTCTACTTCACCTAGATCTTATTAAGTCTACCAAGTTTTGCATCATTCCAAGAGCTAAGAATTAAAAACTTTTCCTGCTTTTTCTGAAGAATATCCCAAAAAAAAAAAAAAAAGAAGGTTCAGTGACCGGGTAGGTCAACTATACTAGTTTCTGCCAATGTACTTAAAGATGAAGTTTTTGAACTAGCAAAAAAACCTAAGAAACTATGCAGTATTTGAAGTTTTTTTTTTTGGGGGTGGGGGGCTGGAAGAGGGGGAGAAAAACCTTGCATCAGAAATTGCAGAATATTTAGGGAGCCAAAATACAACCATCACAGCCATATATTTGGTTCTAAAATCAACTTAATACGGATCTAAACCATACCATTTTTCCGTGCTTCCCTTTTCTGAAAGCGATAAAAATCTAGCCCCACTCCTTTCCTTTTCTTTTTGGCCATTTTGTCAAGAACAGCAGCCTGGGCAACAGAGCCAACAGCTACTCCAGTTTCAGCATCTGTTGTCTTTTTCCTGCCTCTGTGATGAGTAACAACAGTCCATCCATCTTCAGCAGCAAGGGCTTCTCTTTCTTTTCTTTCCTGTGAGTTCCGTAACATAATAAAAATGATAAAGGAATAAGTAAGGACTAGATGCAAGGAATAAACAGAATATGAAAAAACTCATATAACCAAAAAAATAACTGAAACAGGATGCATCAATAGCAATGATACCCAGCAAGTTTAAGCAATTATCTGCTAATTACTGTATCAAGATGAGTAAAAATAGCGAGATCAAATGAAGAATCTTCAGAAACAGAATTTGTATATCTTTCATTACAACTACAAATGCACCAAGTGACATCTAAGCTCCATTACATTTGGCCACTGAAACTCCCCAGGTCCTCCATTCCCAAGCTAGTGCACCTCGTGCTCAAACGCTTATCAGCAACGACAATGGTGAATACAAAATAGAAGAAAATACCTGCTCCTCCCGTGCCTCATGAGCAGTTATAAAATCATCAATTCTTTCCTGTAGTACTTTTAATCCTGGTCTTCGCTGATGGTATTCCATAATCCATTCTATTTCACCAAAAAGAAAAATTAAAAGACATGCTTGAAAGAGAACAATCTAATGAGGCCAAAGAAAGACATTTCCAATAGAAACAATTCATACTTTTCATTCCTTTTGAGTACTCTTCATCCCCTGAAGAAATCTCATAGATCTCATCTGCATCAGCATCTCTCTTCTGTAATAAATTCTCCTCCACATTTGATGATCTAGAGTCCTTATTCTGAATTTCTCTCGACTTACCTATGGGAAGCCAAAATTACTAGTTATATCTGTTACAAAATGAAGCAATTCAACCAATTCATTATAAGACAAGACAACAAGGAAATATCAAATCTCTCTATTACCAATCTGTTGCTCAGAATTATCTTCAACCATAGAATTCACGTTGCTGAACTGGGCTTTCTTTTCCTTTTTATTCTTCTTTTTCTTTAATTTTATTTTCTCATTTTCTTGCACTTCATTGGATCTGCCATTTTGTTCACCTAATCCATCTGTTACAAAATGAAGCAATTCAACCTATTCATTATAAGACAAAGACAATAAGGAAATATCAAATCTCCTCTTTATTACCAATCTGTCGCTCAGAATTATCTTCAACCATAGACTTCACGTTGCTGAACTGGGCTTTCTTTTCCTTTTTATTCTTCTTTTTCTTTAGTTTTCTTTTCTCATTTTCTTGCACTTCATCGGATCTGCCATTTTGTTCACCTAATCCATCTTCTGTTTCATGAAAAGTCTTGTCCCTGTCCATACTTTCTCTTTCAGCTATCTGGTTATTCTTTCGTTTCTTATTCCTCAACTTTCTCTTAGCATGATTGTCTTCATGCTCTCCCAGTTCATCTGTCAAAGGCCACAGAAATTTTCCTTAACCTGAATTTGTGCATTCAGTAAATATCAACTACTCTAAATTACATAAAATCAACCTTTGCTATTGGGCTGATCAACTTTGTAAGCCTCATCAGTATTGCCTGTGTGCTGTGCCCCAGATCTCAACCTTTTCTTTTTATCCTTCACTTTGGACATATTATCCGCTGGGAAAACAACAGAAGACATGTATTGTCAACCTCTTTGAGCCTCAAAGAGGACAAATGAATAAATAGCAAAAGGGTAAGAGATTACTACAAAACAATATAGCACAGTGAGCATGCCCTTACATTCCACAAATTAACATCAATCTCGAGTGAGTGTAACATAATACTGAAGGTTGGGAAAGCTGGCAACAGCACTGCTCCTAGGAGTGAATCCTAAACTTAACAAACCTCAGATTACATTACACTTCACAAACAGCCAAGATAATATTCAATCTGGTACCCAGATGTCTGAACACAGGTTATCCCTTTATTCTTTCTTTTGGTACACACTTCCTAGTCATCATCATAAGTCTACGGTATACTGCTAGTTAAGACCGCCAATCTTTTTTACACCAGTGTATCCAATTTATAACCATGATAAGATAAACTAAAGAAACTTCAGTAGTTAAAAAAACCTAAGCTTCTATAAGCAATTCTTTTTCCCGAATTAACTCTCATTCACAACAACAATCTTTTACATGGTATACTTGATAATGGTATGTATGCAAATTTATTTAGGTACCCTTCATCCCACAATTAGTTATAAACATTCCCCCCTGAAAACATACTTTATTCTGCACGTATATTACGGAGCAGAAGCTACCAAAAAATAATGCTCTGCGACTGGTTCATCAGGAAACTGCACAACAATACTCTTTAAGACTGAATTAACAATTAGCAGCAAACTGGTATAAGGGGTATCAAAGTTATAATTTCAAGCGGATATACTACTAACTACCCGAAATATTAATACCCAATACAGTTACTAATATTTATCCCCCAAAAAAGTTTTGATTATTTTCCTGCTCAAATTAAGGTTAAGAAATTCGAAAACAAAAAGAGCGCAAAGAGATTCTATTACTGCCTGAAGAAACACGGTGAGAGATTTAGCAAGAGAACATCAAAACAACCAGTTAATTACAACATAATCATCACCGGAGAAAGAAATATTACTACTTAAGAAGAAAAACAATGGAAATGTACCTCTTACTCTCAGTCACAAGTTGAGCTGGTGTTGATTCTCTCCAACGAGTACCAGGAGAGAACAACTGGGTTCTAGTCAGTCAATGGTGACTGCTGCAAGGTGGAGAATTGCCTCCTTTGCAAACTATGCGGAGATTAGCTAAATTCTTTGCTTTAGTTCTTGGCTTTCTGCCTAGGACTGTTTTGCTGGGAGGGGGAAATTGGGGCAGCGGGTCGTGGACTCGAGGTCAATGGAGGTTCAGCACGTTAGGCGGCAAACCCCCCCAGTGGAAGGGCGGAAAGCGGCGAAAAAGGATGGGTAAAGTCAGCCAGGGAAGAATGCTGCAGCGGAGGGAAAGCGGAGTTATTAGGATTTAGGGCTATTTACCAGGAAGAACCAACGTTTTCTCTGAACAGATTTTTCCGTCTTTTCTTTTTCTGTTTTTTTTTCCCCGTTTTCCTTTGTAAACAGTAAAGTAGCCTAATCCAATTAGAAAGAAAAACCAAAAAAATAACTTTTTATACGCCGATAATGAAGTCATTTTTTTATCACTACATGTGCATGATTTATTTTTTTGAACTTAGTCTAAATCGGTCACTATAAAAAAAATTATACACTAACGATGTACAATAGTGTAATTTACTTGATAAAATTGGGATAAAATTATGAAAACAGTCGTAATATACTTAAATAAAACTTCTACTCGACTTGAATTAATGGGCTCCGTCAATGGCTAAATTAATGGGTCGCACCAATGGCTGAGGACTCATTCGTTTTTTAAATCACACCTTTTCTCTAATAGAAAACATTAAAAAGAAGTCTCTCGTGTTCTTTTTAAATTTTACTCTTCCCTGTCTTTTTTACTAGATAAAATTATTTAAAAAAAAAGGACCTCACAAAGTAATACAACGTCCCACCTTTCCCTTGTTAAAAAAAATTAAAAACAAAATCCCTGGACACAATTTTAAAAAAAATGACTTTACCCAGTAATACTGCAGTCTTTATGTAGAGATGCCTCAGTAAAATAATTTCAATTTTGTTATTCCTTTTATCTGGTCGTGTCAACATATTTTTCTATACGAGCAAACATTATCAATAATAACCAATGCAGTTTCTTTTTTCATTTTTTTAATAGAAAATAACTTTATTTCATTGGCATTAACGAAAACATTTACATCATCAGCAACAACACTTCAAGGAAAGTTCGCAAAATTATCCCACCAAAATGAGAAAGAAGATATGTAGCAGCATTCTCTCTCCTGCATACATGACACACGTACAAATCCTGCATGTTCATGTTGAATTGAGTAGCAGTCAAGCTTCTTCCACTAAAGTAGTAATGTATGGATAATCAGAATCATCAACTGAACAACTTCTCCATTAATCCACAAGAATCACCTTCGAAGCCAAACGCATCAATATTGCCAAAATCTTGCATGCTCTGCAATCTGCATCAACAGCATTGCTAGACCCCTCTGATAAGGCAGCCAGTACATCTCTTTTATCATCATGTACTAAATTCCATCTTTCCTTCTTTTCACGAACCATCAACATTAAGTTTCAACCGTTCCTTAGGTGGCTTCGCATGTTCTCTAATCAATCTATAGGGAGTCTAATTTTAGTAGCCTTTTGTACTTGGGTGAATTCCAAGAAACAAGAATGAGGAAAATTTGCCACCTTTTTTTTTTTTTTTGCCTTTATCACTTTATTTTTCAATATCAACTGATTAAGGAATACTAGAATATATCATCCAAAGACCAAAAGCAAAAAATGCTAACAATTGAGAATCGTTATCCTTTAGAATCCACCCCTAGAAATTCTTTAGCAACCAACGCAGTTATTTTGCAGCTTATTACTAATGGAACAAAAGGCTAAGTATTAACTAATGATATCTATTTGGAATCATGTTTTTTTGCTTGGGCTAAAAGTCTGCATGAAACTCGTGTACGTAGCCCACGAAAGTTAGGCCCATCTCTATTACATTTCACTATTCAATTCATTTTCTTTTTTTAACATTATCTCCAAAATCCAACTCAACTAATAATCCATGGTTCCCCCGGTAAGACATGAAAATTTCCCTAAAAAAAAATCTTACATTATCCATAAGTCCTCTAAAATCACAAATCAAATTGCCTGTAGAATATAATTTTAAGTAATACATTTATTTCGTCTACATTAATGGACTTCAACCATTTCCAGTGGCCCAATATTCTGGCAGAAATGATGAGAAGCTCAATACTGTTGTTGGCTCGCTCTTTCATGGCTCGACTTGGAATCATGGCCGAAGGATTCCTAATCCAGCAAACGACGTGGAATAAGAACTGAAGTCTTGATGACGGAGTTTATTCTTCTGTATCAACGTGAAGTTGGACATATATTTCGCTAGTCTAAACTTTAAAGAAATTTTTTATATACTGATAGTATAAAGATTTCTTTACACGACCATATTCAGATGTACGACACTTATTAATTTCTATTCAAATATTAAATCTTCTTATTAAACCCGTATCATGCATTTAGATCCGCTCATATAAAATAATCTTTGCACTATCAGTATATAAAAAATAACCGTTTGTTTTTTATTCTTTGAAAGCTGTAGTTGAAGAATGAATATTGAATAGGATGGGGCCTTTATTGTGTGGATGAGCTTTGCTTGGGCTTACATGCAGAATCAAAGCTAATATTCTTACATTTACGTTTTTGGGTCCAATTGGATGTTGAGAGGATTTGGCCCACCGTGCACGTCGATATTAGTAAAAGAAAATATTGTCTTGGACCATTGACAAACAATCGATAACTAATCAGCAACAATTTAGAATATAGATAGATCCTCATCATTTGCAGGCTTGCAGCACTGAAATGATTAGCTGCGTAGGTCATCTTTACGTACATCCAAATTATTTTAGGCCATCAATTAACAATGCACGAAGTGAAACTAATTAGTAAATTAGCAAGGCCGACAAATATTTGTCTTGTGCATTATTATTGCTTAACTTAGTCAAGGGTATACTTGTCCATTCACTAATAAGCCCGACACACCTAATCGGAGGTAGCCACAGTTCAGGTTTGAACCGGATCAGGACCGATGGTTTTGTTGAACTGAAACCAGAACCGAAATTTGGAAATTGGAATCAAAACCATAATTGTGATTAAAAGTTCAAGTTTAAGTACACAAAAAACACAAGTTGAAACTAGAATTGACGGTTTAAAACCCGTTTAAACCGTCTGAAAATGCACTTGCTATTTAAACCTATTTGGTCAATTTAGAATTCAATAGTAATAGTTAGTACCCAACACAAGCAACCCCAATCTTAATCCAAAAACCCATTGTTCTATCTCATTAGTAAGTCTATACCCTATAATAATCTAAGTTTAAGATCGATTCAATCTAATCAATGATGAGATTTTTTTATTCTTGCACATGATAATACGATATAGTTTTTTTATTTTTTTCTACATTCATTGTCATATTTTTTTAGAATCATTTTTATAATAATAAATGTTTAAAAATAACTAAAAGAACTAGAATCGTAACAGAAAAAAATTAGAATAAAATTGAAACCAAAATCGAATCGAAACTAAATGTTCAAGAATCGTAATCGTGACAGTTTCTACAAGAATCGGTTTAGATTCCACTTTTCAAAAGGACCGAAATCGTCATTTTCTAAATCGGAACCGGCGAACCATGAAACCATGGCCATGTCTACGTCTAAGTTGGGGTACAAAATATTCACTCCGTACAATACACATCACACGTGCGATCCCAAGCTCATTATTATTTGGTTTGGTTAGCTGAAATAGTGTCGTGCGTACTCTTCATTTATTTCGTTTGATTTGCTGATTAACTGAAAATTACAACTTAAGATTTGCAGTGGAGATTCTCTTTAACTGTTAATCACATGATTAACAGCTAATCAGGTCACATGTGCCAGATACGTGGGGCTCATGTTATCACCACGAATCTCAAAGCAAAGCAGCTGGCCTACAGTACACCGGCAGGCACCAACCTTCTATTTCTTGGTAATAGTTGCACATGCACAATTGCACGTGTGGGCATTCCTTAATCAACGGTTAATTACCTGACTCAATTATTGATAAACGGACCTGATTAGTCCCGTGGCACACTCACCGGAAAAAGAAGAAGGTAGGAGGAAGATGAGTAAATTTTTGGTGATGATCGTTTTGATTAAAATAATGACAGCCAAATGATGAAATGATTATCTCCACTTGATCCGGGATTTGACCAGATCCAGCAAAGACAAAGGTTACTTTGACCGTTGGTGCACGTGTGGGCACACGCACACTAACATGTGTGCTTTGCTGTTCCTTGTCATGGAATGCTGGCGTACCACATAGGATGCACATGAGTTGAAATAATACTTCGCTCAACTTGCAGAGAAACATTCCATGCACCCGAGGAGCTGACGGGTAACCCTAAATAAAGTCATAGTTTACCTACAAAAGATCTTTTTCATAATCGGTTCATTTAATACTCACGAGGAGATTTAGTCTATAATTGTGCATTATTGACATTATGGGTTGTGAGGGTGGTCCTTCTTGTGCACATTTTTTCCCAAGATTATCGAATTTATATATATATATTTTTGTTGACAAGGGAATTTACAATCAATATTCAAGAGTGTGCACTGAATAAATTCTGTTCAGTGTAATAGTCCACCAACCACATTAAGGAGTAAAATGCATTGGACAAGTTCTGTATGATGGACGAATGTCCCAAGAAAAGTTCGAACCGAATTGACAAGAAAGCATGATACCAACTCAACCGTTTCGCCCAACTCAAGAGAAGAGTCTCTTTTTCTTGCAAGATAAGAGTCTTTTTTTTTCTTTAATTTTTTTTTCAATAAAGGAGAGGTAGGACTTTACAGTCGAAGACAGAAAGGAAAGTTTGAATTCAGATATCTAATTCTCGAAATTTCAACCCGGAAACAATCACCATTATGCATGATTGATTTGCCGTTGAACTTGGTTTTAACATTACTGTGCGTACAATATTTCATGAGTGTATTCTGTAAGCAAATTTTTGGTTGATTTACTCGGAGATTTCGTGCTTCAGACATTCAATGATGAGGTTCACTATGAGGGTGGTCAATTTTGTTTTGTTACGAGTCCCTATTTGTGATATGAGGGTTGATTTCGCTGCTCAATGTTTGTCCTCACGTTCGGTTAATACTTTATATTCATATGTTTTGCTTTAGGAAACCTAGATGGCTCCCACAATGATGTAGTGCTAGTAAAAGATAAGCCAAGTTGGGGAGCTGTGGTGACTTGTGTCTATATAATTGAGAGTGGCCAACTCAACTCGAGAATGACGAGGGATGCGTCGAATAATGTACTTATAATTACTACAAGCTTTAGTGGATTGCACATGAAAATCCGCAATAAAGTGCCAAAAATCGAAAAAATGGTCTGTCAAGTCATGTGGTGAACACCTTTGAGTAGAGGGAGTATTCATTCAGTTCATCATTTCCTCGCTAGAAAAATTAGGTTAACTCCACCATCATAATTTGCTATCCCGTTTTCAAACACCTCTTTTATGTTATCGAGGGCTCATCATCCTTGCAGAGTGCTGCAAACATACCTAACTGGATAACGCAATAAAGTAATATATTCAAACGTGCTTGTAGGTGGAGTTGGAGGGTGCACAGATTCTCAGCTGCAAAAAGCAAAGAGAATGAATCATCATTAGGTTACGAAAGAGAGAGAGATCAGTTAAATTTTACCGACAGTTTATGCTGCTTCTAGCTAGAAAGGAATGAATATATCCAGTTACTTGGCTCAAAAGAAAAATCCAGTTCCTTGGATTTGTTTCATGCTACTGGGGATACTAATCTCATGGATCTTGTTTCTTCTAATATAATCCGTTGTAATTCGAGGAGAATTGCAGTAAAAAATTTGATACACAGCAGTATATTACAAAAAATGAACATACATCCAAGTGTATGAAAACAAAAGAAAAACTACTATTATGGATGCGGATCAACTTACTATCAATCATATAGACAAAAACAAGATATGTTTTTGTTGTCTTGCATTTTGCTTTCAACAAAGTGGAAAAAAACAGAGCATCGGTCAAAGTAATATTGTTCATTTATCCTTTCAGTCTCCATCCCATTAAACTAATACTGCAGTAATTTGGACTATTTTCATAGTACTTCAAAAAAGCCAACAGATATTTGAATTGCTAGTATTTGTATGTTTCCTTTATGAAGTGCCATCACATCTCGAAGTGAATGTAGAATGACTGAATGAGAACCTCTATGATCATCAGGAGGAAAGACATGGGCTCCTCTTCGTCCTCCCTATCTTATTTTGATGGCATGGACGAAGCAAATATATTTTGTAATTAATTTTTATTTTATATACATTAAATCATTATAGTAAATTTTTTTAAAAAAAATTTTTAAAAAAATAGCAATCAAAACGGAATTTGATTGATGAATTACCAGGCATTTTATTATGAGAATGAGACTAAACTATGATATTAGCTTGGCACACTCTTGAATTGAAAGAGATTATGTATGGTCGAAGAAGATTCGTAAAATCTTCAAATCTTTGGCCGTGTATTGCAGTAATCTATGCAAGAGTTTCTATCACTCCCTTCTTTTATGCGTTGCATAGAGTATACTTCCCGATATGTCCAACACATATGGAGTCCACGCTTTTTTGTCAGCACGATAGTAACTAACATGATGAATTTAGGAAAAAGAAGAGCTCGAACTTGTTGACATTCACCAAACACAAGATTTCAAACAACACCGAACGATTCACTAACATGTTTTCAAGTTGTAAGAGGTTAAACCAAATTTTTTGTTTAGATTTGATCAACACGAATCTCTAATGAATCTTAGGAATAGTACACAATACGATCATATTAGATCTACTATAATCTTATTAGTTATCAACGATTGAATCATATCAGTTTGAGTTCCTATTACTTGAACACAATTTAATTAATTTTTTTATTCTATATATGTCACGTCATATATTATACATAAAAAGCGTTACAGTAAAATTTTTTCTAAAAATCCGACTAGACAGAGTAATGTAAAAAAAGAAATAAACGAATTCAAATTAACCAAATTTGTGAATTCATTCTTCATGAATTAGTTCACAAACTTGATACTGGAACACACGGTAGAAGGAGACAATTCTCTAATAATCATCACATCATCATATTACAAATAATCTCCTAAGAAGAATATCATGGTTTTCATTTTAAAAAGATGGAAGAGAAGAAAGAAATTGAAAGCGAAAGAAAATGGAGCGCACAATGGGAGAGGGGGGTGTGTGGGAGATGGAGGGACCGGTGTCCACGTGCGAATCACATGGGCAGGAGCCTCGTACGGACCCCGGATGTTGTCGGGACGCGAAAGCAGATCCATAATTGGGAGTTGGGGGAACACGTGGGACAGCTATCACGCCCCGTGGGGACACACGATCATCGCCCGACATCATGTCGGGCCACAACACCCGCATCCCGCAACAATCATCATTGTTCAATTAATAATTGTCCCATAATTACTATTTAATGGTAATAAATGTTGCATCCGCATTATGACCCGTATGATTCTTGAATCACACGCGCCACCTAATAATAACAATCATAATAATATATTTACATAAAAATGTCTTATAGCGACTTAATATATGGAAGTTAAAAAAAATAAAAAGAGCAAAAAAAGAGGTAAAGATGTGATTTAAAAATATATTCATGAAAAATATAATTTTTTTTAATAAAAAACTATAATTCAATCAGGGCCTTAAGATTTTGGAATGAGTTGGAGCACTTGTTTAAATGAGTTTGATTATTCTTTAGGGGACGGTAGTTTTATATTTTATGTTGACTATGTTCTAGTTAACAGAAATGATCTCCTTTATCCGGTCTTCTTCCAATAATAGAGTAGCGTGACTTGGCTTAGATGTTAATTTGCTGGTTACCAACTCTCGGACGTCACATTTTATAGAAGGAAAATAATGATTGTGAATTTTTTTTTATTTCCAACGGAAAGAGAATAAATGCATACCTCCTAAATTAACGCACACATAATAACAAATTTAACAAACAATTAACTAGTTTGTCTATTGATGCTTGATGAATTTTCCACACACACGTAATGACAATCTTAGCTATATGTTGTCCTCCAATAATTAGCGAAAAAAAAAAACAATAATAAGAGATTATTGTGTTAGGCAATTCCAATCCATTATTTGTGAAAGGAAAAGACACAAGTTTGTGAACTTTTATCTTCTATGTATAAAAGTGCTTAAAATGAAAAGTTACAACTTGGTACATGGAAGAAAAAGACAGAACATGGTTTTGCTTTTCGAGTGACAAGGCAAGATGATTTTCATACGTGCACATACTATAGAGTAAGTAGATGAACCTTTTTTTTTTCTTCTTTATCACATTGCTTGTACATATGTGGATCATATTACATGCCACTATATGGGTGTAGTTGAACGGCGTGGGATGTTGGGAGAGGAATAAGGTTAGGGGCAAAGTGATAATTCCCTTAGCTAGTACACAGAGGGCACAAGGTTAGTGAGTGTCATTTTCGTTTCTCTGAAATATAGCAGACTGGAAGGTGAGGAATCATTCATTAATTGGACGGTGAAAATATTAGGTATTTGTAGTTGTCAACCGGCCAAGACATGATTTGTCACATAAACGTCAATACAAGTCATAAGCACTAGTCTTTTCGCTGCATTTGACATGATTAGACAAACCACATGGATAACATCACTTCTATTTGCCATTAAGTAATGAATGTCATGGGCCTCTTGGTTCCAATATTTGCTAACCGCTGGCAGAATGAGATTGGAATTGATAAAGATGGCGATCTCACGCCTCCTATCTTTTCATATACGGCAAATCGCGTCAACATGAGTTGGTTCAATTAATAAAAATGAATCATCTTTTTTTTTAACTAAAATATTATATGTTCAAATATTTTTATTGACGTGAACACTGTATTAATAAACGATTTGTAAGAATTTCTGTAAATGATTTACAGTTTTAATCCGTGGTGGTGACCAAAACTGAAATGGCAAACTGGTGTAAATGTAATTCCACGATGGCTTCCTCTGCAAATATTCGTACATGCATTTTAAAATTGGTTGTTCTAGTGGCATGTAAGTTTAAGAGAGTTACGCGGTTCAAAAGTAAGTCTTGGTGAATATAAGTTTGTGGTTCCATTAACATGTGACTTTAACTATGGTAATAGCAACAAATGATTGCAAGTACATCATTTTATGGCGTATGCTATGATATACTTACAGGTATAGGGAAAAGTGTTTAAGTACTAAAAGAGTTGTTCCCACCAATATTGGTGTCTAGTCTCTAAGATGGTTTGATATATGTAATGTACCCAAAAAAAAATGATCTGAGTTAATGGTAAGTTAATTTGGTAAAATCCTGAAATTTAATCTTGCCAAACAAAAGAAGAAGTACAAACGATACCCACTCGTCCTTTTTGACGTGACAAAGACCAAAAAGAATAAATTTGCATTGATAAAGGATGGAGTGCAGACGTATACACAAACAGGAAAACACACACACATACACGCCTAGAAAGGAAAAATTGCTTTTTATCGCCACGATTTATTTCCTCTTTTGAACTAACAAGGATTGGAGTTTTGCAGCTGATTCCATGAATGCTCTACGTACTTGTCCAGGAATTCCATGTCACTATTATGCATGGACAGGGGTGAAGTTAGATATAAAATTAACACCAACGAAAGAAAAAAGTGAGCGGGCAAGATGATAGTAAAGGCAAAGTAGTTACTCCACAAGAATAACGTGGGGTACCATATTTAGTCCTCCTGCACAGTCTTAATGAAGGCATAAAAATGTGGTGATTTCATTGTAAATTGGCATAAAAATGTCTGGATTGAATTTTTTTCAAAGAAAAATTTTTACGCTTTTTTTGAGATCATATCGTTCAATAATCTCTCTTTTTTGTTTACACACATCAAATCGTAATAGTATATTTCTCCACGCAAATTCCAAAAAAATTACAATCCAAATCCAAGTTCTCTACTCGTAAATGATAGTAGTACAAGTGTTCAACTAGAAAAGCCCATTTAATTAACTTTTTTGCTGCATTTGTGTGCCTGTTCTTATTATTATTATTTTTTCATCATCTTCTTCTTCTCCTTTTCTTTCCTTTTCTACCCGGGAAAAAAGGGTTCTGTGCCATACTTTGACCTAGCATAACCGGAGCATTATAGAAAGGTTATTATTGGCACGTAGAAACTAATTTAGAAACAAACCAAAAGATCAGCTAAACAAGTTAGGTTATCAGTTGAATAATAATCTCTTAATGATGAGAAGACATTAATGGGTCCCCAATACTCGACCCCGTGTTACGTTAATGACTAATTAATAAACTACTAGTAGTACATTAGAAAAAGAGTGCACTGTGGAAGTGCACGCTTCAGATTGATTTCTGATGGACGTAAATTGATAACAACATTTTTAATCATGACTCCTCATTAAACAAATGACTTTGCAAATCAACACAAATGATTAGCTCACCCCCCACCCTAAGGCGACCTTGTAAACCATTTTATTAGTATTTAATTTGTGGGGGGCCTCTGTGGTAATTATTATGATTCCACTAAAGTCGTTGATGGATTAATTGCATGAGGAATGCGGCTCTGATCTATGCCCGCCACAGTGGCGTCATGCACGGCGGAGCCACCATTGTCGAATGAGGAATGAGGAGCTGACAAGATTCTTGAAGAAACGTCATGAACCATCCTTTTTCAGGCAAGGGTCACGTTTATCATTCGTCAATTACGCATGCACCTCCGCCCCGCCACTGTCCGTCCCTCTCTTTTCTTTTCATAAAAATATCATGGCTCGTGACTCATGAGCTTATCTAAACTTGTTGGGTTTCTTTATTTCTTTTTTTGGCTTGAAAACCCATTGGAGTTAGGAAAGGCGGTGATTGATTGAGTGGCATTGCATGGAATAGAATGTCGGTATGGCAAATTAAAATTGCTAAAAAATTTATGTTTTAGGAAAAATAATTGAGTTTTTTTTTTTCTGTTTAAATTAAAACAGGGAAAAAGTCAATCATTAAAGAGTTTGCATTGTTATGTAGAACATTCCTAATTAAGCACTTTTTCAAATATGTTACGCTTGTGATTGTGAATTGAAAAAACAAAGGTTTTTAAAAAAAAAAAAATTTAGTAGGAGAGATATGAAATCTAAAAATCAGGGAGGTGGAGGGGAATTATAACCCTTTGTTAAACAAAGGGTTACTAAGCTCCATTTGGATATATGTTAATTTCTTGGGTTTTTTTTTTGAAAAATTTTAGTATAAGACATACGGAAAAAATATTTGAAAAATTTCTCAATAGATGGTCAAGTTTGTCAAAATGGATATGGTTCTCTATAACCTTGAAATCAACCTCCAAAATCAGAAAAATCAACATCATACTTAATTCGTATTATACTTCTGTCTATCGTTTGTGTTTATTAGTTGTAAGTCTCTAAATCAAGATCTAATCACCTTTTTACAATTACGTAATTACTAACAATTAGCATAATCGGGTTCGTACTGTGTTTTTCTTCTCTTGTGCAAATTTAATTCTAATGCAAAGAGAGTATTGGGTATGGAAAAATACTTGTATAAGTTTGTAGACTCAGTAATTTTGAATTTCATCAGTATTACAAGTAAGAATAAATTATCTTTCAGAATTGTATATCACTTACAATGAAAACTTACATATTGTTCATCGATAATCGAGTGTATTTTGGATTGTAAGTTATTATACTTTATTTACACCTTATTTACATACACTGATTTGCTTGCATCATCAACATATTTTTCAATTACATTTTTTATCTCACATACATCATATCAAAAAAATGTTACAATACTTTTTTTAAAAAAATTATCTCAAATAATTTATAATCCAAACACAGTTTTTACATGAGCCAACAAAATTCGAACACCAAGACCTATGTACGTACAATAGTTAAATGGCTATATGATAATGATAACCATAAGAAAAGGTAATTGATAATGTATGGTGATACATATTTAAGAAAAGAGAGGAAAACCTTTCATGCACCCACATCATGTGTACAAATGGAGCGTAGAGGAGCAAGGCCTCACAAGCAATTGCCTTGGCTATGTAACAAAAGAAGTGTAAGGTATACGCAAGTGGGAAGAGAGTGGGCGAAGAAGGCTAGGGAATAGATGCAGGAAGTCAGGAGGGGAAATGGAGCGAGTGATTGAGAGCAGAAGAAGAATTCAAATGATTGTAGAGAGTGGTCGTGTCGGGTGGCGAAGCGACAACATGACACGCACGGCTTCAGGGGTGTGTGGGTGGCCACCACACCATCTACAGCAGTCTTTTTCTATGATTCTATCACCCATATACTTTACACCATTATAATAATAAACATTCATAAAATATTTTAGTACTTTTAATAAAAAAATTACGCTGTTTTTTTTTTAAGTATAATTGATGCATAGGAATCTGAGACCACGTGTCTACCAGCAAGACATGTTGGTTTGGGCCACGTGAGTTCTGGGGTGTAACATTACATGAAGAGAAAGGAAAACAGAGAAGAGGTTTTTACTTCTACGCTTCCCTCATTCATGGTTCATACATCCTATACCCACGTGAACGCCACTCTCCCAGGTCTTCTCTCCTCCTCAGTCTCTCTCTCTCTCAATTGCTTTCGATTTTGGTCCCTCTTTGCAGTCTTGTTTGTACCTTCCCCCTATATATTCATCACCTTTTTGTTTTACTTATCCGCTTTGGTTTTTTGTTTGGCTGATTGGCTCGGCTCATTCAGCTCCACCGAGCCCTCTATTTACATGACTTGACTTTCATTCCTTGCGAGGAGAATATGGAGTATTTCATTTATCGAAGGAAAAATTGTCAAATTGGTCTTTCACATTTTTAGAAAAATTTTTTGGTCCCTCATATTTCAAATTAGTCACATTAATCGCTAATATCTGAAAATGTTTGCCTATTTGGTTTTAAAGCTCAATTTTGCTCACTTTTCCAATCAAAAGCCGCATGCCCCTATCATGTGTCCATATTTTTAAGAAGAAAATTGAAACACACTTTGCTCTCTTTGTTAAAAAAAAAAAATCCTCCAAATCCAAACCACCCTTTCTCTCCTATCTCCATTTTCATCTATCAAAATCCCAATTATAAGCCACCAAATCAAAACAAAAATGTAATTTTCTCACTTTACAAATGAAACTGAAACCCTCCACTAGGTTAATGTTTTCAAATGGACCAAGAAGCTTGAGAGTGTTTGGATAGGAGATTATTTGAAATATTATTTGGAATAATTAATATAGCACTTTTTGTGATGTCATGTGTGTGAGATAAAAAAATAATTGGAAAGAAAAAAAGATGTGTTAAAAATTGTATTTGTGATGTAAGCAAATAAATTTTGGCCATTATTTGGCTATCTAAACACACTTCGGATTCCTCGATATGTTCAAGTACAAATCCCTTACTTTATCCATGAGAATTCGTTAGTTTTTTTTTTGGTGATAAAAGGCCAAAACAAGAATGAGACTTAATAAATTTATAGTTTAAGCCTTCCTGCTATGCAGGGAATGCCAATTGGAAATTTAGCTGTAACATCCCCATGTAAACAAGGGATAATCTCAGTCATTGCCTGAACAATTTTATGCTCTTCACTATAGCTTTCGTAGGAGCGACCTCATCTTGGATCCCTACATACCTGTGACTACAAAATCAATAAATTGATGGAGCCAAATATCAGAGAAAGAGATCATTCACATGCCTATGCTTTACTCACTGCAACATATGGTGCAAAAGTATATGGGATTTTAGTAGCTCTGGTTTCAAGTGCAGTTGCAGCTCCTATCCTCTTCGCAAGTTCTGGAGATGAAAGTGGGGGAAGGGGAATAAAAGAGTAGTATGGGTTTGGGTGGTTTATAATTAGGGTTTTGGTCGATGATAATGAGGAAGAGAGCAAAAGGATGGTTTGGGCTTGGTGGCCTTTTTTTTTTTTTTAACAAAGGGAACGAAGTATGTTTTTATTTTTGCTCTTGACAATATGGGAACGTGACAGTGACAGTGGCGTGTGATTTTTTGCGGGAGAAATGAGTGGAAATAAGCTTTAGGACCAATCTAGCAGACATTTTTCATATTAGGGACTTGTGGGCTAATTTTAAATAGGAGGGACCAAAATTTTTTTTTTGAAAATGTGAAGAACCAATTTGGCAAATTTCCTTTACCAACTCAATGGTTTACTACTATCTGGTCATAATAGAAATCTTCCTCTATATGTTAAGTGACAGAGAAATATTATTTACACTTTATTTATTGTTATTTGTACTCCCATCATTTGTTTTATTATATAGTCTAATAAATAAAAATTATATAATTAAAATGATAATGGGAGCTTGAATAACATCTCCCTGAGTGATATAATACTCATAGGTACTTATATGTTTTCTGATACTTTTTAAGCAAAAAAAAACTTATATAGAAAGAAAATTCATCATATGATATAGGTATTTAAAACTATTTTTTAGTGTGTTAAATTTTGTTGGATTGGTCATTATCTAGAAAAAGAATTTCTTAGTTGTATCATAAATATATTTTTTATTTTTTAACTAATTTTTTATCTCATTTATATTACATAAAAAAATACTACATTATTATTTTAACTTTTTAAAAATAATCACCTATGTAAACGTGTAATATTTCCCGTCTTAACTTTGATTAGAGGTGTATACGTCTGAACATGTCACGTTCGGAGTGGTCCGACAATTTTCGATTGGAATATTATGGGGTTTGGAGTCTTATTCAACGCGGATGGCGAGTTTTACACAGTTTTGGCATGAAAAGAGGAAATGAATGGTAGGTTCTTACCCTGGGGAATTGGATGCGGGTTTTTTTTTTTGTTGTGGGGGAGGGGGGGGGGGGGGTTTGGTGAGGGGGAGTGTGACGTGAGAATGGAGAGTTCAGAACCCATTTGGACTACTATCTTTTGAAATTTTTGTAATTTAGTATACGTTATTTAAAAGGTGATCGAAAAATATATTTAAAAAAATAACAATTTAAGTACAAATATTAACTAATTGGAATAGGAAAATCTATATTAAAATGTTTAAACAACATATTATCGTAATTAGATCAGAAGCCACCAAAAGAGAATCCTATGGAAAGAGATGAAGTTGAAGGTTGTAGAAATACCACAACACAGGGACATCCCCACCTAGACTTTTATGGGCTATACAGGTGTCGTCAAACAAACATATTTACCATTACATTTTTCATTTTGCAGCCACAGACCACTTGTAAATTTCTTACATGATCTTATATATTTTCATTTGGTTATTTTTTTTGGAGTTAATCTTATATGCACTAATATTATATATATTATTACGATTGAATACATGATATATATATAAATTTGAATTTTAAATTCAAATTTAAATTATATGTCATGCATGTAATGATAAAAGTTACATACTGTCAATGTATAGAAGATTAATTCACTGTTTTTTGAGTGGAACTTTGGAGGTGCACTTTTGTGTTGTGTGCAACTTCACTTAACCAACTAGGCTTAATTATATTGAAATAGTATCTGCGTGTAGTATGAATTTCCAGCGGGCATTAGGCTTTTATAGCATGAATTTTTCCGAAAGATTTGTAGGCCTTTTGAATAGCTGGACTTTGTTGACATTTGAAAAAGAAGGAGTAAACAAATAGAAAGCTAGCTGCCCAATAGGACAACCCCCCAAAAAAAAAAAAAAAAAATACAAAGCTAGCTGTTTAGATCGTATTTTAATAGCTAGCTTTTGCTTTTATTTACGTTTCCACTAAACCATCTTCCTCAACCTCAGACACATACTACTATTACTTCCAAGGAAATGTCGAAAAAGCCCGCATACATCAACAACATTCTTCAAACAGATGTACACACAAATTGATTGTAATAAACTACTTTATTTATTTTTATTTCTTTTACTACTTGATGCACCAGTAGTAGTAGCAGTAATAATAATAATAATAATAATAATAGATGCGCTTTTCATAAAATGTATATATCTAACTAACATGCAAAGATGAAATTCTCAACATTGCTAGCTAGGTTCATTTGGATTGCAAGTTTTTTTTATTAAAAATTATTAAAATATTATCTTGATATATTTTTTAAATTATCTTTTTGTCTCGTACACGGTACGTTATTATAATGCATCAAAAAGAATCTGGTTACGTTGATTTCGACAGTCATTGCTCTGAATAATAATTAACTATTCTAAAAGTGGTCTTTTTCAATCACAAAACCCTAATACTTCATAAACCACTATCCTTACATCAAGATCATATATCCATCCTTCAACAAGACAACGGAGCACACTACTATTTTCAGATCATTACTTTCCAACTCTCCCTCAACGAGCCATCGGACTATAAGTTGTTGCTTGTCAACTTGTACCGTACACGTAGAGAATATAAATTATTTGACAATTGACGGAGACATTTGGTTCCCATAACCGTCATTTGCTCCTCAAGTCGTATGCACAATTATTGAAGGCTGCTGCCCAAATAGTCCGTGGAATGAGTTTTCGGTCATGAGCGCAGCTGACAATGAACAGGATGGCATTAGCGAAAGTTTCTATCAAAGAAGTGACTTTTCTTTTGGAAAAATAAACAGATTGATAATGAAATTTAAGACAACAAATTCATGCATTCAAGTTGGAAGGAAAAAGAAATCCACAAGGTCACTTGGATTTGGCATTGGACTTTATTGGGCATTTGCCAATGTTCAAATTTGGGATTTACACGTTTCTTTCTTCTACTGAATGGACATTTATCAATGACTATTTCATTCTTGAAAATTAGAACAGGAAAAAATGAAGAAAGACTGCTAACCGACTACAACCTGAATGATACGCTAGAAGCCATGAGCAAATACTAGGTGGTGGATTATAATAGCAAAAGAAGAGAACAAAAAAATAAAAGGAAAATTTAACATTACAAACACTAATCTTAAAAGTTAAGAGTATTCTTAAACATTTATTATTTTTTTAATATAGAGAGTAGACGCACACATGTGTATTCACACATGCATACATACACACATACATACATATATATACACACGACTGTGACTTTGAAATCATAATGCTACTATTACTCAACAAAAATATATATATAGGGAGAAATGGGTGGGGCTGGGGGTAGCCAGGAAAAATAGGCTATAATTATGGATAGCGTATTAAATTTTACTTGTATCATAAACACACATATCGGATTTTTTTGGGATATGGCCTTATTTGCAAAAGATTTTTTTTGCTCGCATTATAAACACTTATTTTATTTTTTAATTAATTTTTTATTTCACATGCGTTGAATCACAAAAAGTGAATTAGATATACACTGATTTGTCATTATCACTTGATTGACAAGTGCAGAAACAGGTAAAAAAGAAGAAGAAAGACAAGTTTATTGAAACTCCCCTCGTGCTAATGGCGTGGGAGACTTTTGAGAGATTAGAGAAGATGGGGAGAGTGGTGTGGTATAATGGATGGCAATGGTGTTTCAATGGTTTATCTGTGTGTTCCAATCATAGCAGGCATCAATGATGATATGATGGACGTGTAGGCCTAACTATACAGGATTGTATGGCTGGGTTTGGGACCCCGATTGAAGAGTTTACGGGCGTTGAGGGGAAACTGGAACCCCACCCGCATTATTGGCTGGTCTTCTTACCATCTTTGATTGGGCGTTTGGTGGGGAAATTTCCCAGATTGATGAGTTAAGTTAGCAGAAGAATGATCCATCAAGATGTAGCTAGGAGCATGGTGGTGGGGGGTGGTCCATAATTTGGATTCTCCAGAGATTCATGGTGATGCATTCCACTTGGCTCTACTGTAATGCCACCATACTTGATCACATGACGTTGCTTCTCCTCGGGTCCAGACTGTGCAAAGGTTTATACGGTGGTGCAAAACCAATTGCTAGTCTAGTATGGAAGAAGAAACAGCAGAGACAAGAGCATGTCTATTTGCTTCACATGAACAAGTGCTACTCCTAATCAGCAATTACCTTTAAATTATTTCTTCAGCTAAAGTTGTTCACAAATTCAAACATTTGAATAATACTACAAATATCTATGCAAGTATTCAATAATTGGCTTCTATTTACAGACTTACTCCTAAGTTATTTCAGTCTCTCCATTGTAAAAAGTATCACAATCAAGATTTTTGCATCTACAAGATGAATAAGTAAGAAATTTTTAGAAAGAGGTGTCACTGCATTATTGCCTCCAACACAAGAAGAAGAAGAAAAATAATTATCTAATGGGTGTTCAGTGGACATTCGTTAATACATCTAAATCACTCCAGATAACACATTAATAATTATTATCTTCTCTTACATTTATACAATTATTCTAATTTTTAAAAATATTTAACACTTGAATTACATGTTAACAATTACGACGGGTCCTCCATTGCAAGTATACACTTGGTTGTAATGGTTTGTTCTTTGAGTGAAATTATCAAGTTCTTTAACGACATATTGCTTGTACTAGTAATTATATAGGAACATTTGTTACAAATAATATATAAATTATATAGGAATATTTGTTTATTAAATTGTTGCCTATTACTACTACTAATAACTAAAAAAGATTTGAAGTAAAATAATGTACTTCATAAATTCCAATCGCCTTTTTTTTTCCAATCACCTTTTTATCTCATGTACATCACATCACAAAAAGTGCTACAGTAATTATCTCAAATAAATCATCCAAATAAACTCTTATCCAAACAAACTCATGAAGTTTGTACACTTTTAGCACATTTAATTAGATTTGCTAGTTTTAGGGAAAGGTTTTTAAATTTTTTAAAAATTATTCTCTTAACACAGCAACTTTTTACCATTTTATCTCGTATATATACCTATATCTCACAATACTAGTATTACAAATTACAATTATTTTTTTTACAAGAACTCCCAAAAAATACAACCGAAACGGACTCATATGGTTCCAAGCTGCTGAGCTAACTAGCTAACATAGTAGGATCATACTTTGGAGCAATCCTTTCCCCAGACGTACAATTAAGACTTTAGGACAAGAAATCCCGGAAAAAGTCCTTCTCTCCCCATGGTTAAGATTGAAAAAAAAAAAATCAGAAGATGACATGATTGGACAAAACACATGAGAGAGGGAGATGTATGAAAGAGACGACAAAAGAAACAACCACTCGAGTATGGTAATATTTTGGGGGAGGCAAAAGCTATGATTGAGATAATTGGTACCCCTCTCCTGACACCACCTTGCCATGATTGACTCAACCCTCCCCCCACAGCCCTGGTCTCATAAAAATTATATAGCATATAATTTTTTTTTTGAAAAAAGAGAAAAATCCCATTCTATTCTCTCTATATAACACCTTCAATTGCACCACAAACAAGCCAATCTGTAAAAGCAGCTTTTTCTTTCTTTCTTTCTCTTTTCTCTCATTCTCGAGAGTCAAAGATTTCCCCCGTGCACGCTTTCTGGAAAAGCCTGGATCCTGCTCTCTCAAGGCCTAATTGAATTCTTCACAAAGGCTGGATCTTTGTTGGGTTGCAAGTGAAAAGGAGAGAAGAAGATACAAGGATCATCAAGAACAACCTCTTGGAAGCTAACAGTCTCAGAGAAAATG
Source organism: Coffea humblotiana (assembly GCA_023065735.1). NCBI lineage: Eukaryota > Viridiplantae > Streptophyta > Magnoliopsida > Gentianales > Rubiaceae > Coffea > Coffea humblotiana. Next base: position 24,796,215 of record CM041215.1, on the reverse strand, counting down.
GTGGTTGACAAGGAAGATTTGGGCTTAAGTCTAAGTTTAAGTTTCCCTGAGAAAATGGCCACAGCTACAAATACTAGTTCAAGTCCACTGCAGCTGAATCTCATGCCTTCTGCTTCTCCATCACCTTTTGGTCATCTCCTTCAGCAAAAGAGTTCTTGGACCGAAACTCTTCCTCCATCAGGTTTGTTAATCTTTAAGATCCCATTAAAATTTTGCCTTTCTCTTTTATGTTTACTCTTCTTTCTTTTCTTCTTTCTTCCAAGGGAAAGAAGAAAACAGAAAGGGCAACTTTTTCTTTTTTTTCAAATTTGGTATTTTGGATTCTTGATCATTGATCTGATTGAGAACTGGATTGATGCAGATCGAAGCATGGATGCATGCAGAGTGGAAAAGAGGGCGTTTTTGAAAGGGATTGATGTCAATAGGCTGCCTGCGGCTACAGTTGATGCTGAGGAAGAGGCTGGAGTGTCATCTCCAAACAGTACTATTTCCAGTATTAGTGGAAAAAGAAGTGAAAGAGAGGCTAATGGAGAAGATCATGAGCTGGAGAGGGCTTCTTCTAGAGGGATCAGTGATGAAGAAGATGGTGATAATTCCAGGAAGAAGCTCAGACTTTCTAAAGATCAAGCCGCCATCCTTGAAGAGAGCTTTAAAGAACATAACACACTGAATCCTGTAAGTATTTTGCCGGAAAAAAATGGCTTTTTTACGTTTTTATTTCCCTTTATCATTTTTTGGGGGTGCAGATTTGCTGAAAGATAGGATTTTTTTTTGTTTGTTATATTGATTTATCGCAGAAGCAAAAGCTGGCTTTGGCTAAGAGGTTAGGACTGAGGCCAAGGCAGGTGGAGGTGTGGTTTCAGAACAGGAGAGCAAGGTGAGGAAAATTCCCTTTTTCCTCGAGGGCATTTCTGGTATTTCGATGTGTTCCTTGGTAGTAACAAACCTATTAGTAGTTGACTAGCTAAGCTAGTTCCACCCTTATTTCCTTCCCCGCGATGCACGACCATCGGGCGTTGGTAGCGTTTTCCGTTTGCCAGTGGAAGCGCGTGTGGTTCACGCGCGGCTGAGATTGATTAGTCTCATCATTTCTCCGTTTACGTCTTAGTCATCGCTAAAATCATGTACTATGATACTCTAATGATGACAAGAATATGTTTATTCATGCCAAACTAAAGCAAAAGTATTGTTAAAGATAATTTAGTCGCGGTCTTGGGCACAGTATAGTCTTTTATTTGACTTCATGATTAACTCGTGTTTGCCTTGCATTTACGTTAAGCATGCTTTCGATCATCAACTAGGTTGACGTGTGACATAAATATTGCAATAGTAGCCGTGTTACATGTACAAATATTGTAGTATCATAGAACTTTACAAACTTATCATGTACAAAGATTGGATTGCACTTTTCCGCGGCAAAATTTTTTGTTATGGGCATATTTTTCAATCATTTTTTTTACATCATCATCGCATACGTTGTCAAATTGCTATAATATATGATTTTTTTCAAAAAAAAAAACTCCTGAAAATAGCAATCCTGAACGTGACATGGTTCTGAAATTTTGCTTGATCTGGATTTTGTGTATTAACTTCATTTGCAACTGAATTTGTACAGGACAAAGTTGAAGCAAACGGAAGTGGATTGTGAGTACTTGAAGAGATGTTGTGAAAGCTTGACGGAGGAAAATAGGAGGCTACAGAAAGAAGTACAAGAACTTAGAGCCCTCAAATTATCACCACAGTTTTACATGCAAATGACCCCTCCAACCACCCTCACCATGTGTCCTTCCTGTGAGCGTGTTGGAGCCCCACCGCCCTCCTCCTCCTCCTCCTCCACCGCCGTCCCGATCTCGACACCCGTCGATCCAAGACCCCGTGCCTTGGTTCCGGCCCATCCTCGGCCTATCCCGTTCAACCCATGGGCCACCACTCCCATCCCGCATAGGCCGTTTGGTGCTTTACACACTAGATCATAGATCATGATCATGATCATGATTATGATTGGCTCCATATTGGAAGGGCAGATTTCAAGAGTTGGCATTGGATTCTGACTGTGTACCATGGCTTTTTGCTCTATTTGGATGTGTCTAATTGAGGTCCAAGATACGGTGGTTGAAGTCGTGATTTCGTGGGTCTGGATGTGTTTTGTTGTTATGGACCCCCCCCCCCCCCCTTTTTTTTTTTATATATATATATATATCTGACTAGCTAGATTAGTCTAAATTAGTACTCTACTAATTCTTCCTTCACCATTTTAATATAGTTGGTGAGGAGAGGGAGGACTGGAAATGTAAAGTGTTTATCAGATTATTCCCTAGTTTGTGTTTGTAATGCTAATTGAAAGTTAAAATTGATTATTTAGAAACAACCATTCGGCAGTCGGTATCAGAAGTATAATATTCTGTTTGTAGCAGATTATCTTGCATCTTATCTGGTCTTTAGTGAAATTATTTACCGTCAAATTTGTTTATTAACACAAAGCCATCTTGGCTCATTGGAATAAACCGCTACCGATTGCAGATTAATCAATGCACGTCTAGTTATTAGTTCGATAATCACTCGTTTGTGAATCGGTAATAAAGAGATGTTACTACTAATTACCATTGGAACTTTTTAAGTTTTCCTTTTTCTTTTTTGAAGGGTGAAGGGAGGGTTGGGTGCACGGTGCACCTCTCTCAAGATTTCCCATTTTACACCAAATTAAGGTATAATATTTGGTTATTTTTTTTCAAAAAAAAAAATAGGGTTACGGGAGGTCTCGAACTCATGATTGAACTTGGGACTGATCACCTGCACTTTTTCCTTTCGTATTATCTAATTCAACCCTCTCGAAATAATATTTTGTTGACTGTGCGACAATTGTAGCTCTAAGATATTCTTTTTTTCTTTTTCCAACTTGTGTGGTGGTAATAGAATACAATATTGCTAGATATTTTCAAGGGAAAAATTCTAAGTGCCAAGTTGAAATTTGATGGTGCCAAAAGTCGACGAGAGTAAAGTGTTCGATGATGATGATAAAGCAGTAATTTTCTGATGTGAATTACTCAGTGGCGGACCTCTATTGGCTACTTTACTACCTAAAAATGTTGTGACACTATATTTGGTGTCATTTTCATGATATTAGGAGACCAATGTGTTCTTGGTTTTAGTCAAAATGGAAAACTTTTGAACAAAGATAAACATATTCACCACTCTATCATGAAAACATGTTATGACAGCAAAATTGGTGTCATTTTCTCTACGACAGTGTTCTAGATGGTTTTAGTCAAATTTTCATGGTATACAGGTTTATGTGTTTATCTTTGTTCAAATTCAAACACGACAATTCTTTGGGAATATTAAAACTCCATCATCTACTGCAGAAAAAAAAGGGCAATTTTTTTAGCCCGTTGTCGCCGTCTCAGACCTTCTCGACCTGACCTGACAGTTGGAGGTAGGAAAAGCATGTGAATGGATAGGAGGTGAAAAAAAAAAAGAAAAAGAAAAATCCTTCTTAGACCATTCATTGATTGCGCAGCAGCAACCGAAAAGTGACCAAAAGAAATTCCCATTTCGAGGACGGGAGAATAGTATGAAGTTGCAGTTAATGGGGTCCAATTTTATCTTTTGAAGTTATAATTCGTGGCCCATGCATGGCCCATTAGGTAAATCAAAAGTCAATTCATGTTGGCCTAATAAGCAATCTAAAAATAAAATGGGACCAATATTTTAAACAGTTTGTCCAGGTGTTATTTGCCTTGGGCCGTCCATTGGATACGCACTAGCTGGATTTTTATTGTATGGTTTTTGCAGCCCAAACTGAGTCCTCCAAAAGAAAGTATGAAAAAGAAACCAGAAGCAGGCTTTGGGGAATAATGCTCCCACTCACCTAAGAATTGCTTCAAATTCGCACTTAAATTAGTTCTGTCCCCATAGAAGAATTTGTTCAATTTAAGAGTTGCAATAATTCTATTGGAAGGATTGGAGAAGTGTCGAAAAATTGAGAAAGTATAATATATGTATCCACCATTCAAAGTGTCCAAAAGTACATTATGTAAATTGAGCTTCTGTATTGCTTGGTTTGCAGGTAGAATCTTCCACATTTGTCTCTGTTAAGGTGTTTTTACCCGATCCATTTCTGTATAATTTGGGGATGAAATTTGCAAATATTATTCTGCTTGCATCATAGATACAATTTTTCAATAATTTTTTTTGTCTCATGTATATCACGTTACAAAAAGTATCATAATATTGTTTCAAATAATATTTTTAAAATAATCTAATATCCAAACACATTCTTTGGATTTTTCCAAGATAGTCGTCTGCCTGTTCCCTAAAGGCAATTGTTAATGGTATTCCACTTTTTTTTTAATGCCGCTCCCACTATTATTTTTTTTCATGTAGTTTTCATTTATTAGATTATATGATAAAATAAATGGTGGAAGTGTCGTTAACAAAAAGTGAGTTAACAAAAAGTGAGTGCGATTAACATTCCCCGTCCCTAGATTGTGTTGACGTGATCCATTCGGATTGGGAAAATATATAGATATCAAATTGTTTCTTTCTTTTCATTTTTTTTTCTGTTTTCCTTTTTGGGTTGAAAATTATGGTTAAGTACTTAACTGATATAACCACAAGCAACTTGTTCAAGGTTTTCATCTCCTTGAGGCTAGTGTGCAATTGAATCAGAGTAAAATTTTCCCCTTAATTTGAATCCCAAAATTGTACCCTTTTGCAAAGTTGTACGCAAGTAAAAGGGAAAACCGTTATTGTTTCAAGAAACATTCTGTTGAGAAAGCTTTTACCAGCTAGAATTGAGAAGGCAAGAGAGGAAGGAACATGCCATTGTAATTTGCAAGCTTGAGCACCTTTTGGATCTGTTAGGAACAATTATTATGATGAGAAACATATGGAACTGAACTGCTACTTAAGAGCAGAACTTATAATTAAATAGGGTAGGATTGATGGTCTGTTACATTGATTGCAGAATATATTTAGCTAATTTTATCATTTTGAATGTGATGCCATATGTTTTCTTGTTAGGTGAGAGTAGAGGCGTCAAAATGGGTGATTTGAACGGGTTTGGATTGGTTAAAATGGGTAATGGGTATAAGTGAGTCAATCCATTTATACCCATTTAATTAGATATGTATAAGTGGGTAATTCAAAAAATGAATTGGGTAATCCAATTATCCATTTATAATACATTTATTTTAACTTTTTGTAAACTCATTTAAATTTATTTTTACAAACTAAGTTATCAATTTATACCGCCCTTTGCACCCATCATTAGTTTTAAATATTTACTTATAATGTACAATAAGCCTAATTACCAATTTTTTTCCTATCCGTACACTATGTCACAAAATTACATACTATTTAATAATTGAACAATAAGAATATAAAAATTGAATAAGTACTACAAAAGTTAACATAAAAACTTAATCCAAAAATTTTGAACCCTTAACATTTTTTTCATGTATAAATTTAAAATTTCATTTTGGAAAGGTAGGAAAAGAGGCTAAAACTTGTCATAAATTGGTAATGCTGAAAAATGAGCAAATTAACAAACTAAGAGAAAATAAAATGATAAGATAAAATCAAAATATAATAATAATAATGAAACAAAAGTAGTTAATATCATGATAAAATGAAAAATCTGAAAACAAAGGGCGGAGGAAGAGAAGAAACTTGGGAGAAGACAATTCTAAATGGGTTAATTGTGTTTGATAGATTACCCAATAATACCTATTTATTAATGGGTATTATTGGATAACCCATTTATATTCATATGCAAAAATTTAAGATGCAAAAATTTATATCCATTTGTTTGCCACCTATAGATGTGAGGTTCGGATACTTTTGATTCAAAAGAACTGAAAATAGGGGGAGTAAAGAAAAGCATCATTTTTCTAGTCTCTCGTTTGTTCGCGATCAGCATGTTCTCTAGGGGCTTTAGTTGCCGGAACATAATATTCCACTAGAAAGAAAATGGACTTAGCATCTATTCCAATCTTGTTTCAAGAGCATTTGCCTGACTCAAAAGTAGGCATATGTAAATGATTCTTCAGAAAGCCAGAAAAATGAAGATCGGAGGCAGAATACAATGGGGAGAGGAGATGATAGATCTGAATTAGCTTCTTGAAATAGAGTGAAACACCAATCAGGCAGCCCCTGAAACCTAAAATTTTAACTTTGAAAAGATGCAAAGTTCGTGGGGAAATTTGGATTCACAGATTGTACTACAGTAATATAATACCACTCAGCCTCAGAATCGAGCAGCAGCCTTGTGTATGTTAAACTGGATAGCCTTTAATCATGCAAGAATAGCAAGGAAGCAATCTGTGTAAAATAGATTTAAAAAAGTTCACCACTTTGCAGAAGAATGCTTGTAAGTATGATGCAATTAGTTGTCCATGTGTCCGTCAGCTTGAAAAGCACATAACCACCATGAACCAATGGCGAGTAACTTAAAATTTCTCTATATTGATGCCCATATACATGGGTGAAAACAGAAATATTCAGCGAAAAAGAAAGAGGAGAAAAATTCACATGCCAAGTGAAACGAAAACATGAAACAGAATACAAGGGAAGTTTTAGCAATTCAATCTCATGCTGCAGCTTCCTTGTTACCGGGATCGTTTTCTTGCATGCTGCTCAGTGGATCTCCTTATTGACTCTATTCTTTGAAGCCTTATTTGCTCTCTAAATTTGGCTATGAACTCATCAGCCTTCTTATTAACATCACGTCCCTCATCAGTAGCATTCTCATTCGCATGTACTTCATTGCCGGAACTTCCCACGCTTTCTTCAAAATAATCACCATCTGAGCTCTGATCAGTTTCCACGACCACATTTTCGATGTACTCTTTCTCCTCTGCCTTTGGCAACTCTGTAAAAACCTGCCTCTTGAAATGAGGGGCAGCCTCATGCATCAGTTTATCAGTGAATCCTATTTTCTCAATGAAGGTTGCTTCAATTTCCCTGGCATTTCCATTCGTGAAATCCTCAACAAATTCCCTGGATTTGACAGATCTCATGACTGGTTCGCCTGATCTAATTGTTCGAACAGACTTCACCATCGATGCAACATCATTTTGAGCTCTAGGCCCCAACTCTGGCCCTGAATTTGCTCTCCTAGACAGGGCCCCATTTCAGTCTCGGTCAAGTCATTTGGCACACTCCTGGTACTACGTTTCAGCTCCTTCTCAGAAAAATGATTACCGTTTACGAGACTAGAATTTGATTTCTCTAACGGAGCTCTAAGAATAAATGGTGGAGGCGGCGGCGGAGGAGCAGGAGGAGGTGACGACTTGACATAGATCTTTCTCCTCACCACATCTTCCACGCTCTTTGCTTGAGATTCAGATGAAAAAGAAGTTAAGGGAGACAGATTTTTCGGTGAATGTGGTGTTGGCGGTGGAGAGGGCTTATTCGGTGAAGGACAAGCTGAATCAGGTCTAGATGAACGAAATGATTGAGACCTAGTAGACCGTGATTCGAACTTCTTCACCTCAGAATCCTCCAATGAAGGAGGCAGAGAGTATGAAGGAAGGCCCTCCTCATCTTCCTTCATTACAATCCTTCCTGACCTTGATCTCCACGGAATTGGTGAACGAAGCACAACATTTTCCTCCATGTTTTCCTCAACTTTTACAGGGCCTAGTCCTGCAAATTCACCATTTCTTGATTTCCTTGAATTGCTTGAAAATCTCTTTGAACCTGAATTTGGATTAGACCTGGTAATAGAACCATTTTTAACGCTAGATTCTCGCGATGTTTCCATCTCATTCGGCTCAGCAACGCGAGATTTCAAGCTTCGTACGGGCAAAAGTAAAGGCTTTTCATCAATTCTTGAAGCAGTACCATTCCGTCTTTCAAGAACGGGGCTTTCTTTGGCTACTACAACCACTGGTTCCCCCCTTTGGTACTGCGAATTCCAAGTTTGAATCTTGTTATCATCAGAAACTGCAGTGCTTTCGGTCTCATCATCAAAAACTGACGAAACCTGAAGAAGTCTAGTTACATAGGACTGTGCATTATCAAATTTAGAGATGCTATTATATTCCTTGTCTGATTCATCATTTCTCTTGCTAAAGAGGCCATAAGAAACAGCGATACCTACAAAGATAAGCTGAAGAAGCTCCCAACTTCTAGAGTGCAGATTTTGGTTAATAAATTCAGGAGCTTGTGAAGGAAGAAGTGGAACTATAACCAAGAAAATAGTGACAATGATGGCTTTGTAGAGGAAATGACGAAAGTACTTGCTTGCATTTGCATGGTTTGCTGAGACTTCTGAGTTTAACTTTTTTGGTTTGGGAATGTAAGTTTCATAATCTGCCATTGAAGGACAGACGGGCTTTGTTCTGGATCTTGATTATGTTGCAGAATGTGGAAAGTATAGAATATGAAGAAGATGAAGAAGAGAAGGCTTAGCGGCTAAGAAAAAGTATAGAATATGAGGAGGGTGGTGGGAAAAAAAGTTTTTGGGAGGAGTGAGCTGATTGCGAGCTCCTTGCTTTAAATTCTTTTACCCATTTTCGGTCTTTTGACAATGATGCCCTCTCCTTTCCTTTTCTCAATCTGCCTTTTTGTCTCTTTGGAGATATCCCATTACCCCCCTATTCTCTGGTCTCCACCAATGGAGTCGTTATTTTTCTTTGGGCTATGAGCGTGGGATGATAATTGAATATTGAGGTAAATGGTAGGTACTTTCTGGAGAAAAAAGTAAAAAAAAAAAAAAAAACTAAAACTAAGTAGGTTATACTTAATAAAGTTACTCTTTCTGGCGCATTTAGTTCAAAATCAACCATTCTCTTTTAGATTTAACGACATGATGTCCTTTAATAGTATTAAGGAGCACAAGGTTTTGATTTTAAATTTACTTTCACTTTCATACTTCCATTCAATCAAGGTCTCGGCCTTTTGGCCAATTTAGGCCTCTTAGCCTACTTATCCCTCCAATCATACAACCAAGGAGTGGTTTGGTAAAAATTCATCCTTCACAAGCACTATGATTATGATGAACTAGTTAATGGTAATGGATCTGCGTTGAAACTAACGAAGTGTTGTTTAAAAGGGATTTTCTTTCAAAAAAAAATTTTTTTACGTTGTTCGTGAACATATTTTTCAATCATTTTTTTATTGTACATATATCAAATCGTTACAATACATTTTCTACAAAAACTTCAAAAAATTGCGATTCAAACACAATTCAAGGATGAATTTTACATTTTTTTTCTTTTTTTCCCTGTATTTTTTCTCCACTCTCTCCATTTCTTCTAGTATTTCTTTTGCTTTTTATTTTAATTAAAAAATGTGAATTACACGAGTCACTAAATATTTGATTCTATTTTAGAAACTATTTAATCACAAAATTCATAGAATATGTCTATTACACCCATTAATTTGTTCTGATTAACCTACATCACTATGATTAACCCTGAAACTTATCCCTTGATTTAGAGCCCACTTACCAGACACCCCCAAATTAAAATACATATACTTCAGCTCCTCCAAACTTCTATGTCAAAATTAACTCCAAACAAGTTGTCACGTATCAAATTAGAAATGCAGGTTTATGGTTGAAATAGCAGTACTTCAAATTGTCATTTATTTTTTCTGCTATTTTTAGGGAGTCTGATAAATTTGCAGATATGGCTAAGCACTTGTAATTATTAGACAATGACAACGTGTATGTAGGGCACTTTAGGAAATGGGCAAAAATTGAGGGTGGCAGATGGGTTGCGTGGATGTGGTCGGGATTCTTCTTTTGGACTGCGTACGCTAGCTTTTACTCATGGGATCGGATAAAATATATTTGCATGTTTGCAGCTTTGGAGGGTATGCTTTTCTTCCCATCGTCTTCCCTCTCCACATTCTTCAATACCTACCTTGGAAGTTCATTTTGGATTCTCTTCAGTTCAATGAGGACCACCATCATCATCACAGCGTTGAACTAGAGCCATTGAGTCCATGGCCTTATTCTAATTCAGACAAAAGAGAACAAAAGAAAAGAAAAAGAAAGGTTAGAAGGGTCCCGCTGAGAAATTTTGTCCGAGATCTTCACAGAGGAAGTGGATTAGCATATTAATAGTTTGATCACACGTAGCAGTAGCAGTACTACTTTAATAAGATGCATTAGGCAAGTGGAAGAGTATAATAGCTTTTGGTGGTGACTCTACTAGGAATGGACCTGCATAATCACAATTAGGAAGGGATTTTCTCATATGCTTGTTTACGCACTAACTATCCTATGCTGTGCTGTTGAACAGGGAAAAAAAAAAATACTAGTAGTAGTAAGTACTATTAACTTTACATCAGGAATCCTGGAATATGGTTGTGAATGAGTAAAAGAATTCAGTAGCGGAGAGAAGAGAGTCAATGATACCAACACAAGTTGGTTCAACCATCACGGACGGGTCATTTTCTCTTCTCACAAAAACGTTATGTGATGTGAAAATTATATTGATGGGCGATCTGTCAAAGTCCTGTAAGCACGTTCTGACTCAGGATAGTGATCGGAGATTAATGCACCCAAACTTCTTTCTTACCGGAAAACAAGGGGAGTATATGATGCTAACTTTTTATTTGGAAAGAGTTTCTGTTAATCAATCAATCCCAGTGCTTTCAGTTATGATGCATTTAATATTCCTTTGATTATTATTCGTTGTTGGTGGGATTTTCTCATTTTCAATCGTTTGATCAAAGGAAGTCTGGAAAATCACGGAATTAGTCAAAGGCTTGTCCCACAACTTTCACCTAGGATACTTTGGCATTTCGGTGTAGGCTTTTTGGAGGAGCAGGATACATCAAACCACAAGAGCTTCTCCTGCCATTAAAATCCTAAAGAAAGATAAAGGAGACGCGGTAGAAAAGAATCTCTCCAGCATACATTTCAGAATTGTTTAAACTGTTCTTAATTAAGGGAATAAAACCATATGTGATTCATCTACTTTGGTACGTCTAGTTGCAATTTAGATTCTGTTAAGAGCTTGAAAAATACTAGGAACCTTTTGAGAATATAAACAAGATTGAAACGCCCACGTCAAGTGTGGCTAGATTTGGGTTAGTCTTGCGTGGAAATGTGCCTGGATGACTTATTGTCGACATGATAAGTTAACACTCCAAGAAATATAGAGAAATTGCAGATAAGGCATTGGCAAAAAGCAGAGCGGCAAAGTTCAATTAGATAGGAGGCAATACTCGTTAGCTTAGAAAAGCATGTTATTGCTACTATGTTCTTTTGTCTTTTTTTTCTCATCTACGTTTGTGGCCGAAAGTGAACAGGAATGATCTGCATTGAGGTGGATCTGATTCCCCTTTCCAGTCTTTACATGTCTAAATTTCCAATCTCCTTCAGCCATTTTATCCACGTTCAGGTACAAAGGCTGCAGACTAGCCATGTTTAGACGATTAGGCACAAGATATACCAAACATTTTGGAATTTGGGACAGAACGTCATGTGTAGAGTCTACAAAAAATTTGTTCCACATTTACTTTGTACGTGAAGTGATTTACATCTTAAAGACATAAATTTACATATTTTTTGAATTGAACAAAAGCGTTCTAAGGACGGTTACGCTGGCCCTCCCTACCCCCTTCCTAATGCTACTATTTCAAGCTACTATATAGTTCTCCAAAGATTTTTCGTATTGGGATCAGAATTACCTGAACGGGTCAGACTACTCCTCTCATACTGTGAGAGCCTGTCCCAAGAATCACAGCACGGTAGCTCTCGAGAGTTGAATCTGAAACCTGCTCCTAAGAGGAGACTACAGAAACCGTCTGAGCTGCCGGGAGGTATATACACTATTCAACTGGTGTCACTCTTACCATGTTTGATTTAAGGTCATACAGTTTTAATTGTTATTTAATTGGATAAAACTGAATTGGACCTTCGTGTTCTCAATACTCTTACCACGCAATTAGCAATCACCTAATTGACAGATTATCGGAACTACTAATGCAGATCAGGTAAAAAACAGAATACAAGGAGGATCAAAATACTACGAATAAAAGATACTACTATGTAGATTCATGTAAGTATGTCATGAGATTTTTTTTCCTAAAATATGTCTTTAGATAAACGTAAAGGATGACAGAAATTAGTGAAACAGGAAATGAAAGCTGCAAAAGAATAGTTAGGTTACTGCATGTAGTCCTGCATGCATGTTGCATGGAGTTCTCCTACAAAAGACTTCACAGCAAATTACAAATTCTCATAGCTGAAAGTATAAAATATAATTCGAGGGTTTTTATTTTTCTGACGAAAACATTGGATCTGGGGATTTCGATTTTTGAGGTGTCTTAAGCTTTGAGGAAGCAATATATGTACTGAGGAAAACATTATACTACAGTAAATACTTAGAAGTTAGTAGTTCCCCAATTGCATATTGTTATTTACGGCTTGGCAAAGGAACTTCCTTTTGACCAACTTTAAGTCTTGTAGTAGTATCAATTTGTCAAGCCATGCTAGGGCCATGTGAAAGTCGGACTAGTTGGAGTATTCACTTTCTTGGCATCAGCCTCAGAAATGATAACAACATATCCCATAGGCTTACTCATTATGGGGATAAATTCCATATTTTTATACCAAAAAAGAAAAAAACAGGAATTGTTGAGGAATTGGATTAATTACAACTAGTGTTGTTTTGGATAAAATTTTGTATTTTAATGTAGAACTTGATGACAAATATATAAGAAAAAAAAGTACCTGACAGTTGCTATGTTACCAGATGTATTTTAAATCTCAATGGAAACCAAAAAAAGTGCTTGAGAGGTTAACACTTAGTGTCACTTGACAAGCAATTTGTTTCCACTTCAAATGTTGAGTTGTCACAATTAACACTGAGTGTAACCCCCAAAGCTGTGACCGACATATGCCGTATTAGATGTGATGTATATGAGATTATTTTTTTAAAAAAATACTGTAATACTTTTTTTTATATGATGTATATGAAATAAAAAGGTGATTGAAAAATATGTCGATGATGCAAATAAATAAATTTTTTCTAATAAACCACTAATCAAACAATAGATAAAGCTTAATTTCTGCCAAGAACGTTTCTACTGTCCTTTTGGAACTTGTAAAAAACTTCAATGGAAGAATAAGCTACTACATTTCGCTAAAGAATCTTCTGCCACATAATAATGTAATTTCAAATTTTGTTGTGTTAAATGAATTTGCAATGGATAGTGATACTGTCAGAAATGGCCACCCCAATGAACACCACTGCCTTTCCCTCAATATAATGATGATAAAAAAAAGGAAAAAAAATGTCTTTGACATGGTCATGTCCAATGAACCCCACTTTCTTAGCCATGAAAATCTCAGCATTCATTTCTCAGACAATAATCCTAAGCAACTTGTTTAGCAATTGGATCACAGAGATGAAACATATGAACTAATGCAACAGAAAATTTTTCTCATGAAACATTTAGGAGGAAACCTTTACAGTATGTTTAGAGAGACTTCCAAACAACACAGCTTTATTGATGGTAGGACATCTCAGTTTACCATATCAACTTTCTGAATCTTAGGAAGAAACACAGTCTTCTGTATAAATTGCATTTGTCTAATGATGATGAAATTTGTGCAGCGGAAAAATGATCCAACTGATGCTATACTATACCGGTGTTGCTTAATTTGCATTTTACTCGTTCAGGCCAGAATGGACCTGTGGATGTTCATCAGAATCTACAAATCTTGGTGCCGTGCTCCTTCTTTGATCAATCACTGAATAGTGATCGGAGACAAAGCGTGGGGGCAATGGCTTAAATGATCATGGCCGACTTGGTTATGCATGTATTTTTTGACCAGAAAAGAAAACTTGTGGTTGGTACCACTGGCGCCAAGATAGTGTTAGCTGTGGATTTTAATGGCGAAATTAATTCTCCACCAGCCACTGGGACTCTCAACTTGGAGATCCCCTCAAAATTTAAGACTTATTAGTACCACTTTAGGACACGCTCAAGAAATAGAGAAGAAAAGAAAAGAGAGGCTTCATCATGAGTTCTTAAACAAGCTGACTAGTCTTTAAACATGTTGCATCTAGACTGCACTCTAGAGATTAGTTATCAGCTTTATGGCTATCTATATTCATCTCCCAATTTCATAATTCGCAACACAATCATTAGTTGATAGTTAGCTTCAGTACATTCTTTCTCGTGTATAGCAAACAGCTTTGAGCAAATACTTTACCTGGTTACTTGAGATATAATTGAGGCGAAACTTGTGTTGTGAAACATGGGCTTAATGCACATTCTAAATCTGTTTTCTGTTCTGAGTTTACAATTATTGGCAATCTCTGCCAATTTGGAGACATACATTGTTCATGTTGAGTTACCTGAATCTTACACTCAACTGTCTACCGCTAGTATTTCAAGCCCAAATGAAGATTTAGATAGATGGTACAATTCTTTCTTGCCAACAACAATTGCAAGCACCAATGAAGCACAAAGAATGGTGTATTGTTATCACAATGTTTTCAAAGGATTTTCTGCCAAATTATCAGCTGAGGATGTCAAAGTAATGGAAAAGAAGCCTGGTTTTCTGTCAGCTCGGCCCCAGAGGATGCTGTCTTTGCATACAACTCACAGTCCTATCTTTCTGGGACTGCATCAGAACTCGGGATTTTGGAGGGAGTCCAATTATGGAAAGGGTGTCATCATTGGAGTCCTGGACACTGGAATTGAGCCAAACCACCCTTCATTCAGCGATGAAGGAATGCCTCCACCTCCTGCTAAATGGAAGGGAAAGTGTGAATTCAATACCCCAGTTTGCAATAACAAATTGATTGGAGCTAGATTTTTCCAGGATGGAAATGGCTCTCCAGCTGATGAGAGTGGCCATGGTACTCACACAGCAGGCACAGCCGCAGGAAACTTTGTCAAGGGGGCCAATGTATTTGGAAATGCCAATGGCACTGCTGTCGGTGTTGCCCCTCATGCTCACTTGGCAATCTACAAAGTATGTACTACTGGCTGTTCTGAGAGTGATATATTGGCTGCAATGGACGTTGCTATCGACGATGGCGTTGATATTCTTTCCCTCTCCCTCGGTGGAAGTTCGGTACCATTTCACAATGACAACATTGCTCTTGGTGCATATAGTGCAATGGAAAAAGGCATCTTGGTGAGCTGCTCAGCTGGAAATAATGGTCCTTTTGGTTCCACTCTGTCCAATGATGCGCCATGGATTCTTACAGTTGGCGCAAGCACTATTGACAGACAGATAAGGGCAACTGCTGTGCTTGGAAACAAGGAGGAGCTTGATGGCCAGTCTCTATATCAGCCTAAAGATTTTCATCCAAGATTGTATCCTGTGTTTTACCCTGGCCTAAACCAGAGTGATACTGATGCTGATCGGTACTGCACTGAAGCATTGCTGAACATCACACAAGTCAAAGGAAAAATAGTGATATGTGAAGTTGGTCTCATACCTCCAACCAGTAAGGGAACTAATGTCAAGGCTGCTGGTGGTGTAGGCATGATCATGATTAATTCGGAACAAGAGGGTTACACTACACGGGCCGATGCTCATGTTCTTCCAGCCACAAATATCAATTACGCTGATCGAGTTAAACTCATTGCCTATCTTGAGTCAACTAGTTCGCCCGTAGCTACATTCTCATTCAAAGGAACTATCATTGGAGATAGTCACGCTCCAGCAGTTGCTTACTTCTCCTCCAGAGGTCCGAGCTATTCTAGTCCTGGAATCTTGAAACCAGACATAATTGGCCCTGGTGTAAACATTCTTGCTGCCTATCATGAATCAGTCGAAAACAGCACCAACACAAAAGCCAACTTTCACGTACTCTCGGGCACTTCAATGTCTTGCCCTCACCTCAGTGGTGTCGCAGCGTTACTGAAAAGTGTACACCCCGATTGGTCTCCAGCAGCAATTAAGTCCGCGATGATGACCACTGCTGATCTTGTGAACCTTGCCCAGAACCCCATCGAGGATGAAAAGCACCTTCCAGCCGACCTTTTCACCATGGGCTCAGGCCATGTTAATCCAGCGAGTGCAAACAATCCAGGACTCATTTATGACATTGAACCAAAAGATTACATCCCTTATTTGTGTGGTTTGAATTATTCAGACAGGGAAGTTGGCAGAATTTTACAACGCAAGGCAAATTGCACGGCTGAATCAAGAATATCCGAGACACAATTGAACTATCCTTCATTCTCAATTGTAGTTGGATCAACAATTCAGAAGTGTACAAGGACAGTCACTAACGTTGGTGACGCTAAGTCAATCTACAGAGTCAAGATTGATCAGCCGGGAGGTGTCAATGTGACAGTCAAACCAAGAATTCTAAGTTTCTCAAAGGTGAACCAGAAATTGAGCTACGAAATTACATTTACTCCATTATCGCCATACGAAACTCCGTCTGATGGATCTCTTACATGGACATCAGCAAAATACTCAGTCAGAAGCCCAATTGCAGCGCAACCTGAGGTTGTAACATCAGCATAGAGATCTATGTTAGCGTTATTTGTTTTCTCCTTTTTGTTTTTGAGCAGTAATTATTCTGTGTCTTGAAAGCTTAATTCGTGCATGTTTGACTATAAGTCATTGATGGAGACTGTATTCTCTATGCACCTTATCCTAATTGTGATTACAAGTCCCATATGTTGTAAGGGTGTGTCATTTTCTTGATCATATAATAATCTACAATTTTGTTTTTAATCATTGATATGAAAAGAAAGAAATACTCAAGAAATTATACTGCATTGAATAAGTGATTGCTAGTACATATAAGTGGTAGAATGTAAAAAGTTAGATGCCCATATAAGTGGTAAAATGTTAAAAGTTCGATGCCCATTGTGCAATCTCAACTGAAATCAGTGTAAAGCAGTTGCAGTTCTAGCCATTAAGGTTATTTGTTGTGATAGTTTATTAGCTTTGTTGTAAATAAGGTACACATTAATCGAATGATAATTGAAATGTGGGCACTTAAGGTAGGGAGAAACCAATATGAATGGGATAATTTGAGAAACTTATCCTGAAATTTCTGACAATATCATTGAGCTTCCATGAATTTTTAAATATCTCACCTACCTCCCCTAATTCTAACTTTTTTTTTTTTTGTAACATCTCGACCTATCTAACAAAAAGTAAGATTAAAAAACTAGTTTTAATGGGGAGACAAAATTTTCATGCAGCAAGTGCCCTTCTACAGTCTACTTGTTAATTTACTACGAATTTTGCGTAGAAAAAAAGGTTGAGAAACAAGACATGCAGTAATAAAAATACTTTCAAAATATTGGTGCCAAAATATTAACCTATTATTTCTTGCTGCAAAACTAATTTTATTTCAAGGTGTACATGTAAGCAAATGTTTTTAGTAGTAAAAAAAAAAGAACATATATCCCCACGATTAGAAAATTCATATATTATGGTTAGAGTTGCATATATATATATATATATATATATATATATATATATATTTTATTTATTTATTTATTTATTTATTTATTGACATATCACCATCACAATTTGCAGCTAAATTGGTGCCAAATTTGTAAGGCAGTTTGGTTACCAAGGATGCTAAAATTATTTTCTTTTTTGTCTTGTTTTTAGATTGTAAGTCAAATATAACATTTTACGAAGTATTATCATAATAATGTGCGTGTAAGTTAGAACTAAACTTGTGATGGCACATGTTTGTTAATAATGATATTAGATATTTTTTAAAAATAAGGGCCAATATAATTGTTGTCAAAATAATCATAAGGAATGAGCGTAGAATAATTAATTGACCACTAGTATTTCTGTTATTGGATCCCATCTAAAGAAAAAAGTAAGTGATATTTTTAAAAACTCATAGGAGTCAGTGATATTGTCATAAACTTCGAGAGAGGTTTATAAAATTATCCGATATGAATGACTCTAACTTTAGGCATGAAAACGGATAAAGTGATGAACTCTTCTAGGTGCTTTTTGCCATCTCGAAGTACATGGGATAGACACCACTAGGCCTTTGGCCTGGTAGTCATCACCAATTTGGTGGTGCGGGAGATGAAGGGTTCGACTCTTGCGTCCTATCAAAATTTGACACAATATGTGGCGGCCTTAAATGACTTCCTTGGATGGAGTCCGACCAAAAAAAAAAAAAGGGTACGTGGAATAGACTTCACACAAAATTTTGCAATAGTATCAGTACCTAAGTTGTTGGACTTTGGCCATGCCTACTACTGCTTTAGCCGAGTCGCACCAAACTCAGTCACAAGTCCAATTTGTAATTCTCCGGACAAATTTTGTAGGTAATTTCTCCGGACAAATTTTTAATTGTTCTGAGGTTCAATTCCTCAAAAAAAAAAAAAGGGGAATAAAAGTTTCCAGCGGCAAACAGATGGAAATTGTAAGAGTGGAACACCACACTATTGGTCACTGTTATATCCTGATTCAGATATCTCATCTTTGCCTAGAAAAAGTGACCAATTGGAATCGCCCACAATTCAGATCGTAATCACAATTGGTCACTTTTCTGGGAAAAATGAGAACAAAGTATTTGTACTAAGTAGAGACCAAAACAAATTTAAAGAATTATTTAAGCGCCGCAGTTTCTGTTGTAGAGAAATAGTCAAAGTCCTCAAAGGCCTGAGCCTGTCGCAGCTGAAATTTCCCAAATCATTTTGAAGTCTAGCACTCGGTTTCATGGATTAGTTCCAAAAACCAAAAATAAAAAAAAAGACTAAGGTGCCGGATCCAAATAATGAAACAGAAATGGTTAGGGGCAAAGGAACTTTTCTATGTTCCTCCTTTGGACCAACTGAGTCAGACAGAGCGAGACTAGAAGAAGGCCGCAATACGGCCATTTCAATGCAAGACAAATTCTGCTTCTAAACTCCAAAATAGTTTTCCCTCAAAATTAAAATAATCTTTTTTTATACAAGTGGTTTGGATGTAAAAATGATCTCATGATAAAATATCAAAAAATTGCCTGTGCTTTTTTTTTTTCCAGTGAAAACAACATAGGCAATTTTTAGATATTTTCAGCTCTACTTTCTAGCCTTATTTTAAATTTTATTGTTGATGCAAGTTTCATAAATAAGATAACATAAGAATAGTATTGAAAGTGGAATTTTATCTCCCTTGCTTTTCTCCCAAAGGGGATAAAATGTTATAAAAAATATCAATACAAGGGAGGTAAGTGAGATTTTAAAAATCTTGGAAATGTTAATTGATATTACGAGAAAGTTTAAGGGAGATTTCTAAAATTATCTCTCGAAAGAAGCTAAAATTCTATCTAACATCATTGGAGTAGCCCGTTTGCTTTGCCTTCATGAACTAGTTAATTTTAATCTACTCAGGAATGTTTTATTCATTTAAGCTGATTAAATGGAATTAAAAAAAAAAAGAGTACAGGGATGTATCTATATGTTTTTCTTTTCGGGGAATTTTTCAAAATTATAGTAATAAACTTTTAAGATATCCAAGAACATCTTTTTCCCAAAGGAAAAAAAAATGCTTCGAGACACATTCATTGATTATCGATGAATTAGATAGATGAATAGATCTGGCGTGTAGAATTCCGCATGTATTCGCGTAAATGATCTTTTACGACATAGTAACCTATGTATTGGTTGACCAAGAAAAGACACTACTATGTTTCCTTGAAGAAGCTGACAAAGTCCTTGGACAGCTTCCAGGACAGCTTCCAGGAATACTAGGAGCCTCCAATTATGCCCACCTGTGATTAAAATATTACGGTTGCCATGGCTATATATACTTGCAGCTTCCCAATTGAAGCACCACAGCCAAATCATCACTTCCAGGTTAGCCAATGCAATAATCTTTCTATCTGCTTAACCGCTAGCTTTCTGCAAAACTTCATATAGCTCTCAGCTACTACTGAAAATAATTCTTTGTTGAGTGTCAAAAGATATTCTTCAAGGGATAATCTTTTTGTTTAAGCTCCATAATTAGGCTAACAGCTTTCAGCAAAACTTGATATAGCTCAGTTACTACTGAAACTAAATCTTTGTTGAGTGGCAAAAGAAATTCGTGAAAGGAATATTAATTAGCATATGCAGTCAAACATGGGTTTGATGCAAATTCTCACTCTTTTTTGTGCGCTGAGTTTTCACTCATTGGCAATTTCTGCACTTGATTTTCAAGAGACTTATATTGTTCATGTTGAGTTGCCCGAGTCCGATACTCAACTTTCCACGGCAAGTTCATCTATCCCGAATGAAGATCTAGATGGTTGGTATAATTCATTTCTGCCAACAGTCACTGCAAGCTCCAACGATGCACCAAGAATGATTTATCCGTATCACAATGTTTTCAAGGGATTTGCAGCGAAATTATCAGCCGAGGATATCAAAGCAATGGAAAAGAAACCTGGTTTTCTTTCAGCACGACCACAAAAGGTGTTATCGCTGCATACAACGCATACTCCAAATTTTTTGGGGTTGCATCAGAACATGGGATTTTGGAATGAATCGAAGTATGGTAAGGGCGTAATTATTGGTGTATTGGACACCGGAATCACACCTGACCACCCTTCATTTGGTGATGAAGGAATGCCTCCACCACCAGCAAAATGGAAGGGAAAGTGTGAATTCAATACCTCTGTATGCAACAACAAACTGATCGGAGCAAGATTTTTCCGCAGTGGAGATGGCACTCCAATTGATCGGAATGGCCATGGCACTCACACTGCAAGCACAGCTGCTGGAAACTATGTCAAGGGTGCCAATGTGTTTGGAAATGCCAACGGCACAGCAGTTGGTATTGCTCCTCTTGCTCACCTGGCAGTATACAAAGTATGCGCCACTAGTGGTTGCTCCGAGAGTGACATATTGGCTGCTATGGATGCTGCGATTGATGATGGAGTTGATATACTCTCCTTATCTCTTGGTGGAAGTTCAGAACCATTTTATGCTGACAATATTGCACTTGGTGCCTACAATGCAATGGAGAAGGGAATTTTCGTCAGCTGCTCAGCCGGGAACGACGGTCCTACCAGTAGCACTTTATCAAATGAGGCGCCTTGGATTCTCACTGTTGGTGCAAGCACCATCGACAGAAAAATCAGGACAACAGCTGTGCTCGGAAACAAGGAAGAACTTGAGGGCGAGACCCTTTATCAGCCGAAGGACTTTCCCTCAACACTATTTCCTATATACTACCCGGGAGCTAACCAGAGTGATTTGAATGCAGATAGATTCTGCACCCCAGCATTATTAAACAAAACAGGCATCAAAGGAAAGATAGCAGTATGTGAAGTTGGAGCAAATGCAATGCTCGACAAAGGAAAAAATGTCAAGGCTGCTGGTGGTGTTGGAATGATCATAGTTAACCCGGAGCAATACGGATATACCCCCCGAGCTGATGCTCATGTCCTCCCGGCTACACACTTGAACTATGCTGATCGACTTAAATTGATTGAGTACATAAACACAACAAGTTCACCCGTGGCTGCCATCTCATTCAAAGGAACTATAATTGGAGACGGTCACGCTCCTGCTGTTGCATATTTTTCCTCTAGAGGTCCGAGCCAAGCAAGTATCGGAATTTTGAAACCAGACATTATTGGCCCTGGTGTAAACATCCTGGCTGCATGGTATCGTTCTGTCGAAAACAACACCAACACTAAATCGAATTTCAATGTAATCTCTGGCACTTCAATGTCTTGCCCTCACCTCAGTGGTGTTGCTGCTCTGCTGAAAAGTGCTCATCCTGATTGGTCTCCCGCTGCAATTAAGTCTGCGATGATGACCACCACCGATCTTGTGAACCTTGCCAAGAATCCAATTGAAGATCAAAGGCAACTTCCAGCTAACATTTTTGACACTGGTGCAGGGCATGTCAATCCAGCAAGAGCAAGCAATCCGGGGCTTATTTATGACATTGAGCCTAAAGATTACATTCCTTACTTGTGCGGGTTGAATTACACGAACCGGGAGGTTGCTTTGGTATTACAACGCAAGGTAAATTGCTCAGAAATACCGAGTATACCTGAAGCACAGTTGAACTATCCTTCATTCTCAATCGTTGTTCGATCAGCTGTTCAGAAGTATACAAGGACAGTGACTAATGTGGGTGAGGCTAATTCAGTTTACAGTGTTCAGATTGTTGCACCAGCAGGTGTTAATGTGACAGTCAACCCGACAACGCTCAGTTTCACAAAGGTGAACCAGAAATTGACGTATGAGGTTACGTTTAGCCCATCAAGATTGGCTTCTAACATTACCGCGTCTCAAGGATCTCTTACCTGGATTTCATCCAAGAACTCGGTCAGAAGCCCAATTGCTGCAATTTTCCGAGCTGTGGGATTGTAGCCTTCTCTAGCCATCAAGCATCTTGGACATTTGGATTAATGTGTTTTGATTTTTCCTTTTCTCACTTTTTCTGTAGTAATTCTTTGTGCCTGGTTCAGGCATGTTTGCAACTTCGAATAAGTGATGCATAACTTGATATGTTTCTTATGTACCTGATTATCACAGTAACATACTTTTTTTTTCCTTCATGTAATAAAAATTCTTTTTTCCTTCAGAAAGACTAGGCGTTCAAGGTTTCTTCACTATTTGAATTGATGCATTATGTTAGCTGCTGTCTAATCTTTTTGACTGATGCATTAAGATCATGCCCAACTTCCCAAGGAGGCCTTCCACCAATTAATATTTTCTCAGGATTGGCTCTTACAGTTGCTTTGGGTAAGAAGATTAAAGCACTCTTCAAAACACTAGTCTTTATGAAGAATTACATTTTCTTCTCTTGAAATTATATGTTTGGATAGTGAATTATTTGCCAAAATCTATTTGCTTGTATCACTAAAACATTTTTCAACAACCTTTTTTTTTTATATCACATACATCACATCAAAGAAAGTGATTAATAATAGCCGCTTCAATTTTCAACCCTTTCTTGATTTTTGGATCGGCCGCTGCTACTACCAAGAATGCTAAATTTGCAATTAGATATAGCCATTAATAAGCATATAAATTTCTCTACGTGATTGCAGATTTCAGTTAATCGTGAAAGATGAGCAATTTGAAATTGGATGGGTGTAATTGAATATTTATGTCTCTTGTTTTGTGAGTCCAATGATCCTAATTGTAACACATAAATGGTTAGGGCAAGGACTCAATCAGGCAGCGAGATTGGAATGGTCATAACCCATGTCAAAGTGGTTGTGCTTCTTCTCCTAGAAACCGAAAAAGGGGTAATGGAAAACCCCCTACAACTTGCTCATTCCATAATGATTGTGGGATTATTTTAAATAAATCGTGGAAAACATTTCGAGTTTGGTTATAGAAAATAATTAAGAATATACTTTAACTTTTTAAGAAGATGGTCTGAAACCAGAAGGGTTCAAAAGATTAGTCAATCAATAGTGGAGGATATAGTGGAAGTGGAACAAATGTGGCCCTATTGCCTTGTGTATAAAAAGTAGTATTAAAACAAAAGAGGTGGCATAGTTTATATTATTTCTGTTGGTAGTAAATGTTGAATTGGAATGAACTAACATCCAACTTAACATCAATGAAGTTAAATTATAAACTACACAAGAGTTAGTGCATTCCCTTTACCCTTATGAACTAGTTAAATTATATATCAACTCGTGAATGTTTTATTTATTTAATTGGGTTAAATAGAAAAAGTTATGAATAGGGGTATACATATAATTTTAAGGGCAATTTTTAAAAAAAAAATCAAATTTTAAATGGAATCATACCATGTTAATTAACATATAACTTTGGGTGTGGCAAATTATTTTTTCCAAGAATAAACGAAATCGTTTATCACCATAAACCCACTAATTAAAGATCAGTACTACAGAAGATACAAACGTCAATATTTTTTGGGTAAGTAACGTCAATTTCATTCTTAAAGATGGATATGCTGCATTTGGTTGTGTAGCACATTAGATGAAGTAATCCTACTATTTTACCATTAACATATTCCTTTTTTTTTTTTACTAATTAATCAATTGATAAGAAAGGTTTTCTGCATGCCTGAATCAACAAACCTTGCTCTAACACAAATTCAGTGATTAACGATTGGATTGACAGATTTAGCATATTTGGCGTGTAAATTAAATGACGTCTCCAACTTCGCATACATGATTATGTACGACATAGTAATATCGTTTGTTTGACCATGAAAAGAATTTTTTTTTTTGTTGTCAAAGACCAAGAAAAGAAGTGGTTATGCCTTCTTGATGAAGCTGACAAAGTCCTTCCACAGCTTCCAGGAAATAATGGTGGTCTGCAAGTCGTTATTCCACTAGAATTGGACTATTACGGCTGCTATGCCTATGGCTATATATACTTGCAGTTTCCCAGTTCAAGCTCCACAACCAATTTATCCATTCCTAGCAAGTTAGCCAAAAAACAGTAACCTTTTTGTTTAAGCTCCAAAATTAGGCTAACAGCTCTCAGGAAAAAAGAAAAAAAATTTATTGTATAGCTCAAATCTTTGTTCAGTTAATCACATGCGGTCAAACATGGGTTTGATGCAAATTTTCTTTCTTTTTTGTGTACTGAGTTTTCATTCGTTGGCAATCTCTGCAATTGATTTTCAAGAGCAGAGCAACTTAGAGACTTATATCGTTCATGTTGAGTTGCCTGAGTCTGGCACTCAACTTCCCACCACAAGTTCTTCAATCCCAAATGAAGATCTGGATAGTTGGTATAATTCTTTTCTGCCAACAGTCACTGCAAGCTCGAATGATGGGCCGGGAATTATTTACCCATATCACAATGTTTTCAAGGGATTTGCTGCCAAATTATCAGCTGAGGATGTCAAAGCAATGGAAAAGATGCCTGGTTTTGTATCAGCTAGACCACAAAAGGTGCTGTCTCTGCATACAACGCACACTCCAAATTTTTTGGGGTTGCATCCGAACTCGGGATTTTGGAAAGCATCAAACTATGGGAAGGGTGTGATTATTGGTGTCTTGGACTCTGGAATCACACCGGACCACCCTTCATTTGGAGATGAAGGAATGCCTCCACCACCTGCAAAATGGAAGGGAAAGTGTGAATTCAATACCTCAGTATGCAATAACAAATTGATCGGAGCAAGATTTTTCCGCCATGGAGATGGCTCTTCAATCGATGGAATTGGTCATGGAACTCACACTGCAAGCACAGCTGCTGGAAGCTATGTCGAGGGTGCCAATGTGTTTGGAAATGCCAATGGCACAGCAGTTGGTATCGCACCTCTTGCTCACCTGGCAATCTACAAAGTATGCACCACTAGTAGTTGCTCAGAAAGTGATTTATTGGCTGCGATGGATGCTGCTATCCACGATGGGGTTGATATTCTTTCCATATCCCTTGGAGGAAGTTCAGAACCATTTTATGCTGACAATATTGCACTTGGTGCCTATAGAGCAACGGAAAAGGGCATTTTCGTGAGCTGCTCAGCCGGGAACGACGGTCCTACTAGTAGCACTTTATCAAATGAGGCGCCTTGGATTCTCACTGTTGGTGCAAGCACCACCGACAGAAAAATCAGGGCAACTGTTGTGCTTGGAAACAAGGAGAAACTTGAAGGCGAGACCCTTCATCAGCCGAAGGATTTTCCGTCAACACAATTTCCTATATTCTTCCCCGGTGCCAACCAGAGTGATCCTAATGCAGATCGATTCTGCACCACAGCATTATTGAACCAGACAGACATCAAAGGAAAGATTGCAGTTTGTGAAATTGGAGAAATTTCACTGCTCGATAAAGAAAAGAATGTCAAGGCTGCTGGTGGTGTTGGCATGATTATTATAAACCCAGAAGAATTTGGATATATCACATCAGCGGATGCTTATAGCCTCCCGGCTACGCAGGTGACTTATGCTGATCGACTTAAATTGATTAAGTACGTAAAACTCAGCGAAATCTCCCAAGGCTGCAATCTCATTCAAAGGAACTATAATTGGAGACAATCATGCTCCTGCTGTTGCATATTTTTCCTCTAGAGGTCCGAGCCAAGCAAGTATCGGAATTCTGAAACCAGACATTATTGGCCCTGGTGTAAACATCCTGGCTGCATGGCATCGTTCAGTGGAAAACAACCCCAAAACAAAGTCAAATTTCAATGTGATCTCTGGCACTTCAATGGCCTGCCCTCACCTCAGCGGTGTTGCTGCTCTGCTGAAAAGTGCTCATCCTAATTGGTCTCCGGCTGCAATTAAGTCTGCCATGATGACAACTACTGATCTAGTGAACCTTTCAAAGAAACCGATTGAAGATCAAAGGCAACTTCCAGCGGACATTTTTGCCACTGGTGCAGGCCATGTCAATCCAGCAAGAGCAAGCAATCCAGGGCTTATTTATGACATTGAGCCTAAAGATTACATTCCTTACTTATGCGGTTTGAATTACACAGACAAGCAGGTTGGTTTGATTTTACAACGCAAGGTAAAATGCTCAAAAATATCAAACATACCTGAAGGTCAACTGAACTATCCTTCATTCTCAGTCGTGGTTCAATCAGCAGTTCAGAGGTATACAAGAACAGTGACTAATGTAGGTGAGGCTAGTTCAGTTTACCATGTTCAGATTGTCGCACCTGCAGGTGTAAATGTGAGAGTCAACCCGGCAATGCTCAGTTTCACAAAAATGAACCAGAAATTGGCGTATGAAGTTACGTTTAGCCCATCAGGATCAGCTAATAACATTGCCGTCTCTCAAGGATCTCTTACCTGGCATTCATCCAACTCCAAGTACTCTGTCAGAAGCCCAATTGCTGCGATTTTCCAAGCTGTGGGATTGTAGCCTTCTTTAGCCATCAAGCATCTAAGACATTTAGATTAATGTGTATTGGTTTTTTCCTTTTCTCATATTTTCTGTAACAATTCTTTGTGCCCGAAGTGTAGTTCAGGCACGTTTGAAACTTCGAATAAGTGGTACATAACATAAGTTACCATGTCCTTTATTTACCTAATTGGTTCATTCTATTACTTGATCAATGTCACAGAAACATATGATTTCCTTCATGTGATAAAAATTTGATTTTTATTACTCGAGTGAAAATAATGTTTGTCATTTTCTTTTTGCATGAACAATCTAGCCTTACTGGAGACTAGGCGTTCAGTGCTTTCTCACTATTTGAATTGATGCATTATTTTTGCTGCTGTCTAGTCCTTTTGACTGATCTATCAAGCTCATGCCCAGCTTCCCAAGAAGGCCTTGCACCATTCCATATTTTATCTGAATTTGCTCTTATAGCTGCTTTGAGTGAGGAGATTAATGCACTCTTCAAACATGATCGTCCATATTGCATTTTCCCTACTGCATCCAAATGAAGTTAGTTTGTAGGGTTTTAAGTCATTTATTTCGTTGTTACAATGAAGGAAAAGGCACAAAACATGTTTTATATGTATTTAAAAATATCTTCTTCAAGTTATGGAGGGAGTAGCAGAGTTTTGAAGAAGTTATCAGTGGAGAATCACAGTTAGGAATTTGAAGTATCTACGTTGTCGAAGGAATGCAAAGATGAAGATTGTTGATTCCGAATTTGAAGGCCGCGATAGGGAAATTTCAACGCCAGACAAAATGGGCTTATTCCACTCAAAGGTAGAGAGAAATGTTAATGTCACTCCTTTTTTTTTTTAATTCACATTTTTATTAACTTTCTTTTTTTAAATATCAAGAGACTTTATTGTCCTTATGCCCGTAAATTCATCTCACCATATTTGTTCTTACATTCATGAGTCAATTAGCCATTCCTTTACATATACATATGTCCAATTTAAAATGGAAAGAAAGCTCATCCTAACAGGAGAAAAATACAAAAGTTATGCAATAGCAGCGAAAAAATGAAAGCCTGAATTACACTATGCTTCTGTGGTTGAGCTAATCTTGACGATGATTTAGACTTTTAGATATATGAATGAATTTATGAAAAAAAAAATATAGGTACTATTGAAAATATACTTCCTATTCCAAGATTAAATCCGGAACTTCTTGAAATGCTTATATAAGGATCGAAAGTTTTGATTGTTTTGGAGAATGTTTATGTGACATTCTCCATTCTTTGTAAATTATTTCTTTCTCCTATTGCCCTCTATAAATCATTGCCCCTTCAAGATCAATTTTTTTTAATGATTTTTTGTGCTCGACCACATTAAAAAAATGGTAATGTAAATCTTTGAAGATGTTAAAAATAAAAACCAAATATGCAATCCACTTCAAGCACAAAACTGCGTGCACCCAAAATTTTTCAAAGTACATATCTTTATTAGTAGGTTTTGAGGGATTCAAGTTTTAATAAAATTTTAAATTTTTATGAGAAAAATGCAGCTGGATTTAGTCAATTCATATATCTTGCCCAATTCATCAATATTAATATTTTCTACTTGAGAGTTGTCATCCATGATTACTTTAAAATGCCCTAAGTTTTTTTATTAAATAGAAGAATATGAAAATGGTGTGTTTGCTTGCGATATAAATTGCCATTTCACCCTCTCAAAATTTGTTTTTGTGAGGTCAATCTACGATCTTAACTAAAAAAAGAAATAGGACAAAAGTATTATGATTTCTTGTTCTGAATAAAAGGACAATGAAAACGTGAATAACAAAAAGCAAAGTACTATTGACAATTTTTCAACAAAAAAAAAAATTTAACCTTTTCTTTTTTGGTGGGGGAGGGGTTTTTATGTATCATGAGTCACAACCCATGTGGTTGTGCTTCTTCTCCTAGGAACAAAAAGGGGATTATGGAAACCCCCTCACAACTTCCTCATTTCACATTTTATTGTGCGAGTTTTCTAAAGAAATCGTGGAAAACATTTCGAGTGGGGTTATAGAAAAGAATTAAGAATCTGCTGTAACATTCTAAGAACATGGTGGGAAACCAGAAGGGTTCAACAGATTAGCCAATCAAAGTTGAAGGACACGCCGGAAGTGGAACAAATATGGGCCTACAATGTAATTTCTGTATAAAGCATTGAAACAAAAAAGATGGTATGGTTTATATTATCTATATTAGTCTGTGTGTTGGATTGGAACAAGAAAAGAATTGGTTATGCTTTCGTGGTGGAGCTGATGAAGTCCTTCGACAGCTTCCAGGAATAATAGTGGTGTGCAATTATACCACTAGTGAGTAAAATATTACGGCTGCTATAGCCAGTTGAAGCTTCACAACCTGAGTTATCCGTTCCTAGCAAGTTAACTAGAACCATAAATCTTTGTGTTTATGCTCCGGAATTGGGCTAACGGCTTTCGGTAATCAAAACTTACGTAGCTCAGTAACTACTATAAGCAATTCTTTGTTGAGTTAATCATATACGTTCACACATGGATTTGATGCAAATTCTCATTCATTCTTTTCTGTGTACTGAGTTATCGATCATTGGCAATTTTTGCATTTGATCTTCAAGATCAGAGCAATTTAGAGACTTGTATTGTTCATGTTGATTTGCCTGATTCTGATGCTCAACTTAAGTTCATCAATCCCAAATGAAGATCTAGATGGTATAATCCTTTCTTGCCAACAGTCGCTGCAAGTGGCAATGATATACCACGAATAAAGCTTTCTTCGATAAAGCAAACGATTCGCATTCATATCACAATGTTTTCAAAGGTTTTACTGCCAGATTATCACTTGAGGAAGTCAAAGCAATGGAAAAGAAATCTGGTTTTCTGTCACCCCCACCACAAAAGTGTCGTTGAAACGGCCATAACAATGTTAACACTATTGCTTGAGTCGTGCGTAGCACTGTTCTAAGAACTATTTCATGAAATTGAAATGTCTCCCCAGAATTAAACAAGCCTTTTTCATTTGTTGCGAACAAGAAAGACAAACTTTCTTCTTGTTGCAAACTAGAAGGATCAGAACTAGCAAATTAAAACCAGCAGATATAGAGAGAGAAGATGAGGACAAAATTGTCAGGAAGATATCAACTGACAGAAACAAGAGAGAGAGAGAGAGAGCAGCTATAAAAAAGATATCAACTGAAGCTGTTGGGATGATTTTCTGAGATCCTATTTATAGATTTCAGAATGAGGTGCAACCCTTCTCACTTTCGATGTGGGACAAAAACTGCAACTCTTCTCACTTCCCAATGTGGGACAGAAAAAGCAATATTTCTCATTTTTCGATGTGGGACAAAGAATATTTTTGAAATACTATATATTTTACAACAATCTCCTTTCTATTTCAAAAAGATTCTTTGGATAAAGGAAGAATTTTAAAAGTACTCTGCTGAATTTGGTTGAAATGTAATTAGATTGGTGTCTTTTGGACTATAAACCAAACATAAATTGATAAAACATGATCTACAGAATTATTGGTGAAATATAAATTTCTATGAACCAATAACTCTTGATGTATGACAGAGATTTTATCAATCACATTGCAACCCATAATTTGCTGTTAACGCAGTTTTGCGCTTTTAGGCCGTGCACCTGCCTGGTTATTTCATGAGAGCTCTAAAGATTTGACCAATGAATCTTATAGGAGTGCCCCACTCCACTCTCATATAGGTAAATTCATCAAGTGTATACTTTTTTAAATACACCTCCCTAATAGGATATGAATTCATTAAGAGTTTTAACTCATTCTCAATTAGTCAAAGCACTTATTTCCGGAGGGACTTAAATTTGAAGTGCTTTACGGTCAATATTGACTTGTTATTACCTATATGAATCTACTTCATGGGATCACCAATCATATAGGTTGGGTTACAATCTCTATTGACAACTTGTTGGTCGAAATCCTATTTCTTTTGAAGTTTGAAGAATCAATTTTCTTCCTACGGGTTTAGTCAGAGGATCGGCCAAATTCAACTCTGACTTCACATAATCAATGAAAATAATTCCATCTCTAAAAAGCTGCTTTACGATATCATGTCTCAATCTCATGTGTCGACTTTTACAATTATACGATTTATTTTTAACAATAACAATAGCCGCTTGACAATCACTATGTATAGGCACGGGAGACAACATATCCTTATTTGAAGGAATATTGGCTAAGAAATTTCTTAACCAATCAGTCTCAGAACCAGTCAACTCCAGAGTTATAAACTTTGATTCCATAGTTGACCTAGCAATGACTGTCTATCTGGCTGACTTCCATGCTACTGCACCACCACCAAGGGTGAACACATAACAACTAGTGGATTTTGTATCATTTGAATCAGAGATCCAATTAGCATCACTGTATTCTTCTAGTACAGTGGGAAATTCACTATATAAAATACCATAATTTATGGTACCTCTCAAATATTTCATTAGTCTGACCAATGCAAATCAATACTCACGATTGGAATTATGAGTATATCTACTCAGTCTACATACAACATGGGCTATATCTGATCTTGTAAAATTCATTAAATGCATCAGACTCCCAATAATCTGAGCATATTTTGATTGAGCAACTAGGTCACTATTATTTTTCTTTAATTGAGTGTTAGCATCATAGGGAGTGCTTACAGGTATCACATCATAATTTTCAAACTTCTTAAGAAGTCTCTCTGCATAATGTTCTTGTGATAACATTATACCATCATCTCTCCTTATGATTTTAACACCCAATATTATTTTAACTTCACCCATATCATTCATATCAAAATTGGAAGACAAAAATTCTTTAGTACTATTAACAATATTTAGACTAGTACCAAATATAAGCATGTCATCCACATACAAACTGATTATCACATATTGATCATTGACAATTTTAACATATACACATTTATCCACATCTACAGATGAAAATCCGTCTTTAATCAATACTTAATCAAATTTTGTATGCCACTGTTTAGGAGTTTGTTTTAAGCCATAAAGAGATTTAGTTAATTTACAAACCTTATTTTCTTGTCCAGAAATGATACATCCCTCAAGTTAAATTATATAAATTTCTTCTTCTAAATCACCATTTAAAAAGGCTGTTTTGACATCCATTTGATGAATAAAAAGTTTATGAATAGAAGTCAGAGCAAATAAAATCCGAATAGAGGGAATTCTTGTTACTGGTGCAAATGTGTCAAAATAATCAATATTTCGTTTTTGAGAAAATCCGTTAACTACTAAACGAGCTTTGTATTTATCAATAGAGCCATCAAGATTATATTTTTTTTTGAAAATTCATTTGCAACCAATAGATTTTGTACCAGGCGGTAAATCTACCAAAATTCAAGTTTTATTTTTCATAATAGAGTCAATTTCAGTTTTTATTGATTCTTTCCAAAATTTGCTATCAGAAAAAGAAATAGCATCAAAATAAGTTAAAGGATTATTATCAATAAGAAATGTTTGAAAATTATTCCCATAGGAAAATTCTTTTCTTGGCCTTTTATTCCTTCTCAATTCCTCATTAGAGGTTATTTCTTTATTTATTTCAACAGGTGCATGAGAAATTTTATTAGACAGTGAAAAAATATGCTCAAAAAATTCAGCATTTTTTGTTTCAATGATTGTATTACAATCAAGTACATCACTTCTTAAAACAAGAAATCTATATGCAGCACTATGTTCAGTATATCCAATAAACATACAATCAGAAGTTTTAGAACCTAATCTTCTTTTCTTAGGTTCAGGTAATAATACTTTAACTAAACACCCCCACACTTTTAGGTATTTCAAATTAGGTTTATAATTTTTTCATAATTCATAAGGTGTTTTGCTAGTTCTTTTATGTGAAATTCTATTTTGTAAATAACAAGCAGATAAAATAGCTTCCCCCCACAAATTATCAGGAGTATGAGAACTAATTAATATAGAGTTCATCATTTCTTTTAATGTTCTATTTTTTCTTTCAGCTACACTATTAGATTGTGGTGAATAAGGTGGTGTTACTTCATGTATTATACCTTCATGTTCACAAAAGCTATCCAAAACTAAATATTCACCTGCTCTATCTGATCTAATTCTTTTTATTCTTTTATTAAGTTGATTTTCTACTTCAGACTTATAGGATAAAAAAGCATTATGAGTATCATCTTTATTTCTAAGTAAATAAAGTTTAGTGTATCTAGAGTAATCATTTATAAAAGTAACATAATATCTTTTACCTCCTCTAGTCATAGTTTGTTTCAAATCACCTAAGTCTGTGTGAATTAAATTTAATAATTCAGTTTCTCTTTGGACAGTTACACAACTTTTCTTTGTTATTTTAGTTTCTATACATATTTCATATTTGTCCATTTTATCATTAATACCAGAAATTAGGCCACTAGATTGCATTTTTTTTATATAACTTGCATTAACATGTCCTAATCTAGCATGCCATAAAGAAATTGAATCAACAATATAAGTAGAAGAAGAAGCATTCTCATTAAGCACATTTGAAATGTTAAGTACAAAGAGTCCCTGGTTACAATAATCTTTCCCCACAAATATATTATTTTTTGTCATTACGATCTTATCAGATTCGAATGACACTTTCACCCCAACTTTTCCTAGCAATGCTACAGAAACCAGATTTGCCCGAATATTTGGCACATGCAGCATATCAATAAGAGCCAAAGTTTTTTCTGAAGTGAGTTTCAAGAGCACTTTGCCCTTACTCAGAACTTAAGCAGTTCATGAGTCTCCAAGGTAGACTACTTTTTCATCATTCCCTATTGGAGTATAGGAGGAAAACGCTTCTCGATTTGTACATATGTGCCGAGTAGCCCCAGAGTGTACCACCCATTCTTTCACATTGGCTGCAATGTTCACTTGAAAGATGACTGTAACAATTATTTCATCTCTTTCGGTTAAATTAACCTTAGGAGGATTAGCATTTGCTTTGTTACCCTTATTGTATCTACACTGGGTAGCATAATGTCCTGATTCTCTACAATAATGACAATTGCTTTTCTTTTCCTTAAAGTTGGGAATATTGGGCTTGTAATTAGGATTTTTTGGTATATTATACTGGGACTTATTGGCTTGCATGCAGTTACAATACACGTCAAATAATTCATTTAAGAGTGTTTGTAAAATAGTATGCCGACATATCTTATTGGCATATTACCAGAATTCTCTTGTCTTGACATCCGTAGTCGCCGTTGGTTGTACTTTTGTCAGTGCATAGGTCACTTCATGAATGTCGAGTGGAGAGTGCTCATAGTCTTGCCATCTATTGAAGTTTTCATTGGCAAAAACTTCAATTTTGGAGACGTCCGAAAAAGGTTTAGCAAATGGTATTGCGACTGCTATTGCTGCGGATGAAGGTTGTGTGGTATTAACACTGTTGGAGACCATAGTTTCTTAGATTGTTGTTGAAACGGCCACAACAATGTTAACACTAGCAAATTAAAACCAACAGATATAGAGAGAGAAGATGAGAACAGAATTGTCAGGAAGGTATCAACTGACAGAAATAAAAGAGAGAGAGAGAGAGAGAGAGAGAGAGAGAGAGAGAGAGAGATAGAGTAGCTATCAGAAAGATATCAACTGAAACCGTCGGGGTGATTTTCTGAGGAGGGAATGGATCCTATTTATAGATTTTAGAATGAGGTGCAACTCTTCTCACTTTCGATGTGGGACAAAGACTGCAACTCTTCTCACTTCCCAATGTGAGACAGAGAAAGTAATATTTCTCATTTTTCGATGTGGGACAAAAAATATTTTTGAAATACTATATATTTTACAACAAAAAGGTGTTGTCCCTGCATACAGCTCATACTCCAACGTCCAACCTTTTTGTGGTTGCATCACAACTCGGGGTTTTGGAGAGACTAGAATTTTGGAAAGGGTATAATAATTGGTGTCTTGGACAGTGGAATCAGAGCGGAACACCCTTCATTTGGTGATGAAGGAATGCCTCCACCACCGGCAAAATGGAAGGGAAAGTGTGAATTCAATACTTCAGTATGCGGTTTGAATGTAATCTCTGGCACTTCAATGTCTTGCCCTCACCCCAGTGGTATGGCTGCTTTGCTGAAAAGTGCTCATCCTGATTGGTCATAATTTCATATAATAATTCTTTAGTCAAAACCCATTCAAACACCAATAAATTCCAAAAAACTTTGTCAACTTATTCTCCTAGTAACTTACATATTTAATTGAAAATTTAACTATTTTATTAAAAATACTACAACAGTCGCTAACGTGGGTGAGGCTAATTCAGTTTACAATGTTCAGATTGTTGCACCTGCAGGAGATATGGTCAACCTGACAACCCGCTCAGTTTCACAAAGGTGAACCAGAAATTGACACATGAAGTTACATTCAGTCCATTAGGATCGGCTACTAATCTAGCGGTATCTCATGGATCTCTCGCCTGGATATCCTCCAAGTACTCCGTCAGAAGCCCGATCGCTGCAATTTTCCAAGCTGTGGGGTTATAGCCTTCTCTAGCCATCAAGCATCTTGGACATTTGGACTAGGGGTGAGCATTCGGTGCAAATTCGGTAATTCGGTGCACTGAATTCGGTGAATTCGGTTATTCTATCTCTAGAAATCTAAACCGTTTTCAATTCCGAATTGGCCATAACCGAATTCATTTCGCAACCGAATTCAAATTCGAAAACGGTAAACCGAATTCATCTATTTAAAAAAAAAAAATCTCCACGGACAAAAGGTAAAATTTTCATTTTAGCAAGTTTTTTCCTTTTTAATTTTTCTAACGGGTTAAAGGTGAAATTTTTCCCATCCTGTAAATAAATGTACAACAGGTGGAGGACTTCTTAGGACGTGGCCCAATGGAGATTTTGTCAGCCCATGTAATGGGCAAACAGAGAAGAATTTCTCATGAGCCGTAGGGGCCGTTATACTGGTAGTATTATTCACAATACAGAGGAGGACGTGGAGGAACACGGTGGTTGCCGACAATTAGAAAAACAATACGAATAGCATCATAAAAGTAATCAGTGAGTACATTTTCAAAGAATAGACTAGTTTCAAAGAAGCACAAGTGCATAAATTCATCCATTTTACTAGTCGATCTTGGCCATTTTACTGCCAGAGATGAGCACAGAGCACTTACCTAAGCGAGCCAGAGATGAGCAGTGATTGGTGCTTCGGCTTCGACACTCAGCAGCGATGAACCACTACGGCAGCGATGAGCAGCTTCGATTTGGGTGGACTGGCGGAGGCCGGAGAGTACGGCGGACTGGCGGAGGCCGGAAAGCAGCTTCGATTTGGGAATTGGGACTTGGGAGTGAAGCTGTGAAAGCCCTAGGTGAAACCGTGAAGACACTACTGCAGCTGTGATTGTTCAAATTATTAGGCATTAGCTGTTTGCTGAAATCCGACTTTTTCCAAATTGAATTGAAGTGATTGTGTAATTTTTAATTTACAAATTGGGGCTCCTAAATTATAATACATTCATTATGCTCCTCAATAATTTAAAAATTATTACTGATTTGATGCCCAAATTTATTCATAATTGAACACATTACTTATGTTCTAATCATTTTGTGGTTTAATTGGCATTTATTTGATCACTTATACTTAGAATCCTTAGTCTATGATTTAAGGAATACATAAAAAGTGATTAATTTAAACTAGAATAAACCTTAGACTATACAATGATTGGTGATAATTTATGAATTTATAATTTACAATGATTAATAATAAGTAATATTAGTTACAAACTTACAAATTACAATAATTAGTGATAAGTTATATTAGTTACAAACTTATAATTTATTTCAAATCAAAATAAAACTTATTTACTTACATATGTTATTGTGAAAGTCAATACACTAATACATTGATTTGCAATTCATATGCATTCACTTACACTGCTAACTGCTTAATTGTCTTATCTATACTTAAAGCCTTAAGAATTAAGATTAGTGAATAGATACTATGAATTTTTATGTTAAATATGTAGAGTACACTAATACTTGCAAGTTACAGATTACACATTCAAATATTCAATAATTCAAACATAAATGATGTATCAAATGACCAATATTTAAATTCTAATTACTAATTATGTTTATTGTTTAATATTTAGTATTATACATATATGTATTAATTATTATCTAATTCTAGTCATGTTACTCATGTATAAAATAATAAGTATTATAGTTATCTTATATTGTTATCATGTTATGTATTATTATATATTTGTATTATTAATAATAATATAAATATATAATAATACATAACATAATAACAATATAAGATAACTAAATACTAAAATATAAGATAACACTATAATAATTTAGTATAGTCATATAACAATTAACAAATACTAAAATAATATATTGTACATTATTATATATTATTATTATTATTATTATAAGTACATGATATGATGATAATACCATATGCTAATTATTATTAATAGCATTTACCTATATAATATAATAAAGTATTAGTAGTATATAGTATATACTAATACTAAATAGCATTTATCTATATATTATATAATTTTATATACCAATTTGGTAATTTGAATGCAGTAATGCGGTACCCGATTTCAATTACCGAATTTGAATGCGAAATCGGTTATTACCAAATTCAGAATCTCATTACCTATTTCATACCATATTAAAATTCGATGAATTTGGTATGTACCGAATTTGTACCAAATTACCAAATACCCGATTTCAAATTACCGAATTGAATTTGAAATCGGGTATGAATTCGGTTCATACCAAATTTGCACACCCCTAATTTGGACTCATGTGATTTGAGTTTTCCTTTCCTGTCTTTCAGTGGCAATTCTTTGTGCCTTAAGTGTACTGCAGGCACGTTTGAATAAAATTTCAAGTAAAAGATTCTTAAGTTGCTATTTTCTCTGTATACATGATTCTAACAATCAATCTAAATGCGTTTGGTAAAATTGAAATTTGAAATCTGAAACTTGAATCCATTAAATTATTGAGTATTAAATTAAATATATTTAAGTGTATATTACATTCAGTAATAAATGAATAAATTATCATTTATTTTTGGGTGCATATTTTGCCAAGAAAATTCAGCACCACTTAATTAATTCAGATGTTTAATTTTTGATTATCAAACACGTCTAGACATATTCCATTAAATTTGAGTGTCGAATTGGGTCATCAAACAGAGCCTGAGCCTAAGTTACAGAAATGCATTATTCCCTTCACCTAATAATAATAAGCTGATTTTGGTTAATCAAGTGAGAAAAATGTTTGAAGTTTTGTTTTTGCACGAACAATCAATTGAGAAATGACTTGGCGTTTAAGGTTTGTCCAATCGGTTTCAAACTTTCAATTAGTACATGGTGTAAGCTACTATGAAGTATTGTCGACTGGTTTTTTTTAACCTCATCGCAACTTCTCAAGGAGGTCATAGAGCATTTAATATTCGTGGTTGGCTGTGGAACAAATATGTTTGTATATTTTAGCCCTCCAACTATTATTTGTATGCTTTTAATCTTTCAATTTTTAAAAACATATATTTCTAACCCTTCCTTCAATTTCAACTGAAATGGAATCTATCTCAAACCTATGTAGTTTAGATCATGTTCTTCCTCTAATTATGTCCCGCGGACACTGCAATTATCGGTGGTTAGTTAACCGTCATTGACCACTGATGCAGATTCCATATTTGAACTCCGTTTTCTATGAATTTCGCTAGATATGAGAAGAATGAAATAAAAAAAATTATAGTTTTACTACTATTTTTCCAATTCTTTATTAAATCTTTCAATCCTTACACCAAAATGTTCTTTTAAGCGAGAAGAGTTCAAAACGACAAGAAATTTGGCACGATTCTCACCTGAATTTGAACAAAATAATTAAAACACTCCCATGATTATTTGCGGCTATTTCAGGGCTCATTTGGTGTCAAATTTTCTAAGGCCTTGTTTGGATTGAGAAATTTGATGAAATATTTAAAATCCACCCAAATCGTTGTAGTTGTTTGAATTGCTTAAGAACATCTAGGTTTACAATTCACTAATTATCTAAATGTAGTTTAAAACTAAAATAATTGGTAATTATAAATCCAAATACTTATTGAGTAATCTAAACAATTAGAAAAATTTGAGAGTATTTCAAATTTTTCATCAAATCTCTCAAACCAAACGTATCATAACATTTTATACCATTCAACTCCTTATGTCATGAGGATGCAAAAATATGATTTATTTGGTCATATTTGTGTTGAATAAAAGTCTCCCAATTTTGGACTATTTCTTTTATTATGTTAATTTACTAAACCTTGAATTTTTGTTTGTGCATTGTGCATGATACAATTTCTTTTGGCTTTAGCAGTTCAAATGGATAGAAGGGTTAGAAGTGTACACTTTTAGGAGTTGGAGATTTAAAAATATACAAAGAACAATTGAGGGGCTAAAAGTGTACAAATTTAACAGTTTGGACTTGAATTGAGGCTTAATACCGAATGAGGGACTAAGCTGCAATTTGCTCTAAATTAACTTTAATTACCTTCACTCTTTTGACGACCTTCGTCCTCAATTTGCCGCTGTGCAGCGTCCCCTCAATCTCACTCAACTCTTCTCCAGGCAAGTTGTATCAAGAGCTCCTAAGCCTTTTCTTTCTTTTTCTTTTTTGGTTATTTCATTGTTTTTTCTTCGTCTGCGTATTGAATAAATCCCTTAAAAAGAATTAATGTTTATTCTTTCCCGTTCTTTCACATCATTAATTTCACCAAAAAGATCGAATTTTTCGCTTTCAAAAATTGCTCTTTTCTCCACATTTGCATCATCAGCAGAAAAACTTATGACCCATTTGCAGAAAAATGAATCGAACGTCGAAAAATCCCTCGACAGAGTGAAAATCAAACTTAACACAGCATGCATAAATGAAGTTTTGCGGAGATGCTCCGTAGATAAACCCCAAATGGGTCTTAGATTCTTCATCTGGGCTGGCCTTCAACCCAAATACAGGCACTCTGCATATATGTATGGCCAAGCTTGCAAATTGTTGGAAATTAAGCAAAACCCACAAGTTATTAGTGATGTTATTGAAGCATATAGGATGGAAAACTGTGCTGTTAGTGTTAAGATGTTTAAGGTGTTGTTGTATTTGTGTAGAGAGGCTAAAGATGCAAACTTGGGGTTGTGGGTATTGAGGAAAATGAAGGAGTTTAATTGTAGGCCTGATACGACTGCATATAATGTGGTTATTGCTATGTTTTGTGAGAAGAGGGAGGTTGATGAGGCAATGAAATTGATGGAAGAGATGGGTTTGATTGAACTTTATCCGGATATGATCACATATGTTGCAGTACTTAAGGGGTTATCTGATATTGGGAGGCTGGAGGATGCATGCCGGCTTGTTAAGGCTATGAAAGGGCATGGTTGTGTGCCCAATGCAGTTGTCTATTCAATACTGCTTGATGGGATATGTAGATTTGGGAGTTTGGAGAGGGCAATGGAGATGTTGGGGGAAATGGAGAAAGAAAGTGGGGATAGTAAACCAAATTTGGTTACTTATACGGCTGTGGTTCAAAGATTTTGTGAGATGGGTCAGTCTATGGATGCATTGAGGATTTTAGATCAAATGAGGGAATTTGGATGTAAGCCAAATAAAACCACGATGAGTGTCTTGATTAAGGGGCTTTGTGCTGAGGGGCGCATAGAGGAGGCCTATAAGGTCATTGATAAGGTTGCCGGAGAGACTGTGTCATATGATGAATGTTATAGTTCTCTTGTATTATCGCTCTGGCAGGTTGGAAAACTTGAGGAGGCAGAGAAGGTTTTCGGGATGATTCTGGTTCAAGGACTGAGGCCTGATGGTGCTGCTTCAAGTACTGTCTTGAGGCAGCTTTGTTTGGTAGGACGGTGGCTTGATGCATTCCGCTTGTGTGAAGGGATTGAGAATTCTGGAAATGTATCCATTGATGCTGACATTTATTCAATTCTTTTGGCTGGACTTTGTCAAGAAAAAAATTTGGTAGAAGCTGCAAAGCTTGCAAAGCTAATGGTGGAGAGAGGTGTCCAGCTACAAGCTCCTTATGTAGATGATGTGGTTAAACATCTGAAAAATTCTGATGAAGAAGAGTTGGTTTCCAAAATCTCTAGGATCAGTAGTTGATGAAGAGCAGACTGTTTTCTATATGCGTTCCCTGAAAGATGCTGAAGTTTCTTCCCAGCATAGATATTTGTACAAGAAATTGTTTGGCTATAGAATATTGCATCTGATTTGTAACCTGGCTTTTGAACTTGACAGCATTATATTTCAGATATCGGTAAGCGTCGTCCTCAAGAGATGGTCAATTTATTGATCTTTTTGCATCTTAATTGCCTAGTACAGTACCAAGTGAGAGTAATAGGATCACATGTACAAGATGCAAAATGTTGGCAACCAGGATGCAGTAAGAATGGAAGGGAAAGAACCATTCTCAGGCAGATTATCATTATTGAGGACCAATGAGGCTTGTACTGGCTGAGCATAATGCAGTTTCTTTTGAGGCTCATGTAACCCAATTGCAGTTTTTGAAGCTTGACAACCCTTGTTGCAGCAGTTTTAGATGGTGAGACTGTTATTAATTGGATCTTTTACTCTTCTTATTATCCAAAAATTTATTCAGCTTTAAATTTCTGAAATAGGCATTTCATAAATGTCCTTTTTGTTCTTTTCTGCTGGAATCCATTTCAGAGCAGCAGTAGTTTTAGCCTTTTTGGTTGATGCATTCTTTGTGAAATCACTGCTAGAAAATAGATAATAGGAATCTTGTGGAGGGCAGCTGTTGTACCCCTGCTAGGTTTAATCATCATTAGTGAAATTTAAATTTATGCATGTTGTTGTCAAAAGATAATTTGTGGCAGACTTCATAGGATATGGAAAAATGAAGGAATGAGGGAACACAGGCTGGGGGATTGTTTTGCTCATACCTAGGATTAGCAGATGAGTCTTTACAGGATCAGAGCTGCTAGGTTCATGCATGTTGAACTAATAATCTTCCATAAATGAGAAATCCTCCATTTAGCTTGCAATTATTTATTAGATAGAGGTTTTAGAAACAGAAGTAGAAATTGTCTATGATTGTCTCTGGGACAAGAAAGATGTGCATATACATGAATGCAAATTGCAAAAAGTCATGTGGCATTCTAATTGCACCTCCTTTAAATTTCTTCATCTAACCAACATGTTATGACAAGTTTACATGCGATCATCCAATGTGAACAATCCTAATAACAACGAATAACGCTTGATCAACAGTCCACTCTAATGTCATCCTGTAAACTAGGATCTTTATTTCTTTGTTGGGGGGGGTGGGGGAGGGGAATTTTGCTTTTTCTGCTATTTTTACCACACAGTTCTTAGCTTGTCTTCCATTGTGAGGATATGTGTGCTACTATTACGTTGTTAAAGTTGCCCTTATTTTTAATCGTTGTTGTGATTTTCCAATGGATGCAGTTTTTGCTTTTTGGTCTCAATTTGGGGGACCATGCTCTTTCCTCTTTGATAGCTATTGTTTCTAGGGAAAGATAAAGAACTGCTAGTTCATAACCACTGTTTGATCTGGAATTGAAGCATGTTGTTTACATGCGCTTCGAAAAATTGGAAATTTTCATAAAGGAGATTGCACATTTGCACGTCATTTAGACGCTTATTCAAAAGATGAATCTGAAAGGTATGGACAAATGATGCTCAATGGTCTCCAAATTCTTTGGAACATTTCATTGGTCTTCTGGTTCCTCCCATTCAAATTTGTCTATACTTATAATTATTGGAAATTATTGTGGTTAGTCCATCATTTTGCTGGTCATTTTGAAGTATGCATCTTTGAGCATTTTGCATTCGGTCAAACTTTTGGTAAACAATACCTTAATATTTAAGATGTTATATATCTCAGACATCATCACTTCTTTCCGTCCAATTTTTGGCATATGAATGTTTCTCTTGAATTATAAGTAGTGCTTCTCCTTGTTGCTCTACTGATTAACTTGCTAACTGTCGATTAATTGAAATGGACTGAAAATGTTTTGCTGTTTCCAGATTTACAGATTCGGTTCCTTCTGGGGCATTGGAAGTAGAGGGCCTATTCAGGAAGAGTTACTATTTCCTTTTCTTGACGGCTAGTGCAGCCCAACCACCTCTTGAACTAGCTAGAATCCCGTAGCTGGACTAAGAGTTGCAGAAGCTTTTGAAAGGTTAGTAATCGACAATGCACATTCAGCCACTTCCAATGTCGATATGTTTCCAGACGGTGAAATCATTCTTCTTATTCTGTTTCCAGACAAGGTATCTGTTCGTGTAGTCGGAACTGGAAAGTGTGCAATCAATAATGTGGTTATAACAGCGCCTGGAGTGTCGCAGGAAGTGGATTCTTCACGCTTAGGATGTGGTACAGGACGGTGCCAAGTTTGCTGTAAACAAGGGCAATCTGGGATTGAATAATTGTCGATG
Organism: Coffea humblotiana; assembly: GCA_023065735.1. Taxonomy (NCBI): domain Eukaryota; kingdom Viridiplantae; phylum Streptophyta; class Magnoliopsida; order Gentianales; family Rubiaceae; genus Coffea; species Coffea humblotiana. The sequence goes on along the minus strand of CM041215.1, from coordinate 24,753,034 downwards.
CATTTATTCTGAACCATGTACAACGTTGTTAATGAATTGTAAATCATCATGGATGACTCGTAGAACTTTGCAAAGGTGGTGTGAGAATCATGTATGAAATGGATTTTGTGATTTTGGTTTCTATGTTTTGATCTTACAGTTTTTGAAGATGAAAGAACAAGAATGAAAATGGGAAGCTAAAATAGAAGCAGGTGAGAATTCATGGGAAAAAAATGAAATGCCTTGTTCAACTTTACTCATAATGCCTTATTCCACGTAATGTCTTCCATGACTTTTACTATCTACAACCCTGCGGCTTTAATTAGTTTTGAGGTCCCCTAATTGTTGATCCTCATAGTTTTTCACCTCAAATGTTTAATATGAATTTTTACTCAAATTTGGAACAAGGAAAAACGAAATAAGGCAAAACGTACATTTGCCATAAAAAGTTTTAAAGAAGAATAATGGTTTGTTTTTATTAGTCAAAGGAATAAAAAGAAATGTTAATATTTTCTCCACTCAACTAATACTTTCAATTGCATATTTTTTTTTTATTTTCAAGTGCCAAATTATGCTTTAGTCTATCATTAAGCTTGGTTTATCCATGCTTGACAATGACACGTTGGCTCTTCCAAATCTATCAAATGGCTATCAGTCTAATATTAGTCAAGTTGCCTACTATTGAAGCCTTTGGTGAGAAATGAATAAAGTAATAAAAGCTAGCATTTCATAATAATGAAAGGTTCTATCAAAAATATATTCTATGAGATTGCGTTGCAAGTGATTATTTTAAAATTTCTTTGATTATTTATTATAGTATGTTTGCGATGTAGTTAAAATAAAAATGTGATTGAAAAATATGTTCAAGATATTATACAAGTAAAAAAAATTGGAATAACTAGTAATTTTTTTTTAAAAAATCACATGGGCCGATCTTCAAATGTGTAAAAGTTGTGGGGGTTTTGACTATAGAACAATTTTTTTAGGGGGGGGGTTGCAAATGGTAGTTTTGCCCAAATAGATCCGTACATAACAAGGCAAAAGAATCGCTTAGAATCGAGGGTTCCTTATATTCCATGCTAATTATCTATTCACTCAAATTCAACGTTCCAGATTTCTTCCTCACCCACCTTTTCACCTCCTCACCGTCCGATCACAGCCTTTCCCCTTCCCTAAAATTAATGACCCCAAATCCAAATCCCTATTTGTTTCAATTCACCCAAATTCAACTTTGTCTGAGGCAATTCAACTTGTATGAGATTTTTCAGGCTTGTCTAGTTCAATCTGTCTGACTGCCGTAATCTACTTGCAATCTGTTGACGTGATCTTGAAAGTCAGAATTGAGTTTTTGAGGGTTTCATTGTAAAGTCGAAGATTTTAAGTGATCATTGATTTGTAGGTAGTGTCAGATATGCGTATAGAAGAATTGGGTGGAGAAGAAGAGGGCTTGGAGATTGCCGAGAGGCCTGAGGAGGAGGAGCAGGAGGCGGCGAAATCAGCTGCTAGTGGTGAGGCTTTGCCTAATGTTGGTGATAGTGGTGGCGGCGGCGGCGGCGGAGGAGATATTGTGTTGTGGAGTACAAAGAAGGTTTTAGTGGGAGCAGGGGCAAGGGCTTTATTTTATCCAACTTTGCTGTATAATGTTGTTAGGAATAAAGTTCAGGCTGAATTTCGGTGGTGGGATTGGATTGATGAGGTATACTACGTCCAAATTTTTGTAGAAGTCTTTTATAGTATTGTAATTATTACTTTTATAGTTACGATTGCTTGTTTTGAATATTGTCATCGGTTAATCTCCATTGGGTATTTTAGCAGTGGTAATTTGCATTTCTATGGGTTGAGATGTTTTTGCTGTTTATGATGTGTAAATGACCAGGAAAAGTAGAATATTCAAGCATTGTATTATGCTTGAAATTTGGGAAGTTTGTTTTTAGGGATGAGTTCGCATGTATTTGAACTACGAGTGATAAAGCTGGTTATGAATAAGTTTACATAAAGCTGGCCAGATAGGAAATTGTTCTTATGGAGAATTTCTATTATTGGGTATGCGGTTCTGTTAATAATCTCATCATCATCAGCTTGTGATGACATCTTAAGTGTGAGGAATTGGTAGACTGACCATGGGCTTTGAGTTAAAGAATATGATTTTTTTTCAACGAAGCAATTATAGGTGTTAGCATCCTGTTAATTTGACAAAGAATGGATGCCATGCTGAGATGTCTTTTAATGAATGCTGTGAAAAGTATAATTTCTGTTTTGCAAACTGAAGTCCTTTTATATTAGTTTGTCTTGTTAGGTGCAGTTCCATTCAGGTCTGATGTCAGTGAGCTAAAGGATCTTGGCATTGGTGCAGTTGTTACTCTTAATGAGCCGTATGAAACTCTGGTCCCGACATCTCTGTATCAGGTATGTTCTTGCGGACTGCCTAGATAGAGTCTGCATCCTGACTTTGTTTTTATTTTAGTTAATTGGTAGTGAGGTAGAATCATTCTTCCAAGCCATCAACCATTTTTCTTTTGTTCGCTAGCTCTATTCTTGATGGATTCACAGTGTTTTTAGACTTTTGACATGTTCCGGAAGTGATTAATTTTACTGTCTACACTTAATTTCATGCTGTTGCTGTTGTCTTCTTATAGGCAGTTGACTTTATGCTATCGAATTTAGAACAGGTGGCTATAGATTGAGTCACATTTTTTAGTTGATAGATTGTTAGTTCTATTTAACACTACTTTCCTAACTCTTTGAAAACTACTTTTACTAGGATTTAAGTGTTTTTGATCTTTTACTTATTTCGTTCCCCTCTTTTGTCTGTGTCAATGCTTCTCAGCTTTGAAATTTTCTTGAGCATTACTGGTTCTGTTGATTTTCTCTAGTGAATGGTGGTACTTTTGCTTGGGTGCATTATGCATGCATCCTTGCCCTCACGAGGTTTTGGTTTATTGATGATTGTGTATTTTGTAGGCTCATGGAATTCATCATTTAGTTCTTCCTACAAGAGATTACCTCTTTGCACCATCATTGGATGACATTTGCCGAGCTGTAGACTTCATTCATGGTAAGTTTTTTTTCGTAATAGGATGTGTATTTGACCAAGTGTAATCAAACTTCCCAAATTTTTTAAGTGCATGTTCCATTATTGGATTAATTAGATTGTATTTGGAGATTGCATTTGTTCACATTACTAAACAATTTATCCTTTTCCACTTGGTCATTTGAATGTTATAGCAATTTATCTCTCATGTTGTGTTTAAGTAGTGGGGATTGCAGGAGTATAATATTTGGCTGAACAGGCAGTATGTGGCTTGCCAATAGATAGCTCCATTTTCGAGTACTTGATACCTGGGTGTATGCATACAGATGCACGTACACTATAATGTGCACACTTAGATGTAGTTCGATGTCATCTAGTTATTTCATCATACTCTGTGTTGTTTTAGCATGAACCTGTTACTTAAATCTTCTAGTTATCTGCTAGAATCAGGCTTGGGTATTCTGATAATTTGGGTGCATATCTCCTTGGTGTCATTTCAACTGGGAAGACATCTACTTGCAATTTTATTCACCTCCTTAATTTTAGATTTTGTGTCGTTGCTGATACTGTTTAATTGGCTCCCTTTTATCCATTTCACGCTCGACATATTTTATGCTCCCTAACAGACCTTTAACTTCGGTCCGCTATAAGGAATTAGGTGTGGAAAAAGAATCAGTGGACATGTAAAACAGAACAAACTTGTCAATCTGATATTTAATAATTACTATTCTACACTAACTCTGTCTTTATTATGAGACATGACTGCTTTATACAACTCAAATATTGTCATCTAATATTTGTTTTCCTGGTTTTAATTCGTGAAGAGAATGCATCATGTGGACAAAGCACTTATGTCCATTGTAAGGCTGGGCGGGGTCGCAGCACAACTATAGTTATATGTTATCTGGTGAGTGCAAAAACCAGGAAATTCTAATTTGATAACATGTAACGTTTCTGGTCATTGCTTATTTACATAAATTCTTACTGCCCTTCCCCGTTATGCTGTTTTCTTCCATTTTAGGTTAAGTTTAAGCAGATGACGCCTGATGTTGCCTATAATTATGTGAAGTCAGTACGGCCCAGGGTACACTTGGCCTCCTCCCAGTGGCAGGTTTGTTGAGATTATAATGAGGTTACAATCCAAATTGTGGACTAATAATCTGAATTACTCTAGTTAACTTTGTTTGCTGCTGATTGCAGGCTGTTCAGGAATTTCACTATCTGCAGGTCAGGACGACCTGTGCCTCAAGCCTTCTGACAGATCTGGTTTTTAAAAGCTCCAAGTTGTTTTCTAGCCGAGATCTTTTAGCATTTGATGATGGTTCTGCAGTCATAATTACCAATTCTGATCTTGATGGATATGATCCAAATCAAGACCCTGTTGCTGTAAGAAATGAGATTTGGGCAGACGTGAATTTCATCTATAGAGTTAAAGTGGCTGGTGCGATAGCTTTGACAAAACTTTCTTGCTTGTGGCTTCGATGTCGCACTCAACAGAGAGTTTTAGGTGAGGAGTTGACCGGGGAGAGCAGCTGCTTGACTGGAGCAGAACCATTGGGAGACATTACTGTGGACATCCACGTCTACTCTTCATAGATTCATCAAAATTTGTATATATTTTTCAATCGTATATAATACATGTATAACTCTATTTCTTTAGTCATTTTGGTCTGTGTTTTGCCCTGAATGGCTGTTAAAATTGCACATATTCAGCCGTTGCGATAATGTAAGAAGCAACGGCGAAAAGCCTTTCTTGCTGTAGGAGTAGGTGACAGGATCCCGGGCAAATAATTCTCTTCTAGTCAATCCGATGGTTAGCAACAAAAGATACGGTTGAAGTGGACATGTTGAAGTATGAGAGGAATTTATTTTGAGATACTTTACGTTGGGTAAATAAATATAACAGTCCAACTATTTTACTAAAACTGTAGTGTCTTTGACAAGAATTTTCAGCCAATTAAATCGGCCAACAAAATATATGTACCCAATTAAACTTGGTCGTTATAGTTCAACTCTTCCTCCTCCTAGAACTTAAAGGAAGCTAATAGCCCCTGAAGGGCTAATCCTATCCTATTTCATCAGATGAATAACCTGCAGCTCCTGCTAGGTTAACTGAAGATGGCTGGTTAGAGGAGGATGATACTGATATGGAGACGACGTTCTTAGGCATTCTCCTTCGACTCCAACCCTTGATGATCTGCAGCATAAGGAAGCTCCACGATGGGTAGCTCAAAGTAAGGAGAAACCGGTTAAAAAAGAATGGGAGTCAAAGCATCGATCCTTGGAAACCTAGGAATCCTGACAAGGATGTGTCACTAGGTAGAAGGCAAAGTTTCAAAATGGATGCTGGAAATATGGCTCAGGGTTTAGCCTCGAGGTTCTTCTGATCAGGATCACTATATAGAAGCTTCCTATAGACCTTTCTTTCAGTTTGCACGGATTTATATCATCAACAACCAAATCAATTAAATTTGCAGTTATTTATTTTAGCTTCAGGCTGCGGGGCTTTGGTTTTTAGAACCCAGTGCATTCTTCCATGGTATTTTTCAACTTGGAAGAGAAATATACTTATAAATCTGGTCCTTTCTATCCTGAGTTGTGAAGCCAGTTTCTCCGACAGGGTTTAATTTGCTATCTCTGTGGGTATTCAGAAGTTACAGGAAAGATGCTGCTGTTAGAGAGGTAGGAAATAGAGCTAATCACAGTTTGCTGTCCAATTTCAGTTTCTGTTGAATTTGTAGACTTTCTTTCCCTTGTGACTTCCTGATGAGGTCCCGATAGCCCAGTTGGACCAATAATACCTTATTTTGTCAACACAACAACGTCTATTCATTTTGGCCAAAGAAAGAATAAGACAAAAGACATAAAATAGTGGCAGAAACTTGGAAAAGTAATGCACCAATGATTAATAACAATAAGAAATCATAAATACGGATGATATATCATTTACTTGTGAACCTAGATTGACATTGACTTTTTTTCCAAAACAAAAATTAACTCACACACATAATTAGATTAGATACACTCGGAAGCTAACGCCTATTAAACTCAAGTTGAGATTCACAGAGAACCCACATTCAGCTAATTAATGACAGGACGAGACTTCCATAAAACTTAAGTCTGAATTGAAAAACCCACGCACCCCCACGCCCGAGCACAGCCTCACCAATGAATGGCTTGTTTTTTTCCGAAACGGACATTGACTGGAACAATCAAACATACTTTTATTTCAGATCAGATACTGTTCATTCTTTATTTGGGGACGTCAGAAAGCACACTGATCTAGGTAGCTCCTACTACTGACTCACCAAATGTGGGAAATTAAAACATTCTGGAAGCTTGTAGTCTTGCTTTTGGTTACTTTTTCTTCTGTAACTTATGCTCGGGCGATCAGCTTACGTTTGCACCTCGGACTAGTCTATAACTGATAGTAATCACATTCATTTTGCCTTCCTTAAAATGGAAGCATGTCCATTTGGTTCACCACAATGGCATGTTCTGCTGCTGCAGGGAGCCAAGGTAGTCGTTGGACTATATCCATTCGAGCTCCTCTTCTCCTTTCTCCCGGCTGCTGGTGTGGCTGATGACAGAATTTGTACGTGATATTGATGACTGCTTTCATCAGCCAGCTCCATATTGTCCTAATCTGGAATTGTGCAGGTAATTGACTGACTGAAAACATGATGGATGGTGTAAACAGTGATGGATAAAGGGACTTGGGGAAAAGGACCGATAATATGGATGCCAATGACAAGGGACCAGACAACGCCATGATTGTCCTAAGAAAGTAGTTGTAGTACATGTAGTTGTTTCCTGCAGAAATTCTTAACTTGGCATCATATGACAAGCAGTAAACAAGCAAACTTGCAATGCCTACGAACATGGCGGTGGGATGTGTTTCGAACGGGGATTCATATTTCCCCTGATACTTCACCTGGAGAAAGTTAAGCAACACCCCGATGATGAAGGCAAAAATGGCCTGGCGAGAGGACATTGACATTTTTGGGTCTTGAGGTTGTGGGAAATTGTAGTGTTTTGTAGTAGTGTTAATGGTAGTGATACCAATTCCAGGGAAATGTTCGGTAACAATATTGAAGCTTCTGCAGTGGAGGAAGAAATTTGTCATCGCAGGTTGTGCCATCAGGGCTATATACACTTTGTCAGTCGTTTTCTATTCATACACCATATGCAGAGAAGATCAACAATCTAACAAGACTTACTCTAAAAGGATGCAATTGAATATAAAATTTGCATCAAATCAAGAAGGGATAGCTTATAGCTAGCTAGCTACTTACAGTTAGTACTGTCTGCCCCTCCTACCTTTTATAAAGGAAATTAATAATGGTGCTGTCCGAGACACATTGATGTCTCAAGTAGTCTACGATTGATACTTTCATGATTGGACTCGTTGGTGGGAGGTGACGGATTTGGCTGAGGTGAGAAAAAAATTTTTTTTTTTTTGGGTTGAGAAATCTTGTACAGTATAATTGGATTGCAGCAAATATCTTATCCTCTACATTTTGCGTGCGTCATCTATGGAGTTAGTGGCTTAGCGGGCAAACAAAAATTCCAATTTCATATTTGTCGGCCATTGTCTTCTGAACCATCATTGCTTTCTTACGGAATCCAGCATCTTTCGACTTGATGACGAAATAGGCAAAAATGAACCTCAGCATTTGATCCAACCCAATGGCCGAAAACTTTTGCTGTATTACTAACTATCCAAAAAGCATTTTTTGTGAAGCAAAGTGCTTAAAAACCCACATATTCTTGGTCACTTACCCTCCAAATTAATGGAATATTGACAGTTTACATCCTATACTTACTGCGGATCATTTAGTGCCTGAACCTTTCTAATCTGCCAATTCGCTCCTAAAGTTGTGTAATCAAACGCCAATTGTTGAATAAAAGTGAGGCTCTTACGTGAAGTAGGATTATAATCTTTCGTTATTTTAGAAAAAGATGTTCGAACCCTCAATTTATACTGCCAAAGTAGAATTTATATGTCAATTGGCTCGAATTTGTAAGAAAAATAAATAGTTTGGCAGGAACAATTTAAGAGACACGAATTATCAAAGTCTGATAATTATGTGGGTAAGGTACCATGGTGACATTAATAAAAATTGTTAATTACCTTGTAAAAAGTCTAAGCATGACCATAAAAGTTCAAAGTACTATTTAGAAATCTTTTCCTTGCACATGCAATTAAACTCAAAGAGTGTGTGTGGTAATGCACTTCTTTTATTCAGAGGTGGCTTTCTCTCATTTTAGATTTCCCTCAATTTAATTAGGCCTTTCCCTAATATAGGCTAGCATGGAAGTCATTTTGATGTTGTCGATTTTCTCTCCTTCTCAGTTCCCTTGGTCCAATTAAATTCTCATCCAATATAGGTTAGCAAACGAGTAGTTTACATGTTGCTGGCTAACCAAAAAAAAAAAGAAAGTCTTTTTTAACTTATTAAGATATGTTGACCTTGCTATAAAATATATTTGTAATACTTCCATGTGCTTGTAATTTAAAATATATGGTTGCTTGGCCATGCTAATCTTCTCTATATCTGTATCGTTCCAATTTTATCGAATGTCCCCGAAAAAGTTTTATTTTCGGTCACAAGTCACAGCTCCAACTTTCTGCCAAGTGCCAAGACCAAGAGTGGGCTGGGAGTTGATGACCTAAGAGCATTTTGATTTTTGATGCCTCATGACTCAAATTTTGGCTTTTGCACTTTCCACCACCACCACTTTGAAATTGTTCTTGCTTAGCTGAACATCCACCAATTGTTATAAGCTGTAGGTGGACATCATCTAGCTTACGACGTCATTCCTCGATCCAGACAAATCAAGAGATAATACCCACTTCCCCTTCCCCGAAACATCGCATTAGTTTAGTTAAAAAAAAAATATTTGAATCTAAAATCTCTAATTTTTAATGTCTCGATACGGGAAAATTCAGTGTTAATTTACATGCAAAACATGAAAAATCAGCGCAGCTGGTATGCTCCACAAACTCTAATTAATTTGCAACCAAGCTTTGGTAGTTCCCCATTTGCACTATTGCAGCTTCTAGCAAAACGTTTACGTAAACAAGCTTCGATACTGGCCGTGTACTATTAAAGTTCATTAGTCAATTAATGTAGGTTGCAAGGTAGAAGTCGCAAAATATGTTCATGAATTTGCCCAAAAAGAGAACTTGCAACAGCAGGTAATGAATTGCTCTCAAATATTAGCATATAAGCTCAGCTTTTATCCTTGCTATGCATAATTTCAAGAAAAGAAGCTCAATCACAAGGAACAATCTTTACAAGATGAGAATCTCTAACAATAATCTTACAATGAGGCTTATGAAATCACAAAGAGAAGAGACAGATTGACCATTACAAGGCCGCTAAGAAGTACAAGGCTGGCTTTACATCAATTTTGCATTTACATTAAGGTGAGTTCAGGATAACAAGAGCAATACCTGTTCCGGGGTCCTGACTTTTAAAATCAATCTCATCATGCATTTTCTGCGGAAGGGATCAATCTAAAGTTCATTTTGCCACTCGGCCTCGCACCAACTTGAAAACATATGTACAATTATGTAGATCTTCCTAGGCTTTAGATTTTGTTTTTCCTTGTTTTTGCTTTTGTGAATGGAGTTCACGTGTACTGTTGATTAAGTTAGTGTTGAGGGGATCCATACATGCATGATTATTCTTGTCGACCAAACCTCGATATTTTTGAGCTAATTTAGATAGGAAGATGGTGTTCTTGGATTGTAATCATTGCACGTCGCTGGCGATGCCAAGTTAGTTGGAATAAAGCCATTCTTCTCCTGCTTCTTCTTCCGTGCTGGCGAGGCCATGGATGATTCCAGAATTTGTCTATAATTATCTTGACGGTTGCTTTTAGTCACTCCCAGATTGTTTTAATTTGAGATGGTAGCAAGTGACTCAAAGAAAACAAAACGGAGAGAAAAAACAGAAGCGGAGAGATGGAGTCTGGGAAAATGATTGAAGCGATAGATGCCAATGATAGGGGGCCGAAGACTAACATGCTGCAGTTTGTAAAATGGATGTAATTTGAAAAGAAATTATTGTTGCGAAGTCTTAACTTGGCATCATATGACAAACAATACACGAACAAACATGCAATAGCGAAAAACGTGGTCTTAGGGCGGGTATCAAATGGCGATTGACCTTTTACTTGAAGAAAGTTGAGCAACGCCGTGACAATGAAGGCAAATATGGTCTGGCGAGAGGAAAGCATGTCATGGATTTGGGAATAACGAGTCCTAGGTGGTGGTGTAGTAGCAAAGTCGTCGTATTCCAGGTAGACGTTTATGCTTACATGATTAAGGAAATAATTCATCGTTGCAACCTCAGCCATTTGAGGGTAAATATAGAAGAGATCATCAATACATGGCAAGAGTTGGAACAAAAATATTTATCAGGCTAGTAGTAACTTGCAGAGCAAAGAAAGAGTTGATGAGGATTCTCAAGTTGTGCTCCTCTAGGATTTATTCATATCCGTTATTTATAGAAAGGGTTTCAGCTTGATGCATGCATGGGTGGACAAAACTGCACATTCGAATAACTATTTGGCTTACGCCACCATGCTTATCTATGATAATTTTAACTTTCATACATGTTAAACCTCTTAATTATGACTTGACTACTAGCTTGATTAATTTTATTCTTGTTTTATTCTAAATTAAATAGTAGTATTACATCGAAGTCTTACAATGTTGCTGAGTACGTACAAAAAGACAATTCAGAGTACTTGATAAGCCATCTCAAGCCAGTGACTTAATTTGTAAGTTCCAAGGGGCGACCATTTAGCTGATTACCAGCTCGCCCAAGTCTTTCCAAGAAGGAAACTGCCAACTGAATATTTAAGTGTTTGATCATCAAGTGAATCCCCTAAGCTAGATGCTATTATTACTTGGGTAGAAAGGACGGGAGTGGGGCTTGGGAGCATATTTTCATAGGCAAAAACTAAGTTTTAGGCGTACAGACAAAAACTTAGCTAGAGGTTTTAGAAATTAACGTTCTGGTTGATTTTAGTTGGAAGTTTGCAGGGAAATCAGCATTTGTCATCTCCCTCTCCAAAAGGTAGTATCCATTTCTTGAGAGAGTTTTACAATCTTCCAAGGAGCCAAAATGTGGAGTAACATTTCAAGTGAAGATAAATGCTTCACAGCAAAGATAAGAAACACCGGAACAAGCTGCCAATATGCTTCTTGCAGGTTCCTTGTATGCCCCTCTTTCATTATAAAAGAGCAGAAATTTTTGGATTAACTAACAAAGCCAAGATAGTTCTCTAATGCAAAGGATCTGAAGTTTTACATAAACAAGTGTTGACTGAAAAACATCATCCTAAAATCATGTTTGTTTGGGCGAAGAAATATCTACCTGCTGCATATGTGAGCAAAAGATTACTTGAATGGAGATTAGCAATGGCTAAATATCTGTGCTAGACCATCTGAATTATGCCAATTTACCATATTATCATCGAACTCTATTTTTCTGTTCATCAATTTCTCTACTACTTTTCCAGCAAGCAAGAATCAATCCATGTCTTTGAGTCTGCCAATGCGTTGATATGATTGCTGTGGGAACTTTCCTTTTCCAGGTAATTTAATTTAATTTATTTCATTAATAGGAAAATAAAATAAAAATTGAGAGGGGGACCAAACCTGACCTCCAATGTACGACCATAAAAAATAAATGACAAGAAATTCTTTACCACTAAACATTAGGAATCGTAGATACGCCTAAGAGTTTTAGTCTTACGACGACCATACTTCTTTTTTCTTCATGGAATGGAATTCATCAAGAGAAGGATGTAGTGTTTGCAAAGAAGGGAATTATAATCCGAAACTAGTTTAACAGGAGTGTTTGAAGCTACAAACCGACGGGGGATTTGTTGATGGAACTCATGCAAATTCTTTCGATCTACCAAATCCACCTGATCAACTAGGATATTAAACGACATATCACCTGAATATGTACGTCATAGATTAATGTGGGAACTTAAAATACTATGGCTGAAATAAAATACTATGCCTATATGCTAATACTAAAAAATATTTGCACTTCAAAGACTTGTAGGGGATACAAATTTTTCTAACACGAACTGCACTAACAAATTTTTTAGAGGTAGACGGGACTTAAAAGAGGCTTAAATGCAGATTATCTGTCGGGAATAATTATAGCTTTCTAAAACTTAGGGAACCTAGGCCACTTTTTCTAATGTTATGGAAAGTGCTGATATTACCTATAAAAAAATTATTCTCAGTTTGATTGTACCAAAAAAAAAAGAAAAGAAATTCGATAATCTCATCTCTGGAGCCGAATTTACTTCAGTCCATATCACCTAAAATTGTCATTAGTTGAAGTATACAACATCTAAAATTAAGTTGATTGGCTGTGCCTATGTAGAAAGGAATAGCCGTAAAAATGAAATTTTGCTATATTTCTGCATACAGCATAAAAAATTGAAAGACCTTGAAGAGTTGTTCTATCCGACTGCAACCAAGTACCAATCATAGATTCATTAACCACCTGCAAAATTTTGTCTGGTTATTGGTCCAGCATCTCCATATATTGGTACATGCTTGACTTTATAAACGAAACGAAAATCAACCTATTATTTACCTAGTGTGATTTTCTAATTGCACAGTTACAAGTCCATCTTCCACCAAAAAATGATCGTGGGTAAGCCTTGCTTTAGATCAGAGTGGATTACATGTCAATAAAGACTTTGAACTTGCGAACTGAAAAGTAATTTTTGGGTAGTTGATCACTTGGAATATGATTAACTAATGGAAACTCAGTACTTTGATTAACTTAGGAAAAACTTGTTCGAGATCTTCAAAGAAATCGAGTTAAACATATGCTGGAAATTTTAATTTTATTCATGTTTAGTCCTTTGCTACTTGTTCTCCATCCAGTTAACTAAAACTAGATTGACGGTTAGCCTTTTTAAGTAGACTAATAGTCTGAATCATTGACTAGTTTTAAACTATCATGGAAGCACCTTTTTTGTATTTTTTATTTTTTTGGGTTCTCCGAGTAGCTTCGGGATTCAGTTTTGAGTTAGTAAAGTTTTCGGTTTCTTCTCTCCTCGGATTTCATTTTCCTGTATTGAGGTTGTACTGAGGTTTTCAATGGCATATTCTGAGAATTAAGGTAGTAGGACAGAAATCAGTTCTCTTATTCTTCTTATTCTTCCTTGCTGGCGTGGCTTCAGGCAAAAATTCTTTTTTTTTTTTTTTTGGTTAGTAAGAAATTTATTGATATTCAATGGAGATACAAAGTATCCCAACGTAATACCTATGTTTTCAGATTTGGACCGGGTATTGACTCGGTCGAATTCAAGGATCAAAAATCAGTGGGTTCGATCAGGTTTGACTGAGATCAAATCAAATGACATCATAAATATGTCATAAATATAAATTAAAAAATATATATAATAAAAATAATATATAAAAGTGTCCCTTAAATTAGTGATTTACAGCTTTATATAGTTCTTTGATGAGTTTAGATTTAATCCAAATGGATTCTAGTTAAATAACTTTAAAAGTTATAAGGAGAAATGTAGTTTAGAAAATATGATGGGTTAATTTTAAATTTTACTAAAATTATAAAGGGCCAAAATATAATTAGCAAAACGTTTTAGGGTTTTCAAAGTAAATAAATGTCAAACCTAGCTACCAACTCCCATTTTCTTTGTTGCGTCGTCACTTACTTTCCCTTTTTTTAACTCCTTTTGTTTTTTCTTCTTCTTCCTCTGGGCTGCACCAATGACCAACTCCCTCTCTCTCTTCTTTTATATCACGCAATAAACTCACCTGAAAGCTCTCCCTTTTCTTCATTGTTTTTTCCCTCTTTTCGTTTCTCTTCTCTTTTTCGCTCGTTTTTTGTTTTTTTTTCCCTCTTTCTCGTAAATCCAATTCAACTCTCTCTATAGCTTTTGTGCGTTTGTTCACCTCAAGCATCGCAAATTGGGATCCTCTTGGGAATTAGGACCATGGGAACTTCATGCATATTTGATCAAAATTTGGGTTTTAGAAAGTGAAGGTTAGCTAAGGAGGTTTGGCATGAAGGATTTTTAAACTGAAGCACTGGTTTCTTTTCATCTTGGCAAAACCAGTCGGAAGCATTCATCTTACTCCAGCAAAGGAAAAAAACTGGGTTTTGTACTGTTTTATCAGTTCTCGATCAAACCCGATTTTTGATCGAATTTGACCAAATTTTTTAAAGGCAGTTTTAAAGGTAATTCGGACCGGACAATTGGCCGATTTTCTATTCAACCGGTTTGACCAGTCGATCCGATCTAAATTTAAAAACAGAGGGTAATACAACCACACTAAACCAGTCAACAAATGACTATTAATAAAAATAACACTCTAGAACATTTCAAGAATTAAGAATGGTGGCATTCGACAGTGATCAAGTCTCTGAAACGAAAGGTTTGTGTCGGACAACTTAACTTTGAGGAATTTCTTATCCCTATATTCATTTTAATAAGCCTACACTTCCTTTCTCTCCAAATGCAATATCCTATCATTGCCAAGAACATGAGATATTGAATTCCAATTCGAGATTTACCTTGCAAAGTATTTACAACCCAAATCTTTAGCAGACATTTGATCAGTTTTTTTTTTTTAATTTCATACACAATTAGACCGGTACTATGACCGGTACTCAATTCAACCAATTGAACCAGATGATTCGTTTTCTTCCCTCCCCGTGAGAAGGTGAAATGAATAAATCAAACATGGATGAAAACCAAACAAGATTTGGGGAACAAATACAAAGGTTGCACTGGAAAGGGAACATAGCCACGTGTTGATGTTGTGCTTAGGTTCGTTTGGGTTGTTGGGGTCTGGCCTTGGATTGCCTCTTGTTCAATTTTGGCCTTATTATTATTATTATCATCATCATCATCATCTAAGTAGTCCTAATCTTTTTAAGAGTGGAAGATAAAAGTTCTAGAGTTTCTTTTCAATGCAGGCACCTAGAATTTTGACAAAGAATGTTTATTTGGAGTTAATAGGCAGAGATTTTATATAACCATAAACCATATGAGGTCAAGATTACGCGTAACATATATTTTGTCAGCAAACCATCGGAAAGGAAACAGAATGATCATAAAGGGAAGGGGACAGCCTTTTTTTTTTTTCTCCTTTGTTCCGGTGGATCATTTATGCAATTTTTAATAAGGGGCACCTTTGACACGTGCTATCTCGTCCATGAATACAATAATAGTGGGTGATAACTTTAATATACATATTCTTTTCAAGAAAAAGATAAGCCACAAATATACCATATCATTCTTCATGCCAATAGTTGTGTAAAATATATTCATATAAAAACATTTTAAACCAACTAAATTTATTTGTTTTTACATTGTACGGAACACAGTAACCCGTGAAGCAAGGAAGCATATCATGAAGCACTTCTACACCGGAAGTATGCCATGCATGTCTGATTCGTCCCTAATTACCAGCTGTGGGAGCAAAGGAAGTTGAACTGAAAGAAGCCCTCTTCTATACTGTTGTGGCTGATGATGGATTCGGTTCATTACTACAGCTTTAAACCAATCCCACAATTTCTTGATATGGGATTGCATTAATTGACACAAAGAAAACAAAATGGATAGCGAAAACAGAAGCGGGCAAAGGGATTCAGGGAAAAGGATTGATGATAGCGATGCCAATGACAGTGGACCAAGGAATGCCATGCTGCTGAGAACAAGGCGCTGAATAAAAGAAGGATGATGTCCAGAGATTCTCAGCTTGGGATCGCCTGACAGACAATACAGGATCAAACTTATGAGGGCGAACAACGTGGTCTTGGGGCGTGTTTCAAAGGGAGATTTAGCCTTTCCTTGATACTTGAGTTGCAGAAAGTTAAGCAACAACGTTACAATTAAAGCAAAAATGGCCTGGCAAGGGGACAATGTATCCTGTTGCTGTGGAAAACTGTTGTAGTGTCTCACGGTGCTGATGGTAGCGGACCTGAATTGCACACTAGAATTTCTGCCCATGCGAAGGATATAGTAATTTGCTGCTTCAGCCTGTGCCGCCATTCTGGCAATACGTAAAAAAGTGTCATTGACATGATTTTAGTACTACTATTTGAAGTGTTTCTTCTCATTTGCTTTAAGATTTGCAAGAAGTGATTTATGAAAAGTGATTACAGAGAATGATAAGAACGAGCATAAGTTTATGAAAAGTGATTATAGAGAATGATAAGAACGAGCATAAGCTATGATATGTTATATGCAATAGTAGATAAGAACATCACCATCCAAATTCAGAATCTATAACCTGTTAAAATAAGTAATTGAGAATAAACCCTTAAATAAAATAAGACAGGAACTAAGAAGCATGAAAGCTACTCGATAATTAAGCTGATAGTACTATGACTTACAGCAACTCGGAGGGAGCTTCTGTACTAGCTCTCTGTCTTCTGCCTTGTGCGCCCGACGGACCTAATTTATAAGAGGAGCCGGCAAATAAGGAAACACTCAAACAGTTGAACACAAAGGTTACGTATAATAAATTCACGTTTTATATGGGCCCAGCCCAAGCATTTTTTTGACAGCTTTGGTTATCAATCAAACATTTTTTTTTAACCATAAACCTATTCTATTTTACGTTAAAGGAGAGGACGGACCCGAAGAGATTTAAAAATAATCTGAAGGGGACTGAACCATTATTGGTTTAGACGATTAGATGCATTTTTTAAGCAAAACTACTTAACGTGACAATGAGTAGGAGTCAAGAGTTTACGAGATAAGGTTTAAATTCTTACTTCCCACCCTATTAAATTTTAATGTTTTGGTGATGACCATCAGACCAAAGGACGGGGTTAGTTATCAATCGCTTCCCTGCGTTTCAATCAACATCATTTATTCATTTGTAAGAAGTTTCAAGCTCAAACAAATGACCACCCCAAAATGCCCTCGCCTCCCTGCGTGTCAATCAACATCATTTGTAAGAAGTTTCAAGCTCAAACAAATGACCACCCCGAAATGCCCAAATGACCACCCCAAATGATCACCCCAAAATGCGAGGAATGACCAACCCAATCAACATCATTCCCTGCGTTTCAATCAACATCATTTGTAAGAAGTTTCAAGCTCAAACGAATGACCACCCCAAAATGCCCAAATGACCACCCCAAAATGCGAGGAATGACCACCCCAATCAACATCATTTGCAAGAAGTTTCAAGCTCAAACAAATGACCACCCCAAAAATGCCCAAATGACCACCCCAAAATGCGAGGAATGACCACCCCAATCAACATCATTCCCTGCGTTTCAATCAACATCATTTTTAAGAAGTTTCAAGCTCAAACAAATGACCACCCCAAAATGCCCAAATGACCACCCCAAAATGCGAGGAATGACCACCCCAATCAACATCATTTGTAGGAAGTTTCAAGCTCAAACAAATGACCACCCCAAAATGCCCAAATGACCACCCCAAAATGCGAGGAATGACCACCCCAATCAACATCATTTGTAAGAAGTTTCAAGCTCAAACAAATGACCACCCCAACATGCCCAAATGACCACACCAAAATGCGAGGAATGACCACCCCAATCAACATCATTCCCTGCGTTTCAATCAACATCATTTGTAAGAAGTTTCAAGCTCAAACAAATGACCACCCCAAAATGCGAGGAATGACCACCCCAATCAAATGCCAAAATGCCCTCGCCTCCCTGCGTTTCAATCAACATCATTTGTAAGAAGTTGCAGAAGTTTCAAGCTCCCTGCGTGCAACTTCTTTGACCTTTCCTTCACCAAAATGTCTTTCAGCTTTCCCACGTCACTAATGATATTCTTATCAAATGACTTACTATGCGTTAGACTTTTTCAACTCTGGAGAGCACTCGCCACCACTTAGCAATTACCACATCAGCCACCAAGGGCTCGTATTTAAAAACAATTATCTTACCCCGACCCTCGCCATATGACCAAAAACTTCTGATTTCCTTTAGCAGGATTCAATAAATTAATGAAGGATGTGGACTTCTTAAGGTTAGCAGGATTCATTTTTAAGAAGATAGGTTAGCAGGATTCATTTTTAAGGATGCGAGCTACTAAGGTCATCTGAAGCTTTTAAAGATGTGGACTTCTTAAGGTGAGCTTTTTTTTTTTTTTTTTTGGGGTTAAGCACGCCGAATAATCCTATAATTGAAATGTAGAAATCAAAAGAAAAAAAAAATCAGACACTCACACTTGGGAATCTAAAACTTTTAGTTAAAACATAAGTTTAAACGTTTTCATCTTGTTCGTAACTAATTGCCTAACACAATTTTGAAACAAGGAAAAGGGATAATTTCAAAAACCTCCCCTGAGCTTTACCTCCCTTGATATTTGAAAAATTACACTGATCTCTCTTGACAGAATAAGAGGCCTATTTGCTGACATCACCTAGCATAAAATTACTTGAGATTAGAAACTAAAAATATAAGAATTAAGTAGTTATGGGATAAATCAACTAATTAACAAAATTATCTATTAACAGCATGAACACTATTGTGCAAGGTATAAGGTGGCTCGAATTTGTTACACTAATTAGTGCCATTTTGTGATTGATAGGACTTGACGTGACCACATTTCAATTGCATACAAGAAAGACTCGGGTAGAACTAAGGAAACACAGAGAAAGTTAAGCAACAACGTTACAGTTGTTGCAATTAAAGCAAAAATGGCCTGGTTAAGGGACAATGTATCCTGTTGCTGTTGCTGTGGAAACTGTAGTATCCCACGGTGCTGGTGGTCGTGTACTTGAATTGCACACTAGAATTTCTGCTCAAGCGAAGGAAATAGTAATTTGCTGCTTCAGCCTGTGCCACCATACTGGCAATTATGTAAAAAAACTGCATCATTTTTAACATGAATTTGGTTCTTCAGCTTTATCTTAACATTTTTTTTCAATGTAAGTGAGATAAGTCGAAATTCAGATCTCTTACTCACATTTCTTTTTTTCGAATCATCCAACACATCCCTTCTCCTTGATGGTACACAGTGATTCGTTTTCAGTATGCAATTGCAGCGTGGAAGGAGATATTGTGACTAATGTTGCTCGATAATCATATAAATATGTATTTGAGGGGGGCTAATGTGCATTATTATAGAATTTTAGGGGGTCGAATTGTAATTGTCATGAGTTTTTCATGTCTTAAAATTGTTGAAACTCTTGGAATGTACTGTCTAATCACCTTTGCAACTGCTTTGATGTTTCCTGGACTAAAAAAATAAAATTTTTTTTTTATTTCTGTTTCCGTGTCACTAATAAACGTTATCAAATCACTTGCCATGACTGGACTTTTTTTTTTTTTTTTTTTTAACTTTGGAAAGCACATGGCCATCAATGGATCACATTTAAGTACAATATCTACTCATGTCCCGAATTCTGACTGACAACCTTAAGCAAGCAGGATTTACTAAACCAATGAAGGATTTGGACTCTTCGCATCGGTTATGGATAAATAGTAGTACTTAAGATGAAGACAAAAGAAGTATAAACAGCAGGCCGAATTTTTATTCCTAAAATATGTATGCTACTATGGTTATGTTACAAAACTAGGCCCCCATGAATTGCACTCGGGAGACGAGATATTATTGATTATCAAATGATCATCAAATGTCTCTGTTTTCACCTTCTGTTAAGTACAATATGAATCAGCTGCATATTGGGCAGAACTTTAAATCCCTAAAGTATTCTTTGTATTAGTCAAGTCAAATGTCGTTAATCTCATACACTTTATAGGTCCACCAAAAACTCTATTGTAATTTGTCCTCTGCCCCCTGGAGTCTCCTTTCATCACCTCTGCAGCCAGTGCTGAGTGATAATCCACCAACTAATTGGATGCTTTAGCCCAAAAAACCTTTGAAAAGCCGAAGTTCCACTTGACTACCTCTTTGCTTTTGTCTTGATTCTTGGAGTGAAATTGTTGCCAAAAAGAGAGAGAAAAAAGGCAGCACCTACAAGATTCTCAAAATATACATCCGTATTGGATTTGTTCCAAACTAATTTTTTTAAATGGGAAAAAATTCTAGTGGAGAGACTGTTGTAATTGTTGATTCCATTTGACAAGAAGATCAGAAGAAGCTAAGGTCAAGAAGGTGGGGAAAGTTCGCCAATCACAATATCCTTATTGGCCTTCTAATCTAGACTAGAAGAAGCCCCACAGTTTTTGTCTTTCTATGTCACGCGAACATGAAGCACCATATACATGCAATATTCCCAGTCCTCTCCACCAAAACATGGATGCTTTTAATTCTGGAGATTTGCTCTTTTGCCACTCAAACCCAAATTATGAAAAGATGCAATCACGTAATCAATTTTTTGTGTTTTAGCTCTTAATGCCTGCCCGTGAATGATGTTTTGTTGTAAACTTTTTCATGGAATTTCCAATGAAAGTTGATGATACAAGAGTTATAATGCAAGTTTTCTTCTTCTTCTTCTTCTTCTTTCTGAGGAACATTGAGATCACAATCCCAACGCTGTAATCTTAGATTCATCAAACTATTTATTTTTTTAAAAAAAAATTTTGACTCACGAATCCCGAAATTACGGACCACCATCCAAAACTTTGACGTACTTCCAGCTTCATGAAGTACACAAATGTGTCTACTGGATCCCTTTTTTTTTTAGATGTCAATTTAAATGAATGCATAGTCATATCCATGCAAAAGATGATGGCGAGAGACAACAGCGACACAGGGCAATGGGAGCAATATTCCGTGTGACACAAAAGAATTGTTGGAATAGTTGGTTTTTGACTAATCGGCCTTTGCGAAATATTCCAAACTAGTGCTCTGTAACTCATTGAAGTATCTTTTCTTTAAAAAAAATTGGGTTAAAAACAAAAAAATCCCTGTAATATACCTAATACATGGAAAAGTCCCCGTGGTTTCAAAACATACAAAACAACAGGAGGTTTTGTATGTTTTGAAACTACGATGAGTTTTTCTGTATATTTAGGTATACCATTTTTGTTTTTCACCCAAAAAAATTTATCTAGAAAAATTCACAAGTAAACTAAACTCTCTAAAGAATGAATTTAAGCTTGTGGTCATCATTTTTTATGGCAAATTGTTATCAAATTATGAGTGTAAAAACAAAGTTGTTTTTTCACAATTGTATTAAATTGTAGGGAAAATTTTAGAAACCTCTCTTGAGGTTTCTTACAATTTCACTAGCCTCCCCTAAAATTTTATAAAATTACACAAACCTCCCCTGAGATTAAGGTTTTGATAACAAAGTTAGTCCAATTAGAAAAAGTAACATTAAAAAAGTACTTTAAGAAGAAAGATGAAACTTTTATTTCATAAATACCCCTTATGCATACACATAAGTCGTATTAGTAAAAAAATAAAAATAATTAAAAATTAGAAACCATTAATACGCATATTTAACCACTCAAAAAGTTCATATTTAATAAATTAGACAACACAAATAAGTAACAAAACAAAACTAATGATTATAAGATTCAACAAAATAGATTAGTCATCTCTTTTAACGTAATGTTTGCTATGAGTCTTATAATTTTGAATAGAAAAATTTTCGAATTTTGTCTTTCATTTCCCTCATTTTAATTATTTTTATTCTTTTCCTAATACGACTTATATACAAACATAAGGGGTATTTATGAAATAAAAGTTTCATTTCTCTACTTAAAATACTTTTTAATGTTACTTTTTCTAATTGGACTAATTTTGTTATCAAAATATTAACCTCATGGGAGGTTTGTATAATTTTATAAATTTTACAGGAGGCTAGTGAAATTGTCAGAAACCTCCCCTGAGGTTTCTGAAATTATCCCTAAATTGTATTATAATTGTATTAAATTCCTACCAATTATGAGGGTAAAAACATAGTTGATTTTTTCACAACCCCAATACCTAAAATGTACATTTTACTTTGGTTAATGAGGGCACATTGATAAATACATAAGGTAAAAATAAAACTTTCAAAAAATTTCATACATAAAATTAAAAATTTCCTTTGATCAGTCAATTGGGGACATAGGCCCCAATGAAGCCACTGAATTACTTGAGTGACTTTTTAACTCTCCTCAATCAAGGACTTGAACCCACTTATCTGATTTGGGCCTTGAAACAACGAATTGAAAATCGTGGTCCTTTTATCTTCGTAGTGGTGATCAATTCAGACCATTTTATGTCACCCTTTGCTAGTTTGGCTTTCATCTTCTATAGAATGAAGCATATGTAAGAATTATAATGAAAAGTTGGAGAAACATAACAGAGCTAGTCACGTGCACCATCAAAAGAGCTATTTTGGTCACTCATTTTTTTTAAGGGATAATTTCACAAACTTTCCCTAAGGTTTATGACAAATTCACTCTGCTCCACTCAGATTTTATAAATTACATTGGCCTCCCTTGTCACAATAAAATGACTATAATGGCTTCAATTAATAAATAATTCATAGCATAACGAAATGAAATTAAAAGAAAAAGAAAAAGAAATCTGATCTTTTCGACTATCCTGTTTTCAAGTTATAATAAACGATGATTCTCTCACACTTACTGTTACTCCGATTTTCATCTATCAACCATTTCTCGTATAATTTGCTCTCAAATTATCACCAATCATTGCTTATAACTACAGCCAATTACACCACAAGTGACTCTCAAACTCTACTAGATATTCCTATTCCTCATTTTTTCTCTTTGGAATTGCCAAATCACAAGTTTAGTTAAGAGATTAGATTTAATGGTTGAGCTAAAATCCGATTTCATGGTCAAACTAAAAGGAGATGAAAAGGCATACAATAATAATGCAATCATTGGCTAAAAGAGAAAGAGGGATTGAAATTGGTAAATTTGCTAATTTGTCTATCATCCATCCAAAAAACTTTTTAAGATGTTAATAGGTATATTTATATTTCTTTTTATGCTTGACAATTGTTGGTTTTGGTTTCGCTATGGATTTTTTTTTTTTTTTTGTATTTAAGACATTAACACGTTTGGAGATTTGATGATAGGCTAAATTATTTTGTTTTTAGAAAGTGTGGGCATTGGGTTTGAAGTTTGGGGGGTGTGATTCAGTGATTAGTTGTAAATAAAATTTTGATTTTTGGGTAAATGAATTTATTGAAGATCTCTATAGTCATAATGATGCCCTTTTTTCTCTTAAACTTGATTAATCTTATCCATGCCTAAATCTCCTCTAAGGATTTTCTTCAAGGCCATAATATGGATCATGTAGTAGGAGTTGAGTCACTTATATGGAACCAAATCATGGCATCTTATGTTGAAACTTATGCAAAAACAAGGGCGATTGATTGTGAGTTTGACCATTCTAGGGAACCATATGCTAAGAATATTTCTAAAGGATGGAATGAATATTCAGAATTGAATGCATGCTTTAAGAGAAGCATTTTTATGACTATGATGATGGAATTGTTTGGATTTAGAATTTGAAATTAGACTATTTGTTAGTATAGTGGGTTTGATTGAGATATGGAAGAAAACAATTGGCAAAATAATTTTATTTTATTTTTGTACAAAAAGGTTAGTTTAGGATTTTTGAGAAAAAATAGCCTTTTGAACCTATATTGTTATATAAACAGTAAAAATAAGGGAGGTAGGTGTAATTTAATAAAATTAAGGGGAGGTCTCTGCAATTGTTAGAAACCTCAGAAGAGGTTTCTGAAATTATCCCTTTTTTAAATCGTGAACCATATGGTTATTTGCGTGTTACTCCCTACTAAGGTGGCGTTTGGTTCGCACATCAGAATCGGATTTGGATTCGGAATCGGATATCTTGGGTTTGGAATGAGGTCATTCATTCCAATACATTTGTTTTGGTTCAAGTACCTGGAATGTGTATCATTACTATAGTTGATGTTTGGTTCGTCGACTTTTTCGGAATGGAATATAATAAATATATTATAAATCATATCGTAAATGATAGTTATTGGCTCTTTGTAAATAGGATATAAGAAATTTTCACTAATTAAATATATTAGTATAAATGTATTAGTAAATTTAGTCTAACTAATTAATAATTTCTATTAGTAAACATGTATAATTGATAATATTAATTATATTACATAAATTAATATACATTATATAATACATATAACTAATAATATTATTATTATAAGTTTGTAACTAATTAAATATAAATATACAAATGTTATAATATAAATATATAATTATAATTATATAATATAAAAAATATTAACTATACTAATTTTTATATAAATATAATATATATTACATATTAACTATAGTTATTATTACATATTATTATATTTAAAATAATAATAATAATTATAATTATATAACTTATTAATATTACATACATGTTTATATTATAATTATATGCACATATAATATACATTTATAAATATACATATATATTATAAATATATTATTATATAATATTAATAAATTTATAATATATATTACATAGGTATAATTATATTTAACTAAATAATTATAATATATAATTATATAATATAATAATATCATTATTATTAGTTTGTAACTAATTAAATTAAATATTATATATAATTAATTATAATTATACAATGTTATAATATAAATATATAATTATAATTATATAATATATAAATATTAATTGTACTAATATTTTATATAAATATAATGCATATTAATATTAGATATAGTTATTATTATATATTATGATATTTAAAATAATAAATATAAATATAATTTATTAATTTATTAATTTATTAATATTATATACATGTATATATTATAATTATATGCACATATAATATACATTTATAAATATACATATATATTATAAATATATTATTATATAATATTAATAAATTTATAATATATATTATATAAATATAAATATATTTAACTAAATATTTATAATATATTTATATAATATACTAATATTATAATAAAATATTATAATAATAATATATTATATATATGTATATATTATAATATAAATATATAATATATATAAATATTAATTATACTAAATATTATGTAATTATAAGATTTTGGAATCAAACTTGGGTTTTGGACAAAACCCACCCTTTTACTAGGGAATGGAGAGATGCCAAATTTTTAGAAATCATTCCAAAATTTCAATTCCCATACCAGTGAACCAAACACTAACTATGGAGTTTATTCCATTACTTCATTCCGATACCCTTTTACCAAACGCCCCCTAAGTCAATCACTTGTCTCTATCAAATAAACCAATATTAAATTTTTAACAGAGAATTGATTACCAATGTAAGATTTATAACGTAAAACTAAAAAATCTTAATGGAGCCGATTCCCGTACACAGCCAAGTTGCACCATTAGTTAAACATAACTCATGAAGCATATTCATTATGCAGTACTACGCACAATTCATACATTAAAAACATCGGGGATTGGTCATCCACATTCGTTCTTTTCATTTACACCGGAACATTATCATTTATGTATACTTCGTCTCTGATGGCTAGTTGTCGGAGCCAAGGAAGTTGAACTGAAAGGAGCCTTCTTCTTCCAAACTGTTTGTGGCCGTTGATAGAGCCTGTCCATGATATTGGATTTTAACCACTCCCATGATTTCTTAATTTGCGATTGGAGTAACTCATATAATGAAAATAAAATGGATAGTGAAAACAGAAGTGGGCAAACCGATTCTGGGAAAAAGATTGATGATAGAGATGCCAATGACAGGGGACCGAAGAATGTCATGGTGCTGTGAACAAGGCAATGGACATATTTATTAGGATCATCTCCAGAGATTCTGAGCTTGACATCGCACGAGATGAAGTACAGGACCAAACTGACGAGGGCCAACAACGTGGTCTTGGGGCGTGTTTCAAATGGAGATTCATTCCTGTCCTCGATACTTGAGTTGGAGAAAGTTTAAGCAACACCGTGACTGTCAAAGCAAAAATGGCCTGGCAACGGGACAATGTATCGTGTGGTTGTGGAAAATCGCAGTATCTCTGGGTAGTACTGATAGCAGTGTGCCTGAATTGCAGGCTGGAGTTTCTGCCCAAGTGAAGGAAATAGTAATTTGTTGGTTCAGCAGGTGCCGCCATTCTAGCAATAAATATGCCTGTAAAATGCGTATCATTACACCATGAATTCAGTATCACGTACTAATATGTTGAACAAGACAGGAAGGAGCATGAAAACCACCTCTCCAGGGAATGTGGGGGAAAACTAAATGATAATTTGAGCTGATAAGAATCGTAACTTACAGGAAAACGGAGGACACTCCTGCAACTAGCCCTGTCTTCGGCTCTTTACCTTGTGGCCAAGCTGATTTATAAGAGTAATAGGCTAATATGAGAAGTTCAATGTTGGCTGACTCTCCAAGTCTGAGGTTTGTCGGGTTATGACTTATGGGCTCTCGTTAGCAAACAAACAAGCATGTAGAGGAAATTTGTGGGAAGTGCCGCAGCAGAGCCCGCAGGCAATTACTACTGTTTCTTGTGAGCAAAGTCCCTGTAAAGGTTTGATTGCGCCCTTATAATTTTGGAATTGTCAAGATTTGTTAGTACAAAGTTGATTTGTGTTCAGTTTACAATTGTGGGGTGGAAGTAGGAAATGAATTAGTACAAGTTAGGGGCGGTGCAATAATCTAAACATATGTAAATTTGAGGGACTAATTATACTAGTTTAGTGTTGTAGTAGGACCAAATCATAATTATTAAACAGAGTGCAAGACAAATTTTCCATTACAAAATTATGTCTTAAAATTGTCGAAACTCTTTGGATTGTAGCGCAATTTTGGATGGTAATTGTAATTCTTTTGGCAACTGCTTTAACGTATCCGGCACCAACATTCTCTGTTTTCTTGGCTCATTACTAAACATTCTTATCATTCGACTTCCGATGAATGACGACTTTTGTTAACTTCGGAAAGCGCATTGCCAGTAGTTATCCGATCAGCCACCAATAGATTGCATCGTGTCCGAACTTCCGACAACCTTACAAAGATTTGTTGCTAAACTTGATGGAAGGCTATGGACTTTCTCTGTTGGCCAAGTATAATTAGCAAAAGAAATTCAAAGTATAAATAGTAGAATCACAATTACCACTCTTTCAATATTTATTATTATTGTTACGATGGGCAAAGCTAGGTTCCTTAAGTTGGGCAGTTAATTGAGGAGATAGTTATATAGTATAATAAAATTATATACGATTTAAATTATAGAAAATAACATAATTATGGAATTGATGGTTGATTGAATCGGCTATCTGTTTTTTTTTTTTTTGACTTTTACCCATTCAATCAGTAGATCGTTCACTAGTTAACAAGTTTCTTCCTATTTAGTTTAACTATTAAACCTGTTATTTAGGTGACTTGTTCATCGGGTTGACCAACTGAACTACTGAACTGTGCTAGATTTAATAATTATACTTTAAATTCCCCCCTTTTTTTTCCACCTTTCATTTATATAATATATTCATCTAAAATTGGTGAGCCCTTGGAATTGATCTTGGCTCCTAACCCTATTTTATTTACTTCAGCAACCGTGCTTGTGTATCCTCTCTCTAATTAGTTGTGCCATAAACTCGTTCAGCGGTTAGCACGGGTGCTTGGAAATGATAACTGACAAGAGTCCACCTAGGAAAAATAAAATGACTGAAAATTAGACATTTCTAAAGAATAGACACAAATATGAAATTCTTAAAATCAAAGAGGTGGAGTATCTTTTAGTTTATTTTTTGTCGCTTAAATCGTATTATGACTTAGTGTCGGATTTTCTAACTCACACTAGTTGGTCCAGTAATTGTGTGCAGGCTATTATTGTTAGAGTATAATAATTTCTTTTTGTTGTGAAAAATTAAAATGTATGTGGGGTGTCCTACTCCAACAATTAACTATCAGTACTGAGATTGTATCAAACAAATATTGATTTGCTAACTTAAACAACCTTGACTGTCATCTTGTGTAAATAGCACATAGACGTTGCAATCCGTATAAAAATGAGTAGTTCTGAAAATAGGAGGAGGATTTTAAAGAGAAGTATTTGTCTCTCTTTAGAAAAAAAATACACCTCCATTAGTAAACTAGTAATATAGTCCAGGAGACCTATAATGATTAGTTTGAGGAGATCTTCTTTCTGTCCAATCTTCAGAACCTGCTTTCTAAATATTAGAGCAGATCGCATGAGAATTCGTTTACAGCATGGCCCTTTACAGCTTGACAGACGCGCCATCTTTCAAGTATGGAACGACATATCGCATTGTATCGGACAGGGAGATTAGAAGGTGAACTCCGGGCACACTAATCAGCTTGAGCCTTCCTGTTTCATCCAGAGTTCTCAAACCGATCCAATCCTCCGTGTAAAGCCGAGTCTGCACAGAACATTTCATGTCAAAGGGATTCCGGATTATCATTACTCTGTATGCCTAAATCCTACGTGATCAAGTAAGATCTTTATGTTGCAGTCATTTCATTTTTTCCCCACCAATGTTTAGTTGCTAGCATGGTTCAAAGACTCGGCCGAGTTGTCACTAGAACGGAGCTTCCCGATCTGATACTGGGACGAGATGACTCCAAGATAATGAATCGCCAAAAACTCGGCCGAGACGTCTCCGAAACGGATAGAAACGGCCGAGTCGTCTCGACTCAAGTCGAATTTTTATTATTTTTGCTAAATTTTTAATTATTTTTTATCATATTTATTTATAATTTTAAAAATATTAAATATTTTAAAAATTTGCGTTTCATCGAGACAGTGACCGATATGCCGAAATCGATGTGGAACAATCTAGACCGCGACGGCAACCGTGACCACGACTTTTGAACCATGGTTGCTAGAGCAGAGAAGGAGGGTTTAAAAAAAAAAAAAAGGAGGACTGATTTAGCATCCAATTTGATTACCTGCTGTAGGGGTAGAACTGGTCCGGGAATCCCATCCCCGTAGAATCCAAATAAGGAGCTTTCTTTTGGCTTCACAACATCGTCTTCTTGAAACTGTTTCATGACAAAGTTAAGATAACAAAATGATTCAAGTGCACAAACTGCGCAACGTCAATCATTTTTAAGCCAAAAGAAGCAGATGGATCACACTTAAACGACAGGCAATCCGCCATACCATGATAAGCACAAGGTTCTTTAAGTTAGTTATCCTTTGCCTGTAGGTTGCATTTTTTTGCAGGAGTTCATTGTTAAGCTTTGGAAGAAAACTGCACTTCGCTAGATATACCAAATAATCCTGCAATAGAAGCGAAGAAATAAAAATTTGAGATGCCAACACTTGGGAATCTAAAACTATAGGTTAAAACATAAGTTTGACACCCTTTCAGCCTTGTTAGTAACTAATTTTGTAACATGTACAAATGTGTATTAAGGAAATGTAGAACAGTCAAAAAGGGAACCATCTAATGTCATCTTGGGAGCAGAAGTCCTCCTATGACCATAAGATGATATACAGAGAACGAATTAGGAAATGCTCTATCAAGTAGAAAACTGTGTACTGACATATGGTAGCTTGGTGTAGCCACTGGGGCAACATGAGCCTGCAATCGCAAATCAAAACAAGTTTCAAGCCAACATCTTTAACCCAACTGGGCAGAATGGAAGAGATAATTTAAGTATACTTGAACATAGTTTGTATATACTCCCCGGCCAAGCAATGCAGCATAATGATTGCAGAGGGCATCAAACTGCAAAATGAAGAGAAATCAATTACTGTACAGTTTAATGTTATGTGGCAAAAACTGAATAGAACAGAAATTCATTTTTACCCATAAAAAAAAGAACAGAATATTCAAGTCCCGCAGCTTCATATAAGTCCAAACTCAGAAGTATATATAGACAGGTCTTTGTTTCAAGTCATCTGTAACATTTAATTTGTCCTCGGTAATATCAATTTCTACTGTTTGCTGTGAATATTAACCGTATTAGCTTTTTTTTTCTTCTCCTGGTTGCAAAGGAATGTGGCAGATATTAAGCCGATAAAAAAAAAAATTCCAGATGTTACGCCAATAAGCAGTCTGTTATTAGAAATGACATAGTAGGAAGACTAATGACCAATGTTATGAGAGAGCTTACTTGAGAGCAATTAGATAAATGCAACACCAGCATGAGGCCCTCCTAATGATATAAATTTATTACCTGTTCATCAATTGAAAGAGGAAGGTAGTATCAATAGCGTAAGAGTAAAGAAATCATGGTTCAAAAAAAAAAAAAAAGCGGACAACAACAACAATTAGAACCCATTAAGATTTAAGAATACTGAAAATGAACCCATCTTAAAGGACTGGAAATGAAGATCCAGATACATTTTGCATGTACCTATTCCTATATACTTGTTGAAGCTTTTCCCTAGTTCTTGAAGATAATGTTATCAGCCATGGAGATGTGAAGTTGAACTTGCCAAATTTATCATTATTGTCATGCTCTTGGTAAATCTGATGCGGTTCTGATAATTCTTCAACTGCTAACCATTTCAAAATGCAAAACTGAGAAGTAGATTATACAATCCAACCAGGAGGCTTTGGTGGATACAAATGCATAAGAAAATTGGCGTTCAAATGTAATGGTTGGAACTTAGAGAAGGTGAATGCAATGAGGTTACATGATCACATAGAAATGCTTCTTAGATTCAGTTACTATTAAACCCTGTCCACTTCAAACATAATACACCCTCATTCTACAGTAACAAGTAGCCATACAGATATTTTAAAGAAGACTTGAGAAACATATTATAGAACAAGAATAAACTAATTATCAGAGTTCTAGCTGCTTCTTCTTACAGGTGGTGCATCATCACATAACTCAACTAGACCTCGGCCAACCAAGTTACCCTGCAAAACAGATTGCAATTTTGGAAATGTTATAGCAATGAGAATAGTTAATACTGATGGTATTGAATGCTATCACGAACTCGGGTGATGGAATCAGAATATGCTAACAATAGGATTAAAAAATCGTGGCCGGAGAAATTCATGAATCATATTCGTTAATCATGGGTAATATACTTCCAAACTAGATTTAAAAAAAAATTTCTATCAAGGGAGGAAAATTAAGAAGGAAATAGGAAAGATAATTTGAATCCAAACCTCTGGAGGTCAATATTAGGCATTAGATCAAGATCTCGACCCAAACTTGATTATGTACTAAAGATTCGAAGACTAATTTGCGATACATTATAAGGAAAAAACCCAAAGTGTTACATGTGGGGATGATATACCAAACTTAACAATCTTATGTTACCCACAAAAAACCAAAAAAAAAAAAAAGGAAACCAATCCATTTTGATATCGTTACCCATCTGCAATCCCAGGGCAACCTTTGACAAAAAACAGGTTCTTTTACAAAGAATGCTACATATTTGAAAGCATAAAACAATACGTTGCTTTCTTGTGGATGTTAAAGGGAAGTTTCAATTAAAATTAATACCCAAAACGAAAAGACTCCTTAAAATGAAAGAGACAACAATATGCAAGAAACAGACAATATGGCATAGACACGAGTTAATAATCACCTGGGATTGACCAACAATGTTATAGCCATTTTGGAGCTCAGGTATTGCCTTCACCTTTCTACAAACTTCTTCGACCTGAAATTTTCAAAATGAAACTTGAAGGTGACAATTTAAGATATCATATATGCAGGTTAACTGTGAAAAAGATAACCTGATCTTTAGTCATATATGAACGTAATCTGATCTTTAGTCAATAGTAAGTAGACAATATCTTGCAATATACAACAAATTAATCAACCACCTGCGCCTCCAAGGGAGTGTCCCAGGATGTTATTGCTCCATTCCAACTTCTCTGCAGGAGAGGAACTATAAGTATAACGTAAAAAAGATGGTATTTCTCCTCTTAATTGCAACTTGTCTGTGTCTGTTTGTATTACATGCAAATTACTCGTAGAAGAGAGCAAATTTGGAATTTTCAATTCGGACTACTAATATGATATTCATGAAAGGACTGGACAATGGATATGTTCCCACTAAAACATAAGAATTAATGTTGAGGTGCAATGCTGATAATAACGTACCAAAATCTACTAGTAATCAGTCATATTCAAACTTGAAACAGAATTCTTGAGTCCTAAAACTAGTCTTAAACAGCAAGCTTAGAAAATTGTATTATAGAGTACAACCTCGAATTTCAGAGGAAAAAGCTCGTTTGAGTTTGGCAAAATTCGAGGATAAATCGAGTGAAGTTTAACGAAGGTCCAAAAATGGTAGAGGGTTAATTTCATAATCTTATAGTTACATATCAACAAACTATGAATTGATAAACAATCTCCATAGTTCAGAAACAGGAAAAAGAACCAAAGAAGTCGTGAAAAAAATGTCATACAAGCAAAATCCAAGAGATCCTGATAGATATCTGAGTTGCTGAGTGTAAAGCACAGGTCCAGGGTTGAGCACGAATCGCCAAGTCCTACAGGACAGAAAAATTCCATCTGAACTACAGATTTTAGAAGAAAAGGTACGATTGTGCAATAATGGCTTAATGCACTTAAAAAGGAAAAAAAAAATACAGTAGACTACCATGGAGTAGGATGAAAGGGATGGAAGAGCAGAATGAAACTAAAGAAAAGGCAGAAACGATAAAGATGATGAATGGTGAGTAGGTAGCCATGGAATCTTCAAATTCTTGGTTTCCTGTCTGAAAGAAAAATGGGTAGACGGAGGTACAAATTATGGAGTATATATTTGTATGCAACACAAGAATATGTAGTAATGGTAGAGATGCAAAGCACTTGTCCTCGTCAACTTTTGCCCTGTGCATATGCATGTATGTTCTTGATTGTCAGCAGCATATTTTAGCTTTGATTTTTTATTCTCATAAATATAGCATAGGGTCAGAGGTTATAGATATCATGCGATAATTGAGCTAGAAAGGGACATTCCATCCTACTTTGTTCTCAAGTAGAGAAAAGAATATTATTTTACTCTATACTTTTGTTACCAAATATGAGTTTGACAGTTGCTTTTGTTTACTCAATTTCTCTAATAAGGGCACTTGGGAAAGGAAATGGTTTATAATGAAGGAAAGTTTTCCAGCTGTGGATTTCTAGTTATTTGTTTTCTTTCTTTGACTCAAGGTATAAAGGGAGAAGGGGATAGTTTCTAGTAAAGGATAGTTTTCTAGGCCATAGAATTTTAATTATTTGTTTCTTTCTTTTCATTCTAGGTATAAATGGAAACTTATCAGTCATGTCCATCTCTTGTTTTAGATTAGATCCTTTACTTTATTTTTAATTCTTTGCCAGATTTATTATGTATTCATTACATTGATTGTAGTGGCAATAGTTGTTCCCAAAAATCTAAAATATTTCTGGAAACCTGAAATTGAAATTCATTAATTTCTTAATTACTCTGATTCTAGTTGCATGAAGCATTCCTATCTCCTATCAGTTATTTGACGCTTTCAAGTAAAATGTTTAATCATTATACCCGGTCCTTCTTTCCTCTCCACATAAATACATCCTAAAACAGCAAAACTCCTATTCTACGGTTGATTTAAAGAAATATAATTAAAACAAGGAACCAAAAACAAAGGGAAATACAATCTCATTAGAAATGAAAGAAATATAATTAAAAAAAGAAAGGAAACAAAAGATAAAAGGAAATACAATCTCATTCGAATTTCATATGTATTGCATTAGATTAGGCATAAAATAAAAATATTAGTAAATACAACTACATAAGTTATATAACATATATATACAGGAGAACTAACTTTTATATTATTTGAACACCTAATTGGCTAACGGGCACTCGTTAAGAGGAGTTTCAAGTGTTAATTTTTCAAAAAAGTATAATTAATTTAGAGAAGTATCACAATTGTATATTTACATGGTAACTTATATGTGATTTAGATGTGCCATTAAATTCCCCGCAGATGACCTAAAGAAAATTATAAATTTCAATTTAGTATTGTCATATCGGTCTAGTGTTTGTCTTTTTAAACACTAGATTCCATATTGATTTAGGTGCCACGAATAAGCTTCTACAGTACTGTTCATTGTTTCTCGACTCCCTGGTGAATTTAGATTTTGATGAGTATGTTAATATATTAGTTATTGCGTTGCAAATTTTAAACTTAAATTTTCAGACTTTATTTGCTATTTTCAATTGCAACCCCCCATCCCAGCCTCAAATTCTAGTTCCGCCCCTGCTCGCAGTAATTTACCTCATTCTTATCATGAACAAGTCCATTCTTATCCGAATTTTAAGTCTTGCTAAGATGAAAGATTAAAGAAAACCAAATAAATTGCTTCGCGTAAAAACTAAACATGCACGGATTCCGACATGCATGTTTTTGCGAGTAAGATAGCTGGAGACCTTTACTTGAGAATTATAAGCAGTTCATGTTTAACGGACTGGTGCTGTCGTTCGACAGGACACCATAATTGCCTGTATCATTTCTGTGACATCTTGACGGCCTCTTTTTCTTTTCCTTCAAAAGGATGACGATTGTAATTGATATCCCACTATCCCTGAAATATATGATAGCTAAATATAGTATAAATATGCACAAGTCGTGCTTCATTGATAGAAGTGTCAAGGATAATGACTGGAAAGGAGGAAAGAAAAGCAGGCCGTTTATAAGGATCTTTTAAGAAGAAGAAGAAGAAGGAGGAAAGAAAAGCAGGCCGTTTTATAAGAATCTTTTACGTGTTGTAAATATGTTCATAAAGGTCGTCTGGTAGTATTACAAATGATTTCGTATAGAGAAGCACATACAAGCATTTTGCAGGCTAACAATCAGGACCATGATCAGAACCAAAGCCGACATCTTGCTACAGATAAAGATTTAATTGGTTTAAACAATTTAACCAACCAGATGAGCTAAATTCAATATCGAAGTCTTGGCTCATACTGCGTGTTTGTGGTGCCAAGTAATTCTTCAAAGAAGCTCCTGATGGAAGAAGGAATGCTATAAGATGATGAACCTGCAGTTATGACTTCTGCTGATGCCTCATTCTGTGGTCTCTGTAAGGTTTGCATTTCCCTATTTTCACTGGAGTCTGCAGAGCGTCCAAGTTCAATCTCGGCAGTGTCCTCCTCGGATGTATCATCTTCCAAGTATGGGACGACATACTTCTTCATATCAGGTTTAGAAATTCCAAGGTGATTCCCTGATACTGTGACATATTTTACCCTCCCAGCATCATCCAGAGTTTTAACCCAATCCAGTCCTCGATATAAAGCTGGGTCTGCAAGAATGATGCAATACAAGCTTTGCATTTTAATATACTTAATTATAATTTACATGCAAGAATTAAGAAGCACGAAGATACAAGGACAGCTTATGCTTTTATCATCACTTTCGCAAAACTGCATGCACAAGTTGGGACTGCTTCAGTTTCGCAGTTTTGCAGGAAGAATTCAGAACTTTTTTTCGATCAAATTAGAGTGAGAGACACACGGCCACACACACGCAGAGGGAGCCTGTGTCTGGAGAATGGTTCAGAAAGGCTCAGAGATAGACAGCTAGGTTAGAGGAGGAGAAGAGAGATTGTTTGCCAGTGGCAGTATCAGCATGATTCTCTCCTCTTTGAGCTTAAAGAGGCAAGAGAGGGATGGTCATTGTAGCCATGCAGGAATGGGATAAGCGGTTTATTCTTGTGGTAAGGTCAAGAAGCTAGCAAAATGATAAGAGGTATGGACCAATAACAGCAGTTATACAGGTAGTCAGGAAGCTAGCACATTTCTAGCTTAGCTGCTTTTTCCATTTTGCTTCTTGTTATCCCTTAGCTTATCATCATTCGAGTTTGAGTTTCAAGGGCTTGACATTGGTAAATGGTGTTTTCTTACATGACAGCAACGCAGTCATTAATTTTAGCCCACAATAAGACCGATAGAAGATAATCCAAAGAAATTTCTTGAGCCTTAGGTTCAATACTGTATTTTGTTTTATTTTGTAATAAATATATTGTTATTCTTATTCTTATTTTTGCATTAAAAAGATGAGATGAAGATCTATCTTTACCCCAGAATTTTTTCCCCCAATTATAAATGTATAATTGCATAAAGTATGCGTTAGGGTCTATTAGAACAGGAGAAATACCTGCTGCGGGGCCAAGACTGGGTTGAAGGCCCCATCTGGATAATATCCAAACCAGGCAGTTTCCTTTGGTACCAAAACTGTATCATGCTCAAACTGTCACAAGCAAATACTACAAGTGTCACATGGAAAAACCCACTATCCTTCTACATAAAGTCAATGAAAGTAATTAAAAGGGCAAATGGAACAACAGAAATTACAGCATACCATGATGAGGACAAGATTTTGTAAACTACTGAACCTTGCCTTGTAAGTGGAATTTCTCTCACCAGGGATTTCATTGTTAAGCTTTGGCAGAAACCTACATTTTTCCAAATAACCAGCAATATTCTGTTTTTTTTTTTCACCAGTAAAAAGAAATGATATATCAGCTACAGATATTCCAATTATATGAAGCTTATACCACCAAAAACATTTTCAATGTAGACAAGAAATGATAGTGTTCTTGTGTGAGTGCAATTTAACCCATCAGTTATGCCTTTATAATTCTTTTGATACATTATTTCCTGCCTGTCATCACAATTCAAAGCGATAAGCCAATTGGAAAGAAATGATTGATCAATCCCCGATATTGGCAAATGTCCAAGAAGATAATGACAGACAAAACTTTTACATCACTCAGCTGCAAGCATGTACATATTACTCACGTTTGGTAACTTCAGATAGCCACTAGGAGCCAAGTGTTCCTGCAAATCATTATCAATACACGGAAGAAGAGAATTACAGAAATCAATTACAATGTTACCAGAGACCAAAAAGTGTGTGTGTGTGTGAGAGAGAGACAGAGAGAGATGCATGCCTGTATATAGTCAGAGTAGATTCCTGTTTTGATTAGGGAGTCGGCTATAATGCACATGATGCCAGACTGCAAAAGAACAACCAGTCAACTTATTGTCATGGGATTAAGTAAAAACAATAAAGTAATGGAAAATTCACGAAAATGCACATGAATCAGGTGAAGAATGAAGCAGAACATAAACCACGGACACATATAACCTTAGTCCAAAATGCTTGCTGTGTCTATTAACCTAGTACTGGAGTTTTATTGTGGATTATCTCTGGCATTTGCAAAGAAAGTACAAGGTATTAGTACAGATTCGGCACTATATGAGGCAAATTTCTTCCCTTAGCAAGGATTAGAACAATAGGAATGACTAACTATCCGTGCAAAAAACTTAGCAGACTGAGGGATTACTAACAAAAACTTATCAAAGAAAGAGATCAATTACAAAACTTATCAGACTAGCGATATCACGGTTGAAGACTGTGATACAGCCAGAGTTTAAAAAACACTCGAGGCGAAACATACAGGATTCACCTTAAATTTGAATTTTCAACTTAGATGGATGTCTAATTAGACAAAATAAATGAATTCAAATGGTGAGCAAGGGGGCAATGAATTTGGGTAAAGCGAAACTCTGGAAAGAAAGGTGGTTTTCCAGGTTATGGAGTTAAATATGAAAGTGGATCAACATTCTTTTGCATCTTTGGTAGGGGCATCCACTGGAAGCCCCAAATCCAAGGAATACGAGATGAATCTTTTTGAGTACGGTTTGCCAAGGCATTAGATTCTCTAGGAATACTTTGGGAGTTTACACAGGCACCTTAGCATGAATGTAACAACTTGTATGTTAAAAGATTGCATTGCCAATATAATAACTACACCATGACTGGATTCTTCAATGCTTGAACGGATTCTCTCAATTCGTGAATATCTTTAAACAACAACAGTGTCTTATCAGTGAATGATAGTCTAACACTATCACTCTGTATAGGCCTCTATTACCAAAATCAGATAATAGAAAATAGCAGCCATCTCTTCCACTGAAGTGATAATTTTCTTGCAATAGATGAGGCAAGCAAGCAATGAGGTACAACACATGCATATCCGAAAATGAAGGTAGATGTGTCTCCAAGTATTCCTCGATCAGCTCGTCTAGGAAGAGGAGCTCCACTAATTCAATGAAGAAGTATGGTTGGATTCTGCTTGTTCGTGGGGGTCTAAGACTAAGTAAGATAAGCAATCAATATAGAAAAAGCAAGACTTCAGAGTTAAAATTGAAGGCTTCGATCAATAAAGAGTAGTGTACAATTTATAATATGCTTTTGACAACTATCAATCTCTGTGTTCAGTATGCTGAATGGTGTCACATCGAGAGCTAATCATAACAAGTAGCAATCAGATATATATTCACTACAACAATCTGCTATAATCCAAATTACATTTGCCACAATGATGCCGCACAAAATAGAATCACATTTGCAAAAAATGAAACTGAAGCCTATTGGATCAGCAATGAGCAAGCTATGGGGTCACTTACACCACAAAGAGGGACTGAAGCCATGCCGGCATGAGGCCCTCCCAACGAGACAAAGTTCTTGACCTATTACATTAGTCAAAAAATTAATGATAACACAAACTTAATTAGTGCATGAAAATACAGCATACAAACTTATACTGTAGCAGTATATAGAGAGGATAAGTAGCAGAAACATAATTAGCAGTGACTAGCCCCTAAACTAATTTCCACACAATAAAGCACATAACACCTGATATGAAAATTTTCATGCCTTTTACAAGTACAAGAATAGTCATGGGGCACTGATCTGGTATGCATTGACTTATTCAGTCAGATTTGGTAATCTTCAAAATTTGAATAATAACTCTATGAATCAAAGTTACCATCGATGAAGAGGAGAAGATCTAGAGATATTTATTCCCAAGATCAAATTCCATAGGAGTACAAGAACGATGATTCTGCAAATAATTAAGCACTCGTGTAGATCTACAACATTCAACCTTACTTTTCTGAAATATGCTAATTAAACACGTGTATTTGGAAGAAATGAAACAGTAAGGGGAAATGAAAGACCAAATTTGCCGGCATAGTGTTCTTACAGGTGGTCCACCATCACAGTATTCTACCACAGCTCGGCCTATTAAGTTCCCCTGTAGAATAAAAGTACAAAAATATAAATAAAAACTTCAAACCGCAAAACCAGTAATGAAGGTAGAAAAATGAATAACTTCTTGAAATAGGCAGTAAGTCACAGAGGGGAGTGATTGAACACAAGCTAAAACAATCAACAAAATATAAATCTTTCCTTATATTTATTAATAGCACAAAGTGATAGCCCCCACATATATTGTGCACCTGCTTTTCCCGGAAAATCACGAATAAACCTATTTGGCACTTAAATGAGCCTAAAAACCAATTGCCAATTGCTACAAAAACTTGTCTTGATTTCGGGTTTTCCTACAACATCCTTCACCAGGATTGTGAACCTACTTCTGCTATTACAAAATAATGATGTATACATGGCAGGAACTTTTGAGAAACATAATATTTCACTGTATTTTTGGCATTGGTTTAAATTTCATATGAACTTTGCATAGCATTGACTTTAGCAAATCGTCCAATAGAATAGTATCCTGCTACAATTTAGGCTGGTGCAATGACATCAAAATCTGTATGACATACTCAAACGAAGGGTGAATCTTGGTACTGAAATATAATTCATGAAAGCAATTTAATATGATTGCTACATGTGCAACAAAAATAATTCCAATACTGTTTGAACCAAAATCATCGATCCATGAAAAGTAGGACATAATTCCTTAAGAAAAATAGACCATGACTCACAAGGTTTCTTATGCAAAGAGTAAAACAAAGCATTTGTAAATTGTCTGCCACATTAAAATTTCATTGTTTATTTTAAAAAGGTGCCTTATTCTAATTATACCTGGGATAGACCAACGATATTGTAACCATTTTGGAGGTCTTTCATTTGCTTCACCTATAAATAAGCGTTGAAGCATACAGGTTGATATCAGATAAATCAATTCACCAATCAAACCAAACAACCCGGAAAGTATTACCTTATCACAAACTACTTCAGTCTGCACAAAGAAAAGGCAAAGTTTAGGATGGCATTACATCAAGTATTTTAAGTATTAGAAGTGACTGTTTAGTATCAACGCCCCATCAATTACCTGTTCTTCTAAGGGCATAAACCAGGAGTCCCAAGCCCCATCTCCAATTTCTCTACAAATTAAAAACACAATGCAGAACTATCATCTTGCTAAAGGAAATTGCTCAAGCTCAACATAACTGGAAAATTCAAAAGGGGAATGGAGAAAAACATATTAGCAGCATTGCCTAACAGGAACTATTTGAACAAGTTTTAAGCTACGCGGAGACAACTTTGTTTGCCAATAAAAAGCAAATAGAACACCTAAGATCACACAAATTTTCTTGATGCATTTTTAATACATTACATATCTAGGTAAGATTTTTTCACCATCTGCCAGAGAGTTCTACCAGTCAAATTATCATCACTATTAGGCTGCTTAGACTTGGTCCTTCCCATTGCCTAATACTTCTCCATTGCTTTTCCTCTTTTGTAATTACCTCATGATCTTGATCGTGCATGCAGTCTGACTTATGTCATCACATCGCCAATATATGTATCATCTTTTAAGCTACAAATTGCATTGACTTCAGAACTAAGTATTGAAAAGATTCCAATCACCAAAAGAGACAAGAATGCCTAATAAATTTCACGATAGATAACCAAGTAAAACCCTGAACATAAACTAAGTAATCCCTAAGTAAATACATCTTTATTACTTTCAATGAA
Source organism: Coffea humblotiana (assembly GCA_023065735.1). Lineage (NCBI taxonomy): Eukaryota > Viridiplantae > Streptophyta > Magnoliopsida > Gentianales > Rubiaceae > Coffea > Coffea humblotiana. Next base: position 24,712,350 of record CM041215.1, on the reverse strand, counting down.
ATAAAAGCTGGACGAAATTTGTTAGCGAAATATTAACTTGACATACATGCAATATCCAGTAGAATTGGACCACTCCGTCAGCTCCTCTGTGAAGTGTTTCATTCCTCTGTTTGAGCACTGATCTCCAATTCCTATCATCACAAGCATTATTCATAAGCTTACAAAATTTTCAAACCCAAGAAAAATCAAAATTTTACACAACAAAGAAGGGGAGGAAAATAAAAAAAATAATAATAATAAGAACTGCAGAAGCATGTAGTTAGTACCATGAAGTACTACAAATGGAAGAGAAGAAGACAGTCGGATCAAATATACGGCAATAGTTATGGAGATGTACAAGACAACTGAAGCTAAATACCGGGCCATAAAATTTTCCAACAGCAAACCGAAAAATATCTTCTTTTTCGATAAAGATATGATTTTTACTCTTTTTTGGGGTTCTGTTTACCAAAAACTTTTGCAGAAATCCTGGAAAAGTTTGATATTGGCCCTAGTTGGGAGGTGGGTTATGTTGGGTTTTGGCAGAGGCCGGCGGAGATAAGGTGGGACAGGGACACCGGAGAGCTTGGGTAAGTCACCGGAGTGTTGCGAGTGTGGGGGATGTTTGGAAGTCTGGAAGATGAACCACAACAATTATTAATTGCTTTCTTCTACAACTAAATTTTGAAGGATGATTTTTGTCAGCGGCTAGCTAGCCAAATACGACACTAGAATGCAAGAAAATCTAGGTAGAGTATTAATAGTCTTCGTGTGATTGGTCGTTGTCCCCTCACTTTTTTCTTCACTCTTCCCATGGTTTTTTTATTGCTTTTTTATTTGGAAAAGAAAAAAGAAAATGAAAGGTGAAGTGTGTTGCAAGACTTTTTTTCTTTTTAACTTGTATCAAGGAAGATGTGGAATTTAATAATCGGACAAAAGGAAAAAGGGAAGGGGAGAAACGTATTGTGGGCTAATTACTTAGAATATAGGTTAAAAAAAGAAAAGTCTGACACTTATTGGTCTGACACAGGGTGGGTACAAATTTATGGTACCCAATCCGGCACCTGACAGCAAAAAATTTTTTTTATAAAAAAGATGGCAGGTGCCGGGCTGTGTCAGCCCGATACCTGACCGAATTTTCATGAAAAACCCAAAAAAAAAAGTGTAATTGAATAGCTATATAAGTCGACCAACAAAAAGGCTGTCCGCGAGTAACAAAAAATTCTTAGCGTACGTTAATAATAATAACACCTCGTGACTCCAACTTTCCCACTACATAATACCTAGCCTTGAAACAAAATTCAGCACTTAGGGTTTTTTGGTGAATCCACAGGGGAAATAACAGCAGAGGGTGGCAAGGGAGGAATATGAATGGTTCAGGGTAACTCTTAACATCCGCGAGAGTCGAGTAACTCTCTGTAAAGGGGCTCAACTTTTGGACAATGAAAAAATAATATCATGAAAAAGTATCAGAAGCATTTGTTAAGGGTGCGGAGCAACTTTAAAGTGATGTTTTTTAGTCTTGTTGGGTCATTGGACATTGAAGATCATGAATCCATGATCAGGCAGGAGGACACTACTTTTGATGATTTGGACCTGTTACAAATTGAGCATAAGAAATAGGCAGAAATCATAATTATTTTCCTTAAAATATATATCATTTTTCACTTTAGCTTCTAACAACTTTTTTGTCTCGCTTTAATCTGCATTGTACACAATTGTACCTATACTATTGTAAACTCTTTTTTCTCTGGCATTTTTTTTCTTCCCCTTTTGTGCTCTTATATTTTCTTTGCCACTTTATTGTTTCTTTAAATCTTCTTCTTTTTCACAAAAATTTTCATCTTACTGATTGAAATTGAAAAAGAGGAATTGTAGAGTTCTATCTTTTCCTTAAATGATTAAAAAATATTCAAATCACTTTGCTTAAAATACAATTATCTAGTATTCATATTCTTTTAATTTTGAATTTTCCTCTTTCCTTTATAATTTCTCATTTTATTTTCAAGAAAATATCGTAAGATGAAATTGTGATATGATTAGTAATTATCAAATGTAATTTGTGACACGTGGCATCATACAAAAGATTAAAATTAATTTTTTGATACCTTTTAAATCTGAACCCGAAAACCCAATTACAAAATGAAAATAAAAATTTTTATTAAGATGGAGTTTTGTATTGTAAAAGATGAAAGATAGAAGAAAGAGAAAAAGAATAAATAGACGAAAAAATAAAGGGTAATTGAAGGTAAATGGAAAAAGGTAAATGAAAAATCAAAATATGAGAAGGGTAATTTCATCGTATAGGGGGTTAAGTGAGCAAAAATCAAAATTACGGGGTAAAGTGAGAAATGAGATATATGTTATTGGAATTAATTGTAATTAACCGTAACATTTTAGATTTTGTATTCATTTTCGTGTTGGTACTTATATTGAATTTCTGCATTTTACCAATGGAACATAATGCATACTAATAGAACATCTATTTAAGTTCTGAATTTTTTTCATAGTTTGTTTTGTGAGGATAATTTCATAAATCTCCTATACAAAAAAAAATAAAAAAACCAAAACAAGAAAAAAAAGTTTAATAAAAAACTAGCTTCGACCTGAAGTGCTAAATATAACAGTCTTTTAAATTAATTAATTTACATTTCAAAGTTGAAATGTAAGAAAAAGATGAAAATAGATTTTGCGCAAAATCACTAATTACTCCTATAGGATGTTAAACTAAGAAAAAGTTTTTCAAACAAAATATCCCATTCATTTTGTAATAAGATGCAGTTTCCAAATTGCTAAAAAATAATTTGTTAGAATTATTATGTAATTTTTAATGTTCACTATAATTTTATAAATATAAATTTTTGTGCAATATAAAAAGAAAAAAGGACCAAAAAAAGAAGAAAAAGTGCATAGCGAGACATGGTTAAATGGTTAAATATAAATATAACGATAAGCATTCAAATAATAAAAGGTTAAAATAACGCTAAATCCCCATATTAAAATATTAGATATTTAACAAACATGTACTGAAATGATCATATCAACGTCCGGTGCGTCTTTTGCCCTTGCCTTTATCACCTGGTGTCATGGACGGACAGCAAATCTTTTGGGCTGTCGTCTACAACGTTCACGCAGAACTATTGGCTCCTATGGTACATCGATTGGAGGCGTAGCATCTATGGAAGTATCATCAAGTCATGCGTCCTCCTTCTCAACCGAGTCTGCAGTCGTACTGCTATCACAATCGTTCTGAGAGCGATACGTGACAAAAATCTCCCGAATGACCGTATCCAGTAATACATACCGGCTGGATCGACATAGGTACGGTCATAGGCTGCCCAAAACTATAATAATCAGGAAGGTCTAAAATAGGAGATGTACCACCCACTCCGCTAAGAAAAGTGAATATTGGATGTAGTTCAGAAGCAGAAGATGACGCCAATTCTGTAGAAGCAGAAGCAGAAGCAGAAGCAGAATCGGGCACTTTCGGCTCTGGCGGAACTTTGGCTAATTCTGTAGGTCAGTCAAATGAATCTATTGAAAGGGAGATAGAGATGGGAGAGCTCAGAAATAAGGAAATGAGGTGCGGGGTGAAGTTTGGCTCTGGTACGTTTATATAGACAGTCCGGAAAGCATTTGTTCACGGGATTGCAGCCTTTTTTCTTTTCGTCCGTAGCCAGCCACGGGATGCTAAGCTGAGATTCCGCCAGCTAAGAATTCTTAGCTCGCACACTTATTGGCAGATTTATTTGGTTTGACAGCTCTGGAATTCTCACGCGGCATGCCAGCTTTTCAGAAATAATTAGTCATGTGCCGGGCTGACACAGCCCGGCACCTGACAATTTTTTTGTGTCAGCAGCCCGGCACCCATAGATTTGTACCTATCCTGTGTCAGACCGATAAGTGTCTGACTTTTCTTTTTTTAACCTATATTCTAAGTAATTAACCCGTATTGTGAGACTCATAATTCACCGAGACAGTGTTATTATGATTATAATTCCAAATCTAGACATGTCATTTCAAAGGAAAAAAAGAAAAAGTTTAAACATGCATATTATTATGAACCATAAAAAATGAGTTCAAATGAAATATTATACTTATATATTTTTTGCCAATTAATAAAAAAATATTTTTTTTAACCAATTTACTCATGGTATGGTTTGTTGGTATTAATGATTATTTAATTTTTTAAAGTAATACTATAATATATTCTGTGATTTGACGTGTGCAAAATATAAATGTGATTAAAACATCTTTATGATATAATCTTTTTTTAAAAAATTAATCAATCTGAAAAAATTTTTGACTTTTGATTCATGAAATAACTTAACAACTGTTTGAGATATTCTTCCATAATTTAGAATGACAAGGGTTTGAATTCTGCCAAATACTAAAATAATAAAGCTTAATGCGCTAATCTATTTTATCATCCATAGTTTTTTTTTCATTTCATTTTTCAAAATCATTTTGATATGATATCCATGGTTTTTTTTTGAAACGATATTAGTAATATATTGATCATCAACTAAACTTTACAGTTGGAGCAAAGGCCCCTCATTTCTATACAAAAAGTGTTCAATAGCACAGAGGATTGATCCATTCCTCATCATGTATGATGCCTAAGGCATACTCACCAACTTTAATACTAACTTGATTATCATTTTTTGATATGACACCAAGAGAGCACATTTGAAACAAGGCTTTCAAGCTAAAAATATCATCAACTAAAGTATGCAGTTTGATATTTGATGCACTTCCGACACAGATTTGCTGATGTAGGAGTTTATTGCAGCTCTGTATGATGACTTTTTCCAGCCTTTAACTACTAATTTACTCAAAGCTATCTTAATAGCCTCCGCCTCATCTAATTGTGGACAATTGTAGCTTCTTTCATGCATAGCCCAGGCTGCCACAATAACATTTCCTTCCGTCATGGCAGTCACTCCTATACCAACCTCTTTACTGCTCGGTTTGCTTAGTGCAGCAATCTTAACTTTGATCACCTCTGCATTCTCTTCTTCTATCCTTTGCATTTGGTTAGCAGCTATTTCTGCTGTACTCCCTTGCTTCTTCTCTTTGTAGGCTTCGCAGAACTCCATCCATTCCTCTTGAACTTTCAGTATTGTTGTCATTTCATGCCTTTGTTTGTTGTTGAATGCCCACTCATTTCTGCTTTTCCATAGTTGCCATAAGATGTTAACTGTTAGCCCAAGGTGTTTATAACCATTCTGCCTAGATTTAGCTCCTGTAATTTCAGTCCACCAGGCCTTAAAACAGCCTTGTTTATCCTTAGCACCTTCCCATTGTACTGGTGCTATATGCCATACCTGCTTGGCCTGTCTGCAGTTCAGCAGCACATGTTCCACAGTCTCTACCCCTTCACCACATGCTTTACAGAAGGGATCTCCTTTCTTAGTCCTACCAAAGGTTACTTCATTGACTGGGAGAGCATTATTGATGCATTTCCACATGAAGGTCTTCAGTTTATGTTTGATGTTCAGTTTCCATAGGCAAGACCACATCTGTTTTACTGAATTGTGTGTACTAGTACTAGCATCCTTATAGCCATCCCTATCTTGGGTTTCCTTCTCTTTCATGAGTGCCTTGTATCCAGTGCTCACTGTGTACTGCCCCGTAGGAGAATGCATCCAGAAATTATTGTCCTCCTTTCCTGCCAAGCTGATAGGAATACTTAGGATCCTTTCTGCATCCACACTATTAAATGTTCTGAGCACTTCCACTCTATACCACCTCTTCTGAATGATTAAGTCTTGAACTTTCTGTACTTTGCATTGTGGAGGTTTGGGAGTTGAGGGCCTTCCTCCTTTGTTTCCTACTATCCACTTGTCCTCCCAGATATCTGTCCTAAGGCCATTTCCAATTTTCCTCCAGGTGCCATCCTCAACAAGCTGTTTAGCTCCCATTAGACTCTGCCAGATCCATGAAGCATTCTGTGGACTTTGCATTTGAAGATGGAGCCAGTAGGGTAGTATTTTGCTTTCAGTACCTTGGACATAAGCAAGTTTGGGTTTACAAATAACCTCCAAATTTGCTTACCAAGCAAGGCTCTGTTAAAATTGACCAAGTCTTTTGAACCCAAGTCTTCCTTGATTCTTGTTTTGGTTCATTCGTTTCCAGGAGCATAGATGCATCTTATTCTTTCCATCAGTGTCTCCCACCAGTAGCTTGCCATTAGTGCACTGATCTCTTTGCACAATTTCAGAGGTAGTTTAAAGCATGACATAGCATAAGTTGGCATTGCTAAAGTCACTGCTTTTAACAAGACCTCCTTCCCTGCTTGACTTAGCAATCTCTGCTTCCAGCTTCCAAAATTCTTGTTAATGTTGTCTCTGATGAATCCAAAGATTTGTTCCTTTGTCCTTGTTATCACCATTGGTAGCCCTAGGTATTTACCTTGGTTGACCATCTGGATATTCCCCAGTCTGCAGCAAACTTCTAGCTTTTTCCCATGGTCCATATTTTTGCTGAAGAAGACAGAAGACTTTTCCAGATTGATCTGCTATCCAGAGCTCTTTTCATACGCCACCAGGATTCTCCTCAGCTTGTTTGGTGTCTACTTTACAAAATATTAATGAGTCATCTGCAAAAAATAAATGTGTTAGTCTAGGACCAATTCTGCTGATTTTGAGTCCAATAATCTTCTTGTCCTCTTCAGCTCTTTTCAAAAGGTTTGAGATGCCTTCTGAGCACAGTAGGAAGAGATAGGGTGAAAGAGGATCACCCTGTCTTAATCCTCTCTCTGGCACTATATATTCCTTAGCCTCACCATTTATGTTGAAAGAATAAGAGACTGATTCAACACATTTCATAATCCAGCTAATCCACCTGCTACTGAAACCCATTTTTTGCATCATGACCCTCAAAAAATGTCATTCCACTCTATCGTAAGATTTAAACATATCTAGCTTAACAGCCATGTACCCCTCCTTTTCTTGCCTTTTATTTTTCAGAAAATGCATGTATTCATGGGTTATGATAACATTATCTAGGATCTGCCTACCAGGAATAAAAGCAGATTGGGTTTTGCTAATACAAATATTTAACACAGCTTTAAGCCTATTAGCTAGTATTTTGGAAATCACTTTATAAAGCACATTACACAAGCTAATAGGCCTATAATGCTTCAGATTGACAGGATCTTTAATTTTTGGGATGAGGGAGATTAAGGTATGATTCAGAGCTCTAGGCATGGAATTGGAATGAAAAAAGCTCTGGATAGCTTGGACTACCTCATGTTTAATAATAAACCAAAATTTCTGGAAAAAAATGGGGGTATACCATCTATCCCAGGAGCTATATCAGGAGACATAGAGAAGATGGTTGTTCTGATTTCTTCTTCATCAACACCTCTAGCCAGTTGATCATTCATGCTAGCTGTAATGGTGGATGGAATACCTCCAAGGATCTCCTCTGCTCTACCATTCCAATTACTAGTGAAGAGCTGCCTGTAGTAATCTGCCACTTCCTCCCCTAACTCTTACTCATTCTCAGTCCAAGATCCATCTTCCCTTTGCATATTCAACATTTTGTTTCTCCTCCTCCTTCCCTTGACATGAGCATGAAAGAATTTCGTATTCTTATCTCCCTCCTTTATCCAGTTTAGTCTAGCTTTTTGGTGCCAATACAGTTCCTCCTCCTTATAAGCCTCTTTCAACTGCTCTTTCAGATCCATTATCTCTCTTCTGGTGCCAGTCTGAGTGCTAGACTGGAGCTTCGCCAACTGACTTTTGAGCTGATTGATCTTCTTTTTTGCATTGTAATTGGAGTTATTTTTCCATTTTAATAATTCAATTCTGCAGTTTCTGATTTTGCATTTGACCCTAAACATTCTTGATCCCTCACAATCTTTTTCCCATGCATTTCTGATCACATCCTGAATCCCTTCTTTCTTTAGCCATCTTTTGTCAAAATAGAACCTTTTTTTCCTCTTCCTAGTCTCAGGATTAGTATCTATCATTAACATGCTGTGGTCGGATGCAAATGTGTCAATATGTTTGCAGTTGGCTTTATTAAAAACAAGTGACCAGTCTATGCTACACAGGCATCTGTCTAGTCTTTCTCTGACTTCCCCCACGTTCTCCCAACTGTTACTCCAAGTCCAGGGTTCCCCTCAAAACCAATGTCAACCAACTGGTTATCATTTATGAAATTGTTGAAGTCTATGAAATTGTTCTATTCTCTCCATCTGCCTCCCCACTTCTCCTCATTTGAAAGAATGTCATTGAAATCACCAGCTATTATCCATTTTTCTCCCCACAACCTTTTCCTATCTTTCACAACCTTTCATTGACTCTTCCTGATCAGATTGTCACAGCTTGCATATATACCAATGAACCACCATGTTGTCTTTGTCTCCCTATCTTCCACATGAGCTTCTATAGTAAATGCAGTTTTAATTATCTCTGAAATTTTAACTTCCTCTTTCCACATCAGAGCCATGCCCCTAGATCTATTCATTGATTCCACAACACAACTATTATCAAAGTTCAACTTCTCTCTCACTCTATCCATGTATCTACTCCTATTTTTGGTGTCACTCAAGAACAGTATATTTGGGGAGAAGAGGTTGGAAATCTCCCTCAGATGGGGAATTGTCAAGGTGCTCCCAACACTTTGGCAATTCCACACCAGAACCTTCATTGAGGTTTGGGGGCCCAGAGTAGGTTGGTCCCCTCCTCCTCTTTCGCTTGAGCATTATAGCAACCTTCAAGACACACTTTGTTTCTTTTACCCCCTATCACCCTGCCTTCTACATTTCCATTTCCTCATCACACAATTGAAACTTCCTTTTTCCTTGTACTCCTGAGTCTTTGGTGTTGATGCAAATCTCCTTCAAAGGTATTCTTCTCTTTCCAGGAGATCTAAGCTGCTTCTTCAGTCTCCTATTCTGTCTTGTAATTGCTTCCTTATTTTTGTCCTCAACCATCAGGTCCATTAGGGTAACTTCACTTGACATGTCCTCAATTGTTCCTCCTTCCTCCTGGTTCTTTTTTTCGTTAACCATATCTTGCTCACTAATCTCTACATCTGCCTGACTCCCTATTTGGTAGGACTCCTTGGTTACCAAGCTGGCGGGGGCCACTTCCCTTGCAGAGAGCTCTCTTGCATCCCTTCACTTTGCCTTCTCAGACTCCATGTTCAGGTTGTCTATAGAAGCTACAATTGTTGCTTCCTTAACCTGTCTATTCACCATAGCCTTCCAGCTGAACTTGGATTACTATTCAAATCACCTCCATCTTGTCCTTTCCTGAGAACCTGATTCTGTAACTCTACTGCATTACTTAGTGAACCCCCTTTATTTACAGATGGTACACTGCTACCCTGACCTGGGTCCTGTTGTTTTTGTCTCACCACTTCAACCCAGTTCCCATTATGTAATCTCCAGTGATGCTTATCACTGGGAGGTCTCCTGACCAGTGGTTCTTTTTGAGGTGAGTTTCTTCCATTACCATTTCCAGCTCTCAACGACGTACCATACTGATTTTCTGAAAGCCCTCTATCTATAAGAACCAGTCTCTTGCAGTTTCTCTCACTATGCCCAACAATTTCACAATTGTAACAGAAATCTGGACACCTCTTGTACTTGAAGCTCACCCATTTTGTAGAACCTTCCACCTTAACTACTAATCCCCTTAGTAAGGGTTGGGATATATCAGCTACCACCAACAGCTTAATATGCCTTCCTTCTTTGCTACCCGTCTGAGGGATGATTACCTCTTTCACACGATTGAATACTACTCCAATTTTTCTTCCTAGCTCCTTAGACATCCAATGTACTGAAAGATTCCAGACGTGTACCCATAAAGGGGCCTCATTAAAGACGTTTTCATCCTCTTCAATACCTTCGTACCACCTGTTCAAGACTAGAATCTGACTATCCATAATCCATGGCCCCCTATCTACAATCCTTTCCCTTTCTTGCTCTCCCCGGATGAAAAACTAAAAGAAATTGGGTCCTAGTTCAACAACTTTGAGATCTTTTGGATAACTCCAAGCTGCTGTCACAAAACTCTTCACGCCAGTGTAGTTGACTATTTTTTCTCCTTTAAATTTTCCCAGAAGGCTCAACTGACATTCTTTTACCCCTAAGTTAATTTCAGTTCTGTCCAAGTCAGCCCCTCCCAGTTCCTTACTGGAAAGCGCAAACTTCCCTAAAATTTCAGCTAAGTCCTCCGCCATGACTTCACCCAGAGGTCCTTGGGTATTCCACCAACCAAAAACTAACTAGCACTAAGTCTCTGGCTGGATCTGTTCACGAAGGCAGAAAACATAAAACCACCAGAGCCTAACAGTGAAGATAAACAAGGTAAAAAGGAAAAGCAGATAGTTTAATGCACATGAAAAACTAAAAAGCAAGGTAAGTCGGTTTCATCCAGTTAGAGCCAATAAAACTAAAGCTTACACAACTCATCCGAAGTTAAATGTACTTCTGGACCCCTCCTGCGGTTTTTGTCTTCTTTTGAGCCAACTGCAACACTGGGGACCCAGAAGTATCATCAATATCGTAGTATAGATATTTTGCCTGTGCCAGTACTCGATGCATATTAATTAGGAATATGAGGTTGGTTTAGATTTGTGTTTTGTTTCGGACATTGAAGTTTAGAAGTTTGAAGTTTTGGGATTTGAAGTTTGAAAAAGTTAGAACTTTTAAAAGCTCCCACCAAAGGGAGAGCAGCTCTCAATGAAGAGAGAGAAAGCTCTCAATGAAGAGAGAGGTTTCTGGCTTGATTATATGATATCCATGGTTGGTTCTTTGAAGATCCTACTAGTACGTTTTTCTTCACCAACAAGAAGTGTGTCCTTGCAAGAATAGTTATTTTTGTATTACATGCCAAACGGATCTATTAAAAAGTAAAAACTCCAATATTTAAGTACATATTCAAAAAAAATAAAAAATAAAAAAATGGGCACTACAATGATTTGCTTAAAGGTCTCCCAGCTGGACAAAGCGCCAAAACTGTTGGATAAAGCTCCAAACTTTTGCTAATGACCTCAGGACATATTGGATCCAATTGGGAAATTGTGTCCCCAAATTCATATTCCTTATCCTCAATAATCTTCCCATTTTGGGTTTCTTGGAAGTCACTTGGTCTAAAGTCCTATCCTTTACTTCTTCTGTTCCTCGCCTTTATGAAATTAACTCTATTGATCCTTTCCTTGTCTACTATCCCTTTACAGTTCATAGTCTGTCTCCCACGCAACAAAAATTTGTTTCTTCTGAGGTGTCAACTGTCTACAACTGCACACAAGAGAACTGAAGAAGCAGCAGATAATCATAGACGAACGAGAGGCAATTCCAGGTTTGTCTTCAATTTTTCTTTTTCCTTTTTCTTTTAAACTCTGTTCACTCTCATAGCTCAAATTGTTAGATTAAGCTGTTGTATGTATACCCTTTTGAAGACAGTTTATCTTTTACGTAATGTAGCCTTTTTTTCTTGATCAAATGTAGCAGTATAATGCAGTTTATTGTTGCACGGGAGTTTCAAAACAAGAAAAAAGAACAACAAAGAAATTATCTTTTAACATAGTACAGTCTTTAAAGATTTTCGTTAGAAATTACATTAACTCTAAGATTTGATTGTTAAAGGTGTGAATTTTATTTGGCAGAAGTTAATTCTAGTTGTCAAGTCAAATCTTGTATCATATGGGCCTGTATTTGACAATGCTGTTATATTTAAAATCCGAGGGGGGAGATAAAAATTTGGTTTAAAATTGTATGTAACTTGTGAACATCGAATAAAACACTTGAGCACGTTTGTCTTTTGACTGTGTGAAAGTAATTGGAGGGAGATTGGCTTGGATTAGCTTGTTGGATAAGAAAATTAGGAAGAAAGTCATTACTCATCTAAGTCTTTGCTTAATCTTGGTTCAGTGGAATTGTTAAAACTGTTGGCAGTAGTGGACCAAGTATGACCAGACCATCACACCTTTTTTATTTGTGAATGACAAGAATTTGGAAAAAAAAAAAAACAACATAAAACATTTGTTTAAAAGTACCATGAGATATTCACGGACTGATGCAAAGTCGGTACCCGTGAAAATTTAGAAAGCATAGCAGAGGAAAAGAAAAAAAAAATGCTTCCTGTCATCAAAGAGCTTCACAAAGGCAAAAGTTCATTGAGTGTCAAATCTGACATCAGAAAATTGAAATTTAAGTGCTGAAATATGTCATATGAATCTCTCTGGATTAATCGAAGTGCTTATTAGATTGTTGGATTATGGACTTTTAGTTGTAAATGGTGGCAAATTGATCTGTAGGATCAACCTCCGGAAGTTTTGCTGCATACTAGGTTGCTTGTTTAATAAAGGTCCAAAGGGCTACTTCATGGTCCCTGAAAGCAATATAAGAAAAAACTAGTAAAGATTGCCTGACATATCAATTTTGGAATAGCATCTTCTGTTTCAGTTATTAATTATGCTGAAAAGTATCTTTTTCATATCTTTCATTGATCTATTTATACAAGTAATTAGGTTAAATGGTCAGCCATGTACAGCTGTATATAGTCTATAATTACAGACTATATACAGCTGTATTCTTAGACTAATTACAGCAGCTATCTTAGACTAATTATAGAGCTGTATTCTTAGACTAATTACAGCAGCTATCTTAGACTACCAACTCTCCCTCTCAAGTTGGGGCATAGATATCACAAATGCCCAACTTGGATAGAGATGCATTGAATAAGCTACTAGTAACAGCATGAGTCATAATATCAGCCAACTGATCTGAACTTCTAGTATAGGGAATTTCAATTGTCCCGGAATCAAGATTATCTTTGATGTAGTTCCTATCAATTTCAACATGCTTTGTCCGATCATGTTGAATAGGATTATTTGCAATCTTAATGGCTGCCATATTATCACAAAATAATACCATAGGACCTTTTGGACCAAACCCAATCTCCTTTAAGAGAATTTTCAGCCAAGAGAGTTCTGTGATAGCATGATGCATAGCTCGATATTCAGCCTCTGCACTAGATAATGAAACCACGTTCTGTTTTTTACTTTTCCAAGACACCAAGTTGCCTCCAACAAAAGCCAAATATCCAGAAGTTGATTTTCTATCCAACTTGCTACCAGCAAAATCAGAGTCTGTATATCCAACAACATCAAAATGTTCGTGTTTGGAGAATAAGACACATTTTCCTGGAGCTGATTTCAAGTAAGCCAAGATTCGATTAACAGCATTCATGTGTTGATCACTTGGATTGTGCATAAACTGGCTAACAACACTGACTGCATATGCTAAATCTGGCCTGGTATGAGTTAAATAGATTAGTCTACCCACGATCCTTTGATATCTTCCTTTGTTTGTTGGAATCTGATCAGAAAAGAAGGCTAGGCCATGATTCACTTCAATCGGAGTATCTATCGGCTCACAAGCAGACATACCAGTTTCAGCTAGAAGTTCCAATGTATACTTTCTTTGGGAAAGGAAGAGTCCTTGCTTAGACCGTGATACTTCAATGCCAAGAAAATATTTAAGAGTCCCCAAATCTTTAATCTCAAATTCTTTGGCCAAGTAGCTTCGAAGGTTCTCAATTTCTTCTTTGTTATTACCTGTTACAATCATATCATCAACATAGACAAGAAGCATGGTAATATCATTGTAGTTATATTTATAGAACAATGTATGATCTGCTGAAGCTTGCTTGAATCCATACTCCTCCATGGCATGACTCAATCTTCCAAACCATGCCCTTGGTGATTGTTTTAATCCATACAATGCCTTTTTCAGTCTGCACACCTTTCCTTCTAGTGTAAACCCCTGAGGAGGATCCATGAAAACTTCCTCAGTCAACTCACCATGAAGAAAGGCATTCTTCACATCAAATTGTCGTAGAAGCCAGTCTAAATTAACTGCAAGTGACAATATGACACGAACAGTGTTCATCTTGGCAACCGGGGCAAATGTCTCTTGATAGTCAATACCATAGGTTTGAGTGTAACCTTTTGCAACCAGTCTAGCTTTGTATCTTTCAACTGTCCCATCAGTCTAGCTTTGTATCTTTCAACCAGTCTAGCTTTGTATCTTTCAACTGTCCCATCAGACTTGTATTTGACATTGAATACCCATTTACACCCTACGGTCTTCTTTCCCATGGGTAACTCAACCATTTCCCAAGTAGAATTCTTTTGGAGAGCCATCATTTCTTCTACCATTGCATCTTTCCACTTAGGATCATCAAGGGAGGTACTATCATTAAGGGAGGTACAAGAATCAGGAGGCATAACAGTGATATCTTTTGTTCTCCTAGAATATCCTTTCTCAAAGAGATGAGCTGGTCTCTCACTATTAGTTTCAATTTTATTTTCCTGACCATCATCTAAAACTAGGGATTTCCTATTTTCCTTTGCATTCTCTATACCTGAGATCCATATCCTTTTTTCTCCTAGCCATTGTTCTTCCTCTTCTCTACTTTTAATCTCCCCCTGAAGAGGAACTGCAGACATATGTCCAGAAAAATAAGACTCATTTTCACAAAATTGAACATCCATAGACACATAGTAGATTCTTGTAGGAGGATGAAAACATTTATATCCCTTTTGTGAATTAGAATAGCCAAGGAAAACACATTTGATGGCACGAGGATCAAGTTTATCTCTATGATGAGAATGAACATGAACATAACATACACAACCAAAAACCTTTGGACAAATATTAAGAGCAGAAGGAATAGAATGAAATTTAGATAACATTCTCAAAGGGGTTTGGAAATCAATAACCTTAGCAGGCATTCGATTAATGAGGAAAACAGCAGCCATAATAGCTTCCGCCCAAAAATGTTTTGGAACATGCATAGTAAAACATAAGGCTCGTGCTACTTCAAGAAAGTGACGATTTTTTCGTTCTGCTGTGCCATTCTGCTGGGTGTGTAAACACAAGTGGTTTGATGAAGAATGCCATGTTGTATCATAAAATCAGCAAGAGATCGATTCACAAATTCACGACCATTATCAGAATGAAAAACCTTAATTCTAGTGTTGAATTGAGTAAGAATCATGTTATAAAACTGAGGAATAATATGACAAACATCACTCTTAGATTTCATCAAATATACCCAACTGACTCTAGTACAGTCATCAATAAAAGATACAAAATATTTATGTCCTGAAGTAGAAGTAGTTGAGAAAGGACCCCACACATCAGTATAAACACATGAAAACGGAGTGGACACTTTTATTAAAAACTAACTTTGAAAGGAACACGATGGTTCTTTGCATAAACACATTGTTCACATCTTAAGCTAGAAGTTGAAATAATTGGAAAATAACTTAGGAAACATATACTCTAAATAAGAAAAGATGGATGTCCTAGTCGACAATGCCAAAGGATTATTCTTTCTATGTCTGATGTCCCACTTTTTGTTTGAAAACCTCGAGTAGATATTGTTATGTCCCGATTGTCTTCCCAGTAATATAAACCATCCCTCTCCTTACCAATGCCAATCGTCATCTTCGTAAGATTGTCCTGAAAAACACAATGAGTAGAGTGAAAAATGACAGAACAGTTAAGATGCTTTGTTATTTTACTAATGGAGAGGAGATTATTTGAGAGTTTAGGTGCAAGTAAAACAGAGGACATAGAAAACTTTGGTGAAAGAGACACATTTCCAGCGCCTATGATTGGCGTAAAATTCCCATTAGCAACCTGTACAGACTTCACAGGTGGAGATGTAAGAGAGTCAATGATAGAAGAGTTACTAGTCATGTGATCAGTAGCCCCTGAATCAATAATCCAAGTGTTAGGATGAGCAGAAATAACGGACAAATCAAAAATACCTTCTTGAGAAGATGCCCGAGACACATGAGAAGCAGAAGATGGAGTAGTGTCTATGGTAGCAACATTTTGAGCAACAGTATTATGAGAAAATTTTTTATTTTTTCTCTCAACTTGCTTAAGTTTATACCATTCTGGATAGCCATGCTTCTTCCAACAAACATCAATTGTATGTGTATTTTTATTGCAGTAGGTGCAAAATCGAGACTGAGAGGCTGTAGAATTTCCATTAATGACAATAGGAGTGCTCTTTTGAACAGTTAGAGCTGAAGCCTCAAAGTGTGATTCTGCTCCCATGGCAACTTGTCTTTGTAGTTCTCGACGAACCATGGAGTAGACTTCTTCTAACCTTGGTAAAGGAGAAATACCTAGAACACGGCTGCGAACTTGATCTAACTTATTATCAAGCCCAGCAAGAAAAATATAAACTCGATCTTCGGCAATACGATTTCTATATTTTTCAATATCAGCAGCACATGTCATGTCATTGGGCCGTCGATAATCGAGCTCCATAAAGGTTGAGTTTAATTCGTTGTAATATTCTGCTAGAGGCCGACCATCTTGTTGTAAATGAAAAGTCTTCTTCATTAGTTCATAAACTTAAGAGGAATCTGATACATCAAGGTAACTTCTTTTTACAGCATCCCAAACTTCCTTTGCTGTGCCGCATTGTACAAAGTGAGATATCAGATTATCACTCATTGAATTAATGAGCCAAGATTTGACAATAGAATCTTCAGCTTCCCATTCATCATAACTTGAATTATCTACTGCTGGTGCAGCCTTTTTTCCATTAATATAGCCCATTTTTTTCCTTCCAGCAATATGCATCTCCAAAATCTTGGACCAAACTCGATAATTAGTGCCATCCAATTTAATGTGGATGGAAGAAGAAGCATCTTGTATGGTTAGAGTGGAGAGATTCTTGCTGTTAGGAGATTCAACATCAGGTTTAGTTGACATATTGTGATGATTAGTGTTTTAGAGAAGAAATTTCAGCAGTATGGGCTATTGAAAGAATGGCTGGAATTTTTCAGAGAAGAGGAGAGCAAGGAAAAACCCCAATGCTCTGATACCAAGTTATTAATTATGCTGAAAAGTATCTTTTTCATATCTTTCATTGATCTATTTATACAAGTAACTAGGTTAAATGGTCAGCCATGTACAGCTGTATATAGTCTATAATTACAGACTATATACAGCTGTATTCTTAGACTAATTACAACAGATATCTTAGACTAATTATAGAGCTGTATTCTTAGACTAATTACAGCAGCTATCTTAGACTACCAACTGTTTCCCTGAATGGAAATGCTTTAGCACATGCCAACCATATGTGCAGGATGTATTAACTAATTGCTGTGGCGAGGCTATGTATGATTAAAGCACTACACATTCAATGTTATGGAATTCGAGGATTTTGTGTTAACCAAGTAGTTGTTTGATACAATAGTCTTGTTTTTTTTGTGGCGCTTATCTGTATCTCTTGCATTACTTGCCATAGAAGCTGAAGTCACTTTTTTTGAATATGTTGACAATTATATCTGGAATGAATGAGTTAGTGGGAACCTATTCTTTGAATTTCTTTTCTCACTAACTTTAGCCTTTATTATTTAAAACCTTTCTTTGTTTCAGCAGTTGCTATCACAACTGTACATCCTTCTCTCAACCATTAACTTTTCCTTAGAAAGAGAAAGAACAGGTATAGAAAGAAGAAATATTTTTATTTTCCAGACAGATAGAGATTCAGCATTCATTTAAAGCAAACATAGATATTCTTTTTTTTATGTTAAATTGACACAATATGTTGAGTCATAAGTTTGAGCAGAGCTAAAGAACCTATATGAGAAAATCCAACTTTTTATGGAGGGATAAATCATCATTCTTCCCATTGTTAATCACAATTGTTCCTATTTGAGACTATATATATATGCACACAAACAATAGTAGGTATCAAGTATCAGGTTTTGAGGGTCCTCTTTATCAAACCTTATTGGGGTTAACCATTAGTAATCCTTCATCAATACGAAATCCTAACCGATTACCCATCGGTTGTTTAATCAGATTAACCATTGGGTCAAGTCCCCACATCACTTGAGTAAGAAAAAGTAACATGTGCACAAAAAAAAAGAATAAAAAATTTGTATTATATTTTTGTTTGTGTGCACATCCGTATGAGTAATGTGCACATATCTAATTTTAATGCACACATAAATGTTAGCATGTGTACAACTATTTGTTGGACAAATTACAGTCCCAAATGGTTAGGCTACTGATTCCAGATTGATTATACTTTTGTATTCCTGAGCAGATTGCAGGTTCATGCTAGAATTGGTTGTGTTCCTAATAGTGATACAATTGCTTTCCTTCTTGCTGGAATGTGTAATGATTTATACCATAATACAGGACTTTTGGAACAGATATGGACCAGAATAGTGTGGAACTGAAGGTTACAGATATTCTTGAACTTTTAAAGACAAGAAAAGTTGTTCTTTCGGGGAAATCAGGGACTGGGAAAACATGGATGGCAAGAAAAGTTGGTCTCCTTGCTGTAAAAAACCAAGATGTTCACTCTACCCTTTGGATTTCTTTGAGTGTTGAGCATGACGAGATGACTCTTTATGAGCACATTGCTAATCAGCTATCTGTTTTTTCCACTCATATGGAGCTGGAAGATGAGGATATTAACAAGGTAGAGGATATTGTTGGTAAAAAGGAAACCTTGGATGAGTTGAAGGAAAAGGTACGTATGAGACTTTCAGCTGATGGTGCTCCTCAAAAGATTCTTGTAATTTTGGATGACGAAGGAAGCAATATGAAAGAAGGGGATGGAGACTTAAACAAGGTCCTTCAGTTTATCCAGCAGCACTTGAAAACCATTGCTAATGGAGATGGAGAGCAGAAACTTAAGGTGCTGATAACTCTACTAACAAAGATGTCAGGCACCAATCTGAGGGAGATAAGAAAGTGTTTGAGATGATGCCTCTGACTCCAGAAATGTCTATTTCTTGGTTAAAGAAAGGAGCTGCGGCAAAAGTATTTGAAATTTCTGGTGCAGAAACTTTGGTTAAAAACTTCATGAATAAAACAGGTTTTACACCTGGTAAAGTAGCCTTGCTGGCAAAACTATTAAGTTACCATCAACAAGATTCCCAAGTGCAGGATCTGGAACATGCTTTGGAAGAAGCATCTGGTGGTGATAATTACATTTAAACCCAGTTGCTCTCAAGTGGATATGAAAAGGTGCCAGGTGGTGTTTTAGTTGACTTTTCTTGGCAGGGCAGCCATTTTTTTGGGGACCGTGGATCGGTTCACTATGGTGAGTTGATAGCATACTGGATACTGGAAGGATATCTTGGTGTTGTTGATAGTCTTGAGGAGGCTTATAAGGAGGGACACCGTGTTTTGATCCAGCTTATGGACTGTCAAATGCTGAAAGAAGTGAACGATAACATCCTCCGCATGGTGAGAGGAACAGTAAATGTTAATGCTTATCATCGTCAAGGATATGGCGGAACAGCTAATTTGGGGTTGGCTAATGTGCTTGTGGATAATAATGATTGGCATAGTATTGGAAATGTCACAGAGATAGACAATATGATCAGAACACTTGGCAGTCATCGAAAGGTGCAGCAATTAATAACACTTTTACTAGATGGGACCTGTCTCAGCAGGGAAGACCCGAATAACCTCTTAGATTCCAATAGGGATCTGCAAATTCTAGGTCTTTTTAGTCTCAGAATAGTATCATTGCCTCAATCCTTTTCCTACTTGAAAAAACTGAATGTCCTTCTGCTCAGGGACTGAGAGTTCTTAGAAAAGATTGATGACATTAGAGAATTAATGACATTAACTGTACTTGAAGTATCTGGTTCTTGCTTGATAAAAAGTATACCAGAAAACTTTTTTCAACAACTGACCCGACTTTGTAGCCTCCACTTCTCTGATCTTCAGATTGAAGTCTTGCCTAAATCTTTTTATGACCTTACAAAACTCCGTTGGTTCATTCTGAAAGGATGTTCTCATTTAACAAAGTTGCAGAGTTTGAGAAAGTGTGAAGAACTTATGGTTGTTGATCTTTCAGGTGCTGCCCTCTTGCCAGTTTTTCCTAAAAAGAACTTGAGACATTTGCCGCAGCTTAAAACATTAAACCTTTCAAAAACCAATATCAAATCTTTACCTATTTTTCATGAGACTAGGGAGCTTACTCATCTCTCAGTGAGTGGTTGTCGCAACTTGAAGAGACTTCCCAGCATTCAGTCTCTAACCAATCTGCAAGTTCTTGATCTTTCATGGTCAGCCATAAAGGAGTTCCAAGACAAGTCACTACACAATAATAGCAATCTCAAGGTTCTTGACTTATCTGGTATTGGCATTCCTTCAGATTTGTTACCTTCTAACATCAGTAAACCTTGTGAGTTTTATTTGAGAAGCTGTTCGAAGATAGAATATATAAACATTGCTGTATCTCCCAAAGATCTAGAGGGGCTTGACATTTCGGGTGCCTCTAATCTTGTCAAAATTGAAGAAAAGTTCTTTGAATCTTTAGTAAATGTTCGAGTTCTCAACTTGTCGGAGACAAAAGTCAAAGATCTGCCATCCCTTTCTGCTCTCCAGAACCTTCATCGGCTGTTACTTTCTTGTTGTTTGCATCTAGAGAAGCTGCCAAGCTTGACTTCAAGCAAACTGGAAGAAATTGATCTATCTGACTGCAAGGCTTTGACCATGATAGAAGATGAATCTTTTAAGCATCTACATCGCCTTAGGCGGCTTGTCCTCTCCAAATCTAAGATTACACAGCTTCCAGATCTCAACTCCTTATTAAACCTTGAGGAGTTAAATTTGAGTGGTGTTAAATCATTCAAGAAAGTTGATTTCATTGAGCATATGAGTAAACTTCAGGATCTAAACCTATCTGAGACCTTGCTTGAACAGCTACCCACCTTATCAAGTCTCAAAAGCCTTAAACATCTGTCTTTAAGGGGCTGTGGACATGTGGAGTCTATTCCACCCTTAGAAGCACTTCACAAGCTTGAGACTCTTGATCTTTCTCAAACAGCAGTAAGGCATCTGCCATCCTTGGGAAATTTGAGCAACCTTCATATTCTCTTGCTTAGAGACTGTTCAAACTTGGAAGACTTTAAAAAGAACAAGATGCTTGACATGTCTGGAGTGGAAAATCTTCCTTGTGGAATCTCAAGATTGACTCAGCTGGAACATCTTGCTTTACCTAGTACAAAGAAAAATAATGAGGCAGCTGAAAGCAACAAGGTGATTAGCTGGCAGCAAAATCCGGGTGAATCACATTGGTTCTTATCCATTGTGGATGGAATTGAACCAAATATTGGCAGATCTTTAATGTTTCGTGATGGTTCACTTATTTCTTGAATTTCTGCAGAGCAATCCTTCTCTATTGGACGCAAACTCAAATCATTTCCATCTCTCTATTCATCCTATTGAGGTGCACGATGGAGCAGGAGACTTGCTCTTCAAAAAAGATGAATTGATTTTCAGCGATGTCTATCTGTTATCTAGGCTTTACTCTAGATCACAAGGGCAATTAATGGAGATTCATCACCTCAACACTTTTCCCAAGGGTGCCGAGGCTGTTCTTGGTAATGCTGAGTATGTATTCTTGTTTGATAATTTGTTTTTGAAATCATTATCTGATCTGGGTGCTAGAAACATCAAGATGATGAAAGGCTGTTGGATTGAGGGATGTCAAAATATGGGGTCTGTAATCGGGATGGATGACTCAGTAGAGAGTTCTGAACTGGGGAATGCACTTGAAATTTTATGGATTTCAAATGCTTTCAGTTTAAGGAGAGTATACAGTGAGAACCTGCAGAATCTGAAGTGCTTGTATCTAGATTGTTGCCCAAAGCTCTCAAGGGTTTTCTCTTCATCCCACTTGCTGCAAAAGCTTGAAATTCTTCATGTCAAATTTTGTGAGAATCTGGAGGCTCTGTTTAAAGATGATGTAGAAGAGCAAAAACTGCCTAATTTGCGAACATTGCGTTTATGGGAACTACCAGCACTGAAATGCATTGGGTGCATAATGCCGTCTCTACAGCTTTTAGAAGTAGGCGAGTGTCCCATGCTTAGACATGTATTAACTTCAGGTCTTGTGCCAGAAAAACTCGAGGTCCTTAAAGTCAAAAATTGTCATGCATTGGACATAATTCTTGAAGGAGTCGCATCAGACTACAACAAATTGCCTCAGTTAGGTGAAGTTCACCTACAGGGATTACCAAAGCTTACAAGCATCGGGATTGAAGCACCCTTGTTGAGATCTTTAGAAGTTCGGGATTGTTCCTTGCTTATACATGTTATTTCTTCAACCCATAAGCCAGAAAACCTGGAGGTCCTCAAAGTCAGATTCTGTGACAACTTGGAAACTTTGTTTGCAGGCACATCTGAGGATTGCGTATTGTCAAGCTTAGATACAGTTCAGCTGTGGGGTTTACCTAAGCTGGTTAGCATTGGCACTACATTGCCACCTCTGCGGAAGTCCATTATCAGGGACTGCCCCAAACTAACTATTCCTATGTCATGATTGACCAGATCTTTGAATGCACTTCAGGATTTATACGCCATGATTTCCTTGAAGAGATGTTGATGCACTGTCTAGGGAGTGCTAAAGGATATGTCAACTGGACTGGGAACGGTTGAGGGATGTATTCTTAGCATGTACAAATTATTCGGTCTGAATTTCACTGTTAATAGCTTAGAATGAGACAAATTTCCATTGTACATTTTTGGGATAATATTATCTGGCCTACATCTTGAAAGACATTGTCATTTTTCGTGCAAGTGGATTGATTTTGTAGTTATCCTTCTCATTGCTTGGTTTGATGATAAATACCTTACCAGACCATTTCCCTAGCAGGTTACGGATATGACATGGTTTATCTTGAAGGTTATCAGTTAAAAGTGGATAGAATATTTACCTTACCAGGAAGAGTAAAAAATCTCTTGATTAAAAGCACCAAGCCCCTTAACATTTGCTGTGATTTGCACTTTGCGCAAAGTATATATTCGTTGCTGAATGTTTTTCCTATTCCGTGTGCATGCTGGACATATGGAAGAGAACCTCAATAGATAGAATCCATTTCCTCATTTTAGTTGTTCTAATTCCCCTTCTGATCTTTCTTCTCTCTTCTCACCACCAGTCTTCACTCCTGTCACTGGCTCCCCTGCTCTCTGCTTCCGCTCCTTCCCCTGATTTAACCTTGTTCCCGTGCCTAAATCTGCCGCCCCCGCCCCTTCCATGCAGAAAAACAACTACTTTTGTTTTTGGACACGAAGGCAATTGTCACAGCGCATGGTGTCATTTCTTAACGGTTTCTCTCTTACTGCTCTCTAGTAATACAGTTAAAGGAATCAAGACATAAAACACAGCCTGCTGCATTGATTGCACTAATTTTAGCTCCAGAACCTTAAGATCTATCTATCATCAGACCAAGATTAGTACAGCTGCTGAACCAATTTAAAATCAACAGTACTAGGAATGATTATGAAAAATTTGATGTCAAGCTTTCAAACTCTGCACACAATGATGTGGCACAGCTATTTAGCCGACAAAATGAACGCCGTTCAAAGAAAAGACAGCAACAAGACTATGTCATCTCTTTAAACGAATTAAGACAACAGCAATACGCGGAAATCAAGGAGTCCAAAAATATGAGCTATTTTTCTTCTAATTAGGAATTCTAAACTTTATTTGAAGTTAAAAAATGAACCCCATGAAGCTGCTTTTGCATATGCTTTAATTCTTGTATTCTGGTTTTGAAGTGCTGCAATCTCTTCATCTATCTGATCATCTGCTTTTCTAATGATCAGATTGCACAATGGTACACAAATTTTGAACCATTGGATCCACATAAATGGCACTGGAACTTCTGAGAAGCACCGGATTCCACTTCGTAAAGCGAAAGAGGATCCTCAGAGTGAAAGGCATGGTTCCACTCTTGAGGCAATTGAAATTGAGCACAAATTTCATGAAGGAAAAACCCACTCTCTTTACAACCGTATATGGCATCTCTTTCATCTTCTTTTCGGTAAAAAGAGACTGCCTCTACTTCGAAAGGCTTTCTGTGGCAGAAATGACACGAGCAAGAATTCCATGGTCCTATACTTGAATCTTTATACATCTCCATTCGATAATGATGCTTGAGATGGGCTACAAATTCCATTACTTCTCCTCGGATGATTTTTGTCTCTGGGGAAAAAAATGAAGAAAAATCAGTATACTGAACTGGGTATTTATGATATCAGTTATGGGCTATACAGCTTTTTCAAGTCTTCAAGTATTGTTTGGATTATGCATTTGGTCCAATGGCGTCAAGAAACAATTTCTGTCGAATGGCTCAATTTGAACGTACGTTACAGTTACATGCGCGTAATGGCTAACTTTCTTGGTTCTGTCCCTTTCCCATGAGGTTCATTAGACAGGCTTTTTGTTCAACTACATTGTGAGGGTTTTCGGTTGTTTCCTTATTTGGCTGCCGGTGACATTTCCCCCGAAAACAGCCTGGATTAGCTGCTACCCCAGTTGCTCGTACTGATGGTTTACTAATAAGTTCAACTGTAAATAGTGTCAATCAACTGGTAGTAGAAAACTGCATACTTGAACAAGCAAAACCATTATAACTTAATATGAGAAATTTTTTACCATTGTGGATGGAATAAACTGCTTTCCGAGTTCCTTCAGTTCTTCTATCTTGGTATGTAGAGCAGCCATCTCTTCTTCCCTCTCGCAACAACTCCTCTTGTTTATAATTCATTACAGTAATAACATTTTTCTTGATCACTTCCTCTGAAGCAGCAACTTTTTCACTGGTTTCGTTAGTTGGAAAATCAGCAGAGGGAGTTTGTCCACTATCGTCTGGACAGGTAACATCACCTATGAAATTGTTTACTGGTCTGCCCAATCCTGTCTTGCCATCTTCATTTGCAGCACCAGAAGAATCTCTCCCAAGCCATGCAAGATATGCGAATGAAAAAACTGCAAAATGAAACTTTTGTCCTATAGAAACAAGGAGACCCAAGGGGTCGAAAGGCGAACAATGGAGGCTGCATAGCTAATATTCAAGTCCAACAGCCAACATCCACAGAGCCTGAGGTGGGCACGAACTTGGTCAAGCACTGAGTTGATGAGAAAATCTGTTAAACAATCATTTGCAAGTCTTGCACAGCTCCAAGCTATATTGCATGGTTCCCTTTGTCATTCCCTCTGTTTAATGTGCAATACGTCCAATGGCTGAACTAAGTGCAACTTCTTCCCAACTTAAAATTGAAACAACAATTAGTTTGAACAAAAAGTAAGGGTTTTTTTTTTCTAACAATATGGCCAAACAAAGATGAGTTACTTTAAGCACTAAGACGGAAGTGACTACAGTTCCTCGCCACTTGCTATTTTACACTCAAACAAATTGATTCAGATGATATACTAACTAGTACAGTTAGATTTTATACAATTACCAGAAACAACAAGGCCCACGATGAAACCAATAAATGGGAAGGCGAAGAAAAATACAAGTCAAAGAGCCTCCTTTGTTAGCCTCACTGGCTTTTCCTTCAAAAATGCTACATCACTGTTTGTAACCGTCAGTAGATGATGATCTAGCTCCTCTTCTTCAACATCTGCTGAAACTGATGATCCTACAGAATCTGTCCCATCATCTGCAGAGAATAAAAGAGATCAAAAGTACTGTTAATTGCATAAGAAAAATGATTGGAGTATGGAAAGCATAGTAGAATCATTTTTAATGTTTTCCCCATATGTTTACTTGATAAAGGACATCATTTCTTCTATTTTGATGCTTTAGGTTAAACTTAATCATAGATGTTGATATGTTCATATAAGAGATGCACAAGGCAGTTGTTTGGCTCAAGAATTGAGGTTTGAACAGATTTGGATTCATATTTGCTCATTATTTTCTTAAGACAAGCTTCATCCAATCTTTAGGCTTGTTAAGTAATAAAGCTGAAAATGAAGCCGCCAAAAGCTTGGGCCACCAAATTCATGAGCTTACTTGTATCAAAAGAAGCCCTCATCATTTTCAAATTAAGACTCCTATATAGCATCAATTATTGTGCGAGACTCAATGTTGGACATACAAAACAATTGCGTCGATAGGAAGAATCATGAAATAGTTGGAAAAAAAGGGAAAATAAACACTATGGACAGTTTCCATGCAAGAATATTAAAGTTCAATAATTTAAACTTCTGCACTGCTGACTGCTACAGGTGGGTATTTACTATGACCAACTGACAAACTCTTGAAAGCAAACTTCTTTCTAAACGTGATCCGATGAAGAAGACATGCTAGACCACACTATAAAAAAGGTCAAATTATTAATTTGAAATTTGAAGTAAAAAACACTCCTTTAAAGTGTGCAGGTTCTTTTAGGACTTCATCATTTGAATCAAGATAATATAGGGGATCATTTCATCCTTCTTTCACCAGAAACAGAAAACCAAACACCAATAGAACTTGCCTGAAAATGCTTGATGATCAGGGAGTCTTACTGCTTGAATCTGAATGCTCTCTGGCAGCAGACAATTGAAGAAAGAACCTGAAATTTTAAGGAAGAATACTTGTTAGGCTCAGAGAACAATCTAAAATGTAGACCACCAAAAATCAGTCATCTTGCTAAAGCCTGAAAGCATCAGTATGTAGAACTGGATTCTATTCAAATGCCACTGGTATAGAAGAACCCCAACATTCAAAGAAAAGCATTGAAAAATATCACCACCGATCGGTGCTGAAGCCCAGTGGCAAGAGATCTCATTCTACTTTTCTAGATGTAATAATGTACTGTTCATTCTCTGTAGGGTGCAGACATTTCCAAAGAGATTTATTCCATTGTTTGTCTTTCTGTTACCATAATCCCATGTACAACATGAGAAAAACCATTGGCTAAAAAGCAAACTAGAGAATCCTGACTCCAGAATCTCCCCTTTCTGTGATGATTCATTCACAGAAAAAACAACAGGAAGAAAATAAACAGCTTATTCTACTATATTTCACACGAAAGGTACACCTGAGTAATGAGAACAAGATCAAATGTTGAACTAAATAATTTATACCAAGTAATTGTATCTAGCTGACGTACATATGAAGTGTGCTTCCTAAACAAAAGTCAGATTGTGAAACCATTTTTTTCCCCAAAAAAAGGATGATTGAGGTATCTCAGTTAATTGACTAATAAATAAAATCACAGATATTATAACAAAATTAACAGCTCCAGATTGTCTAGGCCACCTTGAGAATAAAATTGCATTTAATTCTCCCTGACTACCTTAAACTTCATCTCTAATCACATCCTTAAAACTACAAATAAACTCCTTGTGTCCTTACCTAAATGTGCTAGTCGGTTCACCCATCCAGGAATTCGCTTTCCTGTGAGACACATGCTAACATCATCGGTGAAATGATTGCAATTCTTGGCAATCAGATGATAGTTGTCTCCATGATATTTGCTAGAAAGATGCTCCATGAATGACTGAATTTCTGAACGAGTCATGTCGGTGCTACCCAAAAGGACTGACCGCCTAAAAACAAAACCAGGGCAATTTTTGGGTTCAACTTCAAACACCCCACTTGTTGGATACTCATGTGCTCCATACCCATACTCTAAACCATGTACTGCAGTCAAACAGAAGCAAAGATTACTACTAAAGTTATAATTTTACAAACCAAAACGACATAGAACATAACCATGTTATGCTAACACGTACAGCCAGAACCATTGAACTAATGGACTGAGTCAATAAAGGCTCAACATGTCTAATAGCAAGTGATAACAATTAACTGCACAGATCTTGTCAGAATCACATCTATGAGACTTCTTTCAACACATCTATTATTGGATTACATGCAGCCCTTTAGAACCAATGTACTCAGTCATGATTGAAATGCAAAACAGATCCAAGAAATTAGAGAAGTCATAGATCATCACTCCCAATATAGTCCAAAGTTGCAACAACTATCACCAAAGAGCCATAATTGCACTCCATGTTTTAAGTTACCATCTATATGTCAATATGCCATGTATGACCCAAAACTATAACTTCCAGGAACTACTGAGGATCTGAGTAACAAGTGGCTAAGCATTTATGTCAAAGTTTAATGTTCTTTAAACGTTGCCAAGATTAAGGCTAGTATAAATATATGAATCATCATACTGAATTGCATCACCAATATATAACGACAGTAAACAAAGATGAACATCTGAAGATTGATTGAAACATGAGAACCAAGATTAGCATTTTGGCATTGAAAACTTATTCTTACTCAAGATATTACATCATCATTTAGCAGAGAAAGATTTTATAAGGTCAACGTATATTTCCAACAACAGATACTTAAAGAGCAAAATGGAATAGAAGGTATTGCCGCCTCTTTTTTCACGATACAAAACAGTCAACTCATAGTGAATTAAATTCACAGGTAAGGAAGATTTTTTTAAGCTCCCCACAGAGTGGAGGTTCCTAAGGTGAATTAAGCTTTTCGATGCATTCAGATGCTAAAGTGATGCAAATAAGGCTGCATGTCTGAGAGAAAATATGTGTGAATTAGTACTATTGTGCATACATCTTACGTAATTCTATTAAGTGACGACTTGAAAGAGAGATTCTTTCTTCTTGTCAGTGAAAATGATTTTTGTTCATTATTGACTGGAAACAGTGTAAGATTCTAGGCACAAGCTTAAATAAACTGTGTTGTTACAACTGACTATGGTGGGAACAAGCATAAATGATTATGTGAATAAAACAAACTTAATGGTTTTCAGTATCACTGGCGCTCCTCTGTGGAGAAAATTAATATATCCTGTTTACCTAGTTCCACACTCAAAATACCTAAACTGGGTAAAATCTGAGATTATTAGCCCAAAAAGAAATAAATATATCACATAAAATACGTTCCTAGCTGACACTTCATTAAGTTTCCATGTCAATATAGTTACTCCAGATAAGAGAGATTTCTTAGCATGACACAACAGAGAAAGGTAGCAGCACACAGGGCAATGAACTACAAGAGATTAGAGATTGGCCAGCAATTGGGGCAACCAAAAAGTTTTCAGCTTTATGTATAGCTAGAAAAGAAAGACTGGCACAAACCCATGGCCTATGGACATGACTTGCAAACTATCCATGAGCTGCTTCATAGCTCAAATCCCGTAGCTTTGCTAGTATTTGACAAGTTGGTATAAAGAGTCCCCAATGAATAACCTTGAATACAAGTTATTTCCAACAACTTGTTAGACAAAAGAAGCATTCCCCAAAACGAGTTCTGATGTAAATATCAGCTGGCAGCCCATGCTTGAAAGAGTCATTTGCAATTATGGACATGGGAGCTGAGTCAGGCTGATGTAAATATCACCTCAATCTGGGTTTGCAAAATTGTTATATAACAGTTGCCATGTTGGTAATCATGCCAGACAGGGCAGGAAGCTTCAACCATGTATGGTTTATTATTATGGCCTTAAAATGTTTATCCACAACTATTTTAATATACTGCAATGCCTCAAAACTTGTGAGAAGCAATGCAGAGGAGCAAACGGTGCACATCTATAAAAACAACAACAAAAACAACATTACACTCAACAAAAACAGTCACACCCTCAAAACTCCTAAAAACAACTAGAGGACAATCAGGTAACATCATGCTAGACAAACAACTGAAATTTAAGAAACAACTTTCTAAAAGGAATAAAGATTCCAACTTTATCACAAACAATCTCCAAACACATTACGATTCATTAGATATAAGCATAAAAAAGTATAGTAAACTAGTAAACCATTACAAAAGGAAAGAAAGATTGGAGCTTTTTTTAATACCTTCAATGCCGGAATGAAAAATCCCAAGCCCGAACCAGTAGAGATAGTTGTTTATATTTGTGAGGTCATATACATTTAAATACAAAGAGACCCGATTTCTCTCTCCATTACTATTCCGATCCTTTGATGAACTCGAACTCGAGCTCAATGGAAACAACCGCATTTTTTTTACCAACAACCCTCGTTCTCCAACTATGACTCTACAAGGCAAACCTCAGCTTCCACCGGACAACGAAAACAACGACAACCCTTTAATACTGATCCAAAAAAGAACCGAATAACATCAAAAAACCAGTCAGTCGGATTAGCTAATACGGCATAAACATTTAACTTCAATATCATACAAGGCAAAATTCAAGATTTTAGCCAGAACCCTCAAAAACAAAGCTGAATACAGTCATAAAAGAGATTAATTTGGGTTCAGAAATAAGTAGCAGGGGATCTATAAGGTGGGATGCTTTAACTACACTATATCAAACACAAATAGTAAATAACAATTCAGTACTTCGTAAGTAACCTTGCAAACAGGTAATTATGTAAAAGAAAGAAAACTTACTCTGTGACTATGTGTAAAGTTGGAAGTTTTGCTGTCTGTGATTCAGGAAGGAGACAGTTGGGGCGGTGTGTTTCTTCGGATCAGAGAGAAAGAAGAGGAGTGGCAGAGAGGGATGAATTCATTAATTGGTGGGAATTTCTGACAGCGGAAGATGTTTTATTACATCTGTCCGATTTCCAAGACAAAGTAAGAAGATGTCTTTTTTGGACTGATTTTTTTATTACCCCGACCCAAACGTCTTGAATCTTGATAGTGGTAGAGGAAGGTGTAGCACTAATTGTTTCTTACTGTGGTTAATCATAGTTAAGACACATGAATATGTTTCAGACCCATCAGGAGAACTCTCAATTCCTAAACTAAGGTTCGTAATTTGTAGACTATCTTCTTAATTTTTGGATGGGGTTGATATCGAATTACTTTTATTAGTATTAGTATTACTCAAGAAGACTCTAAATCTAGGATTTTCAAAATTACTTGATAAATGTCCCTAATATTTTAGCTTTGTAGATAAAACAATTGGATAAGTTAAAATCTTAATTGAACAGAGTATATTGGTTTTGCTGCAGGTGCAGAATATTAATATTCTCGGTCAAGAAGACAGTCCAAGGTGAAGGCTTGTGGAAAATGATTAAGAGCCAGGTGCTGCCAAAAACGTAATTGTCCATTGGTTTCTTATCCTCTCTGTGTCGAACTAGGAGGTTGGAAAACCTTGCTACTGCACAGTTTTGTACATATTATTACGTGCGATTATGTTAATATTTTTTTTATTAAATAGCAAGTGAATATTTTCAAGAATAGTTAACTTGAAGGTTAATATTTTTATAAAATGCATTGACATTTAATAGAATTGTGTTTAAATAATATGGAAAATTATAATAATTTATTTGCCGTAATAGTGAATGTACTATATTTGTTAATAAGATTTGACCAATTATATCTAAGTAATTGGGATATCAAAGTCCAAGACAATTATTTAGATTTTAGCATATGGATTGGAAAAAAATGATTAAAAATGATAAAATTCTATGTAATTAAAGTAGGGTATACTATTGTATTTACTCACTATATATTCAACAAAGATAGGATTATAGCAATGAATCAATGAATTTTCTCGAAACAACTCCAAACAACTACAATCATTTTTCACATTATAAATAAATAACTTCCACTTAATAGACAAATGAATTACACAAAAAGTCAATAAAGTAACAACCACTAAAAGTACATACACCTGTTCATCAACAGGACTTAATATATAATTATCACTGCAACGAAAAGAAAAAAATATAATCAAAGAAAGTCTCATGCTTCCGGATGTCTTCCTTGAACCAAAAGGTCCAAAATTGGATGGCTTGGAAGGTTTCTTAGCCACTTTGCAATTAGAAAATTGATTTAGGTACATAAAGAATCAACTAACAGTAATGTTAAAACGTGAACAAGCATAAGAGGCTTTGAAAAGGTAAACAGTTCACCTTGATAAATCAAACCACTAAAAGTTTCATGAGTTTTCCCAATGTATTTATACACAGAACATAGAGTTTTTTATAAGTTTCATATGATGGACAATTTTTTAAGAATTTACTCCTTTTAATTTTCTTGTGACATTGATAGAGGAAATGCAACGAAGAAAGAAAATTATTCCTGGATACCATTTGTCATGCTTTGGAAGGAAAAATAAAAAGTACTTGTCTTGCCGGAAGAAACACGTCTATAGTGATCCGATAGGATGTTGCCCATTGCATCTGACCAGGAAAACCGACAAGTCGATGCGTACCATCCATTTTTGGATTAATTTATTCCGCTGTACAAGAATAATTTGCTTCTCCATGCATTGTTCCTGGATTTTCTTGTGACATTGATAGAGGAATTTACTCCTTTTAATTTTCTTGTGACATTGATAGAGGAAATGCAACGAAGAAAGAAAATTATTCCTGGATACCATTTGTCATGCTTTGGAAGGAAAAATAAAAAGTACTTGTCTTGCCGGAAGAAACACGTCTATAGTGATCCGATAGGATGTTGCCCATTGCATCTGACCAGGAAAACCAACAAGTCGATGCGTACCATCCATTTTTGGATTAATTTATTCCGCTGTACAAGAATAATTTGCTTCTCCATGCATTGTTCCCCAGCTTACAGGCAAATCACATGCTTTGTTTTTTCCTTACAGTTTTCTTTCTAGCTGTAGCACTCGTGTGAGTTGCTACTTCATTTGTATTTTGTTAGTTGTAGATTGTAATTATTTTCCTCCAATACTTCCTGATTGGAAATTTGCATCTGCTTCCTCAACACAAGGAAGTGCAGATACATGAGAAACGAGAACACTTGTGTTTCAGGCAGGATGAGCAATAGATTGATTCGAAGATTTAAGGATTGAACCATTGTTTTGGTACACAAATTTGTTCATACAATTACAGGTGATGAATGCCGTTTTCTTTCGCCATAAACAGCAAGTTCTGATAGATGGTTATATAGAAGATGTGTGTCAAGCTTTCCTTGTATTAGATATATAGTAAAAATCATTTACACAGTCAAACATTATGTTACTGCAGTTTACACTTCAAGATATATACATCAGTACAGGGTTGTTTGCTGCCAAGATATATGTAATGGATGCTTTATCTCCATCAGATGCAAAAAATCAGAAAAGAGATGCAGTAATGAAGCAATCCTTGAAGGTATATCTGCTGTCAAAGTACTCTGTGCTGTTTGAATCCTGCCTGTGCAATTTTAACTGGTTTGACAGGTAGAATTTGCGTCTTCAACAATGTTGAAGTACAAAGAGGAAAGCCTGCCATCAAATTTAGAGGCCAATTGATGGACTGCTAATCCACAATAACGCTTTCCCATCCTCGCAATGCAAATGTCAGTGATTTTCTTAAACATAGTGTCTTCTTGGATCAAAGGCTGCTTTACAAAACTCAACCAAAGGCATCCACTGCGTAGCAAAGCAAGAAAACTTAAAATAAGTATCTGACCAATATATACCACTTGTAGTTACCAAACTTTTAATTAAAACTGCCCCGCCGGGAAGGGGGGGGGGGTGGGTGTTGGGGAGTTCATTCCTGAAGCCTCTGATGTTGAGAGGAAGTATTCGAAACAAATTATTCAATCACAGATAAGGAAGTATTCGAAACAAATTACTCAATATATCCCAAAAGTTCAGTTCAAGACCATATACTCCTGTCAAAAAACTGACTAAAAGATCTAATCGATTGTCTTTTACGAACTTACGTGTTAAAACCAGAACAGATAATCAAATTTAAAGAAATTATGGCGTCTGTTTACCTTGGCTGCTTGAATTTCATGATCGTCAACCATAATCTGTGTAGAAAGAGATCGTAACATGCAGATGAAAAACAAATCTGACTTCTCAAAAGCCACATTGTGAGCATGCCTGAAAGAAAGGAGTGTACAGATAGCTTATGATAAGGAATTGATGTCTCCAGATCCAGTACATTACAGATACCATTAGCAGTTATATGCAGATGGAATGAGTTTACTGCTGATAGTTGAGGCATAGTGACGTAAATCACATTCGAGATAAGGATTTGGGGAGGAAATCATTGGACGGCATCATTTAATTTTATTTGCTTATGCGCATTCTTCCAAAATAGTATGAAAGAAAAACGAAAAAGCATGCTAATATAATCTGCAACAGGGTACTCTCTCATTTGAGAGAGATGCTTGCAAGAAAAGCAAGGATAGTGTTATTACCTGAAAGCTATGACTTCCACAAATTCACTGTCAACCTGGAAATGTGAAAGAATATCCGTATGAGTTAGTTGATTCGCACTTTATTTTTTTATAACAAGTAAAAGGCAACAATCCTTTAGGTTTAGGAGTCCATGGAAATGATGTCTTACTCCAGTTTCCTCTTTAACTTCTCTCACAGCACCCGTAAAAATCTCCTCAGACTGTAATACATGACAAAAAGTTATTTATCTAACGGATGCCATCCTGTTATTGTGTCTACTATTCATTTTCATTTCCCAAAGGCATTTAAGCATTGAAATCCAAATTCATTACTGCCAAAGATACCTCAAGAATGAAACCAGTGGGTATTTTCCAGAGACCAGCTAGCCCTGTGGGACTGTATTTTTCCTGTACTACTAGCACCTGCATTTATCATGGGATAGTGCTGCATAAATGATTGTATTGCAATGGCTAGAGTTGGCATAACATTGCTGAGAAACTTTCCTCAAGACTTCCGAGGATGCAGAATGAAGATTAGAACTGACAGTTTTTGGAAGAGTTCTGAGGCGAATGGTGAAAGTATGTTGAAAACAATATGCTATTCAAGCACGTTTTAAAATGATGATCACAACAAAAACTAAGCAAGCACCTCACTCTCCCTAAAGCTTTTAAGGTACTGGTTTCAATCAAGTAATAAGGACAATTTGATTTGGATTTGCTTTATTCTTTAAACATAAGCAAATATACCTCATTGTTTTCGTTTATCACAAAACTCCCAACTCCAACTTGATGGGAGGCATTAGATGGGAGCAAGCAAGGTTCTTCAGGAATCCAATATGTCATCATGACATATTCGCTTTCTGCATGGTGGTACTGAAACCCTTCCTGTTTTGATGGATACGCAAATCAGGGATTGCACTCAATTGGAAAGAGGCCATATACTTGCCAAAAAACATTCTGTCATTTTTCAATTAGAACAATGATCTTAGATCAACTTCATAAGGGAGGGTGCAAATGGAACTTTAGGGTGGAACTGTACCTTTACTGCTATAGGAACAAATTCAGATTTTGTTATTGGCAGCTTGAGCCACACACCCTTCTTGCCCTGCAGTTTGTTGGCCTAAAAGTGTGAGTTCATAACAAGACTGAATTTGGAAGCCATGCTCTGATCTACTTGTATTGCAGAGGAGGATTAAATGATGGATAAAGTTGCAATGATACAAGTAGAACAAGTCATAAACAAACGGAAACTAGATAAGTTTAGCCACATGAAAGTTGTAATGAGAGAGTTGAACATGTAAGATTCATATCAAGAGCTCCATATCACATCATTAAAGCTTTGCATCACTACAAAGTGATGCTCCAAGTAGACTAATCACAGTACAGCATTACAAAAGTGAATTACCTTAGCTTTCCAATGAGAAAGTGATGAACGAAGTATGGAGGCAAAAGAAGTTGGATTAGATGGTAGACTTTCTGAATGAACGATTACTCCATTATACTCATCATCGTATGCATCAAGCACCCTGGCATCCTCGGAATACATACTCGAACTGTTTGTTCCGTTGACTCGATAAGGAAAAGACTCGAATAAAATTTCTTCTCCAACTGATCTGATGGTATTATGTGAAATACTTGAATAAGAAGCCTTGGGATATGTAACTGAGCACAGAAGACAGGAAACAGGAAGGTGAAGGAGGGAGCAGATATTGTATATGAAGGTTTAGGATCTATCATCCAACCTCCCACAGGAATACTGTAGCATAGATTCCACTCTATCCCTAGACAGTGACATCAATTTATCTTGCAAGAGCAGTAAAAGGTATATGACTGCTGTACGTACAACAAAAATAGCATTTATTCTAAGTACTAGTTCAAGTGCTTTTGCAACCTGATAAACATTCCTGACATTCTTTGGTTATTCCAATAATCAGTAAATTACCATTTGACAATCACAACGGGGTTTCGTGAAAGGAAAAAACCTTAAATTGATGAAAGGAAAAAAGCAGAGAAAACAAATTGCAGAATTTTCTCACTTATCATGCATGAAGAGAGGTGTAACATGAGTAAATGATGAGGAAAATCATAAACAATGCTGCCTAATGTTAGGCCACCATTACAATTTAAGAATTTTGACCATATTGGTGAAAAATGAAAAAGAACGCAGCCATATGAGAGCTGCAACACCAGCCCTTCTCTCGAAAAAACAGAGGGAAAAGATCATTGACCTACCAATTGAACCAATGACTAGTGAATGGAAGTATGGACAGCTTTGGCAGCTATTCAGCTTGGATACAATAATGGACATTTTGTACTTTTATCAACTGGAAGGAAGTAGTCACGGAGAATTAAGGTCAGATTGGAAGGAACATGGGTTCAGCCATTAAAATTCACGGACAGTAAAGGTCAGATGATTACTTTCCATGGTTCCCTACTTCCTGAGGCCAAAGAAGGAAACTCAGGGGTCCATGTTGGAGGTAAAGAGTTTACCTCTGCACGAAAACGATTGCATAATAACCTCCCTGCAACCAGCCATGCGCCTTGGGTTAATAAAGGAGGTTGAAAACATCATCTCTGTTCCCACCATCTTGGACATGGACGCTGACTTAACAGCAGACGGTTTAAACTGCATTTACAGGCTTCGATCTCAACTAATCCACCCTTGAACACACCTTCCAATGAAGTCAGAGCCAATATATGAAATCTTATCGAATAATTAGAAGAAACAAAAACCCCTTTAAACTAATTAAGATTCCCTCGAAATTGCTACAAACAAGGGAGCTCTTGAGATCCTAACTGTCGGAGAAAACTAGAGGGCAGCTCAAGTGAGAGCTAAAAGACTCGGAAAATTACAATTCTTGGTAGAAGAATTCACAAAATCCCTTGAGTGTAGATTAAGAATCAAAGCAAACGGGATGGGACAAGCATAACATCCATGGTTTTTGGTCATGAAGAACCTCAAAGTTTAGAACTAAGCAAGTGGAGTAATGCTGGAACATGTGGTCTGAAATAAGCCTTGGGAGGAAAGAGACAAATAACTTGGAAAACTGACGACAAAAATCTTCCCACGTATGCATGGCTATTAGCAGACAACTTGAAACTTAAATGAAGTCACTAACGAAACTACTGCGCCAATCCAAATGACCAGGTAATTGCTTATAGATCAAATTAACAGTGATCAAGAACCTTTGTCATCATTATAATACGTTATCAACTAGCATAAAATCTGAATTAGTCTTGTTTATGACAATATCAAGGTGACTCAA
This sequence comes from Coffea humblotiana, assembly GCA_023065735.1. Lineage (NCBI taxonomy): Eukaryota > Viridiplantae > Streptophyta > Magnoliopsida > Gentianales > Rubiaceae > Coffea > Coffea humblotiana. The sequence goes on along the minus strand of CM041215.1, from coordinate 24,675,202 downwards.
ATGTTGGCTTTTGTAAACCGAACCATCATGATGAGAGACTAGAGGATTGAGCTTCTTGATTTGGCCCTAATGCAAGCTATGCATGTAATTCTTCTTCATTTTAAAATGGCTGCAATTCTAGGCGTTTTTGAAATTACCTAATTAATTTACCATCAAAACTTGATCTATTATTAATAATGCAATATTAAGGCCCTATTTGGATTGCATTTTCCGTCATTTTTCATGAAAAAATTACTATAACGATTTGATGTATATGAGGAAAAAAGATAATAGAAAAATGTGATCACGAAAAATGACGTAATTTTTTAACGAAAAACAACGATCCAAACAAGGTCTAAGTAAGCATTCCACTAAGAAGATGATGCGAACACATTGTCGGTGCATTTTTTATGCAGAAATCAATTCCTTGAAAGCAGACGAGAAAAGAGCCAAATTGGAATTCACGAATCACGATATAGTAGTATCAAATCTAAGCGTTAGTTAAATAAAGTAAAACAAAAAAAAAAGGACCAGTCCAGTCCAGTCGAGTCGAGCAACGTAAAAACAAAAAGACGATGAATAGCGCACGTTTTGGGGTCCCACCTCTTTTGTAAATTTAATACTCCAATTTTAAGTACGGGACATTTTCGTGGACGGCATTACAGCACGTGATTACCAATTGTGTTGCGGCGTACGTGTCCGAACCCAGTGACTGAACAAATGTTAGGATAATCCATCTACATTATTGATTGGTAGCATTGCGTTGGTTGGCTGGAGAGGTTTATTAGATTTCCTTTTTGTTATTTTTCTACTATTACCATAATATTAAAATTCAGATTAAGGTTTTTTTCTTTAAAATTGAAGGTTCGTCCAACTTGAATTCAACCTCAAATTCTAGATTAGACAATACACTTCAAACTCAAGCTCTAAGCTGCTCACTCAAGATTTTACAATTCTTCTTGTAGTCCCTTAAAAAAATTTCAAGTTTTCATTTATGTCCCTATAGAAATTAGAATTTCCCCCTCGCCCAAGATTTATGTCCATTCTAGTATTCATGACAACTAGTGAACCAACTTAGGCTCCGTTTGGAAGGTGAGTTTTTGAGTGTTTATATAAAATTTTACTGTAAATCACTGTAGAAATTATAGAAAAACTTTTGTGAGATGAAAAAACTTTTTTTCCTTTTCCTTTTCTTTCTTTCTTTTCTTTTTTCTTTCTTTTTTCTTGTCCTTCCTCCCTTCCCGCTTCTTCTCCCTTCCCCTTCCCCTTCCCCTGTTCGGCTGTTCCCTCTCCAATGTTCTGCCAATGAAGAAAGAACTTTCTTTCTTTTTGTTTTTTGCTTTTTTTCTCTCCCCCTTTCCTGCCCGCCACCCCTCCCTCTCCCTCCCCCGCCACCCTTCTTCTCCCTCTTCCCTTCCCCTTGCTTCCCCGCCACCCCTATCCTCCCCTCTCCCCCGCCACCCCTCTCACCATCCCCCTTCCCTCGCTCGCCTCTACAAAAGAAGACCGGCACTTGAGTTTTGCAGCAACAGAAACAAATTTTTTTTCCAATTTTCCCTCTCCCTCTCCTCCTCTCTCCTCTCCTTCTCTTGCCGGCAGATGAAGGAACAACAAGAATTTTTTTTTTTTTTGCAATTTTCCTTCTCCCCCTCTCCTCCCCTTCCCCCGCCACCCTCACCCTCCCCCGGTGCGATCTGGTCTCGCGACCAGATCGGCCAGAGGGGAAGAGGAAGGGTGGAGGGGGAGGGGGAGGGGGAGAGGGAGAGGGAGAAAAAAAAAGAGAGAGGATCAAAATCGGGCAAAGGGGGAGGATGGCAGGGGAGGAAGAGGGGGAGAGGGAGAAAGGAAAAAAAGAAGAAGAAGAAGAAAAATACCGGCACCGGAAGAGGTGATCGGCGTCGGAACCAGCGGCGGAGGTGGTGGTCGACGACGAAGCTGGTGGTGGGTTGGGGTGGGGGAGGAAGAAGAAAAAAAGGGGAAGAGAATTTTTTTTTTTTTTTGTGTTTTGGATATTTTAAAGTGTGTAGGTTAAAAATTTTGATACATTTTTGGGGTTCCTGTAGCAAAAGTTGTTAAAAAATTAGTATCATACAAACTTGCCTAACAAACCAAGGTTCCAAACAGGGCCTTAATTTATTCGTCAAATTTTTATTTCCAACCATTTATTCATGACAACCATTACATTTTTTATTCATCAAATTTTTATTTCCAAGTAAAGTGATATGTGTATAAGTCAATCAATCTGAGGTATCGCTCTGAATTAGATAGATTCTGGACAATTATACACAGATCGCTTCCTATTTAATTAAATCAGATATTTAGACTATTCCGTGCCTTCTTTTTTTTTTCAATTTAAGGGAGACTTTAAAACTTACATTTATAAGGGAAAAGATAGGAGAAAGGTAAACAATTAGATTAGAGATCTCAATGTCACTTGACTAACGTCCCTACTAGATGAGTTGGAGTTTAAGTATAAATGTAACTTTTTTAATATGAAGCTCTTGGATCATTTGTTTCAATCTTTGTGCATGACGGGGCGCATTTGGGAATACTGTAAATTATTATTGCATTTCTAATGCCACAATTGGCAGTTTAAAAAGTTTTTAATCTTGAATCTTTTTTAGGTTGATATTCTTGATTTAACTAACCTATAATATTTCTAGAGCAGATAGTACTAATTTCATTATTAGTTATTAAAATCCCGATACCTCTCACATAATAACTGATTCCTTCTCGAAGCAAAGCCAACACCATCTCCTTAACATTTGTGTGTTAATTGTGTTAAATTATAATTTTGCGAATTGCAGCTAAGTTTCTAATGGGTGCCCAATGTACCTAAATTATACTCGGCCTATTATGTATATACACGCACACTAACAATTACTACACTCCCTTGCATTTATACAATTTTTTTATTTAATCTTACATTTTTAAAAATCTAACACCTGAAGTATATATTAATGAGTGTCCAATTAACACCAATTAGATAGACCTTATGTGTATTATTGTGCTAATTTAAGGGTCACCATTACTACTTTTAAGCCAAGTGGATTAGTAAGTATGTTGGTATACGGAAACACTGCTGTCGCATTTGGGGCTGAAATTATGTTATTCTGGCGTAGGAAATTAATTTTAGCAGTCATTGTTGTAGATTTGAGGCAATTGGAGATTTTGTGGTGCTCGAAAATTGATAAATATTTTCTTTTTGCAAGTTGAATTTTGAGAATAGAAAAAATTCTGTATTTTTGAAAAAAAATTTATTATTTCAATTTTAATAAAAATGACAACAATAAAAAAAAAACTCGAGGCGTTTAGTTTCATCTGTTCCTTAAATGATAACTTGTATCAAACAAACAAGTTTATGTTCTCTTTTTATTAGGACTGTAAGTAAACAAAGCAGCTGTTAGTAAAACAAAAAATCATAAATTGCAGAGCACAAACTTCACCAAACGGTCCTAAGGAACTTATTTGCAGTCATTGCTTTTGTCCAATCAGAAAACACAAGACATCATTGGTATAACTGTATATGAAGGGAAGAAATTCAGCTTTCATGGTGTAAAGATCTACATCATATGCATATATATATTCCTTTCAACACTCACAAATATATGTGCAAATTTGCACATAGCTCGATTAAACTCAATTTATTTGCAAGCCTACTTTTTGACATCTACAATAAGCCCTTCCAAATGTGGAACATTTGGGAACCATGTTCCTTAAACCTTCTTCAAGCTCATTTGAACATATTGCAGGTACATTTATTCTTAATGACCTTTTTGAAGCACCAGCAAATTTAGAGGAAAAAAGAAGTGACAAGACATTTTTGTTGGCTAAATACACTGACTCGATTTCTTGCCTGCATTAGATGAAATCAGGAGTGACTGACCTAATATTGGAGAGAAAAACCACAAATCGACAACCTTGTTTATAGATACTGAAATAAATGTAAAAGCTTTTATTTATAATTTTGTGCAAATGGGATCGCTTGGTGCACACTTATTATCGTACAGTGATGGATGAGCGAAGAATTTCGTCTTCAAGATATATCATGCTAAGATAGAAATATTTCCTCTTCTGGGGTGGTAATTAGTGCATGTTTGTCTGGCAGCTTGTAACAAAGGAGGGAAATGAATAACAAAAGAGTTGCAGAAACCACCAATGGCATCAGTAGCTATCAGAGTGTGTAATGAGAATTGACATCTAAGTCTAATCCCCGTAGCTTTGCAAAGGATTCCACCTTGCCTTTCAATGTGTGAAGTTCCCTCAACCTATTGAAAGAAGAAATGCAGACGAACTTCATAGTATCCATTCTCATATATAGTGCAGGTTTTAGCTTTACTGCTCCTTCTGGGGCATTAGGTATATGCAAGGCAAGTATTTATGGTTTGCAGAACGAGACTGAAAGCAAGTTGGTGGTCTACACTCTACATCTTCAGTTTAAGAGGAAGAAATTAAGACTAACCTTGCAATCTCCGCACGTCTTCTTGCTTCTTCAGCCATGATGCTGATCTCCCTGAAATTATGGTTCTCGTTGAATGCTTTTGCTTCTGCAGATTGAAGCCCGTGAAGGGTCCGCTGCTCAGCTGCCCATGCGGCCTCCCTAAGTTCCTTTCCAAAATCCTTTTGTGTGGAAAATGCCATCTGGTGATCAGATGAAGCAGTATTACCATTAGTCATGCAATTGTAAAATGGCCTCAATTGGAAAACAAAAAATCGTCAGGAAATATATTCTCATAGTAAATGATCTATATGGTATGAAAATTTTACCATTTACTCACCCTTTGACTTAGTAGCAGATTCCAGGGTTTGCCACTGAGTGCATACCGAATGCCAAATTTGATAGGATCAAGCAGCAAGTAGCTTAAAATGTTATATAGCCAAATCACACCAGTCCAACCCCATCCAATCTTCCTGATTCCGCAAAATTTTGATGTGGCCACAGCAGACAGTATGGTTGCAAACTATCAAGGTAATGCATTATTGAAATCAAAGCCAAGCATATACTTTGTTTCAAACAACAAAGAGAACAATCTCTTGTCAATTCTCTACAAGATATCTAAAGAAAGGCCAAGGTACATCATGGAAGTTTTGTTTATAAGTAAAACTGCCTCTATGTAGCAACTTCTGAACCATGCTTACCAATTGGGCAATGATAAATGCGGCAAGAAGAAGAAGACCGGGCCTTTCTGTGTATGACCATCCTCTGGAGCGCGTCACAAAGATCAAGGCTTGACTGATGGTGCTGACTTGAAGATAGACAGCAGAAGCTAGTTGTGCATTTAGGTGCTTCCTGGAATCCTCATTTGTGAGATTGTAAAGCCCTTTGTTGAAGTCAGTCACATGGAAATGTTTCTGACAGAAAGCAGACATTGTTAGTTGAAATTGTCATCTCTTTTACTGGAACTGAAGTGTTATTGAAATTGAACTGTATAAGATCGTAAGCACATTCTTCATTTCAGCGACCACATATACAGATAGTGCATTTGGTTATTCAACTCTCGAATGTATGCACAAGTTAGCCATAGGCCGTAGTGAATAAAAGTTTTCAATTTTTTTTTCAGAACTCACTATAAACAATGAAGAAGATGTGCACTTACAGCAAAGAAGCTTGTTTCATATGTCACGTAGAAAAATATAAGAGTCATCAGTGCAAGGTAACTGCCAATTACAACGCCTGTTGCAAAAATTTCACTAAGCTTCCAGCTGTCGGGAAGTGGAGATGGCTTGACCCTGTCTTTTGATATAGTCATTATAGTACCTGGAGACAAAATGTGAGAACCAAGAAAGACATTAACAGGAGTAATAAGTACAAACTCATTGTCAACCTATAACACTTAATATACTTCACAACCATATTAAATATTTAAGACTTACGAAACTCAAGATTTTTGTGTCTTACCATCATTGAGAATTGCAATTACAAGAACCATGAAAGGAGGGAAGTCAAATTTCCAGAATGCAGTGAGCAACATGAACCCCAACTGTTAAAAGAACAGAATAAACAACAGAAATGAGTATATTGATGGCATCTTTAAGCTTCACGTGCAGTCTAGGTACTGAAATAGAGAAACTGCATTAGCTTACCACAATACGGATTGTGATAGATACAGCATATATCTGGATAAAAGGAGAAGAGTTTCAGAACATACATATAATGAGCTAACAACTTTTGGTCTACTGTAAGGCTGTAAATGGAGAGTATTATATTACAGTGTAATTCTTCATTCTCTGGAATATGGCTCGGCTTGTTAATACCGCACTGATAATAACACTCAGCCCAGGCTCAGTTAGAACTATATCTGAGGCACTTCGTGCGGCATCCGTCGCATCTGCCACTGCAATCCCTATATCTGCTTTCTTCAGAGCAGGCGCATCATTCACCCCATCTCCTGTCATACCACAAATGTGTTTTCTGCCTTGCAATATCTTCACAATTTCATATTTGTGCTCTGCAGGGAATATAGGCATTGAATTCAGAAAGGAACTACAATATGAACATTATCGGTCTATCCAAGAATATAACTTAGTTACCAGGAAAAACACCAGCAAAGCCATCTGCTTTTTCTATGAGTTCATCAATCGGCAGGGCTGCAACTGACTCATCCTTATGATCTCCAAGAAGGAAAGATGAGGGATACATGTTTGTACCCATCCCAAGGCGTCTCCCTGTTTCCTTAGCTATTGCTAATTGGTCACCTGAAAGATGTCACATACATATAAAGCATAGCAAGAATAAGAAGAAAAGGCAGCCACATAAAATCAGTTTACTGGAAGTCAAAAGAGCAAAAGAATAAGGCAAAAGATGACACAACTCTTGTCGGGCAAATTTCCAGACTCACATGATGACATTAGAAGCACGATTTAATGCATAAACTTCGTTGAAAAGGAAAAAGTTTAGACAGAACAGATATAGCATGATTTACCTGTAATCATCTTGACACTAACTCCAAGATCTAAAGCTCTCCTGATTGTTTCTGCACTGTCATGGCGTGGTGGATCAAAAAGAGGGAGCAGGCCAACAAATTCCCATGGTCCACCAGGACTGTCTTTGGTGCCTTCAGGTACTTCCTGGAATTATTCAGATAAATTCACTTGTCATTCATCGGAAAAAGCATCAAAAAGACAATCCAAGCTGATAGTTCCCTTACTTGTCGAGCAACTGCAAGGGACCGTAGCCCACGATCAGCAAATTTGTCAATGACTGAGTGCACTTTCTTTTCAATCTCAGATTTGTTCCGCGCAAGGTTGAGAATCTAAGAATCACATACGATTTGAGCATTAAAATCAAAATTTGTAGATATTAAATGCCGGTACTCTTTCTCTGCAATAAAAATACAGGACGCTGAACGTCCTTAGAGGCTGAGACATATCTTGATTACTATATATCCAATAGTGACATGGCTTTATCCTAGACCATTTCTTATTTCATTTCACTCATGCTTGTTGTGCTTGAGTAGGTTGCTGTATTGATAGTTATACATTTTGTTCTAAGAGGTCAAAGGTACGTGAGTTTCAAGAATATAACAGTAAGCCCTTGTAATTTAATGCTCAAATATATGTTATTATATTGTATTATTAACAAAATCCTGTGCTTGAAGTTACTGTACCTGTTCTGGTGCACCTTTGCTCACTCTGTGCATTCTACCAGCGCCATCAGTGTAGGTAAGTGCTGTCCTTTTATCGGTTGGATTGAAAGGAAGGAAGTGAACTTCAGTGATCCCAGCTCGTGCCTTACACATTCAGATTCAACAATTAGAAATTGACCAACAAGAAGAGAGTATCTCAAGCTTCTTCATTCAACAGAAAATTTCTCAATTACTCGCTATTAAATAATCCAAGCTACTAAGAAATGCATCACACTTGGTATCTTCTCATACTTGAGAAAGAAAACCAAGCTCAGCAACCTGTGAGGGTATGTGTGTACTATTTTAATGCTGTGAAAAGTGGACAACATATAAGCTGCACTCTTGTTCTAGTTAATGTGAATTAATACCTCCTTAGGATCACCAAGCATTGAGACAATTGCAGTGTCAATAGCATCTTGATTCTCCAACCTGGAAGCTCTTGCTGCCATTAGAACAGCTGTGTCTTTGTCCACGCCTTTGGCAAAAACCTGTGAAATGTCAAGAAATGGATTACTTGTTTTAAACAAGTTACTAAGTTATATTCTTGTATTTTTCTTTACTATAAAAAGCCAAGAAAATGGAAGTTCGACTTTTCTTGTGTTTCTTCAAGCTAGAAAAACCTAGTCAAACCATGGCTTCTAGTGGAGTTGGATACGCAGACTGCAAAGAATGGTTTTATAGGCCAATTCTCTATTCACTGTTCTTGTTGGAAAAGAACCAGTTTGTGTAAATTTTTCAAACTCCTAATTTGTGACATGCATGATGATCAGATAAAAGTCCTTTTTATCTCCTGTGATTGTGAGCACAGCGTCTCTCTTAGGTTGAGGGATGACTTACATTTCAGAATCTGGCACTTTCTTTGGGAAATAGATAAAAACACCTATAAATCCCGTGTAATGACTCCCACATCTAAACTTGAACTCTGAAATGCTACGTCTTCTATCTACAATTTTGTCTAGGCAAAAGCAGATCAGAGAGGAAAATTTGTCACCTCAATCATATTTTTGTCCACTGTAAGTTTGTTCAGAGTTAGAGTGCCTGTTTTGTCACTGCATAGTACATCCATCCCAGCCATTTCCTCAATTGCTGTCATTCTTTTCGTTATTGCACCCTGAAACAATGTTAAATGCTTCATATTTGGGTCCTCAAAAATTCCAAATTGTCCAATACCATGACTGGGAAAATAATTACTATGACCATGGCGAAGAGAAAAGATTGTACAAACCTGTTGGGACAAACGGTGGGAACCAATTGCCATGGTAACGGACAAAACTGTTGGCATGGCAATGGGAATACCACCAATCAGTAGAACAAGGAGATTGGCAATACCTTCGGTAGCCTTCCTATGTTGCATTGCAAACATGACAATAATCTCAAATAGCATCCCCGTGACAATTGAGCATATACAGAAATTACCAATAGCCGTCAACACCTGAAGCAAGGAAAAGGATTACCTTCACTATTAGAAAGAATAATTAGATTTCACTTGCATGTTTACTCCTAGGCGAACCTCAGGACCATTAATACAACGCAACAGCAGTCATTATAGCTGCATCATTTTCATAATGTAATCCATCCCAGTACAACCCCTATCGCCTAGCACATGTTCACTTGCCCTTAATACTTGAGGTACAAAAGAAAATTAGAAATCATATGAGAGGATGCATTTAAGCTTACTTTCTGAAAATGACCAACATGTGTAGTGCTTTCCACCAAATGAGCTGCCTTTCCAAAGAAAGTATGCAAACCAGTTGCAATAACAACAGCCTCAATTTCACCTTGCTTACATGTCGAACCTGAGTATATTACATCACCAGGATTCTTGGTAACAGGCAGGGATTCTCCTGTAAGAGCAGACTGAAAGCAGAAAAAAGTACTCAAAAACTGGATTTTAGAGATGCAGAATTGCTATTTTATACCATGTTCGTTTTCCTTTGGCCACATTAATTGCAGTAGTATCATTGTGATTACAGAAACTACATTGGCCATAATCAATTCACTAGAAACATTAAAAAATAACTGACACACTCAGGTGATCTTCTACTTCTTCCACGTGAATCTAGTTTTGGTTTTCTGCAATTGCAAAACGTGGATATTTGTGCATCTTGTTTGATTATACTGACAAAATTTCTACTGGGAAAAAGTGCAAGAAGCATAAAGAGATATTATCAATTGTAAAATAATAATTGAGGTTCAGAAAATCAGTTAGAAAAGGAGAATGAGGAAGATGGCCCCATAAAGGTTTACATCCATTAGCTAGTTTGAAAAATTTAAGATTTGATATTTGCACAATTTTCTTCAGAGCTCTATTCTGTTTTACACAATAATGATGCAAACACTTGACTGTTAGTTTCATATGGCAAAATGTGTCAATTTCTACAGAGAACTAATATATAGCACCTGATCAATTTTCAATGGATCTCCTTGGAGTAGTCTTGCATCTGCAGGGATGATGTCTCCTAGTTTTATGCTTATAATGTCTCCTGGAACCAGCACAGATGCATCTTCTTCATTCCATTTGCCATCCCGCAAAACCTAATGGACATATTTAGACATTGTCAAAAGACATGTAGTCCAAATAAAGAACTTGCTGAAGAAGTAACTGTGCCAAATACTTCTCCAGGAACTGACCTTAGCCTTTGGGGCCAATCGAGCCATAAGAGCTGCAGCTGCATTTCCAGCGTTATTTTCCTCCATAAAACTGATGGTTGAATTGATGAGAAGTAATATGAGAATGCCAACAAAGTCTTGGTAATCAACTTCTTTTTTCTTATCCTGCAACATGATATTTTACGGCAGCAATCAGGCATGATTTTCATGTAATGTGAGCTTCCACTAGATTGTTTTATGCACGTATAGTATGAGATCAGATGTAAAGAAGTACCTCGCCACGTGGAACTGCAATAGCAATAATAGCTGCTGCTTCCATGACCCAAGAAAGAGGATTCCACATAAAGCCCAAAAACTTGAGTATTTTACTCTCCTTTACATTGGAAAAGGTATGGACAAAGTCACAAACAAAATTAAGAAAGCGAAATGCTGAATTTGAGGGATATGCTGGGATAATCATAACAAGGGAGAAAGGTTAAAAATGCATAAAGTAACAACAGACCTTCTTCTCTTCAAGTTTATTGTAGCCAAACACACCCAAACGCGCTCGAACCTCATCAGAACTGAGACCCTCTTCGGTACATTTTAAATTTTCAAAGACTTCTTCAATAGGAATGTGTTCCTGTGATAATAGTTGATGATATAGATGATAAGATATGGGGATGAATGCTGAAACCCAGGAGCAACAATGATATCAAAGCGTAGGAACTGACTCTGTTGCCCGTCAATGATGTGTAGACATCATGAAAATCACGCTGATCCAGATTAATTATATTCATTCAAAGAACGTCCTTTCACGTTGAGAAAGTCAAGGCAAGAAATCCATGAATGCAGTAAAAAATGATCAATTCAGTGAAAATAGGCATATACCAAGCACTGTCCACATGCCGGCAGAAATAATTGATGAAACAAGCCAAGATGCATCACACTGATCCATCAAAGGGACACATTTGGGTGATCTTGATGAATGATACAGCTTACTCGAATTTTTGCACATGTTTATTTGCTGTGCAAGGGAAACTATATCACCTATCCAAGAAGATGGATGGCCCCTAGTTGTGAGCAGAAATGAGCAATTTCTCTCATTCATTGATTCCTCTAAGAGTCTTCATTTCCATCTTGAGATGGGCATTTCATATGAAAAAGAGGACTTTTTCTAAAAGTGAATTGATTGTTCTCTAAGAAGACAGACATACAGTTACGACTCCTCGCATAGGAGATGTCATGTAAGTACAATGCAGAACATTGTGAACCATGACAGAATGACGGTTGAAAAGTACTTACCAAGTCAACAGTTTCTTTGCTAACAGCTTCCAAGGCTAATGTAGATTTCTCTGCATCCATTTCAGCTTCTCAGCTTCGATCTCCTCTGTATCACGGCTGGAATGTCTGTGCCGAAGAAAGTTTTACTAAATTGGAAAAAAAAAAAAAAACTCAATACTGCCCTATAGCTTTTCCAGGTGTTTCCACTATGGGGCAGGTGATAAATGTCATATAACGCTTTTGTTGCCCATCATACACAAATTTTGATATCCCGATTCTTTTCTGCTTGAATTTGAACAAAATTCAACACCTAAGGTGCATTAAAATCAATTGCATCGATGTCATGTAGGAAAATCATTGGTTTAGAGCTTAATGTTACCTTTTCAGCGGAAGATACTACGCTTTGCGAAAACCACAGACCAGGCACCTCAAACTACCTTTTCTCTTATGTACATTACGACCTTCATAAGTACCACCATTGTGCAGAAATATGTGGCAAAGTTGCTCAGAAGACTAAACACTACTACTTTTCTTCTATTTGAAACAGAGAAAGCCAGTTTGGTCAAAAATTTGAAACTTTTAATTAGGACAGGAAACAAGAACAAGGAGTAAATATTGAGTTTGCATCATTTTCTAAACTGTATCTATTTTCGATTGCTGGAATGCAGTACGATGGTTTGCCGGTAGCATAATTCTAAAACATGAAAAGACAACAGAATTAGTATATTGGATAGTACAATGTATGATCAACTGTACCTATAGAAGTTCCAAGGTAGTTTTCATCAATTCAGAATGACTTTACGATATTAGTTATAGCCAGGAGGCACCCTATTGTCCAGAGCTCAAAGCAAGAGAGAGCAGGCAACCATCAATGGTGTTCTTTAAGTACATATACAAGTACATAACTAAGCCAACAAATCAAGTATTGACATTATAAATTGTATACATGCCAGCATATTGACAGAAACTAGAGATTGAAAAAGAACAAAAAATGAAAACGGGACACTTCAGAAGAGGACAGAATCTTTCACTCTGAAGCTCCGCCAGCGGCATCAGCACAGATGAAGGACAATTTCCAAACCAGAAAAAGAGCACGTTCCGTAACTTGTATACCAATATTTTGGATTTATTGTTCAGTACAGCACTAGAATTTGAGTTTCATGTACTTCTTTTTATTGAATGAATTTTGTTGTTGCATTGTCTCAAACGTGTTATACAACCAATGTGATTTCATGAAAGTCCAAACTTCAAGTACCAGTCAAACAATGCTGTACAACTATCAACAGGTTAGCAACTGTGACTTCTCAAAATTGTACAGACTCAAGTACTTTTGCTTGAAAAGGTTTATCAATTAGCTGCCCTTATCTTTGTTTTCGCTGTTAATAATTCTTTTTCATAAAATGTAGCTGGACGAATCAATCGTTTCACTTAAGCAGTAAGAGCCCCTTAAGGACAAGCATATTCTAAACCAACGTGGATGATAGTTCAATATCTTGTCCGTTGCATTTTTTTTTCGGTTGCATTTTGGCTCGAAAGCTTCCAAGTTCGATAATTGCAGTTGATCTGGTGAGAAATTTTGCCTGATACTTGAGGATACCTTAGAACAGATAGAATCATTCAGGTTTGATTCCCCTACCCCTGGTTATATCTATAAAAATAAAAAATAAAAACTTCCTCAAAAATGTTCCGACTTGCAGAAAAAGGTTTTGTTGTCAGGAATCCGTGTTGATGTCCTAATTTAGCCAAACAGAGGATTAATTCAGATGACACAAACCCAAAAATAGAAAAATTTTAAAAAGCTATCATTTGGTTTGGAGTTAAATCTTTTACCTATTAGGTTTCAAACTTCTTATTATAAGATAGTCCGATCTAAACTTGAACAGATGCTAAGTTTTACTCATTTGTTAGTGTTCATTGCAATGATTGGAGGGCAACCTATTCTTTAGCCTTTCCCACTGAATTTGATCTGGAGATGGAAACAATATTGATCTAAATTCTTATCCTGCAGCAAATTGTGGTGGGAAAATATGTACTCCAGTTTTGTTCTTTTTTATTAATTTTTTTTGTAACAAGGGAGCAATTAGATATGATTTAAGAAGCTGAGAAGGGAGAATTTTTCTTTTTCTCCTTTTTCTAGGTTTGTCCTTAATCTATTATGGCTTTTGCTGCCATTGTAGACAACAACTTGTAATCAAGCATTTACGACATACTACTATGGCTGGCATTTTAAAATATGCACTAGAGGAGAGAGTAGTAAAGTTTTAACTTCGTAAAATCAAAAGAATTCTCCATTGCTTTTGGCAGGCATCATGTATAGTTGGAGAAGATAAGTTAGATGTTATGACACTTTCGGAAATTAGTCCAATTATCACTGCCTAAAAAGGTACACCGTTTGCAGAATTTCTGTACGCGACTGAATCCTGAAGAACAAAATATTGTCGACTGAAAGGAGTTTTGTCGAAAAGGATCAGTTAAGAATGTTGCGCAATTTCTTGTCCCATTTCCATCACCTTGATAAATCAAAGGTTGAAATCCCAAAACACCACCATCAGGGATTCATAAGGTTTTAACAATGGTGAAAGAAATGGCATAAAAGATTACGAAAACTGCCAAATGGGGGATATTACATGCCTGGCTGGCTTTAGGGAAATTATCGAATTAACAAGGTAGTTCATTGGCTACAACGGGAAAACAAATAATTTTAAGATTCAACTGTACGTTTTCCGGCTATAGAACCACCTTAAGAGCCAATTTGGTTTGGGACACGATATACTCTCTTGTATGCGGATTGTTGTTCTCAATATTTGTGCAAGTTACTTGTAGTTTGGATCAGATGTACCCACTTTGCATTCATCCCACCATTAATTGTCGGTTTCAATTGTAAGTTAGCAATATCAAAATAAAGAAAAATGGGATAAGGTCCTTTTTTTTTTTTAAGAATAGAACAGAAGTAAATGTTAATAAACTATCGTTCAACATGCTTTATTAACAAACAAAACTACACTAATGGCAGAAAATATATAAAACATGACACATACATGTATGTGTGATCTGTAAACCATCAGTTTTGATCAATTATACGATCTATTACTCTCTCTCTCTCTCTCTTTCTATATATATATATATATATATATATATATATATATATATATATATCTATACATGTCTATATTCTCATATCTACTATTCGTCTGATTCAAATTCAAAATTGATGTTGAGATATGACTAAAAAATACAAGAAATTCCAAATCTAACATATAGATCTGAAACAACTCTTAAATCTAAAAAAAGTAACAAAAAACTAATCAAATCTCTCATTAAGATAGTTTAGAAGGGAAGAAAAATCTCACTAGCAAATATTAGAAGGGAAAAAATTCTCGCTAGAATATCCTAAGAGATATTTTTATTAAACATAAAACAAAATAAAAGAAAAGGAAGAGAGACCCCAAAAAAAGTCATCAATGGAAGTGCATGGAGAGAGCGTTGAGAATAGAGAGAAAGCAGAGAGAGCGCATGAGTAGATTAAAAAAAAAAAGGATAAGATGATAGCTATGGAAGTGATAACTAAAATTTTGGCTGTGTAATTTGTTACAGTTTTGGATGATCAAGAGCAAGAGCTGCCAGAAAGCTGAACTCCATTGCCCAACCCGCATCCAACCCTTCAGTTACATTTACCAAATGACTAATTTTGTCTTTACAAATGGCTTCATAAGGCTGTTTTTTTTTTTTTAAGTGAAGAAAGGGTGAAATTTAAGAAGTGGAGAAAAATGACAGAGAGATAAAAATCCAAAACTTCTAATTTCTAGATCCACAACCTTAAAAATGGCTTCATAAGGTACTTAACCATATACGAACTGTATAATATCAGGTACTTTATGCATGCTTTTCTGGAAAGCTCATGTCAATACAACGGTGAACCAAAAGTATTTGGCTAAATGACATTTACAACTTGTATAAATTTACCTAACTAGAAAATTAAAAATGAAATTTCACTGTACAGTTCTTTTTTATTTAAGGAAAGAAGAATTGTGAAAACGCCTGGTAGCCATCAATAACGGGTTCGGATAAAATGTCTCAAACTTCCTTCTACATTTTGGGCCAGGGATGGCCCAAAGTTCCTGAAACAAAAATTTATTGTCTGCGCATTTTAGATATATTAAAGTGGGTACCAATTAGAAAAAAATTGTAAATAAATAAATAAATGGCATTCAATAGTTTTTTTTTAAAATTAAAATTGAATTGAAAAAATGTTTAACTACATGGAGTGACAACAAAAATGAATATGTGGTGTTTACGTGGTAATTTAGGTATATATTAGATGCACTAACAAATATAGAGAAAAATAAAATACATGATAACAAAAACTGAAACCAACAACACGTCATCTTTTTTTTTTCTCTAGATAAGAAAAAATTTGAGTGATTTCGCCTCCTACCACCAAAGGGCATTGGCATTGGCATGTATATAACAACCCTAAAGTATGTTTAGGACAGTGTCCCGTACCCTGATGACTGAAGTTTAAGTTGTAGTACTAAATTCTCTCGAGGTTAGATTCGCAGGAAAATTGCATTGTATAGCTGAGAAGTACGAAATCTAAAAACCAGCCACACGGTGGCTCTTGAATGACTTTCAACAATGGTCTTACTTTTGATGAAACTCAGAGATGACTGCATGCATATTAAGAGCTGTGTAGGACTAGGAAAAAACCCATAACATTAAGATTCATATATAACAGCTAGCTGATCTATGCTTCAAGTTATCTATTATTGTCCAATACTCACAAAATTGTGAACCAGTAACAGACTCAATTTGGTTTGGAAAAAACCACATTCTGATCGAGTTTAGCTTAGATTAATCAACTTTGAAACCATTCTTCCATGATGACAAGACTCGCACCCGCACCACTTATTTTGGAGTACCATACATTCTCAACTAAAACTGACATCATCCATCAATCCCATTAATATCATCCATAACTGCTGCATTTTCCTTCTCTAGAAACGAGCTGCGACTTGTACAAATACAAGTTTGACCTATATCCAGTTCCTCAGAAGACTCTGAGGTCTTTCGACTTTCTGAAACAACTTCAGTTTTGACTTGATTATTGAACTCAACTCCCACCTATACATGCACCAGCAGTTTGTCCGTGCATGTTTAATTAATTAGTACCCCACGAAAACAAGATTGTCGTAGCCTATCGGAAATTATGAGAAATGGGACAAGTCAACCGGCATTCTATCTGTTCAATTGATGTACAGTAATTATCATACAGTTAATTACATCGAAAGAAATTTAAAATTACACCAAAATTATAGGAATTTGTAGTAAATGTGTCCCAATTCTTGGCTTCCGCGGTTAATAATGATATAATATATACCTCACTCACTGAGGCCTTTGTGATACATGATACATGAATCTTTGACCATTGACCAACAGGAGGATTGTCAAGGGAGATAGATATGGCCTAGTCTATTCAGTGATTTGGCCAAGTCAAAGTAGGACAAGTCAACCAACAACATCAAAATAGAGGTCAATATATCAAATGTAAAGCATGGGACAAAACAATTATGACCTAACAGCAACAACGTTAAACCGGGGGGGCCAGCTGTCTTTTTTCTGGGCCGTGAGAGTAAGCAAAAGTCATATACAATTTGCACTAGAAACCATGCACATGAAACTATCGATCACGACGTGGCAAGTTACATGGGAGCAGAGACCGTTGGAAAGAGGAAAAAGTCATCCTGCATATGATGAAGATAATTGCTTGCCTTTTGAGAAAGCAAGAAAAAAAGTGAAAGTGCAACTGTCTTTGACTATTACGATAAGAAGATCTCAAAGTTTTGATCGGATGGAAACTGGCTTTCAAACCTTCATTTAATTCATTCAAATGAATTGGTTACCAAAACGTACTCAGTCAAGAAAACAGCAAAATTATCCAGGGTCAAGGGCTGATAGTATAGCGATATCTGCTGTAATGTAGACTTGCTGCAGTTGTCTCCTGAAGTAGTAATGGTGGGTAAATTGATGTACCTTTCTGTTCGGTCAACATTATACTGTAGAAAACAGGCATTGTTTATCCAGTTTGTGAATTTTGATACTCTTTTCATTCATTCAAACTCCATAGGAGTTCCAACAATTTTGGGACCATCTTTCCTTCTAAACCCAATATTTGTCTCCTAAGAAATCTTCAAATCTTGCATGCACTGTCAAAAATGACATAGGCCCCAAAATTTAGTTTTGTGTACTTAATTGTAATAATATCATGCACCTGTAAGTTCAAACCATAAAATTCACATCCTCTATGCTTTACATCAGGCTTTAGTAATGGACAAGGTATATGAACTTTCCATTTCGAAGGGCTAGGTATACATATTAGAAAAGTAATAAACTACCTAGGATGGAATTTTTAACACAGAATCATTGAAAATATTTGCAGCAAATATTTCTGGTTGTGTTTTTTTAGAAATGAGTCCAAAAAAATATATTCTGAGCTCAGAGTTTTGAAAAAAAAAAACATCATTCCGGTTTGAAGGAAGCATTATTCTTCGTTTTGAAAACTTAATTTTCAACTCACTAGAATTCTTTCACTAAATGCAAACCCCAAAGGTCAAAGCAATTTGCAAATAAAGCACAATAACTGCCCATGGTTTATGGTCATTGACATGGAGCCTTGACCTTGAATGGCAACCTTAGGAGTTAGGACAATGCCATATGTGAGAAGCAGCTACAAAATGTTCCGGATACAAAAAGAAAGTTGCTAGTAGTCAAGTATATATGATCTACATGGTCCTACAAAAATAGGTTTCTTGTGAGGACTAATTCATTTGTGTAAAAACATCATGAACTAATATGAATGTGAATCTTTATTAAAGAGTATAAACTTTTCTAATTGATCAAATCACAGAGAATCAAAACAGTAAAAACAAACCCGCGGGGAAAGATTATTACGCTGCCGATGAAACCTAAGCTTTGAGGGCTGGTCGTGCCTGATCCATTGGTTATTGGTTAGGTTCCAAGTCTTCAGAAGGGTAGAAGGAATAGGAAAAGGAGTACTAAGACATGGGAATTGTTTTCTGCCAGCTAATACTCTAGTTAAGGACTCCTTTGTTTTGAGCTAAACTCACGATTCCTGTTCATATCTTTATTAATTTTCTTGAGCAACTCCAGTTTTTTTTTGCTATATTCTTTATGAATTAGAAACCAATTACCCTTGACTTTGAACACCACCTAAATGACTTAAATGGTTGACGGAACCATATATTTTAGCTGCATGGACTGATGGAAGAGAAGACCAGTTCTTGCGATCCATGTGGCTTGTGCTATGTCGATTCCTGCAAGTACAAATTAATAGCGCAAATGATAAAGACAACCTTCTAAACCTTATGGTTCATGCCATCTAAACCTTCTAAACCTAGATTAGGATAGATTAGGTTATAGGAATTCTATCGTTGCGACAAAAATAAATAAATAAATAAACCTTATGATTCATGCCATCTGCTCTTCAAATTTGTAGCCCGACAATAAAAACATTAAGGTCTAAAGTAAATTCAAATAATTCTTTTCAAAATATTACTTTATGACTATCGTTTCCAAGGAATTAGGTGCATTACTTTTGTTTTCATCTTATTAAATCAAGGGATTTTTTCTTTAAAAGTGAGAGAATTTGAATTCAAAATTTCATACTTATAATTTCTTCTACCTTATCACCCAATCCAACTATTCTCCAATCAGGAGATTTATTTTTATTTTGGGATGCAATCTGTTACGAAGATTTATGAAGCTTTATTTTTCTTTTGGGATGCAGTCTGTTAGAAAGATTTAAGAAGGTTACAAGACTCATCCAGGAATTATTTCAAGTGATTACATCATCAAGACAGACAGTAGTATCTCAGTAGAATAGAGTCAATGAATTGTATTAAGGACATTAAATGACATAAAATGTATCTTGCATTAATTACTTTACCAGGTCTTTTCCACCTATGAAATGGATAAAAATCTTAAGAAATAATATGATTGTACGAGAATTGCGGCTAAAGTGTAAATAGATAATTTAAGATAATGGTCTTAATTCTTGTTCTCTTTTTTTTTCCTCTACACCCTCTATTCTATATATCTTGATCACTTTCCTAATTTGTCATAAAAAGATCTCCCAATCTTCAATCTTGTTATTTAGCAATACAGAAATCTTATATAAGTGAACATGCCCTATGATCATATCAATGCTAAACAGGCTTAAGGGATTAAACATGTAGGGAGCTAACTCACTCTTCCTGACATTAACTGTAAAAGGGCTGGGCTTGAGATTGATCAGTTTGTTAATCATGTTACATTTTTAATGCTCCCAAAAAAAAAAGGGGGTTACATGTTTTTAACATGTTTTTATCTAAACAAAAATGGGCTCGAGTTCAAAACTTGTTAAAAAAATCGTACCAAACTCAGATTTGTACTCTAACCACATTCTAATTCTTTGAAGAATTTCATGTAACATATGCAATTGACATAGGTATTTAAAAAAAAAAATTAAGAAATTTGATTCCACACAGTAAACTATAGAAATACATAGTTACTAATTGCTACTTATGTTATCTCAATGCAAATGTGACATGATTTGACACAGTTTCCATCTTCTAGTTCTTCATTTATTCATTACTCACAATGAAAAACTTTGGTGGTAGTATTACACATTGGAGTTTCTTTTAATTTCGTATCAACAAATCCTCTGCAGAAATTTTGGGTTTTTCAATCCAAGATTTCTGATCACAACTTGAGTTAAATCCTAGCATATATATATTTTGCTCGTTTGCCTCCATCATCCTTGCACAAAATATTCACAATAACTTTGCTCAAATAATCAAAACCCCCCATCCTCTTTCAATTACATCACCCTCACTTGACCATAGCCCAGAGGCAGATGTGGAGATACCGGAGATAACGGCGAAAAGTTAAATACTCCATCCACATTCTGCTCCCACATCGCACTCCAACTCGACGGTGTAAAGGGCCATTCTGACTCCGGCTCACTTTTAACCGCCGATGAAGTCTGACATTTTTTAGCTTCCTTAACCACCTCTTCCTCCGCCTCTCTCCCCCGCTTGTTGCTGCTAGAGGCACGTGGCTCACTTTTAACCACCGATGAAGTCTGACATTTTTTAACTTCCTTAACCACCACTTCCTCCGCCTCTCTCCGCCGCTTGTTGCTGCTGGAGGCACGTGACTCAGAAGCGTGCTTACCAGCTTCCAGTGGAAAATTGAGAATGGCTTTGCTCCCGCGCATTTTAAACGCCGCCCTGTCGTAAGCCTTAGCTGCTTCGATGGCGGTGTCAAAGGTGCCAAGCCAGACTCTCGAGCCGCGTCGCTTGGGATCTCGAATCTCCGCCGCGTACTTGCCCCACGGCCTCTGCCGGACGCCCCTGTAGTGCCTCTGATCCTCCGCAGCCTTCTTGGGCTGAGTTGACTGGATGGGGAGGGACATCTGGCGAGCTGGCTCAGTCACCTGCTTGGAATGAGTGGACCCGCTGAACTCGATCCACTCAAATTTCTTCACCGGAGGCAGTATCGTTAGGGAAGGCTTCCTGTCTCTTGCACATTTCTTCACCGGAGGCAGAATCGTTAGGGAAGGCTTCCTGTCTCTTGCACTCTGAGGAGGTTTTGGCGACGATGTCAGGTCGATAACTTGAGGTTTCTGTTCAAATTCTGAGAAATCAACGGTTTCGAATTTAGGAGCTCGAGAAAAATTTATTATTGTATTAGTTTGACAGTGTTTGAAGAAATCGGGATCATGTCGCTCAAAACTAACCGAGTTTGGAGCGAAAATGATCGAAACAGTGATTCTGTTTCTTTTCAGCTTCATCAGCTGTGCTTAAGTAATCAGTGATTGGGACGGGGGAAGAAGGAGAAGAATTAGAATTAGAGTTGTGATCATAGCTCGCAGAATCAGAGCCAAACGACGAGTCAGATTGGGATTGAGACTGGGAGCTGCAATTTGAAGCTCCCAAGTTGCTGTCCCCATCAATGACAAGCTCCGGTCCAAAAAACAACGCCGTCGGCGATAATTCCCCAAACAGGTGCTCCTGAATTTGCCTCAGTGCTAGTACTTCATCTGGAGTTGCCATAGATAGATAGATAGTTCAGTTGAACAACAACTTTATTCTCAAACTTTTTTGACTTTTTTTTTATTTTTTGGAATTTTATAGAAGAAGGGGAAGAATAGAAGAAGGGAAGTGGAAACTTTTTCGGAATGGATAGAAGGAAGGGATGAGTAGAGGATTGAGTAGAATAAAGAAGTGGGAAGGGGTATTTATAGGAAGGGATTGGACTTCGTCGTTTTGTTGGGAAGGATGACACTTCTTGAGTTGAGAGGACAGAGGAGGAAGGCTGGAAGGATGGACCAGGAAGGTTTGGTCAAATGATGGGAAGGTTCTTTGTGTTTCTGTAAACTGAGTCTTCCGGTAATGTATGAATCGTCAGATCCTTTTGCGGTTGAAAGTCAAAGGAAAATACACGGCTGGGATTTTCGCCTGTGGTTCAAATTATTTCTTTGTCTGCTTATAGCTGAAAAGTTTTACGAATATTCACAGGTTTTCTCAATGAGGATTTGCTCCATTTGCTTCTGATTTGTAGAAGCAGAATCAGAATCCGAAAACAGTTTTCTATCAAATAAATTTTTAAGGAAAAGACTTTTTGCAAAACATATTTTTTAATTACTTTTTACCTCATGTATATCAAAAAGATCGCTACAGTTCTTTTTGTATAAAAATTTCAAAAAAATAGCAACTCAGACGGGACCTAAAATCACATTTTGGTGCTTTCAATTTTCTTATGTTTTACCTCTAAAAAAGGTAACATTAAATTTTGGAAAAATAATTGAGAACAAAATATGATTTGAGAACAGGAAGTTTTTTAAAAAAAAAATAAAAAAGAAAGAAAGAAAGAAGAAGAACGCGCTTCCAAATTGGGCGAAGGTAAGACAAGACGAGTTGAAGAACGCGAGCGGTTTTTATAAGTTAGGCCAGCCAAAATTAATTTGAACTTGTCGGATGGTCCGTTGGTCGGTCTCCGACAGTTGGCAAGCTTATAAACATGGAGATACAATTTAAAACCAAAAAAACATGGAGATACAATTTATAATTTTTATCCACCAGTTTTGTAATTTGATTAGAGTCCTCTATGCTAAATCTGGTGCTTTGGAAAAAAAAACAATTCTTTTTTTTTTCTAAAAGACACATCACTAATTTGAGAAAATAGAGAAAGGAAATATTTAAATTGAGAAAATTCTGAGTTCACGTTCTTGTAAATGAGTTATAATCTACAAATTTCGGATACAGGTAACAATTAATCCAATAAGTTTATAGCGATTATAGAGGAAAAACAGCATGCGTTAAAAAAAACACTTTTTTAGTTAGCTTTGTGCACACTTGAGTGAATGTCTATAAGCATCTTTATTCTTGATGTACATGCATGTATAGTTGTATACCAAGGGTTAATCTTGAAAATTGGCAATTGGATCACTCCAAATATTCTCTCTCCTAAGAATAAGTGTGAGTGTGCAGAATTGTAGAATTTATAAGGATTAATGTTTTATATACTGACAGTATTATACATACGCTATTATTGTTGAATGTATGACAACTAAGTTTAATTTGAATTTGAAATTCAAATTTTACATATATACTATATATCTAATCGCAATAGTGTATACACTGACAATATATATGAGATTAACTCAATTTATAATTAAAAAGTTTTAATCAAAATAGAGGAGAAGTACGTTTTAGTTGGGTTATGAAATATTCAAAATTTTTGTCATGAAGGCACTTTTATTTTGTACTAGCAAATACCAAAAGTGTCACACCAAAGGATACTTATGCTTCGTCCAAGCAATAATAGGACTAACACCGGGTGGCCTAATAGTTTAATCAATTGACCGTACACTTCAGTTTTCTGTTTTTCCGTTGAGTTAAAACAACTTTGTCCACTTCTGTGGATTTTCTGCAGTTGCATTCGTACGTCTTTTATTCGATTGTCCGAACAGAAGATGTCAAGGAGAAAGATACAAGAAAGCGTGTGATTAGCCATTGAAAAATGTTAGGGATTTTCAGAAATTGACTAGAATAATGCCAAAATGGGAAAATATTTTATTGTAATTCTATAGCTGCATGGATATCTCCAAGCTTACAATACAAGTAACGATAATCTGCTTCTTTTGTTCGATTCTTGGGAAAGAAGAAAAGGGTTTTATGCATTTGACTGAGAAAAAGAAGAAAAGCTTTACGCGGCTAATTACTTTGTGGAAATCGAATGTTTGTGTTTGTCCAGGTGGTCACGAAAAAAAAAATCCAAGAAAGAGTCAGTAATTTGAGAAAATACGTTGGTGTTCTACCCAAGGACAAACCTTATAGTAAAGCTTTGTGGAGCCTGAAGGGATTTTGGAGATTAGTACTGAACTTGTAGTTTGAGGTTGGTAGGGAATATTAATTTATTTGTTGGACAAGAATGAATTGTTCGCTGCTTTAGAATTCAAAGCTAAATCTCTAATTCAAACTGATAAAGATTGTTTAGTTGTGCTCTTCCACTTGAATTAAATGGTTTACCAAGTCTGAGTCCTGAATATTGCTTGGTGAAGATGAGATTACTTGGTGAAGCAATTAATTAAAGTGAAACCAAACCATTTGGTCCATCTCATCGCGTTGCTCATAGTGGACAAAAGTTACGCAACCTATGATTTCGAGAGCAAGTTCTGACCCGTGATGGTGACTGAAATCAAATCACCAAAATTTTTTGCTAGCAAAAGAAATTTAAAAAAAAAAACGTAGCACTGTTTTTGAGGTACTTGCACAGTGGACACTACGTAAAACTAGAATGGTAGAAGAATCAACTTATTATAACAATAAAAAAAAAGTTATTATGATCAACTCTAATTTATTGTCTACTAAGTAATTAATTCCAAAGAGATTCATTGATACTCATATCTGAGTGATAATGTCCCAGACTTCATTTTAACTTGCTGAAGGAAGGCTTCAGTTTAATTAAGTTTGTGACCATGATCATCAAAGTGCATATGGATCTTATTGCATCATTGATGTGAGCATGAGTAATTAGTTAACCTAGGCAGCTGGTTACATGCAAAATCCAGTCAAAATATGATATGATAATATGCTCAAAAATGCAATACAGTGGGTGTGTGTGTGTGTGTGTATATATATACACACTTACACGGTGCGTTTGCACAACCGTTAATTTTGCGTGTTTATCTCTTGATATAAAATGCTAAAATGATTTACTTTGGCCCAACTTTGCAGGATTTATTCTCCTTGATTCCTCAGGGTTTAGAGTAGCAATATTGTAGCATTATTAATAGTAATGAAGAAATGATAAACTCGAAGAAGAGGAGCTAACTGTATGCAGACAAAAGACTCGTTTTCTTTTTCGTGTGTTTATTCTTGTCCTTGATTGACATGGAAAACTAGGTTGCGAAGGTCAGTTTTATTCAAAACGGCAAAAGGGCTGAGCCAAAAACAGATTTGGATTCGAAAAAGAGTAAAAGCATTCCACTGCTGCCGTGCGTTTGTCTTAAACTCTTAATTGTCTGACTGGACGAATTCTGAACATTTCAGACCAATTAATGATTCATCGAACAGGGCTTCACAAAGTTGACATGGTCCTCATTTGCAAAGGCTCTTAATTCTTAAGCCACTTGTGTCTCGTAAATGCAATTTTGAGATTGTGCCAAAGCTGTTTGCCCAAGTTCTAGGCTGAAATAGTCTAATTCTTGTGTAAGTTTATAAAAGATTTCCCGATGGATTGCATGTAATTAACTCCGAGTATTACAGCACAAATTACATGTTTTCTGGTACATTATGCAAATCAGTAGATCTCTAGCGTTTTTTTAAGGTTTATATAACTGATATTAGGGTTCCAAATTAGACAAGTACTAGTTCCAACTTTCATCAAGAATTAAAGTTTTTTAAGTTTTCCCCCGTTACCGTGCATAAGTCCGTCTCAATAATGTATTTATATGTGTGCAAATATTGGGTTTTTTTTTTATGGTAAAAAGTTGTATATTTAATCTAAAATTTTATCCAAAACGTCCTTTAAATACTTGATGTGTTAAAACAAGTGATGCTTTTTAGCTGCGAACCTAATTGTTCTCTAGGATAGCATGATAAGGGGCAAATGGTCTTTCTCATGGCATTCTCACGAACAAAAGAATTCTAAAATGGCCTCCAAATTATATTCCATCTTGATTACAATATGCGGATACTATTTGAAAGGAAAAAGATTTTGTGATATTTATTAAAAAGTTAATTTTTTCCCTATAATTAACACACTAGTGGAAGCTTTGTTGGTATAAATGTTGTCCATGTTTGGTTTGATACTAGTTTAGTTAGAGTTCCAACTCAAAATAACGAAAATAAACTACAAGTTTTTATGTTTCAATTTTGGACATTAGCCACTAAAATCGCCATTTATCTTTTACAGCTAGCCAACAAAAGGGGAAAATAAAAAAAACACACACACGCAAAGAAGAAGCAAGGCACCATTCAAGTATCGAGCATAGAGTTCAGAATTCAGACAGTGAATCTGCAATTTTTTTTTTTTTTGCACAAGTCTTGTCGTTAAAAATTTTCTAAAATGATATGAATTTAAATACTTTAATTAACAACTCCATTGAGCATGGAATACAATTTTAGTTCTTAAATTTTGGACATTGCGCTAAAGTTGTGTCAATGGAAAGAAAATTGGTCTCTAATGTTTCTAATTTCAATTAAAAAAAAAGCACATAAATTCACCAAAACTAGTCCTAATTCTTCAATTTTCAACCAAAGAATAGTAATTGACACGAATCAACCACCAAAGGTAAAAGTTTTTTGGAGATTAGTCAAAGTAATGGATTAAATTTAAAACTCTTAAAATCATTTGCAAAGGTATTTATTTAATCTATTTCTCAGTTCCATGTTAATCTTCATTGCAATTCCAACTTATGAATTCGTAAAATATACAGTAGGATATTTTCCTTCAAAATGGAAAATGATTTGTTTGGAGATTTTTAATTATTTAGTTTTACTGTTATATGACCATTTAATTCCATAAATATCCATTTTTCTTCAATAGTAAGACAACGGGGTCAAATCCTTTAATTAGCATTAAAACTTGAAAACATCTAAAAGGAAATTTTGAGGAAACTTAAACTTATTTTTGATGATATTTTGAGGCAAGTTTAATATAATGCCTGAACTTTGAGGATCAAAAAACCAAGAAGCGGAGAATTTATTTTGAGAAACTTTCTCAGTCAACTTAGAATGGATAGAATGGAGAAGACTCTATTACATGCGAGGATAGGTAAATACCGCCTAAAAAACGACGAAATCCGACGAACAAAAGTTTTATTCTTTGGTTTCTTCGTGCAAGAAACATAAACAAAATATTGTCTTCAGCTGCTCTTTTTTTTTTTTTTTTAATCCAAGTACGACAGAAGGGTTCAAACAAAATTTTAGATATTTCAGTTATTAGTCCCTTTCTCAGAATCTCGTTTCTACTTCCTTAATCAAATATTTGGAAGATATAAATGGCCGTGCTTTGCCTAGATTATTAATCAACTAATTCCTCCGCCTTTCAATTTTTAACCATACCAAAACTTATGTATTTAAAAAAATTATATACGTACGGAACTTGCCTTCCAAGCCCCTGTCGGTAAACTTAATCAAAGACTAATACACTTGACTTATGTATTAAGTAAATTAATTGGAGACTGCAGGATAAGCTTCTTTAGTCTTTGTCCTCTTATATATTTTAGCAACAAAATATATACATATTCCAAAACTTATAATATATATATATTTTTTTTTAAAGAGAATCAACAGTGATTCTACACTTACGCCTTTCGATGACTCGAACTCGTAATCTGTCGATTATAGATAACCTGTCGGTTATGATAATATCTTGCGATGGCATGTTCTTCATCAACTAATGCATATTGTGCAACCATCGACTAAATACAGACGTTAAATTAGGTCTTGATTATATTAAAGCATGATAAAAGGAATCGAATAACCGAAAAATCAATAAAAAAAGAAGAAGAAGAATCGCACCTACTGATATGGAATAATAAGCTTCATATTTTTTAAGCCCTTTGTCGGGATAAAGAGGTGTATGCACCAAAAAACCCGCAGCCTGCATCAACTAAAAGAAAAAATAAATAAAAATTTAATTACAAAAATGTACTCCGGCAGCCAAAATTATTGAGTTGATCCATCCGTCGAGGATTTGTTTATTTTGGTCTTCCATACGTTTATCGCCAGCGAAGAATATATCATACGTATCATGAGGTGAAGGGACACAAGGATCGCCATGCATGGACAACTATTTCTACTTCTGAACAATGTATAATTTTCCCAACCTAAGTATACTTCCAATGTATGAACATATAACACTTTTATCAATTTAAATGTACAGAAAAGTATTATCAAAATGATCTCAAAACTATTATGTACTTCCCTATTATCTGGGCAAAGCTATATTTTTTGGCTAATAAAAGATTTAGATGGATCCAATTCTAACCAACATCACTGAACAATAGGTCAACTGCAGGCTACTTAGAGATCGTACATAGTAAGATGCTAAGTTCATTGTATGCTCTCCCTTTTCATTACTTACGCTGGAAGTTTTTTTTTTTTTTTTTTTGGGTGATTACTTACGCTGGAAGGCTTTGTCTGTGTAGACAAGAAAAGGATGTATTCAACATTCCCAGTTGAGCAAAATCGGTGAATGGTAAAATCGTATTCAGCACAGCTGAATTTTGCCTGTATATAAATCTCATTAGAGTTTCTACCAGAAAAATAAAATCTCATTAAAGTTTACAAATAAGACCGGGTTTTCTCAATGACAAACTAAGGCTAGGTTAATTAATAGAGCAGTGATACAGTATAGTACACGACAAGTAACTCCTATTGACTCAGCCCTTCAGTCACCTGCACCTGATTCTAAACCTTATCCTGCGATCTTAAACTTTCCCACTTAACTAATACCTAGGTCCAGAAATGAAATGATAAGAGTTGATTTCAATAAAAAAAAAAAAAGGAAAAAAAATGAGGTGGTGGTTATGATGTTTAGCACCAGGAATCCTTGCTAATGAATTGCTTCATTCTTCAATCTTCAGGATTCTAATGTGGCCTCCAAGTTTTTGCTTGGTTCTCAGCATATACATTTCGAGGTAGAAGTCGTTTAGCAGTAAGAAGAAAAGTATTTACGTTTATGATGGTACAAATTGGATAACCCCAACTATAATAGGAGGTATTTGCAAAAAACAATTATTTGGCTGCAACACAAACATATTTTTCAATATAATTTTTTTTATATTTTCAATCTCCTTTTTTTTTATCTCACACACATTATATCGTAAAAGGTACTATAGTAATTATTCTAAATAATATTTCAAATAATCTCCTATCCAAACACATCCGTTGTATTTTTGTTGGATCATGATTTTGATCAAATCATTTCGCTCTTAGCAATGAACCATATATAGCTTGAGCATCTCACTGATAAAGAGTTGCAAATGGGTGGTTCGGCAGGTTTAACGGGTCATAATTAGATGGTGGATATAATTAGATTAACCTATTTAATAAATGGGTTTAAAATGGACAGGTCAATAAATAAGTATTGTCTTGTATCTTATTGTGATAATAAAAATTATACACATATCAATTTGTAAATAAATCTTTTTATTCAAATAATAAAAAAAAGACAAAAACTAATGAAGATAATACATATATAGCACAAAATGGTGATCATGATGAGTTTTAAATGATGTCATATTACAGGAGTTAAAAAATAGTTTAGTTATTACTACGAAAAGTCAATAAACATAAGATTTGAAGATTTTACTCATTTATTAGTTTGGATGGATCAACTTAATTATAGATCACACTCGTTTCAATTATAACATTATTTCATGACCTGCCATGAGGTTAATTATGAATTTTTGATCGCAAAAACTTGCAGGTATAATTAACCTCCTCTGTTAACTGTACAGGATAGTTCAGACGTACATTATAATGGGAAACTAATATTTATACAAGGGATCCCTATATAACGATCCTTTAATCTCAAGAAAATTCAAAGGAATCCATTGAGTCCATTCTACTCACCTATTGACTTATGAAGTACCACTGTTTGGCACCAAAACTAATAAATGTCTGACATTTTCTTCTGATTAAAAAAAGTCTTGAAGAGTTAATTAGACCCATATATTTCAAGCAAGACCTGCCTTAGGATAACTTATTATCTATTTTTCGACTTCATCCTATTCAATTTGTAACCACGGTATTTTACTTATGAAGATGGAACTAGTCAATACTGTTGCATCAAGCTGAAAATCATAGTAATGTCCAGTCTCTCTCTCACTCACAACATGCACACGCACACGCACATATATATACATACATATATATATATATTTTCAAATAATTAGACGTGTTTGTGCTTTTGACCTTAACCTGTCATATTCAAGATGATCTCATCAGAGGTATAATGATCTCAAAATGTGGACTTAAAGGAATGAGAAGAAGTAATCATAGGAGTGGCGAAGTGTGAGACTTTTACTTCGACTGTCGAATCGAGCCATGTGGCTTTTCAAGACATGCAAGCTTAGTCAAAACCAACCATATCTCTACTCCGTCAAACTTAACTACAATCACGGATTGAGTTGAATCGGTTTTCCTTCATTTTCCTTCCTTCCTTTTTCTGTTTTTCTTCTATTTCTTACCTTCTCTCAATCTTAAATGCTTTAATGCTTTAAGATTCTTTTTTTTTATTATTAATAAAGGATTGAAATTTTGTAGGAATAGGTATCATGAAGTGTAGATTTTTCTTATACCCTTAATTTAGACATGCATGCATTGTTTTTCTTTAGATCCTGTTAAATCAGTAGTATTAAGAAAATTATGAAACCCTCTACGTCTTGAACCATTACATGCTTATAGAATAAGCTTGCTAGCTAAATAAAAATACATTTTTTAACATGAAAAAGAAAGAAGTTTATCGCTATTTTGCAATGAATCTTAGGTATATTAATTTCTTCATGCCTGAGTATGAACAGTCAATTAACTCGTTCTTTTTCCATTTGAGACTTTGAAACCATACCACATTAATTAAGGCTGTCTTCTCCTCACGAAGAGTGTTTTTACAATCCAATAGTTCACCAATTGAGTATTGGAAGTCTTTAAGGGCATATCTCTCAGAAAAGGAGAAGTGTCTTTTTAAGTTAGCTGTATGCAAGGATATCCAGTGGAGGATATGTACGTTGATCCAGTCAACATTATGGTCCCAACATATACATAAGTTCTTACTTTTATTTTTTCCTCTCAAATCTTTCCCTTTCTCCTTTTCCTCTCATACAGTTTAGAAAAATGATTAAAAATTAAAAAAAAACTACATTTGTCATAATTTTTTTGGACTGAAAATTTAAGAAAAACTACTATTAGTCATCTTTATTTACTATTTTAACTTGATCTTCTTTAGTTTACTTTTCTTATCTTTTCATGGTACTAAACGTATTCTAGGAGAGACAAAATCAATTATTCGACCCATTAATTAAGGAAATTAAGTTTGGCTTGAAGATAATTATTTAGTTTTGTCTTTTTCAATCCTTTGTGTTCAAGTTCCCCTTCCTCTAAAAAATACTACTAACTAGTGAAGAAATGTGATTGATGGCATACGTAAAAGAGACCGTCGACATTTCTTTTTGGATCAATTTCATTAATTAGTCAGCATTTGGTTCATTATAGACTATTTCCAGCATAAGCGGGTTGACTTAATAAATGAGAAATCTATTGACTATGAAGTCTATAATGTTTGCTACAAAATCTTAAAGTACTAAACCCAATCCAAACTTACCACTGATAATAACTTTTAAAAGGTCTAACACACAAGTATTTGAAGTAAAAAGTAAGCAAGGGAGAGTGTAGAGTGAGTGAACGCATGTCAGCACTGAGCATTTTGAAGAAAGATTGAATCATCAAATCAATAAGACTTTGGCTAGGTTTGGTTGAATGTAAAATATTTGATGCGAAAACTACTTTTTTTTTTTATAAATAAACTAGCTCTATTAATAATTTTCCAGTATTGACTGGGGATGATTTCTTAAAAGTATGAACAATTTATGTGACCTCCAAGAAGTTTTAGAAAGTATCATGTCCTCCTAATAGTAAGCACGTCTTTCCATTATCTTTTTTTTATCTTATATGTATTACATAACAAAAAGTGCTACAGTTAACTTTTTTTTTTTAAAAAAAAAAAAAACTTCTGTCCGAACAAACTCAATTTCCAGAGGCATGATGAAGAAACAAAGGACAGAAAATGAATTTGAGCTAAAAGTCATGCAGACAATTCTTTTGTTAGTTGAGTAGCTCCCAAACAAACTCATAATTCGACGTTCACTGAAAACTTTGAAATAATGCCCAAATCAAAGTCAAATTCAAACTTATGACATTTCACTATTAGCAAGCATTTCCATATGAGGTTATTGAAAAGAATATAAGGGTTTTCCATAGATAGTGGTGAATTCTTTTAATGTTTCAAGTGATCAAGAAAAAGTAAAATGTCAACTCCATCGGACAAAGGGTCCCTTTCAAATAAGTATTTACACAACAAAACCTCTATATATGATGCGATTAATAACTGATGGGATTCTAATTAGTTGTGTGTTTCCAAGCTAGGGGAGGACTTAATTAATCTCATTTGTGGCCTGAAACTGTAAGAAGGATCTCATTATTAAAACAATAAAGCCTTTTATAGATTCTGCAATTTTGTCAAAAATCAAAATTTCTCTTTGGGGGTCTCCCATAGTCCCGTTCAATTTTCATGACTTGGTCTGAGGACCATAGATGTTCAAACCATACTAGTGTACCATTTAGACAGCAAAACTGATACTCAACTCAAAAATACTTCGAAGCCTGTTTGGCTCATGACTTTAATGCAAACCTTTGTTCAAAATCTTCATTACACATATTTTATGGGAGA
The DNA here is from genome assembly GCA_023065735.1 of Coffea humblotiana. Taxonomy (NCBI): domain Eukaryota; kingdom Viridiplantae; phylum Streptophyta; class Magnoliopsida; order Gentianales; family Rubiaceae; genus Coffea; species Coffea humblotiana. The sequence goes on along the minus strand of CM041215.1, from coordinate 24,642,707 downwards.
TCGACATGTATATACTTTAAATATTCAAACTTGTGTTACAAAAATTGGAAAAAAGAAAAACAAAATAGGCTTTGGTTAAATATATTGACACGATAAATTCTTTAACTGAGTGTGTTTGAATAGGAGATTATATTAAAAAATTAGAACAAAATTGTTGTACTTTTTTAATATAATATACGTGAAACAAAAAAAGATAATTAAGAAGTTAAAATTTTGATTGGAAAAGATGTTTACGATATAAAAAAAAAATTACCTAAACAAATCGAGTCTAGATCTTGTCTATTTGTAAGGTTTTGCGTGATAGTCCTGAACTGTCGATCCGGGACTTTTAATTAGCCCATTTGTAAGTTGGGTCCTAAATACTAGGCCCTATGAGTTACAAATCCAATTTAATAATGGGCCTAAACTGCAAATAATCTCTGAATGACACTGTTACGGGTACTTTTTCTATTTTGCTGCCCAATTCGGCTATTTCTTACCCATAGGCCTAAGGCCCAAAACTAGTTTTGCGTGATAGTCCTGCACTGTCGATCCGGGAGACTTTTAATTAGCACATTTGTAATTTGGGTCCTAAATACTAGGCCCTATGAGTTACAAATCCAATTTAATAATGGGCCTAAACTGCAAATAATCTCTGAATGGCACTGTCTACAACTTATTTTTGTATGGGTACCTTTTATATTTTGCTGCCCAATTCGGCTATTTCTTACCCATAGGCCTAAGGCCCAAAACTAGTTTTTTGAGTAGAGGTAGGCCTGTCAACAGTTCGGACCTGGTCTGGACCGACTAATTTTTTCGGGTATGGGTACAAATATAATTTTCTATATTCGATTCAAATCCGAACCCCTTTTTCCTAATAAAAAAAGGGTCAAATACGGAATGTTGCATTCTGACCCGTACTCGATTCAAACCCGTTTAAATAGATATGTAAACAAAGATAATTAAGAAATTAAAAAAGTGATTGAAAAACATGTTTACGATATAAGCAAAAAAATTATCTTTTTTGAAAAAAAAATAGATATCAAAACAAATCCAGTCTGGTTTTGGTCATTTGTAAGATATTGCTTGATAGTACCAACTGTTGATCCCAGGACTTTTAATTAGCCCATTTGTAAGTTGGCCCTAAAATTAGGCCCTATGATTTTGAAATCCAAATTAACAATGGGCCTATACGGCAAAAACTCTGAATGATTTTGTCTACAACCTGCATTTTTGCATGGGTACTTTTTATATTTTGCTGCCCAATTCTGCTATGGAGGAGCCTGAGGCCCAGAAGTAGTTTTCAGAGCAGAAGCACAAATGAATTGCAAGTTCCTTTTGAATATTCGTTATTTTTTTTTAATCTCTGGATCAGCTGTTACTTTATTTATTTTAATCAAATACAATAATAAGAATGAGTTACATAGGTAATAATTTTTGGGTTTTTTTAGACAAAAATTTAACTGTAAAAACTTAGTACAATAATAGTTTCTTGAGGCAATTGAGGCAACATGGGAGATTGTGCATAACTTTCTTTAAATTTACACAGGTATAGTTGGAATTTTGATTGGGTCAATGGGGGCGCATGGTAGATTGTGCATAACTCTCTTTGAAATTTACACTGTTATAGTTGGAATTTTGCTTGGTCAATGCATAACTACTTTTTAACTGGTGGGAACAATTGGACAGTTAATTTGAAATGATAGCAGAAAGTTTCTAAAAGGGGAATTTTTCAAAAACTCTAAGGAAAACTTGATGGATAGTGAAGTATTCCAAAGATGGAAGGTTACAATCTGATTGGACAGATTTCTAGTGTCACATGAAACAAACTCTAGACCTCCCTGCCTACTCGTGTACGTACAGTTAGGACAAACAAGATGTGAAGCAGAAAATAGAAATAGTAATCTGTTTATCCTCTATATTTTGATGCCTACTTATAAGTTAGGGCCACTCTGGATATTAGGTTTCAGCCTATTCTGATTTATGGGACATTGAGATGGTGTAAGAAGCCTTGTCATAATGAAAAATGGTGTAAGAATTACTTATCAACTTACTTTATGCAGTAAAGGAGTGTTAACTAGGGATGCAATGGAGGCGAGCGCCCACGAGGCTACAAATGGGGCAGGGGCCAAATATTTACCCCCGCTTTAAAACGGGGCGGGGGATGGGGCAACATACACCCACCCCGTCCCCCGTATAAAAAAAAAGTATATATATATATATATATATATATATATATAAATTACACAAAAGTAACAAAACCCCTAAATCCCTAATTATCCCCCATTCGGTCATTTCCATTTCCCCCTTCGTTCCTCCTTCGCAGAATCTCAAGGTTATCAAGTGAGTTATCACATCTCGAGGTTGATGAAGAGCAAATGTTCTGAAGTTGTTGAGTTATATTAATGAAGAGAAAAGTTGGATTTATTGTTGAGTGTTTTTAGTGTGTTGAATATGAGAAATCAACTCGACTGAATTTGTTGAATATAAGAATGAATGTAACTTGACTTGTTATGTTTTATTTCATCTTGACAGCCTGTTTAATTTTATTTAACATGATTTACAATTGTATTATTGTAAATAAACATTTATGATAAATTTGATTTCTTTTCTCGCGAGGAACCGCAGGGAACCGTGGGGGGAAACGGGTGGGGACGGGCCGGGGAGTAAGGGCGGGGGATGGGGCAGGGACGGGAGAGTTATTTTGACAACGGGGCGGGGGATGGGGGAAGGAACCCCCGCCCCATTGCCATCCCTAGTGTTAACTTTCTTGAATCTAGCCATTCTATAATCAACCATATTTCTTCCAATTGTTTCACACATTGTATCCGAGGGATGTAATGCTCAAATCAATTTAATAATGTTCACCTCTCTCTCTCTCTTTCTCTCTTGCGCGCGCGCAAAAATGAAACCACAACTCTTGCGGTCCTACCCCACCCTCCAAAGACAATTACTGGTGCCATATTCCAGCAATTAATAAATTTATATGCAAAAAAAAACAAAAAATGGAATCACTTTCTTTTTTTAAAAAAAAAATTTAATAATTTCAACTCTGATCACCATCAAAGTTAGGAAATGTCTAAGAGTCACTTACAATGAATCACTTTCTTTGATAGAAATCGTATTTGGGAGTGGCTGCGGTCTTTTCTTTAGATTTCAAACGCTCTTTTCCATGTCCATGTTTGAAATTATAAAAGACTGCGGGAATTTAGTCGTTTACCCAAAAAAAAAAAAAAAAAAAGAAGAAGAAGGAAAAAAAGAAAGACAGCGGGAATATTATAATATAGTTGCCAGCTCTGGCCATGGGTTTAAGAATGACATAGCTCTCGCGTCAGGGTAAGAGTAAAATGACTAGCACGTCCCTTCTGTATTAATTAATTAAACCAAATTATAATGCAAAGAATAATTAGATGTTAATGTGGTTCTGCAACTCAAAACTCAAGCTTTCCACACAAACACAGGTATGATTCTTATTAGGGTTAATTATAGATTGTCCCCATAATTATGTATCATGACAAATTACTCACGTATTCATGAAACCTATAAATTGTCGCTTGTATTAAAAGTCAAATGTATGGGCAGCGAAAAGACAATAATGCCTTTATTAAGAAAATTTGTCTCATGACCATTTTTCAAATTCCAATTCTTCTTCTTCTTCTATTCTTTACGGTTAAATAAAAAATTGTTATTTTCTTACTAAAAAAAGTCACCATAAGAAATTAAATATATATATACATATATGAATTTTTTTAGTATTTTCTATTTATATTTAAAATTTCATAGTATGCACTAATTATTAACTAAATATTATCATGCATTAGTTGTTAATAAAATATGCAAACAACTAAACATATACTCTTTAATTTTCTCATAACAAAACAATAACGTATGTTCGAGTCAAAAATGAAATTGTTAATAAAGATAAAGAAGAAAAGAAGAAGCAGAAACAAAGAAAAGTAAAAGTAAAATATATACATTGAACAAGTAATTCTTATTAATGATACGGGAGGAGAGATGGGTTGGGTGGTACGAGAAGAGAGTGTGTAAATGAAAGATTTCAAATTCAAAACCTTCCATTTATATTAAAAAAATACTCATAATAAGAAATTGTTAATAAACTAAAAAGATCTTAAATTATCTGTAATGATGTACACCAGTTTAATTTTTTTAATGATGATATAGGATAATAGTTATTTTCTATAACAAAGTAATAGTAAATACTTTCTAATCATAAACAAAAATTATTTAATACATCATTGTTGAAAATTTTACACCATTACACAAATGAAGGAGGAGAAAAAGGAAATCTAAACACAATACAGAGAAGAAGAAGAAAAAGGAATATGAATATGAATAAGTGTTATGAATGTGAACAAGTGTTATGAGGCAAATTTCATACAATGTAGGTATCATTGTATTTTTGCTACTCATATTCATTTGCCTTTTAGTTGTAAGAGTCAAGTTTATATGTTTGATGAATACGTGGAATAATTTGATACTAACCCCTAATTATAGAGTGCTCATATGAAAAAAAGCTTTTTTATTAAAACCGAATTGGGCATTATGATGCTACTACTAATAGTCTAATACGCAAGTCATGCGGTAATGTGCCTCGAAACCAGTGCTTCAATTCGCTTAAAATATCAGCTTTGATGAACAACGAAGCAGCAAAATCAAATTAGTCCTCAACCTTAAAACAAGACCAAGCCATGACTTTCTTTCCATAACATTAGTCTATTCGCGTTCCCATTTGCAGTCGATAGTGACGATTTACTTGCGATTTTTAGCAGCAACTTCTTGTTTATTAATCAACTGCTAAAAAATGTGACATGGCAAGGAACGAGATGAAAAAGTGAAGTCACAATGACCAAACCAGAAGTACAAACCACTAGTAATCAAAATTATATACAGCCACCTTATCTCTTTGGAATATTTCAATAGCAGCTGGCTCAATAGAATAAGAATTTCTGTAATGACTTTCTGGGAAAGAACGGGTGTGAAGCTGCCTCGCAACATCCAATTTGATCACGTTGAAGAGTTTTTTAAACTCAATTCAACAGAGAAATACTGCTCCTTTTTTTTTCAACCAAGTTATGTCTTGTTTCTGGTCATAGTTAGCATGATTCATGCACTCTTCTGTCGTCAAAGTAATAGGAGCATATTCATATACTTTGGTACGCACGTGTAGGTGTTTTGGCAGCTAGTGATAATGCTAAAAATAGACAACAGCAAAGAAGAAATGTTCCAAGTCCCTCTCAATTGAATGAATAAATTGGCCTGCTGAATGTTCAAAGTTTCTCTAGTTTATTACTATTATACGCCAATATTCAAGTGGTAGGAAATGGGCATAAGTTCTTTGCTAAAGTGCTTCATTTGATCCACTTGCATGGAGAAAATAATTCAGTATCAGCCAATACTTCTTAGGATCAAGAGTATCTGCAGGTGGTTTATACTATCTTGTTCAAACCTATTAATGTGAATTTAGTCCTCTATAGTGAAAAAGCTGGCCACCCTAATGTCGACACTCGACAGTACAAGAGTTGTAGGTGATTCTTTTTTTCTTTTTTTTGTATTTTAGAAAAGTATGTAACTTGAATAAATGGGGCAACCACACAAAATGGATTTTGAATATGAAGTTTTGTAATTGATGTTCCAAATGTAATTATTGACAACTATGTTTGTATCATTTTTCTACTCCTTTTCTTCAATCGAAAAGGATTCTCTGTTTTATTTTTTATCTCACTTTCTGTCTCTTCTTGCGTTATGTTATCATTTTTTTCTTCACAAACTTCCTATGTTAATTATTTTTTGTTTCTTTAAATTTCAGTAACTAATAACAGTGTAAAAAAGGAAATACAATAGACTAAAAAAATAGAGAAGAATGGAACTTTTATGAATTTTTTGTTGTATTTTTTTGGGGAATTAGATAGTGTCATTTTAACCTGTTGTATTTTGACTTTACCTTGTTATTGGTTGTTCAAACTTAAGAAGAGAAAAATAATTAAAATAGCATGTTTATGAAGAAAATTAACAATTTAATGAAATATGGGACAAAAAGTGGGATAAAAGATCTTTTGCAGTGATGAGATGCTATCAAAAATTACATCCATATCAGGAGAGATTATGATTATATGTTACTGATAATAGAAAGGTAAGGCTAGATGAGAATTAACTATGTTCCAATTGAGAAAGTTTTTTTTGTTTTTTGGTAATTAGCTTCTTACTATTTGACGACAAAGTTAAAAAATTTTCTAGTTTGTGAAAAAAATTCTATTGCAGTCCAGCCTAAAACACAAATAGGAGACAAAATAGTAGTCATACATAGAGCTGCTACTGTTTTCCTCTTTCCTTTTCTCTATTCGGTGTGAAAGAATACATTGGATTTTTCAATCCAATTTAACTCTGCTTTATGTCATTGATGGACCCCTAAAATTTTAATTATGGTACACTTTCAATTGTTGATAATACAAAGTTCAGACTAGGGCAAGAAAATAAAAAAAAAAGGTCCAAATTTACTAAAGAAAAAGACATTAATCTGTTTAATAAGTGGGAAAAGTTTTTCAATTTCCTGTTCCAATCATATGTAGATGCAGCAAAGATTATGAGGATAAGGTGTGGCTGGCTTTTAATAAAGAGATTTATGCCCTTAATGGGAGACAAGAAGAGTACATAAAAACAGAAGTTGGGCTACCACTATTTTTCCAACAGTGAGTGGTGCTCCGATGGACAAATAGTGAAAAGGCGTACAAAACGTCCCAATCAGATTTAGCTAGCCATTTCCATTTGTCCTTAGAGAAGAAAATACAAAACAAAAAGGATTCAGATGTTTTGGATCAAATGATAGGGGGTACATACAAGTATGTAAGTTGATAACTTTATTCAACGCAGACACAAGGGTTTGGAAAAGTATACGGCGGAGAACAGCAACGACTCAGCCAAATGGGGTATTCATTTGGCCAATTACTGTATATTACGGCGTTGACTTCTGCTCAGGACTCATCCAAGAAAAACTTTGTTTTTGTTAATTCAATTGTCTAAATTCAACGAACCCGCTTAAGCGGCATGAAAGGAAGCTGGATTAACCTGAAACTTGCCTGTTTGCAGCTTGCATTGCACTTAGTTGATGGATCATAGACCAAGAGAACAGTATGGATGAGATTTTTCTTCTTTGATGACAATATGTATGCGTGAGATTGACTTCCACAAGAAATTTTTATAAACAAATGCTACAAATCCAATCTCTGTTTCGACAGAAGCTACTGACCGACGTGATATCATTTAGAGTAAATATGGCGAGAAAGATGACTCAACTATTTAAAATTGCATCTTTCTTTGCTCATTTTGTTAAGATAGCTAAATAAGCAACTATACGAGCAAATATGCTTAGGTTTTCAAGGGTGAAAGTATGTAACAAATTTTGACGCCCATTGAAAAAGATTAAGAACCTTCTTAATTTTTAAACCTTATCAATTCTTCCTAGATTGTGATTGTAATCTTTAACGGTAGTTCGGAATTTTTGGGCAAAATCTGGAAATAATTAGTGAAGTTTAGAAACTCAAAAGGTCCTTAATCTTTTTTCTAATGCGCGTCAAAAATTGCGAGATATTTTTACCTTTAGAAGCCTAAGGGTACCACTTGTGTGGATGCATTTCTGGCTATCTTAACATTAGAATTTATCGAAATGGATTTAAAAAAAAAAGAACACTTTTGTGAATTCCATGACCCATTTTTGCTAAAAAAAGAAAGAGGTTTGATGACAAAAAAAAAATGCAATCTTAAATACTTCAGTTTTTTTTTTTTGGTCATTTGCTCTATATGCTATTATAGCATAGCCCTATTTGGAATATAGATTTATACAAACTAATCTTATTCAATTCAACAGAGAGACCTTGGAGTTTTACATTTTTCAATTCCTTATTCCTAACTTATTGACCTTTTTGCTTTTTCACGTAACCAAAAATTTTGTTACCAGTCAAAAATAATTGTAGTCAACGGACAAATAGTGTTGAACAAATATTAGTGCGAAAGTGTTTTACAAAATTTTTATATAGATAACCAATAGGCGGAGGCAAAAAAGTCTCCAACAAATTACTTGACCTAATAAATTTATATAGATAACCAAAAGAAAAAAAAAGAATGAATATACAAGCTCAAGTATATCATTATGTTCGTTAAATTAGTGTAGTACACCCTGAAAGGATGAATGTATAGCACTAATACAGGTCATGATATGGTACTTTTCATGATCGGCTATAAACTATAATGTAAGTAACATATTAAGAGAATAGATGCTGTGCACTAATTGAACCATTAAGTGCATTTATCTCTAGATAATTGTAGAGTTCAAATGAAAGGACTGAATTAAATTATACCTGATATCTCAACAACGTTTAGATTCAGATGAATCAAATATATTATCTACTTTTAGCTTTGAAAGCAATCAAAGACATTTCTGTAAATGTCTTGTCAATTAAAGGACAAAAGAAAAAGGGTTTCCACTTTCCCACAGCCCTAAGCAAGAAAAGATTACATGAATGAAAATTCACTAATTAACTGCTTGACAATAACATATACAGCCAACCCTAAGAAGCCTCATCAAACAAAGATCATTATTATTATCAAAAGAAAAAAAAAACATAGATCATTATTGGCGAAATCTGCCTACCAGACCCTTCCAAGTGGAGACAAAAGTCGTTGCTTAGATAAGACTTCTTGGCGTCAAATTTTATCCTCAACTTCTCGGACTTCATCAAAATCAATGATCAAATTTTGCACATGGTGGTAAGCCTTTTCTACTCAACTTGCTCACACAGGAGCTTCCAAGAAACTCAATCCCATGCTTTAAAAAGTCCAAGAAAACCCAAACCCAAATTTGAATAGTATAGCAGGTATTGAACCCGAATAATTAAATGGTGATAGATTTTATCCAAGTTCATGTACTTAAACCTCTTTATAAACCCTTCATATCTTCACCCCACAAAATTCGTCCTCCTCCTGTTCTCTTCCCATAATAAGCTGCTCAATAATCTTTGTAAAAAAAAAAAACGACGTCTAAAACTAGCTACTACAAGTTTTTTCCTAGCTAGAACGTGAAAAATGACATATGGAAATGGTGATCTTCAGGCAGACTTAGCTCTGCTTGAATCAATAAGACAGCACTTGCTAGAAGAGTCCGAAGCTGCTGCTCCGACATTGTGCTTCTACAATTCCCCGCCAGTATCTTATAGCGGAAGCAACCCTTCTGAGACCAGCTTCTTTCCTTCCTTCCCTGACGTCAACCCAGATGGATTCCCATTATACCAGAATTATGATTATGACAACATGGGTCTTTACGCTATGGTTCATGACGCGGTTAATAATCGGCGAGAACCATTGCTCTCCACCACCACGACCATGGCTACGACCATGACCACCACTACTGTTAGTGGAGCAGTTAAGGCGGAGCCTGAAGAAAGGATCGAGGTGTCACAAATGTCTAACGCTGCAACGGCGCAGCCGGAGGCAAGGGTGGTGCCGCCTAAAGGGAAGCATTATAGGGGCGTGAGGAGACGGCCGTGGGGGAAGTTCGCAGCGGAGATAAGGGACCCCGCAAAAAATGGGGCCCGCGTGTGGCTGGGGACATTTGAGACCGCGGAGGATGCGGCAATAGCTTATGATCGGGCGGCGTATCGCATGCGCGGGGCACGTGCATTGTTGAATTTCCCACTGAGGATAAATTCAGGTGAGCCAGACCCGGTTAGAATTACGTCTAAGAGGTCTGTGTCGCCAGACCATTCGTCATCGTCGGCATCGGAAAATGGGACTCCAAAGAGGAAGAAGAAGGCGGCTGGGCAAGTGGTGGAGCCGCCAGCGGTGCAGAGGGGTTGGGAAGAGCTATATGTGGGCTCAAATTCAAATGGTGAACGAATATTCGGGACTGGCACTCAATTTGGATCCACATTATTGTAGTATACAAATACACTAATTTTTTTAATTAGCGAAAAATCAGAGCTCTGTTTTATTTTTCCTTAAATTTTTTGGTTAATTTGGAGGGGGTAATAAATGGAATGCAAAAGGGCAATATTAGAACTGTAGGAGCTGTAATCATGTAAATAGTACATGATTTATTTGTGTTTATTTTAGGCAAAATTCTTTGTTAAATAGCCAATGGACTTAGCTAAGAAAAAGAAAAAGAAAATAATTATTTTCAAGACGTTAAGTTTAAGTTAATGGTGCATTAATCTTATATACACTGATCATTGACGTTAAGTTTAAGTTAATGGTGCATTTATTGTTGTATCTACTTTTTGATTGGTAATCTTGTAATGGTTAACTTTACTTGAAGATTAGACATTAATAATTATTCGAATTAACGGTTTTGGATTTATGTATGATCATTGTAACGAATGTTATGACTTTCACCCCGGTATGAATGTCTTTTTTCCAACCATCCAAATTGGTCATCTTGGAAACTCCATAAGCAGTAATAATAATGTTTTTACTGATTAGAAGCTACTTGTCAATATGTAAAATGAAATTTAGAGTGAAAAAATTGATTTGAAATTTGTGCACATTCGTAGAAAATGAGTTGGATCTTAAATTTATCTTGTAAAGTTAATAGTGAAATGACACTTAATTTGGGATGATAAAATTGCAACTCTTAATTCTGCACATAAAGAATCCTAGTCATATCAATTTAGCCTGTTCCTTGGCGGAGGGAATACTACAAGTATATATGCTACTGAATTTGCCAAAAGTACCTACCGATATACATGAATTTGAGTATCATTTGAAAAATGTAGAGATTCTTGCTTTGGCGTGCAATCCTCATCATCCCTATATTCTTATATTCTGATATAGCAATGTAAACTTCATATTGATGAGCTCTAAAAAACTGCTTATTTGCAACTTTTGAGCAAGTTGTGGCTTTAAACATTCATTTTCGAGTTTCAAAACAAAGAATAATAACAAAGAGGCGGCAATTATAAGCAATGTCCTTCTGGAAGATTGACTCATAAATGTTCTAGTAATCTATAAAATGTTGATCAGCTAAAACCCTAGATTTGCTGGCTAATTCAAGGTAACTAAAGCAGCAACCTGTTAAGAATTTGTTCACTTTTGTGTATCACAACATGTTTGCATATTCAATTTCTTGGAGAAACAGATGAAAACCAATGAGTACATTGATTCAAGATCTAGAAACCTACCCATGGAAGAGCTATCAAACTTTGCTTCAATTAATGAAGCTTTAATTTCTTGAAGATAATCAAAATGGAAAAAAAAAAAAGGGAACCTTTCATCTGCATATGGGTGTTACTCGAACGTGATTATTGGTTATCGTTATTATTACATTTACAAAAATTTTTGTACACTTTTGTACACATGATTCTACATTCCACAAAAATTTTTCAACAATTTTGAGGAAGTCAAATATTGAGTGGCTCCCAAATCATGGACAACAAAAAGCTTTTCATTTTTTTTATTCGATGGTAACATCTTTCTTTATACACTGACAGTATATACACCATCACTATTGGATGCATGACAACTCATCTAAATTTAAATTTAAATTTTAAATTTTACTCATGTACCATGCATCCAACCATGATCGTGTATACACTATTAATATATATAAAATTTACTACTTTTTTATATATAAGAAAAAAAAAACTGTCACAACCTTGCTTTATATACAACATATTGAGGTGCCATAGGAACATTCCAAACAAAGAATAGTCCAATGTTTATTTTTAACTTGATCCTTACCAAAATCAAACTTTGCCCCGTAAACATTTTTCTTAGAACACATCCTAGCCTTTGCATTCTTCCACTTATATATCTAAGTTTTGCCTCCAAATCCTTAAATGTGGGTTCATTGATACGGTTGATATGGTTGCCATGCATGGTTACTGAGTCTGAGAGGGATGTGGATTAGGGACAGAACTACATACATCATATATGTCCTGATGAACTTCCCTCGTCAAAATGCGGACCAATTTTTCAAAAAAATTTTGCAGCAAGAACGAGATTTCTTCTCCTTGCCATTCCCAATTTGGCTCGCAGCAGCTTCTGACTGAGGACCACATATGCCAATAATGCAAAGTTAAGAATGATAAACTAATGGGGCCCTGAGTGGAGTTAACTGTGAAGCCGTTTAGAATCCCTGGTCCTCTTGGACTGCTCATGACACACATGGGGGCCGTGGTGCTAGCTACAGACAATTGTACGGTCTATCAATATTTTGTCAACTTTGAAATTATTTTTTGAATTTGAATGTTGACCGAATACGCATTGTTGATATTTCAACCCAATTTTATATACTAAAGAATATGTTCCTGCTTCTTAATAGTTAGTAAATACAGCTCTAATATCGATGCATCAGATTTCAGAGCCTGCACCTTAGCTCCTGCAGGTTTTCAGTCAAAAAGTGCAACTAGAATCATTCCGTTGTTGACCTTCTTATGGTTTCAAATTTTCCTTTCTGCATCTATGTATTTAGTTTAGTTAGCTGGAGGTACAAATAAATATTCAAGGCTCATAATTTACCCCGGAAGTAAACCGGGTGGCAAAAAGAAGCTAGCTAAAGTGGGGAAAGACGAGTTACTCGAACCAAAAGAGAAAAAAAAAAAGAAGAAAGAAGAAGAAATTGAATTGCAGGAATAATTATTTTCAGGCAACTGGTTGAAACATTAGAAATTAGAGGTTCTGGATTTAAATTTTCATATTTCTCTCTGTTTTTTAAATTCCATCCCTCCCCTATTTTTTAAAAAGAAAAAAAAAGCATTTCAAACAATTGTTTGGTTGCATTAGATGCTCTTACTTATACATTTCAATAGTTTATATTCATCCTACTTTAAACAGTATATATGGTGAACTCTTTTAGATATTAGTGTGAACATCAATTGAATGTGTATAAATTCATGTATCTCTATTTGATACCATGTGAAATCTAAATCAATAGTCATTGCTTTTTTTTTTTAATAAATAACAGGCAATAATTGACCAAACAAAATTAAGTACACTAATTAACAGGCAATACTTGACCGCAGCAAACTAACACATTATTTGTTTCATACTTTCATATAATAACATATATTATATTATATACCCCCTCGGCCCGGCCAAATTTCTCCCCTGGTCCATTGCCAAGACCAGTTCTTGGCATTGTGTTCCTTCATCTTTCATGGGCTAATACTATTGTGGATATCTTGTCCTTGGCCCAGCCAAGCTTGTTTAGTATTGGAAACGGCGGGGACTCAACAACACAGCTGTACCAAAGGTGAGCGTCAAGAAAGCCCAATAACAACCAACACCATATCTAGGATTTATGTTCAATTATTCATTACTATTGAGGATGATTTCCCTGAAAGTAAACACGGTATTCTACGTTTATTTACTTGCTCTTTTTTTTTCGTTTGCAAGTCTAGATTCTAAGTTTTACAAATGATAAAGGAAAAAAAAATAAAGGTTTAATAATCAAATCAGTTAAACACTACAGTATATTCTCAATTTATTTGACCGGATTCATTTGTGTATGTACTCAAGAGAAATAAATTGAGATGCGTACTCACCCTTGTATTAGTATAATATAACAAGTCATCGTCACTAATTAAGAAGCAAATTCCTGCCTCCACTTGGTCATTTTGGCCTTATTAGGGATATGATGCACATAGGCATGTCTGAATCTTCTAATAAAAGGCTACCTTTTTTTTTTTGTATAAAACAAGAAGTTTTATTAGTGAGATTGCTAAATATCATCTAACACGATTTGTTTGACAAAATTTGAAGGAAAATTCTACAGAGTTTCTGAGAGATTGGCAGTTTTTGCATGATGAACTAAATAATGCGCAACCTTATAAAGTCTCTTTTGGAATCCAAAGTACATTTAGAACATATTGATGTAATGAAGTCAAATAGGGATGTACGCGAGCCGAGCTACTCGCGAGTAGCTCGGTCAACGGCTTGGCTTGAACTCGGGTTGACCGAGTTCGAGCCGAGTCTCGAGCTACTCGATTGTCATTCGAGTCGAGTTTCGAGCCAATATTTTGAGACTCATGGCTTGTCGAGCTACTCGTCGAGCCGGGGGTTTATTTAAATAATATATTTATAATTTAAATAATATATATGTATTATAATTATAAAATGACCGTTATGGATATAAGTTATTTTGAATTTACAATATACTCTTCTTTATAATAAAATTCTATAATGGCAAAAAAGTAATAACATAATTGTAAAAAGATCTAAAAAAAATGTCTAGAAAAAGGCTGGCATTGGTCGAACCGAGTCAAAAAACTTGATTAAACTCGACTTGATAAGGCTTGACTAAAGGTCGAGCCTTATCGAGTCGAGTCTGGAGTTTAATGGGAGTACCTCGAATCAAGTCTCGAGTATCGATTTTTTGGACTCGGTCGAGCTCGAGCCGACCTCGAGCCTACGTATATATGAGTCGAGTCGAGCTCGAGTATAGCAATACTCGAGCTCGACTTGGCTCGAGTACATCCCTAAAGTCAAGTGATTATCCTCAATTGAGAGCATACCTCCAGCGCGAACTAGTGTCAAAGACAAGTGGACTTGTCATTACTCAGCAAATGACAAGTTTTTTCTTTTAAAAAACATGTATCATGTGATAATGGATTCAAATGTTATATTAGCAGGGCAGTAGGAGAAACAAAGCAACAGCTTAGGTATCGACAAGATTTGGAAAAAGCTTTGAGGCCTTTAATATTCCAAGCAAAACAAAGCACCTGCTATGGAAAATCATCCACAATTCATTACCTTCCTATAATAATCTTCAAAAGCCAGATATTCATGTGGCTAACTTCTGCCCCATCCATAATGGGGTCTGGTGGAGACCTATATCATCTTCTTCTTTTTTTTAATGTCCAGCATCAATTCAAATTTCTTCAAATTTTCAACATCTTTTCATCAATATTATTTTTATTATTAAGTAAGAGAGGGAGATAAGATTTACGAAGTTGAAATGAGAAAAAGAGGAAATTGAATCAAGACTAGGAATTAAAGGTTTACAAATAGTAAAACTTACACCGACATTTTGAAAGAAAATTACTACATATCATCTTGTTTTGAATACAGCGACAGATTCCCTACATATGGTATCCAAAAGTAATTGCAGAATTCCAGGAAATCCTGCCATGATATTCAAGGCAAGCAAATAGTGCAACATTACACGATACGGGCTTTAGCAGAATGATTTCTAAAACCTAAGGTAGATATTTGTGATCCTTACAAACCTCAGAAAAGGGCCAAATTCACTTTAGTACTCCCTCCGTCCCGACAATCGCACTTCGGGTCTTGAGCTTATTTTCAACGGTGTCGCATTTTGGTCTAAGATTCAGCAGTACCCCTTATGTGCATTACTCCATTGAGTGGCAGAAAGAAAATGAAGGGATGACAAGATGTGTGGGACTCGTATTTTTAAAAATGTCTCTAGCCGATTTTTGGGAAAGTACCTTGCACGACCATTGTTTGCATTTGTTGCGGGACTCACGCATATTAGTGCAACTCTTGTAATTTTATGGGGCCCATCAAAAGCTTAAAAAAATCCGGTATCTTTAAGGGCATGAGATGGAAATGGGGAAGTTTTATGGCCAATTATGATAAGTGACATTAATTTTGGGACAGACTAAAAAGGAAAGCATGACACTTTTAATAGAAGAGAATAGTACGAAAAGCTATTGGCTTTTGCATTAGCACATTCTCCTTTCTTTCATTCTTTCTTCAAAGCCATAGACACAGCAAGAATTTATTTCTCGGTTTTGAACTTCCTATTGAGGAGCTGACATCAATTAAGCACATCCTCTTGTTCATTTTTTCATTGCATCAAGGGATATATGCATCAAAAAAACAAATAGTAACAGTCTAAAGCCATTAAGCAGGTCCACAATGTCCCCCACAAGGCCACAACCCTGATATTATGAGACGACCATCTTCCATCCACATCCCAGTGTTTGGTTTCCCTTGCTATAGATTATCAGCCCGGAAAACATACGGGTCAGCCACCCAGACCACCCATTGATGCACCGTACACGTGACACTCGACCCTCCCCTCACGTGACACCACCACGATAAGCCAGCCTTGGTTATATTGTTATATTATATACACATCAATTATCGCACCAACCAGTCCGCTGTCTCCGTTATCCCTTCTCAAATTCACACCCCACCTCCATTTCCATCCATTCTACCGAAAATCCCAACAAAAAAATTGAAGGAAAAAAAATGGCAACCCGCCCTGACCAGCCGCAGACACAGCACTCATCTAGTCAGGCGGTAAAAACCATCACAGCAGTCGCCGTGGGGGGTTCAGTTATGGTTCTGTCGGGGCTGATAGGACTAGTTTTGGCAACGCCCCTTTTGGTGATTTTCAGTCCTGTGCTAGTCCCAGCTGCTGTAATCATCTTTCTGATTCTTGCGGGGTTCTTTGTCTGTGGAGGTCTTGGCGTAACTGCTAGCTTTATTTTCTATTGGATGTTCAGGTATGCAACTGGGAAGCACCCCATCGGTGCAGATCAGCTGGATCGTGTGAGAGAAAAGGTTGCTCGTGCCAGCTTTATTTTCTATTGGATGTTCAGGTATGCGACTGGGAAAAACCCCATTGGTGCAGATCAGCTGAATCGTGCGAAAGAAAAGATTGCTGATGCAGCTAAAGAGATGAAGGACAAAGCTGAACAGTTTGGGCAGCAGGTAGCTAACGAGATGAAGGACAAAGCTGAACATTTAGAGGAGATGAAGGACAAAGCTGAAAATTTTGGGCAGCAGGTAGCTAACGAGATGAAGGACAGAGCTGAAAATTTTGGGCAGCAGGTAGCTAACGAGATGAAGGACAGAGCTGAAAATTTTGGGCAGCAGGTAGCTAACGAGATGAAGGACAAAGCTGAAAATTTAGAGGAGATGAAGGACAAAGCTGAAAATTTTGGGCAGCAGGCAGCTAAGGAGATGAAGGACAAAGCTGAAAATTTTGGGCTGCAGATTAAAGGTTTCCGAGGTTGAGATACTTGATGGAATATTGTGCAAGCAATTGATGTATGATGGTGCATGAATAAACTTTGTACTCTAATTATGGGGGATTGTGACTTTGTATGTTTCCTAGTTAATCGGCGATTCAATTGTTGTTGTGACTGTTGTAGAGAGTGGAGATGAGTTGCTGTTTCTCTCAACTCAGCTTGTTCTGTGAGTTTGTCGTCGGATATGTCGTTTCATGTGTGCTAAAACATTTGTGTTTCTTTTAGGCCTCTAACTCCATGCTTTTTCTTTTTTTTTTTGGGTTATTTTTTCTATGATTAATTTGTGGGTTTTTTTTATTTTAAATTGGTTGATCTTGGATTATTAGTTTGTAAGCTAGGATCGAATATCTTTGATTGAAAGAGAGTACCACCATTTTTTAAACAAAAATTCCGCTAAGCTACAACTTTTGAGATCCATTATGTTACGGAAGTGTTAGACTAGAATCTTGTATTAATTGTGGCGATATTTGACTTGCTTGTGGGCGGTAGAAATGAGGGAGATTGTCAGTAAGAGTAGCAGGATTTGCAACAATCAACTCATTGCCGCTATTGCTACTCGCTGCTGTTAACACCCCGTTTCCATGAATTTCTGCCACTACTGCCATTGGATATTTTTGACTCCTTCCCTGGCTAACTGCCGTCGAGAATTGCCAAACGGCAAGTTTAAGAATTGCCAGTGTGCAATTGTAAAGGTCAGCCCCTTCCAAAAAATCTGTGTCACCATTGCCAAACTGGCTATTGTCGATATCTCTCCTAGGTGAAAATGAAGCAAATTTGGCCTACAAATTGCTGCAGCATCGAGTTGAGAGTACTGAAGAAAATTTGGCAGTAGCTAGTCATCATTTACTTATCAGGCAAACATATAACTTGCTAGTTTTGTGAGTTACAGCCGACTTCTTCCAGGGCTTAATAATTCTAGTAAAACTGATTCTGTCATTACATGTAATAACGAGCGCAAAATAACAGTCCTCAAGGTTTAGGCCAAGAAGCTTATAGAGCCAGGTGGGTCAACTTCTCAATGGCAGCAATGGATGCTCATGTTGCATCGTCTATTCTCCTCAGACCCTTTTAGAAATTTTTCTTAATCATCTTCCGAATAACCTTAGCTGCATCCGATGTGATTAACTCAGAAAGAGAAGTTGAAAGTCCAGCTTTAACTGAAGCATAAAAACAGTCGTCTCGCAACTGAAACTAGGGGACATGAGCAGATAGAAACTTGGAAGCAGACGAGACATGAGCGGATTGAATCTAAGCATTGGATAGGCTGACAGCTCCTTTCTATCGGATATGCCGCACGTAGTTGAACTTGTAATAATTTGGCATACAGGCGTATTCTGATCTTACTCCTTTGTACCCAATCCTCATTACAACCCAACAGCTATCCAAGAGAGCAATTGAGAAATCTTCTCCATATCATCTAAAATTTGAGTTTGATTCTTTCGTTCTGTCTTTGATTTATACAATTATTTTTTCACAACATGTTTAAAAATGTATATTACCATTTAGCTTAGATTGCCCAGAATAAACTATAAAAACTTAAAAGACCCTGCTCTCATTCGACAACTCTGGGAAAAGAATCAAGCAACTCAAAGCTCGAGTAAGGCATCTGTATCAGGTACTTATGACAAAGAAGGCAAAATATATTGTACATTGACAATTCTAACTCACAACATAAATAGCTGCATAAACAAACATCATTTCTACTGCAGGAGAACAAAATTGCAAAAACACCCAAAATGTTTTGAACCAAAAAAAAAAAAATTATTTAGAACAATGCGCAACCTTATTAGCCTCTCTTGGAACCCATAGTACATTTAGAACATGTTGATCTAATAAAGCCAAGTGAATATCCTCAATTATCGGGGCTAAACTAGATAGAAGGTCCTCGTTATCATTGATAAACTTGATAAATGAAGACGCGTCGTCCTCTAAAATAAAATTTGGAATACTTGAAGGAAGAAAGGTTCTTGAAATCGATAGCAAACTTCGAGTTGGTTCATGACACTCTATTCGTATTTTGGATAATAGTTGGCTTCAACAGCCAGAGTTATTCCGCATCTATTCTCCCCCAACGCTGCTTGATAGGTATATTCGAGTTTTATAACTTATTAAACATAAAGGGTTATTATCACTTTATCCCTTTAATGTTTGGTGCCACTATCAATTCCCCATTAACTATATCTTATAGTGATTTTACCCCCAAGACTAATGGTCAAATTTAACGGAGTTTGTTAATTAAAGTGAAAAGACATGTTTAACCCTTAAAATTGTTATCACTTTACTTCCATAAACTATAATTTCATTATCAATTTATGCCATAGAGTTATTTTTTAGACAATTTATCCTACCATTAAACCAATGTAGCAAGTTAAAAAACTTTAGAAGCAAATACCCTCCTCTTTACATAATAAAAATAATAAAAAATTTTGAGTGGCTATTCTCCTTTTTAGTATCAAGAAAAAAAGTCAAAATATTAATTTCTTTCTTCTTGGCGATCTTATTAATATTTAAAAAAATAGAAAGATGGAGAGGGAGAGGGGAGAGGGAGCTCAATTTTTTTTAAAAAAATTACAAACAAGAAAGAATTGAATACTTTTATTATTTTAAAATTATTTCACTTTCTGTTTTACTACTAAATTCCAATTCTAATCCCAACAACCTTAAAGTAATACGATAATGTTAGATTTTTCTTTATTTTCTTTCTTTAAAAAATTTAATTTTCTGTCTCCTTCTTTCCTATCTCTTTTTCTTTTCCTAATATTAATAAGCGTGAAATTTTTTTTGAGAAAATCCTTTTATTTTTATGTTTTTCGATCTATTAAAGTTAAAAAAAGGAAGAATAATCATTCCAACTTTTTTATTTTTAATTATATATAAAAAGGATAAATATATTTAAAATTTTTTTGAACTTACTAGTTGGATTAACGATGAGGTAAAATGTCTAGAAAATAATGTTAGAAACTAAAGTGATTGTATCACTATAATCTAAATGAATAAAGTGATAATAACAATGTAGTAATGCTATAAATAAAGGGTATTTTTGTCTAAAATTTCTTAACATATTAAGTTGAATTATTTATGAGGGTAAAGTGATTAAAAAATAACGTTAGAGAGTAAACTGATAATAGTACTGTAGTTTAAGGGAATAAAGTGATAATAACCCAAACATTATATTAAATGTCATTGTTGGAATTAGACTATGATTGATGCTATAATTGGCAGCAATGAAACAGACTTAATTGAGAGCATGCCTCCCGCACGAACAAGCGTGAAAGACAGACGGACCTGGCATTACTCTGCAAATGATAAGTTTTCTATTAAAAACGTGTATCACGTGATAAAGGATTCAAACGTCATACGGGCAGGGCAGTGGGAGAAACAAAGCAACAGCTTTGGGTATCGACAAGATTCGTAGGAGGCTCCGAGACCTAATATTCCAAGCAAAACAAAGCATCATCCACAATTCATTACCCTCCTATGATAATCTTCAAAATCGAGGTATTCATGTGGCTAACTTCTGCCCCATGTAATGGGCCTAGTGGATATCATCTTTTTTTTTTTCAATGTCCAGCATCAATTCAAATTTCTTCAAATTCCCAATATATTTTCATCAATTTTATTCATATTATTAAGTAAGAGAGGGAGATGAGATTTAAGAAGTTGAAATGAGAAAAAGAGCAATTGAATCAAGACTCAGGAATTAAATGTTTACAATAGTAAAACTTACACAGACATTTTGAAAGAAAATTACATATCATCTTGTTTTGAATACAGTGATAGATTCCCTACATACAGTATCCAAAAGTAATTGCAGAATTCCAGACAAATCTTGCCATGAAATTCAAGACCAGAAAATGATCAATTTCGTCCCTAAACTTTTTTTGAGGATCGATTTAATCCTTAACTTTTATTTTTGGCCAATTTAATACATAAATTTAATTTTCGAATCCAATTAAAACCTTCTATGGAGCGCACGCCACCACCTAAAAGCAATTTGACTTTTGATTTAACAATTAAATAAGAGCATTTTGGAAATTTTGAATTATCCCCCTCTCCACTACCAACCTCCATCACTAACCACCCACCTCCTTCTCCTTGTACCCTTCTCCTTCCACCTCTCTCTCCCCACCCTCTTTCCCCCACCTTTGAGTTTATATTATAATTGAGAAAGTTGAAGAGGAAATCTACAAATGCTTTCTGGCTCAAGTAAAAATAGCATAAATATGCAAATTTTATCACTTTTGCTACCATTATGGCTGATGGAGAAAAGAAGTCCCAGCCATTTGCGCAGTTGTTGCTGGAGCATTTGTTAGCCACAATTGCTGCATTGTCATAATCATAACTCCGACCTTTGGCTGATGTTCACCCTCTGCTTTCATACTAATAGTTTCACAATTTCTAAAAATCGTCTTAGTTTTACTACAGGTTTACTGAAGATGTTTTGAATTTATCAAACGCATTTCAAAGCAAATTGCTTGTGTTGCTGTAAAATCCGGTGGAATTGGTAGCTAGGAGAAAGAGGCTATTTATCGTTTGTTGGAATGCATTTTGAATTTGTTGAATGCTTTTTCAATTGTTTGAAATGGATGATGTGAGGTAAGGGAGGGGAGGCAGTGGTGGCTATGGCAACGTGAGGTGAGGTAGGGGAAGGGTCAAGAAGTTAAGTAAAAAATTTTTAAATCTTAAAAAAGTTTTAAATTTTAAAAATACCTCAAATATTATTAATTTTTTTAATTTACTTAGTTTGATTACAGTTTATATCTAAAGTTCCTAAAATATTCTTATTTAACTATTAAATTAGAAATCCGATTCCTTTTAAGTGGTGGCATTGACGCAAAGGAACTTAATTGGATTTAAAATTAAATTTAAGAAATAAATTGATGAGAAATAAAAGTTAAAGACTAAATCGACTCTAGAAAAAAGTTCAAGAATGAAATTGACCATTTTTCCTATTCAAGACAAGCAAATGCTACAACATTACACGATATGGACCGTTCTCAAATACTATAAAATCGTCTATTGTTTCCAAAAAAAAAAAAAAACTATAACATTACACGATATGGGCTCTAGTAGAATGATTTCTAAAACCTAAGGTGGATATTTATGATCCTTACAAACCTCTCAGAAAAGGGCCAATTTCATTTTGCTTACACGATGTAGATACAGCAAGAATTTATTTTTCAGTTTTGAACTACCTATTGAGGGGCTGACATCAATTAAGCACATCTTCTTCGTTCACTTTTTGCTAGAAAGTAGTAAAGAATATATGCATCATTGCATCAAAGGATGTATGCATCAAGAAACAAATAGTAACAGCCTAAAACCTTGAAGCAGGTCTACAATATCTCCCACAACCCTGATATTATCGCCCAAGAGACGACAATCTTTCATGCACATCCCAGTGTTTGGTTTCCCGACCACGGGCAGGTGCAATCGTTTTTAACGATTTTGTATATTTATACATCGCGTAATTTTGTTTATACACCGTGTAATTTTATTTGCATAACGTATAATTTTAAAACAAATTTTTATGAACTCCACACACATTATTGAATACAAGGTACCAGAGGTGATCTGGACGTACAATTTGTTTGAGCCACCGTCTCCTGGTTTCCCTTGCTATAGATTATCAGCCCGGAAAACATACGTGTCAGCGACCCAAACGATCCATTTCATGCACCGTACACGTCACACTCGACCCTCCCCTCACGTGACACCACCACGAAAAGCCAGCCTTGGTTATATTATTTTATTATACACACCAACAACTCCATTCTCTCCACTTTCCCTTCTCAAATTCACTTCCCAATTCCATTTCCATCCATTGTGCTGAAAATCCCAACAAAAAATTGAAAGAAAAAAAAAGAAATGGCAACCCGCCCTGACCAGCTGCAGACACAGCACTCAACTAGTCAGGTGGTGAAAACCACCACAGCAGTCACCGTGGGGGGTTCACTCATGGTTCTGTCGGGGCTGACACTGGCTGGAACAATGATAGGCCTAGTTTTGGCAACGCCCCTTTTGGTGATTTTCAGTCCTGTGCTAGTCCCAGCTGCTGTAACCTTCTTTCTGATTCTTGCAGGGTTCTTTATCTCTGGAGGTCTAGGCGTAACTGCCACCTTTATTTTCTACTGGATGTTCAGGTATGCGACTGGAAAGCACCCCATCGGTGCAGATGAGCTGGATCGTGTGATAGAAAAGATTGCTCATTTTAGCTGTGTTTTCTTTTGGATGTTCAGGTATGCGACTGGGAAGCACCCCATCGGTGCAGATCAGCTGGATCGTGCGAGAGAAAAGATTGCTCATGCAGCTAAGGAGATGAGGGACAAAGCTGAACATTTTGGGCAGCAGGCTCAGCAGCAGATTAAAGTTTCCCCAGATCAAGATACTTGATGGAATATTGTGCATGCAATTAATGTATGATGATGCATGAATAAACTCTGTGCTTTAGTTAGCCGGGATTGTGACTTTGTATGTTTCCTAGTTAATCGGCGAATTAATTGTTGTTGTGACTGTTGTAGAGAGTGGAGATGAGTTGCTGTTTCTCTCGGATATGTCGTTTCATGTGTGCTAATATATTTGTGTTTCTTTTAGGCTTCTAATTCCAAGCTTTTACCTTTTTCTTTTTTTTTTGGTTAATTTTTCTATGATTAATTTGTGGGTTTTTTGCATTTTAAATTTGTTGATCTTGGATTATTAATTTGTAAGCTAGGATCGAATATCTTGATTGAAAGAGAGTACCACCATTTTTTCAAACAAAAATCCCGCAAGGCTGCAACTTTTGAGATCAATTATGTTACGGAAGTGTTGGACTAGAATCGTGTGTTAATTGTGGCTCGAAGTGGCGATATTTAATTTTGATTTGCTTGTGGATGGGTAAAAGTGCGAAAAGATTGTAACTAAGAGGTTTTGACTTGTGGGTGGGTAAAAGTGCGAAAAGATTGTAAGTAAGAGGTTTTGAGTTCAAAACCTCCTCTTTAAGTGAGGAAGATTGCAAGTAAGTAAAAAGTTTTGAATTCAAAATTTTCTCTCTTTAAGTGAAGAAGATTGCAAGTAAGAGGTTTCGAGTTTAAAATCCTTTCCCATTATATTGTCGTGAATCGAGTATTGTTCACGGCTCAGATTGGGCATAATGTCAATGTCAGTTCTAGGTTTGTCAATTCAAATTTCTTAAAGAAAAAATGTAAGTTTAAATTCAAGTTTAATTCAAATTTGGAAAGAATAACAAATTTTTGCAACATCAAGCTAGAACCAATGTTGGCAACAATCAACTCATTGCCCGTTCCCAAGAATTTCAATGAATTTCTGCCACTACTGCCATTGGATATTTTTGACTCCTTCCCTGGCTAACTGCCGTCGAGAATTGCCAAACGGCAAGTTTATGAATTGCCAGTGGCAATTGCGAAGGTCAGCCACTTCCAATGAATCTCTGTCGCTATTGTCAAGCTGGCTATTGTCGATATCTCTCCTAGGTGAAAATGAAGCAAATTTGCCCTACAAATTGCTGCAGCATCGAGATGATTGTACTGAAGAAATTTTGGCAGTAACTAGTCATCATTTACTTATCAGGCAAACATATAACTTGTTAGTTTTGTGAGTTACAGCTGACTTCGTCCAGGCTTAATAATTCTAGTAAAACTGATTCTGTCATTACATGTAATAACGAGCGCAAAATAACAGTCCTCAAGTTTTAGGCCAAGAAGCTTATAGAGCCAGGTGGGTCAACTTCTCAATGGCAGCAATGGATGTTCATGTTGCATCGTCTATTCTCCTCAGACCCTTTTAGAAATGGCCATCACGTTGAAGTTGAGTGAATCTGGGTTTTTCTCAATCATCTTCCGAATAACCTTAGCTGCATCCTGCAGAGACAATCGATGTGATTAACTCAGAAAGAGAAGTTGAACGTCCACCTTTAACTGAAGCATAAAAACAGTCGTTTCGTAACTGAAACTAGCGAATCATGTGGACATGAGCAGACAACTTTCGAATCACGTGGACATGAGCAGGCAGACAGAAACTAGGAAGCAGACAACTTTCGAGTCGTGTGGACATGAGCAGATAGAAACTAACATAAAATCCAGTTGACTAAAGCATTGGATAGGCTGATAGCTCCTTTCTATCGGATATGCCGGCCATGCTGGCCATGCAAAACTATCCAAGATATTTGACACCAGGTCCGCCCATCCTCTAATTGCATTCCCTCGTATCCTAAACTCCCCATGTTAACACACCAAGAAGATACTTAACAGGGTAACTGAAAAGTGACAAAATTGCCATAACATCAATCAAGTTCATCTAAAAGAGGAAAAAGTAGAACATGGACAACTCAATGCTCAACACGAGTTTAAGATATATCTGCTTGTAGCTACAATGGATATTATATACAGCATCACTATTCTGTTGGCACGTAGTTGAACTTCTAATAATTTGGCATACAGGCGTATTCTGATCTTACTCCTTTGTACCCAATCATCATTGCAACCCAACAGCTATACAAGAGAGCAATTGAGAAATCTTCTCCATATCATCTAAAATTTGAGTTTGATTCTTTCATTCTGTCTTGATTTATATAAATTATTTTTCAGAACATGTTCAAAAACGTATATTACCATTTAGCTTAGATTGACTCTGGGGAAAAGAATCAAGCTACTCAAAGCTCGAGTATGGCATCTGTATCTGGTACTTATGACAAAGAAGGCAAAATATATTGTACATTGACAATTCTAACTCACAACATAAATGGATGCATAAACAAACATCTTTCCTACTGCAGGAGAATAAAATTGTAAAAACACCCAATATGTTTTGAACCAAAGAAAAAGCGTATAGTGGCATTAAGCTTTGTCTGAGATTAGTTTCTTTTCCACCAATTTTCATCCCCATTCATGCAATGTGTTGTACATGCTCCTATCCAAGCACCAGAATTCTAAAAAGAAGAGAAAGAAGTAACATTACATGCAACAAGCTGCTTGAAGAGGAAGAACCATGTGAAACTGGTCCGGACCTCCTTCCATCAAGCTCATAAAGTTGTCCTGTATAAGGCTTCACACGTTACATCTATGTTTAACTTGTCCAAACAGCTATATCACAGAGTATGCTAAGTATGACTACGAAAAGTACACGGACCATGTCAAACAGGGAACAATTTCCTTTAGATAATATAACCAACATTTGAAACTAATTGGGCATTATCAATTTAAACAATTTGCAAGAGTGAAAGAAAAGCAACAATTGCAAGCATGTAGAACCTTGCAACTACCGTGGAAATGACTGCCAGCTGCTAAACCAGTTTTCTGAGCTTTTAGAACATGTGATCGTAAGATGTTTCAGTGAACCATAGACATTATAGGCCTTATAGCAGAAAATACAAACTCAGTACTCAATTAGCCCAAAAAGACTTCACAAGTCCAAGAGGAAATTGAATAGCAGATATGATTTGGGAATAGAATAAAGAAATACTTGAAAACTTGTGGACTACAGATGCAGTAAAGCCAATTTTGAGCAAGGAATAATTTAGCCTCAACCGCCTGTGCTTTCAGCTAATAAGGTGTTGTATCTTGAGTTAGTAATAGGTATACTCAAGAAGATAAACAAATATTTACAGAGCAAGAGGAGCGGGGAAAGGGCATGCATATATATGGAGGGCAAGATGCAAAGACTTACCATTCACACAAGTGAAACAAATAAAGTGGGTGTCCACGTTATCTCTAGCCTGTAAATGGAAACTTGTCAGACGAAGACAGAATCTCCTTTAAACAACTTAAAAGAAGCTAAAAAAGAAAGAACATTTCAGAATGATTGCCACCAAATTGCAAAAGTAAATAAATTTATGAATAAATGAATAAAGAAATAACAAAGAATATATGTAGTCAAGCCACATTAGAAAGTTAGTAGAAAAACTAATTAATAAAACAGGAAAAACTAGTTGACAAATGCTCATAGCAATTTCCTTTCCTTTGGTTGAAGACTAGGAAATATACTCATATTGTCGAAAGATCTAATTACCATGTTCAAAATTTTCAAATGCCAGAAAAATATTTACTAGGTAAAGTATATAATTATCCCTCTTTTTCGCAATGATTCACTTGAGTAAAAAGATAGAGATGTTTGCCAAATTCTTGACCTCTGTGTCACCACCAGTAGCTGCCACAGAATGAGCAACTTCCATTTCCCTGTCATTTTCAAGGAATGCTGCACGCTGCCAAAAAAGTAAATATACTGTTAAGCACGTCAAAGCAAATCAAGTGGATAAGCTTGCATTAAATTTTCATTTCTACAAGAAAAAATAAGTAAGCTTAAGACCTCCTCTGGGTTCATGTTTGCCGTAGTTTTAAAGAACTTGTCCAGGTATGAGCCCTCGGCTGCGATCAACAGAAAGCAACAGAAAGAGAAAATAGATCAAGACAAGATCACAGCTTCAAAATAAAAGGAATTCTAAATTTCAGTTACCTTACCATTTGTAGCACAGATTGGCCTTAATATTCTTGTTTACAAGGCAAAACAAATTCAGAACTACTAATTACGAGTGGATATGCCATTTTCACTTTCAACTCCACTGGTAGAAGTACAGAGTATCATCTGTTTGCAAACATACTTGTCATTGAGATGCATATTATAGGCCTACCTTTGGAGTGTCGTAATCATGCCCATGCAATTCATCCTTAGCTTTTAGTAAAAATTACCTTCTCTATGGACTATTCTTTTGCATCTACAACATTACTCAATAGATTGGGTAAACTCAGAATCTTACAGTACACAACAAGCAATCTGAGAAGAGATGAAGAAATCACGAGGAACTCTATTTGCAATTATGATTTCAATGACAGAACACACTAGGGACATATGTAGCCATCTCTTAGGAATACAAAGACTAGCTACCAACAACAATATTTGAAAGGACCAAAACTAGAAAAAATGCAGTCATTTATGTGTACAATAAAAGGTAATGATATATATGAAGAACAACACAAACATTAAATGAATTGGACATGATACTGTTCATCCATGGAATAGAGTACTGACCAAGATTTATCTCTGAAGTAATATTCCCAACGGCATGAAGAAGCCCAATAAAAAGTAATGATATATATGAAGAACACAAGGTTAAATGAATTGGAAATGATACTGTTCATCCATGGAATAGAGAACTGACCAAGATTTATTTCTGAAGTAATATTCCCAACGGCATGAAGAAGCCCAATTGTTCCACAGGCATTTCCGACAGTTTGTTTCATAAAGTATACTCCAGCACTAGGATCCTGCAGGCAGATTATGTGATATGCCCCTTTCCTAATGTTAATGTAATTACTATAAGACCAATAACACTAAAAACATTTATACTAGCTGTCATATGAAACATGGAATCTAGTTCTAAAAGATACAAAGAAAAACTACAATCATTTTCAGGAAAACCAACAAAAATTGCCAACAATTTCAGAAGACCAACAAAATGTAACATGTCGTGAGGCAACGTGGCTTGAGGAACCCCATGGAGCCATGAAGGGCTAAGGGAGCGCATAGAGTTCAACCATTAAGCATGAAATAGTATTAGCAACTGTGGCATCACTGTAGGCATTGCTAAAGACAGAAGACTGGACCAAATGTAATATGATCGAGACAACACTGCTTTGACAGGAAAGCAGATTTGAACTAAAGAACCTCCCTCCAGAAGAAACAGTACAGCAGAATAAAGCTTTCGCATGAAGCATGCAGTCGTTTTGCCAAAAATTGTCATATGCACTTCTAAAATCAAAGGAAATGAGTCCTAGATTCTAACATACAATGAAGCCACTTAAAATGTGATAAAGAAACTGATGTTTTATCTAAGAAGCAGGCTTAGACGACTCCAGTGTAAGGCAACTGTAAGGCCACCTGTCAAGTTTGAATCTCACAATAATTTTTTCATCCAAGGCTGAACTAGGACTGCTCATCTGCATCCAACCCATTTAAAGGCCTACACACAACCGACTTACAAAAGCTGGTTTGAGCCTTCTGTTTTCTTGTTGAAATGATTTCAGCCAACTGATGACTAAAAAGCCCTGAAACTCTTAGTTTTCCACTCAATTGACGAGCACACTGCCTTCTTGCTACTAGCAAATTTTGCAGATAATACAACATAATAAAACATGACAGCTTTGGAATCAAAAAGGAGAACAGGCATAAAAAAAAACGAGAATTTCTGTACACTAACCTTGATCAAGCTGTCTTTTTTTAGTTTTTCTTCTTCAGTCTGGTAATACACAATTTCATCCAATATCAGTAAACACAGGATCAACCAACTTCACACAAAACCACAGAAAAGAAATACAACATTTACAATAGTAGGACCAAACACAGATTTCACCCACAACGCACCTGTGGCGTGATGGGATACAGGAACAGCACAGCAAGCACTGGCTTTGGAACCATTTCCAAAAGTTCTTCATCCAATCCAAGGACATCACAGCACTCTGCCTCCTCAGGCGAGACACCAAGCCCCCAAAGGAACTGCCAGCAACAAAACCATAGTAGGTATGCAGCAACATTTTCTCTCTTTCTTTGCTTCTTTAATCTTATATAGTTAGTGTGCTCAGCTGTAATTGTTAATACATCCATTTCCCTCAAAATAACTACTTTCTTTAATTTAATAATCTTATCATATTTAATAAAACACCAACAGTTTAGGTTGAATAACATTATCAATCCGAGAGTGAGGGTTGCCATTGGTAAAGCCACCCTTACTCCAGGCCTTATGTGGGAGGTCCACTTTCAGTACTGCCGTTTAACAACCTAACAGCATCAATATGAGGGATGGCCATTTGCCCGACTGGTGTATTATAAAAATATTGAAGAATATGCTTCCGTATTGAAAACAAAAATTAAAACTTAAATCTTCCCCAAGATGAAAGTGAATAGCAAAATTAAATCATAGCTCTCCAAAAGCGGGGAAAAAGGAGTTCCATGTTCTTGTAATAACTAGAGTGCCCAGATATAAGATGACATTCTTCCATGACAATTAAAAAAAAAAACTTGGGTTCTTCCTGGAAAACCCATTAAGAAAATAGTCTGAATACTAGAATTAAATCAATATATAGTTAATTTCAACATAACAGGAAAAGGAATAGGCGAAAAAAAAGATTCCATTTTTAAGTAGCCATTATGGTGCCTAGGTAATGAACAGAACACAATAAGAAAAATCGCACAAAAATTAAGAACTTCAAGAAGTTACTTAATTTTTAAATTTGAAAAACAGAAAAGGAGGAACCTGGTTCATAACATCAGGGTTGGCTTCAAGTGGAAGCCATCTCTTAGCAGAAGGGCTCTCGTCTGCCATTTCTTTGCGTCTCTCTTTTTTTTGGCTTTTTAGGTAGCGACTCTTCTGCTTTCAAGGAAGGTAAAAAGCACCTGATGCTCCTGGTCTGGTGTTGGATTGCTTTATATATAGGTTTTGGAAGGGCTTTTTAGAGTCCCTGGTCTATCACGGGACCTTTTTATCCTTAAACCGAGTCAGACTTTCTTCTTCCTTTTTTTCTTTTAAACATATTTAGTGCTTCAAATCTTGGGTTTTTTGGGATAATGCAAACAAAAAAAAGCCAAATCATGGAACGTTGTACATTTTTTTAAATTTAGTTGCTAGGCTTGAATTTTTATGTGACAGTTAGTAAAGGTTGCTTGGAAGTTGATTTTCTCGAAATTAATTTCCCTATTACTGGAAAAGCCAATAAAAACATCAATATATTTTAAATTTGAAGATTAAAAATGACAACAAATTGTGGAATAACCCCAATGTTTGTCATTTGTTCATTTTTCTTGTGATTAGAGGTGTCAAAATAGGTGACTTGGACGGGTTTGGGTTGGATAAAATGGATAATAGGTATAAGCGAGTCAACCCATTTATACCCATCTCAAAAAATGAATTGGGTAACCCAATTACCCATTTATAACCCATTTATTTTAACTTTTTGTAAACTTATTTAAATTCATTTTTGTAAACTAAGTTATCAATTTATACTGCTCTTTGTACCTATCATTAGTTTTCAATATTTACTTATAATGCTCAATAAGCCTAATTACCAATATTTTTCCATTTATACTCTATGTCACAAATTATATATTATTTAATAATTGAATAATAAGAATATAAAAATTTTGAACTAAGTACTATAAAAGTTAATATAAAAACTTAATCCAAAAATTTTGAACCCTTAACATTTTTTTCATATATAAATTTAAAATTTCATTTTAGAAAGATAAGTAAAGAGGCTAAAACTTATCATAAATTGGTAATGCTAAAAAATGAGCAAGTTAACAAACTAAGAGAAAATAAAATAATAAGATAAAACCAACAAATAATAATAATAATAATAAAACAAAAGTAGTTAACATCATGACAAAATGAAAAATCTGAAAAAAAAAATGGGTGGGGGAAGAGAAGAGACTTCGGGGAAGAGAATTCTAAATGAATTAATTGAGTTTGATGGGTTACCCAATAATATCCATTTAATAAATGGGTATTATTAGATAACCTATTTATACCTATACATAAAAATTTAAGATACTCATACCCATCTATTCATGGACGGGTATGGATAAATTTAGTTAAGTGAATTGGTTTGCCACCTATACTTGTGATCAAGAATTGTTAATTTTTTTTTTAATGGCGGCAAAATTTTTCCATCGTGCTCAATTTCAGAAAGCCAATCTTGTTAAGGCACGACTTATGTCTAGCATAACCCTGCTGATTCATGGTCTTGCACTGAACAAGCTCATTGAATCTCAAATTTTTGCAACTACTATCCATTGCCGGTATTTTAAAGATGTGGGAGTTTTTGTGAATGTATAGCCTCGTCTTTGTTACAGACATTTACAGCACAAAAGTTGAGAAAATCAGCATATAAAGCTTTGATCAACCAATTGAACTTGATGAACCAACCAATTATCCAAATGCAACAGCTCCATCAGCCCCATAAAAGGAGTTCCTGGCTTTCATGTACAAAAGCTAATACATGCTTTTACCCCATCTTGGGTTGGTCAAATGCAGCTTTAATCCACATAACTACAATTCTGCATTTTTTAACTTTCATTCACCATTGTAAATTGGCCTTCGTTTCTCAGCAAAGGCAGCTAAACCTTCCAACCGATCTTTCGTGTTCAAAAGCTGCTGATAGCAATCCATCTCAACTGATAAGCCTGATGCTATATCCATCTCAAGGCCCCCATCAATGGCTCGCTTTGCCATCCTTATCGCCAATGGCCCCTGTGATAAAAATTCGAACCAAGTTATAGAAATATGATCCTACACACAGCAAATTCATGTCTCTGATTCAAATCACATGTTTAATATACCTTCTGGTTTATGTCTCGTGCAATTTCAAGTGCCTTTGAGCGAGCTTCACCAGCAGGAACACAGTGATTCACCAGACCTGCAGGATAGTGCAACTCTTATCATTTTTAGCCACTATAACCACTAACAGTGGATAGCAGCTTAAACTAAGCATACCCATCGACAGTGCATCTCTAGCACCAATTTTTTGACCAGTAAATATAATTTCTTTTGCTAGTGATTTCCCAACCAATCTAGGAAGCCGTTGTGTTCCACCAGCCCTGAAAAAGGCTACAATTTACATCATATGAAAGATTACTGCAAAATATTTTCAGCTACAAAAGAAACCATGAAAGCAGCTAGACATGATTCATACAACACGCAGCAACAAATATGTATACTGAGGTGGGAACTAGTACCATTCTGACATTACTGACGCACCAAATCAAGAAACACGAAATGTTTCATAATGATAAATGTTTACAAAGATAGATTCAAAGGGATTGCACAAGTAGAGGTAGCATATCCATAAACTAGAAGAACATCAACAGATGCATATAAATGCAACACAGACCCTGGGATTATAGCAAGTCCTGTTTCTGGCAAGCCAAATACTGCATCTTCCCCTGCATCGGTTATTGTGGACCAATAAATTCACAACAGTACATAAAACAACACACAAAAAAGGACTTCAATTTGAAGCTCAATAGACAGATACCACATATCCGGAGATCACATGATAATGCCATTTCCAGTCCCCCACCCAGTGCTGCACCTTCCACAACAGCAATTGTAGGTATATGCAGTCCCTAAAGGCAACACAAGTCTTTATTCAAGAAGAGTTCCACATTAGGACGGAGGTTATACAGATCTACTCTGACAGCTTTATAGTCAAACAAAACTAAAAACATATTAACAACTTAGTAACAGAGAATGAGTACAAACCTCCAAAAAAGAGAATGTTGATCGCAGAGAATTTACATAATTCTGAATTTCATCTGGAGTCATTGTCTTTCTTTCCTATGGATCCCATTTCAAGCAAAGGCACCGTTAAGCAAGTGAACTCTAACAAGATTATGGATTAAGAAACAAGAAAGACCAAAAATGAAATAGACAATACCCTGAAGAAGCACTCATACAGCATATAGAATTTTGCTTGGTAAATTAAATTAGCGGAATATCCATTGTCTGGCTGAGAACAACTCCTTAATAACTATGCCATGAAATATTTAACATAAGAAATGCTTTATTACATTTATATCCGCTTACAAATCTTCAAGAAGGGCGGCAATTAGCATGAGATTGACCTTGACTTCATTTTTCATTAACAAACAAGTGGTTAATGGGCTTTACAGATCATCACTCTTGAAGCATTTGTAATACAGGTTAGCATAAACCTAGAAGACCACATTCAGCTTGCATCACGGGTAGGATTGATTTTGTTTGACTACAATTAACATTTTGACTCTAACAATTGTACCTTTCATTTTAACTGAAATATCTTGTTGGCCAATGAGTTGTTTCTCTGGTCATTTTACTTTATAACCTTTCTAGGTGCACAAGTTATTGACTAGACACAGTCCTCAAACTCAGAGGAATTCATTCTCTGCTCAACAACGGTCACAATCAAATCTTCGACGCTCATCGCAATGTTTTAGCATCCTTATTGAAGCTAAACCTCTATAAGTTATGTAAATCACCTATCCAGCTGCCAAGAACCTCCAAAATAGACTTTTATTTTCTAAGCTCCCTAAAGATGATCCTTTTGAAGCCATTCTTATTAATGAAAACCATAGAACTCCCTTCGAGTCGTTCAAGCCTTGTGACATTTAAATATGCTGTAGGTGGAGAATCATCTTTAAACTCCATTATTGTGTACATTTTTCAAAGATATTGACAAGAGTTTAGGCCTCAGAAATTTTATTCTAATCTCACGAATGAAGCTTATACACCTGTTCTCTATCTCTCTTTTCTTTTTTCAATTCTGAATAAAAAATAAATAAATAAATTGTTCAACATATACATCACATACTATCAATCAATCTAAAACTAAAGATGATATTCACCTTTAAATCAGCACCAGCACAGAACGCTTTGTGAACAGAACTGCAGATCATCAAAACCTTTGCTGAATGATCCTTATTAACAGCTTCTAAGCTTCGCTGCAACCCATGTAACATATCCTTACTTATTGCATTTTTTGCTCCAGGCCTATCCAAATTAACTTCAACAACTCCTGTAAGCAAGAATATGCTTCTTCAGTATGCACAGTTGGCTACCGAGTTGACAGGACAAGTTTCATTCAAAACATATTTCTTGGTTCACAAACCCCAAAAGAGCATATTAGTAAGCAACTATATTACAGTAAATCACAATTCACCATTTTTTGCAGAGCCCTAATAGACAGTCCCAACTCCAAACAGTCCAAATATAACTTTACCATATGAACTTTTAACAAACCATGATCAGTGACTTAAAAGTATGGTTGAATTATCCTAGTTAAGATTTTCCGATTGTCAGACTTCGGAGAGAATATCAATTCTTTTTACTATATCAGTTTAAGTGATAACGTGAAGTCCTTCCTCTCCTTTCTTCACAATAAAAACAAGAAAGAGCAACCATCTTTCCTCAGTGTCCCAGTTTCAAGTTTAAATAGCTCCATCCAAAGTGAAACCTTTTTTTTTCTCTCACCAATTAGGCCATCTCTTTTCGCAATAAAATTTTTTTTCTTTTCTTTGGTGTTGATCTGGTAGTTTGCATGGCCAACTTATGTCATTCAGAAATTGGTGTGATGGCACTGGACGGTGAGGACAGTTTGTAATCAGATGGGCTCTCAATGAAAGGAAGACTGATTACTTATATCAAGATGAAGCAGAAGCTATAAAGCTGGCATTAATCAAGACATTAGAAGCAGATTGGAGAAACAAATATTACCGCAGAGTCTCTTGGTAGCAAAGATCAATTCAAAAATTTGTCAGGATGGTTTAATAGCTGCCTTCCTAGAGGACCTGAAGATACAAAGCTCCATGTTTCACAGTGGTCCTATTAGTTTGTCAACAGATCTGTTAATGCTCTTAGTATTCAAACTGCTAGATATACATTAGAGATTAACCAGCAAATTCAATGGTTCGGGTAAATCCCACTGTGATTAACACAGGCTGTAGAGTAATCATTGGGCACTTCCTCAATATACTGTAAGGCTTTTGTTAACTCTTCTCTGTATTTTAATACGAGTAGACGTTCTAACAAAAAAGGAAAAAAAAAACAAAATGCTGCTAATCCCTCCCTTACTCATGAAGCCTGTAGCAGGCATATGACTCGTGACAATAAAGTAAACAAATAATTCAAAAAAAAAGAAATAGAAATTTGTTTTCCCCGGAAAGAAAAAGAAACAATACAGATTAAAACAATTAAATTAAAGAAAACTGAACATTACATCCAATGGGCAAAAGGGCTTTGAAAAAAGATGAACTCAGAGCCAAAGATCATATTTTTACCATACTGATGGCTAAAAGCGTGCAAGGAAAATAGAGTTACCGGAATCGGAGTCAGCGAGTTTGTGAAGCTTGACGGAATCAGAAGTAGACTGCAAAATCAGGGTTCGAACACTCTGGCGATTCCATTCTTCATGTGGATATATATTGAATTTCTTGAGGTGAAAAAGCAGTTGTTGAGAAGATGAAATGGGCTTCGATTTTTGCTTCAGCCATTGCTGGCCTACAGACTTTGCTACAGCAGGTAAAAAAACCATGGCTTTTCCCTATCTTTCTTTTCTGCTCCTTTTAAGGATTTGTGGAGCCGATTATATGTAGAAGTAAATAGTACTAATCTAATTGGAAAGCAAATCGATAAATTCAAGTATGAAGGATTTCAACGGCACCCTTTTTCTTTTTCTTTTCCTTTCTTTATTTAATTTCCGTATCTGACTAATGTTTTGACTTGAACGGATAAGTCATGTCATGCCAAGTCACTAATTTGATCGTGACAACCGGCAACGAATTTTGACAATAGAGGATGAACGCTTTTTTTTTCTTTTCCCCGATGAACAACTTGCGATTTCAGCTTAAAAACTACCAGACTAATCAAAGCACTTGTTAATTGAATTATGCTTGCCTCAATAACACCTGTATGTTTTTTTTTTTTGGCCGAAGTAGGGTTATCCTAGCTTACGTTAGACTAATTCCTTATGATTAATGTTTTGAAAATCGGATTGGATCGATTGGTTCGATTGATCGGATTGCGAACTTATCATAACTCCGGTGCGGTTCATACTTTGGGTTAACTAAACTTAAAAATTGAATTGAACCGTTGAATTGACGATTTTTGTTTTTTGTCTATTAAATTGTAAAAAAAAATTAAAAAAAAATAAGTTTTCCTTAACATTAAAAACTAATTATTAAATGTCATATTCACTCACTTTTTTCTCATTTTTTGCTTCTTATTAAGTTTGTATCTCTATTTTCTATTTTCCTGACTTCTCCCAAACTCTAATCTTCTTTTTTTTTTTTAAGTTGCAATCTTTAAATATAAATAATGTGAATTAAAATTTAAACTCACAATGTCTAATTTCCATGGACATGAAATTTGTATAATTTTAGAATACTGTGGTATTTTTGGGTTGGATATAAGATTATTTTTTTGGAAATTCAATTAAGATTGAGATGAAATTTATTTGTTTCAACTTATAATTTTAAAATTTTATTTGTGAAAATCCAAGTTCTTTGAAAATATTAAATTTCATCATATAAAGTCTTAAATTAGTCTAATGCATGTCTTATTTTGTGTATATATATTTATATAAATTATTTTAAAAAAATTTATTGAACCAAGATTGACCCAATTCGCCGGTTGAATCTCGCTTTCAAATACTTTACCGGTTCAATCAACGGTCCAAGTTTAAAAACATTGCTTGCGGTAGGGCAGAGCCTGCCCTAAGAATACACTACATGATAATAAGCGAGACTCAAAATGATGACGTCTGAATAAAGACCCAATAAGACTACCATTTGAAACTACCCCCGCTTGGGGCAACACTTGTATGTTAAACCAGTCAAGAATATGTTGGAAGTACAGGTTCCTTTGATAATTATTGGTATGCTGTCTTAAGCTGTTGTTCAACTAGAAAAAAAAAACATTCAATAATGAAAATCTTACATATATAAAGAACGAATAGTTGGTGAACAGTGTCTCATGGTCCGGTTATACTGTGATTTTTATGAGCTTGAGAGGTTTTTTGGTCTTTTGGCATTGGGTGGCAGCATGTTTTTGCTGAAAATTCATTACTGTCCGCGTGCTATTCTTGGACAGGAGCAAATTTGGCGCGCGCACCCCTTCAGAGTTTTCCGACCCATTACTTTTTCTTATTGTTTTCTCAGCCTTGTCTCCATTATTTCCTCTTATTCTTTCCTTAGCCTTCTCTATCAGGTGTTTTTTCCGTTCCACGTTCTCCTATCTTTTTTCTTTGTTCTTTTCTTATCCTTCTCTGGGCAATGCTTTTTCCTTTCCTTGTATTCCTGTTGAATTCTCTGCTAGACTACAAATAATTGGGTCTAGGAAGAAGCAGCCATTACTTCTTATTGGGATTTGTTTCTTGTTTGCTTGTATGGATGGAGGACGACAATGATTCCTGATGCTTAGTCTTGCTGTAATTACGCCTTCTGTTGCTGCCACTTTCACGATACCTCTTTTTCCCCCTTTTTCATGCATGATCTTGTTTGGAAATGTTCTACCACATCTGCCATTTTATCAGGTGGCACTTTAACCTATTTCTTCTATAAATGTATCCTTTTATCCTATGCTCCTATGCCTTAGGATAGAAAATTGCAGAACTTGAAAAAACATTAGCACTCGTATTAAAATTCTTGCAATGCCACTTCTGAGGTAGTTCCATCATTTTAACATTCTTTTTGTTTGTATTAAAGCTTTTGAGTCATAATTAAGATTGTCATTAAATCTATTCATCAATATTTCCATTCCCCATGCACACACATGAACACTATATCTAACAAGCGGGAAAAAAAACACACACGCGTGCGTGCAGTAAATTAACAAATCCTACTACAGCTTTTCCTGTCATTTTGAACTACTTTTTCCACCACTCCAATTTTTTCAGGTTGATACCCATTATAGTAAATTATGCAGAACATTTTGTAATTGAAAACTCTTAATTTCATATAATACAGTCTTAGTCGAAGATAATCATTCAAACACCAATAAATTTAAAAAACCTTTACTAATTTGATCTCCATGTAGCCTATGCAACGTACACAATTAATTGAAAATTTGTCTATTTTATCAAAATACTTCAAAAATTTGTCTAATTTTTTGCCAAGTTTGTCTGCTACAAGTTTTTAAAAACTTCAACTGCAGTAACCTTAAAAAATTTCTTAAAATTTTTAAACTATACACTTCAAAATATTCAAAAATCTACACATTTCAAAAAATTTTTTAAAAACTTCTACAGATCGAAATAAAAAAAACTCACCTTCCAAACAGGGCCGAAATAGTATAACATAATATTTATACCATGCACAATATAGGTCCAAGACATTGCAACCAGATTCAATAGTGGAATTTTTGATCTTGAACCATAGCCGCTTTTGGAAAACTTACCTTACACATATAAATAGTCCAGTTGCATGCATTGGAACTTTATGGGTCTTGTACTCTTTTTCTTCTTTTATTCTTTTTTTTTTTTGAGTATATAAGAGAATAAACAAGTCTTATTTAATGCCCCAACTCCAATTTAGGATACTCATTTTGGACTAATGAAGGCCTTCATGGAGCCCTCCAAAAAAGAAGCAAAGCTGAAGATTTTGGACGCTCGGAGACTCGTGTGCAAGCAATTTCTTTAGTTCTGAAGGTCTGAGTATTTTCAAAAACTCAAAACGATTATCACACAAGATGAAATATTCCTTGTGAAATTTCATACACCATAGAGTTTGAAGGACATTTCTTTAAAATCATTATACTCCCAATCACAAGCATTGAATAGACTAGATGTTCGAGTACTCTGTACATGGTGATTATTCTCCAAGATATTTCTTTCTGATTCTTGCTTAATTAAGCTTCAAAACACTATAGGCGTGGTGTTTGATCAAATTGATGTTTGAAAACTAAAATCGTGAAATTTAAAGTCTGAATCCGTTAAATTATTAAATACTAAATCTAATATATTTGAATGTATATCACACTAAGTAATAAGTGAATAGTTTATCATATATTTTTCGAACAAATTTTGCCTAGAAAAGTTAGTACCACTCAATTAATTCTTAACTAATTCAAAAGTTTTTATTTGTTATCAAATACACAGGAGCATATTAAAATCTAAACTCATTAAATTTAAATGCTAATTGGATTATCAGACAGAGTCCATGTCGAGCATTATTTCCATTATTGTTTGTGAAAATTCTAATAATTAATTCTCCCCATCCAATTATATTCCAAATACTGTAGTATTCAATAAAAATATTTCCTTTGTCAATATCCTCTCCTTATAATGAAAGGGAACCCATTACTATAACTGATTTATGCCAAAATGCACTTATATATTTCCAGATTGCATCAACACACTTTACCAAGTTAACTCAATTTTCCACAAAAAAAAGGCTCTCTTAAGCAAGTGCTTTTTAGAAAACCTATAATTATAGAGGTTTTCTAACACGTGCCAAGTAAATATTTGTTAGTATGCCTAAATTACACCTAACTTATTCATATTAATACACGTAATCACAATCATTGTATCCCTACATTTAGACATTTTCCCAAATTAATTACACTATTCCAAAAAACTATTGCCTAAGAACCTTCTTAAGGGGCACTCGTTAGCCCAAACATATAATACATGTACACGGAGCTGATATTTTGCAGTCTCATTTGTCATGGCACTCTATCCGTAACTGTTTTTAGATCATGTCAAAGGACAGTTTTTGATATTTGAAGGTTTTAAGACAAGAGATCTTGAGTTTTTCGATCTACATGCATTTTCTAGCTTGCAAATGCGCAGTTTCGGTGTAAGCAGAAGACAATTCTTCTAATTGGTACATTATTTACAAACGCCTGAGTAGCTATTACTTCAGCATCTTAGAACATATACTAGTCTACAGGTTGTTGCCTTTCTGAGGATGTCTAGATAACAGAATTGCAGCAATCCATTCCTCTTTTGAGGATGTCTAGACAAGTTTAGACCCGACGAACCCATTGTTCAAGTCTGAGCTGCTTCAAAGGAGGGCCTAAAGTTGGGTTTACTCTTTTGAGGACACCTCCATTTTCCAGTAACTTCAACAGATTAGGAGCTTGGAAATTGGTTGTGTCCAAGAGAATCTTTCTTGTTGCTGTAGCCTCCCTTGTTGCCTCTTGGTGGAACCGTGGCTCCCAGTCCTAGAAGAATAAGACTCACCTGCAAGTGGCCCTTTGCAAGAATTCTCTCCATCACCTACCTTGCTCCTCCTCATCGAAATGAACCCATTTTCTGCAAACCCTGTCCTGGCATTCTCTTTATTCTCTTGTCCACCAAGAGCCTCGTTTTCTGGTTTTTGGTTTACCAGAGTGAAGTACTCCAAGTTTTCTGTAGGTGGTCTAGTCTTAGTAACTATGGTAAAATGTTCAGCCTTATCGCTCTCTTCTAATGGAACCCTGCTCTGAATTGGGCTTATGAGGCGAGTTCCCCATCTTGTTACCTGACCTACTTTTGATATTCAACAACATATGACTAGGCTCTGCATTGAACTTAGCATTTAAAGTATTCAATAGGGCTTTTTCCATTTTGGATTGATAGTTCAAAACCTTCAGCTAAACCTTTACCATGGTCAATCATCTGTTTCAAGGGCAGAATTTGACATGAACGCCTTTGAGGAGTCAAGTCATTTAGTAATAGCTGAGTTTTTCTCTCCATCAGCCTTTAGTATATCCTGTAAATGAGGAGCAAAGGATAGTTCACTGATACTTGTTACTGCTTTCGCTGCATACAAGCTTCTTAAGCATGTGGAAAATCTGAGGTGTCTTTAAATGATTGACTCCTAACACAATACCAGATTATGTAACAAAAGCAACAACAAATTCCCTTCAATAAAAGAAAAAATAAAAAGAGTCAGAGTACCTTAGAGAGATTGTTTTGAACCATTCTTTTCCACGAGCAAGAATGTTATGGTGCAATAAGTGCTAAAAGCAAATCTTGGTGCTGCTAATGACTGTGATGTCATTTATACCAGCCACAGATAAAATGGTAATCAAAGAGACAAATGTCAAATTCATCCTCTAGAAGTGTCATAGTTCGAAGCCAAATAATCACTGACAAAATATCTCCTTCTCTTAGACATGTCAAAGCCAGATTGGGAGAAATTCAAACTCAAAACCCAGACTGCAGCAGGGGTAGCAATTGCAGTATTCAGAGTTGAACGATGCAAATCAGTTAATAGAACTCAGAAATTTAGGTGTTTCATGATCTGTTGTTAAAAGGTTATAGGTTGAACTCAAGTAGTTAAATGGAACTTGTATAAGCTATCAGCCTTTGGTCATGCAAGTGTAAAAAAGGAAAACTTGAGTTTATATGCTTAAAAACTTGATTGTCAATTTCAAGCATCATTTCCCAAAGACATAAATCTGGTAGATCAAGAACAGCTTTTAGCAGAAAATAAGAATCAAGAATACCTTAGGGAAGGAGTGGTGCTCATACTCCTTTTTTCTGCCAGAGTTGGCACATTTGACAAGCCCAAAAGAAGTTTTCTGACCTTCCAAATCATTCTTTTGAACTGCCTTAGTTGCCCTAATCAATTTGTCTTCTTTCCCTGTGATACATTCTTCATCAAACACATTTCCATGAGGCTGTGAACTGAAACTCGTAGCTGGTATTAATTGCTGGAGATTCGTATTCATAACTAGAGAACCAATTCCTAACATCTGGAGGCACTGATATCAACACAAAGAAATACGAAGTCAAGGATTGTCCAGATATTGTTAATAGTTTTATGGGTTCAGACTTTTGAAACCGATGCATACACAAACCAAGAATCCAAATATTCAAGTTTTCCATGATGTAAGAAGACAACATTGAGCATTTCTTTATAAAGATAAAGTAACTGGACTGGTCATGCATACCCGAAGAAAGTGAGAGGGAATCTGAATCTTTCAAAACCTACAAGACAAAAAATTGAAATTCAACTAGCACATAAATATTCATCTCTCTGCTAAAGATAACAGCCCAAAAATTTCACTGCATCTTAATTTAGATATGAATGAAAAGACAGCAGTTTGAATTGGACAATGAAAGAGGGAATCAAACCTTTTAATTTGAGATCTCAGCTCATAGACTTGGGCAGTTTTACGTTTTTAATGCTTGCCAAACATTAGTCACAGAGTTCATTCCACGAACTTGTCAGATGAAACAGAATTGTAGATTATGGAATGAAAGGCCTTCTTTACAAGGACACCATTTTTACATTCCTAATTGACAGCAAGCAAGGTAATAAAATCAAGTCCTCACAATAAACTACCTACATCCGACACCCAAAAAGTTTGAATCACAAAGATACCAGTGCACAGAGAAGAAAACTGAAATAATCAGTTCAATCTCAGTGGAGTTTCTATGTCTCCCTGAACCATCATCTTGACCGGTCAATTAACAGATATCATTAGCATAACTGATTTGCAATTGAGGCAAACTGTTGTTACAGTGTCTCAGACTGGTAATCTGGATGAGCCTATGTAACTGATGCTTGTCAGGAACATCAATTTGGTGATTGGCTTATTAATGCCGATTACCTCTAAAGGAAGGATTTTGGTGAATCCTCTTGATTTTTGGTGTGGATGATTAATGGAGATTTTCAGATCACCGGGCCATTCAGAGACTTTCCCACTGTTCCATGGTGCATTAAGTCATGACCAGCTGCAGTATTTTGCTCAAGCTTAAGGAACTATGTTACCATCTCTTAACACCATCAGTTAGTTGCATTCCATATATGACAAAGATCACCATTTTTCTGCTCATTTTCTTACATTATTTCATTCTTTCATAATTCCACTGTACAAAATTAAATTTGCAGTGGCCCATTCAGCAAATTAAATGTTTGAGCCACCCACACGATGAATCCTAGTGAATATCAATTCAAATGTACCTCCTCGTTCACTAATAATTAGAGCCAATAACCATACTACATTGACATAATTCCTATCTGTAAGATGATTATAATGATGTAATCGTGAACGATAATAGTACCAATTATCTCTTTATACTTTATAAAACGTCCTATCAATTAATCGACATTCTTTGCAATTGAAGTAGAGAGAA
This sequence comes from Coffea humblotiana, assembly GCA_023065735.1. Taxonomy (NCBI): domain Eukaryota; kingdom Viridiplantae; phylum Streptophyta; class Magnoliopsida; order Gentianales; family Rubiaceae; genus Coffea; species Coffea humblotiana. The sequence continues at coordinate 24,599,137 of CM041215.1, read as the reverse complement.
GAGGAGGATATAATGACCTCAATGTTCCCGTTGTCAATTCTAGCAATGCAATTAGACTGGAGAAAGCCATCTGAAGTATCCTTCCCATCAGCAAGCAAAACATCGTGCCTTTTTTTGAGTACACCGTTTTCATCAAAATTCCCTTCCTTTTCCTCTTCGTTCTCCCCAGTTTCAGCTAATATGGGACGACCAGAATCTTTAAAATCATCGATACTATTCAATTCTGGAGACTCGTATACATAACTTGGGAACCACTTGGCTATATATGGAGGCTCTATATGAACAAAAATCAAAATCCCAGTAAAACTTTTTGAAAACTCAAAACACGAAACTATAGGAAAACGATTAAAAAAGAAAAGAAAAGAAAAGATTGGCCAAGGCAGTTTCCCAATACAAGAACCTGCTTTTATGATTTCCTTAACATCACACAGGCAAAAAGAGAAACGTCTTATGGACAATGCAAGAAGCTTAAAGATTTGCAAAATAAGAATGAGAAATTGAAGATTATTTCAGAGATCAAACAAACCTGAAGGAAGCGATAAGGAATCTGAAGAACCCATTATCCAAAACGATGAAATGCAGCACTAGAGGGGGCAAAGATTCGTAACTTTATGTGTATTTTAGTCTGCTCCAACTTCTTGATTTCTCATGTTCGAGCCGATAGAATGGCGCGAATAGGGAAAAGTTTTCAAAATTTCCCGGGGCATAAGGTGGGCCCGTGGCCAAAATCAGATTTCTTTGGGCTAATTACATTGACCACCTCTGGTGTTTCTCAAAATTAGGGAAGACGCCCATATGAGGTTTTTGAATTTACCGAAACCACCCTTATCAGCATTTTAATACTATTTTGTGCACTACTTTTACCTTTTTATTTAGTACCTACCTATTTCCACAAGAGTGTGATATTCTCTCCCAATTAGGAAATTGTACATATGAATGTGTTATTGATCTATTTTGTAGGTGCGGTTCAAACTTATGTGATAAGAGTTATAATTGTAGATTTTGGAGTATTGAATATGTGTCCATAATTTGAAATTGAAATATTTTTTTAGCTCAAATTGTTGTGCAAGTGAGGTCTTGTGTAACATGACATGAAAGTATGAATGTAGAATTCAAAGTTCATGTTTCTCATTGAAGAAATTAAAAACAAAAGCAAAAGAAGGGCACACTATTTTTGTAACACTAATTGGTCAAGATAACATACTTTTTAGGTAAATTGGCATCGATTCTCTACTAGGGTTAATATATTCACAATTACAAGACTAGCTTTGGTTTGTAGTTTTGAATCAATATTTATTAAACTTATTTTCATTGTAGACTTTAGTAACATGACCAAAGAAAGAGTAGCGACGTTTCTTTTTTTTCATTATTTTAATTTTTCAGTAGGGAATGAGTGGGATTTAAGAAGCGGATTGACAGTAAGGAATAGTCACGATGTTTCTTTCTTTTATTTTTAGTTAATTAATTATTTATTTATTTTTGGATTAAGAGTCCTATGTTTATGCAAATGAATACCAAGGTTCAATATTTATACCTATGTTTTGGATTAAAGGGTCCTATGTTTATACAAATGATCCAAGATCTTTTAATTGTAATCCCTTCCATTTTACCAACCTAATCCAATTCTCCCCTACCAAAGATTCAACTTTTTTTTTTTTTATAGGTTCAATGTAATACAATCCTTTACATAGAATTAAGTAATTTTTTCTCAACCTTTCTTATCTTTACAATCAACTGATTGTATGCATAAGAAATTGTTTCCCATGTATTCCAAAGATTCGCAGCATTTGTAGTCTACGGTTAGAACCCCATCTTTTAATTATAAATTTTCATTTGCTGCTGGTCCGGACTGATTCCTTCTAATTATCTGCATCAGGGACTTTTCAAGAAGTTAGTCTAGGTACCTTGAAATCGTTCATGTCACTTTGGCAAATTAAAGCGTCTGAAGCTTCCTAGAAAATCTAGAAATTTTTCTTAATCTTGCTATAAGATAAAGCTGCTTATTGTAAAAGATCTCCCCAAAATAAACCAAAAAGTGGGCTTCTCGCGTATTCAATGTGCATGATTTGCAAAATTCGTGTACATTTAAGATAAAACATCACGTGTAGCCATGTCAAAGTTTTAAAGATGAAAGAGTTTCAACAGTTTTACAGTACCAAGTCGACAGTGTAATCTGCTTAGTACTTGGATACTATAGAGCTGTTTTTCTTGGAATATTCTCTTTTATTATGCTTACTTGACAGAAATGGCCCAGGACACTGACGTAGCATATTTTCAACTTTAGCAATATATTGAGTTTTACCTCATTTGATGGTAAATAGGATTCATACACGTGAAATTTTGTTTGTGGTAATTAATACTTCAATAATGCTCTCATATGGAGTGAAAAACAAGTAAATTTTTTACTCTATGTTCTATTCAACATGATGCAAATCACCTATAATCATCAACTTGAAAGTTGTAAGCTGTGATCTTGTTCTTTTGCATTAGGATGATCAGTATAGTCCAATAATCCTAACATAGTTTAACGAAAAAGGGCGTTCTTGACAACTCGTTCAGGATTTCCCCCCTTTCATAAAGAAAAAGTTCATGTAAAATCCACCTTCCAATCAGTACTTCATGCAATGAGGCAACTGTACTATATTAAAAGTGATGAGGAGATGCCCTATTCCATTTTAGACAAGATAATCAGCATAATACCCTTTTCTCTCCAATAATTTGTTATTCACCTTATCTTACAATAACAAATCTTAAGGGCCATGTTTAAGTGGAAGTTCATTGCACAAATTACTCAGCAGTAATAGCACAGGCAACACTGTAAAATTCTAGAAATGGACCTCAACAGAAGCATCTTTGAAGTTTGAACCTACTGCAACTTCTAAACGATCAAACTCTATCTGTAGTAAAAATGCCCTTTCAATGTAATATGAAAAGCTAGTTGTCTTTATTCCTCTTTTGTCTTCAGTTACTGCTCTGAAATTTCCGTTGACAACACAAAGTGTTAATGAGGCGAGTGAATAGAATCCATACCACTATAGCAAGAAAATCAAAATGATTTTCCTTGACATAAGGATTCAAATGATACCTTATATGCCTGCAGAAATCTGTACTTACAATGGCTTTTGCTTCAATCTTTATGTCATTTGTTTATCATAACTTTCCAATATACCTTAAAACCCAATATTCTAGCACAAATTTGGTGTTTCTTTGGAGTTCTTTATGGTTTGAATGGCTGGAAAATCGCATAGAAGGAAGAAGCAAAGCAGCAATTCATCAAGTTCATGTAGCTCAGATAATGCTGAGGATCCTGATTACACTGTAAGGTGGGCTCAAAGGCTGTCCAGAAAAGAAAAGTTCAATTCCTTAAGTGGATGGCAGAGACATAGCAGTTGTGACATTAACGGTCTTCAATTCACAGCTGGAACTTCAACAATGAGAGGAAAACCAACACGTTCATCGAAGAAGAAAGACATCAAGCAAGGGGGGGTGAAACCGATCAAAACATCCAAAATGGCCCAAGCAAGGAAGGAGCCTGGTTGTTTGAAGATTGAAAGAATCAATTTTGGAATCAAGAGAAGCTCCACTTCTAGATGGAATAGGAAAATTAAAGATGAATTTGACCAAGAAAACAAATTCTCCACAGACAGAAGTGGTAGAAGTTCAGAAAATGAGAATGACCATGAGAATCAAGGGTATTCTGCTAGCAGAATAAGGAATCAGGAGGATGAGAATGAGAAGTGGAAGATGAAAGCAACCATATTTTCGTGCTTATAGATTCCAAAACAATTGAAGAAAATGCAGAAGTTTTCTATATGGATGACCACAGCAAGAAGATCATTAAGGAGGGAATAATCAGGAGAGAGGGCATATTATGCAACTGTTGCGATAAGATCTTTACTGTAGCAAGCTTTACTATTCATTGTGGGAGGCAATCTGCTAAACCCTATGAAAGGATTTTCACTTCCAAGAATCAAAACTCTCTTTTATCTTGTATGATTAGAGCTTGGAATATGCCAGAAGAATGTGAAAGTCGTAAATTCAATCGCATTCAGACTAGAGGTAATGCAAGTGACTCGTACGATGATGCTTGCATGATCTGTGCAGATGGAGGAAACTTAATGTGTTGTGAGGTGTGTAATTCAACATACCATCAAGATTGCATTCAGTTGAAGGTAAGACTGATGTTACCACAATTTCAGTTGAACTCTAATTAGTGACCTTAAGAAAATTAGTTAAATGTTACTTGTTCTAATCTCGGTTCAGGAGGTTCCTCGAGGATCTTGGTATTGTCCATACTGTGTTTGCAGATTCTGCAGAAATCCTGCTCACGACAATGACTATTTAATTGAATGTCCTCAATGTGAACAGAAATGTGCGTAACACGTTAATCTTCCTAAATTTTCATGCACCTATCTCATTCATTGCTATTATTTATTCTTTTCTTTCTCTAGTGAGAACTTGTTATTAAGATGTTAAGGCATAAACATAAGCTTTGTCTGTTCTACAGATCACTGGAACTGCCATCTGCGGAGAGAAATGAAGATAATAGATCTCAACAGTGTGCCATGTGCACCTTTTTGCGAGGGGCGCTGCAAAGAGGTAATCTTAATGAAGCATGATTAACAATCTTCTCTTGACTCTAGCTTGAAGAACTGGATTTTCTTCATGATTAGTTCTGACTTATCAGTTCATTAAGCACTAAATACAAATTTTCTGGAAAGGTTTATGATAAGTTGGAGAGAAACCTAGTTGGATTGAAAAATGAGCTTGATGAAGGTTTCTCCTGGAGTTTGCTTCATCACATGGACAATGACACAGGTAGTTACACAGATGACACATACAAAAGAATCGTTTGCCACTCCAAGCTTGCTGTTGCACTGAGATTGATGGAGGACTGCTTTGAGCCAATTGTAGACCGCCATACTAGAATCAATGTGATTCGTAGTGTTGTTTATAATTGCGGGTAGGTTTATTGTGCAATCACTATCATATGTCTCTAGTTCCCTCCCTACACAAAAAATTCCTCAAGTTTTTCTAGAAGAATAATAAATGGACGAATCCTTTCCTCTGATGCTGATGATGAAATTCATCTTACTTTTGATCTTTCTTTGCCCATCAACAGATGTAAATTTTATCATTTTCTGTGTCTTATTTTGTTTTCATGACTACCAAAAGTGAACATTTTGTTTCTTTGTAATAACTTTTTTACAGATCAAACTTCAAGAGAATCCAATTTAGGGGGTTTTATACTGCCGTCTTGGAAAAGGATGATGAAATTATCTCTGTGGCATCCTTGAGGTTTCTCCTCTTTACATCCTCACGTGAGCATCGATTTCAGTTTAAGTATCTCATTTATTCTTCTAATTGACCTGCAGGATTCATGGGACAAAGCTTGCTGAGATGCCTTTCATTGCAACCAGCGATCACTATAGGTGCAAAGGAATGTGCAAAAAGCTTATGGTCGCAATTGAATCAGTTAAGTCCATATTTGAATCTTTACGAATATTATTTATAGTTCACTAGTGGTTTTCATGAAGATTTTTTTGCTCTGCTGTATTTGGTTTCCTTTCTATTTCTCTTCTAATTACCATAATCCATGTAGTTCATCAAACAAGTTCTCAAAACTGATTTCACTTTCAGGCTCTTTGTTACCTCAATGTTGAAAGTCTGGTCATTCCATCCACATCTGAGAGGATCAGCAACTGGATTGAAAAGTACGGTTTCCGTCTTCTTGATTCTACATTGAACAGAGAAATCATATGTCGCAACACTTTGATGTTCCATGATTCAGTCAGATTGCAGAAGTCATTAGTACCTTCTTCTTTGGCAAAATCAGACAGAAGCAGTGGTGGTATGGTGTTTTAACACTTCTTTTTTGGGTTTTTTTAATTCTCGCCCAAGCTTAGCTTTTGCCACCATCGAAAATCATCTGTTCTTGTGCTCCTAAGTCTATGTCTGTCTAATTCTCAAAGCAAATTTGTTTGTTTTGTTTGCAGCAACTTCTTCACTGAGAAAGGCCAGGATCAACCAACAACAAAATTGGCTAAGTTTTTCACATAAAGCAGCTATGGCATCGCTATTTGATTTGGATTTTCAACCTCCTGAATGGAACAAAAACCCTTGGATGAACAGCAGAGAAAGAATGCCCTACAGATAGAAATCCATGCATTCAGCGAAATGATTTTGATCATGTATGCTGGTGGTGTAGGAGTTGCTGTATTGAGACTGCATTTTCTATTACAGCTTTAGGCAACCTATAGTGAATATACAGTGGATGAGAAAGGATAGGATCAGAAGAATCAAAAGATTGCAACACAATTTCTTAACTAAGAATGTTGTGGCCAACTTTTTAAGCTTCATTAGCAGATTGTTGAAGTTTGTAAATTTTGTTCTTATTTGTATGAAGTGGTTTCTGAAACTTTATGATCGTTCTTTCTTTTCAAATTCTAATTGCATATCAGTATCATGATCACACACAGATTTTTTTTCTTTTGTTTCACTTTCAGATTATGACTGAAGCAGCCATGGCTCCTATATTTTAATCCCTATTTTCCAGGTAATGCATTCAAGATTCATACCAGTGCTAACTGCTAACTGGTTATTTCCATCTTCAAGAAAATCTTCAAGGCTCAATTCCAATGTCAGAATATTACAGCGCCACCTTTCAAGAATTCAATTCTCATTTGGGTCTGCTGTTGGACCTATGATTCTCAGTTTGGGCTTTACTTGGTCTTGGTTCCTTGGATCATAGCAATTGGCCCTTTTCTTTAACATTTTTTCTTGATGAAATGCTATATTAAAAACAGCTTATAAACTCTGACTCCAACTTCTAATGACTAAATATTATGGCGACTAATCATTGTTCCGTCAATGTTAGCATTTGAATCAAGTAATTTTAAGGCTTTAGGCAAATTTATATGCAACTTATCACATCATGCAGAGGAAAACACAAAACTTCGAGAATTCTCTCTCGGCATAGTCTGCAATACTATTCTTAAAAGTAATTCTAGAGTGTTTACAATACAAATTTAGCAAACGTGCCATCCATATTTATGAACACTCATACATAGTTGGATTAAAACTTCTCATGTATTTCCCCCTGACACATTTTTTATTTTATCCCATGATGACGGCCTTGAGAAGAAATCACCATAGAAATGATCTATGAACAATCACAATTAACAATTTAGGCAAATGTTCAGTTATTGTAAGGTCCAATCCTGCTTGGTCTATTCAAGAGTCATGCCGTGACTAAGTAAACAAGACGGGAAAAAAAATGATCAATTTTGTGAAATGGTACGTAGCTCATGGATTAGGCATTCATGAATCATGATGACTAATTTTACAACCAGCAGGTCACTCCAAAGAAAATGGTGTTGCCACTAGAAGGGCCAGTTCTTATCCTCGTCGTTTGTCCCACGGAAATGAAAGTCTGTGCGATTTGAAGCCACTCTTGCCTTGCAAACTCCGAACAGCCACTGAAGTCAGAAAGACTTTTGTGACGAGGTTGAGAATCACGCTAGGTGACTTTAAGACATGGGACATTATCGGTTCCTTCTATTCCAATTGGGACAATTTTAGAAACCCTCCTTGAGGTTTTTGACAATTGCGGCCACCTTGCTTAAGATTTAAAAAATTATACTCACCTCTCTTAATGTTATGAAAAGACTATATGATAAGTTTTACAAACTTTACAAATTTAATTGAAAATGAGTTTAAAAGAGAAAAATAAAAATTCTTTTATGATAAAACTTCTTTATCCTAAAACTCTAACGCCATCTAATCTAATATAGTACATTATACTTCATTCCCCCTTTTTTTTTTTTACTAAATTTATTAATCAATTTACAAAACCTTGACCAATCAATTAGGGAGGCATTTGTTAAACTAGCTAGTATCTTCAGAAATTACTTAACCAAAAATATGTCCAAATTATCGAAAAAGAATGCTTTCAAAACATAACTTAAATTTTCCTGCAAAAAAGCTAGCTTGAAATTTTTACCTAGCGAGGAATGTGATAGTTGACTTTTTAGCGTTTAATTTTTTTTACATATAAGAAAGGGGTAATGTTGGATGCTCAATGGATTTTTTTTATTACAACTTTAATTATGATCAAGACATACTTTTTAGGGGAGGTTTTGCATAATTTTTCAAATTTCAGCAGAGATAGTAGCAATTGTCAGAAACCTCAGGAGAGGTTTCTGAAATTATCCCATTCCAATTTGATTAAGCTGGTTGTCCATCAAGGCTGTTTATCACGCTTTTGAGGTAATCTTTCTCTTTCAGTCTCCAAAACGTGCAACTACAACACTACAGAAACAAGAGAAGCAAGCACAGAAGTTGTCAAATTGCGAAATTCAACAAAAGAAATGATCTCAATGTGCCATACTTGTCGGTCAATTTGTCCTATGAAACACTAGCAATCATTTCAAATAAAAAAAATAACGAAAAGGAAAAGAAAAAACATCCTCTAAAGTTATCAAACAATCAAATTTCACTTTTAAACTTGTTTATCCATCAAAACTTATTTTCAACATGTTTGAAAATGGATAGTTAGGTAAGCTACCACTGCATTCTTGTCATATCCATATTTTACCCATTTTCCATATTTCACAGATGCTGTCATTTTCTACAGTTACCAATTTCAGGAGAACTACTCTTGTGTAAATGAATGGAAAATTTCAATCTCAAGAGGGCAATGTATCCTTTTGCATTCAAAACTCATATCTCCTCATTTATCTATGTATCAATGCAAAACAAAATACTCAAGTCTTAATCGATCTGGTGCTCAGAAAAATCATAATAGAATACTGAAAGGACCACTTTCCACTTGGTTCGGCACTCATATAAGACACAACTTGCAATTTAAAGCAAACTAGCGGATAAGAATCTATTCTATTGTAGGTAGGATGAATCATTGCTCTAACAAATAAGTTAAAAGATTAGCGGTATAATATTCAGCAAAATTAGACCCTTTTGCAAAAGTTGAATTATATCACATTCCACAATTGGATTAGTACTATTTCCAAATCCAGTAATATTCTTTAAGGAAAAGTGACAAGCACGTAACAGTTTTGAAAGAATGGTGGTGAAGGCCCTCGTGTGGATATTTTCAAGTAAGAAATGAAGGAGTTTTATACTTTCCTTTCTTGAAATATTTGGTAATTAGATCTTTCTGTTATAGACGTAGACATTATTGTAAAGGGATAATTTCAGAAACCTCCCTTGACGTTTTTAACAATTTCACTTAGTTCCCTTGAGGTTTTAAAAATTACGCATACCTCTCTTGAATTTACCATTTTGGTAACAAAAACTATTCAATAGTCAAAATTTTGAATCAATAATCCAAATTGCCCTCGTGAAATTGTAAAGTTCATTTTACCTTGTTATAAAATTCGATAAAAAAAAATATGGAATGTGCACAAAATCTCAAATCCACTTTCAACCCTTATATCTACTATTTTAAACCTTTCATATACCTACATCTCAAATGAGTACCACTATCATCAGGACCACCGCTACCATCAGTCCCTAAATTCTAATATCTCAATCTAAGTTACAAAAGAAAAAAATTAGTATTGTTAAACTTAAAAAATTTCACTAACTATATTAATATAACATTCCATCCCTCAAATGTTGGAGTACCAATACATGCTCCGTATTTAAATCTTCAACTTACATCTTCTTCTATTCATCTTTAGATCTTTCAAGTCAAGCTAAAATTAATTTGTAATATGTTAGAATTATGTTTACGACATAATTAGTTATTCTATAAGTGAACCTTGTTTTTGTTTCCATTAAATATTTAATTGTGTGGTGCATTCCTATGCACAAGATTAGGAGTGTATTATTTAATTACATGAAAAATATTAATATATTAAGGTTATTATGGTCATTTTATGGGGTCAAGGGAGGTAAGTGTAATATTGAAAATCTCAAGGGTACTAGATCAAATTATCAGAAACCTCGAGGGAGGTTTCTGAAATTATCCCTATTGTAAAATCAATTGAAGATATATCGTTCCTATTCTAGAGGCATATGCTTGTATATATGGCGAATGTTAGGTGCAAAAGTTTTAAGTATTATTTTTCCGTCCAGGCAAACAAGGGTCGAACACACGAGTGAAAGAAGGCATTCTGTACACTAGCAAGCTAGAAAACATATGAAAACAACGTGGCCAAAAAAATAAATTTTTTTTTGTAATACATGACAAGATACGATGCAGTAGATAAATTGAATGAGATCATTCAGTCATCATAATGACATGCGTATACAATATGATGTAATCCTTGTAGGCCATATGAAGTTGGAAGTTTCCAGTCATGGCTAGCTATATACGGTGTTTCATAGTACTGTGTAACCCTGTGCTGTTTGATAGCTTTTTTGTAACTTGTCTATGTATAACTTTGTGTGGGGCGTACATCAGCTAAGTTTGGTATCATCTGCTAAATAATTTCCCATATTGTATTATGTAAAAGGAGAGGCAAATCTACGTTAACTTACATTAGAAAATTTTTAGCTACTAACGAGGCATAATCTTCTACCTAATTTGGGAGCAAGTCAAAAGAATATTTTTTTTTTTGTCAAACAGCAACAATTTAAACCTACTTGCCGACGAAGATCAGACAGGTACAACTGTATCCACTGATAAAAAGTGTCAGGATTTTTTGGACTTAAGCATGTAGGTAGAGGCTTCAAACCCCTACCGACACCCAAAGAGGGATTTAGCCATAGTTATATATATATATATATATATATATATGTTATTATCTATGCCATACAATATTTTTCAAGAGACCATGTTGTCATTCACCAGGACTTTATCCATACTGGTAGGACATAAGATTGTGAAATTTCGATGTCTCTACAAGTGCTTTTCGCGTTAACTTGAAAGCCATTCAATAGATCAGTAGTGTTTTTCAACAAATTGGAAAAGAATTGATCAAATAAGAATTTCTACACTACAACGTAAGTACTGGTGCAGTCTTGCCTGATAATTAATGCGTTTTAAGATAACGAGTTAAGTTTTAGAACATTCTATAATTTGAAGCGTTCAATTTCCTTGCGGATGCCCGCAGTTAAATTGTAAATTAGTATTCCAAAGTACATTTATCAACTCCAGATTGGATTATACCAATTGCATTTTTTTGAATTTTAGTATATTTGGCTTAGTACAAGAGCAAGAATTTTATTCTGTTTCCAATTCTCTTTAAAGAGTATTATTAGAAAATTCAAAACTTTCTCTATCTGTCTGATTTGGATGAGAATCTTCACGGAGTTGATATTTCATCCCTATAACATTCTTTTGTTCAAACTAGTTGACATCAGTACTTTTCTTCTTCTTTTACTCATTCATTTGCAGGAATTGCTTACGTTATTTTCCCTCTAAGTTGGTTTTGTCATGCATTAGATAATAAAAAAATATATATATATTGGGTGTGGCAAGTTACTTTGGAGCTTCAAAAGGAGAAAGGATAAGAATACACGTACGGACATTTCTTTATCTCAATTTCGGTATATATTAATGAATAGAGTAATTCTCTCTTTTCCGGAAAATACTTGCGACTGTTAAAATTTCAACAATTGGATTAAGTGATTCTTTTAGCTGATTGTAGGTTTTGATTTTGGATAATCAATTTTTTTTATGTTCTCATTTGATTTTGCATTCAGATTTTACAAAATCTAAGGCAATTCAGAACCAGGCGGTTGTGTCGAGGGTTAGAAGGGTCGAGTTTGGAACGAATAAAACTTGCAGGTTTAATTGTGATCAATTTGCGAGTAATAAGATAACAAGATATTAAATCAGCTCAGTCCACCGTCCAAAACTCCAAATAATGAAATATGTCTATTGTAAGTTGTAACATTATAGCACCGTCTTGCATTTAGTGCTTGTAATCTATGAAAGACATTTCTCCGATTTCATCAAGTGTTGATTTTTCCTACTTCAACTGCAATACTAATCTACAGCTTCAACAAGTCAACATCAATGTCAATGTCAAAAGCAACCCATAATTTCCTATAATTTACTTTCTTCTGGGGGTCAAAGTCGAAAGCAAGCTACCAACCTAAATTGCGAATTTAAGATTACTTGTAGTTGACAACAAGACACATCAAAAGTCACAAAAACAAAGTTTCATCGAAAGTTCAGGAAAGACAAGGAGAATCAAGGTTTACATCCATTGGCTGTCTTAATACGATTGAACTTCAATTCTGCTACTTACCTACGAGGCATAGAAAAGGCAGCAACCAGCAAATGTGAAACTAAGGCCAAGACCTCCACAAACATATTAAACATTGAAAGCTGTAGAAATTCTACCAACCCCCATCCATATCCATTAATCCACCACGTACCATAACACAAGAGAGTTTGCAATAGACACTTATACGCATTAGTATATGACTGCCCTTTATTTGTTTGTCAAACTTGATCTTTCTTAGGATTAACTGTTGAGTATGGATGAAATAATTAGCTTTAAATCTTAGTTTCATTCCGGTCCAATAATGGATATTAGCAAGTTTAGTGATTTCTTTTGTCCCACTAATCTTGTCGCACTTGTTAATTAAGACCTCCTACTTTTCTCAAACACAATCGCTACATTTTCTTTAGTAGGAAAAAGCCAGTATATTTTTTGTGAGAGTACCTCTAGGACCCTTATAACGTGTTTATAGGAATTTCATTGAATGTTTGCTTAATTTTGAAATAGATAAATAACGACCATTTACTCATTCTCCTTTCCTTTTCATGGAATAAGACCTGTTCCTATCTTTCCCTTTTCTTTCCATAAGTCCCGTCTTAAATGAAATACTTGAGAATTAGAGACGTGACAAGCCTTTGGAAGTGGTAAAATGTACTGTTCAAATTGCACAACCATAACTACCCACTTACACATGTAACCACACAATAATATATATGACAGAAAGTTGAAAAATTCACTTCTAGATTGCAAACATCCCTTACCCCCTTCAGTCAAACAGTAATTTGGGTTCAGTAAGCTTGCGGCTTCATGAGAACTGGGCAAAAGTCAAAGCCAGAGAAATCAAGAGCCGAATCAGATTAATAATAATAATGTTTTGCATAGTTGGGACCGAAGAAAACAAAAAAGTTCAATAACTTTTTGCTTTAATTATCCAGAAAGTAAATAAAGTGAAGTATTTGGGTAGAATTGCCCGACAAGTTTCTTTGTCCCACTACTGTGTTGGTACATCATTGGATTAGCCAATTTTTTTCCTTTTCGACCGATTTTATCTAGTCTTTTCCAGCCTAGATTTTCTGTACTGTGTAAAGTTTGGAAAGCAAAAGAAAAGTGCACCCCAGCTCCACTGAGTGGATAGAAAACCTCCAAGAAATTTACTTAAATAAATTATGTAATGGAAGACCGACTTGGCTGGCCGAAAACTACATCCTGAAGAGGACATAAACAAAGTCTCTAGTTGATTCTTTCATCATGCAAAATTGTATGGCAAAAATGGATTTAGCCCCTGAAATTCCTGCTTTGGACTCTGGACTGTATGTCACAAATAGACAGTAAAATTCGTATACACACATACATATATATTAAAACAGATAGTGTATGAATTGAATGCAACCAAAATCTTAGGAAGTAGCTGGGAAAAAATTGAAGTCGTGAAATATATTAAAACTAAAGAAAATCTTGATTTTTCGTCTTTCAGATCCTTTTTTTCTTTTTCTTTTTCTTTTTGGGACTGTTCTGGAGTCGCAGAAAACATGCCATTCAAAAGTAGAAGACGGAAAGCTGCTAATAAGCTTTTGGAGACAAGAAAACATAGAATTTCCATTCTGAATTCAACAAAACAACGGGTCGAGTTAGATAATTCGGCACTTTCTGTGTGGCCTCCGTGTTGCATGGAAGTCGGCAGTATAGTGTTCAACTCCCTCATCTTCTCCTCTTCTTCTCCGTTCATATTTGTAGATTTGTACGAAATCGAAAGTTACTTGGCGTTTTTATAATACTATCAACTAAGAAAAGTCTCAAACCTGCTGGTCCATGCCTCAGCATGCATATGGATTAATAGTGGTAGTATAATCTAACGTTATTCCCTTCAGACAGAGTTTAGCTCTCTCTGTCGTGCTTTGACCTGCACGGATGTACCTTTAATGACTAACTCACATATATTTATTCCTCAAATTTTTTGGAGGGACACAAAGTCTAACAATTATTAATGACAAATATTTGGGCCAGCGACTTTTAGGTCTAATATAATTCCTTTATAAGTTTCTAAACATGATTTTTATATTTTATATTTTAATGGATGAATGCTAGGTCACAGTTGTTTGTGACAGTGATAGAGAAGAGATGAAAATAATATTTTGTTTGTATAGCAAATTATCCCAAATAATATTTCATTTACATCATAAACATTTTTCAATCCATTTTTTTATATTCCTAATCATTTTTTTATCTCGCATACATCACATCACAAAAAGTGTTACAGTAATTATTCGAAATAATATTTCAAATAATATTCTATCCAAACAAACCTGATATCTCGAGAGAATGTTCATTTCTTTTATTTCATATTCTAAGATGGTAAAGGGAAATCTACTGCAACAAACTATTCCCCCTTTCTTTCGCTTGTTCAAATAAAGGAGAGCAAATTAAAATTAGTTGCTTTTTTGGAGCTAAATTTTACATTAGTTCACTCTATGATGACTTCTTGCAATGTCGATCAAAACTTAGCCCTTGAATACTTGATTCAGTAGTTTAATCGCCTCTAGCTACTAAAGAAAAGCAAGAACAAGAAGTTTAGCAGCTTCTATCATCGTAAATGATTAGAAAAATTATGATGACCTAAGAATACTAGAAACTATATATCCTAGATTTGCGATGGTATATATTTTTCGTCCTAATTGACGTTTTCTCTTCTCTTTACCCCCCCCCCCCCCCCCCCCCCCCCCACACGATGCCTTAAAGATTTCAACAAAATTATTCATATTAAAATCTTCCAGTTGGCTAACTTTGTATACTGGTGATCAATTTTTAAGCAAATTAACCCCAAACTGTCTATTTTTAAGTTCTTTCGTCTACATGCGACTCATGCATTGTATTGAGAAGAATAACAAGTCATGCATCTACAACTACCTACCCTTATTTATTCTTTTTGGTGGCCCATGAATGAGCCAAAACATCTTGGTTAGAGACAAGGTTTTCTTGTACAACAATTATCTTCCCCTCGACCCGCTAGATTGAAATTGCCAAGCGACTACTTTGACAAAATGGTGCTGAGCGTTTATACTTCATGGTCCAGACTCGACTACTGTAAAGCCTGAATTAGAATAAAAAGTGGTCGGTGGTCTACTACTTTCTATTCGAAAACTAAGGCCTTGTTTGGATAGCTATTTTTCAAAGAAAAATTGCTACGTTTTCCGTGAACACATTTTTCAATCACCTCTTTATCTCACATATATCAAATCATTACAGTAATTTTTCTACAAAAAACCTAGAAAATGCAATCCAAACACAAACAGTACTACTAAATACACAAGCAGCATAAGATACCCTTTTATTTTTTAACGTTTTCCATGAATACATTTTTTAATTATTTTTTAATTTCACATATATTAAAATATTACAGTACATGTTTCTATAAAAACTCTAGAAATTAGCAATCCAAACAGTTAATGTGTCTATACGTGGCAAAAGAAAGAAAAATTGATAGCGTGTGTAGTAAGTGTATCATGAATTCTAAATTTATTATTGACATGAACATCCAACTGCTAAGCTACTTCCTAACATGTTTCGTTACTCATCAGCATGGTAGATGACAAATTTAAGGTCGTTTTTTACTATTGTTTCGGATGCTCGTTGCTTATCTCTTACACGTTGATTGAGACAAAGCCATCACTCGTTACATTACAACTTCCAAGCTCAAAAGAATTCTTAAGTCTTCGTGAGAAAATGACAAGTAAGGGACATGATGAATATTTCCACAGGTCACAACTACTACCGCCGAAGCATTTATATGGTTGTTAACAAGAAATACTAATAAGGGATCAAACGTGCACTAAATTCTACAAATCCAAGTTAAAATAAATGTTAGTTTAACAAAATTTGAAGAGTTAATTTGGACGGTGGAGTAGCTGTATAGTCATATGCTACGCGTATGTTCGTCATAAAATAACTTCCAGTACATGATATCAGAAGAATGGCAAGCTACTAACAAGCACAGGGAAAGAAAGCAAAGAAATAGTGAAAAACGATTGATGGGGCCATGGCCAGCTCCAGCAACTAAAGTAAATATGTTTTCGTGGGTCAACAAGATGTACCTTTTCCATTCTAAATTCGACATTTGACTTTGTGGGAGAAGGATAAGGATACGAGGTTTTTCATTTTGGAGTACTTTGCATGACCATAATATATAGCTTTTTTCTACTAAAGGCTAGGCCTAAATTTAACATTGTGTATGGTTAGTTCATCAAATATATAGATTTCTACAAGAGTTTAAAAAGTAATTTTGGGGGGATAAACTGAACCCTTCTGTTCTAGTATCAAGAGATTAGATAGCTACCATTTACCTACTACTTAAACTTTCTGAATTCCAAACATTACTACACCTTCCGAGTCAGATTTGTAACCGTAAAGGTGACAAATAATCCACACGTAACAGAAGAAAAGACTTCCAAGATTTTGTGATCTTCACTTTTTCCTCTAAGTCTTTACCTAATAAATATGACAGCCGATTCCACGTGTAACACCTTTTAGGTGTAAACCGTGCTAGACGGTAGTAGCATGCAAAGTGTGTATGTGATCAAGAATGTGTTGAAGTTTTTCTTGAATCAGATTAGGGCATTGGAAATCAGGGCAAAGTTGATGTATCTTTTCAATGACAGGCAATATTATACTATAAATGTTGAAGCCTGAAAGTCCATTAAGCTAATGAGAACGGTTTTGAAGAAGTCTTGGATCCCTTTTAATGGAGTAAATGGCTTTGCTGATGATTATAATGGCTCAACTTCGGACCACCACTGCTGTGGTGGCTCGGTGCTCTACACAGACCACACCACTAGTGTTGGTACTGAAAAAGTTATTGGCGCATTACTTGGGTGGCCATATCACTTACTAGCCAAGGCAATTGCACCTTGGACACTAAAATACTGTAGCTTTCTCAACGTGAACAACATTGCATCATTTTTTGCATAAACCTTGTAGTGTATGGTTTGTGTGTGTGTGTGTCTTACCCTGATCATTGTTTTTGATGACTTGTGCGCATGGAGGGGTTCTTGGAACAAGGACCAAATGGTTCCTACAAGTATTTCTTTCCAAGTTTTAAGATATAGTCACCCCAAAGTTGCACTAAAATTTATTAAATAGGTTGGATCGAGTTTGTATCTAAGTGATCTCATTTTATTTTTTGGGATTAATTTATTCTACAGGAACTATATATATACTAGCGAGTTTAGATGTATATTACATCATTTTAATTTAAATTTTAACTCTAAATTTTACACATGTGACATGCATGTAAATCCGCTTATATATATATATATATATATATAGATACTATCAGTTAAAAAAATTACTTTTTTTTGAAAGAAAAAAAAAATTACTCAATCGGTGAGCCTTCAATAACTGTTGGATGTCACACCTTTCATAAACAACTTTTCACTATCCAAATCTAATGTCAATTAGGTGTTATTATAATAATTTCCATCCAAATCAAATCTAATCTCAAATTTTACTCAATTTTATGAGGTATCCCCTTATTCAAAAGTCAATACACATATCATACTCACAACCATGCTGTCAAACATTGTCATGAATAATCTTATTATATCTCTATAATTTACCTATAGATAATTTAAAGGCTGTTGAGGTCCCAAATCTGAGAAAAAAAATTAGATATAATTCCATGTCATATAAAATCATATAATTTTCTACAAATTGTCTCAGATAGAGTTGCAATATATGGTACCATACGCTAAACAATAATATCAACAAAAGATAAGGACATTATATCAAACATAGTTTATTAATCTACACGTTGAAAATGGATCTTTCAGCCTCTCAACCTAATTCGTACTAATCTAAGGTGTCCATCTCCTTAGCCCCCATTGAAAATCCATTAATTTTATTATACACGTTTCACTCGGCTAAGAATTCAGAATGAGAGGTGAGCCGCAAGGAACGTGTCCTACGTAGCCTGTCGGTTGATGGAAAAAAAAAGGCCAAAAGTAATAATCGAGCGCAACAATTAATAGCCCCAGTTAATTGAAAATTGTAATTTAACAATGTGAGGAAAGTGGAGCATTTTCAATCTTGCATCAGCTATAAAGTGACAAAAAAAACTTCATTCAATTGGATTCTGCAAATAATGATGCGATTTTGTTAGTTAATTAATTTGTTAATCACTTTTCCAATTAGAATATTACAGGTTCTCTCGCCTGACAAAACCACAGGGAGAGGCATTTTGGCAGCTGAAATCATCCCAAGGATTAAAGGCAAGTTATTATGTGCCCGTGGATGAAAAGTCCAAAAAGCCCTTATGCTATTTTCAGTGTATATAATGATTTTCTGCATCCATGGAAACTATAATTATGTTGTCTTACAATGTCTATAGTGATAACTTAAGTTTTTTTTTTTTTAAATCACCTAGGGTCCATTTATTACTTGTTATTTTCTGGGCTAGATTTGACAAAAAAATTTTAAAATGGCAACAATACAATCAAACGGAAAGTGTTTATTGTAAGTTGCATAATTTTTTTTTTTTTTAATAAGTGAGAGGTCTTGAATTCAAAACCTTCTACTTATAATTCCCCTTCTCCCACTTTACTATTCAACCCAATCATCCCTTACATAAATTTGGTTGATCATTCCCTGGGAAGAATGGAAACGAATAGGGTTATTATAAATAATATAGAAAATGCAAATAACTGTTTTTTCTTAGTATTGGAATAGTAGATTTTTTTCATATCTTTGTTAAATAAAAAGTAAATTTCATTAATGAATTGCTTAAAATTGACAGGTTGAATATATATCTATAATTTAATAGATATAATAGAAGTTAAAAATTATGAATAGATCTGAAAAATATAAGAAACTTCAAAATTCTCTTCTGATAAGATAAATCGTTACAGCTCTCTTTCGTGCATGTTGCAATCGCCAGATTTACTAATCAATGATTTTAAACTCCAACAATGATGATGAGATTTGTCGAATAGACCCAAGATCCAAAAACATTTTAGATTTTAAATAGATTCTGACCTAATAATAAAATAAGATAAAAATAATGCAAAATATTCATAGGAACGCCTAAAAAAATAGAAATTCTCACTATAAACTCCTAGGAGATCTCAACTAGAAAAATTTCACTAAGAAAATTTAGGAAAGATTTTATTAGAAAAATAAAATAAAATGAAATTCATATGGTCTCCCTCTCTAAGAGAAAAGACATTTGGGAAAAGGAGAAGAAGTAAAGAGAAGTTAGAGAAGAGTACATGTCAGATATAATTAGCTCAATTAATAGTTAACTATTATGTGATTTTTTCCATATCTTTGGTTACGTTACGATGGTTTATCAAATTTGAATCAAATCTATGGTCATTGGCATGCTCTAGGTGAATGTTAGCCGCAATAGTTTGAAATTGAGTAATTTCAAACTAAAACTTATCCAATCCTTTGAATTGAATTAGACCGTAAATGAATTAAATCTTGACTCATGAATTGAAAAAATCAAATGGAAAAGTACCATTAGATGGCTGTTAAAGCAAGAAATGCTTTATTAGCTAAAAGTTAACCGCCTAAAATACTTGGTAATACTGTTTGACTCGAATTTCTCCCTCTTACTTTTAAGCTAAATCAAGATTCAACCATTTTACCATATCAACTCCGGCAGGGGATAGATCCCAATGACCCATCTACCGGACTTTTTTACTGGGCATTTTAAAGGAAATTTAGAGCTTTGGCATATTTTTGAGTCAAAAATTTGGAGAATAAGCAATTAACCATTCCTTCAAAATTAGAAACGTTATGGTTACACAACACGGTCCAAGGGGGGGAAAAATAACAAGTCATCTAGCTTTGAATGAATTTGTTCAAGGAATATTGCTTTTTATTGTGTATCATTTAAAGTTTAGCATAATACATCATCAAAATCATTTCAACAAGACCTATGTTGTACAAAAGAAAGTGACGTTAACAAATAAGCTTGCTACATTAATATTATCTTTCTTTTTTTTAATATCTTGTTCTTAGTTTAATCTTTCCGGTCATGAGTATTAAGTCTGAACCCAATTCTATATTCATTTATTTTCAAACCCAAAATTCGTTATAATTCCTCCCAAGAATAGTCGAGAAAATTTACGTCATTGTCAAACCTTCGTGCTGCGGCCCAAGAAAGGGCAGATTTGACATTTGAACCGAACAGCGACACCGTCCGTCAGAGGTGTCCTTTTTTAAATACTGTCAAATGATGCCACCGAGTAATGTTAAAAAAACCAAAATTTGAGCTGCCGAGTGGGCTGACTTTTCCTGATTTTTCACCCTTTGGACACAAAACACCTTTGTTGAGCCTCGTATTCTCAATTCAGCCAGCCCTACGAACGAGTCTATATAAGGAGGAATTGATCCAGTAAATCCCACTTGGTTTCAGCAAACATTTGCCATTTTGGGGGCTGAAGAGCCTGTATTACCTGGTTGACTATCCTCTCTTCTGCACTCTCTCTCAACTCTTCTTCTGTCTCCTAATCTCCTCTCTAATTTTCTTCCTCAAGAAGGCTACTTAATCCATCTTAACCAAAAAAAAATGATGCAAATTGGCTCAACAATTCCGGCACACAACCTGAGTAGTTTTCAGGCTAGGCGTGCCAATTTCAAGTGCAATGGATCTCCTTTGAACCCTTCAACAAGAGCTCCTCAAGCTCATGCACAAAACATTAAGGCAGTTCAATCCACCACTGAGGTGACAAAAAAGCACCTTTCCAATCTTGAAAAACTGTTGCAGAAGGAATCCATCCTACCTGCCCCTGAACCAGTGGTTAAAGAATCTTCCCAACAAAATGGTTCGCCGGAGAGTAAGGGAAGAGGCCTGTTGGAGGGACTCAACCTGGCTAGAATATGGCCTGAGATGAAAGCTGCTGAGGACATGTCTCCTAAGCATTTGAACAGGCTACAGAGACTTCTATCCATGTCACAAGAGTATTCACCCAGGAGTACTCTCGGTAGCCGGTGGCGCGAATATCACGGCTGCAATGACTGGGCTGGCCTTCTTGATCCCCTCGATGAGAATCTCCGGCGAGAGGTGGTCAGGTACGGCGAGTTTGTTCAGGCAGCCTATCATTGCTTTCACTCCAACCCGGCCATGTCAGCAGACGAAGCTCCCTCTCAACGAAATGTGGCACTGCCTGATAGGTCCTACAGGGTTACCAAGAGCCTCTATGCCACGTCATCCATCGGATTGCCTAAGTGGGTGGATGATGTGGCACCGGATCTCGGGTGGATGACCCAGAGGTCGAGTTGGATCGGATACGTGGCAGTGTGCGATGACCGTAGGGAGATCCAACGGATGGGAAGGAGGGACATCGTGATCGCCCTACGTGGAACGGCCACGTGTCTCGAGTGGGCAGAAAATATGAGGGACGTGTTAGTCCAAATGCCAGGAGAAAATGGCTCAAAAGATGGACAACCAAAAGTGGAATGTGGTTTTTCGAGTCTATACCAGACCCGTGGAGCTCACGTCCCAAGCCTAGCTCAATCAGTCGTTGAAGAAATTCAAAGACTAATTGAACAATACAGAGGAGAGACCCTAAGCATAACTGTCACCGGGCACAGCCTGGGCGCTGCCTTGGCACTGTTGGTGGCAAATGAACTCAGCACTTGTGCACCAAACGTGCCACCAGTAGCGGTTGTTTCCTTCGGAGGCCCTCGAGTTGGTAACCGTGGATTTGCAGATCAAATCACTGAGAACAACGTTAAAGTGCTAAGAGTTGTGAACAATCAAGATGTAATCACAAAGGTTCCGGGCATGTTCGTTAGCGAAACACTTGACAAGAAGCTGAGGGAGTCAGGTGCTGCCGCCGGGGTGCTTAATGCCTTGGACAGCAGCATGCCCTGGGCGTATTCACATGTCGGGACAGAACTGAGAGTCGACACAAAAATGTCTCCCTATTTGAAGCCAAATGCAGATGTAGCATGTTGCCATGACTTGGAGGCTTACCTGCACTTGGTGGATGGTTTCTTGGCGTCAAATTGCCCTTTTAGATCAAATGCCAAGAGGAGTTTAGTGAAATTGCTAAATGAACAGGGATCTAATGTGAAAAGATTGTATACTAGTAAAGCAAGTTCCTTGGGCAGATTGAATCTTGAAAGAGGAGGAAATCTGCACATGTCAAGCTGCTTGCCAAGTCCATCCTAATGTAATATCAAGGGATGACTTGAGAGAATTACTTCTCTTGTAAAAAGTTACAAATGAAGTACTTCGATTTTGATAATCAATTTTGGTATTGGTGTCCTTTAGAACTTTTAACTTTATTTGCTCCGATTCGTAACTTCTTCCACTTCTCAGTACTAACAATCACTGAAGAAGACATGCAAGAATACCCTCTATTCGCAAAAAAACCAGGCCTGAGCCCCGATTATATCCATGATAAAACTTCCACAATCCTGAATACAGAGATCAAAGAATCCGCAAGAATACAAAACTGTATCGCGTTTTATGCACTGAAAATCGATCTTGTGCTATATATAGTCTCTTCCATGTAGCAATCTTTTACAAGAAAATCTTGATTAGCTGCAGAAACTCCTAAAACTGCCTGAGTAAGTAAAATGGGGAACATAAAAGCATTTTTTTTTCCTACCATAATGCTAAAGAAGTATCGCCATTTTCTTGGTCATAGAAATCATAGTTCATTAGCGCTCACTAAACCAACCCTGATTATGAAAAAAAGAAAATCGTGAGTGGATCGCGAATCAAAATGAGCAAAGAGACAGTACCCTCCCAGTCTCCCATGCCATCTAAGACTGAAGTAAATCTCTAAAGAACAGTTGAAACCTTCTCAAGCGTATGGGTTAAGCAACATTGTTGCGCACCATATTATGACCATGAAAGCAGCTGACCAGTGCTGGAGAGTGGTTTGGCAGGGATGGCAATTCTTGGATCCTGAAAACCCATTAGCTGGATGATGTCATCCATTGACTCGCTTACCATTTGTTCTGTATAATTCAATTCAAAAACTTGGAAGCCAGGCTACCAGGAGGTGGCAGAAATGTCTGTTTGTCGGCAATATTTCCGCAAGCAAACTTCGTGGTTCAAGTCTGATTGCGTTGACGCGTGCTCGATGAAACAAAAATAAATCTATCTCCCCCTGCAAAATTACAACCTGGCTTGACGGTAATTGTTAAGACAGACCTAACAAGATTTCCAATCTTTCTTAACTGGTTCTGCCTCTCTGAGGCCTCAAACTCATTTTGATTAAGATTTCTTCCATTTTGATGCCTTCACTCTTTGGTAACTTATTTTCTGAATTTAACTACAGATCACTAAGGCCTGCAAGAATAATTTCTGCTCAGACAAAAGGAAAAAGAAAATGAGCTTCAGTTTGTTATACTTTATCCACCATTTTCTATTATTCGCTCCCCTAAACTAAAATTCTGATTCCGTCCTTGATGCCAATCCTAAAAGTTTGCACATATATCCACAATATCAAATCAAAGAACTGCAAGAATACAAAATCATGCCCATGTTTAATTTGTACACCGAAAATTAAGCTTGTGATAGTCGCTTCCATGTTTAATTTTTTTTTTTGTAAATATCATCCCCAATTAAAGATTCAGTTGCCGCTTGAGAGGGTTTTCGTGGGGGAAGGAAATTCTTGGCTCCCGAACTTCTCATTGGTCTTGATTATGTCATCGACTTGCGTTCCATTTGTCCTCACAGAATTGAATTCAAGAAGCTGGAATCCAGGCTACTCGGAGCTGGCAGAAATGTCCTCTATAATCTGCCACCTTTCCGATACCAAATCTCTCTGTTATAAGCTGAGAGTATGGACACGTAGGGAAGGGAATGGAAGAAATTCCATTTCCATGCAAATTGCAATCTGCAACTTTACGGCTTGACAAGAATTGGTATACTTAACTGACAAGTTTGGGCCTGCGTTAACTTGTCTTCCTTGTCTATGACCCCAAAGTCACTTTTGACTAAGATTTCTTTCATTTTGACATATTCAGTGTTTGGTCCATTTCCAATAAGAGAAGTTCTCCTTCTCTGATCTGTGAGCTGTGATCTGTATCATGCATGACGCACCCTTCATACGAACGAGCCTACATACAAGTAAGAGACAACTAGCTAGTCTTTCAGTTAATTGAGGAAGAAAATTACGTCCTATATCTTGTATTGCCCGGCTCCTAGTATAAATGAGAATCGTGGCATTGTATGTAAATCAAACTTCAAAGTAGTCCTTGACCCAAAAAAAAAAACTTCAAAGTAGTCGATGACCGTACCTGGTAGGTGGAACTTGTTTTTGTGACAGGTACACGTTTTCGAGATTAGACGACGTGCAGTGCAAGGAAATAGTCACGAGTCTAACCCTAACAGGCCCAAAACATTTCTACCAAGAAACCTTAATACTAAATATTAGTCAAGCATAGGACCTTGAAAGAATCCTAATTCACTAGCTCGACCAAGCGTTAAATTGGCTCTCAATGCATGAGGGTTGAGTTGAGCAGTAAGGATAGAATGTCTTGGATTGAAAACTTTTGGCTTAAAAAAAAGAAAAAGGCTCTAATGGAAATCCTTTGAATTATTACCCCCAAAGAACAAAAAGAAAAAAGAAAATCTTTGGGTTGTGCAGCTGCATTTCTACAAAGAAAATGTTTGTATTATCAGGTTTTTTTATCCAATAACTTTTCACTCCTTAATACCTCGCTCTCTTGCTCCTCAGACTCAAGTTATTCGGGTTTTTTTTCCCTTGATAAAATAGAAATCTGTATTATTAATAAATTAGTTGAAAATCGTTCAGTATGATTTGTTTAACAAAGAAAGCTGCACTAATGCTAGAAAAATACACGAAAGAAAGCTAGACTACCAAAAGTTTCTAGATTTATTTGGGTGGAATCAGCAATTAATGGAGTCCATGTTACTTTCATAAGATGATGCTGTAGTACAAAATACCTTTCGTCCAATGTGCCCAACAAGATTGAATATGTGGAGCAACCCAAGCCCCAATCCTAACTCCTTTATTGATTCAGCTCCGTGGACCCAACCAGCACTCATTCCACAAATGCCACACTTTGATAATTGCTTTTTGGCAGAATCTAAAAACGTGCTGAGCAATCATTGCAGTATATCCTTTCCTTTCCCAAAAGAGAATAAGAATTTGTCCATGTCCCGTGTCCAAAGCCCAAACTCCAAATGTTTATCCTCAGAATATTCACCATAAACCCTTTTTTTTTCCCTCTCCTTTTCTTTTACTATCTTCATCAGACAAAAATATTCCATAAAGAACATCTATCAGTAAATTCTGCAACAATAGATTTCCCAATTTGCCGTCTCTTGTAGATCATCAAATCTCACCGTGACAGACAAACAAAAAGTTGGAGGCCCATAACTAAAACAAAAGCCCAAATTAGTAACCCAAAACCATGGTTATAGTGCAGTAACAGCCCAAACTTGTAATGACACAACCCATCCTCAATTAACATCCGGTACGCCCTCCAACACCTTATCATTTCCCTGCTAGGGTTTTTAAGATCAGACTTCATCCTCAGCTCCCTCAAAATACTCTGCCGCTTCGGCTAGGGTTTTCTAAAGCCCCTCTTCACTCACTCCCTCGCTCTCTTCTTTTCACACACTACACACACTCTTTACTCTCTGCATATCAGATCTAAATGTCCATGGATTCTTATAACAACTAGAATTCATTTTCGAAATAAATAAATCTAAGGCTCAAAGCTTTAGCCTTGTTTTGATATACATAGACCACTGAGGGTATCGAAAATGGCGACAATGAACCCATTTGATCTTTTGGGCGATGATGATAATGATGACCCAAGTCAGCTTCTTGCTGCTCAGCAGCAGAAAGCTCCGGTGGCTTCTGCAGCTCCAGCTACCAAGAAGGGTCCAGCACAAGCTCAGTCGAATCAGCCGGCTAAGGCTCAGGCTCAGGCTCAGGGTCAAGCCAAGCTTCCTTCCAAGCCCCTTCCCCCAGCTCAGGCTGGTAAGACTCAGTTCATCTCCTTGTCATTGATTTGATTTTGGTGATATTATTGCAAAAGAACGAAATGAAGAAAAATAAGGAATTTCTATGGAGGTTTTTAATGTGTTTTTTTGATGAAAGGATTTCGCTGAAATGAAAGAGAGGAGAAACTGTGATGAGGGTTTTACCGTGTCATTTCTCTGTATTTATCAGTTTTTCCGTGCTTAATGATTGAGAAAGGATGAAATGAAAGGACACGAAGACGTTTTTGTGGAAGTTTCTCTGGATTTTAATGTTTTTATAGTGAAAAGAAGGGCTTGAAATGAAGATGCATGTTCTAAAAGGATGTGTGATTATGTTGTACCTTTTTTTCCCTTGTTGCATGCGCGTTTTTTATTGTCATTTTGGTGTTTCCTTTATCGCTGAGGAAGAAATGCAGAAAAGCATTTGCTAACTTTGGGTCCTTTTAGAATTTTGATTATAAATGGGAACTAGTGGAGTAGAAAGATCATGTCTTATGTAGGTTTTCCAGGAAATAGGAAAGAAATGAAGTATGATTGAGGTTGATGGTGCGTTGATGGAAGCTATCATTCCTTTCATTTATGTATTTTGTGAAGCATGATTGATAGTGATGACTAATTTCTTTATGTAGTTTGGTTTAGAAATCTGGCTTTATTATGTGTTTCTAGGTTGCAAGTTGTTTGTCAGTGGCAACCTTTCTTTTGTGCTTTAGGCTGTCTTGTGAATGGAGTTCATTGTCATTCAAGTCAATCATGCTCATTACAGAGGCCTAATGCTACTAGGTTCTAATCACAATAATCTTTTGGTTTTTAGTTTATCATTCAGTGTTACATATCTCATATTGTTCTTTAGCTTGTAATTCACGTAGTCAGAGATGAGATTCAGTTACTTGCTGAATTAGTAGTAGACGGGAATTTCTCTATCAACAAAAATTGGTAAGTTGGTTTGCATGTTTCCTTGGGGTTTTTTCAGTTATACTCTAATTTAGGAGACTTGGAGTTTTATCCAGTTATATTGTTTGTTATTTGCCTTTGTATTTATGTTGTTTTGACAATCTTGTGTTGACCTTTTATTAACCTTATTTGTACATGTTTTTGCTTAACCCTTGGATGAAATAGTAATTTGTAATGATTTTCTTAGATTGTTCTGATGCAGTGTGTGCTAAATCTTATCTCTTCATAACAATCAAATAGGGTTTACTTCTTTATTTAAATTTTCTGTAGAAATATTTTGAATGTGCAATTTTAACAATTTTGATGTCTTGAATTGCTTGGAACAGTAAGGGAGGCAAAGAATGAAATTCAACGTGGTGGCGGGCGTGGTGGTGGACGTGGTGATGGTCGTGGTCGTGGGCGTGGGCGTGGCGGGCGAGGATTTGACCGAGATTCTGCTGATAATGAAAATACAGCTGCCGGCAACAATGGGTACTCTGGAGGGTATAGAACTTCAGAAGATGTGGAGGCTGGGAAGACTGGTGAAAGGCGTGGATATGGTGGTCCTCGTGGAGGTTTTCGCGGGGGTCGCCGTGGTGGTTTTAGTAATGGGGAAGATGCAGATGGTGAGCTTGGAGAACGCCCTCCTAGGAGGATATTTGATCGCCGTAGTGGTACTGGGCGTGGGTGAGTGACCCATCTGAGTAGTGTTGCTCAGCTTTGTATTAATTATACTGAATCTTAGTTATCAATTTTTTTTTGTTATGATATGTAGAAATGAGATAAAACGTGAGGGTGCTGGTCGTGGAAATTGGGGGACCCCAACTGATGAGATTGCTCCGTGAGTATTTCTCTTTTATATTCTGGACTCTTGAATGTATTTCAGATATATGAAGAAAGAGTTAGAAGTCGTTAATTGTATTAAGATGTGGTTTTCTTGACAAATTTAGTGAAACTGAAGAACCAGTCAATGAGGGTGAGAAGAATACTGATACTGAGAAACAATCAGGACAGGAAACAGTTGGGGATGCCAACAAGGATTCTCATGTGGACGAGCCAGAAGAGAAAGAGAAGGAACCTGAGGAAAAGGTGTCTTTACCCTCTTAATTGTCTTATTCTTGTGGTAGGAGACTTAGGAAAACATACTTGTTAGCTGCTTAATAATGCTTCAGTTTTTTTACGAGTTCATCTACTTTTTTTAATAGGAGATGACACTGGAGGAGTATCAGAAGCTACTTGAAGAGAAGAGGAAAAGCTTGCTGGCATCAAAACCCGAGGAGAGGAAGGTTAACTTGGATAAAGAATTTGAATCCATGCAATTGCTGTCTAACAAAAAGAATGATGATGATGTCTTCATAAAATTGGTAAATTTCTTGCTCTTGGTAGTGCCATGCAGATTGCACTAACGAGTCTTAGAGCTATAACAATAATTGTGTTTGTTATTTGAATTTGCAGGGGTCTGACAAAGATAAGCGCAGGGATGCTGGTGAAAAAGCAAAGAAGGTTTAGTTTCTTGTGCATTTTTTAACTTGATGAATATTTGCTGCTGTGGCTGTCACCTTGTATGTGTGAATGTTGAATTTGTTGTCTATGCCTTTGCTTCTTTATTGGAATTCTGTGTGTATGGCCAAACCTGACCCATTTCATAAACTCTGCATTTTTACTTCATGATAACATGTTGTATCTTAATATATTTTGATTATCCACTGGTCGTTCATGGCAGCACTACAATTTGCTATTTGGCATTCATTGCAGTTTTGCTATTTTGAACATTGATTTTACCTTGCTGAATTAATAATCTCGTTTGGATCTGCCCCTCAAATCTGAAGTAGGTGAAATGTTGTTATGTAGTCACTGGGGAGAGCAAACTGCTGCTCATGTAAATTTAATTTTGAAAAGAAATGGTTAGTAGTGTTGGTGCTTCAAGGAACATGATATGTGAAACACAAGCTGGGAACATCATCAATGGAAATTTAGGAATTGTAAGACTGTTCTTGTGAATAGCATATATAAGATGTTTAGATTCTTAGAAGTTAAAAGAAGTAAATGTGTAAAATTTACATGTACATGTTTCTTTGTTAAAGCTTTTAGCAAAATGCAGCTAATTAATAATATACTGCTAAAGCTACAAAGAATTGGAGTATGAGAATCAAGATGTACATACAATTGTTTGGTTGTAAACTGCCTTAAGTATTTCAATAGACAATGTGTTAAGAGTTTTCATGATGTGGAGCTTATCTACCATTCTCATGTCACGCAACTGCCTCGAATCATCTGGGACTGACTATTTGTTTATTGTGCCTCGTCATTTTGTCAAACATATCCACCGCCCATGCTTTTGAAATTTACTGTGCACCTGCTTTTTTTGGTCAAAACTTGTGAGATGTGAGGAGCCACTCTCTTTTCATGTTCCACATCTGAAAGGGCTTGATGACTTGATTGGATTAGCAAGTAAATAACTATTGATTTCACATATTTTAATTCTTTTTCGAGGTTCAATATGATTGTTTTGCAGCTTGTTATTTGTTTCTTACACCGTATCCTCTTTTCTTGCATAATTTGCAGGCTGTAAGCATAAATGAATTCCTGAAGCCTGCTGAGGGTGAAAATTATTATCGTCCTGGTGGCCGTGGAAGGGGACGTGGCCGTGGTAGGGGAGGATATGGAAACAACTCATACAACGTTGAAGCTCCTTCCATTGCAGATGTCGGGCAGTTTCCTTCTTTGGGCGGAAACTAAGGGAGCAGGGCCTGCCTGAGCTTTTATTCTTCCTATTCTCATGATTTTGGGCGGCTCGCTTTTGGCAGGATATTTTCACAAATGACGTGCTCCTGTACTAAAATTGTTGAAGAATTTTACAACCTTTTAAAGAGTGTAAATTTAGATGTCTTCCAAGGGTTTATTCCCTTGGGTCTAGTCCTTTGACCAGCATGGTTACACTTTTTTTTTTTTGGCATATTTAGGGCACTAGGGTCCAAATTTTATATTTTGATGATGGATCAGTTTTGATTTGGAGTTATGGAAACAGTTTTGCTTTTTCCTAGTTGAAGCCTTTAGCTGATTATCAGTTTCTGTTCTGTTGGTCCCTAGTTTAGAATTTGTTTGTTTCCGGTTATCTTGGTAGAAATTAATCCTATTACATATTTCTTCTCCCTGGGCTTAAACCGGTCTGTGTTTGCTTCTTGCTCGATCAATTGCTCCTGTGGTGTATTGGCTTCTATGCAGACATGCTTTTGCATCTTGTTAGATCAATTGCTTCTATGGAGTATTGGCTTCTATGTAGACGTGCTTCTGCTTGAACTTCATTTTGATCTGAAATATGGTCTGTCTTGTTGCAAGTGTAGACAATGTTTTAGATCTTTCAATTTAGGTTATTTGATCAGAATTTATGGTTTGTTACTCGCAATTGAATGTTGGCTGAATGGATCAATTTCGTCTAATATACATTACAGAATGAGCGAATTGTTTCCGGTCATTCAGCGTCGAAGTTATTTTTCCTGACAAATTAATTACGCAGATTGAGAAAATTTTGCAGAAATAAGAGGCAAATAAAAGTTCACTTCTAGTTGGAATTTATCCTTCTGGACGGGATATTTGACATTGATGGCAGACTCCCGAAAATTGCCAGTAAAGGAAATTGAAAGCACGTATGGGCATGCTCTTTTTAGACTTTTGACAAGATTTTCATCCCACTCTCTACTTCACTGTAACTTGAAAAAAAAACTCAATAGTGGTCAGACAACGGGATTTTTATATCTTTTTAAGCAACAGCATAAAACTTTTGGGAAGTGTATAATTAAGGAGGTGGATAGTAACATTGAGTCTAGGGTGGGCGCGGGTTGGGTACTCGTCCCATTCATCATTTGACTGATCCGACCCGTACCTTGCAATTCAGTTATTTTCTAACTTTTATCGGCCCCGCATATCAACGGGTCTCCAATTATCGGGTACCTGCTGAGATAGGGTCGGGTCAGCAGGTACCCGCCTCGTCCCATTTATCATTTCATTTTTTTTTAAAATAATTTATACTAATTTAATTTTATATTTTATACATTCATCTAAGATTTAATAATTTTTTTTTTCTAAAAAAAGGTTTCTCACCATGAAACAAGCATGTGAAGAGAATATAAGATAAAGGAAAAACATTAAAAGAATTCAAAATCAATAAAAGTTTGAAATAAGTAACACAATTTTTAATATATATGTTCCACATTAATTAAACTTTTTTCTATAAAATATAAGATCATGGCCTCTACAAAATGAATCTTGTAAATAAACTATAGTCTCTCATATTTGTAATGCAATTTGTTCAATAAAATTACTTATTTAGTTCTAACTTATTATTTTATAGTGTGTGTATAAAAATAAAAAAATAATATATATATATATATATATATATATATATGTGGGGCGAATCGGGTACCCGCGGATTTTTAATTATATGACCCTAATCCGCCCCGTATCTTAGCGGGTACCCGACCCTCTTTTGACCCGATCAAATAATAAAAATCGGATATCCTAATTTTCGGATCGAATCGGATCGGATATGACGGGTTTTAGGGTTAGCGGATAATTTTGCCCACCCCTAATTGAGTCATTGAAATGAATAAATTTTTAACATTTGTCAGTACACCTATGATTTAGCTTGGGAGTTTTGAAGAGAAAAGGAAGTTTTAAATGTAGAGAGAAAAGACGGAAAGAGATTTTTAAATTGTTTGGGAATGTAAGAAAGAAATAGAATGAATTTAAACACGTTGGATATTAACTATTTATTCATTACCAGATTATGGACATATTTGGCATGTAGAAAGAAAAAAAATGGGTTGAAGGTTTGTTCACTTTCCTTCCATTTCTGTCCATATTTGGAGAGAGTTTGCTTGACAATTTATCCCTCCATTTCATTTCCTTTTTTTTTTTTCTCTTTTCTTTTCCTTCCATTAAAAACTCGCGAACAGATGAAAAATAAATAAATATTTAAGTGAGTACATTCACTACATGTACATTTATCGCATGCCTGCATTTATATACTTTTTGAATTAATTTCACTTTTGTCAAAACCATTGAGTATTGTTCGCCAAACATATATGAATTGTGAATCCCACAATTAGTAAAAATTAACGATGGGTGACGCCCAGGAAAATTGCAAACTTAGTCCCTAGAGTTTGTGATCAATTCGTTCTTCGCCCCTTACTTTTTAACAGAATGTAATATGGCCCTCGAAAGATTTCCTCTGCCTGTTAAGAAAAGTTTCTTCAGGAGATGTAGAAGTGCGGTTCCGTAAACACCAACCAATGACAAATGCGGTCTCCTCATCTTAGAATCAGAAATGAACCATTTTCCTTTCCCTTCTTAAGAACTTTCCCCCGGTTCATCTTCTTCAGGTACTTCTCTTCTTCCTACTTGCCAGCAGTCGAAAATTCAGATGCTTTCCCAAAACCCACAACGTTGCAGTCCACTCCTTCACCAGCCCCACTTCACAAGTACCACTTGGTTCCCCCCAGTAACTTAGCACCATGTGATCAGCGTCAAATGAATTACGCCGTCTCAATGAACAAGAAAATTACCAGTTTTGTACGATCTGGGGATTTGGATTCAGCCCTTAAATTATTTGATAAGATGGCTTTTAGGACTACCATCACATGGAACTCAATCTTGGCTGGATTTTCAAGAAAACCCGGAAAATTGAAGGAAGCCCAGCAATTGTTTGAAAAAATTCCTGAACCAGATACTGTCTCGTATAATATAATGTTAGCTTGTTATTTACAAAATGGTGAATTGGAGGCAGCTAGGAATTTGTTTTCTCAGATTGCTTGTAAAGATGTTGCTTCTTGGAATACTATGATAGCAGGCTTTTCGCGAAATGGGATGATGAGTGAAGCTAAGAATTTGTTTTTGGCCATGCCTCTGAAGAATAATGTGAGTTGGAACGCTATGATTGCGGGATATGTTGAGTCAGGGAATGTTGAATTAGCTTTGGAGATGTTCCAGGCTAACCCTGCGAAAGATGTGATTGCATACACAGCGATTGTAACAGGGTTCATGAGGTCTGGGAAGGTTGATTTTGCAGAGAAGATGTTTCTAGAGATGCCAGTGAAGAATTTAGTGACTTGGAATGCTATGATTTCTGGATATGTTGAAAATGGTAGAGGGGAAGATGGATTGAAGTTGTTTAGGACAATGCTGGAATTGGGAATTAGGGTTAACGAATCAACCTTGAGTAGTATTTTGTTGGGATGTAGTAACTTGTCCTTTTTGAAGTTGGGGAAGCAAGTTCATCAGCATGTTTTTAAGTCTCCTTTGTATTTGGATATTACAGTGGGAACTTCACTGATTAGCATGTATTGCAAGTGTGGCGATTTAGAGGATGCATGGAAGTTGTTTCTTGAGATGCCACGGAAAGATGTTGTGACTTGGAATTCAATGATTTCAGGCTATGCTCAACATGGGGCGGGAGAAAAGGCTCTTAGTTTGTTTTCAAAGATGAGAAATAAGGGAGGAATGAGACCAGATTGGATAACCTTTGTTGGAGTTCTAACAGCTTGTAATCATGCAGGTTTAGTTGATCTTGGGATTCAGTATTTTGAGTTGATGCAGAAGGATTATGGAGTTAAACCTCAACCGGATCACTACACTTGTATGGTTGACCTCCTTAGTCGAGCTGGAAAGCTTGCTGAAGCCATGGATTTAATAAAGAGAATGTCTTGTAGACCTCATATGGCTGTATTTGGTACCCTTTTAGGCGCTTGTAGGATCTACAAGAACTTGGAGGTGGCTGAGTTTGCTGGGAAAAACTTGCTTAGTCTTGATCCTACTAATGCAGCTGCTTATGTTCAACTTGCAAACCTATATGCTGCTAATAATAGATGGGAGAATGTTTCTATAGTTAGGAGACTGATGAAGGAAAATAAAGTCATAAAAATGCCAGGATATAGTTGGATGGAAATAAAAAATGTGGTTCATGAGTTTAGATCTGGAGATAGGCTTCACCCAGAATTGGATAGCATACATGAGAAACTGAATGAGCTAGAGAAGAAAATGAAGTTGGCAGGTTATGTTCCTAATCTCGAATCTGATTTGCATGATGTGGAAAAGCAGCAGAAAGAGCAGATACTTTTGTTGCACAGTGAAAAACTGGCTATCGCATTTGGACTAATAAGTTTGCCACCCGGTGAACCAATCCGGATATTCAAGAACCTGAGAGTATGCGATGATTGCCACCAAGCAACTAAATTCATATCTGCAATAGAACCAAGGGAGATCATTGTGAGAGATACTACAAGGTTTCACCATTTTAAAGATGGAATGTGCTCTTGTCGTGATTACTGGTAGAATCTTCTGTGGAAGGTACAAAGGAGATCCTATTCCCGAAGGGAATTATTGGCAAGTCGAACTTCTTGAAAGAATGAACCATGTAGAACATTCCTAATCAGTAATGGGCCCAGCAGGTAGCAAGATTTGGCAGCAACATGCACGAGATGACTTGGTGAGGAATTTGTAAGAACCATTTCTTTCGAAAGCACGAGTTGATCAATGGCTGCACTGCGTTCAAGTGATCGTGAGAGCCGCTGGGTGCTCTCGCTAGAAACGATGCACGGGTTTCAAGTGGCCTCTATTTCGGAATCTTCCATGTTGTGTGGATGGAGGACCTGCTATTGTCATTGGATTGTAATGCATTTACAAGCCCATCCTTGCATCAACATTAAGATGTCTTCCTTTCACATTTCAGTATTGACCCGATAACTAACTCCTTGTGGCTCGATGTATCCATGTCAGTTGCACTAAGATCTTTGACCTAAGCTCATCAGCCTGAACATTTCTTTTTAACGATTGAAATGACTTATTTCCTTGAATCAATTTGGTAAAATGGGAAAAATTTAAAACGAAAGAGGACGATATGGTGACCAGACATCAAAATAGCGGAGGCAAGAAACGGTGTCTGCATGAAGAAGCTGGTTTAAGGGGCATTTACTGTCGATGCAAGTAAAAAGAGGATGATTATGCAGTAATGTAACAACTTCAATTACGAGATTTGCAGAGGAGGACAAGGCAATGAAAGTAAATATTGCTATTAACCAATATTTTCCTAATTTGTACAAATGTTTACTTTAACATCAAATACAGTAAAAAGAATGAATGTTTTAGCATAGTTCTGAAACAACAATATCAAATAAGCAATCCTGCGAACGGCGAGTAATTTTACACCCCATGGAGAACACAAGCATAGGCTTAGCACCATCTGTTAATCCAACTATTTTCTTCAATTGGAGCAGCAACCAGACTTTTGGTTTACAGGTTGTCCTCGAATTTGTACGGTAGGTGGTCGGGCATTGTTCATTGCGGGTTGGCTTGCCATCCTAAAAAACCATTAAAAGGCCACAAGGAATTACACATGTGATTAAGGCTTACTGATCAATGAAACCGCCATATCTCCAAGAAAACAATTGGTTTTTTCTAACGCACAACAACATTCAGTACCTATTCTTGATCTCGGCAGCCATTGCCATAAAAGCCTGTTCAACATTGGTGGCACTTTTTGCACTTGTTTCCATGAAAGGAATCCCAATTTCGTCTGCAAAAGCCTGAAAAACGAGAAGAGAGTATATGCAACATTAGCACAACTGATCCAAAAGAAACCTGAGAGTTAGATTATTTGGTACCACAGTATTAAGCAAAAACATGTCCCAGAACTTTCCACCATATAAGAAACTATCCTATCAAAAGTATCAAAAGTTCTAGATTACAGGGTTCAGTATGATGTACCTTGGCTGTATCATATGCCACAGCCCTTTGAGATTCAAGATCACACTTGTTCCCAACCAAAAGCTTGTTTACATTCTCACTTGCATATCGGTCAATTTCATTCAGCCATTGCTTTACGTTATTAAAGCTTTCTTGATCGGTGACGTCATAAACCACCTGCATAAGTGCAAACAGGAACTTGTAAATCACTGCAAAGGACACATTAAAAAAAGAGCAACACATATTGCACTTCTCAGAAATAAGTTACTCACAATGATACCATGAGCGCCACGATAATAGCTGCTTGTAATTGTCCTAAAACGTTCTTGCCCAGCAGTGTCCCACTGAACCACAGAGGGGGTAAAAGGCATCAGATGAGAAAGGAAGCTAAAATCAAAGGTGGAAGAAAGTTCTACGGAAGTAAAAAGCCACACATTTGGAGTCTAATACCAAAAAGATAACCAGATAAATTCTTCATCAACTGTAATCAACAGTGTGTTTGGACAAGAGATTATTTGTTCAAATTTATTTGCTTACATCACTATTACAATTTCTAATACACCTTTTTATTTTCCTAATTACCTTTTTATCTCGCATACATCACATTGCAAAAAATACTATAGTAAAAATATCTCAAATAATTTACAATCCAAACACACTCCAAGTTATTTTCCTCATTTCGCATCGTCTTCTTTACCATCATACTAATATAATCATTAAATATCTAGATGTGATAAGAACAACAATATCTTTCAAACATAAGAAACAGTTGTTTAGATACTCACAATTTGGAGTTTAATGGTTTTCCCATCCTGCTCTACTGTGCGGATTTTCTGCAAGGCGAAGGAAAAGGAACTATAAACCACACTGACATCTGACAAGAAACCCAAGCAAAACAATAAGGCAGGCCGACTACTTACAAAATCCACCCCGATGGTACTAATATAACTCTCCAGATATGAATCATCCTGAAAACAAAGACAACTTGTGTTAGCAGCAACATAGAGAAACATTTCTCTTGTTTGAGTTGCAAAATTATGACAGACAACCTAATGTTTTTGAAATATCAAAAATGCTATGTGCAAAAACGGCAGTTATTTTTTCCATCACAAAAAGAATTTAACTGTCTTTATCTATTTCATAACTCTTGTTTCATATTTAGCTCCGGATTTTTTGGTATAAAAACTTACAGGCTATACAATCTATAAAGTCAGCTCACAGGAAAATGACATTTTTTATACGCAGTCAGCACTAATCAGTAGCCCATGGATTTCCAGAGTTAGCCAACAACACATAACCAAGCAAGCACCCATTCCCCGACTGAAATGGTGAAAACCAAAAAAGGAGGATGCTATCCACCTAGGTATTATGAACAATTTGTCTCTCTTAACTGTTTCATGTGCCAACAAAGCAACAGAAAATTGGACAAAAAACTAGATTTAAGGAGGAAGAAAGAAGCAACAGATTCAAAAATCTGACACAGAGAAAGCGATTGAACCACATGAAAAATGAAGAACTTACAGCAAACCTCAAGAGCAGGCATGATTTGCCAACGCCAGAGTCTCCAATGAGCAAAAGCTTAAAAAGATAGTCACTGAAACATGAAAGTTATGGTAAGTAGTCAACTTAAGATTCTAGAAAGAAAAAAAATCCAACTTTTGAAAAAAACATTTCCACCTCATATGAAAAGTACAAGAAAATATTAGCCAATAATTTCACATATTATTAAATATGCCACCCAGAAATCTCACATACTAGATAGTATCAAGCGAGAAAGCTCATCAACTACGGAAATTTTGAATGTCTTTCAGTATCACGTGAGTGGCACAAGCAACATGATGATTACTACTGGTTTAAGCGCATCAAATTGCATATAGTTCTGAGGTCTAGGCCTATGCAGCAATACAATTTTCTTCTCCCTGAACAGAAATGATCCTTACACTACCATCACTTATATCATCATGAATAACCAAGTTGAAATGGCAAGAAACATGTTACACGAAATTAGAAGGCCAATCTGATATGTGATCAACATCTTCACCACCAGTGAAGCTTGCAGCATGATTAATGACAACTGACAAAGCAAAAAGTCTCATAACAGCACACATTTTCATTGGTAAACAAATCAACCTTAAGTTATAATTCCAACTGCTACAGCCTAGACCAACTAGTTACCAAAAGGACAAGATCGACATCCACCTCTCAACCAGGCAGAGATTATATTCTAGTTGTCGTTTCAGCCACAATCACAAAGTTCCAAATGCTTGAAATTTGCTGTTTCTCCTAACACAACTAACAACGATAAGGAAAGGCATCGATACCAAAACTGAATAAATTAACGGAAACTATTTCATCCATAATCCGGTTAGATTAACACGATTAGATTCAAACAATATCTCAACATATTTGAAAATAGAACCTATGTGATCATACATATCAATCAATTATTCAGCTCAATATTTTAGTACTCTCTTTGTCCAATCAGGAATTTAATTACAGTTATTGCAACAATTTTCTAGGCTCAGATTCTAAGAACTACAAAAAAGATCCTCATCCTTGTCAAAACGATCTAGTTCTCGGATCAACCAACATCAGCAGAAAAAAAATAGATCCCTAATCCCTTATCTGAAAGCATGTATCATCAACCAACCAAGGAAAACTCGTTCAAGAGGTTATAGAGAAAAATCACAACGGATCTAAATGAACTATTAAATCTATCACCAAAATCTAAAAGGGTTCCGAGAATGAACGTCAAAATTCAATCTTGAATTCAGAATTCAAAAGGGTCTAAAATTTTGACCCAACAAAAGAATATCAGAAAAAACTTACTATTCTGGATTCATTATGACGCTATCTGGACAAAAAGAATTCCGGGATCGATACTTTCACGAAGAGATAAGAGAGGAGCCAAAAGGGTAGATGGGTTTTTGCGTTTCCCGGCGAGAATTTAACGGGAGCTTCGTACACGTCGTCTCAGAGAAGGATTGGAAGAGAAAGTTGTGAAAGGAAGAAAATGGAGAAATGAGAGAGGGGAGGATTTGTCTTAGTATTAAAAGGAAGCCTAAATTGCAGGTACTGTGGAGATGGGGAAATGACGTGGCAAATTCATGGGGTGCTCTAAACGTGTCAAGCACTTGTCAGCCAATTACGATTTTGAGATTTGGGGTTTGGCCCATTTTATAATTTTTGTCTTTTAAAATTTTTTTGGTAAGAAGATTTTCATTTAAGTTTGATCAAATTGTATTAGTACAGTACAATGATTAATTAAGGTGATGGTTTATGTGGAAGAAACACAATTATGAGAAGTTTCAACTTTCATGTTTGGTCGTGCACCATACTTCTCTTACATTTTTCGATAAATTATGATAGAGAATTAGTTAGACACTTTATTTTTTTGGAAAAGAAAAAATGATTTGAGTAGATTCGACTTTGATTAACAATCTAGTTCATGATATGTCCTCGAAATCATATCGATAAATATATGATATTTTTTGTGAAAAAATGATCTGTTCTTATCAATTAAGTAAACTTGTCAATTGAATAAATTTGTGTTAGTCTAATTAAACACGTGTACGTTAAAAAAATTTTTTCTTTGGATATTGCTTTAGTATTACAGCTGCTTACATCACAATTCACATACAGGCCATACTTCATGGATCTTCCCATCAAAGGTTATATACTGATACTTTGTTGTGTTAATGTTTATATTTATTATTAGTATCTCTATTTGTGGTGTTGGAGCACACGTTTTATAATGCAATTACTAATGAGAATTGAAAAATTGCAATTGTGGAGGCCCTAAATCCGCGATAGTCTAGTTTGTAGAATATGCGTTTGCAGTCTGAAATTGGTGTTGCAGCAGAAAACTGCCACAAAGCATTTGCAATTCAATTAATCATTACTAGTTTAGCCCGTAAAGAACTGAAACAAGAAAAATTCGCAGACATTTCTTTTCTAATTCGCAGAAATTTTAGTTTTGGTTTATATTCACAAAAAAAAAAAATTTTGGGTACAGTTGGTTGGTTTGTGTCAAATTTGATTCCTCAAAACTTTTCAATAAAGATGATTTTTGCTAGATGTACTCTAAATTATCAAATTGGAAATGTTGATGAAGCTCTATAGTGCAAATGACACTAGGGAATTGATGAAGCTTACATAGGTATAATAATGTGGCAAGTCACATTCATGAGACTTAAGAGCATTAGGGGAGATGAAGAAGCAAAAAAAAAAATTTTTTTTTTTTGGAGGGAGATGAAGAAGCAATTGAACACCAAATGTATACTTCTCTTGACTGCTTTATTAGAAACCAATTATCTAAAATTCCGTAGTTTGAAGATAGTGTGACCAATTGAATGTTTTATCGGTTCTGATGGACTTTTTTTTTTTTCGACAAGGAGGTATTCTGATCTGGTCAGAGTCATCTGAGCGAGCCAGACTACTCCTCTCAAAGGCTGTGAGAGCCCTGCCTGCCCTGATGGACATTCTGCTTTGTGGGTTTTACATACTTTATAAGTCTAATAGCAAACTCCACGAAGTTTTGTTCAAATCGGCTTCCAAGAAGAATGGAAAAAGAGTTCAATTTGACAAGCTTATCAATTACTACTATTATAAGTAGTCTTTTTGACCAGCCAAAAGTCGCCGACATTTCTCAACCCTGTCCGCGTGAAATCGCGGAGTCCAAATAATCGGCCAAAGATTCTTACCTCTCGACAGCCGACTCTTTCCTGGACACCACGGAGGCACAAACGAGGAAACTCTTTCCCAGCTCTTTCCTTCCCTCCAACGTTTTAGTCTTTGTGATTCCAACTTTCGTAGTTTGTTCTGTCCGACAAAATAATCCAAGAAACCCACAAACATCATCGTCATCATCATCAATATGTATCGCTCGTCGAGCTCCGCGCGGGTCTCTGACGAGTTCTTTTCTAATTCTTCATCATCATCAGCAGCTGCAGCAGCTGGAGCTATGTCCTCCACGAATCCTAAGCCAGCAACAACCACTCCAGATTTGGACCATTTGCCGACTTACAATCCTATGTCCCACCTTGCGAAGAAAGAAAAAAGTCGTTTAAGATCTGCTGAAAATTCTATTCATCTCATCCCGGTTTTGTTAGTGCTCTGTGCCATCGTTTTGTGGTTTTTTTCTAGCCCAGGTAATTCATTTTACCCATTTCTCAGCTACCCTTTTGATCAATGTACTTAATATTGTTTTTTTTCTTATTTTTTGGTAGCATGAAATTTCTCATTCCTTATGACGATCCCATTTGCTCTGTTCTTGGTTCTGCTAAGTTT
This sequence comes from Coffea humblotiana, assembly GCA_023065735.1. Taxonomy (NCBI): domain Eukaryota; kingdom Viridiplantae; phylum Streptophyta; class Magnoliopsida; order Gentianales; family Rubiaceae; genus Coffea; species Coffea humblotiana. The sequence continues at coordinate 24,558,010 of CM041215.1, read as the reverse complement.
TTCTTTTGTGAAATGGAGAGTGATTTGTTTCTTTGAATTCCTAAAATTTATAGCTGGGTGATCAGGCCGGGGGGGGGGGGGGGGGTTTAAGGATATCAAGATCAATAAGAGTTGACTTGAAGGTGATGTCCAATATTTGTGTATGGCTAAATCCAACTGCGGAGGAAAGAGAATCTGAACCTAAAAGACTACTACTCCGCTTAGAAGTGAAAGCTTTTGTCATAGGAGACTAGGATCAATTATCTAGGACTCTGAATGTGGATACTGGGAAAAAATATTTAATGACTTAGATGTGGTTCATTTTTGTAGTGCTGAAGTCGAAGGAAGTTTGATTAAGTAACATAAGAAGATAGCTTGATAAAATTACTGCACTATGTCAACATATGGCGCTAAAGAAAGACGAAACTGCTGGACTACAAGCAATTCTCCAGCGGAGAATAATACTAACAGAGACTTTCGGCAGAGCAGAGCTCAACATGGAAGAGAACTCGTGTATCAGATCTTAAATACTCAAGGCTGTGTAATTCAAGCTGCCATTGTAATTGTGATCGGGGGAAAAAGAAAACAAAAAAGGGATCTTGGATTTTTTGGAGAAATTATGCCTTTTGTTTAACACCTCTGATATTTTTCTGTATAACTATGTACCGAAAATTGTATCTTTATAGTGGGTAGTTAGGTATTTGAAACAATTTCAGTAGAGGCAAAACCTGTACTTATCATGAATATTACTGATGCTGTATGCAATAGGTTTTTTGTTGTCATTCTTGTTTGTTGATATCCTACAGATGAATGGAGTTCTCACTCTTCCTTCTTATCATTGATAATATTTTCTGCTGGACACTGTTGAGGCATAAATTTGATCCCCAAGTTTTAAGTGTCTTTTGTTCTCTGTTGTTTCCCAGCTAGTAATTTTGGTCAAGTTTTACGATGATCTTCTGGACCTGGAGTATTCCAGAGGTAGTGAAGAGATAATAATCAAAATATGTGTGCCTATAATAACATGGGGGCGTTTGTGAACTGCTGTTTCTGCCTTCTTAGTAACCTTATGTTGTTTGTCTTTGAACATCTCATCAATTCAATGTATGAGCGTTGGTTGGGATGGCAAGATTGTTGGATGCAAGTGCATTATGTGATGATGGCGGAGAAAGTGCTGGACCACTAAAACTTTAGTTGATTGAAAGTTTATCGTGTTCCCTGGTGGCATCTTCTGTTTTTTTGCAATGTAGAAGGGATTCTCTATGAAACATGTCCTAAATTCTATTTTCAAAAAAATGATATATTTGGTGTAAGATTGCTGGTATATGTGGTATTCTTGTGCACATACCGAACTGAGTTTCTCTAAGTTATGTAGTCTACACTTGTTCTTGTTTTGGGTGTCAATACTAAAGAATTTGTTGACTGAGACTAGATATGAATTTTAGCTTATTTATTTGTTCCTCATGACTCATCTTAAGATAAAGAAGCCTCAATGGGATTCGGAGTTTTGATTTATACTCTGTACTGCAGTTGATTTGGTGAATAAAAGTGATTCCGTTGTTGCCAGAATCGAAAGTTCATTGATTAAGAGTGGAGTTGATCATGGCCATGGAAAGAGTAGCTTGGAATCCACCTTGAAGCAGGAAGATTTAAATCCAGCTAACGAATCTACAGAAGGCGTAGATCCAGTTAATCAATCTACTGATGATGAAGTTCTGGATAACCAATCTACAGGTTCAGCAGAGCACAATACTATTAGATAGCATGGAAAAGTCTTACTGCTTCTCTGCATCGATCAACATGTCTTACGGTCCAGTACGAAGAATTATTTTGACATTTACAGTGGATGCTTTCTGTTACTTTGTACCTGAACTCTACTCTATTTAGGCTTTTTTTGAAAGACAAATGTAAATGCTCTCAGTAGCACACGTCCATTTATTGCCTCCGAAGAGGAGGAGATCTTGCTTCCTATTATTCTTTCAGACCTTCAAGAGATACAGTTCTGTATTTAACTTTCAAGTTGTGGAAGGCATTACAGTATTTTGATTTTGTCTATAAAAGCATGGTGAAGAAAATATTTTTGTGGCAGCTTAAGCTATGTATTGTATCTTTACATTTGAGATACGAAGATGAGAAGAATTCTGTTCTATCTTGTGCACTATTTCAAGCCCCATCCAAATTTCGCCACCTCTTGCATGTTTCAGTTAGTTAATAGAGGCTCAAATTCAAAATTCGTGTGTTCCAGCACTGGTCCAAGACTAAGTAGCTTAGGGATAACAATGTTGTTCCTAACAAAGCACACCAGAGGATCATCCCACTGCAATAGTGTTCCCACAACATTTGCTCGTATGGTTAATGGGAACACACGACCCCAGCGCTCATCTTGATAAGACCTGAATGCTTCTTCGATCGACATGGTTTCGGATTTGACAGCCTCTGCAAGCTTTTTAGCCAGAACCACTGCATCCTCTAGTGCACAGCATGCTCCTTGTCCAAGGTTGGGTGTCATTGGGTGCCATGCATCGCCGACCAGCACAACCTTTCCTGTTGACGCTGGAGGACTTGCCACTGGCCAAAGCCATCTGTCTACCAATGGAGTTCTTATGATTGTGTCATCAGGGGTAAGATCTATTACGTTCAATAAATCTGCTGGCCAATTTCTAACTAATTCATTAGTTTGCTGCCTCAGCAGAGATGTATCAGTGATCTTTCGACCTGCACATGTACAAATGAAACAACTAAAGCAATTTTTGAGAAAAGACTGGTTGTCCCTAAAAACTAGAGAATTTGCTAAGTTGGGTATCTCTAGAGCATTCTTCTTTATACTAAATCTTTAGTTCAATCTGATTTAGGGGATCATTAGTTTCAAAACAGAACGAGTGTGCACTCAGCATACTAGCGTGGGGCACTGCTAGACAAGACAAATCAGCATCCTGCTTGATGATCAGAACTTCATTTTGTAAAGAATTAGCAACTTGACTGATAAACAAGAGGACTTGAGAATAAACAATGTATACACAGCATACCTGGAGATGAGCTGTTGAAGCAGATAAACCAGTAGACCTTAGTTGAAGAAACTGGGACATATCCAGCCCGTATTCCTTTTCCATAGATATAGTTGACTCTGGGATTAAATGGCTGCCCTTCAGGAAAATATCCTAGGCCACGAAAAGCACAATGACCAACGTATTTGGCCTCTGGAAATCCCATCCACTTCGCCACTGGAGACCCGATTCCATCACAGGCGATCACCACCTGGTGAAATGTCAGACCTTTGGATACTGTAGGACGAATAAGGGATGCAGCAATTTCAAGAAAAGAAGGACGCAAGTCAAGCTACCTTTGCAGATAACTCACTACCATCCTGAAGTTGCAACTTTGTTTCTCCATTTTCCTCTCTTTGGATATTCACCAGCCTTGAGGAGAAAGAAACGGAATCTGATGGTAGCTGATTTGCTAGTGTTTCTAGTAAAATTCTCCTCTCCACTGCACGGACCTCTTGACTGCTTCATCTTAATTTAATCAGGAAATTATGCCAGTGAAAGATTGTGCAACGAAATACTCGGTGGAGTCAAAGTGGAAGCCAAGAAGCACCTTTCATCTTCATCCTTGAAATTGAAGGACCGCATTTCGTTTCCATCTTCTGACTTTATCACCATCCTGTAACGCTAGTTACACGAAAAAGTTACTAATTTGCAACAAGACCCTTGAAAGAGTAAAGAATGATTACATGATTTTTCCAGTGTCAAGATTGAAGAACTTGATTTTTTAAACAAAGTGTCTTCATGGATTGCATGCTTAGATTTTTAATCGAGGAATTAAGAACGTATCTGCATTCTCGCGGGTTTGTTATTGCATTGCTGAATAGTGAATAGTTCATTCAATATACACCAGAAAATACACATTTGCAAAAGTTCTAAAGAAGGTATGTATACAAGTATCAAGTGATGCAAATAAATATACCCTTGAATTTCAAGAAATTGGGTCCTGAGTTCATTTCCAACTCCAATTGCATCCAACACACTCCATCCATTCTTGAACAAGGTTAGTGAAGTTCCTCCAGTTCGCAAAGACTCAGCCTGCTCAAGTACCCTGGACTTAATTCCAAGCCTACTCACCCAAAAAAAAAAGCAAAAAAGAATCCCACACAAAAACAACAGCAATCATAAGTACTTTACATTGTACAGATCACAAGCAGTTGTCCACTTGTGCTATTTTTATTTTCGAATAGAATTAAAGACAACCTTTGAAGTGAAACGGCGGTGGCGAGGCCGGCAATCCCTGCTCCGATAATAACTATGTCTTCTTTCTTAGCATCAGCTTGTGCTTTAATGCTGAAAGGAGAAGTTCTGGATTTGGGTGTAATAGACCTACTAGTGTTATTGATTTGGGCAGCTTCAAACCAAGGCTGGTTTGCAGGAAGACGATGGAGGGATTGGAATGGATGACGAAAAGAAATTGACGACTTCACAAGAAGTAAATGAGGAGAAGCGGCAGAGGTTGATGCTGCCATTGCCATGATTTGATCCTTGGAGAAGCGTTAGATTTGGTTGCTATGAAATGAAATGCTATGAAAAATGATCATACATTTTTTTTTTCCCGGGAAGACGATTATTTTGAACCTCAAGCTGTTTTATTGATTTACTTAATTTTTGTGGTCTGTTTTATTAGCGCAAAATTGCATGGGAATATGTGGACGTGTCAAAATAAGCACTTTTAGCTTTTCAGTTCCTCTTTTACCCCTCAAGAAGTAGTGGTGTCTTTTTCACTATGGTCCTTGAGAATACAACGTTGTGGCAATTCAATCCTTCAACTATCTAAAGTTATCAATTTTTCCTGAAAAGTTTGCATATTCAAGTTGCAAGGGTTGGGCTGATTTAGCCCCCTTAGACAGTGCTGATTGAAAGGATTCCACTCGAAAAGAATGATATTAGCCATTAGGGAAGCTTTTTAAGGGAGTTCATCCAACATTTCACACAAATAGAACAAAAATAATGTATAAGGGAAAGATAATTTGTGAATATTGAAAAGTGTGTGAACATAATGTTTAAAAAGTGACGAATGTAAATGTTCAATAAGTTATTCTAGACTTCCAAGAAAGTGTAATCAAATACAATTTACCTTAAGATGGTAATAAGAAGGTAGAGAAAAAGACAATTTCTTCGTGCTATCAGATTAGTCTCTTTCACTTTTTTTATTACACGTTTTTAGTTTCATATGCTAAACCAGAAAAACAAAAGAAGAAAGAAATGGAGTAACTTGCTATGTTATCTATCTTTTTGTTGTTCAATTGCACTGAAAAATAGTGCAAAAAGGGACATGGGTGACGTGAGGTTTGTATTGATTTTACAGGTCAGTAGTTTTCGTTGTTTCTGGCAGAAGGGAGAAGTAGTTTCCATCTTGTTCTCTTTTCCCCTCATTGAAGATGAAAAAAGTGGAGCTTTAAAAGGAGAAAACAGGAAAAGGCCCCAACAAAACTTCTGCTCAAAGTATGACAAAGATTTGGGATCAATTCTGCATGCCTCTGAACCGAGTGTGTAATGTGAGAAAATTGGTTCAGTGACGGAGATAAAAGATCAAGATGAGTACAAAGCTATTAGATTGTAAAATATGTCAATAATCTCGCATTATGTTATACCTGTTGCTAAATGCTGACCTCCCAAACAGTTATGGTACAAGAAAGAATATGACAAAAACAACACGATTTTTCCTTCTAGTTTCCTCATTCTGGGCTTCGACGTATAAGCAAGACATAACGACTTTATCTGATCAATCAATTTGCTTGAGACAAATTATTTGCATTATCTTGCAAAGCGGGTAGCTGGGCTAGCCAAGGAAGGAGCTTAGCATGGACTAACTCTGGTCTGTCATCATGAGGACAATGTCCAACTCCTTCCAGAACAAAAAGACTTACGTTTGGTACTTGACCAGGCAAGGAGGAGAAATACTTGCCCACAGGTCCATCAATAGGGGTGAATGGGTCTTCATCACCCCAAAGCACCAGGATAGGTAGTGTAAGTTTTGGGATCAACTGAACTGGACTTGGACCCGGTGGTCCAGTGACAACTGAAACAAAAGCATCGAGTGCCCCTTCATCATCTGCTGGTTCCCTAATTATCTGCAACAATTTGAGGGGGGGAAGAAAAATCATGCATTTTTCAGTATTATGATGGATTTAGCGAACTGCAATAGAAAGTTACGAGGAAGAACACAATGGTCAGGAGAGGAATGGATTGACATTAATCAGTTACCTCTACCAGGTCATCATCCACAGATTCCTTATTTCCATAGATTGACGTTAAAATGTTCCTAATATTATCTCTGCATCAAACATGACGTGTTAAAGCTTTACGATCAGGCAGCCCCAATTATGGGATCACAGAAAACATCAGTTTATATAGTACTAGTACCTTTGTTTGACTTTATCGAAAAGAAAAGCGGCAATCCTTCTCTGATTCAGTAAGAAGTCGAAAAACCAAAGTAGAGGTAACAACAGCTTGATTCTCCAATCATCAACAATGGCTTTGTTGTTCATGCCACCAGCACAATTTACTAGAACAAGCCCTCGAATCAAGGACCGACTACTAGACTCTATTGAAATAAGAAGTAAACCAGAAACATTTTCAATCAATACAGGGGAGCATAATACTTCCTTTTTTCAAGTACAGGCATAAGCTAAACATACCGGCAGCAGCAATTAGACAAGCAAGACTTCCAACTGAGTTCCCGATTAGTACCGTTGGCATTTGAATAATTTCATTCACAAAATCCAATATCAACTGTTTGAGCAGAATTACTACATCTGTGAGTAGTAAATACTAGTAAATTGCTCATAGACATACATTAAACAAACCATTCAAGAGTTCACCTGACTCCAACCTTCCGTTGAGTATGCAAAGCCTGTAGGTTTATCAGAAGCACCAAAGCCAAGAAGGTCGATAGCATAAACAGTATAACTTCTAGACAATATTGCTATGTTCCTGAAAGAAAATCAATTAATTGTGATGCTTTGTAGAAAAAATATCAGATGACTTGAGCATACAATCCATCTACATGAAGCATACAATCTTGGAAAAGGAAAAATATGTGCAAATGCAGAAGGAAAGGATAGGATAGGACATGACAGGACTTCAGCAAGGACAACTAAAGAAGGAGAATGTGTAGAATAATGAAAAAAGAAAATACCAACCTTTAAGATCAGAAAAATCTGATGTAAGAGGTTTTCAAAATCTTTATCAAATGAAAGGAATGAACAAGATCTCCTACGCAACACACGGATAATGTGAATACTTTGCTTGAAGCGATAAGAACCACAGAAAAATAGGTACTACATAATCATAGGGCCCTAGAACAAAAATGCTCTATAGTGTTCTTAGATTCAGAATGTAGATTGAATGCAACATAAAGTTTGTAATAAAAAATTTGATGGATACTTGCGCCAATGAGCAACGGAAGCCCCGAACCCATGAACTAGAAGTAAAGGGGGAGCGGCAGGTGAGGTTTTTCCATCGCCTGCCTGATAATGCAAGTAGTTGATTTTGTGGCCTCTCCATAGCCAACTTCTGCTTATTGCCTTTATGTCACTTACATCCAACGATAACACGTTATCCTCTTCCTCTGATATGACTGTGGCAGGAGCTGCAGAGGAGGACCTAACGGGTTGGATGGTCCTGACCGTAACATGCTTGCGCCTGTGATGACAATGCCTATTACTTCAGGAAATTCACTTGAGGATGCTCTAAAGATTTTATAGACATCTCAGTATACATAAGAGTGTAGTTTCATCTAACATCTGGTTGAAATAAAACAATTTAAAAGCTAATTATCAGTTTATAACCTGTACAATAGCATTCAGAAGCTTAAGGTATGAATTCTGATTGCACCTACGATAGCCTCTTTTTTAATGTATGCATTTACCTGGCCTATGTTATTGGACCAATTACTTTAGACCTGGTAAATCTTTGCAGAAAGAGGGATTTAAAAGAGTCTAAACAACAAATCAAGATTTGCAATGTAGGTACAATAAGATATGCCAATTTGGGAGAATCTAAATCTCACGCTGACGTCTAAAACGAGTACAATACTAAATAACGCAGGAGGAGTTGTTAGCATTTGATTATTTAAACTGATTTTGAATTATAATTTTGAAAATTATCACTAGCTGCTATGATAATCATGTCGTATTGCCACATTGAATATTTCGTACTCTTGAAAACATGCAAATAAAAAAATCTAAAAAAGATGATTAAGTAATGCAATTATTAAATTAGACTGCTATTTACCTTTGGATTAGTGAAGTTCCTCCACTTCGCAAGGACTCAGCCTGTACAAGTACCTTGGACCGAATTCCAAGCCTAACTTACAAGAAAACAAAATCCCATGAAAAACTTGAATAACAATCCTGAAAAGTTATCAAAATTCTACCCCAAAGAAAAAGCAGTTGGATTAAGGAGAACCTTTTGAGTGTGATGGCGGTGGCTAGGCCAGCAATCCCGGCACCGAGTGAAAGTATATATTCCTTCTTGAAATCAGCTGGGACTCTAATGCTGAATAGGGAAGTGGACTTGAGAAGTAAACAGGGAGAAGCGGCGGAGGTGGATAACGCCATTACTATTGACTGATTTTTGGAGTGGTCTTGGATTTAGATTTATTTCCTCAGGGGATATTTTCCCGGGAAGACGTGATTATTTTAAGCCAGAAGCTCTTTTAGTAGCAAATTACACGGTTACCCACTAAATTTTTTGAATAGTTGAGTTCTGTATACTTAACTTTTAAAAGTAGGTATTTTACCTATTAAACTATCAAAATTATAAATTTTAAACAATTCTATCTGTTCCTACCATCAAGTCTATTTTCACCGCTCTGTCTTGTGACTCTTATGAGTAGGGTGCGTTCGAGTCGAGTTGAGCTCGAATAATGCTCGACTCGAGATAAAATAATTAAATTCGAATTCGAACTCGATCTCGAACTCGAGTTTAATTAAATCTAATCAATTCAAATCAAGTTCAATCGAGCCCATTCGAGCTCAATCAAGTCTAATCAAACTTACGTAATAAAAATTAATATTTTACATATAATTTTAAATAAAAGATATTATTGACATTTTACAATAATAAAAATTAAAATATATATTAGAAAAAAACTTAATTAGGCTCGTTTAGCTTTCGAGTGTAAAGTATTAAATCTTGAACTCGATTCGCTGCTTCTATCAAGCAGCTCGAGCTCGAGGCGAACTGCTGATTGAGTAGCTTGCGAGCTCGAATCAAGCTATTCGGTTCAGCATCAACCCTACTTATAAGTCCTGTGGTCTAGAGACTTGATCGTAGAAATATACAATTGTCCAAAATTTACACTTTTTTATAATTTAGTGAATAAATACATACTTTTAAAAGATGAGTGGCTGAAACTCTGCTATCCAAAAAATTCAATGGATAGCCGAGTAATTTGCTCCACTTTTAGTTGTTTATTTGTTTAATTTTCGCAGTCCACTTCACAAGTCACAGCTAGTGGAAAGTTTCAATTGTGGAATCACCGAAAAAAAAAATCAACTGGACAAGCTAACGTGTCAATTGGTACTCTCAAAATGTAGTATTTTTTTATTATAGTCCTTGAAAAATACAACAATGATGTCTTGTCAATTAAAAGGTTAAATATTAAAAGTTTCAATTATTTTCACAAATAATTTGTGTCGTACATATCTTTTGTTCTTTCTTGTAAATTTCTATCTTATAAATTTTAAATTGACGAAGATTCAATGATTGAAAAATGATTCAATGATTGAAACACGCATTTTTGTGTGCAAATTTGTTATCAAGGCCAAGATTAAAATGATCCAATGGTTGAAAACACCCTTAATGGCTGAAAAAAGAGTAATATGCACCTTCAATTTGTTGCCAAAAAATTTTTTTTTGGGGGGTGGGGGGTTGGAGGGGGGGGTTTTCTTTGTACTTCAAGCTCTTTATTTTGGTTAGTATCTTCTTCCTGGTTAAAGAGGTAATCCCATTTCCATCACCATGTTATAATTCACTTTAGCTGCCATTGCAAAAATAACAGCAGTTAGCTAACGTGAAACAAAGGAAACAATGTACATGATATCCATTTATTGTTCAATACCATATTCGAAAAATAATCAAGATAAGAAACAGATTTAAAGACTGAGAAAAAAAATCTTGCAAATTAAACAAGGCTGTTAGCGGTCTATTATTTGAAGAGATCCGCATACCAACAAAAATTTTCCATGTGTTATTGCTATCCAAACTTATTGCTCGAGTGAAGCAAATATCTATTATTGCCATCCATAAACCCAAGCAACTCGTTACCAATCGTGGGATATGCCAAAGGAGGCAACTGTTTATGCTACCTAACGCTAAAGGAAAATTATTAAGAGAGAGAAATAAACAAATAAAAATAAAAATAAAGGCAGCACTGCACATTCCATCTGTTAATCCATTTCCATATATTAACAACCCCGTCACACTTGCTAATTTACTCTGTTTTGTTTCGTTAATGATGTTAGAGCTTATTCACTTACTTTCCCATCTTTATTTTAATAAATAAATCAAGGGCTTTTCCTTATTAATTCTTAGACACTTGTTAGTATGCCTAAATCAGATCTAACTTATCATGTGAATATACAGTTAATGATTGCATCTATATAGATTTTTTAATTTAACTTTGCCTTTTCAAAAAAGGTAATGCTTTGGAAGGTGAGTTTTTTGGGAGTTTGTCTAAAATTTTACTGTAACTTACTATAGAAGTTTTTAAAAAAAATTTTGAAATGTGTAGATTTTTTAATATTTTGAAGTGTATAGTTTAAAAACTTTAAAATTTTTTTTGAAGTTACTGTAATTAAAATTTTTAAAAAACTTGTAGCAAACAAACTTGGCAAAAACTTGGGTTACAAACAAGGCCTCTATTTGATCACTTGATAGATGTACTCGTAATTTAAAAAACACAAATTGTATATTCTACTAGCTAGTTTGAAGGCTGTTGGTGCCATATTTACGGCAACAATAATTTGAGGCCGAAAGCGTAAAGTAAGTTTCTCTTCGAAAACTACGGTCCACCTAATAAGGTTGGCCAGTGGACTGTTAAAGATTAAAAAGGACTATTTTCAGATCCATGGCGTACGGATGCACCCATTTTTGGATGAAAGATACAAAATCATGTGGCTTTGTGATATCTGTATCCAAATCCTGTCATGAATTGAAAATTTGTAATGGCATGTTACGCGTGAGAAGTTTCTTGAGAGATTGAGGTCCGTTGTTCTTTAAATATCCTTCTACTTTTTTTTTGAAAATAATAATTGTTGTATAATTTAATCTATTCTATACTAGGAGGAAGAAACGGACCTAAAAAAAGTTAGAAGTAAGGGATAATTGCAGAAACCTCCCCTGACTTTTATAGTAATAGCATTGACCTCCCCTATTAATTTTGAAATAGCACTGACCTCCCCTAAAAAAAGTTGGAGGCAATTTAATAGGCAAAAGTGGGTCAATTTACTAAAGTACCCCCAACATGATTTAATTTTACCAAATGAATGTGATGAGTACTTTCATCAAACCCAACAAAACGTTTGTTAATAAAAATTACACTAAATTAGTTTAACTAATTAACTAATTAACTAAATAACGAAATAAGGAAATAACTAATAATCTAATTAATTACTTAATTGGATAAACTAATAAACTAATAAACTGCTTAACTAATTAACTAACTAATTATCTAATTAACTAATTTCTATTTATGTAATTATCTAATTAACTAATCAAACTATATCTACATAGTAAAACTAATTAACTAATTAACTAATTATCTAATTAATTAATTAACTAATTAACTAATTTCTGTTTATCTAATTAACTAATTAACTAAAGCTATTGTCTGTCCGAAACTAACAAACTATTTGCATGTTAAACTAATTAACTAACTAATTATCTAATTAATTAATTAACTAATTAACTAATTTTTTTAATCTAATTAACTAATTAACTAATTAGTTAATGCGCTAATTGGTTAATTAGCTCCACAGGCCAACGAAATTGGTTAAATAGCGCATTAAATATAAAACTATTTCTGCACAATTAAATTAATTAACTAATTAACTATTAACTAATTAACTAATTTCTATTTATCTAATTAACTAATTAACTAATCAAACTATTTCTGCATTGTTAAACTAATTAACTAATTAACTAATTAACTATTAACTAATTATCTAATTAACTATTAACTAATTATCTAATTAACTAATTTCTGTTTATCTAATTAACTAATTAACTAATTATCTAATTAACTAATCAACTAAAGTTGTTGTCTGTCCGAAACTAACAAACTATTTGCATGTTAAACTAATAAACTAATTAACTGCTTAACTAATTATGAGTAATTTTTTTTTAACTTTCACATATTTAATTTATGTTAAATACAAAACATACTAGTTTTCCTTTTGGCACTATTTAACCAATTTTTCCCATAAAGAGTTGGTATGTTTTCCATAAAGAGCTGGTATAAAACATACTACAAAACCTGCCAGTTTCCCATAAAGAGCTGGTATGTTATGCGTTATTTAACCAAATTTTCATATTTAAACAAATTTATGAAAATTAAAATAACGTATTCAAAAGTTGCATTTTTATTTGGAAGAACGCATTCCTTCGATGCGTTTTTCACCCTTTGGAAAGAAACTTAAAAATCATCACCCTTTAGAAAGTTAGTTTAAAAACTCTCTCTTTTTGGGAATTTACTCCTTATTAATACAGCCACTATATTTATTTTCTTGTATTAATTTTTGTTATGGTTTATGATTTTCTTATATTTTATCAAAAAAGTTAATAACTATTGTAGTTACAATTATGGAGATGTTAATTTGTCGTATGTGTAATTCTTTTGTTTTATAAGAATTGTTATATCAGGGGTAATTTTGAAATTTAATTGCATTTAATTCCGAAACACTCATTAAACCAAGCTAGATATTGGAATGAAAAATATGTTGCATTTATACCCCCTGAACTTGCTTGATCCTTAATGCCTATACCCCTCCCTTATTAATACTAATTGTCAAGCAAGATGAGGGCAAAATTGGAAGAAATTTCTTATCTCACTTCTACCAATAATTTTTTAATGGGACATCAAGCCTCAGGAGAGGTTTCTGCAACGAATTATTCCTGTTCAGGGGTGCTGAATGCAATTTCTAAACCTAGAGGGGAGGTCAGTGCAAGTGTCAGAAAAGTCAGGGGAGGTTTCTGCAATTATCCCTAGAAATAATCCTGAGGAAACTGAATTAGTGGCACTTTTCTAAGCAAAATCACTTTTTTTTAATGTGGTAAAATTGATCATTGCCTTCCACCTCACCAAACTTTTAAAATTTTGGTGATGGCCACCCCCGTTTTTTAATATCCTCCTACGCTGTACGTTGTTTGTATCAAGGTACTAGTTCTTCTCTGAGTTGCAGCAAAGCTGCATTTTCATATCTTCGATAGCAAACCATGGAACTGCCTATGGTTGACGTTTCCCTCCTTAGCCAAGATTCTAACGAGAAATCTATAGTCATCAAGCAGATTCAAGAAGCTTGCCAAACTTGGGGCGCTTTTCACGTAATATCTCTCACACTAGAATACTACTCCCTTATTGGCTGCACTTATCCAAACAAGAGCAAAAGTGCAAAACAAAGAAGACATCTCTTAAGCTTATTTTTCTTTATTAAATGTTCTACATTTTGAGTTCACTATTTTTTTTCAGGTTATTAATCATGGGGTATCCGAATCAGTCATACAAGAAGCCATGGAAGTGAACAAAAACTTCTTTGACTTGCCGGAGATGATGAAAAAGGAGATATTGGAGCTTGGTTCCAGGGACATGTTCAGCCCAGTAAAACTGTTTACTTTTCAACGCAGTGCTCGGGGCAGTGACCTGCTCCAAAGGGACTTAGTGAGGCTTTATGCCAATCCTTTTGAAGACTTCATTGATTTCTGGCCCACCAACCCTGCTGATTACAGGTGCGAGAATTTGTATAATGGTCGAAGTGTTTTCAGTTGATTTTGGCTAAACACTACGTATAAAATTTGAGTAAAGAAACAACTGTCATCTTTGTACTTAGTGTTATAACATCGGTGTAATACTAAGGCGTTGTTTCATACTAGGGCATGAATTTCAAAATTAATTATAGTGATACTTGTAATTTGGTAAAGGTTAATTGGAATGAGTTAGTGATATGATAGACCTATTCTATCGGTTTTATGATTAACTACTTTTTAGAAGTTAATCAATTATTACTTATCATGTATCTCATATTTTTAATTAAAAATAAAGAAATTTATAAAAAAAAAATGCTAAAAGAAGCGGAAAAAGTGGAGAAAAAATAGAAGAAAAAGTAGAGGAAAAAGAAAGAAAAAAAAGTAAAATCCATATCTGAATTTAAGTTGCCAAAACACTCTATAGATTTCAACAAAAAAATTCATTGTCATTAACTAGTTAATTATAGTCATAGTGACTGTGATTGATGACATCTTATCTCACGGCTCCTTAAGAGTATAATAAAGGAAAGGGAGGAATGGATTGTGTGATACAGAGAAGAAATATACGAGTTCAAGATTTCTAGTTAAATAGTACTCAAGGTAGTGACCATTTGGCATCTGTCCAGTAGTTAAATTGTAGAGATTATTCGAACGCCATTTCTCAATTATTAGGAAATTGAAAGTCTCAAAAGTCTTAAACCAAGTAGGGATAATTTTGACTACTTTTTACACATAATATCACATTGTAACTGGTTAGAAACTATGATGATTTGACAGGGAGAAAATGGGAAGGTTCGCTAAGGACGTGAGAAAATTGGGCATCACATTGTTTGGAGCCATCATGGAAAGCTTGAACTTGGGTCCAACACACCTTCAAGAAAATTTCGAAAAAGGAATGCACATGGTTATAGCAAACAGTTACTCACCACCACCTCCAGAATCAAGCATCAAGATAGGTGTAGCTCCTCATTCCGATCATGGCATCATCACCATTCTCCTGCAAAGCTCACCGGGTCTTGAGGTCCTGGACATGGCTGATGGTAAATGGAAAGCTCTTCCTTGCCCGGAAGGGTCCCTTCAAGTCCTTGTTGGAGACCATCTGGAGCTATTAAGCAATGGAATATACAAAAGCGTTTTTCACCAGGCAACACTAAGTACCCGCAATACTAGGATGTCTTTAGCTAGTTTTCATAATTTTGAACTGGATGAGGTGGTTGAGCCTGCTACTGAACTGACTGGTGAAGATTGTCCTAAAAGATACGAAGGATGCAGCACAAGAGACCTCATCAAAGATATCTATGCTGGAGAAGTTGGACGTCTCATTGATAGGCTTAAAATCTGAATTACACAACTGATCATATGGTCTATCTTGAATTTAATTCACTCTCTCATGCGGCCTTAAAGATGGAGTCGAGCTACTTGAGCGGAGAAAGGAAGACAGGGCAAGCAATAGTGGCCCCTCCAAACGTATTACGAGATGGCTTCTAAAGTGTGGCTACGTTTTTCTTCTGCTAAATTGTATGTCGTGCTAAGTTATATGTCGTTGGATTCTGTCTAATGTTTATAGTTGTGTGTATGCTTTGTTTTTTATTTACTTTTCATGACTCCACATCAATCTTAATGTTAAGTGTTAATAGCGCTTTGCACTCCTCAACTATTTTCAAATCATACTTTGTGTCCTAAACTATATATTTTTGTTTGCATTGCTATTTTTTTTGAGAAATTTTTTTTCCGTTTTTAATGAATATCCCGTTGACATAGCTCTTAATCATCTTTTTCATTTGACATACATCACATCCTAAAAAATATTACAATAATTTTTTTCCAAAATCTCTTCAAAAAATACAATCCAAAAACAAGTTTTGGTAATTTACAATCTTGGACTTTTTCACACGTCTAGAAAATGAAGCAGAAAATAAAAGCTTTTTAATAAGATTTGGATTGGAGGAAAATTTAGAGACAGTATAAAAGTTGAGGTTAAGAAGGTCATTTTGCTAGTTACTAGCCGATGAAATCTACAATTTGTTAGAATTTAGTTCATTGCGATGGATTACAAATAATTGGAAGTTTATAGTAAATTGCGGAAACTAAAAGTTTTATGGTGCAAAGAACAATTTGGAAGTATTTGTGAGGCGCGAAGAGCAATTAACCCTAATTTGTAGTCTTGATTTCCACTTCAAGTTGTTAGGTATAATTTTCAGTTACTGTAAGTTAATTATGTCAACTATATTATTGGTTATTGTGTGGCTGGTCTTACTCTTTACGAATTGACAAAATTATACCCAAAAAATAATTTAAGTGCCTTGCTGACGCAAAGGGTCACTCTCTAGATAATTGAGGGAGCATCATTAAGTCATACATGCCCAACTCTTAATACCACAAACCAACATTTTGCTCTCCTTCTTCTTGGAACATATGGAAATACTTTGCCATATGGAACTACGTTCCTAAAAATGAAGGATCGTCATCCTTTCTAGTCTTTGTTGGAGACCTTCTACAGGTATATATTGAGACATGGCAAGTATAAGAGTCTATTAATTGCACCAGGTCACCGTACCCGGCAGTAGTGAAACTGAAACCTCGTTGTTCTATGGCCAATTTCCATAGTTTTTGATTTGGATGAAGTAGTTGAACCTGCAATAAACCTGGTCGACGAAGATGGGGTGAAAAGATACAAGGGAAACAGCGTAACGGAGCTTCATTGTCAAAATTCTGCTTTCTGGAGCAATAGAGAGTCCGATTGAGGCATTCCAGACCGGAGCATGACAACAATTATCATGGAAGTGCAATATTATATATATATATATATATATATATATTGATTGATGGATTCCTCAATTTGCTCCATTTGCTCTTTCACTTAGTTGTATATGAAGTAATTACACCCATACATATCTAACAATTGATTTGAAAAAAAAAAAAGCAGGAAAAGAGCCAGATTGAGGATTAGGGATAATGGCTTTTTTTCCTGCATTTCCAAACGATATTCACCACTTAATTAAAGGTCATGAACACTAAACCCGCTTTAATAATAGTTGGAAGTTAATGGTAGGATTTAATCAGCTGCATGCCGATTCCATTGAACCGCTCCTTGAACTTGGTTTCGTTTCATGTTTTGGTATATGTTTTGTGGCCTTGAAACCCTTTAGTAAGGTATGGAAAACGAAACTAACTTCTGTAACCTTAGAGTCTGCATGCTCATATATGTCAAACAAGCATAGATTTACAGATGACCACATGAGGGTTAGCCTTGCATGGACAAGTAAAGGTAGGACTGCAACTTTGATCTTTTCATACATAGAAAAGATAAAACTTCATTAATTAATCATTCTTTAAGCGCCAAAAACAACCAATGTGAGCAAGTGTAATTGGAATCTGATCATGTTAACCTTTCTGGCATAAAGCTAATTCGCAAAATGACCAAGTCGTGGATATATATATGTATTTTAAGCTAAAACGACTGCTTCCTCAAACAAGAAGTAAATGACAACATTGAAACTCCAAAATCAAGTGTAGCTAGCAAGCAAAAGGGACTTTGACCACCGAACTAGATGATACCTGAAGTTCCACTTGCAGATTTCGACGTTGATGGAGCGCCTACCTAAATGCAGTCATTTTATATGATAATCGAAGTCAACTACAAATCATAGATAAACAATCCTACTAGCTGGCCTCCAATAAACAACACAAACAACTGCCTTCCTTGGCCTTTACCAAATCTGTTGCAAACAACTACATTACAATCCTAATCAATTTTGGGAGGAAAAGATTATGAGTTCAATCAGTGATCATAATCCAATTCATGCCATGAAAGTGCCCATAATTGACCTCTCCCACCTAAGCCGCCAAGATTTTTATGAAAAATCTTTGGTCATCAAGGAGATTCATGAAGCTTGTCAAAACTCTGGCGTTTTTCATGTAAAAATCTCTTTCAAATATGCTTATTTTTGGCAGGAGATGCATGCATATTTTTGAGTCAGCACACTTCCTGATTTTGATTTTCTTGATTTACCCACATTTCTGAATTACATATCTTTCCAGGTTATTAATCATGGAATACCCAAGTCAGTCATTGAAGAAGCCTTAGAAGTGAACCAAAAGTTCTTTGACTTGCCCGGTATTATGAAGGAGGAGATTTTGGAGCTTGGTTCTAAGGACCCCTTCAGCCCAGTAAAGTTAGCTAGGTTTCAACACAGTGCTCTTGGCAGTGACCTACTCCAGAGAGATGTGCTGAGGGTTCAAGCCTATCCTTTTGAGGATTTTGTTGATTTATGGCCTAAGCATCCCGCTGATTACAGGTACAACAATTCTCCATATATTCATTCAGTATTATTTGAACTACACTGGAATCCCTTTTAAATTCAACGTATCCAAAGCCAAAGCTCTGGTTTTTGTATGTAGAATCCAATTTAAATTTTATAAATATGAGAAGTTTTAATTGACCGAGAAAAAATTGTTGGATTGGTTGTATCCACCATTCTTCTTTCAACAAAAAGGTCTGAATTTCGTTGTCCCCACTCCGTGATCTCATCGTCATCTGGCTATTTATCAAAAAAAAAAAAAATCTAGCTCAATTTACGGTGGTGTTTGATGGTGAATCAATACAAACTGCACCAGGGAAAAGATGGGGAGGTACACAGCTGAAATAAAGAAACTGGCCATTCAAGTTTTTGTAGCCATCATGGAAAGCCTAAACTTGGATGCAACATACCTCAAAGAAAATTTCGAGAAAGGGATGCAACTTGTTGCTACAAACAGCTATCCATCAAAGTCAATTTCGGACATAAAAATAGGTACGCCCCCACATACCGATTTCGGCATCATCACCATTCTAGTGCAAACTGCTCCAGGTCTTCAAGTCATGGACAGCCTCGATGGAACATGGAAAGATGCTCCTAAACTTGAAGGTTCCCTTCAAGTCTTTGTTGGAGATCTTCTGGAGGTGTTAAGCAATGGAATGTACAGGAGTGTAATGCATCAGGTCATTGTACCCAGCACCAACAAAAATAGGATGTCTATTGCCAGTTTTCATAGTTTTGAATTTGATGAGATAGTTGAGCCTGCTAAAAAATTGGTTGACGAAGAAGGGGTGAAAAGGTACAGGGGATGCAGCTCAAAAGAACTTCTCAAACTTATCTTCTCTAGAGCATTAGATCGTCCTATTGATGCACTTAAAATCTGAGTGTGACAATTCTTATGATTCGAAGTGCGGACCTAATTTACATGGTTTTAATTTGAAGAACTATAATTAATTTTCTTGGCTTGTGTTGCTATACAAGTTTGATAGAAATAAAATGCTGGATAGATCAAAATTGAAGTGTACAAGCTCATAGGCCGTGCTTGATTCCAGTTTTGAACTTCATTGTCGACCTTTTCATGTTTTTCCGTCATGTAGAATCTCAGATGCATAGATGGTATCCATAGAATTGAATTATATAGTGAAGGGTCATCCGTTAATCATCCTTCCTCTCACGGAACAGAATAGAAAATGTCAGGTTTCTTGTTCGGAGACTGAATGCTTGTTAGGCTCTTAGCTCGCTGCTGTTGAACTAGTGTAATTGACATATTGGTCTGATTCTCAACCGTGTGAACATCAAGAATAATGGCAAAAACCTTTTCAGATCTAATGGACTTTCTATTGTCTTAAGCTGGAGTCTCGAATCATCTTTGTGCTGGAAATGACTTGCTATCATCTATTATATGAACGTACTTAATATGATACATATTTACCGGCTCTGGGCAGTGAACTAATGATCGATGCAGTCTTGATCCTGAATTAAGAACAAACTAATGTGCAATATTTCACTCGTTTGGCCTGCAAACCTAGCTAGACGTGGTAATCATTAACCAATGGCTGCTGCTTGCTTAGCCCGGAAAATAATAATGTTATATTGCAATTTAACAACTCCCCGAGTTTAAGCAGCAAGATTTGTGGGTGTAAATCATAATTTTTTTTTGGTTTGGATAAAACATTATAATTTTATTAAAATCTGCATTAACGATAGAAATTATATCATCAAATATACACAAATATCAAAAAACAGACTTAAAAAATGGATATTACAAATTTGAAGAACAAATAAAAGTTACACTGTAAAACTCTAAAAAGTTTTTTTAAAAACCATATAATTGTTAACCTAGGCTTAGATAAATTTTAATTGAACAAGTTAGATGTTGATTTCAAATAGGTAGAACGTATTCTCTATTCATACGCTCACAACCAAAAAAAAAAAAAAAATTCAATTATTTGGCACACCATCCATTTCAAGATCAACCTTCTTTGAATAAAGCCACTTAATGAAAGCGTTGCCACTTCTTATTGTAAAGTCCCATAATCTCATAGTTGCATCTTAGTGCCCATTGCAGCATGGGTTCATCTACTGATTATAATATGCTAGTGCCCATAATCGACCTCTCCCTACTGCAAAAAGATCATCAAACTAGGTCTCTTGTCATCAATCAAATCCGTGAATCTTGCAGAACTGCTGGTATCTTCGCTGTAATTTCTCAGAACTGCATGCTTTCAATCTACTTTGGTACAAAATAGTATTTGGATATGTATTAGCATGATTGAAGCATTTTTTTCCCCTTAATTTGCTTGCTTTCGTTCGATTATCAGGTTATAAATCATGGCGTACCTGAGACCATTGCCGAAGAAGCTTTGACCGTGAACAAAAGCTTCTTTAACTTGCCCCTGAAGATCAAGGAGGAATTCTTTTCTCCTGACATGTATAAACCGGTTAAATATGGTACAAATCAAGGCGGACCTCATGGCATCTTGTGGGAATATTTGAAGCTGTATTCCCATCCTTTTGAAAAATTCGTGGATCTATGGCCTAAAAGTCCACCTGATTACAGGTACATCTTTGGGTTTTACTATATTTTTCACCAGTCAATAAAGAAACTATCTTTTGATGAAGGATGAACTGAATAGGAACGCAACAGATTGTGATAATATTGTATGCTCTGTGCCATTAAAATTGTCATCTTTGTGAATTGAATTTCTTTTACGTGCAAGTTTTTTGGGATAATATATACTTAGCTTTCAGCCAGAACCTGTGTAAAAATCTTGAATTGCCTTAACAGGCAAGTCAAATTTCATCTAAAATAATTATTGATGCCTATAGTTGTACTTCTATAACAGGGAAATAATGGGAAACTGCACAATGGAGATGAGGAAATTATCAATTCAGATATGCGGAGCTATCATGGAAAGCTTGGATTTGGAGGCAACATATTTGAAAGCAGAAATTGAAAAAGGCGTGCAAATGGTTGCGATAAATAGCTATCCACCAATTTCTGGATCAAACATGAAGATAATAGATGCATCCCAACATTCAGATTTTAGCATCATCACTCTTCTTCTGCAGAGTTCTTTAGGTCTTCAAGTTATGGACAAAAATGATAAGAAGTGGAAATCTGTTCCTGTGATTAAAGGGTCTTTACTAGTCCTTGTTGGAGATCTTTTGGAGGTATTGAGCAATGGTGAATTCAAAGCCGTCTTGCATCGAGCAATCCGAACTTCTGGGAATGAAACTAGACTTTCTATAGCCAGTTTCCAGAGTTTGGAAATGGATGAGATCCTTGAGCCTGCTGTGAAACTTGTGGACGAAGACCATCCTGAACAATATAGGGGCTGCTGCTTAAGAGATTATCTCAAGCATCGTGCTTCTGGAGAATCAAAGCCCTTCATTGAAACAGTTAAGATCATCAATTCGGCTACAATTCAATGAAATTATGTCTGAGGACAAGCTCATTTGACAACATGATTTTCTTTTGTCCTTTCGATGACATTTTTTTATGAAATGTTCTTCAACTAAGCTATTCGCTGGAGATACTTGAAAATATGAATATCACATTATCAAATTAGAACACTGGCATTCAAAAAAATAAATTGAGTCGTTCCTTGCAAATTTTAAATGGATGGCTCAAATCAAACAGATCTCTCACGATAGATTTGGCCCGTCAACTGGATGACAGACAATCCGGCTCCAAACTTGAACACCTGAGAAATGTAAAATAAATGATTAATGCGCTGCTTGTAACTGGTTTAACTACAGTAATTTCCAACAAAGTTATGACCAACTCGGATCCAAATCAGGTTCTGCATTCGCATACTGACTCAAGTTGACTACAAAGTACCAAGGTTATATCAACTGGACATTGGCAAGGTAATATACAACTCGCTAAACAAAGGCCATTTCATGACCCATTGATTTTATCTGGCTCATTTAATTCAAACTCGATAACTTTCTTGTCTATTCAACTACTAGGGACAATTCAAAAGAAGTTCGATAAATGATGAGGGCATTTACTCTAGTTTTGCATGCTTTGGTGGATTTTTGCTGCTTGCAGCTTCCTTTCGCTTTGTATTGTTTTAGTTGGCAAAAGAAGACCAAAAAAAAACAGAGGAATTTGTCAACAAAAGGAAGTACTTGCAACACTGACCAAGAACAGAACAGTTTCAGTCGCAAAGTAGGTGACTGCAGCTTCAATCAGCAGAACTACACAATAACAGTGAAGCTAAGCAGCAAATGTGCAACAGCCATCTCTTTTATACTACTAGGATTATCGGTGAAATGGAATGTAGGATGTGGGATCCGAGCCATGATCAAAAGGAGCTGAATCAGCCTGACAACACAGCACCACCGCTTACTTTTATACCAGCATTATCGGTGCAAAGTGCCACGTGGGAATCCAAGCTAAGATTAGGAAAAGCAGAACTGGTCTAACAACAGAGCACCACCGCTCCGCTCCATTAATATATGTATATTTTTAAATCGTAGAGATATGAACAGATAGAATGGTCATTCAGGCATGCTGATGAAATGATGAAGAAGCCAATGCTTCTTATGGTCTAACCATTTTGCATCGAAGGGCAGAAACGAAAATCAGGGATACTATGGTAAAAAATCAGCTCATGAGTAAGTAAATCACAGCCATGCAATCATCCACCACCAGCTTCGCATGACCAAATGATGTTGTGCAATTCCACAAATGGCCACCGACGGAAGGTGCCAACAGGGGAGGGGACGAAATCTGCTGTTCTAAACTCCATTCCCTCTTTTATACTTCTTATGATATAGCTCATGATGGGGATAAAACCAAGAAAGACGCAGACTTACGTAAATTCCTCGAATTCGGAGGGTTAGGAATATAGGAGATGGTGTTGGTAAACCAGAATTGAATTATTAAGATTCCTTTCTTAAATCCCTTTTGGGAAAGTAGTCGGGTAATTAAGGTGTCTGGTCCACTACACTAGCAAAGAAAAGTTCTAAAATGGGGATATCCTTGTAAGATATCCCTCCCTGACTTTAACATATAACTTGAGGAATGTACTGGACAGAGCTGTTAGAAAGCCTATAATAATATGATTACTTCATTATCTGATTTTACCCCAGTCTAGTTAAATTGGTGCTCTCATGTTATAAACCACCACATTAAGGGTGTGGTGTGGCTAACTCTAGATTAAGTATACATCAATTGATTTTATAGATCCCTTGAATATCGTATTGGGGTAACAGGGAGAAGATGGAAAGGTTTGCAATGGAGACGAAGAGACTAGGCATTGAATTAGTGGGAGCAATCATGGAAAGCTTAAAAGATGGTGTTAAGCAATGGTAAGTACAAGTCTGTCTTGCATCGTGTAATCCAAGAATCTAGCAATGAAACTAGGCTTTCTATAGCTAGTTTCCTGAGTTTGGGGATGGATGAAGTTCTTGAGCCTGCTATTGAATTGGTGGATGAAGACCATCGGAAAAAATACAAGGGGACCAGTTTAAGAGATTTCCTCAAGCATCTTGCTTCTGGGGAATCAAAGCCTTTCATTGAGACACTAAAAATAACTTCTGGAACAGTAGAAGAATGAGATGTTAATTGATCACTCAATGAATGCGGTATTCAACGTAGGGAAAATTCCACATCATCTAGGTTGCAGATGCATAATGCATTAGTATTGGTGTAGTTGAGGAATACTCTGATACAAGGTTTCAATCTTCAGATTGTCTAGACATTGTAATATGACAATGCTCCCATTATTCAAGTTGAATGGCTGGAATCTTTGTTGCAAGAATTGAATGCGCATGTATTCTCGGAGGAACCAGAACACTAAATCCAATTGTTCAGATTGATCTACTTACATTTTCTGGATTCTTCAAGTGGGAAGAGGATTTAGGAAATAGCTAGCCGGATTAGCTCCTAGAATAAGTCAAATGGGCAAAATGGAATTAAAGTTGTGCTGTTGATGACTCAGGAGAACCCTTTGGGCTAAAGTGCCAAAAACCAGCCTTAATGTTGGCCAAATGGTCCAAATCTTTATTCCTACAGTTTTCGCGAAAGATAACTTACAGAAATTAAGATTTTTTTTTTTTGTTGGTGCTAATGTACTGCAGGGATATAAATTAGGAATTAGGCCTCTATTCCAATATGTTTGTTGCTCTTCAGAAACCCAACTTTTTAGAAAGTGTTATGCTTGTAATATTTGTACTTCTCTTTCCCCAATAACAGTTGAATTTATGGTGTGCGAGACTTAAATGCCTAACCTTAATTCTTTAGGTCTCAACTCTGAAGAGGAAGGCCAGGACAACGAGTTACATTAGTAATATAAAATCTTGTCTTTGATTGTTGGTAAATGCCTCCTTTTCTATGTTGTCAAGCATCCAAATGCTTTTCCTGAGAAACTGGCCATTTCCATGCACCTTCAAGACAATCAAGAGCCAACTACAGGGGGGCCTTCCTAGCCACTTGGCCCGTCACTCTCCGCCGGCGCCGCCCCTATGAAATCCTAAGAGTGAACAAATTACTGAGTTTTTCAGTTCTGGCAAGGGATTGACAACAATTTCAGTAAGCTCCGGTAGAGTTTTTTTTTAAAAATAAAATAAAATAAAATAAAACATCATAAATCTGTACTAATGACAGAAATTATATCAAACATGCGACTACCGTGATAGAGTTAAGTATGGCACCCTATGACAGAATCACCGGAAATAGTACTGATTTACATGCCCTGGAGGCCATTGTTTTAAATGCCAACTACCCGACTGAAAGAATTTTGTCCCACCGCATGAAGACAAATGTATAATCTTCAGGAACAGGGGCCGGGGCTGGTGTTTATGGAAATCTTATGTGACCAATAAATTAGGACTATGACAGATTAGCTGTGGTCTGTTACCAATTTTTATGTACTAGCAAATAAATTTTTCCATTCTTTGTACAAGTACTAATTATGGAAGTTAGGTGTAGCGGCACAACCATCCTACAAACACCTCAGTAGGAAATTGACGCCTTTTTGGAGTACTCAAATCTATCATACGAAAATCTGGCAAACTGTCCTTATAAATACCAACTTCTTCTGTGATTAATTGAGTGTCAACTAGTTCTTGAAATTTCTACCAAAAAAGAGAGAGAGAGAGAGAGAGAAGTCATTGAAATATTGCTAGTAATTACCAAATGGCAGTGTGCAATGGCAATGGTCCCTTTGGCTCCAACTTGGAGTTTCATGCTATCCAGACTGTGATGCCAGTCAAGCCAACTGATCCAAGAAAATCCACTCGAGTTCGTCTTTCTGAGAATCCCATTTCAGGGATATTCTCCAGGTGCTTTAACATTCTTCTGTGCTACCAAAAGGCTGCCTCAGAGGAGGAGGATTCAGGGATAGCTTCTGGCTCCCTAGTTGCAGGATGGATCAGGGAGTCACTGGGATGGGCATTATCAGAGCAGCCAATGCTTGCTGGAAGGCTAAGGAGAAATCAAGATGTTGAAGGAGAGTTGGAGATGGTGTCAAATGATTCAGGAGTTAGGCTGATTGAGGCACAGCTTGCCATGACCTTATCAGAGTTTCTTGATTTGAAGGATAAGAAGAAAGCAGAAGCTGAACTTGTCTTTTGGGAGGGTTTGGATCATGAACAAAATCCTCAATTTTCCCCTTTGTTTTATGTCCAGGTTAGTAAGTATACACACTAAAAATTGGATTACTATATTTCTTGACTAGAACTGACCAATGATTAAGTCTCATGCATGATAAACTGATAGTTCACACTAAGGCGTTGAGGAATCATTCATCATTTGGTAAACTTTTTAAATTTGGGATTTGTTTGTTCTGGGTATTAGCGGTGTCATAGGTGAAGACAATGTAAAATATACCTGATCTTCAGGTGAAAGAATCTAAGCAGTATCTTCATTTTTTTCTTTTAAATATGTTTTAGGTTACCAGCTTCAAATGTGGGGGATACGCTATTGGATTAGTTGCAGCCTTCTTCTGGTTGATCCTGTTACTATGACAAGTTTTTTGAAGAGATGGAGAGATATTCACGTTGAAATGGTTTCAAGAACTGATGTGCCCAAAATACCAATATTTTACCGACCCAATCTTAGGAACTCTGGCCCTTCCCCAGGTCTATCAATTGGCTCAAGAAAAAAAGCATATGCTGCCAAAACTATGATCTTCACCGTTGCCAACAAAGTTCTGGATTTGGACGGTGAAATCCACAACAAATTTGCAGCAGCATGCATCGATGAGGCAGAGTACAAGCTTGGCTATAAAACAGCTCCAAGCTTAAATTTCTCCTTCTTGGTGAAAGAACCATCAGAAGAAGTTAATGTAAGAAACTTTACGAGAGAAGGGTTGGTTCAAAAACCATCCACAACTGTGAATGGAATTCACACTTGGGATGACTTAGGGGTTACAGAAATCTGGTTTGAAGAAGGAAACAGGCCTGCTCATGTATCATGCTGGATCAACTCTGTGCCTGATGAAGCTTTGGTCATGATTATTCCATCTCCAGAAAAAGATGGCTCAGGAATGAAAATTGTAGTTACACTTTCCCCATTAAAGATTTTTCTTGTAGCTTCCCTGATGCTTTTTAATATTAAGAGTTTAATAGATCTTTTGATTATGTATTGAATGAGTCAAGTCATAAACACTGGACTTGTTTCTTCTACATGGATCATCTTATAGTTGTTTCACTTCTTTTATTAAAGCATTTATTAGCAAGATTCATATGTTAGTTGAGATTTTCAACTTTCCAACTAACACCTATTTTCGCTTACAAGAAGACATTTGAAAACTATTCCCCACACACACACTTAGCCTTCTCTGATTGGTTTGAGCAATTTAGGCTTTGTTTGAATTGCATTTTTCTGGATTTTTTGTAGAATAATTACTGTAATGATTTAATATATGTGAGGTAAAAAGATAATTAGAAAATATGTTCATGGAAAACGTAACAAGTTACATGAAAAATTGCTGTCCAAACAAGCCCTTAGTACTCTAATAAATTGGCCAGCTAGGGATCTTTACTCCTTATGTAATTATTAATTACCCCAATTCAAGCAAAATCTTTCTTGATAGCAAGCTACATGAACACTTGGGCCCGCTGTTGGATTTGAATGGAGTTTTCTAACTTGTAATAAATGGTCTGTGCTGGCTTCCACGGCTCTACTTACTGACTGTACAATTCAATGAGTTACGTTGGCTCAGTACCAAACAGGAGTTTCTTACTCATTTCTCCTGAATTATTGCGTCCTTCCATCTAGGGGTGCAAACGAATCGAGCCGCTCGCGAGCCGCTCGCGAGCGGCTCGATTCAAGCTCGAGTCGAGCTCGACATTTTTCGAGCTCGAGTCGAGCTCGAGCTGGTCGAGTCCAAACTCGAGCTCGAACTCGAGCTCAAAATATTAAGCTCGTTAGCTCGCGAGCCGGCTCGCGAGCTCGAGTATATATATATATTTTTTATTTTTATTTTTATTTTAATAGTAAAATTACATAAATATCCTTAATATTTTATTATTTATTAATAAAAAATATTATTTTATTTATTTTTCAAAAAAATAAAATAATTATTTTTATTTTTTCGAGCTCGAACTCGAGCTCGAGCTCGGCTCGAATCGAGTCGAGCTCGAGCTCGAGCTTCAAAATTGCCAGCTCGTCGAGCTCGAGCTCGAGTTCGAGTTCGATGAAATTAAGTCAAGGCTCGACTCGATAAGGCCAAAGCTCGACTCGGCTCGGCTCGTTTGCAGCCCTACTTCCATCTACCAAGATGGCGTTACTAAGGCCCGATTTGGATTACAATTTTGAAGAGTTTGTATAGAAAAAATACTTGTAGGCAGGGTTACGTATAAACTGCACTTTTTAGGAGTTTTTCCTTGTTTTGAAGAAAAAATGTAATAGCGACGTAATATATATGAAAGATAATTGAGAAATATATATATATATATATATATATATATAATATTTTTAAAAATTCTCCCCAAAAACTCACAATATAAACAAGTTCTAACTATATTACAAACAAGGGAGCCAATCATGGGTAATCGAATAACTAAAGAACTAGAAAATGCCTTTATTATGTTTGGATGGCCATTATTTGCAAATATTATTATGCGTACATGATAAATATATTGTTTAATTATTTTTTTAATTTTTTAACCAATTTTCATTTCACATACGAAAAAAATACTATAATATTATTTCAAATAATCTCCTACCCAAATGTTTCATTCAGATTTGAAGAGACACTTGAAGTTTTCTTGGTGGAATTGTCTTGCCCAACTAGTAAAGCCTAGAAGTTTTGTTGCTGGGCCTGGGAAAATCTTTTGGCAAAATTGAGTAACATGGGTGAATCGTGTCCTCACCATTGATACATTCTCGCTTTTTAGGCTGAGATCCGTCAAAGGAAAGTCAATTTTTGACCAATACTAATTGCCAATTGTCTTAATCGAAAATGGCAAAAACTTGAGTAGGCTCAATCTCTACAGACTGTGTGACCTAAATTTTGTCACGCCCTTTTTCACAAACCCAAAAATTGAAGATGTGATAATATTTGAACCATATGATCTATAAGACTAAGCCTATCCGAGTTTTTGCTTCGAAAATATTTTTCCAACCTCAAAGAACAACTACAAAAATGCCCAATGTTATAAACAAGAAGACATCATGAAACAGCAAACCACATTAAGGCCTCAATGCTAGATCTGGATAAGACTGTTTTGGGCCTGGTCCATGTGCAACCTATTCTTTCAATAGCCTTTCGGTCCTCCCTGCTTTTTGTATTTTCTCTTTTGTACCTAGAGTAGACTGTATTTGGTAGGCCAAAGATGGAGCATATAAGGAAGAGTGAATAAATAAAAATTAGTTTTATATATACTGATAGTGTTTATGCTATTATAGTGATATTGTAACAATGTTAGTATATAAAATAGTAATAATGTATACAGTGTTAATATATAAAAGATCAATCTAATAAATACACATAATTTCTTTGCTCTTTCTTATGCCTTTCAATTAATTTCTATTTCATATACATGTTATAGCGAGATACATATGCAATCTATATAGTTAGCTATTATTCCAAATTATAACAAAGAGATTACAAAAAAACAATCAATATTTCTTCGTTTTAATTCTAATCAAACTAAGCATAAATCAATTCAGCTCATCCCATATTGATCCTGCTGAAGTTAACTCCATAATGAATATGGGTATATTTGGGTATAAACCCAAATTAATTCCTCCCATCGTTTGCCATCGGGAGTTATATGAGGTTTTATTTTATTTGGATCTAGGATAGAAGAGTGTGAATTTTAGAATTTTTTTTTTGTAGTAAATCAATATATAAGGTTTTTGTTTTCTATATAGTTTTGACACTAAGATGTTTCTGTTTCTTTACATTTTTTCCCCCTTTCCAGAATGAATGTGTTGAGGGGCTGCTTGGTTAAAGGGTTTGGGAATCACAGAATGGAATAAACCCCTTATTTGTTGCTTGGGTTAAGCCTATTGGAATGCAATTTTTGGAATCATTTCTAAAAATCTGACTTATCCCATTCTCGAGCAAATTGGGAGGTTTTGGACAAAACCCTCAACTTATTCCCTCATACAACATTTACGACGGACCTACCCTCTCTTTCTCTCCATTATTCACGCCGCACTCCCAATTGATATTCCTTTGCTCTCCTCATAGTCCACCACCCGATGACCTTCTATAGCCAGCTCCCACTTCCCTCGCCCGCAGCCGCTCTCTGCCCCCAGTCTCTCCTGGAGTATTGACTTCTTCCGCCCTCGTGGATGCAAAATTTAAGTTCTTATATACAATAGTATTTGTGCTACTTTATAAGCTTTGGATTTTGACTGTTGAATACTTGGTGACTACTAGGACGTGAGGGACGAGCGAGGCACCGGAGAACGACTTCTGAGGTTGCCATTCCTTTAAACTTTAATTTCGAACTTTTTGATCGAATTTTCGTTCTTTGGTTTATTCGGACCCTGCAAAGATTTCATCAATCTTTAGGAAATTGACAGAGAGGAAAAAAAAAGGGGAAAAAATCCCATATTTCTATCATAATTATGTAAAAAAGGAGTTTTTTTGTTTTTTTAAAAAATTTAGATTAAAGCAAGTGCTTGAGAACTGGTAAAAATGTGAAAGGTTCAGATATATTTTTGGGATTTTGTTTTTAGGTTCTGGGAGATTTAAAAACTGGTAAAAATGTGAAAGGTTCAGATATATCAAACAAGACTGATGCTGGCGATTTTTAAATTAAACAAGAGGTTCAGATATGTCAAACAAGAGGGAGTTTTTAAATTAACTTCCCAAAAAGTGGCGATTTTTGAGTCTCTTCCGAAAAAAGCACCCAAGGAAATAGCTATTACTTTATTCGTGTAATAGAGGAAACCCATAAAGAGGTGATATGTTATGAGCAATTTCTTTTTTTTTTTACTTTCACGTATTTTAATTTATGTTAAATACAAAATGGTGCTAGTTTTCCTTTCGTAAAATATTAGTATATCACTTTTTAAATTTTACATATAATTTATGTATTTAACATAAATTATATGATTCAAAGTAAAATGTCTATAAATAACTAGTACTTTATTCATGTAATAGAAGAAACCCGTAAAGAACTAGTAAAAAGTGGGCAATTCCTTTTTTTACTTTCACGTATTTAATTTATGTTAAATACAAAAACCTACTAGTTTCCCTTTCCTAATAATATTTGCAAATATTTATGTATTTAACATAAATTAAATGATTTAGAACAAAATGCCCATAAAAACCTGGTACTTGGTTCATGTAATAAAGAAAAACCATAAGAGTTGGTACTTTATGGGATATTTCTTTTTTAAAAAATATTTAATTTATGTTAAATAGATAACCTACTAGTTTTTTTTTGGTAAGAAATTACTGTAACACATTTTGAATTTTTAAAAACCCTTTGGGAAGTTAGTTTGAAAACTCCCTCTTTTTGGGAATTTACTCAAGAATTGTTATATCATGGGTAAATTTGAAATTTAATTGCATTTAATTCCAAAACACTCATCAAACAAAGTAATAGGAATTGGAATGATGCTAATTCCAATGTGTGAACCAAGGTAGATATTGGAATGAAAAGTTTAATTCCAAAACTAGAGTCTATGATTTCATTTCCATTTCCAATTCCAATCTGTGAAACAAGCACCTCTTGAGGTTATTGCTACAACTTTATTGAAACGGGAGACGGGAGTCGATGGGCGGGGAAAAAAAAAGAAAGAAAAAGTTAAAAGACATTTAAGAGCAAATTATCAGGATGGCTATTAAACTTTTAGAATAATCGAATTTTGATAACTAAATTATTAAAAGTTTGGTTTTGACCACTAAATTATTTAAAATTTAAATTTTGAGTCATCTCGTCAAATTTTATCGTTAATCATGCCTCTTTCTTTTGTCTCGTGAATTGTGCGAACACTCAAATCTGATATAGTTAACGATCAAATCTAACAGAACGATCTGAAATATAAATTTTAAATAGTTTAATAGCTAAAATCAGATTTTTAATAATTTAGTAACCAAATTTTGGAGATTCTAAAAGTTTAGAGGTCATCTGGATAATTCGCTGGACATTTAACTGTGTCTTTTAGAATGAAGTTCTGTGATTTCTCGTATTAAACCCGTTAATTTAACATATCTTTCAAATGTACCCCCTACTCCAGAATCCCAGAGTCGGTCTCGCCAACTCTCTTCCTCTTTACTACTGTCGAATCGCTCTATTCGCAATAAAGAGAAAAAGCTTCATTTCTTACCCAAAGCAGTCAAATGGGCTTTGAATTCTTGAAGAATCTCTATCCCTTATAGCTTTTCCTGAAGAGAGGGGTAAAAAAACACAAGGAAAAAGCAAAGGTTTTTGTTCCTTTTTTTCACAATGGAGACCAGTACTGGTAGTAGAAACAGTGGTGGAGTGATTGTTACAAAAGAAAGAATGGTGAAAATAGAGAACCCCTTTTCTTTAAAAGTGGGACAAGTATTTACTGGCTTTGGAATTGGCTGTGGAATCGGTATTGGTGTTGGACGCCCTTTAAACTTAGGTTTGTTATGCAACTTCACATTGTCTGTGTTCCTTATTGTTTGTTATTCAGTTTTTTCTTGATTTATCGAACCCAGAAAAATATGAACTTTTCAGAGTTTTTCGGGCCTAAAGCTGGCAAAGACCATAAATCATGTAAACTGTTTGTTTATAGATATCAACATTAGTTTGTATGTTTCAGTTCTATTGGTCCTTCAAGAACATATATTTAGCATACATTTGAAATGTTTAAGTTGCAAGAAGTAATATTTCAGTATATTTTGTATTCTGTTTTAGAGACTGAGTTATGGCTGAATTTTCTGATTTGCTTAGCATTTCTGAAAGCATTGTTTGAGTGATATTGTGTCATTTTGAATATATCCAGCTTTAAGACTGCATTTGTGTTTGTTAGACTTTCTCTGTCAGAATGTGGAAGGCAATGGTACGATGGATGTCGAAAGTGGGAAAATATCTTATATGAGTTGGGAAGGATAAATTTGTGCTCTTCTTTCATGAGTGGTTCTTCAGTTTGATTACATGTTTTTGGTGAAGATTTAATGTGTTTGTTGGACGTATATCTGGTTAATGAAATTGTTGCAGGAATTGTTTAAGACATAGCTGTCTTTTTTACTATGCAAATGAGGTGATGTTCACCTTGATAGATTATACCGATGAGGCATTTTACATATTACCTAGAAGAAAAAAGAAATCATTGTGTGCCAATTTTGATGGTTGAGTGGCATCAGACAACAGCTATAGTTAATGTGGTTCATGATGGTTTTTATTCAAACAACTTCGGTTCTGTTCATTTTCTCTAGTTAAATCTTTTTTAGTGTCTTGAAACAACCGATGACAATTCTCTAATTCTTATTTGCAGGAAATGTATAAAATTAAGCTAGTGAGACCAAATAATTATGTGCCACTTCTACTTTTATCAATAAACGAGAACCAAGGAATTGAACCCTGTTACTTATTTCTCTCTCTTTTACCAAGTTCTCATTTCATGCCTCAGGTGCAATACCATTGCTGAACCAAGTTATGGGTGCTGCTAGAGGCGCAACAGATGCTTTTTCTGGGGTTGGAAGGCACGTTAATAGCTCTGTATGTCTTTTAAATCTTCCTTTGAGTCTAATGCTCATAATTAGTATGGTTTGTGTGTTTATGTGTATGATTGAGAAGTATTCCCCTCAGGCTTCCTTCATAAACTTGCTTCTTGATTTTTATTTTTATTTTTTTATTTTTTTAGCTGAGGAAGTTGGGAGCAAAGAACATAGAAGCAGGCATTGGATGTGGAGTAGGCTTTGGCCATGGGTTTGGTGTTGGTAAGGATGGACAAGATGTACAAACTCCAACTAAATTGTTTTATCTTGGCAAATTCCAAGGTGAAATCTGAGGGTTATAAATACTGCAAATGGATATCTAATCAGCAGAACTGCCTGAGAGAAAAAGGCTATGGGGATGAGCAGGAGCTGCCCCAAAGTTTAAAGATCTTTTTTACGGTGCATGCTTTCTAGCAAAAGTAGATTTTTAAGTGATCATCCAAGCTTAGCTCTGGCAAAATCTCTCTCTTCCCCCACCACCACCCCCCCCCCCCCCAAATATAGCTTCTTTATTCCTGGAGAGTTACTTTTCTTTTTGGTGTTCACAAGTTCAAATACTGAAAAAGTATATTAAGCACTAAATTTCTGGTCAACTAGATTCCTGAAAGAAAGGAATTTAACTTATTTATGTGCTATTGTTTGCACTTCTGAAGCTGTTGTAGCTGCATGACAGGTCTTGCCATGAAGCCAAGTGTGCTGCATCAGCTTCAGTCGTGCCTCATTGTATGTATATAGTGTTATGCTTTTCAGTTTTCACTAATTCCTGCTATGCTTCATTGGTTCGATCTTACACCTAGTTTCCTATCAGCAAACAGTGGCAAATTTAATGATGAGGTTTGGTATAGCTCCGAGCTTGCCCGCTGTCAAAGGTGCTCTTCCAGAGTCATTGCAAGGTGGCCTCAGCATGACGAGCCACAGATCAATTTCAAATCCGCTAGGGACTGTTGCACAAGTAGCAAAGAAAGCCCCTGAGCTCAAGCGTCAAGGATTGCCTGGAGATGCAAGTACAGTTTCTTCTGATGAAACTGAAGCTTACAAAAGTACTCCACTAAATGCATCTTACAGTAGTCAAACAGAGAAGGTCCTCAGCAACTTTTTACAAAATCCTCTTTTGAAAGATGAAGACAGAGAAGTAAATGAGCTGGTATGCTAATTGAACCATGCATCCATGGACCTGTCGTTCCCAATTAACTTCTTTGATATGTATATATTAGCTATTTATCTGATTGTTGCTTGACTTTAAAGCTTAGTTGTTGATGATTACAGTGTTGCTTTCATCTTTCTTGGTGCATATTTATGTAAGTTACAGTATTGCTGTTGTCTTTCTTAAAATGGTACCTTTGGCTTGTAAATTCCGTTGGCACTGATATAGCTTTTGCAGAGGAGCTTACTGTTTTGAAAGTTTACAGCTAAGTTAATGAGAATGTGTTTTGAGCATTTAAAGCTTACAGGCTATGCGAACAAGTAAAAATATGGAATTGTAAAGGATGACCTCTAATTATCTCAAGCCCATTTATATGCTGAATTTTGGAATCAACTTAGTCCATCAGTTTTAAGTTGTGAGTATTTTTCCTGAAATGGAGGTCAAGTGTAAGCTTTCACAACTGGAATTTCTGACCGTAAACTTCATCCCTTCTGCTATTACACCTTCAAGCCTGGTCTTCATTCATTATACTGTAATAAATAATCCTAGGAAGAAGAAATGATTTTTTTTGCTCTCAATGTCGAAGTGAATATGTTTACACTGTTTTTACAGATATTATTATGCCTGCAGTGATTATTTGTCTACATCATTTTCAATTTGGTTATGTACATATTTACCGACTTGGAGCACAACTTTCTAAAAATGTAGTCTTTGATTTCTTAAAAATTTGCAGGCTGAGCACCTACGCTTGGAGAACAACGTACTTCAGATGGTAATATTTTACTGCTGATCTTTTACTAGCAAATATATGCTGACAGTGATCTAATTGTAGCCCATATTAGATTTTTTAAGGGAACTGTATTTCAGCGTAAGAAGCATGACATTCATGGTTTAGAGAAATAAAATGTGTCTTTATTTCCTCTTGAGACTGTATACAGTCTGTGAAAAAGGTTTTGTGATGAAGCTCAGTGTATTTTCCTAAAACCAAGTAGAAAGATATTGGACCCTTTATTTATACATCCAGAAAATGATGTGTTATGCATGTATAGGAACTTTGGTGCTAATTTTCTGTGCGGATCAAATGATTCTGTTCCTAGGATATATTTGACGATAATCTAGAAAGTGATGTTCTACATTGATTCAGGTTTTGAGCCATCAGAGAATCATTGAGGGGCTGATGAAGGAAAATGAGAAACTCCACAAGATACTCTTAGAAGACCTGAAAATCTCACCTGAAAAGCTTCAAGCCACCTCCTTGAGTACAAACAGTAGTAAGTCTCCATGTAGTGAGTGTTTCAAGTGCCGTAGAAGACTTAGAAAAAGATAACTAATTACATATGTAACTTGTGATATTCTTATTTTTCATGCAAAATATTTACCTTGGGTATTTCTTACTTCCCGGAATCCATTAATGTTGTTAGCTGATATATGTTGAGAAAAGCACAGAATTGCACATGTGCGCCAAAGAAGCCACTAATCCTCATGATAGGCTAG
This sequence comes from Coffea humblotiana, assembly GCA_023065735.1. Classification (NCBI taxonomy): domain Eukaryota; kingdom Viridiplantae; phylum Streptophyta; class Magnoliopsida; order Gentianales; family Rubiaceae; genus Coffea; species Coffea humblotiana. The sequence goes on along the minus strand of CM041215.1, from coordinate 24,521,973 downwards.
TAAATACTCGTCCATGAGTATGTTGTTGGCATTTTAGACTTAGAACAACTTAGACACCTCTCTCCATCCTTCTGTCTTTTCCTCAGAAAATTTTATGTCTCAATAATTTACTCAGGTAGAATGAGCAAAGCAGTACATAGCAGTTAGCATACAACTTATTTGATTGTACATTGGTATGCAATATGCTTAAGCTGATTCCAACTCATACCTCAGGCATTGGTGTCTGTTCTATCCATAGATCAGAATTTTGATCATTTGAATAGGTGGTTATAATTGCCAATATACTCCATAATGAACCTTTTTGAACCAGGAAAAGTTTGCTGAGGAATTTACTAGACTGGTCTAGGCTTTCGATGGTCTTGACTGCAAATGATCCCTTGGAATTTGCAGAATTTGAATGCTTACTAATATATGCTTTTGTAAATCTGAGGTCTCTTCAGTGCTTGGATGGTCCAGTACAATAGAATGACGTGATTACTAGATCTTACTGGTTCAGTGAATGATGAGTTGAAGAATCCTTGCCATTAGTTCAAGTATTCAACCATTCTAACTAGTGGGCCCCGACCACGTCCCATGCAAAAAGTTGATAGTGGAACATAAGAGGTCCCTGTGTCTAACCCATGTACAAAAGAATATTGTTGGTGGTTGAATTAGTAGATCCACCTACTCATTATCCTCTATTCTTTTGGGAGCCTGCTTAACCACAAATCCTAGAAATTCATCCTTGTGTCAGAAAGGAGTTCACACAGTATGATCCTTTTGATTGCTCTCCCATTGTTGGCAAAATTTTTGAAACTTACCGTATTATATTATTAAGTTTTTGTGTTTCTTCCAAAGATGCATACCAACAGGCTTTATTTGGAAATCATAGTGGGGAGATTTTATGGCCTATTGTAATATCTTTAGAATCTTTGAATTCATTGGGAAAGGGAGAATACGCATTTTGGATCCAACTCAACTTTTTTGTTGATTTAGCCAGTTTTAGTCCCTCTGGTTCTCAGGTTTGTTGAAAGTGAGTTTGTCATTGCTGTAAGCTTCGTTTTTTAGTGAGTTTGTCATTATTCATCTGGTTTAGCAATCAAGGAACTAATCAACATGCATGCTTCTGCTTGGTGAAGCAGATATTTTGAAGCAGAACAAAGTTAATAGATGTGATAGGAACTCCCAAATCATAGGGAGTAATATCACGGGCTGTTGACTTTATGGAATCATCAAAGATGACTAATTGCTTAGCTTTTTGTTGGAAACCGATGCTCCTCTGTCATAGCCACTGCAATTTTAGAAAGATAATGATCACCAAAGATTAACAATGCTGTGCCATAAGTATCAAATCATTCTTTTTGTGGTTTATACACACAAATTTTGGTTTATACAAGAGTTAAAAAGGCATTTGATTCGACATCATTAGTGTTGTTATGTGCTGTCACATTATCCTAAATCTTTCTAACGACCTTTCACAGCTCGAGGCAAAGGTGGTGGATTTGTACAATTCCACTAACTGCATAGTAACTTTCTCGTGTCAATAGCACTGTAAATATTAAAATTTGGGGATAACTGAAGGTTATCTTGATTGATCTCCCTCATTCTTTGTTTGTCTGAAATCTTGTTTGAAGTTGTGTAATTGGATTAACTTCTAACCATGGGTTTCTTGAATGTGTATGTATGTTTCATGGCGGGGCTGAGAAACCATGTGCAGGTCACCATCCTGGTCGTGTTTCAATGTACCAGTTTAGCCCCACCTCACCAGCCATTCTCTGCTTATGCCTAAGTTCCAACATCCAAAGCCCATTCCCCTTTAATTTCCATACACGTGAAAACGTCCCAAGGACACCTTCCTATCCTCTGAAAGAGTTATTCTTTGTAGTTTCCTCCACATACTTGTACCCTTCCAGCTAGCAGACAGCAACATTTTCTTCCTTGGTCCCGTCCCGTCCCACCAACAATTACACCAGTTCATCATTTCACCTTGCTTCATGTCCATTTACTCATATAACTTGAGGACATTACTTTTTTGGTTAAATTCTCCTTGGTGTAATTTTTGACGGTTGAAAAGGGTGATATAATTATACATATGGTCAGCTTGCAGCTGCAATCGGACAGACCGAATTGATGCATGTTTGGAGATACTTTTAAACATTTTCTCATCTCTCTTGTATTGTAAGATGGTGGACAATGATAAGTGTAGGCTTTTGCACCTGACCTTGGCCTGAACTTCGAACTGCCTTGAATTGTAGTAACTCTTCAGCAATGAGGGCTACTTGTACCGCCTAATTATGCATGCATGACATAATAAATACTGGTAGGTAGTCGAAGCAGAGAGACAATTTACCTTATTAGGCTAACCTAAAATGTTAAAAGAAGAGTTGTAACTCTGTAAAATCTCCAAACCGTCCTCATCTTTGCTCACAAATTACAAATGGAGCTCCAAATTAACCACAAATGAAATAAAAAAAAATCAAAACGAAAACAAGAAAAGCTGGAGAGCTCCCAATGAAAAAGAAATACCAGGAAAAGAATACATTAAAGCATTATTTAATCTACACAAATGTGAATGGAAATGAATATCGTGGAAACACTGGAGCCTTAAAAGAGGAGTTGCAACTCCTGCAAAGAGTGTGAGCAAGCCATGCTACTTCCCTGAACAAATGCACCTGAATCTGGGGAGGAGGGGTGGTGGTGGTGGAGGGAGCAGGTGCTGGAGCTGGTTGAGAGGCTGGCCCCATAGGAGCTGGTTGAGAGGCTGGCCCCATAGGAGCTGGTTTGAGAGGCTGGCGTTTCAGGTGCAGGCGCAGGTGGGGAGGTCATGGATGGACTTGGACTCGGAGAAGACATTGGAGGAGGGGATACCGGAGCCGGTGAAATGGTGGGAGCCATGCTGGGAGTAGTGCTGGGAGCAGGAGGAGGAGGAGGGGATACCGGAGCTGATGAAGTGGTGGGAGCCATGCTGGGAGTAGTGGTGGGAGCCATGCTGGGAGCATGAGGAGGAGGAGGAGGAGGAGGAGGAGGAGGAGGAGGAGGAGGAGGAGGGGGAGGAGGGGATACTGGGGGAGCAATGGTGGGAGTAGTGCTGGGAGCATGAGGTGGAGGAGGAGGGGATACCGGAGCTGATGAAGTGGGGGGAGCAATGCTGGGAGCAGGAGAGGTTGGCAGAGGAACTGCAACCGTAGGTGGAGGTGTAGCGGAGGTGGAGGGTGGCGCTGCATTTGATGTTGGAGGTAATGATGGCGCTTGAGCAGCTGAAAAACCGACTAAGGCAAGGGATAAGCCTAGCACGAGCATGGCACTTGAGACAGCCATGACTCCTGAGGACTAGAAGCAAATTGTGATCTTACAAAGAGGATAAAAGTAGACAAATGTTGTATTAGATAAGAGCAGCAAAAGGTTTGAGGGACTTGAGGTTTTTTATATAGGGAACAGAAGTAGTAAAGTTAAGAAATTATCTCATTGGGCACACCACCGGGTAGTACTAAATGATTTGTGCATTTGGGAGAAGGTAGTGGCTGAGCACTTCTTATTTTATCTCCCGTTGTACTCTTAGTCTTACATATAATATAAATGAAAAAGAAACCGAATTCTAGTAAGGAAAAAGGGATTAAAAGGTTTGATGCCTCTAGAGGATTCCTTTTTTTTTCCCCTGCTCTGATTGATATGTGTAATAAAGGACACAGCCGAGGAAGTTGTCCAAGACATAGAGGTTCTGTGGTGGAGATTGCGTCTTTGCTTCATTGACTTGAGCTGGAGAGTCTGTCTGTCTTAAGTCATAAGTATTTGGGTGTAAATGGTCCATAACATACCCAACCTATTATTATGGCTTGATGCTTGCACGTCTATTTTCTCTCAACAGACTCGTGACTGCTGCCTTTCATCACGAGACTCGCAACATCAGATGCAGAAAATCACCCCCACTCCCCCCAAATAATTGTTGCTGAAACTACAGAATAATGTTCTTGTGAATTACGGCCAAAAACAACTGCAAGGCCAATATGGAAATTCAATCTCCATCCTAGTTCTTGACCTGTGTAGCTTTTGAGTTCCACACTAGTATAACTCAGTTAAATGACATGTAAATCCCATATGGTGGTGCTTGATTGACCTTTTCTTGATGGAAAGCAAAAGCAGTGAAAAGGCCAACAGGGAAATGCTGGTTATGGTGTATAAAGATTGGGACCAAGCTGGGAATATTGTGGCTGTGTAATTGCTCCGAAAATGGCGGGGCATTCTCCAGGAATTAAAATGGGGGTCCTGGAGGTTACTTCGGGCATTGGCATCAGCACTAGCTGTTGATGATTCATCAATGCATATTTCGCCATTGATTGACAGAGATAAAAAAGGGAAAGCAGTGCGGTCTGATGAGGGTAATGCCCCCCGCCCCAACCAAAAAAAAATCCTGACATTTCTTCATTTTCCACAGAGATGTCCCTTTCGGACCTCACTGTACGTTGCTGAGGAGGTTATTATCACAGTTTTTAGTAAGGGTTTAAAAAAAAAAAAAACCTGTGGTATACCTAATACACAGAAAAACCTCTCGTAATTTTAAAACATACAAAACGACACCTTATGTTTTGAACTAAATTGTAAACTAATAGAATTCGTTAAACTTAACGGAATCCGGTAAATTTTTACGAAAATTTAATGGAATCCGGTAAATTTAACGAAATCCGGTATGTTTAACAGCCGAAACCGTCATTTTCGTTAACTTTAACGAATTCTGTTAGTTTACAATTTAGTTCAAAACTTGATATGTCGTTTTATATGTTTTGAAATCACGGGACTTTTTGTGTATTAGATATATCATAGGAGACTTTTTTTTGTTTTTAACCCTTCTAGTAATGCTGTACTAAACAAATTTCTTCTTCAAAGTCTTGAGAAAGAGAGGTCAATTAACTTAATAAGCTGAGTAAACAAGAAATGCTTATTACAGCTCATTCCATCTATGTTACGTCAAATTTCAGCTTTGCTTTTCTTGTAATGACGAGGATATCTCGCTTTCTTTCTTTATGGTGGGGTCTGTCTTTTATCACCTCTAGCGGCCTTCATCGGTCGGTAATCGGAAATTTGTTTTAAAAATTTCGGGAATTTGGTAAACGGTTTGTCAAGACCAATATTCGATCACCATCCAAATTTTAGTTTGATAAATTGGATATTGATAATTGGATTTCAGCCAGAGAATCAGTTATTTGATAATATCCAAAATCTGAAATATTAAGATCAAATATTTTAATTTTCGCTAAAAAAAATTGATGCACCAAAATAATATCCCATATGATTTTTCCAACAAAATTTAATTTAAAAAAAAAAAGCACCAGTACATCAGTCATCAACTCATCATCATATTAAATAACCAAAAAATAACAAGTCTTACGAAACAAATACTAACCACTAGTTAGTAGTCAACAGCTACACTAATCACTAAATCTGTCGGTGGTAGTAAAGAGTGTGTATATAACTAGTTGGGAAAATTGTTCAAAATATCCCTTACATTTTGTAAAATAATTTTTTTGTCCCTCACTTTTAAAAATGTATTTTTACGTCCCTTACAAATTCACATTGATCAAATTTGATCCCTATTTAAGTTTTCGACTAGTTTTTTATCAGAATCCATCATGTGCCTTGCATGTGATCATTTTTTAAGGATAAAATTGTCAAATAAAAATTTATATAATTCGATCCATAATCTCTCATATTTCACAAAATGAATTATTTCGTCCCTCATATTTTACAAACTAAATTTTTTCATATTTTATTGACCATGTGTGCGAATAACTTTTTTTTAACTCATGTATATATCTATTTGATTTCACCCGAATAATACAGATAGCATATAATATATCTCTATTTAATTTCACTAATTTCGTCTGAACGTACTGTTCAGGTGAAATTAAATAGATATATACAAGGGTTTAAAAATTTATTAGTTTTTCACTCATATTCATTTCCTTTTACTCAAAAATTGAAAATAAAGAAGACATTTAATCCTAAATATTATCAAGTGTTTATATTGAATTAAATTGGGACAGAAAAATAAACAAAGGAAAAGTATGAGAAAAAGAAGGAAGTGATTGATACTTTTAAATTTTAAGACAATCACAAGACAAGAAATTCAACTGTTGATCTTAAAGGTAGCGGATAAAAATTTTAGATTTAAACTGCAATTTCTTAGCATGATTATAGAATTCGAATTAAAACCGATTAATTAGATGACCTTATTATACAACTCAATAAATGAATTATTACCAAAAGAGAAATGTTACAAATATTGAATAGATTTACATAGTAAAATCAAATATATATATATATATATATATATATGTTTAAAACAAAATTGTTAGATTTAATCCCATATATATATCTATTAAATAGCATGTATACAATTACAATTAGTCTATTTAGGTGAAATCAAATTCCAATATATTACATATTATTCGTATTGTTCAAGTGAAATCAAATAGATATATATATATATGGATTTAAAAAAAATTATTTACACACATGGTCAATGAGGGATGAAAAAATTCATTTTGTGAAATATAAGGGACTATAGATCAGACTATGTAAATTTTAATTTGATAGTTTTGTCTCTAAAAAATGATCACATGCAAAACACGTGATGAATTTCGACCAAAAACTAGTTGAAAACCTAACCAAATTTGAGCAATGTAAATTTGTACGGGGCGTAAAAATATACTTTTAAATGTGAGAAATGAAAAAAGTCATTTTACAAAATATAAGGGACATTTTGAACGATTTTCCCAAACTAGTTAGTAGTTACTAGTTAGTAGGTAAGTAATTATTAGTTACTAATTAGTATTTAGTAGTATGTATAGATATAATTATTACACATACACACACACACATATATCTATGGTAAAAATTTTGAAAATTCGACGATAATCAATAATTCAGCAATATATTTTTAGTATCTGTTTCCAAACCATTGTACCAAACATTAATTAGATATATTTTGATTTTATCAAATTCCATTTTACTGAAATCCGAAATCCAATCAAGATTGAATTGGCAGATTTTTTTAAATTTTTTTTTTTTTTTGCGAAATTTGAACGCCTCTAATCACCTGATTCATTCACTCCTCTGACAAGTAGACAAATAAACCATCCTTAATAGAGCTGCCCCTCATGTAATCAACAGAAAAGTAAAGAAGTCCCGTTATTACTGCAGTTGCCTGCACCTAGGCTAGACTGGCTGAATTAGTAACTGATTGCTTCTGCCAATAGATCTCAATTATTAGCTGATAACCCACAAAACCAGTTTGAAAGGAGGGATTCCGAAGCAGTAGGAAATAGCTAAGAGACAGGCTGAACCTCTAATGTTGTGAAAGATAAGCTATTTTCAATTCAAACTAGTGGAAACTCAAGACGAATATTATTGTTAGCTGAAGTATACATTTGTATCTATTTTGTCATCAATCGTTAGCTAAAATACCTTGTATCCCACTGTTAGAAGGTCCATTTGCTTTTACATGTGTATAGTAGCATCAAGAAAGTTCAAAACTGGGAAGTGGGAAACTATGTAGCCGCGCTGGATCAGCTCCCCATGTTGTGAACATTGGATGCATTTTACCAGCAAAAGGATATGGAAGTCGATCATATTGTTCCTCTACAAACTATAGGCTGCAAATTGCACTATCGCAGCATTGTCCAGCAAGAACACTATCTTTCTGAAGTCAACAATGGCATCAACCATCACCTCTGGCCGCTAAGTAGGGGTTGAGACGCCAGAGCTGCAATAGCAGTTTCAACAAAGTAAGTGCGCAAAATAAGTCCCAGTGCTTAGAATGTTTAGAATGTGATATCGGTTAGGGAAAAACAAAATACTCGAATGTTATAACAGGACATATGCTTTCAGAAGATTGAGATACAATAATAGCTGCAGAACTAGTGACAAAATCTCCCCTCTGTGCTAAAGCTGTCAAGGAAAATGCACTATAACATTCTTGGTGCCTTGAAGCACAAAATATGATCTATCTTTTTAGAATGCAAGAAACTCTCAGGCAAAGAAAGACTACAGACACATGACCTAGCAGATGGTAAAATCAAATTAGTGATAGTCTTACACATTCAAACCAATCAATTGGTTCAACAGATACGGCAGAACAGCCAATGATACAGATCAGATCACCCTTAGACTACCAAGACGCATGCCAATATGACAACCAAAAAGATGCATTCGCAAGCTTTTCTTATTTTTCTTAGAGACAAGCATTGTATTTCATCTTACTTTTTTTCTTGTAGGGGAGTTTTTGTTCGCAACTAAATATAAGGGGTATCATAAGATTCATGTGATAGAAGTAAACTTAAATGACTCGATATAGAGTTTCTGTAGTATTTGCAATTTCATGCTGAATGACTGAGTATTTGACAAGAAACTAACTGTTATAAATTTACTCCTTGTTGAATTTTTATCCTTAGCTTGATTGGACCGAAAGAGTGCATCCAATATTTGATCAAAATTGTGTCTGAGCATCTAACCAGGATAACACAGCACCAGAAATCATGATGGATCATCCAGAGAATAGCAATGGACATCATCATGCAAATTGCATTATTCAGTAATTACAATACAATTCTCTGTTTACTCCATTAACATGTTGGGGAAAAGGTGTGAAAAGATAACCTAAGCGAAAACAGAAATATAACCAGAGGAACATTGGTTACCTTCAACATTGTCTCCTGCAGAGACAGTTCTGTGACAAAATTTTTCATGGAGTTCATTTACCACCAAACGAGATAAACAAAGGCCCGCACCAGCAGCACAAATAATCAGCATCCCAAAAACTTTGTCCCATCCAAACTTGGAAAGGAACCCAGTCAAAAGGGGGCCCAAAGCAGCTCCTAAAGACCCAGTACCATCAATAATAGCGGTAACTGTTGCTAGTGCTCGGGAATCTCCTCTCAGAGAACTGTGAGTGCCAAGATCTGCTGATACTGCAGTTGTAATGAGTGCATAAGGCCCATTCACGCATAAGCCCGCAATAATCATAAGAAAGATGTTGATGTTCTTGGATATGCTTCCATATATATGATATAGAATCAATGATGGAATTGCTGCAAACATGAAGCTTGTTGCTGTAGTAGCCCGAGCCTTAAGTTTGTCAGATATATAACCAGCCAAAATTCCACCAACAATCCCTCCGACATCAAATAAAGTGGAAAGGTTTCCAGCAGATTTTACAGACATATATTCTCCTCCAATAGCTATAGTAGACATTAGGAACCAGGTGAGTAAAATCGACCAACACAAGTTCAATTACAAAACAAATTCAACTAACAAGGAGAAGTCTGGAATTCGACCTCCAAGCTTATACCCTCTAGAAAGGGATCATGAAACTCCATTTCTTATAGGATCCCCACTAACATCAGTGTGTTATGGGAGTGGAGTTAGTAAGATAGAAGCAAAGGGAATTTGCAGAATTATATTAGCTCAGTGCAGGGGAATTTGCAGAAGAGCAGAACTTTCAACAGAAGAAGTCCCAGATGTCCTTTGGTATAATTAGCAAAAAGAGAGGAAGACAGGAGAAAATTTCTAATGATGATATTCACAAACCCTCGTACACAGCTCCAGAAGATAGAGAATTTGAATTCAAAGATTACATTATTTGGGATACCAATCTGTACATCATATTGACTACTTAATTAAGCTTAAGCTCCTATTTGAGTAGAATTGGTCTAAAGATTGAAAACATGGACTTGGAAATATCATCCTTGTTTACCTACTGATAGAAGATGTCTGCTTTGAATGTTACTAAGTAGTATCATTCCCTTTCAGCCTTTCTTCCTAAAATGATATAACTAGTCAAATAGGGTACAGGTAAATGGGAAACGCATGATATGAAGATGCGAAACAAGACAAAGCAAGCTCTTCATTGGATTAGCAATTTTCAGCACTAGCAATGAGACCGCTTATTGTTTTATTCAAATCATTTAACTTCATATAATAGAGGATTTCCAACAATCTAGGCACATTTTCATGACATACCAGCTTGACGCTTTCTGCCTACTTGATGGTCTCATATCCAATGCACAATTTGTTACAAAACATCTTATTAACATTTAGTTTGTTTGGATTGGTTTGATTTCAAATAAAAAAATTTACTTCACAAATTTTAACCACTTTTTATCTTTCCAATCACCTTTTTATCTCACATACATCACATCACAAAAAGTGCTACAGTAATTATTTCAAATAAATCATCCAAATAAACTCTTATCCAAACAAACTATTATTTTTTAATAGTTTCACTCTCTGGTTTAGGTTTTTTTTTCCTTTAATTAAGGAGGATCAATAGTGGTTGCCCAATTACCCTCTCGATGACTCGACACTGCGACCTCTGGATTAGTAGAAAGCAAAAATCATCAGATGTCCAATGACTTTGATAATCTAATGTATAAGTACTATGTGACCCTTATTGTGCAAACAAAAGATCCTCCATCAATGTCACTTGAATAAATAATCTATAGGCAATATTTTCCCTGATTCCTCAAAAGTAGTGAATGAAAAATGAAACATTCACAGCATGCACCTCTATGTTCTCAGACATTTGTGCAGAAACAAGTGAAAACAAAGCACAATAAAAGTAAACAAAGAACAATTCGTGAGAGTGGGGTTGCTAAGATTACCTGTCTGACTAAGATAAAATGGCAACCAATATAGAAATGTGTACGCTACTAACTTCGCTAAGAAGAGGCAAAAGGCAAATTGTTGAACTCCTGGTATTCTCCAAGCACCAACAATCCCAATACTTTTCCTATTAGTTGAAGCAATCTGGGGTTTTACATTACTCTGTTCATTCACCACTATAATCTCATCTCCCCTTTGAGCTTCTACATCATTAGGTCCAGTTACAACCTCGACAGCCTGATCTTCAGGCACACCTACAGGTTTCACAGCCGAGCTATTTGGGCTAGAAAAACCAACATCTTCAGGGTAAGCAGGCAAGAACAAGTACACCATTATCCCACCGAGAAATATAAAACCACCTGGCACAATGAAAGACCAGCCCCAGCCATACTCTAAAACGCTAGCAGCAAGAAGGGATCCACAAATGTTCCCCACAGACGTATGAGCATTCCAAATACCCATGATCAATCCCCTTCTCTTTTTGCCAAACCAATTCCCAACAACAGCAACAACGGAAGGCCAGCCGGTGGACTGAAACAACCCGGCAAGCATTTGCATAACCAAGTAAAACCAAAACACATGAATGTTGCAAAAATACCCAACTCCAAAAAGGCCCACAAAAATGCCACTCCCAATCATCCCAGTTGACAAAAACAGCCGAAGATCCCATGAATCAGCTACATGCCCAGCAAAATACATTGCAATTGCATAACAGGCAAGAAATGCAACATCAATGGCACCCAATTTCAGCGTTCCATCTTCATCACTAAATGGTTCCCAACCCTTACTATGTTTCCCTCTCCTAAGAACATCATTATAACTCACTAATTCCTCTTTTATAAAGAGATCACCAATAGGCCAGGGAGAATCGTACCCTGTGGCAGTGGTGTTGATCCTATTGGGCTCAGGATAGAGCACGCTTTTAACTATACTACTTGGTTTTCTCGAAGCATGGTAACAAGTATATGCTATGAATGTAACGAGCAAAACTACATAACTGTAAGTGTTAAAGCTCCAATCTTTGCCTCTAATTCTTCTTATAACCGAAATCCCAGGTGGGTTCCCCCTCCTTGAATGATGATCAGTTTTTCCATCCGTCGTCATCTCTGAATCCAATCATAAACACCTAAAGATCACTCAAATAATCCATTTTTCCACCCTAATTCGTAACTCATTCATCCAAATCGACATTCTTGAAACAAAAAACATAGCATTCAACTCAAATAATAACAAAGGTTGCTAGCTAAAATCACAAGGAACATTTACCCAAAAGGGATTTCCAGATTGAGCTTTCAATAACCTTCTCGAAATTCCTGAAATAGCTGGGAGCAATGAATGTGCTGGTTTGGAGGTAAATCTGTTCGCAGGTGTGGAAAGAGAATTTGGTCAAAGAAGGGTTGAGGAGAAGGAGAGCGAGATTGCGGGAGGAGAGAATGATTACGTCAGAAAAGTGGGGTACGTGGCAGACCGGGGAAACTTTTAAATTCTGACTGTTAACTGATTTGGATCCACGAAAACGGTTGTTTCAGAAGTGGGTGGGTCGGACGGAAGGCTGAAGGGTTCTGGTTTTTGGTTAGTAGTTTGCAGCTGCAGGTTTAATTAATTAGGAGGTTTATAATTATTAACTCCAATCCAAAATCAGTTTCAATTTTTATGCATCAGTTTCAATTTTGGATAACTTTTACCCAAAATATACATGCCAGTATATTCCTTTTTCTGGTTTATTAGGCTGTGGATAAATATTTTTTTTTTTTTTGGGTCAGCGTAATTTTAGCTTGACAAGTAAGAATATATGTTATTAACCATTGAAAGACTAGGGAGCAACCGTTTTCGTACAGGTACAATGCTAAAGTGTGGCAACTCAGAAACTATCTTGATCACACAAAATCATGGGGAAAGTTATGGTTGTTTTTTTTTTCTTTTTTGATAAAAAACAAATTTCATCAACGAATTGCTGGAAATCTTCCAACAGGATTCAGCGATTTTCAACGCAATTTGATTTACATCAGTGTCCTGAAAAAATAGAAAATTTTCACTAGAAACTTTTAGGAGATACAGAAAATTTTCAGTAAAAATCTCGAGGGAAGGAAGAACAAATAACTCCGAGTATTATGCAGGCTTGAAATCATGTATTGCTTTCGCAACTCTTTTTGTTGATTCTTGAGCCAAATTTGTTATGAGTATCACTAAATCTGGATAATTGAGCACAACTATCATGTCTCAACAGTATAATCAAAGACACAGTGTAGCATTAGTTTATTCGTTCTGTCTCCTTTCTGTCTTCCTAATTTGTGTTTGATTTTTGTTGCTACAACTCCACATCATATGCTATGAAACAAAAACGCGATTGTTGTGCTATCAATTAGGCCAACCATCCAAAGCCAAGGAACTATCAAATGGCCTATCTCGTCTAAACATAGCAAAACTTCAAAATCCCTTTACAGAGCCTTTATGTTATATTTAAAAAAAAAAAACTAAATAGAGGTGAGGTACTATCGATGACAAAGTTAGGACCCTAGATCAGCCGGCGCAATGCATAACTATCACGTCCGATGTGATGACATATTTGTTATATGTACCATTAAATCTAATTTTGTGATTTTAATTTAGGAGTAATATCATTCTATAAATTTATAGAATAGCATCTGACTAGTGATTACATATTATAGATAGGTATAGTTGGACACTCGGTAAAAGCAATATTTATGGATGAAAATTTGAACAATTGTCACTTTTGAATTGATCGAAAAAAAGTATTATAACGCTTTATTGAGTTGATAATTCAATAATTTAGTGAATGTCACGTATATTTGAAAAAAAAATGTATAAAATGTCCATCACAATTTGTTAAATGAATTTTTTTGTCTCTTATTATTAAAATATTAACTTTACATTCCTTACAAATTTACATTAATAAAATTTGGTCTCTATCTAAATTTTCAATCACTTTTTTAGCCTAAAATCACTGCATGACCCACATGCAGTTATTTTTTACATACAAAAAGGTCAGATGCCAATTTTGGTCAAATCCTATCATTTTAGAGGCCAAAGTGAATATGGATCAAATCATTTATTTAATTACAAATGAGATCTAACTTTTTTGTTCCTAAAAAATGGTCATGTATTGATCACGTGATGGATTCAAGGTAAAAAAAAAAAAAAGATTGAAAACCTAAAGTGTGATCAAAATTTATGGACTTGATTTTATAAGGGATGTAAATTTACTATTTGAAAAGTGGAGGATAAAAAATTTTATTTAACAAATAGTAAAGGACGTTTTAAACAATTTTTTTCCATATATTTTTCATGAATTGAATAAAAAATCCACGAAAACTTTGATGTTGTGCGAAAACTTGACATGAACAATAATGCTAATATGTTAGATTCGTGCCGAAAGTTAAATCTTTAGTTGAATTTCAACGAGAGGGATTTTTTTTTTTGATAGTTCAACGAGAGGGATTTAGATTGCGAATTGACTCGAGTAACGGGATACATGATTGTCGAACTTTGGTCATGTAGATGCAGAATGACATTAATATAAAATTGTAGGACAAATGAACAATATTCCCAATTCCAGCGGCTGACGACCCTCTCCTCTGTCCGGATAAGGCCTTCTGTCTTCTGCTTTTTACCTTCTTCAGTCTTCACACTCAAAATCAACGCCACTTTCTTGACCCCATATCCCTAATCTCTCTAGTTCCTCTATATGCCCTTCCTTAAACAATGGGCTCCAATGTCCCTTCCCCAGGTCATCCCTTTTCTGAACTGTATATATTTGCTATAATTCACCCTTTTTTTCTGGGCTAATTGCGTCAATTTTGCAGGCACTGTATATGATTCCGAGGAACATGGCGCAATGCTCTCAGAAGAAGTTGAGTTTGTCAACGATGGTTTCAGGGGCGTCCCTCCTCGTCATTCTGTTCAAAGGTTTCGCTGAACTCGTCTGGCTTCGGTTTTGGGAAATTAAAGGGTAATCAGAGTTTTGTGGTTAGAGCTGAAGGGGATGCGGACGGAGTAGAAGCTGAAAATGTAGAAAATGAGGAAGAAATTGGAGAGACAGTAGCTGAGGTTGAAGAAGCAGAAGGAGAGGCTGAGGTGGTAGCTGTTGAAACAGAGGAAAAAATCACCCAGAAAGCCCATAATTAAGCTTGGTGATATAATGCAGGTAGTTAGTTCACTAATTAGTCTTTTCAAACAGTTAGCTTTCTTAATTTTTTTTTCCTTTTTGGTTTTCATTTCCTGTCAAAATTTAAGAAATGGGCTAGTGAGGTTGATTGAAAAGCGTAGATGATTTTTATCTCTAAAGATTTTCGAAAAAAAAAAAAAAGAAACATGCCGCCAATTAAGGGTCTTTATTCTCGTTTTAGAATAATGGTTCGGTTCTGATCGTCATCATCCCCTTGCTTGCTTCTTCCTACTCACCCTGCCCTTTGAAGGATTCTTTTTTTTTTTTTTTTTTGTAATGTGTGTTATATTTAAAGTTAAGTTGTCTTGACTAGATATTGAATACGAGAGCAATTGAGGAATCAGACAAGGTGAGGCCGACACCAGATATCAGAACTGGAGACATTGTTGAGATCAAACTGGTAATTTGGATGCTTTGATGTTAGCTGTTTTGGTTCTTTGTTTTTGCCATTTGGTTGCATTAGTTATGGGAAAGATTGTTATTTGATATGTAGGAAGTTCCAGAGAATAGGAGAAGGTTGTCAGTGTACAAAGGAATAGTGATTTCTAAGCAAAATGCTGGCATTCACACAACAATTCGTATCAGGAGGATCATTGCTGGGGTTGGAGTTGAGATAGTATTCCCAATGTAAGTATGGTTTTAACAACATAATTCTCTCCTTCCCTTGAATTAGATTTTTGGAGTTGCATATGAGAAAGCATTTATCTTTCAAATTTGGACCCCTTTTCTTCGGTTTATATTTAACTCTTAACTGATTTGACATCTGTGATCATATGAATTGACCTAATGTATGTAATATGAGTTAACAGCCACTTTAGCATGTCTTCAGTTCTTAATCATTGAAGAAGTTATTTAATTTAACTATTTATGTAGATACAATTGTTATAAGCTAAAATTTTCCTATCAATTTTACATGCTTATTCCATGGTTAGTCATCCAGAGGATTGTTGCATGCAGTAAAAGGTAGTTATGGGTTGCTTTTGCCTCTTTTACTTCCCTTTTTTACCTTCCTTTTTCCCCCCTTGGTGCTGCGTGGTCTGTTTGGAGTATATGAAACATATTAAGTCTGGGGAAAAATTTATCAAACATTTCAACGGCATAGAGACTTTCTTTGCTTTGCAAAGTGGTGACACTTTTGCTCACTTTGTGTGGCTTTGTTTTCCTGAATTTTCATGAAAAAGTCTCTTCTGACACATTTACTTAACTCTGAACTTTGATGCTCTTATGTATATAAAATTGATGCTGTTTATCCTAAAGTTTCGAATCATGTGAACCCCTGTATATCTATATTGTACAAGTCTCTGTAAATTTGTGTAAACTTGTATCAGAGAGGGAAGAAATAGGGAGGGAGACATTTGCACAAGGTTTTGTGCCTTGTTACTTTGCAGCAAAACATTCAACTCGATTTTAACCTAGCTGCATTTTTTTGAACTTCATTGTCATGGTCATTCACTTCCTACATGTTCTTCTGTATTACATTTGCACAAGGTTTTTGCAACTTAGTTTAGGGAAGGGTGGGAAGGAGGGCATGGCAATCTCGGTTCCTTAACCTGAGTCTTATGGCGATCTTAAATCTTTTTTTCATCAGAAAGTTTGTTTTGTGCCTTCTCAACTGCAAAACAAGCCTATTGTTTATGTGTCTCTACTCAATTTTAAAATCTATTTTGTTTTTCCACATGGGATCTGATGTTATAGGAACCTATCACACACTTCTGGATTCATATATTCGTAGGAAAGTCATCCTAAAATAACTTAAGTTTCATGTCTTCCGCATCAAACTGATTTTGATTGGTTTCATACTTTTTGCTGAGGTTCTTTTATTTTTTTATTTTTGGACTCTAAACTTGGGACAGTTTATGAGGTCTTAAAATTGATTTCATTTGTCATTTCTTATTTCATTTTTTTTGAGGTCCCATTTGTTTTGTTTTTTGGTCCTGCCAGCGAATGAGAGTCCTTTGTCTTGTTTGTCGACAAGTGGTAGTCATTTATCAACTGTTGATACAAATAGGATAAAAAACAAGTTTCAATGGTTTGAAACTGGGAGTGTGGTTTTATTTTTACTTGGCGTGATTTGAAGGCTATTGGATTCTTTTGGTGTAAATTTTACTCTTTTTTTTTTGGGGTCCTTGTGTGAACTTTTACCTTAATCATGAAATGGAACAAACTCAAACCAGACAATGCATTCTGATGAGAATGTATACATAACAATGTATCAAGTGTAGCTGGCTTTCTTGGTATTATAGTTATCGAAATAAGATCAGTCTGTCTGGATTAGCTTAATAACATTCTTTGACAGAGACATTGTTTTTCTTAATCCGTACTTCCGTTAGATGATTTTTTTAATGAGTATAAATCAGATGCTCTAGTGAAATGGATTTCACTACATTTTGTGATGTACGAACCTCATTGATGATCTCAAGTAGTCACAAGAATATTTAGTTTTGACAAGAGCAAGGTATCAGGGGTGTTTATAGAATTCAGCCACTGAGTTTTTGAGGGTTGCATGAGAAGAATTTCTTGTCTTCATTTAGCATACAACAGACAAAGACATGTACACATATTACATTTGTTTTGCATCCAACCTGATGAATGCAATTCAACTGACATGTTTCCAGTGGCTAGCAGAGATTCAAGAAGCAAAATTTGATCTGATTCTTTTTTCCTCCCCCTGTGATTACAGATATTCACCCAACATCAAGGAAATCAGGGTAGTTAGCCACCGGAAAGTCAGGAGAGCAAGGTTGTATTATTTGAGAGACAAGCTTCCCCGTCTCTCCACCTTCAAATGACATCACGAAAGCAGCTTTTTTTTTTTTTGTGGAATTCTTAAAAGTTACATGTAATTTCCCATTTCACGAATCATTAATACAGTCTTCTTGAGGTTATATACTAAAATCTGTTCTTGGAGTTTCATACTGCAAAACCTGACTACAGGTATCAAGCTTTTGTCATGGTCTGTGCTAGTGTTGGTCGAAATAGACCTTTAAGTGATGTTCACAACGCACTGGAGGAAAACTACCTTGCTTCGGGGCATCTTTTTTGCCTGGCAGAGTTGTAGAGATAGCAAAAGCTGCTGAAGTTTGTCTGACTAGATGATCATTCAGGTACTGATCGAAACAATATAGCCTAATGGCTTATGGTGATTGGATTATAAGTCACGTAGCATGATAGGTGCTACAACCACCAAATACTTCTGAAGAGAAATGAGCCACAATATGGCGGCTAGCAATCCTACTTGTGTGACAGCTAATAGAAAGCTGCATCAGGTACCCGCAGATTCTAATTGATCTGTTGAACAGCTTTAGCCATAAACATTGCAGAGTATAATTTCTTCTGTGGCCTGCAAATCATTTTCGTATTTATAGTGCTTGCCCCTCTTCCAGTTTAGAAGAACCCATTAATTAGATTAGTTAGGAACAATTCAATTAGATTGGTAACATTTTGATTCAATCCATCATACCTTCACGAGGACCTCTATTGATATAGCTACGCAAGGAAGATTTAAGAGCCTAAAATAACAGTCCTTAAACTGGTTTTTTAGTCCACATCAAGTTCCACGTGGCCGTCCCATTTCTGGGGCTTGCACAACCTCGGAGAATGTTTATCTACACTTTCTTGCAGGACATTTAGAAAAGGAAGTAGTATAACCGTATAACATAAGCCAAAAAGAACAGGAGGATAAAATAGCTATGGTGAGTGGAGGACGGAAAAGAGGATCTCATTGCAGTGGAATGGTTAAATTTATATCCGAACTGGGTTCAATTCAATATAGGTAATTGGTCATCTATTCGTTTTGGAACTTTACAGTATCTAACGCTTTTACCTCTACCATTTGTTTCTAATCAATTATAGGTGTGTGTTAAATAAACAAAATGGGAAAAATCAGACAGTTTTGTCACAATCTACCCTCATCATTGTGTGTCGTTTGTAATAATTTATACTCCCTTCATCCCACATTGACAGTCCTGTTTTCCTTTTTCGTCTGTCACAAATTGTAGTCAATTTTCCAATTGAAGAATATAGTTGTCTTTTAATTTCTCTAAAATATCCTTATTTAATGTAAATTGTTATTACTATAAATTACTTTATTTAATATAAATTATTAGTATTGAATATAACTTATCTCATTTAATGCATTTAGATTTTTCAAAACATATTGATATATGAAAAGCTAACTTTATTTAATGTAAGGGTATTTAGAAAAATAGTGATTCAAATTTATTTTTTCAACAAAATTAACTACTTTTTCTGTGAAAAAAAAATTAGAACTATCAAATGGGACAGAGTAGCAACATTTGATTAGTATCCTTTGTCGTGCAAAAAGTAGACAAAACCACCTATGAACTTAGCTTTCATGGAACATTGATTATCAGAAGCCGCAGCTCATGGGGAATTTGACATTGCGTTTATTAATCGCCAACCTATCTGGTTGGTATGTTGACAGGTCTCATCTCTGTCAAAATCTTGACGATGGCATACTATGTAGTTAGGTATGTGCCACATACGACCTTCAGCATTTCACATAAAAAAAACCTGGGAAACAAACCTTAGTTTAACCAAGTCGGTAAAAAACAAATGAGTCTGATGAGTATTTAATAAGCACCCGTTAAGATGTAGTTCATGTGCTAAATTTTTTTTAAAAAGTAAAATGTTAATTAGGAAAGATGTATATGCCAGTGAAAATAATAATTATTAGTATGTATATTTTTTGTAATAGGGCGCTCGTTAAATTTTTTTTTTTAAAAAAAAAAATTCTACATGATTATGTAATTAAAGTACGTTGATCGGTGCAAGAGAGGGTCCACCAACCATAACACAACTAATTTTGGTAACTAGTGTTAAAGCATCAAAAAATTCACAGCATGCCACCCCCTTGGTGGTTGAATCTAACTTCTCTATTTTGTAATTTAAGCTATATCATGTAATCATAATTCTAACTTGACATGATTTGGACTAACTATAAGGGTAAGGAAATTAAATTTTTAATTCTTATTCAAGACACTAAGGTAAATTGGAAGCAATACATTTATTTGCACAAACAATTTATGATTGAATATTAACGTGTCTATTCTCTCTAACTCTTCAACTTTAGATCTCCCAAAAAAAAAAAAAAAGTAGCACTTAAAAAGTCTCATTCAATGAGAATCAAAAAGGTACCTGTCATGGAAAGCACTGAAAGTATTTAATTTGCCTTCTAGAGGCTGTGCCAACTGCCAAAGCCCCTTTTTATTCTACTTTAATTAAATGGAGCATAAGAATTTATTAACACTAAAAGGAAAGAAACCTTCATTAATTAATATTCTTAAACCAAAAATAAAAATCTGGTGAGTTAATTAGTAAGTTGTAGTAATAATTTTTAGAATTTCTATGCCTAATCAATTGCGTAATTAATCAGTAATCAACACGCATGAGCATGATGAGGTGGACAATGGACATCAATCATGCCAATTAATTGCACTAAGTAACCTGGAAAATCAAATCCGAGTCGGATTAGTCACCTAACAATCACAAATCACAAAATTTCTTCCGTAACCCAAAGGCACACGTAAGCCACCTCCTACAAAATTCCCGGCCAGCTCCACTGACACGTCATCTGGCCCCACCAGTCCCCCTCCTCTTTGATTTCCGAGCCAACCCGTCACAGTTCCCAATCATCCGCCACGTGTCTTCTTAATTCTGAAATGATGAATACTAAAAAATACATAGTACGGATACGTATAAGAATACATGGTAGTATTAGGCATCAGCAAGAAAGAGTAGAAGTTGGGGAATTCGGACCAGAAAAAAGCGACAAATGAGGATGAACAATTGAGTTCCGAAATATTTGCTCTCTGAGGATTCAATTCTCTGATCCTAAATATTTGCTAAGACGAAGGTAATTTGCTTTCCTGTTTCTCCCTGCTCTTATTCTTTGCTCTGTTTTCTCTTTCCGCTTCTCGAGAGATTTTATTGCTTCATTTTCTTCTTGTTTTTGTTTTTGGGGTATAATTCTGATTTTGTTAACCTGGGGTTTGTTGTTTGTACTAGTAGGTTTAAATTTTGGTTTTGTTTGATTGAGCTTGGGGGTTATTGTCCAAAATCAAAGTGAAAGGTGTTGATCCGTTGTGCTCGTCTTCACTATGACTGGCGCTACCAACCAGTTGATATCCGTTCAACCTGACGAGCTCCACTTCCAATGTGATTTCTCCTTTCCTCTCTCTCTCTCTCTCTCTCTCGCGTGTTTGTCTCTTACTTTTGTTTAGATGAATGATGATGTTGATGAATGAATATATTGGTGGAAATTGTGTTAATGGAGAAAAAAATTGGAATCGAGATTGGAGAAATTTTTCTAGGGAATTGGTAGGCTGTGATATGATGTAATTCACGTTTCTTGATTTTGATATTTGATGTGCTAATTTTAAGATGAAAGTAATGATAAACGTTCATAATTTGCTACTTATGAATTGGCCTTGTTTTTAGAATTTGGGATGGGTTTTTTTGTAGAGAAAGGGGAAGGAAGTTGTGAAAGGAGATGAAAATTCTTAAGGTTATAGCAATTCTTTTGACCTTTGTGGAATAGAAATTATATGGGCTAAATATCATTCGGTTGATAGTTTTAGTTTCAATCGTTCAGCTATAATTTTTAGATTACATTTTTGCTGATTGCCCTGTGTGTAGTTCGTTTACACTGTTGTGGGATATAATCGCAATTGTTGACTGGCTATATATCCTTTCTCTTGTTGTTACTAGTTTAGCTTGAGAAACTGAGATGTAAATGCAGGAAGATATAGACATAGACTAGAAAAAACAAGTGGTGCCAGTGGTTCTTTTGGCTGATAAGAAGAACCTAAAAATTAGGGGAACTTGAACATGTTGCTGATGTAAATAGCTTCAGTTATCTGGCTATATTAGTTCATGATTTTGGCTGAACTTCACTCCCCTGTACAATGTAATACAATTTGCTGGTACATTCTAGAAGTATTGACTGGTTTTAAATTCTTTCTGTGGTTGTTACTAGTTGAGTTGGAGAAACAGAGCTTCTGCGACCTCAAAGTTTCAAATACGACAGAGCATCATGTTGCTTTTAAGGTATATAAGTGACGTTATACAAACTTTTAAGTAATTGTTGTGACTGGAGTTCTATATGCTAAATTTGTGATACTCTTTTTCTTGATTTTGTTTTCCTAGGTTAAAACTACTTCTCCAAAGAAATACTTTGTTCGGCCAAATACTGGTGTTATACAACCTTGGGACTCCTGTGTCATTAGAGGTGCTAATCTCTAACTTGCAGTCTTCCATCTGGGATGAGAAAATGTTATAATCTTCTCAAGATGCTGGGATCGTACATTTGTATTACCACTCACACATTGTTTTATTTTGTTCTGCCATCTTTTTTTAATATATATCAAAAGGTTCTATTTACATAATGACCTGCACGGCTTAGTGGGATGTTCGGCTATTTTAGACCTATATAATTTTTAACACTGAAATTTCTAATGCATTTGTAGTCACACTTCAAGCTCAGAGAGAGTACCCTCCAGATATGCAGAGCAAAGATAAATTCCTCCTACAAAGCACCATAGTACCTCCAAATACAGACGTTGATGAGCTTCCCCCAAACACGGTAACTTTTTTTCAAATAATGACAGAAAAAGCAGTTTCAACACGACATTAGTTTGATACTGTTTCTGAACCTAAGTTACTTCTTGTTTGCTAAATTCTTTTCTGGTAATGATTAATGATTCTTCATCCAGTTTAGCAAGGAATCTGGGAAAACAATAGAGGAGTGTAAGCTTAAGGTTGTTTATCTCACTCCTAACTCGGTGCCTGGAATCTCTGAAGATGGCTTCAAACAGAGTATTGATGCAAATGCAGTGAGTGCTTGTTCTATATAGTTATTTTTTAAGTTCACATGGTTTCCTTGTGTTATGCTGCTCATTATCAGTAGTTGCATGTTGAATCATAAGTTTGTTATTTTACCATGTTACTTTAAAGGATTGGACATTTGGCTTGAGTTGTTGCTGTTTACTTCTATTTCCGACTTACTGCTGCTTTACACATTGCAGATGCGGCGCTCTGCGAGCTTTGATGATGTGAGTATAATACTCATTGCTTTTCCCCAACCCTTTTATCTCCAACCAGTTTTGTTTCCATGCTAAGAGATTGATCTTTTATCTCAAGCATAAGTGTGTTTGTCTGTGTGTGTGTGTGTGTGTCTCTCTCTCTGTGTAGAGAGAGAAAGATGAGAGAGATTTAGGTAGTTTATGGAATTTGAAAATGAAACTAGCCTGTTGTTCTTTGTGATGATAAACTAAATAATAAGAGCTCTTTCATCTTATACCATTATGTCCTCGTGCATCTGGCTTTTCAGTGTGATCCCTTAAATTGTCATGGATGTGGTTCTTGAGTTTTCTCTTATACTTGGGCTTTTTATCTGTCAACATTTCCTTTTTTATTAGTATTCTATCTTTTGTTGTGTAGAATCAGGTCTTGCAGCGCCTGAAAGAAGAAAGGGACGCAGCAATTCGACAAACACAACTACTGCAACAGGAATTGGTTAGTGCACTCTGCCAACCCATTTCAATTCTACCTAACCAACAATGCATATAGAAATACATAGCTATTAGAAATGGAAGCTACAGCATTTTAGAATTGAATCTGGTTGGATACTTCAATCACCTTTTCTTCTATGTAATTTCAATTTCAATTTCTGATGGAGAATTAGGATAATTCAGCAGATGAGTGACTGCATGGAGACTGTACATTGTGGATAAACTCTCTAGGAAAAGAAGAGAGAACCAATTTAGAGGATTAGATAACTGTCATACATACACTTACCCGGAAAGCAGGGGATGACTCATCCTAAACTAGAAAACTGCCTCGACGATTTAAGCAACCTTAACCTACCAGGTGGAGGAAGCATCGCAATTTATTGCATTTGCCGGCCCGTTGATGAACGTCAATACCTTCTGTAGTATCTTCCAAATTTCTGTGCGGAGGATTTATCCAGCATATCTAATAAAAGTTGCATAGTGAAATATGGTTGATTTCTGATGGTCTGTTCCATGAGATTATGACTCTCCAGATTCACAAGGTTTTCAGTGTTGAAGAGTCCATGATTTTGGTTTCATCAATTGTTGTAGAGGAGGTTAGAACTGCACATGATACTGCCAATAAAACTAAAGCAGGTTTTCAGTCAGTATCTTGTAGGTTGTGGAGGCATACATGGTAATTTGTTAGTCAGTTAATAATTGTCATTTACTTATACTCGGTTGCTCAAACTCAACCTTCTTGGGTATACCATGTGATCAACGATCTAATGGCTGTAATTGTTTATTTTTTCGTGTGTCATCTGAATCTTATAGTCTGGAATTGTGGCTTGCACATGAGATTTAAGGATTAGCAGTTGTCCACTAATTCACTCAGTTTCTGCTTCTCTTGCTTGCAGGAAATGCTGAAGAAAAGAAGAAATAGGAAAGGCGACCCAGGATTTTCCATGGTGTTTGCTCTTTTTGTGGGATTGATTGGCCTCATGGTTGGCTTCCTCTTCAAGCTGTTGTTTTCTTCACCATCTGCAGAATGACTTTGCTCCGTCTTATACTCTCAGGATACAGATTTTGCTCCCAGTTTCCATGTATAATTCAGATCATGGCTTTGATTGATTGGAAAGCTTGCTTAGTTTGATCTTTATTTCTGTAAATTCTTTTATTGGATATTGTTACTTGTTCAGTTGGTTTAGCAAATATAATCTCCTTGAGTCTGTTTGATCACACAGTGACATGCTCTCTCGATAGATTATCTTAGAGCTCGTTTGAATTGGAGTTTTTGAGAGTTTTTTGTAGGAAATACTTGAAATCCAAGAAATTATTTCCTTGTGTTATAAATATATTTTTCAATCATTTTTTTATTTGACATTTATCGCATCAATCAAGCGGCACAATATTTTTTTTCAAATAACTATCCTAGATAATCTACCATCCAAACACACTAATAATAGTAGTAATTTTCCTGGACTGCTTCGGCTCTGCTCTGGTTGAATAGCTGTCTCCTTTGTGTTCCCCAAGCAACTCAATCTGGGCCATCACCAATTTAATAGAAGACAATATATTACAAAAAAAAAAAAAAAAAATGTTGAATCATTGCTTGATACTGACAAGTAGCAGAAAACACTCGAGATGGTTAATTTATCTTATTCCTTGTCTGGTTTTAATTAGACGATGGTATTTGGGGTTAACTTTGATGGTAATTTTGGGTTAATTTTAATTCAACTTCATAGAAATCCAATTCACAGATATCTCTAAAGAACTCAAATTACAAAATTCGTGATACTACAATTCTCAGGTCATTTGCACCTAAACAACACTTTCACATTTTGTTACCTAAGTTCGTGACTAACTTGAAGTAAAACATGATTGGTTCTTTAGTAGGCAAAATTATGTATTTACTTCAGGGGATGGGAAAAAAAAAAAACGAGAAGGTCCTTGTGTCTTCAACTAGAGTGTGCATTAGTTTGAAAGCAAAGCCGAAGTTGAGGATATATTTAGTTTGAAAGCTCTATTTCACATGTGCTCTTTTTGCCTTGTAACTAAGAATATTAATCATGTTAGTAATAGAATTAGTAACTATGCTTTAAAAATTTGACATGACGAGGAATGGCTCAATCTTCTGTGCTATTAAGCATTTTTTATATAGAAATGAGAGCACTTTGCTCCAAATTATAAAACTCATTTTGTGATCAATACAAAACTAGTAAGTAGTATCGTTTCAGAGAGAAAACAAAAAAAAAGGTCCATGTGGCAGCACAAAGGGCTTCGGGCTCCAGAGGTAAGTTGCAAATTTTGTCATTAGCTACAGGAGTTGATAACTTTTTGCCTAGCTTCATTTGATCCTTTAATACGTGGGAATTATATTTTGTGATCATGAGTGCTTAATGACGAACCTTCTGCAGGTATTGTTCAGATCCCAACGTCAAGTCCCTAAGGTTGGTAATTGGTCCTTTGCCATCCATTAAACTCCGAGATTGGAGTAAACTCAACAATCGAAGACTGAATTTCCTTGAGGTTATTCCAAGATCATTTTTTGATCTCGTGGAAAAGTGCTTTACAGTGAATCCAAGATCGAGGTTTAGCGGGGAAGAAGCTCTTAGGCTTGAATGTCATGAGGTCATAAGAAAGGATTTAACTGACAAGCCTTGCATGTATTAGCTCGTAAAAAGAAATATCTTAAATTTTATATATATCTAGTAAAGAGCTAGCATTATTAACTTCCAAGCTCCATATCTATCTATTAACGTAAGAGGCTGTATTATTTTATTTAAAAAAAAAAGAAAAAAAGGCAACTGATACAGTTGAAGTGAGAATCTGGGCCAATGGAATATTAGACACAGATGAGATCCTCTTACCATTATATCTATTCACTTTTCTATCCAGTGCAAATTACGTAGCTCCACTATCTATTATGTCTATCCACTTTCCTATTTAATATAAAATTACGTAGATCCACTTACTAATATTGCTAATATGGTACATAACAAAACTTTAGATGTTTGGCTGCCTTATGCTTCTTCTTCTTCTTCTTTTTCTTCTTCTTTTTTTTTTTTTTTGGTTTCCTCTATTTAGACAACTTACAATTCCTAAAACTTGTTGCTACCGTTTTCTGCCTAGAAGACGAAGGAAGTTCTTCAATAAAACAATTCTTTTTTTTTTTGTGTAAGTGAAAGCAAACAATTTTGGCAACCTTATTATTAAGCAAGAGACTTGAGTGTCAAGAAGATTTATAATGTTCATTTATACAATTGCTTCTTGTCCCTTAAATATTTTCTTTTTATTGTTTAGAATAAGCGCTTGAACAAATACTCATATTCAACCTAACTAGTCAAACTAGTTGTTATATTATGAGCTATAAATTGGGATTTGACAATATATCAATTGTCTTTATTTTGTCTTGAGATTGAACATTTCTTTACGAGTATGTTCAGAAAAAGACAAAACTTCATGGAAAATGAATAAGGCAAGTTATGGGAATTTCTTAGAGATATAATATCAAACAGATGGTGAGACAACTTTTACAAGGGTTGGGATAAAAGTAGAAATTTGTCGTTGTAGTAATTTAAATTAAATGGTGTTTCTTAAAAAAAACAAAGAAGAAGAAAAGAAGAAGCATATGACAATCAAATGTTTGAAGTTTTGTTACTTGTCATATCAATGGTATTAGTAAGTAAAACTATCTAATTTTGTATTGGACAGTAAAATGAACAGATATAATTCACAGAGGATCCATCGATGAAACATGGTACGCTACCTTTTGTGTTTCATCAATTTCATTCAGATGAAAAAGCTGCTGTCCTTTTCGAGCAGAACATGAGTACATTCCCATCATGGCGGAAAAGAGCACAACGAAATATATATATATATACGTACCTCCAATACGAGAACGAAAATCAATTACATTTCACCTATAAATTGTCAATGAAGTGATATAATATTTGAGAATTTTGAACATCAGATCACAAGACTGCAAAACAAATCAAAAGAAAAAGCGCAAGAGGATCTACCTGGAAAATCCCACCAAAAAGTACAAGTAACCAATTTTGGTACGTCATTTGACCTTAGGGTATAAAACAATAATCTCATAACTACTTTATAGCTAATTAATCATTACTGTTGTCGCTCCATCTTAATTGTTTTTTTTTTTTTGGGCGCATTACAACCATTATTGCTCAATCTTAATGTGCATTATTTGGTAACAGGAAGAGCAGAAGGGTCTTAAGTCAAGAAAAGCAGAGAATAATCAACGGAAAGGCGTTCTCTGCAATGCTCAGAAAGCACCGTCGAACTATGTATTGAGTGGAAGATTTTGGACACTTGGGGACTTGAATACCTGAAAGCTCAAAGCTTTTTGATGGAAACGTTGCTTACGCAGTCAAACAGCATGCATAAGCAACTTCCGAGTAGTTTTACTTATCACATCCTCTTTTCATGTAAGTTTACTCATCCCCCTTGTATACAGAGACAGACGCACAAGCTATCAATGTCATTGAGATTTGGTGGGGGGGGGGGGCCGGGCCGTGGCGGGGGTTTTTGTTTTTCCTTCTTGATAGAGACAGCAACCGTTTGGAAGGGGTTTTTTTTCCTGCTTGATAGAGACACAAGCGCACTTACGACTTGACTTAAAACAGATACTCCAGTTGGATTATTGGGTTCCATCCCCATCCATCTATGCTCTTCTTGTGTATCTTCTTATTTTGATGGATAAAGAGGGTCCAAATTAAGCTAAAGAAAATGGTAAATTTGGGGTAATCCATACTTGACAATCAATTTTAACACCTCCCTTTTAATCTTTACATGATGGTGGCATCTCCGTTCATCAATCTATTTGAAATCATACATGTACTTCTTGAAGAACAATTCCCATCTTTTGGAACTTTGTAGTGGATTTATATATGCCAGCATCTCCAGTTGTACACAATTTCCCAATCGTTTGGGAATGGGACACAAATTCCCAATGCTTTTGGAGAAATGGCAGGTTTTATGAATAGATAATCCACTTCTCCCCTTAGATTATGATTATGAACTCCATTTAGATTACATCTTTGTGGTGCTTAATTTAACATATCAAACTACGCTCTTGAACTCCAATCTTCTATCTTTAAATAGTTAACCAACAATGCATACATGTTACCTGCAGAACTATCAAAATACTCCAAAGAACGAAGAGAATACATAAAACATCTTTGTTAATGCAAACTATGTAGCTAGTTTGCAGACATTAAAAACCCATGCGAGGAGAAAGTCTGCGGTCACAGGGGGAAGTATTTGCAGATGTTCAGGAAAGCGATGAGCCAAGCGCTGCCAGGTCGTCATGAAGAATTGTTGGCTGCGTCCCACCACCCATTGTCTGATTCTCCTTGTTCTCTGTTAATATATCTTTTATGAACCCAATATAGCAGTGCACCTGCTGAAGTAATGAAGTAGAATAGAAACAGGAAAGGCCTGACCGAGTCAGGGAACAAGAATGATGCAGTGGCAGATATTGAAAGAGAGGCAGCCCAAAACAGACAGAATTGAACTGCATCACTGACTATCCTATTGTAGCGAGCAGAAGGAAGCCCAAGTTGGATGCCATATGCAAGCCGTATATCAGCAAACTAGTAATGGCAAGAGAAATGGTTCTGGGGTGCGAGTCAAATGGCGTTTTGTCCTTCCCTTGATACTTCACCTGGAGAAGGCCAAGGATGGCAAGAAGCGTAAAAGCAAAAGCGGCGTGGGGGAAAATGGAGCAGGGCTTTGGTCTGCTTGAAACAAGTTGGAAATGCGGAATCTTGTATTGATGTAGGCGGCATTCAATTGCTCACGGAACCTTGCTATCATGCGATGGAGTCGTAGGTTGTTTCTCGAGTCACGCTCAGCCATTTGGAAATGTGAACCCCTGCTGCAGGAGGAGAAGAATCTACAAGTTCTGAAAACCTCAGAAGAAAGAAAGAACAAAATGTTTGGAATATGAGGGGATTTGCGGGTCTGCATAAGGCTATATTTAAGGGGATTTATTCAATCATGTGGGGCCATATCGAGGGAATTTGCAGATTCACCTTCCTTTGGAGTTTGGAGTCGTTCTTGAGGACTTATCTTTGGTATGCTGTGTACCTTTTCGGGTTTGTAACAATCAGGTGGGGCATTTGCAGTGTACTAATATATATAGATAATATATATATATCTAACTAGCTTTATGGAAGGAAGACTACAAGTTGATAAGGTGGTTTAAAGTTGTCGTGTGAAAATGGATTGTGGTGGATCATTGTTTGGTTCATACTATAGAAGTAACGATGCATTTTAAGGGTCATTTTCAATATGAGGTGTCAACAATTTCTTGGAAGACTTCGCACCTGTGGACAAATCTTCTCAACTTGATGACCCGCAGTGTTGGACTGAAGATTCCGTGACTAGTGAGTGCAAACAATGCCTTATGAATCCACTTATCCACTGTGAAAGTCTTGTACAGAAGCGGCTTAGACCTCAGATTCCCTTGGGATTTTTCTCAAAGGAGGCCTGTCAAACAGAGTTAAAAAGGTGCCGTTTGGGATCACCAACGAACGCCGAACTGCTAAAAGACTCGAGATTTAAGGTCCATATGCTTTCTATGAAAGTTCGATCCTGGTATTTAGGGGTGTGGGCAATCCAAACCACTCGTTAGTAGCTTGCGAGCCGGCTTAAATCAAAAGTTTGACTCGAATTTGGTTTAACTAAATTCGAATTCGAGCTACTCGTTCCATGCTATGAGTCGAATTCGAGCATCAATAGTAACTGGTCGAGTACTCGACAAGCTTTATTGAGTATTATATTATTTATATAGTATACTTATTCAACTATAGAATGACTATTATGGGTTCGTATTTTAATAAATTTACATGAAATAGTGTTCAGTAAAAAAAAAGTGATAGATAGCAAAATGGTAATATAATAAACTAAAATGTAAAAAATTGAAAACAGGAAAAAAAAAAAACTTGAGCTCGAGTTCAAATAGCTAGAGTGTGATAAAGCTTACAGCTTATTCAAGTTCAAACGAGTCGAGTTCGAACTGAATTTTTAAATTTATAAACTCATTCGAGCTCAAATTATAAACTTATTCGAATCGAGCATGAGCTTGAGTAGCACTAATCGAGTTTGAATTCAAGCATGGTGCTACTCGAATTCAATTCACCTCGTTAACACCCCTAATCACAATACAGATCACAATGGATGAGAGAAAAATAGGGACTTGGCTTATCTTCAGTACATTCTTTCTGCATTTCTCACAATGCGCATCAAGATGCATGACATGTGTTTTTATTTATTACCAAGAATAAAAATTAGTCAAATTTAAAATGGTCTTGTCCCATCCTAGTAAACGAAGATGCATGTCATTCGTTCAAGTGTACGCTGTGGACAATGAAGATATAATTCATTGAAGATGAGCAAAATTTGAACAAATAGAAGTCACGTCTAACATCGCGTTGGAGCAGGTAAGCATGAAATAGGAAGAGAAAGAATTGGTGGAGATCAAATCAGATGGGAGATAAAACTTAAAAGATGGGGATCACAAAGAGCGGAGAGCCATGGAAAATGGCATGCAATCAGAAGAGAAAAGGTGACAGTCACATCAACATTGGACGAGAAAAATGACAATCGCGTCATGCATGTAACCATGTCGGTATTATGATATGCGTAAAAAAGAAAAAAGGTACTGTGAATCAAGCGAAAGATCGAATAAATAATGAAAAGATTCTTAGCTCTTGGAGTTCTGGTGTTCGCATATGTCGACGGCACAAGCGAATGATTCTTAACAAGGCGAAGACCTCCGTCCACTGAGGTTTAGATATAATAATACTACACTGCATCCAGTTTCAAATAAGGTGCGCTCGAAAAAGTAATTCATGCTCTTTACTAACCAAGTACAAGTTATTGCTAAAAAAATCGAATAGGTGACATGCAGGTTGACATATGCAGTTTTGGAACTGAAAAGCATGAAAATTAGTGGAAATGCAGAGGAGTTGTTTTTTTTAACATTTGAAAAAGGGATGGAATCGAGTTGAGTTAGGGTTAAAAGACGAATCAAACTATTTGACACTCAAATCAAATTTAATTTGATAAGAATTTATTTGAGTTTAATTCGCCAATTAATCAAGTCAAACTCGAATTTAGCTCAATTAATATAAAAATAAAATTTATAAGTGAAAATCAAACTGCTCGAACTCAATTTGAGTTAGTTCAATAAAAACTCGTTTGAGTTTGGTTCGGTAACTAAACAAGACAAATTTGAATATGAGTTAAATTCATTAAAAGAATCCAACAAACTTGAATATTAGAGTGTTCCACTTGTTAAGACTTATTTACACACCCAAGTTGAATCAACTACTTGAGCTAAAATACTTGTACTGGAACTCGATTTAAAATTACCTTATTTGAGGTTGAGCTATGAGGAATCATGTATGTAATGTAGAGGAAAAATGAAAATTTTTGACTTCATTAAGAGGAAGGAAGGGAGAGACTTGAGAGTGGGAGGGAGAGAGTTGAGAGGGGGTGGCAGGAGGGAGGAAAGAGAAAGAAAAGGAGGGAAGGGGAAGGGGTTGCGAGAGAGGCTGGGAAAGGGAGAGGAGGAGGAAGAAAGGGACGAGAAAGGTAAGGGAAAGAGGAAGGGGAAAAGAGGAAGGAGGAGGGAGGAATGAAGAAGGGGAGGTGGCGGCGAATAGTGGTGTGTGATGTGGTTGGTAGTCGTTGTGGGCGATGAATGATGAAGAAAGAGGGGATTTTTTATTTATTTATTTTTTTGAGTCTATTTGAAATGCATTGTATTTTTAAATTATTTTTAGAGTTTGTTATTGTAAATTTAAAAGTCAAAAACAATTTTTCAAAAAAAAAAACTCTTAAATCCAAAAAGAGTCTAGAGTACTCTAGTAATTTTCTTGGACTACTTGGGCTCCGCTGTGGCTGAATAGTTGTCTCCTACAGGTTCTCCGAGCAAGTCGATTCAAATACTGGAAGCCAAACATCAAATACTCCCTCAACTGGGCCATCACCAATTAACACTAAATAGGAGGCAAGGAAAAAAAAAAAGAAAAATTGTTGAATCATTATTGCTTGATAATGAGAGGTAGCAGAAAGAAAACGTTCAGGAGATGATCAATTTATCTTTTCCTTTCACTGGTTTTAGTTAGACAGCTTTGATGGCATTTTGGGTTATTTTCAATTCAACTTCATAGAAATCCATTTCAAAGATATCTTCTAAGACTAAAATTACAAATTCGTGATACAATTTTAGGTCATTTGCACCTAAACCAAGACTTTCAAATTTTAATCACCATATACTGCATCTCTTTGGTCCACAACAAAACGACGACGTAGAACAAATCTCTATCCTTCCCCATAACGCGGGAAAAACAGCATTCCCTACTTTCTCAAAAAATCCTTTTCCCGCCCCTCTCCTTCACAGCTCTCTCTCTCTCTCTCTCACACACACACACAAGAGTTCTCATTTTTTCCAGATACAAACCTCTTAACTTCTAAATCAGATCTGAGACTCAATTTTCACTAATAATGGAAATCCAAACCGATTTAACAAACTCGCACCTGAGTTTGCATCTCGGTACATTTCGCCTCCACCACTGACTCAGAAAAGGCCTGGCATATTTTTTCTCTCTTGCTCTCTCTCCGGCGGCCGGCGCGGCCAACTGAACTTGCAAGCATAACCACGCTTTTCTATACTACTCCACAATTGATAGAATTTCTCTGTTTTATCCCCAGTTCTCCTCTTTTTTTAACTCCTAATTACTTCGTCACCTTTTCTTCCGTCGGATACCTAGCAATCTCGCAATTTGTCGCGAATTCGGATATATGTTTGAATTTGTTGCCCGCGGTTTCAGTTAGGCTTACGGTTAAGTAGTTATGGGGAGAGGCAACAGAGCGAGGGAGGACAAATGGTGAAGAAGAGGAAGAGATTTATGATGGGGAATGAGAGGTTGCAGGTGGTGAAATGGAGAGCTGTTTCCGATGATTTTGACGGTAAAAATAATTAAAAAAAGGATACTAAAACATTTTGTTACCTATTCAAATTGAATTTACCTGATTTAATTTCTAAGTTCTGTTTTGAATTGCAGGAAAGGAAGATGATAAGGTGGTGTTGAGATTGCCTAGTGTGGTCAGTAATGCTTCTACTCACGTAATTTTGAGCCTTTTCGATTGTCTCCTTTTGAAGTAGCTTAGCTTGTTCCCTGTTCCTTGACTGGTTCTGAGTCAGTATAAATCCTCTAGATTTGACAGTTAAACTTAACTGACAAATCTATTCAAATTATCGTACCATTGATAATTTCATAAAATTTCTCTGGAATTTAGCTGCTCATGCAATGATTAAAGAAGGGAAACTAATAGGTAGCTGTTGCCTATATTTGCTCGTTGCTTTTTGCTTCCTTAAGGCATATTTGCTAGTGATTCTCTTATATTGCTTGTCCATTTTTTATTTGGTAACTTTTATATCTTCACTTTATTCATTATTACATTTCATACATAGATTTTAGTTGGCATCCATTAGAATTCTGATTAAATAAGTTTTCGTGAATCTTGAACTTCCATTGCTCGTCGAAATATATGCGATCTTCACTGATTTCCTTTTCCATTTTCTGGTCTAGATGTTTAGCAGAATGATTTATAGTACCTGTGTTGTCCAACAATTTGTAGGCATATTTTTCTGATGGTAACATGAGCAGAGACATAACTTTGCAGTACTTTGAGCCACCTGCGGTGGCATTTGATGGTCGTCAACTGGAGAAAGCAGTGTTGAGGACATCCTTATTACTCGATTCTAGTGATGAACTGCCAAAGTTTAATATAGGGGAAACTGGATATGGTAATGAAAAGGTGACAGATTTTTTTGTCAATAGGGACGAAGTCAACTGTGCATCAAGAACAGGATGTCAATTTGACTCTCTTGATTGTCACGGATGCCAAAATTTCCTGCCATCAATTTCAGAGCACAGGGTGAAAGCTGTTCCTTTGTCAGAGATGAATCATCTTGCTATGTTGCGAAGTCCCTTTGGAAGCATGGAAGACAATATAAATGAAGAAAGTTCATTCAGAAAAGTTAGATTCACCGGAACATCTAGGTTACAATTGTATCAAGAGACGCAACACTCACAAAAGGAAGTGGTGCCTGTTGTTGATCCTTGTGAAAGTGGGAATGCGGATATAAAATTCATGCAAAGCAATCAGGAAGAGCCACACACAGCAAATGATGAAAATTGTCTGATTGATATGACTAAAATAGATGGGTTACAAGAGGATAAACTACTAAAAAACATATCAGAGGGCTGCAGTTCTGTGATACCATCTATAGAAAAAGAAAAAGTAATAAAGCCTCCAAATAGTCAGGCTACATTGACAGCAAGTGGTCTTTCTGTTGGTCAGAATCCACTAGCCAAGATCTCCCATAAATCGAAGACTGATCAAAAGCAAGCACCGAGTCAGAGGCTCCATTCCATAGACACTTTAGAGAATGCTAATGCTGCTTTCTCTACTTTACAGAAGCTGCAAACAAGAACAGATAAGAAATCAATCCCAATGAAGCAGCACATGAAGTATTATGGTCGCCAGGATATGAATGTGAAGGAAAAGAAGGAGAATTTAGATAAAAATAGGGAACCTTCTATTAATCCATCTCATGTAAGCTTGTTGGTAATATTTGTTTGTTACCACTGATTACGTTGACTTGTCAACGAAGTATCCTCATAGTTTAAACATATTCCATGCTTTCTAATTAGGAGCAGGGACAGCAAAGAGTGCTACCAAACTTTGAACCTTTTATCGTGGAAGAAGAAGAGGGCTCAGGTATTTATTTGGTTTTGACAGTTTGTAAGGATTCAGTTACATTTCTCCCTATCTAATTTAAAAAAAAAAATTACTTCTCATATTTGTTTGATCTCTATGTAACGATACCTGCAGGTGGTTATGGCACAGTTTACAGGGCAAGAAGGAAGAGTGATGGAGTTACATTTGCTATTAAATGTAGGTGCAGAATCTGTTTTTTGGTTCTGCTATAGGGCATACAAGTTGTTGTACCCGGTGCTTCTTTGCTACTGGCTTAAACAGAGTTTTGACCCACTAATTTGCCGAGATGCATACTGTTTCAGATCTTTTAACAAAGTTACAAATTTGCAGCATGGAAACATTACTGAAAGTACAATAACAATGAGACTTTTGATATGTATTAAGCATTTCAATTGGGCAATTGCATTTGTTTTGTATGCCATGTGTACCTATGTGCATAACATATGCTCAGTCTTGACATTTTAGTTACTATATTCCTTCGGAGGCACTCGTATATAGTTACTTTGAAGATGCTTGAGCATGCTTAAACTGGTCTTTTTTTTTGTTTTGGTAAAAACAGGTCCACATGTTAATGCTAATCGAAAATCATGTCCATAATGAGCTGAAGATGCTGGAGCGATTTGGGTAATTATACAGAGAGCTCTTATAAAAGTTTCAGTATTGAATACATCCCTATGCAGCTCGATTTTGAATAGTTAAACAAACCTTTGGTTCAGAGGAAAGAACTTTGTAATTAAATATGAAGGCTCATTTAAAAGTGGGGATTCTGACTGCCTTGTCTTGGAGCATGTTGAGCATGATCGACCTGAGGTGATTTGTACCACCTTTGATTTTTTTTTTTTTGGGACTAGTGATGTTCACACTATTTTGGTTTGTGTTCGTTTTTCCTAACTTACATTCTTTTAATTGTAAGGTCTTGAAGAGAGACATAGATGTTTGTGAGCTTCAGTGGTATGGTTATTGTATGTTCAGAGCCCTTGCTGGTCTACATAAGCAGGTGATAGTAACTCAGATGCATATACTCGCAAGTTGCATTGAATTGTTAAGAACAAAAGGAGGTTCATACTTTGTTTTGCATGTACAGGGCATTGTTCATAGGGATGTTAAACCTGGCAACTTTCTTTTCAATCGCAAGGCTTGTAAAGGCTATCTCATTGATTTTAATTTGGCCATGGTCAGTAGTTGCTGCTTGAATTTTCATGATACTTTTGTTAATCTCCTCCTCCCTCTTTTAAGCCTGAATTTCTTTCTCACCCTTTTTCATGTGTATTCCCCTTTACCAGGACCTGAACCAAAAATACGGCACTGCAGGTGAGTTCGTTCTCACTTTTTTGTCTTCACATTTGTTTTATTGCTTTCAGGAACATACTGGGCGTCTTTCCTTCACTAGGACGTCTTGTTTGGAATAAACTGAAGACGATAAAAAATTACAAAAGGATCGTGCACATTCTTAATCTTCCAACAAGCTTGTTTGCCTTTCTATCTTAGCTTCACTTTAGCTTTGTGCTAGTAAGCTGCTCTTTTTGATAACACATGATTAAACGCAAATTTTTTTTTGATAGACAAAACTAAGCTGAGCCATGATGCAAGCTTAAATTGCGTTCCTCTTTGTCGTGCCATTTCTATGCCACCTAGTAAGAGCAGGAAATCCTGACTCCAAAAGCTGTGGAATTAGCTAACCGGGAGCAGGGAAAAGTATTAAAGCCCCTTCTAATCTCCAAGGACACAAGGAAGAAGATTCACAACTCTAACCATTGTGCTGAGGTAGGCAGTAGAAGTGCAATCAAAAGTCAGGGTGCTGATGGCTCTGGGATAACCTCAGCAAAGGAAGCAACAAGCACCAAAACTTTATCTGCAGAGAAGTTCAGAGAACCTCTACCAAGCCAAGGTAGGAAGGAGCTGATCAACCTGGTGCAGGAAGCATTGCAGGGTGCAAACCGTGGATCAGCAAATGTTCCTGTTTCCAAGAGAAAGAGGATTGCTGCAACTCCTGCAAAAGTGGATCGGAAATTTCTTTACATAACTCCAATGCCACTGCATTCAGCTGGAGGAGTTGTTGGTGGTGCAGGAGTATTGAAGAATAAAGGTGTTCTATCACACTAAGTTCTTCACTAACTTGAGGTAACATATGATTGGTTCTTTAGTAGTCTTATTATTTGTTGTTTCAGGGGATGGAAAAAATAAACGAGAAGGTCCCTGTGTTGGCACAAAGGGCTTCAGGGCTCCAGAGGTAAGTTGCAACTTTTGTTATTAGAGTGGATAACTTTTTGCCTAAAGCGGGGAAGTGTTGCCTCTTAGCCAGGCCTTTGTTTATCATGATTTTTCTATCACAGAAACTTTTCCTCAGACTTTGCTTGTTGCCTGATTACTCTTGTACTTTTGGTCTTAACCCTGTCAAGTTTTCCTCTGAGAGTGCTTAATGATGAATCTTCTGCAGGTATTGTTCAGATCCCCTACACCAAGGCCCTAAGGTTGATATTTGGTCGGCTGGGGTGACCTTACTCTACCTGTTGACTGGACGGACACCTTTTGCAGGCGATCCTGACCAGTAAGATTTCTTCATACTTTGAAAGGGTATTGATTGGCTGTGCACCTAGTTTCATGAAAAGTAACTTTAGCTACATTATCATTGTCATAAACAGGAATGTCAAGGAGATTGCCAAATTGAGGGGCAGTGAAGATCTGTGGGAAGTGGCCAAGCTACACGGTCGGGAATCCTCATTTCCCGCGGTATTACTCGCTAAAGTTTTTTTTTTGGGTTCATTATTGATTTTCTTGTCTCTATTATCTATTCAATGCCTACATTTTCAAAAACAGGGTCTATTGGACATAAAATCCTTGCCATCCATTAAACTCCAAGATTGGTGTAAACACAACAATAGAAGACCGGATTTCCTTGAGGTTATCCCAGGATCATTTTTTGATCTCGTGGATAGGTGCTTAACAGTGAATCCAAGATTGAGATTAGTGCGGAAGAAGCTCTTAGGCATGAATTTTTCACCCCATGTCATGAGGCCCTAAGAAAGCATAGGTTGCTCAGACAAGAAGCTAGCCTGGATTCTGCATCTTCCTCCGTTCTTTTACATGAACAATCTAAAAAAATGTGCAGAAATCTCGTGAATAGTTTAATCAGGTTATATCCTCTTCTTGAATGTAGAATAGCTCGTCAATGAACTCAACCATTTTTTCCCCCTTCTTGTGGGTCAATATTCCCTTTTTCCCTCAGCCTACATGGTCCCCTGTTGCATTGCGTTGTAAATTAATCCGATATTCCGTACGGAGTTATGTTCGTCGGACATCTACCGCTTGGGCTTTGATTGATACCTAAATGGTTTTAACGCTCCAGGAGAAAATACTGCAAATTTCTTCCAACCTATATTACAGTTAAGCTTTATACCGAGTTATATGGAACAAGTCTGTTTGTCTCAAGTTTAAATCTCGGAAAATTTTGCAAGATTCAACTGATGTGCCTTGAAATATGCATTAACTCGTAAAAAGAAATATCTTAAAATCTTTTTTATATGTACTAAAGAGCCAGCATTAACTTCCAAAGATCCATATATATATATCTGTCTATTGATATAAAAGGATGCACGATTTTAAATCAAATTGCAAAAAAAAAAAAAAATGAAAAACAACTGATACAATTGAGGTGAGAATTTGGGCCAATGGAATATGGCCATTAAGACGCCACCTTGCGCATTTCTTCAAGTCTTTTGGTGTTTTTAATTGGTAAAATTTAAAGAAGCCATTAGCTGGTCGTCTATTGCTGACATGGCATTATGCAATTGGTAGCTCAACGTGGCTTCAGAAAGCTAATGCGTGTGGGGATGCAGGGGAATCCTTTATAAGTAAACACCTTGATTAACAGTAGTTTGCTTAGCAGGGAAGGAGACAGATATGCTAGTAAATATTTCAGGTGGCCCATAATTAATTATATCCTAATTTCCATAAATACCCCTTCTCTACAGTCCGGGTTATTTCGATAGACCCGTTTGCATTTTGAGGGCTGACTAACCGGTTCAAGTTTAGCTGGAACTGGACCTCCAGGCTCAAGTCAACATCCATTTCTTTCACATGAACTCAAGGCTGTCTTTTTGAGCAGAACATGAATACAAATCATCATTGGTAGAACAGAGTAGAACGACATATATCACACATATACCTCCAATTTGAGAACTGCGAATCAAGGCGTCATATTTGGGTGGATCTGATTTTTAAATAGCTTGTGTGTGTTTGGATTACACATTATTTCTACCTTATTTATAGATACTGACTTGCTTATATCATTAACACATTTTCAATTATTTTTTTATCTCATATACATCACATTAAAAAGTGCTACAATATTTTTTCGTAAAATTATCTCAAATACTTTACTATCCAAAAAAAGTGCTATAGAGTTTGGATAATACCATCTCACTAAATGGTGGCACAATTTAGTTTATTGAATCTTTGGTATAGCATAATTTGGGCCATTGCGGATCGGATTTACCGAGTTTTGATCCAGAATCAATCGCTTTTCTACTGTAAATTGTTAATTAATTGAAATAAACACTACTATTTGATAATTATAAACATCAGATAACAAGGCATGCAACACAAATAGACAGAAAAAGCGCAAAAGGATCTACCTGGAAAATCCCACCAAAGGTAGAAGTTACCAATTTTGGTATGTCATGTGAGCTAGGAGGGTACAAAACACTAACACAAATCTCATAGCTAATAAGTAATCATTGCTGTTATTGCTCCATCTCAATGTTTTTTTAGCACGTTACTACTGCCATCGCTCAATCCTAATGTGCATTTGGTACATGCATGCAAAGCAACTAATAATACAAATGTTGGAGGATTTTAAGGCAAGAAAAGTAGAGAATAATCTTTGGAAAGGAGTTTTCTGCCATGCCCAAAAGCATCGTTGGACTCTTGAGCTGAAGTTTTCGACGCCTGGACATGAATACTGAAATGTCAAGCTTTCCATGGGAACCCTGTTTAGGAGTTGAGCTGTTGGAAGTATGCTGTCAAAAACCAGGATAGACATGCAACTTCCGAGTAATTTTACCTGCTGGCATGCGACCTTTCTCGTCGTCTTCGCATGCAAGTTGCTCTTAGTGGTGCATCTCTTGCTTACGCCTGTATATAAGACACGCACATTTTAAGCTATCAATTTCCCGAACGACACACTTGGATGTTGATTGGGGTTGTGGGTTTCCCTACAAGGATAGGGACCCGAGCTCAGGACTTGACCTGAAACAAAAAATGAGGGCAGGGAGAAATATTTCGTTATTCTTGGGGGTTGACATGACTGCGGGCATCTTGGATTTATTCCTCATCGATTGTGTTTTTTACTATGTATCTTTTGATTTTGTGTCCAAGTTAAGCTCGGATGGTGGGTGGCACGTCCACTTATCTTTCATCCGACTCAGGTACAAATTCAGGACGGAAGCTCGGATCAATCAAGGGTTAATTACAACTTATTCCTCTATAGTGTATGTCAAGGCGTTTATCTTTAAACCTTTGTTTTCCGTAACTTATTGCTTAAGAGACCAAAATACTCCATTACTATACTAAGTTTCTATTTTTCGAATTTTTTCCTTCCTTTAAATATTGAATCTTTAACCGGTGGTATATTTGAACTACTTTAATTGATTATTTTTTTTAAAAAAAAGGGCAAAGAAAAAACCAATTAGAAATCAATTCAGGACGGAAGCACATAGAAATCAATTGGAAATGATATGTGGTCTCGTGTACACTGGATACCTGAATAATTATACAAGTACTTTTTGATGAACAACAATTCCCATCTATTGTAACTTTGTAGCGTGGATTGTATTCCGTCATCTCCAGTTGTACACAAATTCCCAATTGTTTTTTTTTTAATTCTTTTGGAGAAATGGCAGGTTTCATGAGTCAACAATCCTCTTCTCCTCTTAGATTATGAACTTCCAGTTAGATTGCATCTTCATGGTGCTTAATTTAACATATCAAATTACCCTCTTGA
Organism: Coffea humblotiana; assembly: GCA_023065735.1. Classification (NCBI taxonomy): domain Eukaryota; kingdom Viridiplantae; phylum Streptophyta; class Magnoliopsida; order Gentianales; family Rubiaceae; genus Coffea; species Coffea humblotiana. The sequence goes on along the minus strand of CM041215.1, from coordinate 24,480,821 downwards.
ACTCCAATTTTCTATCTTCAAACAGTTTGACTAACATTGCATACTTATTACATGCAGAAATATCAAAATACTCCTCAGAACGAAGAGAAACATAAACCATCTGTGTAATTTTTTTTTTTTAATTTTTTGTAATTGGGTGGTTTTGAATTCGAACCTCCTTAAAAGTGTACAAATTCATAAATTCCCCCAAACATGCATCTGCGTAATATAAAAAAAGTATACAAATTAATAAACTCTGTAGCTAGTTGCAGTAATTGACATCCCAAGCGAGGAGAAAGTCTGTGATCAGAGGGGAAGCATTTGCCGAGGTTCAGTAAAGCGATGAGCCAAGCGCTGCCAGGCAGTCATGAAGAACTGTTGGCCGCGCCCCCACCACCCATTGCCTGACTTTCGACGTTCTCCGTTAAATCTTTTATAAGCCCAATATAGCAGTGCACCTGCTGAAGTGATGAAGTAGAATAGAAACAGGAAAGGCCTGACCGAGTCAGGGAACAAGAATGATACAGTGGCTGCTATCGAAAGAGAGGCAGCCCAAAACATACAGAATTGAACTGCATCACTGACCATCCTATTGTAGCGAGCAGAAGAAAGCCAAAGTTGGATGCCATATGCAAAGCCGTGTATTAGCAAACTAGTAATGGCAAGAAAAATGGTTCTGGGGTGCGAGTCAAATGGTGTTTTGTCCTTCCCCTGATACTTCACCTGGAGAAGGCCAAGGATGGCAAGAAAAGTAAAAGAAAACGCGGCGTGGGGGAAAATGGCAGCAGGGATTTGGTCTGCTTGAAACAAGTTGGAAATGCGGAATCTTATATTGATGTAGGCCGCATTCAATTGCTGACGGAACCTTGCTATCATGCCATGGAGTCGTAGGTTGTTTCTCGAGTTACGATCAGCCATTGGATTGTGAAGTCCTGAAGAAGTAGTTCAAGAAATTGTGTCTAAAAAACCTGGAAAGAAAGAATGAAAAAAATGACTGGGCTATGGAGTGGCTACCTGCAGAAAGACTGGTGAATTGCTCACGGAAGCTTGCTATCATGCGGTGGAGTCGTAGGTTGTTTCTCGGGTTATGATCAGCCATTGGATTGTGATTGCGAACTCCTGAAGAACTAGTTCAAGAAATTGTGTCTTAAAAAACCTGAAAAGATAGAATGAAAAAAAGTACTGGGCTAATTCATGAGGCGTCTGCAAAGGTAAAGATATATATATATATATATATTTGTACCATTTTGCAGATCAATCAACTCGCCATCAATTTAAGTTTAAGTGCGTTTCCGATTGGGCCAGTTTCGTGGGGCCATATTAAATATTTAAATGTACCTAGTCTAGAGAAAAAGGTGAACGTAAGGGTCAGTGGCTTGTTTGGAAGACTTTTGTAAGTTCGAAGATAGAGATAGTGTCTGAATCTTCTCAACATGGTGACCCGGAAAACGTTCTTTACAACTTCAGATGGTCACGTACGTGACCATTGGAGGAGAACCCCCTGCCTCGTTGATAATGAAATCAAAGGACAGTAGACAAAACAAACAAATGGAAGTGGAGCTTATTCACTCGTATAAATCAAAATCATTATCAAAGTACAGCAAACAAAACCAACAACATAACTGGAACTTTTCACTCGTACAAATGCCGACCATTAAAAAGCATAGGTCTGAGGAAGTTGCAAAGGATCTAAGAGGAAAAGGCCTCCATCCATGGATTTTGAGCACTACTAGAAAATTTGCCCTTACTGGCACTTTTTGGGAAGTTTAGTGATAAGTTCTTGTTTAATTATGTCTATTAATAAGGAACGTGCTCATGTATCGAAGGATATTTGTTTGCAAGTGCCATAATAGTGAATATTCCAGGTTGAATGAATAACAAAAATCACCTATCTCGGCATGCATTACAATTTGGTTCAATAACCGGCACCTAAGAATGGCATCTACCCTATCTATCGCGACACTGCTTAATTTGGATGGCATTTTAAGGAAGTGCCAATATAGTAAAGCCATGTAGCCAGTAGCACTTCAACTTGCCAGGACAAAGCGAATTTTCTTGTAGTGGATATATGAATTTGAGGTTAGAAACGAAAATATATATATTATAGTACCTAATTTCTAATACATGAAGGACTGTTCAAAAGTGTGACTCATACTTAGTTTATCTGTTTAGTAAGTGTTAAGAACCAATACGAGTTAGCTTAGCTGGCACTGAAAATCCCAATACGTGACATGCAGCCACGGACATCTGCAGTTTTATAAATTAGGGTTAAAAACAAAAAAACCATCTGTGATATACCTAATACACAAAAAAATCTCTCATAATTTCAAAACATACAAAACGACATCTCATATTTTGAACTAAATTGTAAACTAATAGAATTCGTTAAACTTAACAAAAATGATGGTCTCGACTGTTAAACTTACCGGATTCTATTAAGTTTATCGTTAAATTTACCGGATCTCGTTAAGTTTACCGGATTCCGTTAAGTTTACAATTTATTTCAAAACATTATGTTTTGAAATCATGAGAAGCTGTTCTGTGTATTAGGCATACCACAGGGGCATTTTTTGTTTTTAACCCTATAAATTATAACAGAGAGTAATACCATGAAAATTACCTGTCGAAATGCAAAAGGAGTTATATTTGAATATTAACATGTATTGTGAAACTGCATGAAGGCGTGTTCTGTCTATTTTAGTTCATTTTTGTTGAGTACACGAGTGTAGTAGATCATGCATTAATAAGTGCTTGTTCTCGATTGAATATTTTAACTGATTATAAATTCTGATTTTAGATGATCATTTTTTGTGATAGTATTCAGTAATTGTTTTTATATATATTCTGATTATAGAACTTTTAATAATAAAAAATTAAAAATTTATAATCATTCAAAGAGTAACTTTTGCTGATTCTGATTATTCTCCATAATGAATTTCTATAATCGGATTTTGTAAAATCTAAAGCAACGGAGAACAAGGTCCACGTCTTGGACAAAAAGGAATTAAAATCACGCCTCTGATGACTAATCCGAACGATGGGTTGATCTCTGATATCATATCGGGGGTTCTCAACTTAAAAAATTCAAACATGGAAGTATATGTGTATCCATGAAAATGCTTCTCTTGGCTCTCACACTCACTCACTGAAAGTGTCTTGAAAGCTTCATTATTAACTTCTTCTTTTTCTCCTCTTGAGATCAAATTCAAATGCCATTGATCAAGAACAGAATAAGATAGTAAGCACAACTCATGTTTTGTTCTGCCTAAACCTCAAGGTACATATGCATGCTCTACAGTCCACACCTCCAAACATTTCACGAGTTTCCAAACTTCATGCAGACAAACCAAACTAAGCCGCGAAGAAAGAAAGCAAACTAACGAAAACCAAAACGATAATGGCAATGCTGGAGGCGAATGAATGATGCCTTAGGCTTAGAGGACCAACTCAATTTATTTGAACAAATTAATTAATACTCATCAAAGTTGCATAAAATGCAAGGCCAAAACCCAAACTAAACAAACTGTACCCATCAAGATAATGCACTTTTCTTGCTTGCTTTTTTTTTTTTTTGGGGGAAATTATTACTGATCGATTTATCTATCCTCTAGCAAGGTCAGGTTGAAGATCTCGTGCGATTATCAGACGTTATTCACCTGAAATAATGAGAGGATAATTATTCCCTTTTGCTGGGGGATTCCAGCACGTGTTCTTATTATTAATAATGATAATTAAGTTTGCACGAAACTTCTCTTCAAAGGCGGCCCGTCAGCACCATACGTCCATCCAGGCCTAGCTACAAAGGCGTTCTTTTTATGCTCAATAAAACTCACGCTTTTATGGCTTTAAAAGGGCATTCTAAGAAGTCGTGGACGTTCGTTTTCGGTCATCAGACGTTCAGCATCCTATTCTTCTCTTCCTTTTAAAACGCCCAGAAGAACAACAAATCAACAATACAAGTACGGTTCAAAACCGGACCCTAATACAGATCCATTTTCGGGTCGACAACACCCGCACAGAAATGTAATTTTAAATTCTAAAACCAGGGGCATAATAGTCACTACGAAAAACTAGCGTCCTAGACTTCAAAATATCTGGTGATTTCCGGAGTATTCTCTGGTAATTTCGACAATGAATTTTCAAATCCTCGTTCGTACCCTCTATAAATAGCAGTCCCCATATCTTTCCTTCGCATCATATTCGTGTTGGATAAGAAAGCAATTTCGCGAAGAAAGGAGAAAGAGAAATTCAGAAAAGTCGCAAATTCTTGGAGGAGGTGAAGAAGAAGAAGAAGAAGGAAATGGAAGGGTTTACGTCGTTCTTTGACTCGCAATCGGCGTCAAGAAGTGGTTGGAGCTACGAATCTCTGAAGAACTTCCGGCAGATCTCTCCCGTCGTTCAAAATCATCTCAAGCAGGTTTCACGGTTTTCTCCTCTTTTTTTTTTGTTAAATTTTTATCTCGTTAATTTTCTTGTATTTAGTTTGACAACTTGAAATTGATTATGATTTATGACTAATATTATTATTGTGGTTTTCTTACTGTTTGCTAGAAGCGTTTGTATAGCCTGTTAATTTTTACTTAACTGAGAAGTAGTGAGATGAATTTTGAATTTGCGGGAGAGAAGTGATAGAAAGATTCTTCAGATTAATGAATTGAAGAAGAGGTTGAAAGTTGTGGTTTTGATTTGTGGACTTTGTTGTTTTGCCATTATTGTGTATTTTGTTATTCTTTTTCTTTTTTCGGAAGAGATTATAGTTTATTGGAGGAAAATCTATGTAGAGATCTTTAGGTAGTTGAATTGTGGACGATTTTGAGCTTCGTGGTATGGTGTGGAATTTATTGTTTTATTGTATGACTTGATCATGTTTTATATTAAATGTTTTTTACTTTCTATTTTTGTTATATAGTACGTTCGTTTTCATTTTTTCCCCTAACTTTTTACTTTTTTTTATTATTTTTAAAGACGGTTCTTAATCATTTTTGTTATTTTTTTATTGTTTCAAGAAATTCTCTCTGTAATTGGTAACACCAAAGCTGTAGATTAGGATAGAAATATCAGTACTTGGCTATATTTTTCATTACTATAGTTGTAGTTGCTTTTGTCATTATCGTGATTCAAAGTCTTTTCTAATGTAAGAGAATGCATCTTTGATTAAGATCACCAAGGTATCACAATTATGTGATTTTCCCTTTTTTCCCACTGGGGTTGTAACCGCGTGGGGGGGGGGGGGGAGGAGGGGCGAGGGTAAAGAGGGAGGCCCCATCTACCAAAGGGTGCTTGCCAAATTTGCTAGACCTAGAGTGTTGTGCAGTACTAAAACGTTCTTTTATAAACATTATTGATAGTGTGATTTGCACCATTTTATATTACTAAGTGCTTAATGTTAATATAATTGATTGTGTAATAAGTATCATTTTATGTCTAGTCACTAGTTAAGCATGCTTGAGGTTTCATTGTGTTTGTTTTAAGGGACACTGATTTCTTTTTTACATTTATTTGATTAACCTCCATCACCTCTCACACTTTCTATCAGATACTTTTTTTTTTGTGTATTGGTTTATTGGATCATTGTTGTAATGCATGAAAACAGCGATCCAGCTTGTTTCATCTATATCTATTAATGGAAATACGCATTTTGTAAATTAAATTTGCTGCTTGTTTCAGGTTTATCTCACACTATGTTGTGCACTGGTAGCATCAGCTGTTGGTGCTTATCTTCACATACTCTGGAACATTGGAGGCTTCCTGACCACTCTTGGATGCATGGGATCCATGATGTGGTTACTTTCCACCCCTCCCTTTGAGGAGGTATAATCTTTACTCTCGGTCTTATTGTCCTGCTGTATCTGGTTGATATTGGTTTTCTTTTTTTTTTTTTTTATCTTGATTACCAATTTGTTGATTTTTTGCCTGTTTGCCTTTTTTATGAGAGCAGCATAAAAGGCTTTCACTGTTGATGGCGGCTGCAGCTTTTGAAGGGGCTTCCATTGGTCCTCTGATTGAGTTGGCTATTAGCTTTGACCCTAGGTATGTGTTCTCTGTTGATGTGTTTTTGCATGTATGCATTTTGCTTTTGTGCAATTTTGTAGTGATGAATTTAGCAAGTCAGACTCGATGTCCTTGTATGGGAGTAAGATTTGGTTCTGGTTTATAGCCTAACCAAGTCTACTTATGAGATCAAATCTTGTTGGCTAGAGATTCCACTGGGTGGTACTTTGGCAACCAAAAAAAATTTTATTTTTGGCTAATATACCAATTAAATCAATTGTCTGTTAGGCAGTTATTCTGGACCCTGTTAGGAAAGGGCATCTTATGTGAACCCGCTGGAGGCTGTTTTTCATTGCTTACGAATTTTATTTTCAAGGTGAAATGCATTATCATTTTTAGATCCTCTATTTTTTTCTGCGTCCTGAGTGACAATCTGCATCTCTTTGTGTTCAGTCTGGTAGACAAGTGTTATGGATGTGTTTTTAGACTTTATTTTGTTTGGATGTGAGATTCATGTGAGTTGCTGGCTTATCTAGTAAAGCTTGGTGTGTTGTTAATACTTTGGAAGGAACACTGTCTGGCCATTTCTTTTCCTTCTAGCAAGTTAGCGGTTTCGAGGAACTACTTCTGACGTTGTTCTTGGATGTTGCAGCATCTTGGTAAGTGCAGTTGTTGGTTGTGCTATTGCCTTTGGTTGTTTCTCGGCAGCTGCTATGTTGGCAAGGCGCAGGGAATATCTGTATCTTGCAGGCCTTCTTTCTTCTGGTGTTTCCATTCTTTTCTGGCTGCACTTTGCATCCTCCATCTTTGGAGGGTCTTTGGCACTTTTCAAGTTTGAGGTACTGGTTTGGTGTCTGATCTAGTGTTCCACCTGTTTGGTGTTTCATCCTGTTCTGGATGGTTGACCTCATAATTATTTCTGATCTTTGTTCGCAGCTATATTTTGGGCTACTAGTGTTTGTGGGCTATATAGTAGTGGACACCCAGGATATCATTGAGAAGGCGCACTATGGTGATCTGGACTATGTGAAGCACGCTCTTACCCTTTTTGTAGACTTTGTTGCTGTCTTTGTGCGGGTTCTTATAATAATGGTAATCTCTCTCTCTCTCTCTGTATATTTTTTGACTGATTAATTTTATTGTTTGTTGATTTTGTTGAGAAGTGGCTGATTAATTTTTATTACTTTGTTTATTTTGTTCATCTTCTACTTGGCACAGCTTTGATGATTGGACTATTTATGTTTATTTTGTAGTTGAAAAACGCATCAGAGAAGGAAGAGAAGAAGAGGAAAAGGAGACACTAACTACTCCAAAATGGCTCAAGAGGAAGGACATTGTTTAACAGTCAATTAGATGATCTCTCTCTTTTTCCTTTTTTTTTTTTTTTTTCTGTTTTGAGAGTTGTTTCCTGTGTGGATCAACTGATGTTGATGGCCCTAGCCTGGTAGGCTTGCGCAAGTGCTCGCTGTTGTGGTACATATTGGGAAGTTTAGTGTCAAGTGCCAGTTGTTGGACAGTGTTTATTGCTTACCTAAAGAATTGAGTAAAAACTTTAACCAGTGAATTCCTTGCTTTTCGTCCGATCTTTTGCATCAGCTTGATTGGTAAGAGTATTTTGCTTGTAATGTGCCATGATTTTCGTGAAAACAATTTGTGCGTCATTACATCTGATGATACTGGGGCCCTTTTAACTTAAAATGCAGAATTGAGGTGAGGCCGAAGTATGGCATATATCAGGTCCAAAATCTTGTGGACACTGGCCTTTGATTCTTGAATGATTCGACCGCGGGGATGTTTATTTTGTTACATTCAAACTTATATTCTTGGATGGAGATTCGTAGGGCATCATATGATGCGATGGCAGCACCTACATTTTAACTAAAAGACGATGCCACGGGGATCTGTCTGCTTTTAGCTAATCTTCTGGGCCCCCCCGGGGGGGGGGGGATCGAAAGAATTCTAAGATCATCCTTTATTTGGATCTTTGTATGGTCGCTTTACGGCTTAAACCTTCAACGGTGGTAAATTAGTATGTTGCCAATGCTGCGTGTGCGAGCCGGCATCTTTGTTAGATTTTCTGTTTAACACTTTACATTAGAGATCGCTTGTTTGGTCATTCAATGCTCAAAGTTTTGATTGATGGATCAGTATCAATGAGGTGACCGCATGATCCCATAAAAGAGGCAACACAAATTACATAAAAGAGGCTAACACAAAGTTGGCACGTTGAATATGTCACTGTTAACAATTCCCGGAACAAGTTTTTGGGTTGTAGCCAACTTCATCCCAAATGAAGTACTAGCTTGAATCCGGGGAGCGCGCTGCAACGTGTTGACTTTCTTTACCTGTAATTTTTGTGCCATTTGGGGGGATATCTGAGACTCTGGTTGACAGGTAAACCAAAAGCCAGAGGTACTCATGGTCTTGGCGTTACGAGCCCTTGAGTTTGGCTTGTACAGTACATACACGGTATCATTATTGTAAGGAAGAAAAAGGATACTCGCCGAGTTGTGGCTGGGGCGGTGGGGGTCGCGATCACGTTTAGCAGCTAAGAAACTTTTCAAACCTTGCACCTATTTAATTATCTTCTAGGATTATTATGTTGCTGAGTGCTAGAGCAAGAAAGGTCAATTTAAGTGACTTCTCATATGTAATTTTAACGATTTCTTGGATGGTAACGAACTACAAGGTGGACAGTTTGAGGCTAATTTCACTTTTTTTGCAATTAATTATATGTCTATTCAGGTGTCACCTTAATGATTTGAGGTTAAGTTAGTGTTTATATCCTGAAATCAGAGAAGTGTACAATTATGAAAACTTTCCTCAATGTCTGAACTGTGCAATGTGGATATTGGAAACTTGTAATAAAAGCTAGTAACAACCTTTGTACAAACTATACCACTGTTGAGATATAATAAGAATGAAATAGACGAGTATTGGATTACTATACTAGAAGCGGTGACTTATGAATGTCGTATTATGTAGTTCATTGACTCGTTCTGGCTGGCATAGGCATACCATTCCTCTTCTTGTCCCCAAGCAAAAGCAGAAGAACATTTCAAGAAGAAAAAAAAAAAGAACATTTCAAAAAGCAGCACGGGTCTACCTTTTGCACACCAATGGCTTTCATCAATTCACAAAGGCCACAAAGATGCCAGATTTTGGAAACTTTTGCTTCTGGAATTAGCCAACAATCAAAGATGACATAAAGAATATGACTAGCAAAGCATTTGTGAACAAGTCCGAAAGGCTTAATGATACTCGAATTCAACATCCTCAACCGTGTGTAAGGCTCACACGGTATAAGCAAAGCAGAAATCACGAGCACACTACTAATTTAACTAGAATCCATGACTTTGCTCGAGTTGTGAGTATTTAACATCGGTTCCTTTCTTTCATGCACTTGTCCTTTAATTAATATTCAGGTCTGTCTCATTGGTCACTCTTTAACATTGAGTTCAAGTGTTTTGAAAAGATATAATTAGACAGGCAAGGTATATCAGTACAAGATAATAGTTATTAGTATGCGCATTTATATAAACACAAGATGTATAAATACTAGGTAATAATTAGTACGTGCACTTATATGATATGTTATATGTGATTTAAGTGTATTAACGAATACTTTAACCTATCCATTATTTGGTTAATAATCCTTGCCATTTTCTACATTCCTACCATTCAAGCAGGGATTGGTGGGAGACATTTTCTACATCTTCTACGTTCCTACCATTCCTATCCAATATTTGATTAGGGAAAAATAAGCTAGCTGGAATAGAGACTATTAGATACATCATATGCGCTACGTTATGCAATAAATTAAAAACAAGTTACAGCGTTTTACATTTTTTATGTGCTGCACTAACACCAAATAGAAGTTATGAATATTTTATAATTGTGACATGATGTACTAGTAGGGGTGGAAATGGGACGGGGTTGGGGCGGGGGAACCGGTTCTCCCGTGGGAGAAATCAACTTATCATAAATGTTTACTTACAATAATACAATTGTAAACAACGTTAAATAAGATTATAAAGCTGTCCAGATGGAAATAAAGCACAACAAGTCAAGTTACATTCAGTGCGGAGAAAGGGAACCGATCGAAATAAAAAAGGGTTTAGAACAAACCAGGTTGGAATTGGATAGCTTAGTCTTTGGGGGGGGGGCGTTGGAAACAAATCAACAATAGTCCAACAAATTTCTTCAGTTGTTGCGGCGGTGTAACCGTTGGCACTGACCAGCGTTGTGCCTGTAAGTAAGGGTGCAACTTTGAAAAATTTAGGGTTGTATTATATATATATATATATATATATATATATATATATATATATATATATACTTATTTATTTATTGTATGCAAGGGACAGGGCGGGTGTATGTTGCCCCACCCCTTGCCCCGTTTTAAGGCGGGGGAAATAGTTTGCCTCCGCCCCAGCCCCCGTCCCATTTCTACCCCGCCTCCATTGCCATTCTTATGTACTAGCATCCATGTCAGAAATATTATGATGCGATCATTCGTTATATGAAATTCACCAAAGGGGAAATGACCCATCGCGATTATTTAATGATGAATTATTGATTCGAGTCACACAGTTAAAGTACCTAGTCTCCTCTCCTTACCTTGCTTGGTTCTTTTTTTTGACATAAAACTTGATGTTACAAAATTTTGATGCATGCACGCTCTTATTGTTAAAATATCAATTTTTTTTTTTGCCGGATACGATAGATTTCATTACACGCGTACTCCTTTATATTAGGAGGAGGAGGCACAAAGAGGTCAAAGAGAAAATTCGGAAAAAATGAACCGCTATCGATTTAGTCGGATTCTTATTTATGAATTTTTCTAAAATACAGGTCAAGGGATTATCAATTGAGTGACCAAAAATTTGGAGTCAAGGTGCAATGAATGTAGTGCAAATCTAAGCAGTGCTGCTGATTGGATTTGGCTTAAGTAGGTGACAAATTTCTGGCTTGAGTTTTAACTTTGGCAGCTTGGCCTAGCCATCAAGCCATACTCTATCTAACTAATTCTACAAGAAGAATGCATCTTCCACGTCAATGTGGCCATCAGCCATGCTCCAAGTGTCATCGAGTCACTGTCTATTGCGGTGTGGTTTCAGGGCATTGGTTTTAATACCCCGTGCATCACCCTGGATGGAGATGGACCTCCCAACCAAAAATAATGTACACATAGCAATAATAATGTACACATAGCAATATTTGTTTTCCATTCACGAGCCCACTTGGAAACGTAGAGAAATTGCAACTTTTGGCCACATGTTTTGGGTCAGTCCCGACCTGCCCCCCTTGGGATTGTACTCGATTTTTCAAAGTCCTGTGTATATTTGTTATTAATTTATTATTATTAATACTATTTCAAATTCTTGTTTATGCCTATCATGTTGATATATATGCTTTTTGTTATGTGCACTACACAAAAATGCCAAAATTGTCATTTTTTTCTCATTAGTTTTGTTTTTTTTGTTAAATTATTTGTCAAGTTGAAGTCTTCTAAGTTGAATTAAAGAGCCAATATGTGAATCTCAAATTAACATACATTTCAAAGATGGTTTTTATTCTGTTCTTAACTTAGTGGGGGAAGTTGGTTTGCTTTATGTTTTCGGGTACATAATTAGATAAAGTCTTGCTGATATGATGGGATTCCATTTCCGCTTAAAGTAAGTTTTAAAAGACTCGATTCCACTAATGCTTTGGGGAAAAAAAATCATGTAGAAAGAATGACAAAATATTCAACCTTGCCTGATTATTTTGCTATGAACTTCTTCCGAATGATATCCACACATTTGCTTCACTTGTCAAATCGCTAATTTCTCAACTTTCTACTTTTAAAATCGCTAATATGTTAGGTCAAAGGGGGAGTTTTTTTCCCCCCTTAAATTAAATCACAAGCATAATTGATTGTTGACTATTGAGAACGAGTTACTATTTTATTTTGTAAGAACAATTCTCGTTTATCGAAGCAATCAGTTGTCAATGTCGGAGGACAAGGAGCGATTACTACCTGAGGTATTATCCTACTGGTAAAAAACCAATATTCAACCAAAAATCATTTTACTAATTCGTTTGAATTAGCTGTTTTTGGGGGTGTTTTTGAAAAATTTCACTGTAGCAAAGTTTTTAGAGTATATTTTGGAATATTTAAGAGTGGTAGAGTTTTTAGAATATATTTTGGGATAATTTTTAAATATTAAAAAAAATTAGATTACTTTTTAGAGTATTTTTTTAAAATTTTTTGAAAAACTGATGAATCCAAACAGATCTGTTGAAAAGACAGTTTACTCCTACAACTCTTTCTTAGATTCCCTCTTCACTCCTCATCGAAAAACATATTTTGGTTAATAACAGGCAACCCTCCATCTGAAAAGTTAGGATGTTTACGTCCCAAAAAGGTGCAAACCAAATTTGAATTCACATAAACAGTAGGAGCAAAAGAAAAGAAAATTAATGAGACCATTTTCTTTTCAAAGGGCAATAGCAAACACAATCATGAATGGTGCGAGTTCCACATCGATGTTGAGGACTTTCTCTCCCTATGTGCCTCTATATTTCTTGTTAGCATAATTCTAGAATATAGTGGATATATATATCCAAGAATGTGCAACAATGATAAAGACAGCGCCCATGACGTGACCCACTTTTTACATGCTAGCATATAATTTACTGGTCCTGTAAGTTAACAAAATGACCATGCATCCTGCCAAAATTAGACTTGTAGATAGATTTAAAACACCTCATACTTGGGCAGAGATCCCACAAACCGAAAATTGGTATGTGTAATTTGATGATAATATCGACATTTTGTCATTTCTGAATCATGACTACATACTTTGCGTTTCTCACACAGCAATCAATTCGGCCATTAGTAGTATGGCACATGTGCAATCCACAGCAGAGTGGCGGATAGGATTCAAGCATGTTCACATCCAATAATATGCTCAAGAGCTCAGGTTAAGATCAATGATCTTTTTTTTATATATATAAAATTTTTGTTAAAGATGACCAATAATAATTTTTCACTCACTCCATTGATGACTTGAATCCGTAATCTTACTAACTAGGTTGCGTTTTATTATCAAATCGGTGATTGCTTACTTGCTAAGTATGCAAGTGATTTATCATTGGGCAAGAACAAGAAAACTTTTCTTCCGTGGCATATAATAAAACGAGACGTAGCATTGCATAAATCAAAATATCTTGTTACTTTTCAACTTTTTTGTTCATTCAATGTGTATAAAATATCTTCCATTTTGAACCAAAAGAGAAGAAACAAGAAATCTGTTTGATTTAACATGGCATTGAAACTAAGCTTGGTCCAATGATCAAGAAAACTGCTGTAGCAGTGTAGGAATTGTAATTTTCATTTTCGTCTAATTACCTCAGATAGTGTGGGCAAACCCATCTTTTTTTTGGGAAAATTGAAGAATCTTCTATCAAGAAATTTACATCATATCATTTATATCCCACAATGTGCTAGGTTGTACTAGTTCAATTATTGAATACATTAACAAAAGGTTCGGTGATTAAAGGATGACTTATGAAAAGTGCAGTAAAAGAAAATTTTAACAACATTAAATTGAACTAAATTTTAATGGCAGTAATTTATTTATGACTGTGATTACCTTTTAGTTAATTTTCTCTCCTGAGGCGAATGAATGAATTGGATGGTACCGGAGGGGGGAGTGCAAATAAGAGATTTGGGGTTCAAAACCTTCCACTTAAAAAAAAAAAAGGTGCTCTTGCCCTATCAATTATTTGAGAAGTCTTGTGTTCCATTTATTGATTTTGTATGGTGTGATTTTCATCTTAAAAGCACTGTCAATTCTAAACATGTAGACCATAATTCTCAATCATACAGGTGTAAGATCCATGTAATTTCTGTTGGATCTCCTCTGTCTAATACTAGATGCCACTTCATTTCTCTTTTAATTGCAGAAACAAAAGGTATACAAAAGAAGGTAGCTATATGGTTGGTTCTATACAGTTCCTCACAAACTTAGGATATTGTTCCTTATATTTTTTTTATGTCTTTTTACTATTTAAAAAGGGGAAAGAAAAGAATAAACTGAGTATAAGAAAGGGAAAAAGCATCTTTACCTAGTTTAAAAGAATAATGGGTCAAATGGATTTATTTAAATCTCTCTACAGTCAATATTGTACTTCAAGTTAGCCCAAAAAGAATATTTGCGGGTTTTAATTGCTCAACCCAAGGCTGATTTTTGTCAAATATAAGCCTCTAAAAAAATATGCTTAAGAATTGCATATGACTAAGCCAAACTAATGCTAAGTAATAAAGAACAAAAACAGCAGGGAATTCAGACATCAAAGATTCCAGATGATCATCTTTCCTCTCTATATGTCAAATATTGGAACAAATCTAGACAGCAGAAAAGTCTTTTTACGTAGATTTTGTACTATGCTGAATTTGTCACTTTTTTTTTTCTTTTTGGCTTTAGACTGACAAAATGTGCATCATAATTCAGACAGTATATAATATGTTTTCTTTTCTTCTTCTTCTATTTTTTTTACCTTTCATTCTTTTCTATACTCTTTTCACTTCCAACTGTCAGGTTCAAGATTTAAACTCTAAACTTGATTGCGAGAAAAATTCTAAGAGCCCTTCTCCTAGGCGCTAGCCAACCCCACTGGTTCATGAAATGTATCTCATTTCTGATTTTCCCCATTTCAATTAAGATATGAGTTTCCAAATCTCAGGCACAAGAAAGGGCATCTTTCGGATTTTCTTGATTAGGCAATAGAAATACTTTCTTGTTTTTGTTTTTGGAACTCCCAAACAAGAGTATACATTAGGCTAGATCTCCACAGGATGTCACTTGGGATAATGACCACCCATTTGAAGGTGTCTCTTGTCAGAGAAGAAAGTTTCTTACTTCATCCTTAAGGAGCCAAAGAGATGGGGTAGTGGTGATTTGGAGAATGGGGGCTACTTTAACTTGGTTTTATCTCTAACCTACGGCAAAAAGTAAACAATTATAATGTGGCAGAGGAAGACCAAATAGAGGAAACCACAAGGAACAACACAAAACAGTGGTGAAAAAGTCCAAAGCCAGACAGTCAAACATTGTTAACAATATATTGAAAAACCATGAACTAATCCACAATTGACGTACCAGATGTTGATCATTGTTTTGGATCCACCATCTGCCTTTTTTTTTTTTGGTAGGTAATGGAAGGGTTAAAATTTAAAACTATATCCAATTGAGAATGGCACTTGCATTTATTTATTTATTTTTTGGTAAAAAGTGTTATGCTTAGTTAATTTGTGAAGAAAAGCAAGAAAGGGTGATGATAATTTATCTTTCACTATATTTTGTGCATGAACCAATAATTCTCCTATTGTTTGTTTTTGAAGTAGTAATCTGGAGAAGCAAATTAAATAGTGTGTTTGGACAGCAGATTATTTGTCAAAATTTAGTTGCTTACATCATCATTACAATTTCCAACACACCTTTTTATCTTCCCAATTACCTTTTTATCTCACATACATCACATCACAAAAAGTGCTACAGTAAAAATATCTCAAATAATTTACAATCCAAACACACTGTTTAAAGTCTTTCTTGTTGGTTCTAATGCGTTAACAGTACAAAAAAGAAAAGTTAAAAAAAAAGGAACCTCACACCCCATCTTTTAACTTACTTCAACTTGGTTGGTATAACAATCAAATTTTGTTCTGTCAAAAGAAAAAACAGAAAACAATAAAATTTCTTGAGAGATCTAATAAAGAATAACTAAATGGGTGTAGATGGGTGGGAATAATAATCAATAAAGAACAATAATGTTTAGTCAGCAAACTACTTGATTGATCAAATTCTTTGCTGTGGATGAAATGGATGGATCAATTTGAGTTGATTCCAAGAAAACTCTTAAAATTTTTCGCCTTTTGTCCTTTGACATTTATTTCTTTAAAACTGGGCTGCCATGTGATTTGTTCTAAAGCACAAAATAATGCAAGAAAAGAAAGAGTCACATACTACATGGCTATTGGCATGACTTTTGGCCTCTGGATATTGACTCATCAAACCTGTCTTCAGTTTCTAACTCTAAAGCAGAAAGGAAAAGGGACGTTAATGCATCAAACCAAATTAATTCATGGTGCTTAGCCGTCCAAATTGGGCACTTTATGTTTTTTGTTTTTGCCTAAATCTATATATCTTTTCTTTCTTCTCTTATAGCTCATTCATTTAGGGAAATTACACTTGACTCCCTTGAAGTTTCTCATAATTTTGTGTGACATTCCCTTGAACTGAATTTCATTCACCAACCCTACATACTTTTTTTTTTAATTTAGGATCTCCTCACACTCATACCAATTAGAAATGATGATTGTGGAACCAAAACCTTTCCCTTTTAGCTAAAACTAATCTTTCAAGAAAGGGTTATGGAATGCAAAATTAAGAAGAATTCATCGTAAATTTCAAAATAAATGAAAATTCTTTTTTATTATGAGAAACCTCAAGAATGATCAGCGGGAAGGATTGTAAATAGGAGTTTTTAGCTCCAAGGCCTCCCACTTATATATATATATAAAAAACTCGAGGATGGTTAATGTAGTTTATCTAATTTATTTTGGTGTTAGAAATTTTACTTTTGTTATTTGGGATGGTCATAAACTTGGAAATCAAACAAAATTTCTAGTACAATGGTTGAATCTAACTCTGTGTTCTGGTAAAATTGGTCCAACCTGGAATTCTTATTGGAGGAACATGACCTTTTTTTTTTTCTTTCTCCTTTTTGAACAATGGAGGAACATGACCTTCAGTGCCACATGACAAAAAAATTAGACAACTATCATGAAACATGGACACGCTGTACTTTATTCCTCATTTCTCCCCCATTGCAAGAAAAGGCGAGAAGCCCAATTAAGAGATTTCACAAAAATCTACAAGAACTATGGTCCTGAATTTCTTCAAAACTAGTTTTCTTTCTTTTTAATCCCAAATTTTAATTTCTTGGTTCCATGTAGTAGTCAGTCATCATTTGCAAAATTCGTTGGAGCAGATCAGACTATTGATTAATATCCCTTCCATTAAGATTGAATTAAAAAGAAAACTAGAAGGTCAGTGCATACCACATCATCTAGGACCCACATCAATGGTGAGATCTCTCTTGGAACCACATCAATGGTGAGAAATGAGGCATTGAAGCTGGTATAACCAATAGTGGCACCACATTTGACACTAAACTAATTTTTTTGTACAAAAAATATTATAAATTTCTAGATACATATTATTTTATTTATCAACATCATGTCACCATAAACGCATCAGAATTTTCATTCAATCGTTTATTTATCTTTTCTTTTTTTTTTTTTTTAGCAACTGAATGTTTACGTATACCTGTTTTACCAAAAAGAAGTTTAATACATCAGAGAGAAGTATATAGTAAAAGAAAGAGAATAAGAAGTCCAAACAAACTTTCTTGTTTCTTTCTCTTTTTGTTGTTCTCTGGCTTGGCCCTGCCTATCTTTTTCTACTCTTTCTTCTCATATGTTATCATATTTTTCACAACCATAACTAAATAAGTAATTACAGAAAAATCATCACCAATATACATACCTTTTTTTTTGGGGAAAAAAAAAATCACCAGTATACATACTCAAACAAAAGGTTCAACGATTCATTAGCTCTCTTTTGTCCTTTTCATTTATTCGAAAACTGGTATTTGAAAAATGGTTGTTTGTACTACTACTACAATCTGTTCAAGATAACATATAACTAAAAGTCTACAGTCAACAAGAAGATAGAGCAATAATATTCCTCTACCCCATTAAGTACTTATTAAAAAAAAAAAAATTCTTTATGTGTTTATAATACCTTAATTGAAAGAAGTAAAATTGTAACTTGTGATATGTATGAGTAATCTATAGACATTAACATCAATCAAGAAAAAAATATAAGAATTTATGGAAAAAGCAAAGCAGTAAAGAAAGCTGAAACATTTACTTCACATACAATACAACAAGAAGAGAGGTCATACATAAACACAGCCTTCCCCTCTTCCTTTTTTCCCATTTCACCTTCCCTTTTATCAACCCATTCATTAGATTCCTACAATCTCCAAATGGTCTTCTCTGTTTTCCATTGGGTTGTACAGATTCTGAGCTAAAAAACCCATCTTTTTACCTTTCAATTACTTGTTGAATTTTTGCTGTTTTTAGTGGTTTTTCTGGGACTTTAAGATACAGACTCCTCTGGGTCTTGTTGGGTTTTTGCTATTTTTTGCAGAACTATATTGTAGAAAAAGGCTTCATACCCAGAAGCATAAGTTCTATAACTGGCTCAAGAAGAATAATTTAAGTCATATATATTTAAAAAGTTTAATCTTTTAAAATTTTTGTTGAAAAAATTTTCTTGGGAAAACTGGTTTCTTTCTCCCTATTAAGACTCAATCCTCTTGGAAAGTTGCTTATTTTAAAATTTAGGGAGAAAAGAAATTCACAGATATGGGAAAGCAAGGACCTTGCTATCACTGTGGTGTTACAAGTGAGTTTAATTTTTATTTTTCGTATTTTTTCAAATATATTTTCATTTAAGTTCTTCAATATTGAAGAAAAATGGGTTCTTTTTGGGATATTCTTTGTTTCATATAGTCTATAATGGGTTTCTATGCTGAGATGAGTTTGTTTAATCTTGAGAAATGAATGCCCATATGCTAGTTCATTTTTCAAAAAACAAAAAAGATGTTTATAATAACTGAACAATTATCGCTAGTTTGTGCTGTTAAGACTACTACTCTGTTTGTCTATGAATCTCATAATATAAAATCGTCTTTTCAATATTGAATTGGTTAAATGAAACCGGGTTTCTGTTTTCTTGTTTGTTTTGATGTTCTGTTTAGCCTTATTCCCTTCTTCTTGAGTTTGTGTACTACCCTTTGACTCTCTTGAACAATGTATTACTAGTGGAAATTTGGCTGAGAGTTGTTGTTTAGCTGTGCAATTTGTAGTCTATTGTACCCATTTCGCTACCCCAATTGCAGTTAGAAGTCTTCCTGGCTCAATTAATCTACTCTTGCCAAATGCAAATACCTGAATTTATTGAAAAGATCTGCTTGAAGCAATTGTATTTGCATTCCTTACATGATCGTTTGCTAGACTAAATGGTCATCTTATTCACACTTGAAAGAAAACAAGTAAAGAACCAGTGCCAATTTTTGCTGGTTTCAGTCCAGTTGAGTCTTCCAAACTTTACCCAAATGAAGGACAGCCTTTCCTGAACCATATGGTGTTTGATTATGATTCATAATTTCCTCCACTAATATAATCCAAGGGCACATTGCTTTTTGGTTTAGTGGCATTGTTTCTCGAAATAAGGGCTCAAATTTCTCATTCAGTCACCTTATTGATTTGTTTTTTCACCATTTCTTCATAAGCTATCTGATGATGACTTCACCCTGCGAACCATCTTTTTTTCTTATATGTGCACAATCCAATTCGTTCTGTGTTGCCTAAAACATATGGTACATGCAGTTCCACAATGCTTGTCTAAATGGGAGATTCCAATGCTCCATCAGCTAAACAATGATCTTTGGCACTTCTTCACTTTTAGAAACCAATTGCTTCATGCTGAGTGGTTAACAATTTTGGACAATCTTCTCTTGCCTGTCATTTGCTTGTCTTAGGGATTTCAGTTGTAGGGAAGTTATAATGGTCTTTGGAGTGGTTGTAATTTCCAATTTATTGGCAGCTTCTAGTATGATATGTCTAGTATTCAGGTTCAAAATACAACAATTTAGAACAAGTTGGACATCAGTGACTGAAAAAATTCAAGTCTATAATGCAGATGCCTGTGGGAGTCATCTTCATCCCAACCTTAGCTCCTGATATTGCTATTTTGGTCTGAGACCATTTGTCAAGTATTATTTCACTTTTCATTATCGATGATACTCCTACTATAGTCTTTTTTCGTCTTCTCCTTTTGTTCTCATTCTTGAGATGGCCATCCTATGGTCACTCATGAGTTTCTTTGATATCCTATGCACTAATAAGCTCACTTTTCGAAATTTGAGGTGAACACGTTATATCAGAAGCTCATTTAGAGTAAACTTTAAAATGCTTGCCAGTCCTCTTACAACTATTTGTTTTTCTTTTGTCAGAAAGAATCTGTTACTGAGAT
Source organism: Coffea humblotiana (assembly GCA_023065735.1). Lineage (NCBI taxonomy): Eukaryota > Viridiplantae > Streptophyta > Magnoliopsida > Gentianales > Rubiaceae > Coffea > Coffea humblotiana. The sequence goes on along the minus strand of CM041215.1, from coordinate 24,460,695 downwards.
TCCTACTAAAATTCTCTTTGTATGTATCAATTGCTCTGTTGCTTTTTATGTGTACAATTCTGTTCCTGTAATTTCTTTGCGATATTTGTATGACAAATAGAGCGTGCAGTGTCAATAATCTGCTGAAAAGCATTATATACTGATCGCTTGCATTTGATCAATGCTACAGGCACCCCTCTATGGCGCAATGGGCCTCCAGAGAAGCCAGTACTGTGCAATGCATGTGGATCCCGGTGGAGAACAAAAGGGACACTTGTAAACTATACCCCTTTACATGCTAGAGCAGAACCAGATGACCTTGAGGACTATAGAAATTCTAGGGTGAAGACTATATCTGTTAAGAATAAAGAGGCAAAGGTTCTTAAGCGGAAGCCGAATCATGAAATTGAAGTTGGAGCTTTTTCTCCTGATTATAACCATGGCTTCCGCAAAGGTTTAGATGAAGACACAAGCAACAGATCCAGTTCAGGCTCTGCTATATCTAATTCTGAGAGCTGTGCCCAATTTGGCAGTGCTGATGCAAGCGACTTGACTGGTAGGCTCACTGTATACACATGAGTTTCTACAGAGTTTCAGTGCCTTTTGCATCACCATTCTCCACGCCTTCCCAGCAAAACCGTCAATTCTGAGTTTTCTATTTTCCTTTTCTCCTCTGAATGAAAAGATACTATTTATGTTTGACATTGTATTGCTATTATAGCATAATTCTGCAGGATTATCTTTGCATTGAAAATGCAATTGGCAGTGAAGCATTTATATATTTTCAGGTCCAGCCCAGCCCATGGTTTGGGATTCGATGGTGCCTTCAAGGAAGAGAACCTGTGTTACTCGTGCTAAGCCATCACCAGTTGAGAAGCTTACCAAGGATCTGTATACCATCTTACATGAACATTCTCCCTACTTCTCTGGGTCTTCCGAAGAAGATTTGCTTTTTGAGAGCGACAAACCTATGGTATCTGTCGAGATAGGACATGGAAGTGTACTCATTCGGCATCCCAGCTCAATAGCTAGAGAAGAAGAATCAGAAGCTAGCTCCCTTTCGGTTGATAACAAGCTACACCCAGTCAATGAGGCTTATTCTCGGTTGACAACCTTTTCTGTACATACCGATAACAAAGGTGTCAATCTTCCAAATCCAGGAGCAGAGAAAGTTAAGAAACCTACTGGACAGGGTGGGGAACAAGAGCAGATTAAATGGTAATTTGTTATATGATGTTGGTTATCAGACAGACAAAACTGCTATAACTTTAGGGGCTTAGGGACAGTTTTTAGATGAGAATATATGGCCATGTGGTATGGGATGCATTTTCTGATATTTGGCATTGGATGCCATTCGAGCTGAAGAACATATTGCCTTAATTGAGGAGTAGAAATAGTTTGCTACGTATAATACACTTTTACCAGGAGTCACTAAAACAATACCTGGAATTTTATTTCTCTTATTCCAAAGTTTGTGAACTAGGTGTTTCTGCATTCTCTGTTGTGTAAACTTGGTTAAAAACTTTGGCATGTTGTGATTATATATGCTTTCTTGTCATTATGCTGTTTTTTTTCCTTACCAATTGAATTTGGTCTAACTATAGCTTGTGCTTATATTTTAGGGATAAAGATCAGCTGGAGAAACAGCAATTGCTGGGTCATAACAATTCACCACTACGTTATGTTGATCTGAAAGTAAGTTGCAGGGCTCTAATCTTCCATTCTTTTTGACTTTTTGACTTGTCTTGTTCATATGGTAAAACAAATAAGAAAAAGAAAATGATGATATTATGTTTTGCCATTCAACAACTATTCAACAGAAATTGGAACTTTTTGGTCCAGGAGACGTACTCTGTTTTTTCTTTTCATTTTTTAATTGCTTTTGAGTCTTCAGTTGCAAATTTCATAAGCTGGAGTCTTATAAAGGTCATCTTGCAGTTCAGTACTTCACTTACTTTATCAGGGTTATACAATATTCCAGGTTTATTGCTAAGCTCCAAGTCATTGGAAACATGAACCTTCTATGTTTGAACTTTGAATCATGTAGTTTGACAAGCTGGTTGTTGTCTATATCTGATGCAGCATCTTCTCAATTTTGGTGAGTTTGTGAGTTGCTTAACTAAGGAGGAGCATCAGCAGTTACTTAAATATTTGCCGTCCATTGATTCTTCTGGACCACCTGAGAGGTTTGTCCCACCATCCCTCTCGTTTGTCCCGAGTCACTATGAAGTCAAGAATCAAGCATGCTAACTAATGTAACCTAAAGAGATAGAGAGGATTAACTCAAAGTATTCTGATAAGTCACATGCAGAAAGTGCTCATCATTTGTGATGGGGCTCTCTGGAAATTGGAAACACACAGGAAACTGTACATCATAGATATAAGTGGACTTGATTGTTCTGAAAATTATCCGAACAGACACAAGGTGTCTTCTTGAAGTGTGGACGTTCACATAATATAATCAGCTAAACTGCTTTTAATGTCATCCTGGATCATCATCTCTGCTTTCAGTATTGGCTAAGCAAGCACATTCTCATGTCAGTTGTAAATAGTGGCATTTAGAGGATCTAACATGCATGCTTCATCACTAAAAGGGTTGTCTTGTTTCTATACAGTCTCAGGAGCATGTTTGATAGCATACAATTTGAGGAGAACCTGTCTTCCTTCCAGAAGCTGCTTGCTGAAGGTGTTTTGACAACACACTATCGGGGGTGAAGACAGAAGATTGTAGGACTCTGAAGAAATTTGTAATGTGCAATTTGACAAAATCAAAATGGGTGGGTCAATATAATCTACTAAAGGTTTGTACATGATAATGACCTCATTTGCTATGAGTTGCACTCTTTCCCCTTAAAATGGTATAAATTTATTGATACTAACTATATTCTGGCTGTAGGATGTTAAATGTAGAAGTAGTATTAGCATGTCTGAAGTTGCAGGAGAATTTGATGCTGTTGCAACTGGTCATTCAGTGAATGCTAAAAGATCACGTGATGGACAATATCAGAAGCTTCCAGGTCTGCCATACTGTCTTTTTTCTATTATTACTACACTGCTTATGTCCTTAAAACATGTTCTCTTTGAGATCACAAAGCAGCTCATAGTTGGAGGGTGGTAGCACTGCAGTAAATTTCTGATAGATGATATGGGGTGAAAGCCAAGCTATAGGGCTCAAGTTGCATGTCAAGTTGATCATTTCAGGGATTGCATGTTCCTGGATGTTTCTTGTGATATTACATAGTTGCCAACTATCAGTATACAAAAAAGTTGATTACGTGAGCCAATTAAATGTAAACATTGTTATGCACTTGGTTTTCTGTTCAATGGAGTGGGTTTTTGAGCCTTGGGCCTTGCAAAAAGGTGTCAAACCAATCTCCTTTAGAGACTAAACAAAATTGGCTTCTTATGATATCTTACTAGTCCGCTGATGTCTTTCTCACTATGCTTCTTTTTCTTGCCTTCTGAATTCTGATGCAAGACAAATAAATAGAGCTTCTTAAAATATAAGGATCTGAGATAGCTGCTGGGTGGCATACGAGGAAGTTCTTATGAACATTTTGTATAAGAGGTTCACATGATTGGAATCAAAAAATTGTTTGTTTGGATTATTCGCTGTGGTAAAACAGCCAAGGGTAATAGACTTCAGAGCTAATTCAACAGGCCTAGTTTTTAACATGATCTTTTTATATTACGCATGAATGTCTTGTAACCGCATTGGAATAACCTCCATTCCCATTTCCTTTTCAGGAGCAAAGACCATAATGAAGAGTCCAAAAAGAGTGATGATGAAAGCCAGCTATGAACACAGGGAGGTAACAGACATGATGGCTCATGCTTCAGTCCAAGGAGTCTCTTTGCCCTGCCTGCTGATAATAGCTCCTTGGTGCTGGACTCTTTCAATACGGCAGAAAGTTCAGATCAGGATCTACTGCTGGATGTGCCTTCCAACAGTTCATTTCCGCAGGCAGAACTCCTGCTTCCAACTTCAAGTTTTGGTGCCCAAGCAAGCACTTGTAGTAGCTCAGGATACCCACAGCTTTTGCATCCCTAACCATAGCGGCACGACCCTGATACAATAGCTAGGCTATTAGATGCCGTCTTGTCACTTCTTCCAAACCCAGCTGTTGTGCTTCATATGTTTTGCATGCCAACATGAAACGTGGGATCTGTTTTGAGGGTTGCTTTCCCCTTTTCTTGGTTTTTTTTGCTCGAGCTGCTTTACCTATACCATACATGGAATTCTAGGAAATGGATATGGGTGGCTTTTTGTATAGGTTGACAGATATTGTATTATATAGCTCATAACGCCGAAGAGGTGGTAACTTAAAACTTTGAAGAGTTCCATATGCTACATAGTTGTTAAGCCTGCCATCAGTAACTGGCATATCTCTCTCTTGGCCGATGAGCCGAGCAATGTCATATCTTTATCTAAACGTCAATTTGCTAGCCATCACTTGAGATCTCAATGATTAGTGGGTAGGTCCTGGTTTGTGAATTAGTAATCCATTTGGTACAGGGTGGTCTTTGTTAATGAACAGGTCTCCAGAATTTCAAGTACTGTAAACATCATTTGAAGCTATATCTTATCCAGCTCTTTTGAGGGGAGAAATTCATTGGTTATATTCAATCACTAGTAATCATGATCAGATTAGGGGAACCGAGTCTGTGAAGATTTTTCATACGTTGTAGAGAATACTTGCTTACATGGTAATCAAAAGATTAGCTGCTAGTCATATGTAAGGTCATTGTTCCTCCAGATAGAATGTCCCTATAAACTTTGAGAGGCAAGCTTCTTAAATGCTACTGGTAGAACGATGCCAACCAACATTTCGAGAAGATTTTATCATTCAGCAAGTTATCCATCTTTTTCTTCCAACTTCTGTTTTGACTGCATTTTCGTACTGGAGCTCCTGCATACAAATCATCTCTCTTCACTTAATTACTCTAGAATTTTTCAAGATCATTGAGGAAGGGCTTATCATCTAGATGTGCTTGCTCCTTGTGGTATCCAAATTCGTACTCAGATCGCTTGGGGAAAGACATGAATTGCCCTGTGTTTGAGTTACGGACCTCCAACAATGGTTACCAACAAGGTAATGATTTTTGCTGGCCTGTTGGCGAACTGAATTAAAGTAAGATCTGTTGAAGAAATGGTCATAATTCCCTATGCAGGTGTCCTTGAAGATCAAAGTAATACTGTGCCCAAATCCCACATCTTTGTTGAGGTTCGAGTGTAACTGACATTGCAGGCAGGGCTGTCTTTTGTTAGTGGGAATTGGACCAAAACTACTACTACTACGACCAAATTTCCACTTCGTGTATGGAAGTTAACCATAAGTTTGATTACATCGTGTTCTGTTGGAGTTAGGCGATGAAAAATTTGATGTAAACAACAGAATGATTATTGCTCTTTTTCATACAAAAATGGACCAACTTCTTGATCAATTGTTTTTGTTCACGATCCAAAAGCCTCATATAATTTTGAATTTTCAAGCAATTGAAAATCACTTTTGAGGCAAAACAATTTATATTATACAATAAATGGGTCCCCAAACCAATCTGTCGTCCCCTAGCATGCATGACCTTTGTCTCAGATTCTCTTTCAATAAGTACTTTAGTTTGTAAACACAATCAAAAGAGATTAAGAACAAAAGAAACATATAATTGCTTCAAATTTATCCGTTCCTCTAAGAATTGAAAAATTAGCTTCACGGAAACCAACATGTTTAAACCTCTCAAAACTAAATTTTCATCAATAGCCGAACCTATCATTTACTTTTTAAGATCAAAAAATTGTTTCGTTTTCTCTTTGCATTTCGAATTTCCGTTCCCAAACTTCTACTATTCGAAACTCCATGTTTTCTCTGTACCTCTGTTTTCATCTCATACATTCAATCCACCCACGAAAAAACCCCTCAGGGTTTCCACCTATTCAAACGCAACAATCTAAATAATCATTCTAATAAAATAGTTTGATGACCCCTGTCCATTAAGCTTCCTTAAGGATAATATGCATCTTGGCATGATTTGGGAGGATTTTGCAATTCTCGCTATATCTATCAATCCAAGACCATGGCGATTCCGATGATGAGACTCTGAAGAGTTCCCGTTCCAATTTTCCAAGCTTGCTCCAAGCACAGAGGTACATGGAAATGGAGAAGGATAGTGAGAGTCTCATCGCTGTAATAGTTTTCGGAAGGATCGTTTGAATTTGAATGGGACCGTTGGCTCCTTCCCGCCTCTTTGAGGTTAGGTACGGGTGTACGGCCCACCCGCCACATTCCCTTAACAGGTGAGGCTACAGGCAGGTATATTAAGTCAGACGGCGTCGTACGAAGGGAAACTATTTGCTACTAGTCTTTTCTTCTCGCCACTTACGACGAAAATACAAATCAAAATGAGGAGATAAATATATTAAGCCCAAAAAAGGAAGGGAAAAAAAATTCAGCCTTCTATTTCATTCTTAAATTACCACGTTGATGAGTTCATAAAACATTATTAATTCTATGAAAGAAAATAAATATTATTAATTCTAGAAAAACCATTCCACCTGATAAAACTACAAAGGACCTAAAATAAGAGTGACAAGCTACAAATTAAATTTCCTAGTTTTTTTTTGTTTAAAAAGAAAAATATAATATTTGTGCTATTTTCAATATTAACCAAAATATGTTGCGTCTGAAAGGACCAAGGCAACACTAATAAAGCAGACACAGAACAAGAAGAACATATAAGACCAGAATCGCTTCTTGCCAAAGGAAAAAGAGAAATCAAGAACTCATCACTAAAACAATTGCAGTAGCTGTTATTTCCAGAAGTGAAAACTCTTTCAACTCGTTTGTCTGTAAACAACCCATGTCAGCTAGGCATTCATAAATCATAATATAAAAGCAAAAAGAGAAGAAAACAAGAAAAGCATTTTCAGACATTTCCTCCCCTTATTCAGTAACTTACAGAGACTAGTCTGACATTGAAACAGGACAGTTGTAGTTTTAACAGGCTAATTGACATACGTTGTGAATTAGCACCTGCATATTGGACATATCAATGACAGAAATTTGAAGTCATGAGAGTAGATCATATACCAGTTGAGAAATTGCCACCGTGGTATCCCCTTCGTCATAAAGTCTTTAAGTTACAATGCATGAAAAGATTGAGTTATACCACAATGTAAGGATTAAATCTCCAAAGTCACCAAAATTACCTTCTATGCAGAACTGTTAAAGTTAAAGCAATAACAAGAGGTTCTTCTAGCAAACCACCAATTATACCAAGATAGCTTGACAAAGCACTAATGAGAAGTTACTTCTTGTTTCTGACTACAAATAGACCGAGTGTAGAAGGTCATCCTTGTGCCAATCAAAATCCCAAAGCACTGAACTTGAACCTCACTTTAAATGACAGATGATACATTCAACAGAACAACTCACATTAACATTAGTCCAACTACAATTTTCTATTCAACTACACATCTAAAAATTTCAAATGCATGCTCTTTTCCAAGTAGTAAGCATAGACTTCAAATCCATCTAGGCTGCGGAAAGGTCATACCCTTCCTCTTTGCTGCCTCCAAGATATCTACATCTTCACTTGCATCATTCGCCTTTCCCAAAACAACTGCCACAGTATCCAAAAGCTCCTTCCAAGGTGGATTTTTCACATCCGACTTACCAACCCTCTGCTTTCCTCCCACATCATCACCCTTCTCCCTCAATGAAAATGGCAATTCACGCCTTCTTTGAACAACTTCCTTTGGGCACTGATTCCCATCATCGCCACTACCATGGTACCTGAACTGCTCAATTTTCCCTATGTTCCTACAAGCTAAGACTTTTTCACTACTTCTCTGCACCTCATCATTCCTATTGTTCCTATTCCCTTCCTCAGATGCCTCAACCACCAAATCTCCATTTACCAACGAACTTTTGTTAACGCCATCTAAACCAACATCCCTCTCCTTCCCTGGATCATCAACACCACTTTTACCCGTGTACTTGAACTTTTCAATTTCTTCTATGTTCTTACCACCAGAAACCCCCTCACCCTCCCGCAGCTCATCATTCCCATTCTCCCAGTGCCCTTCCTCAAATCCCTCCACCACCAGACCTCCATTTATCATCACATAATTTTCACCGTTATCTAAATCACCACCCTCCTCCTGCTCCCCCGGATTACCAACACCACCATCGTGACCACAGTGAACCTTCTCCATTTCTCTCTCACTATCATTCTGACCATCAGAAATCTCCTCAACATTTTTCTGCATTTCAACATTTTGACGAGCCCCATCAATTCCCACAGATTCGTCACCCGAATCTAGGTCAATTACAATTTTATCCTCATCAAGCCCTATCCCCTCATCATTCTCATCCACATCCAAATAAAAAGGCACCTGCTCATCGAGACCATCAACCTTCTCTGTAATTTCTGTCTCATCAATACATACAGTTTGCCTCTCCGAATCCCAATTCTCCTCCCAAACCCTACTTTTCTTCGACACGGGTTCATCTAATTCACCCTCAAAACCCCTAAATTTCTTCGATTCTCTTTCAATTCCTTCGATTTCCTCAACCTCTCCTTCCAATTCCTCCGTCTCCATAAGCCCTAGACTTTCCCCTCTTGCTCCTAATACAAAACTAGCCTCATTCTCACCACAACCAGCATCATTTGCCGCCATCCCGACATCATCCGAGCCGTCAATTCTCTCATCAATGGTTGTCATGGGTGTAGCAAGTTTCTGGGGTTCTTCTTGCGAGGATGAGGCGGATAGATTATGGTGTTCAGGAGGGGTTTGGAATTCTTCATTTTCTTGAGGATTACTATCGTAAATTGAAGCCTTGTCGTCATCCCCATCCTCGCCATCGGTTTCGGGAGGGGAGACCATAATAATACCCGGAGGCTCCGACGCCGGAGGGTTTGGGGAATATTGTGACGGCAAAGAATCGACGGCGTCAGGGAACTTCTCGGATTCTAGAGCAAAAGGGCAGTTCTGTAATTTCAGTTCCTGGGAGGAAGTGATTTGGCAGAGCCTGATGAGCGAGCCAAAGGGGTCTTCTTCTCCTCGTCTTTCCATTTCTGCAACTAGAGCACTCTGTGTGTTGTGCTTTTACGGTTCATTTTGGGAGCTTAAACCCAATATTCTCCCGCCACTGGAATTTGGAGTTTCATTTGTCTTGGTTTGTTCCAACTTCATTTGTATTGTAGCTTCTTCTAGAGTGATTTGAAAAACAAAACCAGCATATTTTCATATGAATTTAATTGCATTTCAGCAATTATAGGGGAAGTTTTTTGGGTCTATCTTGCATTTTTCTAGGTTTTTCTCAACCATTTTTTGCCATGTAAAATTATCTGATCCACAGTTCAATCGGTTCGGTCGATTTTCCGCTACATCATGTGATCGACAGTTCAATATTTGGAAAGTTATTTTCCATCAAAAATTTTTTACTTTTTTTGCAAATACATTTTTTAATTACCTTTTTATCTCACATAAATCAAATTGTTACAGTATATTTTTTACAAAAACTTCAAAAAATTGCATGCACGGTTATTGTTGTACTGGAAATGTTTTAATTAGTGGTGCCATCGTAAAAGGATTTAATTGGATAAAGTTTAAGTTAAAGAGGTAAATTGGGATAAAACAAAGTTAAGTGACTAAATCGACATAAGTAAAATGTTGAAGGACTAAATCGCTATTTTCCCTTTCGGCAATTACAGGGGAAGTTTATTGGGTCCTTATTCCAAAAATGTAGCCCACATATCTGATGTTGCAACTGCCAACCAAGCACTACCACTTTTCTTATTTTTTTTTCATTTAATCCTTATATCTCATTTTAGATTTCATATCTACCTGAAATTTATGCAATGTCTATTTTTGTGTCATTTCACCTTTTAAAAATAACAATTTAGCTCTAAATTGTTTAAAATTTCAAATTTTCTTACTAGATTCTGTATTTCTATCTAAAAAATGTTATTACAATTATACAATTTACATTGTAGCTTAATTTTTATATAAACTTTTCAAACTTTATTCATAAATTCACAAATTTTTTCATTTTTACTATTATTACAATTTCATGTTTTAGCACAGTTAGTTCTTTTTTAGTTTGTAATGATCTATATAATAATAAAAAACAAATTAATTAATTATGACATAGGCCAATAATGACTTAATTACAGTTAGTCCAATGGTTAACCTAGTAAGATTTCTGGTTCATTGAACGGTTTGAATTTTAAAATCTTGATCACTTGTGTGCCATAGAAAATAAAAATTTTTTTTAAACTTTGGGTGCAATTTCATGCCAAATATGCACATAAACTATTGGGTAAACACGTTTTAGGCTTCCAGAATCATAACACTAATTAATTAGCAATTGAATTCTAACTAATTAGACTTACCACAAACAAGGGAGTGTTTGATAAGTGCATATGAGGGGCAAAAATAGGTGTCAAACTCAATGGTATCCATTTCTATTGCTTCGTAGTTCACTATAGAAATGATTTGGAATTCCATTGTGTAATAATCTATTTAAGTTCATTAGGGCAGGGGTAGTCAACCGTTCGAGATACTAAACAGCTACAGAAACCTTACATTCAAAGAAAAGACGGTCCATAAATTCCTTAACTCCTCTACAGGGTACACAAACAAATAGTCTAAATAAACATTCTTAGTCCTTCATCCTCTTCCTAGTGTATAGCCGTCTTCCGCACAGCATCCAAATTATACCAAGGCATTGGACCAACCTGCCTAATTGCCTTCAAGGTGGATTCTACGGTAGACTCTCCACTAGTGCTAGACAACAACAGAGTGGAAAACTGCTCATCTACTAAAGGAATAGATTCACATGGTGTGAGTTACTTCAAGTTCTTAACTTCAGTAGTGCATTTCCTTCCTCCTGGCAAATTCCACTCATTCCCTTGAATACACTTAGCCACAGAATTAGAGAGGGATAATCCAAAGCATCTAAGCAAGTTTCCAGTAAAGTGCAGATGTAATGGCCCTACTGGATGCCATCAATCATACCAAAAAATTGTGTGTTAGTTCTATTTCGAATCACCTTCTTCACAAGAGGAAGGGCCAGATGTCTTGTCTTGGGCAGTTTTCTCCACACCAATGAACAGTTAGCAAGCACTGAAACTGCCCATAGAGATTTTTGTTTAAGCTGAAACATGTGTATTCACTTGAGCCAAAGAGTGTCCTTCTTAGCATTTAGATTCCATAGAAGCTTAAGAACAAGACAAGTATTCCAAAGTGCCAAGTCATGCACGCCCAAGCAAACCCCCTTTTTCGAAGGTTTACACGTCTTTCCAACTCACGCTAACCCCATAATGACTCTTTATTTCACCAGTCCAAAGAAAAGAAGACATAATGCTTTCAACCTTTCTAATCACAGGTTTAAGCAAAATAAAGGCAGGGAACTAGTATAGCTGAACATCACAAATTTAGTAAGCTGCAAACGGCCACTATAACTAAGCTTCTTGTTAGCCCAGCCATTCACTTTCTGCTGCAGTTTAGCAAACAAAGGCATATAGTCCTTGCAAGACAGGTTGAGGCAAAATATTGTAACAACAAAAACCTATGTATATAGTGGGAGAGATACTAATACAATCTAGCCTACATCCTAAGGTCGGAATAGCAAGAGTATCAACGAGTTTAATCAAGCATCAAAATCAAAATTCAATATAAAAGGTATGGTCGAGCTCGAGACAAGTTTGCTCGAGACAATTGATCGAGCTAGAGCCTTTACTCGAGATTAGATCAAGCTCGAGCTGAGTGAAAGAAATAATTTGTCTAAAATGAAATAGATATTTAAGTAATGTAACAGAAAAATTAAAAAAATTTAACATATATACAGAGATGAATAAACATATGCTCGTTGAGCATTAGAAAAAAAATATTAGCATGCTCGAGTGTAGCTTATTATGTTAACAAGTATGCTTGAGCTCTTTTTAACCGAACTCCTTGCTAGCAATTCAATTTGTTTGTAACCCTATATAGTGCAACAAAAATACCTAGAATATGACCTCCTAAATTAGCTGAGTCAACTAGCCTATACATATTTATCCTTTAGTTACTACCATATGTTAGCATAATGTGAAATGTTGAGGTGATTTTAACAATTGTTATGCATGACTTTTAAAGTTTTTTTTTTTTAAGCGTAAAAGTTTTTTGAAAGTAGTTGAGTGAATATGGAAAATTCCTTCATTTTTGCAAAAAAGAATAGGATCATAATAAAGATGACAAGGTAAGTCGTTGATTATAGATTATTACTAATTGATAGGCTACTAGGAATCTTCTTATATGCATCTATAAATATTCCAGCAACAAAAGGGAGAGAATCCTACATTATAACCAAGAAAATAGATAGGACCGAAATTCGAATTCTTTGCCTTATCTATGCTTCAATACATGACTTTGGCAGTACAGAAATAGGGAAAGCAACTAAGAGGAAATTTTGATTGGAGCTCAAAAGCTTGAAGAACAACAGAAACTTTAGAAGCCTCGAGGTAAGTTTAAATTATTATTTCTAAATCACTTTTCTAAATTATACCCCAAAATAGATTAGAGAGCGCTTGACAAGCTCATATGAAACCTTGAATCATATTATTTCTAGATCAAACTAAATTATTCCACATGTGATGATTAGAGTCTGAACAAAAACGGAGAAATATCATATCATGTTTACAAAAAGGTATAGTACTTTGAAGATTGGAAATACAAAAGTATAAATTCTTGAAGTGCCTGTTTGAATTGGGTGCTTTTAATGTGGTTTTAGATAGAATTATGTTGATTTTTTTTTTTTATAAAAAATCATACCTAAATGTGATATTTCTAGAATAATTTTGGGGTAACTTTTAAATAGTTCAATTTTGCCCTAAATTGATTGAACGAAAAATATCGAACAGGGCTGTGAGCAATGAGAGTTTAGGGAGACTTGGCAGTTCAAATTGTTCTCCTAAGTTTGCTATGTAGAATACACAATGTAGTTGTATCTACAATGTTTAAACCATTTTTTCTTTTAAATTAAATCGACATCAGTGTTTAATTTAGATAAGTCCAATACTTTTGGTAATAGTCATCACTGTCAATATAATATTTCATTCTTTAGGATGTCAATATAATTTGACAAAATTTGAGTTTGTATCTATATATATAGAGGTAATTTAGAGGGATGTAGGAGGCAATATAACTAAACAAAGCAATTCTATAAAGTTCTGGGGTCCAACTGCAAAACTAAAAACTTTGTAAGCTTTAAAGCCTATTACTTATCTAAGTTCGTCAAACGTGACGGAGAGCAATTGCCCACCCTTGAGATTATCTGGCTCCGTCCTTCCTCTAAGTTTTTTCTCAATCTTCAAATCCTCAAAATTTCATCATGGATACTATTGGCATCATATTGGCATCATCTTTTTTTTTTCTTAGATTAGTTATAAATATTATGTATTTATGTCATCTTTTTGTCGCAATGAAAAAGAATACATACCTCACCGAGAATATTCTGTTATTTTTATAATTACAGTGGATTGATCACAATAGTCATAGATGAAAGGTGATGATATTCATTGCAAATTTGCTTTATCATACTATTTGGGTAATTGTTGTCAGCATCTCAAGTCTAAATTTTAGAAGAATTTCTCCCAATATTTTCACAAATTAATTTTGAATCGGACACAAATCGAATACCCATATAGCTAATCCAGTAAATTCGAATATCTAAATATGCGAATATTTGTTCGGATAACAAAATTTCTGATCTGCAAAATGTAGACTGGATCAATATTTTAACTTGGGAATTAGATATCCAATTAGCGTGCACTCCTACCTAACTGTTTTTTTTTTGTCGATTCATACTTATCCACTTTGTCGATCGATACTTATCCACCGTATACCTGTTCCTATTCTACTTTAGTCTATTCTAAAGGGAGCGCCCAACTTAGCCTACTGAAAAATCGATGGAGACTGAACCACCATCGGACCAGATGAATGCACTACACACCAATATGAATTTAAAATACTTAAAGTAACAAGTCATATATAATGACAAGTGATATGAGACAAGATTAGAACCTTTACCTTCCATCTTATCAAGTCTTAAAAGCTATGTTGGTGGCCGATAACCATTATTGGTTGTTGGTTGTGCATTCCTACCTAACGGGTGGCATGAAATAGGAGAAAGAGCGTGGGGAGGATTGTTAGGCAAGAATAGAAGGAGTACCATCGCCATGAGGTGGTGTGAAAGGAAAAGGTGCTACGACTACGAGATTGAAAGAGACATAATGAAGTGGATTTCGGGATTGGGAAAGAGTATTGTGGGCGCTCACCTCGCCCCTCCTCGGTTCTTCACTGCAAGAAGGGAGAAGGTTAAGGACAATGGGAACTAAGCAAGGATTAAGGAAAGGCGTAAAAAGGGAATGGTGATCGAGCATGTATTGATATGTTTTGTTGTTATTGCTGTTGTTGTTGTTTTTGGTTTTTTTTTTTTGTGGTGCTTCAGGCCATTTTAACTGTATCTTAGGTTTTTTTTTTTAATGTTATTTGCAAGTATATTTTTGAAATCAAAAGAATCCAGATAGTCAACAGTTCTTGGACATAATCTTTCTTTTTGAACTTTGTATGCTTAAAATTGAAAGTTAGGAAAAACTTAAAAATTTGGTAGGGCCTTGCAAACAAATAGTTAACATTAAAGTCATTCAGTGTTTAAGTGTGTATTGATATGTTTTGTTGTTATTGTTGTTGCAAACAAATAGTTAACATTAAAGTCATTTAGTGCTTAATTGTGTCTTGATAGAGCGTGTATTGCTATGCTTTGTTGTTATTGTTGTTTTTTTGTTGTGTTTTTAGGCAATTTTAACTGTATCTTAGGTATTTTTTTTTAGTGTTATTTGCATATGTATTTTTGAAAACGAGTGAATCTGAATAGTCAACAGCTCTGGGACATGATCTTTCCTTATGAACATTGTATGGTCAAAATTGAAAATTAGGGAAAGCTTAAAAATTTGGTAGGCCTTGCAAACAAATAGTTAACATTAAAGTCATTTAGTGTTTAATGTGTCTTCATATCCCTCTTTATATAAAGTGTGAATATTCTTTTGTGTTAAAATTTTTATCATTTAAAATGTCTAAAATATCCTTCTTCAGTACTTTAATTGATGCACCTCTCTTCTTCTTCTTTTTTTTTAACTCACTTCTCTACTTCTCAAATTTTTTTGTCTTAGTGATATTTAGTATAAGTAGAAAACTTCCTTCAAACTGCTAAGACACACACAAAAATGAAAAACATTTTTCAAGCTTATACTAACAATATATGCATTAAACAAATATGTACATACATTGAGTGTGTCAAAAACACTAGTATTATTTGAGTCTCCACTTATATTGTTTGTATGACTAAATTATCTCATTTAAATTATAATTAGATCTAGATCTAAACCTCATACTAATGGCATCCCAACTAAGGGATGGCAACGGGGTTCGGGATCTCTTCCTCGTCCCTATCCCTGTTCCGTGCTCTAAAATCTTCCCTTATTCTTGTTCCATCCCTCGCCTTATAACCATCAATATTTATTAAAACAACTTACAATATGTAAAAAAAAATTTGAAGTAAAGTAAAAACAATCAAATAATGACTTCTATTATATAAATTATGATACATAAGCATACATATGTACACACGTAGGGCTGCAAACGAGTCGAGTTTTAGCCTAATCGAGCCGAGTCTTGACTTAATTTTAGTGAACTCGAACTCGAGCTCGAGCTCGAAAAAAATAAAAAATAAAAAATTTATTTTTTAAAAAATAAATAAAATAATATTTTTTCTTAATAAATCATAAAATATTAAGGATATATATATGTAAATTTACTATTAAAATAAAAAATAAAAAATATATATGTATACTTAAAATAAAAAAAAAATATATATACTTAAAATAAAAAAAAAAAAATATATATATATATATACTCGAACTCGCGAGCTTAATATCTTGAGTTCGAGTTCGAGCTTGATTTCGACTCGAGTCGAGCTTGACTCGAGCCCCTCATGAGCGGCTCGGTTAGTTTGCAACCCTAGTTACACACGTTATTGACATGTAGTTATAATGTGTATATGTATAAAACTATATAGATATTTATTTTTTTAACTTTATATTAGTAATGAAGACCGGTGACGGTATCTATGTCTCCCGCCCTGTTTAAAATCGCGCCTACCTTATGACTCCTCCCGCCCTCCCGTCCTTCATTCCATTTAAAATCACGCCTACCCTGTGAGTCCTCCTGCGGCGGAGCGGCTATCCGTTCCCATTACAATCCCTATCCCAACTTAAGCATTAATTTGGTGGTTTGTTTTGGGGATATTTTGAAAAACTTTCACCAAATAATCATTTTATGGATCAAGATTATGTGAGATTAAATTAAATGAAGTTTTTAAAAAGCATACCATACAAAAATTATTATGTGCATCAAAGCTTGTACCTCCCATAATGTGTAGCTTGATGGCATTTAAATCCGTAATCTATTGTTATGGTAGCGTTGACTCGTGAGTGTACGTGAACTTTACACCCCGAGCTTAGGCCCCGGCCAACGATGTTGAACCGCCCTCTCCAAGCTCGTTCGCGCCACGAACCGAACAAATTGGACACGTCTTCACTCTCCCCGTTCCGTTTCCCCAAATACCAATCTTTTACTGTTCACAATTTCCAAAGTAAGTCATAAAAAAAACCAAAATCCTCCCAGAATTATTCTTTCATCTTCGTCACCTCACTCTTCTCTGCACACAGCCAAAAGAACACCGAAATGGAAAAAACAGAAATGAAATTAACCGCTGCTAAATCAAATAGAATCCCAAAATACTAGCGCCTCCTACAAAAAATCCAAAATCCTCTATAGATTTCACATGAAAAGCTGAAGCGAAATCAAAGGTAACAGTTGTTACTTCGTCTTCTTCTTCTTCTTTTCTAAGATTTCTAGATTTTGGGTGAGTGTTACATGCAAGGCTTAATTTGTGGAGATTTCTTCGTAAATTATGTATTAGTGAATTTTTTGGTGTAATAGTTTTTTTCCTTGTTATTAGTCCTATTTTATGACCTTTTATGTTGTCCCCTTGATTTGTTTCTCGACTGTTTTTGGCAGTTTTCTGACCAATTAACCGGTGGAAATCTCTTGGTGGGTAGCTCAATTTTGTGCTTAATCAGGTATTTTTGCCTTTTGTTTTCTAAATTTAGTTTAATCTCGTTTGCTTCAATTGTCTACTGCATGCATATGAAGCTGTAAATTGCTTTATTTCCTTTTTGTCTGTAGCTGTATATGTTAGCTAACTTAGTAACTTTAATTATATTGGTCCCAAAATTGTGGATTTTTTGAAAAATACATTTTACATTTTTCTTAGCTACGTGGTAAACCGAAAGGGAAAATGGGCGGAAAAAAAACCCTATTCGGTATTTGTTGGTTTTTTTTCCTTAATTGGTACTAATTTGAAGTATTGACCCTCGTTTGAGATACATTCTAGCATACAAGTTTTGTTGTCAGTGAATTGTCCCCTTTTGTTCTGAGCAAGGAATGGGTGGGGTTTAAGAAGGGCAAAGGGGAAAATTGAACCCTCTAATTCCTGAAGCCTCAACCTTTTTTTTTGTTTGGGTGCCGGGGGGGTTGGTATATATTTGTTCCTTTTGAGCCCTAATTATCGTACTCTTTCAATGTTATTGAGATTTTATGTTATTCCTTTTGCTTGGTTTTTCTGCTTCAGAACTCAGAAGAGTGTTTCTTTTTGCTAGTGATTGAGATGGTGATCTTGTTAAATGGTGGATTGTCTGACGGGAACCCAAACAAGCGGTCATTGGAGAGTGGGTATCACCCTTCAAACTCTGGAAATGCATCTAACTACAAGTCCAGGAAGGTTTCAGCTGTTCGGGATTTTCCTCCTATGTGTGGTCCAAATACTCAGCCTCATTTAGAAGCCAAAGACAATAGTGCGTTGCCAGTTAGTGATATTGCTGTTGGAGAGCCTAATGGTGTTAAAATTGAAACTGAGGTCCAGAATCAACCTCATGAAAGGATGAAAAGTCCAGCTAGGGTGGATGCGAATGGAATTGGGACATCAACTAATGGCGTTCATAGTGAAACTAAGGTTGAGACTCAGGCTCATGAATTAATCAAGATTAAAAATGAGATGGAAACTGATCAATCTGGAAAGCTGTCCAATTTGGAAGATCGAGAAATTGGGGTTTTGGTGAGCAGTGATAATGCTCCTGCAGCTTTAGAGGCCAATTTTGTTAAAGATGAAACTCAGGTGGAGACTCAGTCTCATGAACTGGGAGGGGGTTTATATAAGGTGGAAGGGAATGGATCTCTGGATAAGTTGGGGGAAAAAGTGGTGGCTGGCTTTACTGATAGTTTGGATGGTGGGGTCAAGAAAATTGCGTTGGATGTAAAGCCTGCAGGAATGGAGTTGATGAAGGAGGTTGAAAGGAAAACCATTTTGGTGGGACCCTCAAAGGGAGAGGTAAATGGAAGGGAGGCTGAGGCAGCAGTGATGGAATTGGACAAGAAAGAAATTACGACTTTGGTGAGGAGCATAGGTGAAGATGTAGTAAAACCTACTGTTGAAATTGATCACGTGGTTCACAGGGAGGTTTCTATTAAAGATGGCTCTGTCCTGAGTCCAAAGAACAAATTCCGCACAAGAAGAGTTTCA
Source organism: Coffea humblotiana (assembly GCA_023065735.1). Classification (NCBI taxonomy): domain Eukaryota; kingdom Viridiplantae; phylum Streptophyta; class Magnoliopsida; order Gentianales; family Rubiaceae; genus Coffea; species Coffea humblotiana. Next base: position 24,442,033 of record CM041215.1, on the reverse strand, counting down.
GCTATTCGTGACTTTCCTCCATTCTGTGGAAGAAATGCTCCTGTACTGTCTATGCTGGAGAGCCTAAAAATTACTTCTGGGGAGAGTTCGCTGGGGATGGACAAGGTTAATATGGAAAAGAGGGTGATGGAAGTGTCGAAGGATGGTGCGGATAGCAAGGCATTGAAGGATGGTGTAGATAGCAGGACATCTGTGGAGATATTGCCTGCTAAGGTACAAAAGGACACATTGGAAAAAGTGGAGACTGGTGTTGAAGTTGCTGCTCCAGTAGAATCAATCACTTTTGGTGGCAAACCAGCAAAAATTAAATGTTCAGGTTGATGATATCCGGGGAAGTCAAGCAAGAGGAATGGTGTCTCTGCCCAAGGATGTTTCTGATGCTACAATCCTTAAGGAAAGCCGCGGAAGGTCAAGGCTCTATAAGTAAGGTGCCTGAGCTGTTTGAAGGTGAGAACACCCGTGATAGAATGGCTCTGGATGATAGCACTGGTTCAGGACATGAAGATGATCCTGCAACAGTGACTGGTCTGAATGCTGCACCACATTGTCCTTTGAGGCTGGGTAAAGTGCCCCTAAGTTCAAGTGGTGGAAAAAACTCGAGGCAAGGTTAACAAAGGCAATTTAACATGGCGAAGCAAGGCCAAAGCTTTGCTAAGAAAACCATTTGTCAATACTGAGTCTTCAGAAAGATCATCTCTGAAGAAGGTTGCTGTTTCTGTTCGCAAGGGTGCAGATGGTAATTTTGGTGCAATTGTTAGGGATGAGGGAATTTATAGATCAGAAGATGATAAGTCACCTAAAGGTTCTACTACTGGTTCCAGGGGTTGACGTGAATTTGCCTCCTTTTGGTCCCAAGTTCAAGCAATGGTGATGCTCGTAATAGAGTTAGAGAGACTCTGCGCCTGTTTCAAGCATTGTGTAGAAAAATCTTGCAGGGAGAAGAGTCGAGGCCTGAAGAAGATGCAACATTGAAGCGGCCAGAGAAAACCAGGAGGATTGATCTCCTAGCAGCAAAGATTATAAAGGAGAAAGGAAAAGAAGTTAATACTGGCAAACAATATTTGGGGGCAGTTCCAGGAGTTGAAGTGGGTGACGAGTTCCAGTACAGAGTGGAGCTTGCCATTGTTGGGATTCATCGTTTATACCAGGCTGGCATAGATTCCATGAAGCACAATGGAGTGCTTGTTGCAACTAGTATTGTTGCATCAGGGGCATATGATGATGATATGGAGAATGCTGATGTCCTAATATATTCTGGGCAAGGAGGAAATATAGTTGGCAAGGATAAGCAACCAGAGGACCAGAAGCTTGAAAAGAGGTAACTTGGCATTGTGGAATTGTATCTCCACTAAAAATCCTGTGCGTGTAATTCGTGGATCCAAAGAGACTAAGGCTTCTGATTCGCTGGACTCAAGGGCTAAGGTAGTCACATCATACATTTATGATGGCTTGTATACTGTGGAGAAGTGTAGGGAAGAAACTGGTCCACATGGTAAACTAGTGTTTATGTTTGAATTGAAGAGAATCCCAGGCCAGCCGGAGCTTGCATGGAAAGAGGTAAAGAAGTCCAAAAAATCTAGAGTGCGGCAGGGGGTTTGCATTGATGACGTTGCAGGGGGACAAGAGACATTTCCCATATGTGCTGTGAACACAATTGACAGTGAGAAAACCCCAACAGTTTAATTACATTAGAAAGATGAAATATCCTGATTGGTTCCGGCTAGTTTCTCCTAAAGGCTGTGATTGTACTGGTAAATGCTCTGATTCTCGAAAATGCTATTGTGCACAAAGAAATGGAGGAGGGATCCCATATAATCGTAATGGGGCTATAGTGGAAGCAAAAACCTCTTGTCTTTGAATGTGGACCTCATTGCCAAATGCCCTCCTACATGCTATAACAGAGTCAGCCAGCATGGTATCAAAATTCAGCTTGAGATCTTCAAGACTAAGTCAAGAGGCTGGGGAGTAAGGTCCTTGTATTCTATTCCTTCAGGAAGTTTTATTTGTGAATATGCTGGGGAGCTTCTTGAGGACAAGGAAGCTGAACTAAGAGCAGGAAGTGACGAATATTTGTTTGACATTGGAAAGAATTACAGCGAGGGTTCAATCAATTCCGATGGATTAGGAAATTCAAGCGAAGCTGTAGAAGAAGGTGGCTATACCATTGATGCAGCAAAGTATGGCAATATCGGGGAGATTCATAAATCATAGTTGTTCACCCAACCTTTATGCTCAGGATGTGCTCTATGATCATGCTGACAAAAGAGTGCCCCACGTAATGCTTTTTGCGGCGGACAACATTCCTCCATTGCAGGAGCTAACCTACCATTACAATTATGGTGTGGGTCAGGTTCATGATTCCAAAGGAAATATCAAGGAAAAGAGTTGCTATTGTGGTTCTACAGAATGTATTGGCAGGATGTATTAGAAAGCTTCTAGTCGCAGAGAGTTGGGACTACAAAAACTGAATGACATTTTGCATGTATGAGCTCTCTTTATAAATTGTCGTTCTTCTGCCTTCAAGTTTTGGAAACCTGAGTGCTGACCATCTTGATGACAAATTCAGCTTGATGTGATGTGCTGAACATGATTTCTTTCATGCTCATATGGCGGGTAATGATTGAGTAATAAACTTAAATATTCCTATAAAATGATCAATTCTAATGTTGGTGCTTGTATACATTCTTCTAAAAAAATGTTCATTGAAGATGTATATGTATACATTTTTTCCGGCAACGATAACAATTGTATAACCTATTCTATTCTGATCTTACAGGGAGGGGGAGCTTAAAGAGTTTTGTGTGTTAGGGACTAGTAGACGTGCAGATCTGACTAGATAAGGGTTGCTATAGCACCATCTTTGAATTTTTTTTTTTGTTGTTGCAGGTGAGGTTTGAACTCTTGGAATTTTTAGATCAAGAGGATGCTATGGCACTACTTTGTAGTTGTATATTTGACTCTGGTAGTTTTGTAGAAAATTACCATATTTTGATGTATAAACAAACGTCTGGTACATTCTTCTCATGTACCATATTTTGATGGGGAAACATTTAGTACAAGGTTGCCGCAAGAAGTGCGACGACGCATTTATTTTTTAATTTTGCATTCTAGTCTCTAGGGACTGGAATGTGAATACATAATTTTTTAAAATTACCATTTATCTTTTATTTTTGATGGAATGCAAATACATTATTTTTTAAAAATACATTATGACGTGCGGCGGCACTGTAGTTTGTGACTTTTTTTTTTCGCATTATTTCTAGAAATTGCCTTGGAGATTTTACTGGTCCTTTTTTTTTTCAAAGCTTGAGTAAAGCCGCACCAAGTACACACAAAAATTTATGTTTCATGTTGAACTCACAAATCTTCTCTTTTCTCCCTCCCACTTGCTAGGTCTTCCCTGAGAGAAAAAAATAAAATAAAATAAAATAAAGTATGGATTTACTGATATTGTGAAAAGCCAATTTGTTTGGATAAGAGTTTACTTGGATAATTTATTGAGATAATTACTGTAGATGTGATGTATGTGAGATAAAAAGGTGATTGGGAAGATAAAAAGGTGATTGAAATTTGTGAAGTAAATTAAATTATTTTACTTCAAATCTTGTTTGTCCAAACACTGGCTTGATATATTATTAAACTAGCAATTTGAAGAGCCTCTTAATCACTGCATCTGCACTTCTGCGGGTTCTTGAAAAACTAGCGCCTGGGAGAAGGTGGAAATGAGACCATCGACTGAAGGGCTAACCTCTCTATCTGTCAGTGACACGAATGAAGAAGAGTAACAGGGACAGATATATCTGTCATTATTTTTTATTTGCAGGGAAAATGTGCTTGTTTGTGTTCTGTCCATTGGTTGTACTTAGAATTAAGATTTGTGTTCCATCTATAAAATTTGATCACATGTTCAGATTGTATTACAGTGAATTACTCTGCAACACTCTGATCCTTGCAGAAATCCATTTATGTGATGGATGATACGGTGTTGTTCAATACATTTGGTTACTAAGATCTAAGGAAGGTAGTATGGAATGAGGTTTCAGTTTGTCAAGATCAGCAGAACTGCAGAAGTGGTCAATGCTTTTGGCGTTTAATTTAGCTGCAGCATTCTGCTAAACCAAAATGTGAAGGATCTTTTATGGAAAAAAAAAAAACGCCTTATTCATATATAATCGCCTTGGTACAAAGGTACAGATATTCCATCCTGAGCTGAGGCAGATACTGACTGCTAAGACTATAGTAGCTTGATAGTAATAGATCTTATTCCTTATAAAATATGTGGATTCTAGATATATGTATATATATGTATGGTAGTTTCAGTTGAGCTGCACTTCTGCGGGTTCTTGAAAAAATAGCGCCTGGGAGAAGGTGGAAATGAGACCATCGACTGAAGGGCTAACCTCTCTATCTGTCAGTGACACGAATGAAGAAGAGTAACAGGGACAGGTATATCTGTCATTATTTTTTCTTTGCAGGGAAAATGTGCTTGTTTGTGTTCTGTCCATTGGTTGTACTTAGAATTAAGATTTGTGTTCCATCTATAAAATTTGATCACTTGTTCAGATTGTATTACAGTGAATTACTCTGCAACACTCTGATCCTTACAGAAATCCATTTATGTGATGGATGATACTGTGTTGTTCAATACATTTGGTTACTAAGATCTAAGGAAGGTAGTATGGAATGAGGTTTCAGTTTGTCAAGATCAGCAGAACTGCAGAAGTGGTCAATGCTTTTGGCGTTTTAATTTAGCTGCATCATTCTGCTAAACTGTGAAGGATCTTTTGTGGAAAAAAAAAACGCCTTATTCATATATAATCGCCTCGGTACAAAGGTACATATATTCCATCCTGAGCTGAGGCAGATACTGACTACTAAGACTATAGTAGCTTGATAGTAATAGATCTTATTCCTTATAAAATATGTGGATTCTAGATATATGTATATATATGTATGGTAGTTTCAGTTGAGCTGCACAGCCGTGTCAATGATAATCCCTGCCCTCCATTCACTGGGAATAACCTTTTTCGGCTCCACCCATTTTACTCCAGCGCTGCCACTTGCTTGGAACCTGAAGGTAAGTGCACCTTTGGGTGGGTTAGATATGTCCCATACTGCTCCAAAGGCCCTCCTCATGGCCTTCCATTTCTTGCTGGATTCCTGCATCCAAAGGTATCGATCCATTTAGCTGAATACCTTGTTTCATCTTCAAAGTTGCGAGAGTGCAACTTGACTCATGCACCTTTTGGTTACTTGTTTTGCAGAACACTTATGATTGTGCTTGAATTTAAGTGTTGCTTGGTAGATATTTTTATAATATCCACTCTCAAAATTGTTCTTAATTGACAAAATCGTGCCTAGTTGGCCAAACTGTCAATCCATCTGACAGGCATTTGTGCTCAAATGAATGAAGAATCAAACAGAGCTTTTGTAATTTCAGTATTCAAGTATTTTTATCATAGTCAGGTAATTTAGTCTAATCTGATAATGTAACTGGAGTGGCACCTCATAGATTTCAACTGCTGTGATGTCACTTTCACCGCCTTGATATAGGATGACAATGGCAAGGTAGTCAGGGTATCTGCTTTTCTCATGAACCTTCACCTTGACATTGGCCCCTGGATATTGGCAAGGAACCCTTTTGTATTCTGCATCAATCACCCCAAGTGCTATCAGCAGTCTACCCATGTTTGTACGTGCCAATTTTACGAAGGCCTCAAAGCTTAGGACAAATTCTGTGCCGTGTCCGATTGCAAAGTCTGTCACCACCACTGTCGTTCCCTCTTCAGTGCAATATTGTGGATGTTTGCACCTCACCTACATTAATTGTTGTAAGCTACAAGCATTCAAAACTCGTACCCATTTGTGGCACAAGAAAGAAAGTAGTACTAATCAGCTTCACATTCAGCCTTACTAAGCCAAAATTTAGAAGGCAGTCCCATCTGAACCACACCCCTTTTTTCATCTGTCATGTTTTTGGTTTATCTATAACCTCGTCAATGATATGGTAACTGAGGAGCTAATCGATTGATAGTTATGCAAGTGAGACTGAACTGGCTTTGAAGTTTAAAATTCACCTGATAGCATGCGCCACAGCCAGTTCCATTCTGGTATAGCTTGGAGACACCACAAACCTCACCATTGTTGACTGTTTTACCATATTCTCCAAAACCACAAGCTCCAGCTGATTAGTGGAACCAAAGAAACAAGGATTTAGGATCATAATTAACTGAAAAGAACATAAAAGTCCCGTAAAACGAGTGCTTAAATGTGGCAAAATCACAAGACAGTCATGCTAAGTGGTGCTATTTCATACTCTAGAATTATATAAACTGCATATGCTTAGTAAGGACAGCTGGAAATAAGTTACATACATGGAGTACCCAAGGCACCAGCACTACCATAAAAAGTTGCCCGAGCGGATAAGAATACATCACCGCTGTAACAGGTAACTGGCAGTAGTACCAATATGCAGAGGAAAATGCAGCAGTGATTGAGTGCAAAAGTCATTTTTTCAACAATTATAGTATTGCTAACTGCAGAAAAATGGATTAATCTATACTACAGAATCAGCCAGGAAATGAGAATACGCTGAGTATGTATTGTGAAGTTGTGGGATGGACAAAAGGGTATTTATAGTAGGGGTCCTGACTCCTGAGGGCAGACGCAATGAGGAATGCTGCCACCTATATATCTTCCACTAGAGATTGTGGAAGCCAAGTGTGGATTAAGGAGTAGGTTACTTATTTTTCCAGGGAACTACTTTCGAATTCTAGAAACAGAATTGACTTCTGCGACTGGAGAAAATGATGATGAGGGTTGGCGTGGTAATTAGTTTGTGGATTGATCGTAATGCCATTAATGGCATTACAAATAGGATTGCTCAATCTGTAGTACCTTTGCCATATCTATCTTTCCACTTGGAGAAAAATAAGTATTTCTTCCTCCAATTTAGGTATAATCTTGTTCCTAGTCCACTCGTGAACAAGTAAAGATGCGTGCACTTGATGGCCAAACTATTTTTCTTTTCTTAAAAAATACTGGAAAAAGGGTTTATACTTCAACCAAGCTTGTATATGGGTTCGGAAAAAATTTCATCTGACACAGAACCAGCAACTGATTGGTCTAATCAACCAGTTGTTTCAGGTGAATCTCAATTGAAGTCCAAGTGCAGTCGAGAATGTGCTACGTTGCATGTGGCAATTAGCATTTGCATTAATACAGATCGTGTTTTAAGGAATGTCTACACTTAAGCACCTAATTCATGTAAAATCTTTGCTCGCTACAAATTTTACTCGATGATCAGATTAATAGTACAATCTCCAGTCTCTCTTCTGCAGGAACTTCTGCGTAGCTTCCACCCTTAACTGCAGCAATTGGGCTCCTGACTGAGTATTTTGCCGATTCCGGTTAAGAGATCCTTGAGACATGGTAATATTAGCCGATGCTGATCGGCTAAATGTGATTTCATATGTCAACTTCTCTTTCATCTTTGAGAATCTGCAAGTGTACTCAGCTACTGTCACATTAACAACTGCAGGTGCAATGACCTCAGGAGTGTATACTGAATTAGCGTCACCAACATTGGTTATCGTCCTACTACACTTACGAATTGCTGATCTATTGATTAATGGACGGGGATATAGAATATTATCCGTGGATGACAGGCCAATGATGTAGATAAGCATAGAAATTAATCCCCAAAGATAGGATACATGAGTAGTTTATTATTGCAATATTTATGCATGCTAATACAGGTTTAGATAAGCAGCGACGATAAGACTTTTAATTAGTGCATTCTAATGCAGGTTGTTGCGTAATGGAATATGCAGGAAATTTGCCATCCTGGTCCCTAAATTTTTACATTCCATCTTTTATGATTTTTTTTAATCAATTTAATCTTCTGAACTATTTTTCCTTTTCAATTTCCGACCAATGAAGGATATTTTGGGAACACTAAGTTATTTTAGCAGTACAAATTATTAAAATGAGCAAGAGAGAAACAACAAACAGAAAACTCCTTTGAATAAACAAAATTCTGTTTCCAGAAACCACATCCTTACTTCAAGAAAGAAGACTTCAATCTGATGTACCCAATTAGCTGGAAAAATACTCTTACAGTTACCTACGTATCAATCGCCTTTTGGATTTAGTCACTCGAAGTCAACACCGTCTGATGCTAAATGAAAAAGGGAAGAAGAACAACTTCTACAATTAATAACTGCTGCTACACCTCCGCTGTATGAACTGAAATTTGGTGGCTCTGCTGCCCTTAACGTCAAATTTATGGCATAGTGACGGTTTGCAAATAATCTGCTTTCCTTTTTGTCATTTCTTTATAATCCAAAGTTAATGTAAGGGGCCTATATGTTTATTTATAGAAATTGACTGGAAACCTGTTTTAAACGCTCTATGGTAATAACTGTCAATTCCAAACCAAACAAAGCTAATGATTAAGAAGATGAAGATAGGCTATGTTATACTTACCACACTGCTTTTCATGGCATTATTTCTCAACTCAGCCAAGAGGAAGTGTAGGGATGCCAAGAAAAGCATGGCGTGATGACTGCCCCCTTTTTTTTCTTTCTGTATTGCTGAATGTAATCTGATTTTCCAAAAATACCCCTCACGGGTCGACAAGAGATGTAAAATTTGGTGGCGCTGCAGCAGAAGTCCTATATTAGAAAAGGAAAAATAGTTTAGGGACTAAATTGGTTTAACAAACATATAGGACAAAATTGATTTTAGATTAAAAGTTCAGGGACAAAAATGACGAATTTCCCTTGAATACGCAATGAAGTAAGAATCGGGGAAGTAGGGATCATTTCAAAAATCTTTCTTGAAGTTTTGAAAATATCACGAACCTCCTATAATTCATACATTTTTGTAACATGTCAATCCTAATTTAAAAAAATGAGAATAAAATATTAATTTTAGGAAAGAGAATATATTTTAATCCCATAAATGGCCTTTACACTTATAGTGTCATTAAATTTCTTCAAATCTTATCTTGGACTTAATTACCAATTATCCTTTTTGATTAGGGACTGATAGTAATCCGAACTATGTAGTCGAGAAATACACACACACCTCTTGATGGCTAACAGTCAAACACATTGGGCAACCTTTAGTGCATGAAGGTTGTCAAAGGATAATTAGACCCTCAAGTAGTTAATTCTCGTCCTATCCTTATGCTGCTAAATACTTGCAGTTTTCTTCATTTTTCTTTTTTCTTTCTTCTGCGTCCTAAGAAAAAGTTTCTTTTCACCACATATGCTCTTGTTTTCGTTTCACGATAAATGTACAAAAGTTAACATTCCTAACCCAACTTGTCCTCTTAGCTTTGACTAGATTAGCATGAAAATTACGGGCTCATGTATGACTGAGTTGGTCGACGGGTTCACGTACAGACCACTTCTCTCTAAATAGTGGCAATTGCTATTTAGTATAATCACTCCCCAGTCCTTGCAGCATAGCATATGTATGCATATATAAAGTCATTAATTATCCCTTTCTCCATTGCAGATAATACGCGAGAAGCCAAATCATGTTTGAATTATATTATTTGTTCTAAATTGTCATCCTTTAAGACGGCGTTTCTTCCACTTTTGCTCAATTGGCCTGTATTTGCATTTCTTCTACTTTTGATTAACTAGTCGAGGCTTTGAGTTACGTGGCCATATGGTTCGTATTAGTGTTGTTGCGGATAAATGCTTATTCTACTTTGTAAAGAATTTTGGACTGAAACGTGGAAGCCCGTTAGTTGTTTTTTCTTTAACACCCTAGAATTTCGATTCATTTCAGTTTTTTGTTTCCCTTACGAAGAGAAATCAGAAACTAAAATCAATCCCAATCGATCAGATGGATTTGTTGAATTCTGAATGACAAACGAACAACGTATTATTCATGGTACGTAGCTAAATTTACACCCAAATTATAAATATCATGTTATTACACTACACTAAAAGCCATTTGCTTATTGATGCTAATTGATGATGCAGCAAATACATATTTTTCGTACTTCCAGTGGCTCAACTGGGGGAGAGGAATTTGCTAAACTAGTAGATATCATATAACTAAAAGCGCTGGATAGCAAGTGATGATTTGCTCAAGTGAGCTGAATAGCTGTGTCATAAGCAACCCCAGCCTTCCATTCACTGGGGAGCACAGTGTTCGGCTGCACCCACTGCACCCCGGCACTGCCACTCACTTGGAACCTGAAGGCCAGTGTTCCCTTCGGAGGGTTAGCTATATCCCATACTGCGCCATATGCCCTTCGTAGACCCCTCCACTGCTTGCATGACTCCTGTATCAAACCAAATAATAGAGTTAGAGAGTCAATAAGTATAATTACATCAGAGTCATCTCCAGAGTTGTGGGATCTGAATTGGAGCCCAGGTAAATGCATCAAAAGAGAAAAGTAGAAAGTAAATTTAGACCTACTGATTTAGTAACTATTAAATCGTTGCTCGAATTTTGTAGACGATATGTGTTGTACCTCATAGACTTCAACAGCGACGATGTCTGATGTACCACCCTGGTACAGTACTACTATGGCTAGGTAAAAGGGGTACTTGCTATGTTCATGAACTTTAACCAGGAGATTGTAGCCTGGATAAGTGCAAGGAATTCGCCGATACTCGACTTCAATTACACCGGCAGCAAACAGCTCTGCGACCACGTTTGGCTTGGCTAATTTGGCATAAGCCCGGACACTCAGGATGAAATCTGTGTCATGCCCTTGGCCATAGTCCGTCGCCACTACTTTAGTCCCCTCGTCACTGCAATATTGTGGATGCTTGCACCGAACCTGGAATGCAAATGTATCAGAGAGAAGTTACAGTCTAGTAGCAAATGAATTTCTTGACCATTTTTGCACGTAATGAATCCCTCAATTAACAAGAACTCAATTGATCTCGACCATCTAGCCACACTATTTCTTCTTTTTTTTTTTGGTTATTTATTCACGTTGATGGCTGGAACATAGATGCCTACCTGATAGCATGCGCCACAGCCACTGCCATTCTTGTACAGCCGAGAGACTCCACATACTTGAGCATTGTTTACCGTTCGGCCATATTCTCCGTATCCACAAGCTCCAACTGCAAATTAATCATGATATTATAATTAATTATCAATCTATTCTAGAGACCAATGTATCCCTTAAATTGAAATGTACTTACATGGAGTCCCAAGGCAATCAGGGCTGCCATAATATGTTGCTCTGGTGGTTACATAGGCATCTTGGGCTAAGCACAATGCAGAGAGTAATGCTATCGTGAGAAAGAGAAGGAAATAGTGTTGAGGATTGAAAGCCATGCCTTTCCTTGAACAAAATCCTTAATAAAAGATGAATCAAGGTGGGAATCTTGAATGAAAAGGTCAACCAAGATGATCCACTATTTATACTTGAAGCGTCGTGTAGAGTCTTCCTTCCGGGAGGAGTATCCCACCAGGGCATTATCACTCGCCATTTATGCAAAATGGAATCCAGGTGGTGCTTGAGGAGAAGCTGTTGCTCAACTTTAGATGCATTACGGTAGTTTCCACATAAACTAGTGGCTGATTCATCCTAAGAATTTTGGACGAATAATCATTTCTTTCCCGGTGTAAATTTTGTTTCCTCAGCATGCAAGTTTAAGCAGGGCTGTCAACCGGATCTAGTGAGTCAACTTTGGTAAATCCAACTTCAACTCACCCAAAAAAAAAAAAAAAAAAAGAGACTTCGGAACTTTCAGACTTTTGGGCTCAAACTGATTACTTGAAGTTTCATACTCGTCTCACAAAATTAATGGCTACAATGTAATACATAATTAATGTTTAATATTCGTGTACTATTATATGATTATCTATAAACTATATATACACACACTCTTAAATACACAATTATTTAGATTGGGTTTTAATTGAACTGTGTCTACTAAGGCCCAGACTCGACTCATATTTAATTTGGGTCTAATATTTAGATCTAAATTCTGTCCTATCTAGTTAAAGATAAGACTCGATCTTATTGTTTCGGCCTGAATTTTAGATAGCCCAGCTCTGTTAACAATCCTAGATCATTTGAGTAGTTTCTAAGGTAAGGCAAATACTAAAATAACTAATATGTTAGAGAGCTTGCGAATAATAGTATAATTCATGAAAAGATTTGAAATGAGGTACCAAATATTGGTTGAATTGGAATCAATTGACGATATCACAACCTATACATTCGCCAACTAAATTGATTACATTAGAACACTCGTTGTAGTTTATTGCTATATATTTGGAGCGACAGTACTCACGTTAAAAATTTACTTGGACCAGAAAATTTGCAGTGAAAGTGCATTTGGACCATGTATTAGATGTTTCTGTTTTGTAAATCAATATTGGTACTTTTCTGCATAAATATACAGCTTGAAGATACAATTTCTAGAAGAACGTAAACATGCAAGCAACAGTAGAATAGATCATTATTGGCAGACGAAACACTGGCAGATTAACACCTGTATTCCTTAACCTCTTAACTGGTAATCTCTCAGGATTGCAGGTTTATTACGCATGCACTACAATTAGTGCTTTCATTTTCAAACCAAAATGCTGTAAGGTTGTAAACAACTGGATCGGATTAACCTAGTAGCAAATCGTCTTTAATTTGGCTTATAATTGAACTGACTGACCAAGTGCTATAAAGATCAGGTAATGGCTGTAGATTGAAATGAAAGGAAAAAACTTTGCGAGTTTAAGGAAGAGCAAAGTGTTACTTCTGTACCAAAAAATGGCGTTTGGATATTTTCCTCAGTATTGGGTTGTTGCCTACTGATTTTTGCCGTCCATTTGGCCTTCTCAAGACCAAGTGCATTTTACAGTGCTCATCATTGAATTGCTAAGTGTCGAAGTATTGTGATTCTGTAGAGTCTATCCTGATTTCCACTTCAAGGTACTAGTGTTGCTATACACATTAATTAACACAATGGCCCAAAGGCACCTCAAACTTTCATGCTATTTGACTAATATTATCTCGTCAAAAGGTTTAGGACATTTTCAGATGTTAAATTTTTTAAAAGCTAAAAGTAATGAAAAAAAAAATATAAATATAAGAAAGGATAATAATTATTAGTATGTAAATATATTTAATAAGTTAGGTGGAATATAATTGAGTACCCAATTAAAAAAAAAAAGCTTGTTTAGAACAGCTATTCAATCAAAGAAAGGTAAAGAACAAAGGCCGTGAAGTGAAATTAAGTAGAGGGTGAATGACGAAGGGCCAAAGGGTATCTTGTGCTTAATTGTAGAGCTTGTATCCGCCAATCTAGCCATAATTCCAAGTTCTTAGGCATAAAATAAAGGGAAAATGACTTGTTTCATCCCTCACATTTCACAAAAATATTCTTTTCGTCCCTCACTTTTAAAATGAAGCAATTTCGTCCCTGACATTTAAAAATTAAAGCTATTACATTCTTGAACCTAATTTTCAATCTGAATCAAACCACCTATCAACTTGATTACAAATTTTGGAGGTATAATTGGTAGATCACTTGGTTAACTCAACTTGAATATAACTCAATTTGAATTTCTACATTATCATTGTATACACTGATGGTTTTATGTACATACCATATTATTTCAATTTAAATTTAAACACCAAATTTTATATTTATGATACACATCTAGACTCACAAGCGAATATACTAACGGTGCATGAAAAGATTTACCCAAAAGAAAAACCCTACTATTCTAAGACAAATAATGGCCTTTATGGTATAATATTTATTTTTTTGGTTTGATAAATGTCATGTGAATATGATGAAATTGACCGAGTGACCTATCAATTCTATCTCTGAAATTTATTACTGAGTTATTGGATGGTTTGATTTAGATTGAAAATTAGATTCAAGGATGTAATAGTTTTAATTTTTAAATGTGAGGGATGAAATTGCTTCATTTTAAAAGTGAGGGACGAAAAAAATATTTTTGTGAAATGTGAAGGATGAAACAGGTCATTTTCCCTAAAATAAAATATAAAGTTGATCGTTTAGATTCGCATTCCGATATCTGAATTCTCGATCTTATGAAGTGTTTGAATTTTTGTCATTCTACCTTAACTGTTTGGTTTGGACCATAATGGTTTCATTCAACTAATGAGTTAATCAATTCAAAATCCAAATCATAATGAGGAATTATAGAGAGAAAAAATCTAATATTTTCACCCATGGTAGTCTACCAAATTATAGGCATAGGTGTCATTGATTGTAATGCCCATTCTTGACCTTGAAACCCATTGAAGGATAAGTATGACGGATAAGTATACTATCTACACATCACTTAAGATCATAAATAACAGCTAACGGTTTCAAGTCGAAGATTACAACATTGAATGTTAGTCATTTAGTTTCATAATGGTTTGTTGTCAACATCTTTCCTTACATTAATTCCAAATCAAGATGTGTAAGAGTACTTTTTGGGGTCTCATTAGCCATATTGAGTGGTATATGTGGAGAAAGTTCCCGTACATGTGGGCACAACAATACTGAAGAAAGAAAAGATTGTAAGTGAGATAAATCATAAAAGAGAGATGGGTTCAACTTCGAGAAGCTTATTCTCATCAATCTTCCTTTCACTTGCTTTTCTCTTATATTGCTCTATTGTATTGGCAAAATCAAGTAATAAAGGGAACAAATGATCTAATCGGTGATGTTTGTTCCCAGACAAGAAATGCATCTTCTTTTTTTTTTTTTTTTTCCAAATGATGCAAATTTTCATGGTCTCTGCCTAATTTCAATTCATGTGTGAAATTTACATGCCAATTCAACGTACAGCTTGATTGGTTCAGTCAAAAGAAATGTAACTGATCCAAAAAAAATTACTACAGTTGGACTTGTGCTTGGACAGTTATGCATATGCCATTAAAGCGTTTGGTAAGTCCTAAAGTTACATGAGCGTTGGCGACATTGCTGCCATTTTCAGGCAAGCAGTTATTGCTGAGATGATGGACAACGTTTGCGACGGTGAATTTCTTGAACCTGATTACCCTGAGAACTTGTAGAAGCTGGTGAAAAGTTTCAGTATCTTTGTGACATGGTTAAGGTTACTGCGCGTCATCTGCTTGAAAAGAAATGATGATGTAAGAATATAAAGTTACTGCAGCTAATGAAACCAAAATCCAGCATTGTCTTCTTCTTTGTTGCAAAGAAATGATAGAACTTAGAAGACACGGTTTTTTTTTTAGGAGGAAGTATAAGTGAAATATTTGAATTTAAATTCTCTCATCTATACTAAAAAAAAAAGGACAGAGTCTCTCTCTCTTTTTATGCTATTACAATGAACCCGCAACAGTGGGGGTAATGCAAAACAAATTACGACTCAAACAAGAAAGAGTTTCTCCACTGTACTGATTTTCTGTTGCTATTTTAAGTTATTAATTTCATTAAAAGAATGGCATACTAAAAGGGATAATTCTAGACATCTCCTCTGATATACATTAAGATTTCATTCAACACCTTGAGATTTTCAATATTGCACTTTCCTCTCTAATAAATCATTCTGTTCTATCAACGATTCCACCAAAGGAGTTCATATGTTGAAATTCAACGGAAGAGAGCCAAGTAATTAACAGATGCGGTAATGAAAGCAGTAAACCACGATAGCTAGTGAACTGTGCAGCTCATCAGCTTAACCATGTCATCATTGAGCAATTTGCCAAAGGATATTTGACATAAGCATGATTTTAGATAATAAGTAATTTAAAGCACTAAACATTAACTAGATACTTCTCCATATTCTAAGATTTTAGTTACCTGATCTTTATAGCACTTGGCAATTTAATTCAATTATATGCCAAACAACTCCTTTAAGTAAAAGGGAGTCTAAGGTTCTATATGATAATTTAATTTAGCGGTTAAATTTACTGGGTTCAAATCTTAGCATGTTCCGATGCATTTGATAATAAAAAATAGAACATCTGACTTAATTAAGTAGTAATGGATTTTTTAGGCAAAACTTGCTTGAAAAAATTAGTGATAAGTTATTCACTTATCACTTAATATAACATACACTCAAATGTATCAGATTTAGTACTTAATAATTCAATAAATTAATGAATTAAGATTTCAAATTTCAAATTTCGAATTTCAATTTTATTAAACACGTCCTAAGTTTGAAGCGGAAATTTTAGAAATACTAAGTTCACGTAATGGGGTACAAAATGTGAACTTAGTATTGATGGGATGGCCTTTTTCTCTATTTCTGTGATTGCAAAGAATCTATTTTAGGAGAAACATTAATTAATTCAAATCCTTTTCTTCTTATATTAGATGGAATCAAATATTTCTTTCCTTTTTTTTTTGGGTAAGTCCATATTTTCTTTCTTTCTTTCTTTCTCTCTGTTTTTCTTTCTTTTTTTGTTCTTGTGAAATTACATGAATAGCCAAAAAGAAAACCAATTCTAACAATTAAATGGTCAAAGTT
Organism: Coffea humblotiana; assembly: GCA_023065735.1. NCBI lineage: Eukaryota > Viridiplantae > Streptophyta > Magnoliopsida > Gentianales > Rubiaceae > Coffea > Coffea humblotiana. The sequence goes on along the minus strand of CM041215.1, from coordinate 24,425,587 downwards.
ATCCTATTCATATTCGTGATACCTTTGGAAAGAAAATACAAGTTTAAGGGAAAGTTATCTATAAGTTTATGGTAATCAATCTATGTACTTTATTCTCATTCTTTACAGCACTATAGTATATCATTTTTTTTCCTTTTAACAGGTGCTCAGTAGATGTGCATTAGCACACTTAAATCATAACCAAATTACAATGTGAATATACATAATAACAATTATTACCTTACGCTATATTTATTCACTTACTCAACTTTCAATTTTCAAAATCGTAACACCTATTCATAGTCTAACAATTAAAAGGTCAAAGTTGTCCTATCCATATTCATGAAACCTTTGGAAAGAAAATACAAGTTTAAGGGAAAGTTATCTATAAGTTTATGGTAATCTACCTATGTACTTTATTCTCATTCTTTACAGGGCTATAGTATAATTTTTTTTTCCCTTTTAACGGGTGCTCAATAGATGTGCATTAGCACATTTAAGTCATAACCAAATTACAATGTGAATATACAAAATAACAATTATTACCTTATGCTATATTTATGCACTTACTCAACTTTCATTTTTCAAAATCTTTGAAATTTTTTTTTTACCTTTTAACGGGTGCTCAGTAGATGTGCATTAGCACATTTAAATCATAACCAAATTACAATGTGAATATATACAATAACAATTATTACCTTACGCTATATTTATTCACTCCCTCAACTTTCATTTTTCAAAATCTTAACACCTACCCTCCATCTTAGGCACTCGGGCCCTAATCAATGTATGTATTTTATTTTCATTCATTACGCTATTCATGACACGCAACTAACTGCTATGTGTTCTGCCTTTCCCAGAGGTAAAAGGGTGTAAAAGATAAGGAGACCTACTCCTATAAATTGGACAGCCAGTTTTGTGCAAAAACAAGAATCGGCAATCATTTCCACAACAATTTTGTCTCAATGGCAAAATCAACTGCCATAAATCTTGGAACTATGTTTTTACTTCTGCATTTGGCAATTCTACCGACCCAAGTCATGCCTTCTACACAATCTATTGGTAGGAATATCATTCTCCCTTTTTAGTTAAATATATCGTAATTCTTATTCTAATGTTCTTTATCCCTTCTTGCCTATGATAGGGAGTGGGCAATTTTGCCCAACTGAATTCAAGAAAGACGGTGGGTGCGGAACAACGAGCGATCAAGACTGTTTTAATATAGGGAAAGAGATTTTTCCACCGTTCCTTTATTTGCTTCGTGATTGTCATTGTGCTCCTTATACGGCTAGCAAAAGCAATTGTCATTGCAAAATAATTTGTCAACCAACTTAATTGCCAAAGCAATGGCAAGAGAATATTATTTGAAACTTCATTCCTTATAGAGTTTGTGGGCTCTTGTTCGTTACAGATTATTTTGGTTTCGATGTGCAGTTGGGCTGAATATCTCGTTCATTCTTTTGTATGATTTCTTTTCCAACATGATTTCAAATCTTAGTATATGCAAACGCGTTTGATAATAAATAATAGAATATTTGATTTAATTAAATGGTAATAAATTTTCTAAACAAGACTTGTTTTAAAAAATAAATAACAAGCTATTCACTTATCACTTAGTATGATATACACTCAAATATATCAGATTTTGTATTTAACAATTTACTAACTTAATGAATTCAGATTTTAGATTTTGAATTTCAGTTTTCAAATTTTAGTTGGGAAATTTGTCAAATTGGTCCTTAAAATTTTTCAAAAAAACTTTTTTAGTCCATAACATTTAAAATCAGCTAGAATTGTCCCTAACATTTCAAGGGTATATTGTCCCTAATACTTGTATTTGCTCATTTTTCCAACTGAAAATAGCACGCCTCTCTCACGTGGGCATATTTTCAAGGGTAAAACCAAAAAAACATTTCATTTCTGGTTGAGTAAAGCCATCTTTCCTTCATATTTCCCCATTTGTGTCCTAATTACCTCACTAAAAGAACGAAATTGAAAAGGAAAAATACAGCTGCAACTAGACGGCTGTGTAATGGAGGAAGAATAGCAAGAAAATGTGAAGAAGAAGCTAACATTTTGATCCAAGTACTTGTTGGCCAAATATGTCACACTTGCCAGGGCAGTAGTAGAGACAAAGTTCAAAGCTTTCTCCACTACCACCGCGAAATAACCATCAGCATCAACAGTCTCTACCCTCCTCACCTCCCACCACCTCTAACTCCGCCGCATCACTTCCCACACCTCTATCCTCATCTTTCTCCCTCCCCTCTCCCTCTCCACTTGCAATTCTTGTTCCGCACCTACTAGCATGCAATTGACTCAACCCCTGCTTCCTCAACCAATTTTCCAACTTCATTTGGCCTCATCTTCTCAATCAACCTGGCCGCCCACCTAATCACCTCATAGGGCTCTATCTAACCACCAATAAAACCATTGTCATAAAAAAATCCAAGCTTTGGAGCCTTGGCTAGACTTGCCTTTGCCTCCTAGGGCTCTAATTGAGCCTGACTCATATTACCAGCTGCAACAACTGCGCCGCCCTCTTTCCCCTCTCCTACTTCGAACTGAGAGTTATGTAATAAATTTTTTTATTAGCAATGTGTTTAATATGTCAGCTTCTTCTTCACATTTTCACTGAGAAAATATGAAGGAAAACCGGAAATGAAGTGTGTTTTCCGGATTTGCCTTTGAAAATATGCCCACACGAGAGAGACGTGCTATTTTCAGTTGGAGAAATGAGTAAATATGAGCATTAGGACCAAAATGGATCATAATTTAAATGTTAGGGACAATTCGGGCTGATTTTAAATATTAGGGACTAAAAAAGTTTTTTGGCAAATGTTAGGAACCAATTTGACAAATTTCCCATTTTAGTTTTATTAAATGCGTCCTAACTCCTAAGTTGGAAATGGAAATTTTAGAAATACTGTTTGGATCCCTTGTTTTTTGAGTGTTTTTCAAAAACTAATTTTTCAAATACAATAAAAAATTTTAAAAAAGTACTCTAAAAGGTAATCTAAAAATTAGTTTAAATATTTTTAAAATTTTAAAAAATATCTCAAAATATATTCTAGAAACTCTTCTACTCTTAAATATCTCAAAATATTTTCTAAAAATATTCCAAAATATACTCTAAAAACTCTGTTACAGCAAAGTTTTTCAAAAACACTCCCAAAAACAACTAATCCAAATGGAGCCTAAGTTTACAGTGGAGTACGAAACGTGTAATTATGGACCTGGCCCATACCGGCAGATGGGTTGGAACTGATTTGGGTTCATTGACTGGGTTTGGGTTAGTATTAGCATATTACTCATACATGTCCACCTAAATTTTATAAATAGTCATTCTATTCCAAAATTTTTTTCTGTTCATTTTTATGCTTCCTTTCGATAGAATTCAATGTAGGCTAAAATGGTATCCATGTAAACACAAGATTGTAAAATTTCTCCTAAATTACTTTTCTTTTGTTAATTTTTAATAAGTTGATTTAATAATAAGTTCATTATCTATTAGTATGCCTTTCAAATTTTTTTGGTCACAAAAAAATCAATATTAAGTGCATTTATTTCCTAATAAATCTTCTTTATTATATGTTGACATGCCACCATTAATTAGAGTAAACATACTTGAATCATGGGATAACATTCTATTGCAAGTAATTATTAAGTTACTATGAATTAACTATTTTTAATCTATTGAATTTAAATACTTGTCTTACAATTATTATATTAAATTTTATAAAATAGTATTTTTAGGTTATTTTATATCAATTTTTATTCAAAAATAAAAAATTTAGAACATAAAAAGTGCCGTGTAAATGCACGGGTGAAGAATTAGTATACTTAATTAAATTGGTATTTCGTTCTCTTATGTTGGACGAAGATATTCTTCTAATGTTTAGTTTGAGTACATCAATGGTTCATGCACAAAGGCTTCGTTCTAGGAGGAATTTTTTTTAATTAAAATTCATAACTTTGTTCTTAAAACCAGTTACGTTTTTTTTTTTTTCAGTTACTTGTAAAAGATACCAAAGACTTATTTTAGGAGACAAAATTTAATGAAACTCCTAGTTTTCTTTTCTACATTGATGGGATGGCCTCTTTTTTTCTATTTCTGTGATTGCAAAGAATCTATTTTAGGAGAAACATTAATTAATTCAAATCCTTTCTTCTTATATTAGATGGAATGGCATATTTTTTTTTTTTTTGGGTAAGCGCATATTTTCTTTCTTTCTTTCTTTTCTCTGTTTTTCTTTCCTTTTTTTTTGTTGTGGAATTACATGAATAGCCAAAAAGAAAACCAATTCTAACAATTAAAAGGTCAAAGTTATCCTATTCATATTCGTTATACCTTTGGAAAGAAAATATAAGTTTAAGGGAAAATTATCTATAAATTTATGGTAATCAATCTTGTACTTTATTCTCATTCTTTACAGCAATATAGTATAGGGTTTTTTTTTTTTTCCTTTTAACGGTGCTCAGTAGATATGCATTAGCACACTTGAATCATAACCAAATTACAATGTGAATATACACAATAGTAATTATTACCTTAGGCTACATTTATTCACATGCTCAACTTTCATTTTTCAAAATCTTAACACCTACCCTCCATCTTAGGCACTCGGGCCCTAATCAATGTATGTATTTTATTTTCATTCATTACGCTATTCATGACATGCAACTAACTGCTCTCTGTTCTGCCTTTCCCAGAGGTGAAAGGGTGTAAAGATAAGGAGACCTACTCCTATAAATTGGACAGCCAGTTTTGTGCAAAAACAAGAATCGGCTATCATTTCTACAACAATTTTGTCTCAATGGCAAAATCAACTGCCATAAATCTTGGAACTATGTTTTTACTTCTGCATTTGGCAATTCTACCGAGCCAAGTCATGCCTTCTACACAATCTATTGGTAGGAATATCATTCTCCCTCTTTAGTTATATATATCGTAATTCTTATTCTAATGTTCTTTATCCCTTCTTGCCTATGATAGGGAGAGGGAAATTTTGCCCAATTGAATTCAAGAAAGACGGTGGGTGCGGAACAACGGGCGATCAAGACTGTTTTAATAGAGGGAAACAGATTTATCCACCATTCCTTTATTTGCTTCGAGATTGTCATTGTGCTCCTTATACGGCTAGCAAAAGCAGTTGTCATTGCAAAATAATTTGTCGTCCAACTTAATTGCCAAAGCAATGGCAAGAGAATATTATTGAAACTTCATTCCTTATAAAGTTTGTGGGTTTTTGTACTTTGCAGATTGTTTTGGTTTCGATGTGCAGTTGGGCTGAATATCTCTCGTTCAATCTTTTGTATGATTTCTTTTCCAACATGATTTTTTGTTTCTTTTCTCTTTTTTTTGTGGGTTTAAAATTGAGCACCATAAGGTTCCACCCGAAAACAAAAAGAATAAAGAAAAGGAAAAAACAGCATCATAGGCCTCAGTTATTGATATATACTTAACAAATATTGTCTTTTTAGGTAGAACTAAATATACTCACAAAGCAAAAGGATATTTTTAAGTTTAATGAGACTTCAAGCCATTAATAGTCTCACCAACAGAATGAGTTTTAAGAAACCACAAAAAAAGAAGAAGAAGGATTAGATTACTTACATGTACTACACAGATAGTGATTGAAAATCATCCGAGTTAAAAAGGAAGAAAGATTTTTTTTTTTTTTTTAACGAGTGACACTCATTATTTCACTTAAATTGCACATAATTTATTACATGAATACATTCACTCATATTTAATCCACCCGACAATTTTCTAAATTAATTTAACTTTTGTCAAAAAATTAATACGTGAGACCCTCTTAACGAATGTCCTAATGACACCTGTTAGCCTAACCCAAAGAACACAACTGCGAGCAGCTCATCCAATTTACAGATTTACAATTTCACCACCACGAAAGTAAACTAATATTACAGAAAGAGATATGTGTAGCAAGAATAAATCTTGAATATCATGCTTCTACTTAACTAACTACAAGAACATGTTTAGTTATAATAAAATGTTGAAGAAACGCTTGATTATTTTGGATGGTGTTTACATGCATAATCACATATAGAGTTCAATGTCATTGAGCTCTAATTAAGAGGAAATGCCAGTGTTATAAGTGAGCCCAGCTTCCCAGTCAGTTGGAAGCACATTATCTAGTTGCACCCAATAATTGTAGTCTGCAGAGACAGTCACTTGGAACCTCAAGGTCAAGGCTCCTAGTGGTGGATTTGTTATGTCATATACAGCTCCATAGGCTCTATGCATTGGTTTCCATTCATTGCTTTCCTCCTAACCAAAAAGGACAAGCAAATTAAAAGTATGCAGGGATTAAAAGGGTAATGATCTATAGAGAATTAATCTTCAGATTTTTTTTTTTAATTGTAGATCTTTAACTGGAGAGACTTTTAGGATGTCGTAATGTTTGAATATTTCCATGGGACAAAAGCACAGTAAGGGGCAACTGGCACATTTAATCCTAACCTTGTTGGACATGAGTATGAGATGATTTCACTTGCTATGCATAATTGCATATTCCCATTGATACTCCATAATTTGATTCAAACTCTGTTGTTGATGAAAATTCTAGAATTTGCTGAAAGAAATGCAAACAAGTAAGATAAAACCTTTTTTCTTTTGAACTTTCTAAAGGGCAATCAAAATTTAGTGACATGCGTTAAGGTTTGAGTCAATTACAATAGTCCCACTTAGTTTATTCGAATTAAGATTGTGTAGTTTTCTTAAGCCTTAATTTTTACCTGCCAGACTTGGAATGCAGTGATATCATCTGCACCAGGCAAGAACAACAACAGCACGGCCAAGTAAACAGGATACTTGCTAGTCTCGTGGACTTTTAGAAGCAAATCGGCATCATAGAGACATGGGATTCTATTGTATTCTACCCCAATTACTCCATATGAGAAGAGCTTTGAAGCCATATCTGGAAGTGCCATTTCTGCAAATGCATTTTGACTCAAGACAAAATCTGCAATATGTGCACCTTCACCATGATCTGTTACCACCACCGTTGTTCCATCCTCACTGCAGTAAAGTGGTACCTTGCACTTGACCTGAAACAAAAAAAAGGAAGTAGTAATTGGCAATATGTTTTAGGATCAAGAAATTGTCTGTTCTTGCTAGAGAAGATTAACCTGATAACATGCTCCGCAACCAGCTCCATTTCTGTAGAGCTTGGAAACTCCAGTAACTCGACCACCATTGATTTTACGCCCATATTCTCCATATCCACAAGCTCCGGCTGATTCATTCAACCACAGGACTAATACTTATTTTCTGTAACAACTGAGGTTCGTGGACAATGATCCGCAATGTAAATAATAGCATTCTGAAGCTGAAAATAAATTTCTGTGCAATAACGTTATATATAAGGTGATTAAATGAGATGAAGCATACTTGGAGTTCCAAAGCCATCAGAGGACTTATAATAGGTTGCTCTTGAGACAATTCCTTGGCTGTGGGATTCTGCAACCAAAAGCAGCAGAATACTCGAAAACAAACAACTTTTACAAAGAATGGATGAACCCATGTTACATTCCATATTAATTTGTCCAATCACAGTCTGGGTTCAATTAAAGCCAATTATATTTGGGATGAAAGCTCAGAAATAAGAAGCCAACCCTTATACTTTAAAATTGAACTCTTCAGAGAAACTTAGCAATGTAACTAAACCTTATCTGAACATCAAAGCAAATTGGCCTTGGAAGGTGTTAACTTACCAGCATTGTAATTACGCTGCATAAAGCACTAAAATCTTAGAATATTGGGTTGGTGGAAAAGTACATTATCCACTTACTAGTGTTTAGTGCATTAAATTGCAAAATATCTCAAATCATGATAGAATTTCATTTAGCAAACTGCTGAATGATGTCACGGTTACGCTGATGAGCTGCATATACAGTTCAGTAATTATGATTGTTTCGTTACCACTTGTTACTTGTCTCTTTCCCCACTTTCAATTTTACCAGATTTCTAACCAGCCACTAGATTATCCCATGCATTAAGCCCCTCAAAAAATTTCTCATGATTCAATGTTTTCTTTCTTTTATAAAAAGAAACAAATTTACCATGAATTAAGGTGCTAATTCTTATTGATTAGACACACAATGAGATATAGTGCTCTGCAGTAACACTGTGATTATGTACAGTTCGGGACAGCTAGATCTTGATTTGAATTGAAATTCCTAGCAAACCCTTAAAAGTGGACCTCAGACCATTGCACTCAATGCATTTGGACAAGGCATATGATACGTATTTGTCCTCGAACTTAAATTATTTTAGGTCCTGATTACACAAATACGGTGTTCAATGTCATTGAGATTTAATCAAGAGAGGAAATGCCGGTATGATACGGAATTCCAGCATCCCAATTACTTGGGAGCACATTATTTAGTTGCACCTAGTAATTGTGGTCTGGAGAGGCAGTCACTTGGAACCTCAACGTCAGGGCTCCTGGCTATGGGTTTGATATGTCAAATACAGCTCCATAGGCTCTGTTCATTGGCTTCCATTCAATAGTTTCCTCCTGAACCAAAAGCAGAGGCAAATATGAAAGTAGGTGAACATTAGTAGGGCAATTATATATAGAGAATTAACATTCAGTTTCTGAATTTGCTTTGTAGAACTTATATATCCCAGCTACTCTTACAATGTCTCGGTCTCGGCCGAGTCATCGTCGTAGCAGGACTTTCTATTCCGATATCGGAATGAGATGACTCCGAAATAATGGATAGTCAAGAACTCTGCCGAGTCACTAAGAATTCGGTCGAGACGTCTCTGAGACGAATAGAACGGTCGAGTCGCCCCGAATTATCTCAAATCAATTCGAATTTTTTTTTATTTTTGTGAATTTTTTTTATTTTTGTTTATCATATTTTTTTTTTACAATTTTTAGAATATTAAATGTTCTAAAAATTTACGTCTCGTCAAAATTATGACCGATATGCTGAGGCTGATGCGGAACAGTCCGCGCCACAACCGCAACCGCGAACACGACTTTGAACCATGCTTACAACAGCTACTCTTACAATGTGATGACTTTCGCTAATTTCCTAAGACAAAAGGGCACAAAGGGCAACTGGCATTTTAATACAACCATTGTAGTTGTGAGACCTTTATTAATTTTTTAACTAAGGAATAAAGGGTCGGCACTAAAATGCCATAATAGTGTTTGGTACATTAAATTACTTAAATATCTACTGATGATTATGCTGTATAGTTCACTAATTATTCTTTGCCACTTGTAATCTGTCTCTGCCAGTGGAGTTCCTCAGATGAGGATTGTCACATTAACCCACTTTAAAAAAGTCGTCTCATGACAAAGACTTTTCCGAAAAATGCAAAAGTAACAATTGTTTACCATTAATATAAATTCATATTAATCACAAACACAATAATGTGATTGTAACACTTGTGATGATGCACTTCTACCAAGCAGCCTCTATCATTAGTCAACTTTGCATTTCATAATCTTGCAGACTTTCGTGCAGCAAATTCACCTCCGGTCTCTACCCAAGTTCAACAGGATTGTCTTTCATAGTCTGCATGCCCCACCTGCACCTCATTTTAAGATCAATTTTGTTGCTTCCGTTTCCACCTGCTCAAAGGTTTTTGGTCTTGGGAGTCCTCATTCGCAGCCACGAAGGTGTGTTCATTGCCAGTTTACTGTCTAAGAACTAAGCGACATGAGGGCCTTGTGAAAGCAGAACTAGTCGAAGCTTTAAATATCTAAAGAAGCGGTCTATCTTGCTAAGACTCTTAAGGATTCCAATTTCCAAGCTTTATCTTGGAGGGTGACACATCCTCGCGCGGCAATCAAGCTTATTAGCGATAAATATGACATGCTATCTACTATAGACTAACATGTCGTCGACGCACCTTGCATTCCAAAAGAGGCAAGACAAGGTTATGCATTATTTAGCTCACGTGCAAATATTGGTAACCTTTCTAAATCTCCATAGAATTTTCCGCAAAGTTTTATCAAGCTATTGTATCGGACAATTTTCAGTAATCTGATTAATAAACCGTTTCTTTTATCCACAAAAAAAAAATAAAAAATTGTGATGTTGCACAATTTGGGCCTGTCATATCTTTGATTTACATGGAATTTTCCAAGTAAAGATGGAAGTCGGATCACTGCATTCAGTCCTTTAGGCCTCAGCATGTGATCCATATTTACCATGGAACTAATTTGATTGATGGACGTAAGAGGTTGCACCCCAATTCTGACTTCCGTGGCTAAAGTTCAGTTATGTCGAATATCAGTCAGTTGTTGATAGTCATTCCGGCTTAGATGAGCTTTTCAAAAGCAGCTCATAAGGAAATGTACAGAAATGGAAATGTCAAGTACTCTTTGTTCTTCTTTTTTTTTTTTCTCCTGCTCTTATATCTAAATTCCATTATATAAGATCAAAATCATTTACTACATAATGGGAAAACAGAGGTTAATTCTGGGTTGATGCTACCCATGTACTCCCCAGAAAACTTCATTTAAAAAAAAATTCAATTTCATTCTTAGAAAAGCATTAAAAATTATTTCATTCGTTACCTGGCCTTTCGGTGCTTGGCAGGCATTCACAGAGAGTTTGAGGAGGGGGATTTTGATTTTGAATTTTTTTTTGTGCTCTCAATTGTTTATTTAATTCTTGACTTTGATTTTTTTTTCTTGTTAGCCTAAAAAATTTGAAAATTAGAAATATCTATCTTTGGTGCTTTTTTAAAAAAAAAAAAAAAATTCTGACTCAGTTTTTACATAATCAGGAGCATTTGAGAACAAGGTCATAGTACAGTAAAATAAAACACACTTAGTTATTTATAGAATCACTTCACAGATTAGATTTTATTTATGATATCCATGGTTACTAACAAAGACAGCTGGGGAGATTTATACATGCCCTAAAAGAACCATATATGTGAGGGGCATGGTCTCTGAAACAGCGGTACAAAACAGTACACAGTGAAAACATCCTGCTGCAATACCATATATATGAGGGTTATGGTCTCTGAAACAGCAGTACAAAACAGTACACAAGTAAAAACATCCTACAGCAATACTACGTACTACTCCAAAAGCAGCTCATAAGTTGTGGCTGCAGAGAAGGATCATACGATAATCCTGAGTTTCTGAGAGATTAAACTATCATGCTGGAATCTCAATCTCATACGCGTGTCCAGCTTTCCAGTCACTAGGGATCACTTCGTTCAATTGCACCCAAGACTCGGGATCTCCATAGTACACAGCTTTGTACCTCAAGGTTATTACACCCAATGGAGCATCTGTTATATCAAATACTGTTCCATAAACCCTCCGCATTGGCCTCCATTCACTGCAATCCGCCTACATCAAACTCAGGAAAATCAATCACAAGTCGTTTTCTTAATTAATCCAAACAAGAATCCCCGCATACATGCTCTATGCTTGACAAATTGTGGGCTAATTTCTCTTGCAGTGTGAGTATAAAGTTTTTTTTTTGATCACTCTAGCAGTTTTGGATATATGGCATACATCCAAACTTGTTAATGTAAAAAAAATTTTTTTTTTTAATGTATGAAAGATTAATTTCTTGATGAATTTGCTTGCTGTTCAAATACTCGAATATTTACCTGCCATATTTCGATAGCAATAATGTCGAAAGTACCAGGTTGGTACAATGGTACAATGGCCAAATATGCGGGGTACCTGCTCTGTGGCAGGACTAGGAATATAAACTTTCGATAATACAGACAAGGAACTCTCTTGAATTCTACACCAACTACACCGTAGGCAAAAAGATGTTGAGCCTTATAAGGACGAGCCAAACTTCCGAAGGCAGCAGGACTGAGGATGAAATCTGTCTTGTCTCCTTCACCATAGTCAGTCACTACTACCTTGGTTCCCTCTTCACTACAGTCTTCTGGAATGGTGCATCTTACCTGAAATTCTCAACGAACATATATATATATATAGATATAGATATACTCTCGTTAATCAACAGGAAAATTAAGGGAAATTTGAAATGCATCGCCATTATTGAGGCATGGATCAGTTTTCATCTACCTGGTTTGCCAATTCGAATCAATAAATGAAAAAAGAAACTAATTAAAAAAAGGCCATGTCTCTTTCATGCACTCGTGAAATTAATTGCAATAATTGAACACATCAAATTGTATAATTAGATGTTGCTTTTTAGGAGCAATGCATTTTTATTTGATTTCTAATTTAAGTGGGTGAATTGCTTATTTATATAGGTGCTTGTTCTCCATGCTTGATTGCTTATTATTGCTTTCAAACGTTAATGATGATACAAAATGGCTAGGAAGACTTTACCCGATAGCATGCACCACATCCAGAGCCACCCCTATAAAGCCTGGACACTCCAGTAACCCGACCATCGTTGACAGTTCTCCCATATTCACCGAACCCACAAGCTCCAGCTGATTAAATTAGTCCAATTTAAACAATTAAATTTCAAATTGATGAACCATAAATTCTGATTTTGCTAGGGGAACAAAATCCTTCACAAGAGTGTTCAATATATATATATATAAACAGGTTTTGTACGCAGGACACAAGTAGCAATTTTGTAGTAACAAACATTCATGGCTTTTTTTTTTTTTTAAGGATGATTATTCAGAACTAGAGGGAAAACGGAGATTATGATGAATTAAGTAACTCTAACTGGTTTATCTACATTAGATAGTATACACCATTTATCTATGATAAGCATGAGCAGAAAATATTTGTGACATAGCCTAGAGGGGCAGGCAAATCACAAATGAATAAAATTAAAGCAACACGTACTCGGCGTTCCTAAGAAATCAGGGCAGCCATAATAGGTTGCTCTAGAGTAGTCTCCACCGTGGCATAGTGCAGGTAAGAGCACTGTGATGCAAAGAAATGCTACGTAGTAATAATTCATACTACTTCTAAAGCCCATAAATTAAAAAGTATCTACCTACTATAGCAAATTGAACTCAGTAAGTATGGAATAGTAGAACTGATAGAGATGAGGAATGGGAAGCTTAGAAATGAGGAGTCCATATTTATAGACTTAGTTTTTTTTTTTTTTTGGTTAGGTAAAAAGTTTTAAATCTGGAACCTTTTATTTACAATCTTTACCTCCGTAACACCCAACTCATCCCCTCCCTATCTTAGGGTGTGTTCGATAAAAATGAAGTTTGAAAATTGAAATCTAAAGTCTATTCTATTAAGTTACGAAATTGTTAACTACTAAATCTAATACATTTGAGTATATATCACATTAAATGATAAGTGAATAACTGATGACTTCATTTTATTGGAACAAGTTTCATCTAAAAAATTCAATGGCACTTATTTAGATGTTTTATTTTTAATTGTCAAATGCATCTAAATAAGTTAAGATCTAAATTCGTTAAATTTAAATGTTGAATTGAGAAATTAAACAGGACCTAAAGTTGAATTGATCTTGGTAGGTAGGGTATGATTTTGTGATATTAATTTGAGGGTTTCTCTACTTGTTCTCTCTTTTCCTTCCTTCCACTATGGATTCTATGGGAATCCGAGTGTATCAAGGATTGGATTGGGATTGGACGTGTACAACTGGGACCCGTAATTGATTCGTGGAGACCTTCTAACAATCTACTTCTTTTATGATTTGTCTTCCTATATATAATTCGATATACCATGTGGAGTGATACCTTCAGGTGCGGGAAATACATGCATGCACTTTTACATTCTTACGTGCAATTAAAGTATGTACTGAAATCTTGTCCAATTTTTTTGTAATTCAGATTTTGCATATTTTGACAAATTTCTGGCACTTTATAAAACGGTTAAGCAAGCTGGAAGAGAAATATGGATTTTGAGTCAAGTTAGCGTTTGGCACAATTAACTTCACAAACAACATAACTGAGCATGAATTCTTATACTTAAAACAATAACAAGGTGCAGACTAGTATGCAGTGTTTGGAAAAGTTCTAGGCTTCGAATCTTTTCCTGCATTATGAAATCCCTTTCGAAGTTCTTTTGGATATGACTAAAAGAAACGACACTATTAGTATCCATTTTCCTTTTTACTGTAAAATCAGGAATTACAGAATTCTTTGCTTGCAGCAGTTTATTTGCCTGTAGTATTGCAATCTCAGGCAACGGGTTGTTGAAAATCCTAGCATTCCATGCTTATAGCTTACCCTTTTGTAGCCATCAACTTTGGGTTCCCCACAAACATTTGTTCATAATTCAGGTAAGTGAGAGGAAATTGTTGGGTAGTCTTAAGGCACCACTCACTCGGCCGCCGGTACTGGTGGCCACCTAGTCTTTTCCCTTCTTTTACTCCAATCGAAACTGTGCCTCAGATAGTTAACCTTCTGCTTTGTCAAGATGTAATAAATAATGGAGATATCTGTACCTGTTGATCCCATCACAGGATATGGGCTAATCTTTTCTTTTAGAATTAAATGCAATTTCAGCGCACTCTTTCGAGGAAGGTACTGTGATCCAATACGCACAACCTTAATTGGTTTGCGAAATGATTTAGCCATGGATCTTGACTGCTGACTAAGAAACTCTCCAATAAGTAACAAGTATTATGCGTAACTGGATATTGGTTCAGATCAACTTGCAGGAGCCTAGGACACTCATTCTGCGATGGCTACCTGTATATGTGCACGGGTCAAGGTTCTATCCGCTGCTTTTTATGGTTGAGATGGGATGTTTTTGAATTGGACAGTGGAAGTTAGATGGAGGACACTAATTTTAGTGGGTCAAAAAATTTTATTTTATTTTTTCATTTTTGATATATTAGTGCCTATATTTATTTTATCAGTCTCTATATTTGTTATATTAGTGTTTACGTCTCTTGAGTTGGTATTGCAATGTACCTGGTGTCACAAGGAACCCTGATCCATAAATGCACTAGGTGTTACACACTTACACCTGCATGTTTGGCTTAATTGCAAATTGCCCCGTTATAATGTTGGGCGAGTAGCGAGTTGCCACTTATAATTAGAAGACATACAAATCGTCCCTTGAAGATAAATGGTCGAACGCTTTGTTTATATTCTAGGTGTGAAAAAACAATTACGCTCTCACATGCATGGTGCCTTGAGAGTTTCAGGATAAGGGAATTATGTTATTATATTTTTCTTATTAAAAAATCATTTTTTTTATCTAGAAGATGAAGACGCAATTATAGACGTAAATAATTATAGACATTCCATGAAATATTTATATTGAATAAGTTTTTTAGTTACTTATGAAAATTAATGTTATTAAAGTATTTTTTTTCATTAGAAAATATTAATATGCATTGAAAGACTTAAAGATATTATTAATTGAAAGCAAAATGCTTTTATAAATATTTAATTTTCATTTTTAATAGAATATTTTTTGTAGAAAAGTGAAATTTACGTTAAATAGTTAAATGATATCAAGGTTATAAAATAATTCTCTGCAAGAGATGGTATTAGTTATCCCCAGATGAGTTGGAGGTGGGCTTACAGTATTTTAGACTTGTTTATCCCTACAAATAAAAAAAAAATACTTTATTTTAGCAACTATATAACCCTACTCTCTCACTGTAACATAATCTAAATTTTGGACTAATTTGTTAAGTTTTGGATTCATTTGCCTTTTCTAATAACACAACTAATTTTGAACTAATTTGTCCCTGTTAATAACAAAACTAAATCTTGAATTAATTTTCCCCTACTAATAACAAAACTATATATTTTTGACTAATATGCCCTACTCATAACATAACTAAATGGAATAATTTCAGAAACCTCCCTTGAGGTATTTAACAATTTCATTTAGCTCTTTCAAACTTTTAAAAATTACACATACTTCCCTTATCATTTAAAATGACAATACTACTCTTAAATATTTGAATGAAATTCTCTTGTTTGGTATGTTTATACTTAGAATGGTTTTAAAATTATTTTTTTGTTCTTATTCATTTTTTTTATTTTTTTTTGCCAATAAAATTGTAGAACTACTACTATTCCCTCTAGTTTCTATTGTAACCAAATGTCAAACTAGTAATTTTTTTGATGAGTTAACTTATATGTAATCCAATATTTTTATTGATATTTTTTTCTATTTTTTGGTATTAAAATTAACAATAAATCAAAAATAAATTGCCAAAAACCACTACTAAATTATGATAATCTCACTATTCAAAAAATTTATAAACTCTAAATAAATTATTTCAATATTTTCTTTTCTATCTTATAAATCTAAATCGATTATAAAATACCATCAAAAGTATCCTATCATAGTGATAAAATTATTATTAGAGTAAATATTATATACACTAAAATTGTATACACTATTATAATTGAATGCGCGATACATATGCAAAATTTGGATTTCAGATTGAAATTTGGATCATGTATCATGCATTTAATGGTAAAAATGTACACACTATTAGTGTATAGAAGATTAATTCTTATTATTATAGTTGTTTATCAAAGAGTAGGTATAGACATGAAAATTTTGGCACATTTTTCTTGTAATTATACTAGATAATCATATAATTGTATAGGAAAATAAATTAAAATTTATTAACAAGGACATTTTTGGGTATTCATTTAAAAATTTTACTAAAATTTGACCAAGGCAATATTATTTTAAGGCTTTGTTACTGAAACTATCAAATCAAGAGAGGTAGGTATAATTTTTCAAACCTTAAGGAAGCTCAGTAAAATTATCAAAAACCTCAGGGGAGGTATCTGAAATTATCCCTAACTAAATTGCAGACTAATTTACCTCTATTAAAAGCAAAACTAATCTTTGGACTAATTTGCTCCTTACTAATAACAAAATTAAATTTGGGATGAAAGCTCATAAATAAGAAGCCAATCCTTATACTTGGAAAATTGAACTCTTTATAGAAATTTAGCGATGTAACTAAACCTTATCTGAACATCAAAGCAATTGCCCTGGAAGATATCTGCTTACCAGCAATGTGATTAACGTTGAATAAAGCATTAGCCCTGGAAGAATATGGGGTCCGTGGAAAAGTACACTATCCACTTACTGGTGTTTAGTGCATCAAATTTCTCAACTCATGATTATGTGGAATTTCATTTAGCATATTGCTGAATGATCTCATGGTTACGCTGATGAGCTGCATATATAATGATGTCATAGCTGTTTCGTTACCACTTGTTACTGGTTTCTTCCCCCCTTGAATTTTACCAGATTCCTAGCCAGCCATTTAAAAACTTTCTGATGTCGATGCTAAAAAGATGAGCAAATTCAGATGTGATAGATGAGTCCTCGCTGGAGCAGTCTAGATAGAACAACTAAAGTTCTTGATCCAGCTGGAGGTGATAATATTGAACTTCTTTGAAGATGTACTAATTTTGATGAATATAGCCTGCAGCAGCAGGTTTTCAAATACCAAGTATAAATTCAAACAAACAACAGGACTTTTGTGCCTGGAGAAGGCTCTAATGCTTAAATCAGCACTGAGATCAGTATTTAGACTTGGGAAAATTGATTCAGATATATAAATAGTAATTTGTATTAAGAGAGTGTAGAATGGAATAATTGACCTTGCATTTTAACTATTTATGCTGGAATTAAAGCTAACGGATTTTTTTACTGAGTTTTGTCTCCAATAATGTTACCTGCTGCTGCGCAACATTTAAGTGCATCTAAAGAAAAAGACTAAGAGGTTGTCTAAATTGTAATTTTTTAAGAGATTTTGAGGAAATATTACCATAGCACATTTTAAAATGTGATGTATATAAAATAAAAAATAATTGAAAAATATACAAAAGAAATATTCTCAGAAAATGTAAAATTTTTTTTGCCAATAGGTAGCTAAGCCCTTCAACTGCCTTGCTCTAGCACGACATTCTGGATCTACAGGAAAAATTATAGAACCTCTGGACACTTCGAGTTTGAATCCTTGTTGCGAGGTGGAGCACGTTAAACCTTGTTTCTTGCAAGTTGAGCTTGTAATCATTCAAGCTTTCTTTCACGTTAAACCAATGGCCAAGAACATGGAAGCTTCCTACCCGTAGGAGAACAAACGAGACTAATTAAACTGAACACCCCAGTGTTTAACTTGTCTGATTATTTTAAGGAGTTTAAAATTTTGTTTAAATTTAATTTGTTTATTCGAATATAAAATGCTATTCAAGTTTAATTTACCTAATTGATGAATCAAGTTTGAACGAACTTTTATCAAATTGAACTTCATTCAAATATTGAGTAGTTTGATTTATTTTTCAGCTTTATCTACCTGCTGCACAACACGTCATTCTTAATAACATTTATGGGAACTTGGAAGTTGGATGCCCAGTGCTGCAGTAAGCAAATACCAGTTGAGGTGGCTGGTTGTCACCTCTGATGACTTAAAAATAATAAAATATTATTAACAAAATACATCGACTTTCACACTTCATTTTGACCTATTAGCTGCATTCTACTTTACTAACAAGCATAAAATTCCTGCAAAGCTAATTAATCACAAAAAGAAAAAAATTTTGTTGACATGAATCGCTTCTTTTGATAATTTTTGGTGCACTGTGTTAAAATAAAAACCTGCAATTATAATTTTTATCATAGGAAATATATCTCCTAGAATGCGTGGGCCTGCAGATATAAAGTATGTGTCAAAGAAAATGAATTACAATACTTTTACCAAATGAAAACACAGATTGATAATAATACCACATTCAATTAGTTCATAAAAAGTTAAGAATTCGTGGAACCAGTTTGCTTGCTAAAAAATACATATACAACAAGGCGCATTCTCATCTTTGCTTTCTAATTAGATTGTGCCAGGTCTAAAAGTAGCATATACTATAAGCTAAGGGTAACATTTCGACACATTCTCATATGCTGTATCAAAGATAATATATAAACTATTTTCATTTGCAATAGAGAATCTATCTTTTACCTTAATCGGTTTTTGAGAGCTCTCGCCTTTACAGGATCCACCATTCTTTCTTTTCTTGTCACCTTTCTCCTCTATCTCTCTCTTCTTTTCCTCTCTTGATCATCTGCTTCAGCATGTTCTTCAACTCTCTGAAAGAGGGTCTTGAAAGTTTTTGGGAGTCTTGTGATTTATCTTCTCGGAGAATTTTCCTGCTTTCGCATTGAAACGCCATAATTTGCATGTCCTCATTGGCTTTAGCACATGCTTATAGTTGCACGCTTGAACATGCTAACATACTCCGGAAGGGTTTCTTCCTCTCTCTGTTTCAATGTCACCAAATGAATACGAGTCCTCCAAATGCGTTTTTGATTTTCAAAGTTAGTGAGAAAAAGATCGGATGGTTGATCCAAACTTTTGCTGTTTCCCTTCTTATACTTGCGAAACCAATCGAAGCTGCACCTTTCAGCGTGCCTGGGAATGGGAAACCTCGACAAAAGATAGCATCTCTTGTGCGGTTAGCAATATCAGCCGATTCGTAACCGGAATAAAGGAGACTGGTACGATACTGATCTTCGAATCGCGGATATTACTATATCCGCGATAACTCGCTCTGATTCGATCGATATTAGCTAATTCGAATTCGTGATGCATGATTTTGACCGATATATCCGAGTCAATTCGGATATTTTTTCAGATTGTGTCTTTTTTGATATTTTCTAATTTTAGTAACTTTTTTAGATTTTTTGAAAATTTTTATGTGCCATATAATGTGCGTTGCACCTCATATTCAACTGATATGCTGCGATAGACGTAGAACAACCGAGACCGTGACATAACCGCGATTTGTGATGGCGAACCATACTTGTGCCTTAGAAGCACATCTTGGAGCATATGCATCCAAATATTCTCATGCATCTATCATACCATCATAAGAATTGAAGAGATTCCAACATGATTTCAATATGTGAAAGGCATGGAGTTGGATAGCAAATTATTTATATAAAATTATCTGTTTGCATCATAAACATATTTCTCAATCAATTTTTTATTTCATATATATCACATCAAAAAATCATTTATTATATTTTAAAAAAATTTATCCGATATAATCTCCTATCCAAACACACTAGTTTGTCCCCTTTCTTATCATTTATCTTGTCTGCTCGAGCTTTTAACTTCTCAAGTTTCATCATGACATCCTCCTCCTGAGCGGGTTCGTTATGAGAAATAGCAGTTCTCATCGATTCACGCGGGATAGAAGCATCTCCTGCTCTTCATCTCATTGGCCTACTGGTGGGGGGCTTCCTATTTAAAACTGATGCTCTCCCATTTTGTTTTGTACTGTTGAATCCCATATGAGGTTTCTCTTCCTTGGTTTTCAAAGTGCTGTCTTTGATCCTGAATCCATTAATTAACAATCATACCAGCGAGCACTTCCACTTGCTGCTTGAACCTGTGTATCTCAGCGTCTTTGTCTTGGTTTTGGGAACCGGAATCCCTCTCGCTTGCCCCTGTACCAGTGAGCACGTCGCACTAACTACTAAGCGGTTTGAGAGACTTTGCTAAGCACCAAATTTATCTCTGAGAATTATTACAATTGGTATGAGGAGTACTAAGTGCCATTTCAGGTTGCTAATAATCAATCCCACAGAAGACATCAAATGTTGTTGCAAAAATTGAGCAAATTCCAAAATGACAAATAAATTCTAGCTAGAGCAATAGTCGATGTACAGTAACTGAAGTTCTTGGTCTGACTGAAACGATAATATTCTAACTTTTTTCACATAAACAATGGGGATTTTATTTTCAAGGGAGCCTCCGATACATAAATCAGTACTTAAGTTTTGGAGAGAATAATTCAAATATCAAAATAGTAAATTGCATTAAGATAGTCTACAATGAAATAATTAACCTTGTATTTTAACTATTTATACGGGAGACTTAACACGTTTTTTAGTGAGTGAGCTATAATAAGTTTTGTTGGTTAGGTATGTAGTCAATTGAGTTGATCGAATAAATTTAGTGCTAAGCTATATCACTACTATTAGTTTACCTCCTAACGTTATCTTTTAGTCACTTTACCCCCATAAGTAATTCAACTCAACATGTTAAGAAATTTTGGACAAAAATACCTTTTTATTTTATAGCATTACTACATTGTTATTATCACTTTATTTGTTTAGATTATAGTGATACAATCACTTTAGTTCCTAACATTATTTTCTAGGCATTTTACCTCATCGTTAATCTAACTAGTATGGTCAAAAAATTTTAAATATATTTACCCTTTTTTATATATAATTAAAAGTAAAAAAGTTGGAATGATTATTCTTCCTTTTTTTCACTTTAAGAGATCAAAAAATATAAAAATAAAAGGGTTTTCTCAAATTTCTTTTTTCACACTTATTAATACTAGAAAAAGAAAAAGAGATAGGAAAGAAGGAGACAGAAAATTAGATTTTGCAAAGAAAAAAAATAAAGAAAAGTCTAACATTATCATATTACTTTAAGGTTATCGAGATTAGGATTGGAATTGGTAGCAAACAAAAAAGTGAAATAATTTTAAAATAATAAAAGTATTTAATTCTTTCTTATTTGTAATTTTTAAAAAAAGAATTGAGCTCTCTCTCCCCCTCCCCTTCTCCATCTTTCTATTTTTTTTATATTAATAAGATTGCCAAGAAGAAAGAAATTAATATTTTGACTTTTTTTCTTGATACTAAAAAGGAGAAGAGCCACTCTAAATTTTTTATTATTTTTATTATGCAAAGAGGATGGTATTTTCTTTTAAAGTTTTTTAACTTACTAAGTTGGTTTAATAATAGGATAAATTGTCTAAAAAATAACTCTATGGGGTAAATTAATAATGAGACTATAGTTTATAGGGGTAAAGTGATAATAATTTTAAAGGTTAAACATGTCTTTTTATTTTAATTAACAAACTCCGTTAAGTTTGACCGTTAGTCTTGCGGGTAAAGTGACTAAAAGATAACGTTAAGGGGGAAATTGATAATGATACCAAACGTTAAGGGAGTAAAGTGATTATAACCCT
Organism: Coffea humblotiana; assembly: GCA_023065735.1. Classification (NCBI taxonomy): domain Eukaryota; kingdom Viridiplantae; phylum Streptophyta; class Magnoliopsida; order Gentianales; family Rubiaceae; genus Coffea; species Coffea humblotiana. The sequence continues at coordinate 24,403,683 of CM041215.1, read as the reverse complement.
TATGTTTAATTGGTCACATATCTTTTATACAACCACCCCAGATTTAAGGTTCTCTTTCCTTTTCAACAACCAAAAAAAAAAAAATTTATCATGAATCAACGTGTTAATTTCAATTAATTAAACACATAAGGACACATGGTGATTTGCATATGACCGGACGATGTACAGTTCGGCCCTGCTAGATCTTCTTTTGAATTGAAATTTCCAAGCAAACCCTTGAAGGTGAATTTCAGATTACTGCATTCAATACTTTTGGACTGCGCATATGAAAATCGTACTCCCAATGAAATTTTGATGCACTTTTTCTTGTTTTGCCCTGTGGTTTTCAAATGCGACAAAGCAATTCTGCTCAACGAAATACAAATTTACAAAATTCTTGCGGTTCTTGATTAATTCTCCTTGAAATTTGAATGGTCTTCATCCCCCCTTTGCTTCTTATTCACAAAGATTATAAACATGGAGCAAATGGAAATTATTCAATTTCATTGTTTTGTTATAGTTTTCCTATCTGTATTTACTAAAATGTTCAAAATTCATCTGTATTTCTTGATCCTCTATGCACAAGGTAATAACACAAAGAACTATATACTTTAAGCCAAAGAAAAAAGAAGAAAAAAAAAATAGAATCTTTGGGGGCAAGATTAAATATGGATGCCAACAATAAAGTTGCATGTGCTTAATGTACAATATTTTAATTAATCAGCAATAAAAGTGTAAGCAGTAGCATTTCAATCAGAAAATCTAGTACTATACAATCAAGTAATTTCTAGGGAGATTAAGCATACATAAAATTCCAAAGCCATCCGGGGACGACTTAGAGTGGGTTGCACTCGAGACAATTTCTTGGCTGAGGGATTCTGCAGACAAAACCGGCAGAATACTCAAAAACAGACAACTCCTACTAAAACTGATGAATTCATGGTACAGTTGAGATTTAATTTGTCTGATGGTAGAGTCAAGAGTGTCTCTTGTTAAAGTGCAATCATATATGGGATGATTGCTTAGAAATCATAAGCCAATTTTTATACTCGGAAACTTGGAGGAATTCAATTAAGCGAGTTGGCCTTGAAAGGTGAAACATTGCAAAAACACCATAGGAATAAAGGGTCTGCACGAATATACCTTTTTTTCTTTTGAAAGACACGAAATACCATATTAGTGTTTGGTACATTAAATTACTTAGATATCTCAACTCATGATTATGCTGCATAGTTCACTAATTATTCTTTGCCACTTGTAATCTCTCTGCCAGTGGAGTTCCTCAGAAGAGGATTGTCATAATAAGCCACTTTAAATAAATTGTCTCGTGATTAAGAGTAAAGACTTTGCCGAAATCTCCAGGAGTAACAATTTTTTTGATTTACCATTAATGTAAATTCATATCAATCACATACATGGCTGTGATAGCAATACTCTGATGCCGCAAAATTTACATCGACTTTTCCAAGTCAACATGGAACTGGGATCACTGCATTCAGTACTTTGGGCATCAGCATGTGATCCATACTTAACCTGGAACAAGTTTCATCAATGTAAGAGGTTGCATCACCACTATGACTTCTGTGGGCTAAAAGTTCAATCATTTAGACTATCAGTTCATAGTCATTGAGACTTAAATGAGCTTTTCAAGAATGGTTACCCTATCAGTTTGCCTTCGAGGCCCAAACAATTGAAAGTAAATCACTAAATGCCGACTGCCACCACAATAATTAATGGTAGAAAGAACTAAGTACGGTGCACTACATGAGTACATTTAGGTCCTCATAATCAAATTCAGCATTTAAATTTTATTTAAGGAGTTTATCTCTTAATATATTCAGATGTGTTTAACATCTTAACTAATTAATTAATTAAATGACTCTGAATTGCCTACGCAAAATGAAAATAAAAAAAGTGATAAGCCGTTCACTTTTCACTTAAGGCTGAATATAGTCAAATGTTAGAATTTCAATACTTACAATTTATTAATTTAACGAATTCAAATTTTAGATTTTAGATTTTAATTTTATCATATGAGCCCTTAAACAGGCTTCAGTTATTTTTATAGAATCACTTGGCAGAATAGACTTTATTTATGATATCCATGGTTACAATAAAGAAAGTTGAGGATACATATGTCCTAAAAGAACCATGTCTATGAGGGGCATTATCTCTCAAACAGCAATACAAAACAGTACAAGTGAAAACATCCTACAGCAATACAACGTACTACTCCACAAGCAGCTCATACTTGTTTCTGCAGAATACTTTGGGTCATATTATAATCTTGAGTTTGGGAGAGATTAATCATTAATCCATCATGCTGAAATGCCAGTGTCATATGTGTATCCAGCCTTCCACTCACTAGGGATCACATTATTCAATTGCACCCAAAAGTTGGAATCTCCGTAGCCATACACAGTCCCTTGGAACCTCAAGGTAAGTGCACCCAGTGGAGGATCTGTCATATCAAATACTGCACCAGAGGGCTTCCGCATTGGCCTCCATTGCTTGCAATCCTCCTGCATCAAACAAAGGGACATAAATCACAATTCATATCTTTTTTGTTAATTCAAACAAGACTTCCATTTACATGCTCTATGCTTCACAGACTTTTACTATTTCACAGGCTCAATTTATTGTATGAATTAATTTATCTTACATTGTCAGTGTAAAGTTTTTTTCTCTTGTACTGATGCATTTGGTTGCATGACACATAACATTTATTTTACTTTTATACATGTGACATGTATTCAAATTAGTTAGTATGAAAAATACTTCAATGTTGAATGTAGAAAAGATTAATTCTATTGATATAATTGCCTGCTTGTTAATGCTCAATACTTTACCTGCCACACTTCAATAGCAGTAATGTCATAAGCACCAGGTTGGTATAACGGTACGAGTGCCAAATATCCGGGGTACCTGCTGTGTGCCTGGACTAGGAATAAAAGGTTGTAATTATATTTGCAAGGAATTCTCTTGAATTCTACACCAACTACACCGTAGGCAAAAAGATGTTCAGCCATGTAAGGACGAGCCAATCTTCCATAGGCAGCTGTGCTGAGGACGAAATCTGTTTTGTCTCCTTCACCATAGTCAGTCACTACTACCTTGGTTCCCTCCTCAGTGCAGTGCTCGGGAATGGTGCATCTTACCTGAAATTCTTAATCAATAGTCATCATGGATGAACTTAGTGAACAAGGAAGATATGCAATGCCAACGTCGAGGCAAGGATTAATGTGGTCTAATTTTGAAGAAAAAAAAATTACAGTTTTCATATACCCGATTGCAATTCAAATCAAAAATTGGAAAGGAAAATTAATCAAATTAAAAAAAAAAACCCTGCAAGTGGATGTCACTTTCATTCTTTCTGAAAGTGCAATGATATTGTCTGATTAAATTTTGAACGTTATCTACCAATAGTTTTTTTTTCTTCAGGAGCAATGCATGTTTATTTTATTATCAATCCAATTAGGTGAGTAGTTTATTGATAAATACGCACCTTTTTTGTTGGGTGATTGCTTTCAAACGTTAATGATGATAATACTTGGAAAGTTTACCTGATAGCATGCCCCACATCCAGAGCCACCCCTGTAAAGGCTGGAGACTCCAGAAACTTGACCATCGTTGACAGTTCTTCCATATTCACCGAACCCGCAAGCTCCGGCTGAGTAATTGTTCATTAGCCCAATTCGAACAGTTAACTTACAGACTAAAGTATATATTCAGATTTTGCTAAGCACCAGAAAAAACCCTTAACAAGATAGTTGAATATTACACGTTTTTGTAAAACTCAAGGGTCAATTTTTCTAGCAACAATTTTTTTTTATTTTTTTTACTTTTAATGTTTGTTTAAAAGTAGAGCGACATGAACATGATGATGACCTAACAACTCTCAATTCTGCGATCTACATAAGAAACGATGCCACATTTGCATGTAATTGCATGTGTAGAGAGAACACATGCAACACATGCAATATAGACTACAGTAAGGAGGGGTAGGCAAATGAATAAAAAACGAGAGCAAACGTACTTGGAGTTCCTAAGCAATCAGGGCTACCATAATAGGTTGCTCTCGAGGAGTAATAATCTCCCCCGTGGCATAGTGCAGGCAAGAGCACAATGATGCAAAGAAATGCTACGCAATAAGAATTCATGAAACCCATAAGTTATAAACTATCTATCTTCTATAGCAAATTAACTATGGAGTTGTAGAGTTGATAGGGAGAGGAATGCGAAGCTCAGTAATGCGTAGGCCATATTTATAGTGGAAGTTTTGATAGGGAGAATAGGATTGTATGATATTTGAGGGTTCTCCATTTTTTTCCAAAGCCAAGAATGACTTTTGGTAACTTTACAAACCTAAACCCACAGGAAACCACAAAAATGATATTTGAGGGTTCTCCATACTTGTTGCCTTTTTGCTTTTCCTTCCACTATGGATTTTATGGGGGGCCAAGTCGACTCAAGGATTAGATTTGGTTGGACATGTGTACACCTAGGACCCGTAATTGACTCTTGGAGACCTTTTAATAATCTAGTATTTCTTTTATCTTTTAATGATTCAACATAAACACATGTATACACCTTTACATTCTTACGTGCAATTAAAGTATCAAATGAAATCTTGTCCCATTTTCTGTAAATTCAGATTTTGCATATTTTGACAAATTTCTGGCACTTGAAGAACGGTTTAGCAATGCTGGAAGAGAAAAATATAGATTTTGGCCTACTACTTACGAGTACTTTGTAGTTTAGCAAACTACTTTATTTTTATGAAAAATTAACACCTTAGATCTCTCTTAGTAGGTGTTTAGAGTGCCATTTAACTGACTAAATAAAATAGAAGTTTGTCACGTTTGTATATACTTTGCTGTGCACTAAAATTTTTTTTATTAAGTGGCTATAATTTTCGTCGAACATTATTTCTTATCATGCCCTCCAAAGTTCAAATCTTGGTTCCACCGGTGCTTGTATGTGAAAATGTTTTTAGACTTTAAATCTTTTCCTACAATTTAAAATCCCTATGGAAGTTCTCTAAGATATATGTATTTGACCCCCATTTAAAACGAGTAAGATTATCATTTGGATTAACTGTTTTTTAGAATATTTTTAAAATATTTTACTGTAACAATATGTATAAAAAACTTTTATTGTAAATTTTTTTATGGTGTTTTGGGAAGGATTTTTGGAATACCTTTTAAAATTAAAAAATTTTTTGAAGTACTTTTTAAAAATTAACACTATAACCCACAACCACCACCCACCATTGCCACCACCCCCTCCCCATCTCTCTTCCTTCTCCTTCTCCCCTCTTCCTCTCCCTTCCCTTCCCCCGCCACCTTCCACCCCACCCCTCCCCCAATCTGGCCTCAACCAGATCACAACCACAAAGCCACAACCTTCTTGTCACGATCTGGCCACGACTAGAGGCCTTGGTCTGGTTGAGGCTAGATCAGAGGGGAGGGAAAGGGCGAGGGTGGCAGGGGAGAGGAGGGAAGGAGAAGAGGGGAGGGGGAAGGAGAGAGAGGTGGAGAAAGGAAGGAGGAAGGGGATGGTGGCAGTGGTGGGTAGGGAGGTGGAGGTGGTGGTGGTGGATGTTGTAGAATTTATTTTTTAAATTTTTTATATTTATAAGCTGTTTTTGATATATTATATGAATAAGGTGTTTTTAAATTATTTTTTTTATATTACTATAACATTGTATTTGAAGGGCAATCCAATCAGATGGGTTGTTGAAAATAAGAAATCATAAAACTCCTTCCAGCGGCTACCATCGAGCTAGCAGCCTTGCAGGACCTGCTCTATTTGCCTGTAGTATTGCAATCTCAGGCAATGGGTTGTTGAAAATCCTAGCATTCCATGCTTATAGCTTACCCTTTGGAGCCCTCAACTTTTGGTTTCCCAAAATCGAAGGAATTGTAGGCAAATCGGCCTCCATGCAAATAATGACCTTAACATTCTGCTTAATTTGTCAAGATGTAATGAATAATCAAGATATCTGTTGATCCTATCACAAGATATGGGTTAATCTTTTCTTTTAAAATGAAATGCAATTTCAATGCACTCTTTTTAAGATGAAATTGTGATCCAATAGGCACAGATTTAATTGGTTTATGAAATGATTAGCCATGGCTCTTGACCGTTGACAAAGAAAAACTTTCCAACAGGAAACAAGTATTAGACGAATTGATTTTGGCTTCTGATCAACTAGTTGGAGCCTTGGACGCTGATCCTTGAGCGCTACCTACACAGAAGACAGTGTTTTCCATTTTTTTTTTCCTATGAGTAACCTACAGATAAGTGACAACTTTTACAGAAACAGTAGAATCAATGATGGAAATCTGGGCAGTACATTGTCAAGCATCATGAAAAATATATATACTCCCTGCATAGACAAACACAAATATACAGACTCTAGTTAGTGATTTTCCAACAGATAAATCCCTTAAAAGATGAACCTCCCAGAAGACAATTTTAATTTAGAGCTCATTTCTGGTTTCAGACCCTGCCTTGTTCCCCTTTGAGCTAAAGTCTTGATCCTTATTACGTCCCTCTGGATCATTCTGTGTATACGAGATTCGGATGGGAATTCCCGTTAGGGTGCTGCCCAATTGCCTATAATTTTACCACAAGATATGCAGAAGATTCACTCACAATTGCACAAGCTCTATGAAAGCAAGTCAGATGACAGTTCTTAGGGGATGTTTGATTCAAGAATGGATTCCACTCCCTTGTCCCAATGATCTTCTCAATGAATTTTCTTGATTTATATATTATATTACATTTCTGACAACTTATAAATAGCAAAAAAACATGATACTATGGTTGCACTTTGTAGAATTTTGCTAAGCCCTCTTTTCTTCTTGAAATGCACAATTAATTGAGTGATACAAGCATTGTTGAAAGAAAAAGATACTACTATAATTTTCCCAAAAGACTAGAAACATAAGGAAGTGTTTCAAACAGGATAGTGATACATTTCTTAACTTGCTAAATCATGTGTTAGTACCCTTTATCACATATAAAGTAGAGGCTAGTTAAAGACAAAACAAAACTAGAGGCCATTTCAGCGACCGAATTATACCCACAAGGTGAGGTTGGGTCTGATTGCACTATAAAGTACCTCAAACCAAACAGACGAGATTCATTCTGTATATGTCACTTGTTCAATCTGGTGCAAAAGCACTTGTGAAATTTTATTTTATTTTTTAATTTTTGACTCATAATTACATTCACATGGCTCCATTCAAGTACTCTAATATTGAAACTAAGACCGGCCTGAAAGTATGCCTTTTGAATACAAGTCTACATGAGTTGTGGTTGGTGGCTTCCAATCTTGCCCGTTCATCCACAAATTCCCTTTGTGCTTATCTTAAGCCCTAAAAACCAGCATCATCAACAAGGAGAGCTTAAACAGGCAAGAGTAAGAGTTTTGATCCAAATATCATCATTAGGACATGTGCTTCTTCGTATGGTGACGGTCTAGAGATTTCTTTACATTAGTGGGTTTGAATACACATTAATTACGAGTGATATAACAAAAATTTAAGTTAATTTTGCGAGTTGATCTTAACTTTAGTTTGATTTATCAAGGATTAAGGAGATTATCTGCACTAAACCCATAATACAAGGACGTCCATGCGTCCCAGTATGTCGCCAAAACCATTCAAGAGAAAATTTGAACGTATTTCTCGACATATTTGTCAATGTCGAATTTTTGTCGATCTGACAAGGCAGCTTGGCTGCTCGGACGAACGCCCTGTATACAGAGGGACAGGTTCCTGATGCACTCAACAAAGAACTCGCAATGGGCTTAAAAGCAAAACAATAAGCTCTTTCATTTTCTGGGTCCATACCACTTAGAAGTTAGAATAGGAATGATGGATGGACAGAGTCGAAGTTTACGCTAGGCAATTCTATGATTAGCAGCAGTGGAAGTGGAAGTGTGGAACCACTGCAATCTCCTTGCTACACTTGTACAAAGGCCGAAGGATGTGGGGGGAGTGCAAGCCAAGTATCAAGAAAGTTAACATTACACCAACAAACCAGCAGCTCTAACCGATCAACCAGAAAAGGGGCGTGCAAAAAGTGAATACAAACGCAACGTATTGTCAAATCACCTATTTCCGAAACTTTCCAGATGTCCCAGTGCCATAAATCTGGGAAAAGGATTAAGTAGTAATTCAGGATAGTGGACTACAGCTCGTACGCAATATCCATATAGCGCCTATCATGACGATCAGCTCCAATTAGGCAACAAGTACTTTAACAAAAGCCACAGGCGAATATGGAGATGCTGAGAGACTAAGCTCAGAAGAGAGTGACACTACTGAAAGTGCCAAAACAGCATGCTTTCTTGTGTCTATAATTACAGACCCTCAGTGTTGATATGATGACATTAAGTACTTTTTCCATCATCAATAAGATAATTGTACCATTAAGGTACCTTAACTTTTAAAGCTCTACAAGGACACAGCATCATATTTCTGGAATGCTCAAGTGAAGTAATGTAAGTACACAAATTCTCTGAACTCCAGGCAAACATCTAAAGGAATGTTGACAATAATTTTTTGAAACCGAGCAATAAAATCCTTTGTAACCAAGTGATCGGCTTACCGAATCAAAAGCAACAGGAAAGCAGAACCACATTAATGATACAGCAAAACTAAGTATAAGCATGACAAAGGAGTTCATCCAGAGAAATAGCCTTGTTCATGAATTGCCGGAAAAAGGTGAATGCCAGAAGTAACTGTCACTGCTGAACAGGTGTGCTATTCGTGTATGAAATTTTCATATATGCTTCACTAGAAAATTTACACCCTGAAGGCAACTTGAAGCTACCAACTGTTTCACCAATCCTTTTTACAATGGCTTCAAATAAGTTGTGCCTTCCTCAAGTCAGATACAACTCCTCTATCTTCGCTGCCCCTTTCATTGTAAAGAACCTTCACAATAAAACGAGATAATGTACTATTAGTTGCCCAAAAGCTAAAAAACGAATTACATTAAAAGTCAATTGGTTTTCTCGAGTACCTTATCAATAATTCCATATTCAACAGCCTCACTTGGACTGAAGTACTTCGGCCGCCTTATGTCAGCTTCAATCTGCTCTAGCGATTTTCCTGTGTGCTTTGAATATAGTTTGACCTTCACAAAAAGGTAAAAGGGACAGCATGTTCAGCCGCAAGAATGTAGTCTAATGAAAAACCATGAAGGTAGGCACCATGTTGCCATCACATATGTCAGTCTGCTGGAATTAAAAACGTCGTGATATGGAGAGTATAAAGAAAGAGCAACACGTAATAACTATCTATACAACTGCAAAGATAGAAAGGAAGAAAGCTGGACATCAGGCTAGCTTATTCAACTTTCTGCATTAGAAATCTCAGATGACACAGTAAACATGAGCTTGCCAAAATAATGGTACTAGAGAAGACGCTCATAAAGGCATGCCGTTTTGGCACACAAGTGAGGAAGTACCGCAAAGCAGTCCCATCCAAAGGTGTCCAATATGGAATAACAGATAAACAGGAGAAACAACGACATAAATGAGAGTCTATATACCAGCTCTGCCTTCACGTTCTTTACTTCTTTCCTCATAAGGTCAACATCTGTTGCTTGACCTTGAAATCTACCAATTGGCTGCAAAAAAAGATAAAATATCTTAATTTCATCCATAAGGAAGTATAACCAAGCTAAACTGTTACTACTAATAACAAGGCTGATAACCATTTCAACAACACTAGGGCACAAAAATAATGTACTAATTTTGCAGCTACAATCTCAAAATAAAATCTTTTCTCTTTTTCTGTGTCTTACAGAAATATCAATCAGGAGCACCACCTACAGCTATAACAATTATCCTTATACTATATAAGAATGAGTTGTGGTCAAAGAGAGTTTGAATTTCAACCACATGAATAGGAATTTTTTTAAAATGTGGAATGTTGTGTAATTTTTAAAAAAATTTTGGTACAACTAAGGGCAGCATGTGTCTAGATATATTTACCGAAATGCCCTCATTTTGATGCATTTAAAACTTTGATTTATGAAGGCGTTTGGGTATTTCTGGAATATGAAATTATTTTGCAACCATTTTTGCATCGAAAATAACTCATATAAGCTTATATATTGGTGTAATTACTGAAATGATGTTATAGACGCATTTAATTGAAGTGTGGCTTTTGTTGTGCAATTAACACAAAGACATATCAACACATTGTATGCTTAACATGTTGCTATAACTAACTGTTGGAGGATATTCCTTTGTTTGAAACAACTTATGTTTGCTCTTGAGCGATTTTCAACTGACATTTGTAGAGGCTTTTTGGGAATGATAAAATTGTAAAAGCATTGACAAAACAAATTGTGTGTGTTGCAATTAAAATATACTATTATTAACTTTGTCATATTTAATGACTTTTTTTTTTTTGAAAATGTACTATTTTTTGTTCAATGAAAAATCATCTTTAATCACATGTTCCAAACATCTGTGCGATGCTCGGGCACTCCCCCCTAGTATTAATAAGATAAGGATGATGACAACAACTATCTGCATGTTGGCACAAAAAAGTATCTACTCATTATTCATGCCACAATCTCAGACTAATTTCCTGTTCTTGTTACTCTTTTCACATAGATACATTTCGTACATAATTACACAGAAACACAGAAAGGGGCGCCAAGGTAATGCTAGAATGTAACAAGAGAAAAATGAGGAAAGAAGGAAAAAGGGCAAGGAAGCCATTAAAATCTGAATACCTGCTTTATCATTATAGTTGATGAGGGCAAGGCAGAACGATTTCCCTTTGCACCAGCAGCCAAGAGCAATGCAGCTTCTCCCCAAGCATTGCCAACACAGAGTGTGAAAATTGGTGGCTTCACATACCTGTGCAGAAAATTAAGACCTGCCTAAGAATCTAAAGGAGACATGTACATTCAATCAGAAAAGTTTCTCCGCTCCCCATTTGGTACTAAAATGGAAATTTTGGGTAACTTCATACAGTCTCACTTGTTTCATAAAAATAACAAAAATCCACATATGCAAAATCACCAATTCTTAAATTTAAATGAGTTACATCGAACGCCCAGCACAAGAAATAAGCATGGGCTTTGAGTGCAATGGCAGGATCAGATGCCACAACTACACCCATGGCTATCAACTACTCATTAAGCAGCAGAAAGAGTCTTGAATTAGTCAATATTCTTTTGCACTAATTATTGACATACTATTTACGGTCTTATAATTGAAACCAATATGTTGCATTAAGTTGTGCTCTGCAGAAGGCATTTCTGAAACGCATGCAAATTTAAAAACTCATTACAACCTTATCAGAACATTTTGTCAATTAGGAGCAGCTAATGATTTCATTACCCCATGACATCATAAATTGCAAAAGCCTCTGTTTCATATCCCAGCTTCTCTCCATCCTGCAACAGAAAGCACACACTTTCAGTCACATTGCATATTTCTTCTCTGCATTTTCATTTCCAACATTTACATGAGTGTGCTAAATTTCAGTGAGCCCAAAAGTTCCCAGATCCTTCAAGCCCAAGTTCGTCATAAATGCATATTAGTCAAGCAAATTACATTTTTAGAGAACGGAATAAAGAATCCATCCAGAAATGGCCTTTAAAAAAAAAAACTTTCAGATTCCGAACCCTCCAAGAAGAGTCTGAGTTTTACTAAGGTCCAATCATAAATCTAAAAGTATGTATAAATTTTTTAAGATAGTAGGTATATCAGGTTCTAACCTTGGTTGTCCCCGTTGAGTTTACGTAAAGATAAATTGGCTTTTGCTCATCTTCATACTGAAGGTAAAGAAATTCTGCTAATATAAGTTCAGTAACAGATGGAACCAACGACATGCCCAAGTAGACAATACGATTCTTATACAAGTAAGATGCTAAATCTGGTGGAGGTTGCTCCCATGCACTTCCCCTTGAAAATGGAATGACCTATATGAAGAAATAAGACAGGGTAAGCATACAAAATAGCTAAGACACTAACATGGAGATCAAATGCTTTGTTGCTTAAATAGCTATTAAAGGTGACAACAAAAATTCAATAATTCAACCTAAGAATCTGAAGCTATCAAATCACCACAAGAACCATAGATGGTGTATGCGATCAACAACTTGGATGCAAAAAGACTTGGCCATCTCACAGAAAGAGGCTACAGCATAACTTCTTTTCAAATCATGTCATGGTTCCGCCACTTTACTCTTGTTTCTGTAAAAGTTTCTCAATTTCTCTGATTCTACATTTTTAATCAAATTTCTTGAAAATTTCCGTAACAACTAATTGTCAAATAATAAAAATTTCTACAACTTGAAACGTGCATATTTCATTCAAAAATCCACAATTCCTGTTCAAACACCTTTTTAACATCTCCTCAAACCCATGTCATGTAAAAAGTAAGCAACAGAAGTAAAATGCTGCAAGTTCAAACCAACAATTCAAGCTCATTTTCAGATACATAATTCACGAATAGTGGAAATAATTACCTTTTACTACTTTTCCAAATTGTGCCAAAAAATTCACATATTCCACCTTCTCAAAAATTAAAATTATGCTAAAAATGAAGACCATTTTCATCAACATTAGAGTTTCATATCTATGCCACGTTAGCAACTACGGCATAAAAAAATAGATAAATAAATAAATAACAATTTAGAAGAATACATAGGGAAACAGAAGGGAAAATTTTACCATGGTCACGACGCCACGTTTGCCCCCGCGAGAGTAGGAGGGTGAATAAGGGTTGAGAGAAGCGGGACGGATCCTAAGGCCGGAGAAGGCGGCGGAGACGGAGCCGCCGATAGAGGAAGAGGAGAGAAAGGGAGTAGATGGAAGAGAGGGTTTAGTATGACAAGAGGAAGAAGAAGTTGGAGCGCGTGAAGAGCACGTTTGCGATAGCTTCAATCTTGCGAGTGGGAACGAATGAGAAGCCATGGTAGCGACCTGCATAGCAGTAGCAGCTGAGAAAGAGGGAAGCAAAGTTGTGGAAGTCTACATTTGGGCATATTATGGCCCGATTTGGCAATTAATTCGGGTGGGTCGTTACCCTATATGATATCTGCCCCGATTAATGACCCAATTGTGCATTTTGGGCCTTTAGTCAAACTTTTCAATTAAGCCTCTGAAAAAGTAAGAAATTTAACTTAGCCCTCTAAAAAGGAAGAGAGAGAGTGTGTGTGTGTATATATATATTGGCCCTATTTAATCTAATGTTTTCACCATTTAATGTTTATTTAATGTTTAAATCATTTAGGAAGAAACTGAAACCTGGTGAGAAAAAGGATCAAAGGTACTACTTTAGCAATTTTTAGCGCCTTTTTTTTTTTGGCTTGCGTGACTTTCAAAGATAAAAATATTCAAAGATAAAAATATTAACTTAAAGACTTTTAATTTGACCTTTTTCTTTTTCTTGAGCCTGGAAAATATTGCTAGTAATAGATAGTCGTGAATGTGGTCTATGCTTTGCGTTACAAATGTCTTGCTCTTAATTTTTTCTTGTAAATTTCCATTGCTTGTAGATTGACAGGGGTTGAAGCTAGAGCTTTTAATGAGCCAAATTGATCTGAATATTTAGTGTTTAGACTCTATTTATATATTATATGAATAGGGTTGAGTTCGATTTGAATATTAAACGAATTATAAGCGTTACTCGAATTTGATTCATTTATTTGTATAAATATGTGAATTCGAGTTCGAACTTAACTCATTCAATTAAACGAGCCGAATTCAACCTTGAGCTCGAGTTTGAATTTGAGTTTAGAGATGATTTGATGATACTTTTTAATAAATAATACTTCCTCCATCCCATTAAAAGTATCGTGCTTTTCTTTTTATCTGTCCTAAAATGATCGTCACTTACCAAAATTGGCAATGAAAACTTTTACACATTTCTGTTCCATACCCTTCAGCATTACAACCTTTTTTATCTTTTAGTGGGCCCAATTATGCACTTACCAAGAACAAACATGCACTTAATAGTGCATGACTCCCACGTAAAATGCAAATAACAGTCGTGCATGACATTTGCCTCTAAAGCAGTCCGGAGACATTTCATTATTTTGGGTCTCACATGTCTTATCATCATTCATATAAATATATTGAAAGTCAAGCAAGGTATTATCGGAACTTAAACCCGAATCATTTAAAAAGTCTGCAGTGTTGATAATAATTGCAAGTCCGGAAGTGCGACATACTTTCTAGAACAAAGGGAGTAGTACATTATTTACAATAAGCTTAATTGTATTTTTTGGTTTTTTAAAAAATAAATAATACTATTATATATTTTATGTATAATTACTTTTTTAGAAAAATATAATATATATTTAATAATATTTAAATGTATTTATATTTTTATTTATACATTTTTATAATTATATATGTATTCACACACTATTCAAATAGTCGCAAACAAGTTTGTATTCAATTCAATTATTAAATGAGTCTAATATTATGTTTGAATTTCATTCGTTTATTAAACGATCGACCTTTTTTTTTTTAAATTCGAACTAATCGAATATCAAACATCTTCGTGAATAGCTCTATTTGTTGAAAGCTCAAATTGAAGCCATGTACATTTTTTAACGTTGCTAGCTTGCCTTAAATTCTCTTCCCCAACCCATGTACTTGCTCAAATTTGAGGGTTGTAAGTAATGATAATATTTTCAAAACAAATGACACATTTTACGACAAAAGTCCTCAATAAGAAACTCATGAAATTGTGGTAAAAATAAAAATGTATCCAAATGGCGTGAAGATACATAAAGTACAGTTTCTCCTAATCTGCTTTAACTATTCGATCCTGCTGTTCCAAGATTCGTATATATTATTTAACTGTGTTCCACTCAAAGTCAATTACTCGACTTTCGTCGGTATAAATTACTTAACTGTGTTCCACTCAAAGTCAATTACTCGACTTTTGTCGGTATAAAGTACGTGTTCCGAACAAGCCATAAAAAGGTAACTAAACCACTCCATCTCGTAAATTGCTCATTAGTAAACCAGTTTTAGAGAAAATTATGCCTCATGTAGTTTATCTTGAACAAAAAATTAGATAATTAGCATTGCGAGCAACGTTTTGACATAGCAGAATTGCTCATAGCTGCTAAAAAAGAAATGGCAATTTGCATGGCATGACAGGAACAGTAACAATGAAAACCAAAACTATGATAAAATCTTTCACCAAAACTATGACACGACCAACAAAAATGAAAACCAAAACTTTGATACTAATATCTTTCGCATGATGGACCCAATTACCTCGTGCTGCTATGTTTGGATTATAGTTTTCTAACAAAAAAATTTCACATTTTTCATGAATATATTTTTCAATTACTTTTTTATTTCACATACATCAAATTGTTATAACAATATTTTTTCCTATGAAACTCTAAAAAATAGCAATCCACATCGTTTTCAAACGAAGTTTTAGCATAACATTCCTCTCGCTTGAAACCAGTGTGGAATTGATTCAATTATAGAAGTTTTTTCTAAAGAAGTTTTAGTAAGACCTCTATCAAAGAGTCAATTTAACTTCTAAGGAATCATTAAACATATTCATAATTTTAAAAAACATTCATAATTAAAAAAAGCTCATATCATTATTTGAATAAAATTGACAATAACTACCACATTTGATCATCGTAGAACAGATAAATCCTTCTTATGGAGTTTTTCAGTTCATTTCCAAATTACTAGACAAGGTACTTACGCACTAAGCTTGGTTTTTAATGAAAACGGATGACTCTTATGTACAGCATACGAAACATGCATGCGCCACAAGTGATTACTTTATTCTATCAATCCGTACCGTAATCTTTTATCTTTATCTATATCACACGCATGTGTAATATTCTATTATGAACAGGTACTATAAATATACAACTTCTGATCAATGTATAGCGTGTCTCCAAACAGATATCACCAGTTTTATACGTATACTTTGCTGCTCCTTAATTTGAAACTATCGTACAGCCTAGTCATAATTCCATTTCTGGCCATTCTTTTTCTAGACAAGATATAGAAGCCCATATTTAGAAAAGAGTAGAATATTCATGGAGGAAGCTCTTAACGCTGCTCGTGGAGAAGCTCTTAACGCTGCTAGTAGAGAGGGCAATGTTGATGCCTTGTATGATCTGATTCAGCAGGCTCCTGATTTCTTGAGCAGCCCTTTGCACGAAGCTGCAAGAGCTGGGCAAACTGAGTTTGCCATTGAACTGATGACATTGATGCCGTCATTTGCCAAGGAGCTGAACCCTCAAGGGCGAAGCCCTCTTCATCTGGCAGTAATGTCAGAAGCAGATGAACTCACTGAAAAGAGGGCGAGGAAAAACGAAACTGCCATGGCGCTGATAAAGCTAGACGCCGAGCTGGTCCGAGTAAAAGGGAGGGAAAGGATGACTCCTTTGCATTATGCAGTTCTAGAAGATAATGTGGAACTTTTGGCTGAGTTCTTGTGTGCTTGTCCGAAATCCATCAACGATTTGACGAATAAGGACCAGTCCGCTGTTCATATTGCTGTACAACAGCGAAAGTTCGCTGCACTTGAAGTCCTCCTGGGATGGCTCTCGAGAAGGAACAAAGAAGGGGTGCTCCGTTTCAAGGACAGTAATGGAAATACTGCATTGCATATTGCAGTAGAAACGGAACAGTTTCAGGTATACATGTTTCTTGTTTTTTCCTATAGCATCCAAGTATGTACAATCGATCATGCAGCAACCACTAAAATTATGTGCCTACCAGAAAACATGTTCATGTATTGTAGTAGCCTCAGAACCCTTTAGCTGAGTAACATTTAGCAATATATGTATACTCAGTTCCAACAGTACTACAATCTAATTTGAATAGGGTGGGTAGAGACTTCATTTCATTAGGTAAAAGTATTACTGGATGCAAAAGGCTTTGACTATGGGGGACAAAATACATAGCTATGATCATAGGCTGGTATTATCGGCTTCTGTTTATATAACGTTATTAGGCCTAATAGATGAAATTACTTGTCCTTGTACAGGTTGTGAAGAAGTTAAGTTCAAAAGTCAACAGAAATTCACTGAATTCAAAAGGATTGACGGCTTTGGACATCGCACTGCAAAAGCGAAACGGGAACATAAAAAAGTTCTTGGAACGTCGAGGAGGTAGATCTGAAAAGTTGCTCCCTCGGAAGGAAACCCTCCACGAGTTTTTGAAATCAAAACAGGGTCCCTTTGAGAAACTAATCGGATACCTAATTTACGTGGACAAGGAAATGTCCCTGGAAATGCGCAACATTATCTTAGTTGTAGCAGTGTTAATTATCACAGCTACTTTCCAGGGAGCACTCCAGCCTCCTGGTGGGTTTTGGCAAGGGAATGGAGAAACGAGTAAAAAAGTCTCGACATTCAATCGATATGGTAACAGTAACAGTACCAAATTCTACCTATATCATTCTCGAAAACAACACAATATGACAGGTGTGGTTGGAAAAGTTATCATGAGCCCCAGCAATTTCAGGGACTTTATGGGAGGAAATACTGTGGCTTTCGTTTCTGCAATTCTGGTGGTTTTCTGGGCACTCCCTGCTCGGCCTTATATATATAGTCTTCATATTTCTGTGCTTTTTCTGACCCGCACCTATCTCAATGCGGTCGGTATCATATCAGACCAGAATTTGCTTAATACGTCCCTCATCATTGTTACCTGGTTATTCATTTGTGGTGTCCTTGTGTTGAGATTTTACATGCACATTGCCAAGTCAATATTCAATCATGCATGGTGGCTGCCCAAGTCGTGTGTACTAGCTGCAAATACTTTCTACCGTATTCTTCCAAACCCGGTGGCTAAAAGTCTTATTCGTTTGGGTAATCGGCTTAGGATGCACCATGAAGTGAGCAGGTTAGAAACTGAAGTCATTGACTGAGATGGCAACCAGGGGATGGACAAATAGTGGATATTTGATAGTACCATCATGAGTTCAAGTTAGAAAATTTCCATTCCAGCCAGTGGATGTGTGGGTAGTTTGGTATGTATAACCCTTAATTTGCTTGATGAAATAAGAGAAGAGTGTGATCACTCTTTTAGTTGATTTGTCATCATTAATGTAACAACGCTAAGAAGTGAAATAAGAAATAGGATTAATATATGGATTGTATTTGCAGACTTGATTTGTATCCTCTATATCAATAAAATGCTGGAAAAAGAGTTGGTTACTCTTTTTTTCTTGAAGAAGAATGGCTTCCCAATCACCAATACGGTGTTAACACTCTAAAACGAGTGATAATTTTCTCGTTTTAGGGTGGTTTTCTTTTTCTTTCTGTCATATTTCTTATTTTTTTCAGCATCTCACTTTTACTTCCAATAATAATAAAAAAGTTTTTTCTTTCACTCTTAAATCGTAAGATAGTATATCAATTACATAGTCAAGGTTATATTAGTTAATTTGGTGCTATTGACTAATTGTGAAAGTGTTTGAATAAATTTTTATAGTGGGCAAAGAGAGACGTCAGTTTATGCTAAATGAAAAGTAAACCGGAGGACTTTTATCTACATACATTTAATTATTAAACCCTAGACATTAATCAGAGCTGGATATCCACATTGCCTTCAATTCCAACTCCCTTGAGTTACAACTAACTGAATCTTTTTAAAAAAATAATAAATAAAAGACCTTCTTGAGCATAATAGCACTACCGCTCCAAAATACTACCCCCTCTGTACTAGGTCGTTATTCTAGTACTAACTTTAATTTACTTCGACCTTAATTTCAGTTACAAACCTTGCTGGTGCACAAAAGTCGCGCGTCTTGACGTCTTTCCTAGGACGAACCTCAGCATAACCAACATCCATGTCATCACGACCCCTCTTTGTGTTCTTCTCTGTTAGCAAGGTCACACCGAACAACTTCAAACTCCCTCCAATTCAGAATCAAAAAAAAAAAAAAAAGAATAATCGTATAGTTTTCCTCCAAGCTGGCAGATAAAAAGTCTCAAACCGGAGGACTTTAATGAGAAATCCACCATGTACACTTGTGGAATGATACTTGAAGTTTATGCAAAATTTTGCTTTGTTCTATAATGTTTAACTTGGGTTGGAATAAGTAACTTCTTTTACCGCATTATCAAGTGATCTCTTGTTTATCATGAAGATGGTAAACAAAGAGGCCAAAAAAGTTTCCCACGTTGAAACAATTAAAGTAAATCTTCCATACCTTATTAGTGTAAATTCTTTTCTAATCAAGCAGCTTTAAATGCTTTACACAAGTAATAAAAATTATGAGTTCATATTACGCCCGTGGCGAATGCTTAACCATATCATATAAGTAAACATGATATATACAAAATCAACTCTAACAAATTTTCTCTTTGGAAATAATTATTGATAGAGCAATATAGTTTTTAACGCTATCTTGACATCATAAAACTAGTGGTAATAAACTTCAATAAGAACACTAAATGGTACTTCAAAAAAGTAATTTGTACTACTACAACTTAGAAAGCATATATTATTTAACTTCAAGATCAGAATGGGGTTATTTATCTCTATTCTACTCAAAGTCCATTATTTGGAATTTTGGATCACTAAAAAGTAAATGCCGAATGACTCATTAGTATTTTGATTTTGGAACAATGTTTTCACATATTATACTTGCTCATAGCTGCTACACAAACGGTTGTTTTCATGATAGGATCAAAACATGAGCCACGACGAATTAAACTTTATTCCTCAAGTCTTGCTCCAAAGTATTGTGATTCCCTTGCAAGCCTCTTTAGTAAAGAGATGCAGACACATATGATCAGTTAGAAAACGAATTGCTGAAATGACAAGCTTATATCATACTCTGCCCCTGCATTTGATAATCTAGTTTGTTGTCTCAAGTTTTACATGTTCCCTTTTCTTTTTCTTTGTTTTTGACATGTGTTTTAATAGTTTTTTTTTACGTTGTAATGTATATAATTTAAAAAAGTAGTTGAAAATGACCAATGATTTCCTAAAAAAAAAAGAAGGGAGAATATAAAATATAGTAGTACTAGAATGACACCTATGACATAGTTGAATCCTGTGCAGCAAGGGATAAGGGACTTGCACAAGTTGAATTCTATCCAATCCAGATTGATTCGTGTAATTTTTATTACATTTGGTCTAAAATTATACATTTATTGTGTAATCACTAATTTAGTTATAAGAGTTGACAAATCCAAGTTTTCATTCAAGTTGTCCAAGTTCCAAAAATTATAAAAATTACATGAACGGATTTGATTCGGAAAAGCACAACTTGTGAGGGCATGATCCATGGACCATGAGTAATTTTATTCGGCCAAACTTTTACAGCTTTATTATTGTCTTTATCCCTCCCACAAGCAAGTTTAATATTCTATTACGAACTAGATACTGGCAATAGTTGTGGAACACTACTATTTATTTCCAATACTTTGCTGCTTTTTCTAAACCACACTACTGATCTATCATACTTAAATTAGGCTAAGCAACATCTATAGAAGCCCGAAGTAGTTAGGAAGAGAGAAATAATTCATGGAGGAAGCTCTCAAGGCTGCCGGTGGAGAGGGAAACATTGATGCCTTGTATGAGCTCATTGAGGAGGATCCTGAAATTTTGGACAGCTTCAACAAAGTCCAATTTGCTCACACTCCTTTGCACGAAGCTGCAAAAGCAGGCCAAGTCGATTTTGCCATTGAACTAATGACATTGTTGCCATCATTTGGTAGGAAGCTGAACCCTCAAGGGCTAAGCCCTCTTCATGTGGCAATTATAGATGAAGCAGATGAACCTGAAGAGAGGAGGAGGAGGAAAAATGAAACAGCACTAGCCTTAATAAAATTAGACGCTGAGCTCATCCGAGTAAAAGGGAGGGAAAGGATGACTCCTCTGCATCATGCAGTAAAAGAAAATAATTTGGAACTTTTGGCTGAATTCCTGTGTGTTTGCCCGAATGCAATTGATGATTTGACGAATAAGTTCCAATCTGCAGTCCATATTGCTGTAAAAGAGAGAAAGCTCGATGCACTTGACGTCCTTCTGGGATGGCTCTTGAGAAGGAACAGAGAAGATGTGCTCGGTTTCAAGGATGAGCACAGAAACACAGCATTGCATATTGCAGTTGAAACTGAACAGGCTGAGGTATTCTTCTTGTTTCTTCCTTTATCGGTCATCTAACTATTTAGCTCTTAGTATCCCTTTCTTGTCCATATATGTAGGTTCACCACATCACAATGATATAAATCGAATAGCATTGAATGCCATTTCATTAGATAAAATTCTAGGATACGAAAGGATTTTAAAAATAGGTGATAGAATATATGGGTATGGTAGGCTAGTTAAATGCAGACAACCTTACTATCTACATCAGGCATTTTTTGTGCACACAGGTTAGGGACTCTCGGCAGGCAAGGCTGCGGTTTTGTTACGGTCATGCCATGTTGCATTTTGTACATAATCTCATGTGTACTTGTAAATTTTAGGGATAATTGCAGAAACCTCCCCTGAGGTTAATGACATTTGCACTGACCTCCCCTATGGTTTGAAAAATTACACTGACCCCCCTGAGATTACTAATCCTTTGCAAATTCAGTCCAAACGATTAAAATATTATTTTAGGGAGTGAAATTAGAATTTTTTACCAAATTTGTCGTTTGTACTACACGTCCAATGAATGACAAAATATTACAAATCAATTAATAATCAAAAAAATTTAAGGAGTATAGTTTATAGACAAATACGTATTACCTATTTAAAGTACTGGCTCTTTATGGGTATTTTATTTTCAAATATTTAATTTAATACAAATATTTACGCTCAAATATAGATTTATATTTACTTTCAAATATTTAATTTTTGTTAAATATAAAATCTACCAATCTCTCTTCCGTAAAAATATTAATATAACACTTTTTCAATTTTAGTTACAAACATTTATGTATTTAACATAAATTAAATGATTCAGAATAAAATGCCACATAAAGAGTGAATACTTTACTCATGTAATAGATGAAAGCCATAATAAATTAATACTTTATGGGCCATTTCTTTTTTTTAAAAAAATATTTAATTTATATTAAATAAATAACCTACCAATTTCCTTTTTGCAAGAATATTACTGTAACACTTTTTGAATTTTACTTACAAATATTGATATATTTATCATAAATTAAATATTTGAAAATAAAATACCCGTAAAGAGCCGATACTTTAAATGAGTAATGCGTGTTTGCCCATAAATTATATTCCTTAAAGTTTATTAATTGTTAATTGATTTATAATACTTTGTCATTCATTGGATATGTAGCACAAATGACAAATCTAGTACAAAATTCTAATTTCACTCCCTAAAATAATATTTTAATTATTTGGACTAAATTTGCAAAGGATTAGTAACCTCAGGGGAGATCAGTGTAATTTTTCAAACCACAGGGAAGATCAGTGCAAATGTCAGAAACCTCAGGAGAGGTTTCTGCAATTATCCCTAAATTTTATTTGTGCACACCAATTCCTTTCATGAGTGCAATCGTTCGTTTCTATAAGAGAAATATCAAATTTTAAGCAAAGTACATTCCAACAATTGCACCAACCAACTGTATGTACCTGTCCCATCCCAGATGCTGTACACCCTTGTCAATATTCAATGCTTTATAAATGAATCTGACATAATTTGCTTTCTTGTAGAGAACTGAAATGGTACATCTTTCCTAGCGCAGGTTGTGAAGAAGTTAATTCACAAAGTCAAAACAAATTCGTTGAATTCAAAAACTTAACAGCTTTGGACATCGCCGTGCAAAAGCAAAACCTTCAGATTAAAGAAATCTTGCAACGCGGTGGGGGCAGATCTGCAGCCCTCATCCCACCAATGGAAGTTCTTCCTCAGTTTTTAAGATCGAGAGAGGGTTTTGCTGAGAGACCACTCAGGCTACTAATTTACATGGAAAAGGAAATGTCCTTCGACATGCGCAATGTTATACTAGTTGTTGCAGTTTTAATTGTCACAGCTGCTTTCCAGGGAATACTCCAGCCTCCTGGTGGATTTTGGCAAGGGAATGCAGAAATCACCAATCAAACAGTCTCTAGAATCAATTCAGCTCAGCTAAAAACAGAGCCAATCTTGACGTATATGGTCTCCGAAAACAATTCCAAGCGAAACAAGTAGCTGGAAAAGTAGTTATGAGCTACCACAATTTCAATAAGTTCATAGCTGGCAATACCGTGGCTTTCGTTTTTGCAACTATGCTAATTTTCTCGGTGCTCCCAGGTCGACCTTATATATTAGGTCTTCACATTTCTCTAGTTTTTCTAACCTACAGCTATCTCAATGCAATTCAGATCATAGCAGAGCTGAGTAAGAGTACTAAGTTCTTGATCATTACTTCCTGGTTTGTCATTTCTGTTGCATTTGGAGTGAGGATTTTTCTGTTTATTGCAAAAGCTCTATTCTATGATGCTTGGTGGCTGCCTAGGTTGTCTATGCTAGCTACAAACTCCCTTTACCAAATCCCCATCAAGGGGGTAGAAAGAATTATCCAGTTTGGTTACCGGCTTAAAATGCAACACAGAGCAAGCAGATTATAAACTGAATAGTTGATCAAATCATCCGGTCATTAGGAGCTCATGCTAGAGAATCTTCCAATCCACCTGTGTCTCCATGGCAGCGGAAATGTGGCCAATGCATAACATGAATTAGCTTTGTGAAAATGAGAGGAATGTATGACAACTCTGTAATGGTTTTGCATTTTGTCCTAAATTTGGAATTACATTTTGGTGTAAACTAGTTTTGCTCAATTGATTTCATATAATTAAATCAATCTTTATTAGAAGTACAGCTGTCAAAATGAGTGACTTGGACGGGTTAAAGTTGGTTAAAATGGATAATTGGTATAAGTGAGTCAACCCATTTATACTCATTTAATGGTATAAATAGATAAGTAAAAAAAAATGAATTGGATAACGCAATTACTCTTTTATAACCCATTTATTTTAACTTTTTGTAAACTCATCTAAATTCATTTTTGCAAATTAAGTTATCAATTTATACCATCATTTGCACCCATCATTAGTTTTAAATATTTACTTATAATGCTTAATAAGCCTAATTACGAATTTTTTTTCCATCCGTACTCTGTGTCGCAAAATTACATACTATTTAATAATTGAACAATAAGAATATAAAAATTTGAACTAAGTACATAAAATTTAACATAAAAACTTAATCCAAAAGTTTTGAATCGCTAGCATTTTTTTGGTGTGTAATTTAAAATTTCATTTTGAAAAGATAGGAAAAAATGCTAAAACTTGTCATAAATTGGTAATGCTGAAAAATGAACAAGTTAACAAACTAAGAGAAAATAAAATAAAATTATAAGATAAAACAAACAAATAATAATAATAATAATGAAATAAAAGTAGTTAACATCATGATAAAATGAAAATTTTGAAAAAAAAAAAAGGGTGTGGAAAGAGAGGAGATTTGGAGGAAGACAATTTTAAATGTGTTAATTGGGTTTGATGAATTATCCAATAATACCCATTTATTAAATGGATATTATTGAAGAATCCATTTATATCTATATACAAAAACTTAAAATACTCATATCTATCTATTCATAGATAATTATGAATAAATTTAGTTAAATGAATTTGTTTGCCACCTATAATAAAAGGTAGACGTCGAATGTTTAAGCAAATTAAGAGAAAGCAATTCCTACTCTTGGAAACGCGAGTTTGTTTTTAGTAAATACGCCTTCATGCTTTTAGTAATTGATAGTCGTGAATGTGGTCTATGCTTTGCGTTACAAATATCTTGCTCTTAAGTTTTTCTTGTAAATTTCCATTGCTTGTAGATTGACAGGCGTTGAAGCTAGAGCTTTTAATGAGCCAAATTGAGCTGAATATTTAGTGTTTAGACTCTATTTGTATATTATATGATTAGGGTTCGAGTTCGACTCGAATATTAAATGAATTATAAGTGTTATTTGAATTTGATTCATTTATTTGTATAAATATGTGAATTCGAGTTCGAACTTAACTCGTTCAACTAAACGAGCCGAATTCAACCTTGAACTCGAGTTTGAATTTGAGTTTGGAGATCATTTAATTATAATTTTTAATAAATAATACTTTCTCCGTCCATTGAAAGTATCGTGTTTTTCTTTTTTATCTATCCCAAAATAATTGTCACTTATCAAATTTGGCAATGAAAACTTTTACACATTTCTGTTCCATACCCTTCAATGTGACAGCCCTTTTTTATCTTTTAGTGGGCCCAGTTATGCACTTACCAAGAACAAACACTGCACTTAATAGTGCAGGACTCCCACGTAAAATGCAAATAACAATCATGCATGACACTTCATGACACGTAAAATGCAAATAGTCTGGAGACATTTCATTCTTTTGGGTCTCACATGTCTTTTCATCATTCATATAATCATATAAATATATTGAAAGTCAAGCAAGGTATTATCGAAACTTAAACCCAAATCATTTAAAAGTCTGCAGTGTTGATAATAATTGCAAGTCCGAAGTGCAACATACTTTCTGGAACAAAGCGAGTAGTACATCATTTACAATAAGCTTAATTGTATTTTTTGGTTTTTAAAAAAATAAATAATACTATTATATATTTTAAGTATAATTACTTTTTTAGAAAATTATAATATATATTTAATAATATTAAATGTATTTATATTTTTATTTATTCATTTTTATAATTATATATGTGTTCACAAACTATTCAAATAACTCGCAAACAAGTTTGTATTCAACTCAATTATTAAATGAGTCCAATATTATGTTTGAATTCCATTCGTTTATTAAACGATCGACCTTTTTTTAAAAAAAAATTCGAACTAATCGAATATCAACATCTTCGTGAATAGCTCTATTTGTTGAAAGCTCAAATTGAAGCCATGTACATTTCTAACGTTGCTAGCTTGCCTTAAATTCTCTTCCCCAACCCATGTACTTGCTCAAATTTGAGGGTTGTAAGTAATGACAATATTTTCAAACAAATGACACATTTTACGACAAAAGTCCTCAATAAGAAACTCATGAAATTGTGGTAAAAATAAAAATGTATCCAAATGGCGTGAAGATACATAAAGCACAGTTTCTCTTAATCTGCTTTAACTATTCGATCTTGCTGTGCCAAGATTCGTATATATTATTTAACTGTGTTCCACTCAAAGTCAATCACTCGACTTTTGTCGGTATATATTACTTAACTGTGTTCCACTCAAAGTCAATCACTCGACTTTTGTCGGTATATATTACTTAACTGTGTTCCACTGAAAGTCAATTACTCGACTTTTGTCTGTATAAAGTATGTGTTCCGAGCAAGCCATAAAAAGGGAACTAAACCATTCCATCTGGTAAATTGCTCATTAGAAAACCACTTTTAGAGAAAGTTACGCCTCATGGAGTTTATCTTGCGCAAAAATTAGATAATTAGCATTGCGAGCAACGTTTTGACATATCAGAATTGCTAAAAAAGAAATGGCAATTTGCATGGCATGACACGACCAACAAAAATGAAAACCAAAACTTTGATACTAATATCTTTCGCATGATGGACCCAATTACCTCGTGCTGCTATGTTTGGATTATTGTTTTCTAACGAAAAATTTTTACATTTTTCATGAATATATTTTTCAATCAACTTTTTTTATTTCACATATATCAAATTATTATAGTAGTATTTTTTTTTCCTACGAAACTCTAAAAAATAGCAATCCACATCGTTTCAAAACGAAGTTTTAACATAACATTCCTCAAATTTGGAACCGGTATGAAATTGATTCAATTATGGAATCATGAATAGTTATTGGTTCAATTAGTGCATATATGTCATACTCTATTCTTTTTTTTTTTATAGATAGATATAGATTAATAAAGATTTTTTCTAAAGAAGTTTTAGTAAGACCAAAGAGTCCATTTAACTTCTAAGGAATCATTAAAAATATTCATAATTTTAAAAAACATTCATAATTAAAAAAGCTCATATCATTATTTGAATAAAATTGACAATAAGTACCACATTTGATCATCGTAGAAAAGATAAGTCCTTCTTATGGAGTTTTTCCAGTTCATTTCCAAATTACTAGACAAGGTACTTACGTACTAAGCTTGGTTTTTAATGAAAACAGATGACTCTTATGTACAGCATACAAAACATGCACGCGCCACAAGTGATTACTTTATTCTATCAATCCGTATCTGTATCTTTATCTACATCACACGCATGTGTAATATTCTATTATGAACAGGTACTATAAATATACAACTTCTGATCAATGTATAGCGTGTCTCCAAACAGATATCACCAGTTTTATACGTATACTTTGCTGCTCCTTAATTTGAAACTATCGTACAGCCTAGTCATAATTCCATTTCTGGCCATTCTTTTTCTAGACAAGATATAGAAGCCCATATTTAGAAAGAGTGGAATATTCATGGAGGAAGCTCTTAACGCTGCTAGTAGAGAGGGCAAAGTTGATGCCTTGTATGATCTGATTAAGGCGGATCCTGGAGTCTTGAGGAGGATCAACAAGATCGGACATGCTGACACTCCTTTGCACGAAGCTGCAAGAGCTGGGCAAACTGAGTTTGCCATTGAACTGATGACATTGATGCCGTCATTTGCCAAGGAGCTGAACCCTCAAGGGCGAAGCCCTCTTCATCTGGCAGTAATGCCAGAAGCAGATGAACCCACTGAAAAGAGGGCGAGGAAAAACCAAACTGCCATGGCGCTGATAAAGCTAGACGCCGAGCTGGTCCGAGTAAAAGGGAGGGAAAGGATGACTCCTTTGCATTATGCAGTTCAAGAAGATAATGTGGAACTTTTGGCTGAGTTCTTGTGTGCTTGTCCGAAATCCATCAACGATTTTACGAACAAGAACCAGTCCGCTGCTCATATTGCTGTGAAAGAGCGAAAGGTCCGTGCACTTGAAGTCCTCCTGGGATGGCTCTCGAGAAGGAAAAAAGAAGGGGTGCTCCGTTTCATGGACAGTGATGGAAATACTGCATTGCATATTGCAGTAGAAACGGAACAGTTTGAGGTATACATGTTTCTTGTTTTTTCCTATAGCATCCAAGTATGTAAAATCGATCATGCAGCAACCACTAAATTTTGTGCCTACCGGAAAACATATTCATGTATTGTAGTACCCTCAGAACCCTTTAGTTGAGTAACATTTAGCAATATATGTATACTCAAATCCAACAGTACTGCAATCTAATTTTGAATAGGGTGGGTAGAGACTTCATTTCATTAGGTAAAAGTATTACTGGATGCAAAAGGCTTTGACTATGGGGGACAAAATACATAGCTATGATCATAGGCTGGTATTATCGGCTTCTGTTTATATAACGTTATTAGGCCTAATAGATGAAATTACTTGTCCTTGTACAGGTTGTGAAGAAGTTAAGTTCAAAAGTCAACAGAAATTCACTGAATTCAAAAGGATTGACGGCTTTGGACATCGCAGTGCAAAAGCGAAACGGGAACATAAAAAAGTTCTTGGAACGTCGAGGAGGTAGATCTGAAAAGTTGCTCCCTCGGAAGGAAACCCTCCCACGAGTTTTTGAAATCAAAACAGGGTCCCTTTGAGAAACTAATCGGATACCTAATTTACGTGGACAAGGAAATGTCCCTGGAAATGCGCAACATTATCTTAGTTGTAGCAGTGTTAATTATCACAGCTACTTTCCAGGGAGCACTCCAGCCTCCTGGTGGGTTTTGGCAAGGGAATGGAGAAACGAGTAAAAAAGTCTCGACATTCAATCGATATGGTAACAGTAACAGTACCAAATTCTACCTATATCATTCTCGAAAACAACACAATATGACAGTGTGGTTGGAAAAGTTATCATGAGCCCCCAGCAATTTCAGGGACTTAATGGGAGGAAATACTGTGGCTTTCGTTTCTGCAATTCTGGTGGTTTTCTGGGCACTCCCTGCTCGGCCTTATATATATAGTCTTCATATTTCTGTGCTTTTTCTGACCCGCACCTATCTCAATGCGGTCGGTATCATATCAGACCAGAATTTGCTTAATACGTCCCTCATCATTGTTACCTGGTTATTCATTTGTGGTGTCCTTGTGTTGAGATTTTACATGCACATTGCCAAGTCAATATTCAATCATGCATGGTGGCTGCCCAAGTCGTGTGTACTAGCTGCAAATACTTTCTACCGTATTCTTCCAAACCCGGTGGCTAAAAGTCTTATTCGTTTGGGTAATCGGCTTAGGATGCACCATGAAGTGAGCAGGTTAGAAACTGAAGTCATTGACTGAGATGGCAACCAGGGGATGGACAAATAGTGGATATTTGATAGTACCATCATGAGTTCAAGTTAGAAAATTTCCATTCCAGCCAGTGGATGTGTGGGTAGTTTGGTATGTATAACCCTTAATTTGCTTGATGAAATAAGAGAAGAGTGTGATCACTCTTTTAGTTGATTTGTCATCATTAATGTAACAACGCTAAGAAGTGAAATAAGAAATAGGATTAATATATGGATTGTATTTGCAGACTTGATTTGTATCCTCTATATCAATAAAATGCTGGAAAAAAGAGTTGGTTACTCTTTTTTCTTGAAGAAGAATGGCTTCCCAATCACCAATACGGTGTTAACACTCTAAAACGAGTGATAATTTTCTCGTTTTAGGGTGGTTTTCTTTTTCTTTCTGTCATATTTCTTATTTTTTCAGCATCTCACTTTTACTTCCAATAATAATAAAAAAGTTTTTTCTTTCACTCTTAAATCGTAAGATAGTATATCAATTACATAGTCAAGGTTATATTAGTTAATTTGGTGCTATTGACTAATTGTGAAAGTGTTTGAATAAATTTTTATAGTGGGCAAAGAGAGACGTCAGTTTATGCTAAATGAAAAGTAAACCGGAGGACTTTTATCTACATACATTTAATTATTAAACCCTAGACATTAATCAGAGCTGGATATCCACATTGCCTTCAATTCCAACTCCCTTGAGTTACAACTAACTGAATCTTTTTAAAAAAATAATAAATAAAAGACCTTCTTGAGCATAATAGCACTACCGCTCCAAAAATACTACCCCCTCTGTACTAGGTCGTTATTCTAGTACTAACTTTAATTTACTTCGACCTTAATTTCAGTTACAAACCTTGCTGGTGCACAAAAGTCGCGCGTCTTGACGTCTTTCCTAGGACGAACCTCAGCATAACCAACATCCATGTCATCACGACCCCTCTTTTGTTCTTCTCTGTTAGCAAGGTCACACCGAACAACTTCAAACTCCCTCCAATTCAGAATCAAAAAAAAAAAAAAAAAGAATAATCGTATAGTTTTCCTCCAAGCTGGCAGATAAAAAGTCTCAAACCGGAGGACTTTAATGAGAAATCCACCATGTACACTTGTGGAATGATACTTGAAGTTTATGCAAAATTTTGCTTTGTTCTATAATGTTTAACTTGGGTTGGAATAAGTAACTTCTTTTACCGCATTATCAAGTGATCTCTTGTTTATCATGAAGATGGTAAACAAAGAGGCCAAAAAAGTTTCCCACGTTGAAACAATTAAAGTAAATCTTCCATACCTTATTAGTGTAAATTCTTTTCTAATCAAGCAGCTTTAAATGCTTTACACAAGTAATAAAAATTATGAGTTCATATTACGCCCCGTGGCGAATGCTTAACCATATCATATAAGTAAACATGATATATACAAAATCAACTCTAACAAATTTTCTCTTTGGAAATAATTATTGATAGAGCAATATAGTTTTTAACGTTATCTTGACATCATAAAACTAGTAGTAATAAACTTCAATAAGAACACTAAATGGTACTTCAAAAAAGTAATTTGTACTACTACAACTTAGAAAGCATATATTATTTAACTTCAAGATCAGAATGGGGTTATTTATCTCTATTCTACTCAAAGTCCATTATTTGGAATTTTGGATCACTAAAAAGTAAATGCCGAATGACTCATTAGTATTTTGATTTTGGAACAATGTTTTCACATATCATACTTGCTCATAGCTGCTACACAAACGGTTGTTTGCATGATAGGATCAAAACATGAGCCACGACGAATTAAACTTTATTCCTCAAGTCTTGCTCCAAAGTATTGTGATTCCCTTGCAAGCCTCTTTAGTAAAGAGATGCAGACACATCTGATCAGTTAGAAAACGAATTGCTGAAATGACAAGCTTATATCATACTCTGCCCCCTGCATTTGATAAGCTAGTTTGTTGTCTCAAGTTTTACATGTTCTCTTTTCTTTTTCTTTCTTTTTGACATGTGTTTTAATAGTCGTTTTTACGGTGTAATGTATATAATTTAAAAAAGTATTTGAAAATGACTGATTATTTCCTAAAAAAAAAAAAAAGAAGGGAGAATATAAAATATAGTACTAGAATGACACCTATGACATAGTTGATAGGTTGCAATTTTATCATTTATTTTATTATTAATTTCCCCTACTACCTGATCTGATGTGGGTTAATTATTAGATTCTACTCATTTTTAGTAATTTGCATTTATTTCAGGGAGTAGAACGAAAATACCACAACGAAGGCCAATTTGACAGTCATCAGGAAAGAAGTCAGATGGAAGGCATGCAGGGGCATTTTGGGAAGAACAGAGACGCAAGCCTTTTTTTTTGGGCAATTTGGCCGAAGTCTTATATTTTTCCTGGGGGAGCCGCCGCAGAGGAGAGAGGGGAGTTAGAGAACTAGAATGAGAAATAGCAGAGGTTGAGCTTTTTGACTTTTCCTGGGGGGAGTTTTTTCCTTCTTAGTATGAGGGATCTCTAGCTTAGTTTTCTTTCTTTTTGACTTTTCCTTCTTAGCATTTGGTAGTGGATTTCTCCTGCACATGTCAGGGACCTTATGAAGAAACGAATCATTCTATGTAGTTGCTGTTTTCTTTTCCTTTATTCAATCGATCAAATTGAATTCTCACGAACAAGGCGAATGGCCGCTACTGTTGCTTCAATTTCTTGTGGGCTTTTCACATCCATTATGAACTAATTTTCCCACTCTAGCCAAGGGACAATGGAGGCTTTGGTTCGCCTAAAAATTGTGAGATCGATTTAATTTTATTTTTTTCCTTTATTTATTGGTATTCGCGTATTTCTTGATTGCAGTGCTTATGACTACTTAATTAACTGATTGTCTTGGATTCGGATGATTATTTAATTTGGTAATCTATTGTCAATTAGGGCTTTTAAATCCGTAATTGTTTAACTGCCTTGAACTAGTGACAACTGGCATGATTAGGTTTGTGTCAGGGGGATACGCGGGCTAATCTGAAATAACCCTGGTAGTGCGTTATTTGGTTAGAATAGGGCTCCTCTAATACGTAAGGCAATTGGGGAATTAAATCTTACGGGCGTACCTAGGATTATTTCTCAATTAGAGCAGTGATTAACGGGCGTACCTTGATCACCGACATAGTAAGGAGGGGTTGACTGTCATCGCTTGCTTGGCAGTTATAACCTATTTATTAGTAAATAATTGGAATTGCTTGTGCATCGATGATCAATTAGGTGAACCATTGCTGAAGTTATTTCTTGGCTAGACCTTTAATTACTGTTACTCTAATTTTAGGGAATTGCTATTTAATTTCTAGTTAGTTATCCATTCTCATTTCTGTTTGAATTTCTTTTATTTGAATTTCTAGTTAGTTATTTGTTTTTAATCGTTTCATTTGAATTTCTTTGATTATCATCAAGAACACCCCCTGTATTATTTTTGGATTTCTTAAGAGACAAATACCCCCAGTCCCTGAGGATACGACCCTATTTGCCCTGTTACAAGTTGCATAATTATTTGTAAAAAGGTCATCCCATTCAGGTATATCGGATTAAGCAAACTCTTCGGGAACAGGGTGAATCAAGTAACCCATTGCACACCTAGAGTCCCTGCTCCAGTACTTGGAATCGGGTTTTGGATATTTTAATTGGCAATTAGGTTTATTTTTATTATTGTACAGGTTCGGCACCTGTCAATTTTTGGCGCCGTTGCCGGGGACTGGTGTCAGTCATTTGTTTCTTTTTAAGTTCATTTTTGTTTTTATTTTTCTGGTACTTTTCCAGTGTATGCCTCGTTCTTCTCGTACAGGTGAATTAATTTTCGACCCTGAGGTAGAGAAGACTGCGCGCAGAACAAGGAAAGAAACCAGACACCTCAGAGACGAGCACTCAAGTGCTGCATCTCAGAGACTTGAGCCTGAAGTTGATCCAACAGATTCGTTTGGTGACACTTCTAGTGACTCAGAGCAAGAAGAAGTCAATATGGCTAATACACGCACATTAAGGGAGTTGGCTGCTCCGGATTTAGATCAGCAGCCTTTATGCATTACTTTCCCCAGTTTGAGTGATAATACTCCATTTGAATTGAAATCTGGGCTAATTCATCTTTTACCTTCTTTCCATGGTTTACCAGGTGAGGAGCCCTATAAACACCTGCAGGAATTTGATGTCGTGTGCAACAGTATGAAGCCCCCAGGCATCACAGAAGAACAAATAAAAATGAGGGCATTCCCCTTCTCCTTGAAGGACTCTGCAAAGGATTGGCTATACTACCTGCCACCAGGCAGTATCACCATCTGGGACCAGTTGAAGAAAAAGTT
Organism: Coffea humblotiana; assembly: GCA_023065735.1. Lineage (NCBI taxonomy): Eukaryota > Viridiplantae > Streptophyta > Magnoliopsida > Gentianales > Rubiaceae > Coffea > Coffea humblotiana. The sequence continues at coordinate 24,370,079 of CM041215.1, read as the reverse complement.
TCTAGACAAATATTTTCCCGAGTCTCGAGCCGCGAGTCTAAAAAAGGAGATCTGTGTATCAAGCAGCACTCAGGGGAGTCACTCTATGACTACTGGGAGCGATTCAAGAAGTTGTGCATCAAGTGCCCCCAACACCAAATAAGTGAGCAGTTGCTCATACAATATTTTTACGAGGGGCTACTGTTCAGAGATAGGAGCATTATTGATGCTGCAAGTGGTGGGGCATTGGTGAACAAGACCCCTCGAGCAGCATGGGAGCTAATTGAGGGAATGGCTGAAAATTCGCAGCAGTTTGGCACGAGGGAGGATGTCCCGATACGCAGGGTGAATGAGGTAGAAACCTCTTCCATTCAGCAACAAATCTCTGAATTGACATCCTTCGTGCGACAACTGGCTGTGGGAAATGCATCACAAGCCAAGGTGTGTGGGATTTGCACTGGTATGGGTCATTCCGCGGAGATGTGCCCAATGACTCAAGAAGAAAATACGGAGCATGTGAACATGGCTGGCCACGCGCCCGCGCCAAGAAGCCCTATGACCCATATTCCAGTACCTACAATTCCGGTTGGAGGGACCATCCCAACCTCAGTTATGGAGGGAACAGGCAGTCTAACTTTGTGTCAAATAGGCAACAAGGGTACCAGCAGCAGTACCAGCCTCGCCACCACCACCTCCGCCGCCAAGCTCTAGTCCATCTTTGGAGGAGATGATGAAACAATTAATTGCTAATCAACAAAAGACGGACTCTGACCTACAAAGTATGAGGAATCAAATGAGCCAGATGCAATCAATGCACAATCGGATGGATCAAATGGCCATAACAATCAACCGTTTGGAGACCCAAATCCAAGGTAAGCTACCATCCCAACCTGAAGTGAACCCGAAGAACGTAAGTGCGATGACCCTGAGGAGTGGGAAGGAAGTCCAAGGACCCGAACCGGTTATTCCTAAAGACAAGGACGAAGAACAAATTGAGAAAGAATTGGAAGATGAGGACAGCAATGGCACGAATCAAAAGGTACTTTCGGACCCAGTCATCACAGTTAAAACTAACCCTCCCCCTTTCCCTAGCAGGTTGGAGAAACCGAGAAAGCAGGACAAGGAGAAAGAAATCTTGGAGGTGTTCCGCAAAGTGGAAATTAATATCCCCTTGCTAGATGCAATCAAACAAGTGCCGAAGTACGCGAAATTCTTGAGGGACCTGTGTGTCAATCGAAGAAGGCTAAGGGGGGATGAGAGAGTCATTGTTGGGGAGAATGTGTCAGCGGTCCTGCAAAGGAAGCTCCCACCAAAGTGTGGGGACCCAGGTATGTTCACTATCCCCTGTAGGATAGGAAATACTTTGATTAGGAAGGCCATGTTGGACTTAGGGGCGTCAATCAATGTGATGCCGAAATCTATCTATGCCTCTTTGAACCTGGGTCCATTAAAAGAAACGGGGATAATTATTCAATTAGCCGACCGAACTAATGCATATCCTGATGGGTTGATTGAAGATGTGTTAGTTAAAATTAATGATTTAGTGTTCCCAGCAGACTTTTACGTACTTGACATGGATGATGATCACTCCCCTGATCCCTCACCTTTGCTGTTGGGTAGACCCTTTTTGAGCACAGCACAGACAAAAATTGATGTTAATAAGGGTACATTGTCTATGGAGTTTGATGGTGAAATTGTTCATTTTAACATCTTTGATACTATGAAGTACCCTTCAAACTCTAACTTTAGTTCTGTTTTCTCTGTGAGTGCTATTGACCCTGCGGTGCAGGAAGTATTTGAAACTGTTGGCAGGGACGAATTGGAGGTGGCTCTAACCAAGCACCTCGAGTTGGAGACAACGCCGGAGGTGGAATGGAGTGAGGATTTGAAATGTACAATAGGCGCGTTACACTCGCTGCCTACCACCACGAAAAGGTATGAAGGTCTCACCCATTTTCATCCCCGAACCTCACCAGAGGGTACTACCATCTGTAGTGCAGGCACCTGTGCTAGAGTTGAAGCCCCTGCCGAAACATTTGAAGTATGCATATCTAGGCGACAACGAGACACTTCCAGTGATCATCTCAGCTGCATTATCGGATACACAAGAGGAAGAAACTAATTCCGAGTCCTCAGGGAGCATAAAGAGGGCAATAGGATGGACCATCGCCGACATAAAGGGAATCAGCTCCTCCATCTGTATGCACCGGATTAGACTGGAGGATGATGCCAACCAGTACGGCAGGCCCAGAGGAGGCTCAAACCCCCTAATGATGGAAGTGGTGAAGAAAGAAATCTTGAAATTGCTGGATGTGGGAATCATCTTTGCCATATCGGAGCAGCCCATGGGTGAGCCCGGTCCAGGTAGTCCCAAAGAAGGCAGGAGTAACGGTAGAAGCCAACCAGACGGGTGAACTCGTGCCAGTGCGCAAACCCACGGGTGGAGGCAGTGTATTGACTACCGTAGACTGAATGCAGTCACGAAGAAGGACCATTTCCCTCTCCCTTTTATTGACCAAATGGTTGAGGCGTTAGCTTGTAGGGCTTACTATTGCTTTTTGGATGGATTTTCAGGGTATTTTCAGATAGCAATTGCGCCAGAGGATCAAGAGAAGACGACCTTCACGTGCCCGTTCGGGACTTTCGCATATAGACGGATGCCCTTCGGACTGTGCAATGCACCTGCAACATTCCAAAGGTGTATGGTAAGCATCTTTTCGGAATATGTAGAGAAAATTATTGAAGTTTTCATGGACGATTTCAGTGTGTATGGTGATAGCTTTGATACATGCTTAGATAACCTGAGATTGATCTTGTTGAGGTGTATAGAGACTAATCTCGTGCTTAATTGGGAAAAATGTCATTTCATGGTTGAACATGGGATAGTCTTAGGTCATGTTGTATCTGCTAAGGGTATAGAGGTCGACAGGGCTAAAATAGATATTATATCTGCTCTACCTTATCCCGCGAGTGTGCGGGAGGTGCGCTCTTTTCTTGGACATGCAGGATTTTATCGCAGGTTTATCAAGGATTTTTCGAAAATTGGAGCCCCGTTGTTCCAGCTTTTACAAAAAGATGTGGCCTTCGAGTTCGATAGCAAGTGTGAGAGTGCCTTCGACAAGTTGAAGGAGCTTTTGACCTCGCCACCTATTATTCAACCCCCTGACTGGAGTTCGCCCTTTGAAATCATGTGCACGCCAGTGATTATGCTGTGGGGGCTGTGTTGGGGCAAAGAGTAGGAAAGGCAGCTCACGTCATCTATTATGCATCCCGAGCCCTGAATGGGGCCCAGTTGAATTACTCTACCACTGAGAAGGAGCTTCTTGCAGTTATTTTTGCATTAGAAAAGTTTTAGGTCATACTTGTTAGGTGCTAAAGTTGTTGTATTCTCTGATCATGCAGCATTAAGATACCTGATGACCAAGAAAGATGCAAAAACCGGAGGCTCATTAAGGTGGATATTGCTCCTACAGGAATTCGACTTGGAGATTAAGGGATAAAGAAGGGTTCAGAGAATCTAGTAGCCGACCACTTAAGTCGCATACCAGTCGGAGAGGAGGACGAGCCATTTGAAAGATGCATTCCCTGAAGAACATCTATTTTCGCTGAATTCTCAGTTGCCTTGGTATGCCGATTTAGTCAATTATTTAGTAAACTGGCAATTTTCCTTCAGGTTGGCAGAAATCAAAGAAAGACAAGTTGAAGAGCGACGCCAAGTACTTCATTTGGGACGATCCGTACTTATGGAAAAGGTGCGCTGACCAGGTGATGAGACGATGCGTAAGTGAAGGTGAATTTCAATCAATCTTAACTTTTTGTCACACTTTTGCTTGTGGAGTCATTTTGGGGACCTAAGAGAACTGCTCATAAGGTTATTAGAAAGTGGTTTTTATTGGCCTTCACTGTTTAAGGATGCATATGTATTCTGTAAATCATGTGATCGGTGTCAACGGGTAGGTAATATAGCCCGTAGAGATCATATGCCCCAAGGTCCCGTTGATTTTTGTAGAAATTTTGATGTTTGGGGTATTGGATTTTATGGGTCCTTTTCCTACCTCATTTGGTTTTGTGTATATTTTGTTGGCTGTCGATTATGTGTCTAAATGAGTGGAAGCTAAGGCCACCCGCACTAATGATTCAAAAGTGGTTGCAGATTTTATTCAGATCTAATATTTTTGTACGTTTGGGGTGCCAAGAGCTGTTGTTAGTGACAGAGGGACGCACTTCTGCAACAAAAATCATAGCCGCGCTGTTTTCGCAAATATGGTGTACTCCACAGGGTTTCGACGTCGTATCACCCTCAGACCAATGGTCAAGCGGAGGTATCCATCGGGAAATCAAGTCTATCTTGGAGAAAATGGTGCGACCCGATAGGAAAGACTGGAGTTCAGAAGTTGGAAGATGCACTCTGGGCCTACAGGACGGCATACAAGACCCCCATAGGGATGTCGCCGTACAGGTTGGTATTCGGAAAGCCGTGTCATCTCCCGGTGGAGTTCGAGCACAAGGCTTTTTGGGCGATCAAACGGTGAGTAACGTTGAACCTAGATGAGGCCGGTGCCCAACGGAAGTTGGATTTGCCAGGAGTTGGAGGAGATCCGGAACGAAGCGTATGAGAATGCACTGGTCTACAAGGAGAGGAGCCCGGGCATTTCATGACCAACAATCTCTAGAAAAACCTTTGCAATTGGTCAGAAGGTCCCCTGTACCAATCCAGGGCTTAAACTCTTCCCAGGTAAGTTACGTTCCCGTTGGATTGGACCTTTTACTGTTACTCATGTTTTCCCTATGGTGCAGTTGAAATCCAGAGTGTTAAGACAGACAATAAGTTTGTGGTGAATGGACACCGTCTCAAAGCATTATTTGGAGGGCTTTTCAAGTAAAGAAGTGGAGACGATAGGTCTAGATGCACCGCCGTGTCCCAATTAGCAATACTTGCAATGTCTAGCCAAAGACATTAAAGAAAGGCGCTCATTGGGAGGCAACCCAATTTCTTTTAGTTGTTTGTGGTGTTGTTTGATTGCTTTAATATGTTTTCCTTGAGTCTGACTGATTTCGGGATTCAAATTTTCGTTTTTGATGACTAACAGGTGTCTCTCTATGACACGCCGCGTCAAGTCATATGAAGAGCTCATGGTCAGAAAGGTTCTTGCCTTTTTGACGCGCCCGCGTCAAGCATGTGGAGAGCTCATGGTCAGAAAGGTTCTTGCCTTTTTGACGCGCCGCGTCAAGACATGTGGAGAGCTCATGGTCAGTAAGGTTACTACCCTCTTGACGTGCCCACGTCACGTTCGCGGGAAAACGAGCATTCAAAACTCGAGAGCAGTTCTCTATTCCCTGTTACCCTTTAATTTTGAATTTCAGAAATAGGTTTTATTCATGTTAATAATCTTTCAAAAAAAAAAAAAAAAAAATAATAAAATAATAATTTTTTTCTTTTTTCCTTCTTTCTTTCTTTCTTCCTTTACGTACTACAAAAAAAAAAAAAAAAAGTTTCGAAAATTCAAAAAAAAAAAAAAAATAATATAATAAAAAAAAATAATATAGAAACAAATTTTTTTTTTTTTTTCTTCTTTCTTTCTTTCTTTCCTTTCTTTCTTTTCTTTCTTTTTCCTTCTTTCTTTCTTTCTTCTCCCTTGTTTCTTCTTCCCTTTTCGGCCGAAACCTGTGACCGCCACCACCACCTCCACCTGCTCCGCCGCACGCCGCAGCCTAGCAGCGCCACCCGCTTCCGCACAGCTGCCGCCCGCCAGCGGCTCACGCCGCTCCCCTCCTCACGCGCACAGGCCTGACGGCAGTCGCCGCCGTTCCCCCACGCCGCTTCCTCCCTCGCGCGATCTCCGCTGCACGCCGCCGCGAGCTCGCGCCAGCTCTTTCTCTCTCTCTGCTCTCGCTCTGTCCGCCCGTTGCTCCGCGAGCTTGCTTGTGGCCCTTCTCCCTTCCTCACGCGACGCCAGCCGCCCCACGCCGCGGCTCACCTTCAACCACGCACGCACCCTGCTCCCGTCGTACGCCACCATCGCGCCAACGCCGCAGTCTGAGGCCGACGAGGTATTACCCAACTCCACTCTTTCCTTGCGTTTTTGCAGTCTCCAGTGAACACGTCACTTTTGGGATCCTATTTGCTGCTTTGATTTTTACATCAACTGGAGTATTTGGTTGGGCAGTGTTGGGTTTCGACTACTTGGGACCTCTATTGCGATTTTAGTGGGTTATTTCAATTGCTTTCCCTTGCTAGTTTCATTGAGGTTTCTAATGGGAGTGTGGTTGAGTTCATTCTGATATTGCCCATTGAATTGGGAGCCTGTGCCGCTTGATTTACCTGTTGGGGCCAATTGCTTGTTTGAAGGACCATTGTCTGTGATTTAGTTTTTTTTGCTGGTTTGAATCAAATTTGGGGAACCATTACTTTGCCGTTGCTCTACATTTTCTGGATCTTCTATTTGTTGGCAAATCTGTCTCTGGTTGATTGATTTGGTTGTTAGGGTCAATGGTGAGACCAAAATCATCCTCTAGGTCTAGAGCATCTCCATCTCAGCCTTCACCCCAACCCTCCATTCCAGTGAACACACCTACCAACCAACCTTCTTCATCTAGTGTCCGAACCCGCTTGGGTCGAGGTAGGGGTGCTCAGGTGAATGCCCCCGCTCACTTTGGGGGCATTTGAACTTCACTAGACCCGCCGATCAGCAGAGATACGCTGCAGTCTGTGATAGGCGTATCATATCCTGCAAGAGTTGGGAGAAACTTACTATGGCTGCTCTAGGCATACGAGAGGAGGTCGAGCGGATGTTTACCGCCATCGGGTGGCGCCCCTACCTTGATATCTGCTGTCCCGCCTTTGTTGAGCTGGTTCGGGAGTTTTACTCCACTTTCGAGTTTGAATTGCCGACAAGGTACACCGTTGAGACCTCAAATGTCATTCAGTTCCGTCTGATGGGTCAGGAGTTCAATTTCTCCATTACCCAATTTAATCTAGCGTTTGGGTTCATCACTCGGGAATATGCGGAGACTAGGGAGTATGCGGAGAGCGCCTGTGATTATGTGGAGCCGTTTCTGTCCTCCTACCACGATGTGTGGAGGGACATGTCTGTAGACAGGCAGCGTTATGACCCCTCTCGGTCTCGAAGCTCCTACCTTAAGGATCCGAGTGCCCGATATGTTCAGCGGTTTCTGGCCTATAGTTATTCGGGTCGCAAAGATAGCTCCGGTGTACTCTCCCGACCCGAGTTTTTCTTCATCTGGTGTATGAAGAACAATGTCAAGGTGAATCTGGGGTGCTGGTTGGCCGCACAGTTCAAGACCGTTTTACCCAAAAAGAACAAACCCCTAATCCTCGGGACCTACATCACTCACTTGGCAGTGCAGCTGGGGGTGCTGAATCTAGAGCGTCATGACCTTCATTTGGCGTGTGAAATGGAATTTCTCGATGAAGCGAGCCTAGAGCGGATGGGCGTTCTTGAGTACGTCGATGGTTCATACCGATTTACCTCTCCGGGACCGCCTCGTGTGCCCCCACGTTCCTCATCTGCCCGTCCGTTCCCTGTTGGTGATGAGGCTGGCCCGTCTAGCTCTGCTCCACCTCCTCCACCCACCGGAGCTACTGAATGGCACCAACTCAGGACCCAAGTTCAGAATCTGGGGGCTCGGATGACCAACATCGATGCTAACGTGCATAGTATGGCGCAGAATTTGGCAGCTCTCATGCATCATGCGGGTCTCACACCTCAGTTTGGGTATCACCCACCAGTTTGACCCGACATCAGGGAAGTTTTGTTGCCCTCTCTCCTACTTTCGATGTTTATTTGCTACATTGAGGGCAATGTATCGTTTAGGTGTGGGGGGGGCCATTTGTGGTGCTAGTCCTTCTAGTTTTTAGTTTTTAGTTGGTTTTAGATGTTTTCCCTTTATTTGAACTGCTTTTTTCATTCAGTCTCTTTCCTTCTTTTAGTGGTTAGCTCATGTGAATGCCAAAGTTTGATGTTGTTGTTGACTCTGACTCTACTACTGCCAAATGTTAATAATGAAAATATATCGGGCTAATGTGGTCGATTCCGAGATATCTCCTTGGTGAATATCGGATTGCTTGCCTCTTTTACTTTCTTTGTTAACTTTTCTAGCATAGGGAATGAACTATCGGCCATTTGAATGTGAATTGGTTCAATATTGACTTTAGTTCTCCATGTTTGCAATAATGAGGCTAGCTGCTCCTATTTTTATTTTTAGCGGGTGTATTCTGCGTTATTGTGTTAATGGGTTGTGAATGAGGTTGACTGTACTCCACTATTAATTACTGAGTAACGGGGGTCCTCACCTAAAGTGTCGATTCTCGCGTCAAAAAGTTGTTTTTATGAGTACGTGGTCGAATAGCGATAGAAGCTGAGTAACCGGGCGCTTCATCTGAAAAATGTCGGTTCGCGTCAAAAGGCTCCACTGGCTAGAGACTAAGTCATTTGTGCTTTTCATTCAAAAAAAAAAAAAAAAAAAAAAAAAAGAGAAAAAAAAAAGAAAAAAATTAAATATTAGAAAGCGTGAAAAAAAAAGAGTGTAGGTTGTGTCAGTATGTGATAGAAGTCAGTTTGTCGAGTCATGGATTTAATATGGAGATTTTGGTTAATATTTGGACCATTTGCTGATAAATGTTGTGCGCCATTCTTTTTTTCTTAGAATAGTTAATTGAAATTGGAAGAGTTGTGGTTTAGAAAGCTAACCGGGGTGATGTTTTTCGGATTCGATCACTGATGCTTTGATATATGATTTTTCTTGGTATCTTGGTAATATGGTAGATAGAGCAATAGCCACTGTCAAATATTGATGTTTGTTTACTGCTCTTATGCTTGAGGACAAAGCATGGTTTAGGTGTGGGGGGAATTGATAGGTTGCAATTTTATCATTTATTTTATTATTAATTTCCCCTACTACCTGATCTGATGTGGGTTAATTATTAGATTCTACTCATTTTTAGTAATTTGCATTTATTTCAGGGAGTAGAACGAAAATACCACAACGAAGGCCAATTTGACAGTCATCAGGAAAGAAGTCAGATGGAAGGCATGCAGGGGGCATTTTGGGAAGAACAGAGACGCAAGCCTTTTTTTTTTGGGCAATTTGGCCGAAGTCTTATATTTTTCCTGGGGGGAGCCGCCGCAGAGGAGAGAGGGGAGTTAGAGAACTAGAATGAGAAATAGCAGAGGTTGAGCTTTTTGACTTTTCCCTGGGGGGAGTTTTTTCCTTCTTAGTATGAGGGATCTCTAGCTTAGTTTTCTTTCTTTTTGACTTTTCCTTCTTAGCATTTTGGTAGTGGATTTCTCCTGCACATGTCAGGGACCTTATGAAGAAACGAATCATTCTATGTAGTTGCTGTTTTCTTTTCCCTTTATTCAATCGATCAAATTGAATTCTCACGAACAAGGCGAATGGCCGCTACTGTTGCTTCAATTTCTTGTGGGTTTTTCACATCATTATGAACTAATTTTCCCACTCTAGCCAAGGGACAATGGAGGCTTTGGTTCGCCTAAAAATTGTGAGATCGATTTAATTTTATTTTTTTCCTTTATTTATTGGTATTCGCGTATTTCTTGATTGCAGTGCTTATGACTACTTAATTAACTGATTGTCTTGGATTCGGATGATTATTTAATTGGTAATCTATTGTCAATTAGGGCTTTTAAATCCGTAATTGTTTAACTGCCTTGAACTAGTGACAACTGGGCATGATTAGGTTTGTGTCAGGGGGGATACGCGGGCTAATCTGAAATAACCCTGGTAGTGCGTTATTTGGTTAGAATAGGGCTCCTCTAATACGTAAGGCAATTGGGGAATTAAATCTTACGGGCGTACCTAGGATTATTTCTCAATTAGAGCAGTGATTAACGGGCGTACCTTGATCACCGACATAGTAAGGAGGGGTTGACTGTCATCGCTTGCTTGGCAGTTATAACCTATTTATTAGTAAATAATTGGAATTGCTTGTGCATCGATGATCAATTAGGTGAACCATTGCTGAAGTTATTTCTTGGCTAGACCTTTAATTACTGTTACTCTAATTTTAGGGAATTGCTATTTAATTTCTAGTTAGTTATCCATTCTCATTTCTGTTTGAATTTCTTTTATTTGAATTTCTAGTTAGTTATTTGTTTTTAATCGTTTCATTTGAATTTCTTTGATTATCATCAAGAACACCCCCTGTATTATTTTTGGATTTCTTAAGAGACAAATACCCCCAGTCCCTGAGGATACGACCCTATTTGCCCTGTTACAAGTTGCATAATATTTGTAAAAAGGTCATCCCATTCAGGTAATATCGGATTAAGCAAACTCTTCGGGAACAGGGTGAATCAAGTAACCCATTGCCACACCTAGAGTCCCTGCTCCAGTACTTGGAATCGGGTTTTGGATATTTTAATTGGCAATTAGGTTTATTTTTATTATTGTACAGGTTCGGCACCTGTCAATAGTTGAATCCTATGCAGCAAGGGATAAGGGACTTGCACAAGTTGAATTCTATCCAATTCAGATTGATTCGTGTAATTTTTATTACATTTGGTCTAAAATTATACATTTATTGTGTAATCACTAATTTAGTTATAAGAGTTGACAAATCCAAGTTTTCATTCAAGTTGTCCAAGTTCCAAAAATTATAAAAATTACATGAACGGATTTGATTCGGAAAAAGCACAACTTGTGAGGGCATGATCCATGGACCATGAGTTATGACTTTGACAAAGTAATTTTATTCGGCCAACCTTTTACAGCTTTACTATTGTCTTTATCCCTCCCACAAGCAAGTTTAATATTCTATTTCTTTCCTATACTTTGCTGCTTTTTCTAAACCATTCTACTGATCTATCATACTTAAATTAGGCTAAGCAACATCTATAGAAGCCCGAAGTAGTTAGGAAGAGAGAAATAATTCATGGAGGAAGCTCTCAAGGCTGCCGGTGGAGAGGGAAACGTTGATGCCTTGTATAAGCTCATTGAGGAGGATCCTGAAATTTTGGACAGCTTCAACAAAGTCCAATTTGCTCACACTCCTTTGCACGAAGCTGCAAAAGCAGGCCAAGTCGATTTTGCCATTGAACTAATGACATTGTTGCCATCATTTGGTTAGGAAGCTGAACCCTCAAGGGCTAAGCCCTCTTCATGTGGCAATTATAGATGAAGCAGATGAACCTGAAGAGAGGAGGAGGAGGAAAAATGAAAACTGCCACTAGCCTTAATAAAATTAGACGCTGAGCTCATCCGAGTAAAAGGGAGGGAAAGGATGACTCCTCTGCATCATGCAGTAAAAGAAAATAATTTGGAACTTTGGCTGAATTCCTGTGTGTTTGCCCGAATGCAATTGATGATTTGACGAATAAGTTCCAATCTGCAGTCCATATTGCTGTAAAAGAGAGAAAGCTCGATGCACTTGACGTCCTTCTGGGATGTCTCTTGAGAAGGAACGGAGAAGATGTGCTCGGTTTCAAGGATGAGCACAGAAATACTGCATTGCATATTGCAGTTGAAACTGAACAGGCTGAGGTATTCTTCTTGTTTCTTCCTTTATCGATTATCTAACTATTTGGCTCTTAGTATCTCTTTCTTGCCCATATATATAGGTTCACCACATCACAATGATATAAATCGAATAGCATTGAATGTCATTTCATTAGATAAAATTATAGGATACGAAAGGATTTAAAAATAGGTAATAGAATATATGGGTATATGGTAGGCTAGTTAAATGCAGACAACCTTACTATCTACATCAGGCATTTTTGTGCACACAGGTTAGGGACTCTCGGCAGGCAACTCTACGGTTTTGTCAAGGTCATGCCATGTTACATTTTGTACATAATCTCATATATACGCGTATAATTTTATTGTACTTGTACTCATTTTGCACACCAATTCCTTTCGTGAGTGCAATCGATCGTGTCTATAAGAGAAATATCAAATTTTAAGCAAAGTACAACTACAAAAATTGCACCAGCCAACCGTATGTACCTGTCCCATGATCCCAGATGCTGTACACCTCTAGTCCCCGAACAGCTCAGCGAAACGCAACATAGTCAAATCGTCATAGGTCGAAGACCTGATTCAAGGCATCCCAAACATATTCAATGCTTTATAAATGAATTTGGCATAATTTGCTTCCTTGAAGAGAACTGAAATGGTACATCTTTCCTAGCGCAGGTTGTGAAGAAGTTAATTCGCAAAGTCAAAACAAATTCGTTGAATTCAAAAAACTCAACAGCTTTGGACATCGCCGTGCAAAAGCAAAACTCTCAGATTAAAAAAATCTTGCAACGCGGTGGAGGCAGATCTGCAGCCCTCATCCCACCAATGGAAGTTCTTCCTCAGTTTTTGAGATCGAGAGAGGATTTTGCTGAGAGACCACTCAGGCTACTAATTTACATGGAAAAGGAAATGTCCTTCGACATGCGCAATGTTATACTAGTTGTTGCAGTTTTAATTGTCACAGCTGCTTTCCAGGGAATACTCCAGCCTCCTGGTGGATTTTGGCAAGGGAGTGCAGAAATCACCAATCAAACAGTCTCTAGAATCAATTCAGCTAATAACAGAGTCAATCTTGACGTATATGATCTCCGAAAACAATTCCAGGCGAAACAAGTGGCTGGAAAAGTAGTTATGAGCTGCCACAATTTCAATGAGTTCATAGCTGGCAATACCGTGGCTTTCGTTTTTGCAACTATGGTAATTTTCTCGGTGCTCCCAGGCCGGCCTTATATAATAGGTCTTCACATTTCTCTAGTTTTTCTAACCTACAGCTATCTGAATGCAATTCAGATCATAGCAGAGCTGAGTAAGAGTACTAAGTTCTTGATCATTATCTCCTGGTTTGCCCATTTCTATTGCATTTGGAGTGAGGATTTTTCTGTTTATTGCAAAACTGTTTATTGCAAAAGCTCTATTCTATGATGCTTGGTGGCTGCCCAGGTTGTCTATGCTAGCTACAAACTCCCTTTACCAAATCCCCATCAAGGGGATAGAAAGAATTATCCAGTTTGGTTACCGGCTTAAAATGCAACACAGAGTAAGTAGATTATGAACTGAATAGTAGATCAAATCATCCGGTCATTTGGAGCTCAAGCTAGAGAATCTTCCAATCCACCAGTGTCTCCATGGCAGCGGAAATGTGGCCAATGCATAACATGAATCAGCTTCGTGGAAATGAGAGGAATGCATGATGACTCTGTCATGGTTTTGCATTTTATCCTAAATTTGGAATTACATTTTGGTGTAACCTAGTTTTGCTCAATTGATTTCATATATTTAAATCAATGTTTATCAGAAGGAAGGCGTTGAACGTTTAACCAGATTAAGAGAAAGCAATTCCAACTCTTGAAAACGCGAGTTTGTTTTTAGTCATTACGCCTTCATGCTTTCGGTGGTAAAGTCGTGAATTGTTAAAACTATAAACTATCCAACAAATCATGCTTCCTTGTTTCCATTGTTAAAGGCCCTACTGGAACTCTTGCATAAAGAGATTTTATTATTATTATTATTATTTAACCCTCCCATCCCTTCCCATAGCCTTCCCACCCCCAGAACTCTTGTATAAAGTTAATTCTCATGCCATCCTTTATTTTTTTTGGGTAAAAAAAAATTTAAGTACGTGTCAAGGCATATTTCGAAACCAAGTGTCCTTTACAAGTACTTAAAAATTATTATCAATGCAATCTTCATATTGACAATGAATGGAAGTGATTCTTCTTACCAACTAAACTACGAGTGATTATTCTGATGTCATTTTTGCTCGTTTGTCTTCCTCCTTTAATTGTCTCTATACTTTATGGCCGTCTTGTAACAAATTGTCTCTAATTTGTTGCCAACCCCCAAGCTCCAAGTCGGGTCCATACAGGCAAGTAGCGTCCAGGATTGTTTGCTTCCTCCTTGCTGGCAGATAAAAGAAATTCAAAAATCCAGTGAAGTCGAAAATCCAGTGAAGTCGCAAAATGGAGGACATAAATTATCATACAGTTCTTGGAAAGAAATCATAAATGGCACCTAAAGTTTATGTAATGCCGTTAAATGAACACTTGAACAGAGTTGTTAGGTAGCTTAACTTGTTTAGACTCTTTCATGTTGGATAATGGTTGGTTCGAAATTTTATATGGGTCGAGTTAAACAAATATTCTAACTCGATAAGTAATCGAATAAATATGACCTCGTAAATTTAAACGATCGCTTGCGAAATGGGTTTAATTATCATTTCATTAAATGTAGGGTTCGTAGTGTATTCCTAATTCCTATTCCAGGCTTTCCAACCTATGTAAGTCTCAAACATGATATTCCTTAATAGTTAATACTATAGACAAGCAGATTGAATCAATTTTGTGAGAGAAAGAATCTAGATTCGAACTTCTAAAACTTGTTCGCGAACAGTTCATTTACGTTAAATGAGTTGAATTTGAACTTGAATTCAAATTAGAATTTTAGTTAATGAACCGAACCTAACATAGATTTGGAGCTCCAATATTATTGAACAACCGTGAGTCTTATTCGAGTATTTTAACAAATAGAGTTCAAATATGAGGTACTCGATTCCACTCGACTCGTTTGCAATTCTAAATTTATGCAAATTTTCATTATGATCGATGAAGTTTAACTTGGATAAAAAAAAAAACTAATAAAATTTTTCTTTTTATAGTTCTTGGAAATAAATCTTAAATGCACCTGAAGTTTTATGCAAAATTTCACTATTTTGATAAAGTTTAACTCGGATAAAAGCAAATAATTTTTTTTGGGTGCAAATTCGAAATTTTCCATTTACACTCCCTTTTCCCATACCATTCAATCCATCTCTTTCCCCCACAAATAAATAACTTCTTTTATTGCATCATCAAGTTTCTTAGGATCCAAAAACTCCACATAGTGGTTTTCTTTTTGTGTTCTTATCTCAAACATTGGCCATGTACTACTCATGTCTAAAATGTATAAAATCTAACTTCTCAGTTTTTTACCAAGCCAAGAGCCGAGATGTCTTCAAGTCTCCAAGTTTCATTTCATAGATAATTGTTTTTATCATAATAATGGTCAATAAAAAGGAAAACAAATGTCGATTTTTTGTGTTAAATCCAATCAGACTTACAAGTAAATCTTATATATTTTTATCTGAAATAATATTAGAGTTTTTTTTTTGATAATGTGATGTATGTAATATAAAAAGATGATTCAAAATTGTATTTATAATATAAACAAAATAATATTTTTTTTACAAATTTTGATAACCAAACGGACCAGAGTATTATGAGGTATGAGTTCTTTTTTATATGAAAAACTAGTAGTAATAATAAACGTCAATAAGTATATAAAATGGCACTTTAAAGTCTATTATTCTATTGCTACCTAGAATAGGAAAGGCAACCAGCTGGTAGCAAAAGCCAAGATACAAAACTCCCAAAATTCTGCGGCTAAGGATTTCCCACAGATCACAATGTTCTGAACTCACAACTATCTCCTTTGCCCATTTCGCTCTGCAAAACTTCCTTCCACGTTCTGTTCATCGTTAATAACAATGTCCATCGCCTTATTCTCATCTCCGCCAGCAACCCACCTTCCATCTCTCTCCTCACCACATTCTACTGCCAAAACCCAATTGGCCCTAAAGCATTTTATATCTTTGAGACCCAAAAAGCAGCCCCCTTTTTGGGTATTTGCTGAAAATGGAGCTGGTTCAACTTCTGCTGCTGCAATTGTAGAGGAGGATAAGCCTGCTGCTGCTGAAGAGAAGGTTTCTGAGGAGAAAAAGGAGGAGTCTTTGGGGTCCAATGGGTCGGTGGCAGTGGATGCTGCCGCTGCTCCGGTGCCGGTGAGGGCTTTTGAAGACCTCAGATGGATTGGTGGGACTTGGGACTTAACCCAATTTCAGAAAGATGGGAAAACTGATTGGGATGCTGTAATTGATGCTGGTGAATTTCTTACCTTAAATATGTGTTTTTGCATGCAGAGGTGCTTGGCTTATGATAATTATCAATTGATTTTTCGTATGAGTTTTATAAATGATTCTCTGTCTAACAAATGTTGAATTTGGGAGGTTGTTTCTTGTTGGATGTAGAAAATGTGTTAGTTTTATATAGTAGAAAATGTAACAAATGAATTTAAGAAATGTACCATTAGTTTTTGGATGTTTGCTTTAGTCTGAGTTTATATGATGCATTTTTAGCGGACAGGTCATACAGGCAATTATAGAATTGAATCCGTAGACAAAATATTTGGTCTTTTGAATTTTCTGTGATCATCTGAGGAAATAGCTTAACTAATTCAGTTACTATTCTGGTTCATACGATAAATTAAGATGAAGTAATGTGCTGTTGTTTTTCAAAGTTATATCCTGCCAAAGTGCGTGTAGAGAAGATGACAATTTTGTGAAGTATACTAACAAAAAGTATCATTCTTTGCAATTTTATCCTGAAATATTCTGGTGCATTTATGATAATTATGATGTATGTTTTATAACTTAATACAGTGGAAATCTCCATGTATATTACGTGGTATAGAAAGAGAACAGAGCAACAAGGGGGAATGAGGTAAAATGACCAAAGTTTTATAGGGGGAATGAGGCAAAGGACCATTGTTTTCACTGCATCTTGCCTAGTTTTTGATGATTTAAATTGGTAAAACTTTGAAGCTCAAGAAGTCAGGATTTCTTCCTCTTGTATTTTTTGGTTGCTATTGGATAATGAGAAAGACTACCTTTCAAAAAAATATTCATGGTTTGAGTGCAATCTCGCTTGGTGCTGGTATTATGATTGCCATTGTTCAATCCATTCTGTCTTGAGAAATTTTATATACTTATGGATGCCCTATGAGAAATAAGCTCGGATGAGGAAAAAGAAATTGATCTGTGAGAAGAAGATATGATCTCCTATTTGCAAATGCATTAACATGCTTTTAACAAATTTTAATTATGAGCAGGTAACCATGGGAAGTGACAAATATTTAAAAGATAGCTTGTATAATGGTTTAGTGGCCTATTCTAAAGTGCCACACTTTTTTCTCATGTCAAGTTACAAATGCACTTTCTTAAGAGCACAAGGTAAATCATCGAATCTGCCAACCAAATGAACCCTGGTACTGTGGGCAATGCTTTTTTTTTTCTTTGAGTCTACATTTAGCGAATTCATTGCTGTGTTTGACCATTTGGATGTTTTACAAGGTCATCATAAATAATTCTAACCAGCTTTTGTATACAGTACTGTCTTTGCAAGAAAAAGAAACAAAGTTTGGACGTGTTTTCCACTTTAAAGTCATGCTTTTGATTTACCTGGTTGCAGGTTGCAAATCAAATGTTTCTATTAAACTTGTTTTTTCTATACAAGTTAATCTACTTTTTCAACCACAAGAGGTCCATGATATATGTGTGAGCTGTTGACGTTTCACTTTATTTGGTGTATCCTCTATCCAACTTTTTCTCCATGTAGTCTCAAATGGAAGGAAATATTTTCCTACTTTTATGGTAGCACCTGCTGGGGTTCTTTTGCTCCGTGTTCTTTTTCAAATTGTTTTACTAATCTTCTGCAGAGGCTAGGAGAAGAAAATGGCTACAAGATAACCCAGAATCATCAAACAATGATAACCCTATAGTTTTTGACACTTCCATTATTCCGTGGTGGGCATGGATTAAGCGGTACCATCTTCCTGAAGCTGAACTGCTTAATGGTGATTAGTCTCCATTGTACACCTATCTTCTGAGTTTTGATAATTACACAAAAATCAAAGCATACTAGTTGACTGTACTTTAACTGATGGTGCTGTACAAAATTCTTGCAGGTCGTGCGGCAATGATTGGTTTCTTTATGGCTTACCTGGTGGATAGTTTAACAGGGGTAGGACTTGTCGACCAAATGGGCAATTTCTTCTGCAAAACATTGTTATTTGTGGCTGTAGTTGGTGTTCTTGTAATCCGAAAGAATGAGGACATAGAAACAGTCAAAAAGCTACTGGAAGAATCAACATTCTATGACAAGCAATGGCAAGCAACTTGGCAAGATGAGACCTCAAGCAGTTCTATGAAAGACTAGTTGATGTTTCTGATAGCTTTCTCCTTTTGGCATCGCTTTTGCCCGGCATTTTGCGTCTTTATGTGCTGATGGAGAACCGAAGTTCTGTTCTCCATTTTGTTGTAGGTAATCTGTAATGTCTAAAAATTGCTATACTTTCCCAATATAAGAACCTTTATATTCTCATTGTGTAACATTTTTATTTTTAGCGAGTTAATCCTTCACTATATCTTGGCTTGAAATGCCTCAAAACCTGTCAGATTGTGACCTCTAATCTTAATCCTAATATGGAGAAGTAAAGAGTGCTTACTCAAATCTGGGATTTACTACCAAATTCAATCACAGCCATTGAATTCCAAAAAAAAAAAAAAAAAAATCCACCCGACCCTTGAATGGCACGTTAAAATTCCGCCGGCAATTGTAATGGTCGCTTATCCACCAAGCGGATGCCTAACTTTTCCTGTTTCCTCAATTTTTGACCATGCATTTATCATTTTGTCATGTTGCCAAAGGGTTGTTTAAAAATTTTTAGTTAAATTAAACAGTAATCTGTATAAAGAATATTTTTCATGTTTCAAGGCAAAAATGTTGGTGTCGGCAAATAACTTTTGAAATGGTTCTAAAAAATTTAGGTGGAGCATTTTAGAAAACAGAAATGTCAATGGCATTCCGTTTTTATGGAGTTGTAATTCAAGAGGAATGCCATCAACATATCCCTCTAGAATACACAAAAACTCACTTACTTTTCAACATTTGGTAAGATGTGATGGAGTTTCAGCCCCTTGCACAAAATGAGAGTAGCATTTTACCTATATTTCCAAACAAAAACTAAAGTCTATACATCATATCATAGGCAATACAAAAGTTTCCTACATGTTGAAAGGTGACTTGCCATCTAAATCATCAATGCAGGTGAAAAGGTAAAATAGTGGTGGCATGTAATATTACAACCCTTTACAAGGAACACTATGCATTGTCACGAGTAGAAATCTTTCTCTATCTCTATCCTTGATAATCTTGCATTGAAAGGAAAAGAATTGTGTGTGTTTAAAGGCTTGAAAGGATTTTAACACACAATATGTTAGACAAGATACTTCAAATTTTATTTTCGAGAATAGTTTAGGCAGATGATCTAATTCAAAGTTCTTGGTAAGAGATGTGATGTTCAATCACATAATTTTGTCGGCAGAGAGACCTCATAATACCAGCATTGCATATTGAAGTTCAGAGTTCATCCAAAAATAATCATGATCATGTGTAAGAGTGTCCAACTGGGGTCAAGAGAAGTCAAATTCTTGAACTTCTTTTTCTTCTTTTCCAAATATTTGGCAGTAAATTCTAGTAACATGGGATTAGTAGAAATAAGGTGTCAATTTTCATTCTAGTAACTTAAAATATATGCAGTAAAAAAATTTACAGGTGAGAGGGGCAACAATGTTGCTGGAGGTGATTTGTCTGACAACAACAAAATGACATGTGGAGTTTGCTAATGATGATTGGTAACAAAAGCACAAATATAATATAGTAGCAAATATTGAGCAGGTCAAATATTCGCATTTAAAAAATATTCATCCTCTTGTTTTAGGGTTGCTTTCGTTGATTCCACTTTCTTTATATGCTTCAACTTTCTTTTAAAGTTTTCTGATTTTCAAACGTTTTCTATTAAAGTTTGGCTCTCATGTTTGGAGGAACAGATAAAGAAGCATCTGCATTCGGTTAGATATGAGTCAATTAGGTTGGCATTACCACTAGGCCTGCAGGGTTTTTCCATATAATCCAATTCTTCTTTCACATTCTTTGCACCATCTCTTCCTACAAAGCATAATTTCTTCATCAAACCATTCCTCCTCCTATCCCATCTCTCTATGGTAAGTTATATGATCCCTTCTTTTTATTTTTTCATCATGAATCTAATTCTCTGAGATGTTGCAATGAAAATCTTTTGATCATGTTTTGCACTGCAATTTCTGTAGGCAACATTTGCAGGCAGAAAGGAGTTTGGGTGGCAGTATATGTAGAGAGGCCTAGGTCAAGGAGAAGACTGTTATCAAATAGCCGTCAGCCTCAGCACCGTCATCATCATCACCAACACCTTCACCTTCATCAGGATTGTAATACTAGAGGATACAATAGGAAAGCTCAGCTTCTCGAGTACTCAAGGCAACTTAGAGAATCGGCTCGATCTCAGGCATCTTCTCCCTTGTTGCATCCAAAGCCTGTTGCCAATCATAACCACCACCGACATCCTATGACTCAGGTGACACGTGAAACTTTAATTTTATTCAATCATCATGCTGCTAAAGCATAGGAAACATCAATCTCCAAAAAAAGATGTAAAAAGACAGCATTCTTGGAGTTGATAAAGCCAAAGACTGTTTCTTGAAGAGGAGAAAAGTATAGGGAAGGTTCTTTAAAAAGAAAGACAGATGGATACTGAGATCTCATGATAATCTTTAATTATTTCCAGAAAGACGGATACTGAGATCTCATGATAATCTTTGATTATTTCCAGATGGCAAACGTATAATCTTCCAAGAAAAGCATGATACAGAATGCAATTCTTATACTAATTTCCATGACAAACTACTCTCTTTCACTAGCATTTTCTTTTTCAAATTTCAATCACGTAATCTTTGAAATGGCAGGTTATCACTAAAAATCAACTAAGCTGCAACTATCTGTCACTTCCCCAGTGGTATTTTGTATCTTATCTCGCTAGAAGCTCTTTGAGTTCCATTTATGTACATATAGGTGGAGATATCAATGTCAACCATTGTGATTCTCTGACAGATGATTGCTGTTCAAAAGAAAAGAAGACATGCAGTAACTCCAACTTGCATGGGAAACTGGAAATTGCTGGTACCAGGCTTTTTTAGATCTTTGTTGATTGCCGCACAACAAGAAACCAAAGAACAAAAGGAAGAGAACAAACAATCGATCCACGGCTACCAAGATAAAAGCTATTATGAAGAGCTTTCAGGTATTTGACCATCCAAGGAACATTTTATCAGCTTGTTAGTTTCTTAGAAGACATCGAATCTTGGGAAGTTGGCATTTGGAATTCTGGAAAATATTGAGCTGTTAATATCCACCCATGGTTGTCTATAACTCTATATTCAACTTAGAAGGTAAACAGAAGTTGCTCACTTGGGCAATAGATTATTGTTCGGCAAATTATAAGATTTCCCCAAAATGTGAGGACTAAGCCTCAATTTCTCAATGCCTTCCGGTTACAGGTGAACAGGAGAAAAGGTTTTACATCAAAAATGTTTGCAAACACTACGGAAACGTCGCTAGAAATATTCTTCAGCAATGGAGGTGTCAACTGTAGCTTTCAATAAATATCTATTCTCAATAGTGTTCTTTTCTTGCTTTGTGATATTTCTCCTCCTAACGTTGATGTATGACGCTTTCTACCTCCTCCAATCCAGACCATTTATTTTTATTTAACCCCTCATGGTGTGGGAGGGAGGGGTTTCATGGGAAAGTACAGCGTTATAGAAGCTTGATCTGTAATTGTTCGATCCAATAATTTCAATTTGGATGAATGAAATTTTACACAATTTTCTTGTACTCTCGTTCCCAGAATTCAACTGATTACAGAAAGTGAGAAGTTCTGCATCCTGAGATACATTTTGCTGATAAGCATGAAAACACAATCTAACAGGAATGTTCTTACAATCTTATTCATTGTAAAGAAAGGACAGTCAGAATGGTTAACTGGTATTAAAGGAATGGATAAGTGGCTTTTGAGGTAATAATTTTCCTAATACTAAGTGTATGAGGGGATTGACTTCATCATCCTATAGTGCTACTTACATAGACAGCCATAGGCACTCTTACAACATGCTTTTTTTTCTCCCAGCATCAGTATTTCACCAAATGTGTAAGCATTTGTTGCCTCAGTTGCCATTGAACTGAATGGTAATACGTCTTGAAGCATTGACACTGATCTTAAAAACCTGTGGTATCACAGTAACTTTCACCCCTAAAGGCTCTTTTACTATCAGCATATACTTCTCATCTGCATTACCAACATTAGTTACCTTTCTAGAATCCTCCTTGATCCAATCAACTTGGAAACTGTAACACTCGGTGTATTCAGATCTGAGCCCCATGTCTTCTGAATTGGACATGAAACGCCAACTGCTTGTCTAACAGACATGTCATCAACACCTGGAACTGAGCATAAAAACTTTACATGTTGCATGAAGTTGACGTTGAAAACAAGTCCAGGATCAATTGCTCGAGAGGGGTTGATAGCACCACCTCCAAAGTCGAAGGGGGTTGCAGCAGATATCTGCTTGGTTTTTTGGGCTAGTATTGGAGCACCTGTTTGATCAGCTATATCCGCTGTTGTCGTCATTGCTGATATAATAGCTGAAGGATTCCAGTGTGGGTGTTTTTGCTTAATTAGAGCTGCAATACCAGCAATATGTGGAGTAGCCATGCTTGTCCCGGACAATAGCGCAAAATTTTGACCTGGAAAAAGGATCACAATCGTAGCATGTCACGTGTCTCGTTAAAAGACTTGTTTACATAGACCAAATTAGGTTGCCTGTTTATCTATATCATTTTGCAGTTCTAATTGCCAGATGTGTATTAATAAATGAAAGGAAGGCATATTATACAAGTTAAACCATTGGTAACAAGTTTTATCTGAAATAAGTAGGCTGTCCATTACCTAGTTTCAGCTTCGAACTTAGCTAAAAGAGTTGAGAATACTGGACTTCTGCATACCTTTGATGTGAGCATCTCCTTCACTGTTTGGGCTCCAGGCCGCCCAAATTGAGGAGCCTGGAGCCATGATATTTGGTTTGAGGACATCAGCATTCTCTAAGAGTTCATTATTGACATCAGGACCTCTTGATGAATATGATGCCACTATTGGAGCCTGCCCTGTGTAAATTGCTCGCCTCCCATCCAAAATTCTTGCTGTGGCTCTGAAGCCAATGGCTCTTCCGTTTCTGCTTCTTATTGTATTTGCATTGTAGTACTCCCAGAGTGCCTGTAATACAAGATGTCTTTATACAACTTCTGCAAATCATAAATTCACTATTGCCAAATTACTTCAGTAAACAAATAAGTCCCGGATTGACTCACACATTGCAAGAGAAGAAAGAATATGTTTTCCTTTTCTTCTTGTAAAATTTATGTCAACAGATTCAATTCCATCTAAAAATTTTTGAGAATGGAAGAAGGTCTTCATTTAAAATCAGATGCATTACAATGATAAGAAATGCAATTTTATGCAATAAACTGGGCTTTAATGTATGTCGGATCATCCTTTACACTTGTGAGTTGTCAGATGCTAGAGTAACGAAACGTTTTCCATACAAGTACAGAAAGTATACTTCAGTATTATAAACAAATGTTGATTGAAGTACCGAAGAGGCTTCCATATTGTTCAAGATGACTCCAGGAACTGGTAAGGTTACTGCAGCACCCTTAATCTGCTCAAAACCAATATCAGGGTTCCTTGTAAGTATGAAGCCAGCAGCGCCAACTTTACTCATGGTGTCTGCAACTGTAGCAATACTAGACGCCTCAGAGTCGAAATCAAGTGTATATGTGCAAATAACTATCTTCCCCTGAACTAAGGAGCGGACAAATTGCTCCGAGCTTTGACAGCCATCAATCGTCAGAAGACCATCAGTGGAGTTTATTTGCCCAACATCTGCTGCTGCAGCTAGAGGGAAGAACACTTCTCCAACTGTTGGAGCTGCTAAAATGAAAATCAGTGAGCACATCTCCTTTTTAAAATTGCTAGAGCATGCAGTAGTAAATATTCATCATTTTAGATAGTTTAGACAAGCAAATACACAAAATTAACCATTAACAACAAACCTACGTGCAAGTCCTGTGCCAGAAAAGCTTTGTCCATTGCCCAACCTAACTGATGAGTTGTATCTGCGATCAGTTATAGAGGCAGCGACACTTGTGATCCATGGGCTAAAAGAAAACATAGAACTGGAAGAAGGCCCTCCATTTCCAGCAGCTTGAACAACAAGAACACCAGCTTTTGTGGCAAATAAAAGCTCCATCTCTAATAGGTTCAGAAAAGCAGAAGGTCCAGATGGCACTTTTGATGGCCCTATAGAAAGATTCAGTATGTCAACTCCATCTTCCACAGCCTGCACAAGACAATAACATTACAAGTTACTTTAAAGTTGTTTGATCAAAGTTCCATGTCAAAATTAATTGAGAAACAAATCAATTATCTATAAGAATTTCTTCATGTGTATTGACTCCAAAGTAGAAACCTGATCAACAGCAGCCACAACATCAGACATATACCCTCCAAAAGCATACAGAGCTTTATAAATAGCAATCCTGTATAAGCAAAATAGAAGACTTACATATTACATATACATTTATAGAATTTGAATAAAAGGGAACCTTTAGGATTTCCTTTCTTTCAAAATTTTTATAAGAGAACTGTATCAAAGCAGATATTTTTTACCTGGCTCCTGGAGCCATGCCACTGGCATAACCATAATTGAAGTCATTTGCTATTACAGGAATTTGGTAGTTTCCTGCTGCTGTTGCAGCTGTATGGCTGCTTAATTTGCACCATTTCCAATGAGTTAAGAGTACAGGACTAGTATTGATATATAACTGGGACAATTCAAATATTAGAAACCCGAAATATGCACCTAGTAACAGATACTGTTTGAGCGAAAAATAATGACTCAAGTAAAAATCATGTCAAGATCCAATAAATATGCAGATAATCCTCTATTGTAGTACTTGCCTTCCATGACCATCAGCATCAAAAGGGGAGGCATAGTCACGGGTAGCATTGAATTCACCGGCAGCAACTGCAGCTCTTGCAAAATATTGCGCCCCTACTATCTTACCATTGCATGCTGTTGGAGGGAATTGCTCCCCAGATGCACATTTCCCTTTATATTTTGTAGGTTTTGAATATATTCCCCTACTCATATCTGTTGATGATTGAATCATGAAGCTTGGATGGAAAGGATTTATCCCCGTGTCAATGAAACCTATCACCACTCCATCCCCTGATGTCCGAGCTCCTCCTAATGTTGGCCAAACCCCAGTAGGAATCCCTAAAAAGTCAGGCGTATGTGTTGTCATCTTCTCCATTTTCTCATCTTCATGGATTGTCCTAACTCCTCCAGCATTCCGTAGGGTGTCAATGTCCTAGGGAATATTTACATGTTTTAGTATTGAATTATTGAGCAAGTCATGTCAAACAAAACCAAAAAATAAAAATAAAATTATTGCAATTATTCTATCTCATAATGAACAGCTTTTTCTATTGGCAGCATAGTTTCAAATTTCCACATAAACAGATGATACGACTGCTCTTCTTCACACATCTGCATTCATGGTTCACATATTTCACATAATCATCAAAACAATTGAACATGATGTACGTATGTCTTGCTGAATAAGAAATGGTAGAGCAAGAGTGTCCCATCTATATGTATTAAGTATACGTACTATTAATATATATATATATATATATAAAAGCATGCCTATCCAAACTCAGCTATGGCCTCAGATTACAGACCTCCTTAGATGACACCTCGATCGCAAATCCATTGAGGAGATGGGTGTAGCTGTACAGTTTCGTATAGCCACTTCTGGATAACAGAGATTCAAGGAAAGCGTCATGCTCTTGTGCCATCTTCTCTTTGAAACTGGCTATTTTTTCCTGATTCCTACCATGAAGTTCAGCAGATGATTTGACTAAGAAGTGAAGCAGAACATCCCATAACTAGCAACAGAAAGAAATATGAAAAGAAAGAGACTTCTTGTCTATGCTTTTGAGCAGATCATTTGGTACCTCAACAATAATTTTGTGTTCTTGGAGGAGGCACCAGAAGCTTTGTCCAGTAAAACCATGTAAACTTTGGCCTCACTTGTAAAGGTCATAAAAGCATTCATAAAGAGGACGAGTAAAATGAAAACGCTAAATGAGTCCATAGTTCTACAGAAGTAAAGGAAATGCTTGATGAACTGACACATACGATGGTATCTTAAAGATGCAAAGCATGGTTCCTAGTCTTTTCTCTGCCCCAGTCTACCGTGTACCTTCTATGATCAATTAGGTAATGGATTTCATGCCTTCGGTAAGACCATGCACACCTTTCTCATTTTTAAACAACCGCATTCATGCAATTGGCTCCTTTTTCATCCCCTTGACCACAATGGATGAATGAGACTTAGCTTACATCAGTGAAATATTTGCGAAGTGACATTCTTTCAGGATCCTGTTAGGAAGCATCAGCTGAGCTCATTGTCTAGAAACAAAAGTAAACATGGTGGTATTCTCCGTTTGCCCGTAATTTCCTTTATTCGACAATCATGTCTACACAGATAATTAGCAAACCAGAGAATCGCAGACACTACTATAAAAGCAAAGAGATTTGAATTCAAATGATAAGATCCTTCTTCAAATATCTCCACTCCTTCAGCCAATTGAAAGAGAAATTCATGATATGCATTGCACAACGGTACTCATCTGCTTCTATCAATTCTAAGAATAGTATAACTAAAACTAAAGTTGCATACATGAAATAGAGATGAAAGATCACAGAACACGTTCCGGCACTGTACACTTTTGTGCAAGTATAGCAAGTGCAAGTATAGCAAGTGGCCATACTGTAACCAATATATATCATCAATGTACAAAATGGATCTGTAAAGGAACATGAGAGCACTTGCACCAGACTACTGGTCAGTTACTCAACCTGAATGAATACAAAAAGGCTCGTAGTGATCAACACCATATATACACAAAGAAATTCCGCTGTCTAAATCCTATCCTACCATGCAAATTTCTGCCACAAAGCAGTGAGCTTCAATCCCTTTCATTTAGATATCATACCCACTTTAGGCAAGCAAGATCAAGGGGACCTTTGCTGTCGGGTATACTCCCATAATGCAATCGCACCACTGACGTGGACATTGAGTGACCTAATTACTCCCATCTGTGGGATCTCAATGCAAGCATCCAAAACATGGATTATCTCTGCAGGAATACCCTCCTTCTCCCGGCCAAGGACTAAAACAGTCCTTTTAGGAAAGGCATACTGGTCGAGAGGTTTGCTGTTTGCAGTCTGCTCCAGACCTAGGATGGCAAAACCCTCTTTCTTTTTCTTTTCCAGGAAATTTTTCATGCTACTAACTGGAACTTCTATTATTGGAACCCACTTCTCTGCCGTTACACTGATAAGTTGGAATTGCTTGTCACTCAATATATTTTTGTCTGCTATTGCCAGTCCTGCTGCTCTAAATACTTCACATGTCCGTGCCAATCCAGCAAGGTTTGGGATTCGATCAACCAATGACGCTACAAGGATAAACTGCTGTCGTCTTGCTTTTAATTTTTGCATCGCTAGATTTCTTGAATGTAGCAGCTGATCAAGTAGTTCATCTTCCTTCTCAATAGCTGCAAGCAATTTCAACGACTTGCTGTTGTCTATTGAAAAAACAGCAGTAGTTTGTGTTTCCTGATCAGACAGGGTAAACTTCTTCTGGAAATCCAATGACACATCTTCCTGCAGATGGAAGGAAGGTTGTTCTTGATTGGAATTTTTTGCTTCTTTAGGAGAATTGCTATAATCACCAGAAGGTAAGCCCTCATATTTGATAACAGCTGCATCCCTGGCCATTGAACATCTGAGTTCATCACGCGTATCATTTAAAAAGCAGGTCACTTGATCCATTAGAGTCTTTGGGACACATTCAAATTCCTTTTCCTCCACCCGGCTTGCAAAAATCCCAGCTGGTGTGACAGAACTTTTTGGATCAAAAGCATCAAGATAACCCTCCATTGATGCTCTTAGCCGTGCACAGTCTGGGTTTTCTGTCAAGTACGACTTCAAATCCTCCAGGCACCTTTTCTCCAGTGGCATGACAATGGAGGGACCAGCATCAATGCCAGGCAATAATTTATGGAGAACTTGATACACTAGTAACTGTGTAAACCCACGCAAAGTATGATGATGTGAAGTAAGCAAAGGCATTGTAGGAGGTAGTAATTCATCAAGGTGCCTGGACTGATACTCTTCACCAGCATGCAGAATAACATTAGCCGCTATGAATACATATGAAGATAAAGCCTGAGGACGCACATCATAATTATGGAGCTGAGGAACTAACTGTTGGCCAACAAGTGAAGGAAACTTCAAGTATATATGGATTGCAAATGTTTCCTGGTACTGACGAACTGAGGGCAAATTGTTTCTTTGAAGTGCTTTATGCAAGCTACACATAACTTCCTCAGCAATATCTTCATAAACAAATCGTGATAAAATGCAAATCATCTGCCACGCACGAATTTTTCGTCTGTGAATTGAACTATGCTTCTTATACAACTCTTTAGCTAGGTCCTTGTCATTTAGGACAGACTGAAGAAGCTCTAGCAAAAAGATTTTGCCAGATGCAAGGGCTGCCAGGCTGTTTCTGCCTCCATTACAAAAACCAACCATATCAGCCATGTCTGCAAGTTTGTAAAACAAAACGGCAACAGATACACGTGCATACAGCTCTGTATTGATAAATCCTTCAGTTAGCTCAGGATCTGGGCTTTGGGATAACATTGATACTTCACTTTTTGCGTCCTGATTTTCGGTCAGTTCGGCTTCAAAATCTTCATCAAATGCAACAGACCCATACAAGGTTAAGAGCTTCAGCTCTCTCAAATAGTATTTTATGGTCATGGGATTTGCAAGCAACAGCCCTGTTAAATGTAATGCAGCAAGACGAATTGTGCGTGGACTTTTCGTCCCTTCCTCAAGAATTTTCTCAATGAACCACTTAAAAGGCCCAGGTGCACCATCAATTTCATGCATGCATTCATCACCAAAAACTGAGTAATGCAGAACAGAAGATAAAAGAGCAGCAATCGGAGCAATCCGCCTTTTATTGCAACTAACATGCAATATCCAAGAGGACTTGACCAAATCCCACATCATCCGGGTATTCATGCCATCAGAGGAGGTAACAACTAAACCCTTTCTGTCTGAAGCAAACAGTTCCATAATCAATCTAACTGATCTTAGCAGGGGCAGTACAGACACTTCTCCAGCATTTTCAAGGCTATCAACAAGATCACTAAAGATCCAGTTTGCTGTTACATCTGATAGGAAAATATTGCAGCTTCTAAGATAAACTCCTTTCTCAAGCACATACTTAGGAATTAATAACAGGCATTCTATGCAGATCCATTTCCAGTTAATCAAAATTGCCCGCCGAGTTCGTACCAAGTTTCCAGTTTCAATGAGATTATTGACACTCTGTAGAAAAGTTTGAACCAAGGTATCTAAAGTGGGTCTATCGTCTGCTTCTGACACACAAGATTTTCCATCATCCACAACAACATCAAAAGACAAAGGAGAGAATACAGACACCAATTCTTTCAGGATATGGGCCAATGCTTCATATGACCCTAGTCGTATCTCTGCCTCTGTTTCTGATCTACCTGATGGAGTGGTAATTATTTTCCAGCAGAAGCTCCACAGAAAGGTAAGAGCAGAATTAAGTGACGTAGCAGGTGTAAATTGTGCACACCACCTTGAAATGGATGCCACAGACTTCAAAGATATTATAGCTTGCAAAACAGAAGTAGCAATACTAGATGATAACCGGCGTAGACTTGGGCCGCCAAGTCTCCCTCTAATTGAACTGGGAAGAATGCAGTCGTGTTCCACCTGATTGGACCAGAAAATGGAGCATGAGGATTTGGCAAATGAGATGAGCTCCTCCAATATGAGCAAAAAACATTTGGCAAACTTCTGAAGAAAACTTGATTCCACAAGGAAATCTGTATAAGCGGCTGTCCCAGGAAGGTGAGTGTTGGCCTTGATTCTTTCCCTGATGGGACCTTCAACTGTTCTATCTTGGTTTATTTGAAGTTCCTGAACCAAGCTAGAGACCAGAATAAGATATTTCACAGGTACCCATTCCAAAAGGTTGTGCTGCTTGCAGACATTTTTTCCATGGTCCCGCAGAAAGGTAAATAAAGTTTCCAAATTTTCCTGCTTACTCACAAGAAAAATCACCCTCACCCATCTCTTTGCTTCATATTCCCATTTGTCAATGTCAGCATCATCAAAAGTAAAACATGCTTCTACTGGATAACTATAGGTAAATTTTTTGGGGAAGCCATCAAGAGCTGTCAAAAGTTCCAGATTCGGAATGCAACAACTGGCAGTACAATGTTTGTCATCAGACTTAATGAGCCAATTTTGTATTTTGAATCTCAAGGGCCCTGGATTCAGAAAATAGTATGTTAGTAGGCATAAAGGAAAGAACAAGCGAAGAAATTAGCCCCCTGAATCAGACAAAGAATTATCACAAGAAAGTTCAAATTAAGACAGAAAGTACATCTAACTCATACCACCAAAATCAGTGAACTCCCGAGGAAGGTTTGAAATGAAGTGCAGAAGTATCTCAAGAGGAATGTCAACAGCAGCCATTACAGAAGTAGCAGCATCAAGCATCCTTTCACAAACTAAAAAACTCAAAAAAAGTTAAGGGCCTTCACAATTTGGCAAGTTCATAGTTGAAGATGATATTAAAATGTCCAATTATTACCTTGAAGACGGTAATTGGCATTAAAGTGCTGTTTACTGCTTTCAATAATATATCGCAGAAAATCTAGTAAATCCACTTTATCATCTTTCCAGGAGCTTCCTTGACCAGATTTAACCTGGATCATGTTCAAGGAAGCATCATTAAATCCTGCAACTCTAGGGTTGTTATGTTGCTCAACACCATGGGCAGCTGAAGCAATGCACTCAACAAGACACATTAATCCAGGTCTCCCAAAAGAATGCTTTTTAGCAGTTGATGCTAAGTCAATCAAGAATTTAATCTTTTTCCTGAAATTATTAAAAAAAGATAAATAATTAGAATCATAAGATCAACCCTCAGCAGCTCTAAGTTGTTGTTGCATCAACTTATCAAGACAAGGACTATAAATAGGCATTTAAAAATCTGACAAATTAAATAATAGTTTACCTCTGATCAAGATAGAAGCAGTATTGGCACAGAAAACTGGCAGCAGCATCAATTGTACAGGAAGAGTAGACTCGTTTCAAACCTAGAAAATGTAATACAAATATATTTGAGAATTAAAATCTATATGTGATGCCTACTTAAGGTACAAGCTGACAGGACATCATGGAGACTAGCTCACTAAGTTCTGAAGAAGCTAGTTGCAGTATACAAGATAGAAGATTGATTCATGCTACATTAACCTGACTTTTCTGTCACTCTTTACGTTATTTGGACAAGGATACAATAAGCATTGGAAATAGATCTATAACTACTAGCACATAATAGATCCCCTATAATAAGACAAATGTATCCTTTTCTCTCGAATAGCCTCATTGAAAATAACCATTTTCTGAAAAGTTAGTTCCAGGAAGTGAACGTACCGAAATCCTGATGGTGAACAGGATCATTCAATCCTTGCATAAGTGGACCTAGTATGAACTCCTCTGGCACTAATCTTACATTGCTTCCATAGTCCTTCCATGGAACACCCAAAAATGATTGCATGATCAAGCACCTCACTACAAAATTCAGACAACGCAAATTCATCATCATCATGAAGATTCAAAGGATAACCAAATACTCCCTCCATCCAATTGATACTGTCATAATTTCCTTTTGGGGATGTACCAAACTAATGTCACCAAGTAAAATCGGCAAAGGACTTTTCATTCCATTTCAAATTTTACCCTTGCCTGTTGCTGTAAAAAGCACATAATCTATGATGATTCATGTTTGGTCTATTATTTCTTACTAAGTGTTTACCAAGTTGAACAAGAAAGTGTGATTCCACCAGTGAGTGGAATTTGGAAAGCATGCAGCTCAGATGCCTAAGCATGTGGGCCCCGTGTTTTGTTCCTAATGTCAGATCCTTTAGACTATTAAATTTCATCCACTAGCTTGGTAGAGTAGAACTGAAAAGCCAGTTAAACTTCATGCTTTTTAAAAAAATTGGGACGGTGGAAGTACAATTTGACAAAATAAAAAGTACTATGAGGCTATACATTGTAGAATCTCAATGTTACCTTGAGGATTATCATGACAAAATCCTCGTTCCCACAGGACAGCCAACCACTCATAAATTTCCTCCAAATTTTCCATCCAATTTTGACGGAAATCTCCACCATGAGAACTCACTGAATTCTCCAATGAAAGAGAAGACTGGAGTAACAAATTCATCTGATAACACAAGAAATGCAACTCAATATGTTTTAGAATATATATGATATCCTATATGTTGCAGTTCAATAGAATATTGAGAGTTATGACATACTTTAAAGAAGAGGAATTATAGAACATATGTGGTTTTAGGTCATCCATCATCAGTTGCGAGAAAAAAATTTTTATTGTCTCGATGTTTCACAACTAATCTGCAAGTAATCCTTTTCCAAGACTAGCAATAATCTGAATTATTCAACAGGCCATTTGATAAATACCCGTCCCAACAAGAACAGCTCATCTTTTACAACAGTATTCTGTGGGTGTGTCTCGGGGGTGGGGTAGTAAAAAATCAAGAACTTAAAGCTCAGTCACTTGTAAAACCTGGTGATGCCATGCTGCTTCAACCAAGTGAGTACCATATTCTTCAAGCATTTCATACAGCAAAATAAAAGCTTCCCATCTCGGCCGATTGTCCAAATGATGATCATTTAAATTATAGAGTTTCCCAACACCCAGGGACTTTGCTTCCTCTTCAGCCCACCTTTCCCTTTTGGTCATACCAAGAAGATCTAAACTCTTCCTGTCAGTTATAGTATGTGAAAGACCAGGGTACTGACAGCTTTCCGCCCTCAGGTTTAATATGCTTTTTAGCACGTGTAATGACTGTTTCCTGGTTAATGTCTCCTTATCAACCTAGCAACACAAGAACACAAGATGAACACAAATTAAAATCAGTAACAAAATTTTTCTTTCGCAAAATCACAAAATTCCAGATGAAATTCACTTTATGATAACCAAACACTATTTACCAAGCCTCTTTTAATTTCATCCCAGAAATCATTGTCAACTGTCAAATCAAATGTTTCTCTGGTGACAATTACATTCCCATCTTTAGTTCTCCTATTAAAAGCACCAGTTGATAGAGAAAGAGAAAGTATCGTATATGCATCTCTTCTCTCTGAAAGCCCCATTGAGAAAAGCTTCTTGCAGCATTTCCATATTTCCTCAAGAAGATGCTTCCTGGAAGCCAATGTCAAATTTTATAAATAAATCCAAGTATTGATGATGAACATGTAACTAACATGCATTAGACTTCATAAGAGTCAAAAGCAATGGTTACAGCACCTGGTTAGTATATGGCTTTTTACACCGCTTGAGACTTCAAAAGCACAATGTGAAGCTAATACTCTAAGAATAGATGGAAGAAGAATGCTAAGTGCAAAAGATCGATGCTCAACACTGTGTAATAGTATCTGAAAAGTCAGGTTACAGAGATCCCAGATCAATTTCTTAGCAAAAACTTGCAAGCTACAGGTACAATCCACCACATGTTTACATTGTAAAGAAGCATCCAGTGTTAAGGCCAGGATATAGCAACATATTGGTAATGGAAAGTAGTCAAACTGAGACTGTATCAAGTCCCTGTTCAGCTCATTAGTTGGCTTGTCACTGCATTGCTGAAAACAATGCAGCCTAGGCTGGTGGTCATCAGAATCCTGAAGAATTGGGCATGAACTCCATTCAAACATAGCCGACTCTTGGCTTTGAATCATCCCCATAGATAGACCAATCAATCTGAACAAAAATGGAACCAAGGTTGCTTCAACAGCATCCCAGCTGTTCATTTCAAGCACAGCTTCAAAGAACATACTTGCAACCTAAACTTAAAAGTCGTCCATAGAAAAGAAAGAAAGCATGAGAGACATAACAGACAGGTTTTGGACCATCCACAGATCACAAGATACATAATTTGGCATGCCCAAGGCATCCGACAATACCCAGACATTTGTCAACTTACCTCATTAAATATGTCAAGATGAGATGATCGTGCCAACTTCAGAAGAGGAATCAAAATTCTGCATACAAACAACTCTATTTCACTGGTTATTGAACCTGCATAAAAAATCCAAACTAACAATTACAACAACTTGCAAACTAACAATTCAGCAAGGACTTGAACCGCAAAAATAACAAAAAATCCAAAAAGTACAACCCATCCTCAACATGGCTTCTCGTCATTTTATCTAAAATGCTGAGCCTGAAAATCTAGAATGGCACTGATGATAATCCTCAAATAATACTCATAGAATGTAATACTGCCCTCAATTCTACATTTGTCCAAGGATTGAGCCAGGAGGGAAAAAAAAAGCAGAAGTATATTTTTGTCATGCAACCTATTAGCATCTTCAATCTTCAAAACATGCTGAATAACAAAAATGATAGCCAAAATTGAATCAGAACTCAAGCAAACCTGATCTTTTCAGAAGATGACATAGAGCAGCCACGTAAGATACAATGCAATAGTCCCTCTCTTCATCCCTCTCATTGCTTCCCACCATTTTATCCTAAAAATCATATTAATAAAGCTCAAAATCGACAATTTCGTTCACTGCTAATAAAAAGATGGGCTTTCTCCAATTGCTTAAGCAAGCAATAGAGAACTATTTATGAATAAAATGGGCTTTTCTTCTTTTTTTGTTCTCTTTTTGTTTTTCAGCAAGGAAAAATGAGAGAGTTATTCAAGAAAGAAGAAAAAGGAGCTCTTTTTCCAAGCAGAAAAATGGGATTTTTGAATAAGAAGAAGGGAAGAAGTTGGTGTTACCTTGGTAATGTTGGGAAATTCATTGAGAAGAGAGGCGAAAAGGGAAGATGGAGAAGAGCTCATTGAAGCCAAGATACAGTCCAGCATCGCCGGAATAGCTGCCGGCGGTACCCGCCGGAAGCTGCTTAACAAGGAATTGAGTACGGGGTCCATCGAAAATAAGGAGAGTAAGGAAATCGGGGGAGAGGAAAGAGGTTTTAAACGGCTATTATATACCCTAGTAGACTATTAGTACTATTTCAAAGGGTTTTTCCAAATGAAAAGAAATGTTTGGGGTGTTAATTAAGAATTTAATTTTCAATTTGACCCTTCAACTATTTCTTTTTATGATGATAAACCATTGGGTTAATTAGAGTAAAACCCTAAAATATTGCCTCAATGTTGATTTTGACCCTAACATCCATATCTTCTTTGAGTCCTTCCTTTTTCTTGTTTGCTTTGTTTTCCTTCTTTATATCCCATTTATTTCCTACCTCCTTAATACATTTCTATTAGGCATCCATTCTTAGCTAATCATTGAATGCCTTCAATGCACTTAACAATTTAAATTATACCTTACCATGTTTGATTTTAGCTCTTTTAGGTTTAGTTTTTAGTTATTTTTTTCAAAGTAATGATATGTATTAGTTAATCACTATTTCATCACCTCTTCTTAAATTTAAAAACTATATTTTTAATTTTGAAAATTTTGAATTTTAAAAATATTTTTAGTTTTATTGATTTTCCATATGAACATTTGGAAAGTGACTGTAAAGGAAGATTTTTCACTCCAACTATTTTTCATGAATTCTAGTGGACACTATAAATAATTTCAACTAAAACCTTGCAAGTTCTAGCATATTTTTGAAAAAAAAAAAAAGAATGAAAATTAATGAGATCGATCCATGCCTATGGATGTTGCATAACAAAGGACACTTCTCATGGAGGACTAAACTTTTATGCTTTATACTCTTCTATGACATAATTCAATTTATTAAACAGACCATATAAATCTCGTGAGTTTTGAATACAATAACTCAATTGAATCCAATCCATATGGTGTACTTTCTAGGGCTATGTCTTTTAACATTAATTTATTTTTCTGCAATTTAAATTTAGATCCAGCATTACCTGCCTGGCCAAAAAAAAAAAATATCGGGTTGTAAATGGCATCTTCTACTTCTATCAAGAGTATGGGGATTGTTTGTTTCATCTCCTATTCCTATCAGACTTTGGTTTTTTGACATTAAATTTTACATGTCTTTGATTTTTTCCTTGATTTTAACTAGATAGTTTATCTCGTCGAAAAGTTGATTCTTGATTAGATCTACTCTCATAAATTCTTATTTTGCACATGTCAAATTTTAATTGAAGTTTTTAAAGAAATATTAAGATTGTACAAAATAGTGAGGCATTTTAACTTTCATTAACATTACTTTTTATTTTATATAACAAGTGTAGCATCATTCTTTTCAATGGGAAATGAAATCAAAGATGTAGTCGAGTTGTTTGCAGCAATTACACGTGCAGCCACGGACAACAAATCAACAATTGACGGTCAAAATCTGCTGTAAGAAATTGGGCTGATCTATGCTATTCATTAAAAATTTATATTAGATGGTCCAAATTTCTTCCAATCCTCTGCGGTAAATCAAGGCACCATGTAAGAAGTGATACATAGGTGATGAAAAATCGATGATACACGAATCAAATAGTCGCTTAATTTTTCATTGTGCTTGCTTGCTCTATGAGTTGCATGGAAACACGAATTCTCAAATATCTTTGAATAAGCTCATGCTAGTAACTCTTATTCCCACCTAAATTGAATCAACAAAGGCTCAGGCAAGAAAGGTGAACATGCTCTTTGTGTTTTTTGATAATTTAAATATTATACCATCGTAGAACTGAAAGGATTAAATTGTGATTTCCCTAAAACAAAAAATTAGCTAACTATTTGTATCACACATTTAGGATGTTCACCTTGTTGATTTAAAATTTTTTTCTCTAAATATATATTTTTTAATCACATTTTTACTTCTTCAATTTTATTTTCATCTCATATATATCATATTCTAAAAATATTTCAGTATTATTTTTTCAAAATACTTCTAAAAAATGCAAGCAGCGATTTTTTAAGGGCATAGATCAATTTGGAATCACATAATCTAATGTAATAGTGATATAGGGTACCTGAAATGTCATAGATATGATTATAGATTTGACGAGAACTTAAGGGTTGGCAGCGTTTCTCTTTTTCCTCTTTTTCATGCTCAGAAAGTGTCACTTTTTCCTTGGAGCTGACACAGCTCCCACCAAAAAATCCTAAATTAACACCCAGTGAGGCTGCCAGTGATATGTAACAAGAAGTAGACAAAAACTGTCAGGAATTGGCTGAGACTGAACTCCACTCACTGGAGAAGCACAAAATCCAGAACCCCAGAATCAACCGATCTCAGGAAGCCATAATCATACCAAAGATGCAATCTTTCTCAGTATTCTCTGTGCAACTTTACTTGCTTCTTTCACTTATATTAGGTAAACTCGTTTTCCAGCTTTTTCTTTCCAATTTCTTGTCTCTTTTTCTTGGTCAAAATCAGAATCCTACATGTTAATGTTTCTGTTTGTGTCCATTTTCAATTGTTTCTTCAGGCATCTTGGAAGTGTCATTGTCTCAAGAAGGGTTCTGCACTGCACCATCAATCTTGAAGACTGACTCCAATGCTCTACCACTTTACTGGAAAGTTACCAATCCCACCTTGTCTCCTTCTCATCTGCAAGGTCTGTTATTACTGACTCTAAAGCAGCCACAACTTTTGATTTTTGTGATTCAATTTTTTCATTGAACGTTGCGTCAATTATACTGAAATTGATTTATGAACGCAGAAAAGCTTAAGCAACTTTTTAGGTTCTGTGGACTAATAATGGTACGAGGCTACTGTAATATAGTATGCTTTTGGTATCGAGCTTATGTAAGGGAAAGTTGGTTGAGGGATTTTAAGGGAAACTCAATTTATTAGCTCGAAAATTGTTGAAAGTTGATTATTTGTTTCAATACTACTCTGTGAAGAAGTAGTGCTGTTGCAGGAAATTAGTCTTGAATTATGTTATTGGCAGACTTGCCAGGGTTCACTCGCAGCGTGTACAAAAGGGACCATGCTCTGATAACTCCTGAAAGTCAAGTGTTCAGCCCTTTACCTGCTTGGTATATTCAGCTTGACTTTGTTCAGCTAGTTTTGTTGATAGCTAGAATTCTTTTAATTTTATTCAGAATCGGCTTGACAGGACAAATACATTGGGTGCTTTCCTTATTACACCTGCAATGGGCTCACATTTTGTTATGTACTTGGCTAAGATGCAAGGTATGGTTTACTTGGTATATTGATATGTGATTTTAAGGTGAAAAATTACCTTATTGTTTCAGCAAATTGGACAGCTTGCTTCTATGGCCTAGCTACTGGATCATCAACATGAAAATCTAGTCGTAAATTTTATTTCCTATCTTCTGCTGTTTATTGTTATTTATTTTTAATCTTCAACTTGGTTTCTGCATCTTCTTGTCTGCAGAAAATTCAAAGTCAGGGCTTCCACTAAGTGATGCTGAGAGGTACATGCTATTATGACTCTGCTGAGAAATCCTACATAGAAAAATCATTATTTTGTAAATTTCAGAAAAATCAATATTAATATTTGTCTTGCATTTTATAAATTCTACCTCCCTCTTTTGGTTTTTCACAATCAGGTTCATATTCGTTCTTCATGGTACTGCAGTTCTCATTGATGCATCTGGCTATACCCATAATCTGAATGTAAGAATACTAAGGATTTTTTTCTTTATTAGATTTTGCAATTAGATTATTAGCAAGGCTTAACGCTCATGAAACCCTGGACTACTGCTAATTGTGATAGTTTGCATGAGGGATGTAATAATGATGAAGAGGAAGAGCGCATCGAAGGGAACAAATGTGATGTGAAATGATATATTAAAGTTCTGATTGCTTCTATGCACAATGTGGGATTTTCTGTTTCTGTGGTTGGGAGGTTTTTTCCAAGTATATTACTTGCAGGTGCTCATGTTCTCTTAATTAATTCATTACTTGGGCTTCTGTATCATAAATTTCAAATATGAAGTCCGAGTGAGCAACACTGAGTTTCTTTGGATATCTTTACTGTCCTTTTGCTTATCTGGGGTCTAGCAATTTTTTCAGCTGTTCAATGAAGTCTTGGAAAAGCTTGATGCCACTTGTTATTCAATAATTTCATAGTTTATGTAGGTGGATTCCTATGCTTATCTTCCTCCAAACTCAACTCATCACTTGAATTGTGAAGCAACCGCAACTCTTGTTGTATTTGAAAGAAGGTTTGTCTTTCCTATGCATCAAAGTTGACTGACAATTTAGTTAGTTTCTTCTTACTCTGTTTAATCACAAAGGCCTATTTACCCTGAATTGTACTCAGTGAATATAATTTCTAACTCTATTTTTATTTATTTTTTTTAAGGCCACCTATTAACTTTTTTCGTTCAATCAACGCAATACATGCAGAAGATTTATTAGATTGCTGCATATGAAATCAACCTGCTATTCTTGCCTTCTGAAAAAATTTGCACTGGTTCTCCTATTAAGTGACCAAAGTCTTGTTCTTACAGGTACTCCTACCTGGAAAACTATAGTACAGGGCTAATTGTTGGTACAACAGATAAGCAGCCTCTTCTTGAGACTCCTGACGAGGTAAATTTACTTTACTTTCTGAGCAGTTCCTGATCAATATTCCTAAGAATAGAAGATTATGACTAGAAGTTTAATGAAGTCTCAAAGCTATTAGAATTTCGTCAGACATTATAAATACTATTAACTGAAATATTACCTTCTTGTTCATTCTCAGGTTTTTGAACTCAGGAAACTACTTCCCACTTCTTTGCCATATGATTTCAACATTCATGTGAGTTGTTACCTTGCATAATCTTGTTGTTGAGATGCATTGACTGCCCACACTACATCTCACTTTTAGATAGCAAGATGTAAATTCTTATCTGTTTGCGAACAAAGATTCAACAGAGCATGTAGCAATTTTGATAGATATATGTGCTTGAAACATCAGTTAATGACTATTATACTCCACTTGGCAGATCATGGATTTTCAACCAGGAGAATTTCTTAATGTGAAGGTATACTTTTCTTTGATTCTGCCGCAGCTTTCCTGTTTTGAATTTACTGCCAATATCTCTGGTTATCCTTAGATGAAGGTTTGCATTTTGCTGCCAATTTCCAAAATGAACATTTTATTTGTGATTCAGACTTCTGCTTTTTCGGATCCTGAAAGTTTTCCAACCAATTTAGGTTCTTCGCAGAGTAAATTCTTAGCATCTTTGCCAAATACAAGGAATTCATGAAAAATGAGTGCTTTTGGAAATTTGTAATTACTTATTAATATGTGGACCTTATGCATATAAATTTTCATCAAAGACTCTCCATTCTAGACTTCTAGAAAGAAAAAAAAAAGAAAAAGAAAAAGACTGTTGTATAATTAAAATTTCCACTTGTCATTTCTCTAAAATGAAAACTGAAAACTGTGTCGCAAGAGTTCCAATATAAAACAGAAACTGCACCTCTTATTTCCTGAAAGGATGTGTTCATGATATTGGCCTTGTTTTGAGCAAAATCATTTACACTATACCAAGTTAAGCCAAGTTTTTTTTACCTACGTGTTTGGAATCTTCTCCAAACATGGTTGTCATGTTCCTTCTAGTGTTTCCCTTCCAGATTTATGAATCCATCTAAAACATTTTCGGTTTTTTGGCAGGAGGTCCATTATAACCAGCATGGTTTACTGCTTTTGGAGGGCCAGGGAATTTACCGCTTAGGTGACAGCTGGTAAGAATTGCAATCTGTCATACAGACTATGAATTCAAAGTAAACATGTTGAGTTTTGCTGTGATTTTACTATGGTCTTATCCTGATTGGCATACATACTTGGCATTGGCTGCTTTCATGCCAAAAGGCAGAATTGGAAAGATGAGGGGGAGGGGGTTAAATGAAATTTATTAGAAATTTATTCCGGCCAGACCTGCAACCATAAGCCCCCTTAGAATTAAAGTGTTGCACATTCTTTAGAATGATTAAAGTTCTGTGCTGCTCACCACTCGTCAATCCGTCATTCCAGGATTTGCAGTTTCATGGTCAAGAAAGGCTTCTTTTGGACTGTAGGCAGCATTTTCTGTCAGACTTTGGATGCTGATCAAGGACATAGCATCACAAACTACACGAACTTGTCCCTTTTTCATGGAGATCTGACTGATCACAGAGAATATTGTTTACTCTAACGAGAAGAGAAACTAATAAAAACTTCAATGCCAAATATCAAGACTAATTACTAGCTTCATTTCTCTTTTGATTTTTCGTCCTTTGCACTTTATTACTCGTATCTCTTGGCAACATATTTGGGTATTCTTAGCTTTTAAGTTGCCTCATAGCCTTTTGTTTGTGTGAACTTGTGCAACAGGTACCCCGTTCAAGCTGGTGATGCCATTTGGATGGCACCATTTGTTCCTCAATGGTAAGAGAGGGACTCTGGGTGTTTATGCTTCTTTTTCCTAAAATAGATACAACCTAAGTTAATAGTGATTCATTTTGCTCCTGTTTTCAGGTATGCTGCCCTTGGTAAAAGCCGAACACGTTACTTGCTGTATAAGGATGTAAATAGGAATCCCATGTAATGGCATGTACTAATATCCGGGGTGCTTGATGGTCTGCTTCTGAGAGTACATGTACGCATGGCGAAGCAAAATACAAAGTAGTCTTCTTTATACAAGGCATGTCAGTTGCACCATCTGATTTTATCTTCTGGATTCATTTCATTGCATCGTAACCTAATGGATGTAGAATTTTCAGCTTAGCAAATGTCAATTTTGGTTATTCAGTTCGCCTAACCAGAAAAATCTTGAAGAGAAAGAAAGGGGCTGTGCTATTGTACAAGGCACATAATGGCTACAGCCCATATGATGAAGTAAACTTGGGACATTAAAGAGTTCTAAATAAAGTTTGAGGAAGAATGTTGTATACCACCTCATAGTATTAAGTCAAGCGTGAAGTCTTTCCTTGAAAAAACTCCTTGTAGTTACCAAACCGTTAATGCACCATTAATCCGAGTGATACCACCAACAGAAAGGATCAAATGGACTCTTACCAACCTGGAAGCAATTACTGGTCAGGTGATAGAACTTTTTAAATCTTTAAATTTGTTTTTCATTGTTTCCCTCAATGTTAAAACTTGTAGGGTGAAATCTTTTGATCCTCTCCTGTGTGATTCAGAAATGGCTTGCAAAACTAAGGATGAGATATGCAGCTTCTGTATTAAACAACACAGTAAATAAAGATTTAGCAGTGAACAGTGACTCCTGCAGCAGAAGCAAGAAAGAAATCTATCCTCTTATGGGGTTCAAGGAATTCACCATTCAAAGCAATGTTGTATAAAACATGGTTGAAATGAGGTAGACATGCAAGTTTTCAATCTAGTGAGGTAACAGTAAAGGGTGTTGATTTCCAAACATATATAACTTCCTTCATCAACGTTCAACTCTTTCTAGCTAGACTGTTATCCCTATTCTGCATTTTCTTGAAAGAGTCAATGGATGTAAAATGCTATGCAACACTGTAAACGTTATCAGGATAATCTAAGATTATTATACCCTTTTAAGCAAGAAAGGTCAAGCAAGTAATTAATGATGGATCTACCAATTTACAGATTTCAAACTTGTAA
Source organism: Coffea humblotiana (assembly GCA_023065735.1). Taxonomy (NCBI): domain Eukaryota; kingdom Viridiplantae; phylum Streptophyta; class Magnoliopsida; order Gentianales; family Rubiaceae; genus Coffea; species Coffea humblotiana. Next base: position 24,327,560 of record CM041215.1, on the reverse strand, counting down.
ATTAATCAGCATTGTGGTATTAGTCTCAACTTTGGAATTACTTTTAGACACGTAATTATATATTAGCCGCATTTAACCATCATCATTATCGTCATCATCCCCAAAGTAAATGTGTACTCACTTTCTATGGCCAAAACCCTTGCTACCCTACAAGATCAAGATCATGATCATGATCATGGAAAATAAACCAGGAGTTGAAAAGACTCCACGTGGCAACTCTGAGACCACCTAAGGGTGCATCTGCTGCGTGTCCCCACGAATAAATTGCAAGGGAGCACAAATCCTACGACCAATTTCCTCACCATTCGTTTGATACAATTTTCCACAATAATATGTTTGGTGGAATACATCCAATCCAGATCAGCCTTTCCCAAATGGGAATATCATGATCCCAAAGCATTACCTAATTCTCTAGCAAAAGGATTTAGTCTTTTCACTTTCTCTAAAGTCATCATTGGTGCCATTCATTCAGCTTAGATGCCTCTAATAAATTCCCTTCCAAAGCTTTCATCAAAAACGGGTTTTGGTGCTTTTTTAATGTTAAAGCTTTTGACTGCTTCTTAAAGTCCATTGAAATTGAGCAAGGTCTCTAATCAAGTCTTTTGGTCAACCTTAATCGAATTATGTTCCAAGTAATTATTCTCAATGAATTTCATCTAATTAAAAAGAGCCAGGTTATTGATGCTAATGTGGAGCTGGCCATGGAAAGCGCTTACTGAACATCAATTTGGATCTACTTAAAATGCTGTGTAAACCAACTGCTCTTAGAGTAATTGGTCATCAAGAGAGTTTTAAAACTCTACTTGAACGTAGGTCAAGAAATCAAATCCCTTAACCTGTATTCTAATATCTAGACTTTCCTGAAAATATTTCGCTAGTTGGTGCATAAGCAACCGCCTAGACTGGTGATAATTTATAGGTTCCCTTTGACTTGTTTAGGTCCCCCCTCTCCCTAGTGTAGAATAGGAGTAGTTGTAGCATAAAATCTATCGTGTCGACAAAAAAAAAAAACATTGTGTAGTTTACATACACGTAAATAGTACTAACTTAACAGAAACACTAATTTGTGTAACTCTAATCTCATATAGGTATGTAATCGAGCCGAGTCGAGCTCGAGTATTGCCATACTTGAGCTCGACTCGACCTATAAATAACTTGGCTTGAGCTCAACTTGAGCTCAATTGAGTCGAAAAATCTCAAATTCGAGCTTGACTCGAGGAAATTTTTAAAAGCTTGAGACTCGACTTGATAAGGCTCGACCTTACTCAAGCCTTATCGATTCGAGTAATCAAGCTTTTTGACTCGATACCTTACTTGTAAATTCAGTATAAATTATACCCATAATGGTCATTTATAATTATAATACATATATATTATTTAAATTATATATATTATTTAAATTATATGGCTCGATGAGCTACTCATCGAGCCACGAGCTGCAAAATTCTGACTCGAACTCGACTCGAATGTATACTCGAGTAGCTCGAGACTCGACTCGAACTCGGTTTAACCGAGTTCAAGCCAAGCCATTGACCAAGCTACTCGCGAGTAGCTCGGCTCGCGTACATCCCTAATCTCATACGATGTATACATTAAATAGCCAGAATTCAACAAATTTCGGCTTCTTTCTGCAAATTATGTCCATTGACATTGTCCAGTTATGTAATTTATACAGCGTTGGCTGTAAGATATTACATTTTTTGTGTAAACGTGAATTTTTTCAATTCATACAACTAATTCACGATTAAACCAAAGTTTTACTAGTTTACGCTAGAAGAAGTCAGATTTTTAACAAATGTTCTTAACTGTGTTTTTGAAATTCATATAGATTTAGCAAACAAGATTCAACTACCGACATTTTCTTGCTGTTAAAAGCTTACAGAATTTTGAGAATAGGATAATTTTGATTGACTGAGAATTTGCGTTTCCTATCTGAAAGATACATGAAATAATATGTATCCAAATGAAGCCCTCCCTCAGGTCTTTCCGGCCTTGTGAATTCCTGGTCCTTATGTCCCACTGATTTGATGTTTCTTTTATCCTATTCATGAACTAGTGTCCATAAAACCGAGGTCCTAAATTGCTGATGTTCAACATTATCCTAAACATCATTATGTACTAGCCATTGTTTACCTCAGTCATCATTTCAGTATGGTTACCTTCAAGAGAAAAGGGATCCTCTACATCAGTGCGCTTGAGTTCTTATCAGTTGGACAGTGTTTTAGGTTACAGTTGCTTTTCGTACTTGTGAAATTAAAGAAAATAGCAATTGTCCTGTTTGAATTTCAATCATGAAAAAGTAGTTGCTTAGATTCTGCATATTATATGGTAGCTATTGGCGTCAAGTCAGAAAGAAGTATGTTGGAAAATGACATTCACGAAACAAGTTGAGAATGAAATCTGAATGAATTAAGTTCCATGAAATGGTTCATGGAGAGTTCTGCATATTTCTACTAGTCTAGTTGATCTAATGGAACTATTTCGTTTCAATAGATTGTCGGCATTATTAAGATGGAGAAATTTCAGAAGCCACTTCCATTTGCTTTTGCAGATGCCTTCTAGACCTCGTGTGAAAGCAATCTTGATTTTTATGGTATCTACTTAAAGACAGCAAATGGAGAAAAATCCAAAAAAATTCTGGTCTGTGAAAGGCCTGTTTATTTTACAGCTATACAAGCTGCCACTTTGTTTTCATTGTATGGGTGCTGAAATAACTGTTTTTGTTGATGCTGATTGATGCTGATGTCTGTTTTTTGATTGTCAACCCCCAACTTGATTTCTGGGATAAAGTCGCTTAATAAATGTGTGACTTTCGATATGTGTTTTTGAGATGTAAGCATATATTGGTGGATTGCGATTTTTTAAAGGAAGAAGATTGTTTAATTATTCAAGTGTTAAGTATTCCAAATCCATTCCTTGCGGTAGACAAGACTATTCATCCATGAGATGAATCAAGATCACTTTGAGCACTGCTGATCAGAGGAGAAAAACGAATCGTGATTTTACTGATTTGTGGGCTATGCCATTGCTATTTTATCAATTTTCTATTGGTCTGTCATGAAGCAAAACAGGTTTATTTTCAGTGTTGGCAGACAATCTTAGTTAAATAGACATAATTTCTTGATATCTTATATCTGATAATTCAAAAGCAATTCACACCAGACAAACTCTTTAGCAATATGTTCTTAGGTGAAGTTTTGTTTTTGTCTTGTTTGATACCAAGCTTACGTTTTCATGAAAGTAAGATCCGATTCACTGGTATGATTTCATGGTAATGTGCTTTAAACTATTTCTGTTACTATTCTTAGACAATTTGTTAGGTTACATCAAATCTTAAATTGGTGACTCCCATTTGGAAAGCAAAGAATTAACGTTCTGTGGAGCAGGACAGCCATAACTAGGGTTGAACAGTTGCATATAGCGAATTATCAAGTGTGGCAACGTTGCTTAATCCGAAGATACAGGCAAGGGTATAGTTATTAAGCACTCTCTGTGTCACGTTCATGAACATTACCTAGCCAGCAGCTAAGACAAAATTATCACAGGGATGATCTTTATTAATTTCTTGCAATTTAAATCCCGGCACAGTATACTTATGCATGCTCATAATCTCGAGTAGAAGCTTTCTAGTATTTCCATCACAGTAAAAATGATTAACACGTTGGAGGTAGTAATGAAAAGAAGAAAATCCTATCTAGTTTTTGTAAGGAATTTACAGAGGTCATAATATTTACTCAATCACAAAAAGAGTAAAGGATTCTGCCTTCTTAATGCCCAGAGGTCCTTTCATGCATACCAAGTTCGATTGCAGTATCTCAAATCAGCACACTGATTGAAGTCATCATGGGCGCTCTGCATATCTGAGAACGAATGTATGAAGGCTGTAATCATACTTTCAGATCCATAAATTTTGGCTTTCCTAATAAAATATGAGTAACTAATGAAGAAGTAATCATTTCCCAAACATGAACCATTATCTCCTTATTATATTTTAACATGGAAGTCATGTCAAGGCTGTACTGGTTTATCAAAAATAACCGTGCACTGCAAGCTATAATGCTTTGCCTAGAAATATGCCTATAAATCCTAAAGGGAACACGATCAAAAGTTATGCATGCTTGATGGTTGATGGGCTATATAATGATTTGCATCAGGGAATGCAAATGGAAACAGGTGCGGGGGTATGATGAATTCATGAATCATACCCAACTCTTTCTCAGGGCTCCCAATTGATTGCTATTCACTAGCAGTTCATGTAGGATATCTCAGACTCCTGATAAATTATATGCTGTCAACAACAATCTTGAGCTGAGCTTTTGGCGAAGGATTGATTAGCTTCTAAAACAGTAAGCAGGTGTGTGTTCATTGTGTGATTAATGATGGTTAACAAAGTAACTGCGTAGCACTTTACACCTCAAACCAGGAATCTGAAGGATATCACCAGCCATTGAACCTTTAGACCATCCAGGCTTACAATCACCATGCTCGTCTCACGTGCATCAGGTCTAGTGTGAAACCAAATTTGATTGTTCTCAAATATAGGAAACTACCAAAAGACACTTGCTAAACTAGGATTATCCTTGTTGATTCTTCCCCCCAAGAAAAGGTATTTTGTTCCTAAACAGCTGACTCGGCTCGGGTTCTTTTTATTATCTTTACGGTTGTATCTTGTCTCATCTGATACTCAAAAGAAAGAAAGCTCTATTTAACACATGAAATGGCATTGTGAGTGTTCCTAAGGCATAGAACACAGAGATTAAAGAATTTGATACTTGGGCAAAAGTCACAAACGAGGATGGGTGAGGAATGAGGTCAATTGGAAAGTTTTGGATACCCCACTTGTCAAAATAAAAATGCAAGAGTCTCCGACTGGTTCCTACTACTCTCATTAGTGCAAATGAGCAACCAATGACATTGAAAAGCAAACAATGCCACTGGCCGGGCATCATTCTTTTCATATAATAGTCTTGTGATTATGATCAATTGCTTACTACTGCATGATAATCTAATCTTAATGGCACATGAATGTCCCAGTCTCCATTCATCGTAGTTTGTACCTTATTTGCAATGTGTGGTTCTAACGCATCCATGTTTAAAGTTGCTAACATTAACAGAGGTTTTGAACTTTACGAGAAAATGGAATGTACAAGGGCCAGTCCGGGGTCGGTTCAGAGGGGGGATATTGTCACAAATCACGGCAAGGTTGCGGAGATAATGGTATTGACCTGAGCATGCAGTATATGTGAGATAGAAAATTGGGATATCTTTGGCAGCAATTTGAGTTACCTCATGTAAAATCATGATTCAAGAATCAAGAACCATCAACATCTTGTAGCTTTGCTAAAACAGGGCACTCTTTTTTTTTTTTTTTTGACTGCCAGCATTATTTTCTTAGAAGACATTTTATTTTGGGCAACGCATTACATTAGGTTCCCAAGTTGATTTCATTGTTAGGACGTCAAATTTCTCTGATATCATCAACATGGTGTTTGACGTAGGAAATTCAAGTGGTCCAGCTTAGTGTTCGAAGGAAGGAAACCATATCCCTAGAAATTTGTGGCCTGCTGAAGTAATGTTGCTCAAGCATATTCAAACCCTTGCCTAACTTTACCTGTTTTCAATACTGCTGCAGAACTATCCATCATTATGAGGCTTAGGACTTCACCTTCTCTAGCATTTGAGAATGGTCCATGGCAAGAAACCCCACCGGTGCAATAATGCATAGTTTTTTTTTTTTTGGCCAATACAGTGCAATAACAGCTGATTCTCTTTATTCTGATTAATGGTTTAAGTTTCATGATTAGCGTTTGGGTTTAGCTCTCCATCAATTAATTCAAGCACAGTAGCTTTGTCGACTAATAAGCCTCGTCAAAATAATGTGGGATTGTCAAAATAATGTGGGATTGCAACCGAACATTGTAAGTCAGACATCCAAATATACCTAATTCTTGCTGGTATAGAAGATTGAAAAATGCTCAAGACCAAGGAAAAGTAAATCTCGGGTATGAGCTGCTCTGGATTCTTGATGCATACAAGAAATCGTCTTAATTTCCAATACGAGTAGATGTTGTTGACAGAAACTTGTGTCGGTAACTAAAAGTACTGAAACTTCCTTGTTTGAGGACTCTTAAGAGGGGAAAGCCCAAGGTCCATATGAACTCAATATTCTTTACTCTCTGGCCTTTTCAGTCGTGCAGAATTAAAAGTTTTGTGGGGACTATGCCAGCGATGCTCTGCGTATTATATGGAGATAATGAGCAAAGGATATCAACTGCATAACTTGAGGGCAAGGAGTTCATATATTCTTTGATTCTGTGACTACAGTTGCTGTATTTGATTTGTGCCAAAGTAAGAGAGCCTTTGGACTTTTTCCTGCTGATGCTGTATCATGTATATCAGTATATGTCCATTACCAGTCTTTCGGGTAAAAGGTTTTCATAAAATTATGCTGACTATTTAACTGATGCTAAGGAGTCCTACTTTTTCTTTATTCATCAACATGACAAAAACAATGGTTTTGTTCAATTATAGACTACTAGAGACTTCCCTCATTCAGATATATCATTAGACAACTAAGGCTCATTGCTCAATAATGCAGACTTGAACTTTAAGCAAATCTCAGAAAGGTAGTTACAGCCTTGATAAGGATATATAGGTATATGCCCTAGAAACCTCGAGATTTACTAGCACGTAAAAGCGTACTTTCTACTAGATCAAGGCGAAATAAGTTCATGAATACAAACTTTATGAGATCTTGATGAATATATGCTTCAAAGAAAAATAGCCACCGACTGCATCTGCTCTCTGCAAGTTATACGCAATCATAAACCTTTGCTGGAATAAAATAGCCTATCTTGAACCGAATTCAATGGAGATTTGCAGGAAACACCAATACATATGTAACACGCTACGTGAAAGAAATTGCCGAATCTGCTTCTGCCAAGGAAATGACCTTCCTCTAAATATGGAGTGGCTAATTACATTTCCCACTCTTATTGTTTATTCTCTTGTGGAACTCTTTCTTAATGCATTGATATTGAACTTTAATCTCAAAATGGCTACTTATATAGCTACTAAGCAATCAACATCTGTCCAGAACTTAATTAACCATTTGCATGTCCAAACTACAAGACTTTTACCTAACTTTTCTTATGGCTAAATGGCTAGATTTGAAGAATGAGGGACATTCAAAAGGGCCATCAAAGCACCATAGCTTAAGGTCATGAATCCAGCCTTTCCAGTACGAAATATGCTAGCCAGGTACAATTGCTGGATATAGATAAACCAATATCTCCATCAAACAGAATGAATGGCAAGCAGCTAAATTGTGATGATAGAGGCAATGACTACGCTGTCTATGTACATTGGTTGAATGGAGGGAATCCTGGTTGATCTCTCTCAGTCCAAAGACATCACTCATGTTCATCTTAATCATTTCTAAATTATGAGACATTAGTGAGGAAAATCCTGAGGGCTGTTCTGCTTGCATTTGTGTGTAAATCAAATTGATCAGTTGTAAACGTATATGAAGTGTAGTTCATGCATGCTTCTGAATCTTGTTTGTTCTGAATATCTTAGCCTAAATTTGATACCGTTGGCATTGACTGTACGCCTGAAGCATACCTAGTTGAAAGTTGAAAGGTCCTTCTATTAAAGGCATTACTGCTATCTCTTGATCAGACCTTAGTGGGATTGAATAAATCATCCACTCAAGAACAGAAGTACATAAGTTCTGCTCAATATAATTGTTACTTAATACCTTAAATTAAGATCAATATTTCCTACACCGATGATGTGTGTAAAAAATTATGCCACTGCAGATATACAACAAAGGACATACATAGACGAGGGGGTACATGAAGCCCTTCTCTAGAACTAACTATAAAAACATCTAAGAAATGATATTCAAATAAGACGTAAAATTTTTGCGAAAAAATGTAACAGAAAGAAAGAAGGTGGTCCATTTAACATTTAGTAATTTCCTGGCAATTGTCCCTTACTAATCCAACTCAGTTGAGTCATGAATCTGACACACTATTATGGGGTAATAAATTACAGGAAAAGGCATAGCTTGTTTTAAACAGTCCCTACATTCATTGCAAATCCTTCTTTAATTACTTAGTTGCTTGATAAAGCAATGCAGTTGGCATACTGCCCGTTGGTCGCTAATCATTACGACAGCTTCCGAAGCCATCGCCTTTGGACTTGATAAGCCACAGCCTGATGGTAAATTAACTTGTCATGCGTGAAACACTTGAATTTGTAACCTCCTTGTCACAACAACGGATGAATATAAACTGCAATAAAAGTTTTGTACTCTATAATTTGATTAATCTGGAAGACAGAATCCAAAGAACGGAAAGCCGATTTCTGCGGAGTGGGAAGGGGATAAATAAGCATCTGAGTACGCTGCCACCAAGTATTTGTGAACTAAAACTATGAGAAGAATCAGTTTAGGAATCAAGTCCAAATAGTTCTCAACACTTGAGGAAGAAATCTTTAGTTTGCTTTTACAAAGTTTGGATGCTAGTCACATCTTTTTCAAAGTACTTGGATAGGGAAATTCCAAAGATTAGGTCAAAGTCCTTTCAGCTTTGTGATTCGTCTTACAAGTTTATTTTCAAAATTGTTTTGCTTTCTTCCCACCTTTCTTTGCATGCTTCTTTAGGAGAAGAACCTCTTTGATGTCTTGGGGCCCTAAAAAGCTCAGGAGAAAAAGGATTATTAATGGGATAAATCAATCTCTTAGAGGCCAAGGAGAACTTTGTACTTTCATCAATCTTGGGGCACACAATCAGGGTTCTCCAATTATCCAACAATCCTTTGAAATAGGGATAATTTCAGAAACTTCCCTTGAGATTTTTTTGACAATTTCACCTATTTTCATTGAGATTTTAAAAAATTATACATATCTCTCTTTTGAAGTTACTGTTTTGATAACCAAAACTATTCAACGGTCAAAATTTTGAATAAATAATTTAAAATGCTCTCATGAAATTGTAAAGTTCATTTTACTTTCTCAAAAAAAAGTTAGAACATGCATAATATCACAAATTCTTTCAACTCTCATTTCTACCATCGTAAACTTTCCATATTCCCACATCCTACATCAGTACCACTATCTCCATGACCACCATCACCATAAGTCCCTAAATTCTAAAACCTCAATCTAAAAAAGGAATAGCACCATTAAACTTAAACAAATTTCACCAATTGCATTAATATAACACTCTATCTTTCAAATGTTGGAGTACCAACACCAACCCCATCTTTCTTAAACCTTCAGCCCACATCTTGTTCTATTCTTCCCCAAATCTTCCAAGCAAAGTTAAAATTAATTTGTAATATGTTAAAATAGTGTTTAAGACATAATTGATTATTCAACGAGGGAATCTTGTTTTTGTTTCCATTTATTGTATAATTGCGTGAAATGCATTCATATGCATAAGATTAGGAGTAGATTAGGAGCAGATTGTTTAATTGCATGAAAAACATTAATATGTTAAGGTTATTATTATTATTTTATAAGGCCAAGGGAAATTAGTGTAATATTGAAAATTTCAAGGGTATTAGATGAATCTCTCAGAAATCTTGAGGGAGGTTCTTGAAATTATCATCCCTTCGAAATATGTACCATGCAATATATATATATATATATACACATATAGAGAGACACATTCTACAAAACCCAATGCATACTTCTTAACCTTCTCGTGGAAGCCAAAAACATTCACTGGAGTGTATAAAATGGCAGCAATTGATCAGCCTGAAACATCTGGAACTATGAACTTCTCTACTTACCTTCATTCGCTCTCTCAGACACCTAAGAGGCTTAAGAAGAGAATATTAGCAACATGGACACCAGACCAAGAGCTCAATAAAGTCAGGCTCAGGTCTGGTGCAGACATGAAGAGAAAACTAACCTGGTATGATTTAGTGGCTCTTGGAGTTGGAGGAATGCTTGGTGTCGGAGTATTCGTTACTACCGGTCCTGTTGCTCTAGATATCTCCGGTCCTTCTGTTTTCATTTCATACATAATAGCAGGAATATCAGCTCTACTCTCTTCTTTGTGCTATACTGAATTTTCCATTGAGATTCCAGTTGCTGGTGGCGCATTTAGTTACCTGAGAGTTACTTTTGGTAAGGAAAATAATCCTTAACCTCTTTTAATATTATTATGAAGTTTGGGGAAGGCATGAGCTTCAAACCCCAGACATTCTTTTACTAAGGGGTAGGACTAATTCTTTCTTTTAGACATGTCTTCATTTAGCTGTTCAGCCCTAAGACAGAAAGTTGCTCATAGTCTGAAATGATGCAGGAGAATTTGTGGGCTACTTTGCTGGTGCCAACATACTGATGGAGTACGTCTTATCAAATGCTGCTGTTGCAAGAAGTTTCACGGAGTATCTCTGCACTGCTTTTGGAAGGAACGATCCAAACTCATGGAGAGTTGAAGTGGATGGATTAGTAAAGGGTTATAACATGTTGGACTTTCCAGCAGTTGCTTTAACTGCTGTTCTAACTCTGTGCTTGTGTCATAGGTTGATCCCTTTTAATTCCTGCTTCCAATCATTCCCCAGATTTTCCTTCTTATATTTGTTCTAATTATATTTCTCATACCAGTTAGTTAGTAAGACAGCTTTTAAGGTTTGTATACTGCCCTGATATTCCGTTCTCAATAATAATATAAAAAAAAAAGCTTGGAAAAAGATCTCAGCAAACATGCCATAATACCTCATGCTACTTGAAAAAAAGTTGTGTGTGATTGAATTTTGATCTTCATCTGGAACTTTTGTTGCATCAACCACTGGAGATGGCCGGTATAGTGCGCTGTTCAGCCACAAATTACTATTATCTGGATAAATTCATTGATTGAATGAAATTTGAAGTGCAACTTTTTTTTTTTGTTAATGTGATAGAAGTGACACCAATACTATGATCAATCTTAGCATCTAGTGCTTCAAGAGAATTATTGTATTTTCCTAGGTATTAATTAACATAAATATCTAAGTGGCATTTGATAGCGATGGCTTTTGGTTTTTTGTTTTCGGAAAATTGCAGTACAAAGGAAAGCTCAATTTTGAAACCTAGTGATGACAGTGTTCCATGTAGCTTTCTTTGGTTTTATTATCATTGCTGGTTTTCAAAATGGAAGCCCCAAAAACTTGATCAAACCAGGAGGCCTGGCTCCTTTTGGTGCTAAGGGAGTCCTTGATGGTGCAGCAAAAGTCTATTTCAGTTATATAGGCTATGATTCAGTTTCAACAATGGCAGAAGAGATCAGGAATCCTTCAAGAAACCTCCCAATTGGAATTGTGGGTTCAGTACTTATTGTTTCTGCACTTTATTGCCTCATGGCCTTGTCTTTGTGCTTGTTGGTTCCTTATAACAAGGTCAGTAGACAAAAATATAAGCGAATCATTTTATTCAAGTCTTTGGAAAAATTGAGGAAAAAAATCCTGAAATACACACACACACACATATATATATCTTCTCATGATTTGATACTATGTTTCAAATGATTCCTAGATTCCAGAGAGGGCATCGTTTCGGTTGTTTTTCGAAATGTAGGTTGGAAATGGGCAAGCAACTTAGTAGGAGCTGGTGCGAGCCTGGGAATTGTAGCTTCTCTCCTGGTTGCCATGCTCGGCCAAGCAAGATATCTTTGTGTTATTGGGAGGGCCCGGCTTGTGCCATCCTGGTTAGCTAAAGTGCATTCGAAGACAGGCACCCCACTAAACGCAACTATATTCTTGGGTGAGTTTTTTCAACCAATGAGTCTCTCAATTACAACCCTTTCAATGGTTTTCGTCTGCTTACAAAACGTTTTCATAATAGTAGTACTCTTTATTGAAACTTGAGTTACTTGACGGAATTGTATGTGGAAGAAAGAAAATTTGGATGATTATACTGAGCCAAATTCTCAATTTTTTGAGACTTTAGTGTACATTCTTTTACTATTACTTTGTGCAAATATGGGAAATTCCAGAATCTCCTTGTCTCGAAAGGCAAATATTGCTCAACTATTTTGACCATATGATTATACAATCATTATTCATTCCAACACCCGCCCGCAGAAACACCCCCGACCCCCCCCCCCCCCAAAAAATCCCCAAAGAAAAAAAGAAAAGAAAAGAAAAGTTTTTCCTCACTTAATGATTGAGGTCTTTACTTGAAAAGCAAGAAAGTTTTGTACTCATAATCCCACTCTTGAAACGAAAACGTCTTTATGATCTTGGGGAATGATATACTAGATTTTTTTTTTCTCCTGGTTTAATCGATTGGAGATCATGAATCCCTGCAAAATGATAGCCTGCTAGAGGCTGAGAAAATGCAGGAAAAGCTTGTCGTTTACTTTTACACTTGATGCAAAGCACTTTTAGGAGAGAATTGCGGATAAAGTCAACGTATGCCTGATGGTATTCTCTCGTAAATGCTTAAATGTCTATCTTATCTTGTCCTTTCATTTCAATGTTGGCAATTAAATCTTGATAATCATCGTCATTATATCTGTATGGTTCTTGGATGTTGAGTGATCCTTCATCAGTTCATTGAAACCATAAACTTTCTAACCAATCAAATATGAAATAGGTTGAGAGTCTGATTTAACATTTTGGGAGGTTCTCAAGTTGATGATGAGCCATATCTGTTGGCATAAGTTCAGTAATATGATGGATTAGACAATAGAGAAATTAAAGAGTAAGCATTTGTACGGTGTAATTGGTAGAATTAATACTTGTAAATCTTATATACACTGACGGTGTATACACTATCACAGTTGGATATGCGACACATATGTAAAATTTGAGTTTCAAATTCAAATTTAAATTATGTGTTATGCATTTAACGGTGAAAGTGTATACACTGTCAGTGTATAGAAAATTAATCCTAATACTTAATAGTGCTCTAGAACTCATGCAATGTTACTGTTTTTGGAAGGCCTATAAGGACCAAAACCTTCTGAATTCCTCTGATCAGTTTTATCACAGTTCATCATGGCCTTGCTCCAATTGATTCTGGTTGATCTTTATGCTGAAGGTTTTAACTTTATGGTACCATAGATGTTCATGAGCAAACAATTATAGGGGAAATTACACTCGTTTTCCAACTTTTCCAAGCATCAAGACCTAAGAGCTCAAAATTTGTTTTCTGCCAGGGAAACTACGAATGCTGCAACTTGTAACAGAAAAAACTATATATCCATGAATTTATATGACCCATTAGATTCCAAATCTTAATGCAGGATTTTGCCAAGCATCAATTGCACTCTTCACAGAACTGGACATTGTGATTGAGATGATCTCCATTGGGAACCCCTTCTGGTGTTCTACCTGGTGGCTAATGCTCTCCTATATCGTCGATACGTAATCACAAGCAGCCATCCTCCATTCCCCACTCTCCTGTTTCTCATCCTCCTCACTTGCACCTCAATTGGCTGCTCCATTTCTTGGAAGCTGAAAAGACACTGGTGGGGTCTACCATTATTTGGTGGGCTGATGATCACTATCACTGCCCTTTTCCAATATCTTATGGCCCCTCCTGCTAGCCAGCGCCAGGAACCTGCCAAATGGTCAGTGCCCTTCATGCCATGGCCGGCTGCAATATCCATCTTTCTCAATGTTTTTCTCATGACTACCTTAAAAAAAGCTTTCCTACCAAAGATTTGGTATATGCGCATGCTTTATTACTTTGTTTTATGTAGTGTATGGTGTTCACTCTACATATCAGGCAGAAGAAATGGAAGCCTGTGTTGATAATGGTGTCACCACAAGCTCATCCGTTCAGCCGACAAAGTTTGATATCCAAGTTTTATAATGAAAGGAACCAGTTTTGCTTTGCTTTTCCGTTTCTCCGATTTTTTCCTTACTATTCAATTAGTTGTTTTTGTTGAAAATAGTGAATTTTATGAACTATTTCATGAAATTCTTCTTGGATTCTTGAAATTTTGACCCTCTCTAAATTAAAAAAGCTACCGGGACTAAATAAAAGCCTGGTTAGTCGAATTTGGGAGGTGCATTCTAGGCAGGGAATGAAATGCATGTGCTGGTTGGTTACCGCTTGCCAAGAGCAGTTTCCAGTTTGGGATGAAACTTCTTAACGGGCCTTCTGAGTCGATGAGAAAGCTAAGACTAATTGGGCTTCCCTGGCCCAGAATATTCTCAATTAACAGGCCTAAAGCCCTCCTGAGAATCCAACAGACCTACTGGAGTTTCATCAGACCTACAACAGGGCTACTCTAGGCCTAGGGGTCCATCAAATACTTATGGACTAATTGGGCTTCCCTGGCCCAGAATATTCTCAACTCAGGCCCAAAGCCCTCCCGAAAATCCAACAAACCCACTGGAGTTTCATCAGACCTACAACAAGCTACTCTAGCCTAGGGAACTTAATTACTTTTTTACGGCCACTGAGGGATGTTTTGAATCTTCTGATATTTTCTTAAAATTTTTTTTTTACTATTGTATGTGAGGATCGAACCACGACTTATAATTCAAAGAGAGACTTAATCTCTTTTTGATGCCCGTTGAACGGATTGTTGGAGGTACTCTCACTGTGCCACTAATTCCAAAACACATGAAATAAAGTTCCTCTGTGTTTGAATGGATAGGAGTTTGTTTGAAATATTATTTAAAAATAATTATTATTACAGTTATAACATGTATGAAAGATAAAAAAGTTATTCAAAATATAAAAAAAATATGTTGAAAATATGTTTGGTTTGTAATGTAAGTAAATAATTTTTGTACAAATAATAACTTATCCAAACGCACGTGTTAATCGTTAACATGGAGTACTACATAGAAACATATAAGCACAGGCAACATTTATATTTAATCCGCTGATCGCAAAAGCTGGAAATCCTGAAAATTCACTGTCCCAAGATCCATTGATCATTTCAGAAAATCTACAGCCTCACAAGACAACATTACGTGTATGTACATTTACTGATGTAGAACCAAAGTTATGGCTTACAGATACAGATGCCAAGGAGTTCGCATTACATAACCTCAATTATAATTTCTTACATAAGTTAGAACTAAGATTTAGCAGAAAAAAAACTATCAAGAATGCCAAAAAAAAAAAAAAAAAACCCGTAAATCCCAAAGCCCCAACGTTTAGCTACGTTTCTGGTGCAGCTGTGATCTTCACCTTTTTTCTCTTGATCTCCATCAAACTCTGTGCAAGAGCATCAACAATCTGTCGCTGTGATTCGAGTATCAATTCATTCCGTTTCATCTCCATCTCCATTCGATTTTTCTCCATCTCCCTTGCCATATCCATTTTCATATTTTCCATCTTCATGAAACCTTCTCCCAACATCTTAATGGACGAAACCATTTCATCAATTGAACTCCGCCCCCTTTTCGCCTCTCCTCTTCCACCACTGTCGCCGCCAAAACCCCTCTTCTCAAATCCCAACCTTGACTGATCGTAAAACCCATTCAAACCTCCAGACGAATCGAGATCAGAATCCAAATTTTCAGCATACTTTCTCCTAGTGCCAAGAGACACCCATGATCCATCCTTAGCCTGATCAGCATCAAAACTCCTGTTCACCTTCCCAATCCTCTTCAGCCTAAGTCGCGGCGGAACCATACTCTCATCACCCAAAGTTTGCATATGAAATCCATCACTAGCTTCAAAACCTTTGCCTCCTAGGGATTCAAACTCAAAACCACTCCTAGAATTCCCTAGAATCTTGCCAAAGTTCTTCCCTTTAAACCCCGTAAGCCCTGGCATTCCATCATCAACGTTCTTAGCGCGAAACCCGCCATGGAAATCCATTTCTTCCTCATCTTTATCAGATCCAATATCCATGTACGAAGAGTATCCACCATTGAAAACTTTAGAACTAAAATCAGAGCCCACTTTTTGATCAGCATTTTTCGACGAATTCTTAGCCCTAACACCTTGGCTGAAACCAAAGTTAAGACTTGAATTGCCATCAACTTTGGTACTCCTGTTTTTAGTACTAAGTTTTAATTTCAATATATTCTGATCGAGAAAAGTCTTCAATGGAAACCCACTAGCAGAATTTTCCCGATTCTCAGGTTCTCGATTCGATCCAGCCACTGAAACAGAGGTTCCATTTTCCATGGCGTCCATATTCTCAAAGAAAAACCAAGAGGAGAAGAATCTGCCGCAGGGGTAGGAGAGTGACCGCTGCTTTTCTGCTCGGTAGCGCTGCCGGAGCTTCTCCATCTTGTGGCGGCACTGAGCGGAAGTCTTGGCGGGAGAAGCATCTGGGCAGCGATTGGTAACAGCTGCCGCCACCGCATCCCAGTCGGCCGTTCGAAGGTATCCGCGGCGGAGCGCATACCATCTCTCGCGGTAGGCGTCTATCAAGGCCAGAGTCTCCTCTTGGGTCCAACAAGGCGGTGGGAATTTCCTGGCAGGCTTCCCGGCGGCATCAGCAGCAGCCGGAGCAACGGTTGTGGTGGTGACGGACATAAGCTTGCCTTAAAGATGCTAACTTTATGATGATTGACCAAAAAAATTTTCCCCAAAAAAAAATTATGATGATTGGTGACAATACTGATGGTGGCGGACGTTAGCAACTATGCTAGAGTGCTAGCTTTGGGACCAGCGGAGGTGGTGGAGGAAAGCTATAAAAAGAAATGGGATACGAAGCAAAGAAAAACCAGACATGGTAGAGGTAAGTTCCATGAGGTGGAGGCGCACATTAGCAAAGATGGTGAGGGGTGGGAGTAAAAGCAGAGTGGTTGGGTTGGGGCTCCATTGGGTGCAAATTAGGAATATAAAAGAGGCTTGGTTGGGAGGTGAGACAAGTGGCGTAGTGTGGTGGGGTGGGGCAAAGAAATAGTGGGGGCAAGAGGCGGTGGTGGCGGTGGTAGTGTTGTTAGACGGCGCACGTTAGCAGAGGAGGTTAAAAAAGGAAAAAAAACAAAGAAAAGAGTGGGTGAGGTGGTGGTGGGGATAAGGTAGTTGATAGGTGATGGGATAGGGGTGTAGTAAAGCATTGAATTTTGGGGCTCTGATGCAGTGGTAAGAATGGTAATAGGAGGATAGGTAGTGGGGTGGGCATCAGGGCAAGGCAGCGGCTGGGATGGGGATGGGGATTGGGTCAGGAAGGTGGGTGGATTACGGATAGAGTATGATGATGATGATGATGAGGATTGGTCGGATGATGCTAGCTTGCGCATGGGATGTGAGCAGTGCAGTACACCCCACAAGGCCGCAACTACTCCACCAGTTCACCACCACACCACAGCCCCCCACCCATCCCATCCACTCACCTATCCCATTTCCATTTCCCACCACTCAACTTCTAACGCACAACACCACCTAATCTTTCCCA
The DNA here is from genome assembly GCA_023065735.1 of Coffea humblotiana. Lineage (NCBI taxonomy): Eukaryota > Viridiplantae > Streptophyta > Magnoliopsida > Gentianales > Rubiaceae > Coffea > Coffea humblotiana. The sequence goes on along the minus strand of CM041215.1, from coordinate 24,310,239 downwards.
TTTCCATTTGTCCTTTTGTCTCTCAAAATTTGCCCGCCCACCATCTCTACTAATAGTTGTGGACCGGTTGAGCAGGGGGAGGGGGGTTTTGGGCATGGTTATGGCTTTGCGTGTAAATTTCTTCACTCGTAATCTGGTTGGTTGTGTGTGACTGCGTGTGACCCCTGGTTGGAGCCATAGTTGCAGTAGGTGGCTATGACATTATAGTCCAAGTGGTGGATTTACAGCAGTGTCCTACTTAGAGGGACTGGTACTCTGTGTGTTATTATTGAAGGTAATCGACTAATTGTCCTAAACCCCTAACTTTTGGAAGAGGTGCGCCCTCCCTCCTTCGGGATTTTCTATGTGAACTTTAGGGTTAATCACAATTAATCCCCTGGTTCGTTTTGGTTAATCCTATACCATCTCGTGTTTGGTTTGGTTTGGTTGTGTTCTATGTATGGGATGATACAACCCATCTAACTGAATTAATCCTCAGCATGTGAATAAAATAATTCTATGGAGGAAGTGGTATGAGTTATTTCGAGATGAGTAAGAGGTGGGAGGATGGTAATTAGAACTTATTTATCCAACTAATAAAAATGTTTTATTCTAATATCTATATAAACCTACTTTCTAGCTATAATATTATCTAAATCTTGGACTAATTATCCCTTATTAATTGCATAATAAAATTTTGAATAAATTTGCTCCTACTAATAAAAAATTAATTTTTGGACTAATTTAATCATATTAATGATATACAATATTATTGGACTGATTTGCCTACGTCATCAACAAAACTAAAGTTTTACTCCTTTACTCATATTAATGAAATAACTAAATTTATGGATATATTTGCCCCTATAAATAAAAAAAATTATGTTTTGAACTAACTTGCCCGTTTTAATAAAATAACTAAATTTTGGACTAATTTAACCCCATTATTAATAAATTAAAATTTTGACCTATTTGGCTCTATTAAATTTTAGACCTATTTATCCCTACTAAAAGCAAAAGTAAATTTCATACTATTTTGGCCCTACTAGTTACTTATATAACCATATTTTTTTGGTCAAATTAAATCCATAAAAAGTTAAACATGTAAATTGAGACTTGTGAACCCATTTAATAAGGTTGAACTCAATACGCAATATATATATATATATATATATATATATATATATATGTGTGTGTGTGTGTGTGTGTGTGTGTTAGTTTGGGCTCTTACCACACAAAGTTCACATATGTGTGTTACTTATTAATATCAAACTCATGTTTCAAATCCATCGGTATATTTTTATATGTATGTGTGTATATATATACACACACATACATATATAACCTTTTATAAGACAAGGCGTAGCAAAATCCAAGCATCCCTAATGTTTGCCAAAAAGGATATTTTGGTCTATAATAAATAATCCTATCTCATCCTATCTCCAATCAAATATAGAACGAGGTTATTTTCTAAAACATCCCATCTAACATAAAAGCCAACCAAACACTGAATAACAAGATCATTCGTGATGACTCAACCCAGGATGTACAATTCCATGAATAATTCTAGGATAAATAATTCCCTCTCATCTGTCAACCAAATATTTTAAGGTATATCTCATTTCTTACTTTATCCCCTAACATTTTTTTGAATCATTTTATCCCCTATTGGATAAAATTACCCCTCTACTATTCTAAATTTTTATTTTTTTATTTTTTTCTCTTGTTTTTCCCCATTTTTCCTCCTTTATGTCCTTTGCCTCTTTCTTCTTTCTTTACTTCTTCTTCTTTTCCATAAGAAACTTCATCTCAATGATTGAAACTAATAAGAAATTTGCACAGATTTATCTTCTCCTTAAATGATCACAAAATATTCAAACCCCTTCCCCAAATACCATTATTGGACCTTTCAATTCTTTTGCTTTTTGACCTTCCAATCCCAATTTCTTATTTCATTCTCAAGAAAACATCACAAAATGAATTTGTGACTTGATTAATGACATTAATTGTAATTTTCCGACAAATAGCATAGTATAAAAAATCGAAATTAGCTTTTGAGGCCTTTCCATGTTTCATCCATAAAACCTATTTACAAACTTCAGATAACTTTTTTTGATAGGAAGGATGGAACAGAGAAGAAATAAGAAAGAGAAAAAGAAATAAATGAGGGGAAAAAAGGGGAAGTAAAAAAGATAAATGAAAAATCAAAATAATGGAATGGTAATTTTGTTTTATAGGGGATTAAATGATACTTAAAACTAAAGGTTATGGAGAAAAGTGAAAAATAGGGTTATACCTTGAAGGGATTAATTGTAATTAAATCTAAACTTTACCTCCAACTTTGGTTTCTTGAATCTTGACTAGATTACACCCTAAGTTTCTTCTCTTTTTTTTTTTGCGGAGAAATGTTACACCCTAAGCATTGGATATATAATATATATATATTGATTGAAGGGATTAAATCTTAACTATACCTTGAAGGTATTAATTGTAATTAAATCTAAACTTTACCTCCAACTTGGGTTTCTTGAATCTTGACCAGATTACACCCTAAGTTTCGTTTTTCTTTTTTGTGGAGAAATGTTACACCCTAAGCATTGGATGTATCTTTTGATTGATATCTGACCTCATTTCTTTGCTCTACTAGGCTCCGCTTCTTGTACCCAGTTTCCTTTTTCTCATACCATAAAAGAAAAGGAAACAAATTTAAAAAAAAAATCACAGTATCGTATGCTTTCCTACTCATTTTAGTGACTATACATTTTATAAAGTCCTCCTTTACACACAATTGTATTGCATAGGTCAAATTATAAATTATTTTCAAATTGTCCGCAAAAAGGGTTGTGAAAATGGTGGAAAGAAACATACAATGAATCAAATATCAAGCGATGCAAAATGTACATCTCAAAGACTTAACATAATATTGATATTGCAATTGAGGTGCTTATGAAAAGAGAAAATTAATTGGGAAAATAAACAAAAGTACTTTGAGGTGTGAGGCATTTTTGTCAAAAATCAAGAAAATAGGGTATGAAAATGTTTAGGGGAAGGAAGTGAATATAAATGAGAAGTCTGAGTTCAAACCCACCCACTTGCACTAACCAAAAAGAAAAGGCAAATTTAAATATCCTAAAAGGTTAAGGGGAATAAGCATGATTCATGATTTTAATGATTAAATTGTTTGGATTATTTCTTTTTGAAAGATTTTAGGCAAATGATACTAAAGCATCCAAGGTTTCATATGAAAGATTATTTTTGAAAAAGTGGCTGTGATTTTTTTTTGTGATAAAGGTGCAATTTTTTAACTAATTAATTGTGATTTCAACAAAGAAGAATTTAGAGATTTCATTGCTGAAAAGAAATGTGTTAATTTAACTTTCACAATGAATGGACCTTTTTCATTTAAATTACTAAAGCTAGAGAAGCTTAATAGGATGATAAAATAATTTTGCATATTTTTTTTATTTTGATTTTTGCAGTTTAATTCTTTTTATAGCTATTGATCCATTCTAGAATAGGTTTGAAAAGTCAAATTGGAAAAATTTTCTTGATTTCAATTTTGAAGGATTAAATTCAGATTTTCTTTTTTCATTTTGATGAACCAAATTGAGATAATATGCTACATTGGAGGTGAAAATAAGACTTTCTCAATTCGAAGGACAACATTGATATGTTTTGCTTCTTTGTGGGATCAAATTAAGACCTTTTCGAATTAATAGACCAAATTGAGATACTGAACCAAATTAGAGGATCCATAAAATAGATAAAAATAACCTAAAAACAGTACTATGGTTTTAGCCCAAACATACTGGGCGCATTTTTTTTTTCGCGCGTGGTGGAGGGTTATGCAAATTTTATAGGAAATTTGGCCCTTTTCTGTTGGCATGGACCTTACAGTTAGGGGTATTCTAAAAGAATGAAAAAGAGTGGGCAACCAAAAAAATTGAATTAGTCCAAACCAAAGATAGAGTAAGTAATCCACAATTTTTGAAATGGTTAAATTACTCGAACCTATTTAAAAAATTAGATTAGAGTATGATTTTCAGTTTTCAAAAACCCTGATTACTCGAATCTACTCGCATATGTGTAGTATATGTAGGGTTGGTTAAGGTAACTAGTATCCAAAACCTCAATTCATTAATTATTTAGTCATTTACTAAAAATTTGAGCTAGGAAAACCATTATACATTTTATTTTTGAAAATTTATAAACTTGTGTATCTAATCCTAACTCCCATTTACCTTTTCCAGATTCTACATTCGTTGCCACTAATTTTGTTTACTCTGCTATTCTGCTCTTTTTTTTTTTGTCTTTTTTCAGAACTTCTTTTCATTTCTCATAAATTCTGTCCACTTCATCACTATACTATTTATTTATTTTTAATTTGTAAATTATGCAATGTTTTGTACTTCTCAATTGCTCTGATACGGATAAAAGGAACAAGAATGTTCCTAGAAAGCCTTCCTCAACTGTGTCATGGAAGGGTTGAAACTGAGGAACAATAGCCCAAAGACTCTGCAAAAGTATTTTAGTGTTTGCGATTTCGTCACTACTCAGAAGGGTGAGCATAAGTGAATTCAATAACATTTTTGGGCCTCCAATCCCGAGACAAAAAGAATTCACTTCATGTTTGGAAGAAGACAACACTTTGACGAGTCAAGTTGTTCATCTACAAATTCGCAACTAGCATTGTAACTAGCATTCTATATTATGCTGATACTAATTTTTGTCAAACAAAAAGCGCAGACAAAAAATCTTTTAGTAGCACGTCACCTTTCTTCTTTTTGCTACAGTTTCTCTTTCTTTGGAAGAGTAGTTGTGCCATCAGGAAGATTGAATGGGCACTTTAATTGCTTCAATTTAAAGAATATTTAGGACAAAGTCAGCTATTGGTGTTTCCTGTTTTTACAATTTTAGTCAGTATCCTTATCCAAAGATGCCAGCTGGGAACATTAGTACACATTATTGTAGATAGGATTAATAGATCAGTTGTCTTGTAATTGGAGTATTGGACTCAAAGATCAAAGTTGCAGTCAGTTTTCAGTGAATCGTGTATTAGTTTTTAAATAGACAGCTTACTCTTTTTTTTTGTCAAAAAAAAAGGCTCTTTTTAAATAGACAACTTACTTAAAAAGGCTCTTTTTTCCCTTTGACTAAAACGGTGCCAAGATTCCAAACTTAACATACTCCCTCAGTCCCTCCGTCTCATCCACTTTGATAGTCCCGTTTTCCTTTTTCGTCTGTCCCAAATTATAGTCCATTTTTCAATTGAAAAATGTAATTGTATTTTAATTTTCCTAAAATACCCTTATTCAATGTAAATTGTTGTTACTATAAACCTACCCCATTTAATGAGAGTTGATTCTTTTTTTACTATCAATTCAAGTTCCCATAAAGTTATACTCTAATTAATGTGAGGGTATTTTAAGAAAATAGCTACCTAAATTGATTGTTCCAACAAAGTTAACTACTTTTTCTTAAACTGTGTGAAAAAAAAATCAGGACCGTCAAAGTAGAACGGATGGAGTATTTTTTTTCCCCTCAATTACCTCTTTCTAATGAAACATCACATATTGTTGCGTAAGATGTTAGTCAGCACTCCAACAAGTAAGTGAATACATCCGAAAAATATAAAATGCGGTTAATCCCGCGGTAGCCTAAGCTATTATTGCGAAAATTGTTGAATACAACCAACTATCATTAAGAATTTGATCTTTGGACAAAAAACAAGCCAAGGGTGGAATACCACAAAGAGAAAGTGTACTTAATAAAAAAGTGTTTTTGGTAATTCTGCTCGGAACGAGATGTAAAATTTTGACTGGCAATTGTACATGGAATTTACCCATAATTCAAACTACAAATCAGAAAAGTAACAAAAAACACACGAGCTTTAACTTTCTGCTCTCACACATGATAATATAATAGTCGAATTAACATTAAAAGTCTTACTATATTTAGTGTAAACTTATGTAGTTTTCCAGTTTACAGTAAAGAGTTGTAAGAATTATATTAACTGTTTTGAATTATAAAGAACTCAATTTTTCTCACGTTTTAAAATATGCTTTTCACTAGTTTCTCTAATGTGGACAACAGGAGGAAGAATGTCTCAAGTCTTTGTCCAATACATCATGAAAGACTTGAAGGAAGACACGGCGAAAGACTCCTCTCTAATATGGATAACAGGAGCAGGAAGGTTAAGTCTTCGTCCAATACATCACGGCAGACATGCCCAATGACGCCGCAAGAAATTTTAGTCACTAATCGTTTAGTCAAGTCTTCCAAGTTAAATATTCCGTCCACAAATTCTCCCAAGTTGATGGCTTCGAATTTTGGTGATGGCTAAGAATTTTTGGTCATTTTAAGCAGGAGTCAATTCGTATCCTAATTGGTTGAAAGTTGAAACTCAAATCTCTATAAAAGACTCAATCTCGCCCTTCTAAATTTTATCAAACCAACCAAAATGGAGAAGCAAAATTGGCTTTGTATAAATATCAGCTCACCTTCTCATACTGCAAAGTGCAATTGCTTCCTCTTTTTCCGTGCATCATTTCTGCCACCATGATGAAGGTCTTGCATTGCTTCAGTTTAAAGAGCAATTCAAGATTAGCGCATCCAATGAATTTTCTTCCTACTGTAGTTACTTTGGTCAGCACCCCTCATCCAAAGATTACATCTTGGAACGAGAGTACAGATTGCTGCACCTGGGATGGAGTCACATGCCATGAGATCACTGGTCATATAATTCAATTAGACCTCAGCTGCAGCCAAATTGAAGGAGTCATCAGTCCTAATAGTAGCCTCTTCGGCCTTTCTCAACTCCGGAAACTAAACTTGGCATACAATGATTTCCAGCAATCGCGAATTTTGCGCGAGTTCAGTGGATTAACACAGCTGACACACCTCAACCTCTCAACTTCAAATTTCAATGGCCAAATTTGCATCAGAAATATCTCACTTGTCCAAGTTAGTTTTGCTTGATTTCTCTCTACATCCCCCAAGCTCCACAACTTTAAGACTTCAAAAACATGATTTTCAAATGCTTCTACGAAATTTAACCAAGATAAGTGTGCTTTGTCTGTCCTGCTGTACACATAGCATCTGAGGTTCCATTAAATTTTTCTTCATCCTTAAACATATCTAGATCTTAGCAGTACAGGAATGCATGGTAAGCTCCCAGATCATGTTTTTGAGATACCGAACATGCAGGCGCTTGTATTAGGTAGCAATGAGAACCTCACCGGTATTTTACCTAAGTTCAACTCCAGCATATCTTCTTTGGAAGTCTTGGATCTCAGTTTTACCAACTTTGTTTGGTGAACTTCCTGTTTCAATCGGCTGCTTGAAATCCTTAAACTCCTTGACATTATATGGCTGTCAATTCTCTGGTTCTTTACCCGAATCCATTGGCAACCTTTCAAAACTCACTGACTTGGTACTGGGTTCCAACAATTTTGTCGGACAAATCCCAAGGAGTATTTCAAATTTTGTGTGGCTGAAGACACTAGACCTTTCAGGCAATCGATTTCCAGGTCTAATTCCAGATTCTTTCAACAATCTCCAAAAACTAACCTCTCTATCTCTTTTTTCCAACCCTCTGGTTGGTCCATTACCACCTTCAGTTGTCAACCTTACAGGGCTTGTAGACTTAGACATCAGATTCACTTCGCTATCTGGTCCACTTCCTTCTAATGCATCTGGTCTCCAAAATCTCGTAAGTCTTCTGTTAACCCACAGTTTTCTTGATGGCACACTTCCATCATGGTTGTTTCACCTTCCATCAGTGATTTTGTTAGATCTTGCATATAATCATTTCACTGGTCAATTGCCGGATTTCACAGGAAATTCTTCATTGGCTCTGCTCTTTTTGGATCATAATAAATTACAAGGTCCGATTCCCAAGTCAATATCTACACTTAGGAAGCTAATATGGCTTGATCTTTCGTCAAACAATTTAAGTGGCATTGTTGATTTGATTATGTTCTCGAATATGAAAAACCTTGTTTACCTTTATCTTTCCTCCAATAGATTAGTATGTAGGATCGACAACGATGCCTCACTTCTTAACCTTGGACAGTTGGGATTATCATCTGTGGGTTAAAAGAATTCCCAGGTTTCATTCAAAACTCAAAGAATTTGTCATATTTAGACCTCTCCAGCAACAACATTCGTCAAATTCCCAGTTGGTTGCCTTCCACGGCTTGGGATTCACTAACTTACCTAAATCTGTCTTATAATGCTATATCCACTCCTTTCATACCATCTTGGAAGAGTCTTTCTGTATTGGATATTCGATCAAATCAGCTTCAAGGTCCACTGCCAATTTCAATATGCAATTTAGAAGTCCTCTTCTTTCTTGACATGTCTGAAAACAAATTCAGCGGTGAAATTCCACATTGTTTCGGAAACTTCAGTAGCGGACTGGCTGTGCTCAATCTGAAAAATAATCGCCTTCAAGGAAGCATTGGTCTGACTTTTGCCTGGAACAATGGTTTGAGATATCTTGGATTGCAGGGCAACCTTTTTTGAAGGGCAGTTGCCAAGATCTTTGGTGAATTGTGAAAAACTGGAAGTCTTTGATGTAGGGAATAACAAAATAAATGACACATTCCCTACGTGGGTGGAAAATCTCAAGGAGCTCAAAGTTTTGGTTCTGAAATCGAATCGATTCTTTGGAACCATAGACAATAATTTCAAAACAAAAAGCCCATTCAAGAAGTTGCAAATTATGGATCTATCCAACAACGAGTTCACCGGTGTTGTACCTATAAGGCTTCTAACAAGCTTGAGAGCAATGATGAATTCAGACAGAACTGAATCAAGAGCAATGTACATGGGCGCTGGCTATATCGGTTATGACAATGATTACAGATATTCGTTAAGCATATCTATGAAAGGGCTATCAATGGAATTACCCCAAATCATAACAACTCTCACAGCCATTGATTTATCAAGCAACAGATTCAGTGGAGAGATTGACGACGTCATCGGTAACCTGGTTGGCCTCGAAGTTCTGAACTTATCCCATAACAGATTCTCTGGCCATATTCCCTCCTCCTTTGGGAATTTAAGTTCCCTTGAATCATTGGACATCTCTTGCAATCAAATTGATGGAGAGATCCCACAGCAACTTACAATGATGACCTCGCTTGAATTCTTAAACCTCTCACAGAATCATCTTGTGGGACGCATTCCTCAAGGTAACCAATTCAATACATTTTCCAATGATTCATACAAGGGGAACGTGGGACTGTGTGGACTCCCACTAACTAAGAAGTGCAGCGAATCTGATTTTGAGGTGCCACCACCACTTCCTATAGATCAAGAAGAAGAGCAATCGGATTTCTTCAGTGGATTACTTGGAAACCAGTGATTATAGGATATGGTTTTGGAATTGTCCTTGGACTTGCTTTGGGATGGCTAATGTTTGCAACAGGAAAACCACAATGGATCGTAAAGTTTGTTGAAGAAGCGACATATAAACAGAAAACTCGTTGAAGAGCCAAGTGAATTAACTGGTTGGAAGAACAAACAGAAAACTTCAGAAGCCTCGGAGGAGAACTAGTTAAAGATCCAATCCAACTACAGTAATGGAGCAAAGCCTTTCTGTATGTACGTTTCAGGTATTGCACAATCTGCATCTGGCCATAATTTTATTTAACTAGAATAATAGTACTCACTTGGAGCTAGTACAAGGATTTTGGTCTGATCATCTATTTAATTCTATATGTCTCTTTCATTTTGAAAATAATTTAAACTCAAAACTGTTTAAGTTATTTGTTTTTACTAAAATATTGGTAAAAGGATGTGAAGCAATTGTCTATATTTTTGAAAATGTCGAGGTCAATTTGATTAAATTCCATTGAGCAAGTTCACATGCATTTTTAGACATGACTGCATTTTTAGACATGACTACATTTTCCTAAGGAAAATAAATAGAATTTCCACACTAGTTGTTATTGTTGACAACATTAGGCCATTATGTATCTTTTTAAGTTTTATTTTTTCGAGCGTCATTTCAAGTTTAACAAAGGAAATAGATATGAGTAATTTATATGAACCCTATGACTTTCGAAGTATTTAAAATCCATGAAGATTTTGGCCGTTTCTCATGAAATGGATGGTGACATGGAGAACTTGGATGGTGTAGTTGCCATTGCAGTGAAAGGAAAGAGAATTTCCTAAAGTCCCTTCTGATAGAGAATTGCTCTAGCAGATGTACTATTTGAAGTCCATGCATATGCATAATCCACAGCTCTTTCATGAAACGGGGAAAATTTTGAATATGACAATTGGCTTACTCGAGATGTTAAAGCCGTGCTGGTTTCTTGCAGGAATGGTTCAGGATAAAGGAGAATTGGAGCTAGCTGGCTGTTGAATAGGGCCTAGAGTTTTAAGTGTTTTAGTCGTAGCATAATACTATCGTTTTATCTTTTGTGTTTGATTTGTTGGCTTTGTAGTTGATTGATGATTTGTTGGCTTTGTAGTTGATTGATGTACTTAGAGGTGGTCTACCTCTGTGTGTATACTTTCTATTCTGATAAACAAAAGTGCTAACAAGTTGCCCCAACAAAAAAATTTTTTTTTTTTTGCACGCCAATTTGCTCTGTTTTTTTTCTTTTATTTTTTTGGGTGGGGGATGGGGTTTCGAGTTGCCTTGGGGTTTGCACATACCTTGTGAACGAAATAACAAGGTTTGATTGATAGTTTTAACTTGCAATGCCAATGTTTTCTTTTTTGAATAAATTACTACTTACCTCCTAATATTTCATCCATTAACACAAGACCACCACTTCACATTTCAAATTCAAAATATCTGTCTAACATACTTAAAGTTTTATATAAAATGAAAATTGGATAAATTTGACCGCTTTTGCACAAAATCATACGAGGATTAGATATATCAAAGGATTAAGTGAATATCATAATTTTAGTACACTAACTTATGCTTATGTCTAGTTTCCTTTTCACTCCCTCCGTCCCAAATTTAGAAACGTTTCTTGGGACTGAAACTTTTTAAGTACAGTAGATTATTAGAGTCAACCGATGCTTTACTTTCAAATTTACCTAGCTGGAAGTACATTAGTCAACTAAAGTTTGTATTTTTCAAAGAGTCATAATTCTATGGATTCCATTTCAATCAAATGCATCTTTTCATATATTGAAGATCCACATTAATACTAGCCTTATAAAATGGGAGTTGTCTTGCACACTCTTCTAGGATCTCTAAATGGGAATAAATAGTGGGTCCTATTAAATTTCTTGGGACATTTTTACACGTGCACAACAAAGGTAAGAATGGAACCATGGAAGGGAAAAATTTTAGCATGACTTTAATTTTGGAACAATGAAAGGGATGAAATATAACATTAACAATGGGACAGAGGGAGTACATAAATTTATAGATGGGTTATGTAGTAATATGCGAAACCACAATAGATAAATAATAATTTAATCCTTTTTTCTTTTTCTTTTTCCAATTTCTGGTGAGGTAGGAGGTTGAGGGTGGGTAGTTGAACACCTCAATTTTCTTTTCATTTTCCCCCTTTCATATTTTAGGAATCAAAGTGGGATAGATTTTATATTTTAAGAACTAAAGTATTCCACATTGAAAGATAAGAATCCAAGTGAGAATTTGAGTATAATAGAAAAGTGCAAAGTATAATAAACCCAAAAAAATATACGAGAATAACTTCAGCTTCATGCAGACCTCTCATGAGCAGGGGAAACAAGTAACTTTTTTTTTTTTTTTTGAATTTAAGGAGAAACTCTAAGCTTTATAATGAAAAGAAGGCAAAAATAGGAGGATTTGAGAGTTGAACCAAGAATAATCTACCTACGAACTATATTGCGTCCTGCCCCAAAACAAGTAACATTCATGAAAAAGGAAATCCTGCTCTTGAATCAGTGCGACTTCTCTCTGTTAACGTGAAGAATAAAAGCACAAAGACTGCAGGTAACTACACGAATTGCAAACTCAGTTTTAACCATTTGAAGGCAGCACTATGACTGAACATCATTAAGCAGTATAAATATAAGATAAGGATTTTTTAGATAATTAAACACGACAATAAAGAAATCTACACAAGGTGTAAAACCAGCAAATGTACACATATGCATGCGCACTCAGAAATAATCAAAGGTTTGACAAAGGCCTTGTCAATTCATGATTGAGTACTTGCGCGCACCAATGAACGTTAAAGTCGTTCTTGAATTTGCATGTTTGCTCTGGAATATTTGCGTTCACCAATGAATATTTGACAAACAGGGAAAAAAAAAAGCCCCTTCACGCTTCGATCTTTTATTCCAAGCTGATGTCTGCAAACAGAGACATTAATTCGAGTGAAATTTATTCTCGAGTCTGTGCAACAAATGTTGGAGGGCTCTTGCAATAAAAAAGTCCAGTCTTCACCGAGCCTTGTTGAAAGTAAAGCTCCTGGAAGCAACTTGTAAACTTTTTCTTGACTACACCTGAAGATGACAGCCACGGCTTATTTTTTTCCCCTTCTTTTTTGAAATTTAGATATCTATTGGTTTCTTGACTTGACTTTTGTTAAATAGGAAAGCAAATAATATTTTGCTTGCATCAAAAAAATATTTTTCAATCCATCTTTCTATATTTCCAATCACTTGTTTATCTTACACACATCACATCACATCACAAAAAGTGTTACAGTAATTATTCCAAATAATATTTTCATGGTCTTTTTTTCTGTCTTTTTGAAAAAGTGACAAGAAATTTATGTGGTTACGAGCATGAAATCATCCAAACAATTAATGCTAATATCCTAGGGGAAAATGAATGGATACTTATAAATTTGTTAATTATGTATTGTTAAACTTATTACCAATACATTTAAAACATTTGCGCTATGTTGTCCTTATTACACAGGGCATAGAGTTGTTAAGTTAATTAATTGAACTTTTTTGTTTTGAGCAAATGTATTCTCTTTGTTTTGTTCTTATTAATATCTTTATGGAAGTGAGATTATACCACGAATTTATTTAAGTGTTGGACAAAAGAGGTTAGCCTATAGATGCTTGTTGGGGATTTGTGGATGCGGGGAGACGGTCAAATGCGCCTCCTCTTGTATAATTTAGTGATTGAAAATGAATTAAAGTATTATTTGCTTGTTTGGTTTTGGTTTGTTATTTTACCAAGTCTTCTCATGATTAGTGTAGATTTTCTTCTATTAGGAAAAAGAAAGTTTCTAGAAGTGAGATTATACCACGAATTTATTTAAGTGTTGGACAAAAAAGGTTAGACAATAGATGCTTGCTGGGGATTTGTGGATGGGGGGAGATGGTCAAATGCGACTCCTCTTATGTAATTTAATGATTGAAAATGAATTTAAGTATTCTTTGCTTGTTTGGTTTTGGTTTATTATTTTACCAAGTCTTCTCATGATTAGTTTAGAGACCATTTATATTCTTCTATTAAGAAAATGAAAGTTTATGGAAGTGAGATTATACCACGAATTTATTGAAGTGTTGGACAAAAGAGGTTAGACTATAGATGCTTGTTGGGGATTTGTGGATGGGGGCAGATGGTCAAATGCGACTCCTCTTATGTAATTTAATGATTGAAAATGAACTAAAGTATTCTTTGCTTGTTTGGTTTTGGTTTGTTATTTTACCAAGTCTTCTCAACAAAGACGCCCCCACAATTGACTTAGGATGAGCATTTATATTCTTCTATTAGGAAAAAGAAATTTCATGTGTACATACTAGCAAGTCAAAGAAAATACCGTCTATTTTACACCGTTTCAAGTAGCTTAACAAATTATTTATGTATAAGTATTGATACGAATCACGTTGGTAACGAAATTTGCGATAGCGAACCCCGATCGATGGTGATTATCACAAGTTTGAATTTGACGGAATTTTTTATCTGGACCCTCTAATCCTCATGATTGAAATTTCGATACTTTCTTGATCCTCAATCCTACGAATTAGCGAACTTTAGGAATTGTTAGAAGACGCCACAATCAAGGATGCTGTTTTTGATTGATAATCTGAACGAACACTAGATGATTCTGGTGTTCAAAAAAGGCTCGTAGAGTGAAGAGATCAATTGTCAAGATCAAAGTTCTGCAAATATTGCGAACTATCATTGAAAAAGGAAAATAATGTTTTTATCCTTCCTTACATAGCAACGTAAAAAACACAACTAATGGATCTTGAAAGCATGCCCATAAAACTTAGCCTAAGACGACGGACCCAAACATAAGCTTGTCCAATCTAATTAACGACTAATCCAACCCAAATAACAACTAAATTAACGAATACTAATGCTGGAAAATGAGGGCTAACAAGGCCCGTCTTCAATAACAACACTTAGACAATTACTATGACTTACTAAATGAGACTCCACACATTCGGCCATAACTAAGACAAAAGTAATGCAACTTGAGCTGGAAATTTCGTCCCCTCCTCCTGACAAATAGCTCTACACTTGGAGACTCCGTGCTCCCATCAAGTATGGTAATTCAAACTTATATGTGAGAACAAATTAAAATGAGAAAATATAGATTTAATATATTCATGAACTTATAATATAATTAATCTCCATGTTGGAGACTACATACATACGACATATTTGATAATCATTAACACTTTCATCGCATATTTGATAATCATATTTTATTGAGGAAGAATGGAAATACACAATCAAGAAAGAAGTTGGATAGTTTACCAAACTTGTCTCACTGATTACTATAATATTGGTTTCCAAAGGAACATTAATTAAGAATTAATATTGGTCATTGAAGGGTTGGAATGTTCTGCAGCATTGCAATTTGGAGTCGTTCACCAATTACACCTTTGCCGTTTATATTCATCATCAAATGCATTAATCAAGTGTATTAATCAAATGCATTGATGAAAAAACAAATTAATATTAAAGGGAGGAAATACAGTGATGAATGGCATAGTACATTAATTGTGAGCATAAAAATGGGTATACCAAGCGAGATTAAAGCCCCTACAACCCCACCACAGCCTCCACTCTCACCCTGCCTAATGGCCCTAAACTAACACTTCTTTTTTCTTTTCATCACAAGGGGAGAGCGGAGGGCGAAGAAGGGGTACTAAGTCTTAATTAATGGTGAGATAGAAGTAATGATCATAATCATGTTACTCAACTAAAAAATGAAAAAAAAATTGATTTTAATCATTTTATGTACGTCTAGAATGTAATTTTGCTCGGGAATACTTATCGCATAACTATGTGGCCAAAGGCATTATTATTGATATCAAAGCGCATACCATCTATTCATCACCGTCACTGCTAGGTATGAAGTTCCTCTACCGTATTACTACCACCTCTAGCAAGAGAATAACCTGGACCATTTGTGAAAGTAGTCCTTCAGTGATGGAAGAGAATAACCAATTAAGAACAGTCTCATCTTGAAATTAATCAAAGTCAGATGTCCAGGATTGGGGTCACCTCTAGCAAGAACTTGAGACGGAGGTTCTTGCGAGCCATTAACATGACAAATCATGCATGTTATATCCATGCAGCAACGGACGTACTTGTGTTTTCCAAAAGCAAGCAACGGCCTTCAAATGCCGTACAATTGAACGTTGAAATTTGAGCTATTGCAAGGGTCAAAATATTTTCATATTAAATCTGGAAAAAAGAAACATCAATTGGAATACAGTGAGAAAATAGCATTGCAACCATGACATACAAAGAAAATAAAATTACAACCACGAGTATTTTCTCCATTTCACGTTTTCAATTTTACGCTTTTTAATCAATATATTTGAAATCTTAATTCAACAGAAAAGCAGTTCAAACTATTACCTTCAGGGGATTCCATAATGACCTAACTATTTTTTTTGCTTTGGCATCCTCCACAAATAAACTTTGATCTTTTATCCAGTAATGCATTCTTTTTGAGGCTTAAATTTGACAAATGCTGTGCCAATCTAGTTTTGAAAATTGTTAATAATTTTTTGGATAAGTCAAATTTTATTCCAGAACAACATAAAGGTACATTACGAAAAACCATTTACTTTTATTCCAGATGGTTGAAATGGATTGTTTTAAACAAAACAATTCGACACTTACCTGCAATATTTGCACCTTGAATCTTGATCTTGGAATCCCGATACACAACATGATTATTTAGTTCTTCCTCGAAGGATTCAGTTCTGCTGCCATGAGTGCTTGCTACCCGTATTTTGGATTGGCCGAAAAGATGTTCTTTATTAACCCACTCTTCAATCGCGTTCGTTCTTCGATTAAAGTAAATAAGATTTACTTTTCAGAATAGTTTATTCCACCTTTATTGGAAAGGGATAAATTTGGAAGTAAATATAAGCTTCTGATTGCACATTAATGCCCACTATAAGGGTATTTTTTGGCCTCTCATACTGCTTTTTTGACTAACATCAGCAGTATTCCTAACAGGATTAGATGCCAAGGAAATATCTGATAAACATTTGCTCATTTAAAAGGGGAATCTGTAATATGGTAAATCTTAGGATTGTTTCATAATTTGATCGAACCATAGGGAAGGTAAATATAATTAACCCTAATTTGTAGTATCTCAATAGTTAAAGTTTATAATATCACAATAGCTAGTTTGTCTTTTCTTCCTAATTTATGTTGATGAGATGCAATAGTTAAAGTACTCATGTTACACAGGAAAATTTTCTTTAGGAAATTTTCAGAATTTTCAAGGGGTAAGTTCCCTCCTCACATCCACATAGCTCCGCAAATGAACAATATTCAGTAGTCGCAATTGCTTTGTACAATGTAATCTGCCGTTAATATAGTAATGTAGATCACCACATACAACTTTAAACGATTCTTCATAGAATGGTAATTTTAGATGATAAAATCAAGATCTCCCATTTTAATTTTTATGGGCGGCAAGAAATAGTTGTAAAACACTGTTACTCATGCCCAAAATCCCACGAGAAACACTCATGTGGGACATAAATAGAGGCCTTTTTTTTTTCCCAGAAACGATAACAATTGTATAACTTATTTTTTCCTAATCTACAGAAGAAGGGAAGTCTAAAGAAGCTTATGTTATAGGTTAGCAAATGTACATACCTTATTAAATCAAAAGAATACTTTAACGTCACTCTTAAATTTTTTTTTTGCTATAGGTAGGATTTGAACCACTCCAACAGTCCAAAGAGGAACTTAAAGGTACTCGAGCATGTAATTCTCTAACGAAAAACAAAAGCAGCCACGAAAAGACTCAAAAGTTTGCAACTTTTGGATATTCCTTTACTGTTCCAAACTTCCCAAAAGAACTCGCTGCCATAAGCTTTGTCATGATCCACAAAAAAGGGGCCTATTGTTGACATAGTCCACGAACAATTACGATGCAATTTTACACATTCAGTCCATTTTTTTTTTTTACTGGTTAATTGATCAACCCTTTAAATTAAGTGCACTTATTATGGTTAAAATCATCATCAAAATTGCCTTAGGAGGTTGAATTCGTGATAATAAGCTATTACAAATATTTATGTACATCGGTTATTTCAACTTGTGGTTGAAGATTCAAAAAAAAAAAAAAACTTGCAGTTGAAAGATCATTGAAAGCAGCTTAATGTTTAAAATAAAGGTGCGAGCATCTAGTCTTATAAGCCATTAGAGCTCCTCACAATTTCTCGATTCTCTTGGTGACGGAGCTCCAATAACATGCATCAGCGGAGGAACTATTTCAATGGTGCATCAAGTTCAAGTAATTGCCAACAATCAAATCATCGAGGGTGAAAGAAGTGGAAAATTATCAAGGGTGAAGATAGAGAAGGTGGAGCACTACAATGAATATGAGACAGTGTTTTGTAATTGTAGTGAACCATGTCGAATAGCTACTTCATGAATATTGTTAAATCCAGAAAAAGATTCCATGGCTACAAGAATTATGGGGTTTTTTTATTTTGTCAATATATTTGAGGGGATTTTTTTTTTTTTTTTGTGTTTTGCAAATATAAGTGGATATGGATATTTAGTAGTAGTTTCTGATTTAGTTTCACTTGCTTTGCAATAATGGGCAATCTAATTTCTACACCTAATGGGGTATTACTATTCATTATTGTCATCGAAAACTTGCAAGTATTTTTTGTGGTATGATCCGCCAATGCCGAAGATGATAAAAAATATGATGGCAAAATTGTTGAAAGAACTAAGGAAAGCTGAACAAGAGAACCATGTCATGAAGATTGAACATACAAGGTTGGAAGAAGAGAACGAGATGATGAAGCTTGAAATTGGAAAGCTAAAACCTGGGAACAAGTTGTTAGTTTTTGTTGTCGTTAAGCTACTTCTAATGATCTTTCTAATCTTTTTCGTCCCTTAATTGCAGAAGATTAGACAAGTGTGATAATTATGCCCCGGTAGGTTCATGCAGATTGAGTAAAAAATGTGGTCCAAAGTGCTATATTGGAAATGAAAAACTTCTTCAAGAACTAAATTGATTAAAATAATTCATAAAGGATGAAATTGATTTTAGTGAAAATATTCAGGAACCAAAAAGATGAAGTTCGCTTTATATAACTCCAAGAGCATTTAGTAATGGACCCCTCGTTATTAGTAAGAATATATGTCACAAGTTTCATACTAAAGGTAGCACATAGCAATAACTACAGTAGCTCGATGCATCACAGAAGCTGAAAGCCAATTATTTCTATTTTTTGGATAAGTCAAACTTTATTCCAGAACAACATAAAGGTACATTACAAAAACTACAATAAAGCTGATCCCACAAAAGGATAGCAACCATAAACAAGAAGAACATTCAAAACCGTGAAAACCATTGATATTTCTTCACGGCACAAGGGGCATAATTTATTATTGGTAGCTTTTTAGAGCATAGCATTTCTTCATAACCAGTTGATGATTCCGTATTCCTTTACCCCTGGATTATGAACTGATGATGAGTATTCTCTGACAAGACCCTTGCTGATCACTCCTTTGTACCACTCGGCTGAAGCTTTTGGAATTCTCGTCTGGCTGTCATAGTCCACATAGTAAAGACCAAACCGATTATTGTAACCAAATGCCCGCTCAAAGTTATCAGTCACTGCCCATGTGATGTATCCGGATATGGTCACCGCGTATTCACTGCCAAGAATTAATTAAGGGTCATAATTAAGGGAAATTTAACGGAAAGCTGAAATATTTTATCACACTAACTCGATACATTACTAACTTGGTAATTCTGTTTTCTTCGTATTAATGAAAGTTATGTTGCCTTTTCAAAAAAAAAAAAAAATGCTTTGATATAGACAAGAGGAGCAAGAATACTCTTACCACCCGTTTGGTTAGAATTCCACAATGACAATGACAATGACCATCAAAAGTTCCTCAATGGCAATAGGTTTTGCCTATTCCTTTTCACTCATTTGTTAATTAGGTTGCAATGGGAATCTATTAGATATTTTCCATTTCCTTTTTTTCGTCTTCAATATTTTTCCTTGCTTCATAATGGAATCGGTTGATCTTCCAACCACCACCAAGGAGCAGCCAACAATCACAGCCTTTGACATCAGGAAACATAGTGGTCCCCAAAACTTCACAAATTTTATCTCAAATTCTTCAAACCATCTCCACCCATTTTAGTGAAAACAAAGGGCCTGTTCGGCAAACAAAGTTTTTGTCAAGTATGTCTGCTACAAAATTTTTTAACAACTTTAGCTATAGTAATCTCAAAAAACTTCTCAAATTTTTAAATTATATACTTCAAAATATCCAAAATTTAAGCAATTTAAAAATTTTTCCTGCAACTTCTGCAATAAGTTACAGTAAAGTTTTAGACAAATATTCAAAAAATTCATTTGCCAAACGGGGCCAAAATTTCAATTGAAATTCAACAAACTATTTTTTTCCAATTTGTACAAATCTGAAAAACCACCACCATCACCACCAATTGCTAATTAAAAAAAAGTCACCATGAATACCCAAAAATTGACCATAACCACAGAAGAAGAAGAATAATAATAAAAAAAAAACTCAACCATTACCAGCGAAATCAGGAGAAGAAGAAGATGAAAATGAAGAGAACTCAACCATATCTAGATTGGATCCCATGGTTGACCTATGTTGGAGGAATCTAGAACTGATGGGTTAAGGGAAAGCTTAGGTAAGGAGGTAGAAACAAGGGGTGTGGGGTGGTAAGGATGAGAGAGCGAGAGAATTTTGTGCGATGAATTTTTTTTTTTTGTGGTTTGGTGGGTAATCAAGGCAAAAGTACCCAATTTACTCTGAAGAGTACCCATTGAAGAGTTTTTGGTCTTCCATTGTCATAGATTCATTACCTTTGCAATGTTCCAAACATTATCAATGATAATCATTGATTGTCATACATACCCAAACGGGTGGTTACCAATTCTTTTGTCAACCATGTCATTGGAGTCTTGAAGGAAGGATGGGCCAAAGACTCTGCAAAGGGAGACAAGCCAATGCGATTTTTTGTCTATTCTATCACTGAAAGTCTTGAGGGAAGGATGGGCCAAAGACTCAGCAAAAGGATTCAAGTCATTGTGAATTTTGGCTATTCAGAAAAGTAAGATTAAGTAGAACTCGACCGTATTTTTTTCTCAAATACTTTACTTCATTTTTTAGAAGAGTCAAGACACTATTATGATAAATCCAGTTGTTCACCTACAATTGGCAACTAGTATTCTGTACTGTGCTAATACAAATTTAAACAAATTTTATCAACTAAAGATGCAATACAAAAATCTTTTGATAATGTCCTACTTTTCTTCTTTTGGCTCACTAGTTAGAAAAAATCAAGTTACGATAAAATTCGGATTTAATCACAGCTCCAGCTTCCATTCCCACATTCTATGTGCAATTGAGAAGGACTGACAATCCTTGACTTGTCTGACAACAAATCGAACATGCAATTGCAATTCCAAAATGTTTTGAAAACTTAACTTCTCAACTTTGGGCACTGAACTTGAAAAATAAAATTGGTCTTCAAGGGAGAATTGTCATGACATTTACAACAAACTCACAAAATGTTGATTGAGAAGTCTAAATTTGAGTTGCAATTTCTTGGAAGGTTCGCTACTAACCATGATGATTGGCCAACTCCAAAGAAAACTGGAAGTCCTTGACGTTGGGAACACTCATATTTTTTTTTCAATAACGATAACTAATCTAACCTACTCCTAATCTATGAGAGAATGGGGGTTGGGGAAGGGGGAAGCCTAAAGAGGAGTTGGGGGAAAAAGCCTAAACCATCAAACCAAATAAATGCATTACTGCACTTCTAAATTTTTAAAAATAAGAAGCGTTATACTTCTTGTGTAATGTACTTAGATAGGATTTGAATCTGGATAGTTGGGAACACTCATACAAAGGTCATACAAAGGTGACATATTTCCAATATGACTAACGGAAAAGTCTTTCAGATTCCAAGTCTCTAAAATCTTGAAAGCTAGTAAATATTTGGTATGATGGTTATTTGGACCCATTGACTGACAGTGACTTTTCGGATATAACAAACCATTTTCAAAGGACAATTTTTCTACGTGAAGCATTTCCACGAAATTGGAATGACGGGTCTTCCACGAAAGTATTGACTGCAAGTCCCCTTCTAACTATTGGACCAATTCCAATGATTTATACTCGACGCGACCATTTCTTTCATGTACATTAATATCCTGCCAAAATTTGCCAACTCTACCTGATCAATTAAAACCCCTGTATTAAGTTCATAAAAGATCTTTTATCAGCCATTCGATCATCTCAACACATATACCTTCTGCTGCACGCCTTATTCCATTTTTTTTTTCAGTGGATTTAAAACCTCAGGTTTCATCTTTGGTCAAATAGCTACTAACCAGCTCAGCCCAACTGAGTCGGCCACCAGAGAAAGACTTAAAACTTTCTTTTAGTGTAGGTCGAAGGATCAAATTCTTCGACTTGCATTCTTCTCTAGATTTTCTTAAAAATTTCACCGAGTGTACAGGCACCCATCTGACCCGATAGCAGTTTAGTCCCCTTCAGATTCTCCATTGACTTCTTTCGATCCACCCCTTCCTCTTAGTGTAGAATAGGAGTAGTAATTTATGTAGAATAGAAATTATTGTGCCGACAAACAAAAAAAGCTACTTGCAGCACCCTGTGCCCACTGGGCCGGTCCAATAACCTTTTGAGCAGAAATCACGGGCTCAAAATGGTTAATACAAAGTTATTATTAATTCGACGGGCTGGATGTTATATTATTATTTCTTTCCTCTTTCGCTAGCTGATGTGGGTCATCACACTCTTCCCACCTTTTAAACTTTGTATTCTTGCAAAACCCGTTACAATCCCATTGTTCATTTAATCGTGCATGGATTAGAAGTGACTCGTACGGATTCTAAAGGTGGCCTCTTGTCGAACCTGACATTTAGTCTTGTACAATACTTAATTCCTTACACTCCTTTGCGTAGTTGAAACCCCCACTTGACCCTAGGCTTATCGAGCACAAAGATCACGTGAGATTTGCTCTGATACCATTTGTGATACCCCGCGCCTGCTGGGCTGGTCCAATAACCTTTTTGAGTAAAAATCACGGATTTAAAAGGATTAATCCAAAATTATTAGTTTTATACGATTTCTTTCCTCTTTCGCTAGTGGATGTGGGACATTACACTACTATTGTATCTCGGACGATGCATGCGCAAAGACCATATACGAAATTATTTTGCAATCTAGAAACTAGGATTCAATTTAAACATGTATCTCACAAGTCAATGTGTTTTTCCTCTAGCTAAGCCAAGCCAATTAGTTGCAACCGTCGAAGCCCATATAATGATATCTAAACTAGCGCAAGTTAGTTAAATGGACTAATTCTACTTTGCATTTCTGAACTTGTATTACTTTTTATTTTGCACTATAAATTTCAATTTTGAACATTTTGCATTATAAAGTCTTAATTTCAGATGCCTTGCACCATAAAATCTCAAGTTTGTCCAATTAATGACTATGTTCGCAAAATTAATGAGATAAAGAGTGGTGACAATTAATGATAATGTACCATTTTATTCTAACAGCGATCCCCTAAAATTTTTGAGCACTTGTATTACAGTATCCTTAATTTATAAGGTCTCAATTACTAATATTATTTACAAAATTAACGAGATAAAAGATGATATAAATTAATGACAATGTATTAGTTTATTTTTTTATGATACCTTGATACTTTTTGACTACGTTCGACATATTATCAATGATTTGTTGGATTCTCTATGCTGTTAACTTTGATAAAGTTGTCATTGATTGGACTTAAATAGAATAAGTTTGAGAGTTTAGGGTGTAAAGTGTCTAAAATTAAGATTTTAAAATGCAAAGTGTCTAAAAATTAAAGTTTAGGGTGCAAAGTAGAAAAGTGATATAAGTTCCGAGGTGCAAAATGTAGTTTTGCCTTCACTGCCAATATATTGCTTCTCAGCTTCTTTGCTGTATAATCCTTGCTTTCCAACATATATTATCAAGGTAGCTTCTCTGTGGTTAAAGTGCATCTGTTGTCGGGCCATTAACTATAAATTTTGATTTTAAAAATTATTTTGCTAAAAACAAAATCCCTGGATTTTATTGTTGCTATCCTCGAATCTCACCTCTATTTTCCTAGCAATTATTTTCCGTGCTTAAATATTCAATTTTCTTTTTGAAAAGTCTAAACGCTAAGCCTTTCTACATCAGTGTAGGAGATCTCTCACTTTCATAGCTTCGCACAAATCACTAACATTATGCAAAATTTCCAGAAAGGAAGAAAAAAGTCCAAGTCATTTATTCACCATGATATTGACAATGAAGTTGATCTACATGTTTAAACAATGCCATGTTGCTGATATAAATGCAGTTGGATGGTAGTAAATTGTACCTTTCAAATTGGCCTAGTTAGTTTTTCTCCGAAGTTATGGCTTAGGATAAACAAGATACCATCTCAGAAATGTGGAAGCTTAAGGTTGCCGAAGGCCATGGACCGTGGTTGTTTAGCACCAACAACTTTCTTGGTAGACAAATATGGGAGTTTGACCCTGACCTCGGCACCCCAGAAGAACGAGCACAAGTTGAAAAAGCTAGAACGGATTACCAGAAAAATCGATTTCAAGCAAAGCCCTCTGGCGACATCCTTAAGCAAATGCAGGTAAAGTATAGTAGCTTTGTTCCCGTGTTGCCCAAAAAACGAGAAAAAGAATTAATAGACACCTGATATTTTGAGGTTTCTGTTCATTCAATAGAATCTATAACCAGACGCTTCCCCACTATGTCGACCTATTAAATAAAAAGCGAGCCTTGATTTAAAGAGTTGGTGAAACAGAAGAATTACTAAGCAATGAAACGGTGGATTAATTAACTGGTCCTTTTTTTTTTCTTGTGTTGCTTGATCAAATTCAAGTTTAGTTTTTCTCATACAAGCATAATGGACCTGTTCCTTTTCTGTTCCTTCCTTCCAACCCGTCGCCGCCTAACAAAATGTTGCAATACCTAAATTTTGTAATCAGGTAGAACCAATCGAAGTATCAAACTGGACTACCTTAATTGCAGAGAAAGCAATTTGCACTAGACTACCTTAATATTCCTAAAGTCGCTGTTTTTTTTTATGTATGTGTACCAGCTTATCAAAGAAAACCAGGCAGATCTAAGCTTGCCAAACATACTGTTTGAGAGAATAGAAGGAATCACCACTGAAATGGTTACAAGTGCTTTAAGGAAAGCCGTGAGATTCACCTCAGCTGTCCAGGCACAAGATGGACACTGGCCTGCTGAAATGTCTGGGCCATTGTTTTACCTGCCTCCTCTGGTAAGCGTCTAACTAAGAGTCCTCTATGGTTGTGTTCACGATTATAGCTTTGATTCACGGATCAGATCATGTTGTAGTTGATGTAACCTCATTTGAGCGATTCAAATCTATTGTTCAAAATTCAATAAAAAAGGAATTTACAGTTTGAAATTAATAATTTTAATGATCAACTCAAGTCAATAGCAATCCAATCTAGATCACTAATTGTTTAATGTGTTATACTTGCAATTGCAGACAATCCGCTTATACTAAGGCTCTGTTTGATAATATAATTCAACACTTAAGTTTAATGGATTCATATTTTAACATGTTCGAACGTGTTTGATAACAAAAATTGAACAACTAAATTAATTAAATCGTACTAAATTTCTTGGGTAAAACTTATTTCAAAAAAATAAGTGATAAACTATTTACCTATCACTTAACGTAATATACACTCAAATGTTTCAGATTTAGTACTTAATAAATTAATAATTTAATGAATTCAGATTCCAGGTTCCGATTTTCAAATCTCAATTTTATGTGATGCATCTTAAGTATATTAGTTTTTGGACAAAAACTTGTGTAGATTCACTCGTAAGCCAGGTCGCGCAGAAACTTCCACGTCATCAGAAGTAATTGAGATTGAAATACTCAGAATTCCTTTGCCTAGCTAGGAACGGTCTGCACTTTGGTCATTTTCTCAATTTTTTCTTTTCGTTTCGAAATACAAGTATTAGTACAATTCAAAATCCTACTGCAACAATCTTCCAGATTAGGTTTCCTTTTGCTTTATTCCACAAGCTCTGTCTCACCCTTCTCGTAAGATCTCCAAACCTATCTCCTTCCCCACTATAATCTTCTTTTTATTTTTTTGTAATTTCTGGTGTAATGTTGGGTTAACATTTGGGGTTTTCTTCATAATTTATTAGCTGAACCAAAAAACAAAATATTAAAACCATGATCTTAATTTTGTGAGAAAGAGGGAAAGAGGTCATGGCAAAAGGGGACGAAGAAAAAGCCGACGACGAGTTCGGCGGAAAAAGATTCAGCAGCAGTGGAGGCACAAGGGAAGGGGAACGGAGCAGTGACAAATTTGAAGGATGGGAGAGGAGGGAGGAAGTGATGTGTTGATAATAGTGATGATGGTGGTGGTGGTGATACCTCAGGTGGGAAATGGGGGAGGGGGCTAAGAGGAGGGATCTATTGGGATTGATGTCTACAAGTGAGTCCGTGGATCGAGTCTATACAAGTTTTTGCCTAGTTTTAGACGCTCCGTGATGGATTTGCAAAGTGCCTACCGCAGCTAATTACATGTCTTATTTTCATATTCTTAATCATTCAATACGACATGATGTCAATGAACTTTACCTCTTGCTACATGCAGACCATGCTCCTGTACACTAGCTGTGGTTCTATCGGCAGAGCACAAGAAGGAGATTATGCGCTATATTTACAATCACCAGGTACTCAGAAAATTGGTTGTGTACAGATTGTGTTGGTTCCGTAGGTTTTCAGTTTAACCCCGTCGATGTACATTTGACAATGTTTGACTCAGTTTCACGAGGTTTTTGAGATGTCCCTAATTGGTAGAAATTAAAAAAATAATAATAATAAAGAGACTAGCTTAGTTATTTTTCAAATGTTACACACCAAATTAGTCCACATGCATTTGGATGATGATAGCTGACTAAACAATTTCATAATATTCGTTTTCCTTCCTCTTGTTCTTTTGTGTGTGTGTGTGTGTGTGTGTTTTTTTTTTTTTGCTTCCAGAAATAAATAGAAAAGGTTGGCAAAACTTTTGTAGACTTTTTAATTGCTAGTACAGAATTTTTATTTTATGCATCACATCACGATAAAAATTCTTAATTTTGCACTTATTTGTGGCGAAGGTTCAAAGCCCTCGTAAAACTTTTCGCTTCTTTGTTAAACACTCGCTATGCTCAAATCCGCAGAATGAAGATGGAGGATGGGGATTTCACATAGAAGATCACAGCACCATGTTTGGGTCAGCAAATAACTATGTTGCTCTTCGTTTGCTTGGCGAAAACGTTGATGGCCCGAATGGTAATGCTCTTTCAAAAGCCCAGAATTGGATATTAAATCACGGAGGCTTAACAACGATACCATCCTGGGGAAAGATGGGTCTCTCGGTAAATTCCTATCCAAATTTGTCCCGGATATAATTTTCGAGACAAGTCCACAATTGGCTTACATGTTTATAATGCCGTCCTTAATTTTACTACGTGCACAGCTTATCACAAACTATACAAAATTTTTATTGGAGGAGGAGAAGGATCTTGACATTCGTAAAAAGAGAGAGGAAAGAGGTCGAAGAATCGAGAAAGGAGTTTTAGTAGGGAAAGAAAAAGAGAGGTCATGCGTTCGAATTTTTCCCTAGATTTGAACCCCTCTGTCTAATTTGGGTGCGTCATTGGGGGCTACAACATATTTCTCGGTTTGGTGTGTCGGCTAGAGTTCTAAGTGGCTCGAATCGAAGCATGTTCTGAATTACCAAAAAAAAAAAAGAAAAAAGAAGAGAGAAAGAGAAGAGGTGCAGAAAACCGTATTAACATATTCTTCATTAACAAACTTTTGAGCTCAATTCCATACACATCAACTGATTAATAACCGTCTTTTCTAACTAATCGCTAGTAAATGATGCTATTTTAGTAATACTTGACTCTAATTGCAATACAATTATGATTTATACTGAAACGACATTAACAACATACTAAAACGACAATTTATAACAGAAGTTGCTTGCTGACACTGTAATGCATGTGTTTGTGAAATTTGCACTGATATATCATATATGGACGGACACAGCAGCTAGATCACAGGTTTGGACGGCTTAACTCCAAAGTAGAATGACACTTTCCTCATTGTCTTGATTTCGTTATATATTTAACGAAATTTCACTCTCTTAATTAGCTGATCGGACTGTACGACTGGTCAGGCTGCAATCCCATTCCTCCAGAGTTATTTCTTTTACCTTCCTGTTTGCCAATACACCCAGGTACTAATTACTTGTAGCTTGCCATCACTATTAAATTAGATTCTGCTGATTATTTTTTTCTTTCTACCAAATATCAATTTCTGAATATTCATTCTTTATTTGTATGGATTGCACACCAGTTTCTCACACGGAGACAGTATAAAATTATTTATTCATTTGAAAAACTCAACATTCCTGCTAAAGATTAATTATCTATCTAGAACGTTAATCATTAATATACTGGCATTAAAAAAATTTAGAGTGACTAATTTACCAGCTAATTTGCTTTTCCCGGTAAGCATGAGCTGAGCATGTTACTACTCAGACCACGCCACTTCTGAACCAAAATCCTTAGAAGTAGGCCACTTCGTGGACACTTATTCTTTACCTCAACTTGCCTTTTGTTGAGAGTTATTAGCAAGTAACTCATATATTGCAACCAATTCTTCCGAAATTTTATCACTAATATACCCTCCTACTGCAAAATCTACCATATTTTGAGTCGCGAAAGTCAATCCATCATAGAAAAACTACATTGTAGAGCTAACAGATACTGGTGATGAAGACATTGACTAATTAGGAGCTTAAATCGTTCCCAAACTTTGTGAATGGACTCTCCCTCCATTTGAGCAAAGTAGCAAATCTTGTTCCTTAGATCAATAGTTTTTTTGTGGAGAGTAGTACTTGGTCATAAAGATATTGTAAATATCTTCCACATTCTAAAGGATCCCGCAAGCAAGTTTTGCAGCCAAGATTTAGCACGGTCCTTGAGTCAGTAGGGAAAACACCTCATCTACAGATCATCTTTTAATATCCTACTTAATGGAAAAGTTTACACCACCGAATAAAATTTTCGGATAAAAGATAGCGGGTCTTCATTAGTTAAACCATGAAAAGCAGGAAGCATATTAAAATGCAATGTCTTGAACTTGTAATTCCTAACCCTATCATTTAGCCGGATATAATGTGAGGAAGCTACTATCACAGAACGTTGGATGTCCCTCAGAAGAAGTCTAGCAGGTGGAGCTGGTGGTGGATTCTGATTGGTAGGAATGTCCAAAGCCATCATAAACTAAGGTACTTGAGCAAGAAAAATAAAAATAAAAATAAAAGACAAAATACAAAAATAACTAAAGTAGAAAAACTTAGCATTGTCCTCAGTGACAGCGCCAAAAACTTGATCGACGGACTCTAATATACTCTTGTGATTAAACTAAGTATGTTTATCTATCTGGTACACGGTTGTATATCCCTTCTCAATTTAATACAAACTGTAAGAGCATGTCTATGGTGGCCAAACATAAATACGTAATTAAAATTGATATAGATAAATTATAGCAAAAGGCAAAAGTTAAATTAGAAAAATTAATCAAATTCCTTTATAAAAACCCTAACTCTATCAACAATTTAGTTCAACATGATTAGAAAATTAAGACCACGAATTCAAAGAGTTACTACAAACATAAGAAAAGAGTAAGAAAACTTCTCAGCTGCTTGTTGCAATCTACTTCTTGCGCGTTCCTTGAATCACCTCTATTTGATCTTGATCTCTCAAGATTAAACTATGAAAAAATATTAAAACTAGTTTAGACTAATGTTTTCCACCCTAAAACGACCTAAAAACCCCCTATTTATAGCTTCTTGAACATGTATTCCAAACAGGATAGGAATAGGCTTTATTGAATTCGAAAAAACACATTTTTGCACATTTTTTCAATGAAGACCAGCCCAATGACTGGCCCAATGTCAGGCGTCGGTCTTGGATCCTTCTGCAGATCGATAGGGATCTACACATGGATCAATTTTGAAGCCCAAAACTCCACCAAATAGGTCGGATCAGTTCTTGCTCAAAACACAAAAGTTGTAGTCATTTAAATAAGCTTTCCAACTCTATAAGAACCAAGTCATCATTTGAAGGTTTAAACATTGAAAGATGTCTAAACTACTGAGATGTGGTTGTAAGAGTATTGCAGCGCAACTATACTTTAGTAATTTAGATTTTTGACCATGAAAACGTGAGAATCAAACTTTGATGTCTTCATAAAAGTTATAGAGCATTCTCTTAACTTCAAATTGAATTAAGAATCATCTCAATCTGATTTGTGTAGCTCAAATTATCACTAAAATACTGAAACATGTCAATCCTATCAAACCCATTTCTCTTGATTTTTTCCTCTTTTATTGCTTCTTCACGCAACGTTTGTGGTCCATTTTCCCTCTAATGGGTTTTCACCTGTTAGAATAATATAAGAGCAAAATTAAGTAGTTTCTAAATAAATCTCAAATAATATAGTTAATTAGCAACTTATGTATATAAATGCACTACAATT
Source organism: Coffea humblotiana (assembly GCA_023065735.1). Taxonomy (NCBI): domain Eukaryota; kingdom Viridiplantae; phylum Streptophyta; class Magnoliopsida; order Gentianales; family Rubiaceae; genus Coffea; species Coffea humblotiana. The sequence goes on along the minus strand of CM041215.1, from coordinate 24,280,180 downwards.
GATACCCTATCACCTTTCTTCATTCAATATAGGAAATTTGTGGTGCTATTTACGGGAAACATATATGCCCCTTGCATATTTGTATGGGAGGAAATATGTTGGGCCAATCACCGATCTGATACTATCACTGAGAAATGAGCTCTACAATGAACCTTATGATACAATCAATTGGAATGCAACACGACATTCGTGCCTAAAGGTAATTAAGTTGCAATAGTGAATAACATAACACACCCCCCCCCCCCCCCCCGATTTGTGCAATATAACTTCACAAAGTCTCTGTAATTTCTCCCATACACACCCAGAAAAAGTGCATTGGAAGAATAGATGCTAAATCGTTTCATTTTCTTGATTGCACAGAACACAAACTACAGAGAAATTAGCTACTCTCTATCTAGCAAGTCTGTCCTTGGTCAACGGTTTGTGTTGTAGTGCTAACCTCAGCAGTCAGCACAAAGCAAACTTTAGTATATTACAATTCCCCAGACAAACTTGAACCAAGATACCTTAGCTCCTGCGCGGAACAGTTTTTTCCACAGCAGACTTAACAGAAAATACTCCATTAGCAGCTGCTGCCCATCTAACACAATCCTGCATATAAGATTGCAGTAAAGTAGGAACACTGCATTTAAGCTCTTGCTCCTTAGCATTAAAACGTCTTCCGGTAGGCCAATTCCGTTCTCCATTCTCCTTCACAATTCCATTCTTTGCTTGCTTCAATACTAGCTAGCAAGGAAGAAATTCCACACTAGAAACGTTCATTCCATTGTTCAAGATTCAATTTGGGCATTTAGATGCCTTCTAAGTTTCCTCAAGCTCCTTATTAAGTTGTCCTTTGGAATTAATTATTTTGCATGCATGAACAAGACATGAAATGTAACAATTCTCAAATGCAGGACGATCTCACCAGCCCTCAACCTTTTATGCAAGATACAGTTTGGGACATCCTCCATCACGTTGGAGAGCCAGTTTTAAAGCTCTGGCCCTTCTCCAAGCTAAGAGAAAATGCTTTGCGAAAACTAAATGGCACACATTCATTATGAAGATGAAAATAGTAGATATGTTAACATAGCATGTGTACAGAAGGTAAATCCAGAAACCTTGGCCCTATCTGTCCATTAGAATCGATGTGCTTCAATTACATTTTCCAATAGCTAACGACTATTAATTATCGTTTTCGTTCTGATAAAACTTTTATTGCACATTGAGTTTTAGACATGATAGACAACATGAAAAGATGGTAATATATAGTTCAGATTTCACGTTTTTATCGCAGAAATTCTTTACCAATAACGCCAACTGATGCATTTGAACTCGAAATTTTTTCTTATTACTATTATTTTTTCAATTTTTATAGTTCAAAGGAGACTCCAAAGCATACAAGAGGAAGGAGAAATGAGAAGGGTTTAAGAGTCGAACTAAACACTTTACAGCCACCTAACTAATATCTCTACCAACTAAAATGGGACTTAGAGACAAAATCCTTCTGATTATAACAGATGGATCTGATGTACAAAAGACTTCATTCTCCTTGATTTGAAATTTATGTTCCAATATGGCTTGTCATTCTGTAAACAATTAAGACAACATATTGATTCGACAATTTTCATAGGTAAATTCTGTTTAAAAAAAGGTATCATATACACCATAAGATAAATTGTCTAATCTTTGCAATCTCATTTAAACAGGTGCTCCACATGATGGCCTGTTGGGCAGAAGATCCAAATCCAAACTCAACCTTTTTCAAATGTCATCTTGCCCGAATTCCTGATTACTTGTGGGTTGCCGAAGATGGGATGAAAATGCAGGTCTAATTAGTCAACTCTCTAGATGATCTTTCATTTATTACCATCTGTGTAATATCTGTGTAATATGTATCCAAACAACTCTACATTTCACCAGTATATAACTATGGGAAAAATCCAAATATTAGCACATCATTAACTTATCTACAGCTTATTGAATGCAAATTAGTAACAACATTCTTGAAATTTAGATTTCTAATTCAAATATATTCTTATCAAATGCAGAGTATGGGTAGTCAACTATGGGATACTGTTTTTACCACACAAGCAATTGTTGCAAGTGACCTCGTAGATGAATTTGGTACAACTTTGAAAAAAGCGCATCAATTCATCAAAAAATCCCAGGTATTACTTCCACTCCTCAAGGCTTTAACTAAGGTCTCCTTTTTCCTCCTAAGGCCTCTTTCTTAGAGTAATTTGTTGATTATTAATTTAATGAAATTTTTTTATGACACTTGTGGATTTTACACATGATTGGTATTATTGTTCACAAGTCCTTAAAATTGTGACACAAATTTAGACATGTTGATAGTAAAAAATTCCATATTTGACTATGATACGAAATGAATATCTTTTTTTTTTTATTAACCCTCCCACACATTCTCACACCCTTTCTACTCCAACTATTAGACATATGATTTGAACTCTGAATCTAAATTTGATAATGGGGAAGACTTTCATAGATCACCGGACTGATCCCGGTGGTTAACCTCAAACTCAATATGTTAAATATTCTGCTTTTTCTTCATTCTTATGTTTCTATTCTTCATTTCAATTCTTTCCGGGGAATAAATGTTTTTTGTTGTATCTTATATCCGGAAAAAAAAAAAAGATACAAGAAAATCCATCGGGCAACTTCCGTAGCATGTACCGTCATCCATGTAAAGGTGCTTGGATGCTGGCTGATAGAGATCATGGCTGGCAAGTTTCTGACTGTACTGCTGAGGCACTGAAGGTTTTTTACCTTTTTCCCAAAAAACAAAAAGAAAACAATAATGATTGTTTATCTAAATGATCGTTTACTTGTATATTACATCATATAATCATATTTTAAATTATACGGTTCATCCTTCCTTAATTCAGGCATCACTACTGCTTTCGAACATGTCAATAGATGTTGTGGGCGAAATGATTGAAGTTGAAAGACTATATGAAGCTGTTGATTTTATTCTAAGTTTACAGGTTAGGGTTTAATTCATTTAGGGGGGAAAAAAGCATTCTTAGATTTTTTTTATTAACTTTTACTTTTTGTCTCGACATTTTGCTTATACATAGGGCAAAACTGGAGGTTTTACCATTTGGGAGCCGGCAACTTTACCAAAATGGTTTGAGGTAACTTCCTTGGTGTAATAAATACTTCAATTGCCTTCTGCATTCCCTTCAAATCCAACCTTCAACCAAATTCCATAGTATGGAAAACAACTATTCTTGAAGTTATTATTCAACATGCTCATTACATACTCTAGATATATTTATCTATTAGATAGTAGATAAACTCTTGGTACATATGATGCCACTGTTTAGCAAGAAAATGTTGATTTTTGAAAAAAAAATCTCCAAACGTTTAAAAAAGAAGAAGAAGAAGAAGAAGAAAAAAAAAAAGAAACAACCTAACTTTGTGTCCACTATCTGCAACTCATCAAGTGTAATTTACTAAGTCATCTTACTTATAAAAATGGTTAATTCAATTTTTATCTACTAACTGCATTGCATTATGCACGAAAAGTTTTATGTTGATCTAATTGAGAATTCAGGACCTGTAAATATTAGGAGTTCGATTAAATTTAATGTCTAAATAATGTGCTGACACCGAAAAGGTACAGATTAGAATTATGCTGTATAGGAGACAGAATAATAATTTTTCTCAATTCCAATTTATACTAATAGATTCACACATCCGTCATTGAACTTATCTAATTGGTTTTTCATTTTTTTTGGAGCATATCTAATTGGTTTCTAATGCTTCCTTTCCTTTTTTTTTTTAGCATATCTAATTAGTTTCTAATACTTCGTTTTTTATGCTTTCCTTAGTTTTTCAATCCAACACAGTTGTTTCAAAATGCCATGGTTGAATATGAGTAAGAACCATCCATCTAGCTTATTTATCGTTTAACTTGTCAGTGATTATAAGTCAAAAAAAAAAACTTGTGAGTGATTATTCCGATATCTATTACTAATATCGATAAATGATGGTTGTAGGTACGTTGAATGCACTTCCTCTATTGTTCAAGCTCTAGTACTCTTCAACAATTCATTTCCCATGTACCGGCAAAAAGACGTAAAAGCGTCTATAAAGATCGCAACACAATTCATTGAGAAAACTCAAAATCCAGATGGTTCGTGGTAAATCCTAATCACTTGAATATGCATACAAAAAACAATGTGATAAAGAACTTCAAAGAGATTGACACATTCAAAATATAATTCACGTATTTTCCAATTGATGCTAAGTTTTCGAGCAAATCAAAACCTTAAAGTTGAATATCATAATAACTTGTACACCTATGTGCTATACGAACTTGCAACTTTTTGAAAAGTAATACTTCTATTTTCGGTTTACTCCTAGTGGTTCCTTGGCAATTCCTAATGTGCATTTTGGTTGTTGATGGAATGAAAATGGTTTTTCTTCCCTCCTCTCGCTTTATCGGATCCTACTTAAAAATATAATGTGCACAAAAAATAATCTTTGTGACCATATGAATGATGGATAATTCATTTAAAGTTCGGCATATATTTACAATGCCAATAAATTTTCGACGTAGAGTGGGCATTCGATCAACCCAGACATTTACAAAAGAAAGTCAGATTAACATATGAAAGACACATTGCATACTTGTTAAGCACCTTTATGTATGTTAAAAAGAACATTATCACAATTTCAGTTCAATGACTTTGACAGGTTTGGCTTTTGGGCAATATGCTACACTTACGCCTCTTGGTTAGCATTAGGAGCATTAGCTGTGTGCGGGAAGACATATAGCAATAGTGAAACAGTTCAAAAAGCATGTCAATTTTTGCTCTCAAAGCAACAGGAATCAGGTGGTTGGGGAGAAAGCTACCATTCATGCATTAAAAAGGTAATTTTTTTTTAATTCCTTCCATTACTTTTAACCATATTACATCTATTTGGTGTTTCATTTTCCTTTTGCCATTTTTCCCAAAAATCCACACTAAAATGTTTTTAATCTGTTTTGTTTGTTGTTTTGATGTACGTAGTGGAAATTAGAAAGCTGCTTCATGCATGTAACCCGTTTTCACCACTAATTAATTAGTTGAGCTGTACAGATGTTTTGTTTGATTAGGGCATGAATGAGAGAAGTTGACTGTTTCACCAGTGAACAGCTTTAAGTGGTAAGGAAAAGAAAAAGAATCTTAAATAAGTTTTGAAACATATTAATCCTTCGGTCAGCAACTTACCTTTCTGAACCAAAGAAACATACTTCTTTCCTTCTATTCATATATAGTGAGAACTTCTGGGCTTATAGTTGAAGATATTATTGTTACCAGGAATATACAAATTTTGATGGTGAAACATCTCATTTGGTACAAACATCATGGGCTCTGATGGCACTTATACATGCTGGGCAGGTTCGCTATCCTTAACCTCGAGATGATATGTGGCATTTTTTACTGTGTTATTCTGCTCACAAGCTAAGCAATACGACCTAAATGGTGCTTACATGACCATCGTATATCTAGTACAATGGAGTATACGTTTCATGTAAGAGGCAAAAGTAATATTTAACAATGAACTAAGTCACCCCTTGAATTTGAATTTCAAAAAATTAATAACTTAATTGTTTTGATTTGATCCAATGTGTGATTTGCTATCCAACCAAAGTAAAGTGAATAACTCATTTCTTAAATACATTTCATATGTTTGTCCTTATTACATATTCATGGATGTTTTCAACAACAGAACTATTCATATAAAATGGCATTGTATTATACAATTAAATGTCGTATTGTTTAACAGGCAAAGAGAGATCCGATACCTTTGCATAAAGCTGCAATGCTACTAGTCAATTCACAGATGGATGACGGATCTTTTCCTCAGCAGGTACATTTATTGAGAAAGTTGTCAATAAAATTAGTTTCAATTACTTGTAATCCATGAATATTAATTACATCACCCAGGGTACGTTTGATAAAATTGAAGTTTGAATTTATTAAATTATTAAATTGTTAAATATTAAATCTAATACATTTGAATGTGTATCATCACATTAAGTGATTAGTGAGTAACTTATCACTTATTTTTTGAATTAAGTTTTGCCTAAAATATTCAGTACCATTTCATTAATTTAAATGTTTTATTTTTAGTTATCAAACATGTCTGAACATGTTAAGATCTGAATCCATTAAATTTAAATGCTAAATTAGTTTATCAAACAAGATCTAAGTAAATGTCCATAACCTGTATAAACTGATTTAGTTTCTTTATTAGTATCTCTTGGTTTTTTATTAGACTATCACACAATGATCGGGGAGAAATACAGTTTTTGTTCCCAATGATTGATCTATGTGCCAAATTGGTCCTTAATATTTTGGCCAAAATAAATTTTGTTCCCAAACTTTGTGATTTTAGATCGATTTAGAACAACTAATGGAAATGAAACAATGACTAACGGTCAATATCAAATTGCTCTTAGTCAACAACTTTGACTTTGCACTTTTGATCTGCAAAGTTTGTGATTTTTGGCTTTTTTATGGCAACTAATGGAAAATATTCATAGCTAACGATCAACATCAAATGGCCCCTAAAGTTTGTGAATTAAATTAAATATTCGACAAATATGATCCTAAATTTCTATAAAATTTCATAAAACACTTTATATTGGCACAACATGAATGTAGCCTAAATAGTATATATATATATATATATATATCTCTTTGTTAATTAAGTTATAAGTGGATTATATTATACCAAGAATAAAGAAAACATAAAATAGTGGAAGAAAAAGAGAATTTTAGTTTTATAATTTAAGTTTACTATAGTTACTACTACAAAAATTGTTGCATGTCTTGTGCATTAGGTTTCAAATTCTTGTAACTAACCATTGTACTTATAAAACTTGTGATGGTAAGTATCAATGTGAAGTAATTTTAGGAATTCCTAAGAAAATTATTTTTATGTTTTGTTGTCTTTCTTACCAATTAAAATCTAATGTTCCAGTATTGTAGTTTTAAAGTATTTATTTTAATATTTATGTACCTTGATAATCATTTAATGGTTAATACAATATGCATAGAATACCAACTTCATTTCAAACTCAATTGACAACCTGTTAAAATACCAAAAAAAAATGATCAACTTAATTTACTAAGAGTATACATTTCTTATATTTTAAAGTAATATTTAATTAAGTTTTTCAATTATCATAAGAATAAAAATAATAAAACTCATAATTAATTAATTATTAATAGTGAGAAACAATAATATATATATGTTATGCCGAATTTGAGACTAACTATGCAAAAGAAAAGAAATATGTGATATATTATTAGCATAAATAAATGAAATAAAAATAAAAAGAGAAGACAAAAAGTTTAATTAGAATTCTTATTGCCTATTTAATACAATTTCATTCTATTTTGCATCTCAATTCATGTTAAAGCCATTAATATCGCTATTTAAAATTTAGAAAAATATAATGATTTAATATCAAAACCTTGGGGATCAAAAGTGTAAATTCAAAGTTGTTAACTAATGGCAACTTAATGTTGACAGTTAGTCATTGTTGCATTTCCGTTAGTTGTTCTAAATCTGCCTCAGATCTTAAATCTTAAATCTTGGAAACTAGATCTGTTTTGACCAAAATATTGAGGATCAATTTGGCACACAGACCAAATCTTAAGGATCAAAGCTGCAATTCTCCCCGATGCTTGACCATTATGTTTTTTGCATCTATTTTGAAAATTTACCCCATAATTCTTTTAATGCTTCTCTTGTTGATTTATCTCAGCGGTCGGAAAGGTCATAATATTGGGTAAGTTAATAAAGCAACCGCTATCTTATTATTACAAAAGAAAACACACGTATCACTATAATATCAGGGAGGGTTTTGTTTAAAAAAGATTTAACAAATTAAAAGTGGAAAGAGAGCTATCAAGGAGAGACTTAAGACGTGAATGCAATTTTGATACAGCGAATTGCACCATAATTAGTAGGTGCAAGAATTCATTCAAATCAAGTAACAAGACTTGGGTCAAGTGACTATGTCATTCAATGAATTGACAGCATAGACCAACCAATTGATCACCATTTAGCTTACTCTCTCTCTCTCTCTCTCTCTACGGTTGTTTCACCTATTCTTTGTTGTGACAGTGTATGTAGTTCATACCATCCTTTATATCGTCGAGAACTTCCATTGCACATTTAAAAAAGAATGGATATTCTTTTTTGACCTATTGCTGTATTGGTAAAGTGATTAGATTATAACAAAAACATAGAGATACACATGCTTTGGAAATCTATGGTATTTTAGGAGTTATAATTTTGTTATCTTGCAGAGATGTGCGTCCTCTAATTCTTTGTATCAATGTAAATCGTACGTAAATATATTCCATTTTATGTTGTGCCCAAAGAAGAGTCACTTAGTTAAGCGAAAACTTCTAACTTTCAATTTATTGCTCAAAAATACTGTGATTGGAAATGTTTCCAAATGCTTCCCATACATCAACAATTTTCACAATAGAAAATCGAATTACAAAGACTATCTTTTATGTTTTTTTTTAGCAAAATATTGTCATACGAATTGGATTGTTAATTTTGTTGAATCAAGAGATTATTGTTCCCATAGCGCTGTTATGAGACAACTACTTGCTTTGTGCGTAAGAATTTTTCATATCACAATCTTTTATATATGTTGCTGCAGGAGATGACCGGAGCATCCATGGGAAATTGCATATTACACTATGCTGCACATAGGAATATTTTTCCATTATGGGCACTGGCAGAATATCGAAAAAATGTTGTACCCTATCTAGCTTGATGACTTTTAATTGGTTTTATCTTGACAATACTTGATATGTTATGTACCTCGACAATGCCCTCTTATGCCACTGATATCCGTGCATGTACAAATGCATGCCAAGCATCAAGCATAAAGCACGAAATCATGTCTTTTTCACCATTAATATTTGCAGACTTCTTGAGGATGACTGTAGAGGCCTGTTGTTGCTTCGTTTTGTAACTAATTTTAGCACCAAAAAAAAGTTGTTTTTTAGATATAATACGTTTGGCTACGGCTGGTTGCGGCCGTCGTATGAATTTAGTTTGTGAATTTTCCCCTGTAATACTAGAGGGAAAGATTTCAATTCTGTTGAGAGTCACCAACTCACTGCTTGATGGGAAAAAAATGCAAAAAAGCAATATACCAGGACATAACAGTGGGTTATACCAACATATGGACAGAAACAAATCGTATAAACTCTCTATAATTAAGGACAATCTTGAAAAAGGAAATATATATGATCGCGTTGAAAATATTTTTTTTAACTGTCAATAACACTTAGACTATCCACTGTAAGGGCAGACAGAACTCAACCGGATTGAAGTAGGGATTAGAAGAAGAGGTTTATTTGGGTGCAGTGATATACCCTCTGAAGATTTTTAACTACTGGATGCGGAGTTTGATAGTATAGATAAAGATAGATTATTGCCTCTCCATGCTAATATCTTGTATTGTCTCAGCTGCTGTTGCATCCCCTTTGGAAAGGAAACAGAGAACGTGATCGCATACAGGTTTTCATGCTCTAGGATGCCAAATTGGTGGATATTAAATTCAGTTAGCATCCGCTTAAATTGATGGATTTGATTTGAATGAATTTGATATTTTAGTTAATTTTAATATGGTCTCAATTTTGAATTTTCTGTTTTTAGTTAAATCAGATCTCAGAATTGGTTTCGTATTTGGTGCAGATACAATTTAAGTACTAAGCATCATTAAATGCGAAAACTACTGCATCATCTTCTTTTTACAAGACAGACAAATTAGGGAGCACCATCACCTATAGCCCTTTCCTCTTGCAAACAACCTGCACAACCCGGAGGACCGTACTTGCTTTTCTCGGGGAAGAAAACACCACCGCTGCCGACAACGGCCCTTCTCTCAAATGCACCTAAAAAAACTCACCCGTGATTTACCTATACCATTTCTTTTGCCATCTGCCAAGTTGCCATCTTCACCTCCCTGTGTGCATGCAATAAACTGCTAAATACCAAATAATTAGGGCAAATGAAGAGGAATTTAAAAAAGAATTTGAAATAACTACTAATTTGAGTGAATTTGAAATCCACAAGTTTTAACCCTCAAAACCTTACTCCTTAGATGACCTTTCATCCAATGATTTAGTGGGGTTGACCAAGACATGCTTTTGGACTTCAATAAGCTTCTAAACAACACTTCTAACAGTAAAGTAGCATGGAAAACTACCAACAGTATAAAACTTCCCTATCCAAATTTGGAACACTTCGGATTTTCTTCTTGCCAAATAAAGGACTTTTCTGAGTTTCTGCAAAATGCAGAGAGCTTATATTGGGTCTCTTTGGATGGTATGTTTTCCGGATGTTTGTATAAAATTTTAATTTATTGTAGAATTTGTAAAAAAAACTTGTGAAGAAATTGAAAAACTTTTTATTTTTATTTTTCTTTTCTTTTTCCCCTTTTTCCCTCTCTTCTTCTTCCTTCTTGCCACTGCTGCTGCTCCAACCATCACTGGAGGTTTCAATGTTACTTTCGTTGCATAATTTTTTATGCCAACAAATAGTATCAAAACTCTAAATTCAAGAGTTTGATTTTAGGGCATCTATGATACCCAGAGGGCGTGTAAAGTTTGTGATAGACGAACCTGTTTCATAGAAGGGTACAGATCATGACATTGTGGTACAATACTCGTATATTGGAAAATTGAACAATGAGGATTGATCTTGGGGTATTCGTTTGGTGATTAACAATTAGCAAAAAATTGACCCTAATTGGACAGAAGTTTAAAAAGAGGGATTCTATTGAGATTGACAGTGATAAGAAAAAACTGCCGAATAATTGTGTTGTGCAGTGATTGGGGGAGGAGGTCCTGCCAAAGTATTGTGATTGATTCTACAGTGGAGTTTGATCGAAGTGAAAGTTTGATTTTATACTAGAGTTTGATCGAAGTGAAAGTTAAGGAAGCTAAGAAAGCCAAAAAATTCAAGCATGGAACACACTTCAACATTTTTTTAAGGTATGTAAATTTTTTGTAAATTGCCATGGATAGGAAATTTGTTGAGGGAAGTTTTGATTTGAATAGAGACGTGTATAAAAATATTCGTGTGGTGGATAAAATTATTAAGAATTATGGAATTGCAAATTTTTGTGATGAAAATTATTGGCAAAAAGAAAGACATGATTTTTTTTTTTTGGAAATTGTGTGAATAATTACCTACCATGTGAGAAACTATGGTGGTTTCATAGGTGATTGGGTCAATATGGAGGAATTCTTTAATAAGGTAGAATTAACAATAAAATTGTATGCAAAGTACAAGTTTAATCCACTCTCACCTATGAAGATGAAGGGTGGAGTTATACATTGTCTACACTGCGACGGAACTTGAAATGGTGATTCAAGTTAGAGATGTTGATGAAAAAAATAATAAGTCAAGCTATTTAGAATTTTAGCTTTTTCAGAAGTAGATTTGTTATGTCATATCTGGATTAGAATTAGTGTCAAATTTAGTTTAAGAAATAGAGTTGATTCATATTTTGGTGTTACGATTAGAATAGGTTTCATAGTTTGATCTGTCTATTCAAGAACTCAAAATCCTATATATGTAGTCGAGGAAAATAGCATCAAGAGAATAATATTTTATATTATTGTGAGAGTTCGTTCCTTTGTTTTCGGCCTCGGAAGGTTGTTTGACCCTTTCTTGTTTTATTGGTTTGTGAAATTTCAATGTTACTTTCATTGCGTAGATAATTTTTTTTTTATGCTGACGCAAACGAGGCGTATGAATATGGTGTTGTGATGGAGGGACTGTGGAAAGTTGTCCATTGTGTCTTGTCCACAAGTCATTGTGCTTATCATGACTGTGGTGTTGTGATGGAGGGACTGTGGAAAGTTGTCCATTGTGTCACGTCCATAAGTCATGCCCAATTGCAGGGACCTTTGTCACAAGATGGAGTTATAATTTAATGTTGTTACTCTTTCCAACCTTGTAGGTTTAAGATTATCCTCTTATGCTATGAAGGAATTTTCAAATTTGATTAGACACACCGAAAGCAATAGGATTCTCCGTAAACCTCACACAGTGATATTCCTCCATAACTTCCAAGACTTGGAAAACTTCCAAGACTTGGAAGTCCATGCAAAGCATTCCAATTCACACTCATCAACGTCTCATGTCTTGCAGACAATTTAACAAATGTTAAGTGGGATTTGGAATGATGGGTCTTTTTCTGCAAACCTAACACATTGACTTGGAAGTCTATGCAAATTAAGTATTCCAATTCAGACTCATCAACGTGTCATGCCTTGCAAACAATGTAATAACAAATGTTGAGTGGAATTTGGATTGATGGGTCTTCCACGGAGTTGCATTAATTGGTCATTTGCTTGCAAACAAAGTCTTACTGCATTTAGTGTGATTGTTACTATATTTGACTTAAACTCGTATAGTTTTTGTTAGTACAAAAGTTCACGTAGCGGAAGTAACATTAAAATCTTACAAACAATAATATAATAAATGTACGGGAGGAAACAAAATATTTTGCTTCAATTCGCTAATTTCCCTCAACTACGAACTTAGGACTCAAAGTTCTTAAATAAGACATAATCATAAATTTTATTCTAATTATAATACCAAAATATGACTCAATCTAGTTTCTAAATCAACTTTGACATCAATTCTAATCTAGTTACCAAATAAAAATATAATTCTAAAACTACTAAACTTGTAAAAAGTCTTGGTTTAATTTTTTTTTGTCAATAATGCCTCCCTTAAACCAAACTCTTGATGTTGTCTTTTCTAATGCCATCACCAGATTCAATCATCATTGCAGGCCTTTGTAACAGTATAACTCACAAGTAACTCCAGTTTATTTTTTTATTGGGAGTAGGACGTGCTTGTACTTTGCACGCAATTCAGCAGCCAATTTTACTTGATCAAAACATTTATCCATATTGACCCATTCACCATTAGAGCCTCCGTATCTTTTTGGACAATAATAATTCACACTACCTTCAAGCAATAAATCATGCCTTTTTTGTTGGCAAACAATTTTCAATTCCATAATTGCCAATCGATTCATCCACCCCACAATTACAATAATTTCTTTTATTGACAAATTCTTCTTTATCAAATCATCCCAAACAAAGTATACAAATCATAATTTTCAAGCACATCAAAAATTTCAAAAGCCTCTTTATCAACAAATATATTTTTTTCCAAATTAACTTCCCATGTTAAACCACGTTTTGACTTACGATCAGACTCATAGTCAAACTCTATCAAAAATATAAAGAGTTTCAATAATATTTTCAGATTTCTACATAATCCTGATAAAAACTTTTGGTAAACAGTAGAAAGAATTTACTTTAAGAATGTCACTCAAACCACACCTTGTGAGATATTTCTCCATTATGTTCTCCCATTCTCGTCTTTCTTCAATAGTACTCAATGTACTGCAAATTTTTTAATTTTTAACATTAACAAATTCTCTCTCCATGGCAACTTAAAACAATTTACGTACCTTAACAAAAAATTTTTCCTCCCTGGCTTCAGGTCTGATCAAACTCCACGGTAAACAATCAACAATTTGGTAGAACCTTTTTTTTTATCATTGCACAACACCAACAATCTTAATAGAATACCTCTTTTTAGACCTTTGTTCATATTCTTTTACTTTACAATTATTCTTTTTTATTCCGTTCCTATTCCACTTTTTCATAAAAGGGAATTTTAACCCGAATTTCCACCAGTATCATAGAATTACTAGGTACCGAACAAAAAACGAGAGAGAGGGGATTCGAACCCTCGATAATTCTTTGTTCAAAACTATACCGGTTTTCAAGACCGAAGCTATCAACCATTTAGCCATCTCTCTGAGGGTTGCTTTTCCCTAATTCCAATCAATGATGGAGTACTCCAAAACCAACCTTGTGGTCCAATTCTTCAATATATGATTACTCTATCACAACCTCTATACCTTTCTATAGCACATGCTCCTCTACCACAAATTCTGCACACCTTTCAGACACTACAGATACCCCAACATCAAACTCTTGAATCTAGGGCTTTAATACCATTTGTTAGCACAAAAAATCACCCAACGGAAGTAACATTGAAATCTTGCAAACAATAATATAAGAAAAGCACAGGAGGAAACAAAATATTCTATTTCAATTCACTAATTTCCCTCAACTACAAACTTAGAACTCAAAATCCTTAAATAGAGAAACATAACCACAAATCCTATTCTCATTATAAATATCAAAACATGACTCAAACATATTTCCTAAATTAACTTTGACACCAATTCTAATCTAGTTTAACAAATAAAAAATATAATTCTAAAGCAACTAAACTTCTAAAAAGACTTGGTTTAATTTTTTTTGTCAACAGTTTTTCTAGTTTACAGCAAAAAAGTTGTAAAAATTACGTCAAACTGTTTTAATTAGACATAACTCAACTTAGAGACCCTATTCCCATGTCTTCTCAGCTTTTAAAATAATGCTTCTCATAAATTTCTCTAATATGGAGAACAGGAGCAAGCATGTTAAGTCTTCCTCCAATGCGTCATGGAAGACCTGAAGGAAGCCATGTCAAAGACTCTGCAAGAAATTTAAGTCAAGTAATTTTGTCCACTATTCGTTTAGTCAAGTCTTCCAAGTTAATATTCCATCCACAAATTTTCCCAAGTTGAGGGGTAAATTACTAAATTGGGTTTGAAGCATGGTGTCATTTCTTTCAAAATTAGGTGATGGATAAGAATTTTTGGTCATTGCAAGCAGAAGAGTGAATTCGTATACTAATTGGTTGAAAGTTGAAACTCAAGCTCTATAAAAGACTCATTTTCGCCCTTCTAAATTTTATCAAACAAACCCAAATGGAGAAGCAAAATTGGCTTTGTATAATATCAGTTCATCTTCTCATACTGCATATTGCAATTGCATCCTCTTTTTCGGTGCATCATTTCTGCCACTATGATGAAGCTCTTGCATTACTTCAGTTTAAGGAGCAATTCAAGATTAGCGCATCCAATGAATTTCTTCCGACTGTAGTTACTTTGGTCAGCATCCTTATCCAAAGATCACATCTTGGAACGAGAGTACAGATTGCTGCACCTGGGATGGAATCACATGCCATGAGATCACTGGTCATATAATTCAATTAGACCTCAGCTGCAGCCAAATTGAAGGAGTCATCAGTCCTAATAGTAGCCTCTTCGGCCTTTCTCAACTCCAGAAACTAAACTTGGCATACAATGATTTCCAGCAATCGCGAATTTTGCGCGAGTTCAGTGGATTAACACACCTGACACACCTCAACCTCTCTACTTCAAATTTCAACGGCCAAATTGCATCAGAAATATCTCACTTGTCAAAGTTAGTTTTGCTTGATTCTCTCTACATCCCCCAAGCTCCGCAATTTTAAGACTTCAAAAACATGATTTTCAAATGCTTCTACGAAATTTAACCAAGATAAGTGTGCTTTGTCTGTCTGCTGTACACATAGCATCTGAGGTTCCATTAAATTTTTCTTCATCCTTAACATATCTAGATCTAGCAGTACAGGAATGCATGGTAAGCTCCCAGATCATGTTTTTGAGATACCGAACATGCAGGCGCTTGTATTAGGTAGCAATGACAACCTCACCGGTATTTTACCTAAGTTCAACTCCAGCATATCTTCTTTGGAAGTCTTGGATCTCAGTTTTACCAACTTGTTTGGTGAACTTCCTGTTTCAATCGGCTGCTTGAAATCCTTAAACTCCTTGATATTATTTGGCTGTCAATTCTCTGGTTCTTTACCCGAATCCATTGGCAACCTTTCAAAACTCACTGACTTGATACTGGGTTCCAACAATTTTGTCGGACAAATCCCAAGGAGTATTTCAAATTTTGTGTCGTTGAGACATTAGACCTTTCAGGCAATGGATTTCAAGGTCCAATTCCAGATTCTTTCAACAATCTCCAAAAACTAACCTCTCTATCACTTTCTTATAACAGTCTAGTTGGTCCATTGCCACCTTCAGTTGTCAACCTTACAGCGCTTGTAGACGTAGACATCAGATTCACTTTGCTATCTGGTCCACTTCCTGCGAATGCATCTGGGCTCCAAGAACTCATAAGTTTACAGATAACCCATAATTTGCTCAATGGCACACTTCCCACCTGGTTGTTTTCACCTTCCAGCAGTGATTTTCTTAGATCTTGCATTTAATCATTTCACTGGACAATTGCCAGATTTCACAGGAAATTCTTCATTGACTTTGTCTCTTTGGATCATAATAAATTACAAAGGTCCAATTCCCAAGTCAATATCTACACTTAGGAACCTAATATGGCTTGACCTTTCAACAAACAATTTAAGTGGCATTGTTGATTTGATTATGTTCTTGAATATGAAAAACCTTGTTTACCTTTATCTTTCCTCCAATAGATTAGTATGTAGGATCGACAACGATGTCTCACTTCTCAACCTTGGACAGTTGGGATTGTCATCTTGTGGGTTAAAAGAAATTCCAGGTTTCATTCAAAACTCAAAGAGTTGTCATATTTAGACCTCTCCAGCAACAACATTCGTCAAATTCCCAGTTGGGTTGACTTCCATGGCTTGGGATTCACTAACTTACCTAAATCTGTCTTATAATGCTATATCTACTCCTTTCATACCACCTTGGAAGAGTATTACTGTATTGGATGTTCGATCAAATCAGCTTTCAAGGTCCGCTGCCAATTTCAATATGCAATTTAGAAGTCCTCTTCTTTCTTGACATGTCTGAAAACAAATTCAGCGGTGAAATTCCACGTTGTTTCGGAAACTTCAGTAGCGGACTGGCTGTGCTCAATCTGAAAAATAATCGCCTTCAAGGAAGCATTGGTATGATCTTTGCACCAAAAAATGGTTTGAGATATCTTGGATTGCAGGGCAACCTTTTTGAAGGGCAGTTGCCAAGATCTTTGGTGAAGTGTGAAAAACTGGAAGTCTTTGATGTAGGGAATAACAGAATAAATGACACATTCCCTACGTGGGTGGAAAATCTCAAGGAGCTCAAAGTTTTGGTTCTGAAATCGAATCGATTCTTTGGAACCATAGACAATA
Organism: Coffea humblotiana; assembly: GCA_023065735.1. Classification (NCBI taxonomy): domain Eukaryota; kingdom Viridiplantae; phylum Streptophyta; class Magnoliopsida; order Gentianales; family Rubiaceae; genus Coffea; species Coffea humblotiana. The sequence goes on along the minus strand of CM041215.1, from coordinate 24,263,071 downwards.
ATTTCAAAACAAAAAGCCCATTCAAGAAGTTGCAAATTATGGATCTATCCAACAACGAGTTCGCCGGTGTTGTACCTATCAGGCTTCTAACAAGCTTGAGAGCATGATGAATTCAGACAGAACTGAATCAAGGGCAATGTACATGGACGCTGGCTATATCTTTTATGACAATGATTACAGATATTCGTTAAGCATATCTGTGAAAGGGCTATCAATGGAATTGCCCCAAATCATAACAACTCTCACAGCCATTGATTTATCAAGCAACAGATTCAGTGGAGAGATTGACGACGTCATCGGTGACCTGGTCGACCTCAAAGTTCTGAACTTATCCCATAACAGATTCTCTGGCCATATTCCCCTCCTCCTTGGGAATTTGAGTTCCCTTGAATCATTAGACATCTCTTGCAATCAAATTGATGGAGAGATCCCCAGCAACTTACAATGATGACCTCGCTTGAATTCTTAAACCTCTCACAGAATCATCTTGTGGGACGCATTCCTCAAGGTAACCAATTCAATACATTTTCCCAATGATTCATACAAGGGGAACGTGGGACTGTGTGGACTCCCACTAACAAAGAAGTGCAGCGAATCTGATTTTGAGGTGCCACCACCACTTCCTATAGATCAAGAAGAAGAGCAATCAGATTTCTTCAGTGGATTTACATGGAAACCGGTGATTATAGGATATGGTTTTGGAGTTGTCCTTGGACTCGCTTTGGGATGGCTAATGTTTGCAACAGGAAAGCCACAATGGGTCGTAAAGTTTGTTGAAGAAGCGAGGTATCAACGGAGAAACAGAAAACTCGTTAAAGATCCAATCCAACAACACTAATGGAGCAAAGCCTTTCTGTCTGTGCGTATCAGGTATTGCAACAATCCGCATCTTGCCATAATTTTATTTGACTAGAATAATAGTACTCACTTGGAGCTAGTAAAAGGGTTTTGGTCCGATCATCTAATTAATTCTGCATGTCTCTTTCATTTTGAAAATAATTTAATCTCAAAAACTGTTTAAGTTATTTGTTTCACCAAAATATTGGTAAAAGGATGTGAAACAATCATCTAGATTTTTGAAGATGTTGAGGAACGCACGTAAAGTTATCAAGAAATATAACATATATTAGTACTAACGTTGATGAAAAAAATAGAAAATTCATCTTGAATCGACAATGGATAAACCTTATTTTCTTTTTTTTTCTTATTTCCTTTGAGAAATTTAATCGTTCTTCATTTATTCTTTTTTTTTAAACTCTTTCTCGTCCTTTCTTATTTCCCCATCTCTATGAAACAAACACAATGATACTAGAAATAGGGAATGCATATTGTAAAAGTACTCAATAAGCTAAACTGTTGAAGTAATTTTTAGGTCAATTTGATTAAACTCCATTAAGCAAGTTCACATGCATTTTTAGATATGAGTATACACTTTCCTAAGGAAAAGAAGTAGAATTTCCACACTAGTTGATATTTGTTGACAGTGACAGGCCATTATGTGTCTTTTTAAGGTTTTTTTTTTTTTTGAGCATCTTTTCAAATTTTAATAAAGGAAATAAATACGAGATATTCATGTGAACCGTATGACTTTCAAAAGTATTTAAAATCCATGAAGATTTGGCCGTTTCTCATGAAATGGATGGTGACATAGGGAATTTGGATGGTGTAGTTGCCATTGGAGTACTGAAAGGAAAGAGAATTTCCTAAAGTCCCTTCTGATAGAGAATTGCTCTAGCAGATGTAGTATTTGAAGTCCATGAATATGCATAATCCACAGCTCTTTCATGAAACGGGGAAAATTTTGAATATTGGCTTACTCGAGATCTTAAGCCGTGCTGGTTTCTTGCAGGAATGGCTCAGGATAAAGGAGAATTGGAGCTAGCTTGCTGTTGAATGGGGCATAGAGTTTTAAGTGTGGTAGTAGTGGTATAATATCGTTTTTCCTTTTGTGTTCGATTTGTTGGCTTTATAGTTGATTGATGTACTTAGAAGTGGTCTACCTCCGTGTGTAAACTCTCTGTTCTTATCAATAAAAGTGCTAAGAAGTTGCCACCCAAAAAAAAAAAATTGCACGCCAACTTGCTCTCTTTTTTCTCTCTCTCTTTTTTTTTTGGGTGGGGGATGGGGTTTTGGGTTGGCTTGGGGGTTTGCACATTCCTTGTGAACGAGATAAAAAGGTTTCATTGATAGTTTTGACTTGCAATGCCTATGTTTTTGGATAAATTACTGATTGCCTCCTAAGGTTTCATCTATTAATACAAGACCGTCACTTTTACATTTTAAAATATATGTCGAACATACTTAAAATTTTATGTAAAGTGAAATTTTGATAAAAAGTAGTCTCCACATGTTATTAGTTAAAATTTCAATATTACCCTTACTAGGTATTGAATATAACAGGGTTCGCCGCCTTTGTATAAAATCATATGAGGATTAGATGGGTTGAGTGAGCATCGTCATTTTAGTACACGAACTTGTGTGCATGTCTAGTTTCCTTTTTACATAAATTCATAGATGGATTATGTAGTAATATGCGAAACCACAGTGGATAAATAATAATTTGATCCTTTTTCTTTTCTTATCTTTTCTTTTTCTTTTTATATTTTCCGGTAGGGTAGGAGGTTGGGGATGGGTAGTTGAACACTTCACTTCATTTTCTCCCTTTCATATTCTAGGGATCAGAGTGGGATAGATTTTATACTTTAAAAATTGAAGTATCCCACTTTGAAACACAAGAATCCAAGTGAGAATTTAAGTATAATAGAAAAGTGTAAAGTATAATAAACCCAAAAAATATATTGAAATAACTTCAGCGTCATGCAGACCTCTCATGAGCAAGGGATATGAGTAACTTTTTTCTTTTTTTCTTTTTTGGGATTTAAGGAGAAACTCTAAGCTTTATAATGAAAAAGAGAAAATAGGAGGATTTGAGAGTCAAACCAAGAATAATCTACTTACCAACTAAATTGCGCCCCGCCCCAAAACAAATAACTATCATGAAAAAGGAAATCCTGCTCTTGAATCAATGCAACTTCTCTTTGTTAACGTGAAGAATAAAAATACAAAGACTGCAGGTTACTACACGAATTGCATGCAAACTCAGTTTTAACCAGTTGAAGGCAGTACTATGACTGAACATCATTAAGTGATAAGTGAATATTTTACATGTGTTTCATATGATTACATGCAAGCTTTTGTCGTGTTTTTAGGTGGTCATAGCCACGTCTAAGCCCTTTTTGGTGTAAAATTGCTTCAAGTGTTACTTAGTGAGTCAAATGTGCAAAATAAGTGGATTAATGCATAAATATATGATATTTTGTAAATTATTGGTGCATGAAACACTCACTTAAGTTGAAGAAAATGTAATGTGTATCTTGGAGGATAACACATAAGTGAGACCAGAAGAGAAAGTTGTACGACAAAGGAAGGAAATTGAAATTGGAAACAAGGGAGTTGGATCCGACCTCGGATTGGAGTAGAAAACCAAGGATCCAACCTTGGATAAAACTTCTGTAATCAGAGGCTGTATCCGAGGCCATGGTCCGAGCTTGGATCCCTTCGACAGAGGCGTCAGACCTTGCATGCAAAATATGTGAAAAATTGAAGAAACCTTACATCGACGTGGTCGCATCATACTCAAGGTTCGGCATGTTCAGAAAGCATGGGAATGATGCGTGGACATCCAGCGTTGCAAAGTGGGGCCACAAATCTGCCAGCCGATGGAATTACCGACTCTATATTTTCGGTTAATATAGGATTCGCCAAATCAATTTATTTGGCAATTAGTAGGAGAGTTTTAGTAGTAGTAGGAAACAAGAGACCAATTGGAAAAGTTTTTCTAATCTATTTTTGAACAAAAAAGTTGGCAGACTAGTGGGAACGACCGAGGATCTTCTTTTTCTTACTCTTGGGAGTTTTTCTGGGAGGAGGCCGCAATCATCAGGGACGGCTCGTTGGTTTTTTTTTTTTTTTCCTTTTCTTTCTTTTCGGATTATTGTAGTCTCTAATTGAGAATGCCTTCAACCAGTAATTCTGCAATTTCGCGTGGGGTTATTTTCAACGGAGATGAACTAAAGCTCTTTTTCTAATTAAGAAATAACAGAAGATTTGGTTTAAATTAAATTGTAAGATCAAACTGATTTTACTTATTCCTATTATTTTTTGGTATTTGTATAATTCCTGCCTTATGTTCTTATAGTTGTTGTATTATTCAATTATCCTGGGCTTGAATTTTAGACTAATTCAATAATCTAAAATCAATTAGAGTAATTAAATCCATAATTATTTAATTATTCTAAATTAGTGGTAACTGGCATGAATAGGTTTGTGTCAGAGAAATATACGGGCTAATTTGAAACAACCCTCGTAGCGTGTTGTTTGGTTAGAACAGGATTTTATTAATTCTTAAAACAATTGGAAATTTGAACTCTACAGGTCGTACATAGGGTTATTTCGCAATTAGGATAATAGCTAACGGTCATACCTTGGTTACCCATAATTTAAGGAGAAATTGACTATCATGAATTGTTTGACAGTTATAACTTATTTATCAGTTTATAAGTGAAACTATTATTGCATTGATAATCAATTGAGTGAACCATTTTCAAAGTTAGTACTTGGCTAGAGCTTGTCCAATATTATTTAAATCTTAATAATTTACTATTTAATTTTTATCTATTTATTATATTCAAGTAGTACAGTTTATTGTCATTTTTATAAAATTTCCTGTATCCTGAACTTTAGAAGAAATTAATAAATTCTCCCCGTTCCTGTAAATTCAATCCTGTTTACCACTAGATACAGAATTAGTATTTAATTTGAGCAAGTATTTAATATTGTACGGACCTGACAACTTGTCAAAGACCCAACTTAGCCGGTGAAGATTTTATCTAGGCGACAGCGGTAAAGCTCATGATTTGACTTTCAAGTTTTTTCCTTTTTCCCTTCCCCTTCCCTATAAGGTTTCAAGTTTCCTTTTGAATAATAAAAAGAAAGTACAATAAAAACATGCATCATAAATTTGATTGATCCTTACTTTTTTTCCCTTCTTTGAAATTGTGGCGATGTGGGTTAGATATGTCTCACAATAGCAAGTGCAACACAATAAATGAGAAGAAGTGAGCAGTCAAAAGAAAGAGCAATCTACAACTTTATAAAGGATATTTCTACCATAAAAACTCTGAAACTCTAATTTTCTTTTTGTAAGTCAGACTTTAATCGATGAGTATTTTAGTTTTTCTAAGAATTCTTTAATTTAATCAGTTAAAGACCAGAACAGGAAATACAATATAACATTTCCAAATAATTTTTTTGCTTACAAGGAAACACATATTTGAACTTTAAATCAACCCCTAAAGCAATAAGATATCATATATATATATATATATATGTGTGTGTGTGTGTGTTAACAAATTTTACTGCAGTCTCAATCTGATACTTTCTCTTGTACAACTCAACTGTCTCAAGAAGTACATTGTTCGTCACCACCTATGGTTCAGTTCTTGAATCTTCAACAAGTTTAGATCGTGTCCTCCAAAAGAGCATCGACCGCTGATTCCCAGTGCAAATCCATAGTTACTAAAGGCACATGTCTCGGTCAACTTGATCTAGGTCCTCATTCGTCACATACCCTACAAAGTTGTTTCTGTTCAAGGAATATATGTCAGATTTGGAAAAGATTATATACTTGAGGGTTGGGCTGAATACATCATGTAGATAATTTCATAACTTTCCATTTTCCTCAATGGATATATCATGGTTACACAGTGAAATCTCAAATCCTGTTTCATTGAGTGACTGCACTTGTCTCTTGGCCATGATTTTCTAAGTAATATTAGTTGGGCTCTTCCATTCTGTGTGTTTAGGGCACAGGGAGAAGTGGATCCAATCTCAGATTGTTGCAAATGTTTTTTATTTCTAGGCTAAAGGATTCATCATTCAGGGGTAGATAAATAATATTTGGAACTTATAGTGAGCCCATTCTTCTTATTTTGTATGCTTATATTGTGCCCTTATATCACAAAATATTTTTTTTTTTTAAAAACCATTTAAATTTAGTAAATAAACACAAAAAAGTCATATGAAAGATCTTAAATTTACTCCTCATAATTACTATAAATATTTAGACTATGAATGTACGTACTAACAATTATTATCCTCCTTATATTTATACTTTTCCCTAATTAATTTTACTTTTTTAAAAAATTAACACCTGTCTCCTAAACACTCGTCACTTGTCACAGAGACCCTTTTTTTTTTTTTTTCAAGATAGCAAAATCACTTGCACAATTCGGGGGACTCAACCACCATACACATTTTCAAAAGTTGGAAGAATATCCCGATGGAATATGAACACAAGGCCTTTAAATCTTAAGATCTGAAATCTTAACCATCATGTAAAGTTTTCCTCGACTCGCTATTTGTACTAGTAATTATGTAAATTAGCAGAATGCAAATCATGAAAGTCTTTTATCTTAGTGAGAAGATGATTGGAATATTACCTTCATTCTGGTTATACACATAATCGACCCAAAATAATATAAACAAGCTAACTGGCAAAAACTAAGCAACTTTTTTCTTTTTTTTTCTCACGAGCAATGTTCTTTTTCTCAATTTCAAATATCACGGGACCTTACCACTATGAGTCTGTGAGGGAACAAAAGAACTCCTCTGCTCCAGTTGGAAAAGCTAATAGTATGAAAAGAGAATCTTCTTTTAAAGTACAAAAACGCCCCAAAAGTAGAATCTTTTTTAAAGTTCAAAAACCCCAAAAGCAGAATCTTCCTTTAAAGTACAAAAACCCCAAGAGCAAAATTAACTTGATTCCCATATGTGTAGTTTTTGCATGGTCCAAACAAAAAAGCAAGTAAATTTGCATTCTTCAAATTATTGTAGTCAATTTATCAATCTTTGAGATATACTGTGGGACAGATCTCGTTCATGAGTTGGAAGAGTTGAGCTCTCCTAAGTCAATTACAAAATGAGTATTAAACATGATAAAATTACGATTTTTTGCTTGTTATATACTCTGTCCGTCCCATTGAAAGTGTCATATTTTTCTTTTCGGTCTGTCCCAAAATTATGTCATCTTACTAAAAATGGATAAATAAATTTAGTGTCTTTCCAAGCATTGCCCTTTGTTCACATGGTCTAGAGAGGTTTTAATAATTATTCAAATGATACATCCCATCTTTACCAAGATTGATAGAGTAGGAGAGCGTCCTTTGCACGGAATTATGATAACTCAGCGTGAAGCTACGTACACTTCAAATAGTTATCAATAGATTACCAAAGCAATTAAAGGCCCACAATTGTATTTATTCTTTCATCGTAAACTAGCTACAGATAGGGATACGAAAGGAAACCAAGCAAAATTAGGTGACTGTTAATAAAAACACGGTTTCCAAAGAGCGTCAAACTTATTGGGACGGAGGGAGTACTAGTTACAGATTCTGTTACTAAAGTTTACATTTACGTTCGTTTTTCTTCTTCGAATTTAATCGTCAACAGTTTGCACGTTAAAAATAAATCTAAGCAGCATTTTTGCAGTAATAAACTTGAAAAAAAAAATAATTGATGAATTACAAATAATTTGTACAGCTTGTAATTCTGCTCAAACTTTTTTGCGTATAGGCTTGAGTCGATTAATTGCGTACATTTGGCTTTGCTTGCTATAGAAAACCAAATTTTATTGTAACGAAACACCAATTGAGACCTTGATTACTGTCAGGAAAGACATTTTACTCCATTGATTTATAAGCCACGCGAAAATTACCTTGAGTTGTTTGCCAAATTCTATCAACTATCAATTGTCCTCTTTCATTCTTCAAATTGAAAAGATCGAGAATGAAATGTGTTTTCGTTGAAACTCTCTGCCCAAGCCATCAAATATGCATTCTTTTTTTTGGTCATCAATATGTGTTCATGACGTGTTCTCCATGGTTTCGTATGATCCAGGCCGAGTGTTATAGAAAACCCTAGTAGAAGTTGCTTTTCGGCCTTTTGGGATCTGGTTTCCTTTTTGACAAGATTTACAGAAGCATATGAATGAAATAGCTCATGAAAATGATGGTGGTCTTTTGCTTAGGGCCTAAGGCCGGCAATAATGCAAGTGAATAAGCATGACGCTTATTCTCCAAAATTCCTGCTCGGGCAACTTCTTTGCATGTTAGGCAGGATGGAGAAGGGAGAGGGGCAAGAACCCTTCTCAGTGAAATTGTTGCTAAGGGTAAATCACTTTTTAAACTTATCGTAGTTCATTGTAAATTATCTGTACAATCTCTGATGAAGATGTGAAATACATGGCTCAATTACTGCTCCATGTGTGCAAATTGCACAAAAAGAAGCCCAAAAAAAAGGGAACATTATGTAAGTAGTTTAAGTTATAAGGGAAAGGAGATTCTAGACCTCATGCTAAAATTATATCACTATGACTCAAACATTTCGAGGTATGTTCGCCTCGATTCAAAATTTTGGGCTTGAATTCAAATTCGAGCTCAGATTCTATACGAACTCAAAATCTAATCTGAAACTCAATTCAAGAGCTCGAAAATTTATTTAATTCTTGAATTTTAATATTAGATTATCACTACTACATATATAATATCTCTATATAATAAAATAAGAAATATATAAATTTATATAAAATATTAACATATATTTTAAATACAAAAATTAAAAATTATTTGAATTAAATCGAGTTTTAACAAGCCGAATATCTATAAGTTCGAACTCAATTCGATACTATAAATAAATTATAATTCCTATTCGAATTCGAGCTTAAATTCATTGAACATCGAACTCAAATCGAGCCCGAACTCTTCGTTAAGTGCTCGATTCATTTACAGTTCCGCAAAACAATCATAGCAGTAGACTTATAGTAATACCCCTTGCACTAAATTTCCCGGGAAAGCCTAATCCACAAGACTTCCTCAACACTGTTGAAAATCACAATAATAATACAAAAGACTTGGCGTATTGGCCATTTCCAGTACACAGTTAACAGCTGCAAACAGCAAGGTTCTTCAAGACCGCTAGCAGTATAGCACATTGAGCTCTAGATGATTTTGAACTATACGTGGCTACAAAATTTTACTACAGCACGATGACAACAATACTAATGGAGCAGTTTAACAATGTTTCTAGAAGGCATTGACGCTTCTTTAGACTACATCATCCAGCAGGTCCTTAATTAACCTGCATTCACATTTCGTTCTCAATAATATCCCGCATCATCTGTATAGGGATGAGCCCCTCAGTTCTTATTGCATCTTTGCTCGGATCTGGACTGATGAAATATAATGTCGGTAACCCACGAACCTGACATCACATTATAACTCCTTAATAATTTTGTTAAACTAAAAGACTTGACATGAAAAATCGAAAATTGTAAACTATTCCCAGAGAAACTTCACAACCAAACCAGGTCTGGTCACATGCACTAAGCTTCAAAGCTCTGGAAAGAACCAGTTGCAATGAAATGTAAAGCAACCAAGCAGAATGCAGCACAGGAAAACAGTAAGCACTTTCCATATTGTAGCTTATATTATGTATTTAAACAATAAAAGGAGCTCACGAAAAGCAGATAAAAGTGAAGAATCCGAAACAGAAAGCCTCGATATTACCTGCATGTCACGGGCAAATTCATATTCATTATCTGTATCAACCTTCACAATCAACACATTGTTTTCATATTCTACGGCAAGCTGCAGAACGACAATAAAATAGAGCACATTAATTATACTACTAGTTGACTTAGGCCACCCAGACTTTGTACGTGAAAGGTAAAGCAGAATTGGTGGAGATTGATTAATGGTATGGTTAGCCACAAATCTAATGGTACAGCCTTTGGAAAAACATGCATGAAAGGAATCCAAGGGAACCAACTTGCAGAATTGAAATTTCACCACTCATGCTATGGACAGAATTGGCTATGATAGATTAATATGACGTCTAGCAATGTTTTATTGCAAAAGCTTTATAAACATCCCTTGATAGTAGATAGAAAGAAAATATCGAAATAAAACAGAGTATGGATTAATAAATGTCCCCTGTTTTAAACTTAATGGAAGGCAATCATACTTGCATAGTTACATAAGTACTGAACTCAATCAACAAAAGAAACCAAATTCACCATTTTAAGTCTTTGAAATAAGTCTCCTAGCTTTCTTTTGACTTTCCAATTGGCACATCAAACTTAATCCAAGAGAGTTGAGCCAAGCAATAATTTACTAATGTGCTCCTTAACTCATTATCTACACTGGGGTAAAATTTAGATCATGTAACATCAAGAGTTCAACTCAACTAAGAAACAAAAATGATTACCCATGTAAACTAGCCCAATTAACACATAATCCAATATATTACTATATAAGCTATTAAAATACCAACATGTGCCAATCAATATGCTTTGATGTACCTCCTCTCAATTCTTTCAGGAGGAGAAATCAGGTCCCAAGAAAGAAATTCTTGAGAAAATTAGCTAAAACACATAAAACAAAGTTGAGAGGAAATCTATGCCACATCACACACTCTTCTCAAGCAAATATAAGTTAAGCATCTGAAAACTAAAATCACCTAAACATATTACAAATGCTTAATTTGACATCCAGTTCCAAAAAAGTTACATTTACATATGCACCATTTGAGGGAAATGCTGATGCCTAATTTGAAGTTGCAGGATTTAATCAAAGGAGAGTGATTTATTATTGGCTCCATAATAAAGCTGAAAGTTGGCTCCTTTCAGATGATTGAGTGCAAAGTTCTCACACAATAGCTTCTGGGCAGGTTTTAATTTTCTTTCTTTTTTTTTTTTATCTTTTTTGCGATTTCAGTGTTCTTAAAATAAGTATATACTTGTAATATAGATGCCATGGAAGTAATGTCTTTGTCAGCATTCCAGATACAGCAACATTTTGAAGAGAAGACTTTTCATAGTTGCATTTACTGGCTCCCTGCAGATGGTGAATTAATCAGAAACAATCATTATAATTGAATTTTTTTAGAAATCTTTGCCAGTAGAAGTTTTCCAGCAATTTTGTTGAGCACTAGTTTTGCACTTCTCCATTTCAAAATCTTTATTAAACCAGTCTAAAAGCAGATAAACATTCTGTAGCTTTCATAGATGCATCAGTGAAGATTAGGCTGCAATAACAGGGGAGCTTATACTAATGCTAAGCCCTCATCTGGAATTATTTCCACTCTCAAGGATAAAAACTGGACTGAATTCCATGATTTCCCTCCATATTTATCAGAAGTCATGATGTTTTCTTTTTCTTACAAGTAATCATGCTGACGTTTCCAATTCTAGCAACAAATTTGAATTAATAATCTTATCATGACAAGCACAATTAAAAACATTTCCGACTTGAGTGAACTAGTTTGTGAAGAAACATTCCACTACAGATTCATCAAGAAAGTCAAGGAGAAAAAAAGAACAGAAGTAGCATTGTGCTAACATATAAGCTGAATCCAATTACTATCCATACCATTTCAAGTTCTTGAGCCATCAAAATACAGGGACCGCACCATGTTGCGTAGAAATCGATTATTAGTGGTACATTTCTCTCCCCCTTCACCAGATCTTGGACTTCTTTAGCAGACAGTTTTTTCTACACAAAGGAAGCAAAACAAAAAACCCCCCAATAAGCCTCGGAAAAACATCGAAAAAAGCTTCCTTTTTCTCGCAGGAAAAAAAAAGAGAAAAATGAAAAATATACTAGAAAAAACACTTTGTAGTTGTTGCATGCTAAACAATGAATTCTCTGCACCGCCTAATCCCAAGAAACCAGCCACTAAAAGAGCAGTAAAATAGCAGTACTATGTAATCAGCTACAAAAAAGAGTACCGAATATTACCACAAGATAATCCTCTCTGACATACTTGCCAGCAGGTGGTGTGCAAAGCAACTTTCTTGATGGCTGTTGAGTTGAAAGCAAAGAAGGCCCGTTGGCGGTGGAGATGGGATTTCTGTTGGGGATGGGGTTGAAGAAGAAAGAGCTGGAGTAATGGGTTTGTAGTAGATTCATGCCAGAGGGACCAAGACGTGGCGGAGCATGAAAGGAGGAAGAAGAAGAGAGAGCAGAGTGCATTTTTTTTGCCCGCCCGCCCGTCCGTTTTCCTCCTTATCTGATGCTAAAGAGAGGAAGTCGGAAAAAAGGAACTGCCACCTTATCTGATGTGCGGCATTTCCAGCAGAAAGGAGGGGGGTTGGAAATGGAGCAGAAAGACAAGACGAAGAAAACTATTAGTATTACTCCTTTGTTGAGATAAAACGACGTCACATAGGTGCGGAGCACAATTAGTGGCATGAATTTGACGCGTTGAAAGGATGCCAAAAAGAGGATCCGTAAGGATCGGGGGTTTTGAACCCGACGTGAATCGAACACGCAACCTTCTGATCTGGAGTCAGACGCGCTACCATTGCGCCACGGATCCGTTGGTGTTGGAACTTTCTTTCGTTTTCTACTCTGCGAATTTCTATTCCGAAATTACGCGATAATGAACTTAGAAGTTGGCATCTAGAAAAATTCCCTGATGAAAATTTTGGAATCACCTAATGAATCCCAGCATAACATTTTACATGTGGGTATTGGCTTCACTAAAGAGGGCATAGCTAATTGTAGTAAGAATAGTTCAGGATGATGTACCAAGTTTTGCACAACTTGTTCAAAATAATACACATATTACACAATGAAAAGCAACATGAATTTGATTCCAATTGATGTTCGGAGAGCCTCAATTTTTACAAAAGTGAGGCACTGATTAGAGCCCGCTCATATTACTTTTTTTTTTTTTAGAGTTTTTATAGAAAAATGTATTGTGATGATTTGATATATGTAAGAAAAAATGATTAAAAAATATGTTCACAGAAAATATAAAAAAATTTTGAAGAAAACTGGCAATCCAACGTGATGCTCAAACTAATAAATTTTTCTTAAAAAAATTATATTGTTAAAGTAAAAAAAAATGTAAAGAAAACAATAATTTTAAGGCTGTGGACTACAAAGATACGAGTGTTGGGGCATTGATTAGAAAAGTATCTCCTTAGGTTACACCTCTATGATTGCCAGAAACTTCCAAGCATATTTTTCTGATGCTCTAATCTCACCTCCCTTTAGGCGAGTTAGGCATAAAATGCAATCACAGTTACAAGTTAGAGGTTCAAATTATTGCATTTGCCATTAAATTTAAAGAGTGCCCAATAATATATCATTTTGATTTAGACATAGATATCTTTTTTTTTAAATCCCTCGCGGCCTAATTGGTCCCTCTCCTAATATAGGTTAGAGTAAAAATAATGTGTAGCTATTGTCGATTCACTAAAAAAAAATGGAAAATCTCCTCACTGTTGACTCTTATACGGTATTATGATGGAATAACCTTCTTAGTTCTTTCCCTATTTGTCCCAAAAATATCCGCCCAAATTTCTTCTCTGTTTCCTCTAACCAAAGCCCATCTAAATAATCACAGGAGGATTTAGGCCATTTAAATATCAGATGTCATTTTTTAAAAAAAATGTCAACATGGCTTCCTCGGAAATGGATATTTTGGTTTTAATCATTCTGTGATGTCAAACAAGTTAATAGACATTTGAATTATTTTCCATGATGAATGTATCAGCAGCAAGGAGGAGGAGGAGGAGGAGGAGGACCCCCCGGGGGGGGGGGGTGTTGGGTGGCGGATAGAGGAGGGGAAATGGACAAAAAATCTCTAATTTTGAGATTTTAACCTTAGCCACTAGACTAAAACTTTCTCAGCACATAGATCAAGTTAAGAAAACATACACATCGGTAAGTCAAAGCCTGAGGTGCTGCATAACAGGAAACAAAAAACAGAGAGAATTCCACTCAGACGACAAACAGAAAAAGTTAAAGTGCCCAGATTTTTTTGCTACCGTAATCTATTGATTGGAGAAAGTGGGACTGTGAAGAGTCCAACAGCCGAATTATAGTTTAGTTACTTTAGCAGTAATTTAAGTTGATGGACCTTCCGGAGTACAGCAGAAAGCAAATCTCATTGAAGGTAAGATCCCTGCATTCCAAGTTACAATGTAAAGCAATATCTTCAAGAATGAATGAATTACATAGGTTGAGAAGAATGAAAAACAATAGTTCCCGCTTGATAATCACTATAATTATTGACTCAGTATTGCAGACAGTTAAATTGAACATCACATTAGATCAAGGTTGGATATTTAGCATCTAGAAAATCTCTCAATGATTTAGCAGCTTTGTGACCTCCCATTAAATCCACTAGTCTCTCTACCGGAACAAGGGCAAGTTCTGCCAAGCTATTACAAGCATCCATTATAGCTCTGTAGTTGGAATCTGTCACACCTGGGAGCCGCCTCAGGAACTCCACTGCTGCCGTATTGTAATTCTCAGCTCTAGTCAAGGGAAATTATCAAACCATTGATACATGTTTTGAAAAATTTAGAATAATCTTACTAAGTTACTGAGGAAATGATCTCAAAGGAAGAAAGTCTCGATCCTACAAAGTTATGGACAGCTTCTTTCAACTGGTGATATATGATGCATATGAGACTCTTAAATATAAAGCAGGATATCAGGTTTGAACAAACTGGAAAATCAGGGGTCAAAAGAAATATGCATCTATATAGTAGAGATGCACAGGTACACGCAAACTATACGTGACTGTGTTTAGATTGATTGACATCACAGTGATAGAAATTAACGCTTACCTGACATCATTTTCCACAATACCCTCTTCTGACGGTACACCAACTCTAATTGCTTTGGCCTCATCAGGTTCATCCTGATTTCCCTTCAAAGAAGCAAATATCTCCGCAGTAGCATGCAAACTGCGAGACCAGACAATGCGAAGACGAGGGAAATGGAGAGCAAGCAAAGACAGCTTAGATATGATGTTATTTGGCGTAACATCATCACCAATATCACTAGCAGACTGCAAAACAAATGTAACTAAATCAGATCCAAATCCACCTCTAACCCAAAGAAATCCAAACCTCAAGAGCTACCTGAAATGAAAAGCTTTTGTCTTGTGAAAACTCAATCAGTAGAACTGGAATCCGATAATAGCGGGACATCATTTCCACCTGGTGGTAAAGACGACCAGATGCAAAACTACCAAAAAGATCTTGTATGCTTTTTCTTTCAACACATATCAGGGGTGACAGGATATAATCTCCAACTTCCAGTGTCACAGGGACTATGCGCATGCCTTTTTGGTGCAATACATTGGGGAGGCTGCTCATGAATTCCCTCATATCCACTATAACCTATGGAAAACAAAACTATCCTTTCAAATTCGATTGTTGATAAAATCAACTAAAAGAGGCTTTGGGCATATACCTGAGTTTCCTTATCAACTTCCTTTCTTCCACCTGCCTTTCTAGTAATCAAATTTTGGGCAATTATAGAATGAGGCTCAGCAGAAGAATCCAGCGCTAGAGATATATCCTGATTGTAGACAGAGGAGAGCCAACAGTGCAAAACATTATGAATTCTGAGGCCTTAATAAGGAAATTAATTGAAATGTATTAATACAATTAGTATCCTGGTAAACATGGTAAGAGCACTACAGGGAAGACTACGTTGGGCCAAAAATGAGGTGGCACAGAGGCAATACATAGAGTTAAAATCAACAAATTTGCGAACAAGATTAGGAAACTCACATGATCAACAGGAATCATCATCATTGATTTCTGCCTAATAAGGGATTCAAATGCTCCATTCTCTCTTCGTATACTTGCCTCAAACTTTTGCACCTCTGTAGATTCCTCATAGAAAAGAAAATACACTTTTATTACTTTTGAGGGATTTTCAGCTTTATATATTTCAATCTGTCTGACAAAAACCATGTCAGGATGGTATACAACAATGACAGATGGCTGCAAAATGTCAAGTATATGCTGATCAGTATCTAAGGGATGGAAATGCACTGGTGGAAACTGCTTATTTTTAATCGGCTGTTCAGCATCAAACCCTTGACAATGCTTTTGAAGCAACCATTTCTTGGAAGATGTAACTTCATTAGGCTGTTCAATTAAACCACCAGCATCTGTTGAAGTGCATTGATTTTTTTGGTCATCATCTTCAGAAGAACATGCTTCAGATTTACTCTTTCTTGCAGACTTCTTGTCACTTTTACCAGGCTTTACTAATGTTTTCTTGTTCTTTCCTTTCCGTCTTGCTCTCTTGTGTCCTTCACTAGCCTCGCATGTTTGAAGTTCATCCTCAGCAGCATTATTCTTTTCGGTTTGTTTATTAATTTCAGATGCTGCTGCTAGCAGCGCCTCATGCTCCAGCCTGCTTATGCTGCTAATCTCTGCTTTTTGTCCAGATGCTGAAGGAATGACTCCATCAAGTATTCCAAAACCTTTAGGTTCTTTTGCTTTCTTTTTATTGCATTTTGGTAAAGCGCGCAGCTCTACTTTGCTAAGCAAATATTTTTTCCATTCCTCCTGCATAACCTTCAAAAGAAGAAAAACCAAAGACTCAACATTCTCCAACAGAATAAATATACGAATATAATAAAAACCAAGCTCAGAAATCAGTTGCCTTGATTCAACATTTTATCTCATGGAATGCAACTAAAAAGCAAAAGTTGTATGTAAATATTTTCTTATAACTCAGATACTCGCAAAATCACAAAGTAACTGACAAAAACCAAATTGGCTCATTCGCAGTTTATCACCCTTATAAAGGATTTGGCCATTTTTCTCCAAAAAAGAAACCATAATTGACCCTTGCAATAAATTTACAACAGAATGAACGTCTCACTCTTCATATTTTGGGAGATCCACCAAAAAAAACATGAAGTGAGGAGATGTTCATGATATGGGCAACACAATGAAATTTAAGGTTCCTTGAATTTTGTAAAAGGCAATAGGAAGAACCTTGTGGGAGCCCTTATTGATGCATTCCTCAAGCTGCATACAAGAGTGCTCATCTTTGCATGCTACTAAAACAATTCCATTATCATACGCACTGTCTTCTGTAATTAGCTCCTCCCCAGACAAAGATTTCCTCTGTCTGTCTTCTTGTATCTCTTGAAGTATGTCCTGCCAAAAAAAGTCACATGCAAGATTCTCTTCAAGTCTTGAAAACTGAGATAGGTATCTACAAAAAATGATTCAACCAATCAACTTCAAGAATTGCAAAGAAAATTGGAATCCACTCACTCACAAGCAACACCTTCCATTTTGGTGGCTCCTCCAGGACTTCCTGTAAAACAGCACCATTATCTGCACTTGCTCCCACCACTACTAAGGCACACAAAGAAGAGGCTGAGAATCGTAATCCTCACAGGAAGGTATTTCATTAGCCTACTATTCAAACAGCTATGCTGCACGTAGAACTTGAACAGATGCAAAGTATAATAGAATATATGAATGAAAAGAAGCACAAATACCTAAGGATTTGCCTAATTCAACATTCACATGTTACCTCTAGAAATTGGCAACATAAGCAAGAAGCAAACAAATATTACCCCAAGAAAAAACCATGACCACAAAACTCACCTTCTTTTTCGCTGTTGCTGTCAGATGCAAAGTATAATAGAATATATGAATGAAAAGAAGCACAAATACCTAAGGATTTGCCTAATTCAACATTCACATGTTACCTCTAGAAATTGGCAACATAAGCAAGAAGCAAACAAATATTACCCCAAGAAAAAACCATGACCACAAAACTCACCTTCTTTTTCGCTGTTGCTGTCTTCTAGCTTTCTCTTCTTGGTTGCTGTAGTCTTACTTTGCCCTACATATTTCCCACCATCTAACCTCCCAAAACGAAAAACCCGCTTTTTTGCCAAATCAAAAATCTTGTAGCTAGATTCCGCAAATATCCAAACTGACCGAAAACTCTCTGATGCTCTGAGTGAATCTAGATATTTCAAATAAGTCACAGCATCATACCTATTCAGGCCACATGCCATGTCATTTTCTATTAGAGAAAACAATGATAGAAGGAGTGAGACAAAATGGAAAAGCTTCCCATTTCTGCACCAATAAAATACTTCTCTCACCTCACATTTTTTGGGTTAAAAGATCGTAAATGGTATTACACTCTTTTCTATAAGGTGGATCGATAAACTACATCTTCATCTAGCAGTTTCAGTTAAAATAGAACAGTAAAATTGAAACTTCATGGCAGATCTAAGACAGATGAAAGAATGTTACTCATCACATGGTAGACAATAAGGCACCAAAAGAAAGTTAAACAACTCTGAAACCTCAAAGTAACACAAGAATGTGTCCTAAAATGTTTTCCCTGTAAGTTTTTATATTGCTGGCAAAATGCAAATGAAAAGTACAAGAAATCTTATTCTTCGTAGAATTCTCTTCGACTACTCCACCAAAATGCATGTCTAGCACCTTTAAATTTTAGCACTACATGTCAACAAAAATCCTAATGTTGAACAGAATCTCACCAACAATGGAAATGTAAAGCCAGCCTCAAGGATACAACACTATTTTCACGAGATCTTCCAGACAATGAACTAACTCTAGATGTTTAGAGGTTGAACAGTGTCAATATTTACCAGCTAGCCATTAAAAGAGAAACATACCACTCTATCCGTCCCAGCGCTAAAGTCATTACAAGGGATATACTTTTTGTGAAGAGATGTAACCATTATTCGCCAATGAGGTAGCTGGATCAATTTACTGCTGACTCAAAATATTAACTAATTAGGAGTGCATCAGGATCTGCAAAGATTACTTTATCAAATGCCAAAATTCATTAAGTTACTAAGATTTTTCGGTAGACTTCTTATGAGTAACTCAATTTGAGACTTTAAAAAAGGGAAAACATAATATGAACAATATGACCGAGATCAACATTCTAACTGAAACAAAATTCAGGAGCATCAATATGTAAATGGGTAGAGAACATCAAGTGATCACCATCAAATATATAAGAGGTAATACACACAAAAAGTCCATAAAAGGATTAATTTCAGATCAATCACCAATAAGTTTTACTTGTTCTGTACCTGACAAGGTAATCCAAAAGTTTCCTCAACGTCTTCAAATCTGAAACAAGCTGTTTTGTCTTTTTCCCTAACGTATGCCAAATAGGGTCCAATTGCCTTCTTACTATCTCATCGAATGACTTGAATAACCCATTCTCTACCGTCAAATCCTCCACATCAACTTTGTTAGTTTTCCTCATCTCCTTCAAACATGCATCCATCACCTCAATCACTGCCTTCTGAATCCCAATCATGTAGGGTGACATCGGCACCCTTATGTCCACAACTTCAGGTGGATTCCTCTCCAAATCTTGTGAAACATACACCTAAAAAACAAAATGAATATCAAAAGACAGGAAGTCCCAATTTTGATGTGCTATATCTCTTTTACTGTTTTTGTTCTCCACAGGAATCAGTATTGGAGAACGGATTTGTATTCTTTCCAACAAAAGCTGCATTCATTTAGGATACAGTTCAAATTCCAGCTCTAACAGAGAAACGAACACATCTTAAAGGTAAAATTTCAGAGCTGACACAGGAGCAAAGTTCCATATCAACTCGGAAGCTATAAGCTTTCCAAGAAATGATTAAGCTCACTCTACAATCAACCATACGGTCAGCAAATGTAGCCATCTCTAGCACAAGGAAATGAATCTAGCTTCTAAAGTCAAATCAGCAGGAGCAAGGTACAACTTCTTAAACGCAGTGTACAAGACATTGGCCATGAGTTATTACATAAAATTAGCATCAACAAAACGCATAAATCAATTTGAAAATTACGACTACCCAGAAAGATTAAGGATGCAAATCTACATTTTATCAACAACCTGGGCAAAGTTTTGCATAAGTTTAGATAAACATTGCTCAAGAATAACGAAAATATAAAAATTTAATGCAAAAAAGAACTAATTAAGCACCTGAAACCTGGGCCAGAGGTGGAGTTTTCTGAGGAAAAGACACTTAAGTGTCCGTTCAGCTTTAGCAAAGCCCGAAACCATGGCATGGGGCCGGTCGGAGAAGGCCCGAACGAAGAGGGCTCGGTTTGAAGACCGAAGAATCCTAACAATAAAGGCCTCAGTGGAAGTATCAGAGAGAGAATGGGCATTCAGGAGTATAATTCCAGCGACGGCGGTGGTGGGAAGACGGCGGGTGAGCAGGTCAACGATAAGAATCCTAGTGGTGATGAAAAAGATGCCGCCGGAGGAGTAGAGGGAGAGGCGATGGTGGGCTGGGAGGTCGGAGGTGATTTCGGACGGGGTTTGTGAAGAGGAAAGGGTATTCTCATAATTTTGGATGATGGAGGTTTTCTGGGACGGGGAGGCCGAGAGGATTAAGAGCGAGCCTTGAGATGGGTGGTGGAGGTGGAGGAGGGTGGCAATTAGCTTCTGGAGACCAAGGCCGGCGGAGAGGATTACTAAGCCACCTTGAGGGTCTTCCAGAAGGTCTGTAATTATGTTCTCGTGGAATTGTACCATTTTTCCTGAGCGGGTGGTATTGGAGCGGAGGGAGGCGGTAGTGGGTGTTACATGGGTGGCGGGAAGGTAGCGGTTGATTTTGGAGGGATGGGACTTCAAAGTTGAAAGGAGGACTACTAATACTATATAGCGGTGCAAGTAGCAGATGAATATATTACCACATAAGTCCTTCAATTTTCAGAACATATCTACTTCAGCCACAAAACTTTATAGTAGTAAAAAAGATTTTGAAAAGCAAAAAGTTCTCACAAGAGTTAATTAGACCAAACTGTCTTATCAGTAATTGTTATGCTTAATATTCTGAAAAAAAAATACTAAGTGGCCTTTATTGCAAAAATATCTAAAAGGCATTTTCTGAAAATTTCGATATAACATCCAAAACATCAAAATCACAAAACATCCCCCCCCCCCCCAACTTTTATTATTATAAATCCTTGTGCAGCTGTATAATAGATGTAGTATTGAAACCCCCTTTTTTTTTCCGTTTCAGGGCACAGTCCATTCTTTCCTTCATATTTTAAATTTTTTGATCCTAAGAAAGTAGGGGGTGGAGGAGGGTTAACAAATTAGCATCGTTAAAAGAAACTTTCTTAGTTGTGTTACTTTAATTCCGGGCAGAAAAGGCCTACCAAGGACAAAGTATCAAAACATGATGGATGGTCTATGAGTTTTTCAAAAACCAATCAAACATACATCTTTCAATAGAGTTTTCAGCAACAAGAAGATTATGTATATACATTTCCCCATCTTCAAATGCAAAAACAAGAACAAGACACATGAGAAACAGGTTATATTTATTCAATGGCAGCATTGATACATTTGCTGTTTGCTCTGATACTCGAAATGAAATGAGGAATTACATAGGAGAGCAACAGCAATGGACTCTGTACCATTTCAGAAGGTCAATCCTGAACTCCTCGGTTGGATTGAGCTCTCCAGTTTCAATGCCAATGAGAACTGAAAACTCAATGCATAAAACCTCTATCCCATCTCGCACTTTGTACTGTGAATAATAGCTTACCCCAGACTACAATTTACATGTTTGGCAACAAATGCAATGAGAGATCTGCAACATTAATATCTAAAGTGCTGGCTTATACCAGTGAACAAACTGAAGTGAACCACAGCCTAATAGGGTTAATGTCTAAATCACGAAATATTATAGGGTTAATTGTTGCAGAATTAGGTTGGCGCTTAAGATGGAACCCTTTGGAGAAAACGAGTCAACATAACTTCATTCCAAGCCATGTATTTCACATGGAGGACTCCGTATCATATCACCTTATTGTAGGCTATTTATCAATCCTCCTCAATTTGGCCATCTGCAGCAACACGAAGATCAAAATAAATTCAGTCAACCTACAAGGCTAGGTGCAGGTGAGCGTCAAAGCAGAAAAAACTGACCTGCAAGCTCAACGGCCAAGTTTGCCTGTTCATCGGCCTCAGAGTTCGAGTCCTTTCAAAATTACAAAATAGAACATCAGCACAATATTATTTACAGTTCGTCATCTAGCAGAATATTATACAGAAAAATCATTTGCAAAATGTCAAGCCTACACTTCCTAGTTATGTCCCAAAGCCACCAGAACACACACACACACACGCATATATTATTTATATATGTATAAATATATATTATACCTAACCACCGAGATAGAAAATAGTGGACAGTAAATTAATGAACTTACTCTCAGCACGTGAAAGATCTGAAATGACATAAACTTATCCTTCAATTTTTTTGCCTCCTCGAACAAGGTGGCGATGTTTCGGTTTTTTACCTTCCATAAACCTTGAATCTACATCACAGAGCTAAAAGGTAAACTTTTGGAGCAGAAAAATGCAAAACACATCCATATATACAAATTTTAAAAACAAGATGTTACCACAAAGTAAAAGCATTATTCCTGGATGCTCCCAAGGGGGAAACAAAGCATAAAGGGCTGCCGCATTACACACAAATATGAGGCATCGCATAGTTGTATCTAATGTAACATGATACTTTTCCTGTTTTATGTCTGAAGTATCTGCCTGCCATATGCAACATTTAAAAACAACATCTACGTTGGCAAAAACCTTTACAAGGGCAGAAAAAATAGCCAGACATTTACACAGAAAAATGCTACCGCCAAGAAAGAAAATTTGGAAGTCTTAGCTAGAGCAAGAATGCGCCTTCTGGGGCTACTTTCAAGATAAAGCTTATTGAACATATTACCAGAAGCTTCATTCCTCCTAACTACCCCAGATGTAATGTAGCACAGTTTTTTTACCTTAGATATTAAGAGCCATAGGGGTACGAAAAACCTTATTCAGGGGATTGCTTAACTGAATAAAACCCGAATTTCATATCAGTCAAGTATCATGACAAAAGACCAAGATAGGTTATTCTGTTTCCAAAAATATCTCATTAGCCTTGTGCCAGTCAGCACAACAAAATATGTCATTCCTTAGCTCAGAAAGGATTATTGGTAAATATAGTCAAGATCGGACTTTGCATAAGAGTATGTTACTTGCCTTTAAGATGTTACCAAATTAAACTTCCCTTCTTTCGATCACATGTCAAATAGAATTCGAAACTGTGGCTCCACATAAAAGGGAAAACAAACCAGTGAATGAAAACAATGAAATTAGGATTTCATGACTCATTTCATGAGCAAACGAGCC
This sequence comes from Coffea humblotiana, assembly GCA_023065735.1. Taxonomy (NCBI): domain Eukaryota; kingdom Viridiplantae; phylum Streptophyta; class Magnoliopsida; order Gentianales; family Rubiaceae; genus Coffea; species Coffea humblotiana. Next base: position 24,239,975 of record CM041215.1, on the reverse strand, counting down.
AAGCAGGTCAGTGATAAACTAATGATTTCAAAATGGATGGATAAAAGATGGATCCACAAAAGATGTTTATGGATGTGACAAACCTGCATACAAACAAGCTTAGAGTCACCCCGAACACGAATACTTGTAAAACCTTTATCCAATGCATGTTGCAGCCCTAAAATTATAGCTTGATATTCAGCAGCATTACAGGTCACTTTGCCTAAACCTTTGCGTAACCTACAACTCTGAGAATGAAAAAGGCAAGACATGAGTGTGCAATGAAGAAAATAGAGATTGAAACTTAGCAAGGTGATTACCAAGCTTCCATCATCAGCCCGGAGTATAACTCCTGCACCAGCCTGCCCCGGATTTCCTTTTGATGCACCATCAAACTCTAGAGTGCAAGACCGCTGCTAACAAGTAAGCAGTTAATCAACAATCACCACCTAAAAACATCTAGCTACCAGCAGAAAATGGTGGCAAATACTAATTATGGATTTCCTTTATGGCAAATCTAGCTACCAGCCCCGGATTTCCTTTATGGCGGAAGTTTTGAAGATTGCTTGCCACAAATTGCAGAAGACCGGAGGGATGCAGTTGAGTGGGCTTTACGATGGAAATTGCTGATTGAAGATCAATCATCGTGGAAGACCAACAAGATGCATGTGAGACGGGGATGGCAAGGACAGAAGGACAGCAGGGGAAGAGAAGGACACCTTTGGCTTGGTGTGGTTCAATCTTAAGAACCAGATTGAGGGACTAGTGGGGCTGGTGGACTGATCAAGTCGCAGATATTCTTTTGTTTAGTTCTCTCTCTCTCTCTCTCTCTCTCTCTCTCCCCCTATTCGTGGTCTTTTAGCAAATGAATTGGAATAATTCATCTAACAACTTTCAGCTTTTGTCAAGTCGAAGGGGTTGAATGCAGTTTCTGAAAGCACAGCAGATGTAGTAGCAGTAATCATTTAACCAATGTTTAGGGGGAAAACAAACGTGACAGATGCTTAAATAAAGATGTTATCTGTTTTTTAACATGCGAATCCACGTGCTAAAAACTATCAGATGAATTCCAAATCACTAAAATATGAAATTAAGAGAAAATATTGTGGATACTGTAAGATTTTTTGAGTTAACAACTGAACTGGCTTACCATATTCATTGGTAACAGCATCAGGTAATGGGACAATCTTAAACTTAAGTCTGTCCAACAAACAGCTTATTCATATGAAATAACTGAACTCAAACCCTAGTCATCAGCCAACTTACCCCAGATCCAGACCATATTGCTTCATGCGGCCTCTTCTTGGACACAAGCTCACTAGATGTTTCACCTCTAGAAGAAGGAAGCTGCAAGAAAATAAGATTTTATTCAGAAACTGACAAAAAGCTGGAAAAGAACAAGGACAATTCAACAATATCCCAGCACTAACATAGCAATCCAAACCATTAGCTATTCTCCAGCTAATGTGCATGAACCTTTAATTGGGAAAAGGTTAAGCTCAATGTTACAAACTCATGGACTATTAGTCCTACAAAGGAAAATTTTTAGTTAGTATCTTCACAATACATCAAGATAAAAAGAAAAGAGAGTCAAATTCCTTACAAGTCAAGCTCCAAATATTCCTAATAATTGCTTGCTTCCCCAATTCAACAGTTTTACTGATAAAGAGGAACCTTACAAGTATATGGACTGTATAAGATAACCAACTAAAGTGGGCCTTGCAATTGCTTTTGTTTCTTGTTCTCAACTTCATGTTTCCAAAAGTTCACATTTAAAAGTTGTCTATCTTTGTTTATTTTGAAATATGTTCTTCAATCAAATTGAAATGAAAAAAGTTGTCTTCTTAACAACTAAAAACCTCATGTCACCCTATTATCAACGCCCAGCAGCTGCATGTAGGAAATGAAATATGATAATTCACTTCAAAGTTTTTTGAATGAAACTGGAATCACCATTTTCATAATTGATAGAATTTAGTAACTAGAACATCTAAGACAGAGAAGAAGAAAACACATCACAAAGTTTACCAAGAGAATGATAACATATCTCACCTGATAAGAGTGGCATGGTGAAAGAGGGCCAAAAAGTCCTTCAGTAAAATCTTCAGCTTTAAAAGAATAAAGAGCATTTTTAAGGCCACAAGATTGAAGGTATTTCTCTGCATCCTTGGGCATAGCATGACCTTTATATACACTTACAGGAGGATCACATATCTACAAGAAAATGAATGAGGAAAACCATTTCAATCATCCTTCATAAATTACTAAAAGTTCCAAACCAGGATGAAAAAAAATTACTAAAGTTCTTATGTTTGATATAAAGCAGTGATCTTGCTATGAAAGTGCATCCAAGCTTATAATGCACATCTTTGCACCTAAGAAAAGCCATGCTAAAAGCAGAAATCCTAGTTATATACTTCAAACAATATCCTGACATACACCAACATAATGTCCAACAAGAATGCTACTGCAGAATTGAGCATCAAATCAAGATAAAGCTTTAGGAAACAAATTCCACTCTTTTTGTTATCTTCCTATACCCTCACTCTCTCACACTACATATACCTTGAACCTAAAAGTAGTTTAGGGACTGCGAAGAAGAAAAGGCATAGTTACCAAAGAGAAAAACATAATGATTTCTTCCGATCACCAAACATAACAATAGCTCCTTATTCAACATGAACACATGCAAGATGGTACTTTAGACGACGAAGAAGGTACAATAGGACAGGAAGATCCCATTGACTATTTAAGAAAGTGAAAACAATTTTTCAGAAATAGATGAAAATGTCTAACCATCTATGCTTCTACTTCTATATAACCAACAGCAGGCAAATAACTGCTGCTACATACATGAGTTAAGACTCATCCAAGCATAGGTCAGATGTGGACTTCCCATCTTATCATGCAAATTCATCTTCATCATACAAAAAAAAAAAAACCACATTCTGCTGGCAGCAATAGGAATAAAAGATAACTCTTGCACTTCCTCAACATGCAGAAACAACCGTAGCTGATTCTACCCCACAGTTGATCAGGCCAGTTGCAGAATGAGTTAAATGCTTCTAAAGTAAAACACTGACAAAGTGCACGAGTGCACCGACATGTGCATGAGCAGGTGTATACACATCCACATGCAGCAAAAGCAACTAAAAACTAGAGACATGCTTGAGAAATAAATAATATGTTAAAAGCCTTATCCAAGGGAATTCCTGGACACATATTATTCAGTTTAAATTCAAAAGCTAACAATGTTGTCCATCCACCTATAGCATGATATCCCATGCATCGGAAAGATGAGTGGCTTAACCATTGATTCACTAGTAAATAGACCTATGTAGAAGCATAAAAGACTGAAATCCACAAAAGAGCTTATATCAATCAACAAAATTATAAAAAGTACAGGGAATCAGATTAAATACCGAGGATCCAACTTGAGCCTGACAATCACTCAAACTCTTGTAGACACCAACAACATCCCCTTTCCTCACTACAAAGAACGCCTCCCTATCTTCCTTCATCACCGATTTCTTTTCAGACTTCTTCTTTTTAGTTGTAGAACTCTTAGATGAATAGCACTGGCAGCGAATTCGCGTCAACAAATGTTCCAAATTAGCAGCTCTAATACCTACATACTGAAAGCTTCTTTTCCATGAGGGCGACGAAAATCCACAAACTGCACTCCTCACAACAACCTGGCAAGCCTTTGGTAACAACGCCGAAAAATATGCATGAAACAAGCTGCTCATCACACTCTACTTCCCCCCAAGTTCTCCAGGGATCTGAAAGAAGCCGCCTATCTTCATTTTCACAACGAATCCAAAACTAACGGGTGCCTTCTTAATTCAATAAAGAAAAAGCTTAAATTTTTGGCAAAACTACTGTATTCAGAGCCTATAACAGCAAGAACATGAGAAGGGGTCCTAATAATTTGCAACTACAAGTGAAGTTCCCATCTAATTGAGTTGAATAAAATTAAAATCAGAAAATTGAATATCAAACAAAATAATGCAAGTCATTAACTGCAAAGCTTCTTAAAAGTTCCAACTTTATTAGGCAAAATGAATAAAGTTTCAATTTTATAAGGAACCCAATTCCTATTTAATAAAAATAGACTAAAGACTTCTAGTTTTGAGGATCAAAAGGCTAAACCTTGAGTATACAATGCAGGAGACTCAAATGGATAATCCAAACAATTTATCTATAAATACTGAATATGATTGATCAAACCTCCAATTAACTCAACTGAAGAAGCTTTATGAACCCAAGGACAGACGGCATCACTCGCGTGAAGAAGGAAGGGGGATGGGGCACATGATTGCCGGTTGGGGTGGGTGGGTTTGGTTGGGGGACTAGGGTATGGGGAGGGTGGGGCTGGGGTGGTTGGGTGTAGGGATAGCAGTGCTGTAGTTATTGATGGGGCATAGAGCCATAGATGGGTAAAACCCGGTTGAGGGTTTTACTTTTGGCTCCGGTTCAGCCCCTGCCATGAACGCTGTCGTTTTGCAAGGGCAGGGTAGTCTTGGAATTTCATGTTACCCATTTGTACTGCAAAAAGATTTTGTAGCATTAAAAGGGTAACCTAACTATTAAAGTGTTTGTTCAAGATTGATTTGTTAATTAATCAAATCAAATATGAATAACATTTTATATTTAGTATAGTTTCAAATTTGGTATAAGCTTGACTTTGATAAGCATGAAATTTTTATTTTATGTGTTAAAAGTCAAGTTATTGAAACTCGACTCGATAAAAACTTGTTTAAGTTCATCTCGATGAATAAATAAGTTAAAATTAAATACAATTTCAATCTCATCAAATTAATTAGACTTGTTTAGATTCCTAAAAATTCAGATCTAACAGTTTATAAAAGTGTATATACGTAGGATAAATTTTTATACACTGCCAATGTATATATGTAGAATAAATTATCTTTTTTTCCTGTATAATTTTGATTTCGTGTTGGCTAATTTGCTGCTTGCTATTTGATCATTTTGGGATAGCTTAGCATATATATAAAATGCATTCTCCTTTCACAAAAACTAAATTAAAAACCCATCCAAAGCCTTCCACAGGATTATTATTAGCTCGAGTTACACGTAAGGTGACTTGAAGTTGACTGGCTTATAAACTTGACTTTAAAACCTTAAAATCTGAATAAGAATTATATGTTATGTAGCTAAATTTGTTACTGCAATAAAATCTTTACATTATTAGCATAGAAACATTGATCATGAACAAAAAGAAATGCTCGTGCTAATACTCTCATGTCCCGCTTAAGATTATTCGACAACAAAAGTAGAACACAAAACTCCATCTATATATATATATATATATATATATAAGTATATAGGGTTGAAAAATAAACCAAACTACTTAATACTTGAATCAAACTCGATCTGGTAAGAGCTCGTTCCAACTTGTTTAGCTAACTAATCGAGCTAAGTTTGAACAGCACTTTATATTCGATAGTTTTTAAATTCGATAAAAAGTTTGTTTAACCTTAGGTTGGCAAATAAACAAATTGAATTTAAATAAAATTTCAAACTCGTTAAAATAATCAAACAAGTTTAAACATTAGAATATTTGATTTGATTAGATTCGTTTACACTCTTGTCACAGCCATGAGCTATGGTGCCATTGTGTTGATCAGTGGAAGTTCTTCTCTATCATTCTGTCCGCATCTCTTCTTTATTGTCTTATTGACATCTTTTCCCTTATTTATGGTCAGATCTATTTCCCCAAATTCATATGCCACTCCGAAAGAAGCCAATTGCAATCCCAGTTTCACCAACTCACCGTCAGCTCCATCTTTAACTTGTGAATGTACCATTCTGAGCCTGTGTTGGTTTCGACCCATGATTCACTAAAATATCCTGCAAGTTTTGCTGAAGCAAATGCAAATCCACCACATGAAATGAAAGTTGTTGTATGACATCAGGGCAGCGGGTCAAAATTCGCCATTTTGTTGTCGTAGCAATTTTTTTCTGTTTCACCTGTGTCATAGCAATTGTATTTGTAGTACTTGAGAATTCTCACAAGAACTAATAACTCTGCTCTTTTTCTTTTATAAATCTTTACCCTATTCCATATAAGCTGGAAAAAAAAAAAAGAAGATAGAAAAGCATTATATGCTTTAGAGAATTCGATTACCTAATCAGATATCTTCATCCTGTTTATTTGGATGGTTGCTCCCAATGGATCGAAGGAGAAAGGTGAAGCTACGAAATCTTTTCACTTATAATCACCTCTTAATATTTTCTACTTATTTTCTTCTCCCTAATCTAAGCCTTTCACTATTTTGGCATGAAATTTGTATCTATGTCGACATCAAGAAACTCAAATTTCCCAACAAAAAAAAAAAAAGAAGTCAAAATTGCATGCTGAGCACGACTACATAGATTACTAATTTATGCTAGTACTTAAACAAGACAGGCTTATCTGGTGAAGAATATTACAGGAACCGTTTGTTTTTTTCCAGACAAATAGCATATGCAGAGGATCCCATCTCCGTCTTTTCCTGAATTTACATTTTTCTGGTCAGAAGTTTAGTCGTTTTCTTGTGATGGCATCTTCAAGCGATAAATATGTAGTATCCTAAGCTGGTGATTGGAAGTACGCGGGGAGATGATAATAATACAGGTATCAGTCGATAGAAAAAAACATCTCCCCAATCTTTCCTTCATCTTTTCCTACAAGAATGAAAGGAATACTAGCTAGCTGATTATATATTGCCGCAATCTGCCCTTATCAAGACTTGCATGAAAGAATCTGTGGGGAAGATTTGTCTTACTTCACTTTTATTTATACATGTTCAGTCACATCCCTGATTTAGAGGTTGGGCTGTTACAAATATTGCCTAATTTAGTCTTGTTTTTGTTTTACCAGGAGATTGCCTTAATTTAATAGAAAACGGACTGAAATCTTGTGCAAAGCTCGAGTGCCAAGTGAAAGACTTGATTTAATAGAAAACGGACTGACCCTCCACGGGTAGCTCGGTTGGGATTGGTCGTCAGTCCCTACTGCAAGGTCCGGGTTCGATTCCTGCATGGTAATTCGCTAGCATCTTTGGGTGGGGCTCTGCTAGCGTTAAGGAATTAGTTTAGCCAAATAAGGTTGAGACACTCCTAAGTGAAATAATAATAATAATATTTTGGTCGAACAAATTTCTAAATTTCCCTCAGCCATAGTTTTGAAAAACTATGCAATCAAATAAAATCTTAACTAATTCTTGAAAGCATTTTAGATTTCTAAATTTTTATAACATAGATTCGAAACACTTCTGCAATTTCTCTCAAAACTAGTGCATCATTAAATTCAAATATTCTAGGGCATCATACCATCAACTTCTTTCTAGCTTTTGGTTTTAGTCATGTCATGTATATAGAGATGCATCAGACAATCTTGGGATTGGAATAGCGACCAAAGGCGTTTTCTTCTTTAATACAATTCCAAACTTCTCAGCCAGGTCTATGTTGTCTCCATCAGCCAATTTCCTGTCAAAAGAATGGACCAAGGAAGCAAGTGAAAACATGAACATCCTCTCAGCCATAGCTGTTCCTGCACAAATTCTTCGTCCAGATCCAAAGGGGAAATAATTAAAATCATTTCCGCTATAATCCCACTCGCTATCGATAAATCTTTCGGGCCGAAAATCAGAAGGGTTTTCCCATATACTAGGGTCCCTATGAATAGCCCAGACATTGATGAAAACTCGAGCACCTTTTGGGATTGTGTAGCCTCCAACGATGCACGTCTCGCTGGGGCAATGAGGCACCAGAAGTGGAAGGGCTGGATGCAAACGCAGTTGTTCTTTCATTACTGCATATAAGTATGGGAGGTTTGGGATATCAGACTCTTCAACCACCCTGTTTTTGCCTACTACTCCGTCAACTTCTTCTTGAACTTTTCTCAGAACTTCTGGTTTGTTCATCATCTCAGCCAATGCGAATTCGACCGTGTTCGAGGTCGTGTCACTTCCTCCCACCACCATATCCTGTTGACAATCATGCATAAAAACCAAAAAATAAATTAATAAAAATTAAGGACAGCAATTATTTATTTGAGGAGTTGGAAATTAATTATTACCTTTTGTTAATTAAGTAGTATTGGTTTATGTATATTTCATCCTTGAATAGTACTTAACAAATTCAGTTTTGGATAGGTCCTTCACCAACAGAGGCTAATTAAGCTACTAACAGAAGTGGTTAGATTCGTTTATGTCATCCTTGAAATAATTAAATTGAGATCTAAGTTATTCTTAATTTTGCCAGACTAGCTATTGTATCTTTTGAAAAAAATTCTGTGATTTTGGGCATAATTATGACCAAAATGATATCTATGCATAACATGGAAATGGCAGATATTACCATGAGTAAAGCTTTAATGTGAGTCATTGTAAGAGGCGTCCTGGCATCTCCTTGACCTTTCAGCTGCAGCAAGAACTGCAAAAAGTCCTTGCTTTCGCTCCCAATGTCATTGAGTCGTCTTTGCTCTATCATCTTCTCAAATATTGCATCAAACCTCTGAGCCAAAA